>CM038670.1:298589651-303389651 GCA_021605145.1 Aegilops bicornis | reverse complement strand
TATTCAGCGGGAAGGGAGCCAACGACGGCCAATTTGAAAGGGGACAGCTAGTACAACTTATCCTGACAAAAGTAGTCTTCGCCCGCCAAAGGCTCTGGTGGTGACGCCGCCTTGGGTTCCATGGTGACCTCCGTCTTGCCGTCCTGCTGGTCTTGGTCTCGTTGCACTGATATGGAAACCTTTGCTTGACGCCTCGGTACTCCGCGCCTGCACTTGCCTCCTTAGCACCAAAGAGGAAGCAAGGACACTGCGCCTTGGCGCCCGCCTAGTCTCGGTCGTCATGGCTCACGTCACGAGAACCTCGCGAGGTTTGCCTTGCCTTGATCTCTCCGCCCCTCGCGAGCCACCTTGGTGAGGCCGCTCTTGAGGAGGTCTTGCGTCGTCCACCTCGTGAGGCTTGGCCCCTCGTGATGGTCTTGAATGCTTGTTTGTGAAGATGGGCCGTACGGGCCTACTTGTAGAGCCACGCCGTGGGCCGCAGGCAGGCAAGTCTGGAGACCCCCGTTCCCAGAACGCCGACAGGCACAAGTGAAAACAATACTCCGGACGATGCCGAAGACAATGAAGACCCCGTTGAGGCAACTTCCGAACAGGACGAATGGGAAGACGGGCAAGTTAGCCCTGATGAACAGGCCATACACGAAGACTCGGAGGAAAGTAATTATCTCCCGCTCTCCGAGGATGGACTGATGTCCTGGCAGCCAAGGAATACGACCTCAAGCGCCCAACCAAAAGTACCCGAAGCGCAAATTGCTCCGTCAGTTCGATGATGAGGCGATGGAGCCCGTACCATCATCGCGCAATGCGGCTGACCGACCACCAAGTGGTCGGGATGAAGTGGCAACTCAAGCCGAATACCAGCCCGCTATACCTCACCATAAAGGCAGAGATAAAACAGCTCGGGGACATACATATGACCTGCGGCAGGACTTGGACAGTAGAGCAGGTCAGGACAGATTGATCTATGGATCACGGGGACGTGCCCCGACACGCGACAATGGCTACCTAGCTAGATGCATCAATCATAATCACACCCAGGCCGAGAACCGCAGACGGACTCCATCCGAGCTACATCGCGACGTCGCCCAATATAGAGGCGCGGCACACCCACTTTGCTTCACTAACGAAGTAATGGGGCACGAATTCCTAGAAGGGTTTAAACCCATGAATATCGAATCATACGAGGGAACAACAGATCCCGCGGTATGGATCGAGGACTTTCTTCTCCATATCCATATGGCCCGTAGTGATGATCTCCGTGCCATCAAATACCTCCCACTAAAACTGAAGGGACCAGCGCGGCACTGGCTAAACAACCTTCCAGAGAACTCCGTTGGCGGCTGGGAAGACCTGGAAGACGCTTTTCGCGATAACTTCCAAGGTACATATGTCCGGCCACCAGATGCCGATGACTTAAGTCACATCATCCAGCAGCCCGGAGAGTCAGCCAGGAAGCTCTGGACTAGGTTCTTAATTAAAAAGAACCAAACTGTCGACTATCCAGATGCCGAAGCCCTCGCAGCCTTCAGACACAGCGTCCGGGATGAGTGGCTCGCCCGCCACCTCGGTCAAGAAAAACCAAAATCCATGGCAGCCCTTACCGCTCTAATGATCCGCTTTTGCGCGTGAGAAGATAGTTGGCTCGCTTGTAGAAGCAACATCGCCAGTGATCCAGGCACTTCCGAAGTCCGAGACGGCAACGGCAAGCCACGTCGCAATAAACACAGGCATCACAATAATAACGAAATAACGCAAGACACGGCGGTCAACACCGGATTCAGTGGCTCCAAACCCGGTCAACGGAAAAAGTCATTCAAGGCAAATAGAGAAGGACCATCCAATCTAGACAAGATACTGGATCGGCCCTGCTAGATTCATGGCACCCTTGATAAACCAGCTACTCACACTAACAGAAGTTGCTGGGTCTTCAAACAAGCCGGCAAGCTTAATGCCGAACACAAGGGAAAGGGGCCGCCCTGTGATAGTGATGACAAACAGATTCGCTAGCCGAATACCGGGGTTCAGTAGCAATTTCCCCCCAAAGTGAAAACCGTAAACATGGTATACGTGACGAACATGGCATACCGCTTTTGCTCGTTTTAGTGCGGTCCAACTGTATGCCTGTGCAAAACTTAAAATGCCCGGTCCATGCGGCGTCATAACAATAAATGTAAATACGGAACACTCCCTCCATACAGAGGATCATACTACGGCTATTACAGCTGAAGTACAAAGCGGCCTCATTAAGCCGCATAACTCATCGGTCATTAAGCCACCGGTCTCTATTAAATGGAACCGATCAATCTCCGAGCTTGATTAGCAGTTCGGCCTCTGTTGTTCGCCTCACACACACGCGAAGTTTATACCGCGCATGCATAATTATGTACTTAAAATACCCTGGTCATCAGCAGAGGCACGATACGGACAAGCCTACAAGCACTCCCAGTTTCTCCTTTTATTTTCTAACTATTTTTTATCTTTTATCACAGGTGGCTCAAACAATGGTCATCTCACGGACTCTTTCGGAGTTCGGCTTCATACACTTACCCAAAGGTTATTCCTGTTAAGGAATACTTTCACCGAGGCAAGGCGGCGCAGACGTGCGACAGGAGGTCCAAATAATTTTGTGTCGACCACACTCTCTATTTTCGAGCCTATAAAGTGCCTTCCCCCTCAGCCTTCGGCCACCGGCATGAAAAAAGGCCTGGGTCGTGGCGCTATTATTTGTAAGATGGCAATGGACATATCAATAAGGTCCCAGTGAACATAATCCGTATCCAGTATTCGCTTTTTCTAAGGAGCTGAATTTTTCCAGTTGTTTCACACTCGCACCTCGGCACAGATTGCCAGGGGCTCGATATGGGAACAAATGAGTTGCTGACAAGTGCGAACAGCTTTATAGCGCACTTCGGCGTCACGAGTTTGGCCTTATATGCACCAGCTCCGAATCATGTGTTTGGTATATAGCTGGGTTGCCCGGCTCCTGTGCTTACTACCTTACGTTCTGCTATATCGGCTAGGGTAGTAAAGGGAGAACTACTGCGATTGTGTCTCGGTTTATTCGGATGAACACCTCACTAGAGAAAGCCAAAAAGTGACTGTCATGATACGACGAGAGCTGGTCAACCACTCGATGACTTTCTAGAATCTTTCGCGATTCCTTCCATATTACAAGAAGGACCGTTCTTCTGGTCACCCATGTAACGCACCGTATTCGGACAACTTCATACATACCAGTGGCTATATCATAGACCTACCATAAAGCTCCTATGGCTAAGTGAAAGTCTTAAAGCCCTATAGTCTGGTTGCCTAGTTCGCTACATTGACACCTCCTTCTCGGACCAAGATGTTGGGTCAAGAGTGATCAAATGCTTTTCCGAACACCCCCGTATTTTATGCGAGGGGGCTGAAGCCGACGACTGGAAAACTTCCAGATTATACAAAAATGGCCGCACAGGAGGAGCCAGAACTTTTAGGCATAGCCTTAAAATATCATAATATTGTTTTTACAATTTCAATACATTTCACTCGAATATCATCTCTTTCGAGCACTGACACTCTATCAAGCGGGCACCCTCTAATACATCCTCGAAATAATGCTCTGGCATGTGATGCTCCTTGCCCTTGGGCGGACACTTCGCTGCAATATCGGTGGCCTTCATCTTCGCCCAGTAAGTCTTGAGGTGGGCAAAGGCCATCCGTGCACCTTAAATGCACGTAGACCGCTTAACAGCGTCGATACGCGGCACCGCATCAACAAGTCGTTGCACCAAACCAAAATAACTATTCAGAATTGGCTCAGTCGGCCACAGCCGGACCACGACGTCCTTCATTCGGATATCTTGTGGAGTTCGGCCCACTTGGCCCTCTATTCATTCAGCAACAACGGGCGCTTTGGCGTGTCGAACTGTGACCAGAAAAGCTTCTCCGTTGCATACCCTTCTCGTTCTTTGTAAAACTACGCCGCATCGGAGGCGCTCTTCGGCAAGTCCAAGAACTCATCTGGAGAAATCCACATTTGATTAAGTGGGGAATACTTTGGATCGCCAAATTTAGTCTGTAATAAGAATGGCTTACCGGCCGCTATCTCCCCAGCTTGCCAGATCTCTTCCCGAGCAGCTCTAGACTCAGATCGTGCTTCTCTCGCCTCTTGTAAGGCCTTGTCGAGATCGGCCGCTTTGGCTTTGTTAACCCTCTCAAGGAATTCGCACCGGACAGTGGCTTCCTTTAGCTCGCGCGTCATAGTAGACATTCTCTCCTCACACGGGCGCTGAGTAGCCTGTCCGGCTTCTAACTCATCATTAGCATTTTTGGCAGCCAAATTACTCATCCGGGCTTGCTCCTTGGCTCGGGCAAATTCAACCCGAAGGATCTTGACCACGGCAGCACTATCTTCAGATACGCATGTCTCAGAATATAATTCTAGCTTCGTTCTCATGCTATTATACATACACTGACCGCCCCAAAACATACTGTCGGCATTCTGGGAATGGGGGTCCCCAGACTTGCCTGCCTGCGGCCTGCGGCGTGGCTCAAGTGGGGGCCCAGCGCGGCCCAGCTTCATCAGCTCGAGCTCAAGACCCTGGCGAGGGGTCAAGCCTCGCGGGGCGGACGACATGAACCTTCCTCAGAAGCAGCCTCGTCAGGCAGGCTCGCGAGGAGGCGAAGAGATCAAGGCAGGGTACCTCACGAGGGTGCCCCGTGACGCAAGCCCTGACGATCGAGACCAGGCAGGCGCCAGGCGGGCGCCAGCCTGCGCAGTGTCCTCGTTTCCCCTTTGGTGCAAAGGAGGCAAGCACATGCCAATGCATCAGGCAAAGGTTGCCGCTTCGGTGCAACAAGACCAAGACCAGTAGAGCGGCAGGATGGAGGTCATCGTGGAGCCCAGGACGGCATCACCGTCAGAGTCTTTGGCAGCCGAAGACCAACTTTAGTCAGGATAAGTGTACTAGATGTTCCCCTTCTAAATGGCCAATTGTTGGCGCCCTTCCCGCTCATTATTTGGGAAGAGGTCCAGGGCCTCCCACTATAAATAGAGCTAGCCACCATAGAGTGAGGGGGACGAACAAGAGGGAGAGAGAGAATCAAGATCACGCATAGAGAGAGAGAGAGGCGAGTGAACTCACCCAAGCAGTTCATCGCACCAGCTCAAGAACAGCCCCTCACGAGGCTGTTCTCCCCTTGTATTGTTCATCATCAGCCCCTGAGGCAATCCACCACACCACAAACTAGAGTAGGGTATTACACCACCATGGTGGCCCGAACTAGTATAAACCTCGTGTCCCTTGTGTGTTCTTCTTCGTAGTTTAGACCCCTCGCAAACCATCAACGCGTGAGCTGGTAGGGGAAAGATCTCCGCGCGCACCCCAGTGTTTGAACCTCAAGGGTCTGCCGGAACCCAAAATCCGACATTTGGCGCGCCAGGTAGGGGTGCGCCAGAATCTTTCTTCCGCTGGCCGCGTGTGATCTTCCGTCATGTCCATGGCTGACGCTCGCCGAGCTTGCTCCGAGCGCCGGGCTGCTCGCGCCGCTCGAGTCGCCCAGACGGCTCCCGTCGGTGGACTCCCCCGTCGTTCCCCGTCGCCTGCTGCCAACGCCCCCACTGACCAGGCGGGGAACGAGCTGCAGACCTATCGGGGGGAGCTGCGCGACCTCTACCTCGCCCCTCGCGCCGAGCCGGCACGCCCGATCGTCGCAGCCCTCCTAGGCAGATCACTGGCGCCACCCTCGAGCCGCCACGTCAAGCCGTTCAAGCGCCAGGGAGCCCCGCCGGGCTGGGTGGCACCCGAGGCCGATCTGCTCTTCAACTCGGACGATCACCCCTCAAACCCCGCCGGATCGGGTGCGCTCCCGATGCTGTGCACCCCCACCATCTGCGAAGTGGCGGTCACCAGGACCCTCATCGACGGCGGAGCCGGCCTCAACGTGCTTTCTGTGGAGGCCTTCAGCCTCGTCCGTGTGCCACCAGAGCGGCTCCAGCCCAGCAGGCCTTTTTCCGGAGTCGGGGCCAGTTCCACCGCCTCCTTGGGACAAATTTGCCTACCGGTGACCTTCGGCACCCGCGACTGTAAGTGCATCTAGTGCGCCGTAGTGATTTTGGTGTATTGAAGACTTATAGGTTAAGGGACTAATGTGTTTATGAGTGTACACAGGTCTATAAGTCTATGAGGAGTTTGATATTTACAGAGAAAGTCGACCCCTAAAAATGAAGTTCTTCGACTAGACTTTGATATTCTGAAGACTTTCTGAAGACTTTGAAAGTGAAGAAATTGGTGTGACCTTGAAGACTTGGTATTCATTTGAGGAACATGAAGCGTGAAGACTTTGTTTTCGTAGTTTCGTTTTCTCTTTCTTGAGTCATAGGAAACACCGTCTTTGTTAAAGGGGGTCGAGGAAATACTAAGGAAAAATTTCCATGTGATGCTCAACTCAAAATCCTACACCTACCAATCCCTTGAGTGAAGCCTTTGGAAATCTCATACAGACTCGATCAATTTCTTGATGTGAGAGATGAAGTTCTTCTGATCATTGAGAAATTTGTTCGACCGAGGAGTTAGGAATTCGCCAGGCTGGATTTCCTACAAGAAGGAACATGATAGCCCCGAGGAATTTAAGAGTCAAATTTCCGACCGTTCTTTGTCTTTGCGCCCTGTCCCAAAATATCTTATCCACCTAATGGTCATATCATTGAAGGGCATTTATGTCTTATCATGTCGGGCTGCTCCCTAGGCTATAAATAGCCGCCCCTACAACCACTAGCTGGTTGGCTGCTCCGAAAGAAACTTGACACTTGTCATTTGAGAGCAACCCATCCTATGAGGACTTTGAGCGAAAATCATCGAGTGAGGAAAACCCAAAACCAAACCACTACAACCCCCACGTGATTGAGCATCACTGAAGAGATTGATCCTGCGTGGATCCGACGCTTGTTACCTTTGAAGACTGTGCTTCTTCTAGACGGTTAGGCGTCATGGTCTAGAGCATCCAAGAGGAATTGTGGATCGCCGAGTGACCAAGTCTGTGAAGGTTTGGAAGTCGCCTGAAGACTTACCACGAGTGATTGGACGAGGTCTGTGTGACCTTAGTTCAAGGAGAATAAGGTGAGGACTTGGTGTCTTGAGCTGCGTGCTCAGCGACTTGGTGTCCGGGACTGTGTGTCCTCGAGTTTAAATACTCAGCCGCTCCAACCAGACGTACAACTGAGTAGAAGTTCGAACTGGTCTACCAAATCATTGTCTTCACCAACCTACCTGGTTCTATTTCCTCAACCCTTTCATTTCCTCATTACTGTGTTGTGTGTTCATTCATATATGTGTTTGAAGACTTTGACTGAAGACTTTCTCAATTTCCTCAGTTCAATTTCTTCAGTCTGTTTGTCTTCATCTTGTGCTATCCTGTGTTTACGCTTTCTGTACTCTTTGAGTGTCTTCGTTTCATCATGATGACCATGCCCACATGCTCTTATGCTTACTTCTGAGTACTTATTCCGCTGCAAGTAGTTCTTCACTTAGGAATTTCCTCACCGGCAAATTCCTCATTGAAGATTTCATAAAAATCGCCTATTCACCCCCCTCTAGTCGATATAACGCACTTTCAATTGGTACCAGAGCTGGGTACTCCCTTGTTCTGTGTGATTTTGGTTTAACCACCTGGAGTTTTAGTTATGTCGACCGCAGGTATGAAGAAAGTGACATGCCCTATCTTTGACGGTCACGATTATCCCAAGTGGAAGGCCATGATGAGGAAGCGCCTCATGGCAATGGACAACAAGCTGTGGACCGTCACTGATATTGGCCTTACTGATCTATGCAAGACAGCGAACGCAGATGATATTCGCAAGTACACTCGACTTGACTTCATGGTGAAGGATATCATCTGTTCCTGCCTATCTAGAGATGAATTCAAGCGCACTATGCATCTTTGCAATGCGAAGCTTATCTGGGACCGAATCTCCGACGTCTATGAAGGTCATCGAACCCATCATGATCCTTGGTTTGAGGACTTCAAGGAATCTCTTAAAACGATGACTTTCGAACCAGAATCATCATCTTCTGCATCATGTCTCATGGCAAAGGGTGACAAGGTAACCGAATGTTCCTCATCCGAGTATAGTGACATTGAATCTGATGATGATGGATCTGATGATGATATTGAACCTAGCTATACCAAACTTGTTTGTATTGCCACCAAACAACGACATGCCTTGGAAAAGGTTCGAAACATGCTAGATAAGAGTGATGATATGTTAGGTGAAGAAATGGATCGCACCAAAGCCCTGACTGAAAATCTTCAGAGACTTCATTCTAGGTTTGACAGCCTTCAAGGTCATCATAACACTCTCTTGTCTGATCATGAGAAACTTTCTTATGAATTTCTTCAAAGAAAGCAAGATCTTGAGAAGCTAAGAATGAGTTATGAAGATCTTCGAAGGAGCGCGATTCATTACTTGCTCAACAAATCAGCGCTTCTCGTGAAGAATTTGTTCCTCCATGCTTAAAGTGCATTGAGCGTGAATCGCTAATTCTTCACCGAATGTTCAAATGCTTCAACGGTTACAAATTATTCACCTGCCTCTGCTATCACTAATTCCTCATCCGAGGACATTGCTAGTATCACCGACGATGCAGGGCTGAAGGAATTGTACATGACAGGCATGTACAAAAGCCTCAAAGGGCATCGAGACTCTTTGTGATGTGCTTAAAAGCGGATCCTTAATAGAAACCCTAGGAAAGAGGGTATTGCCTTTGAGAGGAAACTCAATGCTGATGGAACATATTGGAAGCCCGAAAGCGGTACCCCAAAACCTCATGGGTTGCTGCAAAGGGACCTCGATTGATCCATCTAACTTATCTAGCTTTACATGTGAATCTACGCATTCTTACGATGAGTCATTTGACTCAACTATAAACTGTTAAAAAATCAGAATGGTGAAGTATTTGCAGGATATGTTGGTACTAAGCTGAGGAACAGTTCCCCTATGAAGAAAATCTGGGTTCCCAAGAAGTGCCTTGAAAGTCTTCAGGTGAATGTCCTCATGACACCACCTCTGAAGAAAAGGAACCCCAGATCAAACTCTTCATATGGACCAAATTCTTCATATGGATCCAAGTCCTCATACGGACCAAATTCCTCACGTGGATCAAATTCCTCAAAAGGATCAAAGTCCTCATATGATTATCATGGTGCTAACAACTCTGTTTCGTAGGGTAGAGCTAAGGGCAATGAATATGTGCATTATTCTTCAAACCAATATGTTCATAAGTCCTCGAAGAATTTCTCTGCTTATTCATATGCTTACCCTAACCCCTCTTATGTGAAACGAAATGGATTGGCCTCTATGCCACCGTTCTCATATGGTGCTCGCAGAGTGATGAACTCTTTGCCACCCCTTCAGATGTGGGTGGTGAAGAAAAAGAACTAACCTCTTCTGCAGGGTCAGGCCTCGGGCGTGCTTTAACGTCTGAAGAATTTCTTTGGGGCACGACAAAACTGCTGAAAGGCCTTGAGCTAATCATGAAGAAATGAACTTTCATTTCACACGTCCTCACACCGCTTATCTGTTATAATCGCTGATGAAATTCACCTGATGAAATTGATATCATATTCTACACTGATGAAGTATATGAGATCGTAAGTTGCACTAATTCATCTGCAGGATGATCAACCCAAAGCCAATGAGTGGGTCCTCGATAGTGGATGTACAAATCACATGACCGGTGACAAGAATCTATTGATGGATGCTCCCTTATCACCGTCACATCTCAAGCATATCATCTTTCTTGACAAAGGCAAAAGTCGGTATTGGGTCTTGGTAAGGTTGCGATCTCTAAGGACATACACATGGACAAAGTCATGCTTGTTGAGTCCTTAGGATACAACCTCATGTCGATCTCAATGCTTTGTGATCTTGATATGGTTGTTGTCTTTGGCAAGTATCGTTGTGTTGTGATCGTGGAAGCCGACAATTCCAAAGTCTTCGAAGGCTTTAGGAGAGGAGACTTGTATATTGTTGATTTCTCTACAGGACCACAACCAGCCATGTGTCTACTTGCAAAAGCTTCAGAAGGCTGGCTATGGCATCGGCGACTTGGTCACGCAGGCATGAGGAATTTGGACACGCTTGCAAAGAAGAAGCATGTCATTGGCATTGAAAATGTCAAATTCCTCAAGGATCACTTGTGTGGAGCCAGTGAAGCTGGAAAAATGACCAAGGCCAAGCATCAAGCGAAGACTATCATGACCACTACTCGTCCATTCGAATTGCTTCACATGGACCTCTTTGGTCCAAATCGTTACTCAGCAGTCACTAATGATGCATCTCTATATGGCTTTGATATTGTTGATGATTACTCTCGTTACACATGGGTACACATTGTTACTTACAAAAATGAAGTGCAGGAAGTCTTCAAATGATTTTCCTCGAGGGCTTCAACCAACTTTGGTGTGAAGATCAGACACATCAGGAGTGACAATGGAACTGAGTTCAAGAATTCCGGTCTTGATGACTATCTTGATGAACTTGGTATTACTCATGAGTTATCTGCTCCCTATACTTCTCGGCAAAATGGCGTCGTGGAGCGCAAGAACAGAACTCTTGTTGAGATGGCTTGCACTATGCTTGATGAATACAAAACGCCTAGTCTTTTCTGGATTGATGCAATTGATACCGCGTGCCACATCATCAACAGAGTATATCTTCAGAAATTCTTCAAGAAGACTGCCTATGAACTCCTCACTGACAAGAATCCCAATGTGAGTTATTTCAAAGTCTTGATTGCTAAATGCAGGATTAGAGATCCTCATCACAATTCTAAATTTGCACCAAAAGCACATGAAGGTTTTATGCTTGGTTACGGAAAGGACTCGCACACCTCTGAGTCTTCAACATCGCTCTTCACAAGATTGTTGATACCGTAGATGTGCGGTTCGATGAAACTAATGGCTCGCAAGAGAGCACCTACCTTCATGTTAGATGAACCAGCACTGAGGAATCTATCAAGTTCAAGGCAACCGAGGATGTCATTCCTCTTGAAGAATCTGCTAAGAATTCATTCCTGTCTGCTAAGAACGTCGAGTGATGCACTGAGGATAATGTTGAAGAAAATGGTCTCAAGAAAATGCTGATCAAATTCCTCGGCGACAACCAGCTCATCCTCGCGTTGCAAAAAGAAGTGCAAGTTGACAAGATCATCGATGACATTGAAGCGCCAGGTCCTCTCACACGCTCAAAAGCTTCACATTTATCTAACTTTTGTGGGCACTATGCTTTTGTCTCTATCACAGAGCCCACTAAGGTAGATGAAGCATTTCTGAAGTCTGAGTGGATTCAGGCAATGCAAGAAGAATTACATCGATTCGAGCTCAAGAATGTCAGGAACCGGTCAAATGTCCAGCATCCTCGCAAGCATAATATCATTGGCACAAAGTGGATCTAAGCGCAACAAGCAAGATGAAAATGGCCTTGTGGTGAGGAATAAGGCACGACTTGTAGCTCAAGGCTACACACAGGTTGAAGGAATTGATTTTGATGAAACTTTTGCACCTGTTGCTAGACTTGAGGCTATTCTCATACTACTTGCTTATGCTAACCATCATAATATCACTTTATATAAAATGGATGTGAAAAGTGCATTCCTCAATGGTAAGCTTGAGGAAGAAGTATATGTTGCTCAACCCCCATGTTTTGAAGATCCAAAGAATCCCGACAAAGTCTTCAGACTGAACAAGGCCCTCTATGGTCTCAAACAGGCCCCACGGGCGTGGTATGATACATTGAAGGAATTCTTCGTGAAGAATGGCTTCACACCCGGTTCACTCGACCCTACTCTCTTTACTAAATCATATGATGGCGAACTGTTTGTGTGCCAAATATATGTTGATGATATTGTCTTTGGCTGTACTGACCAACGTTATAGTGATGAATTTGCCTATATGATGAGTGAATAATATCAAATGTCTATGATGGGAGAGTTGAAATTCTTCTTAGGTCTTCAAATTCGTCAACAACACAATGGCATATTCATATCTCATGAGAAATACCTCAAAGATGTCCTGAAGAAATTCGGCATGCAAGATTGCAAAGGCGTCAAAATTCCTATGCCCACAAATGGCCATCTATGCACCGATGAAAATGGTATTGACTTGATCACAAGGTATACCGCTCCATGATTGGTTCTTTATTGTACTTATGTGCATCTAGGCCAGATATAATGCTTAGTGTTTGCATGTGTGCCCGATTTCAAGCTACACCAAGGAATCACACCATAAGGTCATGAAGCATATTCTTCGATATCTAGCTCACACACCAACACTAGGATTATGGTACCCCAAGGGCTCTACTTTTGATCTCATTGGATATTCGACTCGACTATCTTTGGTGATCGTGTGGACCGCAAGTCAACATCTGGTACTTGTCATTTCCTCGGACGATCTTTGGTCTGTTGGTCCTCGAAGAAAGCAGTGCGTATCACTTCATCTGGAAGCTAAATACATTGCTGTTGGCTCTTGTTGTGCTCAATTGTTGTGGATGAAGCAAACTCTCAAGGACTACGGCATCAACATGAAGAATGTGCCTCTCTACTGTGACAATGAGAGTGCCATCAAGATTGCTCACAACCCAGTTCAGCACTCGAAGACAAAGCACATTCAAATTCGTCATCATTTTCTTCGTGATCATGTGTTGAAGGGCGACATCTCCATCGAGCATGTGAAGACTGAAGAACAGCTAGCAGATATCTTCACAAAGCCCTTGGATGAGAAGAGATTTAGCAAGTTGCGGTGTGAGCTAAATATCTTAGAATCTTCGAATGTTCTTTGAAAAGGACACATATCCTGACACTTATGAAAAATTGATGACTGAGATGTGCAACACATGAAGAAACGTTTTTCTTCAATCAATGAAGAATAACACTCTAAGTGTGAAGAAATTAATGAAGAATTTGATTCTCAGAACCCTACGACAATTGTACGCAGTGTCTGAAATCATCATTCTTATACGGTGGGACACGCCACCACCAAAATTGAAAATCTTCAAATTTTCAAATTCTTCAACTTTGCAAAATCTTCACTGTTTCCGTTGATTTTCTTCATTGACTATATATATATATATATATATATATATATATATATATATGGGTTTATGTCCTCTACAGCATTCACTTATGGCTATTTCTTCAAGTTGCTTTTTCTGCTAAGTGAATGTGATCGGACCCTTCCCCCTCGATGCTATACTCAACCCAATCTATTCACAAATTCTTCATGTGCGTTCTATTTGAAACTTGGTCAAAATCTTCACTGTATCCTGTTAGCTAAAGAAATTGCGAACGGAACTTTAAAACTGATCTTATCCAAACTTTCGTTTTTGCCGCTCAAACCATTCCGCATCCCATGATAGATTTATCTATTCACCCATGATCTAACACAATCTCCACTTTTCAGTACGTGGGTGACACATGTCAAGCGAATGAGAAGGGTCGAACACGTTCGTCCCAAATCTTGAGCGAACAGTTTTTCACCGTGGCTATATACCCCCTCTCCCTTCCTCACTTCCTTTACTCCGCCGACCGCTCTCTCTTGCTCGAGCTTCTCAAACCCTAAGCGCCTCCGCTTACTCCATCGTCGCCCGGTGAGGAAGAGCTTCATTGCCTCGACCTCGTCGCCGTCGTACTCAAGCCCGACCAGCGGAAATCTTCACTCCGCCGCCGCCGTAGCTGTCTTCCTCCACGAGTTAGGGCTTGGAAGATCTAACCTTTTAACTTCCCATATGTTCTTCTCGGTTAAATCGTGTTCTTCACTTCGGGTAATTAAAAGTTACTTTTATTACTCGCTTTGATTCTCAAACCTTCCTGAAAATCTTCAAAGGTGTTTATTCTTCAAATCTTCACATATATGAACACCTCAAATAAAATATGCTCTTGATTCGTTTCTCTAAGCAATGATTTTTCTTCAAGATTCCTCAATTGTGTGGATCCTCGATCTATACAACTCTGGAACCTAAGGCAAAGATTGCTTAGTGAAATTCTTCAAGGCTCATCTGGTCAAATTCCTCAAACTAGTTCTTTTTGAAAAACCTTCAGAGAACGCATATGACCTCTCCAAATTCCTCGCAACTATACTCTGTTCACAGGTACTCATGTCATTCTTTGAATCACTAGGTTCTCATCAACTTAACTCATTTGCAGCGTTCCTCGAAGAAAAGTTGCATACTTCTTCAGAGAATTCGATTGTTCAAATTCCTCGGTGAAGAATATGGCGGAAGGAAAGAAGCCACGTAAAGGAGGAAAGAGGCCTGAGGTCATGATCAGCGTTTGAGATTCCTAAGGACATCTATGCTGATTATTGCACACCTGATGAAGCCGAGTTTGGCAAAGAAAACAAAAATCAGCGCAAGGTGCGCATTCAAAGGATTGAAAGGAGATGGGCAAGGGAATGGAGGAGGTACAGATATGTTACTCCAAAGTACATGAAGAAATTCGCTCTCAATCCTCCATGCCCAAGAGCTGCATTGGCACCTGGCCAAGAAGCTGATCCCACCAGCATCAAGCGTGGTGAGGACTTTCCTGAAGAATGGGCCAAGCGCCAAGCCAAATTGGCAAGACAAGACAACGAGGCAGTGAGGAAATTTAATGAGGACTCTGCTACTGCTACTGCCACTGAGGCCTCTGTCAAGCCAAGAAAATCTATGGCAAAGAAGCCCGCGCACAAGCCGAGTGCTTCGCCAACAGTGCCCTCACGGCCAAGTTCCTTAGCTGTGCCCTCACGGCCAATTCCTCATGCTGCTCCTGCTCCTCCCAAATCCTCAGCTCCTCCCAAGTCCTCAGCAGTTCCGACAAAGTCCTCAGCACCTGTGCATCTGGCCACGTGCCAAAGGACTGCAGGCATCTCCATTGCCTCTGGTGTTTCAGCAAGTTTCTCAGCTGCACCAAATTCTTCATCTGGCCCGACTCTGCTGAAGACTAAGGCAACAGCTGGACGAGGTCCTCGGCCAAGTCCGAAGAAGAAACAGGTCGCCTTCCAAGAGCCACCTGAAGATGATGAGGCTGATGATGATGAACTTGCGGAAATCATCGAGATCGACAAGAAAGGGGTCATAGAGCCAAAGGCACACCTGTACATCGCTGTTGGATCCAAGAGCGATCCTAGACTACATTGATCTACGGCACAAGGACCCAAACACTCCTACGCCCGACTTCAAGCTAACACCGCCAAAGTGACATCTTGACTCATTTCATCCAAGAGGAGAAATGGAAATTTGATCTGACGGAGAGATCAAGAAATCGCATGATGTGAGAAAGAGAAACTGCTGAAGAAAAATGTTGTCAAGATGACAACTGAAGAACTTATCAAGATGCAGGCTGATATCAACGCCCTCAGCGACAAATTTGACTCATATTATGCTGATTGGCAAGGAGCCAAAGTCGGATTTGTCAATCTGACAAAGAAGTTCTCAAATGTTGCTGCCCCAACGCAACAAGACATTCCTCAGGCTAGAGCCTCTGCTCAAATTGAAGAAGAACATGCCAAAGACTGCTGATGAAGTTCAGGCTGCTGAAGACAATGCCAGTTCCAGGGCTGATGATTCCATTCCAGCCGCTGAAGAAATTGCCAGGGCATCCACTAGTGGTGTGCCTGAAGAAACTGAAGAAGTCAGGGCAACTGCATCAGTTGCGCCTGAGGAAATTCAACCAGATTCCTCAGCTCCTCCTGCGCCTACACCAACTCCAATCCTTCCATCTGCATCTGATGTGAAGAAGACCAAGGCTGCGTAGCGAGCTGCAGTGAAGAAAAGGAAAGCATCTGCTGCTTCAAATTCTTCAGCCCCGAAGAAGATGAAGACAATGACCAGCTCATTTGAAAATCCCATTGATGCTGTTCCAGTTTCCTCCGTGCCATCAAAGGACCTTGTTCCTTTTGGTGAATATTATGAGATCCCAAGCGGATCTGATGAAGAAAATCATTCTGTTGCTTCGTCAGAGCAGATTGATGAAGAAATTGAAGTGGAAGCTATCCCTTCAACCCCAATCATTTCCTTGCCTATGCCTCAGTTCACAGCTGAAGAGGCCCGTGTTGAGGAAATTGAAGAAGATGTGGATATTGGAAGCACAACGCCAGTGATGAACGATGACTTTTGGGAAAGTCAGCATCCAAATTCTCCACTCTTCACCCAAATCCAACAGATTCCTCAGTCCCCTGCTACAACAGTTCAAATGGGCTCTGAAGAGACTCATCCCACTTCATCTGTACATGAAGAAATTCCAGCCACTAACGCTGATGAACTCCGTCTGCTGATCCTCGGCACTGTAGAGGAACCAGAAATTCCTCGGCTGAAGAACCTGAGATTGCGATTCCAGAGGTCGTGATGCAACTCACTGACACTCCATTGCCAAAGACAAAGAATCCATTCTCAACGAAGCAAAAGTTCAAGGCTGAAGACTTCTTTGGCGAGCACGTTTTCTTCACGGATTACAATCCATATGACTCTGCTCGCATAAGGAAGAGGCGTTTCTGGACTGCTAGTCAAGCCAACTTTTATTCCTCAGTGTTGTTCAACAAAGACAACGTCTTTGATCATGCACATATTCCTCATGTGGACATGGAATCTCTGCCAGGCTTCGAGCCAGTCCTCAGTGTTCTTCACGATGCAGGACTTCTGAATTTCCGCACTGACATATGTGATTGGAATGAAGAACTCATTCTTCAATTCTATGCAACGCTGCACATCATCAGAGACGCTGAAGATGTGAACTCATGGGTGTTAGACTGGATGTCTGAAAATACTCACTACAAGGCACCAGCAACTGAATTGCTTCCTGCTCTACCACTCAGTCCTCCCCTTGATGGCGCCCGTTGTATCTACAACAACCTGAGCTTTCAAATCACTACATGCAAGTGCTGATGAAGCCTTTGAAGCCCGGACAGGCACCTCGAACCAAATTCCTCGTCAAGGAATTACTATATGTGCCTCGGACTGTCTATCGGATTCTGAGGAAGACAATGAGTCCTATCAAAGGCCACGACTCAAATGATGAAGAAGTCGTTGGCATCATGAAGAATATGCTTTTCAATATCATTCATGGCGTTCCGTCAACTTCCATGATTTCTTCATGAGGACTACGGCAAACATTGCTATGTCACCTTTTGAGTTGAATCCTTATGCACCATGGATTATGAGGTTCATCAGGACAAGGTCTTCACTCAATTACAAGGCTGATACTCTGAACCACTGCAGCTACTTGCCTCCAATTGAAGTCCTCAAACAGACATTTTCCTCAGCTAATGACAAGGGAAAGGCTACTACTGTGATAGATGAAGGCATTCGTCCGTTGGATGGTCAATTTTGCAAAGCTGCATCCTACTCCACCAATGATGACTCTGCCACACATGACTCTGCCGCCAATACCTCAGCCAAGCAAAATCCTCAAGCCACACGGCACCTGTGGTGATGACTGATCGTGAGTTACTCCTCAGCCTTCATCAGAAGGTTGATCACAATCATAAATGGGTCAAGCGTCAGTTTGGTTCAATTCTTCACAACATGACCTCTACACACAATGCAGTGAAGAAAAACCACTACTACCTCCACGAAACCTTCAAACGCACTTTGGGCTGTTCTTTCTAATGTCTACAGCGGAAGAACTGAAGACAATGGGTCTCAAGGAAGAATTTGACTGGTCTGCACCTCCAGAAGAAATACAAGAAGGTCAAAGTTCCTTCCTTGGTGGCCAGCTCCTATTCTTCATCGCAAGACACCGATGAAAATGAAGACTTGGGCGACAACTGCGGCAGGCCCTACTACGACAACCGACCCCAACAACGCTGGCGCTCCTTCATCAACTTGAAATTCTTCAGGGGCGTTAGTCCTCAGTTTCGATCCTTTTGGTCATTCGATGACAAAGGGGGATGTCGGTGTACTAGAGTAGGGGTACCCTAGTATCCCGTACTCGTGCACGGACAGTTGTAGCACCCCGCGGCAAGGTTTGCCTCGTCACCGCCAAGATCCTCCGTGGCTCCTTTGGAGCCATTCAAGAACAAAGTATTTGATTAAGAAGACAAGGCCCGACAAGAGGAGCTTGTCGGAAGGCCACTCGAGCACGCAGAAGACAAGGCCCGGCAAGAGGAGCTTGCGGGAAGGCTCAGGCGACGAGCCTCCGGGCGCGACAAGGATTCAGCCGCGGCAAGGCGTTTGCCGCGGCATGCAGCTTCTCTCCGTCTCTGCTCCAGCTCATCCAGCGACGTGTCGCCATGGGGCCGTCCCATGGGCGCGTGTCAAGAGGCTGTGCAGCCAGCGGAGAGCAGCGATAAGCGGCACTGACAAGCTTGCCGTCGTGGCGAGCGGAGGCGCACTGACGGTCTCTGTTGCCTTTGTTTAGGCGACACCGACGGGCATTTATTGCTTTTGTCCCTTGCCGTCGTGGTTAGGTATTTTACCTTTGTACCTTTGTTCGGTAGGTGTACCAACTCCTGTTTTACATTTGTACCCCGCCTATGTTGCCACTGCCGGAGACCCTTGAGCATATAAAAGGAGGCCCATGCATAGCGTAGAAGGGGTTGGGCTGGTTCGGTTCATTCGACTCACCAGAGACTAGAGACACTCACGCTAGGTTTTGTAGCTCTCATTGCTCCCTAGCAAGAACACAAGACATCAAACAAGCAGCAGTAGGAGTTTTATCTCTCCGGAGAGCTCCGAAGCTGGGTAAACTGCTCGTGTGCCTCGCCTCGATCCGCTCTTCGTGCAATCTCCACCCCCCTCCGAACCACAAGGGGCCTGGTCCGCCGGCCCCATAGGTGTCCGTGGGTACGAGCAGCCTCCCCGACATCTTTGGCACGCCAGGTAGGGGGCGTCGAGGCCGTGTGAATCTGATCCGGTGTTCACACGAGCAGCGTCATCAACATCTTCCTCAACATGCCACCGAAGAAGAAGGCTTCGGCGGCAGCGAGCAAACCGTCGCGTCGTACCCGCCCTCACCGCAGGAAAGCAGGTGGTGGGGCGACGGCTGGCGGAGGAACGGGCGCCGGCGAAGGTGTCCGCGACATTGCCAAGTCCAAGGACAAGGCCCGCAAACCTCGGCGTCACGCATCCCCAGCGCCCATCTCGAGAGGCGGGACCAACAACGTCATGGCGTTCTAACGCCATACGTTTGTTGAATCGAGACCCTCAAGACCAGCATGCGCGCCAACATGCCGGGCACGAGTGAGATCTGATGCGCCCGGACGGGTGCTTCTCCTTCTAATGTAGTTAGAAGTCCGGCGTGTCCGCTCCTCGCATTGTTCTCCAATGCCACCCACTACTCCAGCAGAAGCTCTGGCGAGAGCTCGGCTGCTCTCGACTACCCTCCAACGGCCGACAAGGTCGGCGAGTGGAGGGCCACTATCGAGCCTCATCGGCTTTGCCAGCGGCGACGCTCCGCGGCAACCAACGCCATCATTGCCGCGGCGAGGCGACAAGGCATGAGCCGGTGCCGGCGAGATCGCCGGAGGTGCAACCATCATGCACTCTCCGCCAAGAAGGCCAAGATCGCCGACTCACCGGATCCACCTCGTGGCGACTCCGCTGCGTCGTCCGGATCCATGAGCTTCGCCAGCGATCAGCGCCAAGTCCTTCATGAGCGACAACAAGAGGGCGCTCGAACTCGCATCGGCGCGCCGAAGAGAAGCGCGACGTCGATCCGACAAGCGCCGCTGGGCCTTCTGTTGACATGCCCGCCCGGAGGAGCCAGCGACTTGCCGTCTGTGATAGGTTGCCCTGCGTTCACTCGTGAGCTGCGGCAAGTCCAGTGGCCCAGCCGTAAAAACTTCAAACCAGACGTGCGGAGAAGTATGATGGCAGGGCGCATCCGTCGGAGTTCCTTAGCATCTACACCATCGCGGTGCGAGCTGCGGGGGACGGGGCGACAAGATCCTCGCCAACTACTTCCCGCCGTGCTCAAGCCCAACGTCAGATCTTGGCTCATGCACTTGCGGACAGCTCCATATCCTCTTGGGCAGATCTGTGCCATCGGTTTGTTGGGCCTTCACGGTGGCCACAAACCTCATGGCCAAGAGTGACCTTCACTTGCTCGCCCGGAAGGAAGGAGAGTCCCTATGCAAGTTCATTCAGAGATTCAGCCGTGTGCACTACAACATCGAGCGTCCACCCTGCCGCGGTGGTTAGCGCATTTCATCGTAATGTGCGGAACCGCAGGATGAGGGAGGAGATGGCGATGTGCAAAGTCAAGGACGTCGATTGAGATGTATGCCTTGGGCGACAAGTGTGCATCGCTTGAGGAAGGGAGGAGACTCCGGAGAGAATGCAAGCAGGATCTCGGCGGTGAGGACACCGCCCGGCAAAGAAAGGGCCGCGGCGAGGCAACAGGAAGAAGAAAGCCGAGAAGTGCTAGCGATCGGCGATCTGGCATTGGAGGTGGCAACAAGAACGCCAAGGCTGGTGGCTCCAGCAAGGAGGTTGCCGCTGACGCCAACCACCAGTCGGTGGCGGCCGCCGACAAGCAGGACAGCTCCGGCAAGCAGTACTGCAAGATCCACCGCACCAAGGGCCACGACCTCCAGAGCTGCAAGAAGGTCGAACAGCTTGTCGAACAGCAGAGAGCTGAGTACGAGCGGCGCGACAAGGAGAAGGCCCAGGACGGTGCTGGGGAGCAAGCAAGAAGCGTCCGGCGGGGAGGACGCCTTGCAAGGCCAAGCAGCGACAAGGAGATCGACCTCCCAGCCGCGACAAGGATGAAGATGAGGACGGCAGCGAAGATATGGAAGACGACGACGCCGATGAGTAGGAGTTTCAGAAAGCCACAGAGGTCCTTTGCGTTGACGGAGGTGCTTCCCTGCATACCTCCCATCGCCAACTCAAACAATGGATGCGGGAGGTCAATACAGCGGAACCATCCGTAGAGTCACGCAAGCCTCTCAAGTGGTCCAGCACGCCTATCATTTTTGATATTGAGGACCATCCTGATCGCATAACTGCGGTCGGGTGCTTGCCGATGTTGGTCTCTCCAACCATCCGCAACCTCAAGGTCACAAAAATGTTAGTTGACGGCGGGGCCGGCTTGAATCTGATCTCCTCTGCGGTGCTCCAGAAGCTTCAAATCCACGGCAATGAGCTCGAAGAGACCGGTACCTTCCAAGGAATCAATCACGGAAGGAGCAAGCCAAGGGGAAGATTACGTTGCGGTCACATTTGGCGAGCTGAACTTCAGGGATCGAGAGGGTTACATTCGATGTTGCCGATTTCCCATTGCCTTACAATGGGATACTCGGCCCAAATCGACTTCGCCAAGTTCATGGCAGCCTCTCACTACGCTTACAATCTCCTCAAGATGCCAGGCCCGATAAGCGTCATCTCTGTCCACGGCGACAAAAAGGATGCCCTTATCTATGCCGACAAGATCTACCGGGATGCAGCAGCCGCGACGGATTGCCAGACACTTGCCGCTGAAGCTCCCGGGGGGAAGAAGACCAAGTCCAAGTCCGACAAGGGCTCTGATGCTCACTCCGGCAAGCGCACCTCTTGGTGCTGCGCTACCGTCGAGGACGCACCATCGAGCTCCACCGGCAAGTGCAAGAAGATGGTGGCTCCGCCGAAGACCAAGAAGGTGCCCGCCAAGGAGGATGGCACTGGTGGTACCTTCACCATCAGTGCCTCTCTCGACCCTAAATAGGAAGGCGCGCTCGTTGCTTTCCTGCGGGCGAATGTCGACGTGTTTGCATGGCAACCGTCTGATATCCCCGGTGTTCCCAGGAAAGTGATTGAGCACCGCCTGGCCGTTTGTCCTCATGCGCGGCCCGTCAAGCAAAAAGTCGGGAAGCAAGCAGTGGAGCGCCAAGAATTCATAGCCGAAGAGATCAAGAAACTGGAAGCAGCAGGCCTTGTCAGAGGAGTGCTCCATCCTACGTGGTTGGCCAATCCTGATGCGTCGCATAAAGCAAATGGAAAATGGAGGCTTTGTATTGACTTCACGGATGTTAATAAATCTTGTCCCAAAGATCCATTTCCCTTGCCGCGCATTGACCAGATTGTTGACTCCACGGCTGGATGTGATTTGCTTTCGTTTCTTGATGCATACTCAGGATATCATCAGATCTTCATGGCTGAAGAAGATGAAGAGAAGACCGCATTCATTACACCATGTGGCACATACTGTTTCATACGGATGCCTTTCGGTTTGTAGAATGCTGGTTCAACATTTGCAAGGGTAGTCCATGGCGCTTTTGAGCCGCAAATGCACGTAAATGTAGAAGCCTACATGGATGACATAGTGGTCAAAAGCAAGGACAAGGCAACTCTGGTTCAAGATTTGGACGAGACCTTTGCAAATCTGCGCAAGATCAACCTCAAGCTCAACCCCGAGAAATGCGTGTTTGGAGTCCCTTCCGCAAACTTCTCGGGTTCTTAGGTCATCTCGGCGAGGATCGAAGCTAATCCCGACAAGATCAAGGCCATTGAGCAGATTGAAGCACCAAAGCGCGTCAAGGATGTACGAAGGCTTGCGGTTGCGTGGCTGCTCTCAGCAGGTTTATTTCTAGGTTCTGCTGGCGGCATACTGCCGTTTTCAAGATTTTGAAAAAGGCAGGTCCAATGAAACAGAACTCGAAGCGGAGGCTGCGCTGCGAGACTTGAAGAGATACTGTCCTCCACTCCAACACTTGTCGCACCTAAGCCACAAGAGAAGTTGCTGCTATATATAGCGGCAACCAATTAAGTGGTTAGTGCTGCGTTAGTAAGCGGAGAGGGAGGCGGATGACGAGCCGACAACCATGGCAAGCACATCCAGCGACAAGCGGGGGCTTCACGACAAGCTCTGGTCCCGACAAGGATGAATCAGCGAGACACATGAGCAGATCTGAGAAAGGATGGTGCAGCGCCTAGTCTACTTTGTCGGTTCCCTCCTGCAGGGGCTAGGTCAAGGTACTACGGTGTGCAAAAATTGCTTTTTCGGCCTCCTCATGGCCTCAAGAAAGCTACGCCATTACTTCCAAGCACATGAGATCCACAGTTGTCACTCGCTTTCACTGAAGAGGATACTGCGAGAATCCGAGCGACGAGCGAGGATTGTCGAGTGGGCACTGGAGCTATCAAGCTTTGTTCTCAAGTTTGAAAGCACATCAACTATCCAAAGCAGAGCTTTGGCAGAATTCCTAGCAGAATGGACGCCAACACCAGATGAAGAGATTCCGGAGACGAGCATTCCCGTCAAAGAAGCAAGCAAAGAGTGGCTGATGTACTTTGATGGTGCCTTCTCGCTGCAAGGCGCTGGTGCGGCGTCGCTTATCGCACCCACCGGAGAGCACCTCAAGTCGTCGTCCAAATGCACTTTCCCAAGGAGCAAGCGACAAACAATACTGCAGAGTATGAAGGTTTGCTTGCCGGTCTCGTGGATCGCCGTGGACCTTGGGATCAAAAAGCTTATTGTCGGGGAGACTCACAACTCGTCTTCCGCCAAGTCAACAAAGATTTCCACAGTCCGTTGAAGGAAGACTACGTCGATGAAGTGAGGAAGCTAGAAGAGCACTTTGACGGCCTGCAAATGGAACATGTTCCAAGAGCTCAGAATTATATTGTTGTGACGGTTGTCAAAGTCGCCGCACTTAAGTTGCACTGTGGAACCAGGGATTTTCGTGCTCAAGCTGACTCAACCAACCGTAACACCATAAACTGGACAAAGCAAGAAGAGGAAGTTGGCCTCTGGTGACTACTTTCCGACAGAGCTTCCCAAAGCCGTCGTCGCAAAGGTCCCCAAGATCAACACCAACAGTGCTGAGGAGCAGTCTGCTCCGACAGGCCCCAGGGTTTGTTTCGTAGAAGCAGACGCTCCCGACAAGTCTTGCTCCGGCAAGCTTGTCGGGGAGCATCAAGCTCAGGCAGAGCCGCAGGTTCTTGCCGTGGAAGCTGATGTTCCCGCAGCAGCAGATGTGCCTTTAATCCTTGTTGTCGAGCCGCAAGCTCCAGCATGGGCGCAGCAGATTGTCCATTTCCTTCAGACAGGAGAACTTCCCGAAGAACAAGAAGAAGCGGAAAGAATAGTCCGCGGTCAAGTATGTACCAGTTTGTCGACAGATATCTGCATGTAAGAAGACTCAACGGTGTGAAATTGAAGTGTATTCCGGGGAAGAAGGGCCGAGAAGCTGTTGGCGAGAGATACATGGAGGCATATGTGGTCACCACATTGGCGCAAGAGCACTTGCCGCAAAGCTTTCCGGCAAGGTTTCTTCGGCCGACAGCCCTCCGTGATGCAACTGCACAAGTAACAAGTAACCAAGTGTGAAGCGTGCGATTACATTCCAAACAGATACACCAGCCAGCTCAAGCTCTCCAGACGATCCCTTTATCCCGCCATTTTTGGTCCGGGGCTCGACATCCTCGGCCCCTTCCCCGAGCTGTCGGGGCTTTGAGTACTTGTACGCCGCCATCGACAAGTTCACAAAATGGCCGGAAGTGGAAGCGATGAGGAAGGTGACAAAGACAACGCGATCGTGATCAAGTTCTTCAGGTCGATTGTTTGCCGTTTCGGAATCCCTAACCGGATCATCACCGACAACGGCACACAATTCACGAGTCGCACCTTCATGCAGTACGTCCAAGACCTTGGCGCCAAGGTCTGCTTTGCTTCTGTTGCTCACCCGAGAAGCAGCGGTCAAGCAGAGAGGGCAAATGCTGAAGTGCTGCGCGGGCTCAAGACCAGAACTTTCGACAGGCTGCACAAGTGCGGAAGAAACTGGATTGAGGAGCTGCCGGTGGTTCTTTGGTCGATCAGACGACGCCAAATCGAGCCACCGCCGCACACCTTTCGCTCTAGTCTATGGAGCAGAGGCAGTTCTCCCCACGGAACTCAGATATCACGGATCGCCTCGAGTACTCGCTTATGATGAGCTTGAGCAAGAGCAGCTGCGACAAGATGACGCGCTGCTCCTTGAGGAGGATCGTCTTCAGGCCGCTCTGCGAGCTGCTCGCTACCAGCAAGCTTTGCGTCGCTACCATAGCCGTAGGGTTAATGCCAGAAGTCTCGAGGAAGGCAACCTTGTTCTTCGGCGCGTTCAGTCTGCCAAGAATTCAAACAAGTTGACGCCGAAGTGGGAAGGCCCTTATCGGGTGAAACGAGTCACTAGGCCTGGCGCTGTCCGCCTTGAGACCGAAGATGGCATTCCGGTGAGCAACTCATGGAACATTGAGCATCTTCGTAAGTTTTACCCATAGGGCGCGGTTGTCGGAACCCGTTCCGGCAACCACCTTTTGTACAAGTCTTGCCGCTGTTGCATGTAATCCTTTGTACAAAGCCGGGCGCAGACCCCGTGCATCAGTAAAGCTCATGTGTTGCGCACAACTTGTCAAGTTCATGCTTTCATCAATTTATTGCATGTTTTGGCTAACACTTTGTGCAGCAACCACACGCGGTAAGCAGAATCGAGCCATCGGGCTCCATAACGTTATTTCCTCTTCTTTTTCTTTTCTCAAAGAAAGGAAGGCTCCCTCGCGCACAAGTTAACCAGGGGGGAAGGAGGAGATAATACTATGGAGCAGGCACCGCTCGAGGAAGTTTCACCTCACCGGGAAGCAAGAGACAGAAAAGCTAAGTTGCCAAAGTTTGAGCAATCAATTTTTAAATTTTTAAGTTATCTTCCTCGAACGATAGTACTTTGTATGGAGAACACGTGCGCAGAGGAACCAACTTCGCTGACTAGTCGCGCCCTTACTTTGTTTCGAGTCCGCTCAACAACTTAAGTGAGCTGCGGTTAGTCGCGACAAGGTTGCTTGTCGGAGGCGGCACTTGCCGGTTGCCGACGTTCACTCAGACTTCATGACAAAAGGTGCCCGCACCGACAAGTCCCCCAAATGCGTAAGGCAGAAATATACAAAGGAAGGAATCAAGTAGAGGAAATAACATTGCATTGATCGCCTAAGATAGAGTATATTACAAAATAACTTGTCGCTGATCTAACAAAGTGTTCTAAACATGATCAGCAGCGACAAGGGAAAGATAAAGTTAGCGGCCTAGTCTGCGTCGCCCTCAATCCGCTTGATCTTGTTCACCTTGTCCACAATGGGTGCGACAAGGGCTTTGAGCTCCTCCACGTTGGCATCGGGCGGCGGGGATCACGAGGGCGCCGTAAGGTTGAGGCCCGGATTGCGGAAGGCCACCTTGATCAACACCTTCTCGAGGGCTCCTCGCACAGACTGGCGTGATTCCTCGGCCAGCTGCTTTGGGACCTCTTCCCGAGTCGCTGGAGGCCCGTCCACGCCTTTGAAGAATAAGCTGATCTTGGCGCTGGGTTGGAGATGCTCGTCTGAGGAGTACGCAAGGTCCGCCATCCCAGCTCCATCACTCGTTGTGGATGTCGGCGGCGGTGTCCACAAGACCTTCGGTCCAGTGCTCCACGCTCTCCCTCAAGGTGTTACAGGCGGAGGCAGCATTCGCCAACAGCTCCTCCTTGGCCTTGATCGCCTCCAACAAGCCCACCTCCCGCTCTCTGGCGGCATCCAACGCGTCCACGCTGTGGTGGTCAGCTTGACTCCAGATCCGCCTTTGAATCCTTGGCGGCGTCGAGCTCCTTGCCTCTATCAGCGAGACGACTCTGCAGCTCACCCAGAGTGTAGGCGTCCTTCTCGCGCTCACGCTTGAGCACGGCAAGCTCTTCGCCGCTCTTCTTGACGGTGGCCTCCAGCTGTGCCACCTTCGCCTTCAGCTCTTCCTTGGCGGCCTCGGCGGCTGCGGCAGCGTCCTTCGCCTCCTGAAGCGCCCCGCCAAGCGACTCCTCGCGCGGAGCAAGGTCTTCTTCGTGGCTGTCCAGGTTGACCTTCCACTGGGCCAGCTCGCTTTCCTGCGCGGCGAGCTTCTCGGCAGCCAGCCGCTGCTCCTCCTCAGCCGCGGCCTTCTCAAGGATGAAGGCCGTGCGCTCCTCTGCAAGTTGCCCCCGCGCTTCCGCCACGTCGCGGAGGGCTTCTTTGTTGGCGCTCCGGAGCTCCTCGGCGCGCTTCTCCATGTCCGCTCCCGCCCTCGCGACAAGGGCTTCCCGGGTCTCTAACTTGGCCTGCCGGGTGCGGTAGAGCGACAACAGCTTCTTCAGCAGCTGCTCCTCCTCAGACTCGCCGCTGCTGCTGCTTGGCGCGTCCACCAGCGTCAGCCCAGCGGAGGCGAGTAGCTCGCCGTCGAAGGTCTCGCCCTCGACCGGCGCCCTGGAGCTCGGTTCCCAGGGGAGCTTGATGAAGACGCCGCCCGGCCTTCGGTGGCGCGGGCTGGGGCTCCTCGGGCCCGCCACCGCAGCATGGCCAGAAGTCGGCTGTCGGTGTAGCACTTGCCGCTCCCCTGCGGCCTCGGGCCCGTCGGTCTGATCGCCCGACCCTCGGGCCTCTGCGTCGGCAGCCTCGGTGCCTCCTCGCCAAGCAGGCTCGTCGGCGGACGGCCTCTTCCTCCACAACGACGACCTCTTCTTCTTCGACGGCGGCCTCGTCGGTGTTGCGCTGCTTCTCCTCGGGCGGCCTCGACCTCCATCGGGTCTCAAGGCGACGAAGAAAGAGCAGTCAAGCAGATGTTCAAAAAGAGAAACGAAAGAAAGCAAACCCAAGGGAGATTTTCGCGTAAGGGAATTACCTGCAACGGAGTCCGCAGCCATGGCCTCGACCACTGGAGGGTCACTGGCGCCGTCCCTTGCCGGGGTAGCCTCCCTTGCCGGAGTGGCTTCCCTTACCGGGGTGGCCTCCCTTGTCGGAGGGCGCTCCCTTGCCGGGGAGTTCTCCCTTGGCGGCGTAGTGGCAGCGCGCAGGATCTCAGAGGCAGTTTCCGAGCCCTCCTGATGAGGCTGCTCTGCTCCTACACAAGCACATAGTCAGATATCAACAAAGAAGGAGCACCCCTGCACACCTAATAGTAAGAAGAAAACTGCACACTTACTCGGGGGGGTCTTGGGGGCTGCTCTGAGGAAGGGTTGCGGGTCCGGCAAGGCGGTCTCGACGCGTCCCCGTCGCCGCCACGGAGAATCGTCCTCAACGACGGCGACCGTCGGGATCTTGGCCCTCTTCGCCGCTCTACGGGCGGCGTCACGAAAAGGAAAGAGTCGAATAAGCAAATCAGATCCAAGATGAAGCAATAAAATTGAAGAAATACAAGCACAATCTCGAGAAGCTTACTCTTCGCCTTCCTCCTCGGGTGGCGCGGAGAAGTCAAACTCTGCCTCGCCTCCGGTGCGGCGAGGTGGAGGCGTGGGCTCTCTTGGCCGCTTGGCGGGCGTCGGCGGTGGCTCGAGAAGATCCCGCCCGGTTGTCGCGGCCGTGTGGGGTGCTCCGGCAACCTCGCTTGGCGCGGTGGAAGCGCGTCGCGTGGCGCTGCTTCTTGTGGGCGATGCAGCCGCCCGGCTCGTCTCCAGCCTTCGCGGAGACGCCTCCTCGGCAGGCAGGGGCTCACTGGCGGCAAGTCGCTTGGCGGTGGGGAAGAAGCGCCCTCGGCGGGTCCACACGACCCGGCCGCGGGCGCGACAAGATCGTCCTCGCCGGTGACCTTCCCTCGCTCGGCAAGGCTTGCCGCCTTCGCCGCGTCCGCCTCCTCCACGGTGAACCCGAAGGCTCCACGGCAGCGGCCGCCGCCTCCTCCACCTACAGTGGCGATCCTCGCCATCTCCCAGTCGGTGGTGTCGCGGGTGAGCCTCTTACGCTTTCGTCGGAGCGGATCGGCACTTCTTGCAAATCATCGAAGAATTGCTGCCACGACCTCGCTAGGGGCTCTCGCAAGGTTGGGATGATCCCGTGGGAGTCGCACAGTGGCATCATGGCGCGGATGCGGTCGAGCGCCGAGTTGTTGCACAAAGGGACGACCCCCCGCGGCAACCTAAACCACTCTGGATGGTCGGGGTCGTTCTTGAACAGCTCGAGCAGTATCGAGTCCAGCTCCAAGACGGTAAAGTTCCAATTCAGGCCCGGGCGCAGCCTCATGATGTCCGCCGCATTTTGGAACTCCCAAGCAGGCCTCCTCCTTTCCTGCAAGGGAAGCGATGCGTGCGCGGCGAAGTCCGCGTCAACTGCGCCTACGGTCAACCCGGCAAGCCTGAGGCGCAGGATTCGGGTCACGCCTATCTTCAGCTTCGCGTCCTCCGGCGCCAAGTTGCTCCAATCCCTGCCGCGCACTATTGGAGTTTGGCGCACGGCGGTGAAGGGCTGCGGATTCTCCTCTACGACCCAGCACCAGTTGGCTCTCCACTCCTCCCACTTGTTGCGGAACTCTCCCTCTAGGTAGGCCTCTTTCTTGCCGATCCTAGAGACCCAGGCTATCCCTCCGAGAAGTGGCTCTCCTCTCTCGACGCTGGGAACAAAAAATGGCGGAAGAGTGCCACGCTCGGGTGGACTCCGACAAAGTTTTCGCACAAATGCTTGAAAACTGCCATGGTCAAGATGGCGTTGGGGTGAAATCAAGGAGGCGGAGGCTAAAGGTGTTCATTATGTCGCAAAAGAATCGAAAAGGGGTGGCAAAGCCCGCAATAGAAGAAAAGGGCGAAGAAAGGGTACCCTGTTGGGGCCAAATCGAGGCGGAGGTGGAGCACCCTCGCGCGCGGATGCGCACGAGTCTTCGCCGACCGTAAGAGGTAGAAGACGTCCCGCAGCTCCCTTGCGCCGAGCTGCGGGGGGAAGATGGCTCGCTCCTTGCGCAACGCCGCGAGCCGCTGCGCCTCGGCCGACTTGATGCCCTTCTCCTTATCGGCTTTCGGAGCCATGGCGAGGGGGGCGGAGGAGGCCGACGGCGGTGAGTGTGCTTGCGGTGAAAGGGGGCGGGGCGCTGCTCTCTTTGCACCGGAGAAGAAGAGGGGAGCGGCGGTGGTTTCTTGACAAGACAGCAATGGCAGGGGTGGTCGCCCTGCCTCTATTTCCTCCGCTTATAAAGGGGAGGAGGGGGCGGACGTTCCGCTTATGCTAATAAAGAACCCCCCACGACCGCGCCCACGATCTCTCGCACGACGCCATGTCCGGTGCGTGCCGTTAGTGGGGATCGTGGTGGGTCCGCGGCGAGTTGCGACGTGGTCGAGGCCGCGTGTGTCCGCAGTACGCTTTTGGGCCTGGCCCGACAAGCGCTTCGGCACCGTGTACGGCCCAGGGGGGCTCTGTCGGTGTACTAGAGTAGGGGTACCCTAGTATCCCGTGACTCGTGCACGGACAGTTGTAGCACCTCAGCTGCAAGGTTTGCCTCGCCACCGCCAAGATCCTCCGTGGCTCCTTTGGAGTCATTCAAGAACAAAGTATTTGATTAAGAAGACAAGGCCCGACAAGAGGAGCTTGTCGGGAAGGCCACCTCGAGCACGCAGAAGACAAGGCCCCGCAAGAGGAGCTTGCCGGAAGGCTCGAGCGCGACGAGCCTCCGGGCGCGACAAGGATTCAGCCATGCAAAGGCGTTTGCGGCATGCAGCTTTCTCTCCGTCTCCGCTCCAGCTCATCCAGCGACGTGTCGCCATGGGGCCGCCCCATGGGCGCTGTCGAGAGGCTGTGCAGCCAGCGGAGAGCAGCGATAAGCGGCATCGACAAGCTTGCCGTCGTGGCGAAGCGGAGGCGCACTGACGGTCTCTGTTAATTGCTTTGGGCGACATCGACGGGCATTTATTGCTTTTGTCCCTTGCCGTCGTGGTTAGGTATTTTGCACTGTACCTTTGTTCGAGTAGGTGTACCAACTCCTGTTTTTACATTTGTACCCCCGCCTATGTTGCCACATGTCGGAGACCCCTTGAGCATATAAAAGGAGGCCCATGCGCAACGTAGAAGGGGTTGGGCTGGTTCGGTTCATTCGACTCACCAGAGACTAGAGACACTCACGCTAGGTTTTGTAGCTCTCATTGCTCCCTAGCAAGAACACAAGACATCAAACAAGCAGCAAGAGGGAGTTTTATCTCTCCGGAGAGCTCAAGCTGGGTAAACTGCTCGTGTGCCTCGCCTCGATCCGCTCTTCGTGCGATCTCCGCCCCCCTCCGAACCACAAGGGGCCTGGTCCGCCGGCCCCATAGGTGTCCGTGGGTACGATCAGCCTCCCCGACAGGGGAGAAATGTGAGTTAGTCTTCAAGCGGGTCTGTTATATGGGCAATTTTTGTTACAACTCTCGTTCTTCTGAAACTTTTATTGGATCGAGTTGTAATCTTAAACCCGATGGTGCTCTGATACTTTTGATGCACTGTGCTCTGATACTCTTGATGCGTTATTTTGCATGCTTGTTCCTCATTAATGTTATTGCACGCATGCTGAATTTCATGAAGCACCATATTTCATCATGCATTTCAAACTCTTCATATTATATGTCAAATGCGTGTATGAATTACAAGATATAGGGGGAGATTTCCATGATTCAACTCTTCAAATGTGCATTGCCTCAAAAGCAAATTCCTCACTATGCACATCTTCAGGGGGAGTTCTTCCATATTTTGCAATCAAATTCCTCAATATCAGTATTTACACTTCATATGTTTATCCCCGTTGAAAACTTAACCTATATTGTCATCAATCACCAAAAAGGGGGAGATTGTATGTGCATCTAATGCCCCGTAGTGATTTTGGTGTATTGAAGACTTATAGGTTAAGGGACTAATGTGTTTATGAGTATACACAGGTCTATAAGTCTATGAGGAGTTTGATATTTACAGAGAAAGTCGACCCCTAAAAATGAAGTTCTTCGACTGAAGACTTTGATATTCTGAAGACTCTCTGAAGACTTTGAAAGTGAAGAAATTGGTGTGACCTTGAAGACTTGATATTCATTTCAGGAACATGAAGCGTGAAGACTTTGTTTTCGTAGTTTCGTTTTCTCTTTCTTGAGTAATAGGAAACACCGTATTGTTAAAGGGGGTCGAGGAAATACTAAGGAAAATTTTCCATGTGATGCTCAACTCAAAATCCTAGACCTACCAATCCCTTCGAGTGAAGCCTTTGGAAATCTCATACAGCTCAGTCAATTTCTTCAAAGGATGTAGAAGAAGTTCTTCCGATCACTGAGAAATTTGTTCTGACCGAGGAGTTAGGAATTCGCCAGTCTTGGATGGCCTACACAAGAAGGAACATGATAGCCCCGAGGAATTTGAGAGTCAAATTTCCGGCCGTTCTTTGTCTTCTTGCGCCACCTGTCCCAAAATATCTTATCCACCTAACGGTCATATCATTGAAGGGCATTTATGTCTTATCATGTCGGGCTGCTCCCTAGGCTATAAATAGTCACGCCCCTACAGCCACTAGCTGGTTGGTTGCTCGAGAGAACTTGACACTTGTCATTTGAGAGCAACCCATCCTCTCGAGGACTTTGAGCGAAAATCATCGAAAGTGAGGAAAACCCAAAACCAAACCCCTCACAAACCCCAAGTGATTGAGCATCATCAAGAGATTGATCCTGCGTGGATCCGACGCTTGTTACCTTTGAAGACTGTGCTTCTTCCAGACAGTTAGGCGTCATGGTCTAGAGCATCCAAGAGGAATTGTGGATCGCCGAGTGACCAAGTCTATGAAGGTTTGGAAGTCGCCTGAAGACTTACCACAAGTGATTGGACGAGGTATGTGTGACCTTTGTTCAAGGAGAATATGGTGAGGACTTGGTGTCCTGAGCTGCGTGCTCACGGCCCGGGTGTCCGGACTGTGTGTCCTCGAGTTTAAATACTCGGCCGCTCCAACCAGACGCATAACCGAGACAGCGGTTGGAACTCGTCTACCACCTCATTGTCTTCACCAACCGACCTGGTTCTATTGCCGGAACCCTTTCAGTTCCTCATTACTGTGTTGCGTGTTCATTCATATTTGTGTTTGAAGACTTTGACTGAAGACTTTCTCAATTTCCTCGGCTCAATTTCTTCCCTGTTTGTCTTCATCTTGTGCTATCCTGTGTTTACGCTTTCTGTACTCTTTGAGTGTCTTCATTTCATCATGATGACCATGCCCGCATGCTCTTATGCTTACTTCTAAGTACTTATTCCGCTGCAAGTAGTTCTTCACTTAGGAATTTCCTCACCGGCAAATTCCTCATTGAAGATTTCATAAAAATCGCCTATTCACCCCCCCTCTAGTCGATATAACGCACTTTCAGCGACAACTTCCGCACAGAGCTGATCGACTTCGACATCGCCCCCATCGGCCTCCCCTACAACGCCATCCTCGGCTACCCGGCCTTGGCCCGGTTCATGGCAGCAACTCACCCGGCGTACAACCTCATGAAGATGCCCGGGAGCAGCGGCATCCTTACCGTGTTGGGAAACACTGGAGAGGCACTGCAGGCGCTCAAGCATGTTTTCAAGGCGGCTGCAGTGGCACGGCCCACCGGCGTTGATGCTCCCGAGCCCAAGGGGGCTGTGTCGTCCAAAAAGAAGCAGCTATTCACTCAAAACAAGGCAGAAACCAAGCAGGTTCCAGTCAGCGAGGACGGGTCCACTGACGCCACCTTCACCATAGGTGCAAACCTCGAACCCGAGCAGGAGGAGGCCTTGGTAAAGTTCCTGCGCAAACAAGAAGGTGTTCGCATGGGGACCTGATCGGTTGGCGGGGTCCCGAGGCGTGATTGAGCATCACGCCAACGTGTGCTCCCAACGTGCGCCCTGTGAAGCGGTATACAGGCGACAGTCCACAGAGAAACAAGCTTTTATCGTCCAGGAGACCCGCAAGCTAGAGGCAGCAAGGGTTATTCGCGAGGTCCGCTACCCGGATTGGCTGGCCAACCCAGTTGTCGTGCCAAAGAGAGGGGGAAAGGAGCGTATGTGTGTGTAATTCACCAACCTCAATAAGGCCTGCCCACAGGATCCATTTTCGCTTCCTCGCATAGACCAGATCGTCGATTCCACCGCTGAGTGTGACCTGCTGTGCTTCCTGGATGCCTTCTCAGGCTATCACCAGATCAAGATGGCGGTAGAAGACATGGAAAAAACGGCTTTCCTGACCTCGTGCGGAGTGTACTGCTATACATGCATGCCGTTTGGGTGGCGCAACGCAGGCGCGACCTTTCAGCGGTTGATGCACATCGCCTTGGGCCGACAGCTCGGGAGGAATGCTTAGGTGTACATCGATGACATTGTGGTGAAGTCTCGGGAGGCGTAAACCCTGATACATGACTTGGAAGAAACCTTCACGAGCCTCGATAAAGTGGACCTGTGGCTCAACCCGGAGAAGTGCATATTTGGAGTCCCCTCGGGCAAGCTCCTGGGTTTCCTCGTGTCCCATAGGGGCATCGAGGCCAACTCGGAAAAGGTCAAGGTAGTCGAAGACATGAGCCCGCCAAAGACCCTCAGAGAAATGCAGAAACTCACCGGGCGCGTGACCGCGCTAGGAAGTTTCATCTCCAAGCTGGAAGAAGGGCCCCTTTCAATGGATTGAAGAGGCCAACAAGGCATTCCAAGAACTCAAGAGGTACCTTACCAGCCCTCCTGTGATGGTCGCGCCACGCCCACTTGAGCCCCTGGTGCTCTACCTCGCCACCACACCCTACTCCGCCAGTGCAGCCCTAGTGGTGGTTCGGGAAGAGCGCCAGATCAAGGTTGCGTCACGCCCGGCCACGGCCACGGCCGTGGCGGCAGAAGACCAAGAAGGCCTCGCGAAGGTCACGGCCTCGGCAGACGGAGACCAGCCTCAGCAGGAAGATGCCCCTAGGGCCGAAGAGGCCGCGCCAGGCAGCCAGGCGCTGGGGGCTCCGTCGACTCAGGAGGCATCAAACCCTTCGGAGGGCACGGGCCTCGTCAGCACTCCTACTCTCGTCGAGCACCCGGTGTACTTCGTTAGCACGGTGCTGCGGGATGCGAGGGCGCGGTACCCCATGCCCCAAAAACTACTCCTCGCGCTATTGGTAGCCTCACGCAAACTGCGGCACTACTTCCAAGGTCATCCCATCAAGGTCGTCTCAGGATACCCTCTGGAGAGGGTGCTCAGGAGCCCCAACTCAGCTGGAAGAGTCGCCGAGTGGAACATCGAACTGCAAGCGTTTCAGCTAGAGTTCAGCACAACCAGAGTCATCAAGGGGGCCGCATTGGCAGATTTCGTGGCAGAATGGACGGAGGCACCTGGCCTCGACGCAGTTGAAGACTGATCGCTTTTTCCGGTGAGCGAGGCACCGGACGGCTGGGTCATGTACTTCGACGGGGCATTCTCCCGACATGGTGCGGGAGCCGGCGCAGTGCTCGTATCCCCTACCCAGGACAAGCTCTATTACGCCATGCAGCTCTGTTTCCAGCATGGGGAAAAGGTCTCCAACAACATAGTAGAATATGAAGGCCTGATAGCCGGCCTGAGAGCCGCAATCGCTTTGGGGGTAAAGCGCCTCATCATGAAGGGCAATTCACAACTCCTCGTCAACTTCTCCAACAAGATATACGAGCCGAAGGACGAGCACATGGAAGCCTACCTCGCGGAGGTTCGCAGGATGGAGAAACAGTTTTGGGGACTGGAGCTGCAGCATGTGCCACGCGGCACCAATCAAGAGGTGGACGACATCGCCAAGAGAGCGTCCAGGCGGCTGCCTCAAGAGCCTGGCGTCTTCGAGGAGCGACTCTTCAGGCCCTCAGCGGCACGGTCACTACCAAACGCGGCGCAACCTCGGGAGGAGCTCCCCCAGCCGCCTGCCTCGGGAGCCCCGGCCTGCGGCCCGGCCTCAGGGGGACGCCTGCTCCTGGCGCTGGAACCTCAGGAGGGGTGCTGGATCACATAGCTCAAGAGCAACTTGATACAGGGGACCCTGCCGGAGAAGGAGGAGGAGGCGGAGCGTGTGGCGCGGCAAGCCACGCACTCATCGCATCGTGGATGGAGAGCTTTACCGAGGCGGCCAAATGACGTGTCCCTCGCTGCATTCCTGCAGAGCAAGGAAGGAATTGCTGGAAGACATACGGCGGAGACTGTGGGCACCACTCATCGTCATGAACCCTCATTGGCAAGGCGTTCCTTGGCCAGGTTCTATCGCCCACAGGCCTTTCGATGATCTGATTGACTGGTAAAGGCTTGCGAGGCCTGCCAATTTCATGCCAAGCAGATCCATCAGCCGGCGGGAGGTCTGCAAACTATACCTCTCTCATGGCCATTCGCAGTTTGGGGGCTGGACATTCTGGGCCCGTTCCCTCGGGCGCCAGGGGGTTATCGCTACCTCTACATCGCCGTGGACAAGTTCACCAGGTGGGCTGAGGTGGAAGCTGTCCGCACCATCCCAGCGGGCTCTGCGGTCAAGTTCATCAGGGGCCTCGTGAGCCGGTTTGGCGTGCCTAACAGCATCATCACCGACAACGGTTCGCAGTTCACCAGCAATGTCTTCAAAACGTATTGTGCTAACCTTGGAACACAGATATGCTACGCTTCGGTGGCGCACCCTCGGAGCAACGGCCAGGCCGAGGAAGCCAACGCGGAGGTCCTGAAGGGCCTCAAAACTAGGACCTTCAAGAAGAAGCTGGAGGCCTGCGGCAGGGGCTGGCATGACGAGCTCCACCAGGTTGTGGTCCATCCGCACGACCGCGGCCAAGCCGACTGGCGAGACCCCATTCTTCCTCGTCTACGGAGCAGAAGCCGTCCTCCCTCACGAGGTCAGGCGTCGCTTCGCACGGGTCCTGGCGTTCGACGAGGCGCAGCAAGATGCCATGCGGGGGACGGATCTCGTGCTAGGGGAGGAACATCGTCGAGAGGCCGCGCTGCGAGCGGCAAGGTATCAACAGGCGCTGCGGTGATACCACTGCCACAACATCCGCCCCAGGACTCTAGAGGTAGGGGACCTCATGCTCAGACGGGTCCTCTCCAGGGAAGGGTTGCATAAGCTCTCTCCCATGTGGGAGGGCCCGTTCAAAGTTGTTCATGTTTCCAGGCCCGACTCTGCATGCTTGGAGACTCAGGAGGGGGTGCCCAGCCCGAACGCGTGGAACATCCAGCATCTCCGGAAGTTCTACTCCTGAAGAAAGGCCCGAGCTCATGAAGAAGGCAAACGCCTCTGAAGCTTATTTTCCCGAGAAAGGCCCGGAGCCTGTGAAGAAGGCAAACGCCTGTGAAGCTTATTTTCCTGAGAAAGGCCCGGAGCCTGTGAAGAAGGCAAACGCCTGTGAAGCTTATTTTCCTGAGAAAGGCCCGGAGCCTGTGAAGAAGGCAAACGCCTGTGAAGCTTATTTTCCTGAGAAAGGCCCGGAGCCTGTGAAGAAGGCAAACGCCTGTGAAGTTCATTTCCCCGAGAAAGGCCCGGAGCCTGTGAAGAAGGCCAATGCCTGTGAAGCTCGCCGCCCGTGACACTCTCACGTAATAATGAGTTGGGGCTGTACACGCCCCGGAGTCTCAGGAGCGCTGGCCTCAGGCCCTGGGGCTCCCTCCCACGCCTAGTGGCAGCACTTAGCTCCGCGCTGGTGAGAAGACGTAAAAGACTAGATTAGGTGCCGGACGCGGCTTTTTCATTTGCTTTCCATGATTGGCTTGTTCGTTCCTATTTGAAGTTTTATTGAAGTTGTTGCCGTCTTTGGCTTGTGACTCTTTGTCTTTTTCGCTCTCCTGCCTCGATTTCTCTTGCGCAAGTCTCGGGAGGGAGCAGCGCATGCACCCTCGCGAGTATTTTCTGCCCTTACCGTTTGAGGCTTTCCTATCCGGGTCCACTATGGGAGCACCCCTCCCAGTCCATGCCCCACGGGCATCGTAACGCGAACACAGGACCTGGGTCGGTGGCCTCCACAATCGAGGCCGGAAGCTAACCCTCCTGAATAATCCTTGCAGGACATGAAGCGTTCAATGAGGCCTCGACCTCGGGAAGCGAAGACCACGACAGGTCCCCCCGAGCTAAGTAATTTCTACGCGCGGGCATGCGGCACAAAAGCATAGCACAGAAATAGCAGAAACAACACGATAATTAACGACAACAGTTCAGCACGCCCCCGCGGGGCCCTACTCTACTGTCTCTTTGCGCAGGAAAAGGTGAAAAACAAAATAGGCACGACTCGCTCGGCACCAACTCGCGGCGAAGGCTCAGATCGCCCTCGGAGCTCAGGCAGACTCCTCTCGCTTCACCGGGCGACGGCGGGCTGACCCGCTACCTCCCTCCAGGCGGGCGCGACGGCACGGAGGCTGGTCGCGGCCATCGCTGGAGGAGCTGCTGTCCGAAGGAGAGCCACCGAAGCTCGACGAGCCCCGAGCGCCGCCAACCATGCGCGCGCTGTCATCTCATCCCGGTCATCGCAGGGGTTGGGTCCATGGCCACGGTCATCGTCTTCGGGCAGCACCCGGCGCAGCGACCGTCTTCTCCGAACACCCTCACGTAGAGGGTGGCATCGCCGTCGAACTTGAAATGCAGGGTGCACCGCCGGCTTAGACCACGCGCGCGGGCAAACGTTTGCCAGCCGCGGGTCAGGGCCACACTCCCGGTGACGGAGACCTCCAGCGAAGCCTAGGAGGCCCAGCTGCAACAACCGTCTGCCTAAAGCCAGAGGCCGCCCGGGGCGCGGCCGGAAGTTCACCTAAAAGGAAGCGGGGAAGCTGGAGCCAGGTGCTGGTCGGCTCCACCGACCACACGACAAACTCTGGCAGCACCTCCGCCAAGTGCAAGCACGGCATAGGAGGCCGCGCGGTCGTAGCGCGCCCCCCATCGACAACCTGGCGCCCGTCGCCGCGCAGGGGATCGCCTCCACGGCCGCGAGAAGCCGCTGCTGGAGCCACATGATGCTTGCGAGGACGGCCTCGACCGCGCTTGGCCGGGGGAGAGTCAGGCCCTACCTGGCGGGCCTTTCCCTTCTCCGTGGCCGAGAACCTCTTCGAAGCGGAGCCGTGGAGAGAAAAGATCAGCAAGAGGAGATGGACTGGAAGGGCTTGCGCCATTCCGTACTTATAGCCGGAGGAGGCCAACCGTCAGCCTCCATGATCACAGGTATTCATGACCCATTTCTGCATGCAGGGACTTGTCAAGTCATGCGGTTGCCGTGGCTTCGTGGGGAAGTGGAGACGCCCACGACCAATCAATCGCCATGCGGCGCCCAAGGCCGCAGGCTGTTGGGGCCCACGGCGCTTCGCACTTGCCCCTTCACTTCTCTGCTAAGCCAAGTCCGGGCGCGCCTTGGGCCCGGGGGCTACTGTCGGCGTTCTGGGAACGGGGGTCCCCAGACTTGCCTGCCTGCGGCCTGCGGCGTGGCTCAAGTGGGGGCCCAGCGCGGCCCAGCTTCATCAGCTCGAGCTCAAGACCCTCGCGAGGGGCCAAGCCTCGCGGGGCGGACGACAGGAACCTTCCTCAGAAGCAGCCTCGTCAGGCAGGCTCGCGAGGAGGCTGAGAGCTCAAGGTAGGGTACCTCACGAGGGAGCCCCGTGATGCAAGCCATGACGAACGAGACCAGGCGGTCGCCAGCCAGCGCAGTGTCCTCGTTTCCCCTTTGGTGCAAAGGAGGCAAGCACAGGCCAAGGCATCACGCAAAGGTTGCCGCTTCGGTGCAACAAGAACAAGACCAGCAGAGCGGCAGGATGGAGGTCATCGTGGAGCCCAGGACGGCGTCACCGTCAGAGTCTTTGCAGCCGAAGACCAACTTTAGTCAGGATAAGTGTACTAGATGTTCCCCTTCAAAATGGCCAATTGTTGGCGCCCTTCCCGCTCATTATTTGGGAAGAGGTCCAGGGCCTCCCACTATAAATAGAGCTAGCCACCACAGAGTGAGGGGGACGAAGAAGAGGGAGAGAGAGAATCAAGATCACGCATAGAGAGAGAGAGAGAGAGGCGACTGAACTCACCCAAGCAGTTCATCGCACCAGCTCAAGAACAGCCCCTCGCGAGGCTATTCTCCCCTTGTATTGTTCATCATCAGCCCCTAAGGCAATCCACCACACCACAATCTAGAGTAGGGTATTACACCACCATGGTGGCCCGAACTAGTATAAACCTCATGTCCCTTGTGTGTTCTTCTTCGTAGTTTAGATCCCTCGCAAACCATCAACACGTGAGCTGGTAGGGGAAAGATCTCCGTGCGCACCCCACTGTTCGAACCTCAAGGGTCTGCCGGAACCCGAAATCCGACACATACCTTGCGCTTGGTCGAGTCGCCTGTTAATAAGCTAATGTCATCATCTGCCATATCAAGTTTTTGCTTCAGACCTGCAACCTCTGTAGCGTGGGCAGACGTCATGGAGGTAACAGCCCGTGTTCCAATTAATTGGATTTTTTCCTGGGCACACCTTTTTCGATCCTCTGATTTCCTCCCTTTGGACGCCAACCAGAGTCTCAGGGGCTACTATCTATACAAAGGTGCATTTTGCGTATAGATCACAATAAAAAATATAACATTACGTACCTCGAAGCCTCTTAGAAGGCTCATGAAAGCTTCATTCAATCCGCTTTTCGCGGACATAATCCTCTCAACCACCATACTCATCAAGGTATGATGTTCCTCTGAGATGGACGGATATCGCAACATGTCCATCAATGTATCCGGCGCCTCCGGATTCATGGAACCAACTATGGGAGTACAAACTCCATTTGAAAGGATATGCTTGCTCAACCCTAGAGTCATTTCTGGCTGTAAACCGGATAATCTGAGGCCTTTACTATTGGTCCCTGTAAGGATTGCAGACCCCGAACCCTGGGCGGCCAAGGTCTCACCTTGGGGCACTGTCTTCATTATCCTCTGTTGATCGGGAGAGATCCTCCGGGATGACACCTTGAAGTCGTCCGCCCTATTGGGCAATGAAGCTTGTGGAGGCGTCTCGCTTTTCATCATCTCCGGAAGAAGATCCCCCGAGGAAGAGGATTGTTGAGGAAGACTATGTGCCGGACTACAAAAACATATATTCTAGATGTTACCCTTGTAATAGGAAAAGGAAAGGGATATGTTTAAAACACCATTGTTCACTTACGATCCGGCTAAAGGCTTGTCCTTATGGAGGAACTGTGTGACAACATCACCTTGTGAGCCCAAACCGCCTGACAGGGGTGTCTAGGAGCCTTTACCTCCCAACTTTCGGAGGCGGCCCTTTTCTTACCATAGGGAGAAAGGATGTTCGATTCTCCTTCCCTTTTGTCTTCGAAAGAGGGAGCCTTAATCTCCCCAGACACAATGTTTGGTGTACCTTCGGAATGGAGGCTACCTTTGGCTCCCCCGCTCGCCTCATTGTCCTCTTTCACCGGCACCTGGTATGGCGCCGGGACCAGCATCCTTATTAGCACGGGATTAACCGAGTCTTCAGGAAGAGGGGCCGAACACCTGATTCGCTCCGCCTTCTTTATCTAGCCCTAGAAGAAGATGGTTTTCTCAGTATCTTATTATGAGATGTTTAACTATGTTGTGTTCGGGAGTCGAGTGCTTACCGAGGTATCCGGATGGTTGCAGTCAAGGCCGACGTCATCTGTAGTATCCGACCACTGTTTTCGTCTCCCGAAGAATAATTTCCACATTCCTCTATGCATCGTGCCGAAGAAGTGTTGAAGGGTTTGTGGTCCTTTCGGATTGAGTTCCCCAAGGCGGAGAGGCCGCCGCTGGCATGGTAGGACCCGGCGGACTAGCATTACTTGGGTTACGTTGATAAGGCGGGTCTCCTTCTCAATAAGGCTCCGGATGCGGCTCTGTAGAGTCTGCACTTCGTTGATTGATCCCCAGTCCAACCCCTTGTTGACCCATGATACAAGCTGAATTGGAGGGCCAGATCGGAACGCAGGTGTAGCTGCCCACTTAGTACCACGGGGTTCAGTCATGTAAAACCACTCACGCTACCATATGTCGGAAGATTCTGTGAAGGATCCTTTTAGCCAAGAAGCGTTGATGAGTTTGCTCATTGTAGCACCACCGCACTCCGCTTGTCTCCCATCAACTATCTTCGGATTCACATTAAAGGTCTTGAGCCACAACCCAAAGTGTGGGGGAATGCGGAGGAAGGCTTCGCACGTGATAATGAACGCCGAGACGTGAAGAAAAGAGTCCGGATCTAGATCGTGAAAATCTAGCCCGTAATAGAACATGAGCCCTCGAACAAAGGGGTGGGGGGCAAAACCTAGCCCTCGGAGGAAGTAGGAGATGAATACGACCCTCTCGCTAGATCTGGGAGTAGGAATAACCTGTCCTTGAGCAGGAAGCCTATGGGGGATTTCCGCGGTCAGGTATCTTGCCGCCCGGAGCTTCATGTATCCTCCACTGTGACAGTAGAAGCCACTCACCGACCTTGAGGGCTGGGTCCGGACATGACTGGGAAGCTCGAAGCAATTAAATTGAACCTTGGGTGCTGGAGCTCGAGGTTGGAGAGGTTGAGGAAGGGGTTGGTGTGAAGAAGCAAGACGGGTCTTAGTCCCTTTATAAAGGCAATGAATATCGAGCGCCTCCTCCTAAGCCTTAAAACCTGCCCGTTCTTAAGGAATTATGCCAACCGGACGGTTGGGATACCCACGCCCGTATTGATGAGGATCCCGCAATAAGGGGGCACGATATCTGCTTTGACAAGACGTGCCAATAAAACCGCGTCTCGGAACATGGAGCGATAGGGTAAAAAATGATTCGATATAATAACCGGGTGGTGACGTGATGTCACGCTACAAAAAAGTTGTCAGCGGATAGGTTTCGTGAAATATTATACTCTCTGCGGTGGTGTGTGGGGTTTGTTTTGCAGATCCGGACACGTTCGTTGTGTTCGTAGGCTGTGTTGGAGTATTCGGAGAAGGAACCCGCCTTGCAATGCCAAAGATAATCTGCACGGTGGACACCTCGTCATTGAAGCCTGGTTCAGGGGCTACTAAGGGAGTCCTGGATTAAGGGGTCCCCTCGGGCGTCCAGACTATGATACGTAGGCCGGACTGATGGGCTGTGAAGATATAAGATCGAAGACTCTCTCCCGTGTCCAGATAGGACTCTCCTTGGTGTGGAAGGCAAGCTTGGCGACCGGATATGAAGATTCATTTATCTGTAACCGACTCTATATAACCCTAGTCCCCTCCGATGTCTATATAAACCGGAGGGCTTAGTCCATAGAGGCAAGAATCATAATCATAGTCATACAGGCTAGAATTTAGGGTTTTAGCCATTACGATCTCGTGGTAGATCAGCTCTTGTAATACTCAAATTTGTCAAGATCAATCAAGCAGGAAGTAGGGTATTACCTCCATAGAGAGGGCCCGAACCTGGGTAAACATCGTTTCCCCCGTCTCTTGTTACCATCGACCTTAGACGCACAGTTCGGAAGCCCCTACCCAAGATCCACCGGTTTTGACACTGACAGCGGCGCACGGTGCTCGAGCTCCTGATGGGCAACCCAAAGCCAGCCAGCCTGCCGGAGGAAGGCTGTCTTCTGTACTGCTGCTCGAACAAGGTGGAGTTTGCACAGAAGATGCCCCCCTTCGACGAATGGGGACTGCACCCGGCTAGCCATGAAGGGCCTCGCGAGAGCCCTGTCTTCGTGGATCCCTTGCCTGCCGCCAGTGCGGTGATCTCCCTAGAGTCAGACGCAGGGGGCGATCGCCATTGGTTGCTGTCGACGCGGCTGCCGAGGTACCCGCGCTGCCTGGGGCTCCTGAAGTGTACTCCCCTAGGGCCCGAGAGAGCAGTACTGAGGAAGCGGTCGGGGGGACGACGTAGACCGATACTCCTGAGGCTGAAGCCCTCGAGGCCCCAGTGAGTCGCCACGAGGCGGGGACCGAGGTCTCCACCCGGTCCAGCTCCCCTTAGGTCGCCTCCTCAGGAGCCGCACCAGCTGCGCCCGACATTGGTGACCGCACCCAGGGCTTCGGTCGGCTCCGATAGAAGTTCGAAGTGCTCCGCAAGAGGAAGGGGTCTCCAAGCTGCAGCGGTGATGCCTTCCGGCCATGGAAGCAAAGGAAGTACATTGCTATTGATGAGTGAGTACTTTATCTTTGTAATTTCTTGAGCGCCACCCCTCGTGACCACAGTTCCTCAGGGTCCCTTCTGCCAGGGCGATGAAGTCTCCCGAGAAGCAACCCTTGCCTTCTCCGGGCTCCCTGCGGACCCTGAGTGCCTCATGTCGACCTGCCGTGCGCAGCGCGAGGCCTGCCGGGAAGGCGGATGCACCAGCCGAGCATCTTGACCCTGTGCTCTTGTCGTCCCTCCTTCATGGTCTGGCCTAGGGTGCGGAGAGTGTGCTGTGGGCCCCACCAATGGTCCTTGCCCGCGACTGGGCGACCTCAGCCTTGGCCTCACCTTCGAGCAATGAGGCCCCACCCCACCAGGCCTCCGTCGAGGTTCGGAGCGCGGCCGGAAAGGCGCCAGCCTCCACCCCCCTGATTGGAGCGGGTCAGCCACTTCGAACTTCTCCAACAAATCTTTGCACGGAGGATGGACCTGGCCGCGCGTTCGAGCTTGCACACGAGCGCGGTGCATTCAGCCATGAGCTCTTTCGGGAGGCGAGGGGCGCGCTGAGCCGGCTCCGGGACGAGCTTGTGGATGTTGACGCCCGCCTTGAAACCGAAGGCCTTCGGCTGGCGGACGAATGGCACCAACTGAAGGTGGCCATCGACTTCGGGCGTCTCCAGCGCGAGCGCGCCAACGCGAAGGCTGGGGCATCCCTTGCCACCTCACGCAAGGCCAGCGCCCGAGCCTTGGAGGAGGCCAGGGAGGCTGACCACCGCCACGAGGCCGCAGAGAAATGCGAGGGGGAGCTCTGGGTACTGAACGCCTCGTTGGAGCAGTAGGTTGAGGCGCGCAGGGCTGCCTTGGCGTCGATGAAGGGGGTGCCTTCCAAAGAGGAGGAGATCTTGAAGCGCGAGGAGGCGCTGATGCTGGAGACAACAGAGCGCAGCCTCGAGCTTGAATAGATGGAGACGAGGGAGCGCCAGGTTGCCCAGGCGGAGGACGCTGCCAGCGCGCGCGGGGCCAGTATCCAGGAGGAGATCAACCATAGGGTGGCGGAGGCTCGGGCAGATCTTGCCAGCAGATACGACCTGAAGCTGGAGCTCGTGGAAGCCGAAGCAGTGGGCAGAACCACCGCCCTCAGGTCAAGGCTGGATCAAGCGGAGCAAAACGAGAAGGCCGCTGAAGCGGCCCTGATCTCCGTCCAGGCCGAGTTGGCCTCCGCCCACGCTGAACTGCTCCCACTCCAGCGGCGGGTTACTGATGCCGAGTCCCTCGCGCAGTAGAGCAGGGAGGAAGCGCTCCACCGGCAGACGTTACTGCGCAAGCACACTCCCATGCTCTGGGCTCTCAGGGTGAGGGCCAACCAGGCGCTGGGTACCATCTGCGACGAACACACCCCTCATCTCTGCACAGAAGACTATGCCGGGCATCTCTGCTTCTTCACCGACGTCGTGACGCGCCAGGAGGACCGGGAAAGAGTGGGTTCGCGAGCTTGTGGATGAAAAGAGCCAAGGCCTCCTTGGGCGTGCGTTTTCCCAAGTCTTCAGTCATCTTCACAGCATCGATCCCTACTTCAACTTCGACACCGCCATCGCCCCACTGCCTGGAGCCATCCGGGACAACCTGGCGCACTAGGTGGACGATAATGTAGATACTCTGGTCAGGGCTTTCGCTTTCGAGGACGACGCGGTGGTGGTCGTGGCGGATGAAGGTGGCGCAGTTGATGATGTTGAAGATGACGCCGGCGACAACGCCAGTAGCGTGTCTGGGAGTGATCCGGAAGACGCTGCAAGCGACATGTCCGATTGAGCCCACGCTTCTTTGTTTTGAACCTACATGCAAAAGCTTGGGCACGACCCCTCATGGTGTAAGAGCATTTTGGGGAGGGGAAACCCCTCATGTAATCAGACTACTATTTTATTCCTCAAGCCAGACTTCAAACACGCTTTTAAGAGCTCTCAAGCTCTTCCGTGGGCCCACTATTGTAACTTACCTCAGTCCGGGCAAGCCACGAACTAGTGTTTTGGTCGCCGATGTGCGTTTCTCTCGACGGGGTCCCCTCACGGGCTCGCGAGATTATGGGCTTCTGAGGATCCTGCTAGTCCGCTCGAGAGGGCCTCGTGAGAAGCGAGCGCCAGATCATTGTGGGGTGTGCATGTGACGCGCACATACCATGCCCAACCCCCGCTCGTGAGGTGCTCTCAAGGGAAGGGGTAGCAGGCACGGGCCTCGAAGTAAGGCACGGAACAAGAAAACTCGGAAAAGCGATATGAACAAGAAAAGACGCCCCCCATACTTGCCAAAAAAATGCAACTTCAAGTTCAAATCCAAAAGGTGGCGAATTGAGCTACAAAAAAGGGGTTGAAAGAAAATGGCCGCGTCTGGCACCTAGCTAGTCTTCGTGTCTTCCCACGAGTGTGGAGCGAAGTGCTTTCACTGGTTGTGAGCATAGTCATTGGGGGACAGTGTCGACGGAGAGCGCAGAGCATAGTGCTTCCACTAGGACGTGGGCGGGAGACCCCGAGGCCCGAGGGCGGCTCTCTGGAGAGTCCGGGGCGTGTACAACCCCACTCATTATTACGTGAGAGTGTCTGATGACCCACAAGTATAGGGGATCTATCGTAGTCCTTTCGATAAGTAAGAGTGTCGAGCCCAACGAGGAGCAGAAGGAAATGATAAGCGGTTTTCAGCAAGGTATTCTCTGCAAGTACTGAAATAAGTGGTAACACATAGTTTTGTGATAGGATAATTTGTAACGAGCAACAAGTAACAAAAGTAAATAAAGTGCAGCAACGTGGCCCAATCCTTTATGTAGCAAAGGACAAGCCTGGACAAACTCTTATATAAGGAAAAGCGCTCCCGAGGACACATGGGAATATCATCAAGCTAGTTTTCATCACGTTCATATGATTCTTGTTCGGTACTTTGATAATTTGATATGTGGGTGGACCGGTGCTTGGGTGTTGTTCTTACTTGAACAAGCATCCCACTTATGATTAACCTCTATTGCAAGCATCCGCAACTAAAACAAAAGTATTAAGGTAAACCTAACCATAGCATGAAACATATGGATCCAAATCAGCCCCTTACGAAGCAATGCATAAACTAGGGTTTAAGCTTACATCACTCTAGCAACCCATCATCTACTTATTACTTCCCAATGCCTTCCTCTAGGCCCAAATAATGGTGAAGTGTTATGTAGTCGATGTTCACATAACACCACTAGAGGCTAGACAACATACATCTCATCAAAATATCGAACGAATACCAAATTCACATGACTACTAATAGCTAGACTTCTCCCATGTCCTCACGAACAAACGTAACTACTCACAAAGCATATCCATGTTCATAATCAGAGGGGTATTAATATGAATAATGGATCTGAACATATGATCTTCCACCAAATAAACCAACTAACATCAACTACAAGGAGTAATCAACACTACTAGCAACCTACTAGTACCAATCCCGGATTTGGAGACAAGAATTGGATACAAGAGATGAACACCCAAGCTCTTCTATATGAGGTCTTTCGATGAGGAAAAAATCATAAGCAACCTTTCGGGACGAGACTCCGCCGTCACGAGGCGGAACCTTGGCGGAACCAATCTAGGGCTCCGGCAGAGCTGTTCTGCCGGGGACACCTCCCTCTGGGAGGGGGAAATCATCGCCATCGTCATCACCAATGCTCCTCTCATCGGGAGAGGGCAATCTCCATCAACATTTTCACTAGCACCATCTCCTCTCAAAACCCTAGTTAAGTGCAGGCGCGGCCGGACGTTCGGCACCATCGGTCGTGCCGATGTCGATGAGCCCTCCTGGTGCGCCCGGGAGCACGCGGGTGTGACGAGGCCCGCCGTGCGACCTAGCCACAACTTGAGACGTAGGTAAGGACCAGAAAGGCGGTGTACCCCTGGATGCTGCGTCCAACAGCTCGGTGACACGTTCCAGCAACGCGCCGTGGCCGCTCCCCACCAATCGGCACCGTAGCAGCTCCCGCGCCACTATGAGCGCGGCTCACGTGTTTGCCTGTTCCCGTCGGGTGTGTGGCGCCATCGCCGTTGTGTAACTTGAGGATCTTGCGGCGGCCCGTGCGCGCCATGATGTAAGAGTGGAAGGCGTCGGTCCGTGCAGCGCGCGTCCCATGGCGTTCAGCGGCGTGCGGGCCGCCTGGAGTGTGCAGTTGAGGTCTCCCTAGGCGGACGGTAGTGGTTTCGTCCCCAAACTCACTACTTCCTGCTTCAAAATGCATTGAGTGATTTTTCGGGATTCGTTTGGACGTCCGGAAATTCATTGAAAACTCACTTAATGCATAAAAATGTCCAAACGAATCCCGAAAAATCACAAAAAATAAAAGAACACTCCTGTTGTTCTATGTTGACACAAGAATTTTTTGAAAGCAATAAGAGGCAATGGATATCGTTTCATCTCCAAAGGTGGGGCGTTCCCTACCGAAACCATTATGCTTGTTGTCAGAAGCTCCAGTTTGTGAGAAGCATATACTCAAACCTACCCCAAATGGGACAAAACATTTACCACGACATATTGATGCCGCTCCATGATAGCATGCCAAGTTTCATGAATTTCGTACGAGATTTGGATTTACTAGAATTTAAAAACTTGGCATCTCAATGTTTTGTCGGCTATCAACGGTGCCCTGGTGTTTGGAATTCATTCCCATTTCTTGCATGGGACTTAAGCATGCACCCAAGGACACAAATTTGACTTTTCAACCAATTTATATGCACTGGAGCATGTGCATGTATTTCAAATTTGAATTATGCACATAAATGCATTGAACACTCACTTAATGCATAAGAATGTCGAAACGAACCCCGAAAAATCACAAAAAATAACACAACACTCATGTTGTTCTATGTTGACACGAGAATTTTTTTGAAAGCAATAAGAGGCAATGGATATCGTTTCGTCCACAAAGGTGGGGCGTTCCCTACCGAAACCATCATCCTTGTTGTGAGAAGCTCTGGTTTGTGAGAAGCATATACCCAAACCTGCCCCAAATGGGACAAAAAATTTACCATGGCATGTTGATGCCGCTCCATGATAGCACGCCAAGTTTCATGAATTTCAAACGAGTTTTGGATTTACTAGAATTTAAAAACTAGGCATCTCAATGTTTTGAAGGCAGTCAACAGTGCCCTGGTGTTTGAAATTAATTCTCATTTCTTGCATGGGAACTAAGCATGCACCCAATTACACATATTTGATTTTTCAACCAATTTATATGCACTAGAGCATGTGCATGTAGTTCAAATTTGAATTATGCACATAAATGCATTGAAAGCTCACTTAATGCATAAAAATGTCCTAACGAACCACGAAAAATCAAAAAAATATCAGAACACTCCTGTTGTTCTAAGTTGACACGAGAAATTTTCTGAAACCAATAAGAGGCAATGGATATTGTTTTGTCCCCAAAGGTGGGGCGTTCCCTACCGAAACCATCATGCTTGTTGTGACAAGCTCTTGTTCATGAGAAGCATGTACGCAAACCTGCCCCAAATGGGACAAAAATCTACCACGCATGTTGATGGTTCTCCATTATAGCATGCCAAGTTTCATGAATTTCAGACGAGTTTTCGATTTACTAGAATTTAAAAACTTGGCATCTCAATGTTTTGCTGGAAATCAACTGTGCCCTGGTGTTTGGAATTCATTCCCATTTATTGCATGTGACCTAAGCATGCACCCAAGGACACGGATTTGATTTTTCAACCAATTTATATGCACTGGAGCATGTGCATGTAGTTCAAACTTGAATTATGCACATAAATGCATTGAAAACTCACCTAATGCATAAAAATGTCCAAATGAACCCCGAAAAATCACAAAAAATAACAGAACACTCCTGTTGTTCTACGTTGACACGAGAATTTTTTTGAAAGCAATAAGAGGCAATGTATATTGTTTCGTCCCCAAAGGTGGGGCGTTCCCTACCGAAATCATCATGCTTGTTGGGACAAGCTCTGGTTTGTGAGAATCATATACCCAAACCTGCCCCAAATGGGATAAAAAATTTACCACGGCATGTTGATGCTGCTCCATGATAGCATGCCAAGTTTCATGAATTTCAGACGAGTTTTGAATTCACTAGAATTTAAAAACCTGGCATCTCAATGTTTTGCCGGCAATCAACGGTGCCCTGGTGTTTGAAATTCATTCCCATTTCTTGCATGGGACCTAAGCATGCACCCAAGGACACTTTGATTTTTCAACCTATTTATATGCACTAGAGCATGTGCATGTAGTTCAAATATGAATTAAGCACATAAATAAATTGAAAACTCACTTAATGCATAGAAATCTCCAAACAAATCGTGAAAAATCACAAAAAATAACACAACACTCCTATTGTTCTATGTTGACACAAGAAAATTTTTGAAACCAATAAGAGGCAACGGATATCGTTTCATCCCCAAAGGTGCGGCATTCCCTACCGAAACCATCATGCTTGTTGTGAGAAGCTCTGGTTTGTGAGAAGCATATACCCAAACCTGCCACAAATGGGACAGAAGTATTACCACGGCATGTTGATGCCACTCCATGATAGCATGCCAAGTTTCATGAATTTCAAACTATTTTTGGATTTACTAGAATTTAAAAACCAGGCATCTCAATGTTTTGTCGGCAATCAACAGTGCCCTAGTGTTTGAAATTCATTCCCATTCTTTTGCATGGGACCTAAGCATGCACCCAAGGACACATATTTGATTTTTCAACCAATTTATATGCACTGGAGCATGTGCATGTAGTTCAAATTTGAATTATGCACTTAAATATTTGAATAGTCACTTAATGCATAAAAATGTCCAAACGAACCCCGAAAAATCCCAAAAGATAGCACAACACTCCTGTTGTTCTATGTTGACACGAGAAATTTTTTGAAAAAGAAATAAGAGGAAATGGATATCGTTTTGGCCCCAAAGTTGGGGCGTTCCCTACTGAAACCATCATCCTTGTTGTGAGAAGCTCTAGTTTGTGAGAAGCATATACCCAAACCTTCCCCAAATGGGACAAAAAATTTACCATGACTTGTTGATGTCTCTCCATGATAGCATGCCAAGTTTCATGAATTTTAGACGAGTTTTGGATTTACTACATTTTACAAACCATGTATCTGAATGTTTGCGGCCGAGTGACGGTGGTAGGGTGTTTGACATTCATTCCCATTTCTTGCATGGGACCTAAGCATGCACCCTAGGACACAGATTTGATTTTTCAACCAATTTGTATGCACTGGAGCATGTGCATGTAGTTCAAATTTGCATTATGCACATAAATGCATTGAAAACTCACTTAATGCATAAAAATGTCAAAACGAACCCCAAAAATAACAAAAAATAACACAACACTCCTGTTGTTCTATGTTGACACAAGAAATTTTTTGAAGGCAATAAGAAGAAATGGATATCGTTTCGTCCCCAAAGGTGCGGCATTCCCTGCCGAAACCATCATGCTTGTTGTGAGAAGCTCTGGTTTGTGAGAAGCATATACCCAAACCTGCCCCAAATGGGACAAAAGTTTTACCACAGCATGTTGATGCCGCTTCATGATAGAATGCCAAGTTTCATGAATTTCAAACTAGTTTTGGATTTACTAGAATTTAAAAACCAGGCATCTCAATGTTTTGCCGGCAATCAACGGTGCCCTAGTGTTTGAAATTCATTCCCATTTCTTGCATGGGACCTAAGCATGCAACCAAGGACACAGATTTGATTTTTCAGTCAATTTATATGCAATGGAGCATGTGCATGTAGTTCAAATTTGAATTATGCACATAAATGCATTGAACAGTCACTTAATGCATAAAAATGTCCAAACGAACCCCAAAAAATCACAAAAGATAACACAACACTCCTGTTGTTCTATGTTGACACGAGAAAATTTTTGAAAGCAATAAGAGGAAATGGATATCGTTTCATCCCCAAAGTTGGGGCGTTCCCTATTGAAACCATCATCCTTGTTGTGAGAAGCTCTGGTTTGTGAGAAGCATATACCCAAACCTGTCCCAAATGGGACAAAAAATTTACCACGACATGTTGATGTCGCTCCATGATAGCATGCCAAGTTTCATGAATTTTAGACGAGTTTTGGATTTAATAGAATTTAAAAACCAGGTATCTGAATGTTTGCGGCCGAGTGACGGTGGCAGGGTGTTTGACATTCATTCCCATTTCTTGCATGGGACCGAAGCATGCACCCAATGACAAAATATTTGACTTTTCAACCAATTTATATGCACTGGAGCATGTGCATGTAGTTCAAATTTGAATTATGCAAATAAATACATTGAAAACTCACTTAATGCATAAAAATGTCCAAATGAACCCTGAATAATTCCAATTCTTTTATGATCACTGCAGATAAAAGGTCTAGCAATTCAAACACTGTCCATGGCTGATGTGACCCCATTATGTTATTCAAATCAAGACGAAAAATCAAGTAGATCCCACACAGCTTATTATAACCAACCTTGTTTGATGCAACACAAAATATCTTGCAGCACCGTGGGAGTATAGTACGCATACGGCTTACGCGAGAAGGTGCGATGGCTACAGTCCACATCCGCTCTAAATGAGGGTCCGTGTCTGATGACACTTTGTGCACCAGTTTTTTGGCTGAAGCGATTCCAAATTTTCGGCTTCCGCGGTAATATCTTCCTCCCCGCCCCCTCCCCCTTACCAAAAGCCACATTTCCCCTGTTTCCGCCTTCCTTTCCAAGCTGATAACTTCACTCCTTGCTTGCAGCGCCGCCTCCTCGCCGGCGACCCTCCTTCACGCTGCTCGGTCTCGCCTATCTAGGCAGGTAATCCACACCCAACCCCCATCCTCCTCCTCCTTCCACATCCCACATGCCCTGACCGCCGGCGCGAGCGCGACACCTTCCACCCAAATCACCGACCCCTCAACCAAATAAGTGCCGGCCTAAGCCATGGTGCACGCAGTATAGCCAGGATCTCAAGGAGCATTTGGCAGTGGAGACGCAAATCACGGACACATGCACGGATGAGGTTGCGATGGCTGCCATTCGTGCCGACCCCCAGATCTTGGAGGAGCACCTCGCCGTCGAGGCCAACTTTGACGCCTCGCCCGCCGACGCCGCGACGCAGTTGGCTGCTTTAAACGACAGTTCATGGCATTTTCTTGAGGCCACCGTCTGTGCCTTCGACGAAGACTACGAGGTGTTTTCTCAGCGTGCACATGCTTACCTCATCTCGAGAGCCAGCAGGTTGGTGCCCGGACCGGCTCAGGCAACTACCACTACAACGAGGGCACCCACGATGCGGAGGCCTCGCCCTCTTCCATGTCCAAGGAGCCAATCATCATCGATATCTCCGACAATGAGGAGTAGCTTGTCCTATTAGCTCACTGTAATGACCCATGTTCAGTTTGCTAGTTAAGTGCTTGGTTCAATTATGCAAATGTGATGTTCAATTCTTCAGGGTGCAATATTTCCAAGTTGTTAAGCATGCTTAGTTTGGTTAACTATCTGATCTTCTATTAGGAGTATGTTATATTGTTCAATTGGTATTTAGCTAACTACTTGATTCATTTTTTGTGGCTTGGTTCACTTGTTGTAGTGTTTACTTAACTACTTGGTTCAATTCTGCAATGTGATGTTCAATTGTTGTGGCTGCATTCTGTTATTGTATACCATGTGAGCAATAAATCAAATGTGGTTGTGCTAAATACATGAGAAACAAATACAATTGCTATATTTCGAAGTTGTTAAGCATGCTTGGTTTGGTTAACTGTCTGATCTTCTACTAGGAGTATGTTATATTGTGCAATGTGGTGCTCAGTTAACATTTGGTTCATTTGTTGTGGTGTTTAGTTAACTGATTGGTTAAATTCTGCAATGCGATGTTCAATTTTTGTGGCTGCGTTCTGTTATTGTATACCATGTGAGGAATAAATCAAATTTGGCTATACTAAATACATGAGAAACAAATACAATTGCTATATTTCCAAGTTGTTAAGCATGCTTGGTTTGGTTAACTATCTGATCTTCTATTACGAGTATGTTATATTGTGCAATGTGGTGCTCAGTTAACGTTTGGTTCATTTGTTCTGGTGTTTAGTTAACTGCTTGGTGCAATTTTGCAATGCGATGTTCAATTGTTGTGGCTGCATTCTCTTATTGTATACCATGTGAGGAATAAATCGAATTTGGTTGCACTTAATACATGAGAAACATATACAAGTGCTATATTTCCTAGTTCTTAATCATGCTTGGTTTGGATAAATGGGTTTTCCATGTGCTTGAATTAATCTGATGAATCTACAATGTGCTTATTTTTCATCAACATATTTTACTAATAGCATGCGAACCCTTACTTAACCTGATGACTTACCTTATATGTGTCGGAGGGAAACAATGGGAAGCACTAAGGTTTACAAGATGGTACTAACTATTATACCTTGCCTTCCTTTATTCCTTTGCCCCATTTCCAATATAGAGAAGATATTTATGCACATCCTTGTTTTCAGGGTTCACTTATGGTTACCTCTCAAACCACCTCTGTGGTCAGGAGGCGAGGAAAGTTTTCATACAACACCACGGTTCAATATTGAAGTGTTCCTAAAGAGTTCGAAGGATGGACGGTCAATCATCCACAGGCACTAGCCTAAAGTTGCGAAGACCTTCAACATGAATGAAAGCTCAATATTCACCTTCTGCTTCAGCAATTTTCTAGATTAGATGCATCTCTCTATGTACCATCTATGATGCTAATTTCGAAAGGCTCTAAGATGTTGCATGTGAAACTTGCTGCTGGTGTAGTTGTGTAATGGGGTAGCTGAGTGCTGAAGCTATACATGTTGTACTCCGATGTATTTCATTATGAAATGCTCCTTCCTAAATATGGAAATGGAATATATCATGTGCTTAATATGAATGTCAATTAGATTAGTAAATGGATTATTAATAATAGGGTGATTAGCCCGCTAACTGGCCAATTAGCTTGCTAATTGGGTTTTCCTATTGCAAACGGTTAATGAGAAAACACCGTGGGTGATGACCTCAGGTGACGGACACGGTTTCTAGGAATAAACCGTGTTGGATCAATGAACAATCACACACGACATTCTCTTGAAAACTGTTTGCGTTACGCCACCTTGCGCAAACGTTTTCCTTGGAGTGATTGTGTGGGATGTATATACGAACGGAAACGTTTAGCGGTGACTGACTGTGTGGGATGTACTTATGACCGGAAATGATTTCGCCTGTATAATTGTATTTTTTTTACCACTACTGTATGTATTTCTGTATTTGAGTGCTCGACGGTCGTACACGACCTCATTTTGCCGAGCGTGTGTGCCAGGAGGGCATATCCCCAACGGTTTATGGGTCGTGTGGGAAGGACCTCCCTATCACCCACACTCACTTGGCGACGGTTCCGAATGGCGTTGCGGAAAGCGGTTAAAAACCGTTTGTTTAGCACCGACGCATACCAGTGGTGGAAGGTGGATGTTTTAAAAAATGTCTAGAGTCTCAAAAATCTCTTTGAAAGATATCCAAGGATCTTTGGCATAGGAAAAGAGCCTAGGATATCTGGACTATAGGGTGGTAACCTCTTGACCAAGTTCCCATTGGTCAGGCTAAAAATGTGTAGTGTCCCCCTCATTCATCTAAACCCAAGAACAATCTCTGAAGCTTTGCATTATTTTGCAAATATCCCTCCACCAAAATGAACCACAATAAGATGTTCCCTGGGGCACCCTGCCATGGTACTATGAGTCTGTCGGATTTCGTGTTCCGGCAGACCCATGAGGTTCGAACACTGGGGTGCGCGCGGAGATCCAACCCTCCACCGTCTCGCACCTCGTCGAATCGCTGGGACCTAAACTACTAAACGAAACAGCACAAGAGACGCGGGATTTATACAGGTTCAGGCCACCATTGTGGTGTAATACCCTACTCCAGTGTGTGGTGTGGTGGATTGCCTGTTGGGCTGATGAGGAACAATACAAGGAAGAACAGCCTCGTGAGGGTCTGTTCTTGGCGAGTGCGATGAACTGCTAGGTGGTGTTCAGTCGCTCTAGCTACTGGTTTCTTGATGAGGATTCGGATCTCTCCGCCCTGGGGGTGGCTACTCCTATTTATAGGCGAAGGCCCTGGGCCTCTTCCCAAATATTGAGCGGGAAGGGCGCCAACAATTAGCCATTTTGAAGGGGAACAGCGGGTACACTTATCCTGACTAAAGTTGGTCCTCGCCTGCCAAAGGCTCTGGTGATGACGCCTGCTTGGGCTCCATGATGACTCCCTTCCTGCCGTTGGGCTGGTCTTGGTCTTGTTGCACCAAAACGGATGCCTTTGCTTGATGCTCTCGCCTGCGCTTGCTCCCTTTGCACCAAAGAGGAAAGGAGGACACTGGCGGGCGCCCGACTGGCGCCCTTGGTCGTCGTGGCTTGCGTCATGGGCACCTCGCGAGGTACCTTGCCTTGAACTCTCCGCCTCCTCATGAGCCAGCCTAACGAGGCCGTGCCTGAGGAAGCTCCTTGTCGTCTGCCCCGCAAGGCTTGGCCCCTCGCGAGGGTCTTGAGCTTGCGTTGATGAAGATGGGACATGCTGGGCCTCCTTCGAGCCACGCCGCAGGTCGCAGGTAGGCAAGTCTGGGGACCCCCGTTCCCAGAACGCCGACAGTAGCCACCGGGCCCACGGCGCGCCCGAACTTGGACGAGCAGAGAGGCGAAAGGGCAAGTGCGAAGCTTCGCGGGCCCTAACAGCCTTCGGCCTTGGGCGCCGCGTGGCGGTTGATTGGACGCATGCACCTCTGCAACCGCGTGAGTTGATAACAGAGCGGCATCTTCCTTGCCTCCTTTACTTTCTCCAGTTGCTGCTCAGATCCCCTTTCTTGCGCCTCTCCTCTCTGCTTCCAAGATCTTCAGATCCACTCCGCCTGCGTGCCCTAGCCAGTCATGGCGCCTCGCCAAGCCCCGGCCGGAGCTTGGTACTCTCCTGCCTTGGACCCGCCAAATGTGTCAGGGCCGAGCCTCGCCCTGGTGCGCTGGATGGCGGAGGCGTAGGGCATCAACGGAACGGAGGCGTTCAAGGCCGGCTCTTCCGCCCCTGAGGGTCGGGGGAGTACCTTCTACCCGTTCTTCGTGAGCGCCATCATTGCTGGTCTGGTGCCTCCCTTTTACGAAGTTCTTCTTCTCCGTCCTCCGTCACTACAACATTCAAGCTCTGCACCTCCATCCCAACTCCGTCCTTCTTCTGGCAATCTTCGCCTACTATTGTGAGGCCCATGTTGGGGTGAAGCCCTCGGTGGCCTTGCTGCGCCACTATTTCTCCCTCCGAACCTCCCGTGGATTACGCCTCCGCGTCGCTTAGCTTCGTGCATCTGGCGGAGCCATCACCGTTCAAACCACAGGAAGCGGATTGAGGGCTTCAGGAGCAAGTGGGTCTTGGTGGATGCTGGGCGCATCCACCTCGGCCGATCCTTCCCACGGAGTGCCCATGAGCTCCGACGATCCGGTCCCAAGTGGAGCTTGGATCCCCAGCAAGCTGGTGCCGGAGAAGATGGGCAGAATCTGAAGCCAGCTAAGCGTGGCGGCGTGGCCGACGGTCTTGTCGCTCCGAGGGAGTTCCTGGAGCATCAACTGGCTCCGCTTCGTCAGTACTCGCTTCCACTGTGGAGTTCTCACTCGAGCCCCGTGGTCCTGGCCGGCGAGGATCTGGCGGCGGTCCTCCAGTCCTTGGTTGGGGGCGATGTGGCGAGACTGGAGGGCGCCCCCGCGCCCTTGTTCCTTCGCGAGGATTGGGAGCAGGTAGTGGGGCCCATGCCTGTCTTCAATGGGGATGGGCCCGTGCCCGTGGAGGCTACAAAGGACCTGGTGGACGTGTCCTCTGCCGACTCCGGCGAAGAGGTGGAGGAAAGAGAGCCGGAGAGGGGGTTGATTCGGGGGCGGAGTCAAGGGCTCCTCCCCTTCGGCGCAGGTCCCGCACTCTCCACCTCCCCCAGAGTGACGACGACGAGGATGAGGATGAGCAGGGAGGCGGAAGCCTGCCCCCGATCCCGAAGAAGGACCGGACTGGGCTGGTCCCCCGCGGGTCCGCCCCGGCCCCGGGGCGATCCGCAGACGCGCCTCCTGCTCCCGGGCCCCTTGAAGCCGACCCTTGCAGCCGGCTTGCGGGCTTTAAATTCGGCCGGAGGCTGCTCGAGTCCACCAGCGACGACCTGTAAGTGCCTGCTTCCCGTCTTGATTATTGCTCCGTCGATGAGATCTGATGTCCGTGTCCTTCGGCCAGGCTGGCGCCCGTGGCGAAGAAGCTGAAGGGGGCTCCTGAGGCCCCATCCGTGGTGGTGCCTCTGCCCGAGAAAAAAGGTGATCGTGGCCTGTGCCTCTCCTGCCCGGCGCCCTCGCGAGCCAAAGCCAGCTCAAAGCGGCCCCCTTGACCCAGCGACTCGAGGTGCCCTTGCTTGGCGCTGCCTCCACTTTGTCGTCGATGGCGCCGCTGGTTCCGCCTCGGTATGATGGTCACAGCCGTCTTCTCCTCCTACTCCACCGACCGCTGCTCCTCCGAATCTTTATCGGATCGCCGTTGCGGACTGGACCGCCCAGCGAGATCTTACTGCGCCGACTCCCGTCGATGGCTGGGCATTTGAGCTGGCTTCGGCTGGATTCGCTCGATGCTTCGATTCGGGCGGCGCTGGTCCAGGCCTCGGCGGCTTGCGGCGAGGAGAAGCGATCTGTCCGTGGCGAAGATTGCCCAGTGCTGCCCTCGGGGAGGCAGCTAGCATCCAAGGTCATTGTGAGACGCCGAGAGCGAGCTGAAGGGTCTGCAGAACCAGCTTGCCGAGGAGGCCCGCCTCGCCAGAGCAGGAGGAAAGCATGAAGGCTCGCGAGGCGGCCGTCAAGGACCGGGAGGCCAGGCTCAAGAAGCGCCGCGACCGTCTAGGCGCGCTGCAGCAGGAGCTGGAGGCGAGGAAGGTCGAGCTGGACGACAAGGCGCGGGTTCTTGCAAAAGATCGCGTGGCCTTCACGGATATGGAGGTGAAGGCTCGCTCTTTCTTGAAGGCAGCTTTCTGACAGTGACTGGAGAGTCCGCTGGCCGGTGCCGAGGATGGTCCCGCCAAGCTTCTTCCCTTCCTGGTTCGTGCTCTTGAAGATGTCACCCTTGGCCTTGGCCCCACGGCCGAGGCCGAGGCGCGTGTCTTGTCTTCTGCGGCACTGACGCGGGTCCTCACCCACATCTACCTTCGCGATCGCAGCGTCGACCTGGACAACCTGCTGGAGCCAGCAAGCGGCGAGCATGCAGCTGCCGCTGCCGAGGCTGTGAAGGGTCGCGCGGAGGCTCTGTTGGGGAAGTTCCGGGCCTTCAGCACCAAGCCGAAGCGAGGCGTTGCTGGCCCTGCTGCTCCACGAGGCCAACCCACTCCGCGCTGCTCCACCGCCGACAAGTGACTCCGTTGTGGCTCCTGTCCTACTTTTAATCCCTGCACATGTATCATGCCTCGGGGAGGCGTTTAAACCTGCATTTGGTATTGCGATAACAGTGTGGACTGTAATATTTGCTTTTGAATTCCTTGAAATTTGCGCTTCCTACTTGCTTATGTTCTACGCCGGCAGAGCCCGGCCCCGCGCATACCTCAGCCGCCGTTCGCCCGACCGGAAACCAGGGGCCGGGACCAAGGAGTGAGGGCTACATGACAAGTTAGGCTCTGAGTCGCGATGCTCAGGAGTCCCCTTGGTGCACGAATAGCAAGTAGGGAGGTGAGGCAGGCGGATCTACCGTTCTACCTCTGCAGAGCCCGGCCCGCGCATACCTCAACCGTCGTTAGCCTTCGGAACTAAGGGGTGAGGGGCTACGTGACCGATTAGGCTCTGAGTCGCGATGCTCAGAGTCCCCTTGACGCTCGAACGGCATTCGTACCTTGGCTCCGCTCGGGGAGTGACGTGCGACGAACCAGGCCCGGGGGACCTGGCTGGGTGGCGTGCGTCTGGGCATGACCCAGGCGCAACCCCCGTGCCCAGCCCCCTCGCGTGGCGCTCTCGAGGGGAGGCGTTGCAATGAGGCCGGACACTGAGCTCTGGGCTCCCTGAGGTTGATGCGACCCGGAGGCCACCCTCAGTTGTTTATCACCAGCGCGGAGCATAGCGCTTCTGCATGCGTACGGGCATAGCCGCTCCTCGGCAGTGTCGTCAGCCAGCGCGGAGCATGGTGCTTCCACTGGTACGTGGGAGGGGGCTCCTCTCCGGGAGGAGCCCCCGGGGCGTATACAGCCCCACCCTGACACGTGGCTGGCACGGCAGGGCTGGACGAGGTGTATCTGGGCACCCGTGAGTCAGCGCGGGACTCACGGGGCCCTACCTCAAGGCGGGTTGCGCCTGGCTCTGGGCCTTATCTTCGAGTGTATTCCTGAAAATTTGGCCAGATGCCGGTGCTCTACGTCTTCGGGTCCCGGCTCTCGGGCTGGTCTCAGCCATCGCTGGCAAGCTAGGTCGCGATGTCATGGACAAGACCAGAGGGTGAGGGCCGAAGAGCCGGTAGGAGCCCTGAGTCGTGATGCTCAGGCACCCCCCCCCCCCTTTAACGTGCAAGCTGGGTTAGATGATGAAACTCTACGTCCTCGGGTCCCGGCTCTCGGGCTGGTCTCGGCCGTCATTTGGCAAGCCGGTCGTGATGCCATGGACAAGACCAGAGGGTGAGGGCCGAGAGCCGGTAGGAGCCTGAGTCGCGATGCTCGTGCACCCCCTTTAACAGCGCAAGCTGGGTTAGATGACGAAACTCTCGTCCTCGGGTCCCGGCTCTCGGGCTGGTCTCGGCCGTCACCGGCAAGCCAGTCGCGATGCCATGGACAAGACCAGAGGGTGAGGGCGGAGAGCCGGTAGGAGCCACGAGTCGTGATGCTCGTGCACCCCCCTTTAACGTGCAAGATTCCGTCACCCAGAAAAGGCACCAAATAACAAGCATGGTGGAGCGAGAGCATAATCCTAAGGAAAGCGTAAGAAGGATACATGCACTGGGACAGGCCCGAGCGGCTTGGGGATGATGCAGCCAGGGCGCCCAACAGGATAGGCTAATGACATGAAATAAAAGGGGTACATGCCGCAGGGACGGACCCACGTGACCTGGGAATAATGCGGCCCTGAAGGTGCTCCCAGCCGGGAACAAAACTTAAAGATGTCACCTGGTGATGTTGAGGACGAAGGCGTGTTGGTGTAGCAGACTCGGTGGGCTGCGGGAGACGATCCTCATGAGCCCCCAGGCCCGGGGCCTCGGGAGGATCCGGAGGCGCCGGGCTCCGCTGGGGCCATCTCCATCTCCGCCAGGGCTGCGGCGTGCTTGACCTCTCGAGCCTCCAGGATGGCCCTCATGAGATGCTGGTGCGCAGCAACCGCGTTTGGCAGGCCATGAGGCATGCGCACGTAGCTGTGGGGTGGGCCCTCGCAACGTCCCACTCGCGAGGGCCAGAGGCGCTCTTGAGATGCGGTCGGTTGAGCCCAGGTATGTCGATGCAGATGCGCAGCCCACCATCCTGGCTGGATGGGGGCCACAGCCAGTAGGCGGGCCTGCCCTCATGACCCTTGACTCCTGTAGCTCCTGAATGGCCTTGCTGACGAACTCCTGAGGGTTCGGCCCTCCTTGCCTTGCTCCTGCTTGCGGGAAACGTGCTTCGAAGCACGCCTCCACGTGGTGCCCAAGCGCCTCCCTCATGACCTTGGCGAGGTCGGCGGCCCTCCAGGGGAGAGCCCCCGAGCCCGGCCTGAGGAGGGCGCCGGGCGCGCTTTCCTATGCGATGGAAGGAGGCTCCCCTGGCGGGCGCGGGCCTGAGGGGCCTGCCTCTTGAGGAACCGGGCGGTCGATGTCTTCTTCTTCTTGGAGTGCGGCCTCGGGAGGCCTCCTGCTGCTTGTGGTGCAGGTCTTCTAGCGATGCGGCCTGAAAGGCTCGCTCCAGGGAGCACACTGCGTCTCTCTCCTCACAGGGCACCGTGATGACCCCGCCGCTTCCTGGCATCTTGAGGATGTTGTAGCCGTGGGGGGTCACGGCCATGAATTTGGCCAGCGCCGGGTACCCGAGGATGGCGTTGTCTGGCAAAGCGAATGTGGGCGACGTCGAAGTCGATGAGCTCGGTGTGGTAGTTGTCGCGAGCCCGAAGGTGACAGGAAGGCGGACCTGCCCGATCGGGACCGTGGAGCCGTCGGTGACTCCGGAGAAAGGCTTGGTTGGCTGAAGCTGACTGTAAGGCACTTGAAGATTGTTGAATGTTTCCACAGACAGGAAGTTGAGTCCTGCCCTGCCGTTGATGAGGGTCTTGGTGACCAGCACGTTGCTGATGATTGGGGAACAAAGCATTGGGAGAACTCCGCTGTGGCGCGCCAAGACTTGAGCCGATCCGCTGAGCTGAGCGTGATGGCGCATGCCGACCACCCGAGAGGCGCGCGGCCTCGAGCTTGGGAGGACTGCATTCACTTCATGGGCGAACTGCTTGAAGATGCGCCGAGAGGCTGGGGCTTGAGCTCCGCCCGGGATGCGCGATCGCACGCGGTTCACTGGAAGCCCCAGCCCCTCGGCCCCGATGACGGTCCTCATTTCTCCTTGGCTGCGGCGACAGCGGAGGGAGGCCTGCATTCCCCTGCGGGCGATCCTCGCGAGGTTGATCCCTCCAGCCTCCCTCGCGAGGCGGGTCTTGCCAACGGTCCTCGCGAGGTTGGTCGCGCCACCCTTGGCGCGGGCCGCGGTCTTCCTAGCGTCCTGCATTCCTTCCTCCTCCTCGGCCATAGCCCGGTCTCTGCGCTTTCGGGCGTCTGCCGACCCTTCCTTCAGCGTCTGACCCGGAGCTCTTGGCATTCATTGGTGTTGTGGGTGTGGAGGTCGTGGTACACGCAGCACCGACCGCCCTTGGAGGACTCGGGCTGATCTCTGCCTCGCTTGGTGTCCGGTTCGGCGCGTAATGCAGCAGCCCCTGCGCTTCACGTCCTTGGCCTTGGACTTCTTTTCTTGGGATCCGCGGGCAGGCAACTCGAGGAGGGAGAGGCGCCTCCTCAGCCCTGGCGCACTTGGTCGCCAAGTTCAACAGCTCCAAGGAGGTGCACAGATCTTCATGCATCGCCAGCTCCTCCTTCATCTTGACGTCGCGCACGCCGTCGGAGAAGGCAGAAATGATGGCCTCCTCCGTTACCATGGGGATCTTGAAGCGCGCGTTGTTGAAGCGCTGGATGTACTTTGCGGGGTTTCCCGGCTGCTGCTTGACTTCGGCGCATGTCGCTCCACGGCGGGTGGCGGTCGCGAAATGCGTGGAAGTTGGCGATGAAGCGGTTGCGCATCTCGGCCAGAAGAGATCGTGCACAGGGCCAGATTCGGAGCTAGGTGCGGGCTCCGTCCCTGAGCGCCATGGGAAACCAGTTCGCCATGACCTTTTCATCCCGTTGGCAGCCTCGATGCCCAGCTCGTAAATGGAGGAACTCCGTGGGGTCACCAGGCTGCCGTCGTGGCGAGGAGGCAGGTCTGGCTTAAACTTGGCGGGCCACGCGATCTTTGCGGCTTTCGGAGGTGAAAGCGCGGCAACTGCCGTGGCAGCTGGGGGCCTCGGACGACAGAGAGCTTGGTCTTGCGGGCCTCCTTGCGCCCGTGGCTGGGGGCAACCTGAGGTCTGACGTCTTTGGAGCGAGGAGCGCTCGGGCAGCTTCTCGTGGGCGAGGAACTTCTTGACAGCTCTGCTCTTGCCACGCCGGCGCCTGTTGGAGCGGGTTCCGCCTAGGGGCCGCGCGCCTTGGGGCCAGGGCGCCTTCTTGAGGAGGAGGCCGCTGAGGCGCCTCGGGAGCTTCATCGCCCAGCGAAGCGAGTGCGATGCTGGCCGAGACGAGAGTCGAGGCGTCTCGCAGCGCCAGACGAGCTTCGGCGACTCGGTCGAGCCATTCTTCGTAAACGCTGCCGACGGGCGGTAGCGCAGGAGCTCGCTTGCCGCGATGAGTGCAGCTCGGGCCTCCATGGCCGCAGAAGCGCGCGTGGCGAAGAACTAGCGAGGGTGAGCGAAAGGCGTGGCGGTGCGGCCGTCCCGCCTCATGGGCGGTCTTTGGGGCGATGCTTGCTGCTCGTTCCCCGGGCCGATAAGCGGCGTTGACGGCAGTGACGGGAACGACGAGGGCGCCCGCCGACGGAGCTGTCTGGCGACATGGGAGGCGAAGCGGCTCGGCGCTTCAGCCAGCCCGACGCGTCGAACATGGTTGCGGTGGTCGGGGAAGAACGAAAGCGGCGAAAGCGATTCCGGCGCACCTACTACGGGCGCGCCAAATGTCGGATTTCGGGTTCCGGCAGACCCTTGAGGTTCGAACACTGGGGTGCGCGCGGATATCCAACCCTCCACCATCTCGCACCTCGCCAAATCGCTGGGACCTAAACTACTAAACGAAACAGCACAAGAGACGCGGGATTTATACTGGTTCAGGCCACCATTGTGGTGTAATACCCTACTCCAGTGTGTGGTGTGGTGGATTGCCTCTTGGGCTGATGAGGAACAATACAAGGAAGAACAGCCTCGTGAGGGTCTATTCTTGGCGAAAGTCGATGAACTGCTAGGTGGTGTTCGGTCGCTCTAGCTACTGGTTTCTTGATGAGGATTCGGATCTCTCCATACAGGGTGGCTACTCCTATTGATAGGCGAAGGCCCTGGGCCTCTTCCCAAATATTGAGCCGGAAGGGCGCCAACAATTGGCCATTTTGAAGGGGAACAACGGGTACACTTATCCTGACTAAAGTTAGTCCTCACCTGCCAAAGGCTCTGTTGATGACGCCTGCTTGGGCTCCATGATGAATCCCTTCTAGCCGTTGGGCTGGTCTTGGTCTTGTTGCACCAAAACAGATGCCTTTGCTTGATGCTCTCGCCTGCGCTTGCTCCCTTTTCACCAAAGAGGAAAGGAGGACACTGCGCGGGCTGGCGCCTCGCTGTCGCCCTTGGTCGTCATGGGCACCTCGCGAGGTACCCTGCCTTGAACTCTCCGCCTCCTCATGAGCCAACCTAACGAGGCCGTGCCTGAGGAAGCTCCTTGTCGTCTGCCCCGCAAGGCTTGGCCCCTCGCGAGGGTCTTGAGCTTGCATTGATGAAGATGGGCCGTGCTGGGCCTCCTTCGAGCCACGCCGCAGGTCGCAGGCAGGCAAGTCTGGGGACCCCCGTTCCCAGAACGCCGACAGAGTCCCAAATTAAAGACACCCAATGAAGATCTTTCTTGTTTAGGAAGTTGTTTGCATGCTTGAGTAGGAGAGCAATGTTTTGCACCCCCAGGTTGAGGATACCAAGGTCTCCCCTATTTTTAGGCCTACAAATAAGCTCCCGAGCAGCTAGAGATGGGGCTGGCTCATCCCTATGTTTCCTCCATAGACATTGTCTCTATATTCTCTCAAGATGTTTCAAAATTCCAGCAGGAACATCCAAACTGCATAGGAATAAAATAGGCATGGAAGACATTGCAGAGTTCAAAAACTGTAATCTTTCTCTTTGATTTAAAAAAGAAGAGCTAGCAGTCATTCTTCTCTCCATACAGTCCACCATGTGCATGAAGTCAATCATCTTTGGCCTTGTAGTACGTACTGGCAGCCCAAGATAGGTGAAAGGCATTTTCCCAATTTGACAACCAAAAGCACCAACAAGTTCATTCATATGAGTAGGGTCAACATTAATTGGGATGATGAAAGACTTATGATAATTCACATCAAGACCAGTGGACTGTGAGAAAACCTTGAGCATGTCCTTCAGAGCAATAAGCTGAACCTTGTCAGCAGGCAAAATGATTAAAGTGTCATCTGCATACTGAATCACTTGGTAATCCTGGTCATGGCAAGGAATAGGTAGCTGAAGAATGCCCCTTCTAGACATATCATTGCTTACTCTGTGCAAAAGGCCAGCAGCTAGAATAAACAAAAGTGGAGAGACAGGATGCCCCTGCCTAACTCCCTTTTTGCAAAGGAACTTTTTCCCAGGAACACCATTAAGTAAAACTGAAGAGCTGCCTGTAGATAATAATTGTTTCATCCATATTATCCACTTCTCATTGAAACCTTTGTGCCTCAAAATTTGAACAATATTCTCATGCTCCAAGGAGTCAAGAGCCTCTTCAAAATCAAGCTTGAGAATAACAATGGGCCTCTTGGATTGGTGCTTAATGGTCCAACCAATGCAATCCTGAATTGTTCTGCTTTTGATAAAACCATACTGGTTCTTGTGAATACGTTGCACAATCACATGTTGAAATCTATTGGCTACTATTTTTGAAAGAAACTACAGGCCCATCCCAGTCAAGGAAATAGGTCTGAAATCTCCCACTTCCTCTGGTGAAAGCTTTCTGGGAACTAGGGTAATGTAGGAACCATTAATGATTTCTAGAGGAGCAGAACCATCATAAAAAGCCTGAGATAACTCATAAAAATCTTTGGAAATGATATGCCAACATTTCTTAAAAAAAGACCTTTGAAACCATTTGGCCCTGGGCTTTATCCACTGGCATATGCTTCACAACATTGTCCATTTCTTCCTTCTCAAAAGGCTTCGTGAGCACATCAAGTCCCTCCACAGGAGTGATGAGAGCAGAGAGGTCAAATCCCATCACAATTCCTCTTCAAGTACCCATTCTGTTTTTAAAGCAATTCCAGATCACTCCCTCCATTTGGGAGTGCTCAGTGACTATTGTACCATCAGATAACCTCAGACCTGCAATTGAATTCCTCCTATGTCTTTCAGTTGCCATTGCATGAAAAAACTTTGTATTTTCTCCCCCCACTTTAATATACCTTATAGTACATCTTTTCTTCCAATAAAGGAATTGGAGATGAAATAGTTTTTCCACATGTGCTTTAACAATTCTTCTAAAATTAGACTCCTATCTGAACAGAGGCCTAACCTCTCACTAGAAAAAGTAGACTTTCATGATGATACATGTTTGTCAAAGTAGGTCACGTTTTCTGTCATGCATGTACATCCATAATGATTTTATAACATAATCAAGATAGTCATACATGTGCTGTCGTAGAAGTGTTCCATGACATTACCAAAATTATCATCACGTAAGTGTCCACTTCCATGACGATAAATCACGCGTCATAGAATTACTTTCGTCAAGGGTAACCGACATGTGGCATCCACCGTAACGGGTCAGCGTTAAGCTACCAGGTCCCGGTTTGGATCCGATAACCCATTAACAGCCCGGACCAATGGGGATTTTCCATGTGTAAAATTCTCAATGGCCAGAGGAACCACGTGTCGGCTCACCATTGGGATAGATGTCAGCCACTCATTGGACCGAAGGCGCCTATGATACGTCGACACGTGGCATAGCCTAATAGAGGCCCATTCCTGTGAAAAGGCCGGCCCATTTGACTTGGTCAAAAGGTAGCGGCCCAGCCCATGAAAAGCCTGTTAATGGCCTGTTCGCATATAGCCCATTTACAACCCCCTAACTCATGGCCCATTACGGCCTATCTGAATTAGGCCTAGTAGGATCATCTGGGCCGTCCAATATGATTCCATCCCATTGTAACTTCCGGCCCATGTACATCCCATGACGTCTTTCGGCCCATATGAGGCCCTTTGTAACTCTTGGCCCATTAACGGTCCATGGTGAAACTGGCCCGTAATGAATAGTGTATCACTTTATACCCATTAAGGGCTCATTATTCCATTAGGCCTTCTCAGGGACCATTTATTCTTGGGCTCATTTCCAGCATTCGGTTACTTACGGCCCGTAACTGGCCTTTTGTGTTTGTGGGACAAATTCATCCCATGGTTACAGTCGGCCCGTTTGTGGCCCGTTTACCCGTTGGGCCGTTTTCATAGTGTCATCAAATACGGCCGATTAACGATGGCCCGTTATGGTTGGCGCATGAACAGATGATTCCAACTCTAGCTCATTTACAACCCATAATGTGGTCCATTATTGGCCCATGCTTGGCCAATCGATCATACGGCCCGTAGAAGGCGCATTGCGGCCCGTAGAAGGCCATTGTTTCTACGGCCCGTAGGAGGCCCAAGGTCATTATAGTAAATATGTAGCCCATGGTTATTGTGGCCTAGTTTTAAAAAGTGGGTTATTGCGGCCACTAGCAAACCTCGAAAAAAGAACTGCACTGACTACAAGCAAACAAATAAACAAGACAACAAGGAAATAAATAAGCAAGCAACTTATGCTAGGCTATCACGACTATTACACATATTACATCCACTGGGCATCAAAGTTCGCCACCAATGCAAATATAGGTAACAAAGCAGCATATCACATACACTAGTTGTCAAAGTTGGCGACCAGTGCAAATAAACACCGCAGCAAAAAAAGTCCAGAACTGAAACCACATCAGAAGAGCTCAAGAAACAATATCCTGGGTACCTATAATGCTGGCTAGATGCTTAGAAAGCTTATTAACTTTATCTTGTTTGGCGCTTAAATCCTCCAACGCTTGTTGTTGCACCAGAAAGTATGCATCTAAATTCTGCAGGGACTACCTCAGTCCTTCGGCTTCTTGCCACAGCATAGCTGACTGATGCCTTTCATTTGGTAGTCGACGAAGAAGTCAAGTGATTCGCACAATGAGTTCAAGAGCTTGTGCCAGCGGTACTAGCGAGTAACTCGAACATTACATCAACGCAGGACTGTGGGGTTGTCTCACAGTCTACCAGATCGTTTTTATCACCTTTCTTGGAGACCACAACAGGGTTTTCTCACTATCTTGAACCTTATTTGCATCACTTTCTCTACCATTGCATAGTGGGGTGCTCTTTTCCAATATTCTGTTTGCATTCTACAAGAGAAACAAGCAGACACATCACAGGTTTAGCATGTAGTATACGAAAATCATTTTGGTAAACAGGTTCAGTAGTAAGGTGGACAGGATAACAACATGAAACAAACATATATCTATGTACTATGGTCACTGTATTGTCCATATCATTCTAGTTTATGTTGCCAAATAAAGATAGAGACACAGTTCTAATCCTATATTTTTAAGACACAATAGCATAGACAGAATATAAGTGTGAGAAACTACACAACACTGGCAACACTTGTTATGTGCATCACATGAGAACATAACTGTTTATACAACTGAAAATGAAATCAACATATAGCAAGAAGTTAGAACAGCAATCCAATGAAAGAAATAGGTCTAGAACATACCTGTTGCACCATTGGAGTTTCAATTGGATCCTTCAAATTCGAAAGTAGTTGGCATGAGTAAATACAGTGATTGTCAGGACCCTGATCCTAAGTCACACCGATCTAGCATGTAACACATCATATCACTTTGTGGCCTCATGCACGGTATCCCCACGGGTGCCACCTTACCTGGCCCGGGACCGTTTGCGCCTTTTGGCTCACGTATATGATAGTGTCGCTCGCATCCATATGACAGGGAACCCGTGCCGACATGGCTAGTCATGAACCCAAAGTGGCACTAACTTACAGGGACATGCATACATGACCCAACAACGAACGTGTTGGTCATCAGCGAGTGAATCCGGGCTGTAGCAGCTGGGCTAACAGGACTCCGGTAGACACCGCGTGAAATTTCCCCGAAGGGACAGACACAGGAACGAAGAAAGACACATGCCGGCCAGCCTAAGTGTTCCGGAGCAGTAGCAAGATGCCATGGCTCAATGGAAGCACTAGGAGACATTTCTCGGCAAGAGAGGCTACCAAGGATAAACAACTAGGTTGTCGGATTCCACACATACCAAGCATTTCAAATCATACACAAAATATGCCCGATATGTGCAAATACAACATGGCATCACAGCAAAACTCTACAACTCAAAGTATTTATTCATTAGGCTCCGAAGAGCCAGATATTACAAACATGGTTCTGAGGACCCAGCATTCAAGTCATACAAGCAACAAGCACAAGTGGAAGCTTAACTTGTCAGAGTACAGACAACTACAAATGAAAAGGCTGAGAAGCCCGACTATCTACAAGACCCTGCCGAGGGCACAAGATCGAAGTTGAGGTAACAAGCTAAACGTCGGAGTCCACGCGGAACTACTAGTGAGACTGAAGTCTCTCTGCAAAAACATAAATTAAGCAAACGTGAGTATAAATGTCAGAACTAGATACATATGCATCAATATCAACAAAGGGTTGCTGGAGTTTAACTGCAGCAAGCCAGCTTTGACTCGGTGGCTATCTTGTACTACGACTTCAAGTAACTCTTTTGAGGTGGCACACACAAGTCCACATATTCACCATATCAATAAACCACTATGGATCCGCTCCCGTCTCCCTATGAGAAGGACATCCATAGCACTCACATTTATCTTGCGCATTTTAGAGTATCCACTTTCACTTGTCTATGAACTGTACAGGCAACCCAGAAGTCCTTTACCGCAGACACGACTATTCGAATAGATGACGTTAACCCTGCAGGAGTGTACTTCTTCACACACACTCTCGCCACTTACCGCCATGTACACGTCATGTATCTTGGCAACCTTCAAGAGGAAGCCTGGCGAGGGTGTCAGCCACGACCTGACTATCCATGCAAGTATCTAGTCCAGGTTTAACGCCTATTCGGGTTCCATCCGCAAGGAGATCCGGCCGGGGTGTCGGTCACGGCCCCAAATGATGTGAGCAGGGTTCCCAAGCACACCAAACGGGCGACGATTGGTACACCGTGCCACTGCACCTAGTCTGTCCCAAGCCCATCTGTAACGGGTGCCACTTGGTAGACTACTAGCACTACCTACAAACACCAGAAACTAGTTGCAACTCCTGGACAGAGATCAGGTTGATTAATAAGCCGAGAGGGGCCGAGTTACCGGAACCCAATGTGTGGTAGTAGCTGTTCATGGATCACAAACACAGAACTTAGTTCCTGAGGACGATTTCAATGAGACAACCCACCACGTACTCCTACATGGCCTCTCACTGTTGCCTTTACCAAGTCGTGTTCACACACTTAGCTCTCAACAGTAGGACATGTTCACAACTTCCCAATTCATCCCCGATGAATCAGACCTGACACAACACTAAGCAATAGCAGGCATGACAAACAAGCATGAATGAGTAGGCACATCAGGGCTCAAACAACTCCTACTCATGCTAGTGGGTTTCATCTATTTACTGTGGCAATGACAGGTCATGCAGAGGAAAGAGGTTCAACTACCGCATCATGTAACAGTTGAAACGTTGTTGTCCTAATGCAGTAAAAGAGAGCATGAGCGATAGAGTGGGATTGTATCGGAATGAACAAGGGTTTTTTTCTTGCCACTTCTGAAAATAGTATAGCTCTTCATCAGTGTCAACGATCACAACGTCGGAACAACGTCCACTGAGAGGGAACAACACCGGCAAACAAGGGGGAACATAATCAATGCAATGCAACAATATGATGCATGATCATGACATGGCAAGAATGTTATGATTTGCACTAATGCATCTAGCAACAATTTAAATGAAGTCCATATGAACCAAGGGTTAATATGCAAACACCATATTTAGCATTTAAAATGCCATTACAATGTTTTCACTCATACAGTTGGTATAAGTTGGTTGAACAAGCATGAAAGTAGCATAAACGGATAGATTGCATTTTTCTGATAATTTTTCATATATAAATTATTCCATTTGGAGTTACGGTTGATTTTCTATGATTTTTTGAAGTTTCACTAATTATCTGGAATTTCCAAGTCTTTTCTGAAACAGAAATAATCCAGAAAGCTATTATGACATCAGCACTGCATCACTACTGCATCAGTGGTCAACGGGGCCAGCCCAGGTCAAAACTGACCAACATGGCCCACTGGTCAGTCACGCGAGTGCTAATCCCGCGTTGACTGGCGCTTTGACTACTACGAGGCCCGCTGTGAGCGTCTAGAGGTGGTCCAGCTGGCGGGGATTAGTGCTAATGACCCCACCATGTCGGCTGTCGCCGGAATTTGGCCGGCGGCGACCAAAGCTATGACGGGAGCTCGCCGGGGCAGGACGCGCGAAGGCCACAGAGGGAGTCCTTGATTAGGGGGTGTCGGATGGCCGGACTATAACCTTTGGCCGGACTCCTGGATTATGAAGATACAAGATTGAAGACTTCGTCCCGTGTCCGGATGTGACTTTCCTTGGCGTGGAAGGCAAGCTTGGCGATACGGATATGTAGATCTCCTCCGGTGTAACCGACTCTATGTAACCCTAACCCCCTCCGGTGTCTATGTAAACCGGAGGGTTTTAGTCCGTAGGACGAACAACAATCATACAATAGGCTAGCTTCTAGGGTTTAGCCTCTCTGATCTCGTGGTAGATCTACTCTTGTACTACCCATATCATCAATATTAATCAAGCAGGAGTAGGGTTTTACCTCCATTGAGAGGGCCCGAACCTGGGTAAAAACATCGTGTCCCTTGTCTCCTGTTACCATCCGCCTAGACGCACAGTTCGGGACCCCCTACCCGAGATCCGCCGATTTTGACACGGCATTGGTGCTTTCCGAGAGTTCCTCCGTATGCGTCATCTTTAGGCCCGATGGCTCCTCCGATCATCAACAATGATGCGGTCCAGGGTAAGACTTTTCTCCTGGACAGATCTTCGTGATTCGGCGGCTTTTGCATCGCGGGCCAATTAAGCAGCCATCTGGAGCAGATCGAAAGCTACGCCCCTGGCCGTCAGGTCAGATTTGGAAGTTTGAACTACACGGCTGACGTCCGCGGAGACTTGATATTCGATGGGTTCGAGCCACAGCCAAGCGCGTCGCGCTGTCACGATGGGAATGATCTAGCTCTGCCGCGAGCGATTGCCACGAGGCCGCACCGATGTCGCTCCGACCCTTAGCTCGGAGCTGACTGCGCCAATCGAGGACGAGTGGCTGGACGGCGCCTCGGGGGCTGCAATCCCTACGGTGATCGAGCCGAATACCAACGTTGTCCTTTGCAAAGCTCGCGACTCCAAGGTGTCGGGCTCCTCTCCGGACTCCGAACCTTCCGCGCCCCTACCAATCAAATCCGATTAGGCGCCGATCATGGAGTTTGCCGCTGCGGACATCCTGAATTCGCTAAAGTCTCTCTCTTTATCAGGAGAGCCCTGGCCGGACTATGGTCAGCAAGGTTGGGACGCGGACGATGAAGAAATTCAAAGCCCATGCACCACCCACTTCGTAGCCACTGTCGATGATTTAACCGACATGCTCGACTTCGACTCCGAAGACATCGACGGTATGGACGCCGATGCAGGAGACGACCAAGAACCAGCGCCTACAGGGCACTGGAAGGCCACCTCGTCGTATGACATATACATGGTGGACACCCCAAAGGAAGGGAATGGCGATGGAACAACGGAGGATGACCCCTCCAAGAAGCAGCCTAAGCGCCAGGGTCAGCGACGCCGCTCTAAATCCCGCCAAAGGAAAAATGGTGATTCCGGCACGGGAGACAATAACACCCCGGACTGTGCCGAAGACAACCCCCTTCAGCAGGATTCAGCGCAGGAGGATGGAGAAACCAGCCCTCATGAGAGAGCGGCAGACAGAGAGGTAGAGGACGACAATTACATGCCTCCCTCCGAAGACGAGGCAAGCCTCGACGACGCATTTAATTTGTCGTGCCTGAGGATCCCGTCGAACAAGACCGTTTCAAACGCAGGCTTATGGCCACGGCGAGCAGCCTCAAGAAAAACAGCAACAACTTAGAGCTGACCAAGACTTGCTAGCCGACAGATGGAATGAAGTCCTTGCGGCCGAAGAGTACGAACTCGAACGCCCCTCCAAGACCTACCCAAAACGCAGGCTGCTACCCCGATTAGAGGAGGAAGCACCTAGACCTACATCACCAGCGCATGATGCGGCCGACCGGCCACCTTTTGGCCGCGACAGAGAGGCCTCTCGGCCCTCCACTCAAGCCGCACCCCGACGTCGCTCAAAGAATACCAAGGCACGGGGAAATGCGCCAGACCTGCGAGATATATAGGAGGACAAGGCAAGGCAAACAAGATCGATCTATGGATCGCGTGGGCGCCCCGCGACACGTGACGATAACCGTCATGCGGGATATGGTAAATCTGGCCGGGCCGAATAAAGTAGACAAAGCTCGTTTGAGCTACGTCATGATATAGCCCAGTACAGAGGCGCCGCACACCCACTATGCTTCACAGATGGAGTAATGGATCATCAAATCCCCGAGGGTTTCAAACCCGTAAACATCGAATCATACGATGGCACAACAGATCCTGCGGTATGGATCAAGGATTATCTCCTTCATATCCACATGGCCCGCGGTGATGATCTACATGCCATCAAATACCTCCCACTCAAGCTTAAAGGACCAGCTTGGCATTGGGTTAACAGCTTGCCAGCAGAATCAATTGGTTGTTGGGAGGACCTGGAAGCCACATTCCTCGACAATTTCCAGGGCACCTATGTGCGACCACTAGACGCCGATGACCTAAGCCACATAATTCAGCAGCGGAGGAATCGGCCGGACAATTACGGACACGGTCCTAACCAAGAAAAATCAAATAGTCGACTGTCCGGACGCAGAGGCCCTTGCAGCCTTCAAACATAACATCCGTGACGAGTGGCTTGCCCGGCACCTAGGACAGGAAAAGCCGAAATCCATGGCAGCCCTCACAACACTCATGACCCGCTTTTGGGCGGGAGAAGACAGCTGGCTAGCTCGTAGTAATAACATGACAAAGAGCCCTGGTAATTCGGATACCAAGGACAGCAATGGCAGGTCGCGTCGCAACAAGCACAAGCGCCGCATTAACGATGACAATGCTGAGGATACGACAGTTAATGCCGGATTCAGAGGCTCTAAACCCGGTCAGTGGAAAAATCCATTTAAAAGAAACACTCCGGGCCCGTCCAGTTTGGACCGAATACTCGATCACTCATGCCAGATACACGGCACTTCAAAACTAGCCAATCACACCAACAGGATTGTTGGGTGTTCAAGCGAGCAGGCAAGTTAAGTGCGAAAATAGAGATAAGGGGCTGCATAGCGATGATGAGGAGGAGCCCGCCGCCAACAATAGGGGATGTAAGGGCTTCCCCCCACAAGTGCGGACGGTGAACATGATATACGCAACCCACATACCCAAAAGGGATCGGAAGCATGCACTCAGGGACGTATATGCGTTGGAGCCAGTCGCCCCAAAGTTCAACCCATGGTCCTCCTGCCCGATCACTTTTGATCGAAGGGACCACCCCACTAGCATCCGCCATGGCGGGTTCGCCGCATTGGTTCTAGACCCAATCATTGACGGATTTCACCTCACTAGAGTCCTTATGGACGGCGGCATCAGCCTGAACCTGTTGTATCAGGATATTGTGCAAAAAATGGGCATAGATCCCTTAAGGATTAAACCCACAAAGACGACCTTTAAAGGCGTCATACCAGGTGTAGAGGCCAACTGTACAGGCTCGATTACACTTGAGGTGGTCTTCGGATCCCGGATAATTTCCGCGAGGAGTTAATCTTCAACATAGTCCCGTTCATGATGGCTATCACGCCTTTGCTTTCGGACGAACCGCATTTGCAAAGTTCAATGCGGTGCCGCACTACGCATACCTCAAGCTCAAGATGCCAGGCCCTCGAGGAGTCATTATAGTCAATGGAAACACCGAACGCTCTCTCCGAACGGAGGAGCATACGGCGGCCCTCGCGGCGGAAGTACAAAGCATCCTCTCAAGGCAATTTTTGAGTCCGGCTATTAAACGTCCGGACACCGTCAAGCGCGCCCGGAGTAACCTACAACAAGACCGCCTGGCACGTTCCGAGCACGCGTAGCAATGCGGCCCCAACCCCAGCCCTCGCGAAATTGCAAAACCAGTACTACGCGTACATAACTACGCTCTGGAAATACCATGGGCATAGGGGGAGGGGCACGACCACGGCATGCCCAAAATGCGGCTCAACCGCACTAGGGGCTCCCAATTTTGTCATTCTTTTTCTTACTTTCAGGACTCCACTCTACGGAAGGCCTGTCCGGCAGTACAATTGCCGAACACACGATGCAACAGCCACGGAGGCGTAGTTACGCCGAGTGTCCGGTGGTCTCTATAACGGCAAAGATATACTTGTTTCACATATCATCCCAGCTCGCCCGAGGGGGGCATGTCAAATAGTCCCATCTCTTGCTTATCGCACTATTTGTATCGCTCGCTTTTACCGCAAACTTTTCAATAAACAATACATAGCTTTTGTCTATTATTGCATTCCTTTTTATAAAAATATGTTCAGTTATGACATTATGCAACCGTACACTTTGGTACGGCCAATATACCAGGGGCTTACGTACCCAGAATATGGTGTGAGAAGTCCGAACACTCTCATGAGTGCGGCACCCCGAAATTATAGCATTATATGCATCGGCTCCGAATCATGTCTTGGGTCAATAGTTGGGTTTGCCAGGCTCCCATGTTTTGGTACCTTATGTTCCGTTATATCGGCTAAGGTAGCGCTGGGAGAACCACTGCGATTGTGCCCCAGTTGAGCTGGGCTAAGCACCTCAGTGGAGAAAGCTGAAACTGACCGTCATGATAGGGCGAGAGCTGGTCGCTGTTTGAGAGGTTTTCGAGTCGCTGGTGAGGTGGGCGGCAGGCCCAATGTCTGCCGCGGCACCATATAGGTAGCCCTCTCCGGGGCAGCGCTCCAAGCGGCGGACTTCCGCGTCGAAGACCAAAAAGAACATCGTGGAGGCGCCGTCGTACCTCAAGTGGATGGCGAGTGATACGTCTCCGTCGTATCTATAATTTTTGATTGTTTCATGCCAATATTATTCAACTTTCATATACTTTTGCCAACTTTTTATATTATTTTGGGACTAACATATTGATCCAGTGCCCAGTGCCAGTTCCTGTTTGTTGCATGTTTTATGTTTCGCAGAATATCCATATCAAACTGAATCCAAACGGGATAAAAACGGACGAAGCTTATTTTTGGAATATTTGGAAAATTCCGGATGAAAAAATCCATGCGAGACAGTGCCCGAGGTGGCCACGAGGTAGGGGGCGCCCCTGCTCCCCCCAGGGCGCGCCCCTGACCCTCATGGGCCACCCGTAAGGCGGTTTATGCCCTTATTCGGCCGCAAGAAATCTATTTTTTGGTAAAAAAATCACGGCGAAGCTTTCAGTCCAATCGGAGTTACGGATCTCCATATATATACGAAATGGTGAAAGGGCACCAGAACAGAACACAGAAACAGAGAGAGACCGAGAGATAGATCCAATCTCCGAGGGGCTCTCGCCCCTCCCACGCCATGGAGGCCAAGGACCAGAGGGGAAACCCTTCTCCCATCTAGGAAGGAGGTCAAGGAAGAAGAAGACGAAGGGGCCCTCTCTCCCCTTCTCTTCCGGCGGCGCTGGAACGCTGCCGTGGCCATCATCATCACCGCAATCTTCACCAACAACTTCACCGCCATCATCACCAACACTTCCCCCCTCTATGTAGTGGTGTAACCTCTCTCTTACCCGCTGTAGTCTCTACTTAAACATGGTGCTCAACGCTATAAATTATTTCCCAATGATGTATGGCTATCCTATGATGTTTGAGTAGATCTGTTTTGTCCTATGGGCTATTTGATGATCAAGATTGGTTTGAGTTGCATGTTTTATTATTGGCGCTGTCCTATGGTGCTCTCCGTGTCGCGCAAGCGTGAGGGATTCCCGCTGTAGGGTTTGCAATATGTTCATGATTTTCTTATGGTGTGTCACGACCGGTTTTTCAATAAAATACTTATTGAGAAACCGATCCTTTTATTTCCAGTATAGGAGATTCCTCCTTATTGGTAGACAAATTCTAGATACCGAAATCCAGAAGTACTAAATATATTACAGGGTTGAGCTGAGGTTGCTCAACAATTTTATTACAAGCACGCCAATAATATACATAAAGGCGGATATGACACAAGGGTGTGGTGGCATACTACTGACTCGTAATAAAGGTGGTGGTGAATATGTCACAGTGAAGTGAGTGACATGACTCCTACTCTTGCAGCTCATCGAGCGTTGAAGTGAGGCTCGATGGTTTATTCGGGTAGCGGAAGCGGATATGGTACAAGTGACAAATTTCAGGATCGCACTGGGATCGACCGGGACTCCTCTAGGCGTCGGACTCGCTATCGAACTCTTCAACCATAAGATCGCCTTCACAACATCGACCAAATCAACAAGCCGGTGAGTACTTTGAATGTACTCGCAAGACAGTTCGGACATAAGATATAACAAATGTAAGCATGATGCATCATGAGCAATTGGCAATGCACACTCAAATGATAAACTTGCACGACATGTTAAATAAAAGGAAGTCAGCGGTAGTCCTCCGAAATCCCAACAAAATAATCGAAAACCGATCGAGTGTGCGAAGCGGCGCCTCGAATGGTGAACAAATAAATTAACATGTCATAGCGCGTCTAAGCGACACCACGTAAAGGGCTTATATTGGAAAATAATGACAGGTGCGTGCCCGCGATCCCGGACGTCAAAGCGACATCACATAAAGGGCTTATATCGAAAGTAAATAACAAGGGTGCCATAGTCGGACGTCGGCGACATCACATGAAGGGCTTATATCAAAAGCAAATAACATAAATGCCACAGTCGGACGTCTGGGCGACATCACATAAAGGGCTTATATCGAAAGTAAACAACATAAATGCCACAGTCGGACGTCTGAGCGACATCACATAAAGGGCTTATATCGAAAGTAAACATCATAAATTCCACAGTCAGACGTCTGAGCGACATCACATAAAGGGCTTATATCGGAAGTAAACAACATAAATGCCACAATCGGACGTCTGAGCGACATCACATAAAGGGCTTATATTTCATTGTCATATTCAAGCAGTATAGACCATTCCAAGGAAAATAGTCAGCACATAATAATAATAAACGGGTTAGTCCATCCACAGGAGTAATCATATAGCCGAGTTTACCACTCATGTTTGTTCACCGGAGATTGTCAAGGAGACTGACACTGAGACTGACATTGACCATAGATACGGTTACTTGAATGAGTTTGACTCTGCAGAGCTTGTACTATTTAACCACAGCCAACGGATTTCAGTAGTCACAAGGGACTAGTTCCGTTTACTGTATTTTAGAAGAAACACATCTAACCAGTACACACCCAATTCCACATTCCGCTACCAGGAATCACCCCAGGCAACGTTCAATAAAAACTCTAAGACGGGGAGGTCACAGCCTCGAATAGCATGGGATCAAATTTATCTCAAGGCGCTCTAAGGGGTGCCCCCTCTCGGTCCCAACCGGAAACACCCATGCTCCCTGATCGGATGACGGGCTTTAATCCAGGGCCATGGAACCCTCATCCCGACCCCTCTGTTTGGTATGTACCAGGAAAGAGGTTTGCAACTTACTAAACCATATTCTATGAAGAAAACATGTGGTAGTACCAGAAAAGGAACGGATGGTAACGTGACTTGACTCACGTTGACACTGGAGTTAAATGGTTTGGCATAAGACTGGAATGCTACAACAATACCGTCTTACCACCCATCATGTCACCAAATGATCATGTAAACTCACATCGGATCACACATCGAATCACACATCGGGTTTCGAAGCTCACTCGCAATAGCTTTGCATGCAACATAACATTCACGTGTGTTCATGTAATCATGCCATGAAGTAACTACTTAAGCAAACACGCAAAACACTCATCATATCAAAGTTTCAAACATGCTTGCCTGGTTCGGAGTAGTCGGAGTCTAGCTCGGTGAAGTTCGCGGTTCCGTCACCTCTTCCGGTATCTACGGTACAAAGAAAACGTGTACTAACGTGAATACCGTGGGTGCACAAAAAGTATTCCAAATATTTTTCAAATAAATATGATAAAAAACTAGACAGAAAAATAAAGAGGACAGAAAAAGAATCAATCAAAAATCATTTTCTGTTTAAAAGTTATTAGAGTTTTAGTCCAGGGACTTGTCTGTAATGAAACAGAAAGTTTCCAGGGGGCAGAACAAAAAAGGACAGAAAAACGTTTCAGTTAGAAGGCGTATTTGCCCGAATGCACTTTCCAAAAAAACGGTTCGAATAGAAAAGACAGGCTGACGAGGGGGTCCCACTCGTCAGGTTTGAAAATTTGAGAGAGGAACAGAGCGCGCCGGCGCCCGAAGCTTGCTGTGGTCGCCGGCGACGATCCACGGCGAGTTGGGAGGAGCGGAGGTTACCTACGGGCTCAGTGTGCTCTCCCGCGTCTGTGGGTGGTGGAGGTGGTCGTCGGCGAGCACCGCGTCGACGGCGGCCCTTACTCCGGCGGACGGCGGCTCGGGTGATGTTGGATCTCGTCGGGGAAGGCTGCAAATGCCAAACTGAGGCGCGAGTTAGGTGATTGGGCGCCCTAGGAGGCTACGGGAAGGGTTTGGGAGGTGGGGGTGCCCTCACCAGAGCGGATCGCGCCGGAGCCCGAAGCAGATCGGGGCGGCCGGAGACGGAGGAGAAGACCTCCTCGGGGTCCTCCTACGGGTCGAGCGTAGCTCTGGCGAGGTGGGGTGAGTGGTGCTGATCGAAGGCGAGCTCGGGGTGGCTATTTATAGCCGGCCCGAGGCGGTTCCCGCGAACGGGATAACTCCAACGGCGATTACAGCGAGGCGGTGGCCGGACGGGTGGATTAGGTGGTTGGGCATCAACGCGATGGTGCACTGGTTACGCTCAAACGCTAACCTCGGCTGGGTTTGGCCTGTGCTGTGGCTTCGACGGAACGGCGCCTCATGGGCCCTTCGGCGGCAAAGAGCACACCCTATGCTTGCCAGGCCACGTCGACGGTGTCGCAGCATGCACAGAGGAGGAGAAGGCCACGCGAAGGCCTCGGGTGGCTCGGGCGGCGCTGGTCGGCGCCGAAAGCCGGGTCGGCCGCTGTCGGACGCCACGGGTGGCTCTGCCTCCGGAGAAGCTGCCGGAGCTGGCAAGCCACGTCGCCACCGACGTCCGCGCCCAGCCAAGCGACCTTGCGGCACTCTGGATAAGCGACCTTGCGAGCACTGGCGAGATGGATGTCAATCTCTGAAGAAAACGACGCTGCCGTCTGAATCCAAACACTGAACCCGAATTTTTTACGAATCAGGATGACAGCGATTGCATGCCAGGTGCTCGATGAAATGTTTTTGGCATGTCGGAAATTTATCTGGAGCTGATCTTTGGTGAGGTGATCTCTCAATGCATCTGGGGGCTGCCTGATTTTTGTCAGAATTTTTGGAAAGGGAAAAATATGAATTTCACCAAATTTGACAAATCTGGTCCAAACTTGCAGTGAGTAAAACTTGAAAATTTTGAACTGTGGATGAGTGGATCTTGATGGATCTAGGTTGGGGATGCTAAGGACTAGTCATAGGAGTTGGTTTGGAATCAAAACTCAAAGTAAATTTGGTACTTCCTTTGTAAACCACCTAGGTCCTAAAATAATGGCAGAAAAAGTTTTGGGGTTAAAATAAAAGGAATAAAAATCAGAAATGGGTTGAACTTGTTGGAATTGAATATTTGGCTTGACCCAAAGTGGAGGGAGGGGTTTTGGGAGAAATTTTAACATGAGGCATGAAAAAAAAGGGTGATGGCAAATAAAAGGAATAATCCCAAGAACCCATAGGATTTCTTTTTCATAAAAATTAATTTCCAAAAATTTATTGTGATGAGTTAACATCAGAAGGAAAGTTTTTAATACCAAACACCAAGGTTGAGGAAGACACAAAAATAAAATATTTGTCATAGGAGAATTTTTTTGAGAAGGAGGGTCTTTTGGAAAGATTTTAAATAGCCTCCTTCAAACCAAAATAAAGGGTTTGTTAAAAACCAAATAATTTTTTTTGGAGTGGCACATGGTGGGTGGCATGAGTGACAGAAGCACAGACCCGAGTAAGTAGGTTGTTTGCGTATGGGATAAAGAGGACTTGATACTTTAATGCTATCGTTGGGTTTAGCTTAATGATCTTTAGTAGTTGCAGATGCTTGCTAGAGTTCCAATCATAAGTGCATATGATCCAAGTAGAGAAAGTATGTTAGCTTATGCCTCTCCCTCAAATAAAATTGCAATAATGATTACCAGTCTAGTTATCGATTGCCTAGGGACAAATAACTTTCTCGTAACAAAAAGCTCTCTACTAAAACTAATTTAGTTGTGTCTTTATCTAAACAGCCCCTACTTTTTATTTACGTTCTCTTTACTTTCTTGCAAACCTATCGAAAAACACCTACAAAGTACTTCTAGTTTTATACTTGTTCTTGGTAAATCGAACGTCAAGCGTACGTAGAGTTGTATCGGTGGTCGATAGAACTCGAGGGAATATTTGTTCTACCTTTAGCTCCTCGTTGGGTTCGACACTCTTACTTATCGAAAGAGGCTACAATTGATCCCCTATACTTGTGGGTTATCAAGGCCTTTTTCCGGGCGCCGCTGTCGGGAGTCATAGCGTGGGGTGAATATTCTCGTGTGTGCTTGTTTGCTTTATCACTAAGTAATTTTTATTTGATGTTCTTAGTTGTTGTTTATCTTTAGTTATGGATATGGAACACGAAATACCAAAAAAATTAGGTGTACTTGCTACTCATGGAGATGGGGAACCTCCTAAAACCCTCGATGCTGGTTATGTGAAAGATATTATGTACTACTTTAATAATCCTGAGAAAACCCCATTCAATTATGTAATGAGAGCAACCTTGGATCAACATGAATTCTTCAGGGATTATCGCTTAACACAAAAAGGGAAACTATTATGGGATCAAATTTATATATTGAAGTGGTATGCTCGGCAAGTATGCTTGAATTATGATTATACTTGTTGCTCTAGTATGAATGCTCCACACTTCCCCTTTCTATGCAAATTTAATGATAATGAAACCTTGGCTTCTTATTCTAGAGGTATATATGATTACTATGATGTGGAACAAATAGAAGAATTTGTTGCTTTTAAGGGTGCTTATGAAATTGAATCTATGTTTCAAAAGTATGAAGCTTTTGATGATGATGTTTATAGGCCTGAAAATTTAGCTATCCTAAAATATTGCTATGATAATTATGAATATAATGCCTATATTAGTGCACTTATTGAGAAAGTCTCCGCTGTCCAAGAAAAGACTAATATTTTGCAAGAATCTATGGAAGAAGAAATTGATGAAACTGTGAGCTCATTGGATGAAAAAGATGAGGAGGAGAGCGAAGAACAAAAGGAGGAAGAGCAGATTAGCTACCCGTGCCCACCTTCTAATGAGAGTAACTCTTCACCTCATACATTTTTTAAATTCCCTTCATGCTTACCGAAGGATGAATTCTATGATAATTGCTATGATCCCATTGATTCTCTTGAAATATCCCTTTTTGATGATGCTTGCTATGCTTGTGGCCAAGATGCCAATATGAATTATGCTTATGGAGATGAACTTGCTATAGTTCCTTATGTTAAACATGAAATTGTTGCTATTGCACCCACGCACGATAGTCCTATTATCTTTTTGAATTCTCCCGATTATACTATTTTGGAGAAGTTTGCACTTATTAAGGATTATATTGATGGGTTGCCTTTTACCGTTGCACATGATGATTTTGATGAATATAATATGCATGTGCTTGTTGCTCCTACTTGCAATTATTATGAGAGAGGAACTATATCTCCACCTCTCTATGTTTCCAACACGATAAAATTGCAAAAAACTATTTATACTATTCATTGGCCTTTACTTTGTGTGCATAAATTGTTCTTTTATGACATGCCGATGCATAGAAAGAGAGTTAGACTTCGTCATTACATGATATATGTTACTTTGTGCTCACTACTAAATTACAAATCATTGCTAATGAAAATTTGCTTTGATATACATTCGGATCCGGGTGGATTCACTACTTGAGCACTATATGCCTAGCTTAATGGCTTTAAAGAAAGCGCTGCCAGGGAGACAACCCGGAAGTTTTAGAGAGTCATTTATTTATGTTGAGTGCTTTCATATAGTTTAAAAACAACAAAAATAAAGAGGGGAACCCAAAACTTTTTCAAAAAGGAAAGTGAAAGTGAGAAAGACAAGCATTGTTGAAGTGGGAGAGCTCGTTGAACTTTGTTCATGCTCACGGAAACTTTGTGAATCTTGATTACAGAAACTTTTCAACAAAAATAATTCTCCCCTTGTACAATTCCATTGTATTATAAAAATAATGTGCCAAGGTTTGCCTTTAGGATGCTTACAATGCTTGTTGGTTTGTACGGTGCAGGACAGAAACTTTGTCTGTAGTGCGCGATTTTACATTTTTTACTGGAACGTCAAATGGTTCTGATTATTTTTCACTGTCTTTATGTACAAATTTGTTATTTGTCCTAATTTTGGCAGAATTTTTCAAGTATCAGAAGTATGGTGAATGTTCAGATTATTACAGACTGTTCCGTTTTTGATAGATTCTGTTTTTGATGCATAGTTTGCTTGTTTTGATGAAACTATCAATTTATATCAGTGGATTAAGCCATGAAAAAGCTATATTGCAGTATAAACAATGCAAAAAAATATGAATTAGTTTGCAACAGTACTTAGAGTAGTGATTTGCTTTATTATACTAACGGATCTTACCGAGTTTTCTGTTGAAGTTTTGTGTGGATGAAGTGTTCGATGATCGAGAAGGTCTCGATGTGACAAGAAGGAAGTGAGGAAAGAGCTCAAGCTTGGGGATTCCCAAGGCACCCCAAGTAAATATTCAAGGAGACTCAAGCGTCTAAGCTTGGGGATGCCCCGGAAGGCATCCCCTCTTTCTTCAACAAGTATCGGTATGTTTTCGGATTCGTTTTGTTCATGCGATATGTGCAATCTTGGAGCGTCTTTTACTTTTAGTTTTCACTTTTCTTTTATGCACCATCCTGGTATGAGATAGTCCTTGGTTGATTTATAGAATGCTCTTTGTACTTCACTTATATCTTTTGAGTATGGCTTTATAGAATGCTTCATGTGCTTCACTTATATCATTTGAAGTTTGGATTGCCTGTTTCTCTTCACTTAGACAACCGCCATTTATAGAATGCTATTTTGCTTCACTTATATTTGTTAGAGCGTGGGCATATCTTTTGTAGAAAGAATTAAACTCTCTTGCTTCACTTATATCCATTTAGAGAGATGACAGGAACTGGTCATTCACATGGTTAGTCATAAAATCCTACATAAAACTTGTAGATCGCTGAATATGGTATGTTTGATTCCTTGCAATAGTTTCACGATACAAAGGTGGTGATATTAGAGTCGTGCTAGTTGAGTAATTGTGAAATTGAGAAATACTTGTGTTGAGGTTTGCAAGTCCCGTAGCATGCACGTATGGTGAACTGTTATGTAACGAGGTCGGAGCATGAGGTGTTTATTGATTGTCTTCCTTATGAGTGGCGGTCGGGGACAAGCGATGGTCTTTTCCTACCAATCTATCCCCCTAGGAGCATGCGCGTAGTACTTTGTTTTGATGACTAATAGTTTTTTGCAATAAGTATGTGAGTTCTTTATGACTAATGTTGAGTCCATGGATTACACGCACTCTCACCCTTCCATCATTGCTAGCCTCTTCGGTACCGTGCATTGCCCTTTCTCACCTCGAGAGTTGGTGCAAACTTCGCTGGTGCATCCAAACCCCGTGATACGATACGCTCTATCACACATAAACCTCCTTATATCTTCCTCAAAACAGGTACCATACCTCCCTATCATGGCATTTCCATAGCCATTCCGAGATATATTGCCATGCAACTTCCATCATTATCATATACATGACTTGAGCAATTATTGTCATATTGCCTTGCATGATCGTAAGATAGCTAGCATGATGTTTTCATGGCTTGTCCGTTTTTTATGTCATTGCTACGCTAGATCATTGCACATCCCGTACACACCGGAGGCATCCATATAGAGTCATATCTTTGTTCTAGATATCGAGTTGTAATATTGAGTTGTAAGTAAATAAAAGTGTGATGATCATCATTATTAGAGCATTGCCCCAGTGAGGAAAGGATGATGGATACCATGATTCCCCCACAAGTCGGGATGAGACTCCGGACGAAAAAATAACAAAAAAAGAGAAAGGCCAAAAAAAGAAAGGGCCCAAAAAAAGAAAAAAGAGAGAAAAAATGAGAGAAAAAGAGAGAAGGGGCAATGTTACTATCCTCTTACCACACTTGTGCTTCAAAGTAGCACCATGTTCTTCATATAGAGAGTCTCTTGAGTTATCACTTTCATATACTAGTGGGGATTTTCATTATAGAACTTGGCTTGTATATTCCAACGATGGGCTTCCTCAAATGCCCTAGGTCTTCATGAGAAGGCAAGTTGGATGCACACCCACTTAGTTTTCAGTTTGAGCTTTCATATACTTATAGCTCTAGTGCATCTGTTGCATGGCAATCCCTACTCCTCACATTGACATCAATTGATAGGCATCTCCATAGCCCGTTGATTAGCCGCGTCGATGTGAGACTTTCTCCTTTTTTGTCTTCTCCACATAACCCCCATCAACATATTCTATTCCACCTATAGTGCTATGTCCATGGCTCATGCTCATGTATTGCGTGAAAGTTGAAAAGGTTTGAGAAACGTCAAAAGTATGAACCAATTGCTTGGCTTGTCATCGGGGTTGTGCATGATGTGAATATTTTGTATGGTGAAGATGGAGCATAACCAGACTATATGATTTTGTAGGGATGAGCTTTCTTCGGCTATGTTTTTTCAATAAGACATAATTGCTTGGTTGGTATGCTTGAAATATTATTGTTTTTATGTCAAAGGATAGATTATTGCTTTGAATCACTCGTGTCTTAATATTCATGCCATGATTAGACATATGATCAAGATTATGCTAGGTAGAATTTCACATCAAAAATTATCTTTTTTATCATTTACCTACTCGAGGACGAGCAGGAATTAAGCTTGGGGATGCTCATACGTCTCCGTCATATCTATAATTTTTGATTGTTTCATGCCAATATTATTCAACTTTCATATACTTTTGGCAACTTTTTATATTATTTTTGGGACTAACATATTGATCCAGTGCCCAGTGCCAGTTCCTGTTTGTTGCATGTTTTATGTTTCGCAAAATATCCATATCACACGGAATCCAAACGAGATAAAAACGGACGGAGCTTATTTTTGGAATATTTGGAAAATTCCAGAAGAAAAATCCACGCGAGACAGTGCCCGAGGTGGCCACGAGGTAGGGGGGCGCCCCTGACCCTCGTGGGCCACCCGTAAGGCGGTTGATGCCCTTCTTCGGCCGCAAGAAAGCTAATTTTTGGAAAAAAATCACGACGAAGATTTCAGTCCAATCGGAGTTACGGATTTCCATATATATGAAAGCGGTGAAAGGGCACCGTAATGTAACGCGTAAACAGAGAGAGACAGAGAGATAGATCTAATCTAGGAGGGGCTCTCGCCCGTCCCACGCCATGGAGGCCAAGGACCAGAGGGGAAACCCTTCTCCCATCTAGGGAGGAGGTCAAGGAAGAAGAAGACGAAGGGTCCCCCTCTCCCCTTCTCTTCCGATGGCGCCGGAACGCTGCCGTGGCCATCATCATCACTGCAATCTTCACCAACAACTTCACCACCATCATCACCAACTCTTCCCCCCTATATGCAGCGGTGTAACCTCTCTCTTACCCGCTATAATCTCTACTTAAACATGGTGCTCAACGCTATAAATTATTTCCCAATGATGTATGGCTATCCTATGATGTTTGAGTAGATTTGTTTTGTCCTATGGGATATTTGATGATAAAGATTGGTTTGAGTTGCATGTTTTACTATTGGTGCGGTCCTATGGTGCTCTCCGTGTCGTGCAAGCGTGAGGGATTCCCGTTGTAGGGTTTGCAATATGTTCATGATTTTCTTATGGTGGGTGGCGATAGTGACAGAAGCACAGACCCGAGTAAGTAGGTTGTTTGCGTATGGGATAAAGAGGACTTGATACTTTAATGCTATGGTTGGGTTTTACCTTAATAATCTTTAGTAGTTGTGGATGCTTGCTAGAGTTCCAATAATAAGTGCATATGATCAAAGTAGAGAAAGTATGTTAGCTTATGCCTCTCCCTCAAATAAAATTGCAATAATGATTACCGGTCTAGTTATCGATTGCCTAGGGACAAATAACTTTCTCGTAACAAAAAGCTCTCTACTAAAAATAATTTAGTTGTGTCTTTATTTAAACAGCCCCTACTTTTTATTTACGTTCTCTTTACTTTCTTGCAAACCTATCTGACGGTGTCCTGGACTAGGGGGTACTCACCACGTCATCTCCCGATCTATTAGATTGGGCCGAGGACCCCATGGCCGTATACTCATGGGCCAGTCTGGATAGCTGCCGCATACAAGGAAGATTCTGCAAGACTTGGCGATCAAGACAAGGACTCCTCCCCCACCGGCGTATTCGGCTAGGACTCTTGTTATCCTAGGCCTCTGGTGCATTATATAAACCGAAGCCAGGCTAGTCGATAGATATACAACAATCATACCATAGGCTAGCTTCTAGGGTTTAGCCTCTCTGATCTTGTGGTAGATCCACTCTTCTACTACCCATATCATCCATATTAATCAAGCAGGAGTAGGGTTTTACCTCCATCGAGAGGGCCCGAACCTGGGTAAAAACATCGTGTCCCTTTTCTCCTATTACCATCCGCCTAGACGCACAGTTCGGGACCCCCTACCCGAGATCCGCCGGTTTTGACACCGATATTGGTGCTTTCGTTGAGAGTTCCGCTGTGTGTTCGGCAAAAGGTTGATGGCTCGCCTGCAGATCAACTGCGACTTCGGCATCTTTGTCACCATTGACCGGGTCACCTTGGTTCGACCAAGGACTGCGCCCTACCTCCGATCGTCATGTTCGGATGGGGGCCTTCATCAACATCAGCTCCGATCTCTATCAAGATCATGGAGGAATCATCCAGGGAGCCCGGGGGCTCAACGTCAACATTGCCCTTGGGCGACAGTGTTGTTTTTCTGGACATCGAACTTGTATCCACTGTCACCGCCTCCTCGAGCGTTGGTTTGACGATTGCTTCGGTGGAATTTTGCGGAATTGAGTCTACAACAACCCTGGAAAATTTCGTCGAGTTCCAATGGAGGAATCTCTGGCAATCTCCGATATACCGGAGCCGTATTGAATCTGGACGAGAATCCGGACGAGTTTAGGGCGTGGTGTCCAGCTTCTAGCTCGGACCTCCTTTGGAAGATCCAACCGTTGATCGACTGCGAATTCCTGTATCTACCAACCCTCAAAATGTCAGCTCGATCCGACCGTCCAAACTCCGGGAACCTTCCGATTAGTGCATCACTTTTCGGATCTGTTTTCTGCGCGAAAACAAATCCGACCCGAGTTCGTCCTTTTTACGAACGGGATTTCGGACGTCCTTTGTGAGGTTTTGTATGGGGTATTGTGTTTTGTTCCCGAACACATCCCACTAACTTTAAAATCTTTTGAACATGATCTTCAATATCATGCTGGTGTCAAACCAGTCCGGCAATATTTGCTCCACGATCGCCGACTCCTCGCTAGACACGTCGTCACTTTGTTGAGCCGAGCTCAACTTCTTCGGATCATCATCTCGGCAAGCCGAACAAGAGTCCGGCATCGTGAAGGATAAATCATCACCAACATCGCCGCCCCACGGATTACACGGAGCGGGCATACCGGCATCGCCGCACGGTCGCTTCATCAAGCCGGGATCGACCACGTCACGACCTGCATCGGCAGGGCCGCACTATTGCTTCTTCAAGCTGGTGTCCATCACGCCGACCTACTTCGACATCTCGGCTGGACCGGGGGCTTCGCCATCTCTTCATCAACCTACTCCGGACGCTTCGGCGTCGCTAGCCGACCAGCTCCGTCATCTTAGCTGGACCGTGGGCTTTGCCTCGGCGAGCCAACCTTCGCCAGCATTGCCATGCCGTCGTTTTATCGCCCATCGGGCAAAGGGTGCGCGGATCGAGTCCCAATTTTGGGAATCACCTTCCTTCGGATTGCTACAACAAATAAACCAGGTGCTATTAATCCCATTATTTTTTTCTTGTTTGGGTGCATTTTTCCCAAGGAATTATTACTCTGGTTTGTCCATCATATGTACACAGGTCTATCAAATGATGGCCGCATTAACGACAATCGCATGGTGGTTCGGTCAGTTTCCGTACATAGTCCGGCGAACTCCGCATCCGGAGCTCGGACCGACCTGTGAATTCAGGCTTTGCCACGCCTTTACCGCATCACGCCGATGCCCTGCATTGACATTGACTTCGGCGCCAGGACATATTTCTTTTATTACTCACTTTGCATAAATTATTTATTATGCAACGATTTTTTTAATTATCATTATTACTATTATCTCCGGTTTGCACTATTTTTTATGCACAGTAAAACGATCCAGCCGGACTATATCCTTTGGCGTCACCTCGGCTGGACGGGGGGCTTCGTCAACACTTCATTACCCCATGCCGATGACCTGAGCATCACTCTGCCGGCCTGCATTGACCGTGCTATGTCACTACTTCGGAGTGCCGAGCTCTTTGCTCCACCAACTCGGGACCATCTTGGGGGATGGAACCTTGTCCCGTATCAAGCTCGGACCGCGTCATCAATACCGAACACATTAACCAGCTAAGTCGCTTTCATGCTCAAAGTTTTAAATTTTTAACTTGTGTTCGGCTCGACCAAGCATTATACTTTTTTGGGAAAAAGTTGCTTGTAAAAATTTTCCTTGTCCAAACTTTGTTAGTGACGCGCAAATTCAAATACCCAATTCATTTGGGGGCTTACTTCATGAAGCTTTTCCTCTTGCATATGATTATACTTGTACGGCTTCGTTCCTTGTTCGTGTATTACGCCACAATATGCACCATATTGACTTAAGCGATTTGCAAGCTGGGTTGCCTGGCTCCTATGCTTACCCCTACGTTCCCGATTGTTCGGCTAGGGAGTAAAGGGAGCACCTCTGCGATTGTCACGACCGGGTCCTCCGAGCTCGACCTCGACTGGTGAAGCCGAAGCTAAGCGCTCTTATTGTTTTCAATCATGGTCGGCACACAAGGAACTCATGAGTACAAAAAATCTATTGCACAAGTCTCATAATAACAATGAGCACCGAAGAAAGGTATTGGTGGGGGTACTATTTTCTTCGAAGATGCTTCTTACACTTCGCGGTAATATAGCATAAGTTCCCTGAGCGTGCTTTGTCTGTTACAGCCTTATGGCCTGATTGCCTGGTTATTGGAAACACCGTGGATATTCTCGACAGATGGAGTACATAACACTTTTCGTTCCTTGACCGAAGAGGGAGAAGCCGACGGTCGGTTAAGACGCGTTTAAAGTTCGATTGAACATAGATATGATATAAGTACTTCGGTACATACAATCATTCTTTTACCCAAGTCACTTGGGGGCTCTTATGTTTATTTGAGCCGTTTTATAATAAGTGTTTTTCTTCTTAGTCGTTGCAAAGTTTTTATTATTATTTATCACTCATTTTTTTGACACGAGTGTGCGGTCACTAGACGGGGAGCCTAATTTCTCTCTCAAAACCGCTAGAGTTTAGTTTTCTAAACTAGTCTAATGAGAAGTACTCCGCCTTCGGGATGGGAGACTGAAGCCGTAGGCTGACCCGCTTGAAGTCTTGAGATAGGATGTGTCATGTTAAAGCATGACAGAAGCACTTTTTTTTCTAAAGTCCAATTTTCGGATTGGCACCGAACACTTGATCTTGTTCGGACGTCAAGTTTTTACTGATGTTTTTTGGTTTTCCAAGCTTTTGGCACTTTTAAACTATTTGTGTGTTTTCAGCACATGTCTCGCAGTGCAACGTCGGACACCTTTAGAGATTCGGCAAAAATATTCTCTGATATTGCTATATATGCATCGGTTTCGAATTGTGCCTTCGGTCAATAGTTGGGTTGCCCGGCTCCTGCGCTTGCCTCCTACGTTCCGCTTTGTTCGTCTAGGTGTGCAAAGGGAGAACCGTTGCGATTAATGCTTCCAAACGCATGGTCAAGCACCTCAGTGGAGAAAGCCGAAAATTGACTGTCACAATAGGTGTAAACTGGTCAGCGATCCGATGATTATATTAAATAACGGGCCATTCATAACATTGGCCGAAGTGTTTCCGGCTTGACCTCGACTGTCGCCGAACATTACCGGGGGCTAGTAACTGGCCTCGCAAACTAAATCCTCAATATTTTGCTCTTACATTAGAGCTGAGGTTTCATGATCATGCTTAGCATGACAACCCAAAGAAAGGAACCGATAGCGGGACTATTTTCTTGGGAAGACATTTCTTCTGTCAAATAGTAATATAACACATCTCTCTGCGTACCTTTGTTTATAAAACCGGATGGCCAGATTGCCTTGTTTGTTGTAAATCTTTGCCCTCATAAAGGCTTTATAAAGTAGGACAAAACACTCCTCGACTCATCGCCGAGGAGGTTAGCCGATGGTCGGTCAACAAAGTTTTGTACAATGCGGATCCGAGCATTAATGACATAGAGTACTTGGATACATTGAGTCATTACACATAATTTGTGATTTTACTATGGATATTGATCCTTAATTTGGCCACCCGTGCCCGAATTAAGGCTCGGGGGCTACTGGGCTTCGGGCTTATTATTTACAAATATTAATGGGGCACATCGATCCCCTGATCTGGTGTTGCCACCAGACCGATGTCTCGGGGGCTACTGCATTGCCTGTCCAATGCAGAAAATTTTAAGTGTAATACAGTCTCCGACGAGATTTTGATCCTCAGGTTGGTCGGCCGCACCCAACCTGAGTCTTGAGGACTGAGCACTGCGCTTTTTGTGTCCCGAAGTATTCTGCCGAGCTAGGACTTGATCCTCAGACCGATTTTCCAAATCAACTTTGAGTCTCGTGACTCTTTGGGATCAGCCGTCTTATGTCATCCTTCATGTGCATCTCGGGTTTTAGATGATACCCACCTTGAGGGCTACCGCTATGTATCTTGGCAGAGAATAAATTGCACCAATCAAAAATATTGACAAAAATCGGCCCACATTCGGGTGGTGCACCACCTCGGAAGCAGTCCGGCATAAAGCTCGGGCGCTAGTGGCTGGCTCCATAGAGGGCATTTCCGGCATTAAGCTCGGCTAAACTCCTTCAAAATTCTTTGAACCAAGGTGGTTTACGACACCTCGGATACATAGTCCGGCGTTGGAGCTCGGATACAGTCCGGCGTTGGAGCTCGGATACATAGTCTGGCGTTGGAGCTCGGATACATTCCGGCATTAGAGCTGGGAAGCGGTCCGACGCCGGTGCTCGGCTGCAAAAGATACCTCGAATGCAGTCCGGCGTTGGAGCTCGGACGCAAGAGGACGCTGCCGCCCGGGAACAACTTCAAACCCGAGGTGTGGCATAAAAATAACAAGGTATTGATAAAGGCCGGAAACTTAAAGGGGCTCCTCGGATACCCAACGTGTAAACTCGTCGAATCCATTTCGGCGATCCTCAAGATCGAAGATGAGAAGATTTGTTGAACCAGTTTTCAAGACCGACGACTAAAGATGAAGAACGGTTCGAAGAATCGAGGAGCCGCCCCTAAACTTGAGGAACGGTTCAGGGGATCTTGGCGGTGTCCTGGACTAGGGGTACTCACCACATCATCTCCCGATCTGTTAGATTGGGCCGAGGACCCCATGGTCAGATACTCATGGGCTATCCGGACAGCTGCCGCATACAAGGAAGATTACGCAAGACTTGGCGATCAAGACAAGGACTCCTCCCCACCGGCGATTCGGCTGGGACTCTTGTTATCCTAGGCCTCGTGCATTATATAAACCGAGGCCAAGGCTAGTCGATAGATATACAACAATCATACCATAGGCTAGCTTCTAGGGTTTACCTCTCTGATCTCGTGGTAGATCCACTCTTGTACTACCCATATCATCAATATTAATCAAGCAGGAGTAGGGTTTTACCTCCATTGAGAGGGCCCGAACCTGGGTAAAAACATCGTGTCCCTTGTCTCCTGTTACTATCCGCCTAGACGCACAGTTCAGGACCCCCTACCCGAGATCCACTGATTTTGACACCGACACTATCCAAAAACACCTACAAAGTACTTCTAGTTTTATACTTGTTCTAGGTAAAGCGAACGTCAAGCGTACGTAGAGTTGTATCGGTGGTCTATAGAACTCGAGGGAATATTTGATCTACCTTTAGCGCCTCGTTGGGTTCGACACTCTTACTTATCGAAAGAGGCTACAATTGATCCCCTATACTTGTGGGTTATCAGCGAGGGCGCCTTCCGTGCGGCAAACCCGGGCAACCTCGCCCCAGCAGCGGGTCATGAAGATCTTGCCCGGGGAGACGGCTTCCACTTCCGCTCCGGTCGCCGGGGCGTCGCAGTCGGCGTGATGCAGCCATAGCTCGAGGGCCCCCCTCGGCGGCATCTCGGCGGAGAAGAACTGGGGGAAGCGGATCAGAAAGCGCGGAGGCATCACCGCCCACAGCACGAGTTCACATGACGAGTCCATGGCGTGGGCCCCTAGGGCCACAGCGTGCGCCACCGTGGCGCGGCGACCACGGCCGCGGCGCGGGCGGCGCCGCTCGCTGCCTCTTCCTCCTGAGACCATGGCTTGGGCATATAAAGGCAGTGGATACCGAGGAGGTGGCTATGTTACGACGGTGGACCGGCCTCTTCTTCGGCGGAAGCGGCCCGGGCTCGTCGCGGGGAGTTTTTCCCTTCTCCGCGGCCGAGAATCTTCGGATTGGCGCCATGGTATCGCTGCTAGAAATGGAGCAAGGAAGAAGAAGCGAGCGGAGCAGGAAGAGATGGGCGACGGGGGCTCTATCCCCCTCCTCATTTATAGCAGGAGGAGGCCAACCGACGACCTGCACGATCGCAGGTAATGATAACCCTTTTAGCATGCAGCAGGAACTCATCAAGTCGGGCAGTTGCCGAGGCAGCGTGGGGAAGCGGAGACGCCCACTTCCGATCAATAGCCACGCGTCGACCAAGGCCGCAGGCTCTTGGGGCCCGCGGCGCTCCGCACTTGCCCTTTGGCTTTGCCTCGCAGCCAAGTCCGAGCGCGCCTTGTGCCCCGGGGATACTGTCGGCATTCTGGGAACGGGGGTCCCCAGACTTGCCTGCCTGCGGCCCACGGCGTGGCTCCACTTGCGGCCCAGTACGGCCCGTCTACACCAGCAAACACCCAAGACCCTCGTGAGGGGCCAAGCCTCGCGAGGCAGACGACACAAGACCTCCTTGGGAGCGGCCTCACCAAGCTGGCTCGCGAGGGAAGAGAGATCAAGGCAAGGCGAACCTCGCGAGGTTCCAATGATGTAAGCCATGACGACCAAGGCCAAAGGGCACCGCGCGCCAAGACAAAGGTCCTTGTTTCCTCTTTGGTGCTAAGGAGGCAAGCGCAGGCGAGGAGTACCGAGGCATCAGGCAAAGGTTTCCATATCGGTGCAACAAGACCAAGACCAGCAGGACGGCAGGAAGGAGGTCACCGTGGAGCCCAAGACGTCGTCACCACCAGAGCCTTTGGTAGGCGAAGAAAAACTTTAGTCAGGATAGCTTGTACTAGTTGTTGCCCTTCGAATTTGGCTGTTGTTGGCACCCTTCCCGCTCAATATTTGGGGAGAGGACCAGGGCCTCTATAAATAGGACTAGCCACCACAGTACGAGGCAACTAGTCTCGAACTGAGCCTCAACCAACTCATCGTGTACTAGATCCACTCCATCCTTACACCCACCAACCACAAGAACACCTCTCCTCGGGAGGCTGTTCTTCCCCTTGTACTGTTCATCCTCAGCCCAAGAGGCAATCCACCACACCACACTGAAGTAGGGTATTACAATACAATGGTGTCCCGAATCAGTATAAATCGCGTGTCTCGTGTGTTGCGGGTTCGTTGAGCTAGGCTTTGAGATTGCGGTGAGGCTGAGGGCATGATTAGGTAGGGGGAAATCTTCGTGCGCACCCAGTGTTTGAACCTCAAGGGTTTTGCCGGAACCCGAAATCCGACACATGTCATATACATCTTGGTGGAGCGCTCAAAATGATGGAAATTAAAAGCATGCACTCATCACCAAGCAAAGTGAATGATCATATGAGATATAAGAGATAATATTATCCAAGCAAGCATTAAAGTAGCATATGATCAAACACATGATCAAACAAGTATCTCACACAAACATAGAGTATCAACCAAGCACACAAAAAGTTCAACCAAAAGCAAGAGAGATAAAAGGAAAACACTCTCTCTCGAAGCCTATGATCTATACATATTTCTCCCCCTTTGGCAACAAGTTACCAAAAAGTTCGAAAATACATAGTGATATGCGTCTCTTAGGCTTGGTCTTCGGGAGGTGGTGTAGAGAGAACTCCGAGAATGAAGGCATCTGTTGATGTAGATGGAGCTGGTGGAGTGGCTGCTGGAGGTGGCACTGAAGCTGTGGCTGCTGGTGCTGATGCTGTGGCTCTTGAATTAGGTATAGGCACTGCAGCAGACCTCTGTCCTCTAGGCACTCGCTAAAAAGCATCAGTAGTTGCCTTCCCTCTCCTCTCTTCTGCATCCTCCTGGAGCTGCTCAACTGCTGTTTGGATCTTAGTTACCTTTAGATCATGATCATAATTTTTTTTCTCTATGATCCTCTCCAGACTCTCCTAGTTTTGAGTTAGGGTGGCCAAGCCCTTCTCAATCCTCAGTGTATATTGGATCAGATATACAAGCTGATCTTGCTTCCTCTTCAGGAAAACTTGAGATGCTTCTTCTACACTAGGCATCTTGGCAGCTTTCTCAGCCTTAGCTTTGCCTTTCTTCTCTTGTGCTTGAGCTGATGATGGTTCCTCCTCATTCATCACTACAGTGTCGTCTTCGAATTCAGGATATAAGGGTAGATGCTCCCTGTCCAGCAAATATGTGCATGTGCCCATCTTGAAGTTGATGAGCTCCTGAATGTGTGGAGCATACCCACAACTTCTCTTTTGGTCAGCAGTTGTCCTCTTGATTGTCTCTGCAACCAGACTCATGACCTTGAACTTCTTAGGTACATCAACAAGCTGTAGCAGGTTGATAGAATGTCCTCTGATCATCTTGTGATCTCCTGACTTGGGTAGTAGAGTGTGCCTGAGGATTGTGTTGATGGTAGGCAGACCAGACAACAAGTAATGTACTGATCCAAGCTTGTGAGTCTCCAAAGCTTTATCTGGGATCTCTTTGTACATGTTTGCCATAGTGTTGTGGTCTTTCTTCTTCTTGGCATACACATCCAAGTAATCTTCATGTTCCTCTGGGGCATTGATCGATTTAGCCCATTCTTCAACAGTGGATTGGTACCTGGTACCTTCAGACATCCATATGATCTTCCCATCTGGATAAAAGTGAGTAGTGGAGTAAAACTTCATGATCAGCTCATGATTCCATTTTGTGGGTTTCTGCCCAACAAATTTGTCAATTCCACATGCTTTGAAGCTATCATAAACTCCTAGGAAGTGGCCTTCTTTCTCCTTGATGTAAGCCCAATCAACCCATCTCATGTCACATACAATTGGCTTCTTGTCAAGCAAAATTGTCTCATAGAAGTCTTGTTGTTCTTTTGTATGAAATCTGTAATCAACTGCAGTCCTCCTCCTCACAGCATAAGGATCAGACTGTCTCCAAAATCTCAATCCAGCATCCTTTCTAATATGCATGTCTTCAGCCACTGGATGAGCATCATTGTGGTCTGGAATCTTGGGTTTCAGCTTTCTCAAAACAAGAGACTCATCATCCTCTTCTTCAGCTTGAGGTACTGGGCCTTGTTCTTCTCTTCTGCAGGAATACTTCTAGTGTTTCTCTTGGGCTTAGGGGGCTTTTGAGCTTGAGTTTTGGGAGCAGTCTTGGGCTTTGATGGAGCAGCCCCTGACTTGATTGCATCTCCCATAAGCTTCTGAGCTTTGGGTGCTGGTGCAACATCCTCGTCTTCTTCCTCTTCTGAATCTCTTACCATAGTTGATTTTCCAAGAACTTTTGCAGTTGTGGTTCTTGCCCTCTTCTTTTTCTCTGCAGTTGTGGTTCTTGCCCTCTTCTTTTTCTCTGCAGTTGTGGTTCTTGCCCTCTTTTTTTTCTTGTCATCTCCTGCTGCTTCACCATCATCAAATTCTATGGTGAATTTCATTGTTTCTCCTGTTGCAACCTTCCTTGGCTTTGACATTGGGATTCTTCTGGCAGGTGCCTTCTTGTTCAAGGCTAGCTTTGTAGCAGCAGCTATGCCATACTCCTTCAAGACTTTCTTCTGTGAGGTAGCTTCATCCTCAACAGCCACATAGTCCTCATCCTCAGAGTCTGAGGTTCTCTTCTTCCTTACTCTAGTGGCTGCCTTGGGAAAGTTACTAGGTGTGCTCCTGTTGCCCTCATCATAGCTGCTTGAGGGATCTGAATCCTCACTCAATTGCACTTGTTCCTCAGATCTGTTCTGACTATCACTCTGGTCAGACATCTTGGCAATCTCACTGACGGCAGACCTTGTGAATAGATGTACATGAGGTAGAGTGGATGAGCATCACAAAGTGCAGAGTTTTTGCAAAACAGATGACTCAAAAATAAATTTTAGTTCTCCACATAAAGCATTTCAGAGCTACCGATTTGTTAAACTCGGTGATACCGAAGCAATTTCGGAGCCTAAACTAGTGAACTCGGTCAGACCGAGTCATAGTTCGGTGGCACCAAGACTGCTAGGGTTTCACAGAGAATCTAACTTGGTCACACCGATGTGTGCAGTTTTCGAACAGACCAAAAATGCATGTGCTATGGCCTAAGCCAAATCGGTGAGACCGATTTCTACAACTCGGTCGGTCTGAGATGAGTTCGGCGAAGACCTAACCCTAAATTTTCAAATCAAATCTAACCTAAAGGTTGTTTTATGTGGATAGAGTGTTTGCATACGTGGTTAAGATCAAGGCAAAGCAATGTGCTATGAATTGGAGTTAAGGAATTAGCACAGGGAGTCGAACCCATACCCTAGTTCGGCGGAGGTTCGCTATGGCGGCAACGGCGGAGCAGATTTCCATTGACGGTGATGGAAACCAGCGGTGGGAGGTCGCTGGCGGCGAGGAGACGATCCGGGGACCCGAGGGGGCAGAGCAGGACACACACGCGGGCTGAGGAGTTTGAAGAAATTTCCAAAATCTCACCCGTGGGTTTATATATCCTGACCCTGTCGGTGTGACCGAGTGGAACAACTCGGTGGCACCGAGATGCAGAATTGCAAGCGGTCACTTCAACTCGGTGTGACCGAAAAGTTCAAATCGGCTGCACCGAGATGGAAAACCTGGATCAACTTAGTGATCTCGGTGTGACCGAAGTGGATGACTCGGTCATACCGAAAAGCATAAAGAGGTTTTGGAAGTTTAAGTTTATGACGAATCGTGGACTCCGAGTGCTCCTCACACAGAGTGGTTCGAATCTAACTTGATCAAACTTTGTGATGTAGCATGAATAGAGTTTGGGACGAGAAAAGCATAGATAGCTAGAGGGAGTTCTTAGGCATTCTTGTCCATCCATTTAGCAAAAGAGAAAAAGCCAAACATTCAAAACAACAAATGGATGTCCTGAATGAGTAAAATATGCAATCAACATGCTCACACAATAAAATGGCAAATGAAATATGTGATAAAGCATGCACAATCACTCTAGCATCTATCAAGTAATTCGGCAATGACTAGGTCATCTATATATGAGTATATTGACTTAGGACTCAAATGAGAACATTTGATCATAGGTCATACTCATCGTTTAAGCACAAGTGGGTTTACCACTTTTACATAGAGCATTGTTGTGTTCACATCATTAGAGTTGCTCTAGCTCAATTGGTTAGAGTAAACCTCCCCTAGATGTGATATCCCCCCTAAGAGGGATGAACTAACCTTAGGTTTTGTTGATGATGACTTCATGTAGGTGTTGAAGATGTAGATTCTCAATGTTGATGTAGATCATTTGGAGCAATCTAGTGGACTGAGTTGCACTTTCAATACCTACACGGGTTAGTCCCACAAGGAACAAACAAGGATATCAATAGACATGGAGTGATGTACACATAGATGATTTCCATGAAAGCATTAGGTTACCTTGTCCCTTGTCTTACCAACAAGAGGGTTTGTGACTCCTTGAACTAGTGCAAGATATGGAAGTTGTTTGCACACGTCCTTGCCAAAAGATATGAGTGATGTATGTTGGCGGAGTCACCCTCAAGAACTATCTAGTTCTTCTTCTTTGGGATCCACACCATATTGATGGGAATCCGTGGAGTTGTAGTCGTACTTGATGAAGTAGAAGTTGATGTAGTCTTGGGAACCCACTTGACCAAGGCCTTAGGAGCTTCTTCAAATGCATCAATCTCCTCTTGAAGCTTGTCCTTGCCTTTTTTCTTGTGGTCCTGTGGTGGAAGATCATCTTGAGCTTGTGTTCCTTGGAAAGTAGTAGGATCATACTTCTCTTGTTGAGGAACAAACTTCGTCTTGGGGTATTGATCTTCTTCCCACTCAACTCCATTGGCATTGAACTTCCGTTCAAAACCAACACCTTGATTTTTCCGGTGTCTTCCTTGCTTGCGTACAACTTCCTCAAATTGCTTACTTACGGAAAGGCTCTTGTAAACACCCTTCTCTATAATTCCCATCAATAAGCTATTTTCCTGCTCAAGTGTAACTTGGCTAAGAGAATCATTAGTGGAATCAAGAGAACTACTAGAAGCAACAACATTTTATTTGGCATGGTTATTGTTACTACTAGATGAACAATCTTTCTTACTCTTGTTGCTAGATTTTACTTGTGGCATGTAAGTACACAAGAGTAAACGCGTGGCAATGTAAGAAGAACTTTTCTTACGAAGATCATCATTGATTTCCTTTAAGAACTCATGCTATTGCTCAAGGTTGAGCTTTTCAAAGCGTAGCTTCTCATGAGTTTTTAAAAGTTCTCGATGATTTTCCAAGGTAGTTTCATCCGCTAACTTAAGAGTGTTTAGTTCTTTAGTTAGACGCTCAATCCCCTTCTTATCATCGTCATTAGTTTTATCTTGCTTAGCATGATTATTAGCAAGTTCATCATAGTTTTCATAACTAGAGTTATCAACAAGTAAATCATCATCTCCTAGCAAATCATCTTCATGACTATTAAAATCAATATACTCGGGGTGTGATGCCTTTGGGCCTTTAGCCATGAAGCATCTTCCAATTCCTTCATTTGGTGAGTCAAATATGTTGTAGGAGTTGGTTGACACAAGTGCTAGAACGGCAACACCTTCATCTTGAGTATATTCGGAGTCGGAGTGATAACTTCTTTCGGAGTGATGGTCGGAGTCGGAGCCGGATACCCACTCGCCAACATGATCTTGATGTCTTCGCTTTGTGTAGCTCCTTGATGATTTGTCCTTCCTTTCTGAATCCTTGCTTCTACGAGAGGTTCTATGTTCATAACGATCATCTCTACTCCTTCTCTCTTTTGGTGGTGATTCTTCTCTTCTACTTCTTCTTTTAGGAGAATCTTCTCTTCTTTTGTAGGGAGTCGTACACTCATTGGAGTAGTGTCCGGGTCTTACACAATTGTAGCAATTTCGTTCACGACTTGAAGATCTTTTGTCATTGTAGGACCTTGACTTGGAACTTCTCTCCTTGCTTCTACTCTTGTAGAACTTGTTGAAGTTCTTCACCATTAGGCTCAATTCTTCATTGAAGGTTTTTTTTTCACTTGATGATGTGGGAGCATCACATGAGGCTTTGCAAGCACCAGTTGACTTGTTGTGAAGCTCTTCCTTATCCTTAAGTGGCATCTCATGAGCAACAATTCTTCCAATGACTTCCGTAGGCTTGAGATCTTTGTAATTGGGCATCATTTGGGTCAATGAGCACACGGTATCATATTTTCCATCCAAGGCTCTTAGGATCTTCTTGATGATGAATTTGTCGGTCGTCTCTTCACTTCCTAAGCCGGCAATCTCATTTGTGAGGAGAGCAAGTCTAGAGTACATTTTAGTGACACCTTCACCATCCTTCATTTTGAACTTGTCAAGTTGACTTTTAAGCACATCCAATTTGGATTCCTTGACGGAGTCGGTACCTTCGTGCATATCAATCAAAGTATCCCAAATTTCCTTTGCATTCTCAAGACGGCTGATTTTGTTGAATTCTTCGGGGCACAATCCATTGAAGATAATATCACATGCTTGAGCATTGTTTTGCAGCATCTTCAACTCTTCTGCGGTAGCTTCACGGTTCGGTTCTCTCCCATCAAAGAATTCACCTTGCAAGCTAATACACACAATAGCCCAAATGGCAGGGTTATGTCCAAGAATATGCATTTTCATCTTATACTTCCAACTAGCAAAATTAGTACCATCAAAGTAAGGGCCTCTACGGTGGTAATTTCCCCCGCTAGACGCCATACTCTCCTAGGTTGTGAAACCGAGGCTATGATCACCAAAAGCTACGAAAATCAAGGAAAATGGAGACCAAAGCTTAATACCACTTGTAGGATCGAAAGTATGTCTAGAGGGGGGGGGGGGTGATTAGACTACTTGACCAAATAGAAATCTAGCCTTTTCCCAATTTTAGGTCTTGGCAGATTTTAGCAACTTAGCACTAGTCAAGTAAACAACCTACACATGCAAGTCTAAGGGTATAGCAGCGGAATGTAAAACATTGCATATGATGGTAAAGGGAGGAGTTTGGAGGGAGCAAACGCAATGTAGACGCGAAGATTTTTTGCGTGGTTCCGATAGGTGGTGCTATCGTACATCCACGTTGATGGAGACTTCAACCCACGAAGGGTAATGGTTGCGCGAGTCCACGGAGGGCTCCACCCCCGAAGGGTCCACGAAGAAGCAACCTTGTCTATCCCACCACTGGCCATCGCCCACGAAGGACTTGCCTCACTAGATCTTCACGAAGTAGGCGATCTCCTTGCCCGTACAAACTCCTTGGTTCAACTCCACAATCTTGACGGAGGCTCCCAAGTGACACCTAACCAATCTAGGAGACACCACTCTCCAATAGGTAATAGATGGTGTGTTGATGATGAACTCCTTTCTCTTGTGCTTCAAATGATAGTCTCCCTAACACTCAACTCTCTCTCACAGATTAGGATTTGGTGGAAAGATGATTTGAGTGGAAAGCAACTTGGAGAAGGCTAGAGATCAAGATTCATATGGTTGGAATGGAATATCTTCACATCAACACATGAGTTGGTGGTTCTCTCTCGGAAAATGAATGATGGAAGTGTAGGCATGTTCTGATGGCTCTCTTCACGAGTGAGGAGTGGGTGGAGGGGTATTTATAGCCTCCACACAAAATCTAACCGTTACACACGAATCACCAAACTCGGTGGGACCAAATAATGCAACCCGGTCAGACCGATTTAGTTCAAAATGTGAATGTTAGGATTTTCGGTGGGACCGTCATGTCAACTCGGTGGGACTGATTTCATTAGGGTTAGGTCATAACGTAATCTCGGTGAGACCGATTACACAAACTCGGTGAGACCGATTTTGGTAACAAGCTAACAGAGAGTTGGTCAGGCAAACTCGGTGGGACCGATTCGCTCATCTCGGTGAGACCGAAACGTTACGAAAGGGAAACAGAGAGTTTGCATTGTGAACTCGGTGGGACCGATCGCTCATCTCGGTTGGACTGAAACATTCCGAAGGGAAATAGAGAGTTTGCAATCCCATCTCGGCGAGACCGAGATCCCTATCAGTAGGACCGAAGTGACTAGGGTTTTGTGGCAGTGGCTATGTCAACTGAACTCGGTGGCGCCGGATAGAAAGTTTCGATGGGGCCGAGTTTGACTTTTGGTTTGGGACATATGTGGATATGAGAAAGTGGTTTAGGTTTGTGGACCATATCATTAAGCATTTTGAGCAAGTAACCCATTAAGCAACACCTCATCCCCTTTTAATAGTATTGGCTTTTCCTATGGACTCAATGTGATCTTGCATCACTAAAAGTAAAATGTAGAGTCTTGAGCTTTCGAGCTTGAGCCAATCTTTTGTCCTTAGCTTTTTGAGGGGTCCACATTTCTAATCCATGCCATGCCAATCATTGAGCTTTCCTGAATATTTATCTTGAAATAACATTAGCTCAATGAGCTATATGTTGTTAGGAATTACCAAAACCACCGGGGGATAGTTGCACTTTCAAATTCAAACATCCGGCGTCGTGACTCGGCCGAGAACATTGAGAAACTTGGTTTTTAAATTCCTGTAAATCCAAAACTCGCCTAGAAATCATGAAACTTAGCATGGTGTCATGTCATGGCACTAACATGCTGTGGTAAAAAACTTGGCCGAATTGGAACAAGTTTTGGTATAAGCTTCTTGCAAACCGGAGCTTGTCTCAAGAAGGCACGTGGTTCTGAGAGGGAATGTGTCACCTTTGTGTATGAAGAAATATACGCTGCGCCCCTGCCTTGATTTTCTTTATAGAGGCAACATAGAACTATATGAGTGTCATGTTAAATTCTGGGATTAGTCCGGGTTCGTTTGGCCTTTTTATACATTAATTGAGTTTCTGGTCATTTAATGTGCATAATTCAATTTTGAACTACAAGCACATGCTCAAGTGCACCAAAGTTGGTTGAAAAATAACATGTGTGTCCTCGGGTGAATTTCTAGGACCCATGCAAGAAATGGGAATGAAATTCAAACATCTGGGTGTCGTGGCTCCGCCGAGAACATTGAGAAACTTGGTTTTAAAATTCTTGTAAATCAAAACATGCCTGAAAATCATGAAACCTTGCATGCTGTCATGTCATGGTACTAACATGTTGTGGAAAAAAATTTGGCAGAATTGGAACAAATTTTGGTATAAGCTTCTTGCAAACCGGAGCTTCTCTCCACAAGGGTTGTGGTTCTGAGAGGGAACATGTCACCTTTGTGTGCGAAACGCTATACGCTGCCCCCACCTTGATTTTCTTTATAGATACAACATAGAAATATATGAGTGTCGTGTTACATTTTGGAATTATTCTGGGTTCGTTTGGCCTTTTTATAAATTAATTGAGTTTCTGGTCATTTAGTGTGCATAATTCAAATTTGAACTACAAGCACATGCTCCACTGCACCAAAGTTGGTTGAAAAATCACATGTGTGTCCTCGGGTAAATTTCTAGGTCCCATGCAAGAAATGAGAATGAAATTCAAACATATGGGCCTCGTGGCTTGGCCGGAAACATTGAGAAACTTGGTTTTTTAATTCCCGTAAATCCAAAACACGCATGAAAATCGTGAAACTTGGCTTGGTGTCATGACATGACACCAACATGTTATGGTAATCTTGCTGTCCGATTTGTGAAGGCACACACATTAACAATCAACAAAGTCATTTGGAACAAGTGCTATCATGTTACAATCGGAAACACAAGTATCATTGAAACTGTGGGCGTTCTACTTAGCATTTATGTGCCGCCACGCGTCCCCTTTTTTTATTATCTAGGAGGCGCCGTGCAGGGTAGCTATTTGAAAACGGGAGGCGTGTGATTAGACCCCTGCGCGTGCTTATCAGGAGGAGAGCTCTTTGTCCTCCATCTGCCGCCCACCTCTCTCCCAATGTCTTCATTAATGGCGCACGAGCCCCTGTTTAATGGCGCTGCTATGTCTCACTCGACTGAGATTTAAGAGAGAAAAATAAATTTTTTGCACGAATCTAGATGTAAGATCCGACGGACCTATATAGCATCTACTGTGCATTATAGCAAGACTAATGAATATATAAGGACGGTGACATAATTTTCTTACATAATTAGGAAGATAATTAAAAAAACCACATGCGGCTACGCTCGAAATACACAAGGGCAAAAGAAGAAGGAAGACGCATACAACAATCTGGCTTGTTGATCTCTACTTTCTTGATGTGCTGCAGGTCGCGGAGACTAGTTCTCTCGGCGAGCGGCGATGATCTCTTTAATCAGTTTCATGTCCTTAATACGCTGCTTAGCAGGATCCACGGATTCCTTCACCAGCCTTTCGCAAGCGATGCGGAGCATGGCATTCTCGTCCATAAGTTTCTTGATGATGACGCCCGTCCTCTTCAACAAGGCAGCGGTCCCCTCCGCCTGCTTCGCCCTTCCGAAGATCTTCACCCTTAGTAGGTCGCGCTCGGCCCGGAGCTTCGCATTGCCCTCCCATAGTTGCCGGATGACACCGATAGCCTATTCAAACGAGGCTTTCATGTCGTCCTGCAACCTCGCCCAGCCGTAGATCTGATCCGTCTGGCTATGGACGACCGCATGCATGCGCCTGTAAGAGTCGTCGCCTACCCGCGAGACATTTTCCCAGGCCGCCATGGCGCGGGAGGACATCCCTGCTGCATTAGTGGAGCAGCAGGACATCTCTACTGCTTCCGTGACGAAGGCAGGACCAGTCTACTGCATCAACAGTGTGGCGGGACCTCCGTGCTTCTTCAGCGGCACGGCGGGACCTCTGTGCTTCTACTGCCGCCCGGCAGAACATGTCGGCTACTTTCGCGGCGAGGCGGGACATCTCTCGTGCTTCCGCTTCCATGCTCGCCTCTCCCTGGTGGTAATCTCTCAACCCAGAACTCACGCTAGCCATGGCAGACGCAAGGGAACGATGATGAATTACTTGTTTGTTTTTGTGGATTAGGAGTTGAGGAGGAATGTGCAGTCATCTTGGCATAGTAGTATTTATAACCGAGTACTAATATGCTCCTAACTGGGAAACCATTTAGGTTGTGATCGGTGTCAACAGGTTTGCAATTAAATATAGCATGGTAGTAATTTGGAATGTGACGAGACACAAGATCAAAATTTATTGACGGTTCTAGTTTCGAAGTGCGGCAGTATTCTCGGATGGCGTAACATGGGCACGCGTTCTCGGCCGTGGTGTAGCAGTTTTGTAATATGCCATGGCACTTCTTTTTCTACTGTTGTGTACGTGCAATAACTGGCACCGTCGGATACATATCTTACGGTTATTGGGGCGTTCGATAGGAATAGCCTCGTGGTGAGCTACAGACTAGTCTTTTTTTCACACGCATTACATTGACACATATCATCTCTCTCCCTCTTTCCCACACACACACCTAGTCTCTCAGGACTTCTCGCATGCACCATCTCTAGCTCCCTAGGTCGATGCCACCCACATACACTTGTACTCTGTGTTTAGTACGTTATACACGAAGAGAAGAGGTGCACGCACGCACTTGTCCTCTGTCACACATGCATTTGTAGCTACGAATTGCAGTGTTCTCAACCATGTGTTTGGCTCTATCATAGGTTCCCGTTGCTCCTTGGCCTTGAGATTGAGAAGTTTAAAACGCGGAGGCTAAGCTGGCCGCACACAACACGAACACGATATGAGCTTCATCTGCCTGGTGCGCAGTCGGGTGAGTTGTCCAAGTATAGACACAACCAGACCCTCTTTGGTATCTGCGCCTCGACTTATGCGCAGAAAAATTAGGATCGGGGGGAGTACTACTAGTAGTAGTACTACTTTGATGTGTCGCGTCAACTCACACAAGTATGCAACACTTCCTAAACAAACAAGCATATAAGCTGCTTATACTTCTTACCCAAAGGATAATTATATCCAACAGACACAAAATATCCGTTTGACTATTGGAAATTACTTTAACTGTTGATCTGATATCGAAGTAATTGTTGCATCGCCACCACAACCCCTATATTAGCATATTACTAAGATAAACATCAGGCACTGTAGAATCATTTAGGAGGTGAGTTTGTCAATCTGAATGTGGAGGGACACCGTCCTCGACAACCCAGCCCCGGCCAACAGATTGGGAGGAACTGTGAAGAAGGTCAGCTCCTGCACGGCGACGTCGCCGAGATCCTTGCTGCTTGTCACCTCAATTTCCACCTTGACAATGTCTGTCCTGCCTTTGGGCTCCCCCAGCGGGACGTTCGCCCGCAGCTTAGCCACATAGTGCGGTAGTGGGGATGCAGACGACCAACACGCGATAGGCGCGCCGATGTCGAGCATGCCGCCGACCAAAAAAATGCGTGGCCATCCTCCTCTGTGAACAGTGAGAGTTGTGGCTCCGACACTAGCACTTTTAGCTGGAGCGCCTTGCCGTACTGGATCCTGTGCACGACCATGGGATGCACGGTGCTGATGTAGTGGGAGAGCGCTGGCGGCGGTCCTTCGTAGCCGCAGATGGGCACAGGGCCTTTGCTGGGCGCGAGCGGACACACGCTCTAGTGATCGGCGAGTTTGTGGTAAGTGACATAGAGCCCAGAACCTTTGTGCTGGCACTCCACCCTCATCGAGGAGAGGACGGCGTCTATCACCATGCTCCGCACGTTGAAGTCGCCGCCGCGCTCGCACTTCTGGCACTGCTACTGGTTCCCGGGGCGCTTGCCGTGGTAGTCCATGCAGGCAAGGTGCCCTCCCTTGCACCGCACAAATCAATCGAACAACACATCAATCAAGAAACCTGCACCTTCCTTGATCAGCCGAATAGGCGAGGTGTATTCGAATCTCATACGCTAGAGGCTTCAAGGGGCGGAGGCACAAGGGGCAGTGGAGCTAGGTGAGGTCTGTAGAGACCATAGAGAGCTCGATCGTCGGGTCCTCTTCCGTCGGCATGACCTCGCCCTCCTCGTGCACAACCATCTCTTGCTTTAGGACCGGGCCGTTAAAAAATTTTACCGTCACATATTCATACTACTTCAAGGTGCATTATATCAACACATGCAAGTATCAAAAGGAAAGTTACGACATGCATGCATGCGTTGTAATTAATGCATTGGTAAACGCAAATTATTGAAATATAGTGCACTCCTTTGATGTGTCGTGTCAACTCGTACAACAAGGAGAAGTTTGATTACAACACCCTCTCCCTCGCCCATGAGCGTGGTGGCTCGAAGGACTAGGAGAAGCTTTCGCTACACGCTCTCCCTCCTGCACGCGTTGGGCATGCAATAGTTCATTTGGTGTCAGATGGCCAGAAGCATACTATAGTACTCCACTGCCGTAGTACCATCATTGTTCGAATTCCCGAAGAGGCGAAGAGCCAAGTGCAACCCGGATGCTTGTGTGGCAGTTTCATGTGTAGGGGAGGTGTAGTGGCATAGTCTAGCATAGCGTGTACCGTGCCTCTAAGCTTAAAATCGTTGGAGTCAGCTCCATGCTATGAGGTCGTCTCGAAGCATTTTTTGATTAAAATAATCTTTTGGCCCTACCTGTCATCCTGGTGACTGTATTTTGCATGCTCATCTCGTCAAGACAGGAATATATATTTTAATTTGTGGTGGGTTACATGTTAGAGGTTGCAGCAAATATATTGTACACTGCGTGTCTTTTAGCCAAGTTTAGAGGCAAGCATGTTGGGGCAGTGCTATGATGTGTCGTGTCAACTCATACAATGAGGAGAAGCTTGATTTTACTACTACATGCCCTCTCCCTCGCCCATGCGCGCGGTGGCTCGCTGACGAGGACAGGCTTTTGCTTACTACAACAAGCTATACCTCCCGTACGCGGTGGACGGGCATGCAGCAGTTGATTCGATACTGTAGAAGTAGTAATATCATTGTTCGTCTTCTCGAAGAAGCGAAGATCCAAGTGAAACCCGAACATGGCAGTTGCGAACACTCGCGTGGCAGCCTTTTGTGTAGGGGTGGGGCGTGGTGCGGAGCCTTGGAGCATGCATATAGCCAGGCTCTTGCATGAGACAAAATTGCCATGTAAGCAGGATATAAGCCCACTATAGTACTTGCTCTTAAAACTGTAGCCCTATAAACCGGAAAGGAGGGACTATTCCCTCCGTTCCTAAATACTCCCTCTGTTTTTATTTAGTCCTCGTATTAGCTTTGGTAAAAGTCAAGCTTTATAAACTTTGACCAAGTTTATAAAAAATTAACATAACCAATAACAAATCAATAAATTAGATTTATTATTCAATGTACTTTCACATCATATATATTTGTAATGATAATTTTTTATATTATTTTTTATAAACTTAGTGAAAATTTACAAAAATTTGACCTCAGTCAACTCTAATATGCAGAGTAAATTGAAACAGAAGGAGTATTTTCCTTTCTAGAGAATACAACAAGTGACTACACCCTAAATGAGTACATACGGATCAAAATGAGTGAATCTACACCGTAAATAAATACGTAGTTCTCTTGTTTTCCTCTCCGCCTTGGTCACGGTGCACAATATTGAGTATACTACTACTGACTAGTCTCTTTTTGACATGCATATACGTTGATACGTCTTGAATGCCAACAAGGCAGAGGGTAGCAGTTCCGAAAATGTTGAACGGTCAATGATGCCTCCGCATTCAATTAGCATGCAGAGGCAGGGGTAAGTAATTGGAAAAGCAGAATGGAGCCAGCACGATGTGAATGCAATGCAGTTTGGACTCTCATATAAAGGCGCCCCACCACTCCAATCCATCTACTCCTAGTTTCTGTGCAACACTGCCCACTCCAATCCAAGACCAAGACCAAGTGACCAGAAGCCATAAGCACCCATGGCATCGATGGATGCGAGCGGCAGTCGGCTGTGCCGGATTGTCCAAGACGCCAGCCTGCGGCCCCGCACCTTGCAGCATTTCTAGACGGTGTTGGCGACCACCAGCATCATAGCCCTCGTCGACGCCGGCTTCGCCTCTCGCATGTGCCAGATGATGGTCGACTCCATCCGCAAGTTCACTGCCATCAAGAAGTGTGCGGACGACCTTGTCGTACTGCTCCAACCCGTGCGCCTAGGATCCTTGTTGCCTGCCACCGTCATCGGCCTCCAAGGTGATGAACTATTTGAAGCACTGGTGGCCCTGCAGCTGCCGGAGGTTGCGACGAAGAAAGTACACCCCGAGGCCGGGCTCACCGCGCAGTGCCTCGCCATACAAGGAACTGTAGACCTGCACATCCACTTCTATGAAGAAATCGTCTACATAGGCCACTACAAGGCAAGCGAGGACAGAAAATACGTTGGCCTTCTTCCAGCAGCTCGAATCTTTGGACGCCATTGTTCAGAAGCACGTCGACCTGGCCACGAAAGCCGCTGCTACTTAGCCGCCGTTCGGTGGGCCGACGCCCTGAGTCGAGGAGGTGGACGTCCTCGATGGATGCGTCTTTCTTCTTGCATCATGTAACCAGCATTGCATCGCCTTGTGGCCTTAATATTTTATTAGTGTATGTCATTTTTATTCTAGTCGTAAATGACATGTGTGATCCCTTGCTCTTATTTGGCATTAATTATATGTAGTATCACTATCTTCAACATGGTGTACTACCTAGGTCCTTGTTTATTTGTCCCTTTTGTAATTTGTGCTAAATTTTGACCAAAGATTTAACCGACAAAATGCTAGTGCATGTCAACAAAAATTATATCATTTGATTTGTATTTGAACATAGTTTTCAATGATATAATTTTCGTGACATCATGAACCTTTTGTTAGTCAAATTTATGGTCAAAATTTGGCACCGATTACGGCGGGGAGCAATAAACCAGGACAGAGGTAGACTGGTCCGTCACCATCGTGTTTTGTGTCTAATTTTGAGTTTAGTGACACAACCTACATGGAAGGAGTGCTGTATATATTGGCGCGACAACAAAACTTATATATTCAAAACTGAGCATTACTACATGTCACGAGTTCAAAACGAGATAGTGGAATAAGTACATCATGCTTATGCCGTTCACGTCGCACCCCCACATGGTCGCGGTGCACAATGTAGTAAATGACTACTCCCTTCTTGACCCGCATTTACATTGATACTGCTTGAATGCCAAGGAGGGCGAGGGTTGCGGTTCCCGAGGCGTTGAACGATCAATGATGCATCTTCAATTAGCATGCAAAGGGAATTAATTGGAGAAGCAAAATAGAGCCAACACGATGTGAATGCAACAGAGTCTGGATTCTCATATAAAGGCGCCCCACCACTCCAATCCATCTACTCCTAGTCTCTGCGCAACACTTTTCACACCAATCCAAGACCACGTGACCAGAAGCCACAAGCACCTATGGAGGCGATGGACGCGAGCTGCAGTCGGCTGTGCTAGATCATCGAAGACGATGTCCTGCGGCCCCGCACCGCGCAGCATTTGTAGACGATGCTGGAGACCGCCGATGTTGTAGCCCTTGCTGACGCCGGCAACACCTCTCGCATGGACGACATGATGGTCCGCTCCATCCACATGTTCACCACCGTCAAGAAGCACGCAGATGACCTTGCCGTACTGCTCCAGCCCACGGCCCAGGGTCCTCATTTACTGCCACCCTCATCGGCCTCCATGGTGATGAACTCTTTCAAGCCCTGGTGGCCCTGCAAGTGCCAAAGGTCGCGATGAAGAATGTGCACCTCGAGGCCCTGCTCACCGCGCAGCGCCTCACCATGCAAGAAATCGTTGACCTGCACATCCACGTCTACGAGGAAATCATCTACATAGGCCACTACAAGGCCACTGAGGACAGAAAGACGTTGGCCTTCTTCCAGCGGCTGGAATCTTTGGACGCCATTGTTCAGAAGCACGTCGACCTAGCCACAAAAGCCGTTGCTACGCAGTCGCCGTTCGGTGGGCCGGCGCCTTGAGTCGAGGAGGTGGTCATCATTGATCGATGCGTCTTTCTTCTTGCCTCCTATAACCAGCACTGCATCACCTCGTGGCCTTAATGTTTTATTTAGTGCATGGCATTTTTATTCGAGTCGTAACATTTTCACTATGACGTGGGGCCGCAGTTGAGCAAACCGACCATCGACAAATCTCCACCCCGCCCACCGCACGTCGGCTGCGTTAGAATTAGAAGAGAGAAATGAGGGAGAAGAGCTAGCTATAGCACGGACGCTGTTGTCAAATGGGACTCCTAGGCTATTTCCACATGCTCCCTTTCGCCGACATTTGGGACATAGAGAATCTGGGTCGTAGTGCATGCACGACTCGGAGCATATGCATCCATGCCGGTGTACTTTACATTTCAGACCTCACGAATTACATGCAAATCCCCCGGAGAGGAAAAATAAATAAATAAATTACTACATGCAAACCCCCCGCAGAAGAATTAATAAATGAATGAATTACTACATGCAAAACGGATTTTTTCATAGAAACCAGAGCACGTCTACTAAAGTTTGGACATAACGCATTTATAAAAAACGACCGGCCCAAACCAGTCTAAGGGCCTCTTTGATTCGCAGGATACTGAAAACATAGGAATGGGGAAAGTATGATGGCGATGAACCGATATGAGGAGGAAGAGGAGAAGTACTATACATGCTACAGACAGGACTATAACACATTGTTTTTTATGGCCATATCGCCACATTGTTTTCTATGGCTTATCACCCGCTGGTTCACTGGGCTGCTATCGGTGTCAAAACCGGCTGGTCTCGGGTAGGGGGTCCCGAACTATGCGTCTGAGTATCGAAGGAAACCAGAGACAAGGGGACACTATGTTTACCCAGGTTCAGGCCCTCTTAATGGAGGTAATACCCTACTTCCTACTTGATTGAGTTTGATGAGTATAGGGGTTACACGAGTCGATCGACCTCGAGATCGTAATGGCTAAACCCTATCTCTCTAGCCTATGTAAATTCTGATAGCCTCTACATACTAATCCCTCCGCTTTATATAGACACCGGAAGGGCCTAGACTACTAGGGAAAACCTTATACACAGAACTTTAGCAGTAGCGAGGGTCAAAAAAGCATGCTGGTGCTAAGTAGTAGTAGCGCTCCTGTGGAAACCGCGCTGCAAATAAAGTTCTAGCAGTAGCGCGTCTTGCTCTAAACACGTTACTACTAAAATTCCCACGGCTTAGCCGATAGGCTACACATAGTAGTAGCGACCTATAACGAACCGCGCTACCGCTACTTTCTTTGTAGCAGCGTGTTTTAATCTAAACTACGCTCTTGCTAAAGGATATAAAATTAAATGAAAAGCAAATAGAAAGGTAATTGAAAATGAAAGAAATAGAATAAGGTGAAAGGAAAAAAAATAAAATGTGAAGAAAACTAAATGAAAAAGGGGAAAAAAGAGAAAGGAGTAGCAGCAGCATGTATCCCAGAATGCACTGTAGCTAACTTAGCCGCAACGCGCTTTCTGGAACGCGCTACTGCTACTTCTCACTTAACCACGGGGTTCGTCCTTCCCCACGGCCACTTCCCCCAAATCCAACTCTCCACTCTCGTCGCAGCCGTCGCCCGTCGGCCAAGGCCTCCGCACACCTCTCGCCGCCCGACCCCAGATTCAACGCCGCCTCGCCCCGACCTCCACGCCGCCCGACCTCAACGCCGCCCGACCTCAGCGCCACCCCGGACGCCCGCCCATGACCCGACCTCGGCGCCGCCGCCCGCTCAGAGCCCGACCCGACCTCGGCGCCTTTGCCCCTCCCTCGTCGCGGGCACCCGAGGTGAGCACGCCTGCTCCTCCCTCTCCCCTAACTCTACCTAGGGTTTCTTTATATTTTAGTTGCATCAAATTAGTTAGGGTTCATGTAAGGGTGGAAACGAATCGGATGCGGATGCGACTCAAATGAGTTAGGGTTCATGTAAGGGTGGAAACGAATCAAATTTCTAAGATGAATCATAAAACGAGTAAAATTTGACCACTTATTTCACTTTATAGTTGGATAATTGGAATATCCGCTACCACTTTCGACCCCTAGGTTCTTCAAATTAGATGGTAATTAGGGCAGTAGTTCCTTGGTACTAATTAGTTAATAAGAACTAGGTACTAATTAGGTACTAGTTTATTTTTATTTATAGTAAGTTTATTTTTAGTAAGAACTAGTTGAATTAATAGAACTAGTTAGTAAGAACTTTGTGCTATTTTTTTAGTTAAAGCAATTTTTCCCGCATCGACGTGGACGATGCCTATCCCGCATCGACGTGGACGATGCCTATCCCGCATCCTCGTCGTCGAGTCGTCGGAGGACGACACACCTTGACCAGATGGGCCATATGCGGGACTGGGCTCCGCCGGGTGGTACTTGAGGCGCTACCTACCGGGGCGCGGGTTGGTGATTTAGCCAACCTGTCGTTGACCTGAACCTTCTTTGGTGGCGGTCGCGTGGGCGATGACGGTCCGAGGCTCGAGGACTCCGCGGAGGTGGTGTGTCACTGTGTCAGTGAGGAGGACGCGCACGTCCATCGCTACTTGTTTGCGTTGGAGCACAGGTTCTCCAATACCTGGCACGTTCTCCAAGGATCTCACTGGAGCTATGATCCCATGATGGTTCCTTCTCTGTGGGTGTCCACCGCCCGCGCCGATACCCGTCGTGTGCTAGGGTTTTAGTTGTATTAGTGATGTTATATGCATGACACTATTCAGGATGTATTAGTGATAATATTCGACGATGTACAGACGCATGAGATGATTTAATCTTGCTTATTGAATGCATGCTAATTTGAGTTCTATAAGATATTTTGAAATGTATATCTTGTGTTGCTCAATATCCAAGTGGCCGGTCATGTTTGCAGGTTACACCTCCGAGTGGCCTATGTTTTGCCGGAGTGTTGATTCATTTCCGTTCCGGCAAATTTTAGGCGCTCGATATGTCCTATTTTAGCAAAGGTCATGCTGGATTTTTCCGTGAATTTTGGCATGACTTGTGCCAGAATATGTAGGAAATATCGAGTGCCCCGGATTTGTGTGTTGAGTATCCTGGTATTTGTTTTCGATCGGTTTTCAATTAATGTTTTAATTATGAACATAGGAAATGTCTGACGACGAAAAGGATTTCGGTATTTGTAAATACTACGAAGACGAGCGCGGCCTGTGCGACTGAATCTTCCTAGATGATGATAGGCGCTTCAGCATCAAGCTGGACGAGAACTTCAAGTGGATCTGATGAAGTCACTAGCGACAAGTCTTTTTGTAATTAAGCATGACATCTGCTTCATTTGCTTCAACTTATTTTTTTTACTATTCTACTAGCGTATCCCCTGCCATGCAAGAGTTTTTGTATTGGATAAGATAGGTTTCAGTCATACTACGGAGGTAAAGAAAGTTTACTTGAAGACCGAGCATGGTTATATTTTCCATGCAAAATTATACAATTCAGACGACTACACCTATTTTGGATGCAAAACATGGCGAGAACTATGCAAGACTTATGCATTTGAGCCTGATATGGTTATCACCTTTGATATTAAATCCTAACATGATATTGAAGGTAATACCGACATCCGAATTCGATGTCTGAGGCGCCTCCGATTATACCATTCTGTAAGTTTCTCAACCATATTTATGTCTTTGATATTGTTTATTCAAAAATAGTTGACAACTAATTTGTATTGTCAGCTTATTTCGATGCAAGCAAACATGTCCAACGCTTGGTAGACATGACCTACTACTGTCCCGGGGCCGAACTCAACTGCGAGGAGCTAAGTCATTATGTTTCATGCCTTGCGGATCTTGATACTGTCAAGACAAATTTGCTTCCTGCATTTAGAAATGTTAGTACTGAAAATGTGCGACCAATAGTGTTCGCAATGAACTACGGTCACATCTATTTAGGAAGGATGGTAAGATTTTTACTATTTGTCCTCAGTGCATCTTTTCTATACATTATTTTTGAAGCGAAACTTCATTGCTAAGTATGTTACCATACGATGTTCTTCAACAGGGACTCCCGATGAATGTTGTGCCTTATGGGATCGAGACTAAAGGTACCATGAGTATTATTAGCTTACGGCCAAGATATCCTACAGATTACTTTAGTGCATTCAAGATCAGCGAAGGGTGCTTAATAGTGCAAGACTGGACCAAATATGTGATGGGGGAGCACAGAGAAGTACTAGGGGGCAGCAAACAGATGCGCTACCCACGATTAGGAGACAGGTTCATCTGCATCCTCCAACTTGATCAAGGAGGAGAGCTACACATGTTTTATGTTATTTTACCTAAGAGAGAGCAGCAGGAGTGATTAGCTAGCTAGAAATGAGTTTGAGGATGATGATGTGCTACACTATTACTATGATGATAAAATAGCTAGTGTTGGTGGTAATGACTATGATGATTATTACTCCCTCCGTTCCCAAATACTTGTCTTTCTAGCCATCTCAAATGGACTACAACATACGGATGTATGTAGACATGTTTTAAAGTGTAGATTCATTCATTTTGCTCCGTATGTAGTCACTTGTTGAAATCTCTAAAAAGACAATTATTTAGGAACGGAGGGAGTATTATCTAGTGTTAGTGGTGATTAAATAAATACTGTTGGTGGTAATGACTATGATGATGATTAAATAGCTTGTGCTGGCGGATTAGATTCAAGTGGAGGCAACATGGGGTGCACATCGAAAGTACTACTAGTCCAAACTAGATCAAGTTTGGATTAGTAGTGTACTTTGACATGCACCACATATTGCCTCCACTTGAACCTAATCCACCTTCATTTGACACACTCGTTATGGACATAATGATGTAAACCTCATAACTGGTATTGTACCAATATTTGTACGATGGCACATAAATACACTAAAATAAAAAATAAAAAAAGAATACTAGTAACGATGGAGAGAAAACACGCCATTAGTTACATTAGTAGTAGCGATGGGATTGAACAAACGCTGCAGCTATTTGTCCTAGCGATGGCGTGCGTGGCACGCTGCCATCGCTAAGCAATAGCTGTAGCGCCTTATTAGTAGCGCGCCTGCCCGCGCTACTAGTGAGCACAAAACAAGCGCTACTGCTAGGGTTTTCCCTAGTAGTAGGGTTGTACATAGTCGATTTACAAAGAAAAGAAACTACACATCCGAACATCAAGCTTGCCATCCACACAAAGGAGAGTCCCATCCGAACACTGGGGAAGGCCTTTTGCCTTGTATCTTCACGGCCCACCAGTCCGGCCCATGCTACACCGCCCGGACACCCGAGGACCCCATAATCCAGAACTCCCTCTATAGCCCCTGAACCAGTCTTTTGATGACGATGTGTTCGGTACGTAGATTGTCTACGGCATTGAAAGGCTGGTTCGCGGTCTTCTGAACAAGAGAACTGTATCCGGCTTTGTATAACAGTTACAACCCTCAACCATAAGGGCACAATACTTAATCGAAATAAGGTATGTCCACCGACAGCTTTCTCGGTAAGACATTGCGTCTGGCCTCTTTATTATTTCAAACCAATTTTTGGCCTCCCACTTAGCGTTTCGAGGCACATCCTCCCTTGATATGTCTTGTCAAAGCAGAGATCATGTCCCCTTATTGTGGGATTCTCATCAATCCAGGTTTGGGTAATCCAACCTTGCCGTTCGCACGACCCCTTGGGAATAGGCGAGTTTTAAGGCTAGTGAAGTGGACGCTTGATATTCACGGCCTATAACAGCGGATAAGGATACCTTCTTTTCACCCCACGCCTTCTTCCTTGGCAGGATTCCCATCCTTGAGCTCCAGAGCCCAAGCTTCGATCTTCCCAACCGCCACCAACATTTCCAGCCATGTCCGGATCCGGATCTCAAGGCAAGTGGGTGGCCTCCTCCGTGACGGAGAAGGACATCAAGGATCTCCAGGAGGCAGGGTACCTGACCGCGGATGTCGCGCACAGGATCCCTGCCAAGAAGCCGGTCATCCCACTCCGGAGTCCGGTGAAAGGGTGGTATTTATCCCCCACCTCCTCCGCGGGCTAGGGTCCCCACTCCACCCCTTTTTCCGCGGCCTCCTGTTTTACTATGGGATAGATTTCCACGATCTAGCCCCAAATTACTTCCTCCACATCTCAGCATTCATCGTAGTGTGTGAGGCGCTCCTCCGCATTCCCCCACACTTCGGCCTATGGGTCAAGGTCTTCAATTCGAAGCCGAAGGTGGTCGACGGTATGCACGCGGACTGCAGCGGCGCCATGGTGAGCAAGCTTCCCAACACTACTTGGCCCAAAGGGGCCTTTGTCGAGACTGTAAAGATATGGCAGTAGGAGTGGTTCTACATCACCGAACTTCGCGGCACCAACTGGGTGGCCACTCCTGAGTTTAGATCTGGACCCCCAATGCGGCTCGCGTCGTGGACCAACAAGGGTCTGGACTGGGGGTCGACCGATGAAGTGATGATGCTGCAAACGCGCATCAAAAATATAATAGACAAGAACACCAGTCTCACTGACGTGATTCAGGTGATGCTTTTCTGCCGGACCCTTCCCTGCCAGCGCCGGACTCTCAACATGTGGGAGTTCGATCCAGAAGGGTTGTGTACCCTGTAGCGATTCTTCGGCACAATGCACGAAGAGATCTGGAAGCTGCTCTTCAAGGCCCAGAAGTCGTGGCCGGAGACGACCGACGACATCGGCCTCGACAGCACGCATTCGGCTACCCCGGTAAGTGTTTAGTTTGCGAACATAACTTAGTCCAAAAATCAAAAAGGGGTATGCTGAGACTTCCATCCTTTAATCAAGGCTGGACAAAGAAGGTGGAGCGGATTAAATGTCCAGTGGACCGCTGCCCGAAAACCCAGCTGATCCTCTGCTAACGAGGATGCTGGTACAGGTGCCGCACCAGGCACAGGAGAAGAAGGCCAAGAAGAAGGGCAAGGAGGTCAAAGGTGGCCTTCGCCGTAAAGGTACTTCGAATGTCGTGTCCGGAGAGACCAAAGTTTACTCCTCCCACGAGGGATATGAAGACGAAGAGGAGGAGGAGGAGGCTGAAAGCGATTCTCCCTCGAGGGGGAGGAAGAAGAAGAGGGTGGCCTCCGTAGACCCGGAGGCGAAGGCATCCAAAAGGGGGAAGATATCCCTCTCAGACGGTTCGGCTCGGATGCCGAAGTGATCCCTGAGTGGCGCCCTAGGTCGAAGCCCTTGGCCGCATCGTAAGTATCCAAAGATACTGTATGTATATCTAGTCTTTATGATTATTGTTTTAACACATCGTATTTTGTCCTTCAGTCCAGCCCGTGATATCCCCCAACTATCATCGTCTTCAGGGAACTAGCTGGAGCCGGCTTGTGGAGAGCGAGACGCCTCGGCGAGTTTCTCCGCCAACCGCCACGGACGACATCAAAGTGTTGTCCCAAAGGGCCTCTCCGGGCCACGGAGATGTGTGGGAGGCTTCCAAGACGGCGCTAGAGGGTAATGCCTCGGCTTCCTAGAACATGGGGGGCACAACCCCCATGGAGACTGACGATGGGGGCCCTGACCAGTTCGGCCCCCAATTGAACACCATTCCAGAGACCCATGTGGCTCCGAAATCGAGCGAGCAACCCCCTACAAAGGAGGGGGGAGTGCCTACACTGACGGTGACCTCCACTAATCCGGAGGCGCCGAACCCTCTGATGGACGCACTGCAACGTGCTTCCGTCGTGGAGGATCACCTTACCCTGATGGGTACGGTGGTTGAACAGGTTCAGTCCGCAAAAAGCGGGCTGAACGAAGCCTTCACCGGCCTATTAACAGGCTTTCAGGTATGCGATGTAATATTTTCTTAGATGCTTGTACAAAAAGTATGCCTGTGTATAGATAGTAGCCCCTGAGACTCTGTTCCGCTTAAAAAAAAGGCCGAACAGAGGATCATGTAATATTCGCAGGAGATAACGTACTTGTCTATTTTGATAAACATGCTTCAATGTTAGCGGCGACCGCCTAGGCCGCCGAAGTATCCAAACTCAAGCAGAAGTGGAGCTGGCGGATGAGGATCTCATCCGCATCAACAAGCGGTTTGATGAGGCGCAATGTATGTTTTGAAAAATTGTTTACACACCTGAAGTTATATGCCAATGCATGGTTTTAAGCGCGTGTGTTGCCCTGATCATGATTACAGGTAGTGCGGCTGAGGTCGAGGCTTTGAAGAGCGCCCTCGCCCAAGCCAAGGAGCAGGCACGGGTGAGACAAGCGGCCGCTGATAAAGCGGCTACGGATTTGAAGGCCGAGTAGGTCGCCTGAGGGAGTCCTGGATTAGGGGGTTTCTGGACAGCCGGACTGTGTACAACGTCCGGACTATTGAAGCGTGAAGATACAAGGCTCAAGACTTCGGCCCATGTCCGGATGGGACTTTCCTTGGCGTGGAAGGCAAGCTTGGCGATCCGGATATTATATTTCCTTCCTTGTAACGGACTCCATGTAAACCCTAGCCCTCTCCGGTGTCTATATAAACCGGAGAGGTTGGTCCTTAGAAGGCCGATCACAATTACAATCATACCATCATAGGCTAGCTCTTAGGGTTTAGCCTCAACGATCTCGTGGTAGATCCACTCTTGTACTTCCCATATCTTCAGTATTAATCAAAAAGGAAGTAGGGTTTTACCTCCATCGAGAGGGCCCGAACCTGGGTAAACATGTGTGTCCCTTGCTTCCTGTTACCATCAGCCTTGACGCACAGATCGGGACCCCCTACCCGAGATCCGCCGGTTTTGACAATCGGCAGTGGTGATTTCATTGAGAGTTCCTCCGTGTCGTCGCCGTCGGCTCGATGGCTCCTTTGATCATCATCAACGACGCTGTCCGTATGCAGACTTTCCTCCCTAGATGATCTTTGTGTTCGGCCAAGCCGCTGCGGGCCAACTCGCTTGGCCATCTGGAGCAGATCGACAACTACGCCCCTGGCCACCAGGTCAGGTTCGGAAACCTGAACTACACGGCCATCGGACGAAGCTCGGGGTATTGCCCCCATAGTATCTCCGGACCTAGATCCGGAGCAGGCTGCTGCCTAAGGACGGAGGGATGGACCCTGCCCCGTGTCGCGCGACTTATCGCGTGGAGCCGAACACGGGTCTTACCTCTACGATGGCCTGTGACTCCGAACCCCCGGATTCGTATCCGGACGTTGGTTCCGGTCCGCACACTCCCGAGCACATCGGGCCAGGATGGGCTCTAGTAATGGAGTTCACCGATGCGGGTATCTTCCAGCACTCGCCCTTTGGCGACATGCTGGCTCATTAAAGTCTCTCTCTTTGTCAGGAGGCTCTTCGCCGAACTATGTCCGGCTCGAGTGGGAGGAAGACGACGAAGGAATTCGTTGCCCACCCACCACCCACTTCATTGCCACGATCGACGACTTGACCGAGGTAATTCAACTTTGATTCAAGACATCGGCGGTATGGACGGCGATGCAGGAGAAGATCATGAACCACCGCTCCAAGCGGTGGACAGCCACCTCTTCTTATGATATATATATGGTGGACACTCCGAAGGAAAAAATGGCGATGAGGCAACGGAGGATAAAACCTCGGGGAAAAAGCAAAGAATGGGCGCTGTCGGCCACTCCAAGCCCGGCCACACCAATACCGCCCAGAGATGAAAACAATCCGAATGGTGCCGAAGAAGAATACAACCTCGATCAGCCCGCCTTGAGCAGGACGAGCAGGAGGATGAGCAGGTCAACCCGTAAGAACAAAGCGATGCATTTAATACATGGAGGAGGACAGTTACATGCCCCCCTTCGAAGACGAGATTGGCATCGGCGACGACGAGTTCGACATGCCTGAAGATCCCGTAGAGCAGGAGCGCTTCAAGCGTCGGCTTATAGCCACTGCGAGGAGCCTGAAAAAGAAACAGCAGCAACTCCAAGCTGATCAAGATCTGCTCACAGATAGATGGACGGAAGTCCTGGCAGCCGAGGAATACGGACTCAAGCACCATACGGCTGACCGGCCACCTCGTGGCCGGGATAAAACGACATACCAGTCCACATACCAGCCAACACCCCCACACCAACATACTGCGGCCCAGGGCAACAAAACGGGACAGCCAAGATCGATCTACGGATCGCGGGGGCGCGCCTCGGTACGCGACGAGGACAGTCACGCCGGACACACCTTCAACAAGTCCGGCCGGGCCGAATATAGCCACCCAAAGCAATTCGACCTGCGTAGCCACATAGCCCCGCACAGAGGCGCCACGCACCCCCTCTGCTTCACTAACAAAGTAATGGATCATGAATTCCCAGAAGGGTTTAAACCCGTAAACATAGAATCATACGATGGCAAAACAGACCCCGCAGTATGGATCGAAGATTTTCTTCTCCACATTCACATGGCCCGCGGAGATGATCTGCACGCCATCAAATATCTTCCCCTTAAGCTCAAAGGACCAGCCCGGCACTAGCTAAACAGCCTGCTAGCAAATTCCATTGGCAGTTGGGAAAACCTGGAAGACGCATTCCTTGACCACTTCCAAGGCACATATGTGCGACCACCTGACGCCGATGATGTGAGCCACATCACTCAATAGCCCGGAGAGTCAGCCAGGAAATTCTGGACTCAGTTCCTAACTAAAAAGAACCAAATAGTTGACTGTCCGGACGCCGAAGCCCTAGCGGCTTTCAAGCATAATATCCGTGACGAGTGGCTCGCTCGACACCTTGGCCAGGAAAAACCCAAGTCCATGGCAGCTCTCACAACACTAATGACCCGCTTTTGTGCGGGCGAGGACAGTTGGTTGGCTCACAGCAGCACTACGCCATAGTCTGGCAATTCGGATGGCCGCGACAATAACGGCAAGCCCCGACGTCCGAACACGGGGGGGACAGAAGAAATTTCCCCCCAGGTGAAAACGGTCAACATGATCTATGCCACGCACATCCCCAAGCGGGAATGGAAGCGGGCATTAAGGGACGTCTATGCGATGGATCCAGTCGCCCCCAAATTCAACCCATGGTCAGCTTGTCTGATCACTTTCGATCGTAGGGATCACCCTACTAGCATCCGTCACGGTGGCTCGACCGCATTGGTCCTAGACCCAATCATTGACGGATTCCACCTCCCGCGCATCCTTATGGACGGTGGCAGCAGCCTGAACCTGCTTTACCAAGACACAGTACGCAAAATGGGCATTGACCCTTCAAGGATCAAGCCCACTAAAACCACCTTTAAAGGTGTAATTCTTGGAGTAGAGGCCCGCTGTACGGGCTCTATAAGATTGGAAGTGGTCTTCGGATTTTCTGATAACTTCCGAAGCAAACAGTTAATCTTCGATATTGTCCCCTTCCGCAGTGGTTACCATGCACTGCTCGGACGAACTGCATTCGCCAGATTCAATGCGGTCCCACACTATGCATACCTCAAGCTCAAGATGCCAGGACCACGCGGGGTCATAACGGTGAATGGAAATATGGACCGCTCCCTATGAACAGAAGAACATACTGCAGCCCTCGCGGCGGAAGTACAATGCGGCCTTCTCCGACAAACAAATCCGGCAACAACAACTTCGAGCACAGTCAAGCGAGTCCGGAGCACCCATGCAACAGATCATCGAGCACGCCAAGAGCGCGACTAGCAGTCCGGCCTCCGCTTAAGCCCCATCAAAGTAGCATTCGTGCCACGTGCACACAATTACGCGCTTAAAATACCATGGGCATAGGCGGAGGCGCATCAACGACTCAGTCAATAGTGCGGGTAACCGCCAAATACTTTCATACTCTTTCCCTCTTACCTTTCGGGACACCGCATTGGCGCAACATCCTCAAAAGAGCCGAATTGCAGGACTTATAGGGGAGAGATATCCAAGGAGGCAATAGATGCTGTGCACAGAAGAAAATACCCAGGTGGAATCTATTTACGATCATTATACCTGCTTTATCTACCTGAACACAGCCTGCCCCTCGATAGGACATGTCAAATAGTCCTATTTTATCTCTGCTTACCGCATCCATTGTAAATGTACGCTTAAACATATTTTTCGTCAATGGGAGATTATATATAGCGTCAGCTTATTATTCTTATTCGAGCATTTTTTCTCTTATAAATGTTTATTTGATATTGCATCCGTACACTTTGGTGCGGCCGGTTTGCCAGGGGCTTCTTATGGCGTCCTGTAATATGGCAAATAAAGTCCGAACACTTTCAACAGTGCGGCACCCCGAACTTATAGCACTATATGCATCAGCTCTGAATCATGTCTTGGGTCTACTGATTGGGATAGCCCGGCTCCCTTGTTTTGGTGCCTCACGCCCGTTATATATCGGCTAAGGTAGCGCAGGGAAAAATACTGCGATTGTGTCCCGGTTCTTCCGGACGAGCACCTCAGTAGAGAAAGCCGAAACTGACCGGCATGATGTGGCGAGAGCTGGTCGCTGTTCGAAAGGTTTAAAAATCCTTAAAGATTTTTCGCTTTAGGTGATAAATCGGCTTCGTCCGATCTAGGCGTGTATAGCGCCCCAATTCGGCCTTCTGGATTCTAGGGGCTTCGCCGAAATTTAAAATTGAAGACTTCTATGGCTAAGTGAAAGTTATAAAGCCGCATATTCCGATTGCCTTGTTCGCTGCGCCGGACACCTCCATAAGGGACCAAACATTTCAATAAAGAGTGTCCGGGTTTTCCACGAACACCCCAGTGCTAGTCACATGGGGGCGGAAGCCGACGACTGGCCTACTCTCAGGATTTTATAAACAGCCGCACAGAAGGTAATATTTTAAATAACAAAAGCGCTACATAGCGCAAGTAACTTCGTCTTTAAATTACAAACATGACAGAAGTGAACTCATTCAAAAATGGCATCCTTGGTACACTCATCGGCGACGAGACAAGCACCCTTCATCACGCCGTCGTAATACATCTCAGGATGGCGATGCGCCTTGCCCGCCGGCGGCCGTCCTTGACCAGCTTTTCCGCATCCAGCTTGCCCCAATGCACCTTGACGCGGGCAAAGGCTCAGCGAGCACCTTCGATGCAAACAGATCGCTTGATCACTTCAAGCCGCGGGCAGGTTTCCACCATCTGCTTGATCAGGCCAAAGTAGCTACTAGGCAGGAGCTCACCAGGCCACATCCTGACTATGAAGTCCTTCATAGCCAGTTCGGCCGCTCTGTGGAGTTCGATCAACTGCTTAAGTTGGTCGCACAGAGGCATCGGATGATCGGCCCCATCATACTGGGACCAGAAAAACTTCTCCCTTGAGCTCCCCTCCTGGGCATGGTAGAACTCCGCAGTGTCTGAGACGTTGCATGGCAGATCTGCAAATGCCCCTGGAGAGCTCCGTATTCGAGTAAGTAAAAGAAACGCCTCCTCCACAAGTTTGCTTTGCATAAAGAATTTCTTACCCGCTGCTATCTTTTTGGCCTCCTGGATCTCCCGCTGTGCTTTCTCGGCTTCGGCCTTGGCATCTTTCAAATTCACAAGGGCCTTCGCAAGCTCAGTCTCCTTTGCCTTCAGATCATACTCCACGGACTCGCATTTCTTGCCGAGTTCCTGGAGCTCCTGTTGTACCCCACCTAACCTAGAACTTTGCTTTTCGTGCTCCTTACACTCCGAGGCCGCCTTGTCTTCGGCCTCGGACAACGCCTTCTTCAGGGACGCCACCTCGGCGGTGGCCCCTGCTACATGGTCACGACACTTAGGTGTTAGACTCATCAATTCTGCCTATCCTTAAACACATAAGAGCGGGAATTACTTACCCTTGTTCTCTTCGAGCTGCCTCTTCGTGAGGACGAGCTCTCCCTGCGCCTGCTCCAGGTCCCGCTTCAGTTCAGCAACCTCGGCAGTACGGGCAGCAGCAGCAAGCAGCACAGCCTGCTTATTCACAATAAAACTTATTATTAGACTCCTGCGGATTATAATTGACCCTCCGTTTGGATTTTCTTTCCGAACACCAAACAGAGTATCAGGGGCTACTACCTATCGGGTGGTAATTTCATACATTTTATTACTTACCTCAAAGCCCGTCAGAGGCTTGCGAGCTTGATCAGTCCGCTTTTGGCGGACAGAACCTTCTGAATCACCGCACTCATAAGAGTACGGTGCTCTTCTTCTATGGAAGCGCCTCGAAGCGCTTCCACCAGGCTATCCGGCACCGTTGACGCAACGGAAGTCCTCAGCACGGGCGGCTCGCCCTCCCTAGCGAGGGGCTGCCCGCCCAAGTCCGGAATCATCGGAGGTTCCGGGGCAGTGTTCGGTCGGGAGTCCGCCTTGTTGCGGCTCTCATCGACGCGATCCGCGGGGATCTTGAACCCCGCATGTCCGACATTCAGAAGTCCACCTTGGGGCGTCTCCATGGTCACCTCCCCCTGCTCGGGGAGCCTTCGGGACAACACCTCCGTGTCATCCGCAGGCTGAGGAGTGGTGGCTGTCGGGAGCGAGTTCATCTCTGAAGCGCTCAGAGACCCGTCCGAGGACGACTCCTCCGGATGGGCCCTGGCCGGACTGCATATATGCTCGGTGTTATTAAACAGCTATGACTTAAAACCACGGTAGAGTGCGGACACTTACGATCACGCCAGGGGCTTCCCCCTGGGCAGCCACCCTTCATTGCTGTAGGCGGCCGTGGTGGAATAGTCCGGAAGGGATGTTTTCCCCTTCTTGGACGCCCCAGCCTTCCCCTCCGGGGCGTCTTTTCTCTTCTTCTCCCCCCCAGTGTGGGGAGGTGGGATTCTTTCCGATTCCCCACGCTTCTGCGGGAGGAATCTGTCTCGTCGTCATCGGACGACACGGGTATAACGGCCTTGCGCCGAGGGCCTTTTCCGGCCCCCTGGCCCGGCTCTCCGGGCCCCTCATCCTTCCCGGATGGGGTGTCTTCTTCTTCTTCCTCCTCCCCTTCGTGGGAGGAATCCGCCTCGTCGTCCTCGGAAGAGGCTTCGGACGCAACCTTACGCCGGAGACCCTTCCTGGTCCCCGGGGCCTTCTTTTTGTCCTTCTTCTCCGGCACCTTGTACGGTGCCGGGACTAGCATCTCCGTCAGAGCATCCAGATCTTCCAAGAACGGAGCAGACGATCAATCTGCTCCGCTGTCTTCACATAATCCTGAGGCAAATATATATAAATACTTAAAACTACCCCATGAACGTATTGGGAAAAAACTAAACCTGGTGGTGGTCCCAAAACTCACCGGACTCGGGGGCCGCGCTGTATGAAGTCTGCGGTCCTCGGATGTGGGAGGAGGTATTTCGGAGGCCTTGAACAACACTTTCCATGCGCCTTTTTGCGTCATGTCGTAGAGCTTCCGGAGCGTCTGGTGTCCGGCCGGGATGAACTCCCACAGATTAACCGCCCGCCTTTGGCAGGGCAGCATCCGGTGAACAAGCATGACCCGGATCACGTTGACAAGCTTGATGTTTTTGTCCTTCATGCTTTTGATGCATGTCTGGAGTCCGGCTAGCTTCTGGAATCGCCCCAGGACAGGCCCTTCTTTTCCCAGGAGGTGAGTCGCATAGGGGTTCCGGATCGGAACTCGGGGGCCGCTGCCCAGTTGACGCTGCGCGGCTCGGTGATGTAGAACCACCCCGATTGCCATCCTTTTACGGTCTCCGCAAAGGAGCCGTCCAGCCAGGTGACGTTAGGCATCTTGCCCACCATGGCCCCTCCGCTTTTCTGCTTGTTGGCGCGTACAATCTTGGCTTCACGCGGAAGATTTGCAGCCACGAGCCAAAGTGAGGCCGGATGCGGAGGAAGGCCTGTAAGCGACGATGAACGCCGAGATGTTGAGGACAAAATTCGGGGCTAGATCATGGAAATATAGCCCATAGTAGAACATGAGCCCGCGGACGAAGGGATGGAGTGGAAATCCCAGTCCACGGACGAAGTGGGCGATGAACACGACTCTCTCGTGGGGTCCCAGGGTTGGAATGACCTGCCCAGCGTCCGTGGCAGTGCGCTATGTCTGCTGACCAAAGTATCCGGCCGCCCGAAGATCTGTGATGTGCTTCTCCTCGACGGTGGAAGCCACCCACTTGCCTCCTGCTCCGGACATGTCTAGCTGCGTGGAGGAGACTTGGGCTTGGGCGCTGGAGCTCGAGGGGGCAAGAATGGGCAGAGAAGGAACAAGGCGTGGGTAAAAATGAGGAAATCCTATCCCTTTATAGAGGCGACGAAAGCGGTGCGCCTCCCCACTTGCCCGTTGTGAATCGCTTGCTTCCCAAGCGCCACGACTAATGATGTGGTGGGATTACCCGTACCCGTATTGATGAGAATCCCGTAATAAGGGGGCACGATCTCTGCTTTGACAAGACGTGTCAAGGAAACCGCCTCGCAATTTGCGCTGTGGCCGGTTTTGGAAAGACGGTTCGAGTAATGAACTGACCGTAGTGACACGTCGCGTTGCCTAAAAAGTTGTCAGCAGATTGCATTTGTGAAACATCATTCTCTCTACGGTGGCATGCGAAGATCATCTTGTGGATCCGCATACGGTTTGAGTGTTTGATAATTACCTTGGAGTATTCGGAGGAGGAACCCGCCTGCAATGCCAAAGACAAGACTGCACCGGACTCATCGTCATTGAAGCCTGGTTCAGGGCTCTTGAGGAGTCCTGGATTAGGGGGTATCCGGACAGCCGGACTGTGTACAATGTCCGGACTATTGAAGCGTGAAGATACAAGGCTCAAGACTTCGGCCCGTGTCCGGATGGGACTTTCCTTGGCGTGGAAGGCAAGCTTGGCGATCCGGATATTATATTTCCTTCCTTGTAACAGACTCCATGTAAACCCTAGCCCTCTCCGTTGTCTATATAAACCGGAGAGGTTGGTCCTTAGAAGGCCGATCACAATTACAATCATACCATCATAGGCTAGCTCTTAGGGTTTAGCCTCAACGATCTCGTGGTAGATCCACTCTTGTACTACCCATATCTTCAGTATTAATCAAGAAGGAAGTAGGGTTTTACCTCCATCGAGAGGGCCCGAACCTGGGTAAACATCTGAGTCCCTTGCTTCCTGTTACCATCAGCCTTGACGCACTGATCGGGACCCCCTACCCGAGATCCGCCGGTTTTGACACCGACATCGCCCACCGCCAATATGAGGAGCGGGTGACTGAGGTGGAGCAAGAGCTCAAGGACGCCGCCGGCAACTATGAGGCCTTGGAGGAGTAAAATAAGGCCCAAGCGGTTGATCTCGCCAAGGCTCTCCAAGAGGCCAAGGAAGCGTGTTCCCAGTCCTGGGCGTCTTGCGAGGAGATCAAGCAGGCCAAGTAGATAGTGGATGGTAAGCCCTTTCTTTTGCAGAGTAAATTCGGCGGTCAGAAATATGCCTTGCTCACTCAACTATGGAGTTCTCCAGATGCCTTTGCAGATCTTCTGAAGAGTGCTGCCGACGCCGCACAGTATTTCTGGGCCCAAGAGGGGAACATGACTGAGAAGCTCTTCTGGTCGCAGTACCTGGCGCCGGAGCGGCCAGCCACTACAAAAAAAAGACACATCCGTGACATTTTGGGCCAAACGAAATTTTTTCTGTCATGCTTATGACACTTCTATGACGATAATTGTGAGAAAACCCGGTATCATCATAGATGTGGTGGGCTCCTACTTCTATGACAACAAATCATGACAAAAAATAGGCTTTTCACCCTGGGCGGGCTGGAGATGCAGCTGCATGACATTCTTTGGGCCGTCCATGACAGAAAAAACCATGGTAGAAGGGAGGGCGAGGAAAATATCGAGGAGTTCCCGGTTACGGTGGGTGGTCGGGGGCCGAGAGATGCGCGTTTCTCTCGTACACGTACGCGCATGGGTGCGAGGTGTTGGGCTCTAACTGAACCCGAGCGAGCCGTTCGCCTACTGAACCCGACCGATTGCACTGCAGGCTATGCATTACTGAAGCCGAGCGAATGATCGATGGCTGTTAACTGAACCCGATCGAGCGGTTTCCTTCGCTACTGCTTCTAACTCAAGTCGATCGAACCTGTTGCCTCTTGATGAACAGTGAGCATTGTTGGGGGGGTGGATGAATAGTTCCCGGTGGGGGGTTGGATGAACAGGACCCCGTGGTAGTAGAGGCCGTTGCCGCTGGATGAACAGGACCCCAATCGATCGAGCCGCTTGGGATGTGGATGAACAGGACCCCGTGGAGGGTTGGATGAACTGGACCCCGTGGAGGGTTGGATGAACAGGACCCCATGGAGGGCTGGTTGAACAGTAGCCGGTGGAGGGCTGGATGAATAGTAGCCTGTGGACGGGTGGTTGAACAGGACCCAGTGGGGAGGGCTGGTTGAGCGATGGCGGTGGAGGAGCGGTGGAGGCTGGATGAACAGGAGCCCGTGGATGAACAGTCGTAGGTGGAGGCTGGAGGAGGTCGACAGTGGATGAACAGTAGCCCGTGGAGGCAGTCATCGGTGGAGATGAACAGTATCCCATGGAGTACCGTTTTGCGGTACGCTACCCCCCCCCCCCCCCCGATGAACAGGACCCCGTTTCGACCGTAGCGCTCCAACACAAGTCCGGTTCCTCCGTTTTGCGGTACGCCACACCCCTCCGGATCAACAGGACCCCGTTTCGACCGTAGGAGGTCGAAGAGAAGTCCGTTTCCTCCGTTTTGTGGTACGCTAGACCCCTCCCGATGAACATGATCCCGTTTCGACCATGCCCGGTCGAACATAAGGTTGTTTCCTCCGTTCCGCGGTACGCTAGGCCTCGTTTCGATTGGTTGTTCTGTCCAAGCGGGTTGGCTCCCGATGAACACGACGACGACCCAGTTTCTCCATTCCGGCCCACCAATGTACGTGAGCCCTGGCCGTACGTATGCACGAGTAGGCGTTCGAGACCCCGCCCATATGTACGTATGTGCCTGTTTTTACTTTCTTGCACCCTGGCCGCTATACGTACGTGTACATACTACGTCTGTGCCTCTACTATGGCATGTGCCTTTCCTTACTCAGCCACGGTTCATCGCTGCAGCCTGCAGATAGACCGATCAACCAGTATGTACGTACACGTTTGCGACCAGAATGACAATGCTACGTATGCTTCGACCAGGTGCGTCCCGACTGTCAGACACTTCCTTGCATGCGAAGATGTAGCTGGTGGGTCCCAGCAGTCAGTGCGCGAATCATTTATTTGCCCATAATATGGACGCACTTCCCTGCATGCGAAGATCTAGCTGGTGGGTCCCTGCAGTCAGGGGGGTAAGGTTTTTGTCACGAAATACGGTGGCCCGTCTGGTGGGTCCCTGCTGTCACGTGCAGGAATCATTATTTTGCCCGTAATAAGGAGGCACTTCCTCGCTGCGGCCATGGACCCAGCTGTCAGCCTTTCCATGTACAGTACTCTTCCGATGAAAGTCGTTCATTGACCACATTTACCACGCCGTGCCGAGAGCACCAAGGCAGTGGACAACGGCGAGGCCTAGGAAGGGAACAACGCGGAGCCGGGGAAGACGTGGTAGTGGATGTCCACGCGGAGAGGAGTACGAGTGTTCACTGGTTTGGCTGCGGTGTGAGGATGCCGTTGCCGCAAGGCCTGGCCAGCGGTGGGAGTAGTAGGGGGCGGTGAGGCCTCCGCGGCAGCATAGCCAGCCACGGGAGGCAAGAGCACACAGTGGTTTGGATGGCTGGAGCAAGAAAATCAGAGGTTGAAGAAGCAGGACGACCGTTTGATGTTAACAATCAAACGGTCACTGATGACAGAATCGTTTGTTGACTAAGTTGACAAAGCCCTCCGTCCGCGTCAACTTAGTAGGCCCCCATGTTAGCTCCCACTATGGTGGGTCCCAGGTAGCAGGGGTAGTATTCATTTTTTTGTCCATAATAAGGAGGCACTTCCTTGCGTGCAAAGATATAGCTAGTGGGTTCGAGCTGTCAGCGAGAGTATTGATTCTTTTTGGCGTAATAAGGAGGTACTTCCTTGCATGCTGCCATGGACCATGCGGGTCCCGACTGTCAACCTCTCCATGTACATCCCTCTTACGATGTTGTCGTCTGTTGAAAACATTGACCACGCCGTGCCGAGAACACCAGCGCGATGGACGACGGCGAGACCTAGGAAGGGAATGACCCGGAGGCGGCGAAGCCACAATAGTGGAGGGATGTGGGTGAGTAGAGGGATGGCCTGGCCCGCGGTGGGAGTAGTAGGGGATGTGAGGCCCGCGTGGTAGCACAGTCGAGAAGGTGGTCTCGCCGGCGCCGGATTTGGCAGTTGGAGCAAGAAGATCAGAGATTGAAGAAACACGATGGCCGTTGGATTGACATCCAACAGTTACGTCTGCTAGAATCGTTTGTTGTCGTATATAATAAGTAAAAAAACTCTTGCATACGCGTCAACTTAATAGGCCCACAAGTTAGACCATTCCCTATTTTTTTTAATAATTTATATATTGCTCATTGCAACTTCTTATGCAAATTTATTGCAGTCCGTTTTTTTGCCAGGGCTAGGGTTAAAATTTAAATGAAATTTCTCATATTTCCGTGGGTTCCAAACTATTTTTAATACCAAAATGTCGAGCCAGATTTAAAGTACTTTGAAGATATATTTAAATTAGGTTAAAGCGAGTGAAATTGGAATCTGAAAATGTGAAAAAAAAATCAGAAATTATAAAGTAATTGCCAATTTGTCATCTGTTTTTATATTTCCACGCGTCTTGAAAGAGTTGCAGCCCATCAGGGCGTAGAAAAATAAGTACGCCTGGATTGGGTATTCTTCAGAAAAAACTGGGCTCATTTTCACAAAGAAAAATATAGTTGGGCTGGTCATGTGGTTAACATAAAATATAAGCCTGGGCTAGACGAGCCACAATCCAGTTGAAACCCTGCTCCGTCTCAACAATAACAAAAAAATACTGCTCGAGCAGCTACGTCCCATGTGTCAGCCGATCTTGTGCTGCTCTCTTGTCTATTGACTATATAAGCTGACAATGTCGTGGGTCCCAGATGTCAGGTAACCACTAGCAGGAAGCATTTTATTTTTCCATATGTTGACAATGGAGTATCGCTGGTGCGCGTCGGTCCTAAACAAACGGTTTTTTACCCCTTTCGGCGACGACATTTGGAACAGTCGCCAAGTGAGTGTGGGCGATAGGGGGGTCCTTCCCACACGACCCAGAAACCGTAGGGGATATGCTCTCATGGAACACATGTTCGGCAAAATGAAGTCGTGTTCGACCGACGAGCGCTCAAATACGGAAATACGTATAGTAGAGCTAAAAAAAATACAATTATACGGTGAAATTGTTTCCGGTCGCAAGTACATCCCACACAGTCAGTCCCCGCTAAACGTTTCCGTTCGTATGCACATCCTACATAGTCGCTCCAAGGAAAACGTTTCCGTTCATAGGTACATCACACACAATTTTTTCCCGTTAAATCGTTTGCATTATTAAATGTATCACACACGGTCCGTAGAATAAACTGTGTGGCAAAGGCTGTCCATCACACATAGTTTTTATGTGGTAAACGTTTGCGCAAGGTGGCCTAACGCAAACAGTTTTCAAGAGAAATTTGTGTGTGATTGTTCATTGGTCCAACACGGTTTATTCCTAGAAACTATGTGCATTGCTTGAGGTCATCACCCACGGTATTTTTTCAACAACCGTTTGCAATAGCAAAACCCAATTAGCAGGCAAATTTGCCATTAGCAGGCAAATTATCCGATTATTTATAATCCATTTATTAGTCTAATTGACATATCATATTAAGCACACAATATATTTCATTTCCATATTAAGGAAGCAGAATTTCATAATTGAGATACATCAGAGTACAACATGATATAGCTTCAGCACTCAGCTACGCCATTACACAAGTGCACCAGCAACAAGTTCCACATGCAGCATGTAGAACCTTTCGAAATTAGCATCATAGACGGTATATAGACAGATGCATCTCATCTGGAAAACTGCTGAAGCGGAAGGAAAATATTGATCCTTCATTCATGTTGAAGGTCTTTACAACTTTAGGCCAGTGCCTGTGGATGATTGACCGCCCGTCCTTCGTCCTCTGTAGGAACACTTCAATATTGAACCGTGGGTGATGTATGAAAAATCTTCCTCGCCTCCTGACCATAGAGGTGGTCTGAGAGGTAATCATCAATGAAATGCTTTGGAAAGGCCTGAAAACATGGATGTGCATAAATATCTTCTCTATATTGGAAATGGGGCAAAGGAATAAAAAAAGGCAAGGTATAATAGTTAGTACCATCTTGTAGTGAACTGATGTCTTCTTCATTGTGCGCATAAAGATCTTGTTGTTTTTTGTCGCTAATTTCTTTATCCTAACAATCTTTCCGAAGTTTCTTGATTTGATTGATATTCATGGACAACTCATTTCCCCATATGCAAAAGGGTCGAACTGGGTCAAAACCTCGGCAATGGGACCTACATGTGCAAGACCAAATTGTTAAAAACCTAAATATTAGATGGTTCCTGCAATTGCACAATAATGTGCTATTAGACAATGGACCATGCACGTGCTAACCTCGATTGTAAACCTCAGTGCTTCCCATTGTTTCCCTGCAACACATGTAAGGTAGTTAGTCATCGGGTTAAGTAAGGGTTCGCATGCTATCAGTAAAATATGTTGATGAAAAATAATCACATTGCAGATTCATCAGATTAATTCAAGCCACACGGAAAACCCATTTATCCAAACCAAGCATGATTAAGAACTAGGAAATATAGCACATGTCTATGTTTTTCATGTATTAAGTGCAGCCAAATTCGATTTATTCCTCACATGTACAACAATACAAAATTCTACCCACGACAATTGGACATCGCATTGCAAAATTGAACCAATCAGTTAACTAAACACCACAACAAATGAACCAAACATTAATTGAGCACCACATTGCACAATATAACATACTCCTAATAGAAGATCAGACAGTTAACCAAACAGTTAACTACAGCCAATTGTAGCAATTGTATTTGTTTCTCGTGTATTTACTACAGCCAAATTCAATTTATTCCTCACATGGTATACAATAACAGAATGCACCCACAATTTTGTAAAGATAAATTCGATTTATTTCTCACATGAAATACAATACAAAATTGTAGCCTGAAGAATTGAACATCACATTTGCAGAATTGAAACAAACACTTAACTGAAGACGACAACCAATTAAAAAAAGTTAATAAGCGAGCACCACACTGCACGACATATAGAACATATACACTAGAGCAACAGATTGCATGGTAAAATTAGATAGCACAATTCACTAGAATTTGTGAAAGAAAGGCAGGAACAGCACACGCAACGGGCAAACCGAGCATGCTTAACCGGCGTAGCTAGCAAATGACAAGGTGCTCCTTCAAGATCTGGGGGTCGGCATGAAGGGCAGCCATCACGACCTCATCCACGCGTGCGACCGTGATTTTCTTCTCCGCTGCCAAATGCTCCTTGTGCACCATGGCTTAGGCTGGTGCTTATTTGGTGGAGGGGTTGGTGGTTTGGGTGGAAGGTGTCGTGCTCGCGCCGGCGGTTGGGGCATGTGGGATGTGGAAGGAGGAGGAGGATGGGGGTCGGGTGTGGATTACCTGCCTGGATAGAGGAGGACGAGCAGCGTGAAGGAGGGTCGCCGACAAGGAGACAGCGCTGCAAGCAAGGAGTGAAGGTTTTAACTTGGAAAGGAAGGCGAAAAGAGGGGAAATGTGGATTTTTGTAAGGGGGAGAGGGCGGGGAGGTAGATATTTCTGCGGAAGCGAAAAATTTGGAATCACTTCAGCGAAAAAACTAGCGCGCAAAGTGTCATCAGACACGGTCCCTTATTCAGAACTGTGTATGATATGTGGACATCACAAATGATTCAGATAGCTTAACCCGTGTGTGATGAGTTTGAATGTCAAAAGTTTTGGTTTGAATTTCCATGCTTACAGTGGTCATCCACGTCATTGCATAATTTGGGTACACAAAGGAGACTACAACACACCCACACTTCTTAATCGAGCAAGTTCAGTAATTAAATAGTGCTAGCTGACCTAAACATTACTCTAACAAATTAAAGAACGACACTTTTAATTAAACAAATCAAATAGTACTACTACGGCTGGTGCTCGTCGATATCCGCCGCTGCCTCCATGTCCAGCTCGCGCCCGACGGTCTCCTGGGGAAGGGGCTCCATGGCATCCATCGCACCATACTCGACAAGCATCTTGCCATCCGCGTCGCCATCTCTTTGGAAAAGGCCGCCACGAGCTGGGTGTGGGCGGACGCGATCTGGGCTTGGACGGGATCCGTCGTTGCATGTTATGCGGCGGAGGAATGGACGGCTGCTCAAACACTCTCGGTGATTGCCAGCTCTTCAGCCATGGGTTGCCAACCGTTGTCGGAGAAGCTTCGTTGAATTTGTGCGGTGACCTCCAGGATCTGGGCGTGGGCGGACCCGACATGGTCGTGGGCGGCCTCCATTAGGGCTAAGGCCACCGCTGCGGAACGGACATCTGCTATGCCGCTCTCGCTAGTTGCTATCCCCGAGGCAGATGTTGTTGCCGCCACCTGAGAAGTAACAACGGTCGTTTGGGCTGCCATTGCCGCCCGGTCGCAGATTGCGGCGGCGCTCATGCACCTTGTTAGCACGCGCATGGCAGCTGTAGCCGCGCTATCGCCGGAGTGGGCCACCGAAGATGCCCTCACGATGCGGGTCCATGTGCCCATCTTTCATCGGGGACGATTGAACAGTGAAATGATATTTGGGGAGCGAGCTAGTGTTCTTGAGACGCCGGTTGTGGACTGTAGCCGATGCACCTTCTCGCGTAAGCCATAGGCGTACTATACACCAACGGTGCTCCAGGATATTTTGTGCCGCATCTCACACGGTTCACGATAATAAACTATATGCGATCTACTTGATTTTTCATCTTGATTTGAACTACATAATGGGGTCCGCAATGACCTTTGGGCGGTGTTTGAATTGCTAGACCTTTTATCTGGAGTGAACATGCAACTATATGTGTGTCATAAAAGAAATGGAATTATTCTGGGTTCATTTGAACATTTTATGCATTAAATTGGTTTTCTTGCCATTTCGGGTGAACAATTCAAATTTGAATTCCATGCACATGCTCCAGTGCATATAAATTGGTTGAAAAATCAAATCTATGTCCTTGGGTGCATGCTTATAGGTCCCATGCAAGAAATGGGAATAAATTTCAAACACCAGGGCACCGTTGATTGCCGGCAATACATTGAGATGCCTGGTTTTTAAATTCAAGTAAATCCAAAACTCGTCTGAAATTCATGAAACTTGGCATGCTAACATGGAGCGGCATCAACATGCTGTGGTACAAATTTTGTCCCATTTGGCGCAGGTTTAGGTATATGCTTCTCACAAACCGGAGCTTCTCAAAACAAGCATGATGGTTTTTGGTAGGGATCGTCCCACCTTTGGGGATGAAACGATATCCATCGCCTCTTATTGGTTTCAATTTCTTTCTTGTGTCAACATAGAACAACAGGAGTGTTGTGTGAATTTTTGTGAATTTTCGGGATTCGTTTGGACATTTTTATGCATCAACTGAGTTTTCAATGCATTTATGTGCATAATTCAAATTTGAGCTACATGCACATGCTCCAGTGCATATAAATTGGTCCAAAAATCAAATTTGTGTCCTAGGGTGCATGCTTAGGTCCCATGCAAGAAATGGGAATGAATTTCAAACACCATGGCACCGTTGATTGCCGGCAAAACATTGAGATGTCTGGTTTTTAAATTCTAGTAAATCCAAAACTCGTCTGAAATTCATGAAACTTGGCATGCTATAATGGAGCGGCATCAACATGTCGTGGTACAAATTTTGTGCCATTTCGGGCAGGTTTGGGTATATTCTTCTCACAAACACGAGCTTCTCACAACAAGCATGATGGGTTTCGGTAGGGAAAGTCCCACCTTTGGGGACGTAACAATATCCATTGCCTCTTATTGCTTTCAATTTTTTTTCTGGTGTCAACATAGAACAACAAAAGTGTTGTGTAAATTTTTTTGATTTTTTGGGGTTTGTTTGGACATTTTTATGCATTAAGTGAGTTTTCAATGCATTTATGTGCATAATTCAAATTTGAACTACATGCACATGCTCCAGTGCATATAAATTGGTTGAAAAAACAAATCTGTGTCCTTGGGTGCATGCTTAGGTCCCATGCAAGAAATGGGAATGAATTTCAAACACCAGGGCACCGTTGATTGCCAACAAAGCATTGAGATGTCTAGTTTTTAAATTCTAGTAAATCCAAAACTCGTCTGAAATTCATGAAACTTGGCATGCTATCATGGAGCGGCGTCAACATGCCCTGGTACAAATTTTGTCCCATTTGGGGCAGGTTTGGGTATGTGCTTCTCACAAACCAGAGCTTCTCACAATAAGCATGATGGTTTTCGGTAGGGAACGTCCCACCTTTGGGGACGAAACAATACCCATTGCCTCTTATTGCTTTCAATTTTTTCTCATGTCAACATAGAACAATAGGAGTGTTGTCTGAATTTTTGTGATTTTTCAGGGTTCGTTTGGACATTTTTATGCATTAACTGAGTTTTCAATGCATTTATGTGCATAATTCAAATTTGAACTACATGCACATGCTCCAAAGGCATATAAATTGGTTGAAAAATCAAATCTGTGTCCTTGGGTGCATGCTTAGGTCCCGTGTAAGAAATGGGAATGAATTTCAAACACCAGGGCACCGTTGATTGCCGGAAAAACATTGAGATGCCTGGTTTTTAAATTATAGTAAATCCAAAATTCTGTTAACCATTCAGGTGACGCCACGTGTCTTGGTTTTAATGGCTGTAGGAGGTGCCGTGCTGACAGCTGCTTGACCTTGATCGAGCGGGAGGCGTCTGGCGCCGTCCGGTGTCTGGTGACCGAGAGGCGTGCAAGCTGTCCTCGAGTGTGCAGGCTCACCGGGAAGCGTCTGGCGAAGTCAGATGTCTTGAGCTCACTAGGAAGCGAGCCCTTTGACTTCCATGACCGCCCGCCTTGCTCGCAACCTCTCCATTAATGGCGCCCAAGCTACAGTTTAATTCGCTTTCTAAATATAGAACACTAATTGCAAACGTTTTAGTTAGAACATCAGTATGCAAACCGACAACTTCCCCAGGAAGCCAAGATAAAATGTGCCGAGCAGGATTTCTGCAGCTCTTGATCGCGAACGTTTTAGATAGAACACATGTATGCAAAGTGAGAGCAGCGCAGGATTTGTGCATCCCTTCAATGCAAATGGTTGTTTTGGATGACCCGTGTGCAACCACATACAAACAATTTGGTAAGATTTGTCAATTCTTGTAACACTGCGATTTGTCAAAATATGAAGCTAAAAATTACTAGTAGTATCTAATTTTTGCCACTAAAATTCAGTAATTAAGCATAGATTTCATTCATATATTAAGCAGTCGTCCTTAATTTATACAAATAGTTCAACTCGACAGCTGAACCGACCAAACTTTTCCCCAATTGTTGCCAACCACGTACTGAAATACCTAGTTCAACTATATATACTAGCTAATTTTAAGTACGTTGTACAGTTCCACCACATCTATAGTCAGATGAACTGAACAAAATAGCCCCTAAATACTACTACTACTGCGGAGGGGCTTTGTAATACTTACGGCTGCCTCTCCTCTGCCCGCCGAAGGCCAAGAAGAAGCGGAGGAGGAGGATCCTACCGACGAGCTGGGAAACCGCAATGCGGTGCCTGCCGCTAATGCAGCTTCAGCGACACTCACCTCGAATGCCCTCTGCCGCTCCAGACGACCCCTCTCAAAGCGGTGGTTCTCGTCGTAGATCTCCTCATTCCTCGCTTCTGAGGCAGTGTGTGCCGCGGCCACGGCGGCGGTAAGGCTCTTTGCGTGCTCGACGAGGCGCTCCTCCTCCTCCTCCCGCAGGAACTCGGTGTAGCGCGCAAGGTCGCTGACGCATGTGCGGGCATCCACCTTCGCCTCCCGCCATCGGGCGGCGGTGGCGGAGCGGATGATGACCCCGGCGGTCGACGGTGGGCTGGCGGTCACGGCGGCCGACGACGGGGTGGCGGCCACGACCACCACCTCCCGCCTTTGGGCTGCGGTGGCGGAGCGGGTGATGGCCACAGTGGCCGGCAGCAGGGTGGCGGCCATGACGGCCACCTCCCGCCTTCGGGCCGCGGCGGCGGAGTGGGCGATGGCCCTAGCTTTCGACGGTGGTGTGGCGGCAATGGCAGACGACAACAGGTGCCGACGGGCACCGGCGGCGGAGCGTGTGGTGGGTATTCCGCGCACACCCAACAGGTACGCCACGCGCACTACACTACGTCGGGGACTGCGCTGCCGCCGTGGTGTAGCCTCCCAACTGGAGCTGTTCTCTGATGACGGCGGAGTGGCTGAGCGACGACGACGAACTGGTGCCATTGGTGATTGTGGGAAAAGCAGACGAAATAAGCTACAGGGATGTAGGGGAAAATGCAACGCAGGACACGCCAGCCGTGAGGGTTTTTATAGCAGGCCGGTAAGCATTGGGATTTTGGGGGATTTCACCAAGTGGGTGGTAAGCTTGCACGAGAACCTGCGAGGTTGCATGGGAACGGGCTCATCGATGATTCATTGGCGCCACGGTTTGGCAAAAAGAACGACCCCAGCTGCGCAAGAAGCTTCTTGCGCTGTAAGCCGTCTGCGGCAACAGGGTGACAAGATGTGCGAGAAGAGGACGAAAGGCCACGTACACATACTGTTAATAAAAAAACGTGTGCGATTTAATTACCTACTATACCACTGTCTTGGTTTATATGTGTGATTTAACTAATAAAATACAAATGCATGTCGTCAAAGATTATATAGTTGGATTTGTATTTGAATATAGTTTCCAATTACTAGTAAAAATGCCCATGTGTTGCAACGGGAGAAAATAACTTTCTTAACATAAACTAATATATTAATTATTATTTAATTTTTGATCGACGTCAATTATTCCCAACATAAAAAAGATTTGTGTTTTCAACCATACTGTCTTTGCAAAAACAATTAATGCGTTCATGGATTTCCTAGTTCTGGAAGGAAAGGGGCTGAAGGAGTAGTGGAGTAATGTCAACTATTGATGTTCTGTTCATGGTGTGAGAGAGCTTTGGAAACTGTATTAACTTGAGGCTCACTGATCTAAACTCTTACGAACCAGTCTAACAAAGTGACACAAAATATTACATATGAGCGACATTTCAATGACTACGTCGAGGTGATGATAGAATCTGCAACCTCTAGTTCACGTCTGTGGATGGCATGGATCGCGGTGCACGGGAACAAGAATAACGGTCGGACACAGGACATAGTCAGGAGGTTGACGACATCTGGATGAGTATATTGGTGTGAGTAATTAAAAATTCATAAATTGAATGCGACGTAGGCTTGAGACGATTGACATAGAATGAAAGGCAAAATTAATCATTCACGAAGCGCGAGTCAAGCTCTTGTTTATCTGAATGGATTTATATTGTTGTTGTGGTTGTATGTGTTCAGCTAAAAGAGGTCTAATTGTTGAATGCGTGAAAAAAGGCACGGTCCAATATTGGGTATGTGCATGCACGTCCATCATCGTGCATGTGAATATACTTGCAGCCCAAAGATCCATCCTTCCTTTTAGTTCGCCTCATCCTTTCCTTTTTAATAGGAATTAGACATCCCACAATTCCGTTCCAGGAATTTATTCTTCCTTTTTAGTTCGCCCAATCCTTCATTAGCCAAAAGACAGCCACAATTCCGTTTGACCATGAAGATCCTTCCTTCCTTCTTTTATACCCCCTCATCACAAGGGAGCCCATAATCTTCCCTTTTAATAGCCTCATCCTTCCTTTTTTAATACCCCAAAGACAGCCCGCAATTTTGTTAAATATGGAGATACATCCTTCCTTTATACCGACAATTCACACTGTTATTATCATAAGGCTTCTTGTTGATATTACGTGAAGCATGCATGGCCTATATAAACTGGTATAAGTATATCTAAATGAGCGAGGTGGTATTATTGAACATCAAAGTACAATAGCTCAGTTGGCCGTAGTCGCTGTTGCCTATTCGATAGGGCTTTGAAGTCATGAGTTCAATCTCCAACTTTAACATTTTTTCCAGCGTGGCTCACGGTCCAAAATAAAAGGCCCATCCATGGCCCATAAGAGAGGCCAGTCGTGGAGAGATTTGAGGGCCCAGTAGATTGTTTGATCGACATGGATGTAACTTTTGATCGAGACCGACTTCACGTATATATAAACTGGTATAACGGTTTTTTAGTACCACCTCGCGTATATGTTTTAAATTCGAACTGAAAGCGTAAAATCACGGGAAGAAGCGTATTGTGACGGTGAACCCGATAAAGTCAATCTGTGCTTTATTATTAGGGAAAGATATAATTCTTAAAACATGCATTAACATTTTGTGGGTTAAATTTGAGGGCAAAGTATGGCACGGAATATAAAGGAGACTATAGACTAGATGGAGGTGGTACCACACGGCCGCTCTCTACGCAACGACGCAACTGTCGGCCGGCTTGTAGGCGACCATTTCCTGCGTGTTCAATAGCTCTATGCGTGTGGTTGCTTGCGGTTCAGGAGGCCACGACATGCTCTGCTCGTGTCCCACCGTGCGCGCTCTGCTCTCGCCTCCCTCCGGGTGCTCTGCCGTCGTCCCTCCATGCGTGTTGCCAGTGTTTGGGGCCGATGCACAATCATGCACGTTCGTGTGCAAGCGGTTGCGCCGGGCGCAGTGCGACGATGCAGTTACCCGCTGCAAAAACTGCCATGCGGACGCGCAGAGAATCCACACCGCCCGGCCCCCTTTTATTCCTCCGGCCATTTACCTTCATCTCTCGTCTCACACGAGAAAATAAGCACACCCATGAGGACACATACAGAGAGGACATCCAGCGGTTCCAATGGCGCTCCCAGCAGCCGCCGACGACAACGGCGGGCAGTTCACCACACATCACATAGTGGACACCCACGTGAGGGGGAAGGCCCTCTCGGTGGTGTGCACGAACGATCCGGTCCAGGTGGAGAGCTCCATCCAAACTATGGAGCGGTTCCTTGCCAAGGACAAGTACCGAGTGGTCGGCTTCGACCTCAAGTACACCATCGGTCGTGCCGGGCACGATCAGAAGGTTGCCATTGCCCAGTTGTGCGTGCGACATGATGTCCTCGTCTACCACTTCCACCTTGTCACAAGGCCTTGTGAGCGTTTCTCCAGGTTTATCAACAACTCCAACTATAGTTTGTCTACGGTGGACACCACCAACGATCTAAAAGCGCTCAAGGTTTCAGACTTGAAATGCCCAAATCTTGTCAACATCTAGAACCACTACAAGGTCTGGGGCAGCGACAGGAACAAACTGAACTCCCTGGTTGACCTCACCTTGCCATTATCGACCCCTACTACGCGAAGATGAAGAATGAGAGTAGTAAGGACAAGAACGCCTGGCACATTGTGTGGCATTAGAGACTGGATGAACAACTTGTCAAGTACGCGGCCATCGACGCGTACACAAGCTATGAGATGTACAGGCGGATCGTTAACATGAGGAAGTGTCTTCTTCCTGACAAAGACGAGGGATCGAGCCACATAGTAGTGGCAGGAGCATCACAAGAAGTAGATGACTAGACGATGGTCGTGTCTTCTTCATCTGGCTGCCCGTTTCTTTTGTTCCTCCTCATCCCTAACAGTTAATTGAGCTAAACTGTATGCCATGCATCGCACACGCAACTAAAATCCAAACCATGTTTGATGCATCCGTCATCGCAAATGTTTTGCACCTTTTTGATGGTTTTTTTACACCATCGTTTGTGATTATGGCATCGCACATAGTTTCGTCGAAGGGTCTCTGATCGTAGTGTCGCATTTGGACCATCCCGCAGTAGTGTATTTATAACAAAAAGTGAGGAACTTCCTTGCATCCGGCCATGGACATGGTGGGCCCCTACTGTCATCCTCTCCAAGTACAGTCCTCTGCCGATTCCTCTTCTTTGTTGACCATGTTGACAAAGCGAGAGGGCGGCGCTACGGCAAGCGCGCGGAGGACGAAGGCAAGGCCTCGGAGGTCGGTGTTAACGATTTAGGAGACGGTGGGGCGGCGATGCGTGTGCTAAGGCGGAGCCAGCCGTGGGAGGTGGAAGCAGGCGGCCCCGTTGGCGCTGGTTTGGTTTTAGCGGCAGGAGGAAGACAGGACTGAAGAAACACAACAGACTGTAAAAGCAGAAGGAGTACTTAACAACCTTAACTAAAACCAGCAGGGGCACATAACAACCATAGCTGAAAGCAGTATGAGTACTTATACAGGTTCAACCGTACAAAGCACGCCTCGAACAGTGCTACTTTGCCTATAGTTTACCAAAGGGTGAGGCCGCCAAGCCCCAGGACAAGGCCCAGGCGCCACCCCGTGCATCCACAACCTTCTGAAAGCGGCTTCATCTCGCAATGTGGTCAATAAATAGGATATTTGCTTTAGAGCCATGGAAAAGCAGGAACATAATCTTATGTCCCATTCTCCAAGATGGATGGGCACTGGTACACGTTGGTGCTATAGAAACGGTTTTTAACCCCTTTCCGCGACGGCATTTGGGACCGTCGCCAAGTGAGTGTGTGGGATAGGGTGTCCTTCCCACACGACCTAGAAACCCTCGGGGATATGGAGCAGTGATCCAGAGGCCTTCCAAAATGTAATCATGTGCGATGCAGCACTCACTAAATTCTTTCGCACGTGTGGTATTGGTGATTAAGCGTTTCTAACGACGCAGTGAAACCATACAGTCTGTCGTAATGAACTGTTTGGGAAACAGTATGTAAGGCACATGGGCCAACATATGAACTGTGTGTGATTTGTGCCCCATCACACACGAGTTTTCTGCGTAACCCGTCTGCCGTGCTAGACTCCATCGCACACGTTTGCCAACAATTACCGTCTGCGATAATGTTCTATCACAAATGGTTTAGGAGCCCCTTCGCACGCATACAAGTGCTACAGACTGTTTGTGATCTATTGGGTATCACCGACGGTTGCCGCAAGAGTGACGTGTGCTTTTCGTTTGGGATCCCACACGTTTCCTGAAAAAATTACGACTGGGATTGGATTTTGCATTGGGCACGGTTTACTCCCAGTTCTCGTGTGCAATAACGTGATATCACAAATGGTTCCGGAGACCTTACACACATGTAGTAGCGCTGCAAAACATTTGCGATCTGTTGTGTATCACCGATGGTTCCGCTATGATTGACTTTTGCTTTCCGATGTGGATCGCACACACTCATTTAGTTGAACCGTGTGCGGAGCAATTTCCAGGTTAAAACAAAAATATCCCATTTTGAATCGGCACGCAAAAAGCAAATTTGCCACAATATTCAATTGAACAAATAAACAAAAATATCCCATTTTGAATCGGCATGTGAAAAGCAAATTCGCCACAATATTCAATTGAACAAATAGTGTCCACAGGAAGACCATTCATTAGATTTCGCAACAATTGCAATTGAACATATGGTAGCTAAATTCCAATGATGTGTCCACACATATATGTATTACATAATTAATCATAGTGTATGAAATACGAAGACCTCATCAGATGGAAAACAATGGATCCATGCGTTATATGTTTATCGGCTAACTCTTACTCAATGTTTTAGGAGAAGGCATGCTGAAATCTTCATTATCATCAGTGGGATTGATGTAGTGATCCAGGAAGAAGTCACTGATAAATCTCTGAACCATCAGCAATTCACCGGTAGGAGGCGGTTCGGGGTCCTCGGTTTTAAGGTGAGCTGCAGTATTTTGAAGATCAGAATGTGCCACATGAGTGGAGTAGAAGATATTATTAAGATAGACTTACTGGTACTAATTCGCGAGGATCTTCACAACTATCAGCAGATTTGCAAATGGAGATCATGTGTCTACAAACATAGTATCCACAAAGGTTGGTCCCTGCTTCTTGCTAAGGACACTGAAATTTTTGTACAAAATTAGTCATGTATTTGTCCTGTTAGGAACAACCTAACCGGTGTTAGATGTATTATTTTTTATTTGGAAAAAATAGAAAGAGGTTTATTTAGAAGCTTGAATATTTGACTAGCGTAAGGAGAGGTATTTGCAGACTGTTGGATAAATTTTTCAAAAATAATGGATTTCGGTGTATTATCGGAGAAACGATCTCGTGCTGCAGAGGTAGTTCCCTCTTGGACAGGTTCCCTGGTTTAGTTTTTCACAATGCGAGCACACTGCAAATGATGATGAATTTTGACAACATCAATTATTTAACCATATATGAATGAAAATTCATAGAATTCAATACCTATCCATGAATTGCTGAAGATGCATCAGGTCCTGAGCGTTTGTTGACTCTCTGAGAGAAACGATGTAGTAAACTGTGTTCTTGTTTGGAACAATGAATACCAATATCCAGTGATCGCTACATATTAAGAGAGCCATGAACTTACAAATTATGTCAAAACCGGAAAGACAATAAGTGTACGCGTGGTTGTTTACTTGACTTACCGTTCATGATATGGCCAGAGAAATGATTCTGCATGGGACATGTTTTCAAAGAGATGGATGACCGTGTTAACGACCCAGTCCCATAGGTCCTTAACATGTATTGCTGTGCCATTTGCTAATTTAGGATCTATGCAATACACACCCTCCCTTTTTCTTCTCTGCGCATTCAATCCCCTTAGAGGAACAAAATGCAGTTAGCTCTTTATCATTTACAGCCTTGTATGGAGAAGTTGATCAGAGTTTGTTAAGTACTTACAAAATCAGGCATCTAACAAGAGTGGCATCGAGCACGCTGAAGTTGAAGAAGAGATGTAAGTTCGCGAAAATCACATTGATGGAACCAGCATCGTGTCGGAAATGCTCTCTATTGTTGTGGACTAGCAAACCATGAAGACCTGCTGACATTTGATCCATGCAATATTCATGTAACTCGCGGCAACTGGAGCTGCACTCATCAAAGTATTCGCCAACAAGAAATGACTGGCCATGGACGTAATTGTGTGCTTCAAGTACGTTTTCTTTACTTTTTGCAAGCAACAAACGTACTTCTTCATCATCCATGGCGTCCTCCCTGATTCGAACAAGCTGCTGTTAATTTGGTTCTGGGTGATGAGTGCTTTAAGTAAGAGGCAATCGTTCTCTTTCCTCTTCACACTCCCGCTGCGCTTCCTCGTGGTCGTGGGTGTAGCCTTTTTGGCCACTTCCTTCTTGGTACTTGAAGCATTTCTAGCAGAATGTTTGGTTGCCTGGAAGGTAGACTGCCAAGCAAATGGTGAAGCTTGGACGGACTGCTTAGCAGACAGTTTATCTATGCCGGACCGCTGAGCTACCAGTGCTGCTGTGACGGCCTGCTGGGCTGTAGGAGTAGAGGCATCGGACTGCTGACCATGCGTTGAAGCTATGTCGGGTTTCTGCGCAGGTGGTGCCAACTTGTTGATGTGCTGAGTAGGCCGTGCCAACGCATTGGTTTGCTGAGCAGGAAGTGCTAATGCATTGGTATGCTGATCACATGATTGCGGACCGACGGACTGATGAGCGATGGTTACGGACCTCTGCATCGCTTAGCGTGCAGTTTGAAGCATCGATCGCTTAGCGATCTGTTCCCCAGTGTTGGTCTCGCCGAGCATGTGCTGCACTGGTTCTCCCCTGTTGCTTGACGCCGGCATCTGAACCGGTGGTGCGTCTTCAGCAGTTGTAGGCCTTTCCACTGGCTGCTTTGGGGCAGAGGATGATATGGCATGTACGCCACAAAGTCGGGCCGGCTGATCACAGGTTGATGCATCAGCCCGGGAGAGCTGTTGTGGCAAGGAGAGCGTTACCGATTGAGGGGCGGCAGTGGTTTCTCTTGGCGAGGCTTCAGGGATCTCATCGATGAACTCTATTTACTTTCGTGGCCACTGGATGTGATGTAACTGTGATTCTCCCAAGGTCCTTTGCTCATGAAGTCTCCTAGGACATTCTTCAGGGCAAATTCATTGAATCCAGGCTTTACTTCAGTCACGTAGCACTTCACACAGCCCGACTTCAATTGCACATTCTCCAAGAAGAGGCCATCTTCCAAGAAGGGTGGGCAAACCCAGGATGTTGCACATTTTAATGTACCTTCATAATGTGTAAGCACGCCCTTCAGTCTATCTTGCATTCCAGATAAATCAGATATAGCATCATCACGAGCATCTGTAGTCTCAGTGTCACTAGGGTCAGCTGATGCACAACTACTCTTGTGCAGTGTTGTCGCGCAATAATCAGCATCCTCCATGCCCGCCTCCCCTCCCATCTGTTGGCTATGTGTCAGTGTTAGAGTCTTCTGCATCATCATTGACTCCTCAACATCCTTTCACACAGCCGGATAAATCTCCTTCCTCAACCTTTCATACAATGCATTATGCTTCATTTCACTCCTTGCTTTTTTCATGTTGCGCCTCTCTTCTTTGCTGAGTGTGAAAGCCCTCTTGTGCAGGACATTAACACCTATACCCCTCCAGGGGGCTGTTTTGTTTCCAGAGCAATGGACAGAATGTCACATGGCCCTGAATTCTTGTAGAACCTTCCAGGGATCTTGGAAGCCTCTAACATCACTTCATATAGTTTGGCGTCACGTGCGTTTCAATGTAATAATTTCCGTCATCACACCTCTTTGCATGTGCCCGCAAGTAGTCACTGGTGCGTTGACCCCTGATTTCACTAATGGCTAGATTCCCACCCGCCACTACTGCTTCTTTATCCTCATGTTCCCATATCAGTTTCGTGCCGTAGTATCCTACCACACCCATACGGTGGGGGTGTATGTTCTTCTTCTGAAGTTCCAATTGCTTGAAACTTTTCTCAGCAAACTCTTTTGTTTCCCTGACCCTTTTGAATTCTGCCCAATCTACCTTTGTAATTTGGGGGTATGCGGGGATTGGGTCCTTGCCTTCACTCAAGTACTTCTTGTACATCACGTGCTTCCAGTTTTCTCCAAGCATCCCTAGCCTTCTTCAGTGCAGCGTGTTCCACCTGCATTCTCCACTGCTCTTGAACGTTGAAGTGATCCACGATCTCCCGGACTATCCTTCGACGTGTTTATGTGTTAGCCTTCCAAAACCCCGGCAGATTAATGTTGACCCTTGCCCGGCCAACAAATCCACACACACTCCTGAACCTCATGCATGCTTTATCTGGTTTTGTTGGAGCCCAAGACTTTAAATCAATCTCGGTTACTTCATATACACCTTTAGGCTGGTGTGTGGGCTTCCTTGGAGCGTTCCTCCATGTCCTGACCGGAAGGGTAATTGCTGCAACTCTATCCCGTTCAAGACTACTTGATCCCTCACAATCTACTGAATACATAGGGTTGTCCGAATCAGATGAAGATATATGGCCTGAAGCATGAGTGTTGTAGTTGCTACTCGGCATCTATAGAGAATAAATGCGAAACTCAGGAAATGAGGTTAAGCATAAAACTAACAACTTGGTATCAAGCTTTCTAAACATGCCATGCAATAATTTAGAAAATGTACTGCTAATTTGTTAAGTTTGTGTCACTTTCGAGCGCCATGATCTGTAAATAGGCAGTAACTTACTGGAACAAATACAACTTATATGTAGTAAGGAAGGTAGATAATGAATATATATACACTCTGTTATTTTATAGCCAATTTGGGAACATACGGAACGAAATTGGAAGAGGGGTTGCAAGGAAATGTGCCTCACCGCGATGGAGAGCAGTAACTAACAGGCTTCTTAATGCAAACCCGGACGGACCACAGGAGAGACGAGGGTTACTGCATCGATATGCCCAAGGGTGGCTGGCGAGAAAACGAAGACAGCGAGGCGTGGGCCGCCTCGTGTAGGGAACGACAGTGGAGGTAGGCTTGACACCGAAGAGCGGGCACACGGCCGGGGTGAGCACGGCGGCGCCGGAGAGGGTTCTGCTATGGATCTGGGGGAGGGGGGGAGCTGGCAAAGGAGATTGGGTGGACTAGTTGAGTGAAACGCGGGCGGATGGTGGGGGGTGTTGGGGACTCTGGGTGTTGGCGGCCTAGGTGAAAAGGTTGAAAAATATCCCCGGTCGCCGCGCGCGCGGAAAGGCCTATGCAAACAGTTGCATCTAAGCGCTCGTGTGCACAAACAGAATAACCTCATTTGAAATGAAGACGTACTAATTTTGAAATGAAAACGTGAGTTCATCGTTTCGCCTCTAAATTTTTCCCACGTAAACCAATCACAATCTTACCACGGGTTTGATTTGCTGGCGCATTTCAGGTCTCGTGTGCTATATGTAAGACATTTTTTGGCATTTACCGTGCATGTTGGACTGCATTTCCTGTCGAAAGGGATGAGGATTGTCGTTCGATCTGGGAGCATCCAACGGTGCAGACGTACGATCTGTGGGGTTTGGGTTCTGGCCAATCAGAACACATGACTCTGATCACGCGCACAGCAAAGGGGGGGATCGGCCACGGTTTGGTAGGCACACGGCTTTCGTGTGTGAACCGTGTGCTATTTGAAAACATTTTTTTGGGAGGGGCTATTTGTAAACATTTACATATGCTGTCGAAAGGGATGAGGATCGCCGTTCGATCAAGGAGAATCCAACGGCGCAGACGTACGATTCGTGGGGTTTGGGTTCTGGCCAATCAGAATGCACGACTCATATCATGCGCGTGGCAGAGGGGGGGGGGTGCATCAGCCACGGTTTAGTGGACACACGACTTTCGTGAGTGAACGGTGTGCTCTTTGAAAACATTTACATTACCTAACATCATATTTTTGTTCGAATGAAAACATGAGTTCATCGTTTCACCTCCAACTTTTTTCCACGGTAAGAAATCAGGAGTATAGTGGAGAGTGTCATATACTAGTATCATGAATATACATTATATATGATACTAGTGTATGATACTACCTTTAATTAATTATCGCGCCTAGTATAGTACATAGAGTATAGTATCATATATAGATCATATTTATTGCCATGCATGACACAAATTAGGATCGCATTTAACATGATACGGTATCTACCTATATGTTACTCTAACCCTCTTTATATATATTTAATTATTTGCCACATTAGCATACTTGCTATTTATGAGTGCATGACATCGTCGGCTATGATACCACCACTATGGCCAGCTTTATATAGTGGGGAGTATCATATACTATATATATAGTATCATGCATATGATACTAGTGTATGATACTACGTACGTACCTTCATAGTGCATATATAGTATCATAGAGTAGTATATATCATAGATGACCGTATTTATGGCCATGCATGACACAAAGTAGTGTAGCATTTATTATATATATATATATTATATATATATGTTACGGTATCTACCTATGTTACTACTTCTTTGCCACATCATCATATTTTCTATTCCCGAGTGCATGATACCGGCTATGATACCCCCACTATGGCCACCTTAATAAGGCTGGTCGTCGTATGGGAGTATCAAGCGGTATGATGCATGCCAATTAGACTTATTGGATGATGTGGTACATAGTTAAATGAGGAAAGAGAGGGTGTGGTATCATATCATGACACCGTAGCATATATAATGTTGTACTACTTATGATAATGCAACCTAATATACTAACTTATGATACTATGCTTGCGCGCATTACAGAGATATTGCCGATCATATACTTGTATCATGCATATAAACTCCCTCCTTTCCGGTTTGTAGGCTTATCTCAAAATTTAATTTTTCCATTTTATAAGGCTCAATTTGTTTGTTCCCCATCACATGTTCAGATTCCAAGGTGCATTAAATCATTGCATGCAAGTATTATGAGAAAGTTGACCAATGCATGTACTTTATGCATGCATGTATTGCAATTAATACATTGGAAATCATAATTTTTTGAGGAAAACAAAAGCATTAATTGGGTGTTTTTGCAAAATACAAAAAGTATTCCACCACTCACCATCTACCTTGGTTGGTGAGATTTTTGAATTGAGCCCTCTAAGGCTGGTTGTAATGGGGAGTATCATATACTAGTATCATGCATATGATATATACTAGTGTATGATACTACTTCCGTAATGCATAGTATCATAAGTTAGTACCTTAGGTTGCCTTATTAATTGTCATGCATCACACAAAGTAGTACAACATTTAATATGACACGGTATCATGATATGATACCACATCCTCTCTTTCCTCATTTAATTGTGTGCCACATCATCCAGAAAGTCTAGTTGGCATGCATGATACCGCTTATGATACTACCATTACAACCAGCCTAAACCGGAAAGGAGAGAGTAAGAGACTAGCCACAATGGAGAGTAACATACACTAGTAATGTACACATAACCCTAGACTATGTTACAACCTTCATAGTGGGTAGTAACATAAGTGTAGTGTCATGCAAGGCTTCATTTATTAGGTTACAGACTCATATTGCATTGGGACATGTGACGTTACAGTAACTAGCTAAGTTACTGAAACTATGTCTCTCCTCATTAACTTATTGCCACATAAGCAAGTTTGCTGAGTTGGAATCGATGCTACTCCTGAAGTTACTCCCACTTTGGCTAGTCTGATACTAGCTAGTCTATGATATACTAGCTACCTCACTAAGAGCATGGTTAATAATACAGCCAAGGTTCGGCTATAAGAAGTTGCCATGTCATATACAGCCAACCTCTTAGCGGGCATGTACAACAATAAGTTTTAAATACATACTAGTTTATTAATAGTTGTCCCACCTTACATAACCACAAAGTGTCTTGGGTCTCGTGTTGCAGCTGGCTCTACTAACCAAGAGCTCGCTTCTCTTCTCTCTCCTCTTCTCTTTCATCCAACTAATAAGCACATATATATTATTCTATTCCTTATAGCCTGCTTAGACTACCCACAGTGGGAGTAACATAGGTAGTAAATCACACATATCTAGATAAAATAGATGATGTGGCAAGCAATAAATGAAGAAAGAGAGGAAAGTTCTAACATAGCTAGTTACTAGTAGTATGAGTTACATCACACATCTCAAGGAAAGATGAGTCTATAGCCTAATAAATGAAGTGTTGCATGTTACTACGCATATGTTACTCCCCACTATAGAGGTAGTAAAATAGAATAGTAACATTCTATGTTACTACCCATTGTGGCTAGTCTTATGTCACTCTATTGTACTTTCTCTAATGCAAAGTATCGTATAGTAGCTAGTATCATATGGAGTACTTTATTTATATTGTCATGCATGAAACATAGTAGCATAGCATTTATTATGATATGATTTCATGATATGATACTTAACCCTCTCTTTCTTCATTTAATTAATTCTATGACAGCTCATCAAAATTGCCTAATTGGCATGCATGATACTAGCTATGATACCCCCTTACTATCAGCCTAGCAAAGAAGGTGTATAGATCATTTGTGCGTCGCTTTGTGAGTTTTCATCCGTTTGTTCGAGAAGCGGGGAGAAGTTTCAAACATTTCGGCCGTGAGGTGCGGCCACTGGCGTAGGCCTAGTTGGTATTTTTGTCGGCGTCCTGGGAATGGGGGTACCCAGACTTGGCTGCCTGCTTTCCGGGGCGTGGCTCCACCAACGGCCTGGTACGACCCATCTTCGTCAGCAATCACTCAAGACCCTCGCGAGGGGCCAAGCCTCGCGAGGCGGACGACGCCAAGACCTCCACTAGGGCAGGCTTGCTAGGCTGGCTCCCGAGGAGCGGAGATATCAAGGCAAGGGGCACCCCGCAAGGTGCTCTGACGTGAGCCGTGACGATTAAGGCCAGGCGGGCGCCAATGGGCGCAGAGTGTCAGTTTCTTCTTTGGTGCTAAAGGGGCAAGCACAGGCGAGGAGTCCCGAGGCATCAGGCATCACTACAAAAAAAAGAAACTTCCATGATGATACGTGTTTGTCACGATGGGTCACTTTTTCATCATGCATGTACATCCATGACAATTTTATGATGTAATCAAGATAGTCATACCCGTGCTGTCGTAGAAGTGTTCCATGACATTACCAAAATTATCATCACGGAAGTGTCCACTTCCATGACGATAAATCACGCGTCAGAGAAGTGCTTTCATCAAGGGTGACCGCCACATGGCATCCACCGTAACGGGTCACCGTTAAGCTATCGGGTCTGGTTTTGGATCCGATAACCCGTTAATAGCCCGGACCAATGGGAAATTTCCACATGTAAAACTCTGATTGGCCGGAGGAAACACGTGTCCGCTCGTCAGTGGGTCAGATAGGCGCCTATGATATGTCGACACGTGCGATGGCCCACCACCGGCCCATTTAGCTTACAAAGGCCGGCCCGTTTGACTTGGTCAAAAGTTAGCGGGCTGGCACATGAAAAGCCTGTTAACGGTCTCTTTGCAAATATCCCATTTTACGGCCCAATAATTCACGGCCCATTAGGGCCTAACCGAAATTGGCCCAACAACATCATGTGGGTCGTCAAATATAACACCAGCCCGTTTCACTTTCGGCCCATGTATGGCCCACGACGTCTTTCGGCCCATATGAGTCCTTCGTATCTTTAGGCCCTTTAGAGGCCCACGGTGATTCTAGCCCATAATGAATAGTAAATTTCTTTGTACCCATTAACGGCCATTGATTCACAAGGGCTGTTTCCACCCGGTGTTAGCTTTCGGCCTACTGATGGCCCATACGTTCTTGGGCTCCTTTCCGGCCCTCGATTACTTCCGGCCCGTTACTGGCCTATTCCCCTAATGGGCCAAATTCGGCCCGTGGCAAGAGTCGGCCCGTTTTTGGCCTGTTAACCCGTTGCGCCATTTCCAGCCCATCCTATATTCTGTCCCATTAACGACCCGTTATGCCTATAAGAAGTAAGCCTTTGTTGACCTCCGGCCTGTTAAAGGTCTGTTACCGTGCTAGGCCGATACCAATTACCCCCGTTTACGGCCCATGTAGACCCATTTATCTGACGGACCGAGGCCCACCAATTCTACGGCCGTGTTGGAGGCCCATTTAAAGACGTCCCATAGGAGGCCCATGGATCCTATGGCCCGTAGCAGGGTCAAGGCTACCACGGCCCGTATATGGCCCATGGTTGTTGCGGCCACTAGCAAACTAGGGAAAAAAGACTAGGAAATAAATAAGTCGGAAACTAATGCTAGGCTATTAAGGCGATTGCACAGATTACATCCACTGGGCATCAAAGATCGCCACTAGTGCAAATATAGGGAACACCCTACACTATACAAAAATGGCTTCTTTGTTTTCTTGACCGGTGGCTGCACGTTAAGAACAAATTTTGTATCGCAACAAAACAAATTACAACTATTAAACAAAAGGAAGGTTGGCATAAAAGTTAATAGTCTGGCAGATAAATGCACCACCAGAAGTTCAGAAGCTCAGTTCGTTTGACCTGACTCTTACGTTTTCATGCCGTATTGTCCAATGGAGCACAATAGCCTTCACCTTCATTTCTCCAAGGCTCCTGAAAAACATAGCAAATGTATGATAGTCTGGTTTCAAAACCATGCATATCTTGACGACATCGAATAATGTCTGTCCTTGTTTCACAAAGGGTCTCCGTTAGGGAATGGACTTGTGTCTGGAGCGCAGATATAACATTGTTTTGAGCTTGCATATCTTGATCATGAGGCAGTTTGGACGAGATTGCCTTAACAACCAACCTAGTATTACGCAGAAACGTGCTTTTGGCACTTTTAGTGGATAGGTACTGACCCACTGCAGCAAGAGCTGACATTGTGGTTATAGTTGCCTCGCCACCTTCAGAAGGTGGTGGTTCCACCATTTTTCCATAGCTTGCTGAAAAGTTGAGTTTTTACATTAGTAGTACCGCAACGTAAGATATTAAGGAGGCGGAAAAACCAAACAAAATAGCTTTGGTCTATATACAGAACTTATTCTGGTGAACCCATGTAAAATATTAGTTGTATTTTACTGCAAAGTACATAATAAAACTAGGTTCCAAACATATGACCATGTACCATGGCTAATGTATTGTCCATTTCTGCTCATTGTATTTACGGCTAAGGATAAAGAGACAAAGTTTATAATACGGTAAGCATAGTATGACATCATTCATATCACAAAATAACCGAGAACAGACAAACAGGAACTTGTAACGTTGTGTGGGCAAGTCCATCACGGAACTAGATTACAGGTCAAGATCAAAGGAACATCACTCCTCTCTTTTAAACCTTGTAAGGTGCAATGATACACTAAGACAATTGTGTATAAAATTTTAAAGAGTAATAGACATTGGCTGCAAACCATGCAGTTCAAGGCACAAGTTAGAGTAAGTAGTAGTTAAAAGGCATGAGGATTAAGGAATTAAATAGCGGCTTGTACTAGTGTAGTCATGCCCTTCGTCTTGCTGGTGTCACAGTCCTTGAAGATTTCCACTACATTTGGTTCAGGTACTTTTTGCTCCTTGCGGGCTTTCCTCTGCATTTGGAACAAGTCAATATAGATTTGATAATATGGTACGGTGAAAAGAGTGAAACAACAGCTAATTACAAGAGCCTCACAATGTGCAATATAGCTACAAGATCCTGTCGTCTGTTGGAATTTCACTTTCGTACAGTTGGCCTTGTTATTTGAACAGTTCGCCTACAAGAAGATAGATTTGTGTGGCACATGCGTAAATAGGACTTCAACATGTGATCCGATCACATATATATAATGTACCTGATACTTCGGATCAGACCAGTGTTAACGAGGCCTCTCTAGTCTTCATCCGATATATTTTCCACTGGAGATGTTTGGGCAAGTTCACTGTTAGCCTTGCCTTCAAAGTGAGATTTCCTCAAGTTATACCGATACTGTCACAGAGCAGACTTGAAAACATGGGTGCAAGCTTGTCTAGTCGCATCTTCCTGGCTATCCAACTTGAACCTCATCTGTTGAAAATTATGGGAGTCTCATTATCAGCACCTAGAAAGTATTGAACATAGCAAGACGATATTACTAGTTTCCATACATAACCATACTTACAGATAAATGGTCGAGCAAGGTGTTGAACTGGGTTTCATCTTTGTCATTCCTGTACTGAATCCATGTTGGGAGGATACATACATGACACCTAACGGCAACCGCTGCCTCTGATACTAACTTGGCTGACTCTGTAGCATCACGTGGACTTTTTAAACCTGCCTCAAAACGGATCTCCATTCTTCCTCCTCTAGATTTAGTTAACCTATCGAGCATTATCCCTGATGTTTGTTTCCTCTTGCGCCTAGGTGCTAGTCCAACAACGAACATAGGAAGTGTTAGTGTACATCAAACTGTGAGACTACATATAAAGAAGCATGCAACTGTAACTTGACTCCAGCAACTACCTTCTTGTTGTTGAAGCTCACAAAGTCCATCTGATCTTGCCACTCATCTTGTCTCAAGAGTGCTTCGGAAGTAGTGTCAGGTGGCAAGGGAGCTTGGGAACGTGTTGCTAGCTGAGTTGACCAACAAGTAAATCATGCAGCTGGTGGTACAGTGGAAGGTGTTGCAACAACTAGGGTTGTCTCTGCTTGTTTGGTGGCAGCTATTTGTTTCTGTTTGGCTTGTTCTGCAGCTCGTGTAGCACGAGATACCTTGTCGGTACAATTTTCTATTGGACTTTGACCTTCTATTGCACCATCAGTACCAGCAGAATCTGCAGGATTCTTCCGCTTCCCTCTCCCTGTCGCTCTGTGTTGCTTCCTCTTTCTCTGTGCCATGTTAAGTCAAGCCGACAAGAAAACCGAATAACAATTTAGTTCTTCAGAACAAATTGATGTGTGATACAAACGAACTGAACTTTTATGTTAGACAACCACATGATAGGAGGATGTAATATGTACAGAAAACAGGACAGCATGAGATAACCAGAACTATGATGTGTAAACTAAGCAGAAGACATTTCACTAAATTAGAAGCAATGCAATGGAAGGTAGACACCGTATGAAAGATGCTACAAATATCTCTCTACCAAGTTAACAGTGTCTCATCATAAATGTCGTTTAAACAAATGTGAAGTAGTACAAGAAATAAATCATATGCAAGATGCAAACAACATCACACTACCAAGTTAAAGGTCTCTCGTCATTAGTGCCATTGCATATTCGCAGCATTGCATATTCACAGCTTGTGATGTGTAAACTAAGGAGAAGGCATTTCAACAAATTAGAAGAATTGGAAGCTAGACACCATATGAAAGATGCAATGAATATCACTCTACCAAGTTGAAACTGTCTCGTCATAAGTGTCATTTCAACAAATTAGAAGTAGTACAAGCTAGAAAAGAATGCGAGATGTAAACAACATCACACTCCCAAGTCAAACGTGTCCTACAATAAGTGATTGTTGCAGGTTACACAACAGTAGTACTTTGATGTAAGAACATGGTGTGATAGACAGATATTGTATGTTGTAGAAATGGAACACGTGTCTTAGTCATAAGTACTCCCTCTGTTCCAGAATAGATGACCCAACTTTGCACTAACTTTGTATTAAAGTTAGTACAAAGTTGAGTCATCTATTTTGGAACGGAGGGAGTATAATGTGTAAAGTAATCAGATGAAATTCAACAAAATTAGAAGCAATACAAGCTAGACATCGTACATAACATGCAACCACATATAACAGTGCCAACTTAGAGGGAGCACATGTGATGGTGCACTAGGGGAGACGTGCTTATCACCAACACAACTATGTTGAGTGTCTATGCATGTGTGTCGGTGTACAAAAGTAGGGGCTCTCCTTTTGACCCCTTTACTTGTGCACGGGCAGTCAGAGCCGCGCCCGCGGCCACACTTAACAATGCAAAGGACGGAAGCCGGAGGAAAACCGAAGCACAAGACGAACAAGGCAATGCCAAGACTAGAAGCACTAAAGAGCAGAGAGGCAAGGTGGACTCCCCGCGGCAAGACCCTTGCCGGGGTGGTCTCTGTGGCCTCGACAAGAGCCTTGCCGGGGCAACTTTCCCAACGCCAGCAGAGCGAGCCGCCCTTGAGCCCACGGGTTTCAAACACCGTCAACAACTACATTCGAACCAGGGCTCGGGAGGCACCTCTGTGGTGGCATGCAGATCTTTGTCAAGATCATAAATACACAGGATCAGATGAGGACCAGAAGACGGCGACCCTCGGTGGGATCCTAGCCGAGGAAATCCACAAGACCCCCAACAAGCGCCTTGCCGGGGACGACTGCGAAGCCACGGCAAGACCCTTGCCGAGGGCATTAGTGAGGCCACAGCCAGGCCCGCGTCAACAAAGACTCCACCACCGTCCCCATGCAACCGCTAGCTCAACCAGCTGGGCAGGCACCTGCGTGGCGACGAGTGACCTCTACACCGACCCAACAAGCACCTGCGTGGTGGCATGCAGATCTTCGTGAAGGCTCCACCACCGCGCCACCTCAGCAGCCTGTTGCTACCTCTTGAGCACTGCATTGGATTTCCTTGAAGAGGAAAGGATGATGCAGCAAAGTAGCGTAAGTATTTCCCTCAGTTTTTGAGAACCAAGGTATCAATCCAGTAGGAGGCTACGCACGAGTCCCTCGTACCTACACAAAACAAATAACTCCTCGCAACCAACGCGATAAGGGGTTGTCAATCCCTTCACGGTCACTTACGAGAGTGAGATCTGATAGAGATGATAGATAATTTTTTTTGGTATTTTTGTGATAAAGATGCAAAGTAAAATAAAAAGCAAAGTAAAAAAGCAAAGGTAATAGTAAAGTGTTGGAAGATTAATATGATGAAGATAGACCCGGGGGTCGTAGGTTTCACTAGTGGCTTCTCTCAAGAGCATAAGTATTTTACGGTGGGTGAACGAATTACTGTTGAGCAATTGACAGAATTGAGCATAGTTATCAGAATATCTAGGTATGATCATGTATATAGGCATCACGTCCGAGACAAGTAGACCGACTCACCTGCATCTACTACTATTGCTCCACTCATCGATCGCTACCCAAAGCATGCATCTAGAGTATTAAGTTCAAGAAAACAGAGTAACGCCTTAAGCAAGATGACATGATGTAGAGGGATAAATTCATGCAATATGATAAAAAACCCATCTTGTTATCCTCGATGGCAACAATACAATACGTGCCTTGCTGCCCCTACTGTCGCTAGGAAAGGACACCGCAAGATTGAACCCAAAGCTAAGCACTTCTCCCATTGCAAGAAAAACCAATCTAGTAGGTCAAACCAAACTGATAATTCGAAGAGATTTGCGAAGATAACCAATCATACATAAAAGAATTCAGAGAATATTCAAATATTGTTCATAGATAATCTTGATCATAAACCCACAATTCATCGGTCTCAACAAACACACCGCAAAAACAAGATTACATCGAATAGATCTCCATGAGAGAGGGGGAGAACATTGTATTGAGATCCAAAAATAGAGAAGAAGCCATCTAGCTACTAACTATGGACCCGAAGGTCTGAGGTAAACTACTCACACTTCATCGAAGGGGCTATGGTGTTGATGTAGAAGCCCTCCGTGGTGGATGCCCCCTCCGGTGGAGCTCCGAAACAGGCCCCAAGATGGGATCTCGTGGGTACAGAAGGTTGCAGCGGTGGAATCAACATAGGCCCCCAAGCTTTTGGCTCTTGTTCTGATCGTTTGGGGGTACGTAGGTATATATAGGAGGAAGAAGTACGTCGGTGGAGCAACATGGGGCCCATGAGGGTGGAGGGCGCACCCTGGGTGGGGTGGGCGCGCCCCCCTACCTCGTGGCCTCCTCGAAGCTTCCTTGACTTAGGGTCCAAGTCTCCTGGATCATGTTCGGTGGGAAAATCACGTTCCCGAAGGTTTCATTCCGTTTGGACTCCGTTTGATATTCTTTTCCTGCGAAACTCTGAAATAGGCAAAAAAACAACAATTCTGAGCTGGGCCTCCGGTTAATAGGTTAGTCCCAAAAATAATATAAAAGTGGAAAATAAAGCCCAATATTGTCCAAAACAGTAGATAATATACCATGGAGCAATCAAAAATTATAGATACATTGGAGACGTATCAGGCATCCCCAAGCTTAATTCCTGCTCGTCCTCAAGTAGGTAAATGATAAAATCAGAATTTTTGATGCGGAGTGCTACTTGGCATAATTTCAATATAATTCTTCTTAATTGTGGTATGAATATTCAGACCCGAAAGATTCAAGACAAAAGTTCATATTGACATAAAAATAATAAACTTCAAGCATACTAACTAAGCAATTATGTCCTCTCAAAATAACATGGCCAAAGAAAGTTCATCCCTACAAAATCATATAGTTTAGTCATGCTCCATTTTCGTCACACAAGAATGCTCTCATCATGCACAACCCTGATGACAAGCCAAGCAATTGTTTCATACTTTAGTAATCTCAAACTTATAAAATCTCACACAATATATGAGCGCGAGCCATGGACATAGCACTATTGGTGGAATAGAATATGATGATGGGGGTTATGTGGAGAAGACAAAAAAGGAGAAAGTCTCACATCAATGAGGCTAATCAATGGGCTATGGAGATGCCCATCGATTGATGTTAATGCAAGGAGTAGGGATTGCCATGCAACGGATGCACTAGAGCTATAAATGTATGAAAGCTCAACAAAAGAAACTAAGTGGGTGTGCATCCAACTTGCTTGCTCACGAAGACCTAGGGCACTTGAGGAGGCCCATTGTTGGAATATACAAGCCAAGTTCTATAATGAAAATTTTCCACCAGTATATGAAAGTGACAAAACAAGAGACTCTCTATCATGAAGATTATAGTCCTACTTTGAAGCACAAGTGTGGCAAAGGATAGTAGCATTGTCCCTTCTCTCTTTTTCTCTCATTTTTTTGGGCCTTCCTTTTTTTATGGCCTTTCTGTTTTTTTATTCCTCACTTGGGACAATGCTCTAGAAAATGATGATCATCACACTTCTATTTATTTACAACTCAATGATTACAACTCGATACTAGAACAAAGTATGACTCTATATGAATGCCTCCGGCGGTGTACCGGGATATGCAATGAACGAAGAGTGACATGTATGAAAGAGTTATGAATGGTGGCTTTGCCACAAATACTATGTCAACTACATGATCATGCTAAGCAATATGACAATGAATGATGTGTCATAATAAAAGGAATGGTGGAAAGTTGCATGGCAATATATCTTGGAATGGCTATGGAAATGCCATAATAGGTGGTATGGTGGCTGTTTTGAGGAAGATATAAGAAGGTTTATGTCTGAAAGAGCGTATCATATCACGGGGTTTGGATGCACCGCCGAAGTTTGTACCAACTCTCAAGGTGAGAAAGGGCAATGCACGGTACCGAAGAGGCTAGCAATGATGGAAGGGTGAGAGTGCGTATAATCCATGGACTCAACATTAGTCATAAAGAACTCACATACTTATTGCAAAAATCTACAAGTCATCAAAAACCAAAGCACTACGTGCATGCTCCTAGGGGGATAGATTGGTAGGAAAAAAACATCGCTCGTCCCCGACCGCCACTCATAAGGAGGACAATCAAAGAACACCTCATGTTTCAAATTTGTTACATAACGTTTACCATACATTCATGCTACGGGACTTGCAAACTTCAACACAAGCATTTCTCAAATTCACAACTACTCAACTAGCACGACTTTATTATTATTACCTCCATAACTCAAAACAATCATCAAGCATCAAACTTCTCTTAGCATTCAACACACTCATAAGAAAGTTTTTACTATTTTTGATACCTAGCTGCTACGTCTTGAGCTTGCATTGGTTTTCCCCCAAGAGGAGAGGATGATGCAGCAGAATAGCGTAAGTATTTCCCTCAGTTTTTGAGAACCAAGGTATCAATCCAGTAGGAGGCCACGCGCAAGTCCCTCGTACCTACACAAAACAAATAGCTCCTCGCAACCAACGCGAATAGGGGTTGTCAATCCCTTCACGGTCACTTACGAGAGTGAGACTGATAGAGATGATAGATAATATTTTTGGTATTTTTGGTATAAAGATGCAAAGTAAAATAAAAAGGCAAAGTAAAAAAGCAAAGCAATAATAAAGCGTAGGAAGATTAATATGATGAAAATAGACCGGGGCCATAGATTTCACTAGTGGCTTCTCTCAAGAGCATAAGTATTTTACTATGGGTGAGCAATTATCAGTAGAGAAATTGACAGAATTGAGCATAGTTATGAGAATATCTAGGTATGATCATGTATATAGGCATCACGTCCGAGACAAGTAGACCGACTCACACTCGCATCTACTACTATTACTCCACTCATCGACCGCTATCCAAAGCATGCATCTAGAGTATTAAGTTAATGAAAAGGGAGTAACGCCTTAAGCAAGATGACATGATGTAGAGGAATAAATTCATGCAATATGATAAATACCCCATCTTGTTATCCTCGATGGCAACAATACAATACGTGCCTTGCAACCCTTTCTGTCATTGGGTAAGGACACCGCAAAATTGAACCCAAAGCTAAACACTTCTCCCATTGCAAGAACTACCAATCTAGTTGGCCAAACGAAACGGATAATTAGAAGAGACTTGCAAAGATAACTCAATCATACATAAAAGAATTCAGAGAAGATTCAAATATTGCTCATAGATAATCTTGATCATAAACCCACAATTCATCGGGCCTCAACAAACAGACCGCAAAAAGAAGATTACATCGAATAGATCTCCACGAGAGAGGGGGAGAACATTGCATTGAAATCCAAAAAGAGAGAAGAAGCCATCTAGCTACTAACTATGGACCAGAAGGTCTGAGGTAAAGTACTCACACTTCATCGGGGAGGCTATGGTGATGATGTAGAAGCCCTCTGTGGTGGAATCCTCTTCCGGTGGAGCTCCGAAACAGGCCCAAAGATGGGATCTCGTGGATACAGAAAGTTGTGGCGGTGGAATTAGGTTTTTGGCTCCGTCTCTGATCTGTTGGGGGTACGTAGGTATATATAGGAGGAAGGAGTACTCGGTGGAGCTTCGGGGGGCCCATGAGGATGGGGGCGCGCCCTAGGGGGGGGGCGCCCTCCACCCTCGTGGCCGCCTTGTGGCTTTCTTGACGGAGGGTCCAAGTCTCCTGGATCTTATCTGATGAGGAAATCACGTTCCCGAAGATTTCATTCCGTTTGGACTCCATTTGATATTCCGTTTCTTCTAAACACTGAAATAGGCAAAAAAACAACAATTCTGGGCTGGGCCTCCGGTTAATAGGTTAGTCCCAAAAGTAATATAAAAGTGGAAAATAAAGCCCAATATAGTCCAAAAAATATAGATAATATAGCATGGAGCAATCAAAAATTATACATACGTTGGAGACGTATCAGGCATCCCCAAGCTTAATTACTGCTCATCCTTGAGTAGGTAAATGATAAAAAGAGAATTTTTGATGCGGAGTGCTACTTGGCATAATTTCAATGTAATTATTCTTAATTGTGGTATGAATATTCAGATCCGAAAGATTCAAGACAAAAGTTTAATATTGACATAAAAATAATAATACTTCAAGCATACTAACAAAACAATTATGTCTTCTCAAAATAACATGGCCAAAGAAAGTTATCCCTACAAAATCATACAGTCTGGCTATGCTTTATCTTCACCACACAAAATATTTAAATCATGCACAACCCCGATGACAAGCCAAGCAATTGTTTCATACTTTTGACATTCTCAAAACTTTTTCAATCTTCACGCAATACATGAGCGTGAGCCATGGATATAGCATTATATGTGGAATAGAATGGTGGTTGCGGAGAAGACAAAAGAGGGAAGATAGTCTCACATCAACTAGGCGTATCAACGGGCTATGGAGATGCCCATCAATAGATATCAATGTGAGTGAGTCGGGATTGCCATGCAACGGATGCACTAGAGCTATAAGTATATGAAAGCTCAACAAATGAAACTAAGTCGGTGTGCATCCAACTCGCTTGCTCACGAAGACCTAGGGAAATTTAAGGAAGCCCATCATTGGAATATACAAGCCAAGTTCTATAATTAAAAATTCCCGCTAGCATATGAAAGTGACAAAACGAGAGACTCTCTATTACGAAGATCATGGTGCTACTTTGAAGCACAAGTGTGGTAAAAGGATAGTAACATTGTCCCTTCTCTCTTTTTCTCTCATTTTTTTTATTTGGGCCTTTTCTCTCTTTTTTATGGCCTCTTTTGTTTTCTCTTTTTTTTCGTCCGGAGTCTCATCCCGACTTATGGGGGAATCATAGTCTCCATCATCCTTTCCTCACTTGGGACAATGCTCTAAAAATGATGATCATCACACTTTTATTTTTCTTACAACTCAAGAATTACAACTCGATACTTAGAACAAAATATGACTCTATGTGAATGCCTCCGGCGGTGTACCGGCATATGCAATGATTCATAAGTGACATGTATGAAAGAATTATGAATGGTGGCTTTGCCACGAATACGATGTCAACTAAATGATCATGCTAAGCAATATGACCATGATGGAGCGTGTCATAATAAACGGAACGGTGGAAAGTTGCATGGCAATATATCTTGGAATTGCTATGGAAATGCCATGATAGCTAGGTATGGTGGCTATTTTGAGGAAGGTTTATGGTGGGTGTATGATACCGGCGAAAAGTGCGCGGTATTAGATAGGCTAGCAATGGTGGAAGGGTGAGAAAATGCATATAATCCATGGACTCAACATTAGTCATAAAGAAATCATATACTTACTGCAAAAATCTACAAGTTATCAATGCAAATTATTACGCGCATGCTCCTAGGGGGATAGATTGGTAAGAAAAGACCATCGCTCGTCCCCGACCGCCACTTATAAGGAAGACAATCAATAAATAAATCATGCTCCGACTTCATCACATAACGGTTCACCATACGTGCATGCTACGGGAATCACAAACTTTAACACAGGTATTTCTCAAATTCACAACTACTCAACTAGCATGACTCTAATATTACCACCTTCATATCTCAAAACAATTATCCAGCATCAAACTTTTCTTAGTATTCAGCGCACTCAAAAGAAAGTTTTACAAATCTTGAATACCAAGAATATTGTTATTTTAAGCAAATTACCATGATATTTAAGACTCTTAAAATAATCTAAGTGAAGCATGAGAGATCAATAGTTTCTTTAAAACAAATCCACCACCGTGCTCTAAAAGATATAAGTGAAGTACTAGAGCAAAACTATCAAGCTCAAAAGATATAAGTGAAGCACATAGAGTATTCTAACAAATTCCAATTCATGTATGGCTCTCTCAAAAGGTGTGTACAGAAAGGATGACTGTGGTAAACTAACAAGCAAATACGCAAATAATACAAGACGCTCCAAGCAAAACACATATCATGTGGTGAATAAAAATATAGCTCCAAGTAAAGTTACCGATGGAAGTGGGCCGAAAGAGGATGCCTTCCGGCATCCCCAAGCTTTGACTTTTGGTGTCCTTGGATTATCTTGGGGTGCCATGGGCATCCCCAAGCTTAGGCTCTTGCCACTCCTTGTTCCATAATCCATCAAAAGAATTTACCCAAAACTTGAAAACTTCACAACACAAAACTCAACAAAAATCTCGTGAGCTCCGTTAGCGAAAGAAAACAAAAGACCACTTCAAGGTACTGTAATGAACTCATTATTTATTTATTTTGGTGCTAAACCTACTGTATTCCAACTTCTATATGGATTATAAACTATTTTACTAGCCATAGATTCATCAAAATAAGCAAACAACACACGAAAAACAGAATCTGTCAAAAACAGAACAATCTGTAGTAATCTGTAACTAACGCAAACTTCTGGAACTCCAAACATTCAGCCAAAATAGGACCACCTAGGAACTTTGTTTATTGATCAGAAGCAATTGGAATCACTATTTTATCACGTTCTGGTGATTTTTAACAATTGTTTTCGTGAACCGAAAGTTTCTGGAAATTACAGCAAGATCAAATAACTATTATCCAAGAAGATCCTATAGGTTTAACTTGGCACAAACACTAATTAAAACATAAAACCATATCTAAACAGAAGGTAGATGGGTTATTTATTCCTAAACAGAAACAAAAACTAAAAAACTAAAAATAAAATTGGGTTGCCTCCCAACAAGCGCTATTGTTTAACGCCCCTAGCTAGGCATAAGAGCGAGGATAGATCTAGGTTGTGCCGTAATAATAAGATAGATCAGTGAAACTCATTTCATACTCACTACGTTCGGCAGCAAGTTTTCTTTGAGGCAAGCAAAAGTAATCAAAAGTGCTAAATTTAATAGGGCAAAAATCCCCAAGATCAATTCTAGGAGGTATAGGTTCCTCTTTCGGCCCTTCGTATTGCACAACTAATTCATCATTATAAGCATTCTTTTGATAGAACCTTGTGAGCCTATACTCAAGAGAGTATCCTAGCTCATTATTTTGAATAGCCAAATCATCGTTAACTTCAGAGATTCTATCAATTAAAATATTGGTAGGCACCTTTTTTCTAAGATTTTCGTTGAAAGCAACATAGTCAATAGATTGAAAATGCATTATTTTTTCTTGATCAAAGAGGATAGATTCTATGGGAGGACGGCCAGCGTCCACCCTATAATGCGCAAAGATTTCTTTGGCCTCTTTTATTATAAATCTGAATTCATGAGCCAAAAAGATTGTAGCGGCACGCTTAACAGAGGAATTCTCGATATTAGAAAATTCTAGGAAAATCCTTTGTATAGAAGGATGCATATGCATGAATTGCCTTTCAAGTTCAACGATAAGCATGGCAATAGCGTCCGCAAGACTACTAGTTCTATGGAGAATAGAACTGCCCATAGAAGGCAAAGCACCGGGACAAGCAGAGAAATCTTAAATAACTCCTTTTCCAATAATATTACCACTACCAATTTGAAATCTTTTTGTATGCAAGGTAGGGGGTACTTCAGCCGGAGCATCAGAATTTTCCATGTTATTATTATTGTCCATATCGGCAATAATTTCCCCAAATTCACACATAAAGACAAGCAAGTAATCCAACACACGAGCAAACAGAAAAAGGCAAGCGAAAAGAGAGGAGATTGGAAAAGAGAGGGCGAATAAAATGACAAGGGTGAAGTGGGGGAGAGGAAAACGAGAGGCAAATGGAAACTAATGTAATGCGGGAGATAAGGGATTGTGATGGGTACTTGGTATGTTGACTTTTGTGAAGACTCCCCGGCAACGGCGCCAGAAATTCTTCTTGCTACCTCTTGAGCATCATGCGTTGGATTTCCTTGAAGAGGAAAGGATGATGCGATAAAGTAGCGTAAGTATTTCCCTCAGTTTTGAGAACCAAGGTATCAATCCAAAGAGGAGGCTACGCCATGAGTCCCTCGTACCTACACAAAACAAATAACTCCTCGCAACCAACGCGATAAGGGGTTGTCAGTCCCTTCACGGAAACTTACGAGAGTGAGATCTGATGGAGATGATAGATAATATTTTTGGTATTTTTGTGGTAAAGATGCAAAGTAAAATAAAAAGCAAAGTAAAAAAAGCAAAGGTAATAGTAAAGTGTTGGAAGATTAATATGATGAAGATAGACCTGGGGGCCATAGGTTTCACTAGTGGCTTCTCTCAAGAGCATAAGTATTTTACGGTGGGTGAACGAATTACTGAGCAATTGACAGAATTGAGCATAGTTATGAGAATATCTAGGTACGATCATGTTTATAGGCATCACGTCCGAGACAAGTAGACCGACTCCTGCCTGCATCTACTACTATTACTCCACTCATCGACCGCTATCCAAAGATGCATCTAGAGTATTAAGTTCAAGAAAAGCAGAGGAACGCCTTAAGCAAGATGACATGATGTAGAGGGATAAATTCATGCAATATGATAAAAACCATCTTGTTATCCTCGATGGCAACAATACAATCGTGCCTTGCTGCCCTCATCACTAGGAAAGGACACCGCAAGATTGAACCCAAAGCTAAGCACTTCTCCCATTGCAAGAAAAACCAATTTAGTAGGCCAAACCAAACTGATAATTCAAAGAGACTTGCGAAGATAACCAATCATACATAAAATAATTTAGAGAAGATTAAAATATTGTTCATAAATAATCTTGATCATAAACCCACAATTCATCGTTCTCAACAAACACACCGCAAAAAGAAGATTACATCGAATAGATCTCCACGAGAGAGGGGGAGAACATTGTATTGAGATCCAAAAAGAGAGAAGAAGCCATCTAGCTACTAACTATGGACCCGAAGGTCTGAGGTAAACTACTCACACTTCATTGGATGGGCTATGGTGTTGATGTAGAAGCCCTCCATGGTGGATGCCCCTCCCGTGAAGCTCTCGAACAGCCCCAAGATGGGATCTCATGGGTACGTAAGGTTGCGGCGGTGGAATTAGGTTTTTGGCTCTGTTACGATCGTTTGGGCGTGAGGTATATATAGGAGGAAGAGGTACGCCGGTGGAGCAACCTGGGGCCCATGAGGGTGGAGGGCGCACCCTGGGGGGGGGGGGGCTACCTCGTGGCCTCCTCGAAGCTTCCTTAACTTTGGGTCCAGGTCTCCTGGATCATGTTTGGTGAGAAAATCACGTTCCCGAAGGTTTCATTCCGTTTGGACTCCGTTTGATATTCTTTTTCGGCGAAACTCTGAAATAGGCAAAAAAAACAACAATTCTGGGCTGGGCCTCCGGTTAATAGGTTATTCCCAAAAATAATACAAAAGTGGAAAATAAAGCCCAATATTGTCCAAAACAGTAGATAATATAGCATGTAGTAATCAAAAATTATAGATACGTTGGAGACGTATCACCTGCCTGCCTACATGGCGCTGCACGCATCGCTGGCCTGGGCGCGTGTCGAAGCGAGGCAAAGCGGCGACGGACGGGACAAGCGTCGTTCCCGTCCCCGATAAAGCGAGGGGACACCTAAGCGATGCATTAAATGTGTTTTGTCCCGTAATGTCGGGCGATAAGCTCGCGCACTATATGCCTTTCCACCTCATATGTGCCACTGTGGCGACCCCTTTTGTCTATAAAAGGAGGCCCGAGGCGACGAGGAGAAGGATTCGGCTCTTTGGAACTAGGAAGCCACCGTAGCTAGTTTGAGAGCTCCAGAACACTCTGAAATACACACCAAAGCAGGACTAGGTATTACGCATCCTCGCGGCCCGAACCTGGGTAAACGAGCTTTGTGCTAGCTCCTAAACCTGCTCTTCTCACAACCCCGCGCCCGCCAATCGTAGAAGGGATTCCAGTGATCCCATAGGTGTCGTTTCCCCGACATCTTTGGCCCGCCAGTTAGGGGCGCAGTTGTGAGAATCTGGTCTAGCAGTTAGTCTAGCAGTTCTTCATCGCCATGGCTCCCAAGAAGAAGACGATCGCGGCGATCGGCTCGTCAGGAGCTGAATGGCCCGTGCCAGTGCGGGCGAGCGGGGGGCCGGTCGCGGACAGAACTCGAGCCGCGGCCCGCGAGCACCAGCATCGCTCTGGCAGTCAGAGCCTGGCGAGCAGCGTAGTTCGTGTGCCAGACGACGGGCCGCACACCGCTAAATCCAAAGACGCGGCTGAGCCCCCCGCAGTGGCACTGGCCCTCCAGGTGTCGGCCTGTGCCCCTCTCAGCGGCACAAAGAACCTCCAAGACGCCTACGCCGGCGTCCACAACACGCTCTTCCAAGGGTGCGCGCGATGAACAGCGCCACCACGCTGGAGACCCCGGACGCCGCAGTGGGAAGAGTCCTGTGCATCATTGTAACATCCCAAATTTGCAATTTGGAATGTTATACATAGGTCATCCATGCATATCATATTTTATTGCATCTTCGTTCCACAATCCTCGAAATCCTAAGCAACTCAAGGACCCTCAGAGAGAGTTGGGGATTTTCCGGTTTTCATATTTGATTTTTATCAAGTACTGAGAACGAGGATTTTTTATTTTAATTATTTTCCCCTCCGGAAATATATTTCATATTAAAAATAAATGAGGGGAGATAATATGACTTCTCCAAAACAGTTGAAATATTGGAGGAAAAATGTTAAAATCATTATTTGGATTTTATTTGATTTTATTTGCGTTAGAAAAATTGCACGTTTTTAAAATTGCATTTTTAGGGCCAAGAAAATGTTCATCTCGTTCTAAATATTTCATATAGACGGTGAAAATTTGTTTTGGCATTTTTTAGATTTTTATTTTATTTTATAGGAGTTTTTCTGTCGGCGAAACAATTTAAAAAAAAACCCCGCGCGCGCCCCACCCGACTGGGCCGAAGTCCAGCCAGGCTAGGCAGGCCCAAGCCGCCGCCGCCGCCGTCCTCCCGCGCCGCGCCGCTGCCGCAGAGTCCGGATAGGACTCTGCCTCTCGCCGCCGCCGCCTGCCCCCTCCCCCAAGCCACCGAGCCCCCCTCCTTTAAATACCGAGCCCCACCTCTCGTCACCACCCCGCCCCTTGAGGCCGAGCCGAGCCGCCCGCCACGCCCAAGCCCCGCCCGAGCGATCGCCGCCGCCTCTCGCCGCCGCCGCGCCTCCCGCCGCCACCCCGCTGAGCCCGAGCCCACGAGTCGAGCAAGGTAGCCGCTCCGCCGTCCCGGTTTTCCGACAAAAAACCGTTTCGGTTTTTTAGAAACCCTAGGATTTTCGTTTTTTATTATTATTTTAGCTCGGTTTATTTCTTCGGTTTATTTATTTAGCGAGCGTTCGCTCGTTCGTTATTTTTAATGAACGCATTCTTCGTTTAGGTTCAGATAACGAACGTTCGTTCGTTAAGCTGTTCATCGCTTTTCTTTTCTCGGTTTTATTCCGCGATTTTTCTGATCGCGATTTCTGATCCGATGTTCGATCTAGTATAACTTTTCGCTCGTTTATCGGAATCAGGCGATTCAAGCGCCTAGAGTTTCGTCTCCAAACCCTATTTCCGAATAACCAACTCAAAACAAGTTTTTGCCTCTATATAATTTGACCCTAGTTCAGATTAGTAAACCAATCTTATTTTCTTTCGCCGTTTGAGTTTCGCTGCTTCGTTTGGTTTGATTCTTTTTGCGAACCGGAGTTCTTAAGTTGAACTTTCTGCTCAACCTCTTTTAGTGGAGTTTTGCTTGTGCGTCATTGCTTGTTGCTTATGTATGTTATTGTTTGCTTGCGATAGAATTCCCGGAGTGCGAAGCGTGTTACTACGAGTCTCTAGGATTCACGTATCATCAGCAAGGCAAGTAACACATTGATCATACTCTTTTCATACCCAGTTTTTATGCATATGTTTCAATCCTCAAACATTGCATGATTAGGATGTCATTAATTTGTGGGTTGGGAATTAGTAGTTGAGGTAGAGCCTATTGCCCTGTTACTATCAAACCCTTGGGAGTTACTTCTCTGTGTTGCTATTATTGCTATGCTATGCTCGTAGACGTGGTTTGGGTTTGAGTGAATCCATGACAGATGTGAGATTGTTAATTAATGGTTTACTTTAAGGTGGCAACTTTAATACACATCTGGGTGGATTGAGGCACCTGGGGAACCCAGTGTTGTCTGTTTTATTTTTTGGAAATACCGGGGTACCCGTGTGATCTTCCTATGGACCGCCACCCAGGCTTAAAGGGAACTGAGATTATTCATGCTAGAAAGTTCCGTGTGCAGCCACAAGCTACTATGGGCTCTAGCATAGTTGAGTAAGTTACGTGAAGCTCTTGAAGAGGTAGATCCGCAGGTAGTGGGTTTTCTAGGTTTGGTATGGTCTACCCGGAGTAGAGAATTAATGTTTCTGAAAGACTATGTCTCGGTCATCCGTTTCTCAACACCATGTAGTGCGAGAAATCAACGGAGGCGATCGAATCTTGTGGGGAAAAGTGCGCAAACCTCTGCAGAGTGTACAATCTAATCATGGTTAGCTGTGTCCCCGATTATGGACATTTTTGAGTATCTAGTACTTGAGTATTCACATGTATCTCATCACTCTTAATTAATATTGTTGGGTTGTTAACTACTTTAATTGGGATTGAGTTGGGGTTATACCTTCTCAATGTTGTTTCAACCACCATGATAGTTAAATAAAATTTATTCCTTTGTTGTAGGAAAAAATTGGCTTTTCAAAAACTATAACCATAGAGCTTTTCCACCAGCCAAATATGCATGTAGTGATAGCATTATTCTGTTCTGCTCTCATGTGTTATATTGCCAGATATTCCATGTGCTGACCCGTTCTCGGGCTGCAACGTATTATGTTGCAGACTTTTCAGATGAGGAGTAAGGTTCGATAGGTCGTTGCCGTGCAGCTCAGCTATGCCGTTGGAGTTGATGGACTCACTTTATCTTCCAAGCATTCCGCTGTTATCGTATTAGATGACCTTAAGCCATATTATTGTAATAAGTTCTCTTTTGAGACTTTCGTTGTAATAAGTGTGTGATTTCTACTCTGTTATAAATCCTTCGAGTACTGTGTGTGTCAGCATTACTGATCCAGGGATGACACTGAAACACAGAGACTTGACCATCTGAGGTCGGGTCGCTACAATCATCTGTGGGATGAAGGAGGCCAGCATGCCCGCTGAAGTGCTGGCGAAAATGGCACGCAGCCGCTGGGCCGTGATAGAGCTCCTTCTAACATGGTTAGAAGTCGAAGCGCGCCATGGTCCACGCAGCTCTCGCCGCCACCCATGCCAGCAGAAGCTTTGGCGCGCGCGCAGCTACTCCTCGACTTCCCTCCTGCTGCGGAAAAGCTCGATGAGTGGAGGGCCACCATCCGGAGCCTTGTCGCCGTCGCCAACCAAGACGAGACATGGCCGGCGGGGCCCTCTGGCCGGCGCTCCCTCGAACCACCTCATGCCAGCGGTGGATTGGCCGGAGGTGCTGCGACCATGATGCACTCTCCTCCTCCACGCCAGCCACCGCGGGTGTCGATCCGTCGTGATGACGCTTGTGATAACATTTCCATAGCATCGTCCGATCCACGGACCCACCACGACCAGCGCCAAGTTCTTCGGGAGCGAGCCTATGAAGATGCTCAAACCACCATCGAGCGCCGGCGCGATACACGCCACCAGTCAGATAGCCGGGCGGGGCCCGCTATGGACCACCCAGCACCGGGAGGCTAGGCGGCCTCCCTTTCGAGGTGGGTTGCCCGGCCATTACCCGTGAGCTGCGGCAGTTCCAGTGGTCGTCCCACCGTACGTTCAAGCCCAACGTCGGCGAGAAGTACAATGGCAATACCCACCCGTCGGAGTTCCTCAGCATCTACACCATCACGATGCAAGCCGCTGGAGCTCGCGACGACAAGGTGCTTGCCAATTACTTCCCGTTGGCCCTGAAACCCAATGTCATGTCTTGGTTGATGCACTTTCCGGCGGATTCCATTTCTTCTTGGTCGGATCTGTGTCATGAGTTCATTGGTGCCTTCACCGGAGGCCACCAAGCTCATGGCCAGGCGAGTGATTTGCATATCATTCCCCAGAAGGAAGGTGAAAACCTGCGCAAGTACATACAGAGGTTCAGCCGGGTGCAATAAAATATCCCAGATGTTCATCCTGTCGCCATGACCAGCGTGTTCCATCAGAGTGTGCGCAACCGCAAGATGCGTGAAGAGCTGGCGATGAACAAGGTTAAGGATGTGGACGAACTCTATGTTCTGGCCGATAGATGCGCTCGGGCTGAAGAGGGGAGGAAGTACCCCGGCGAAGACACCGGCGTGGAAACCGACTCTACCGATGACAACACCACCGCCCCGACGAAGAAGGGTCGGCGTCGCAACAGGAAACTCAAGGGCAAGGTCGTGCTTGGCATCGAGGGATCCGACGACACCGGCGCTGCCAAGAAGGCCAAGGCAGACGACCCCAACAAGGAGATTGCCGGGTGCTCCGCTTGCCGGGCCTTGGAGGCTGCCGACAAGCCAGGGGGCTCCAACAAGCAATACTGCAAGATCCACCGCACCAAGGGCCACGACCTCTAGAACTGCCGACAAGTCAAGCTGCTTGCTGAGAAGCAAAAGGCCGAGTACGAGAGGCGGGACAAGGAGAAGGGTCAGGATGGTGCCGAAGGATCCGGCAAGAAGCATGGCGGCCAAGGAGGCCGCCGCGGCAAGGATAACCAACAAGAGAGGCCCGCTCAAGGCCACGACAAGAAGAAGGAAGATGATGATCACAACGAGGATGACGCGTCCAGCGAGCAAGAGTTTCAGAAGGCTACAGAGGCCATGTGTGTCGATGGTGGCGCCTCGCTGCACACTTGTCACCGCCAGCTCAAGCAGTGGGCGCATGAGATCACAACAGCTGAGCCATTGTTCGACACTCAGAAGCCGCTGAAGTGGTCCAGCACGCCCATCATTTTTTACGCCGAGGATCACCCTGATCGCACAACTGCGGTCTGGTGTCTGTCGTTGTTGGTTTCACCAACGATACACAACCTCAAGGTGAAAAAGATGGTGGTTGACAGTGGGGCCGGTCTGAAGTTGATCTCACCCATTGTGATCAAAAGGCTGTAAATTCCTGACGGAGACCTCGAGGAGATGGGCACGTTTCAAGGGGTCAACCCGGGAAGGAGTGATACGTCCATTTTGCATCATGCTTTTATATTGATATTTATTGCATTATGGGCTGTTATTACACATTATGTCAAAATACTTATGCCTATTCTCCCTTATTTTACAAGGTTTACATAAGGAGGAGAATGCGGCATTGGAATTCAATTTGGAAAAGGAGCAAATATTAGAGACCTATTCTACACAACTCCAAAAGTCCTGAAACTCCACGAAAGTTATTTTTGGAAATAATAAAAAAATACTGAGCGGAAGAAATACGTCAGGGGGGCCTCCACCTGTCCACGAGGGTGGGGGCGCGCCCTACCCCCCTGGGCGCGCCCCTTGCCTCGTGGGCCCCTGTTGGCCCTCCGGTGCCCATCTTCTGCTATATTAAGTCTTTCGTCCGAAGAAAATATCATAAGCAAGCTTTCGGAATGAGACTCCGCCGCCACGAGGCGGAACCTTGGCGGAACTTTGGCGGAACCAATCTAGGGCTCCGGCAGAGCTGTTCTGTTGGGGACACTTTCCTCCGGGAGGGGGAAATCATCGCCATGATCATCACCAACGCTCCTCTTATCGGGAGAGGGCAATCTCTATCATCATCTTCACGAGCACCATCTCCTCTCAAACCTTAGTTCATCTCTTGTATCCAATTCTTGTCTCTAAATCTGGGATTAGTACCTGTAGGTTGCTAGTAGTGTTGATTACTCCTTGTAGTTGATGCTAGTTGTTTTATTTGGCGGAAGATCATATGCTTAGATCCTTTATGCATACTAATAATCCTCTGATTATGAACATGAATATGCTTTGTGAGTAGTTATGTTTGTTCCTGAGGACATGGTGGAAGTCTTGCTATTAGTAGTCATGTGAATTTGGTATTCGTTCGATATTTTGATGAGATGTATGTTGTCTATCCTCTAGTGGTGTTATGTGAACGTCGACTACATGACGCTTCACCATTATTTGGGCCTAGAGGAAGGCATTGGGAAGTAATAAGTAGATGATGGGTTGCTAGAGTGACAGAAGCTTAAACCCTACTTTATGTGTTGCTTCGTAAGGGGCTGATTTGGATCCACATGTTTCATGCTATGGTTAGGTTTACCTTAATACTTCTTTTGTAGTTGCGGATGCTTGCAATAGGGGTTAATCATAAGTGGGATGCTTGTCCAAGTAAGGACAGCACCCAAGCACCGGTCCACCCACATATCAAATTATCAAAGTACCGAACGTGAATCATATGAACGTGATGAAAACTAGCTTGACGATAATTCCCATGTGTCCTCGGAGCGCTTTTCCCTATATAAGAGTTTGTCCAGGCTTGTCCTTTGCTACAAAAAGGATTGGGCCACCTTGCTGCACTTTATTTACTTCTGTTACTTGTTGCTCGTTACAAATTATCTTATCACAAAACTATCTCTTACCTATAATTTCAGTGCTTGCAGAGAATACCTTCTGAAAACCGCTTATCATTTCCTTCTGCTCCTTGTTGGGTTCGACACTCTTACTTATTGAAAGGACTACGATAGATCCCCTATACTTGAGGGTCATCAAGACTCTTTTCTGGCGTCGTTGCCCGGGAGTGAAGTGCCTTTGGTAGGTGGAATTTGGTAAGGAAAATTTTATATAGTGTGCTAAAATTTACTGTCACTTGTTTCTATGGAAAGTAATCCTCTGAGGGGCTTGTTTGGGGTATCTTCACCCTGACCAGTAGATCAAAGAGTTGCTCCTCAACCTACTGAACCTACTGAAAATGAAAATTTCTACTTTGAAATTCCTTCGGGTATGTTGGAAAAACTGCTAGCTAATCCTTTTGCAGGAGATGGAACAAAGCACCTTGATGAGTACCTAATCTATGTGGATGAAGTTTGTGGATTATTTAAGCTTGCAGGTATACCCGATGATGTTATTAAGAAGAAGGTCTTCCCTTTATCTTTGAAGGGAGATGCATTGACATGGTATAGGCTATGTGATGATACTGGGTCATGGAACTACAAACGATTGAAATTGAAATTTCATCAAAAGTTTTATCCTATGCATATTGTTCATTGTGATCGCAATTATATAAATAATTTTTGGCCTCGCGAAGGAGAAAGCATCGCTCAAGCTTGGGGGAGCCTTATATCAATGTTATATTCATGGCCCAATCATGAGCTCCCGAGAGAAATAATTATTCAAAGTTTTTATGCTTGGCTTTCTGATAACAATCGCACCATGCTCGATACTTCTTGTGCTGGCTCTTTTATGATGAACTATTGAATTCAAATGGAACCTATTGGAAAGAATTAAACGCAACTCTGAAGATCGGGACCTCGACGAACGTAAGGAGTCAGGTATGACACCTAAGTTTGATTGTGTTAAATATTTTATGGATACCGATGTTTTCCGTAAATTTAACACTAAATATGGACTTGACTCTGAGATAGTAGCTTCTTTCTGTGAATCTTTTGCCAATTATGTTGATCTCCCCAAGGAGAAGTGGTTTAAATATCATCCTCCCATAGAAGTAAAAGTAGCTGCACCTATTAAATTTGAAGAAAATACTATCACTTATAATGATCCTATTGTTCCTACTGCTTATGTTGAAAACCACTTTCCCTGTTAGGATCGAAGATCATGCTAAAGCTTCAACTATGGTTCGTAAAAGCAATATTAGAACCTATACACCTCCTGAGCATGTTAAAGTTGAACCTAATATTGCTATTGTTAAAGATCTCTTGTCTGATAATATTGATGGGAATGTTATTCATTTCGGTGATGAAACTGCTAGAATTGCCAAACCTTGTGCTAAATATAAACATAGACACATGGTAGGCATGCACATTATTTCTATTAAAATAGGAGATCATTGTTATCATGGCTTGTGTGATATGGGTGCAGTGCTACTGCAATACCTATTGACTTATACAGAGAAATTAAGCAGGATATTGCACCCTCTTGAGTTAGAAGATATTGATGTCACAATTGAACTTGCCAATAGAGATACTATTTCACCAATGGGAACTGTTAAAGATGTTGAAGTCTTGTGTGGGAAAACTAAATATCCTGCTGATTTTCTTGTTCTTGGCTCCCCACAAGATAGCTTTTGTCCCATTATATTTGGTAGACCCTTCTTGAACACAGTTAATGCTAGGATAGACTGCGAAAAGGAAGTTGTTACTATTGGTCTAGGTGATATGTCTCATGAGTTTAATTTCTCTAAATTTCGTAGACAACACTGTGAAGAGGAATTTCCTAGTAAGGATGAAATAATTGGTCTTGCTTCTATTGCCGTACCTCCTAGTGATCCTTTAGAACAATATTTGCTAGACCATGAAAATTATATGTTTATGAATGAAAGAAGGGAAATAGATGAAGTATTCTTTAAACAGAACCCATCCCGAAACACAATTTTACTGTTGAAATCCTAGGGGATCCTCCTCCACCCAAGGGTGATCCCGTGTTTGAGCTCAAACCGTTACCTGATACTCTTAAATATGCTTATCTAGATGAGAAAAAGATATATCCTGTTATTATTAGTGCTAACCTTTCAGAGCATGAAGAAGAGAGACTATTGAAAACTCTGAAGAAGCACCTTAGTCTTTGCTATTGGATATACTCTTGATGATCTTAAGGGCATTAGACCCACTCTAGGTCAACATAAAACAAATTTGGAGAAAGATGCTAAACCAGTTCGTGATCATCAACGACGGCTGAATCCTAAGATGAAAGAAGTGGTAAGAAAGGAAATACTAAAGCTCCTTGAGGCAGGTATAATTTATCCCGTTGCTGATAGTAAGTGGGTAAGTCCTGTCCATTGTGTCCCTAAGAAGGGAGGTATTACTGTCGTTCCTAATGATAATGATGAATTGATTCCGCAAAGAATTATTACAAGTTATAGGATGGTAATTGATTTCGGCAAATTAAATAAGGCTACAAAAAAGATCATTACCCCTTACCTTTTATCGGTCAAATGCTAGAAAGATTAGCCAAACATACACATTTTTGCTTTCTAGATGGTTATTTTGGTTTCCCTCAAATACCTGTGTCAGCCGATGATCAATCAAAGACCACTTTTTCTTGCCCTTTTTGTACTTTTGCTTATAGATGTATGCCTAATGCACCTGCTACCTTTCAAAGATGCATGATGGCTATATTCTCTGACTTTTGTGAAAAGATTTGTGAGGTTTTCATGGACGGTTTCTCCGTTTATGGATCCTCTTTTGATGACTGCTTGAGCAACCTTGATCGAGTTTTGCAGAGATGTGAAGAAACTAATCTTGTCTTGAATTGGGAAAAGTGCCACTTTATGGTTAATGAAGGTATTGTCTTGGGGCATAAAGTTTCTGAAAGAGGTATTGAAGTTGATAAAGCCAAGGTTGATGCTATTGTAAAGATGCCATGTCCCAGGGACATCAAAGGTATAAGAAGTTTCCTTGGTCACGCCGGTTTTTATAGGAGGTTCGTTAAGGACATCTCAAAAATTTCTCGGCCTGTGACTAATTTATTACAAAAAGATATACCATTTGTCTTTGATGATGATTGCGTAGAAGCATTTGAAATACTTAAGAAAGCATTGATCTCTGCATCGATTGCTCAGCCACCTGATTGGAATTTACCTTTTGAAATTATGTGTGATGCTAGTGATTATGCTGTAGGTGCTGTTCTAGGGCAAAGAGTTGATAAGAAATTAAATGTTATTCGATATGCTAGTAAACTCTAGACAATGCTCAGAGAAATTATGCTACTACTGAAAAGGAATTCTTAGCAGTTGTATTTGCTTGTGATAAGTTCAGACCTTATATTGTTGATTCTAAAGTAACTATTCACACTGATCGTGCTGCTATTAAATATCTTATGGAAAAGAAAGATGCTAAACCTAGACTTATTAGATGGGTTCTCTTGCTACAAGAATTTGATTTGCATATTATTGATAGAAAGGGAGCTGAGAACCCCGTTGCAGACAACTTGTCTAGGTTAGAAAATGTTCTTGATGACCGACTACCTATTGATGATAGCTTTCTTGATGAAAAATTAAATGTCATAAATACTTCTCGTACTACTCCTTGGTATGCTGATTATGCTAATTATATTGTTGCTAAATTTATACCACCTAGTTTCACATACCAGCAAAAGAAAACGTTTTTCTATGAGTTGATACATTACTTTTGGGATGACCCACATCTTTATAAAGAAGGAGTAGATGGTGTTATTAGACGTTGTGTACCTGAGCATGAATAGGAACAGATCCTACACAAGTGTCACTCCGAAGCTTATGGAGGACACCACGCTGGAGATAGAACTGCACATAAGGTATTGCAATCCGGTTTTTATTGGCCTACTCTCTTCAAGGATGCCCGTAAGTTTGTCTTATCTTGTGATGAATGTCAAAGAATTGGTAATATTAGCAGACATCAAGAAATGCCTATGAATTATTCACTTGTTATTGAACCATTCGATGTTTGGGGCTTTGATTATATGGGACCTTTTCCTACCTCTAATGGATATACACATATTTTAGTTGCTGTTGATTACGTTACTAAGTGGGTAGAAGCTATTCCAACTAGTAGTGCTGATCATAACACTTCTATTAAAATGCTTAAAGAAGTTATTTTTCCGAGGTTTGGAGTCCCTAGATATTAATGACTGATGGTGGTTCACATTTTATTCATGGTGTTTTCCGAAAAATGCTTGCTAAATATGATGTTAATCATAGAATTGCATCTCCTTATCACCCGCAGTCTAGTGGTCAAGTAGAATTGAGTAATGGAGAGATCAAATTAATTTTGCAAAAGACTGTCAATAGATCTAGAAAGAATTGGTCCAAGAAACTTGATGATGCATTATGGGCCTATAAAACTGCATATAAAAATCCTATGGGTATGTCTCCGTATAAAATGGTTTATGGAAAAGCATGTCACTTACCTCTTGAACTAGAACATAAGGCTTATTGGGCTATTAAAGAGCTCAATTATGATTTCAAACTTGCCGGTGAGAAGAGGTTATTTGACATTAGCTCAGTTGATGAATGGAGAACCCAAGCTTATGAGAATGCCAAGTTGTTTAAAGAAAAAGTTAAAAGATGGCATGACACAAGGATACAAAAGTGTGAGTTTAATGTAGGTGATTATGTATTGCTATACAACTCTCGTTAAAGATTTTTTGCAGGAAAACTTCTCTCTAAATGGGAAGGCCCTTACATTATCGAGGAGGTCTATCGTTCCGGTGCCATAAAAATCAAAAACTTCGAAGGCACAAATCCGAAGGTGGTAAACGGTCAAAGAATCAAACATTATATCTCAGGTAATCTTATAAACATTGAAACCAATGTTATTGAAACCGTAACCCCAGAGGAATACATAAGGGACACTTTCCGGAACGTTTCAGATTCTGAAAAGGAATATGTATGTGGTACGGTAACTAAACCGACACCAAAACAGTTCTAATGGCAATTTCTCTCCGTTTTGGAATATTTAGAAAAATAGAAAAATAGAAAAATAAGAAGCAGTCCTGGAAGGACACGAGGGCTCCATGAGGGTGGCGGGCGCGCCCTACCCCCTGGGCGCGCCCCCCTACCTCGTGGGCACCTCGTGTGCTCTCCAGACTCCGTTTTCTTGCACGATACATATTTTGGTCGATAAAAATTCATTATATAATCTCCCAAAGGTTTTGACTCTTGTATCATGCAATTGTCCTCTGTTCTTGTTTCGAGCTGTTGCTGCTGCAGATTAGAGCAAGATGTCTTCTCAAGAGTCAGTAGGAGAGAGCCGGGTGTCTCATCCGGCATCGAGACCAAGGACAAACAACGATGCTGACCACTTTGGGCCAGCAACGGAGGAAGAGATGGAGGATGATTAGATGAGGATAGATGCCATGGAGGAGGATCAAGAAGTCACTTCTCGCTTCCGGGATGGATTCACGATGGGGGAACTAGAGAGCTCAGCTATTCCAAACTCGATTATCCCTTCCAATGTTAGATTTCTTTCTTATGAAAATATGAAGAAGAGTGTCACTTGTTCTCCCGCATCTATGCAACACCCTTGGGTGCAAGGAGCTTTAGCCATTACAGGGAAGCTTCGTAAGGAGATAATGGATCTCAAGCAGAAACTCAATAAGCTCGAGGAAGAGAATCGTATCCTGAGGGGCATTATCGCTAAGAATATCACATCACGATCCCCGAAGAAGGAAACATAATCACATGGGTATGGGCACTCCCCTTGGCTGCCAAGCTTGGAGGAGGTGCCCCGGTATCGTATCACCACCACATCTCCTATCTTTACTATTTTTCTTTGTTTGATCCTATTAGTAGTATCTTGATCTAGTAGAAGATATATCCTGAGATAAAGTATATTGTCATGGATCATCTAACATGTCGAGCTTGCCTTTCCCCCTCATGCTAGCCAAATTCTTTGCACCAAGTAGAGATACCACTTGTGCTTCCAAATATCCTTAAACCTAGTTTTGCCATGAAAGTCCACCATATCTACCTATGGATTGAGTAAGATCCTTCAAGTAAGTTGTCATCGGTGCAAGCAACAAAAATTGCTCTCTAAATATGTATGATTGATTGGTATGGAGGAAACAAGCTCTATACGATCTTGTGATGTGGAAGAAATAAAAGCGACGGACTGCATAATAAAGGTCTATATCACAAGTGGCAATTTAAAGTGACGTTCTTTCGCATTAACATTTTGTGCATCCAACCTTGAAAGTGCATGGCAACCTGTGCTTCCCTCTGCGAAGGGCCTATATATTATTATTATCTTCTACCTTATGCAAGAGTCATGGTGATCTTCACCTTTCCTTTTTACATTTTATCCTTTGGCAAGCACAGGGTGTTGGAACTAATTGGATGTCAGTTAGCATGAACTATTATTGTTGACATTACCCTTGAGGTAAAAGGTTGGGAGGCGAAACAATAAGCACCTATCTTTCTCTGTGTCCGGTTAAAACTCTGTAACCACAAGTATTGCGTGAGTGTTAGAAATTATGAAAGACTAAATGATAGTTGAGTATGTGGACTTGCTAGAAAGCTCTAACATAGACTCTTTCTGATGTTATGATAAATTGCAATTACCTCAATGACTGAGATTATAGTTTGTTAGTTCTCAATCAAGTTTCTGATTCGTACTTTGCATTGTGAATAGATTATTACTTGAGCATAAGAAATCATATGACAATATCGATATATGTTGCTGTTATGAGAATAATCATGATGCCCTCATGTACGTATTTTATTTTATCGACACCTCTACCTCTAAACATGTGGACATATTTATCGTTATCTGCTTTCGCTTGAGGACAAGCGAGGTCTAAGCTTGGGGGAGTTGATACGTCCATTTTACATCATGCTTTTATATTGATATTTATTGCATTATGGGCTGTTATTACACATTATGTCACAATCTTATGCATATTCTCCCTTATTTTACAAGGTCTACATAAGGAGGGAGAATGCCGGCAGTTGGAATTCTGGGCTGGAAAAGGAGCAAATATTAGAGACCTATTCTGCACAACTCCAGAAGTCATGAAACTCCACGAAAGTTATTTTTGGAAATAATAAAAAATACTGAGCAGAAGAAATACGTCAGGGGGCCCTCCACCTGTCCACGAGGGTGGGGGCGCGCCCCCTGCCTCGTGGGCCCCCTGTTGGCCCTCCGGTGCCCATCTTCTGCTATATGAAGTCTTTCGTCTGAAGAAAAAAACATAAGCAAGCTTTCGGGACAAGACTCCACCGCCACGAGGCGGAACCTTGGTGGAACCAATCTAGGGCTCCGGCTGAGCTGTTCTGCCGGGGACACTTCCCTCCGGGAGGGGGAAATCATCGCCATCGTCATCACCAACGCTCCTCTCCTCGGGAGAGGGCAATCTCCATCAACATCTTCACCATCACCATCTCCTCTCAAACCCTAGTTCATCTCTTGTATCCAATTCTTGTCTCTAAGTCTGGGATTGGTACCAGAGGTTGCTAGTAGTGTTGATTACTCCTTGTAGTTGATGCTAGTTGGTTTATTTGGTGGAAGATCATATGTTCAGATCCTTTATGCATATTAATACTCCTCTGATTATGAAAATGAATATGCTTTGTCAGTAGTTACGTTTGTTCCTGAGGACATGGGAAAGTCTTGCTATTAGTAGTCATGTGAATTTGGTATTCGTTCGATATTTTGATGAGATGTATGTAGTCTATCCTCTAGTGGTGTTATGTGAACGTCGACTAAATGACACTTCACCATTATTTGGGCCTAGAGGAAGGCATTGGGAAGTAATAAGTAGATGATGGGTTGCTAGAGTGATGAGCTTAAACCCTAGTTTATGCGTTGCTTCATAAGGGGCTGATTTGGATCCACATGTTTCATGCTATGGTTAGGTTTACCATAATACTTCTTTTGTAGTTGCGGATGCTTGCAATAGGGGTTAATCATAAGTGGGATGCTTGTCCAAGTAAGGCAGCACCCAAGCACCGGTCCACCCACATATCAAATTATCAAAGTACCGAACGCGAATCATATGAACGTGATTAAAACTAGCTTGACGATAATTACAATGTGTCATCGAGTGCTTTTCTCTATATAAGAGTTTGTCCAGGCTTGTCCTTTGCTACAAAAAGGATTGGGCCACCTTGCTGCACTTTATTTACTTTTTTTACTTGTTGCTCGTTACAAATTATCTTATCACAAAACTATGTGTTACCTATAATTCCTGTGCTTGCAGAGAATACCTTGCTGAAAACCGCTTATCATTTCCTTCTGCTCCTCATATGGTTTGACACTCTTACTTATCGAAAGGACTACGATAGATCCCCTATACTTGTGGGTCATCAAGGAGCCAGCCGAACGGGAAGGTCACGTTGCCTATCGACATCCCTTTGCCCTACAATGGGATCATTGGCTGCCTGGCACTAGCCAAGTTTATGGCGGCGTCGCATTACGCCTACAACGCGCTGAAGATGCCTAGGCCGATGACAATCATGACTGTTCCCTACGACAAAAAGGACGTGTTGAGCTGCGCCGACCTACTCTACCGGGAAGCAGTTGCAGCAGCCGCCGCCAAGGCACTTGCTCCTGCCGCTGAAGCCCCTGGAGGGAAGAAGAAGACCGGCAAGACCTCTCGCACCCACTCTGACAAGCGCACCTCTTCGGAGTGTTGTGCTACCGTCGAGGACATGCCAGAGAGCTCCACCGGCAAGAGTAAGAAATCCAGAGATGCGCCACTAAAGACCAAGAAGGTGTCTGTCAAGGAGGATGGTACGGGAGGAGCTTTCACCATAAGCTCCACCCTTGATAGCAAATAGGAAAGCGCGCTCGTCACTTTCCTGTGGGCGAATGTCGATGTGTTTGCATGGCAAGCATCCGACATCCCCGGCGTTCCCAGGGAAGTGATTGTGCACCATCTTGCTGCGCCCCATGCGCCACCATCAAGCGAAGGTCGTGGAAGCAAGCTTTGGAACGGCAAGAGTTCATCACAGAGGAGATCAGGAAGTTGGAAGCAGCAGGCTTGGTGAGGGGAGTGCTTCATCCGACATGGTTGGCCAATCCGGTGGTGGTGCGCAAGGCAAACGGGAAGTGGAGGCTGTGTATTGACTACACAGATATAATTAAGGCTTGTCCTAAGGACCCCTTCCCGTTGTTGCGCATCGACCAGATTATTGACTCCACGGCCGGGTGTGATCTGTTATCATTCCTCGACGCCTACTCAGGCTACCACCAGATCTTCATGACAAGAGAAGACAAAGAGAAGACAACATTCATCACCCCATGTGGTACGTATTGCTTTTTACGGATGCCTTTCGGGTTGAAGAGTGCTGGCTCGACGTTCGTGAGGGCGTTCCAAATTGGTTTTGAGCCCCAGCTACATAGAAATATGGAAGCTTACATGGATGACATAGTGGTCAAAACCAAGGACAAGGCAACTCTCATACAAGACTTAAAAGAGACGTTTGCCAACCTGTGCAAGGTCAACCTTAAGCTAAACCCTGAGAAGTGTGTCTTCAGAGTTACGTCTGGAAAACTTCTTGGGTTCTTTGTGTCGCAGCATGGGATCGAGGCAAACCCAGACAAGATCAAGGCTATCGACCAGATTGAGGCGCCCAAGCGGATCAAGGATGTGCGTCGGCTCACTGGCTGCGTTGCCACCATGAGCCGATTCATCTCCAAGTCTGTCGAGCACGCCCTTCCCTTTTTCAAGATTTTGAAAAGGCGGGCCTAATGGAGTACCCCGGAGGCCGAAGTAGCACTCCAGGATCTGAAGAAATACCACTCTTCCACACCAGTACTGGTGGCGCCTAAACCGCAAGAGCCGTTGCTGCTGTATCTGGCGGTGACGAATCAAGTGGTCAGCGCCGCGCTGGTGGCGCTGAGGGAGGTCGATGAAGAGGCAGTGGCAACGGCAGGACCGGCGGATGGCAAGTCAGAAATTCCCCTGGCAGGGCCTGGTGCCGGCAAGCGCAAGGCCCCCGGCGGAGTTTGATGCCATCGGGACAGGGCCCGCGCAGCCAAATGAAGTGGTGCAGAAGAAGAAGATGATGCAGCACCCGGTTTACTTTGTCACCTCCCTCTTGCAGGGGGCTAGGTCAAGGTACTCCGGTGTGCAGAAATTGCTCTTCGGCCTCCTTATGGCCTCGAGGAAGCTGCGTCATTACTTCCAAGCCCACGAGATCACTATCGTCACCCGCCTCCCGTAACAGAGCATCGCACAACCCGTGACGCAACCGGAAGGATTGTGGAGTGGGCCTTGGAGTTATCAAGCTTTGGGTCAAAGTTTGAAAGTACTTCGACAATCCAGAGCAAAGACTTGGCGGTGTTCATTACAGAATGGACCTCAACGCCTGACAGGAAATCCAGGAGACCACTCTCCCGGCAAGGAAATAGCTTGCGACTGGATTATGTACTTTGACGGGGCTTTCTTGCTGCAAGGCGCCGGTGCTGGTGTGCAGCTCGTCGCACCCACCAGAGAGCGCCTCAAGTATGTAATCTAGATGCACTTTCCCAGGGAGATGTCCACCAACAACACTGCTGAGTACGTGGGGTTGCTTGCCGGTCTTAGGATCGCGGTAGACCTCGAGGTTAAGAAGCTCATCATCAGGGGTGATTCGAAGCTTGTCGTCAGACAAGTCAACAAAGATTATCAGAGCCCGTTGATGGAGGCCTATGTAGATGAGGTGAGGAAGCTAGAGGAGCGCTTTGACGATATACAAGTGGAGCACGTTCCCCGAGCGGAGAACGACATCGCTGATTACCTGTCAAAGCGCGCTGCATTCAAGCTACCTATGGAACCAGGTACTTTTTTGCTTCAGTTAACTCAACCATCCGTCGAACCATCAACGGAGCAGAACAAACGAAGGAAATCAGGCCCCGGCGAGTACTTTCCCGCTGAGCCCCCGGGGGCCGCCGACAAGGGTGTTGCCGCGGATTCTGAGCCTGCCGACGAGCGACTGACTCCGGTAGGCCGTCAAGCCCTGGCTGTAGAGACGGCCACTCCCATGGCAGAAGAAATGCCTTTGGTCCTTGCCATCGAGCCCCAGGCTCCGGCATGGGCACGACATACCATTCGATTCCTCCAAACAGGGGAGTTTCCTGAGGAGTAGGAAGAAGCGGAGAAAGTAGCCCGTCCGTCTGCTATGTATCAGTTCGTCGATGACGTCCTGTACAGGAAGAGATCGAACGGTGTGAAATTGAAGTGCATTCCTCGGGAGGAAGGACTGGTGCTGTTGGCAGAGATACACGGAGGCATATGTGGCTCCCACATAGGGTCGAGGGCCCTTGCCGGCAAGGCATTCTCGACAGGTTTCTTCCGCCCATCGCCCTCCAGGATGCAACGACACTAGTAACCAAGTGTGAAGCGTGTTAGTTCCATTCGAAGAAGCTTCATCAACCAGCTCAAGCCCTTCAAACAATTCCTCTTTCTTGACAATTCTCGGTCTGGGGGCTCGACATCCTGGACCCTTTCCCCCGCGTTGTCAGGGGCTTTGAGTACTTGTACGTTGCGATCGACAAGTTCACAAAGTGGCCGGAGGTGGAAGCAGCGAGGAAGGTGACAAAGACAAATACCGTCAAGTTCTTCAAGGGGCAAGTTTGCCGTTTTGGTGTGCCAAACAGAGTCATCACCGACAACGGCACGCAGTTCACAAGCCACACCTTCATGCAATACATCCAAGACCTTGGCAGCAAGGTCTGTTTCGCTTCTGCAGCACACCCACGGAGCAACGGCCAAGCGGAGAGGGCAAATGCTGAAGTGTTGCGAGGCTTGAGGACAAAGGCTTTTGACAGGCTGCACAAGAGTGGAATGTGATGGATTGATGAGTTGCCGGCGGTTCTTTGGTCGATCAGGACGACGCCAAATCAAGCCACTGGCCAGGCACCCTTTGCCCTGGTATACGGGGCAGAAGTAGTTATCCACACGGAACTCATATACGGGTCACCTCAAGTGCTCACTTACGACAAGCTTGAGCAAGAGAGATTGCGGCAAGATGACGCAACGCTCCTTGAGGAAGATCGTCTTCGGACGGCTGTGAGAGCAGCATGCTACCAGCAAGCCTTGCGCCGATACCATAGCCACAAGGTTCATGCCCGAAGCTTTGAGGAAGGCGACCTTGTTCTTCAGCGTGTTCAATCGGCCAAGAATTCCAAAAAGTTGATGCCGAAGTGGGAAGGCCCTTATCGGGTAATACGAGTCACCAGGCCCGGCGCAGCCCGCCTGGAGACCGAAGATGCTATTCCAGTGAGCAACTCCTGGAACATCGAACATCTTCGCAAGTTTTACCCATATAAGAAGCGCGATTCTTGAGCCTCCCGACAAGCCACCCTTTTGTACAAGCCTTGCCGACGAGGCATGTAACCCTCTGTACAAAGCCAGGCGCAGAACCTGAGCATAAATAAATGAAGCGCTGGCGCCCTAAGTTATAGCATGCATGCTAGGTTATGTCTCTCCCTCGGTTAGGGTTGATAATTCTTAGCGGCGACTAACTCCTAGCCTAGAGGTCGAGTGTGCGTCTTTATGTCCTATTTTGTTCACAGGGCACGTGGACACTTCTGCTGAGGCACTTGGAAGGGAGAGAACGAACCGGCGCTTCGGTCCCGGCAAGCCAATACTGCCGGGGGCTGAAGACAAAAGGATCCAACCACGGCAAGCCAGGGTCGCCGAGTGCTGTAGATTCAGATAACTCTTTCATCCCCTGTTATGCATTTCCGTATGGAACTGGGACATGTGAAACCTTATTTATATTCTTAAACCACCGTGCTCCCCTTTTCTTGTACCCAAGAGCTATCCCCTGGGTCGGAACTTGGTCGTAGTCGTGGTGGCAAGAAAATGAACGAGGGGCTTTATTCTACTTCGCCCCTGCCTCCGCCAAGAGCGTGAGAATGGTCGACTGAAGTGGGCGGACGGCAAGGCCTGTTGCCGGGCGATAATGTTTATCTTAAAAATAACAAGGATTCGTTCCTTGGCATGGGCCTCGCTCACGCACAAAGAACCCGGCAACACCCTTTTTCATTAAAAACGTCCCATACAGGTACAGTTCATATGGAATAAAAAACATGAGCAAGGGGATTACAGGTTTTAAATCTAACGAGTGCCCGCAGGCTTACAAACTAAAAATAGATAAGATGCCTATAATCCCTTTCTTGTCCCTCTCCTCAGGAGATGGAACAAGGTAGCAGGAGGGCAAAAGGAGCACCTAGGCGAGGTGCGAGAAGCAGAAGGAACCAAGAGAGCATCCTAGTGCCGGAGCTGGAAGATGAGGCAGCGGCCCGACAACACGCGACGAAGGCGTCGGTGCCCGCGTACTCCGACTTGACGGCCACCGCCAGCCTTCTTCGCCTTCTGTGGCCCTCCTACGCCAGCCGCCCAAGGAGGCAATGGGGAATGCACAGATGGAGAGCTTGACGAGAAAGGCCCTCGGCAGGGCGCGTGGCTGAGTGAGGGGCGACGCGGTCAGTCGGAGTCGGGATCGGTATCCCGCCGGTCGATGCCCTTGTCATCGATGTCGATGTCCCCCTCGTCACTCCCGCTCGAGGAGGAATCTTCATCGTCGGAGGAGCTCTCCACGCAGCACTTCAGGCGAGTTCCAAGATCTCCGAAGACCTTGACGGAGAGCAGGCTATCCTCCATTAACTTGAAGTAGAGGATGAGCCCCGCCGTCAAGCTGTGGATGTGGGCGAACGTTTTCCATCCGCGACGAAGGTACATGATGTGAGGAGCGGGGAAGTCGACATCGACACGCATGCCGCCGTTCCCGCAGCCCCTCATGTGCATCCTGAGGGTCTGGGGTGGATCGAGCTCCATCTCCTGAGCAAATGGGGTAGGGAGACGGAGGCGGCGATGTGGTGGCCGGTGCAGCCTGATGAAGAACTCGCGGGGCTGGTCCCCGACGTGGCCCTCCATCATGGGAGGCATCGCTGGCGGGGGCGTGGCCGGAGCGCCGCCTCGTCCCCCTCTTCCGTGAGTGCCACGGCGACCTCGGCCTCGCCCCTCCCCCTTCCTCTCGTGGCCGGCTCCGCTGCCATGAGTTCTTGGGAAGGAGGGACACGCTGTCGAGCAGCGACCCTCGCCGCCACCGTTGAAGGGCCGGCGCCTCCTCTCACCATGGCAGACGGAAGAAAGGAGCCGAAGTGAATGGGGATGGATGATGAAAGGATGTGGGATGCCGTTCCCCTCCCCCTTCTTATAAAGGGGCGGGGTCGGGGCTCGGCTACCCCGCTCAGCCAATCCGGCCATCGGGTGCGCAGGGAATCAAGACCGACCCGCTGCCCCAATCAGCGACGGCCCGGTTTCCTGCCTCCACCGCCTGCCACGTGCATGGGGAACACGTGGCGAGCAAGCAGAATTGAGGGGACGGGTGAGGTGACAGTTCCCCACCCCGTGATCGCGGGGCACGGACGCCTTGAAGGCCACGACCCGAGTCCGCCCGAGTAAATGAGCCGCGCCCCTGCGCCTCCCTCTTTTTTTGGGGAAGGTGTGAGCCGCCTCTTTACCATGATGTGACGCATGCGTGCGGGAACCGCCCCACGCATGACCCCCATATCACGCACGACCCTCCACGTCGCGCGTTCAACGTGGGTCATGGGGAAACGCAGCGGACGAAAAGTTACTGCGGTAAAATCCGCCCCACCTGCCCACGCACCGTTCTGGGCCTTGCCCAACAACGCGTCACGCTTATGTGTGGCCCAGGCCCGGGGGCTCCTATCGGTGTACAAAAGTAGGGGCTCTCGTTCTGACCCTTTACTTGTGTACGGGGAGTCAGAGCCGCGCCCGCCGCCACACTTAACATGGCAAAGGAGGGAAGCCGGAGGAAAACCGAAGCACAGGACGAACAAGGCAATGCCAAGACCAGAAGCACTAAAGAGTAGAGAGGAGAGGTGGACTCCCCCCGGCAAGACCCTTGCTGGGGTGGCCTCAGTGGCCCCGACAAGAGCCTTGCCGGGGAAAGTTGCCCAACGCCAGCAGTGCAAGCCGCCCTTGAGCCCACGGGTTCCAAATGCCGTCAACAACTACGTTGGAACCAGGGCTCGGGAGGCACCTTAGTGGTGGCATGCAGATCTTTGTCAAGATCATAAATACACAGGATCAGATGAGGAATAGAGGAGGATCCTAGCCGAGGAAATCCACAAGACCCCCGACAAGCGCCTTGCCGGGGACGACTGCAACGCCACAGCAAGACCCTTGCCGGGCCCCCGGCAAGACCCTTGCCGAGGGCATTAGCGGGGCCATAGCCAGGCCCACGTCAACCAAGACTCTACCACCGTCCCCATGCAACTGCTAGCTCAACCAGCTGGGCAGGCACCTGCGTGGTGACAAGCGACCTCTACACCAACCCAGCAAGCACCCGCGTGGTGCATGCAGATCTTCGTGAAGGCTCCACCACCGCGCCAACTCAGCAGCTTGCCTGCCTACATGCCGCTGCACGCATCGCTAGCCTAGGCGCGTGTCGAAGCAAGGCGGAGCAGCGACGGATGGGATGGGCCTCGTTCCCGTCCTCGATAAAGCGAGGGGACACCTAAGTGATGCATTAAATGTGTTTTGTCCCGTAATGCGGGCGATAAGCTCGCGTACTATATGCCTTTCCACCTCCTGTGTGCCACTGTGGCGACCCCTTTTGCCTATAAAAGGAGGCCCAAGGCGACGGGGAGAAGGATTCGGCTCTTTGGAACTAGGCAGCCACCTGATGACCCACAAGTATAGGGGATCTATCGTAGTCCTTTCTATAAGTAAGAGTGTCGAACCCAACGAGGAGCAGAAGGAAATGATAAGCGGTTTTGAGTAAGGTTTTCTCTGCAAGCACTGAAATAGTAGGTGATAGATAGTTTTGTGATACGATAAATAGTAACAAGCAAGAAGTAAATAAAGTAAATAAAGTGCAGCAAGGTGGCCCAATCCTTTATGTAGCAAAGGATAAGCCTGGACAAATTCTAATAATGAAGAAGGAGCACCCGAGGACACATTGGGAATTATCGTCAAGCTAGTTTTCATCACGTTCATAAGATTCGCGTTCGGTACTTTGATAATTTGATATGTGGGTGGACCGGTACTTGGGTACTGTCCTAACTTGGACAAGCATCCCACTTATGATTAACCCCTATTGCAAGCATCCACAACTACAAAAAGGAGTATTAAGGTAAACCTAACCACAACATTAAACATATGGGTCCATATCAACCCCTAACGAAGCAACGCATAAACTAGGGTTTAAGCTTCTATCACTCTAGCAACCCATCATCTACTTATTACTTCCCTATGCCTTCCTCTAGGCCCAAATAATGGTGAAGTGTCATGTAGTCGACGTTCACATAACACCACTAGAGGAAAGACAACATACATCTCATCAAAATATCGAACGAATACCAAATTCACATGACTAATAATAGCAAGACTTCACCCATGTCCTCAGGAACAAAGTAACTACTCACAAAGCATATTCATGTTCATAATCAGAGGAGTAATAATATGCATAAAGGATCTGAACATATGATATTCCACCAAGTAAACCAACTAGCATCAACTACAAGGAGTAATCAACACTACTAGCAACCCATAGGTACCAATTTGTGGTTTTGATACAAAATTGGATACAAGAGATGAACTAGGGTTTTGAGAGGAGATGGTGCTGGTGAAGATGTTGATGGAGATTGACCCCCTCTCGATGAGAGGATCATTGGTGATGACGTTGGTGATGATTTCCCCCTCCCGGAGGGAAGTGTCCCCGGCAGAACAGCTCCGCCAGAGCCCTAGATTGATTCCGCCAAGGTTCCGCCTCATGGCAGCGGAGTTTCGTCCCGTAAGCTTGCCCACGATTTTTTCCAGGGTAAAAGTGACGATATAGCGATGGACGCGGAGGCCCACCAGGTGGCCCAGGAGATAGGGGGCGCGCCCTACAAGGGGGGGCTCCTATCTCCTGGACAGGGTGTGGGCCCCCTGGCCTATTTCTTTTGCTCATAAATTCTTATAAAATCCAAAAATTTGTTTCGTGGAGTTTCAGGACTTTTGGAGTTGTGCAGAATAGGTTTCCAACGTTTGCTCCTTTTCCAGCAAGAATTCTAGCTGCCGGCATTCCCCCTCTTCATGGTAAACCTTGTAAAATAAGAGAGAATAGCCATAAGTATTGAGATATAATGTGTAATAACAGCCCATAATGCAATAAATATTGATATAAAAGCATGATGCAAAATGGACGTATCAACTCCCCCAAGCTTAGACCTCGCTTGTCCTCAAGCGGAAGCCGTAATCGAAAAATATGTCCTCATGTTTAGAGATAGAGGTGTCGATAAAAATAAAATACGGACATGAGGGCATCATGATCATTCTAATAACAGCAACATATATGGTTTTTGTCATATGATTTCCTATTTTCAAGTAATAGTCGGTAGGATGGGGGCGACAAGGGCGACACGGGCGACGCCTATGGCGTCCACCGCGGCCCTGCCGCCGGCGACCATCTCCGGCGTGGGGCACGTCGGTGGGAGGTTCTGGGCCCTCGCGGATTACGATCACGGAGGGGCGAAGGCAGCGAGGTCTGCGCCGGACGCTCGCCGGACGTGTACTCGCCGACGCCGTCGTCGGTGATCTGCGAGGCGTTCGGTCCCGGGCATTCGGAAGAGGAAGTGGCCACGATTGTTGATGGCGTTGTGCCGATTGATGATCCGACGTGGCAAGGATTGGGGGCCGAGGACAAGATCGAGATCGTTCGACGCATGGTTCATCGATGGACGACCGCAGCTGCGATCCGGCCATGGAAGGGGCCAATTCCTAAGGTAAATCTTCCAAAACCTATCTTGTCCGATTTCATTACAGAGGGATCGTGGAAAGTAGTGAAGAGGAAGAAGAATCGGCGATCGTCGGCGGCGCAGGGGCCGGTGCCGGCGATCGATCGAGCGAGCGTGATCCGAGCGGAGCGGATCTCACGTTTGAATTTTTTGCTGCGCGCTAATGGGCTTGAACCGGTGGGCTGCTGTGAGGGTCCGTCCGCTTTTAGGCTGTTGGGCCAGGGAAATATGACCGAGGATGGGCCGGGATTAGCACGGTTTCAGACCCAGGCAAAACCGGCCGCCGATGCAGGGGCTGCGGAGGCTCAACTGCATGTGATCGCATCGGATCGTGTGTTATCTCATGCACAGTAGGTCTCTCTCGGCCGATACGTAGATTCTACTAGGGTTCGCCGCCGCGGTCAGGTTGGCTTCCCCTCTGCTGCGATCCGACGTGTGAGGCGGGGGCTCCAAGATTGCCGCGGCGTTCCGACGGTAGCCGGCGAGGACGTCATGCCGCCCAAGGCCCCACCGCTGGCCAAGGGTCCGCCACCGGCGAAGCCGCCTGCGAGGGCTGCGTCGGGTGGTCCGACTACGATTGTGCCGGCGTCGGCTGCGGCTGCGGCGCCTGCGCAGGCTGCGACTCCTACCGCTAGGGCTGCGGTGCCGCCGCCGCCTGGGGCTGCACCACCTCTGACGCAGCGCCCATGGCCTAGACAGATGGCTGCCGGGCGGGGAGGAGCTGCTAATGGTGCTGCGGGCCGCTGGTCGGGTGCGTTCGCGGGTGACAGCCGCAACCCTCCCCGTGGTCAGTGGGGTGACGATGGATACGACGCTTACGGTCAAGGTCTTCATCGAGGTTCGTCGTCCACCGGTGGTGGGCGGGGCTATGGTTGGACGGATCACGGGGCTGTCGGTCGAGGATTTCAAGGACCTCCGGGGAATTTTGTTGAGGGGGCGGTTGGCCCGAGTCGTTTCCGGGGCCGCTTCCGCGGTGGTCGTGGCGGTTACCGCCGCTATCATCCGCGCAACTTGCCGGGGGCCACGGGTTCGGACGTCACAGAGATGTCCACTGATGGCGCTGGTCTCACTCAGGCGGTGTTGGAGACGGTTCGGGCACTCGCCGATGTGTCAGTCCCGGCGACCATGCAACCTGATGATGCTGATTCTGACAAAGGTTCGGAAAAGGCCGGGGGTGAAAAGCTGTCCAAGTGGGCGGCTAAGAAGAAGAAATTGATCTGTTTCCGGTGCGGTGAGACGGGTCACTTTATGGTTGATTGCTCTGCTGAATTATGTGATATTTGTCGGAAACCTAAGCATGTGGCGGCTGAGTGTCCGCTTCTTCTGGGCCCTAAACCGACACTTAATATCTATGGGCTCTGTTGCTCTGAGTTGATGTTCTTTGAGTCACCGACCGTGGCTCCGGTGGCTCCTGTCATTGAAACCTCCTTCCCCGGGGTGGTTAAGGTGGTCACCGGACCCCTCACTGAAGCCCAGATTATTCAGCCGATTCTTGGGAGTTGGCTCCGGGAATTTTAATTGGTCCTTGTTGAAACTATCGATCAGTCTTACAAAGTGGAATTTCCTTCTAAGGAGGATCGAAGAGAATTCTCAAGTTTGGCATGAGTAGAGTTCTGAGCACTAGTTTTGTGTTGCAGTTTGATGAGTGGAAAAAGAAGGAGCCGCAGGCACGCCTCGACTCAGATATGGGTTCGTTTTCTGGGGGCACCTTCTGAGCCCTTGGATGATTTCTTTGTCACATGGAGCTTGGGATCCTTGATCGGTAAGACGGAGCTGGTAGATATGCCATTCACTCGTGCTCATGGTGTGGCGCGCTTGCTGGTTAGCATGGCTAACATCGAGTTCTTGCCGGAGGTGGTCAGATGGTGTCACGAGGGTATTGCTTACATGTTGAATGTCAAGTATGAGGACCCTAACTTGTTTCAGGATTTTGAGGAGGTGCATCATATGGATACTTCTGAGGGGGGAGGTGCTTCTGGGAACCATGGTGATGACGCACATAATGATGGTGATAGGGATTCCAGGCCTGCGGATTCGTCTAAGGCAGGAGAGCCTGCTCAGGGGAAATCGCCGGTTTCGGTCCCGTCCAACATGTTGCAACTTGGTTCTGTAGGAGCTTTCTCTGCGCCTCCTCGTCTCTGGAGTGATCGGGTGGACATGGATGACCCGTCTGAGCATTTTCCGCCGGCAATTTTGGGGGTTGATGTTGTCTTATTTGTCGATGGACCGAGAGGAACGACTGGACAGGAGGTTCACGTTACTCCTCCTTCATCGCCGTTGCCTAGGCCGGAGGTGAAGGCTACGCTGGACGGCTCGGCGGTTTTGGGAGGGCGTGAGGTCCGGCCCTCCCGCGCTCCTGCGGCGCCTTCGATGGGGCCCTTGGCCTGCGCGGAGGTTTTGGCTCCTCCGGGGGCTCGGGTGGCCTCGAGTGGGACAAGCGGGCAAGAGGCCTGCGCACCACTTTCTCCCGCCCTGGCATCTTCTGAGGCGGTGGGAGTTTCCTTGGGAGGGTCGGCCGTTGGGGACGGCCACGGGCCGGCTGCCGCTTCTCCGACCAGACCCGCCCCTTTGGCTGGGGCGGCGTTCATCTCCTCGTCACCACGCGCGGGCGTGGGTGTGGCTAGGCAGGTGGTCGCCGGCTCGCCGGTCCCCGTTGTGGTGGGAGGGCTGGGCGACGCGGCCTGTGTTCCTGCTTTATCCCCGGTGCGCTGCGTGTGGGCTGCCCCGGTTCCTGCTGCTGGCGGGTCACCCATGGATAGGCTGCAGGTGACACCGCCTCGTTGCTCTCCTGCTCCGGTGTCTGTGACCCGAGGCGCCGCTGTTGGGGGACGGGCAGGAGGCCTTTCCCCTAGCGGACCTTCTCGCGAGGAGGTCATCGCCTTTGGTGGTATCCTGGATCCTGTCTCCCAGGGGAGGCGGATCGTGAGAGGCTGCGGAGGAGCGGCCGAGCGTTGATGACATACAACTGAGGTGTGCTTTGAGGGCTGCCAAGTTGCATGACGTCGAGATCTCCACTGGTATGTCTGTTATTAAGTCGAATTCCATTTTGCATTTTACTGATAATGAAATTATTCATAATGCAAATCAATTAGGAATTTCACTTGGTAATAATGATCTTGAAATTGCCAAGTCGGTTAACGACATTCTTGATATGGAAGCCGATCGTGCGGTAGATATGATTCGTCACATTGCTGCCGTTAAACCAATGAATGACTCGGAGATTGATGCGCTTGGGGTTAGGGTTCTTGTTGGCATGTGTGCTGATCTTGACCCTGCTCTACTTGAGACAGAGGAAGACACCAATCCTGAGACGTCTCTTCATGTAGATGAGCCTTTAGGGCTAGAAGCTGAGAATGAGGGCGGTGATCAGGCTGATGGTCACATAAAGCCTAAGCGGACATGGAAACGAAAGGTTTATCCAATGTCCGCAGGCGTAGGGAGTGCTCGGATCCGTCTTCGCTAAAAAATTTCAGGATGATTTATGAGAGGCATTTTCTGGAATAGCAGAGGTCTTAGAGACTTGGCTAAAAGGAGGTTTCTAGCGGATGCTTCTCTGGAACATCATTTAGATTTTATTGCTTTGTCTGAGACTGGAAGAAGCAATTTCACTTCTCAATTTCTTGCCACTTTGTCTGGGGGGATAGATTTTGATTGGCATTGCCTCCCCCCTCGAGGAAGATCCGGTGGGGTTTTACTCGGGGTTAAGTGCGAGACGTTGGAAGTTCGGAGCGTAGTTATGGGAGAGTTCGCTGTCAAGTTTCGAGTTAGAACTAAGGCGTATGGGTTTGATTGGGCCTTGGTGGCGCTTTACGAGCGGCGCAACCAGAACTCAAGCCAGATTTTTTGGCGGATCTGGTACGCATTTGTGGTAACAAACAGCTACCTCTCTTAGTGGGAGGGGATTTCAACATTATCCGAAGAAAAGAGGATAAGAACAATGACAATTTTGACGGCCGATGGCCGTTTATGTTCAACACTATTAGCGAAGCTTGGATCTCGAGAGATTGAGCTTTGCAGGAAATTCACTTGGGCTAATTCGTTGCGGTTCCGACCTTTGAGAAACCGGACCGTGTACTAGCAAGTGTCGAATGGGAACAGAAGTTTCCCTTGGTAATCGTGGCAGGCTATGACTCGAGGTGTCTCGGATCATACACCGTTACTAGTCGACTCCGGCGTTCAAAATTTTGTGGGCAACAAAAATATTTTTTTGTTTGAACTTGCCTGGTTTGAAAGAGAAGGGTTCCTTGAGTTGCTAGCTAGAGAGTGGGATAAGGACTCAGGAGGTAGGGCACCTATCGAGCTATGGCAGTGCAAGATTCGTCATCTCCGAAGGTTCCTTCGTGGTTGGGCTAAGCACACGCATGGGATTTATAAGGTGGAGAAGGAGAGACTTCTTCTACTTATTCAAAACCTTGAAGCTAAAGCAGAAACCTCTATCTTGGATTCCAATGAGTTGGAAACAAAGATAGAAGCGGAGCTGCAACTTAAAAAGCTTCTTCATGAGGAGGAATTGAAGTGGGCGTTGCGAGCTAAGGTTCGCAAAATTGTAGAAGGCGAGGATAACACTCAATTCTTTCATTTGATTGCTAATGGGAAGCATCGTAAAAAGAGAATTTTCCAACTAGAACAAGATGAAGGGACCATAGTTGGTACGGATAATCTGAAAGTTTACATTACCAATTATTATAAGCAGTTGTTTGGTCCCCCGGTAGAGACTTTTGTGTCGTTGGATGAGTCTAGGGTTGAGGATGTGCCTCAACTTGAGACTGCTGAGAATGAGCTCCTGACTGCTCCATTCTCGGAGAAAGAGGTGTTTGAGGCTATTGCTCAAATGGAGAATAATAAGGCTCCAGGTCCGGATGGGTTTTTCATGGAGTTCTACAAGAAGTGTTGGCATTTTATCAAGGATGATTTGATGCCCATGTTTCAGGAGTTTTTTGAGGGGCAACTTCAATTGTTTAAGCTGAATTTTGGGACGATAACTCTTCTTCCTAAGAAGACAGAGGCTGTTCGCATTGAGCAGTTCAGACCTATATGTCTGCTTAATGTGAGTTTCAAAATCTTCACCAACGTCGGGACAAATAGACTTACGCAGATTGCACACTCAGTAGTTCAGCCGTCCCAGACTGCTTTCATGCCTGATAGAAACATCCTGGAAGGGGTTGTTGTCTTGCATGAAACGCTCCATAAAATCCACTCCAAAAAACTTGATGGCGTAGTTTTTAAAGTGCATTTTGAAAAAGCATATGATAAAGTCAAATGGCCTTTCCTTCAACAAGCTTTGCGTATGAAAGGTTTTGATCCGGCCTGGAGAAACCAGATTGATTCCTTTACGCAAAAAGGAGTGTCGGGATTAAGGTGAATGATGACGTGGGTCACTATTTCCGGACACACAAGGGGCTACGGCAAGGAGACCCTATGTCACCAATCCTGTTTTACATAGTGGCTGATATCTTTGACTATTTTAATAGGTCGGGCAAAGGATGCAGGTGGCAGGTAGGTGGCCTGGTTCCACATCTAGTTGACGGCGGGATCTCCATTCTTCAGTATGTTGATGATACTATCATCTTTATGGAGCACGATTTGGCGAAAGCAAGAAACATGAAGCTGCTGTTATGCTTATTTGAACAATTGTCTGGGCTCAAAATCAACTTCCACAAGAGCGAATTGTTTTGGTTTGGAAGAGCCAATGAGGACCGGGAGTCGTATCAACAATTGTTCGGATGTGAATTGGGCTCATTACCGTTTACATACTTAGGTATACCCATTCATCATCGTAAGCTGACTAATTTTGAGTGGAAATGCATTGAGGAATTGTTTGAAAAGAAACTGAGCTGTTGGAAAGGAAAGCTCATGTCATACGGAGGACGATTGATTCTGATTAATTCGGTCCTTACTAGTATGCCTATGTTTCTCTTATCCTTTTTCTTGGTTCCGGTGGGCGTCAGGAAAAGGTTAGATTTCTACCGATCACGATTCTTTTGGAAAAATGATGAGCTTAAACGTAAGTACAGGCTTGCTAAGTGGGATATTATTTGTAGGCCTAAGGACCAAGGTGGTCTAGGTATTGAAAATCTGGAAGTCAAAAACATATGTCTCCTTAGCAAGTGGCTATTTAAGCTGTCATCTGAGTCGGAGGCCACTTGGGCACAGATTTTGCGCAATAAGTATCTCTATGCTAAAACTTTGGCCCAGGTGAATGTGAGGCCTTCCGACTCTCCCTTTTGGATGGGTTTGATGAGAGTTAAACAACTCTTTTTCAACAAGACTAAATTTATTGTTGGGAATGGTGCCACTACGAGGTTTTGGGAGGATACGTGGCTTGGGGAGACCCCCCTTGCACTTCAATATCCTTCTTTGTACAACATTGCCAGATGTAGAGAAGCCTATGTTGCTAATGTTTTACATTCCGTTCCCCTCAATATTAGTTTTAGACGTATGCTTGTTGGGAATCGTTGGGAGGCCTGGCTCCATCTCGTTAGACGTTTAATGGAAGTCCGGCTGTCTCAGCAGCCAGATCAGCTGCATTGGAAACTTACTAAGAACGGTGTGTTCTCGGTCAAATCAATGTATCTGGATGTCATTAACACTAGCGTCATCCCTACCTCGTTGCATGTTTGGAAAGTTAAGGTACCCTTACATATCAAAGTGTTTATGTGGTTTGTGCATAAACAAGTCATTTTGACTAAGGATAACCTTGCAAAACGAAATTGGGTGGGCTCGTATAGATGTAGCTTTTGTGATCATAACGAGAATATCAAACACCTCTTTTTCGACTGTCCGTTGGCTAAGATTCTGTGGCGGTCGGTTCATATTGCGTTCAATATTAATCAGCCCACCTCTATCAGCATGTTATTTGGAACATGGCTTGATGGGGTGGATTCTGACATTGCAAGACACATTCGGGTTGGAGTTTGTGCTTTATTGTGGGCAATATGGAACTGCGGAAATGATTTAGTCTTTAACAGATCAACAACTATTCACTTTTTGCATGTTATCTTCGGGGCCATGGCGTTCATCCGTATGTGGTCGCTACTCACTCCGACGGAGGCCAGGGAGCGTTTGGTTACTGCGTCATGTAATAGGATAGGCATGTAGTGCTCCTATTGTTTTGCCAGCCGGTTGTGGCTTTGGGACTTTCCTCTTTTGCGCTTTTGTTGATGATTGTACTACGACCTTTCGAGACTTTGTTACTGGATTTTCCTTTTAATAATATGAGCCGTATGCATCGTTCTGATGCAGAGGCTGGGGTACATCCCCTTTTCCAAAAAAAAGTAATAAGCAATTCACAATGTCAAGCATGGTTCAAAAACTTCACTGGGAACTAACAAACTATAATCTCAGTCATTGAAGCAATTGCAATTTATCGTAACATCGGAAAGAGTCAATAATAGAGCTTTTTAGCAAGCTCACATACTCAACTATCTCGTAGTACCCTATAATTATTAACACTCACTCGATACTTGTGGTTATAGAGTTTCAGCCGGACACTGAGAAAGATAGGGGCTTATTGTGTTGCCTCCCAACGTATTCACCTTTAGGTGATGTCAGCAATAATAGCCTATGCCAACTTACATCCAATTGGATATATGTATCATGATCTTTCAAACACGAGGAGCTTGCCAAAGGATAAAAATAAAAAGGGAAAGGTGAGCATCACCTTAACTCAAGCATAATGTAAAACATAAAGTAAAAGATAGCCCCTTCGCAGAGGGAAGCCGAGGTTGTCATGCGCGTTTTGGGTTGATGCATAAAGTCTTAGTGCGAAAGAACGTCACTTTATATTGCCCCTTGTATGTGGACCTTTATTATGCAGTCCGTCGCTTTTATTACTTCCACAACAAGTTCGTACAAAGTTTATTTTTTCTGCACTAATAAGTCATACATATTTAGAGAGCAATTTTTATTGCTTGCACCGATGACAACTTACTTGAAGGATCTTATTCAATCCAGGTATGTATGGTGGACTCTCATGGCAAAACTGGGTTTTGGAAGCACAAGTAGTGTCTCTACTTGGTGCAAGGAATTTGGCTAGCATGAGGGGGAAAGGCAAGCTCAACATGTTTGGAAGGTCAATGACAATATACTTTAACTGAGATGTCGGAAAACATAAACCATTACGTTGTCTTCCTTGTCCAACGTCAACTCTTTTAGCATGTCAGACTTAATGAGTGCTTCACACTCATAAAAGATGTCCAAGATAATATATTTATATGTGAACCCCTCTTTCCTTATCACTTCCTATTAATTGCAACGATGACCAAGGCTACGTTCATCAACTCTCAACAATTTTTAAGCCTCATAGTTTCTATGTGTGAAGTTATCACTATCCATAAGATCAATATGAACTCTTTTGTTCTTTCTACCTTCTCGAGATCATAGCAATATAGCAAAGCCCTTGACTCAACACTAATCTTTATTATAGATAGCACACAGACTCGCTTACATAAAGAGCTCACAATGCAAAACTCAAAACTACTTGATATCAAGACTTCAATCTACTAGATCAAGATACTACTAAAAGGATTGAACTAAATAAAGCGGTAAAAATAGGAGTGTGATGGTGATACGATACCGGGGCACCTCCCCCAAGCTTGGTAGTTGCCAAGGGGAGTGCCCATACCCATGTGATTATTTCTTCGGAGGTGATGGAGGTGGTGATGATGACGGTGGATAATCGCACATCGAGCATAATAGCTCCTCCAACTTGCGGATAATGCCCTTGAGGCCAGCAATATGATCCTTCAACGAAATATTCTCCTGTGTGAGATACTTATTCTGTATGCGGGCTAACTCAATCATCTTGAAAGCTTCAATCTCTGTTGGAGTAAAAAGGTTAGGTAAAGGTTGAGGGACGTCTTCTTCTTTCACCACCGGAGTTTGAACCTCCATGGCCTTCTTGATCCCTTCTTCCTTGTTGATCTCTTCCGGTTCCTCTCTTTTTAACTCTATCTTCAATAGCCAAGCATCCTTGTCTCCGTTGTTGGAGAAGGGAGAATTTATGGTGTTCTAAATCTGCAACAGAAACAGCTCGAGACGAAAACAGAGGATATTTGCGTGATACGGTGGTCAAAACCTTCGGGAGTATATATAATGAATTTTTACCGACCAAAATACGTAACATACAAGAAAACGGAGCCGGGAGGCACACGAGGTGCCCACGAGACAGGGGGCGCGCCCTACAGGGGGTGGGCGCCCTCCTCTCTCGTGGGAGCCTCGTCTCCCTTTCGGACTACTTCTTTCTTCCTAAAATTCTTAAATAATCCAAAACTGATAAAAATCGCCATTAGAGTTGTTTTGGAGTCGGTTTACATACCGTACCACGTACCTATACCTTTTCGGAGTCTGGAACATTCTGGAAAGTGTCTCTTATGTATTCCTCAGGGGTTATGGTTGCAATAATATTAGTTTCAACATTGATAGGATTAACTGAAATATAATGTTTAATTCTTTGACCGTTTACCACCCTCGGATTTGTGCCTTCGAAGTTGTTGATTTTTATAGCGCCAGAACGATAGACCTCTTCGATAACGTAGGGACCTTCCCATTTTGAGAGAAGTTTTCCTACAAAAAATCTTAAACGAGTGTTGAACAATAACACATAATCTCCTACGTTAAACTCACGCTTTTGTATCCTCTTATCATGCCAGCGTTTGACTTTTTCTTTGAAAAGCTTGGCATTCTCATATGCTTGGGTTCTCCATTCATCAAGTGAGCTAATATCGAACAACCTCTTCTCACCGCAAGTTTGAAGTCATAATTGAGCTCTTTAATAGCCCAATATGCTTTATGTTCAAGTTCAAGAGGTAAATGACATGCTTTTCCATAAACCATCTTATATGGAGACATACCCATAGGATTTTTGTATGCAGTTCTATAGGCCCATAATGCATCATCAAGTTTTTCGGACCAATTCTTTCTAGATCTATTCACGCCTTTTGCAAAATTAATTTGAGCTCTCTATTGCTCAACTCTACTTGACCACTAGATCAAGCGTGATAAGGAGATGCGATTCTATGATTGACATCATACTTAGCAAGCATCTTACTGAAAGCACCATGAATAAAGTGTGAACCACCATCGGTCATAAGATATCTAGGGACTCCAAACCTTGGAAAAATAACTTCTTTAAGCATTTTAATAGAAGTGTTATGATCAGCACTACTAGTTGGAATAGCTTCTACCCACTTAGTAACGTAATCAACAGCAACTAAAATATGTGTATAACCATTGGAGGAGGGAAAAGGTCCCATATAATCAAAGCCCCAAACATCAAACGGTTCAATAACAAGAGAGTAATTCATATGCATTTCTTGGCGTCTACTAATGTTACCTATTCTTTGACATTCATCACAAGATAAGACAAACTTACGAGCATCTTTGAAAAGAGTTGGCCAATAAAAACCAGATTCTAGTACCTTGTGTGCAGTTCTATCTCCAGCATGGTGTCCTCCATAGGATTCAGAGTGACACTTGCGTAGGATTTGTTCATGTTCATGCTCAGGCACACAACGTCTAATAATACCATCTACTCGTTCTTTATAAAGGTGTGGATCATCCCAGAAGTAATGTCTTAAATCATAAAAGAACTTTTTCTTTTCTTTGGTATGTGAAACTAGGCGGTATATATTTAGCAACAATGTAATTAGCATAATCAGCATACCAGGAAGCAGTACGAGAAGCATTGACAACCGCTAATTGTTCTTCAGGAAAACTATCATTAATAGGCAGTGGGTCATCAAGAACATTCTCTAACCTAGACAAGTTGTCTACAACAGGGTTCTCAGCTCCCTTTCTATCAATAATATGCAAATCAAATTCTTGGAGCAAGAGGACCCATCTAATGAGTCTAGGCTTAGCATCTTTCTTTTCCATAAGGTATTTAATAGCAGCATGATTAGTATGAATAGTGACTTTGGAATCAACAATATAAGGTCTAAACTTATCACATGCAAACACAACTGCTAAGAACTCTTTTTCAGTAGTAGCATAATTTTTCTGGGCAGTATCAAGAGTCTTACTAGCATACTGGATAACATTCAATTTCTTATCGACTCTTTGCCCTCAAACAGCACCTACAGCATAATCACTAGCATCGCACATAATTTCAAAAGGTAAATTCCAATCAGGTGGTTGTACAATAGGTGCAGTGATCAAAGCTTTCTTAAGTGTTTCAAATGCTTCCAAACAATCATCATCAAAGACAAAAGGAATATCTTTTTGCAATAAATTAGTCAGAGGCCTAGAGATTTTAGAAAAGTCCTTAATGAACCTCCTATAAAAGCCGGCATGACCGAGGAAACTTCTTATACCTTTTATGTCCTTGGGACATGGCATCTTTTCAATAGCATCAACTTTGGCCTTATCAACTTCAATACCTCTCTCGGAGATCTTGTGCCCCAAGACAATGCCTTCATTAACCATAAAGTGACACTTTTCCCAATTCAGATTTAGACTAGTGTCTTCGCATCTCTGCAAAACTCGATCAAGGTTGCTCAAACAATCATCAAAATAGGATCCATAGACGGAGAAGTCGTCCATGAATGCCTCACAAATCTTTTCACAAAAATCAGAGAATATAGCCATCATGCATCTTTGAAAGGTAGCAGGTGCATTACATAAACCAAAAGGCATATGTCTATAAGCAAAAGTACCAAAAGGGCAAGTAAAAGTATTTTTAGATTGATCCTTTGTCGACGGTGTATTTGAGAGAAGCTGAATAACCATCTAGAAAGCAAAATTTGTGTGTTTGGATAGCCTTTCTAGCATTTGATCAATAAAAGGTAAAGGGTAATGATCTTTCTTAGTAGCTTTATTTAACTTGCAAAAATCAATTACCATCCTATAACCTGTAATAATTCTTTGCGGGATCAATTCATCTTTATCATTAGGAACAACGGTAATACCTCCCTTTTTAGGGACACAATGGACAGGGCTTACCCATTTACTATCAAAGAACGGATAAATAATACCTGCCTCAAGGATCTTTAGAATCTCCTTTCTTACCACTTCCTTCATTTTGGGATTTAATCGTCTTTGAGGATCTCTAACTGGTTTGGCATCTTTCTCCACTGAAATTTTGTGTTGACATAATGTGGGACTAATGCCCTTAAGATCGTCTAGAGTATATCCAATAGCAGCTCGGTGCTTCTTCAGAGTTTTCTATAATCTTTCTTCTTCTTTCTCTGAAAGGTTAGCACTAATAATAACAGGATATATTTCTTTTTCATCAAGGTAAGCATTCTTAAGCTCAATCTTCAGAGTTGCTTTTAATTCTTTCCCATAAGTCCCATTTGAAATCAATAGTCTTCAGCATATAAGAACCAGCACAGGAAGTATCGAGCAGGTTGCGATTATCAAGAGAAAGCCGAGCATAAAAATTCTGAATAATCATTTCCTAAGAGAGCTCATGATTGGGGCATGAATATAACCTTGACTTAAGCCTCCCCCAAGCTTGAGCGATGCTTTCTCCTTCGCGAGGCCATAAATTATATATGTAATTACGATCACGACGAACAAGATGCATAGGATAGAACTTCTGGTGAAATTCCAACTTCAATCGCTTATAATTCCAAGATCCTGTATCATCACATAGCCTATACCATGTCAATGCATCTCCCTTCAAAGATAAAGGGAAGACCTTCCTTTTAACAACATCATCGGGAATACCTACAAGCCTAAATAATCCACAAACTTCATCCACAAAGATAAGGTGTAAGTCGGGATGCAATGTTCCGTCTCCTGCAAAAGGATTAGCTAGCAGTTTTTCTATCATACCCGAACGAATCTCAAAGTGAATATTTTCATAAAGTTCAGTAGGTTGAGGAGCATCTCTTTTCTCTTCTGGTTGGGGCAAAGTTACCCCAAACAGGCCCCTCAAAGGATTAGTTTCCATAGTGACAAGTGACAGAAAATTTCAGCACACTATATAAATGTTTCCTTACCAAGTTCTACTCACCAAAAGCGCTACATTCCCCGACAACAGCGCTAGAAAAGAGTCTTGATGACCCACAAGTATAGGGGATCTATCATAGTCCTTTCGATAAGTAATAGCGTCGAACCCAACAAGGAGCAGAAGGAAATGATAAGCGGTTTTCAGTAAGGTTTTCTCTACAAGCACTGAAATAGTAGGTGATAGATAGTTTTGTGATAAGATAAATAGTAACGAGCAAGAAGTAAATAAAGTAAATAAAGTGCAGCAAGGTGGCCCAATCCTTTATGTAGCAAAGGATGAGCCTGGACAAATTCTAATAATGAAGAAGGAGCACCCGAGGACACATTGGGAATTATCGTCAAGCTAGTTTTCATCATGTTCATAAGATTCGCGTTCGGTACTTTGATAATTTGATATGTGGGTGGACCGGTACTTGGGTACTGTCCTAACTTGGATAAGCATCCCACTTATGATTAACCCCTATTGCAAGCTTCCACAACTACAAAAAGGAGTATTAAGGTAAACCTAACCACAACATTAAACATATGGGTCCATATCAACCCCTAACGAAGCAACGCATAAACTAGGGTTTAAGCTTCACACTCTAGCAACCCATCATCTACTTATTACTTCCCTATGCCTTCCTCTAGGCCCAAATTATGGTGAAGTGTCATGTAGTCGACGTTCATATAACACCACTAGAGGAAAGACAACATACATCTCATCAAAATATTGAACCTGTCGGTGTACAAAAAGAGGGGTACACCTTTTAACTGTGCACGGACAGTCTGAGCCGCGGGCGCCGCCACACTAAGCAAGGCAAGGAAGGTGAGCCAAGGTAAGGCCGAAGCTCGAAAGGAGCAGAACGACGCCAAGACCAAGACCACAAAGAGCAAAGGGGACGGCAGACTCCCGGCAAGATCCTTTGCCGGGCGGTTTTAGCAAACCCGGCAAGGCCCTTGCCGGGCGGCTCGGCCTGACGCCCACTGAGCGGATCACCTTGAGTCCACCGCTTCACGGGCAAAGGGTTCGGGAGACATCCCTGGTGGCATGCAGATCTTTGTGAAGACATTCAAAGATCGATACATACTATAGAAGATGACGACCCTTGGCGGGATCCCGCCAAGGAGGACCACAAGGCCCTCGCAAGAGCCTTTGCCGGGATGACAACAGGCGCCGCGGCAAGACCCTTGCCGGGGCTGCGGCAAGGGCCCTGCCAAGGACACCCGTAGGGCCACCATCAGGCCCGCGCCAATCAAGCCTCCACCATGCAGCTGCCAACCCAACCAGTTGGGTAGGCACCTGCGTGGCGGCAATCGAACCTTCATGGATACCCACCATCAAGGCCACCTCACCGCCCGCCGCCTACATGGCACCATAGGCACCGCTGGCCGGCGCGCGTGTCAACACGAAGGGAGCGGGCGACGGATGAGAGACTGGGCTCTCCCCGTCCCGATCTTGCAAGGACACCTAAGAAAGACGATTTATGGCGCCTTGTCATGTAATGCGAGGGATAAACTTCGTATGATCAGATTCCCTTTTCCACCTCCTGTGTGCCACTGTGGCAACCCCTTTCCCTATAAAAGGAGGCCCAAGGCGACCAGGAGGAGGATTCGGCCTTTTGGAGCTCCTCACGCCCCATAGCTAGCTCAAGAACGCAGATAAACTAACCACCAAAGCAGGAGTAGGGTTTTACGCATCTCGCGTCTTAACCTCGGATAAAAGAACCCGTGTGCTATCTTTTTATCTGCTCTTCTCATGACCCCGCTACCAAGAACCGTAGTAGGGATTCTTGTGATCCCATAGGTGTTGTCCCCGCGACCGACATCTTTGGCGCGCTGTAGGGGCGCAGTTGTGAGAATCAGCTCTAACAGTTAGTTCGACGCTTCTTCATCGTCATGGCGCCCAAGAAGAAGACGACGGTGGCGGTTGGCCCGTCGGAAGCCGTACACCATGTCCCGACGCGGGCGAGCAGCGGATCAGTCGCAGAAAGGACCCGGGCGCTGTTCGCGAACACCAACACCGCCCCAAAGAGTCAAGTTTGGGAGGCAGCGATGTTCGTGCGCCTGGTAGCGGGCCGCACGCCGCCAAATCCAAAGACGGAATCAGGCCCTCCGCGGGTGGCGCGGGGCCTTCCAAGACTCCCACGCCGGCGTCGACGGCGTGCTCTTCTCAAGCGACGCGCGACGAACGGCGTAATCACGCCGAGGACCCCGGGCATCGCTGCGGAAAGAGCCCCGAGCGCCACCTCCGGGATTTAGAAGACCTACCCGCTCGCCGAGGCGCTGGTGAAGATGGCATGCAACCGCAGGGTCGTGATAGAGCTCCTTCTGACATGGTCAGAAGTCGGGCGCCGCCGCGATCCGCGGCAGGTTTCGCTGCCACCAACGCCGCCAGAAGCCCCGGCGCTGCTGCAGCGCAGCTGTTCTCGATTTTCCTCCCACTACGGGGAAACTCGACGAATGGAGAGCCACCATCCGAAGCCTTGTTGTGGTGGCCAACAAAGAAGAACAGAGTCTGGTGGAGCCCCCGGGTCGACGTTCCGACGGAGTCCCACGCACCAGTGGCAGGAGAGCCGACGGCGCTGCAACCACGATGCACTCACCTCCTCCTCGCCCGGTCCCGCGGATGCCAGCCCGTCGCAACGTTATGGGCGACGAGATCTCCGTAGCATTGTCCGACCCGCGGGCCCACTGTGACCAGCGCCAAGTTCTTCGGGAACGAGAACATGAAGACGCTCGAACTACAATCGAAAGGCCGCGCCGAGCGCGCGCCACCAATCGTGACAAAGCGGCGAAGTGGCCTGCTGTGAGCCACCCGCACCGGGAGCCACGAGGCCTACCTTACGAGGTAGGCTGTCCGGCTTTTACCCGTGAGCTGCGGCAGTTCCAGTGGCCCACTCACCGCACTTTCAAACCCGACGTGGGTGAAAAGTAGAGTGGCAAGACCCACCCATCCGAGTTCCTCAGCGTCTACACCATCGCGATGTAGGCTGCCGGAGCCCGCGATGATAAGGTGCTTGCGAACTACTTTCCGTTGGCTCTCAAACCCAACGCCATGTCGTGGCTGATGCATTTGCCGGTAGACTCTATTTCCTCCTGGTCGGATTTGTGCCATGAGTTCAGAGGGCGCCTTTATCGGAGGCCACCAAGCCCATGGCCAAGCAAGCGACCCGCACGTCATTCCTCAGAAGGGAGGCGAGAGTCTCCGCAAGTATATTCAGAGGTTCAGCCGGGTACAGTACAATATCCCTGATGTTCACCCTGCCGCCATCATCAACGCGTTTCATCAGAACGTGCGTAACCGCAGGATGCATGAAGAGCTGGCAATGAACAATGTGAGAGATGTAGCAGAACTCTATGTTCTTGCTGACAAATGTGCCCGAGCTGAAGAGGGAAGGAAGTACCCCGGCGAAGATGCCGGCGTGGAAACCAACTCTTCAGATGAGGATATTGCCGCCCCGGCGAAGAAAGGCCGGCACCGCAACCGGAAGCGCAAGGGAAAAACCGTGCTTGCCGTTGAGGGATCTGATGACACCGGCTCCGCCAAGAAAACCAAGGCAGACGACCCCGTCAAGGAGGTTGCCGGGTGCGTCACCTGTCGGGCCTTGGCGGCTGCCGAGAAGCCAGGAAACTCCGACAAGCGATACTGCAAAATCCATCGCACCAAAGGCCATGCTCTCCAGGACTGCCGACAGGTTGAGCTCCTCGCTGAGAAGCAGAGGGCTGAATATGAGAGGCGGGACAAGGTGAAGGGCCCGGACGGTGCTGAAGGATCCGGCAAGAAGCGTGACGGCCAGACGGGCCGTCACGGCAAGGATAAGCAACAGAGAGGTTCGCCATGCCGTCGCGATGTAAAGCCGTAAGACGACGATCACGAAGAGGACGACGAATCCGGCGACCAAGAGTTTTAGAAAGCTACAGAGGCCATGTGCGTCGACGGTGGCGCCTCATTGCATACTTCTCACCGCCGGCTTAAACAGTGGGCGCGAGAGGTTACAGCAGTAGAGCCGTCGTTTGATGCCCAAAGGTCACCAAGTGGTCCAAAGACACCTATCATCTTTGACATCGAGGATCACCCCGATCGCACCATCATGTCGGGTGCCTGACTTTGTTGGTTTCACCAACAATACGGAACCTCAAGGTAAAGAAGATGCTAGTCGATGGCGGGGCCGGTCTGAACTTGATCTCGCCTGCCGTGATCGAGAAACTGCAGATTCCTGATGGAGACCTCGAAGAGACGGGCACGTTTCAGGGGGGTCAATTCGGGAAGAAGCCAACCCAAGGGAAAGGTCACGCTGCCCGTGACCTTTGGAAGCGACTTGAACTTCAGGACAGAGAGGATCATGTTCGATGTTGCCAAGATCCCCTTGCCCTACAACGGGATCCTTGGACGCCAGCCGCCAAGTTCATGGCGGCGCCACACCACGCCTACAACACCTCAAGATGCCAGGACCTGTGACGATCATCACCATTCCCTCCGCCAAGAAAGATGCGCTGATTTGCGCTGACCAACTATACCAACAAGCAGTTGCAGCAGCCGCCGCCGCTAGGGCACTTGCTCCTGCCGCTGGGACCCCGGGAGGGAAGAAGAAGAAGAAGACCGATGTGACCTCGGACACCCACTCCGGCAAGCGCACCTCTTCGGAGTTTAGCGCTGCCGTCGAGGACGCAAGCCAGAGCTCCACCGGCGAAACAAGAAGCCCAGGCCATAATACCGGGACCAAGAAGGTTTCACAATGAGGACGGCACGGGAGGAGCTTTACCATAAGCTCCACCCTTGACGACAAATAGGAAGACGCGCTCGTCACCTTCCCGCGGCGTAATGTCGATGTGTTTGCATGGCGAAGCTTCCGACATCCCCGGTGTTCCTGTGGAGGTGATTGAGCACCACCTTGCCGTCCGCCTCATGCGCGCCCGTCTGCTAAGGTCGAAGCAAGCTTTGGAACGACAAGAGTTCATCACGTAAGAGATCCGAAACCGGAAGCAGCGGGTTTGGTAAGAGGAGTGCTCCATCCAACGTGGTTGGCCAATCCGGTCGTGGTGCGCAAGGCAAATGGGAAGTGGAGGCTGTGTATTGATTACACAGATATCAATAAGGCTTGCCCTAAAGATCCCTTCCTGCTGCAACGCATCGATCAGATTGTTGACTCCACGGCTGGGTGTGATCTGTTGTCATTCCTCGATGCCTACTCCGGCTACCACCAGGTCTTCATGACAAGAGAAGACGAAGAGAAGACAGCATTCATCACCCCATGTGGTACGTATTGTTTCATGCGGATGCCTTTCGGGTTGAAGAGTGCTGGTTCGACATTTGCAAGGGCGGTCCAGATTGGTTTTGAACCCCAGCTCCATAGAAATATGGAGGCTTATATGGATGACATAGTGGTCAAAACCAAGGACAGGGCAACCCTCATACCGGATTTGCAAGAAACATTTGCAAACCTGCGCAAGATCAATCTCAAGCTGAACCCTGAGAAGTGCGTCTTTGGCGTCCCATCTGGCAAGCTCATCGGGTTCTTGGTGTCACATTGTGGGATAGACGCCAATCCGGACAAAATCAAAGCTATAGAGCAGATTGAAGCACCCAAGCAGATCAAGGATGTGCGTCGGCTTGCTGGTTGCGTCGCCGCCATGGGCAAGTTCATTTCCAAGTCCTGAAAAAGGCGGGCCCGATGCAGTGGACGCCGAAAGCCGAAGCGGCTTTACAAGGGTTGAAGAAGTACCTCTCCTCCGTGCCAATACTAGTTGCGCCTAGGCCACATGATCCGTTGCTGCTATACCTGGCGGCAACGGACCAGGTGGTCAGCGCCGCACTGGTGGCGCAGAGAGAGGTTGGCGACGAGGAAATGGCAGCGGCAGAGCCCGACACCACCAATGCAGAGACGACACAGCCAGTTGAAGTGCCGCCGAAGAAGAAAATGATGCAGCACACCGTCTACTTTTGTTAGTTCCCTCCTGCAGGGGGCTAGTCAAGGTACTCCGGTGTGCAGAAACTGCTCTTCGGCCTCCTTATGGCCTCGAGGAAGCTGCGTCACTACTTCCAGGAGCACGAGATCACTGTCGTCACTCGCTTCCCTCTGCAATGGATATTGCACAATCCGGATGCAACGGGAAGAATTGTGGAATGGGCACTGGAGCTGTCCAGCTTTGGCCTCAAGTTTGAAAGTACCTCGACAATTCAGAGCCGAGTCCTAGCAGAGTTCGTTGCAGAATGGACCGCAATACCTGACAAAGAAATTCAAGAGACTGCTCTCCCCGGCAAAGATGCAAGTTGTGATTGGATCATGTACTTTGATGGAGCTTTCTCCTTACAGGGCACCGGGCTGGCGATCGCTTGTCGCGCCTAATCGGAGAGCACCTCAAGTACGTGATCCGTATGCACTTCCCTGTGGAGGTGTCAACAAACAATACGGCAGAGTACGAGGGGCTGCTTGCCGGTCTTAGGATCACGGTGGACCTCGGAATCAAGAAACTCATTGTCAGGGGAGACTCGCAGCTTGTCGTCAAGCAAGTCAACAAGGATTACCAGAGCCCGTTGATGAAGGCCTACGTCGATGAAGTGAGAAAGATGGAAGAGCTGCCGACGAATACAGTGCTGAACACGCCTCGAGCGGAGAACGATGTCGCCGACACTGTCAAAACACGCTGCCCCTCAAGCTACCGTGGAACTGTGTACTTTGTGCTTCAAATTTAACTCAGCCATCCGCTGATCCATCAACAGAAAGCAGAATAAGAGGAGGAAATCAGGGCCCGCAAGTACTTTCCCGCCGAAGCTCCCGGGCCGCCGCAAGTATGTTGCCGGAATACCGAGCCCGCCACGGACGATCGGGCTCGGCGAGCATCAAGCTTCCATCGCCGAGACAGCCGCCTCAGAAGCGGAGGAAATGTTTTAGTCTCGCCGCCGAGCCCCTGTGCTCCGCGTGGGCACAACATATCGTCCGATTCCTCCAATAGGGGAACTTCCCCGAGGAGCAGAAGAAGCGTAAAAGTAGCTCGTCGCTCTACCATGTACTAGTTCGCCGATGACGCCCCTGCATGTAAAGAGGCCGAATGGTGTGAAATTGAAGTGTATCCCTCGAGAGGAAGGACTGGATCTGTTAGCAGAGATACACGAGGCATATGTGGATCCCACATTGGGTCAAGGGCCCTTGCCGCAAGGCATTCCGCAAGGCTTCTTCTCGCCCACCGCCTCCGTGATGCGACGACACTAGTCACCAGTGTGAAGCGTGTCACTCCATTCAAAGAAGCTTCATCAACCAGCTCAAGCCCTTCAAACCATTCCTCTCTCTGGCCCTTCTCGGTCTGGGGCTCAACATATCTGGGCCCTTTCCCCGCTACTGTCGGGGCTTTGAGTACTTGTACGCTGTAATCGATAAGTTCACAAACCGGCCGGAAGTGGAGGCGGTGAGGAAGGTCACAGCCAACAGCCGTCAAGTTCTTCAAGGGACTGGTGTGCTGCTTTTGGCGTGCTCCAACAGGTTATCACCGACAACGGCACACAGTTCACAAGCCACACCTTCATGCAATATACCCAAGACCTCGGCAAAGAAAGTCTGCTTCGCCTGCTGCTCACCATGAGAAATGGTCAAGCTGAGAGGACAAATGCTAAAGTACTGCGAGGCTTAAGGACCAAGACCTTTGACAGGCTGCACAAGAGTGGAAGGCGCTGGATTGATGAGTTGCCGACGGTTCTTTGGTCGATCAGGACGACGCCAAATCGAGCCACCGACTAGACACCTTTTGCCCTGGTATACGGGGCAGAAGCAGTTCTCCCCACTGAACTCATATACGGGTCACCTCGAGTGCTCGCTTATGACGAGCTCGAGCAAGAGCAACTGCTGCAAGATGACGCAGTGCTCCTTGAGGAAGATCGCTCGGGCGGCCGTGAGAGCAGCACGCTACAAGAAGCCTTGTGCCGCTACCATAGCCACAAGGTTCATGCCCGGCCTTGAGGAAGGCGACCTTGTCCTTCGCGCGCTCAATCGCCAAGAATTCCAACAAGTTGACGCCAAAGTGGGAAGGCCCTCACCGGGTAACACGAGTCACCGTGCCCAGCAGTCCGCTCGAGATCGAAGATGTTGTTCCAAAGGAGTAACTCCCGGAACATTGAGCATCTTCGCAAGTTTTACCCAGGAGGGCGCGCTTGCCGGGCCCCCGCAAGCCACCTTTTGTACAAGCATTGCCGATGATGCATGTAACCCTTTGTACAAAGCTAGGCATGACCACGAGCATAAATAAATGAAGCGGTGGCTCCCTAAGTTATAGCATGCATGCTAGGTCAAGTCTCGTCCTTGGTTAGGGTTGATAGTGCTTGGCGGCGACTAACCCCTAGCTTAGAGGTCGAGTGTGCGTCTCTTTGCCGTTGTTTTGTCTCCTTTGGTTTGCAGAACTCACAGATATCCTTGCCGGATCACTTAAGGACGAAAGAAGAAAAAGAGCGACGGATCGGCATCTAGACCCCGGCGAGCCAGTATTGTCGGGGGCTGCAAGTACGAAGATTCACCCACGGCAATCCAGAATTGCCGGGGGCTGCAGCTTCAGATAAGTTCTTCATTCCTTATCATGCATTCCCTTATGGACTGAGGTATGTGAAACTTCGTTGTTTCCCAAGCTACCGTGCTCCCCTAAAAACTCTAGGCTCTAGGGCTCGTTCCTGGGGCCAGGTTTGGTCGTAGTCGCGGCAGCAAAAGGATGAAACGAGGAGCCTGAACCCGCCTCATCCCTGCCTCCGCCAAAAGCGTGAGGAAGGTCGAGTGAAGTAGGGAGATGGCAGGCTCATGTCGGGCAAGGAAATGTTTATCTTAGAGATATCAAGGATTTATTCCTTGTCGTGGGTTCTACCCAAACAAACGAATTCGGCAAGCATCCCTTTTCATTAAAAAACATTCCACTCAGGTACAGTCCATAGAGAATGAAAAACATGAATGATGGGATTACAAGTTTTTATGTTCAGCCTAGGCCTGAAGGCTTACAAACTAAAAAGAGATAAGGTGCCCGTAACCCCTCTCTTGTCCCTCTTCTCAAGAGGTAAGTCAAGGAGGCGAAAAGGGCAAAAGGGACGCCTAGGCAAGCTACGGGTGGCAGGAGTCACCAAGAGAACATCTCGGTGGCCGTCCAAAGGCTGGATGGTGATGGTAGCGCCGAAAGCAGAGCTCGAAGATGAGGCGGCAGGACGCCAAGACGCTGCCGAAGGCGCCAAGGCGTTCGTAATTCGATTTGACGGCCTTGCCGCCCGCCCTCTTCCTCTTACGTAGCCTCCCAACGCCAGCCGCCCAAGGAGACAACCCCGAGAAGTTCAGGAAGCCGGCGACACGGATGATGGGATCGCCGGTGCCGCACGGAGCGACGCCCGACACCTAGTCGGACCCGTCATCCTACCGCTCGCTACCTCATCGCCGCCGCCGCTGTCCTCCTCGCCACTCCCGCCGAGGAGGAGCCTTCACTATCGTAAGAGCTCTCCACGCAGCACCTTGCCCGAGTCCCAAGCACCAAGACCTTGACGGAGAGAAGGCCGCCTCCATCGCCTTAAAATGGAGAGTGAGCCCGCCGTCAAGCGGTGGATATGGGCGAACGCCTTCCACCCTCGACCAAGATACATCACTTGAGGGGCTGGAAAGTCGACGCGAACTCGCTGCATCACGATCCAACAGCCCCTCATGTGCAGCCGTAGTGACTCCGGTGGATCCCGCCCATCTCGCCATAAGGAGTCGGGAGACGGCGCGACGGCGAGGCGGCCGGGCGAGCCTCGACGAAGAACTCGCAAGGGTCATCCCCAACATGGCTCCTCCGTGGGGGAGGAACTGGCGGAGGCGGGACCAGCGCCGCCTGCTTCTCCTCTTCCCTCGAGCACCTCGACCTGCCCACGGCCCGCCGCGTTCGCCTCCCCCTTCCCTCGCAGCTGGCTCGCCACCGCAGTGAAGGAGAAGGAAGGACGCGTTGTCGAGCAGCGCACCCTTGCCGCCACCGCTGAAGAGTTGTGATTCCTCTCTCCATGGCGGATGGAGGGAGGGGAGCGAAGCCGAAGGAAAGAGAAGATGGAAGAGTGCGGACGCCGTCTTCTCGCTCTTTATAAAAGAACGGGTGGGGGCACGACCGCCCCGCCGACCAATCAAGACGCGAAAGCGCAGGGAACTGGATCGACCCATGCCTCGCCCGCGACGGCCCGGCTTTCCCGCCTCCACCATTCGCCACCCCGAGCGCATGAGAGCCACCGGCAGGCATGCGGGACCAAGGCGACGGTGAGGCGACCTCTCCCACCCCATGATCGTGGGGAGTGGACGCTTTGGAGACCACGCCTGCCCTGCTCAAGAATGGGCCGCGCCCACGCCTCCCTCCGTTTATGGGGAAGGCGCGAACCGCCCCCTTTTACCATGACGTGACGCATGTGTGCAGAGCTCAGCCCCACGCATGCCGCCCACGTCACGCACGCCTCCCCACGCCAAGCCACGCGCGGGAGGCATGGGAAGCGCAGCGAGTGAAAAGACTTATCATGTAAAACCACCACTGCTTGCCCGCACCGCTTTTGGGCCTAGCCCAACGACGTGATTGCGCTTACGCAGGCCCATGCCCGGGGCTCTGCCGGTGTACCAAAAGAGGGGTACACCTTTTAACTGCAGGCACCGACAAATCAGCTGCTGGCGCCGCCACACTAAGCAAGGCAAGGAAGGTGAGCCAAGGTAAGGCGTAAGCTCGAAGGAGCAGTAACGACGCCAAGACCAAGACCACAAAGAGCAAAGGGGACGGGCAGACTCCCAAGAAGATCCTTGCCGGGGGGCGGTTTTAGCACACCCGGCAAGGCCCATGCCGGGGCGGCTCGCCCCACGCCCACCGGAGCGGATCACCTTTGAGTCCACCGCTTCACGGGCAAAGGATTCGGGAGACATCCCTCAGTGGCATGCAGATCTTTGTGAAGACATTCAAAGATCGATACATACTACATGAAGATGACGACCCTTGGCGGGATCCCGCCAAGGAGGACCACAAGGCCCCGCAAGAGCCTTGCCGGGATGACAAGAAGCGCCGTGGCAAGACCTTGCCGGGCCCCGACAAAGACCCTTGCCGGGCTGCGGCAAGGGCCCCGCCAAGGACACCCGTAGGGCCACCATCGTGCCCGCGCCATCAAGTTTTCCACCATGCAGCCGCCGACCCAACCAGCTTGGGCAGGCACCGCGCAGGCAATCGAACCTTCGTGGAGACCCACCATCGCGCCACCTCAGCCGCATGCCCGCCTACATGGCACCAAAGGCAACGCTGGCTGTGGCACGGTCAACACGAAGGGAGCAGCGACGGACGACTGGCTCTCCCCGCCCCCGATAAAGCAAGGACACCTAAGCAAGACGCATTTATGGCGCCTTTGTCATGTAATGCGAGGGATAAACTCAGATGATCAGAGCCTTTTCCACCTCCCCGTGCCACTGTGGCAACCCCTTTCCCTATAAAAGGAGGCCCAAGGCGACTGTGAGGAGGATTCGCTTTTTGGAGCTCCTCACGCCCCATAGCTAGCTCAAGAACGCAGATAAACTAACCACCAAAGTAGGAGTAGGGTTTTACGATCTCGCGTCTTAACCTCGATAAAAGAACCCGTGTGCTATCTGCTTGATCCGCTTCTTCTCACGACCCCGCCGCAAGAACCATAGTAGGGATTCTTGTGATCCCATAGGTGTCGCCCCCAAGACCGGCTGTAATCTAATACCAAATTCACATGACTACTAATATCGTGGACTTCAACCATGTCCTCAAGAACAAACGTAATTCACTCACAAGGCATATTCATGTTCATAATTAGAGGAGTAATAATATGCATAAAGGATCTGAACATATGATCTTCCACCAAGTAAACCAACTAGCATCAACTACAAGGAGTAATCAACACTACTAGCAACCCACAGGTACCAATTTGTGGTTTTGATACAAGATTGGATACAAGAGATGAACTAGGGTTTTGAGAGGAGATGGTGATGGTGAAGATGTTGATGGATATTGACCCCCTGTCGATGCGAGGATCATTGGTGATGACGTTGGTGATGATTTCCCCCTCCTAGAGGGAAGTGTCCCCGATGTAACAGCCCGCCGAGCCCTAGATTGATTCTCGCTTAAGGTTCCGCCTGTGGCGGCGGAGTTTCGCCCGTAAGCTTGCCCACCATTTTTCCAGGTAAAAGTGATGATATAGCGTAAGATGGACACCGGAGGCCCACCAGGGGCCCAGGAGATAGGGGCGCGCCTACATGGGGGGCGCCTGCCTCCTCGGACAGGTGTGGGCCCCGCCTATTTCTTTTGCTCATAAATTCTTATAAAATCCAAAAAGTTGTTTCGTGGAGTTTCGTGACTTTTGAGTTGTGCGTAATAGGTTTCAACGTTTGCTCCTTTTCCAAATGTAATTCCACTGCCAAAGATTCCCCTCTTCATGGTAAACCTTGTAAAATAAGAGAGAATAGCCATAAGTATTGAGATATAATGTGTAATAACAGCCCATAATGCAATAAATATTGATATAAAAGCATGATGGAAAATGGACGTATCACCACCATAGCTAGTTCGAGAGCTCAAGAACACTCTGAAATACACACCAAAGCAGGACTAGGGTATTACGCATCCTCGCGGCCCGAACCTGGGTAAACGATCTTTGTGCTAGCTCCTAAACCTGCTCTTCTCACAACCCTGCGCCCGCCAGTCATAGAAGGGATTCCAGTGATCCCATAGGTGTCGTTTCCCCGACAATGTGTTGTCTTGGAAATCATCTTGGGGGGATGGAGGAGTAGAATCTGTATAGGCCCTCCGTTTGGAAGGAGCACCTTCATCCACTGCCTTGCTAACTTCCTTCTGCTTTATTGATATTGAATTTTCAAGTAAAATCGACAAGAAAAAGCAATAAAATTCACTCTTCAGAACTCATTTGTGCAAGATAGTGACAATCACTACTTTGATGTAAGGCAAACACATGATTCCAGGATGGAATAATACGAAAAACAGGACGGCGTGGCATATTCACAACTATTTGTGTAAACTAAGTAGAAGCCATTTCAACAAATAAGAACCAATGCAAGCTAGACACCACATGAAAGATGCAACCAATATGACTCTGCCAAGTTAAAAGCGTCCCATCAGAAATGGCATTTCAACAAATTAGAAGCAGTGCATGCTATAAATCATATGAAAGATGCAACTAATATCACACTGCATATACTAAAGGTGTCTCACATATGGATTTATGCGATACAAAAAGCAATAGTTTTATGTAAGGACATGCTTAATAGACAGATGTACTATGTACTAAAAACAGGAAGGCATGTCACATTAACAGGTATAATGTATAAACTAAGCAGAATAGCACATGCAATTTAACCAGATTGGAAGAATTACAATCTAGACACCATATGTAACATGCAACCACATAACACGCTGCCAAGTTAGAGCAAGCACATGCGATGCTAGTGTAGGGGAAATGCGGTAATCAACTATAGAGCTACGTTCACTATCTTCATCCAAATTTTGCCGCTTTCTTGAGAATCATGTGGGAGGCTGATGCTGCATTCTTTAAATGTGGATCTTTTATCACAAAGAGTCCACTGCTCGACCGCCTCATCATAAGTGATTGATGAGGGATACACAAGAACATTAGTTTGATGTAAGAACATGGTTAATAAACAGATGTACAAGTATGTACCAAAAACAGGGAGGCATGTCATATTCAAAGGTATAGTGTGTAAGCTAAGCAGATGCAATTTATCCAAATTGGAAGCAATACAAGCTAGACATCCGGCTGGAGTGGTGAGCATGATCATCTAGGACCTCAGAGCCCGGTGGGAGGCGGGCTGCTTTGCCATCATCGTGGCTTTTTAGTTGGCTTCCAGGTGATGCATGTGTGTGCTAGGCTTGTCACTGGCTCGGCTAGTGCCCTGACTAGCTATTTGTCTTCTGGTGCCCCCGGGATGGTGGTTCATGTAAAAAATATATTTCCTTATCTTGATAAAGACCGACTTCGGCCTTTCGAATACAAGCTAGACACCATATGCAACATACAACCACATATGCCACCGTGAAGTTAAAGCAAGCACCTAGGATGGTGGTTCACGGCGAGCGAGATCATCAACTCCAGAGCTATGTTCCCCGTCTCCATCTGATGACACTACACCCTTTAAAGTCTAGAAACGTTTTTGGCCTAGCCGTGTACCACGCTGGAGCGATCTCTGTCTTATCTTTTCTGCTTCTATCAAGGCAGGGTCTGAAATACCCTTGCATAAAAACACAATAGTGAGAGTAAGGGTGAAGTGTGTGCAGAACTAGTGCACTGTAAAAGTAGCAGATAGCAGGTGGCTGAAAAATAAATGACAGGAGACATATGATAGCTCTACAACATTGCATGGCAAACAAAATTAGATTATACTCTGTATGATTTTGTAATATATAAGCACAGGAAATGCAGGTACTCCTCCAGCACACCACCACACCACCACATGTGGTCCTATCAAGATAATAGTTGACTGAAAATAAATAGGTCAGTCGATTTTTTATGAACTATCCGATCTATAAGGAATGGGCAGATGGCCTTCGTCTACCTCCCGCCAGTCACTGTTGACGATCTTTCTCGAACCTCCAGCGACCACCGGCCTAGACCCTCAAGTCGCCTCCCCGCCTCCCTCGACCTCACACCACCGCCAGTGCTTGGCAGCGCCTAGGCCATCCCTTTAATCCCGGCCGACCTCCAGATCAAAGCGCCAAAGAGCTCTAGGCCCCACACGCCAGTAAGATAAACACCGAGGCGCTGCTTCCCCAGCATAATAGGCGGACTAGCGCCTGTTACGTCGGGGAATGATTCCGTTAATTGGGAATCAACTGACCAGGAATTTAAATCCAGGGGGCGATGGACCCCTAGCTAAGGTGAAATAGTATATGAGGAGAAACCTCGTGCATCGTGAGTTACTAGGAACATCTAGTATCAAGAAGAAGCGGTCTACTGGTGTCTTCGGTGGGATGAATACCGTGCAAGAAGACACATAAGATTTGCACGAATAAGGGAAGAGGAGTACAATTTTCGGTCGTAGGCATGGTCTCATCCACATATCGCGGCGATCTTCTTCTTTTTGCCTGGGAACCGATGTTTCGGAGGAGGGTGCAGGCTTGGACGAACCCATGGCCAAATTGTTGACTGTGTTGCCGTGGCCATGTGTCGGCAGAGGGGAAGCAGATCCGAGGCGGCTAAGGACCGCGTAGCAGGAATAGCTCCGGTGCAGTGGACGGTGGCGAAGTTGGAGCGCATCAGTGAGGCGCAGGACGACGTGGTTGAACTGGCTCGGGTACGGACGGCTCGGCCTCGGCTTCAACTACTAGCCATGGAGGGTTGGCGGTTGAGGTTGCGGTGGACGGCGACATCGGGGTATCGGCTCCAGCATGATGGAGGCGGGTGGCTGTTGATGGGTGGGATGGGGTGGCGGACGGAGGACGCTGCTACCTCTTGAGCACTGCGTTGGTTTTCCCTTGAAGAGGAAAGGGTGATGCAGTAAAGTAGCGTAAGTATTTCCCTCAGTTTTTGAGAACGAAGGTATCAATCCAGTAGGAGGCCACGCACGAGTCTCTCGCACCTACACAAACAAATAAAATCATCGCAACCAACGCAATAAAGGGGTTGTCAATCCCTTCACGGTCACTTACGAAAGTGAGATCTGATAGATATGACAAGATAATATATTTGGTATTTTTATGATAAAGATGCAAAGTAAAGAAAGCAAAATAAAAACGGTGCCAGAAATAGCTAAGTGTTGGAAGATTCATATGATGGAAAATAGACCCGGGGGCCATGGGTTTCACTAGTGGCTTCTCCCATGAGCATAAGTATTACGGTGGGTAAACAAATTACGGTTGAGCAATTGACAGAATTGAGCATAGTTATGAGAATATCTATGTATGATCATGTATATAGGCATCACGTCCGCGACAAGTAGACCGACTCCTACCTGCATCTACTACTATTACTCCACACATCGACCGCTATCCAGCATGCATCTAGAGTATTAAGTTCAAAAGAACAGAGTAACGCTTTTAAGTAAGATGCCATGATGTAGAGGGATAAACTAATGCAATATGATATCAACCCCATCTTGTTATCCTTGATGGCAACAATGCAATACGTGCCTTGCTGCCCCTACTATCACTAGGAAAGGACACCGCAAGACTGAACCCAAAGCTAAGCACTTCTCCCATTGCAAGAAAGATCAATCTAGTAGGCCAAACCAAACTGATAATTCGAAGAGACTTGCAAAGATAACCAATCATACACAAAAGAATTCAGAAAATATCCAAATATTGTTCATAGATAAACTTGATCATAAACCCACAATTCATCGGTGTCAACAAACACAATGCAAAAGAAGATTACATCGAATATATCTCCATGAGAATCATGGAGAACTTTGTATGGAGATCCAAAAAGAGAGAAGAAGCCATCTAGCTAATAACTATGGGCCCGAAGGTCTGAGGTAAACTACTCACACATCATCGGAGAGGCTATGGTGTTGATGTAGAAGCCCTCCGTGATCAATGCCCCCTCCGGCAGGACGCTGGAAAAGGCCCCAAGATAGGATCTCACGGGTACAGAAGGTTGCGGCGGTGGAATTAGGTTTTCGTGGACGCCTCTGTTGGTATGGGGGTACATAGGTATATATAGGAGGAAGAAGTACGTCGGTGGAGCAACGTGGGCCCCACAAGGGTGGAGGGCGCGCCGAGGGGGGTAGGCGCGCCCCCTAGCTCGTGCATTCCTGGTTGATGTCTTGACGTAGGGTCCAAGTCCTCTCGATCACGTTCGTTCCAAAAATCACGTTCCCGAAGGTTTCATTCCGTTTGGACTCCGTTTGATATTCTTTTTCTGTGAAACTCAAATAGGCAAAAACAGCACTGGCCGGGCCTCCGGTTAATAGGTTAGTCCCAAATATAAAAGTGTATAAAAAATCCCATTAATCATCCAAAACAGGATATAATATAGCATGAAGCAATAAAAAATTATAGATACGTTGGAGACGTATCAAGCATCCCCAAGCTTAATTCCTTCTCGTCCTCGAGTAGGTAAATGATAAAAACAGAATTTTTGATGCGGAATGCTACTTGGCATAATTTTTTCTCTTAATTGTGGTATGCATATTCAGATCCAAAAGATTCAAGATAAAAGTTTAATGTTGACATAAAAGCAATAATACTTCAAACATACTAACTAAGCAATTATGTCTTCTCAAAATAACATGGCCAAAGAAAGTTCATCCCTACAAAATCATATAGTTTAGTAATGCTCCATTTACGTCATACAAGAATGCTCTCATCATGCACAACCCCAATGACAAGCCAAGCAATTGTTTCATACTTTAGTAATCTCAAACTTTTTCAACCTTCACGCAATACATGAGCGTGAGCCATGGATATAACACTATGGGTGGAATAGAATATAATGATGGGGGTTATGTGGAGAAGACAAAAAAAGGAGAAAGTCTCACATCAACGCGGCTAACCAACGGGCTATGGAGATGCCCATCGATTGATGTTAATGCAAGGAGTAGGGATTGCCATGCAACGGATGCACTAGAGCTATAAATGCATGAAAGCTCAACAAAAGAGTGGGTGTGCATCCAACTTGCTTGCTCATGAAGACCTAGGGCATTTGAGGAAGCCCATTGTTGGAATATACAAGCCAAGTTCTATAATGAAAAATTCCCACTACTATATGAAAGTGACAAAACAAGGGACTCTCTATTATGAAAATCATGGTGCTACCTTGAAGCACAAGTGTGGAAAAAAAGGATAGTAGCATTGTCCCTTTTTATTCTTTTTTTGGGCCTTTCTATTTTTTTGGGACAATAGTCTATGAATGATGATCATCACACTTATATTTATTTACAACTCAAGGAATTACAACTCGATACTAGAACGAAGTATGACTCTATATGAATGCCTCCGACGGTATACCGGGATAGCAATGAATCAAGAGTGACATGTATGAAAATTATGAACGGTGGCTTTGCCACAAATACGATGTCAACTACATGATCATGCAAAGCAATATGACAATGATGAATGTGTCCTGATAAATGGAACGGTGGAAAGTTGTATGGCAATATATCTCGGAATGGCTATGGAAATGCCATAATAGGTAGATATGGTGGCTGTTTTGAGGAACATATAGGGAGGTTTATGTGTGAAAGAGCGTATCATATCACGGGGTTTGGATGCACCGGCGAAGTTTGCACCAACTCTCAATGTGAGAAAGGGCAATGCACGGTACCAAAGAGGCTAGCAATGATGGAAGGGTAAGAGTGCATATAATCCATGGACTCAACATTAGTCATGAAGATCTCATATACTTATTGCAAAGATCTACAAGTCATCAAAAACCAAGCACTACATGCATGCTCCTAGGGGGATAGATTGGTAGGAAAAGACCATCGCTCGTCCCCGACCGCCACTCATAAGGAAGACAATGAAAGAACACCTCATGTTTGAAATTTGTTACATAACGTTTACCATACGTGCATGCTAGGGACTTGCAAACTTCAACACAAGTATTTATCAATTCCACAACTACTCAACTAGCACAACTTTAATATCACTACCTCCATATCTCAAAACAATCATCAAGCATCAAACTTCTCTTTGTATTCAGCACACTCATAAAAAAGTTTTTCTTAGTCTTGAATACCTAGCAAATTAGGATTAATTTCCTTTTTAAGCAAATTACCATGCTGTTTAAGACTCTCAAAATAATATAAGTGAAGCATGAGAGTATAATAGTTTCTATAAAACAAATCCACCACCGTGCTCTAAAAGATATAAGTGCAGCACTAGAGCAAAAACTATATAGCTCAAAAGATATAAGTGAAGCACATAGAGTATTCTAATAAATTCCGAATCATGTGTGTTTATCTCAAAAGGTGTGTACAGCATAGATGATTGTGGTAACCTAACAAATAAAGACTCAAATCATACAAGACGCTCCAAGAAAAACACATATCATGTGTTGAATAAAAATATAGCTCCAAGTAAAGTTACCGATGGAAGTAGATGAAAGAGGGGATGCCTTCCGGGGCATCCCCAAGCTTTGGATTTTTGGTGTCCTTAGATTATCTTGGGGTGCCATAGGCATCCCCAAGCTTAGGCTCTTGCCACTCCTTGTTCCATAATCCATCAAATCTTTTACCCAAAACTTGAAAACTTCACAACACAAAACTTAACAGGAAATCTCATGACTTCCGTTAGCGAAAGAAAACAAAACACCAATTCAAGGTACTGTAATGAACTCATTCTTTATTTATATTGGTGTTAAACCTACTGTATTCCAACTTCTCTATGGTTTATAAACTTTTTTGCTAGCCATAAATTCATAAAAATAAGCAAACAACACACGAAAAGCAGAATCTGTCAAAAACAGAACAGTCTGTAGTAATCTGTAACTAACGCAAACTTCTGGAATTCCAAAAATTCATAAAAAATAGGAAGACCTAGACAATTTGTTTATTGATAAGAAGCAATTGGAATCAATATTTTATCACGTTCTGGTGATTTCTAACAATTATTTTCGTGAACAGAAAGTTTCTGGAATTTTCAGCAAGATCAAATAACTATCATCCAAGAAGATCCTATAGGTTTAACTTGGCACAAACACTAACTAAAACATAAAAACACATCTAACCAGAGGCTAGATCAAATATTTATTCCTAAACATAAGCAAAAAGAAAAAAACTAAAAATAAAATTGGGTTGCCTCCAACAACCGCTATAGTTTAACGCCCCTAGCTAGGCATAAAAGCAAGGATATTTCTAGGTAATGCCATCTTTCGTAGGCAATCCATAAGTGGCTCTCATAATAGATTCATAAGGTGATTTTATTTTCTTTCTAGGGAAGTGTTCCATGCCTTTCTTTAATGGAAATTGGAATCTAATATTTCCTTCCTTCATATCAATAATTGCACCAATCGTTCTAACGAAAGGTCTACCAAGAATAATAGGACATGAAGGATTGCAATCTATGTCAAGAATAATAAAATCTACGGGCACATAGTTCCTATTTGCAATAATAATAACATCATTAATTCTTCCCATAGGTTTCTTAATGGTGGAATCCGCAATGTGCAAGTTTAAAGAGCAATCATCAAAATCACGGAAACCTAGCAAATCACACAAAGTCTTTGGAATCGTGGAAACACTAGCACCCAAATCACACAAAGCATAGCATTCATGATCTTTAGTTTTAATTTTAATAGTAGGTTCCCACTCATCATAAAGTTTTCTGGGGATAGAAACTTCCAACTCAAGTTTTTCTTCATAAGATTGCATCAAAGCATCAACGATATGTTTGGTAAAGGCTTTATTTTGACTATAAGCATGTGGAGAATTTAGCACAGATTTCAACAAGGAAATACAATCTATCAAAGACCAATTATCATAATTAAATTCATTGAAATACAAAATAGTGGGTTTATTAATATCTAGAGTTTTGATCTCTTCAATCTCACTTTTACCAATTTTAGCATCAAGATCTAAAAACTCCGAAATTTTGGAACGCCTTCTAGGTAAAGGTGGATCATATTCAGTCCCATCATTATCAAGATTCATATTGCAAAACAAAGATTTAATAGGGGACACATCAATAACTTTTAGATCTTCATCTTTATTTTCCCAAAAAAATACGGCTTAGCAGCCATCTTATTAACTAAGGTGGCCTGCTTATCCGAAACTTCAGCTATTAACTTCTCAAGATGAGCAATCTGAGATTTCAAACCATCAAATTCTTTAGACATATCATCGAGCTCTTTATTCATATAACCCATAAAGCTTTTTTGTTCCTTAAGCTCGTTTCTAAAGAAATTATTATGCTCAAATTGTAAGACCATAAAACTCCTGACATTGCTTTCGATATCTTCTAACCTTTTAAGGTGGAGATCACCAAATCTAGGTAGGGCCATCGTGACAAGCAAGCAATCCAACACACGAACAAATAAGAAGCGAGCGAAAAAGAGGAGAACGGAAAAAGAGGGCGAATAATACGGCAAGGGTGAAGTGGGGGAGAGGAAAACGAGAGGCAAATGGCAAATAATGCAATGCGGGAGAAAAGGGTTTGTGATGGGTACTTGGTATGTTGACTTTTGCGTAGACTCCCCGGCAACGGCGCCAGAAATCCTTCTTGCTACCTCTTGAGCACTGCGTTGGTTTTCCCTTGAAGAGGAAAGGGCGATGCGGAAAGTAGCATAAGTATTTCCCTCAGTTTTGAGAACCAAGGTATCAATCCAAAGAGGAGGCCACGCATGAGTCCCTTGCACCTACACAAACAAATAAAATCCTCGCAACCAACACAATAAAGGGTTGTCAATCCCTTCACGGTCACTTACGAAAGTGAGATCTGATAGATATGATAAGATAATTTTTTTGGTATTTTTATGATAAAGATGCAAAGTAAAGAAAGCAAAATAAAAACGGTGCCAGAAATAGCTAAGTGTTGGAAGATTAATATGATGGAAAATAGACCCGGGGCCATAGGTTTCACTAGTGGCTTCTCTCATGAGCATAAGTATTACGGTGGGTAAACAAATTCATTGTTGCACAATTGATAGAATTGAGCATAGTTATGAGAATATCTAGGTATGATCATGTATATAGGCATCACGTCCGCGACAAAGTAGACCGACTCCTCACTGCATCTACTACTATTACTCCACACATCGACCGCTATCCAGCATGCATCTAGAGTATTAAGTTCATAAGAACAGAGTAACACTTTAAGTAAGATGACATGATGTAGAGGGTTAAACTCATGCAATATGATATAAACCCCATCTTGATCCTCAATGGCAACAATACAATACGTGCCTTGCTGCCCCAACTGTCACTGGGAAAGTACACCGCAAGATTGAACCCAAAGCTAAGCACTTCTCCCATTGCAAGGAAGATCAATCTAGTATGCCGAACCAAACTGATAATTCGAAGAGACTTGCAAAGATAACCAATCATACACAAAAGAATTCATAAAAGATACAAATATTGCTCATAGATAAACTTGATCATAAACCCACAATTCATCGGTCTCAACAAACACACCGCAAAAGAAATTACATCAAATAGATCTGCACGAGAATCGTGGATAACTTTTTATTGAGATCCAAAAAGAGAGAAGAAGCCATCTAGCTAATAACTATGGACCCGAAGGTCTGAGGTAAACTACTCACACATCATCGGAGAGGCTATGGTGTTGATGTAGAAGACCTCCGTGATCAATACCCCGTCTGGTAGGACGCCGGAAAAGGCCCCAAGATGGGATCTCACATGTACAGAAGGTCGCGGCGGTGAATTAGGTTTTCGTGGATGCCTCTGTTGGTTTCGGGGTACGTAGGTACATATAGGAGGAAGAAGTACGTCGGTGGAGCAATGTGGGCCCCACGAGGGTGGAGGGCATGCTCAGGGGGGTAGGCGCACCCCCTACCTCGTGCCTTCCTGGTTGATGTCTTGACATAGGGTCCAAGTCCTCTGGATCACGTTCGTTCTGAAAATCACGTTCCCGAAGTTTTCATTCCGTTTGGACTCCGTTTGATATTCTTTTTCTGCGAAACTCTGAAATAGGCAAAAAACAACAATTCTGGGCTGGGCCTCCGGTTAATAGGTTAGTCCCAAAAATAATATAAAAGTGTATAACAAAGCCCATTAATCATCCAAAACAGAATATAATATAGCATGAAGCAATCGAAAATATAGATACGTTGGAGACGTATCAGACGCCGGGGTTTCGCGGCTGGTGGAGAGGTAGTTTTGGCGCCCACGGAGTACGAATGGGGAATCGGACGGGGAGCTAAGGGAGATCCATGTTTCGGTCTGGGACGCGCTTGCTTTTGGCTTTTTGAATAGATGGGACGCGCTTGTTTGAAATTTGGGGAAAGTACAAATTTTACCCCACTCTTAAATTTCGGACCTATTGCGGGTCGGGGGTAGGATGGTAATCCCAGGTGTCCCAAATAGTGGGCGGGAGCGATTTCGGCCACACGCATGTGTGCTTAGGCGGCCATTGTGTATGAATTTTTTCCGGAGGCGGTTGCATGGCGTCTAGATGATGCTACAAACCAACCTAGTTTAGACCTTTGGACGTCGGGCCGGTAGGTTTCACGGGTCGGAGTTAGAAAAGTAATTTCCTTCTACTAACAAACATTGGTATAACGCAGTTTCGGACGAGTAGAGGCTCTTTTGGCATTTCGTTCGAAATTTTGAACAGAAGCATGTACGTTTAGAGTACTCTTGAACTTTGAGGATTGACCTAAATAGAAAACATTAAGTTTGACCATGTATGTTTTAAAACCTCATTAAATTATCCGCTTCTTTTTGAAATTTTGACACTTGAAAATCCTATAACTACGATTATTTTGGAATGGAGGAGCTAAATTTGAATCTATTTTGTACACGACTATATATGCTATTATGTACAAAATCAGAGCAAAGATTGGTGCCCCCATAAGTTAGGTATGATTTACAAATGCCATGATATCGAGTTCAAATAATTGAATGGACTTCATGTTGAATTTGATTTTTTTAAACCACCTTAAGTTGAATTCAAATGTATGCTAGTTCATAGCTAGCTATTTATAATGTTCATTGTGTAACTTTCATATGTACAATGTGCTTTACACACACAACATGAACTATACTCACGTTTATATTCGATTGCTAAAGCGATGCATTATCAGGAGTTGAAAATACTAACTTTGTGGATCAATTATGTTGAATAATAACATAGACATGCTCAAACTCGATAGAATCTAGATGTCTGATGGATCAATGACCGTTCCTTACGTGAATTGCAAATATCATTATCCCAGCCTAATATTTGGATACAATTTATATCTTTAATCAATGTGTACATCAGTCTTTTACGTGTAGTTTCACTCTCCATCGGTGGTCTCTCACACATGCTCGCTATATCTCTCCCGAGGTGTCTTTCTCACATACATGCTCTCTATATAACCTTTATCACAAGAACTCTTCCTCTCACAAGCATACACACGCACAATCCCCATCGACCCTTTCTATGTACATAGACCTACCTACATGTCTCCTATACGCACATTATCTTTAGGTCTGTGTCTCACACATTGTCTCACACCTCTCTTCCTAATCGACGAGTATGATTCTAGCAGAGCATTCTGTAGGATGCCCCTTAAAGTTAGGTTGGATGAATAGTAATATCAGAGATAAGGGGTTACCTTAGTCCGAGAACCCAGGGTTACAAATCCTAGCCGGCTTTGTCAGTGGACACAGAGTCCTTCATAGTTCTGCTATCATTGTATTGTACGAAAAGTCATCCATGGGTCTCCCTAAATGCGTCACGGGCTGACCAATGTGGCGCAGGACGGAACCAAACCAAGGGCCTCACTTCGACCCACCAGTCCTCACGCGGTGACACACCCTCTGCCCCCAGGTCTCCTTATCTTCTCACACCCACACATACCAACACAGACACCACACAAAAAAAATCTCCTCGTGCCTCTATCCCATCCCCCCTTGCATATACACACTCAAGGGAATCTCTCATCATGACATCATATTAGTCTCTCTCTCTCTCTCTCTAGACCTCTCACATGCCCCTCCCCCCCGTTGGCCCCTCAATCCATGCCTCTCTCGAATACGTAATACACACACATACCTCTCTAGGCCCTCCCAAATACATCAACTACACATTCACACATGTTACATCACGTACCCCATAGATCTAAAAAGCCCTCTCTTCATGTTTATTTCGCAGACAACATTCCTTTTGAATAAAGTGTGGTAAAAAAATTATTTTAGAATGTCTACATATATACAACATTACAAAGTTATATGGAGGAGTATGAATGTTAATTTGCATTGCATGGTGCCCACAATGATATTCATTATGCACTGTGAATTTTTATATTTTTATACTATATATAAAGGTAGTCATAATAAAGAGAAATGAAGAGCATCTCTCTCCCCATTGCGTACACCCCCTCTACGCCCCTTTCACGTACGCACACAAACTATCTCCAGGTCCTCTAAAAGTAAGCCCCCAGCACATTCACACATGTTTCATCTTTCTCTCGTGATATATACAGTAACGATCATTGTATTTCAAGCGAAAGCACGATACGTACATTGGACTTCAGAATCCACTCATTACGGTCACAATTTACGTTTTGTGGTTATTATACAGTCACGGGCTGTGGGGACCCCGAGTCATAAGTCGTGATCACCGAATGCACGTGTACATTGATCCCAGAGATCAATGCTCACTGAACACACAAAAGTTGAATAACAAGAGTCTTACATTCATACATATCATCTTACACAAATTATGACCATTATGGTAAAATCTTACATAGATAAAGCAACAAGGGCTGAATACCAAATAAACTTAAGCAGCGGAAATCTTTGTCGAAAAGTAGAACCCATGCCATCTGCCTTAACCCTACAGCATTCTCGACCGGAAACGTCCTAGTTCGCATGTTCATCTCCAAAGAACTCTTCTTCGAACTCCTGTTCTTCCATGCCTGCCAATTAAATAACCAGTGGCAAGCCAATGAGTACTTTGAATGTACTCACAAGCAACCCATGATTGGAACAAGGAACAATAATGCAATTATATAGCACTAAGTACGTAGTTTGCAGGAAGCTAGTTTTAAGTGCAATGACATGATCTATCAACATATAAAGTATGCATCATGAGAGTACATATATCCGTATGAACAAGTTACAGATATCAACATAAGCGGAGTTGGACACCAATCCAACTTGATCATCGTGTCAAGCCATCTGACTTAACCCGAATAGTTTTATCAACACACACAGTTTGTAAAACTCTGGACGTAGTTCAAGCAGCACCGCCAAACTGTCCTTGACCGCGGACACGGCTATTCGAATTATTTTACACTCTGCAGAGGTTGCACACTTTACCCACAAGATCCGGGGAACTTCCATGTCATGCATGACCCGCGGTACCTCAAGTACCCGGGGTAAGCTCCCGATCACTATCTTTCCCTAGATGACACTAACATAGAGTCCACTCGATTGGTAGTAATCCCCATGCCCAACATTTCACATCTTAAAATTGTGGAGCCTCGCTCCCATATTCATCACATACCGCAAGCATGGGGTACCAACGGTGTGTCTGGTGCCCTATGAAAACAGTCATGGCCGCCCTACCTGGCACAACCCCGTCCCGAGAGAGCGCAACAACGACTCTCCCGTCACTAGTAATGCAGGCTCCAAGCTAGTATCGGCCTAGGTAATCAATAATGCACTTTCCCATATAAGGGTAGAGTGGTTGCGCATGCAAGGTTGGGACAGTCGACAAATCTTAAATCTAATCTGTTTTTGAAAACAACACACACTTGCCTCAGTACACGACTTCGTCATCAAGTAGTTACCCATCTCATTATCTCCCGCGGGCATAAGTGGCACCCGATGGGGTTTTCAAAAAAATTCTTTTGAAAAGTACTTTGTCTTCATCACCATGCATATCCCCGTCCCTTTTTGCATAGCAACTACTCCAGCATCCTACCTACTCCCACCGGCATAACCCTCATAAGGAGGTAGGTTCATGCACCATGCAAGTATCAACGAGGAAAGCAACGGAGGCAAACCACCTCAAGTGGTCACCATTTTATCATGACTTCGATGCAAGCAATGAAAGTGCCATATGACATGCATAAAAAGGGTTTCTTAGACATGGTCAAAGGGATGCTTGCCTGGCTCAGCAAAGTCTTCTAGGTCTTCAAAGTCTTCTGGTCCAACTCCATCGTCAGCAACGCAATCTATCGTCGCAAAATAATAACGAGAAAAATATGGCAATAATAAAACAGAAAAACCGAAGTGCTCAGAAAAATGTCAACTTATTTTTGTTAAATACTAAGGTGAAAACTAAGAAGGGCAAAAGTCCTAGTTTTGGATTAGGAGTGGCAGAACAGGAGAATTGGATTTTCAGAGGGGTTTAAATATATTCAAATTTGAATTTGAATATGAACAATACATAAAAGTTGTTTGAAAATGAGTGAAAGTTATACCATTAAATAGGTGGTATTTTTAGGAAAATATGGGAGTTGGAATTATTGCATTCAGATGAACATTTAATCCTGTGGAATTTTGTGAAGGTGACAGAAAAAGAAAAGGAAAAAGGTTATCAGGTAATCGGGCTGTACAGCCCGCGGGCATGTGCCCAGAGGCGATTCGGCCCAGGCGAGCCGAGCGGCACGCGCACGCCAGGTTTGAACCTGACGGGCGGGGCCTAGGCTCCAGTGAGAGAGAGGGAGGCGAGGGAGAGGAGAGGCTGACAGGCAGGGCCCGCGTGTCATCTCCAACCTCGCGACCAGAGGGGTCGGCGAGCTCACCTACGATGCTACAGGGAACGGCAGGTCGAGCGGGTGGCACCGTTGGACTCAGGGGCATATCGCCATTCGGGTGGTGGTGGAGGTGGTCGCCGGAGTAGCCTGGTTAACCGGCGACGATGTCATGCGGCGGAGGAACGTCGGGCGTCGATGGTTCCGGCCGTTTCCAGCTGCAAAAGAAGCGGGGAGGAAAGGGGAAATGATCAGTGAGCCGTGGAGGTTCCAGATCAAGGAAGAGGAGCGGCGGAGAGGGCCTGTACCCTGAGATCGACGGCGAGCCGAGGCGGCGGAGCTCGAGATCGATCTTGAGCTCGGGTGCTTCTGGAGAGGAGTGGGTGGTTCAGGGGGGTGTTTTTGAGCTGCAGAGGTCGAGTGGTGAGGAGAGGAGGGCTCGGGGAGGTTTATATAGCCGGTCCAGGGCTTGCTGTGGACCCATGCGCTGGCGAGGTCGTTGCCGTTGATGTGGGTCACGGGGGCGCGCGTGGGCGTTTCTGGGGTGCTCATGGGGTTGGTCTAGGGCGAGGGGAGAGAAGAGAGGGAAAGCAGGGGTGCAGGGCACAGCGTGTGTGAGCGCACTCACTGGTGCGCTCGGGCGGCCGGCGTGCGTGCGAGCTGGGGCGAGAGGAGGGAGAGGGAGGAGGGGTACAGAGGCGTGGCGTGACACAGACGTCGAGGCGCATCGTCGGGCGTGCTAGGGAGCCCCGAGGTGGACGGAGGTGGTTGACACGGGGCGGCTACAGTGACAGAGCGCACTATAGCGCGCTCCTGAGCTTGCAAACGGCTAGCACGACACTTTTTCAGGCCAGGTGCGCGCGGCCAAATATGTCTGGTGGCTCTAGGGTGTAGTAAAGAAAGGGTGAGGGGCTTTGGATGCCATGGGTGGCCACTGGAGTGAGGAAGGAGGTTGAGGGAGAGAGAGAAGCTGCTGTCCAGGAAGGTAAATGGGGTATTTCACCCCTCAATCATTGAGCAATGGCCAGGGGAACGTTACTGGAGGTAGAAGAGGGTCAGGAGTAGCTGTGGTACAAAGTTGAGCCCATGGAGATTAGTGGAAGAGGTCAAAAGTGTCATTTTGGTAAAGTGGCAGAAGGTGTTTGATATTGGTTTGGGCAAGTAGATGATCTCCATTCGTCATGAGACTCCACAGGGTGAAATGCCACATATAATTAGGGCCTTCCACCAATTTTGAGCTCATTTGGGCAAAGTTGCCAATGCAACTTTTGTAAACCCTAGAAATTAGCAGAAATGAACTTGTGTAGATCTAGTTAAGAAAATAACTTCCCCTTGATGCACCACTTGGTGTAGTGGCCTCATTTGGTCATGTGAACATGCTCACAAAAGTTGGGGTCTAGGAGAGAAAGTTGGTAGTACAAAGTTGTTCAAATTTGATTCTGGTCAGAGAGGGTTTTGGGGCATTGGTGAACCAAAATAACATTAATTGAGATGAGGCTTTGCAAGGTGATCACAATATGCATTTGTCACTTGCTGGATTTTCCTTGGATTTTTATGAAAATATTTCCTGTAGAAATATTTCAAATCCTTGAAATGGGCGGAAATTGTTTTGGGAGGTTTTGTCCAATATTTTGAACATGACCTTGTGTTGAAACTCATATATATGGAAAATATATGTCCACTGAGTTTCCCTGATTTTTCTCAAATATTTTTGAAGCTTTTAAACAATTTTAACCTATTTAAGAACATTTCTGGCCTAAAGAAAAAGCCTTTAAATAAAATAGGAAAATTACATTTAAAATTATATTTTTGTGGTTTATGGGAGTCCCATATCTAATAGATTTCAAATATACTCTTTGAAATATTTTTCATACCCCAAATCAAGTACTTGCAGTGCAAACCTCAATTCAGGGGTTTTTGGAAAACTAATTTTTGAAAATACTATTTGGCCAAATTAATTTTGTAAGAAAATACTATATTGCACTATACACATGGCATGATCACTGGGCAGAAGTTTGGGGCAAGGAGAAGAAGTATATAAGGTGGAGTTGTGTTGACTTTAAATAGCACTTGAAAATCACAGAGAGAAAACCAACTCCAAATAAAAAGCCAAATAATGCAAAAGTTTTTGTTGGTCCAAATTTCATGCTTTAATAATGCAAATGACATGTTACAAAATGCAGGGTGTGACACGGGCTCACCATACAGCTCTGTATTTGTTGAAGACACGACAGGTTGACCAGTTAAACGCTCCACGTGGCTCCTCTAGTGTTGCATCACATTATCTCGCTACCATTGGGCCCACCTGTCGGCTTGTATCAACTCTTCTACACTCTTATAAAAAATAGAGTTGGTGATGATAGTGTGCCTGCCATCCTGCAATATAGGCCTTCCGATTTATATCTGACGGACAGGAAGGAAACTATGGCAATTTTGCAAAAAGGTACTCACACACCTCTCCACATTTCCAAATAAGGCCTTCCCTCGTTCATCCTTTTCTCTCACAAGATAAACTAGTCATACAAATGCATCTTGATGTTACGTGCAACGCACGGGCATCTTGCTAGTAATAATTAAAACAAACGAGAAAAAAATATTGGACGGTGGTTCGAAGTCATGACCGTGGACAAAGCGGACAAGGTGGCCTTGTATTGGTATGACGAGTCGTCTGTTTTAACACACATGAGCTGGTGTGGTGATTATACACACACGCACGCATGCACACGAACTGCATGCACGCAACACTCACACGAACACATGCAGCCACACACGCACGCAACACTCACATGTGCAAACGCAGCGACGCACGCATGCAATACTCACACACACACACACACACACATGCACACACCACACGACCAACACACACTCTCACGCTCAAGTGCTCAACCTACACGTGCATGTGCACACATCAGGCCCTGACAGACACATACACAACCAGGTGATTCCCGCTCACGGGTTGGAGTCTTGTCGTGCCTGCATAAATTTGTGTTTATCTGACCTTTTTCCTATGTGAACTGACATGTGGGACCCACAAGGAACGTGGTCAATTTAACTAGTCAACATGGTGCCACGCAGGCTACTTGGCCGGTCAACAGAGTGCAATCCGATGCTGAACGGTGAGCAAGTGACCGTATAATCACCGCAAAACGTATATAGTGACCGTAATGAGCGTATTCTGAAGTTCGGCGGCCGTATTACGCTTTTCTCTCTATAGGCCCTCCAAAACTACAGCTCTACACGTTCTCGCATGTTACATCTAACAACACTTCTACTACACTCTAACACAATAAATCATGGAGTATGTTTTTAGTTTTACTAGATATCATATTGTCACTTAATTATTCAGTTTGCATACATTAAAATTGCCTTTGAAATGTATGGCCAAGATTATCATCTACATGGAAAAAATCCCTCCCTTTCCTGTTTAATCGGGTTTGTATCGATGGATCGTACGAAACAGCAAAACTATAGTACTATACAGTACAAGTGACAGTTCAGGGGCCACCGTGTCGTGTACTCCTCAGTCGTAAGAGTGGAGCCCTCGCTTTCATAAATGTTCTAGTCCTGTTCGTCGACATGTTGGACATCATGCTACCGGGTCCATGTGCCATACCGAATACAGTGCAGAGCAGCAGGGGTGAAGCACCCCAGTCATGGCGCCGGCGTAGTAATGAGCAATGAGGCGTCAAATCACAAAGATGCACCTTTCCCGCAGTTAAGTTGGAGGGACGAAGTAATAATGCTAAAAAATAATTTGGAGGGACGTAGCAACCATCATTTCACTCGTTGCTGAATCCGCTTCTCCCTCATCTTCTTCAAGTTAACCACGTGTTGCTTCTGCCGTTGTTCTGCCTCATGTGGGACGCGGATCGGCTTGGTAAAGCACTGACACATGGGACCACATGTTAGCAAACCGCCAGGCCAACTTTCTGTAAAAATAAGAAACCTCCCCCGCTGTCCGCACGGCAAAATCACCTCCTTTTTACTAATCTTGATTCTATAATTTTTTAGATCAATATAATTGATATTTGTATAGATAGCACATAGGAGAAAAACCAAGTTGTACGGTTAAGGGCATCCACAATGTGTAGCCAAATGTGAAAATAGCTTTTGGCATCGATGGGAACCATTGTGGACGGTGCTGCCAAAGCAAAATGATGGAACCGAAGCTCCCTGATTGATTGATTGATTGAAGGAATAGAAAAATGCAACGGCTCTCCTCTTGCTCCCGTGCTTGGACGCATGTACAGTATAGAGCATAGAGTCTACTCCCCTGTCCATTCTATCACAAATCACAAAGCATTGAGGCGTCAAATCACAAAGCAAGGACGAAGCAACCATCATTTCACTCTTCGCTGACTCCGCTTCTCCATCGTCTTCTTCGAGAAACGACCTCACCACACTAAGTTGGACGGACGACGCTATCGTGTACTAGTAGTACTAGTGCATTTACGCGTCCTTTGGTTCAACGGACTTCCTGGATGCAAATAAGGCGGTTGTCTCAGCTTGCAGGCGCCACTTGCGAACGACTTACCGTGGCCTCCCTCAACGGTGTTCTCCATCGAATGCACTTCGCCAAACCACAATGTTCGAGATATCATCGACGTCACCGCAATGCGGAAGGAAGTCAAATAGTTACTACTTACATTTTTTTGTACGCAAGGCCAGTATATAAAAACTACAATTTGCAAAAGGCCACTAACACTAATCGAGGCAAAATTGATGGGGTTTGCCTCGGACTAGCAACCAAGGACATTAATATACCCTTGCATGCATTCGGAAATGAGAAGGTTGGTTTGCATGGCGCTGCATTAATCAAGCAATGAGGAGTGAGATGGTTAGCACTTTGGGCTTTGGAGAAAAAAATACGCATTAATTGACACGTCAAACGAGGATTTGTATCGATTAATCCCGTGAAGGAAAACCCCGCCTTTCTTTATTAACACTAGTACTCCTGTTTGATGAGGTGGGAGCACGGATGGGAGCATGGGGAGGGAGCAGGCAAGCCGGATCACGTACGTACTTATCCTGTTTGGGTCTAGGCCTTGCATTGCATTACTTCGCCGCACATTTTTGCCAAGCTTGCCTAAAGTTTTCAAAATGAAAAGGAGGTACACTTGCGCACGGCTCTCGCGGTCGCACCGCACCCTCACATGGTCGCTCTGCACCCTCACATGGTCGCTCTGAAACCCAACCAACGGAACGCACCCCTCACTGACATGTGCTATAGCATTCGAACAAACCAAACTCAGCCATTCTACCGGTGACACATAATTTTTGTTCATACAGTATGTTTATCCAACCGCATGTTGGGGAGGATCCGTACGGCCCGTGCGGTGGTCTGTTGGGGAAGAAGAAGAGGTGAGGAAGAAGGGTTAGGAGACGTAGGATATTCATCCAACCGCCTGAAATAGTAGACTGACCCAAATGATGAAATTCAGGCGACTAGCATAACAATATATGTTTTTACACAGCAAAAAATCCCTAAAAACAACAACATAAAGAAAAACTATCACTGCTCGCGGAACGAGACGGCCTCCTCGTCTTTGGTTGCGGGCGCAAACCAGCCGTAGCTGCCGACGTTTGTCTCCGCACCGTGGTTGTCCTCGGCCTCCAGCTACTCGTTCACACGGAGCGTGCAGGCGCTCTGCACGGACAAGAGCACCGCCCGGTTCAAGTCGAGGACGTTCGGTTCTGCCTGCAGGAGGGCCTCAATGGTAGCGTCATCCGTGCACTCCGTGTCGAGTTGAGCCTCCGCCGCCCGGTTCAAGTTGAGGACGTCTGGTTCTGCCTGCAGGAGGGCCTTGATGGCAGCGGCATCCGCGCGCTCTGCGTCGAGTTGAGCCTCCGCCGACCGGTTCAAGTCGAGGACGTCCGGTTCCACATGCAGGAGGGCCTCGATGGCAGCGGCGTCCGCACGCTCCGCCTCCAGTTGAGCCTCCACCGCCCGGTTCACATCCACGACATCCGGTTCCGCCTGCAGGAGAGCCTCGATTGCGGCGGCATGCGCGCGCTCTGTGTCAAGTTGAGCCTCTGCCTCCTGGTCCTCCTTTAGTATCGCCAGGTTGAACTGTTGGTCCGCCTACAGCATGGGGGACCCGGACGCCTGCACGAAGTCGATGTCCATCGTCTCATACCCATCGGGGGCCTTCTACTCCGCGACCTCCGCCTTGAACATTGGATCGGCTTCCTCCTCCTTGTAGCTTGGCTCCAGAGAACTCGGGGATTGGCCCGCCGCAAAGCGAGCTTGGGAACGGAGGTCTGCTGCACCGACCGCCGCCGTGATTTTTGCACGGTGCTCCGGTGTCAGCATCTTGTAGTACGTGATCTTGCAGCGCACCATGGCTTTCCGGCGAACTAGGGGACGCTTGATGCGGGCTAGGGGATCGAAAGGTGGGGGAATGGGCTGGAGAGGAGGTGTGGTTTTGGGGTAGTGGCTGGCGTAGGCCGAGCAGCGAAGGTTCTGGTGTGAATAGTGGTTCTGGTGAGGACCGATCAATCGGTTTTGACTGTACATAGCTCTTTTCGCGTTCGCGTTGCACCCCGGCACGCTGGACCCTCCACGTCGCTCACCGAATGGAACGCGCTTCGTCCTGCGTTTTCGCTCACTTTGTGGGACCTAGTTAAGAGCAAACCGACGTCCCTCCCCCTCCCCCGCCCGGGTCATTTATACCACCACTCCCTCCGTTTTATGCGGAGTAAATAAAAACAGATAGAGTATACTACGGATGAGGATCCCCTGACATGGCCGAACCCATTGAGTAACTGACGTGCGGAGCCTAGCAAGCATGGGGTTTGCCAGTAAGTGAACGAAAGGGAGGGTAAGGCAGGGATACCTATGTCAGAGGATCCACTTCCACTACTACTCCCTCCTTCCATCTACAGGGACTAATGCATTTTTCGAGGCTAACTTTTACCAAATGTTAGAGTAATAATATATGACATGCAACTTACACAAAGCATTCGGTCAAATTGGTATGTGAAAGGAGCTTCCAATGATATAATTTTCACATTATACATGTCATGTACTATTAATCTTGTCAATAGTCAATGGCGATTTTGAAAAACGCGTTAGAGCATGGTTAATAATATAGCGAGCCAATGGCTATAAGGAACTACCATGTGATCTATAGCCATCATCTATATGCACTCATATAGTAGTGTGGGCTATAAGGTTGGCTATTTCCTGCAAAAAAATAATGTTGGCTAGTACTTTTTTCCATCTCCTCTCTATCTCTTTCTTCATATTTATTGTATTTAACTAGGAATGCGTAAATAGCTAGGCTCTTGCATGAGAGCTCACTCCCCTTACTTTTTCACATCTCTCTCCTCCACATAGGCCCTATATAAATGGAAGGAGGGAGCACTATGGGAACTACATACTATACTACAGATGTTGTCAGTACTCCACTAGTACTATTCGACAGGGATTTTAAAATTTTTACTATTGGACTGGCTATATGTGGCGAAATCCTAGTAGGAAGAGCATGCACGAGAACAAGCACATTCACGTGGTTGAAAACAAATTGGAAACCATGTTTGTTTGAATACAAATCTAGGTGTACGTACGAACCTAACTATATTGATTGGGCATTGTTCAATGTCGATACTTTTTTCTGTAAGTTTCATCAAAGTAGAGATACTTTGATTACACATAAAACTTATATGTAAACTAGAAAGGATCGGAGGGAGTATATTGTACGTTCAAGAGCGAAACGAACATTGAATACCCTTTATATATGATTTGTAGATGCTATGATCACCGGTTCAAAATTTTGAATCCGCCTTAGGTATCACACATGCACCCACTCGTTCTCTCAATTTCATCTCGGGGTCCGGAGATCGATTGAAAGAGGACTAGGGTGGGTATAATACGTTCGTTTCGCTTATGAACATACAATATACTCCCTCTGATACCCACAGACCCCCCCTCCGGTCATTTCTATCATAGAAACAAAGGAAACATTTATCTCCTTGCACGACACACAATTGATCTCTCAACATCATTCGATCTCATCAAGATGTGTCAGGGCATGAACCGAATGGGATGTCAAAACTAAGACGGGAAGCGACACATAGTGGAGGCAAAGTGAAACTTTAAACGAACCGTTTGTTTGTATGCATGTCGGAAAAATTACAACATTGGAAATACAAGCATGGTCTAGGCTCACATGCGAATGATACTCGGCGGAATGTTCAAATAAGGCATGCGGGAGTGACACGCTCATCGTCGCTTTACACGGTCCGTTTCAGTGTGCTGAGGTTGGCGTTAGCGCTGTGGCATGACTAGAAGATCAACACCCGACTCGTCGAGGATGCACGGGGCGCCGAAGTGCGCGCGCGCCACGACATGTCCGTGGAGTGGTGTAGCATGGCAACTGCGTCCCCAGGACCTGAGATCATGTCGGGTCGTCTTGCTTTTTCAATGACATGTGGGGTCGCATGTGAGCAAAGGGCATCTCCAACATTGCCACGACCGCAGCTGACTACCCTGGCACACCAAAACCCTCGTCCCTTGCGCCGTCGCACGGTGCGCTCCCAGCGGGCGCCAGGTACCCGCATTCATGCCGTCCGTCTGTATGTCGTCATTAAGAGGCTCGGTGCCTGAGGAACCAACTCCGGCGACTTAATGACGCACCCGGATGCTTGGCCTCACCAGAATGTGCTACTTAAAGCGGAAATGCCCAACTAACCTCCACACCATAGCGCATCGTCCCGCTACCTGGCACCACATCCGCCATGACCACGAGCACGAATGCTCTATGGGAGAGCTTGTCTTCCGGGATGAAGCTCGAGGTCGCCGCCCTCACTCAAGTTGCCGCTCGCGACGCAATAGCGGCGTAGCCGGACGCGGACGTGACCGCACAAGCGCTGGCCACATTGGTGGCCGACGAAGGGAGCACCGCCAGCCACGCGTCCTACTTGCCGTCATCCAACGTCCGACACCGCCAAGGTCGGGGACTCCTCCGAGGATGAGCAGGGCAGGGGAGGCGGCAGGGCATGGTGTGCCAACTGGCCAGTCCGTGTCCCGTGTTGTACTCTTCCTTGCCGGAGACCGCACCTTCACTTCACGGGTCTTGAACCCTAGCCCCGTACATGGAGATCGCAGATGGAGGATGTGGGATTTCAGGTTCCGGCAAAACCCTTGAGGTTCGAACACTGGGGTGCGCACGAAGATATCTCCCCCTCTAGCTCACGCCCTCACCGCGATCATGCGTCGAACTCACAGAACAAGAGACACAAGGTTTATACTGGTTCAGGCCACCGATGTGGTGTAATACCCTACTCCAGTGTGGTGTGGTGGATTGCCTCTTGGGCTGAGGAGAGGTGCTCTTGTGCTTGGTGAGCTTGTGTGGATGAGGATGATCTGAATGGCTCCAGCCCCGTCCCTCCTATAGTGGTGGCTAGTCCTATTTATATAAGCCCTGGTCCTCTTCCCAAATGTAGGCGGGAAGGATCCAACAATGGCCAAATTTTAAGGGGGGCAACTAGCTAGTACAAGTTATCCTGACTAAAGGTGGTCTTTGCCTGCCAAAGGCACTGGTGGTGACGCTGTCTTGGGCTCCACGGTAACCTCCGTCTTGCCATCCTGCTGGTCTTGGTCTTGTTGCACCGATATGGAAACCTTTGCATGATGCCTCGGGACTCCTCGCCTGCGCTTGCCTCTTTAGCACCAAATAGGAAACAATTATGCTGCATGCTCTGGCACCCTCCTCGTGTCCGCCTGGCCATGGTCGTCATGGCTTGCTTCACAGAAACCTCGTGAGGCACCCCTGGCCTTGATCTCTCTGCCCCTCGCGAGCCAGCATGGCGAGGCTGCCCCCGAGGAGGTCTTGCATCATCTGCCTCGTGAGGCTTGGCCCCTCGCGAGGGTCTTGAGTGTTGGCGCATGGCGATTGATGGGACGTGGGCGTCTCTGATTCCCCATGCTGCCTCGGCAACTGCCCGACTTGATGAGTCCCTGCTGCATGCAGAGAAAAATCATCATTACCTGTGATCGTGGGGATCGCCAGTTGGCCTTCTCCCGCTATAAATGAGGAGGGGGCGGAGTCCCCATCGCTCATCTCTTCCTGCTCCGCTCGCTTCTTCTCCCTTGCTTCATTACTAGCAGCGACACTCATGGCGCCAATACAGAGGTTCTCGGCCACAGAGAAGGACAAAAACCCGCAACGAGCCAGGGCTGCTCCCGCCGAAGAAGAGGCTGGCCCATCGCCCCGACGTAGTCGTGAGGCCGGAGGTGTCGAGGCCTTGGTGCGAGCGGCCTCCTCTCGGGTATCCACTGCCTCTGTACGCCCAAGCCGAGGGCTCCAGAGGGAGAGGCAGCAAGCTGCGCTACCCACGCGGTTGCCACGCCGCGGTGAAGCACACCGTTGCCCAGGAGCCCATGCCGCAGACTCCTCGCGCGAACTCGTGATGTGGGCGGCGATGCCTCCGTGCACTTGGATTCGCTTTCTGTTGTTCTTCTCCACCGAGATGCTGCCGAGGGGTCCTCTCGAGCTCTGGCTGCAGCATGCCGACTGTGACGCCCCGGCGACTGGAGCGGAGGTTGAAGTCATCTCCCCAGGCAAGATCTTCATGACCCGCGGCTGGGGTAAGGTTGCTCGAATCTGCCGCACGGAAGGTGCCCTCGCCATCCATTTTGAGTACGATGGCACCTCCAACATGTTCTTCAAAGTCTTTGACGAGGAAGGCCGCCACCTGAAGTGCTGCCCCGGAGGGGGTCGTCGGGTTGGTGCAGCGGCCAACACCGAGCCTGCCGCTGGATTCGCCAGCAGCTCCTCCAGCAGTAGCTGCGGCGCTTGGGAGTCCAGCGACTCTCCTGAGCCCTAGGAGACACCAGAGGCGAGCAACGACAGCTACGTGCCCCCGAGCTCTCGCCGCGCCCGGAGCAGGGCTGCAGCGTCCGGGGTTGGCGCCGGCCTCCTGTGGCCCACTGTTGATGATGGAGTTGGCCGCGCTGGCGTGTGTAGATAGGGCTCCTAGAAAGTTCCTTCTTTTGTTGCCTCCGAAGAATCGAGACGGACCCCGTGGGGGGTGTAAAGGGTCTGTAATGCCTTTTTTATATTATCCTTATTAAGAAAATTTGCAAACGCATGTCCTGTTTCCGCGTGGTCTCCCCTTTCTTACCTCGCGGTAGCTTGGTGCTCTACGTCGATAGGTCCTGGTCCCCAGGCAGGCTGCAACCGTCACTAGTATGCCAGCTCGCGATGCCGTGGTCAAGGCGAGGGGGTGAGCGACCCGAGGTCTAGTAAGAGCTCCCGAGACGCGATGGTCAAGAGGTCCCCTTTAGCGCGCAAGCAGCCACCTAGAGGTAGGAAAGGGAGGCGACGTTGCTGTAACAAGGCTGCAACAAGTGAGGATCCTATGCCGTAGCGCTTGGTAGACCCGGGTGCGAAACTTATCTTGGTAGTCCAGAGCCGATTACTTGTGCCACGCCATACTCGTGCGTCGACGACCGTAGTGTAGCTAGGTTAGGCCCGTGTGAGCCTCCCCCTCTTTTCTGAGCTCTTCTATGTTCTCTATGTCCTCAGGTCCTAGCCCTCGAGCGAGCTCAGCCGTAGCTGGTATGCTAGGTCGTGATGTCGTGGTCAAGGCCAGGGGGTGATGGCTGGAGAGCCAGTAAGAGCTCCTGAGTCGCGGTGCTCAGGAGCCCCCCTTTTAACGCGCAAACGAATTGCATAGGAAAAGAGGGAGCACGCGGTACCGCCTGCTGTCGTCCTCAAGAGGTTCCTGCAGGTTAGCACGAGGAGGGACACAAATCGCCGCCAGGCTTGCTGGTCTACCACTGGTCGTTTCGCAAGAAGATGAAGGCACTGAGGGCCTGTTGAGGTGACGTGCGCTAGGAGTGCCGCGAGCGAGAGCTCGACCGCTCAGATTTGCCAGCGTTATAGCGACGGACTCGAGCAAAAGCGCCGTGCCAGCATGAGTAATCCTCATCGCGAGATGAGCAAAGGGCCGATCAGCGACACGGGCGGCCGTGATGGGTGACAACCAAGTAGGTGATAACCATAAATAACTCATGCAAGAAGGCAGCCTAGCTGAGATAGATGCAAGAACGATACATGCCACTGGGACGGACCTAAGCGGCCCGGGGATGATGCAGCCCGAGGGGCGCCCCCAGCAGAGTAAGCTAAAGATGCAAATGGATACATGCCGTAGGGACAGGCCCACGCGGCGTGGGAATGATGCAGCCCGGGGGCGCTCCCAGCTAAATAAGCTTGGAAAATGTCACCTGGTTCCATTGTCGAAGGGATGTCGGGGTAGCTGAAGATGCACAACGAAGGGGCCACCCCTCATGAGCCGCCAGGGCCCTGAGCCTCGGGAGGCTCTGGGGCTCAGGCGGTTCCTTGAGGACCGTCTCCATCTCCGCCAGGACCGCGTGATGCCTGGCCTCCTGGGTCGCTAGGACGCTCCGCAGGTAGCGCTGGAAGGCGGCTGCCACGCTCGGCAGGCCGAATAGCATGCAGAAATAACTGTGAGGTGGGCCCTCGCAACGCCCAACGCGCGAAGTCCAGAAGCGCTCCTGAGATGCGGCCCTGTTGAGCCCTGGGATGTCGATGCAGACGCACAGCCTGCCATACTCGCCTAGATGGGGGGCTGTGCCAGGTGGGCGGCGGTCGTCGCGCATGGCTCTTGCATCCTATAGCTCCTGAGTGGTCTTGGCGATGAACTCTTGAGCGTCGGGCGCTCCTTGCCCGTTGTCCTCCTGAGGGAAACCTGCTGCAAAGCACGCCTCCACGTGGTGCCCGAGCGTCTCCCTCGTGATGTTGGCTATGTCTGAGGCCCTCCAGAAGAGAGCCCCCGAGCCCTGCCCGAGGAGGGCGCCAGGCGCGCCTTCCTATGCGAGGGGGAGGCTCCCCAGGCGGGGGCGACGATCCTGATGTACGGAGTAGCTGCCTCTTCTTGTTGGGAATGGCCTCATAAGGGTACGTGCCCTTGCTGTCAGGGTCTTTGATTGCTGCGGCTTGGAAGGCGCGCTCGAGGGAGCACACCGCATCTCTTTCTTCGTAGGGGAATGTGATGATGCCGCCGCTTCCTAGCATCTTGAGGACGTTGTAGCCGTGGTGGGTCACTGCCATGACCTTGGCTAATGCAGGATGCCCGAGGATGGCATTATACGGTAGAGGAATGTGCGTGACGTCAAAATCGATGAGCTTGGTGCGGTAGTTGTCGCGCTGTCCGAAGGTGACAGGGAGGCGGACCTGCCCTGTCGTGGTGGTGGAGCCGTCAGTCACTCCTGAGAAGGGCTTGGTGGGATGTAGCTGGTCGTATGGCACTTGGAGGCTCTCGAATGTCTCAACAGACAGGACATTAAGCCCTGCGCCGCCGTTGATGAGGGTCTTGGTGACTTGGATGTTGCTGATGACGGGTGAGCACAGCATCGGGAGGGCGCCAGCAGTGGCCGCGCATTTGAGCTGGTCCACAGAGCTGAAGGTGATGGCGCAGTTGGACCACCTGAGCGGGCGCGTGACCTCGAGCCTGGGAAGGGTTGCATTCACCTTGCGAGCAAACTGCTTGAAGATGCGCTGGGATGCTAGGGCCTGAACTCTGCCCAAGATGCAGGCGATAGCACGTGGCTCCTGGAAGCCCCCAGCCCCTTGTCCTGATGGTGGTCGTCGTTCCTTCTTGGCGGTGGTGATAGTGGAGGGAGACTAGCATTGCCCTGAGGGCGGTCCTCGCGAGGCCGATCCCTCCATGCTCCCTCACAAGGCTGGTCCTACCAGCAGTCCTCGCGAGGCCGGTCGTGCCACTCCTCGCAGGGGCCGTGATCCTCCCAGCGTCCTCCGCCTCGTCCTCCTTCTTGGCCGTAGCCCCAGTCGTTGCGCTCGGGGCATCGACCGAAGCGTCCATCTTGAATGAGTCTGAGCTCTTGACAGTCACTGGTGTTGTGGCTGTGTATGTTGTGGTAGGCGCAGAACGGACAACTGCTCTTGGACGACTCGGGGTGAACTCTGCCACGCTTCATGTCTGGCTACGCCGCGAGCATGACCACCCCCTTGCGCTTCATGTTCTTGGCCTTGCCTTTCTTCTCCTCTGGGTCAATAGCAGGGAGCTCGAGGAGGGAAAGGCGCCCTTCCTCAGCTCTCGCACACTTGGTCGCCATGTTGAACAACTCCAGAGCCGTGCATAGCTCCTCGTGGATGGCGAGCTCCTCCTTCATCTTGATGTCGTGGATGCCGTCGAGAAACGCTGAAATGATGGCCTCGTCCGTCACCTTTGGGATCTTGAGGCGGACGCTGTTGAAGCGCTGGATGTACTTTTGCAAGGTCTCTCCTGGCTGCTACTTGATGCAGTGCAGGTCACCCGCGGCGGCAGGCGGTCGCGAGTGCCCTGGAAGTTGGCGACAAAGCGGTCACGCATCTCACCCCAGGAGGAGATCGAGCCCGGGGGCAGCTTCAGGAGCCACGAGCGAGCACCATCCTTGAGAGCCATGGGGAACCAGTTCGCCATGACTTTCTCATCGCCGTTGGCCACCTCGATGCTCAGTTTGTAGAGCTGCAAGAAATCCGCAGGGTCGGGGGTGCCATCATAGTGAGGAGGCAGGTCTGGCTTGAACTTGCCCGGCCAGACGATGCTTCGCAGTTCCAGAGTGAAGGCACGGCAGCGTGCTATGGCCACCGGGGCCCTTTGCTGATGCGGAGCCTGCCCCTGTTGTCCGCGTGCCGCCGCTGCAGGCGGCACGCGGTCTTGTCGCGGTGGTGCTGGGAGCGCGGGAGCATTTTCTTGCGGCCGGGGAACTTATTGGCAGCTTCCTTCTTCTTGCGCGGGCAGCCAGCGCGGTGGGTCATGCCGGGGGGCCGCGCACCTTGGCGCTAGAGTGCCGTCTTGGTGCGGTGGTGGTGGAGGTGCTCCGTGAGCTACGCCGCTCGCAGCTGGCGGAGGGCGAGGCAGCGAGAGGGACGGTGCGGGGGAGCCCCCAGCAGCGCTGATGAGCTCGGCGATGCGGTCCAGCCGGTCCTCGTAGAGGTCGTCGACCGGGCGGTAGCGCAGGAGCTCGCGTTCCATGAGAAGCATGGCCTCCGTGTCCGTGAGAGCGCGACGAGCGAGAGACGATGAGCCGGCTGGGGTCAGCGACGGAGTGGCGGTGCGGCCGTCCCTCCGTACGGAGGGGTGCAGCAAGGACGCTTGCTGCTTGTTTCCCGCTAGGCCGGTGATGGCGTTGGTGGCAGGTGAGGGAGAACGACAGGGAGGCCCCCCGACAGGGGCCGTCTGAGCGACGCGGGCGGCGAGGGTGGCTCGGCGCTCGGCGCGTGTTTGCCATGGATGCGGTGCGACGATGGAACGCGGATCAGCGGAAGGGAAGCTTCAGCGCACCCCTAGCTGGCGCGCCAAATGTTGGATTTCGGGTTCAGGCAAAACCCTTGAGGTTTGAACACTGGGGTGTGCATAAAGATTTGTCCCCCTCTAGCTCATGCCTTCACCACGATCTCAATGCTCAGCGCGTCGAACTCACAGAACAAGAGACACAAGGTTTATACTGGTTCGGGCCACCGATGGGTGTAATACCCTACTCTAGTGTGGTGTGGTGGATTTCCTCTTGGGCTGAGGATGAACAGTTAAGAGAGAAGAACATCCTCCTAAGGAGAGGTGCTCTTGTGCTTGGTGATCTTGTGTGGATGAGGATGATCTGAATGGCTCCAGCCCAGTCCTATTTAAAGAGGCCTTGGTGCTCTTCCCAAATGTAGGTGGGAAGGGATCCAACAACGGCCAAATTAGAAGGGGGACTACTAGTACAAGTTATCCTGACTAAAGGTGGTCTTTCCCTGCCAAAGGCTCTGGTGGTGACGCCGTCTTGGGCTCCACGGTGACCTCCGTCCTGCCATCCTACTGGTCTTGGTCTTGTTGCACCGATATCGAAACCTTTGCCTAATGCCTCAGTACTCCTCGCCTGTGCTTGCCTCTTTAGCACCAAAGAGGAAACGAGTACGCTGTGCGCTATGGCGCCCGCCTGGCGCCCGCCTGGCCTTGGTCGTCATGGCTCGCGTCACAGAAACCTCGCGAGGTACCCCTCGCCTTGATCTCTCCGCCCCTTGCGAGCTAGCCTGGTGAGGCTGCCCCCAAGGAGGTCTTGCATCGTCTGCCTCGCGAGGCTTGGCCGCTCGCGAGGGTCTTGAGTGTTGGCTGATGAAGATGGGTTGTACAGGGCTGCTGGTGGAGCCACACCGTGGGCCGCATGCAGGCAAGTCTGGGGACCCCCATTCCCAGGACGCTGACAGAGGACGTCGGTCGCCGCCGTAGAATAGGTTTAGGGTCGGGTTTCTTTTATTTTTTTGTCCTATAAAAGTTCAAAATGTAATGAAAATCTGTCGTGTTTGCATTAATCTCGGCCGGTGTATATGAACTTTCACAATAATATAGTATATTGTAGGAGTGCTAGCATGATGCCTGTGCGTTGCACGGAACATCAAGATCTTGTGGAAGAAAAGGATGAACGAGGGAAGGACTTATCTGCAAATGTGGAGAGGACTGCGGGTAAATTGTCATAGTTTGCTTCCTATCCGTTAGATATAGATCGTACAACCTCTGTTGTAGGATGCCAGGCACACCATCATCACCAACTATGCTTTTTATTGAACCAAGACAAAGCTAACATGCGAAGTAAATAAACACACAGTCTAAATACACAATTTATCTTACGCACTCCAATAGTACGTCCACTACACATTCTAGCATTTCACATCTTTCTACATCTACGGGAACCTACAAAAGGGTTAACGTAAATTGCCTCACTCTCTCTCCTCCCTGATTTTCATGGTGGTGGGCCCCTCCCTCCCCCAATCTACAATAAACAGCTCACATGTTTCACATTACGTTAATTACGTAACTTGGATTACGTAGGTGTAGCACTACTCGTCCTAAAAAACCCAACTAAGCCAACCTCCCAGCATATCGCCCTGGAAAAGACGCGGCCGCGCCGTTTTCATTGGGATTACCCCATTACTAGTAGTAGTATCGATGGATCGCGTGAAGCACCAAGTTTTTGTTTCTTTAGGGGGCGAAGCACCTAGTTTAGAAGGAAAAAAGGCGATACACTCACAGCACCCCTGTGGCGGTCGCATTGCACCCCACGCACGTTCGGTCCTGGACACGGCTCACGCAAACGGAACGAGCTTCGGCTTGCCTCTTCACTGACACATGTGACTGCACTTGGAGAAACCAGCCATTCGCCAAACTCCCCCCCCCCCCACCGCGCGAACCCCCCCCCCCCAAATTCCCCCCAAATCCCAAATTTTTCAACCGCCCTTCGGCCAACTAGCCAATAATATTCCCCAAACCCCCTCCCCTCGTCCCCCTCCACTCCATTCGCTCCACCAAAGCGGCCCTCCCCGCCGTGCCGATACGTCGGCACCGCGGTTTGTCGAGGGGACGCACGTCGATCCTCTCGCTCCCACAGTATGCTCCACCTTGGTTCGCTCACCGTGGCGCCGCCATCCAGTGTTGTCAACATGGTGAGGATGACAGTAGGGACCCAGTGTCGGTGTCAAAACCGGCGGATCTCGGGTAGGGGTGAGGGAGTCCTGGATTAGGTGTTATCCGGACAGCCGGACTGTGTACAACGTCCGGACTATTGAAGCGTGAAGATACAAGACTCAAGACTTCGGCCCATGTCCGGATTGGACTTTCCTTGGCGTGGAAGGCAAGCTTGGTGATCTGGATATTATATTTCCTTCCTTGTAACCGACTCCATGTAAACCCTAGCCCTCTCCGGTGCCTATATAAACCGGAGAGGTTGGTCCTTAGAAGGCCGATCACACTTACAATCATAACATCATAGGCTAGCTTTTAGGGTTTAGCCACTACACTCTCGTGGTAGATCTACTCTTGTACTACCCATATCATCAATATTAATCAAGCAGGAAGTAGGGTTTTACCTCCATCGAGAGGGCCCAAACCTAGGTAAACATCTGTGTCCCTTGCTTCCTGTTACCATCAGCCTTAACGCATAGATCGGGACCCCCTATCCGAGATCCACCGGTTTTGACACCGACATTGATGCTTTCATTGAGAGTTCCTCTGTGTCGTCGCTGTTAGGCTCGATGGCTCCTTGGATCATCATCAACGACGCTGTCCAGGGCGAGACTTTCCTCCCCGAACAGATCTTCGTGTTCGGCGACTTCGAACTGCGGGCCAACTCGCTTGGCCATCTGGAGCAGATCGATACCACGCCTGCCACCAGTGTCAGGTTCGTAAACTGAACTACACGGCGGATATCCGCGGAGACTTGATCTTCGATGGATTTGGGCCTATGCCAGGAGCACCGGACAGTCTCGACGAGCATGGCTTAGACCTGCCATCGGATGAAGCTCGGGGTATCGTCCCCATAGTTTCTCCGGACCTAGATCCGGAGCAGGCTGCGCTGCTTAAGGACGGAGGGATGGACCCCGCCCCCCAGGTCGCGTCCTCATCGGAGGTGGAGCCGAACATGGGTCTTACCTCTGCGGTGGCCCGTGACTCCGAACCCCTGGATTCAGATCCGGACGTTGCTTCCTGTCCGCACACTCCCGAGCCCGTCGGGCCAGGATGGGCTCCGGAAATGGAGTTCAACGCTGCGGATATCTTCCAGCACTCGCCCTTTGGCGACATGCTGGACTCATTAAAGTCTCTCTCTTTGTCAGGGGGCTCTTCGCCGAACTAAGTCCGGCTCGAGTGGGAGGCAGACGACGAAGGAATTCATTGCCCACCCACCACCCACTTCATTGCCACGGTCGATGACTTAACCGAGGTACTTGAACCCGACTCCGAAGACATCGACGGTATGGACGACGATGCAGGAGAAGAACATGAACCACCGCACACTGGGCGGTGGACAGCCACCTCTTCTTATGATATATATATATATATGGTGAACACTCCAAAGGAAACAAATGGCGACGAGGCAACGAAGGATAAAACCTCGGGGAAAAAGCAAAGAATGGGCGTCGTCGGCGCCACTCCAAGCCCCGCCACACCAATACCGGCCCAGGAGACGAAAACAATCCGAATGGTGACGAAGAAGAATACAACCTCGAAAGCGTGGCAACAAGGCCGAAAGCAGGCGAACAGAGGATGAGCAGGTCAGCCCAGAAGAACAGGCGACGAACGAATACCCGGAGGAGGACAGCTACATGCCCCCCTCCGAAGACGAGATTAGCCTCGACGACGATGAGTTCGGCGTGCCTGAGGATCCCGTAGAGCAGGAGTGCTTCAAGCGTCAGCTTATAGCCACTGCGAGGAGCCTGAAAAGAAACAGCAACAACTCCAAGCTGATCAAGATCTGCTCACAAATAGATGGACGGAAGTCCTGGTAGCCGAGAAATACGGACTCGAGCAACATACGGCTGACTGGCCACCTCGTGGCCGGGATAAAACGGCATACTAGTCCGCATACCAGCCAATACCCCCACGCCAACATACTACGGCCCGGGGCAACAAAACGGGACAACCAAGATCGATCTACGGATCGCGGGGGTGCGCCTCGGTACGCGATGAGGACCGTCACGCCGACACACCTTCAACCAGTCTGGCCGGGCGGAATATAGCCATCAAGAGCAATTCGACCTGCATAGCCACATAGCCCGGCACAGAGGCGCCGCGCACCCCCTCTATTTCACTGACGAAGTAATGGATCATGAATTCCCAGAAGGGTTTAAACCCGTAAACATCGAATCATACGATGGCACAACAGACCCCGCAGTATGGATCTAAGATTTCCTTCTCCACATTCACATGGCCCGGAGACGATCTACACGCCATCAAGTCTCTTCCACTTAAGCTCAAAGGACCAGCCCGCATCGCTAAACAGCCTGCCAAAGAAATTCCATTGGCAGTTGGGAAAACCTAGAGGACGCATTCCTCGACAACTTCCGAGCACATATGTGCAACCACCGACGCCGATGACTTGAGCCACATCACTCAACAGCCCGAGAGTCAGCCAGAAATTCGGACTCGGTTCCTAACCAAAAAGAACCAAATAGTTGACTGTCCGGACGCCGAAGCCCTAGCGGCTTTCAAGCATAATATCCGTGACGAGTGGCTCACTTGACACCTCGGCCAGGAAAAACTCAAGTCCATGGAAGCTCTCACAACATTAATGACCCGCTTTTGCATGGGCGAGGACAGTTGGTTGGCTTGCAGCAACACTACACCATAGTCTGGCAATTCGGATGGCCGCAACAATAACGGCAAGCCACGGCGTAACAGACATAAGCGACGGAACAACGGCGACAGCACTGAAGACACGGCAGTCAACACCGGATTCAGTGGGTCCAAGCCCGGTTAGCGGAAGAAGCCGTTCAAAAGAAATAATCAGGGACCGTCCAGTCTGGACCGCATACTGGAGCGCTCGTGCCAAATTCATGGCACCCCGGACAAGCCAGCCAACCACACCAACAGAGATTGCTGGGTATTCAAACAGGCCGGCAAGATAAACGCCGAAGACAAGGACAAGGGGCTGCACAACGACGATGATGAGGAGCCCCGACGTCCGAACATAGGGGGCAGAAATCCCCTAGGTGAAAACGGTCAACATGATCTACGCCACGCACCTCCCCAAGCGGGAAAGAAAGCGGGCACTAAGGGACATCTATGCGATGGAGCCAGTCGCCCCCAAATTCAACCCATGGCCAGCTTGTCCAATCACTTTCGATCGTAGGGATCACCCTACTAGCATCCGTCACGGTGGCTCGGCCGCATTGGTCCTAGACCCAATGATTGATGGATTCCACCTCACGCGCGTCCTTATGGATGGCGGCAGAAGCGTGAACCTGCTTTACCAGGACACAGTGCGCAAAATGGGCATTGACCCTTCAAGGATCAAGCCCACTAAAACCACCTTTAAAGGTGTAATTCCTGGAGTAGAGGCCCGCTGTACGGGCTCTATAACATTGGAAGTGGTCTTCGATCCCGGATAACTTCCGAAGCAAAGAGTTAATCTTCGATATCGTCCCTTCCGCAGTTGGTTACCATGCATTGCCGGACGAACCGCGCATTCGCCAGATTCAATGCAGTACCACACCACGCATATCTCAAACTCAAGATGCCGTGGACTACGCAGGTCATAACGGTGAACGGAAATATGGATCGCTCCTCACGAATGTAAGAACATACTGTAGCCCTTGCGGCGGAAGTACAATGCGGCCTTCTCCAACAAACCAATCCGGCGACAACAACTTCGAGCACAGTCAAGCGAGTCCGGAGCACCCCGCAACAGGATCGTCAGGGACACCAAGAGCGCGACTAGCAGTCCAGCCTCCGCTTAAGCCCCATCAAAGCAGCATTCGTGCCACGTGCACCGAATTACGCACTTAAAATACCATGGGCATAGGCGGAGGCGCATCAACGACTTAGTCAATAGTGCGGGTAACCGCCAAATACTTTCATACTCTTTCCCTCTTACCTTTCAGGACATCGCGTTGGCGCAGCATCCTCAAAAGAGCCGAATTGCCAAACTTATAGGGAAGAGACATCTAAGGAGGCAACAGACGTTGTGCACAGAAGGAAACACCCAGGTGGATTCTATTTACGATCATTATACCTGCTTTATCTATCGGAACACAGCCTGCCCCTAGATAGGACATGTCAAATAGTCCTATTTTATCTCTGCTTAACGCATCCATTGTAAATGTACGCTAAACGTATTTTTCGTCAATGGGAGATTATATATAGCGTCAGCTTACTATTCTTATTTGAGCATTTTTCTCTTATAAATGTTTATTTGATATTGCATCTGTACACTTTGGTGCGGCCGGTTTGCCAGGGGCTTCTCATGGCGCCCCGTAATATGGCAAATAAAGTCCGAACACTTTCAATAAAGGCAGCACCCGAACTTATAGCACTATATGCATCAGCTCCGAATCATGTCTTGGGTCTGATTGGGATAGCCCGGCTCCCTTTTTTTGGTGCCTTACGTTCCGTTATATCGGCTAAGGTGGCGCAGGGAGAACTACTGCGATTGTGTCCCGGTTCTTCCGGACGAGCACCTCAGTAGAGAAAGCCGAACCTGACCGGCCTGATGTGGCGAGAGCTGGTCGCTGTTCGAGAGGTTTTAAAATCCTTAAAGATTTGCCGCTTTAGGCGATAAATCGGCTTTGTCCGATCTAGGCGTGTATAGCGCCCCAATTCGGGCTTCCGGATTCTAGGGGCTTCGCCGAAATTTAAAATTGTAGACTTCTATGGCTAAGTGAAAGTTATAAAGCCGCATTGTCCAATTGCCTTGTTCGCTGCGCCGGACACCTCCTTAAGTGTCACATCCCTAGCTTCTGGTGCTGCCTAGTGTTTGCATCTTGTTTGCATCATGTTTAATTCTCTTGGAAATTTGGAATGGGGATGCTCAAACCCTAGCATCAAAAGGAATTCAAATAGGTTCAACCAAAATATTTTTCAATGATTTCAAAATGCCCTTTAAAAATGTTCATCATTTCTGGATCAAGGTGGAAGCATCTACCAAAAATGGTTCACATTTTTGCAGGACATATTTGGACTTTCAATTAATTCTAACATATTTGAATTGGAGCTATTTAAATGCTATATATATTTCACATGCTCCAAAAATGTTGGAAATTGTTAAGGAGTCCTTTGGAATAATTCAGAAAGCACCCATAATTATTTCCAAGATTTTATGAAATGAATTAGTATTTTTACTAATTCAAAACAAAGGAATAAAATAGAAAACTGAAACAAAATAAAGAAGAGAGAGAGAGGGAAACCTAACTGGGCCACCTACTGCCGCCAAGACTGCCCAGCTCTGCTCCGCCCAGCCCACCACCGCCTTTGGCTCCTGTCGCCTTCCTTCTCGCGCCAAGAGGGCACGAAAGGCCAGGTTCGACGCCCGGCCAAGACGGCCACCGCCACGCCACCTCCTCGCTTGCCGACGAGGGCACAGGCGCCTCCACGACGCCATCGCTCCCTCGACCGCTCTCACTCTCTCTCGCGCTCTTTCTCTCCTCTGCTCCCTCTCTCTCGCCAGGACCGAACACGTCCGTCGCCGCCGACGAGAACCACCGTGGCCACCGGTCACCCCACGCCTCATCGATGCACCCACGAGCTCCGCCTCGTCCCTCTCTTCCTCCTCACCGAACCGCCCAACGTCGGAAGCCCCTGGACGCCGCAAGCACCACCGTTCCCCTTGTCGTCCACCGAAGATCGTCGCCGTCGATTTGCCGCCTCCCGAGATTCCCCGAGCTCTTCGTCGACACGGTCGAGACCTCTGTGAGATCTCCTCTGTTTCCCCTCCTTCCCCGTGCCCGATTTCGTGTCGTAGCCCTGCTAGCCGTCGAACCCGCGAGCGCAACGCCGCCGGCCATGTCGCCGCCGTGGCCAGGGCCACCGCAGCTCATACTCGCGCACGTCGTTGCACTCAGAAACCTCCCAGAAGACCAACGCCGCCGCCCACAGCTCCTGCCAGGCCCGCAGCACCGCCACAAGACCTGGCGAACTCCGGCCGCCGCCGCTTCTGAGCCACCCCGGTTCCAGCTGCGGCCACCGTTGGACGCGCCGCAACGCGAGCGTTCCAACGAGCCCAACCCCGCCTCCTCTAGTCACCGGAATCACCGGGACGAGCGACTCCGCCGCTCTGTTTGGTCGCCGGCGACTAACCCCGGCGGCCGCTGACGTGGCAGATTAGATTAGTACTAATTATGTTATTAGGCTAACCCTATGACAATGACAGCTGGGCCCCACGCCCTAACTAACCCAGGTTTTATTTGCGTTTAGATTAACCTAACCCCCACGGGCCCCATAGGTCAGTTTGACCTGGCCACGTCACATGTTGACCGACCCCACACGTCAGTATTGATTTGCTGACGTGTCTGTTGACCCGGCCCCACCTGTCATTGACACTAATCAGCACTGAGACACTGACGTATGGGTCCCACTGGTCAGGCTTGACCTGGACCTGGCGTGTTGACCTGCTGACCTCAGCCTTACGTCATGCTGACGCAGTAAGTATTTTCTGGAATTAAAATAAATCAGAAAAGGTTTATAAATTTCAGAAAATGCTTTAAACTTCTAAAAATCATAGAACATAATTCGTAGCTCCAAATCAAACAAATTATATATGAAAAATTATCAGAAAAACTCAAGGAATCCATCTGTATCATTTTCATGCATGTTCGAACAATAATTGTCCTCTGTATTGGACAAAACAAATAAATGGCATTTAAATAATCATATATGGAGTTGGAATTTGAATCATGTATTCAAACCAACTTCATTTAAGTCATAGCTGGATGCATTAGCTCAAATCACAGCATATTGCCATGTCATGATCATGCATCATATTGTGGCATTGCATTGATTGTGTTCTTTCTCAGTTGCTGATGTTTGTCCCCTCTAGATAGACGTGGTTCCGACGATGAGTTCGATGACACCGATGAAGAGCTATAATATCTTCAGGAGTGCCGAACAAGCAAAACCCCTTGTTCATTCCGATACAATCCCACTCTCTCGGTCCTCGCTCTCTTTACTGCATTAGGACAACAACGATTCATCTGTTACTTGCTGCGGTAGCGGAACCCCTTTATCCTCTCGCATGACCTGTCATTCCACAAGAATAGATGAAACCCACTAGCATGAGTAGGAGTTGTTTGAGCCCTGTTGTGCCTACTCATTCATGCTTGTTTGTCATGCGTGCTACTGCTTAGAGTTGAGTCAGGTCTGATTCATCGGGGATGAATCAGAGGTGTTTGATCATGTCCTACTGTTGAGAGCTAAGTGTGTGAACATGATTTGGTAAAGGTAGCGGTGAGAGGCCATGTAGGAGTACATGGTGGGTTGTCTCATTGAAGCCGTCCTTAGGAACTGAGTTCTCTGTTTGTGATCCATGATTCGGCTACTACCATGCATTGGGCCCTGAAATATGATCCCGCTCGCCTTCTTAATCACCCTTGTCCTCTGTCCAGAAGTTGCAAGTAGTTTCTGGTGTTTGTAGTATCTTTGGGGGCCATACTTGGCTGACCTTAGGGGTGGGTTGTGTTGCGGTAGGCATGTGGCACGGTGTACCGAATGCCCGTTTGGTATCTCGGGAACCCTGCACACATCGTTCGGGGCCATATGTGGAAACCTCGGCCGGACTCCCTGCGGATGGAACCTGAATAGGCGATAAACCTGGACTAGAGACTTGAGTGTTTAGGTAGGTCGTGGTCTACACCCACGTTGGCTTTCGCTTGAAGTCTGCCGAGCACATGTCGTGTGCAGACGCTAAGTGGTGGAAACATGTATGAAGAAGTACACCCCTGCAGGGTTAACATCATCTATTCGAATAGCCATGTCCACGGTAAAGGACTTCTGGGTTGCCTATATCAGTTCATAGACAAGTGAAAGTGGATACTCTAAAATGCGCAAGATAAGCGTGAGTGCTATGGATGGCGTTCTCGTAGGGAGACGGGAGCGGATCCGTAGTGGTGTATTGATATGGTGAATATGTGGACTCGTGTGCGCCACCTCAAAAGAGTTACTTGCAGTCTTAGTTAGGATAGCCACCGAGTCAAAGCTGGCTTGCTGCAGTCAAACTCCACCACCCCCCCTTTGTTGATAATGATGCATATGTAGTTAGTTCTGATGTAAGTCTTGCCGAGTACATCTGTACTCACGTTTGCTTATTTTATGTTTTGCTGAGAGACTTCGGGCCTCGCTAGTAGTTCCGCGTGGACTTCGATGTTTAGCCTGTTACCTCAGCTACGATCTTGTGCCCTCGGCAGGATCTGGTAGATAGTCAGGCTTCTCAGCCTTTTTCATTTGTAGATGTCTCTACTCAGACATGTTAAGCCTCCGCTTGTGCTTTGACTTGTATGCTCTGAGTGTTGGGTCATGAGACCCATGTTTGTAATATCTCGCTCCCCGGAGCCTAATGAATAAATACTTTGAGTCGTAGAGTTATGTTGTGATGCCATGTTGTATTTACACATATTGAGCATATTTTGTGTATGTTTGAAATGCTTGGTATGTGTGGGATCCGACAATCTAGTTGTTTATCCTTGGCAGCCTCTCATATGGTGAAATGTAGTCTAGTGCTTACTGAGCGATAGTAGTTCGCCATGTTCGGTTCACCGAGTCCTGCTAGCCCAAAGACTACTGCTCGACACTTGACTGGCCGGGCATGTGTTTCACTTTGTTCTCGTATTCCGTTCTTCGGGAAATGTCACGCGTGACATCCGAGTCCTGCCTAGCTGCTACAGCCCGGGTTCCCGGAGTCCTGTTAGCCCAGTGCTACAGCCCGGATTCATACGTTGATGACCGACATGCTCGATGTGATTCATGTATGCCTGTCCCCATGGGTTAGTGCTGCTTTGGGTTCACGACTAGCCATGTCAGCCCGGGTTCCCTGTCATATGGATGCTAGCGACACTATCATATACGTGAGCCGAAGGCGCAACGGTCCCGGGCCATGGTAAGGCGACACCGTGGGAATACCGTGCGTGAGGCCGCAAAGTGATATGAGGTGTTACCGGCTAGATCGATGTGACTTGGAATTGGGGTCCCGACAGCGTTGGTATCGAGCTGACTGCTCAGAGGATTACCAAGCCAAACCGGTCGAAGTTGTGTCTAGAAATGCTTTAGTTATGTAAGGGAATTGATTGGGGAAGGGAACGTAAGGCTCTTTTTACTCCTTATACCTCATGGCCTTCGATCTCGAAATCATCCTCTTCTCTTCTACGGGGATTAAGAACTAGGCCTTCTCATCTATCTATCAGGATGACATGTTACTAATCCATAGACCTTTAAGATTGTTGGTTTTAAGCCTCAGTTCAGTTCCTACTATTTCTGTATGTTAACTGTTGATCTCGGAATCTTGTTATGATGTTGTAGAGTGGTTATACCACCATTTTGCATGATGTCTCAAATCTTTTTGAGCATTTACAGCCGTTATGCTGTCCGAGTCATCCCAGGTTTCTAAAACAATCTGAAGCATTTGCAAAATCCCTTCCTCTCATTTTGATGTCCCTTTGGGCCAGATTAACCACACTAATCGGAGAGTTGAGGTACTCTGTTGCCTCGACATATATGTTGGATCTATTATTATGACCATAGGTGTCTTAGAGGATCATCTAGTAATCTAGCCATGCTTTATATTCCTAGTGTGATGATTCTGGCCATTATTCTCGGAAGCATCCCGTGATGCAATTTAGTTAGTAGGTATTCTACTCCTGGGTTCTTGACCCAAGATTCACTCTACTTACCTCCTGTTGATAGTGTTTGCTAGTTCCTTAGGATATTAGTAACTTTGCGATAGTCCTCGAGGTCCGTGGTATATTCTTCTTCCAAATACCATGAACTACTGATGGCAGAAGTTCCTCGTTGAACCAAAGATCACAATAAGAGTGCTCTTGATGAGTTCTTCGTTTTACATTGTGATTCTGCCAGTTCTACCTTTACGCATGGGTTATCCGGAAGAGACCTGTTGAACTTGATTTGATATACTAACCTATGCATCCACAACACAGAAAGTTATATGTTCCTCGAGTTGTTCCTCCTTAGTTGTTTTCTGACCTCCATCTATCAATTGATAATCAAGAGTATGCGTGCATTCATTCGTCGATGACTATTATTCTTGTGGTCTGTCAAGCCATTCTATTCTGGAATGACTAGGAGAAACAAACTCCAGTGCCTCATCCATATCTAGGATTGGGTCAAAGCAGTTGTATTCCGTAGATCAAAATGCCAATCCAGCTTTTGATTCTGTTCCACCTGGAGTGTTACCATCTTTATGTCAAGAATGTCATGAGAATTGCACCACCTCTTATGGATTCTTGATGTAGTGATACTTCTCGCCATCATCATTCGCTCCTCGGCTTCGTGTTGTTGCAACCGGAATACCGACAAGTGAACTGTGATGTGTGAAATCGATACTCCTAGTAACCTCATTGCTTGGTAGTAAATGGACAATATTCTCATTCTTAGCGTGTTGGTTATTGAATCATCATCCTAAGATTGATCGTGCTACCTAGTTCTTATTTCCGGTGCACTCTTCGATCAATGAGTTAGGATTATTCAATCCTTTACTTATTGTTCATTTCGTCTTGCTTTGAAAAGCAAGATTGTTCTCGAGCCTAGTAACCTATCGGTGGTTCGTTATTTTCCGGATATCTTCACGGAAGTATCACCAGGTTGTCGCCTGACCGATATGTTGAGTTCGTGATCAAGTTGGTTTTCCTCTAAACCAGCCATTCTCCAAGAATCTGTGTTGGTTACCCCTGAGCTAGTTGGTTAAGCAAAACAACGACTTGGAGAGTTGGAAGATAAAAGCTTAATCCACTTAGTTCACTCCAAAGGGGATATCTTGCGTGTGTGTGTGTTGACGAGAGATGATATCTTCATCGATTGTTCCTCGTGATCGGTTGTGGAATCTATCGTCTTGTCCAAACTTTGACTTGAGTATGGGCTATCGTCAAGTCAAATCAGAACCATCGATGTTCGTAATGTTGTCTTACTCGTGGTTGATCCCTCGAGCATACACCATTACCTCTTTTGGTCTGACCAATGCTATCACCGTGTTCACATGATGGTGGAAGTCCAGTGATATGGAAATTGCGATGAGTTGTTGTTGAGCCCATCAGCAGCATTTTTGTCTCCCCCATGATTCATGTTGAACATCAACCTAGTGTTGAAAGCTTTGTAAGCATTGTCTTCGTGTTCCATTCATGAAGCCTATGCTTGGATGGAAGAAGTGACTTCCTCGAATTCATGTGCTTTAGGTGTAAGTTGCCGCCACGAATTTGAGAAAGGTTTGTTTTGTTTCCTCTGGAATCATCCCAAATCAGTCATGCAAATGCGCGAAGTACTCTGTAGTCTGGAGACTTGCAACCTTCATTCTATATGTATCCCTAGCACACCAAGCCACTGATTGATTTGTTCAAGGATGTAGCGACCAGACCTCAAACAGTCTGATCTCTGTGCTCAGTGTCATCCCTGGATCAGTAATGCTGACAACACACAGTACTCGGAGGATTTATAACAGAGTAGCAATCACACACTTATTACAACCGAATGTCTCAAGAGAGAACTTATTAAAATAAATATGGCTTAAGGCCATCTAAATTCGATAACAGCGGAAGGCTTGGAAGAATAAGCGAGTCCATCAACTCCAACGGCATCACTGAGTATAGAACCACGACCTAAGCACCTTACTCTTTGTCTGAAAAGTCTGCAACATGAAACGTTGCAGCCCGAAAACGGGTCAACACATGGAATATGCTGGCAATGTAACACATAGAGAATAATAATGGAATAAGCTATACTACATGCATATTTGGCTGGTGGAAAGCTCTATGGTTACATTTTTTGCGTAAAGCCAATTTTTCCCTACTGCAAAGGAATAAAGTTATTTAACTACCATGGTGGTTGTTAAACATTGAGAATGGTTGACAACATTCTGAATCCCAAGTAAAAGTACTCATTAAAAACCCAATAATATTATTTAGAGTAACATGTTGAGATTCACATGATATCCAAGTACTAGATACTCAAGATGTCCATAACCGGGGACACGGCTAACCATGATTAGTTTATACACTATGCAGAGGTTTGCGCACTTTTCCTCACAAGACTCGATCGCCTCCGTTGGATTTCCCGCACTACATGATGTTTGAGAAACGGATGACCGAGACGTAGTCTTTCGGTAGCGCCAACACCTTACATAGGGTAGACCGGTACACCTACTTTCCCCTACATCTGCTAGTCTACCCGTAAGAGTTCGCACGACTTAATCAACTATGCCAGAGCCCATAATGGCTTGTGGCTGCACACGTAAGTTTCTAGCATGAATAATCTTATGATCCCTTTGAGCCTGGGTGGCGGTCCGAAGAAAAACAAGCAAATCCTGGAAACCAGGTACCTCAATCCACCCAGATGTGTGTTTAAGTTGCTACCTTAAGTAAACCATTAATTAACAATCTCACATCTGTCATGGATACACTCACCCAATCCACGTCTACTAGCATAGCATGGCAATATAAGCAAACGTAGAAGTAACTCCCAACGGTTTGAAAATAAATAGGTAATAGGTACTACCTCAACTACTTCCCATAACCCACAGTTTAATTAGATCCTAGGCATGCAATGTTTGAGGATTGATCTAATGTAGTAAAAACTGGGTATGAGAAAAGGTATGATCAAAGTGTTACTTGCCTTGCTGATGATTCGCGAAACCTAGAGACTCGAAGTAACAGGCGGCGCACTCCGGATATTCTATCGCAGACAAACAAACAAGCATTCAATAAGTACTCATCTAATGCACAGGTAAAACTCAAATAAAAGATCTAACCAGATAGTTCAACTTAAGAACTCCGGTTTGCAAAAAGAACCAAATCAAACGAAGCAACGGAAGTCAAACGACGAAAGCAAACAGCTTCGTTTTACTAATCTGGATCTAGGTCAAGCTTTGCAGTAGCAAAAACTTGTTTAAGTTGGTTATTCGAAAAGAGGGTTTCGAGACGAAACTATAGGCGCTTGAATCGCCTGATTTCGATAAACGAGCGAAAAGTTAAATTAAAACGAAAATTGGATAAGAAATCGCGATCGGAAAAATCACGAATTAAATCCGAGAAAAAGAAAAACGACGAATGGGTTAACGAACGAACGTTCGTGAACTAAACTAATCTGACGAACGCGTTCGTTAAAACGAACGAACGAATGTTTGCTATTTCACCTAAACCTAAAAAAACCGAAAAAAACAGAAGAAAAAACCGCTCGGTTTTTTTAAAAAAACCGGCGGCATGGAAATCGAGGCGGCGAACCTCGGCGGCAAGGTCCGGCGAGTCGGCGGCGGCGTGGCGGCAGATCGGGCGGCGGCGGGCTAGGGTTTCGGCGGGTGGGCTGCTCGGCACGGTGGGTGGGCGGGCGGCTCGGTGGATCGGGCGCTCGGCGGCTATTTATTAGCGCCCCCGAGCGGAGTCCCGCTCGGGCATGGCCCAAGGTCGGTTGCGTTTTTTTTAAATAATTCCGCGCAGAAGAAAAAAAATAAAAAGAAATACTAAACGGACTCCAAAATTCCAGAAATAAATTTTCCCCGGCTTCTAAAATCAAGCCGGACTAGATGAACATTTATTTGGGGCCTAAATGCAATTTTGAAAAACGCGCATTTTTCCTAAATTGAAATAAGAAGGCGAAAAACTCTGAAATAAAATCTTATTTGATTTTTTATTAAATCTTCGTTATTTCTTTATTTTGGGAAAGTCATTTTATTCCCTCTCTCATATTTTGTTAGTAGAAATAATTGAAGATAAAATAAATAAAATCAAATGATCCTATTTTCAAAATTTGAGAAAACTCAAATATAAAAATAACGAAATCCCCAACTCTCTCCGTGGGTCCTTGAGTTGCGTAGAATATCTAGGATCGAGCCAACAAATGCACAAAAATATGATATGCAATATGATCTATGTATAACATTCCGAATTGAAAATTTGGGATGTTACAAACCTAACCCCCTTAAGATGAATCTCGCCCTCGAGATTCGGGTTGGCTAGCAAATAGGTGAGGGTGGGCCTTGAGCAGATCTTCCTCTCGCTCCCAGGTGGCTTCTTCCTCGGTGTGGTGGCTCCACTGAACTTTGCATAACTTGATAACCTTGCTGCGGGTGACTCGACTGGCATATTCGAGAATCTTAACAGGTTTCTCCTCATAGGTCAAATCATCATTCAACTGAATCGCTTCCAGTGGCACTGTATCTCTTAGGGGTATATCAGCCATCTCTGCGTGACACTTCTTCAACTGAGAAACATGGAATACATCATGAACACCTGACAATCCCTCGGGTAATTCTAACTTGTAGGCGACTTCTCCCATGCGCTCCAAAACTTTGTATGGTCCCACAAAACGTGGCGCTAACTTTCCTCTAACTCCAAAACGCTTAACTCCTCGAAGTGGAGATACTCGAAGATAAACTCTGTCTCCGACTTTGTATTCTGTCTCCTTGCGTTTTGAATCCGCATAGCTCTTCTGTCTTGACTGGGCTACCTTGAGCCTATCGCGAATTAACTTTACTTTCCGTTCAGACTCCTTAATCAGCTTCTTGATTTCCTCCAAATCTTGGGCTGGCATCCTATACGGCTCTTGGATATCGGCCCAGTGCCTGGCAAAAGCTCAATCAAAAACTCAATATCTCTATCCGGTGGCATGCCTGGCAACTCTTCTGGAAATACATCAGGGAAATCCCTTACCACTGGTACTTCCTCCTGCACAACTCCTGAAAGGGAATTTACATGTGCTCTCCTCGGCTCATGCCGTGATACATACTTGATTCTCCTTCCTTCTGGTGTCGTAAGCAAAATTGTCTTACTGGCGCAATCGATGTTTCCTCCATACATCGACAGCCAATCCATACCAAGAATTACATCCAAACCTTGGGATTCCAAAGATAATTAAATCCGTTGGGAAAACATGCCTCCCTATACTTAATGGCACTTGAAAACATCCTTGGTAGCCATATACTCCTCTATCGGTGAGCTTACTAGCATGGGTGTCTTAAGAGTCCTAGTGGGAAGGCTAAACTTATCCACAAATCCCCTTGATATGTATGAATGCGATGCACCAGTATCAAAAAGAACAACTGCAGTAAATGACTTAACCAAAAACTTACCTATTACTGCATCTGGCTGAGCTTCAACCTCCTCCACGGTAACGTGGTTCACTTGTCCTCTGTTGAAAGGATTCGCTTCTTTCCTGAGCTCCCATTGCCGTTACCATTTTGAGCTTCTGGACATTCATTTGCATAATGCCCGATCTTTACGGCACTTAAAACAAGTGATATGGCTCAGTCTACCTTGGTTGGTGTTGACGGGTTGGTGCGGTTTTGTCCATTGCTTCCTCCATTCCCGTTTCCATTCTTGGTGCCATTATGATTTTGCGAGCTACCTCCTCTGTGAGTATGCTGAAATTGTCCTCCTGTCTTTGGGGTAAAGCGTAGCTTCTACTGAGCTCCAGAATTGTACTTCCCCTATCCATACTTCCTCTTGCGATTGTCAATCTGCTGCTGCTTCCCTTCAATCATAAGAGCACGATCTACTAACTCTTGGTAGTTATTGAAAGTAGCTACCATCAACTGCATGCTCAGCTCATCATTCAGTCCTTCTAGGAACTTCTCACCTTAGTCGCATCCGTAGCAACGTCATCTGGGGCATAACGTGCTAACTTACTGAAATCATCCACATACTGGCCAACTGTCCGTCCTCCTTGGCGTAAGTTGCAAAACTCATGCTTCTTCATGGCCATAGCTCCTGCTGAAACATGGGCAGTACGGAAAGCTTGTTCAAACTGATCCCATGTGACAGTGTCTGTGGTAAGTGGTCAGCAAATTCTCCCACCATGGCTCACGGGTCCTTCGAGCTGATGTGCGGCAAACTTCTCCTTTTCTCAATCTGTACATTCTGCAGTGGTCAACTCCCTCCCTATCTTACGGAGCCAATCATCTGCTACTATCGGCTCGGTGCTACTGGAAAACATCGGCGGATTCAGTCTTAAGAAACGAGTCAGATGGTAACCAGGTGGTGGTGGTGGTGGGTTGTTGTTGTTGTTGTTGTTGTTGTTGTTGTTGTTGTTGTTGTTGCCTTGGTTCTGTACCAATGTTTGAATCAAGGCATTCTGCTGCTGAATCAACTGAGTGATCTCTAGCGGGAAAACAAATCCGGGGTCGCGTCTCGGAGGCATCTGAGGGTTTATAGAAAATACGAGAGTTAAGAATAGAATGAGGTCTAGTGAGAAACACTACCCATATGCACACGAGACAAAAGCACACAATATCACTCCAATCAATTCAACAAAGATATACAACGGTCTAACTATCGTTACAAAGTGCTTGGACTAAAACTAATTTAAAATGGGGGAAATACTACTACTATTATGGTGGTCAACTAGAAAAACTGCTCGATGAAGATTCCATAATATCTGCTCCACTTCATCAACAAAGTCATCATCGTTGTCGCCGGGATCCAGTCGATTGTCGCCAATGATGATATAATTATCCCGCAAGTGGATTCGCCCCTTCTCTTTTGGGTCTTGAACCTCCCATGAATACTCCAAGCTTCTCCTTTAGGTCGACGTTCTGCCTCACTAGAGCGACGATCTCTTCCATGTAGTCTTCACGTGTGGCCTTGAGTTCTTCTTCTAGCTCCTTGATCTTGTTCATAGCCTTCTGCAGATCCTCCATATCTGCGCACATCTGATTCTCCTGGTGTTGGATGTGTTGGTTTAATTCCTGGATGTAAGCTGCGATTGATTTGTCCTCCTGGTGTTGATCATCTCCCATTGCTCATCTCGGCGCCCACAAATCTGGTAGATAGTATTCTTGAGATCATCATGGTAAACTTCTCCAATTCGTCCCATGGTGATATGAGTTGCCATGCTCTTTCCCAAGCTCCATGTTGGTGCATGAAAAGAAAATTCTATGGGCTCCGTGACTGGTGAAAATGTCCTTCCTGGAATGTAGACTTTAATCATTCAGCGCTCCTCTTCGGGTAAAGTGGCGTTGAAGGTCCCGGTGAAGCTTGGTACTCCTATGTTCAGGTATCTAGTGACTTCCTTCAAGTGATATCCAAAAGGTGAGTCTTCATCTGGTTGTGTGAACTTGTTCCTTGCATCCGTCATCCTAAAGAATAGAAAAGATGAGGAGTCAGAAATGAGAACAAAGAGTATTGATCTAGGGCTTTAGCTTAGTGGCCGTGTCCTATAGTCAGCGTGTGCTCTGATACCATCTTTGTAGCGACCAAACCTCAAACAGTCTGATCTCTGTGCTCAGTGTCATCCCTGGATCAGTAATGCTGACACCACACGTACTCGGAGGATTTATAACAGAGTAGCAATCACACACTTATTACAATCGAATGTCTCAAGAGAGAACTTATTAAAATAAATATGGCTTAAGTCCATCTAAATTCGATAACAGCGGAAGGCTTGGAAGAATAAGCGAGTCCATCAACTCCAACGGCATCACTGCGTATAGAACCACGACCTAAGCACCTTACTCTTCGTCTGAAAAGTCTGCAACATGAAACGTTGCAGCCAAACGGTCAGCACATGGAATATGCTGGCAATGTAACACATAGAGAATAATAATGGAATAAGCTATACTACATGCATATTTGGCTGGTGGAAAGCTCTATGGTTACAGTTTATGCATAAAGCCAATTTTTCCCTACTGCAAAGGAATAAAATTATTTAACTACCATGGTGGTTGTTAAACATTGAGAATGGTTGACAACATTCTCAATCCAAATTAAAAGTACTCATTAAAAACCCAATAATATTATTTAGAGTAACATGTTGAGATTCACATGATATCCAAGTACTAGATACTCAAGATGTCCATAACCGGGGACATGGCTAACCATGATTAGTTTATACACTCTGCAGAGGTTTGCGCACTTTTCCCCACAAGACTCGATCGCCTCCATTGGATTTCCCGCACTACATGATGTTTGAGAAATGGATGACCGAGACATAGTCTTTCGGAAGCGCTAGCACCTTACATAGGGTAGACCGGTACACCTACTTTCCCCTACATCTGCTAGTCTACCCGTAAGAGTTCGCACGACTTAATCAACTATGCCAGAGCCCATAATGGCTTGTGGCTGCACACGTAAGTTTCTAGCATGAATAATCTTATGATCCCTTTGAGCCTGGGTGGCGGTCCAAAGAAAAACAGGCAAATCCTGGAAACCAGGTACCTCAATCCACCCAGATGTGTATTTAAGTTGCTACCTTAAGTAAACCATTAATTAAAAATCTCACATCTTTCATGGATACACTCACCCAATCCACGTCTACTAGCATAGCATGGCAATATAAGCAAACGTAGAAGTAACTCCCAAGGGTTTGAAAATAAATAGGTAATAGGTACTACCTCAACTACTTCCCATAACCCACAGTTTAATTAGATCCTAGTCATGCAATGTTTGAGGATTGATCTAATGCAGTAAAACTGGGTATGAGAAGAGGTATGATCAAAGTGTTACTTGCCTTGCTGATGATCCGAGAAACCTAGAGACTCGAAGTAACAGGCGGCGCACTCCGGGTATTCTATCGCAGACAAACAAACAAGCATACAATAAGTACTCATCTAATGCATAGGTAAAACTCAAATAAAAGATCTAACCAGATAGTTCAACTTAAGAACTCCGGTTTGCAAAAAGAACCAAATCAAAGCGAAACAGCGGAAGTCAAACGGCGAAAGCAAACAACTTCGTTTTACTAATCTGGATCTAGGTCAAATTTTTACAGTAGCAAAAACTTGTTTAAGTTGGTTATTCGGAAAGAGGGTTTCGAGACGAAACTCTAGGCGCTTGAATCACCTGATTCCGATAAACGAGCGAAAAGTTAAACTAAAACGAAAATTGGATCAGAAATCATGATCGGAAAAATCACGAATTAAATCCCAGAAAAACAAAAACGACGAACGGTTTAACAAACGAACGTTCGTTAACTAAACTAATCTGACGAACGCGTTCGTTAAAACGAACGAACGAACGTTCACTATTTAACCTAAAAATAAAAAAACCGAAACTAAAAAAAACCGAAGAAAAAACCGCTCGGTTTAAAAAAAAACCGGCGGCATGGAAATCGAGGCGGCGGCGAACCTCGGCGGCGGGGTCCGGTGAGTCGGCGGCGGCGGCGGCGGTGTCCGGCGGCGGCTCCAGCGATGTCGGTGGCGGCGGCAGCGGCGGGCGGCGGCGGATCGGGCGGCGGCGGGCTAGGGTTTCGCGGTGGACCGGCTCGGGCGCGGGCTGGGCGGTGGGCGGCTCGGGTGGGCTGGGCGCTCGGTAAGGCGGCTATTTATTAGCGCCCCCGAGCGGAGTCCCGCTCGGGCACGGCCCAAGGTCGGTTGCGTTTTTTAAATAATTCCGCGCGGAAGAAAAAAATAATAATAAAAAGAAATACTAAACGGACTCCAAAAATCCCGAAATAAAATTTCCCCGGCTTCTAAAATCAAGCCGGACTAGATGACATTTATTTGGGGCCTGAATGCAATTTTGAAAAACGCGCATTTTTCCTAAATTCAAATAAAAAGGCAAAAAATTCCGAAATAAAATCTTATTTGATTTTTTTATTAAATATTCATTATTTCTTTATTTTGGGAAAGTCATTTTATTCCCTCTCTCATATTTTGTTAGTAGAAATAATTGAAGATAAAATAAATAAAATCAAATGATCCTATTTTCAAAATTTGAGAAAACTCAAATATGAAAATAACGAAATCCCGAACTCTCTTCGTGGGTCCTTGAGTTGCGTAGAATTTCTAGGATCGAGCCAACAAATGCACAAAAATATGATATGCAATATGATATATGTATAACATTCCAAATTGAAAATTTGGGATGTTACAAAGGAGAAGGAGTTCCTTCATAACAACTAGTCATGACTTATGTTAGGACTTCGTTATCCTCGATGATGGTTCCCAACCTGAACTCGGTAGTGTTTTATTATAAGGCTACCATGTGATCATGCTTGTCTGGGACAACATGTCCACATGTGTGTAGCAGAACTATCTCATGTTTTGGAGCTTGCTATCGTACTTCATTTCCCGAGAATCTCGCAACGTCATCCCGTCGATTGTGTTGCAAACTTTCCTTTCAGACATGTTGAGTCTGAAGTATCCTATCACCAATCAGATCTGAATCTCAGGCATATATGATGGTTGGAACATTCCCAACAGTTGCATTTTGTTCCCAGCTTGCATCGCCATTGTGCCAATCCCCCATGGGCTGCCTTCTCGGTAGTTGTTGTCCAATATCATCTTCAAAAGTGGACTTACCATGGGTTCCATCCATTTCCGATGATAAGCAAAATCATCCATTGTGTTGTCTTCAACAAGGTAGTTCACATCATCCATTCTATTCTGAGTATGTCATTCTTTCGAATTCCTTCAAATGATCGATTGTGATTGCCTTAGGCTGGTTTAAAGAGTTTCAATGATCTATGGATCAAAAGTAATTCTTTTTGCCACTTAAGGGAATAGTTCTTTGAGTCACCTTTTCCAAAGTGCCCGTTACGGGATCATGGCAATTGTTTCCTCGCCACCTTGACACCATCCACCATCTTTCTAAGCGTGGAATTTTTGCCCACCAAATCAAACCCTGTCGCTTGTTCTTCCATCCCTCTCAAGGTGTTCCATGTCTCAGCTCGAGAAATGTTCAACGTCTCATTCCGTGAGTTGATCGTCAGTTGTCCAATTTTCGAGAAGATCGATTCTTCTAAATTCCCCCTTTCCTCTCGTTGTCATGTTGGATGTAGTTCTCAAGGCAAGACGTCGAGACAAAGATGGTGATCATGTGAACGTTCCTATGAAGTGTAACCTGGATCGTGAAGACCGTGTTAGCTTGTGCCCCCTCTTTCTTCTTACCTCATGTCTTGAATCTCGGGACGAGATTCTTGTTTAGTGGGGGTGAGTTGTCACATCCCTAGCTTCTGGTGCTGCCTAGTGTTTGCATCTTGTTTGCATCATGTTTAATTCCCTTGGAAATTTGAAATGGGGATGCTCAAACCCTAGCATCAAAAGGAATTCAAATAGGTTCAACCAAAATATTTTTCAGTGATTTCAAAATGCCCTTTAAAAATGTTCATCATTTCTGGATCAAGGTGGAAGCATCTACCAAAAATGGTTCATATTTTTGCAGGACATATTTGGACTTTGAATTAATTCTAACATATTTGAATTGGAGCTATTTAAATGCTATATATATTTCACATGCTCCAAAAATGTTGGAAATTGTTAAGGGTCACTGGAATAATTCAGAAAGCACCCATAATTATTTCCAGGATTTTATGAAATGAATTAGTGTTTTTACTAATTCAAAACAGAGGAATAAAATAGAAAACTGAAACAAAAGAAAGAAGAGAGAGAGAGGGAAACCTACCTGGGCCACCTACCTGCTGCCGCACCGGCCCAGCTCCTGTTCCGGCCCAGCCCACCACCGCCTGGCTCCCTGTCGCCTTCCTTCTCGCGCCAGTAGGCACGAGCACGTGCCCGACGCGCGCACGGCCACCGCACGCCACCTCCTGCTTGCCGACGAGGGCCTGGGCGCCTCCACGATACCACGCGCTCCCCTCGACCGCTCTCACTCTCTCTCGTGCTCTTTCTCTCCTCTGCTCCCTCTCTCTCGCCCGGACCGAACACGTCCGTCGCCGCCGACGAGAACCACCATTGCCACCGGCCACCCCACGCCTCACTGATGCACCCACGAGCTCCGCCTCGTCCCTCTCTTCCTCCTCACCGAGCCGCCTGACGCCGGAAGCCCCTGGATGCCGCAAGCACCGCCGTTCCCCTCGTCGGCCACCGAAGATCGTCGCCATCGATTCGCCGCCTCCCGAGCTTCCCCGAGCTTGCCGTCGACGCCGTCGAGACCTTTGTGAGCTCTCCTTCGTTTCCCCTCCTTCCCGTGCGGATTTCGTGTCGTGGGCACGCTGGCCGTCGAACCAGCGGCGCCGCCGCCGCCATGTCGCACTTTCGAAACCCGCGCCGCGTCGTCGCACTTTCGAAACCTCCCGGAAGACCAACGCCGCCGCCCACGCCTCCTTCCGTGCCCCGCAGCACCCAGCGACTGGCGAACTCCGCCGCCGTCAACTTCGCCGCCGCCGTCGCTTGAGCCACCCGGTTCAAGGCCACCGTTGGACGCAGCGCCAGCTGCCCAACGTTCCAGCCCAACCCCGCCTCCTCTAGTCACCGAATCGCCGGATGAGCGACACAGCCGCTCTGTTTGGTCGCCGGCGACTAACCCCGGCGGCCGCTGACGTGGCAGATTAGATTAGTACTAATTATGTTATTAGGCTAACCCAATGACAATGACAGCTGGGCCCCACGCCCTAACTAACCCAGGTTTTATTTGCGTTTAGATTAACCTAACCCCCACGGGCCCCACAGGTCAGTTTGACCTGGCCACATCATACATTGACCGACGCCACACGTCAGTATTGATTTGCTGACGTGTCTGTTGACCCGGCCCCACCTGTCATTGACACTAATCAGCACTGAGACAACGGACGATGGGTCCCACCGGTCGCTTGACTGGACCTGGCGTGTTGACCTGCTGACCTCAGCCTTATGTCATGCTGACGCAGTAAGTATTTTCTGGAATTAAAATAAATCAGAAAAGGTTTATAAATTTTAGAAAATGCTCTAAACTTCTAAAAATCATAGAACTTAATCCGTAGCTCCAAATCAAACAAATTATATATGAAAAATTAGCAGAAAAATTCAAGGAATCCATCTGTATCATTTTCATGCATGTTTGAACAATGATTGTCCTGTGTTTTGGACAAAACAAATAAAGGGCATTTAAATAATCATATATGGAGTTGGAATTTGAATCATGTATTCAAACCAACTTCATTTAGATCATAGCTGGATGCATTCGCTCAAATCACAGCATATTGGCATGTCATGATCATGCATCATATTGTGGCATTGCATTGATTGTGTTCTTTCTCAGTTGCAGGTGTTTGTCCCCTCTCGATAGACGTGGTTCCGACGATGAGTTCGATGACACCGATGAAGAGCTATAATATCTTTAGGAGTGCCAGGCAAGCAAAACCCCCTTGTTCATTCCGATACAATCCCACTCTCTCGCTCCTGCTCTCTTTTACTGCATTAGGACAATAACGATTCATCTGTTACTTGCTGCGGTAGCTGAACCCCTTTATCCTCTGCATGACCTGTCATTCCACAGTAAATAGATGAAACCCACTAGCATGAGTAGGAGTTGTTTGAGCCCTGTTGTGCCTACTCATTCTTGCTTGTTTGTCATGCCTGCTACTGCTTAGAGTTGAGTCAGGTCTGATTCATCGGGGATGAATCGGAGGTGTTTGATCATGTCCTACTGTTGAGAGCTAAGTGTGTGAACATGATTTGGTAAAGGTAGCGGTGAGAGACCATGTAGGAGTACATGGTGGGTTGCCTCATTGAAGCCGTCCTTAGGAACTGAGTTCTGTGTTTGTGATCCATGATTCGGCTACTACCATGCATTGGGCCCTGAAATATGACCCCGCTCGACTTGTTAATCACCCTTGTCCTCAGTCCAGGAGTTGCAAGTAGTTTCTAGTGTTTGTAGTATCTTTGGGGGCCGCATACTTGACCTTAGGGGTGGGCTGTGTTGCGGTAGGCACGTGGCACGCAGTGTACGAATGCCCGCTTGGTATCTCGGGAACCCTGCACACATCGTTCGGGGCCGTATGTGGAAACCTCGGCGGACACCCTGCGGATGGAACCTGAATAGGCGATAAACACGGACTAGAGACTTGAGTGTTTAAGTAGGTCGTGGTCTACACCCACGTCGGCTTTCGCTTGAAGTCTGCCGAGCACATGTCGTGTGCAGACGCTAAGTGGTGGAAACATGTATGAAGAAGTACACCCTTGCAGGGTTAACATCATCTATTCGAATAGCCGTGTCCGCGGTAAAGGACTTCTGGGTTGCCTATATCAGTTCATAGACAAGTGAAAGTGGATACTCTAAAATGCGCAAGATAAGCGTGAGTGCTATGGATGGCATTCTCGTAGGGAGACGGGAGCGGATCCATAGTGGTGTATTGATATGGTGAATATGTGGACTCGTGTGCGCCACCTCACAAGAGTTACTTGCAGTCATAGTTAGGATAGCCACCGAGTCAAAGGCATCTTCTTGCTTGATCAAACTCCACCACCCCCTTTGTTGATAATGATGCATATGTAGTTAGTTACGATGTAAGTCTTCTTGAGTACATTTGTACTCACATTTGCTTATTTTATGTTTTGTAGAGAGACTTGGTCGCTAGTAGTTCCACGTGGACTTTGACGTTTAGCTTGTTACCTCATTTCGATCTTGTCTGCGTCGGCGGAGATCAGTAGATAGCCAGGCTTCTCAGCCTTTTTCATTTGTAGATGTCTCTACTGGACATGTTAAGCCTCCGCTTGTGCTTTGACTTGTATGCTCACGAGTGTTGGGTCATGAGACCCATGTTTGTAATATCTCGCTCCCCGGATCCTAATGAATAAATACTTTGAGTCGTAGAGTTATGTTGTGATGCCATGTTGTATTTACACATATTGAGCATATTGTGTGTATGTTTGAAATGTTTGGTATGTGTGGGATCCGACAATCTAGTTGTTTATCCTTGGTAGCCTCTCATATGGGGAAATGTAGTCTAGTGCTTCCTGAGCGATAGTAGTCCGCTTCTGACCGGTTCACCGAGTCCTGCTAGCCCAACACTACTGCTTCTGGACAATTGATGGCCGGCATGTGTTTCACTTTGTTCCTGTATACGTCTCTTCGGGAAATGTCACGCGGTGACATCCGGAGTCCTGCCTAACTTTACTACAGCCGGGTTACCGGAGTCCTGTTAGCCAGTGCTACAGCCCGGATTCATACGTTGATGACCGACATGCTCGATGTGATTCATGTATGCTCGTCCCCATGGGTTAGTGCCGCTTTGGGTTCACGACTAGCCATGTCGGCCCGGGTTCCCTGTCATATGGATGCTAGCGACACTATCATATACGTGAGCCAAAAGGCGCAAACGGTCCCGAGCAATGGTAAGGCGACACCCGTGGGAATACCGTGCGTGAGGCCGCAAAGTGATATGAGGTGTTACCGGCTAGATCGATGTGACTTGGAATCGGGGTCCTGACATTAAGGGACCAAACATTTGGGTAAAGAGTGTCCGGGTTTTCCACGAACACCCCAGTGCTAGTCACGTGGGGGCAGAAGCCGACGACTGTCCTACTTTCACGTCTTTATAAACAGCCGCACAGAAGGTAATATTTTAAATAACAAAAGCGCTACATAGCGCAAGTAACTTCGTCTTTAATTACAAACATGACATAAGTGAATTCATTCAAATATGGCGTCCTTGGTACACTCATTGGCAACGAGACGAGCACCCTTCATCATGCCACCGTAGTACATTTCGGGATGACGATGCGTTTTACCCTCCGGTGGCCCGTCCTTGACCAGCTTCTCCGCATCCAGCTTGCCCCAATGCACCTTGACGCAGGCAAAAGCTCGGCGGGCACCTTTGATACAGACGGATCACTTGATCACTTCAATCCGCGGGCAGGCAACCACCATTCGCTTGATCAGGCCAAAGTAGCTACTGGGAAGTAGCTCACCAGGCCACATCCTGACTATGGAGTCCTTCATAGCCAGTTTGGCCGCCCTGTGGAGTTCGACCAACTGCTTCAGTTGGTCGCTCAGAGGCATAGGATGATCGGCCCCAGCATACTGGGACCAAAACAGCTTCTCTGTTGAGCTCCCCTCCCGGCACGGTAGAACTCCGCAGTCCCGAGACACCGCATGGCAGATCTACAAATGCCCACAGAGAGCTCCGTATTCGAGTAAGTAAAAGAAATGCCTCCTCCACATGTTTGCTTTGCATAAAGAATTTCTTACCCGTTGCTATCTTATTGGCCTCCTGGATCTTCTGTTGTGCTTTCTCGGGTTCGGCCTTGGCATCTTTCAAATTCACAAGGGCCTTCGCAAGCTCGACCTCCTCCATCTTCAGATTATGCTCCGCGGACTCACACTTCTTGCCGAGGTCCTGGAGCTCCTGCTGTACCTCGCCCACTCTAGCACTTTGCTTTTCACGCTCCTTACACTCCGAGGCCGCCTTGTCTTCGGCCTCTGACAGCGCCTTCTTCAGGGACGGCAATTCGGCGGTGGCACCTATTACACGGTCACGACACTTAGGTGTTAGACTCGTCAATTCTGCCTATCCTTAAACGCATAAGAGCGGGAATTACTTACCCTTGTTCTCTTCGAGCTGCCTCTTCATGAGGATGAGCTCTCCCTGTGCCTGCTCCAGGTGCCGCTTCAGTTCGGCAACCTCGGAAGTACGGGCAGCAGCAGCAAGCAGCACAACCTGCTTATTCACAACAATACTTATTATTAGACTCCTGTGGATTATAATTGACCTTCCGTTTGGCTTTTCTTTTCGAACACCAAACAGAGTATCAGGGGCTACTACCTATTCGGTGATAATCTTATACATTTTTATTACTTACCTCAAAGCCCGTCAGGAGGCTTGTGCAGGCTTCGGTTAGTCCGCTTTTGGCGGACACGACCTTTTGAATCACCGCACTCATAAGAGTACGGTGCTCTTCTTCCATGGAAGCGCCTCGAAGCGCTTCCACCAGACTATCCGGCGCCATTGATGCGACAGAAGTCCTCGGCACGGGCGGCTCGCCCTCCCTAACGAGGGGCTTCCTGCCCAAGTCCGAAACCGTTGGAGGTTCCGGGGCAGTGTTCGGTCGGGAGTCCGCCTTGTTACGGCTCTCGTCGACGCGGTCCACGGGGATCTTCAACCCCGCATGCCCGACATCTGGAATCCCGCCGTATGCGTCTCGAGTCACTTCCCCTGCTCACGAGAGCTCAAGCGGACAACACCTCCGTGTCATCCGCGTGTGGAGGGGTAGTGGCCGTCGGGAGCGAATTTATCGCCGAATCGCTCAGGGACCCGGAGGAGGATTCCTCGGGGTGAGCCCAGGCCGGACTGCATATATGTTCGGCACTATAAGTACAGAAACTGTGAAGTAAAACCACGAGAGGATGTGGACACTTACGATCGCACTGGGGGCTTCCCCCGGGGCAGCCACCCCTCCTCCCTGTAAGCGGCCGTGGCGGAATAGTCCGGAAGGGTTACTGTCGGTGTCAAAACCAGTGGATCTCGGGTAGGGGGTCCCGAACTCTGCGTCTAGGCGGATGGTAACAGGAGACAAGGGACACGATGTTTTTACCCAGGTTCGGGCCCTCTCGATGGAGGTAATACCCTACTCCTGCTTGATTAATATTGATGATATGGGTAGTACAAGAGTAGATTTACCACGAGATCAAGGAGGCTAAACCCTAGAAGCTAGCCTATGGTATGATTGTTGTTCGTCCTAAGGACTAAAACCCTCCAGTTTATATAGACATCGGATAGGTTAGGGTTACACAGAGTCGGTTATAATGGTAGGAGATCTACATATCCGTATCGCCAAGCTTGCCTTCCATGCCAAGGAAAGTCCCATCCGGACACGGGACGAAGTCTTCAATCTTGTATCTTCATAGTCCAGGAGTCCGGCCAACGGTGATAGTTCGGCTATCCGGACACCCCCTAATCCGGGACTCCCTCAGTAGCCCCCAAACCAGGCTTCAATGACGATGAGTCCGGCATGTTGATTGTCTTCGGCATTGCGAGGCGGGTTCTTCTCCAAATTCCATATACTTGTCGAATAGTGTCCGGCTTCTGATAAATGCTGCGCTCCTTGGCTTCTCGCCCAATAATGGCCATCTTCCATGTGTTTGAATGAATGCGAAAAGCCAGGGTATTTTTACACTTACCCCCTAGCTGCGCATAAATGAGCTGCCTAGAAAAGGGCGAGGATCTAGATCTGAGTCACACCAACCCCCTTCATGAAGCTTTCATCGGAGCGCCTCGACCAAAGCCCATTCCATCATGGGCCAGTTGACGCGGCTCCTCCTCTCGCGCTCCCAGCCCTCAGCCTAGAAATTGGGAGAGATGCTCAGTCCCGCATAGCGAGCTAGTTATACTCCAAGCCAAGGGATTTCTTCCCCCGGCCTTCATGGTTGCGGTTCGAGCCGGACTTGCCACCTACAAGGGCGGAAAGCAAGCGGAGAGTGTCCCCGATACCTCTAAATGAGAGCGGGTATGCTTCATCTCTTATCTAGTAAGAGGACTCGGATTTCCAATCCATCCGTTTCTCCGGGGGCTCTTGGAGTTCTACGGCCTCCAGTTGCACCACCTTACGCCTGCCTCCATTCTGCATATCGCGGGCTTCGTGGACCTTTGCGAACTGTTCTTTGGCGTCGAGGCTCATTTCGGGTTGTGGAAGAGATTATTCTGCATAGTACCCCGTTCTTATGAGGGGTCGATATATCAAGTGGGTGGAGCCGAGCTATGGCGCATTGCTGGGACCGGATACCTGTCCGGAACCCCGAAGAAGGCGTCCGAAGACTGGCCTTCGGAATGGTTTTACATGGAGGGCGTCATTGGCGAGATCCTATTCGGATCGGCCTTCCGGAGTTTAGCAATGCTCCTCTGCAGAAGCGCCTAAGCTGGCGCCCTCGGAGCCCCCGGAGGGAAAATGACCGGGATGTCCTCTATTTGATGTGCCGAATAAGATTCTTTGGCTCATCTTGGGATTGACCATGATTGGAGTCATGGCAATCAGCATTATGAGGAGTGCAGCCACTCCAATATAGGGGCCACCCCATGTGGGACTTCAGCGGGGAGGGCGATGCCACCGCCATGGCATAAAGGGCAGGATCGGTCACCGAACTGGTGAAGATCTTATGCGCCATGTATAAAGGGAGGAGGAGGATTTCCTCCACGCCAATCCACTGAAGGAGTTTTCTTGAATAATCCTCGGCTGGGTAAGAAAACATCTTTGTGACATGTCCGATCCATGTTCCGTGGTTAAATATCTTATTTCATGGTTTACTGCGCGAACGCTGCGCTTGAACTATGGAGAAGATACACAGCCCGCCCCACAACCGGAGGATCGAGCGGTCCCTCGATCCGACCTCCGAAGAGGATCCGGATATAAAGGTGGAGTTGATCGACAGGGTGTTCCACCAACTTAGCATCGACAATGCTTTGGTTGCCATTACGGCCGATTACCCCGGAATACTTCTAGCCTCACAGGTAACTGAGACCGAGGCCCCAATATTCTGATACTGACCCATCCGTGCTTATTTCTTGATCACCGTATGCCAACGGTGTTTCGCTGGGGGTACCTTCGAGGCAGGAAGCCGAGCCCGCGGCGGCTGGCCAACAAGGGGCAGTATGGCCCCGCAGGCAAAAAATGAGTGTGGTCCGGATCAAAACTCGGCCGCAATGGTATGGCGTGTCACCATGTTCCTAGGATTGATTCCTAGAAGGCGTACTAACGCTGACGCTCTTTTCAGGAAAAAGAGCGCTCGTCGGACTGAGTCCGGAGAGGTTGCCAATCGAACCTCCGCCGGCCAGGCTCCAAAGCCGGGTCGAAGCGGAGGCGAACACGAGGCGTCGTCGGATGCTCCTCCGGCGAGAGGATGCCGACAGATTGTCCGCCACCAACTCCGAGGTGGAGAGCGCCTTGAATCCACAGGCGCCACGGACAGTTCTTCGTGACGCATGTTTCTCCCAAGAGGCCTTGAATGCCTTCAATTTGGGAGATCGCACCTCCGTGCCGCTCAAGATGGTCTAGCCAGAGCCACGGAGCGGTATGTAAAGGACATACTGGGTAAGGAAATTTGTGATTATATATGCCAATAGCCCCGAGACTTAAAATAGTTAGAATAACTGATTTAAGGATCATTTGTTATCTGAGGATCTTACGAGAAAAGAGTACCCGTGTCCCGGGGAGCTTGAAGAGTGCAAGGCCCAACTTGAGGCCGCACTAGCCGCTTCTGAGGGAGCCACGAGACCCCTCCGTAATATACACTTGTAAAGATAAATAGTTCATGAAGTGCGGCGGGTGTGTAAATCGACAAAAACATTGCGAGATGGCGCCGAATTTGGATCCGGACAAACAACAGCTCTTGCGCCAGCTAAAGGCTGGCGAGAGCATGCTTACGAGGTGCGGCAGGAGAAAAATAACCTCCAGGATGCCAACACCAAGCTGGGTGAGGAACTAAAAGATGTTCGTGCCCGGTTATGCGACTCCGTAAAGGAGAATCGGCGGCTTCGTCGCGGCATTTTCAGTAAGTGCTTGATCGAACTTTGAAAGAGTTCGGCGAGGAAGGCGACTAACATAAACATGTATGTAGGTTTGCTCACAGGTCGTCCTGAGGAGGAGATGCCCAGTTCTTCGGGTGATCTTCTTCCCGAATTGCGTCAGCTACACGAACGAGTCCGGCAGGTGATGAAAGGCATCGGCCAGGCCTTGTGGCCATCTATCTCCCTGCCCGAAGGCATTGGGGAGCTGGCAGAGCTGCTTCAAGGAGCACGGCGGTGCTTCCGGCTATGGAAGATATCGGCCTACCGTCAAGGCGCCAGGGAGGCCTGGGCCATGGTAAAGACGCGGTACGCGAAGGCTGACCCAAACCACATGCCCGAGGTCGGACCTGTGGGGCCTGATGGGATGGAGATCCCTATAAGCTTAGTGTACGGCCAAGTGGAATTGGCCGCCAAGTATTCCCAGCAAGATTGTAAATTAGATAGCCTATTAGATGGCATTGAGGAGGAATACAATGAGTCGAGTTGACTATGTAAAAATATGACATGAAAAAATGTCTTCTAGCCGGATTGTAGATCGTTTGTCATAGCGGACCTTTTAACCCGACCTCGGGACCCAATAGTCCGAGTGTGTCCGAATACCTTCGTGGTTATATCAGAACCGGGGTTTGCATGGAGACAAAGGCGTAGGGGTCATTGTTGCTATATCGCACAAGTGCCCAACTAGTTATGTTATATTACATGGGTAGTAAGAAACATCTTCCAGGGAGAATAGTTCCGTTAAGGGTTCCTTTCGCTGGGATGCATGCCCTAAAGTGCATGTCAAAGCTGTTGTGAAAGCAGAAAATCATCTGGGGGCAGATGGGTAAATAAGTAAAAATCATCTTTCAGTTCACCGACCGAATATTCCCTTAAGAACGCTAGCATTCGGCTTCACCCAGTCTGAGGTACACATCAGGATGACCCGGCAGTAACAATCGCAGAGGTGCTCCCTTTACCACCTAGCCGAACAATAGGGAACGTAGGGGTAAGCACAGGAGCTAGGCAACCCAACTTGGCCAAAACTTAAGTCATATCGATGCATATAATGGTGAATAAAAGGTACATGCGGAAGTCTAACGCATGTGTTGGGCATGAAGCACGTATAAATAAGCTTCATTAAAGAAGCCCCAGTATAATGAGCGCGGACATCGCGTCAAGTATGTCTTGAAAAAAGCAAACGAGCCTCTAGAGGCTTCAAGAAGAAGGAGGAGGAAGGAGAGAAATAAAATATAGCAAAAATAGAAAATGTGGACGGAGGAAGGAGGCGAACTTGGAGTCCGGCGCTTAGGCGTAGAATCTTAAATGAGCGGGCTGCGTTCCATGGGTCGGCTCGAGTCGGTTATCCGATGCGTTCGCGGGAGACGGTATGCTCCACGGTCGAGGACCTGGTCGATGATGAAGGGACCTTCCCATTTGGGCTTGACTTTGTCCTTTTTCTTGTCCGCAGGCGTAGAACTAGTTCGCCAACGTTATAAGCTTTGGCCCGTACTTCCCTGCTTTGATATCTTCGAGCCTGCTGTTGATAGAATGCGGAACGAGCTTTTGCCACGTCGCGCTCCTCCTCCAATGCGTCCAAACTGTCCTGCCAATCGAGCTCGGCTTCTCTTTCTTCATACATGCGCACGTGAGGTGAGTCATGTATTATGTCGCAGGACAGGACTGCCTCTGCGCCGTACACCATAAAGAATGGTGTGAATCTGGTAGTACGATTCGGCGTGGTTCGCAGCCCCCAGAGTACGGAGTCGAGCTCCTCAACCCAGTGCGTGTTAGATTCCTTGAGGGATCGCACTAGTCTGGGTTTAATCCCGCTCATGATTAGAACATTTGCTTGTTCGACTTGGCCATTGGTTTGAGGGTGATAGACTGAGGCGTAATCAAGCTTGATGCCCATGTTTTTGCACCATAATTTGACCTCATCGACCGTGAAGTTGGTGCCTTTATCAGTGATGATACAGTGGGGGACACCGTAACGGTGCACTACCCCTGATATGAAGTCTATCACCGGTCCGGATTCGGCCGTTTTAACAGGCTTGGCCTCTATCCATTTGGTGAATTTATCCACCATGACCAATAGGTATTTTTGCTTGTGGGTTCCTCCCTTAAGGGGTCCAACCATGTCAAGCCCCGGACCATAAACGGCCAGGTGATGGGTATAGTTTTAAGGGCGATTGGGTGGCATGAGGCTTTAGTTAGCAAAAATCTTGGCAACCGACGCATCGTTGGACTAAGTCCTGCGCATCTGCCGGGCCGTCGGCCAATAAAATCCTGTCTGGAAGGCCTTGCCTATAAGGGCCCAGCTGCGGCGTGGTGCCCACCCAGTCCGGCATGAATTTCAGCCAAGAGGTTTCGCCCTTCCTCTTCGGAGATACACCTTTGAAGGACTCCGGTAGTGCTTTTCTTATAAAGCTCTCCCTCATGGACTTTATAGGCTTTAGATCGCCATACTATGCAGCGAGCCCCATTTTGGTCTTCGGGGAGTTCCTGCCTAGTTAGGTAGGCTAGGAATGGTTCCGTCCACGGGGCGACAACCGCCATTATTTCATGAGCGGAGGGTGTTATCTCGGGGGCAGAGCCTCCGGTTGTGTCAGAGTGTTCGGTGTCAGGCAATGCGGTTGGGTCCAGATTGTTATTGCCGGACTCCCCTTCCCATAGTACGGATGGCTTAAATAGCCGTTCCAGAAAGATATTGGGTGGGATGGCATCTCATTTTGCACCGATGCGTGCCAATATATCCGCCGCCTGGTTGTTATCCCGGGCTATATGATGAAATTCGAGCCCTTGAACCCGTCTTGACATTTTAGGACCGCATTGCGGTATGCTACCATTTTTGGATCTTTGGCATCAAAGTCTCCGTTTATTTGAGATATTGCGAGGTTCAATCCCGCACCTCTATGCATTGAATGCCCATGGAGACTGCCATCCGAGGCCGTGCGAAGGGCCTCATATTGATTTGCGTTGTTGGAGTCCGTATACATTATCGAAGGGCGTATTGGACTGTGTCCCCGGTTGGGGACGTCGAGGACGATGCTAGCCCCAGGCCGCCAACATTTTGGAGCCGTCAAAGTGCATGATCCAATTGGAGTATGCGCCGTACTCTTTAGGGAGTTCGGCTTGGTCCATTCGCCCCGCGAAGTCGGCCAAAACCTGCGACTTGATAGCTCGTCGTGGCTTGTAGGTTATGTCGAATGGAAGGAGCTCTATGGCCCATTTAGCAATCCGTCCCATCGCGTCGCGGTTGTTTATAATGTCATTAAGAGGTACTTCGGACGCTACCGTTATCGAACACTCTTGAAAGTAGTGCCGCAGCTTTTGGGATGCCATGAACACCGCGTATGCTATCTTTTGATAGTGTGGGTACCGGGATTTGCATGGAGTTAGGACAGTGGACACATAGTAAACCGGTTTTTTAAGAGGGAACCGGTGTCCGTCTGTTTCTCGTTCGACGACGAGCACCGCGCTGACAACTTGATGTGTTGCGGCGATATATAATAGCATTGGTTCGCCCACGTTGGGCGCGGCCAGGACCGGATTTGTTGCCAATATAGCTTTTATCTCTTCGAGTCCGGCCGTGGCGGCATCCGTCCACTCGAAGTGTTCGGTGAGGCGAAGGAGGCGGTAAAGGGATAACGCCTTTTCTCCCAAACGGGAAATAAAGCGGCTTAGAGCCGCTACGCATCCCGTCAATTTTTGTATTTGTTTGAGGTCTTTTGGAATATCCAATTGTGACAGAGCTCGGATCTTGGCTGGGTTTGCTTCAATTCCCCATCTTTGGACACAATGAAGCCCGGGGAGCTTTTTAATTTGGAACGCCGAAGACACATTTTTCCGGATTGAGCTTGATGTCATATTTTCGAAGATTGTCGAATGTGAGCCTCAAGTCGTCTACTAGAGTTTCTACATGCTTGGTCTTGACGACCACGTCATCTACATATGCTTCCACTGTTTTGCCGATCTGGTTTTCCAGACATGTCTGAATCATGCGCTGATATGTTGCGCCGACGTTTTTGAGCCCAAAGGGCATTGTGTTGAAGCGAGCGGGCGTATGGAGTGATAAATGCTGTTGCAGCTTGGTCAGCTCCGCCATCTTGATTTGGTGGTAGCCGAGATGCGATGTCGAGGAAGCACAATGAGTCGTGTCTCATTGTGGCGTCAATTATTTGATCAATTCGAGGGAGGGAAGGGATCCTTTGGGCAAGCCTTATTAAGGTCTTTAAAATCAACACATAGGCGCCAGGATTTATCCTTCTTTGGTACCATCACCGGGTTTGCTAGCCGATCCGGATGTTTTTATATCTCTGATGAATCCGGCTTCCAAAAGTTTGGCTAGCTCCTCTCCCATGGCCTGTCTCTTGGGTTCGGAAAAGCACCGAAGAGCCTGTTTAACTGGCTTGAATCCTTTTAGGATATTTAGTCTGTGGTCGGCCAGCCGACGTGGGATTCCTGGCATGTCTGAAGGGTGCCAGGCAAAGATGTCCCAGTTTTCTCGTAGAAATTCTCATAGTGCTTCGTCTACATCAGGGTTTAATTGTGCCCCAATGGAGGCCGTCTTTGTAGGGTCCGTTGGGTGGACTTGGAATTTGACTATTTCATCCGCTGGTTTAAAAGAGGTGGACTTGGATCTTTTATCGAGTATCACATCGTCCCTGTTCACCGTGGAGCGCATCGCGATGAGTTCCTCGGCCGCTAGGGCTTCGGATAGTGCCTCGAGGGCCAGTGCGGTTGTCTTGTTTTTGGCGCGGAGTGCTATGTTCGGATCACTAGCGAGAGTGATGATTCCGTTAGGTCCGGGCATTTTAAGCTTCATGTACCCATAATGGGGTATAGCTTGAAAAATTGTGAATGCCTCTCGTCCTAATAAAGCATGATATCCGCCGTTGAACGGGGCCACTTGAAATGTGACATCCTCAGACCTGTAATTGTCCGGCGAGCCGAACAAGACGTCAGTGTGATTTTTCCCGCGGCATGCTTCCGGCTAGGGATTATTCCTCTAAAGGTTGTCTTTGCTTCGCTCAATGCGGTTCCGATCTATTTCCATTTTTGGAGGGTTTCCTCATAGATGAGGTTTAGTCCACGCCGCCATCCATGAGTACCTTAGTAAGGCGAAGCCGTCCACTATCGAATCGAGGACCAATGCGGCTGGTGCTCGGGCTGTTCGAATTTAGGTTAAATCACTAGCATTAAAGGTAATAGCCGTGTCCTCCATGGATTTATTGTTGCTACTTGGTAGACTTGACAAGGTTGCGGAGTGTTCGTTTTCGCATGTTATTTGATGCGAAAGTCTCGAAGACTGTTAACACCGTCTTTGGTGTTCTTTGGGCTGGGATTACGAAGCTAGAAGCTCTTCGCCACTTTTGGCCACTGCCGTAGTATCCAACATGCTTTCGAAGGCTATGAGTTGGAGTGGCGCCCTCTGTCTTGTGAATTTTGCAGGTCCGTTTAGACAACCCTCGATGCAGTTCCGTACCCTTTAGGGGTTTTAGTTTTTTGGTATTTAACCTGTGTTTGATAATGATGCACCCTTTTATTTCGGACTAGGGATGTATTCGGGGCGAATTACCCCAAAATTTACTTTCGGTTTTCGGTAGCTCTCTATCGCCGCGAGTACTTTTGTACTATGGTCACCAAGTCAGCAAAGCGTGTAATTTTCTGACGACTTATGGCGTTTAGGATTCCCTTGTCCGTGCAATTATTGCAGAAAATTGGGATTGCGTCCTCCTCTCGGCGATCCTTTATCCTGTTCATAACCGGGAGGAATCTGGCCCGATAATGATGTCTTTGTTTATTGGGCTCTTGCCGAATTCGAGAGAGATCGCTAATGTTTGGGTGGGCGGGTGGAACTAGATCCGGAACCCGTCCAATTTAGGACTCGAGGGCCGAGAAGTTTCCGAACTCAGTTTGGATTTTGAGTGTTATCCAATGAGTCCAACCCGCCGCTGACTTTAAGTTCGAGGCTTGATCGACATCCGTCCCTCTGCGGAATCCGGCATGGAGGGATCGGGAATCGAACGTTGCTAGTCCTTAAGAGAGAAGAAAAATCGCCGCATTGCTCCTCTATCACAGCAACATGATGGGTAGCCTGGGGAGAGTTGATCTCTCTCAGATCGGTTTTAGGCCCGATCCGGTCGTAGTCTGTGGTGACTCCTAGGGCGGCGTCACGATCCAAGAGCTCGTTACGGAGGAGAGCTCGATCAGATCTAACTGTTCGGCAAGTTCGAATTAATATGGAGATTGGTTTCGATGACTCGAGAGGTCATCGTCGGTAGCGATGGCGAATCTGGCGGTCATAAGAAAACCACCTAGCCGAAGAGTCTGACCAGCGGCCAAGGCTCCTTTGGTGATAGTATCGTCTTTAAAGACGGGATGAGGCATCCTACCTGACGGCGACGACACAGAGGAACTCTCAATGAAAGCACCAATGTCGGTGTCAAAACCAGCGGATCTCGGGAAGGGGGTCCCGAACTGTGCGTCTAGGCGGATGGTAACAGGAGACAAGGGACACGATGTTTTTACCCAGGTTCGGGCCCTCTAGATGGAGGTAATACCCTACTCACTGCTTGATTAATATTGATGATATGGGTAGTAAAAGAGTAGATCTACCACGAGATCAAGGAGGCTAAACCCTAGAAGCTAGCCTATGGTATGATTGTTGTTAGATCCCACGGACTAAAACCCTCCGGTTTATATAGACACCGGATAGGTTAGGGTTACACAGTCGGTTACAATGGTAGGAGATCTACATATCTGTATACGCCAAGCTTGCCTTCCATGCCAAGGAAAGTCCCATCCGGACACGGGACGAAGTCTTCAATCTTGTATCTTCATAGTCCAGGAGTCCGGCCAACGGTGATAGTTCGGCTATCCGGACACCCCCTAATCCGGGACTCCCTCAGCCTCCCCCTCTTGGACACCCCAGCCTCCCCCTTCGGGGCGGCTTTCCTCTTCTTCTCAACCCTAGTACGGGGAGGTGGAATTTCTTCTTGATTCTCCCCGCCTCCGTGAGAGGAATGTGTCTCGTCGTCATCGGACGACAGAGGAATAACGACCTTGTGCCGAGGGCCATTTCCGGCCCCCTGGCCCGCTTCCCCGGGCCCCTCATCCTTCTCGGATGGGGCGTCTTCTTCTTCTTCCTCCTCCCCTTAGTGGGAGGAGTCCGCCTCGTCGTCTTCGGACGAGGCTTCAGACGCAACCTTACACCGGAGATCCTTCATGGTCCCCGGGGCCTTCTTTTCGGCCTTCTTCTCCGACACCTTGTACGGTGCCGGGACTAGCATCTCCGTTAGGAGAGCATCCGCTGGATCTTCCGGCAAAGGAGCCGGACAATCAATCTGCTCCGCTGTCTTCACATAATCCTGAGGCAAATATATATAAATACTTAAAACTACCCCATGAATGTATCGGGAAAAAACTAAACCCAGTGGTGGTCCCAAAACTCACCGGATTCGAGGGCCGCGCTGCATGAAGTCCGCGGTCCTCGGATGTGGGAGGAGGTACTTCGTAGGCCTTGAACAACACTTTCCATGCGCCTTTGTGCGTCATGCCGTAGAGCTTCCGGAGCGTCTGGTGTTCGGCCAGGACGAACTCCCACAAATTTCCCGCCCGCCTTTGGCAGGGCAGGATCCGGCGAATGAGCATGGCCTGGATCACATTAACAAGCTTGATGTTCTTGTCCTTCATGCTTTTGATGCATGTCTTGAGTCCGGCTAGCTCCGTGGAATCGCCCCAGGACAGGCCCTTCTTTTCCCAGGAGGTGAGCCGCATGGGGATTCCAAATCGGAACTCGGGGGCCGCCGCCCAGTTGGCGCCGCGCGACTCGGTGATGTAGAACCACCCCGATTGCCATCCTTTTACGGTCTCCGCAAAGGAGCCGTCCAGCCAGGTGACGTTAGGCATCTTTCCCACCATGGCCCCTCCACACTCCGCTTGTTGGCCGCGTACAATCTTTGGCTTCACGCAGAAGATTTGCAGCCACAGGCCGAAGTGAGGCTGGATGCGGAGGAAAGCCTCGCAAACGACGATGAACGCCGAGATGTTGAGGACGAAATTCGGGGCTAGATCATGGAAATCTAGCCCGTAGTAGAACATGAGACCGCGGACGAAGGGATGGAGTAAATCCAGTCCACGCAGACGAAGTGGGCGGCGAACACGACCCTCTCGTGGGATCACTGGGGTCGGAATGACCTGCCCAGCGTCTGTAGCCGGAGCGCTATGTTCTGCTGACCAAGTGTCCGGCGCTCGAAGATCTGTGATGTGCTTCTCCTCGGCGGTGGAAGCCACCCACTTGCCTCCTGCTCCGGACATGTCTAGCTGTGCGGAGGAGACTTGGGCTTGGGCGCTGGAGCTTCAGGGGGCAAGAGTGGGCAGAGAACGAAGAAGGCGTGGGTAAAAATGAGGAAATCTTATCCCTTCATAGAGGCAACGAAAGCGGTTCGCCTCCCCACTTGCCCGCTGGGAATCGCTTGCTTCCCAAGCGCCACGGTTAATGATGTGGTGGGATTACCCGTACCCGTATTGATGAGAATCCCGTAATGAGGGGGCACGATCTCTGCTTTGACAAGACATGTCGAAACCGCCTCGCAATATGCACTGTGGCTGGTTGTGGAAGGACGGTTCGAATAATGACCTGACCGTAGAGACACGTCGCGTTGCCTAAAAGGTTGTCAGCAGATTTCATTTGTGAAACATCATTCTCTCTATGGTGGCATACGAAGATCATCTTGTGAATTCGGACACGGTTTGAGTGTTCGATAATTACCTTGGAGTGTTCGGAGAAGGAACCCGCCCTGCAATGCCGAAGACAAGACTGCGCGCCGGACTCGTCGTCATTGAAGCCTGGTTCAGGGGCTACCGAGGGAGTCCTGGATTAGGGGGTATCCAGACAGCCGTACTGTGTACAACATCCGGACTATTGAAACGTGAAGATACAAGACTCAAGACTTCGGCCCGTGTCCGAATGGGACTTTCCTTGGCGTGGAAGGCAAGCTTGGCGATCCGGATATTATATTTCCTTCCTTATAACCGACTCCATCTAAACCCTATATAAACCGGAGAGGTTGGTCCTTAGAAGGCTGATCACAATTACAATCATACCATCATAGGCTAGCTCTTAGGGTTTGGCCTCTATGATCTCGTGGTAGATCTACTCTTGTACTACCCATATCATCAATATTAATCAAGCAGGAAGTAGGGTTTTACCTCCATCGGGAGGGCCCGAACCTGGGTAAACATATGTGTCCCTTGCTTCCTGTTACCATCAGCCTTGACGCACAAATCGGGACCCCCTATCCGAGATCCGCCGGTTTTGACACTGACAAGGGGGTCCCGAACTGCGCGTCTAAGGAGGATGGTAATAGGAGGCGGGGGACACAATGTTTACCCAGGTTTGGGCCCTCTCGATGGAGGTAATACCCTACTTCCTGCTTGATTGATCTTGATGATATGAGTATTACAAGAGATGATCTACCACGAGATCGTAGAGGCTAAACCCTAGAAGCTGGCCTATGATTATGATTGTTGTTGTCCTATGGACTAAACCCTCCGGTTTATATACACACCGGAGGGGGCTAGGGTTACACAGAGTCGGTTACAAGGGAGGAGATCTACATATCCGGTGCCAAGCTTGCCTTCCACACAAAGGAGAGTCCCACCCGGACACGGGACTAAGTCTTCAATCTTGTATCTTCATAGTCCAACAGTCCGGCCAAAGTATATAGTCCGGCAGTCGAGGACCCCTAATCCAGACTCCTCAAGAGTCTCCCTGAACTGGGCTTCAATGACGATGAGTTCGGCGCACAGATTATCTTCAGCATTGCAAGGCGGGTTCCTACTCCGAATACTCCATAGAAGATTTTGAACACAAGGACCGTGTCCGGCTCTGCAAAACAAATTCCACATACCACCGTAGAGTGTACAATATTCCACAAATCTAATCTGTTCACAACTTTTCATAATGTGACATCCTATCGTGGTCCGGTCATTATGAACCGTTTTTCCCCGCCTGCCACTGCACGTGTTGCGAGGAGGTTTTCTTGGCACGTCTTGTCGAAGCAGAGATCGTGTCCCCTTATCACGGGATTCTCATCAATACGGGTGTGGGTAACCCGATCGTGCCTGCTGGTATAACTCCTCGATTTTAGGCAAGTTCGAAACGGCTACGCGGAGGACGCTTGATATTCACCCTCATTATAAAGGTGCCAAGGCCTGTCCTTTTCTTCTCGCGCTCGATCCTTCCCTTCCCCCACCTCGAATTCCAACACCCAAGGCTCAGGCTAAGCGCTTCGGACCTTCAATCATGTCCGGATCCAACCTTCAAGGCTGGTGGATGGCCTCCTCTGTCACAGAGGAGGATATCAAGAAGATAAGAGAAGCTAGGTATCTGAACGCCGAAATCTCGCACAGGCTGCCTGCTCAAGGGCAGGTCATCCCCACTCCCAAACCCAACGAGAGTGTCATATTTGTCTCCCACTTCCTCCGAGGGCTAGGCTTTAGTCTTGATCCCTTTGTTATAGGGCTTATGTTCTATTACGGGCTCGATTTCCATGATCTAGATCTAGATTACATCCTTCACATCTCGTCGTTTATCGTCGTGTGTGAGGCCTTCCTCCGCATCACCCCGCACTTCGGCTTATGGCTTAAGACCTTCAATGTGAAGCCGAAGATGATCGATGGGCGACACACAGAATGCGGAGGTGCCATAATAAGCAAAGGCGCCGATGCTCCATGGACAAAGGGTTCCTTCCCGGAGATGTCCGACTTATGGTAGCGGGAGTGGTTTTACATCACAGCTCCCCGAAGTACTAAGTGGGTAGCTGCCCCCGCCTTTCGTTCGGGCCCCTCGCCACAACTCGCGTCATGGGTCAACAAGGGGCTGGATTGGGGGCCAGTTAATGACGTGCCGACATTGCAGAGTCGCATCCGAGATCTCCTCAAGAGAGATGTCAGCATTGTCAAGGTAATGTAAGTCATGCTAGTTCGTCGGGTCCTGCCATGCCAACGTCGACCTCTCCGTATGTGGGAGTTCAACCTAGAAGGACCGCGAACTATTCAGCAATTCTTTGGCGTGACGCTCGAAGAGATGAATGGATTGTTCTTCGGATCACGAATAAAGTGTCCTGACACCACCGAGGATGCGGGTCTAAACTGCAAACTTCCAGATACCCACGTAAGTAATTCTGCGGCCGAACACGCTGTCTTTTCATTTGTCACAACATCATTCTGAAAAAATCGCTCTTGGCCAGGACTGGATAAGAAAGGAGAAGATGATCAGGTGTTCGGCCCCCCTTCCCGAAGGCTTACTGGATCCTGCACTACACTACTAGGAAAAGGGCTATAGATGAAATGGATACTAATGGCGCACCTGGCATGTGGTGCGCCACTATTATATAGCAGTGGCGCACCATGTGCAGGTGCGCCATTAGTGTGGAAGACACTAATGGAGCACCAGGCACATGGTGCGCCACTAGTAACAAAAAGTTTTTTTTATTTTTCCAAACATACTAATGGCGCATCCTGGCAAAGTGCGCCATTACTAGTGCTAATTAGTAATGGCGCACCGGCCACAGAGTGCGCCACTTGTTTTTTTATTGTTCTTTTTCCAAAACTACTAATGGCGCACCGTGGCACAATGCGCCATTACTAGTTTAAACTTAGGGGAAAGAAATGCGGCAGTTGAACTTAGGGGTCCAGCAACTCGGTCCCGGCGGTTACAGAGTGGCGGAGCCTATATGGGACAAGGAAGACGCGGAGCGTGCCGAGCATGTCCTACCGCCCCGCTTCGAGAAATACCGTGACATGTAGACCAGGAACTTTCTCAGGGCCTGGTACAAGGAGGACCCGGTAACAAAGGAGCTTACCACGGATCCGAAGACCAGGGCGCTCGAGCTTGTTCTAGTAAGGAATACACCCCCGCATAATTAGCTCCATATGGTTGCATTCTAATTAATACCCAATATTTCTAAATGGTTCACGTTTCTTCCGCAGGACACTGAAAGCAGTAGCGCGGGGTCATCTCAGAGCTCCCCTTTCGACACCCCTTTAAATAGGGCGTTAAACGTAATGAAAAACAAGGATAAGCTCAGTAAGCCGACGTCACCTGGGCGTTAAACGCAAAGTCTTTTCCACAAAATGGTCGTCATACTATACCGCTGGTGGGCGAAAGGAGAAAAAGACCAGCTCGGAAAGCCAGTCGCGCGAGGTTGAAGCACTCAAGGCACAAGTGGCGCGGATTTTGGAGATTGTCCAAGAGCAAGTGCAACAACAACTGGGAACGACGCTCACCGCCATGGTGCCTACGTTGATTCATTGGCTGACGACGTGGATTGCGAGCGTGACCAACAGGGCCTCCCGGTTCCCAGCTTCACGACCAACAACTTCGCTGGCAGCGCATGCGGCGCCATTGGTGTCTCCGGTAGCGCCATTGGTGTCTTCGGTAGGCAGTATTCGTGTCTCCAGCGCCCGGCACGGCATTGGAGCTTAATGCACCGGGTGTACGCCGGCGGCACCTCGCCCGACAAGCGGCCCCTCACGTCAATTACTGCGCCCGCCGTTGGCGGTGCCTCGACATTAGCCAAGCTCGACGGCATCACGGTAACTAAGCCTCTCGGCTGATGACTTCATCTCCTTGCCTTTGACTGGGCATCCCTGACGCCCTACATGTTTTCGCAGGGCGCCGCCGATGTTCCTTGCACTCTCCTGCACTTCGTGGGCGGCGAGTTGGTCGATGTCGCCAAGGGCAGAATCGTTTAACCGGGCAACCCCATGTTCCACGGTAATCCGATGCCACCCACAGTGTATACGGTTGAGCTGGTTCGGCTGCTGCCAGGGTGCGACGAGCTGTTACCTCCGATTCGACCCGCTGGGGCCGACGAAGAAGATGAGGTGACCCTCAGCGCCTGCGTAAGCTGGCCCCTACTTTGGCCGAAGAGCCAGATTCATTTTGGGGCGGGGGACACTACCCCACAGACAAGACCGCCAGTCGTGCCGGCGCCAAGCCATGGCAAGAACGCCGCAACGCTTCTGGACATGCCGGACATCCCTATAGCACGGGATCCGGACATGCATATGGCACAGATCCGGACGGCAGCGACAACGACGACGGTACATTTACCAACGTCGATAAGTACTTTGCCGAACATGGGTACACTAACGAGTTCTGCGGGCCTCCTTCTCGAGAACCCAACCAAGACGACCGCGATCTAGCTGGTACGACGGAGAAACCCAATTGCAACAGGCGTCGTTTGGCGTTCAGTTCTCAGGAGACGCCTCCAGCTCCCGCCTTCACCGAGCCTCAGATAGCTGAGGTGCGAAATATTATCAGCCCCAACACGCTCAAGAAGGCGGTATGTGAGCAGAACTCGGTCCCATTACATCAGATCAAGAAGAAGGGACGGAAACGAAAGACTAAAAAGGGCGCCGGTGCGGGCCAGCCAGCACCGAGTATGATCCGTGCTCAGGACGGGCCACCTTCACCTAAGGATATCTCGAGAGGGTGCATGTGGCGGGTAGGGTGATGCTACCACCAAATATGCTCAATGCTGCAACCAGTGCTATGCGGAGTCTACATGATAGTGTTCTTTCTTTGGAGAAGCGGCGTCTCAGAGAGAATGATGTGGCATACCCGGTTTTCGTGGCCAAGGTGCCAGAGGGCAAGGGCTTTGTGGATGGCGCCATCGGGGGTACGATCGTCCTGCGGTTTGATGACATCTTTGCTATGTTTAACCTTCATCCGCTGCACTACACCTTCGTTCGGCTATTTTCGCTAAGTATGGAGATGCGGATCATTAGAGACAAGACCCCGGACATCGTGATAGTCGACCCCTTCTACATGCGTGCCAAGATCTTGGGCGGTCTTTGGGGGCCGGGCATGTCGCGAGTTCTTACCTCGAAGGCGTCATTCTGGCAAACCCAGATAAGGATAACTTCCTCGTGCCTTACTTTCCCCAGTAAGTCATCCCCTAACCGCCCCATAACGTATGATTTCTTAAATTTCGATCGTTCTTTTTTTTCTAACATTCCGTGTTCCGTGCAGTGACACACATTGCACACTCATCCTCTTCAGCCCGAAATATTCCATGGCCACGTATTTCGACCCGGACCGTGACTCCAAGATAGACTACACAAATATCAAGAAAGTTCTTGATGATGTTCTCCCCGGCTACGCCAAATCTGGAGGCACCTTCACCCGGGCCGATTAAATGGAAGTGCAGCGAGCCGCGTCTTCGCCCACAATATGGCGTTCTCCTGCGTCAAGCAGCCGCTTTGGCGGTCGAAGGATGCCTACTACGCCCTCCATCACATGCGGGCGATCGTACGGGACCATCATCACCTTCTGCTACCAGATAATCTCAAAGATTGGGCCGCGAGCTTGTCGGCAATCCAGGACGCGTACATCAGACAAGAATTCGTTTGCATCCAGTCGGAGTTTGAGGAAATCATCCATCAAGATGTCCTTCGTACCTCGGGGCAGTTCTACCTCAGAGATCAACCGTCCAATAGTGAGATAGACACAACGCTACAAATGCAGGCTGACAACGCCCGCGATTTCATGACCATCACGACAGACGCCGGCTTCATCCATGCTCCGGTCCCATGAGTCGAGTCGAAAGTAATGATGCTATGTGTTGTTCTGAAACATTGATTGGCTCATGTTGTAATTAAACTTTAATGAACTTGTATGTCTCTTTGGATGGGACAATCGTTCAACTTAGATGTAATCAATGCTATTTATTAGTAGGACAATGAATCATGCTATTAATGTCTTGCTTTTCTCTTCCGATCCTTTTGTTGCATACTTATATATTGCTTATGTATTATGCATTGTTTGGCTTGTGCATAGAGATGCCGTTGTATGTCATGTACAAGGGTAAGGTTCGAGTCTCGATAAGCTGGGAGGAGTGTCGGAGCAGGTTCACCATTTCAGCGATAATAGTTACAAAGGGTACACCACTAGAGGCGGAGGCGGAATCTAGATACGCCCGCTATCTAGCGGAGAGAGGAGGAGGCGTTGGTGGAACCGTATGAAGACCAGTTTCATCGCGGTGATGCTCATCGTGATGACCGCAGCTCTCTTCTATGTGATGGTAGTTTAGATGATCGATATCGACTTGTAATGTGAAGACAAACTCGCTACTCGCGGTCTCGAGACTTGTAATGATCTATCTTTGTTCGGTCTTTTGAATTCGGAGACTAATATGATGAATTGTATTCGAGACTAATCTTATATTATATTCGATGAATCTGCTGTTGCTGTGTGGTGCTGTCTATATTTTGTCCAATAATATATTTCGTAATCTGTGCAAAAATTAGAAAAGTAAAAAAATAAAACCAAATATTCATACTAATGGTGCATCACCTCAAAGTGCGCCATTAGTTTGCCAAACGACACTAATGGCGCATCACTACACAGTGCACCATTAGTATGCCAAAGATACTAATGGCGCATCACCCCGCAGTGCGCCATTAGTATGCCAAAGCGCATGGGTAAATATGGCCCCCTGGGAGGCATACTAATGGCGCATGTGGGTCTATACTAATGGCGCACATCGTGGTGCGTCATTAGTATACCAGATACTAATGGCGCACCAGTGGTGCGCCATTAGTATATAATACTAGTGGCGTGGTACTAGTGGCGCACCAGTAGTGCGCCATTAGTAGGCAAAACTGGTGCGCCACTAGTAGGCCTTTTCCTAGTAGTGCTAGCCAGGATGCTTGAGCACGCACCTTATCAAGTGTCATCAGGGGAAGATAAAGGGAGGAATAAAGAAGCCGAAAGAGGGCCTCAAGCATTACTCATCCAAAACCGGGGGAATTAGTGTCTCCGCGAAGGAGGATAATCGGGGAAAGAATCTAAAATCCCTTCTCCCCAAGGAAGGGAAAGGACCGCCTCTGAAGACTTGGAAACGAGGGTTTGCAAACGAGGGAAGAAACCTCCGTCAGGGGGCCCTGCCCCGGAGGGCGTCCTTACCGCACTGCGTGCGCAAAAGTCAGCCCTCCACCGAAATTTGTAAGTGAACAAGAGTACTTTTGGTAAATATATCCTGCTTCATCTCCGAGGACAATAACCGAGACGTATATCTTGCAGTTCGGATTGTAGCCCTTCTCGACAGAGTTCGTCTTTGGGGGATCTTCTTTCGGAGATGATGGAGAGAAAAACACCTCCCCTCTCTCCCCGCCTCATGAGGCGGACGACCCAGAGGTGTCATCACGGAGGATTTCTCCTGATCCGCCAAGGCCGGAAGGTAACCCTTCGGCCAACTGAAGTCCGGAGTATTTAGCTCCTAAGGAGAGCAACAGAAAGAGTCCGGGACTATCCGGTGCACGACCGGACGTACTGATGGGTCTTCTGGAGCAAGCGGCTATCTCACAGGCGCATCGTACTTTAATGGCTATGGTGGTTGAAAGGATTTCATCCACCAAGAGTGGGTTGCATGAAGCTTTTATGAGCCTGCTAAGAGGCTTGGAGGTACGCAAAGTAATATATATATTTTTTGACGGTACCGCACACGCTAGGTGTTCCCTATACAGATAGTAGTCCCTGAGACTCTGGTTTCTGTCCAGAGGCAGCGAACAGAGGATCATAGTCCCAGGTAATGATCATGCTGCTTACATGTGCAGGCAGCTGAGGGTCCGATGGCTGGCCGGACTGGTGACTTTGCCGAACTGAGGCGGCAGCTTGACGTGGCAGATGCCGACATCGTGCTTGTGAACAAGCGGCTTGACGAGGCACAGGGTATGTATTTTCCGGTGGTCAATAGATATGAAGAGGAGCATGATGCTAGTATCTATAATATGATGTGACTGTAGATGGAGCTGCCGCTGTGGAGACCCTTGGTGAACTTGCCGAGCCAAGGAACAAGCCGGAGAAGTGATGCGATTAGCCCTAAAGGCGGCCGAAGAGTTAAGAGCCGAACAGGCTGCTCATCGCCATGAGCGAAGATAAAATAGCCAAGATGGCTGTTGAAATTTGAAGGATGTAAATCGGCTGGTACGAGCTTCTTGAAAAGGAAAGCCAAACGAAAACGGCGGACCTGAAGAAAGCCATGGTAACAGCCAAGGAAACCCGCTCTAAAATCAGAGCGGCAAAGGAGGAGCTTCATCAAGCCGGAGATATTATGGCTGGGAAGCCCTTTTGGTTGCGGAAAAAGTTCGGAGATCCGAAGTATGCACCTCTGGATCAATTATGGAGTGTTGCAGACGCGTACTTGGACTTGGCAACGGGTGCTGCTGATGCGACTGAGTTTTTCAAAGATCAGAAAGATCATGAAGTGGAAAGGTTGTTCTGGTCGTAGTTCAGTGCTCCCAAGCGTCCGCTGCTGTTAAATGAACAAATGACCGAGTGGGCTAAGCTCCATATATTGTCCGGACTTGCCATGAGGTCTGTCGTGGATCATCTTTGGCCGGAGGGACCAAGGCCGAATAGTTATTTTGGTTTAGTGCAATGATTCCTTGGTGTTGTGCCGCATATCGACGCTGTAAAGAGGTCAGCATGCATAAAGGGTGCGCGGATGGTTCTTGCCCGTGTTAAGACATACTGGGCAGAGATGGAGGCCACCGCTATTGCAACCCAGGATCCGGCCGTAGGCCAGGTCTCGGCCGAGCACTATTTTGAAGAAGTCCTAGAAGGTGCTCGTTTAATAGAGGCTCAGTGCTCGAAGAGTATCATGTTCGAGTGACATGTATCCCAATTGTAAAAACAATGCTATTTGGATTATAAAGGACGTGTTTATACTTTTGCCTGAAAGTATTATGATGCCTCCTGTGCAGCCGTTTATGTATGTATATAACCTGAAAGTTTGCAGTCATCGGCTTCAGCCCCAATGCATATAATGCGGGGGTGTTCGGAAAAGCGCGTATTTACACTTGATCCAACGTCTTGGTCCATTAAGGAGGAGATAGCGCGGCGAACAAAGCAATCAGACTATATAGCTTTAACACTTTCACTTAGCCATAGGAGTTTGACGGTGGGGCTACTATATAGCCCCTGGTACTTCCACGCTCATCCAAATACGGGGCGCGTACATACATGACCGGGAAACCGGCCCTTCGTTAATGTGGAGGAATTGCAAAGATTCGGCTGAGTCATCGAGTGGTTGACCAGTCTCGTGCTTTATCATGACAGTCAATTTTCGGCTTTCTCTACTGAGGTGCTCGTCTAGATGAACCAGGGCACAATCACAGTAGTTCTCCCGGTGCCACCTTCGCCGATAGAGCAGAACGTAAGGTAGCAAAACACGGGAGCCAGGCAAACCCAACTATTTACCAAAGACATGATTCGGAGCTGATGCATATAAGGCCAAACTCGCGACGCCGGACACTCCCTAAGGTATTCGGTCTTTACAACATATACTGGGCTGAGTGACGCCCTCGATAATAAGCCACAATTTCCGGTGCGTGCATTAGTCGGCGTGTGAAATGGCAATAACGCCAGCATCCCTCTTGGTTATGTTGAATATCTGGAGGGTGTGAAGCAACAAGAGACAGTAAAAAAGGTTTACACAGGGTCTTAATCTAAAAATAAACCTTTGAGCGGGGCCCTGCTGCACGTCTGTGCATGTGTCTCCGTTGGGCCGTATCCTGGAAGGGTGTAGCACGATGATCATCTGTAAGAGAGAAAAGCCCAGGTGAAAGTTTTCGTGCGAAAAATTGGTTATTCTTAATGAACCATTAAAATTCAATCTAAATAAGGTCAAGCCGAACTGTAGTCCTTTTTACATGCGGGAAGCCCCTAGCACCACCTATGGGGGTATATCCATCGACCCAATCCCAGGTTTATCTGTGCTGTTACAGCTATTGGTGCGTCGGACTCGTCTAGCCGTGTCCGCGGTCTAGACGACCGATCATTTATTCTGGTTGGAGAGGCCGTTCAGTGTTCGGCTGCTGTAAGTGCATCTAGTGCCCCTTAGTGATTTTGGTGTATTGAAGACTTATTGGTTAAGGAACTAATGCGTTTGTGAGTGTACACAGGTCTATAAGTCTATGAGGAGTTTGATATTTACGGAGAAAGTCGACCCCTAAAAATGAAGTTCTTCGACTGAAGACTTTGATATTTTGAAGACTTTCTGAAGACTTTGAAAGTGAAGAAATTGGTGTGACCTTGAAGTCTTGGTATTCATTTGAGGAACATGAAGCGTGAAGACTTTTGTTTTCGTAGTTTCGTTTTTCTCTTTGTTGAGTCATAGGAAACACCGTACTGTTAAAGGGGGTCGAGGAAATACTAAGGAAAAATTTCCATGTGATGCTCAACTCAAAATCCTACACCTACCAATCCCTTCGAGTGAAGCCTTTGGAAATCTCATACGATTCAGTCAATTTCTTCAAAGTGATGAGACGAAGTTCTTACAGTCGTTGAGAATTTGTTCTGACCGAGGAGTTAGGAATTCGCCAGTCTTGGATTGCCTACAAATGAGGAACATGATAGCCCCGAGGAATTTGAGATTCAAATTTCCGACCGTTGTTGTCTTCTTGGCGCCACTGTCCCAAAATATCTTATCCACCTAACGGTCATATCATTGAAGGGCATTTATGTCTTATCATGTCGGGCTGCTCCCTAGGCTATAAATAGCGCCCCCTACAACCACTAGCTGGTTGGCTGCTCGAGAGAACTTGACACTTGTCATTTGAGAGCAACCCATCCTCCGAGGACTTTGAGCGAAAACCATCGAGTGAGGAAAAACCCAAAACCAAACCCCTACAAACCCAAAGTGATTGAGCATCATTGAAGAGATTGATCCTGCGTGGATCGACGCTTATTACCTTTGAAGATCGTGCTTCTTCCAGACGGTTAGGCATCTTGGTCTAGAGCATCCAAGAGGAATTGTGGATCACCGAGTGACCAAGTCTGTGAAGGTTTGGAAGTCGTCTGAAGACTTACCACGAGTGATTGGACGAGGTCTGTGTGACCTTAGTTCAAGGAGAATACGGTGAGGACTTGGTGTCCTGAGCTGCGTGCTCAGCGACCGGGTGTCCGGACGTGTCCTCGAGTTTAAATACTCAGCCGCTCCAACCAGACGTACAACTGAGACAACAGTTGGAACTGGTCTACCAAATCATTGTCTTCACCAACCTAACTGGTTCTATTTCCTCAACCCTTTCATTTCCTGATTGTTGTGTTGAGTGTTTGTTCATATCTGTGTTTGAAGACTTTGACTGAAGACTTTCTCAATTTCCTCAGTTCAATTTCTTCAGTCTGTTTGTCTTCATCTTGTGCTATCCTGTGTTTACGCTTTCTGTACTCTTTGTTTGTCTTCATTTCATCATGATGACCATGCCCGCATTCTCTTATGCTTACTTCTGAGTACTTATTCCGCTGCAAGTAGTTCTTCGCTAAGGAATTTCCTCACCGGCAAATTCCTTAGTGAAGAATTCATAAAAATCGCCTATTCACCCCCCCTCTAGTCGATATAACGCACTTTCAGCTGCTAGAGCCGCCACGCATTCTTCTGCACGGAAGGAACGCTCTGTGTTTCCGCTAACTATGATAGTGCCACATGGACCGGGCATCTTAAGCTTAAGATAAGCGTAATGCGGTACCGCATTAAAACGAGCGAAGGACGTTCTTCCGAGTAGTGCGTGATAGCTGCTTCGGAATGGAGCGGTGTCGAAGGTTAATTTTTCGCTTCAGGAATTGTCGGGAGAACCGAATACAACCTCTAGCACTAGAGAGCTCGTGCAGCGGGCCTCTGAACCTTGTATTACTCCTTTAAAGGTAGTATTTTTTTGGCTGATTCTTGTCGGGTCTATCCCCATTTTGCGGATTGTGTCCTGATATATCAGATTAAGACTACTGCCGCCGTCCATAAGGAATCGGGTGAGATGGTATCCGTCAATTATTGGGTCTATCACCAAGGCAGCCGATCCTGCGTGCCGGATACTAGTCGGGTGATCCCTGCGATCAAAAGTGATCGGGCAGGCCGACCAAGGGTTGAACTTGGGGGTGACGGGCTCCACAGCACACACGTCTCGGAGTGCACGTTTGCTCCTCCTCTTCGTTACGTGAATGTTCACTATTTTGACCTCTGGTGGGAAATTTTTCTGTCCCCCAGTGTTTTGCTGGCGAGGATCATCCTCGTCTTCACTTGGTGTCTCCCTCCCCTTGTGTTCGGCGTTTAGCTTGCCAGCCTGCTTGAAGACCCAACATTCTCTGTTGGTGTGATTTGCAGGTTTGTCAGAGGTGCCATGAATCTGACATAATCTGTCTAGAATCTTGTTTAGGCCGGACGGTCCATCTCTCCTGCCTTTGAATGGCTTTTTCCGTTGACCGGGTCGAGTGCCCCTAAATCCGGCGTTTACCGCCGTGTTGCCTGGGATGTCTTCATTGTTTTGACGCTTGCTTTTATTGCGGTGCGGTTTTCCATTAACATCCCTGGCTTCGGATGTGCCTGTGTTGCTTGTGCCGCTACGGGCCAGCCAACTATCTTCGCTCGTGCAAAAGCGGGTCATAAGGCTTGTTAGGTCTGCCATTGTCCTTGGTTTTTCCTAGCCGAGGTGTCTAGCGAGTCATTCGTTCCGGACACTGTGTTTGAAAGCCGCTAAGGCTTCAGCGTTCGGGCGGTCGACAATTTGACCCTTCTTAGTGAGGAATCTGTTCCAAAGCTTTTGGGCTGACTCTCCGGGCTGTTGAATTATATGAATTAAATCGTTTGCATCCAGAGGTCGGACATAGGTCCCTTGAAAATTAGCCCTAAAAGCATCCTCAAGCTCTTCCTAACTTCCAATTGAGTTTTCGGGGAGGCTCTTGAGCCAGTGTCGAGCTGGTTCTTTCAACTTGAGTGGCAAGTATTTTATGGCGTGGAGATCATCTCCGCGAGCCATGTGGATGTGAAGGATAAAGTCCTCAATCTAGACCCCAGGATCTGTCGTTCCATCGTATGCCTCTATGTTCACGGGTTTGAATCCCTCTGGAAATTCGTGATCCAGCACCTCATCGGTGAAGCATAGGGGGTGCACGGCGCCCCTGTATTTGGATGTGTCATGGCATTCTGACGGTTGTAGCGTTTGGTTTTGATTCTGTGCTGGAGCGCGCTTCCTAGATCCATAGATGGACTTGGTCATACCGCCTTTTTGGTGCAAGTCCTCACGTAAATCATGTGCTGACTTATGTGCGACATCGTTAGCCGCCCTGTCGCGGCCACGCGGTGGTCGATCCGGCTGATCGGCCGTTTTATTTTTCGGCTGTATGGGCTCTAAAGCCTTGTCATCGAATTCAGGCAGTAGCTTGTGCTTTGGATAGCTCTTTGTGTGGCGACTGCCCCGTACTTTTCTTCAGTGTCAAGAACTTTATTCCATCTGCTGGTGAGCGTATTCTGCGCGGCTTTAAGCCTTTGTTTCTGCTTCTTCAGGCTCCTCGCGGTGGCAATAAGCCTTTTATGGAGGTTCTCTTGTTCCAAGTGCCTTTCCGGGATGATGTGTGCATCGTCATCTGGGCTGTTCTCCTCTCCGGAGACAGGTTGATGAGCTTTATCCTCGGCGTCGCCGTGATCGGACAGCGGTTCTATACTATATTCGCCGTCCGCTGGCTCATCCTGCTCCATCGCTGGGTCCGTATAGTCGTTGTTTCCTTCGGAGTCGACCGGGGTATTATTCTTTCTTGCGCTGTTATCGCTGTTTTTGCTGAGGCGGGGTTTGGAGCGGCGCCTACGTCGTCGCTTTGGTTGCTTCTCGAGGGAATTATCCTTCGTTGCTTCTTCCCCTTCCTCGTTGTTGTTTTCTTTGGGTGTATCCACCATGTATATATCATATGATGAAGTGGCTGTCCAACGCCCTGTGGGCGGTGGTTCCTATTCTTCTCCGGCATCGTCGTCGATACCGTCGATGTCTTCGGAGTCAAAATCAAGCATGTCGGTGAAATCGTCGATAGTGGCTATTAATTGGGTGGTGGGTGGGGAACGAATTTCTTCGTCGTCCGATTCCCACTCGAGTTGGACATAGTTAGGCCGAGGGTCTCCTGACAAGGAGAGAGACCTTAATGAATCTAGCACATCGCCGAAGGGCGAGTGTTGGAAAATATCCGTGGAGGTGAACTCCATGATCAGTGCCCAATAAGATTCGATAGGCACGGACACAAGCGGTTCGGAGCCTGTGGCCGGGGACGAATCCAAGGGCTCGATGACACAGGTCTCATAGGAGGTGAAGTCAGTATTCAGCTCTATCACCGCTGAGAGTGCGACCTCCGTGGCGGGGTCCATCCACCCGTCCTCGGACGGCTCGATCTGCTCCAGATTGAGGGCCGGAGTAGCCACAGGTGTGATCTCCCGAACACCGTCCGATGGTGGAGCTAAGTCATGCTCGTCGTGACTGTGCGGGACACCTGACATGGGATCGAATCCATCGAAGATCAAGTCTCCATGGATGTCGGCGGTATAGTTTAAGTTTCCAAACCTGACCTGACGGCCAACGGCGTAGCTCTCGATGTGCTCCAGATGGCAAAGCGAGTTGGCCCGCAGTACGAAGCCGCCGAATATGAAGATCTGTCCGGGGGGAAAACCTCACCCTAGATCGCATCGTTGTCGATGACCGAAGGAGCCATCAAGCCTTTATCGTGACGGCACAGTGGAACTCTCAATGAAAGCACCAATGTCGGTGCCAAAACCGGCGGATCTTGGGTAGGGGGTTCCGAACTGTGCGTCTAAGGCGGATGGTAAGAGGAGGCGAGGGACACAATGTTTACCCAGGTTCGGTCCCTCTCGATGGAGGTAATACCCTACATCCTGCTTGTTTGATCTTGATGATATGAGTATTACAAGAGTTGATCTACAACGAGATCATAGAGGCTAAACTCTAGAAGCTAGCCTATGATTATGATTGTTATTGTCCTACGGACTAAACCCTTCGGTTTATATAGACACCGGAGGGGGATAGGGTTACACAGAGTCGGCTACAAGGGAGGAGATCTACATATACGAATTGCCAAGCTTCCCTTCCACGCAAAGGAGAGTCCCACCCGGAAACGGGACGAAGTCTTCAATCTTGTATCTTCATAGTCCAACAGTCCGGCCAAATTATATAGTCTGGCAGTCCGAGGACCCCCTAATCCAGGACTCCCTCACCCAGCAGCGCGCGCAGTAATTTTGTTTTTTGGGACGGAGAACAGGAGAAGGGTATCAACTGGGTTGTGCGGGAGCTGTGGCCCGTCTAGCCCAGGCTTTTATTTCATATGTTTAGCACATGACCAGGCCAGTTTTGTTTTTCCTTTGTGAAAATGGCTAGACCAACTATTTTGTTTTTTTGCAGAATAACCAACATAGGCCTACTTGCTTTTCTACGCCCTGCTGGGTCGGAAATCTTTCAAGACAAGGAGGGATGCATTTTGCCCAGCCTTGGCCGCTGGTCAGACTCTTCGGCTAGGTGGTTTTCTTATGACCGCCAGTTCGGCCACCGCGCCGACGATGACCTCTCGAGTCATCGAAACCAATCTCCATGTTAATTCGGAACTTGCCGAACAGTTAGATCCGATCGAGCTCTCCTCCGTAAACGAGCTCTTGGATCGCATCGCCGCCCTGGGAGTCGCCATAGACTACGACCGGATCAGGCCTAAAACCGATCTCGAGAGATCAACTCTCCCGGGCTACCCATCATGTTGCCGTGATAGAGGAGCAATGCGGCGATTCTTCTTCTATCTTAAGGAATAGCTACGTCCGATTCGATCCTCCATGCCGGATTCCCGCAGAGGGACGGATGTCGATCAAGCCACGAACTTAAAGTCAGGTGGCGGGTTGGACTCATTGGATAACACTCAAAATCCAAACTTCCGAGTTCGAAACTTCTCGCCCTCGAGTCCTAAATTGGACGGGTTCCGGATCTAGTTCCACCCGCCCACCCAAACATTAGCGATCTATCTCGAAATCGGCAAGAGCCCGCTGAAACGATTACATCATTCTTGGGCGATTCCTCCTGGTTATGAACAGGATAAAGGACTGCCGAGAGGAGGACGCAATCCCAATTTTCTGCAATAATTGCACGGACAAGGGAATCCTAAGCGCCATAAGTCGTCAGCGAAATTACACGCTTTGCTGACTTGGTGACCATAGTACAAAAGTACTTGTGCGATGGAGAGCGCTGGAAAACCGAGAGTAAATTTTGGGATAATCCGCCCTGAATACATCCCTAGTCCGAAATAAAAGGGTGCATCATTATCAAGCACACAGGTTAAATACCAAAAACCAAAACCCCTAAGCGATGCGGAACCGTCTTGGAGGGTTAGCTAAACGGACCCTGCAAAATTCACAGTACAGAGGGTGCCACTCCAACTCATAGTCTTCGAGCACGTTGGATACTACGGCAGGTGGCCAAAAGTGGCGTAGAGCTTCTAGCTTCAGAATCCCAGCCCAGCAACACCAGTATGGTGTTAACAGTCTTCGAGACTTTCGCATCAAATAACATGCGAAAACGAACACTCCGCAACCTTGCGAAGTCTACCAAGTAGCAACAATAAATCCATGGAGTGACACGGCTATTACCTTTAATGCCGATTTAACCTAAATTCCGAACAGCCTGAGCACCAGCCGCATTGGTCCTCAGTCCGATAGTGGATGACTTTTGCCTTACTAAGGTACTCATGGATGGCGGCAGCAGACTAAACCTCATCTATGAGGAAACCCTCCGAAAAATGGAAATAGACTAAAACCGCATTGAGCGAAGCAGCACAACCTTTAGAGGAATAATCCCTAGCCGGGAAGCATGCTGCACAGGAAAAATCACACTGGACGTAGTGTTATTTCGCCCGGACAATTACAGGTCCGAGGAGGTCAAATTTCAAGTGGACCCGTTCAACAGCGGATATCATGCTTTATTAGGACGAGAGGCATTCACAATTTTTCTAGCTATACCCCATTATGGGTACATGAAGCTTAAAATGCCCGGACCTAACGGAATCATCACTCTCGCTAGTGATCCGAACATAGCACTCCGCGCCGAAAACAAGACAGCCGCACTAGCCCTCGAGGCACTATCCGAAGCCCTAGCGGCCGAGGAACTCACCGCGATGCGCTCCACGGTGAACAGGGACAATGTGATACTTGATAAAAGATCCAAGTCCACCTCTTTTAAACCAGCGGATGAAATAGTCAAATTCCAAGTCCACCCAACGGACCCCGCAAAGACGGCCTCCATTGGGGCACAATTAAACCCTGATGTAGACGCCGCACTACGAGAATTTCTACGAGAAAACTGGGACATCTTTGCCTGGCACCCTTCAGACATGCCAGGAATCCCATGTCGGCTGGCCGAGCACGGCCTAAATATCCTAAAATGATTCAAGGCAGTCAAACAGGCTCTTCGGCGCTTTTCCGAACCCAAGAGACAGGCCATGGGAGAGGAGCAAGCCAAACTTTTGGAAGCCGGATTCATCGGAGATATAAGACATCCGGACTGGCTAGCAAACCTGGTGATGGTACCAAAGAAGGATAAATCCTGGCGCCTATGTGTTGATTTTAAAGACCTTAATAAGGCTTGCCCAAAGGATCCCTTCCCCCTCCCTCGAATTGATCAAATTATTGACGCTACAGCAGGACACGACTCATTGTGCTTCCTCGACGCGTAAATGTAGATGACGTGGTCGTCAAAACCAAGCACGTCGAAACTCTAGTAGACGACTTGAGGCTCACATTCGACAATCTTCGAAAATATGACATCAAGCTCAATCCAGAAAAATGCGTCTTCGGCGTTCCGGTAGGAAAGCTCCTGGGCTTCATTGTGTCCGATAGAGGAATTGAAGCAAACCCAGCCAAGATCCGAGCTCTGTCATAATTGGATATTCCAAAAGACCTCAAACAAATACAAAAATTTACGGGATGCGTAGCGGCTCTAAGCCGCTTTATTTCCCGTTTGGGAGAAAAGGCGTTACCCCTTTACCGCCTCCTCCGGCGCACCGAACACTTCGAGTGGACGGATGCCGCCACGGCCGGACTCGAAGAGATAAAAGCCATATTTGCAACAAATCCGGTCCTGGCCGCGCCCAACGTGGGCGAACCAATGCTATTATATATCGCCGCAACACATCAAGTTGTCAGCACGGTGCTCGTTGTCGAACGAGAAACAGACGGACACCGGTTCCCTCTTCAAAAACCGGTCTACTATGTGTCCACTGTCCTAACTCCATGCAAGTCCCGGTACCCACACTATCCAAAGATAGCATACGCGGTGTTCATGGAATCCCGGAAGCTGCGACACTACTTTCAAGAGTGTTCGATAACGGTAGCCTCCGAAGTACCTCTTAACGACATTATGAACAACCACGACGCGACGGGCCGGATTGCTAAATGGGCCATAGAGCTCCTTCCATTCGACATAACTTATAAGCCACGACGAGCTATTAAGTCGCAGGTTTTGGCCGACTCCGTGGCCGAATGGACTGAAGCCGAACTCCCTAAAGAGTACGGCACATACTCCAATTGGATCATGCACTTTGACGGCTCCAAAATATTGGGCGGCCTGGGGGCTGGCGTCATCCTGACGTCCCCAACCGGGACACGATCCAATCGTCCTTCGAGATAATGTATACGGACTCCAACAACGCAGCGGCGAATATGAGGCCCTTCGCACGGCCTCCGGATGGCAGTCTCCATGGGCATTCAACGCCTAGAGGTGCGCGATTCGAACCTCGCAATATCTCAAATAAACGGAGACTTTGATGCCAAAGATCCGAAAATGGCAGCATCTTGCAATGCGGTCCTAAAAATGTCGGCCGCAGTTCAAGGGCTCGAATTTCATCATATAGCCCGGTAACCAGGCGGCGGATATATTGGCACGCATCGGTGCAAAACGCGATGCCGTCCCACCCAATATCTTTCTGGAACGGCTGTTCAAGCCATCCGTACTATGGGAAGGGTAGTCCGGCAATAACAATCTGGACCCAACCGCAATGCCTGACGCCGAACACTCTGACACAACCGGAGGCTCTGCCCCCGAGATAACACCCTCCGCTCATGAAATAATGGCGGTTGTCGCCCCGTGGACGGAACCATTCCTAGCCTACCTAACTAGGCAGGAACTCCCGAAGACCAAAATGAGGCTCGCCGCATAGTATGGCGATCTAAAGCCTATAAAGTCCATGAGGGAGAGCTTTATAAGAAAAGCACTACCGGAGTCCTTCAAAGGTGTATCTCCGAAGAGGAAGGGCGAAACCTCCTGGCTGAAATTCATGCCGGACTGGGTGGGCACCACGCCGCAGCCTGGGCCCTTGTAGGCAAGGCCTTCCGTACAGGATTTTATTGGCCGACGGCCCGGGCAGATGCGCAGGACTTAGTCCAACGATGCGTCGGTTGCCAGCATTTTGCTAACCAAAGCCACATGCCACCCACCGCCCTTAAAACTATACCCATCACACGCCGTTTGCGGTCCGGGGCTTGACATGGTTGGACCCCTTAAGGGAGGAACCCACAAGCAAAAATACCTATTGGTCATGGTGGATAAATTCACCAAATGGATAGAGGCCAAGCTGTTAAAACGGCCGAATCCGGACCGGTGATAGACTTCATATCAGGGGTAGTGCACCGCTACGGTGTCCCCCACTGTATCATCACTGATAACGGCACCAACTTCACGGCCGATGAGGTCAAAACATGGTGCAAAAACATGGGCATCAAGCTCGAATACGCCTCAGTCTATCACCCTCAAACCAACAGCCAAGTCGAACGAGCAAACGGTCTAATCATGAGCGGCATTAAACCCAGACTAGTGCGGTCCCTCAAGGAATCTAACACGCACTGGGTCGAGGAGCTCGACTCCGTACTCTGGGGGCTGAGGACCACGCCGAATCGTACTACCGGATTCACACCATTCTTTATGGTGTACGGCGCAGAGGCAGTCCTACACTACGACATAATACATGACTCACCTCGCGTGCGCATGTATGAAGAAAGAGAAGCCGAGCTCGATCGGCAGGACAGTTTGGACGCATTGGAGGAGGAGCGCGACGTGGCAAAATCTCGTTCCGCATTCTATCAATAGCAAGCTCGAAGATATCAAAGCAGGGAAGTACGGGCCAAGGCTTATAACGTTGGCGAACTAGTTCTACGCTTGCCGGACAAGAAAAAGGACAAACTCAAGCCCAAATGGGAAGGTCCCTTCATCATCGACCAGGTCCTGACCGGCTGAGCATACCGTCTGCGAAACGCATCGGATAACCGACTCGAGCCGAACCCATGGAACGCAGCCCGTCTACGAACATTCCACGCCTAAGCGCCGGACTCCAAGTTCGTCTCCTTCCTCCGTCCACATTTGCTATTTTTGCTGTCTTTTATTTCTCTCCTTCCTCCTCCTTCTTGAAGTCTCTAGAGGCTCGTTTGCGCTTTTTTCGCACATACTTGATGCACTATCCGCGCTCATTATACCTGGGGGCTTCTTTAACAGAAGCTTATTTATACGGGCTTCATGCCCAACACGTGCGTTAAACTTCCGCATGTACCTTTTATTCACCATTATATGCATCGATATGACTTAAGTTTTGGCCAAGCTGGGTTGCTCGGCTCTGTGCTTACCCCTCGTTCCCGATTGTTCGGCTAGGTGGTAAAGGGAGCACCTCTGCGATTATTACTGCCGGGTCAGCCGGATGTGTACCTCGACCGGGTGAAGCCAAAGCTAAGCGTTCTTAAGGGAATATTCGGTCGGTGAACTGCAAGATGATTTTTACTTATTTACCCATCTGCCCCGGATGATTTTACGCTTTCATAGCAGCTTTGACATGCACTTTAGGGCATGCATCCCAGCGAAAGGAACCCTTAACGGAACTATTCTCCTGGAAGATGTTTCTTACTACCCATGTAATATAACATAACTAGTTGGGCACTTGTATGATACAGAAACAATGACCCCTACGCCTTGTCTCCATGCAAACCCCGGTTCTGATATAACCACGAAGGTATTTGGACACACTCCGGACTATTGGGTCCTGAGGTCGAAGCGAAAAGGTCCGCTATGACAAACGATGTACAATCCGGCTAGAAGAATTTTTTTTTCATGTCATATTTTTACATAGTCAACTCGACTCATTGTATTCCTCCTCAATGCCATCTAATAGGCTATCTAATTTACAATATTGCTGGGAATACTTGGCGGCCAATTCCACTTGGCCGTACACTAAGCTTATAGGGATCTCCATCCCATCAGGCCCCACAGGTCCGACCTCGGCCATGTGGTTTGGGCCAGCCTTCGTGTACCGCGTCTTTACCATGGCCCAGGCCTCCCTGGCGCCTTGACGGCAGGCCGATATCTTCCATAGCCGGAAGCACCGCGTGCTCCTTGAAGCAGCTCTGCCCAGCTCCCCAATGCCTTCGGCGGGGAGATAGATGGCCACAAGGCACGGCCGATGCCTTTCATCACCTGCCGGACTCGTTCGTAGTAGCCGACGCAATTCGGGAAGAAGATCACCCGAAGAACTGGGCATCTCCTCCTCGGGGCGACACGTGAGCAAACCTACATACATGTTTATGTTAGTCGCCTTCCTCGCCGAACTCTTTCAAAGTTCACTCAAGCACTTCTTGAAAATGCCACGGCCAAAGCCGATTCTCCTTACTGGTCGGACAACCGGGCACGAACATCCTTTAGTTCCTCACCCAGCTTGGTGTTGGCATCTTGGAGGTTATTTTCTCTGCCGCACCCTTGTAAGCACGCTCTCGCCGGCCTTTAGCTGGCGCAAGAGCTGTTGCTTGTCCGGATCTAGTCCGCTCCATCTGCAATGTTTTTGTCGATTTACACACCCGCCGCACTTCATAAACTATTTATCTTTTGAAGCGTATATTACGGAGGGGGTCTCTGTGGCTCCCCTTATGGCGGCTAGTGCGGCCTCAAGTTGGGCCTTGCACTCTTCAAGCTCACAGGGACGATCGGGTATTCTTTTTGTAAGATCCTGCATAACAAATGATCCTTAAATCAGTTATTCTAACTATTTTAAGTCTAGGGGCTACTGGCATATATAACTGTCAAATTTCCTTACCCGTATGTCCTTTACATACTGCTCAGTGGCTCTGGCTAGACCATCTTGAGCGGCACGGAGGTGCGCATCTCCCGAATTGAAGGCATTCAAGGCCTCTTGGGAGAAACATGCGTCACGAAGAACTGTCCGGCGGCGCCTGTGATTCAAGGCGCTCTCCACCTCGGAGTTGGTGGCGGACAATCTGTCGGCATCCTCTTTCGGAGGAGCGTCCGACGTACGCCTCGTGTTCGCCTCCGCTTCTGGACCCGGCTTTGGAGCCTGGCCGGCGGAGGTTCGATTATAACCTCACCGGACTCAGTCCGGCAAGCGCTCTTTTTCCTGAAAAGAGCGTCAGCGTTAGTACGCCTTCCAGGAATCAATCCTAGGAACATGGTGACATGCCATACCGTTGCGGCGGAGTTTCGATCCGGACCGCACTCCTTTTTAGCCTGCAGGGTCGTACTGCCCCTTGTTGGCTAGCCGCCGCGGGCTCAGCTTCCTGCCTCGAAGGTACCCCCTGCGAACCACCATTGGTATACGGTGATCAAGAAATAAGCACGGATGGGTCATTATCAGAATATTGGGACCTTGGTCTCGATTACTGTGAGGCTGGAAGTATTCCAGGGTAATCGGCCGTGATGGCAACCAAAGCATTGTCGATGCTAAGTTGGTGGAATACCCCGTCGATCAACTCCACCTTCATATCCGGATCCTCTTCGGAGGTCGGATCGAGGGACCGTTCCGGATCCTCGGGTTGTGGGGCGGGCTGTGTATCTTCTCCTGATCCGGCGCAGTTCCTGCGCAGAAACCACGAAATGAGATATTTAACCATGGGAACATGGATCGGACAGGTCACAATGATGTTTGCTTACCCAGCTTCAAGGATTATTCGAAGAAAACTCCTTTAGTGGATTGACGCGGAGGAAATCCTCCTCCTCTCCTTTATACATGGCAGACAAGATCTTCACCAGTTCGGTGACCAATCCCGGCCCTTTGCGGCCATGGCGGGTGGCATCGTCCTCCCCGTTGAAACCCCACATGGGGTGGCCCCTATATTGGAGCGGCTGCACTCCTCTCATAATGCAGATTGCCATGACTCCAATCATGGTCAATCCGGCATGAGCCAGTAACCTTATTCGGCTCATCAGATAGAGGACATCCCGGTCATTTTCCCTCCTGGGGCTCCGAGGCCGCCAGCTTAGGCGCTTCTTCAGAGGAGCATTGCTGAACTCCGGAAGGCCGATCCGAATAGGATCCGGCAGTGGGACGTCCTCCATGTAAACCCATTCCGAAGGCCAGTCTTCGGACGCCTTCTTCGGGGTTCCGGATAGGTATCCGGTCCCGGCGATAAGCCATAGCTCGGCTCCGCCCACTTGATATATTGACCCCTCATGAGAACGGGGTACTAGGCAGAATAATCTCTTCCACAGCCCGAAATGAGCCTCGACGCCCAAGAACAGTTCGCAAAGGGCCACGAAGCCTGCGATGTGCAAGATGGAGGAAGGAGTAAGGTGGTGCAACCGAGGCCGTAGAACTCCAAGAGCCCCGGAGAAACAGATGGATTGGAAATCCGAGTCCTCTTACTAGATAAGAGATGAAGCATACCCGCTCTCCTTTAGAGGGATCGGGGACACTCTCCGCTTGCTTTCCGCCCTTGTAGGTGGCAAGTCCGGCTCGAACCGGAACCATGAAGGCCGGGGGAAGAAATCCCTTGGCTTGGAGTATAACTAGCTCGCTATGCGGGGGAGCATCTCTCCCAATTTCGAGTGAAATGGGGCGCGAGAGGAGGAGCCGCGTCACTGTCCATGATGGAATGGGCTTTGGTCGAGGCGCTCCGATGAAAGCTTCGCGAAGGGGGATGGTGTGACTCGGATGTAGAACCTCGCCCCTTTTATAGGCAGCTCATTTTGCGCAGCTAGGGGGTAATTGTAAAAATACCACGGCTTTTCGCATTCATTCAAACACGTGGAAGATGGCCATTATTGGGCGTAGAAGCCAAGGAGCGCAGCATTTATCGGGGGACGCTATTCGACAAGTATATGGAATTTGGAGAAGAACCCGCCTCGCAATGCCGAAGACAATCAACACGCCGGACTCATCGTCATTGAAGCCTGGTTCGGGGCTCTTGAGGAGTCCGGATTAGGGGTGTCCGGATAGCCGAACTATCACCGCTATTGGACTTGTGGACTATGAAGATACAAGATTGAAGACTTCGTCCGTGTCCGGATGGGACTTTCCTTGGCGTGGAAGGCAAGCTTGGCGATCTGGATATGTAGATCTCCTACCATTGTAACCGACTGTAACCCTAACCTATCCGATGTCTATATAAACCGGAGGGTTTTAGTCCGTAGGACGGACAACAACCATACCATAGGCTAGCTTCTAGGGTTTAGCCTCCTTGATCTCGTGGTAGATCTACTCTTGTACTACCCCTATCATCAATATTAATCAAGCAGGAGTAGGGTATTACCTCCATCGAGAGGGCCCGAACCTGGGTAAAAACATCGTGTCCCTTGTCTCCTGTTACCATCCGCCTAGACGCATAGTTCGGGACCCCCTACCTGAGATCCGCCGGTTTTGACACCGACACCAGGGCTCGTGTACATGGCTGGGTCGGAACGGAGAAGCTGCGCCGTCGTCGTCTTCATGGGGAGGCAACCATCTGGGTCGGAACGGAATGCGTCGTCATGTTCATCGGGAGCCAACCAGCTTGGACCAAACAGCCGATGGAAACGAGGCTTGGCGTACCGCAGAACGGACGAAACGGCCTTGTGTTCGACCGGACACGGTTGAAACGGGATCCTGTTCATCAGGAGGGGTCTGGCGTACCGCAAAACTGTCGAAACGGGGTCCTGTTGATCAGGAGGGGTGTGGCATACCGCCGAACGGAGGACACAGGCTTCTGTTGGAGCGCTACGGTCGAAACAGGGGTCCTGTTCATCGGGAGGGGTGTGGCTTACCGCAAAACGGGACTCCATGGGGTATTGTTCATCTCCACCGTCGGCTGCCTCCACGGGCTACTGTTGATCCACCGTCGACCTCCTCGAGCCTCCACCTGTGACTGTTCATCCACGGGCTCATGTTCATCCAGCCTCCACCGCACGCTCCTCCACCGGCTACTATTCAACCAGCCCTCTCCCTGCGGTCCTGTTCAACCACCCCTCCACGGGGCTACTGTTCATCCAGCCCTCCACCGGTTACTGTTCAACCAGCCCTCCACCGGCTACTTTTCAACCAGCCCTCCACGGGGTCCTGTTCATCCAGCCCTCCATGGGGTCTTGTTCATCCACCGGTTCGATCGATCGGGTACTGTTCATCCAGCGGCAACGACCACTACTACCACGGGGTCCTGTTCATCCTACCCCCCACCAGGAACTGTTCATCCAAACCCCCTCAACAACGCTCACTGTTCATCAAGGGAAGGAGGCAACAATGTTCGATCAGCTTCAGTTAGCAGCAGTAGCGAAGGAATCACTTGGGTTCAGTTAACAGCAAGGGATTGATCGATCACCCGGGTTCAGTAACGTGTAGCATGTAGTGCAATCGTTTGGGTTCAGTTAGAGCCCAACGCCTCGCTCGGGTTCAGTTAGATCCCAACGCCTCGCACACGTGCCTGTACGTACGAGAGAAACACGCATCGCTTGGCCCCCGACCACCCACTGTAACCGGGAACTCCCCGATATTTTCCTCGCCCTCGCTTCTACCATGGTTTTTTCCATCATGGACGGCCCAAAGAATGTCATGCAGGTGCCTCTCCGGCCCGCCCAGGATGAAAAGCCCATTTTTTGTCATAGAAGTAGGACCCCACCACATCTATGATGATACCGGGTTTGGTCACAATTATCGTCATAGAAGTGTCATAAGTATGACAAAAAAAATTCATTCCGCCCAAAATGTCACGGATGTGTCTTTTTTTTGTAGTGCATAGGTTTCCATATCGGTGCAACAAGACCAAAACCAACAGGACGGAAAGATGGAGGTCACCATGGAGCCCACAACGGCCTCACCACCAGAGCCTTTGGCAGGCGAAGATCACCTTTTGTCAGGATAGCTTGTACTAGTTGTCTCCCTTCAAAATTGGCCGTTGTGGGATCCCTGCCCGCCTAAGATTTGGGGAGAGGACACGGGCCTCTATAAATAGAACTAGCCACCACCGTTGGAGGGATCATCTCATCTTGGATCGGATCCATTCCACCAAGGCCACCTCACCAGCTCATCGAGCTCTAGAACACCTCTCCTCAGGAGGCTGTTCATCCCTTGTCGGTGTTCATCCTCAGCCTACGAGGCAATCCGCCACACCACACTGGAATAGGGTATTACACTACAACGGTTGCCCGAACTAGTATAAACTCTCATGTCTCTTGTTCCTTGGGTTCGGCGAGCTAGGCCTTGAGATCGTTGCCAAAGCAAGCTAGAGAGAGAGAGAGAGATCTTCATGAGCACCCTAGTGTTCGAACCTTAAGGGTTTGTCGGAACCCGTAATCCAACATTTGGCGCGCCAGGTAGTGGTGCGCCAAAGCTTAGCTAACCCGCCGGTCTTGCCCCTCCGTTTGGCCCCCATGGTTGGTGCCGCTCCCCAGACTGGACCGATGGGCGCCCGCGATGTTGCCATGGGGCTCAGGGCCCTCACCCCCGCCCTACGGCGGGTGTAGTGTCCCCACAAGTTCAGGCCAGAGATGCCAACCTGCTATCACGGCACGGCGGATCCGTCGGCCTTCCTGCTGGCATACGAGGAGGGCATTCTAGAGGCTGGAGGTAACGACAACGTCATGGCCAACTGGTTCCCTATGGCCCTCGCTAGCGCACCGTGCGCCTGGCTGCTCAACCTACCGAGACTCTCTGTGGCTTCTTGGGAGGAGCTGCACGGCCTTTTCATCGCACGCTTCGCGGTGCCGGCGCCTGTCGTTGTTGCGGCTCACAGCTACCACCCTCAGATCGCCATGTCAAGCAATTCTTTCGGTGCCGCGCCGGTGCAGCGGGGAGCCACTCCGGGTTGGCCGACACCCAAAGACGACCTCACCTTCGACTTGGGGGACCACCCCGCTACCACTGCTGGCTCGTGCGCACTCCCAATGCTCTGCACACCCACCATCTGCAACGTCGTCATGACCAAGACCCTCATCAACGACGGAGCAAGCCTCAACGTGCTCTCCGTGGAAGCTTTCGGCTTGCTTCACGTGCCACATGGCCGGCTCCGCCCCACCATTCCTTTCTCCGCGGTCGGCAACGGATCCACCAGCCCCCTGGGGCGGATACGCCTCCCGGTCACCTTTGGTACCGGGGACAACTACCACACCGAGCTGATCGACTTCGACATCGCCCGCATCAGCCTCCCGTACAATGCCATCCTCTGTTACCCTGCCCTGGCGGCAACCCATCCGGCCTACAACCTCATGAAGATACCGGGCAGCAGTGGTGTCTCGTGGTGGTTTGGAGACACCAAAAGGTACTGGCCCCTTAAGCTTCGCCTTCAGGCGCCCTTGGCAAACTCGCCCGGCTGACGAGGCCGCCCCAGGAGCCAAGGGGGTTGCGCCGACGAAAAAGAAGCAACTCTTCACTCAGGATCGGGCCGAAATGAAACAAGTACCAGTTGAGGAGGATGGATCCTCGGGAGACACCTTCACCATAGGCGCCAACCTCGACCCGGACCAAGAGGAGGCACTGGTGAAGTTCCTGCGCGCGAACAAGGAGGTATTCGCCTAGGAGCCCAAGCAGCTGGTAGGGGTCCCCAGGGGGGGTAATTGAACATCACTTAAGGGTGAGCCCCAATGTGCGCCTTGTGAAGCAGAAGGCGCGGCGAAAGTCCACGGAGAAGCAGGCCTTCAGCGTCCAAGAAACTCGCAAGCTAGAAGCGGCAGGTGTCATTCACGAAGTTCCGTACCCGGAATGGCTGGCGAACCCTGCCGTTGTGCCCAAGAAAGGCCAGAAGGAACACATGTGCGTCGAATTCACCAACCTCAACAAAACCTACCCTCAAGACCCATTCCCGCTCCCGCGCATCGACTCCACCGCCGAGTGTGACCTGCTGTGCTTCTTGGACGCATTCTCGGGTTATCACTAGATCAAGATGGCAGTGGAGGACGTGGAGAAGACGACCTTCTTGACCCCGTGCGGGGTATACTGCTACACCTGCATGCCGTTCGGACTGGGAAACACTGGGGTGACCTTCCAGCGACTGATGCACATCGCCTTGGGCCAGAAGGTAGGGAGAAATGTTGAAGCCTACGTCGACGACATCGTGGTAAAATCTCAGGAGGCAAGGACCCTCATTCAGGACATGGAGGAGACTTTCACCAGCCTGCGCCAGGTGAACCTGCGGCTCAACCCGGAGAAGTGTGTGTTCGGTGTCCCCTCCGGCAAGCTACTCGACTTCCTCATGTCACACACGGGGATCGAGGCTAACCCGGAGAAGGTCAAGGCGATAGAACACATGAGCCCGCCGCAAACCCTCAAGGAGATGCAGAAGCTCGCAGGCTGTGTGACCTCGCTGGGGCGCTTCATATCCAAGCTGGGGGACTGCGCCCTGCCGTTCTTCAAGCTGATGAAGAAGAAGGGCCCGTTCAAGTGGACCCGAGAGGCCGACCAGGCATTTTAAGACCTAAAGAGATATTTGACCAGCCCTCCGGTGATGGTAGCGGCTCGTCCCCTCGAGCCCCTGGTGCTCTACATGGCCGCCACACCCTACTCCGCCAGCGCGGCATTGGTGGCTATCCGGGAGGAGCGCCAGGCAAAGAGATCGCCGCATAGTGCCACGCCTTCAACAGGAACGGCGGAGCCCAAAGATGGCATCACCAAAGCCACTTAGACATCTGCAGATGATCATGCCCTACAAGGCGGCGTTTATGTGCGTATGGAGGCCCACAGTGGGTGACCAAGCTCCTGAGGTCCCCTCACCTCGAGAGGCACCGCAACCTCCGGAGGACACGGTCTCAATCGGCGCTCCCGCCCTTGTCGAACACCCAGTATTCTTCGTCAACACAGTGTTACGGGAGGCAAGAGCACGATATCCCATGCCGCAAAAGCTTTTGCTCACGCTCCTGGTGGCCTCACGCAAGCTGCGCCATTACTTCCAAGGCCACCCAATCAAGGTCGTCTCAGCCTACCCACTGGAGAGGGTGCTCCAGAGCCCCAACGCCACGGGGAGGGTCGCTGAGTGGAACATTGAACTGTAAGTGTTTCAGCTAGACATCACCACAACCAGAGTCATCAAGGGAGCCGCCCTCGCCCACTTCAGCACAGAATGGACCGATGCTCCGGAGCCTGAAGCAGGCGAAAGGCAATCCCTCTCGCTAGGAAGTGAAGCGTCTGATGGCTGGGTCATGTACTTCGACTGCGCTTTCGCAAGTCTAGGCGCGGGGGCTGGTGCTGTGCTCATCTCGCCCACCCAAGACAAGCTATACTATGCCATGCAGCTCTTCTTCCAGCGGGGCGAGAAGGTATCCAACAACATCTCGGAGTACGAGGGGCTGATCGCTGGCCTCAAGGCCGCAACAGCATTGGGGGTGAAGCGCATCACCATCAAGGGAGACTCACAGCTCCTCATCAACTTCTCCAACAAGGTGTATGAGCCAAGGGACGAGCACATGGAGGCATACCTCGCGGAAGTACGCAAAAGGGAGTCTTGGGCCGGAGCTACAACATGTGCCTCGCGGCACGAACAAGGAAGCTGACGACATCGCCAGAAGGGCGTCCAAGCGCCTGCCCTAGGAGCCCGGCGTCTTTGAGGAGCAGCTCTTCAAGCCTTCGGCAGCACCCCTGTCTGCAGGGCCGGCGTCGCCTCAGGAGGATCTCCCCCAACCTCCTGCCTCGGGAGCCCCCGCCTGTGGCCCGACCTCAGGAGCACACCTGCTCCTGGCGCTAGAGCCTCAGGTGGGGTGCTGGACCAAGGATTTCAAGGCATACCTAGTGCAAGGGACGCTGACGGAGAAAGAGGAGGACACGGAGCGCGTAGCCCGACAGGCCATGACATACTGTATCCGGGACGGTGAGATATACAGAAAATGACCAAAATGACGTTTCCTTGCGGTGCATCTCTAGGGAGCGGGGGAGCGTGTCGGCGTTCTGGGAACGGGGGTCCCCAGACTTGCCTGCGTACGGCCCACGACGTGGCTCTGCGAGCGGGCCCGTATGGCCTATCTTCACCAACAAGATTTCAAGACCCTCGCGACAGGCCAAGCCTCGCGAGGCGGATGACACAAGACCTCCACGGGAGCGGCCTCACCAGGCTGGCTCACGAGGGGCGGAGAGATCAAGGCAAGGCAAACCTTGCGAGGTTCTCGTGACGTGAGCCATGACGATCGAGACCAGGCGGGCGCCAGCACGCGCAATGTCCTTGTTTCCTCTTTGGTGCTAAGGAGGCAAGCGCAGGAGAGGAGCACCGAGGCGTCAGGCAAAGGTTTCCATCTCGGTGCAACGGGACCAATAATAGCAGGACGGCAGGACGGAGATCACCGTGGAGCCCAAGGCGGCGTCACCACCAAAGCCTTTGGCAGGCTAAGTCTACTTTTGTCAGGATAAGCTGTACTAGTTGTCCCCTTTCAAATTGGCCGTTGTGGGATCCCTTCCCGCTCAATTTTGGGAAGAGGACCGGGGCCTCTATAAATAGGACTAGCCACCACAGTAGGAGGGGACAGAAGAGAACAATCCCCACACACCCTCAAGTTCACCAAGCACAAGAGCACCTCTCCTCACGAGGTTGTTCTTCCCATTGTACTGTTCATCCTCAGCCCAAGAGGCAATCCACCACCACCACCACCACCACACTGGAGTAGGGTATTACACCACAATGGTGGCCCGAACTAGCATAAATCTTGTGTCCCTTGTGTTGCAAGTTCGTCGAGCTAGCTTAGAGATCGCGAAGCGTGTGAGGGCGTAACTTGTGAGGGAGAGATCTTTGACTGCACCCGAGAGTTCGAACCTTAATGGTTTTGCCGGAACCCGAGATCCGACATTTGACGCGCCAGGTAGGGGTGCGCCGGAGTTTTCCTTCCGTTGATCTGCTCCACGCCACCACCGCGCTTCGCCCCCATGGCAGGCGTCTCGCTCCCAGCTCCGACGACTGATGTCGGTGACGGGGCCAGGGGGCTCCGAGCCTTGGCCCCCGCCCTGCGGCAGGTGCAGTGGCCGCCCAAGTTTAAGCAGGAGATGTCGCCGCGCTACGACGGCGCGGCGGACCCGTCGGCTTTCCTGCTGGCATACGAGGAGGCCGTCCTCAATGCTAGAGGCGACGACACGGTCATGGCCAACTGGCTGCCCATGGCCCTTGCAGGTGCACCGCGCGCCTAGCTGCTCAGCCTCCCCGAATCCACGGTGGCATCTTGGGAGGAGCTGCGCGGTCTCTTCATTGCACGCTTCGCGGCACCGGTGCCCCACGCGGTCACGACTCTCCTAGCGGCTCACAAGCACCGCCCTCGGACCGCCACATAAAGCCGTTCCTTCGCCAGATCGGCGCCGCTTCCAAGCGCCCGGGGGCTCCCCCGGGCTGGGCCGCGCCTGAGACCGACCTCACCTTCGACTCAAACGATCATCCCATCTCCACCACCAGCTCAGGTATGCTCCCAATGCTTTGCACTCCCACCATCTGCAATGTGGCCGTCACCAAGAACCTCGTCGACGGCGGCGCCGGCCTCAACATGCTCTTCGTGGAAGCCTTCGGCCTCCTTCACATACCACTCGAGCGGCTCCGTCTCAGCAAGCCCTTCTCAGGAGTTGGCGGCAACGCCGCCCGCTCCCTGGGGCAGATCCGCCTTCCTGTCACCTTCGGCACGCACGAGAATTACCACACCGAGCTGTCGACTTCAACATCGCCCGCATCGGCCGCCAGTACAACGCCATCCTCGGGTACCCAGCTCTGGCCCAGTTCATGGCGGCAACCCATCCGGCTTACAACCTCATGAAGATGCCTGCGAGCAAGGGTGTCCTCGCCGTCGAGGGGGGGTGCCAGGGAGGCTCTGCTGGTGCTCAAGCTTGCTTTCAAGACCGTCGCGGCAGCGCAGCCCGCCGGCGCAGGCGCCTCCGAGGCCAAGGGAGCCGCACCAACAAAGAAGAAGCAGTTGTTCACCCAAGACAAGGCAGAAACCAAACAGGTGCCCGTCGATGAGGACGGGTCCTCAGGAGCCACCTTTACCATAGGTGCCGACCTCGACCCTGACCAAGAGGAAGCGTTGGTGAAGTTCTTGCGTGAAAAGAAGAAGATATTCGCATGGGAAGCCAAGCAACTGGTGGGGGTCCCGAGGGAGGTGATTCAGCATCACTTAAGGGTGTGCCCCAACATGCGCCCTGTGAAGCGGCGGACAAGGCGACAGTCCACGGAGAAGCAGGCCTTCATCGTCCAAGAAACTCGCAAGCTGGAGGCAGCGGACGCCATTCGCGAAGTTCGGTATCCCGAATGGCTGGCAAATCCCGTTGTCGTGCCAAAGAAAGGCGGGAAGGAGCGCATGTGTGTCTACTTCACCAACCTCAACAAAACCTGCCCCCCAAGATCCGTTCCCGCTTGCACGCATCGACCAGATCGTCGACTCCACCGCAGAGTGCGATTTGCTGTGTTTCCTAGATGCGTTCTCGGGCTACCACCAGATCAAGATGGCGGTAGAAGATGTGGAGAAGACCACCTTCCTGACCCCATGTGAGGTATACTGCTATACTTACAACTCGATACTAGAACAAAGTATGACTCTATATGAATGCCTCTGGCGGAGTACCGGGATGGGCAATGAATCAAGAGTGACATGTATGAAATAACATGCATGGTGGCTTTGCCACAAATACGATGTCACCTACATGATCATGCAAGGCAATATGACAATGATGAAGCGTGTCATTGTAAACGGAACGGTGGAAAGTTGCATGGCCATATATCTCGGAATGGCTATGGAAATGCCATAATAGGTAGGTATGGTGGCTATTTTGAGGAACATATAAGGAGGTTTATGTGTGATAGAGCGTATCGTATCACAGGGTTTGGATGCACTGGCGAAGTTTGCACCAACTCTCAAGGTGAGAAATGGCAATGCACGGTGCATCAAGAGGCTAGCAATGATGGAAGGGTGAGAGTGCGTATAATCCATGGACTCAACATTAGTCATAAAGAACTCACATACTTATTGCAAAAATCTACAAGTCGTCAAAAACCAAGCACTACGCACATGCTCCTAGGGGGATAGATTGGTAGGAAAAGACCATCTCTCGTCCCCGACCGCCACTCATAAGGAGGACAATCAAAGAACACCTCATGTTTCAAATTTGTTACACAACGTTTACCATACGTGCATGCTACGGGACTTGCGAACTTCAACACAACTATTTCTCACAACTAGTCAACTAGCACAACTTTAATATCACTATGGATAAAACTTTTCTTAGTATTCAACTCACATATAAGAAAGTTTTTACTAATCTTGGACGCCTATTATATTAGGACTAATTTCATAATTTAAGCAAATTACCATGCTGTTTTTTAGGACTCTCAAAATAATATAAGTGAAGCATGAGAGACAATAGTTTCTATAAAACAAAACCACCACCGTGCTCTAAAACATATAAGTGAACACCAGAGCAAAAACTATATAGCTCAAAAGATATAAGTGAAGCACATAGAGTATTCTAATAAATTCTGAATCATGTGTGTCTCTCTCAAAAGAGGATTATTGTGGTAAACTAAAAGGCAAAGACTCAAATCATACAATATGCTCCAAGAAAAGCACATATCATGTGGTGAATAAAAATATAGCTCCAAGTAAAGTTACAAATGGATGAAGACGAAAGAGGGGATGCCTTCCGGGGCATCCCCAAGCTTTGGCTTTTTGGTGTCCTTGGATTTACCTTGGGGTGCCTTGGGCATCCCCAAGCTTAGGCTCTTGCCACTCCTTGTTCCATTATCCATCAAATCTTTACGCAAAACTTGAAAACTTCACAACACAAAACTCAACAGAAAATCTCATGAGCTCCGTTATCGAAAGAAAACAAAACACCACTTCAAGGTACTGTATTGAACTCATTCTTTATTTATATTGGTGTTAAACATACTGTATTCCAACTTCTCTTTGGTTTATAAACTCTGTTACTAGCCATAGACTCATCAAAATAAGCAAACAAAACACGAAAAACAGAATCTGTCAAAAACAAAACAGTCTGAAGTAATCTGTATCTAACGCAAACTTCTGGAACTCAGAAAAATCTACTAAAATAGGACGACCTAGATAATTTGTTTGTTGATATACTTCAATTGGAATCAGTACTTTATCGCGTTCTGGTGATTTTCAACAATTGTTTTCGTGAACATAAAGTTTGTGGAATTTTCAGCAAGATCAAATAACTATCATCCAAGAAGATCCTATAGGTTTAACTTGGCACAAACACTAATTAAAACATAAAAACACATCTAACCAGAAGCTAAATGGATTATTTATTGAATAACAGCAAGGAAAAAAATTGGGTTGTCTCCCAACAAGCGCTTTTCTTTAAAGCCTTTTAGCTAGGCATAAAGGTTTGATGATGCTCACATGAAAGACAAGAATTGAAGTGCAAAAAGAGCATCGTGAAACATGTGACAAACACATCTAAGTCTAACATACTTCATATGCATAGGCATCTTATAGGCAAACAAATTATCATAGCAAGCAAAAACTAGCATATGCAAGGAAGCAGAAAGAAACAATAGCAATCTCAACATAACGAGAGGTAATTTAGTGACATGAAAATTTATACAACCATATTTTCCTCTCTCATAATAATTACATGTAGGATCATAAGAAAATTAAACAATATAGCTATCACAAAACATATTCTTAACACGATCCACATGTATGCAAAGTTGACACTGTTCCAAAATAGCGGGATTAACATTAACTAAAGTCATGACCTCTCCAAACCAACCTTTATCAAAAATATCATAAGATTGAACATACTCCAAATATGTGGGATCTAAAGTTGACACTCTTCCGAACCCACTTTCAATAATATTGCAAACACTTTTATCAATCTCATATTCATCATGGGGCTTAAATAAATTTTCAAGATTATAAGAAGAATCACCCCAATCATGATCATTGCAACAAGTAGTAGACATAGCAAAACTAGCATCCCCAAGCTTAGGGTTTTGCATATTATTAGCACAATTGAAATCAAGAAAATTGATAGTAAAATCATTGCGATCATGCTTTTCATCGAAGGAAATATCAAGTATGGGTGCAATAGCAACGATCTCTTGTTTAACATAAGGAACTATAGCAAATTCATCTTCATAAATATTGGCATCATGGCCACAAGAATAGCAAGCATCATGTTCGTCAAGGGATATTTCAATCAAATCATCAGAATCATAATTATCTAAAGATTCATGCATATCATTATTTTCTTTAGAAGCAATGGTCATTCTTCCAATAAACTCTTTGACATAGACATTATGAGCATAGTTTTCATAGCAATATTCAAGTATGTCAAAATTTTCAGATTCATAAAGAGTAATATCATACTTTTCAATCAAAGAAGCAACTTCATAAGAACCCTTAAAAGCAACAAATGCTTCAATTTGTTCGATATCATAGTAACTATAAAAACCCTCTGCATAAGAAGATAAGATTTCATTTTCATTAAACTCACATAGGTAGGGTTGGTGTTTTTTAGGGTTCTTAGAGCAACAAGTAATATCACAAATTTCACAAAGATTCCAAGCATAGCATAGCAAAATATTTATATGATACCATAAGAGCTTCCCCTTTTCAGACAAACGATGACGCACAACATGAGCATGCTCATCTAAAGATTTCCCATCAACTAGGCTAGTTGGGGTTTCAACACGAGCGCATAAGGACCAAAGGTGATCCAAGTAGAACACTTTAAGAGGATCCATATCAATAGATTGTTAGCAAGCAAAGCTGCAAGCAAATAAAAGGCACGTGGAAAGACAAACAAAAAGACATACGGGAAGAAGGCGAAGAAAAGGCAAAGGCAAGGGGGAAGTGAGGGAGAGGAAAACGAGAGGAAAATGGCAAATAATGTAATGAGAGGGATAACAGTTTGTGATGGGTACTTGGTATGTCTTGACTTGTGCGTAGACTCCACGGCAACGGCGCCAGAAATGGCTAGTTGCCGGGAGATCAAATCTTGACTTGACTTAGCAAAAGCCTCCCCGGCAACAGCGCCAGAAATGCTTCTTGCTACCTCTTGAGCACTGCGTTGGTTTTCCCTTGAAGAGGAAAGGATGATGCGGCAAAGTAGCGTAAGTATTTCCCTCAGTTTTTGAGAACCAAGGTATCAATGCAGTAGGAGACCACGCTCAACTCCCACGCACCTACACAAACAAATAAGAACCTTGCAAGCAACGCGATAAAGGGGTTGTCAATCCCTTCACGACCACTTGCAAAACTGAGATCTGATAGAGATGATAAGATAATATTTTTGCTATTTTTATGATAAAGAGTAAAAGCAAAGATAGCAAAATAAATGGCGATAGAAATAGCTAGTTGACGGAAGATTAATATGATGGAGAATAGACCCGGGGGCCATAGGTTTCAGTAGTGTCTTCTCTCAAGATAGCATAAGTATTACGGTGGGTAAACGAGTTACTGTCGAGCAATTGATAGAATTGAGCATAGTTATGAGAATATCTAGGTATGATCATGTATATAGGCATCACGTCCGTGACAAGTAGACCGACTCCTCACCTGCATCTACTACTATTACTCCACACATCGACCGCTATCCAGCATGCATCTAGAGTATTAAGTTCATAAGAACTGAGTAACGCTTTAAGCAAGATGACATGATGTAGAGGGATAAACTCATGCAATATGATATAAACCCCATCTTTTTGTCCTCGATGGCAACAGTACAGTATGTGTCGTTTCCCCTACTGTCACTAGGATCGAGCACAGCAAGATTGAGCCCAAAGCTAAGCACTTCTCCCATTGCATGAAAGATCAATCTAGTAGGCCAAACCAAACTGATAATTTGAAGAGACTTGCAAAGATAACCAATAATACATAAAAGAATTCAGAGGAGATTCAAATATTGTTCATAGATAATCTTGACCATAAACACACAATTCATCGGATCTCGACAAACACACCGTAAAAATAAGAGTTACATCAAATAGATCTCCAAGAGAATTGAGGAGAACTTTGTATTGAGATCCAAAGAGAGAGAAGAAGCCATCTAGCTAATAACTATGGACCCAAAGGTCTGAGGTAAACTACTCACACATCATTGGAGAGGCTATGGTGTTGATGTAGAAGCCCTCTGTGATCAATGCCCCCTCCGGCGGAGCGCCGGAAAAGGCCCCAAGATGGGATCTCACGGGTACAGAAGGTTGCGGGGTGGAAATAGGGTTTTGGCTCTGTATCTGATGTTTCCAGGGTATATGAGTATATATAGGCGAAAGAGGTCGGTCACGAGAGCTACGAGGGGCCCACGAGGGTGGAGGGCGCGCCCCCTGCCTCGTGGCTTCCTCGTTGATTGCTTGACGTCCACTCCAAGTCCTTTGGATCACGTTTGTTCCGAAAATCACATTCCCGAAGGTTTCATTCTGTATGGACTCCATTTGATATCATTTTCCTTCGAAACACTAAAATAGGCAAAAAAAACAACAATTCGGGCTGGGCCTTCGATTAATAGGTTAGCCCCAAAAATAATATATAAGTGTATAATAAAGCCCATTAAACATCCAAAACAAAATATATAATAGCATGGAACAATAAAAAATTATAGATACGTTGGAGACGTATCAGTAACCACAAAGTCCCGACACTGAGTGAGGTGTACTTGTTCATGGACGCATACGTATAGTATATATGTAGTCCTCTCCCACCTCTTCGACGCGTACTATATACCACCATAACACAAACAAAAAATATTTTACCTTGCTGGTCAAATTAACCTCACTACCGGCTGTTTCTCAAAGTGATGGACGACGACCTCGTGGGCCCTTAGAAACCGTCACACGTGAGTATCGAGTGTCGTGTAGGACAACCATCGACTGCATGTGGCCAAAACACTTATGTATGAAAGGGTTGTGTAATTTTTTAAATAACTATTTCATGACTCTGATGTGGCACCAGCCTGCCTAACAAAACGGCCAACCCACACGGTGGCTCACAACTCGTAGTGTACTGCGAGCCACCCGCCACCCCCATACGCAGACACCCACACACACTGCGAATCCACCGCAACTACGATGCATGTTAAATTAATTATCCCGCGGTAAACATACATGTTACCAAAGGAGGGACGTTTTAATTTCAAAAAAAAATCACAGAGATCATTAAGACGTTTTAGTACATTGATTGATTGAATTTCTCTGGGTATAATGTGCATAAATCAAATTTGAGCTACATGCACACGTGACAGTGCACCTAAATGTATTGCAAAAACACAAGTGTCTCACTGGTTGCATGTTTACTCCCCATGCAACAAATTTCAAACATTGAGAATCTTGATTTTTAAATTCTAGTACATACAAAACTTATTTGAAGTTCATGAAACTTATCGTGTTGTCATATGGACACCAATACAAAGATGCATTGTACTTTTTTTGTCAAATTTGAGACCAGTTTTGATGTATTCTTTACGTAATTACAGACAAGAGATTATTAGTAACTGGGAACCAATATCCCAAACGGATTATTTATTCGAACCGTGAGCGGTAGACCAACAATGCATACATGCCATGCTTCGGTTAAGCAATAAAGCGGCAGTCTGCGACCACGCGACCCGTGTGGCGTGCGAGCAGGCGTGAGTTGACGGAATGCATGCGAGCAGTCTGCCATGCAGGCATATAGGGAAGCGTGCGTGCAGGTGTGTGAATTGACGGAGGCGTGCACGTTGTGCAGTGTCATCGGGAGGCATGCGAGTAGTTGTGTGAAACTTTGGTAGGCATGCCAACAGTCCGTTGCGCAGGCTCACCGGGAGGCGAGCCATCCGCGTGACCGCCGCCCGCCTCTCTCCCACAACTCCCACTGCTCCATATTAATGGTGCGCCCGAGCGGCCGCACCCCCCATCCTTGCTATGCACACACAATCCTCTCTCTCCACTTGCATCCAGGACGCCGCTCTCAGTCCTCAAATCCATCAGTGTATGAGGATGCTGCCGAAGCGTCCCATCGGAGGGAGTGGCGACACCGGGGCTGCTAAAGCACCGGAGCACGGCGTGGAGATGGAGACAGAGGTTGTCGTCACCGCCGGCGAGTTATCACTGCACCCTGACATCGTTGACGGCGTCGAGCTTCCACAGCCGAAGGTGGAGTTCCACACCGACCCCGACAACCACTCTGGCGACGACGAGTCCGACGACCACGCCGGCGATGACCTACATATGTGTCAAATAGATCGTAGGGTTTCTCAGGTTACTCCTGCCTCCCCCTTTTTGGAATAGAAATCATGTGGTTATGTTTTCTCAATCCATGAAATCTGAGTATGTTTCGTTAGATCCGTGTAGTGTATTGATTGTTTGAATGGTACAGGTGATAAGTGATTAGTTCTTTCATCTGTGCAAATTATTTCTTCTAGAAATCCGACTAGGATTAGTGTTCGTGCTAATAATTGCTAGCCAGGACTTGATAATTGATTTTTAATGACCTACATATGTTTGTGCCTGCCATTATTTTCTTAAGGATTGGTCTGTACATAGACGACTGTGCTTAAAAATCGAACCATAATCTCTGGATATGTATAAATAAATAGCCATAAATTCCTAATCCTACTTCGCGGCATGTAATCAGTGATTTGATGCCAAATTTGTTTTACTATTTGTATAGGTGCTGTCTGACGATGTGGACAGCGAGGATGAAGATGCCCAGAGGAGGTACAAGAGGCGAATCATGAGGGAACTTTATGCGGGAATGCATAACAGGCGTATTAGGGCCTGGAACGACGGCTATGGATGCCCGTTTTGCAACCACAAGATTCATGACGCGTATCTAAGTGTTCTGACGCATGCAAGAGGACGGGCCGTTGGCTCCTTCAAGCAGAAGTATTCTCGCAGGGTGGCGCACGACGCGTACGCTGAGTACCTGGAGAAGCTTCAGGATCGTGTCGGCCACATGTGAGATGATATGTGGGATGGATCGAACTATGTACGCTTGAGTATGCTTAATGACGGTTGAACTATGCTTATGTACATGTACGCTTATTATCTATGTCTGAGTATGTTAAATATTTCACCAAATTTTGGTAAAAATTACAATGGGGGACCAATAAACCAGGACGGAGGTAGTACGTCAATCACACATGGTTCCCAAAATTGGAACCGCGTGCAATGACTTTCATTTTGTCTGCTGCGTCAATCACACACTATTCTCCCTAGCAAACCGTCGCCCCCAAAATTCTTTGTGGACAGAAAACCCTCACCACCCAATTCAAAAAAGAAAAATAAAACCCTCACCATCCCCACGTCACAAAAACCCTCACCCCGCCCGTCACCACCTCGGCCCCTCCGGTACGTTCCCCATTCCAACCTGCACAAGCTCCTCTGCGTCTATGCGATGGCACCGCCTATCGCGGCAGTAAACACTTAGCTCGACGCTTGCCGCCGCCGCCAGGCTCCCGGCAAAGCCCACCACATTTCGCCACATCCACTTGCCGCCTCCTATCGCCATCGACTTTCTCGACGCTGCTCGTGGTCGACCCAGCTCTGCTCGGTTGGGGAATCTGCCGTACTGAGGGTTCTTTCTCATGGACGACAAGGTAACTAATTTACCGAGATATTATCTCATCTCTTATCCCAGTTCATCTGCCTACTTTAATCACCCGGCGGAAATCACCATGAATTCATTTTTATTCGAGCTAATTTGAGGGTTTTCTTTCATTCATAGAATGTACAATGCGCCGACACTTCAGGACTTGGCGACCGCAGCCAGAGATTCCATCTCATCGTAGCAGATAACTTGAGGACGCATGCGGTATGTTCAATCTCACCCTAAATCTGTTGGCATGGCCTACTTTCGTGAACATATTCCAAATATTGCAACATTTGGATAAAAGGTGCTACATGCACCATATTCGTCAAAGGGGATTTTCCCCCGCTTCTTTCTATATTAGGCAAATTAATGATGTATTGTTCTTTCGATTACTCTCATATTTCCATGACATCATGTTTTACCCTATCTGTTTAATTATACACTTTTGTCCTTCGATTTCAACTGTTGTATAGTTCTTTCAATTTGGGCCCATATTTGCATGTTACCATATTTTCTTTAACAATCCTACCATTTTCTGCAGGACATCCCTCGCTATGCAACAGATTATGTAGTGCACACTCTTGCCCTTTACATACATCAAGGCTCCACAAATGTCATACTGCACACAAACCATGGATTTACAATCGTTGCTACTGTAAGACTTGATGAACATGGTGACTCCTATTTTGGCACTGGATTTTGGAATGAAATTGCAAAGTTTTATGTCTTGAAGTCGGCACTAAAATTGCACTGCACATAGAAGGGCCTGGTCATGAGATATATGCTAACTTCCACGACAAAATAATCCGTTCGGACTTTGTTCGAAGTAAGTTTTCTTTTCAACTATCTGCATATGTTGACTTACCCAGCAATGTCAAATGAATTGTGTAGTATTTAAGCAACCAATTGTTATTCCCTTTTCTTACTATATTCCAACCTAATAACATCTAGTTACCAATACACTTTTATATTGCCCTGTTTTAATGAAATATTTCCTGTACTCCCATTTCTATCAGAAAGCGCCGCTGGCAAGGAGACTCCAGAGGTGGAGAACGAGGCTACCAACAACCGGAGGCGGGGCAAGCTAGAACCGCAAGCGACTCCAGCAGACCTAGACTTAATCAGCAGCCTCCCTGATGATATGTTGAGAGTCATCATCTCCCTCCTCCCAATCAAATATGGGGCGCGGACAACCCTCCTTTCCCGGCGGTGGTGCCCCCTATCGAACTCCAGCCCTCTCGACCTCATCGACGCCCACAAGCTCTGCCATGGCTATCGCAAAAGCTTGGATACGTTCTCCAAGATCCTCGCAGTCACCTTGGCCCAACCAAAGGCCTTAGAATGGGCAAGTTCAATTCCAACGACAAGGACCAAGCCAAGCTTGATGATTGGTTTCCGATCCCCCGCCCTAGATCAGCTTGAGGAGCTCACTTTTGATGATGGGTATATGCGGCGCTGCCAACGTCCGCACTCCGCCTCGCGCCCATGTTGCGCGTCGCCAAGTTCAGGAACTGCCATTTCCCGCCCCTTAATGACGCGCCCGCTCTTATTCTACCACGACTGAAGCACCTCGAGCTCGTCGCCGTCTGCCTCTGAAAATGTGACATGCTGCGCCTCCTTCGTGGCTGTACTGCACTCGAGTACCTTCGTCTTCAGGCGATTAATGGGTTGAGTACCTTCCACATCAAGTCCGTGACTCTCTGGACTATTTATGTGTGTTGCTGGTGCGGCAGGAAGACATCACAAAAGGTAGACCACGGTATGGTCATCCAGGACACACCTGCACTTGAGAGTAAACCTGGGGATTGTTTTCGTATAAGCGGGTGTATTGGTTCAGTTTAATCAAGTGGGCTTCTTTGGTTTGGTTGCTAATGGATTGTATCTGCTAATAGTTTGGTTGGGTTCAGTTTCGTGTGAATAATAGGTGGGTATGTTCAGGTATGGGCTTCAACAGTTTGGTTGGGTTCCAAACCATTTCCTGAGATTGGTTTGAACTTCGTAGGTCTGCTCGACAACTCACTCTTTCCCTATTCCTGTAGCCGCTGCCACCTGTCCCCGTCCCGGCGTTCCCGCCCACGTGATGCTGAGCCGCAGTGCCGCATCAAAGGAGAGTCGTCCAGCGGCGCGGGCGGAAGCGTGGACACCCTCGTGGAAGCAGAAGATCATGCTTAGCTCGTGACTCGCAGGCGCGACGGCGGCCGCGCGCATGCACGAGGTCCGCCGCACTGACAAGAACGGTCAGCGTCGGCACCGGAGGTGCATCGCTCTGCTCGACCACTGCCTCGCTCAACCACTCCTTTACAAGCTGTTTACAAAGACAAAGAGATGGGAGCAGCACCAGGCCATTCGCCATGAAAGTAGGAGGCAACATGGTATGGAACTGTTGTTCACCCATTGGCTAAAACCATGGTTTCAACCATCGGCTCAGTTTAGTTTAGGTGGAGTGAGGACGTGGTTTAGTTTGGTTTGGGTTTATATAAAAATTAAAGAGGTTTAGTTAGGTTCACTTTGCCCAAATTGATCATGCGGGTTTAGTTGAGGTTTAGTTCAGTTCCCCAACCGTTCTCAAATTTACTTGCTAGATTACTTGTAGTTGATCAAGAAGGTACAATAAGAATCAATGTCATTTATGCGCTAAAATTGACAGTGGTGGGCTACTCGTCTGAAAAATACTCCAAACTTGTGTAGGTGTACAAAACTAGGGGCACATTTTGTACCCCTTTACCTGTGCACGGGTAGTCAGAGCCGCGCCCGCGATCACACCAAGCAGAGCGAGGAGGTGAGCCAAGGTAAGACCGAAGACCAAGATGGCCAAAGCAACGACAAGGACCAAGGCCACAAAGACCAGGTGGACGAAGCAGGTTTCCCCGGCAAGGACCCTTGCCGAGGCAGCCCCGGCAAGACCCTTGCTGGGGCAGCTCGCCCCACACCAACGGAGTGAGCCACCCTTGAGCCCACGATCCCTAACGCCATCATCCGCGTGGGGCTGTGGCTCAAGAGCACCTCCAAGGTGGCATGCAGATCTTTGTGAAGACAAAGAATAGTCAAAATCAAATGTGGATAGAAAGGCAGCCATCCTCACCGAAGAAACCCGATCTTGCCAGGGACGCCTGCGCGCCACGGCAAGACCCTTGCCGGGCCACCCGGCAAGGCCCTCGCCAAGCGCACCAGCAGGGCCACCGTCGGGCCCGCACCAGCCAAGTCTCCGCCGCCGTTCGCATGCAGCTGCCGACCCAACCAGCTGGGCAGGCACCTGCGTGGCAACATGCAGCCCTTCGTGGAGGCTCCACTACCGCACCACCGCAGCTGCCTGCCTGCCTACATGGCACCGCATGCACCGCTGACTAGGGCGCGCGTCGAAGCTTGGAGGAGCGGCGACAGACGGGACGGGCCTCGCCCCCGTCCCCGATAAAGCGAAGGGACACCTAAGCCTTGCATTAAATGCGCTTTGTCCTGTAATACCAGGATAAGCTTGCAACACTGTTGCCTTTCCACCTCCTGTGTGCCACTGTGGCAACCCCATTTTTGTATAAAAGGAGGCCCAAGGCGACGAGGGGAAGGATTCGGCTTTTTGGAGCTACTTACACTCCGTAGCTAGCTCAAGAACTCAGAATACATCCACCAAAGCAGGACTAGGGTTTTACGCATCCTCGCGGCCCAAACCTGGATAAACAAACCGCGTGCTCTGTATTAGACCCACTCTTCTCTTAACCCGCGCCCGCAACGCGGTAAGATTCTTGTGATCCCATAGGTGTCGTTTCCCACCGACATCTTTGGCGCGCCATGTAGGGGGCGCGTTTGTGAGAATCTAGTCTGGTAGTTAGCCTAGCGGTTCTTCGTCGCCACGGCCCCTAATAAGAAGACGGCCCGCAGCGATCGGCTCCTTGGGGGCGAACGGCCCGTCTTGGCAGTGCGAACGAGCAAGCGGACCGGTCACGTCTGAGACTCGAGCGGCGGCCCGCGAACACCAGCACCACCCAGGCAGTCGGAGCCTGGCAAGCGGCGTCGTTTGTGCACCAGACGATCGTCCCCACGCCGCCATATCCAAAGACGGAGCTGGGCCCCCTGCCGACGGCACGGGGCCCTCCAGGGGTGTCGTTGCGCCGACTCCGGGCGGCGCAGCGACCTCCAGGACGCATACACCAGCGACCACCGCGCGTTCTTCCCATGGTATGCGCGCCGAACAGTGTCACCACGTTGGTGACCCTCAGCACCGCCATGGGAAGAGCCTTGTGCGTTGTCAGTAAGACGAAGGAGTTAACCACACTCGCCGAAGCGCTGGTGAAAATGGCACGCAGCCGCTGGGTCGTGACAGAGCTCCTTCTAACATAGTTAGAAGTCAAAGCGCATCGTGATCCACTCAGTTGTCGCTGCCACCCACGCCAGCAGAAGCCTTTGCGCGCGCACAGCTGCTCCTCGACTTCCCTCCCGCTGCGGAGAAGCTCGATGAGTGGAGGGCCACCATCCGGAGCCTCGTAGCCGTCGCGAACAAAGACGATCCGCGACCGGCGCGGCGCTCGGCTCGGCGCTCCACCGAACCACCACATGTTGGCGCTGGGAGGACCGGGGGAGCTGCGGCCACGGTGCACTCTCCTCCTCATCGCCAGCCGCCGCGGGCGTCGGCCCGTCGCAACGACGCTGGTGATAACATCTCCATAGCGTCGTCCGATCCGCGGACCCTCCACGACCAGCGCCAGGTCCTTCGGGAGCGAGCTCACGAAGACGCTCGAACCACCGTCGAGCGCCGGCACGAAACGCGCCGCCAGTCAGACAAGCCAGTCAGACAAGCGGGCAGGACCCACTACAGACCACCCGGCACCGGGGGGCCCCGGCGGCCTACCTTACGAGGTGGGCTGCCCGGCTTTTACCCGTGAGCTGAGGCAGTTCTAGTGGACGTCCCACCGCATGTTCAAGCCCGACGTCGGCGAGAAGTACATCGGCAAGACCCATCCGTCCGAGTTCCTCAGCATCTACACCATCGCGATGCAGACCGCTGGGGCTCGTGACGCCAAGGTGCTTGCCAACTACTTCCTGCTGGCGCTCAAGCCCAATGTAATGTCCTGGTTGATGCACTTGCCGGCTGACTCCATCTCTTCCTGGTCAGATATGTGCCACGAGTTCATTGGCGCCTTCACACGAGGCCACCAAGCTCATGGCCAGGCCAGTCATTTGCATACCATTCCCCAGAAGAAGGGGGAGACCCTGCACAAGTACATCCAGAGATTCAGCCGAGTGCAGTACAACATCCCCGACGTTCATCCCGCTGCTGTGATTAGCACGTTCCATCAGAACGTGCGCAATCGCAAGATGTGCAAGGAGCTGGCAATGACCAAGGTTAAGGATGTGGCTGAGCTCTATGTTCTGGCCGATAGGTGCGCCCGGGCTGAAGAGGGAAGGAAGTACCCCGGCGAGGATGCCGGCGCGGAAACCGACTCTACCGATGAGGATGCTGCCGCCCGACGAAGAAGGGCCGGCGTCGCAACAGGAAACGCAAAGGCAAAGCCGTGCTTGCCGTTTAGGGATCTGACGACACCGGTGCCGGCAAGAATGTCAAGGCAGACGGCCCCGGCAAGGAGATTGCCGGGTGCGCCGCCTGCCGGGCCTTGGCAGCTACCGACAAGCCAGGAAGCTCCGGCAAACAATACTGCAAGATCCATCGCACCAAGGGCCATGATCTCCAGTACTGCCGACAAGTCGAGCTGCTTGCTGAGAAGCAAAAGGCTGAGTATGAAAGGCGGGACAAGGATAAGGACCAGGATGGCGCTGAGGGATCCGGCAAGAAGCATGGCGGCCAAGGAGGTGGCCCCGGCAAGGACAACCAACAAGAGAGGCCCGTCCGGGGCCGCGACAAGAAACAAGAAGACGACGATCACGACGAGGACGACGAGTCTGGTGAGCAAGGGTTCCAGAAGGCTACGGAGGCCATGTGCGTCGATGGCGGTGCCTCGCTGCATACCTCTCACCGCCAGCTCAAGCAGTGGGCGCGTGAGATTACAATGTGATGCGTCGTTCGGCCTTCGAAGCGGTGAAGTGGTCGGCCGCCCCTCATCTTTGACGCCGAGGACCACCGACCGCACTATCAGCGGTCGGTGTTTGCCATTGTTGGTCTCGCCAACAATACGCAACCTCGTGGTGAACAAGATGTTGGTTGACGGCGAGGCCGGCCTGAACCTGATCTCGCCTGTCGTGATCAAAAGGTTGCAAATCCCCGATGGAGACCTCGAGGAAACGGGCACGTTTCAAGGGGTCAATCCGGGGAGGAGCCAGCCGAAGGGAAAGGTCACGCTGCCCGTGACATTTGGAGGAGAATTGAACTACAGAACGGAGAGGATCGTCTTTGACGTAGCCGAGATCCCCTTGCCCTACAACGGGATCCTCGGCCGCCCGGCACTGGCCAAGTTCATGGTGGTGTCACACTATGCCTACAACATGCTGAAGATGCCCGGGCTTTTGACCATCATCTCCGTCCCCTCCGACAAGAAGGACGCGCTGATCTACGCCGACCAACTCTACCGGGAAGCAGTCGCAGCAGCTGCCGTCAAGGCCCCTGCTCCTGCCGCCGAAGGACCGGGAGGAAAGAAGGAGCCCGGCAAGACCTCTTGCACCCACTCCGGCAAGCGCACCTCTTCGGGGTGTTGTGCTACCGTTGAGGATGTGGCAGAGAGCTCTGCCGACAAGAGCAAGAGAACCAGAGCCGAGCCGCCGCAGACCAAGAAGGTGCCCATCACGGAGGACGACACGGGAGCGGCCTTTATCATAGGCTCCGCCCTCGATAGCAAATAGGAAAGCGAGTTCATCACCTTCCTGCGGGAAAATGTCGACGTGTTTGCATGGAAAGCGTCTGACATCCCCGGTGTTCCCAGTGAGGTGATTGAGCACCACCTAGCTGTCAGCCCCCACGCGCGGCCCGTCAAGCAGAAGGTCAGAAAGCAGGCTCTGGAGAGGCATGAGTTCATGATAGAGGAGATCAGGAAGTTAGAAGCGGCAGGTTTGGTGAGAGGGGTGCTCCATCCGACGTGGTTGGCCAATCCGGTGGTTGTGCGCAAGGCGAATGGGAAGTGGAGGCTGTGTATCGATTACACAAATATCAATAAGGCTTGTCCTAAGGACCCCTTCCCATTGCCGCGCATCGACTAGATTGTTGAATCCACGGCCGGGTGTGATCTGTATCATTCCTCGATGCCTACTCAGGCTACCACCAAATCTTCATGACAAGAGAAGATGAAGAGAAGACATCATTCATCACCCCATGTGGTACGTATTGCTTTTTATGGATGCCTTTCGGGTTGAAGAGTGTTGGCTCAACGTTTGCAAGAGCAGTCCAAATTCGTTTTGAACCTCAGCTCCATAGAAATATGGAAGCCTACATGGATGAGATAGTGGTCAAAACTAAGGACGGGCCGACTCTTGTGCAAGACCTAGAAGAGACATTTGCCAACCTGCGCAAGATCAACCTCAAGTTGAACCCTGAGAAGTGCGTCTTCGGCGTCCCGTCCGGCAAGATTCTTGGGTTCTTCGTGTCAAAGCGCGGGATTGAGGCAAACCCAGACAAGATCAAGGCAATTGAGCAGATCGAGGCGCCCAAGTGGATCAAGGATGTGCGTCACCTCACCGGCTGCGTTGCTGCCATTAGCCGGTTCATCTCCAAGTCCGCCGAGCGTGCCCTTCCCTTTTTCAAGATCTTGAAAAAGGCGGGCCCAATAGAGAGGACCCCAGAAGCCGAGGCCGCACTGTAGGACCTGAAGAAATAACTGTCCTCCACGCCAATACTAGTCGCGCCTAAACCACAAGAGCCGTTACTGCTATATCTGGCAGCGACGAATCAGGTGGTCAGCGCCGCACTAGTGGCATAGAGGGAGGTCGACGAGGAGGCAGCAATGGCGGCAGGACCCGCGGATGGCAAGCTGAAGATTCCCCCGGCAGGGCCTGGTGCCGACAAGGCGCGGCCCCCGACAGAGTCTGGTGCCACCGAGGCGATGCCCGCGCGGTCGAGTGAAGTGGTGCCTAAGAAAAAGATGATGCAGCACCCGGTTTACTTTGTCAGCTCCCTCTTGCAGGAAGCTAGGTCAAGGTATTCCAGTGTGCAAAAATTGCTCTTCGGCCTCCTTATGGCCTCGAGGAAGCTGTGTCACTACTTCTAGGCCCACGAGATCACTGTTGTCTCCCGCCTCCCGTTGCAACAGATACTGCACAACCCGGATGCAACCAGAAGGATTGTGGAATGGGCCTTGGAGTTGTCAAGATTCGGCTTAAAGTTTGAGAGTACCTCGACAATTTAGAGCAGCGTTTTGGCGGAGTTCATCGCGGAATGGACCTCGACGCCTGATGAAGAAGTCCAGGAGACTACTCTCCCCGGCATGGAAGCAGACCGCAACTGGATCATGTACTTTGATGGAGCCTTCTCGCTACAAGGCGCCGGTGCCGGTGTGCTGCTCGTCGCGCCCACCGGAGAGCACCTCAAGTACGTGATCCAGATGCACTTCCCCAAGGAGATGTCCACCAATAACACCGCCGAGTTGGAGGGATTGCTTGCCGGTCTCAGGATCGCGGCAGACCTCAGGGTTAAGAAGCTCATCGTCAGGGGTGACTCGCAGCTCGTTCTCAGGTAGGTCAACAAAGATTATCAGAGCCCACTGATGGAAGCATACGTAGATGAGGTGAGGAAGCTGGAGGAACGCTTTGGCGGTATCCAGGCGGAGCACGTCCCTCGAGTGGAGAATGACATCGCCGATTACCTGTCAAAGCATGCCGCATTCAAGCTACCTGTGGAACCAGGTACCTTTTTGCTCCGGTTAACTCAGCTATCGTCGATCCATCAGTATGGCAGAGCAAGCGGAGAAAATCAGGTCCCGGTAAGTACTTTCCTACCGAGCCCCCCGGGGCTGCCGGCAAAGGTGTTGCCGCGGACGCTGAGCCTGCCCAAGAGCCACTGGCTCCGGCGGGGCATCAGGCCCTTTTAGAGACAGCCGCTCCCATGGCGGAAGAGATGCCTTTAGTCCTTGCCGTCGAGCCTCAGGCTCCGGCATGGGCGCAACATACCGTCCAATTCCTCCAAATAGGGGAGCTTCCCGAGGAGCAGGAAGAAGCGGAGAGAGTAGCCCGTCGGTCCGCCCTGTACCAATTCGTCGATGACGTCCTGTACCGGAGGAGGCCAAACGGTTCAAGTGCACCCCCCGGGAGGAAGGACTAGAGCTGTTGGCAGAGATACATGGAGGCATATGTGGTTCCCACATAGGGTCAAGGGCACTTGCCGGGAAGGCGTTCCGGCAAGGTTTCTTCTGGCCCACCGCCCTCCAGGATGCGACGGCACTAGTCACCAATTGTGAAGCGTGCCAGTTCCATTCAAAGAAGCTTCATCAACCAGCTCAAGCCCTTCAAACAATCCCTCTCTCCTGGCCATTCTCGGTCTGGGGGCTCGATATACTGGGACATTTCCCCCGCGCTGTCGAGCGCTTTGAGTACTTGTATGTTGCAATCGACAAGTTCACAAAGTGGCCAGAGGTGGAAGCAGTGAGGAAGGTGACTGCTCAGTCAGCCGTCAAATTCTTCAAAGGACTGGTATGCCGTTTTGGTGTGCCAAACAGAGTCATCACCGACAACGGCACGCAGTTCACAAGCCACACCTTCATGCAATATATCCGAGACCTCGGCAGCAAGGTCTGTTTTGCTTCCGTGGCACATCCACGGAGCAAGGTCCAAGCGGAGAGGGAAATGCTGAAGTGTTGCGAGGCTTGAGAACGAAGACCTTTGACAAGCTGCACAAGAGTGGAAGGTGCTGGATTGATGAGTTGCCGGCGGTTCTGTGGGGACCCCGACTCATAAGTCGTGATCACCGAATGCACGTGTACAGTGATCCCAGAGATCAATGCTCACTGAACACACAGAAGCTGAATAACAAGAGTCTTACATCCATACATACCGTCTTACACAAATTATGACCATTATGGTCAAGTCTTACATAGATAAAGCCATAGGGGCTGAATACAAATAAACTTAAGCAGCGGAAATTCTTCGTTGGTAAGTAGAACCCATGCCATCCGCCTTAACCCTACAGGCATTCTGACTGGGAAACGTCCTAGTTCACATGTTCGTCTCCAAAGAACTCTTCTTCGAACTCCGGTTCTTCCATGCCTGGCCAATTAAATAACCAGTGGCAAACCAATGAGTATTTGAATGTACTCGCAAGCAACCCATGATTTGGTTCAAAGTAACAATGCAACTGTACATCAAGTAAGCAACCTAGCTTCAAGCTAGTTGAGATGTCCTACCAACTTGTGAGGTGTGCATCAATGAACATGGGTAACCTTGAGAACAGGTTACAAATATCAACAAAAATAGAATTTGAATCAATGCCATGCCTTTCAACATGTCAAGTCACCACCTTGACACTAAGAGTTCCTTTCCACACACACATGCACCGAGATTGTAAAATTTCTGGACATAGTTTAAGTAGCACCTCCCAACTGTCCATGACCGTGGACTCGGCTATTCGAATAGTTTGACACTCTGCAGAGGTTGCGCACTTTACCCACAAGATCCGGGAAGCTTTCGTGTCATCCACGATCCCGCAGTACCTCAAGTACTCGGGGGAAGCACCCGATCACTATCTTTCCCTAGACAACACTAACAAGGAGTCCACTCATTGATACACGGCCCTCGTGTATAAGCAAAAGATCGTGGGACTCTGCCCTTTTCACATTATTACGCATACACGAAGGGACCAACGGTGTGTCTGGTGCCCTATGAAAACAGTCATGGCTGTCCTACCTGGCATGACCCCGTCCCGAGAGAGAGCACCAACTCTCCCCCGTCACTAGTAATGCGGGCTCCAAGCTAGTATCAGCCTAGGTAATCAATAATGCCCCGCCCCATAAAGGGGTAGAGTGGTTGCACATGTTTGGTTGGGACGGTAATCACACATAAATCTAATCCATCATTTTACACACACACACCAAAAGCTCTCTTTAGTACACCACTTCTTCCTCAAGTGGTGACCTTAGTTAAACATCTCCCAAGGGCATTAGGGGCACCCAATGGGGTTTTCGAAAGAACGTAACCATGAAGAGTTCATGGTACACATGCATCATTATGCATCAACTAGTTTCTTGAAAATACAATCATGAACAAGGTAAGATCATGGGTAGGTATGCATCATGGGGTTGTTCACAACAAGTTTTACCACCGTCATATTTCATCATCATGCAGTCGGAAAAAGGGTACCGATGAACAAGAGGGGTGTCATGGTCAAAGGGCTTCTTTCCTTGTTTGGCTTGGTCTTCAAGTTCTTCAAATCCTTCTCCTTCTTCTTCTTCAGCAACTTCGTCTAATACGGGATCTAATCGTCGCAAGAAAATAACGAGAAAATAAGGCAATAGTAAAACAGAAAAACCAAAGTGCTCAGAAAAATGTCAACTCATTTTTGATAAATTCTAGGGGGAAATCTAAGAAGGGGAAAATTACCAGTTATGGATTTGGAGTTGTAGAATAGGAGAAATGGATTTTCAGAGGGGAATATAAATGCTCAAATTTGAATTTAAATTTGAACAGTGCAGAAAAGTTTGATGGATATTTATGAAACTTACACCATTAAATAGGTGGGATTTTTAGAAGAATTTAGGAGTTGGAATTATTGCATTTGGATTATTATTTAATCATGTGGAATTATTTGAAATATAACAGAAAAAGAAAAAGGAAATGGCCATGTCCTTTGGGCGGAAAAGGCCACAAGGCAGCAGCCCGAAGCGATTTGGCCCAGCGAGCTAGCAAGGCCAGTTTTTAAACCTGACGGGCCGGGCCCAGCTGCCAGTGGGAGAGAGAGGGGGCGAGGGAGAGGTGAGGATGACAGGCGGGGCCCGCCTGTCATCTCTGACCTCCGACCAGAGGGTCGGCGTGCTCACCGGCGACGTTTCCGAGCACGGCGGGGTGAGCTGATGGCACCGTTGGACTCCTCGCCGTGTCGCCATTCGGGTGGTGCCAGAGTTGGCCGGAGGGGAGCAGTGGTTCGCCGGCGACGAGGTCTTGCGGCGGAGGAGCTTCGGGTGGTGGTCGTTCCGGTCGACTCCGGCTGCAAACGAGGCGGGGGAGAGAGGGGAAATGATCAGTGGGAGGAGGCGGTTTCAGATCGGGGAAGAGGAGGAGCGGGGAAGGCATGTACCTTGCAAACTCCGGCGAGCCGAAGCGGCGGAGCTCGAGCCCGATCTCGATCTCGTGTGCTCCTGGAGACGAACTGGGGGTGCAGGGTGATGATTAGGGGAGTGAGAGAGCGAGTGGTGAGGAGAGGAGGGCTCGTGGAGGCCCTTAAATAGGCGAACGATGGGGTGCCGTGGACCCGTGCGCCGGTGAGCTCCTGCTCGTTGCCACAGGGCTCGGGAGGAGTTGGCGTCGTGTCTGGGGTGTTGCTGGGTGTGGACTACACCGAGGGGAGCTAAGGGAGAGAGCGGGGAGGGGTCAGAGACACCGCACGTGTGAGCCGTGCCATTGGCGTGCTCGGGCGGCCAGCGCGCGTGCGAGCTGGGGCGAGAGGAGGGAGAAGGAAGAGGGGGACCAGGGCTTAGCATGCTGCGGACGCCGAGGCGCATCGTCGGGCGTGCTGGGGAGGCCCGAGGTGGCCGGAGGCGGTTGGAAGGGGGCGGCTACAGTGCGGGAGCGCACTGTAGCGCCCTCCAGAGCACGCAAATGGCTGGCATAGCCATTTTTATGCAATGTGGGCGCGTCCAAAGGTTTGTGGTAGCTCTAGGGGGAAGTAAAGAAGTGGGCTGTGGCCTTGGATGCCCTGGGGTGCCAGTAGGAGAGGAGAGAGGTAGAAGAAGAGGGAGGGAGGGGCTGTTCATGGAGGTAAATGGGGGTATTTTACCCCTTAATCATTGAGCAATGGCCAGGGGAGAGCTACTGGAGGTAGAAGAGGTCTAGGAGGAGCTGTGGTAAGAAGTAGAACTCATGGAGAAGAGTGGAAGAGGTCAAAGTAGTTGTTTTAGTAAAATGGCAGAAGGTGTTTGTTGATGGTTTGGACAGGTAAATGAATTCCATTTGGCATGAGACTCCACAGGGTGGAGTTTCACATACAATTAGGGCCTTACACCCATTTTGAGCTTATTTGGGCAAAGTTCACAATGTAACTTTTGTAAACACTAGAAATTAGCAAAAATGAACTGGTGTAGATCTAGTTGAGCAAATCACTTCTCCTTGATGCACCATTTGGTGTAGTGGCCTCATTTTTCATGTGCACATGCTCACAAAAGTTGGGGTCAAGGAGAGAAAGTTGGTAGTACAAAGTTGTTCAAATTTGGTTCTGGTCAGAGAGGGTTTTGGGGCATTTTGGTGAACCAAAATGACCTGGATTGACATGAGGCTTTGCAAGGTGATCACAATATGAAATTGTGACTTGCTGGATTTTCCTTGGATTTTTATGAAAATATTTCCTGTAGAAATATTTCAAATCCTTGAAATGGGCAGAAATGGTTTTGGGAGGTTTTGTCCAATAACATGACCATGTGTTGAAACTCTTATATATGGGAAATATATGCCCACTGAGTTTCCCTGATTTTTGTTAAATATTTTTAAAACAATAAAAATATTTTTTTCTTATTAAAGACCATTTCTGGCCTTAAGAAAAAGCTTTTAAATAAGATAGGAAAATAACTTTTAAAATTATATTTTTGTGGTTTATGGTAATCCTATATCTAATAGGTTTCAGATATACTCTTTGAAATATTTTTCATACCCTAAATCAAGTACTTGCAGTGCAAACCTCAATTCAGGGGGTTTTGGAAAACTAAATTTTGAAAATTCTTTTTGGCCAAATTATTTTTGTAAGTAAATACTATATTTCTCTATACACATGGCATGATCATTGGGCAGAAGTTTGGGGCAAGGAGATGAGGTATAGAAGGTGAAGCTATGTTGACTTTTAAGAGCACTAGAAAACACAGAGAGAGAACCAACTCAAATAAAAAGTCAAATAATGAAAAAGTTTTTGTCAAACCACACTTTATCATGATATATTAGCTTAGATGTTGTGCCATGAAAATCAGGGTGTGACAGGTTCTTTGGTCGATCAGGACGACGCCAAATCGAGCCACCGTCCAGACACCTTTTGCCCTGGTATACGGGGCGGAAGCAGTTCTCCCCACGGAACTCATATACGGGTCACCTCGAGTGCTCGCTTATGACGAGCTTGAGCAAGAGCCGTTGCGCCAAGATGACGCGACGCTCCTTGAGGAAGATCATCTTCGGGCGGTTGTGAGAGCGGCACGCTACCAACAAGCCTTGCGCGCTACCATAGCCGCAAGGTTCATGCCCGAAGATTTGAGGAAGGCGACCTTGTTCTTCGGCGCGTTCAGTCGGCCAAGAATTCCAACAAGTTGACGCCGAGGTGGAAAGGCCCTTCTCGGGTAATACGAGTCACCAGTCCTGGCGCAGTCCGCCTGGAGACCGAGGATGCCGTACCAGTGAGCAACTCCTGGAACATCGAGCATCTTCACGAGTTTTACCCATAAGGCGCGGCTTGCCGGGCCTCCCGGCAAGCCACCTTTTTGTACGAGCTTTGTCAACAAGGCATGTGACCCTCTGTACAAAGCCGGTATGCAGACCGAGCATAAATAAATGAAGCGCTGGCGCCCTAAGTTATAGCATGCATGCTAGGTCGAGTCTCGTCCTTGGTTAGGGTTGATAGTGCTTAGCGGCGGCTAACCCCTATCTTAGAGGTCGAGTGCGCGTCTCTCTGTTCTTCTCTGTCTTCGTTGGTTCGCAGGGCACATGAATATCCTTGCCGAGCTGAAGAAAGGGGACGGACCGGCGTCCGGGCCCCGGCAAACCAGTATTGCCAGGGGCTACAAGAGCAATGATCCACCCGCGGCAAGCCAAGGTTGCCGGGGGCTGCAGATACAGATAAGTTATCTATCCCTTATCATGCATTTCGTTATGGACTGAGGCATGTGAAACCTTGTTTTATCCTTAGGCTACCGTGCTCCCATCATTCCGGACCCTAGGACTCGTTTCCTGGGACCGAGTTTGGTCGTAGTCGCGACAGCAAGGAAATGAAACGAGGAGCCTAAGCCCACCTCATCCCTGCCTCCGCCAAGGGCGTGAGAAAGGTCAAGCAAAGTGGGGGGACGGAGAGGCCAGTTGCCGGAAGAGAAAACGTTTATCTTAAAGGTAACGAGGATTTACTCCTTGTCGTGGGTTTTACCTGCGAACGAAAAACCCGGCAAACATCCCTTTTTCATTAAAAAACATTCCGTACAGGTACAGTTCATACGAAATGAAAAACATGAACGAAGGGATTACAAGTTTTAAATTCAATAGAGGCCCGCGGTCTTACGAGCAAGAAAAGAGATATGATGCCCGTAATCCCTTTCTTGTCCCTCTCCTCAGGAGGTAGGTCAAGGAGGCCAAAAGGGCAAAAGGGGCGCCTAGGCGAGCTATGAGTGGCAGAAGTCACCAAGAGGACATCTTGGTGGCCGCCCAAGGGCTGGATGGTGATGGCGGCGCCGGAGGCGGAGCTCGAGCAATGGCGGCAGGCGCCGGTGCTGACGAAGGTGTCGGTGCCCGCGTATTCCGACTTGACGACCTTGCCGCCCGCCCTCTTGCTCTTCCGCAACCTCTCAACGCCAGCCGCCCAAGGAGACGACCCCTAGAAGTTCAAGGAGCCAGCGACACGGATGATGGGGTACCCGGTGCCGCTCGGAGCGGCGCCCGACGCCTAGTTGGACCCGTCATCCTGTCGCCCACTAGCCTCGTCGTCGCTGCCGTTGTCTTCCTCGCCACTCTTGCTCGAGGAGGAATCTTCGTCGTCAGAAGAGCTCTCCACGCAGCACCTTACGCGAGTCCCGAAGTGACCGAAGATCTTGACGGAGAGGAGGCCACCCTCCATTAGTTTGATATGGAGAGTGAGCCCATCCATCAAGCTGTGGAGGCGAGCGAAGGTCTTCCACCCTCGGTGGAGATACATGCATGAGGAGCGGGGAACTCGATGTCAGCCCATGTGGCGTTGTTCCCGCAGCCACTCATATGCAGCCGCAACGCCTGCGGCGGATCCATCTCCATCTCCCCCGCGAATGGAGCCGCGAGGCGAAGGCGGCGACGCGGTGGCCGGTGCAGCCTAACGAAGAATTCGCAGGGGTTGTCCCCGGCATGGCCCTCCATCGGAGGAGGAGCTGCTGGCGGAGGGGAGGCTGATCTGCCGCACCGCCCTCTTCTTCCCCGAGCACTGCGACCTCTGCCCCGGCCTCGCCCCCTTCCCCTCGCTGCCGGCTCTGCCGCCGTGGGTGCAGAAGGAGGAGGGACGCGTTGTCGAGCGGTGACCCTCTCCGCCACCGTCGAAGGACCGGGATTCCCTTTCTCCATGACGAATGAAAGGAAGGGGTGGAAGCAAAGGGAGGTTGAAGAAGGAAGAATGCGGGATGCCATCTCCCCATCCCGCTCTTTATAAAGGAATGGGGTTGGGGCTCGACCGCCCCATTCGACCAATCAAGACACGGGAGGGGCAGGGAACCAGGACCGACCCGCTGCCCCAACCAGCGACGGCTCGGTTTCCCGCCTCCACTGTTTGCCACCCCGAAGTGCATGAAAGACGCGTGGCAGGCGTGCAGAACCGAGGGGACAAGTGAGGCGACCTCTGCCCACCCCGTGATCGTGGGAGTGGACGCCTTGAAGATCGCGCCCCGGCCCCATTTAGTAAATGAGCCGCACCTCCACGCCCACTCCCTTTACGGGGAAGGTGCGAGCCGCCTCATTACTACGATGGGACGCATGCGTGTGAAAACCGCCCCACGCATGCCGCCCACATCACGCACGCCCTTCCACGCCGTGCCGCTCACGTGGGTCGTGGGAAGCATAGCGCGCAAAAAATATTAGCACGGTAAAAACCGCCCCGCCTGCCCGCGCACCGTTTTGGGCCTGACCCAACAACGTGTCGCGCTTATGTGTGGCCCAGGCCCAGGGGCTCATGTCGGTGTACAAAACTAGGGGCACATTTTTGTAGCCCTTTACCTATGCACGGGCAGTCAGAGCCGCGCCCGCAACCACACTAAGCAGAGCGAGGAGGTGAGCCAAGGTCAGACCGAAGCCCAAGATGGCCAGAGCAACGACAAGGACCAAGGCCACAAAGATCAGGTGGACGAAGTAGGTTTCCCTAGCAAGGACCCTTGCCGTGGCAGCCCCGGCAAGACCCTTGCCGGGGCAGCTAGCCCCACACCAACGGAGTGAGCCACCCTTGAGCCCACGATCCCTAACGCCATCATCCGCGTGGGGCCAGGGCTCGGGAAGGCACCTCCAAGGTGGCATGCAGATCTTTGTGAAGACAAAGAATAGTCAAAATCAAATGAGGATAGGAAGGCATCCATCCTCACCGAAGAAACCCACAAGACCCCCTGCAAGATCCTTGCCGGGGATGCTGCCAGCATACGGCAAGACCCTTGCCGGGCCACCCGGCAAGGCCCTCGCCAAGCGCACCAGCAGGGTCACTGTCGGGCCCGCACCAGCCAAGTCTCTGCCGCCGTTCGCATGCAGCTGCCGACCCAACAAGCTGGGCCGGCACCTGCGTGGCAACATGCAGCCCTTCGTGGAGGCTCCACCACCGCGCCACCGCAGCTGCATGCCTGCCTACATGGCACCACATGCACCGCTGGCCAGGGCGTGTGTCGAAGCTTGGAGGAGCGGCGACGGACGGGACGGGACGGGCCTGGCCCCCGTCCCCGATAAAGCGAAGGGAAACCTAAGCCTTGCATTAAATGCGCTTTTTCCTGTAATACCAGGATAAGCTTGCAACACTGTTGCCTTTCCACCTCCTGCGTGCCACTGTGGCAACCCCTTTTTTGTATAAAAGGAGGCCCAAGGCGACGAGGGGAAGGATTCGGCTTTTTGGAGCTCGTTACACTCCGTAGCTAGCTCAAGAACTCAGAATACATCCACCAAAGAAGGACTAGGGTTTTACGCATATCAGGTGGGTCCATTGGTGTGTAGTTTGTAGCACTTTAATTTGTGGGTCGAAATTTGTTCCATTCCAGGTGGACTATCGGTGTGTAGTTTTGTAGCTTATTTGTAATAATTGAAGAGAACAATAGAGTTTTTTTGCAATAATACCATGGTGCGACGTTGAAATCAAGAATGGACGTGCGAGAGAGGGATGACCGAGCCAGACGGAAATCAATTGGGGGAGGTGCGGGATTTGCAACGGTGTTTGGAGTAGTTGTGGGCCGAATGCTACGAAAATATAATCTAAACCAACCGGAATAAGTGCCTACACATTTTAATCCAAGGTTGGAGTCCCCCTAGCAATGTAAATAGCTCCAGCTTTGCGAGGGATGGAGAGGTAGCTTCAATGTGTGGAATATACGGCGTGAGAAACCAAGGTCAATCGAGAGACATATAGATGGAGAGACAAAGTGAGTGTGGTCCAACATTCATTGAAAAGATATATATGCTCTGGAGAGATATTGTCCGATTGAGCTTTTGGGAAGGGTGAGGGCTGTAAGATAGAGGTTGAGTGTAACAGCTTGGATTTTGGCCCTTTTCTTTTTCTTTTGATTTATTTGGTTTTTTTGCTCTTTTTTTCTTTTTGGAGTGGTTCTGTGGCCTTGCCACCTGGGAAATCATCCTCATTCCCCCTCCCAAGTGGCTCATCATTCTCAAAACCTTGCCAAGATCATGTCACTTCACTCCTTGACCAAACCCTAATTTCTTTTTCTAGGGAATATTCCTTTTTCTATTAAACCCTATCTGCCCTAGGTTGTGAAGCAACCTATATTTCTGTCCATCCAAAAATTCCCAAATAATTCCCATAATTTGTTTGGGTCATATGTTGCTTTAATATGCCCAAACTTTCCTGTCCTAGCCCAAGAATAATTCTCCCAAAATTATTCTTCATTTCTGTCCGTGTGGCTTTCTGTGAAGGAAGTGCCACCTGTCCTTTCTTGATTGCTCGCAAACCTTTTGGGAAATTTCTTATGTCCAAATCATTGCCTCATACCAAAATTCAACTTTATTTGCCTAGCCAATCTTCCTTAGTGATTTTCAAAGTTTCTGTCAGACAGAAGGCATTGTGAAGGAAGTGCTAGCTAGGAGTACCCAAATGAGTTGACGCCCAATCCAAATTTCTGTCAGACACTCCTTAATGTGCTCATATTAACTCCGTCCTCCAAATTTCAGCCTCATCCAATTATCTATGTGAGCACAGGACCAAATCTTTGATTTTGGCAATATTTTCAGGTTGTGAAGCAAGTGCATTTTATATTGCTTCATTAATTCTGAGAAAATACAGATTGTTCTTCTACCCAAATAACCTCTCTCCGCCTAATTTGGCACCATTTCATTGAGCCAATATTTCTCCAAAATTATTGCAAGTTTCTGTCTAGAGGAGATGTTTGTGAAGCAAGTACCATTTTGGTAAATCCAATTGGTATGAAATTTTTACAGCATCATTGTATGATCAAATAACTAAGCTTTGCTCAATTTGAGCTCAAGTGGCCTCTCCATGTGAGCGCTTCTTCCTATTCTTGCTTCGGAACCAGTTTATGTGGTTGTTAAGCAACTACATTAAACCTTGATCCAAATCTCCAGAAACTCCCCAGGACTATAGTCCCTCCTAAGCTAATCATCCCAGACAACTCCATTGCTTCTAATAAAGTTCTTGTGGATCACCAGTGCACGTCCAAGTTTACTGCAGTAAACTTCAGAGGTTGATCACCTTATAACCAGAGCACTTTTAAACTGATCTACCACCGCAGTAGGAACCTACCTAGGAAGGACTTACCACTAGACACCTGATACGTCTCCAACGTATCTATAATTTTTGATTGTTCCATGCTATATTATATCTGTTTTGGACATTAATGGGCTTTATTATACACTTTTATATTATTTTGGGACTAACCTATTAACCAGAGGCCTAGCCCAGAATTGCTGTTTTTTGCCTATTTCAGAGTTCCGCATAAAAAGAATATCAAACGGAGTCCAAACAGAATGAAACCTTAGGGAACGTGATTTTCGAAACGAACGTGATCCAGAGGACTTGGACCCTATGTCAAGACATCAACCAGGAGGGCACGAGGTAGGGGGGCGCGCCTACCCCCCTGGGTGTGCCCTCCACCCTCATGGGCCCCACGTTGCTCCATCGACGTACTTCTTCCTCCTATATATACCTACGTACCCCCAAACTACCAGATACGGAGCCAAAAACCTAATTCCACCGCCACAACCTTATGTACCCATGAGATCCCATCTTGGGGCCTTTTAGGAGCTTCACGGAGGGGGCATCGATCACGGAGGGCTTCTACATCAACACCATAGCCTCTCCGATGATGTGTGAGTAGTTTACCTCAGACCTTCGGGTCCATAGTTAATAGCTAGATGGCTTCTTCTCTCTTTTCGGATCTCAATACAATGTTCTCTCCCTCTCTTGTGGAGATCTATTCGATGTAATCTTCTTTTGCGGTGTGTTTGTTGATACCGATGAATTGTGGGTTTATGATCAAGTTTATCTATGAACAATATTTGAATCTTCTCTGAATTCTTTTATGTGTGATTGGTTATTGTCAGTGTCAAAACCGGCGGATCTCGGATAGGGGGTCCCGAACTGTGCGTCTAGGCGGATGGTAATAGGAGACAAGGGACACGATGTTTTTACCCAGGTTCGGGCCCTCTTGATGGAGGTGAAACCCTACTCCTACTTGATTAATATTGATGATATGGGTAGTACAAGAGTAGATCTTCCACGAGATCAAAGAGGCTAAACCCTAGAAGCTGGCCTATGGTATGATAGTTGTTTTTCCTACGGACTAAAACCCTTCGGATTATATAGACACCGGAGAGGGTTAGGGTTACGTAGAGTCAGTTACAAATAGGAGGAGATCGACATATCCGTATCGCCAAGCTTGCCTTCCACGCCAAGGAAAGTCCCATCCGGACACGGGACGAAGTCTTCAATCTTGTATCTTCATAGTCCAGGAGTCCGGCCAAAGGTTATAGTCCGGCCATCCGGACACCCCTAATCCAGGACTCCTCGGTAGCCCTGAACCGGGGCTTCAATGACGACGAGTCCGGTAGCCTTGATTGTCTTCGGCATTGCAAGGCGGGTTCCTCCTCCGAATACTTCATAGAAGATTTTGAACACAAGGATAGTGTCGGCTCTGCAAAATAAGTTCCACATACCACCGTAGAGAATAATATTTACACAAATCCAATCTGTGACATATTCTGCGTGACATCGAGACCATGGCCAAGCCTTTATTCGAATCATTTTACTGTCCCACCTCAGCGCACTTAGCGAAGGCGGTTTCCTTGGCACGTCTTGTCGAGCGGAGATCGTGTCCCCTTATTCCAGGATTCTCATCAATACAGGCGTGGGTAACCCAACCGTGCCATGAATTACTGGCGCTTGGGAGATAAGCGAGTTTTACCCGGGCTGGTGGGGGCACATAGTTTCGTCCTCCCATATAAGGGGATAAGGATCCACCTTTCTCATCTCGCCTTCTTCCTCCTTTGCTTATCCATTTTCAGCACTTTTCGAGCTCCAGCGCCCAAATCCGCACATCCCACCTCAACCTTCTCCAGCCATGTCCGGAGCGGGAGGCAAGTGGATGGGCTCCTCCGTCACGGAGGGACACATCAAGAAGCTGAGGAAAGCCAGATACTTGTCCAATGACATCGCACACCGGCTCCCCGACAAGGGGCAGCTCATCCACCCGAGCCCCATGAGAGGGTGGTGTTCCTCACCCATTTCCTCCAGCGGACTAGGTTTCCCACTTCACCCATTTGTCCAGGGACTCATGTTCTACTACGGCCTGGATTTCCACGATCTGGCCCCGAACTTCATCCTCAACATCTCGGCGTTCATCGTGGGTAATGCGAAACCTTCCTCTGCATCCAGCCCCACTTCGGCTTATGGCTGAAGACCTTCAATGTCAAACCAAAGGTAGTGGTCGGCCGCCAAGTGGAGTGTGGAGGCTCCATGGTGGGCAAGATGCCTAACGTTACATGGCTCAAGGGCTCCTTCGTGGAGACCATAAAGGGGTGGCAATCGGGGTGGTTCTACATCACCGAGCCGCGTGACCCTGAATGGGCAGCGGCCCCAATTCGATCTGGCATCCCCACACGGCTCACCTCCTGGAAAGAGACGGGCCTGTCGTGGGGTAATTCGGAGGAGCTGACCGAACTCCAAACCTGCGTCCAAAACCTGGTGAGAAAGAAGCTCAAACTCGTCAATGTAGTCCAGGTCATGCTCATCCGCCGGATCCTCCCATGCCAACAACGGTCTTTCAATTTGCGGGAGTTTGATCCGGTACAACACCGAACCCTGAGTAGGCTCTTCGACAGTACGTACGAAGACGCCTGGAAGGTGCTGTTCAAGGGTGTCGAGGCTCCCGCATCTGCTACCGAGGATCACGGATTCAGGGCGCAGCATCAAGCCAATGCAGTAAGCTATTTTACCCTTTACGGGTTACTTGTTTTCCATAGTTTGATTCTATGCAGGATCTAAACTCCCTTACCTTTGACAGGATTGGCAGAAGACGTCCAGGCAGATTAACTGTCCGGCTCCCTTGCCCGAAGACCCAGTGGACGACCGCTTGACGGGGCTGCTGGTTCCGGCACCTTACGTGGTGCCAGAGAAGAAGGCCAAGAAGAAGGCCACGGGAACTCGAAAGAGTTCCCGGTGCCCGATGGTGTCGGATTCATCGTCCGATGACTCCGAGGCGCACTCCTCCCACGAAGATGAGGAGGAGGAAGAAGAGGCCTCTTCCCCTCCAGCGGGGGGAGGAACGAAAAGGAAGGCCGCCCCAACCGGGGGGGGCGGAGGGTCCAAGAAGGGGAGGACCCTTCCTCCGGACTACTCCACCATCGCCGACGACGGCGAAGAGGAGTGGCTATCCAGGGCCAAGCCCCTGGAAAAATCGTAAGTATCCGGATACCAGAATAACTCATGGCGTTCCTTTGTTGCACAGTATCTTCTGACGTCGAATATAATCATGCAGTCCGCCCAAGGCCAGGCTCGATGCTTCGTTGAGCGGCTCCCTGGGTTCGTCGGATGTGAATAGCACTTCACTTCCGGCCGCCTTCTCTCCTCGCGCTGTGGATGATGCCGAGGTGCAGTCCCAAAAGGGTCCAAGCCAGGAGGAGGTGGTCCTGGAGTCGCCGCAAGGCGACCTCCCGGACTCCAGGCGCAAAGGGAACAAAACCCCCAAGTGCTCCAAGTCCGGCCCTAGGCCGGACACCGCACCGGAACCTTCAGTGGTTCCGGAGTCCGTGGCGCCCCTAGTAAGAAGGGCAAGCCTCGGCGCGGTGACCTCCATCCAACCGGAGGCACGGATAATCTGCTGGAGGTGCTTAGGCGCCTCCATTGACGAGAGCACCGCACTATTATGAGTGTGGTGATCGAGAAGGTTCGATCCGCCAAGAGCGGGCTGGTGGCTTGTGCCATCCTTCTAACAGGCTTTGAGTTATGTATTTAAGATATGTAAAAATATTACATCATAGACAGTAGACCATCATGATCAGTTTGGTGTTCGGAAAGAAAAACCGAACAAAGGATCTAAAAGATATCTGCAGAGAGTCTAACATAAGTATGTCAATATGGGAATGCAGGTTCTTGCTGACCTCTGCCCGCCTTGATTGCGGAGGTCGATGCATTGAAGAAGAGCCTCGAGCGGTCCGAGAACGAGCTCGGCCTTGCCAAGAAGCAGCTCGAAGACAAGGAAGGTAAGTAATACCTTATGTAAGTATATAAAAAAGATGTGGTTGCAAAAAATGACATGACCAACATGAGTATTACAGGGGCCACAACCGAGGTGGCGACCCTGAAGGAAGCGTTGTCCAAGGCCGAAGACAAGGCGGCCGTGGAGCGCACCGAGCGAGAGAAGCAGGAGGCGCGGGTGGCGGAGGTGCAGCAAGAGCTCTAGGCTCTCATGGAAAAACACGAGATTTTGGAGCTTGACTCAAAGACTCGAGAGTCCGAGCTCGCCTCGTCCCTTGAGAGCGCCAAATCTGCCAAGGCCGAAGCCCAAAAAGCCCTCCAGGAAATTCAGGCAATGAAGAAGATAGCGGCGGGTAAGGCATTCTTTATGCAAAGCAAGCACGTGAAAGTGAAGTACTTGTTACTTACCCGAGTCCGGAGCTCTCCAGGAGCATTCGCAGATCTTCCCCGGAGTGTGTCCGACGCTGCAGCCTTCTACCGAGCCGAAGAGAGGAGCTCGACGGAGAAGGTGTTACTGATCTCGATATCTTTGAGGCCGGAGACCAGTGCCCTTGAGCGACCAGGTGAAGCAGCTGGTCGAGGCTCCATAAGGTGGCCGAACAGGCCATGAAGGGTCTCGTAGTCCGGCTGTGGCCTGGGGAAGCCATGCCTGGGAGCTACTTCGGGCTGGTGAGGCGGCTGGTGGATGCCTGTCCATGGTTTGAAGTCATCAAGCACTACGTATGCATCGAAGGTGCCCGTAGGGCCCTTGCCCATGCTAAAGTGCGCTGGGGCAAGATGGACGCTGAGAAGCTTGTGAAGGACGGACCACCGCCGGGCAAGGAGCATCGCAAGCCCGAGATGTCTTATGAGGGCGTCCTGAAGGGTGCCGGCCTTATAGCAGATGAATGCTCCTGTCGGATTTCGGGTTCCGGCAGACCCTTGAGGTTCGAACTCTGGGGTGTGCGCGGAGATCCAACCCTCCACCGTCTCGTACCTCGCCGAATCGCAGGGACCTAAACTACTAGCAAGAACAGCACAAGAGACGCAAGATTTATACTAGTTCGGGCCACCGTTGTGGTGTAATACCCTACTCTAGTTTGTGGTGTGGTGGATTGCCTCTTGGGCTGATGAAGAACGATGCTGAGGGAAGAACAGCCTCGCGAGGGTCTGCATTCTTGGTGGGTGTGATGAACTGCTAAGTGGTGTCCCGTCGCTCTAGCTTGAGGATCGGGCCTCCATCTCTCTCTCTGGATTCCAATTGCGGATCCTCCTCTCCGTCCCCTCTACCATGGTGGCTAGCTCTACTTATATAGGCAGAAGGCCACAGGCCTCTTCCCAAATATTGAGCGGGAAGGGCGCCAACAATTAGCCATTTTGAAGGGAACAGCGGGTACACTTACCACGACTAAAGTTGGTCCTCGCTTTGCCAAAGGCTCTGGTGATGACGCCTGCTTGGGCTCCACGATGACTCCCTTCCAGCCGTTGGGGTTGGTCTTGGTCTTGTTGCACCGAAACGGATGCCTTTGCGTGATGCTCTCGCCTGCGCTTGCTCCCTTTGCACCAAAGAGGAAAGGAGGATGTTGCGCGGCTGGCGCCCGACTGGCGCCCTTGGTCGTCATGGCTTGCGTCATGGGCACCTCGTGAGGTACCCTCCCTTGAACTATCCGCCTCCTCATGAGCTGCCACCGACGAGGCCGCTACCGAGGAAGCTCCTGGTAAATCCGCCCATGAATCCTGGCCCCTCGCGAGGTCTTGAGCTTGCGTTGATGAAGATGGGCTGTCTTGGGCCTCCTTTGAGCCACGTCGCGAGCCGCGAGCGATCAAGTCTGGTGACCCCGTTCCCGGAAGCGCCGACAGTAGCCCGAGGGCCACAGCGCGCCCGACCTTGGCCGTGCGGAGAGACGAAAGGGCAAGTCTGAGCGTCGTGAGCCCCTAACAGCCTGCGGCCTTAGGCGCCCAGCGTGGCGGTTGATTGGGCGTGGGCGCCTCTGCAACGCAGCGGGTTGATAATAGGCGGCATCTTCCTTGCCTCCTTTACTTTCTCCGATTGCTGCTCAGATCCCCTTTCTTGCGCCTCTCCTCCACTGCTTCCAAGACCTTGAGATCCACTCCGCCTTAGTTGCCCTAGCAGTCATGGCTCCTCGCCAAACCCGGCCGAGCCTGGTACTCTCCTGCCACAGACCGCCCGAGCGTGTCGTGGCCGAGCCTTGCCACAATCGCCCGGTTAGGCGGAGGCATAGGGCATCAATGGAACGGCGGTGTTCAAGGCCGGCTCCTCCGCCCCCGAGGGTCGGGGGAGTACCTTCTACCCGTTCTTCGCGAGCGCCATCATTGCTGGCCTGGTGCCTCCCTTCTCTGAGTTCTTCTTCTCCGTCCTCCGTCACTATAACATCCAAGCTCTGCACCTCCATCCCAACTCCGTCCTTCTTCTGGCAATCTTCGCCTACTATTGTGAGGCCCATGTTGGGGTGAAGCCCTCGGTGGCCTTGCTGCGCCACTACTTCTTCCTCCGAGCCTCCCGTGGTTCCGCCTCCACGTCTTGCGACCTTAAATACCTCTGGCCGAAGCCATCGCTATTTCAAACCACAGGAAGCGGATTGAGGGCTTCAGGAGCAAGTGGGTCTTGGTGGATGCTGGGCGAATCCACCCTCGGCTGATCCTGCCCATGGAGCCCGCCGAGAGCTCCGACGACTGGCCCCGAGCGAAGCTTCGGGATCCCCACGCGAAGCTGGTGCTGGAGAAGATGGATGTAGATCTGAAGCCGGCCGACGCGGCGGCGGCGAGGCTGACCGGTGCGTCGCTGCTGAGGGAATTCCTGGAGCACCAAGCGGCTCAACCGCGATGCTAAGCTTCCGATGTGGAGGCCTCACCCGAGCCCCGTGGCCCTGGCCGGCGAGGATCTGGCGACGGTCCTCCAGTCCTTGGTTGGGGGCGATGTGGCGAGACTAGAGGGTGCCCCCGCGCCGCTGTTCCTTCGCGAGGATTGGGAGCAGGTTGTGGGGTCCATGCCCGCCTTCAACGGGGACGGGCTCGTGCCCGCGGAGGCTCCGGAGGACCTGGTGGACGTGTCCTCTTCCGGCCTTGGTGAAGAGGTGGAGGAAAGGAGCCGAGAGAGGGGTTGATTCGGGCGGAGTCAAGGGCTCCTTCCCTGCGGCGCAGGCCCCGCGTTCTCCGCCTCCCCGAGAGTGACGACGACGAGTATGAGGGTGAGCGGGGAGGCAGAAGCCTGCCCCCGATCCTGAAGAAGGATCGGACTGGGCTGGTCCCCCGCGGGTCCGCCCCGGCCCCGGGGTGGTCCGTAGACGCGTCTCCTGCTCCTGGTCCCCTTGAAGCTGATCCCTGCAGCCGGCTTTTGGGCTTCAAGTATGGCCGGACGCTGCTCGAGTCCACCGGCGATGACCTGTAAGTGCCTGCTTCCTGTCTTGATTATTGCTCTGTCGATGAGGTCTGATGTCCATGTTCTTGACCAGCCGGGCGCCCAGCGAAGCTGAAGGGGCTCCTGAGGCCCCATCCGAGGCGGTGCCTCTGCCCGAAAAAGAAGATGATCCCGACGCCCAGGCCTCTCCTGCCCGGGCGTCCTCGCGAGGCCTGGCTGAGCCCGCTGGGGCGAGCTCAGCCCCCTTGGTCCAGGCGACCTCTGAGGTGCCCTTGCTTGGCGCTGCCTCCACTGTTGTCGTGGCGCCGCTGGTTCCGCCTCAGGGCGCAGTGGCTACACCACCGCCATCTCCTCCTACTCCACCAACTGTGGTCTCTCCGACTCCTCCCACGGTCCTGGATCATGTTGCCGCTGAACTAGACAGGCTGCGGCAGGATCTTCTGGGCGCCGACCCTCGCTTGGTGGTCGGGCGCTTGGAGCTGGCCTCCGGCTGGATTCGCGCCGACGCTTTGATTCGGGCGGCGCTGGTCCAGGCCTCGATGGCTTGCGATGAGGAGAAGCAGGCTGTTCGTGAGGCGAAGGTAGCCCGCGACGCTGCCCTGGGGGAGGCAGCCAGCATCCAAGGTCGCTGTGAGACGCTGGAGGGCGAGCTGAAGGGCCTGCAGAACCAGCTCGCCGAGGAGGCCCGCCTCCGCCAGAGCAGGAGGAAAGCATGAAGGCTCATGAGGCGGCCGCCAAGGACCGGGAGGCCAAGCCGAGGAAGCCGTGACCGCCTTGTGCTGGAGCAGAGGCTGGAGGCGAGGAAGGTCGAGCTGGATGCCAAGGCGCGGGTTCTTGCCGAAGATCGCGTGGCCTTCATGAATATGGAGGTGAAGGCTCGTGCCTTGCTGAGGGAGCTTTATGATAGCGTCCTGGAGAGCCCACTGGGCGGCGCAGAGGACGGCCCCGCCAAGCTGCTTCCCTTCCTGATTCGCGCTCTTGAAGATGTCTCCCTTGGTCTTGGCCCCACGGCTGAGGCCGAGGCGCGTGTCTTGTCTTCTGCGGCAGCGGCGGATCCTCACCCACATCTATCTTAGCGATCCCAGCGTCGACATGGACAGCCTTCTTTGGAGCCGGACAGCGGCGAGCATGCAGCTGCCAGCTGCCGAGGCTGTGAAGGGTCATGGAGGCTATGTTGGGGAAGTTCGGGCCTTGACACCAAGCCGGGCGGCGCGCCGACCTGCTACTTCACGAGGCGAGCCCACTCGCGCTGCTCCACCGCCCGACAAGTGACTCCGTTGTGGCTCCTGTCTTGCTTTTAATTCCTACACGTGTATCATGCCTCGGGGAGGCGTTTAGACTTGCGTTTGGTATTGCGATAACAGTGTGGACTGTAATATTTGCTTTTGAATTCCTTGAAATTTGTGCTTCCTACTTGCTTATGTTCTCGCCGGCAGAGCCGGCCCATTGCTACCTCGATGCCGTTAGCCCCGGAAACCAGGACGGGACCAAGGAGTGAGGGGCTACGTGACAAGTTAGGCTCCTGAGTCGCGATGCTCGGGAGTCCCCCTTGGCGCACGAACAACAAGTAGGGAGGTGAGACGCGGGCGGACCCACTGTTCTACGTCTGCAGAGCCCGGCCCCGCGCATACCTCAACTGCCGTTAGACTTTCGGAACTAAGGGGTGAGGGGCTACGTGACCAGTTAGGCTCCTGAATCGCGATGCTCAGGAGTCCCCCTTGACGCTCAAACGGCATGCGTGCCTTGGCTCCGCTCGGGGAGTGGACGTCACGACGAACCAGGCCCGATGGGCTGGGCTGGGAGGCGTCGTCTGGCGTGACCAGGCGCAGCCCGTGCCCAGCCCTCGCCTTGGCGCTCGAGGGAGGTGTTGCGACGAGGCCGGACACTAAGCTCTGGGCTCCACGAGGTTGATGCGTCCCGAGGCCACCCTCGATTGTTTATCACCAGCGAACATAAGCGCTTCCGCATGCGTCTGGGAATAGCCGCTCCTCGGTAGTGTCGTCGGCCAACGGTAGCAGCATGGTGCTTCCTTTGGAGCGTGGGAGGGGCTCCCCTTGGGTGGAGCCCAGGCGTATCTGACCCACTGCGACACGTGGCTGGCACGGTAGGGCTGGACGAGGTGTATCTGGGCACCCGTGAGCCAGCGGGAGTCACGAGGCCCTACCTCAAGGTGGGTTGCGCTGGCTCTGGGCCTTATCTTGAGTGTGTTCCTGCAAATTTGGCGGATAACGGTGCTCTCGTCTTGGTCCCGGCTCTCGGGCTGGTCTCGGCCGTCGGCTGGCAAGCCAGGTCGCGATGCCATGGACAAGACCAGAGGGTGAGGGTCGGAGAGCGGTAGGAGCCCTAAGTCGCGATGCTCGTGCACCCCCCTTGAGCAGCGCAAGCTAGGTTAGATGGCGCAACTCTCGTCCTCGGGTCCCGGCTCTCGGGCTGGTCTCGGCCGTCGTTGGCAAGCCAGTCGCGATGCCATGGACAAGACCAGAGGGTGAGGGCGGAGAGCGGTAGGAGCCTGGTCGTGATGCTCGGTCACCCCCTTTAACGCATAAGCTGGATTGGATAATGAAACTCTCGTCCTCGGGTCCCGGCTCTCGGGCTGGTCTCGGCCGTCGGCGGCAAGCCAGTCCGCGATGCCATGGGCAAGACCAGAGGGTGAGGGCGGAGAGCGGTAGGAGCCCTGGTCGCGATGCTCGTGCACCCCCCTTTAACGTGCAAGATTTCGCCACCAGGAAGAGGCGCAAATAACAAGCATGGTGGAGCGAGAGCATAATCCTAAGGAAAGCGCATGAAGGATACATGCAGCTGGGGTGGCCCGGCGGCTTGGGGATGATGCAGCCGAAGGCACCCCCAACGGGATAAGCTAAAGACATGAAATAAAAGGGATACATGCCGCAGGGACGGACCCACGCGGCACAGGAATAATCTGACCTCAAGGCGCTCCCAGCCGGAAATAAAACTTAAAGATGTCACCTGGTGATGTTGGGGATGAAGGGTTGTTGATGTAGCAGACTCGGTGGGCTGTGGGAGCCGATCCTCACGAGCCCCCAGGCCCGGGGGCCTCGGGAGGATCCGGAGGCGCCGGCGGCTCCTCATGGGCCATCTCCTTCTCCGCCTGGGCTGCGGCGTGCCTGACCTCTTGAGCCTCGGGATGGTCCTCATGAGGCAGCTGGTGCGCAGCAGCCGCGTTTGGCGAGCCATAAGGCATGCGTCACGTGGCGTAATGGGGCGGACCCTGCATAGCGTCCCACTCGCGAGGGGCCAGGCGCTCTTGAGATGCGGCTCGGTTGAGCCCTGGTATGTCGATGCAGACGTGCAGCCCACCATCCTCGCTTTGGATGGGGGGCCACAGTGGCGGCGGCTGCCCCTCATGACCCTTGACTCCTGTAGCTCCTGAATGGCCTTGCTGATGAACTCTTGAGGGTTCTGTGCTCCTGGTCTTGGGCCTGCTTGCGGGAAACGTGCTTCGAAACACGCCTCCACGTGGTGCCCAAGCGCCTCCCTCGAGACCTTGGCGAGGCCGGTGGCCCTCCAGGGGAGAGCCCCCGAGCCCTGCCTGAGGAGGGCGCCGGGCGCACTTTCCTATGCGATGGAAGGAGGCTCCCCCTGGCCCGGTCTCGGACCACGAGGGCCTGTCTCTTGAAGAGCCGGGCGGTCGATGTCTTCTTCTTCTTGGGTGCTGCCTCGGGAGGCACCCTGCTTCTTGTGGTCTGGGTCTTCCAGCGATGCGGCTGGCTTCGCTCAGGAGCACACTGCATCTCTCTCTTCACGGGGCACCGTGATGACCCGCCGCTTCCTGGCATCTTGAGGATGTTGTAGCCGTGGTGGAGTTCTGACCATGAATTTGGCCAACGCTGGGTACCCGAGGATGGCGTTGTACGGCAGGCGAATGTGAGCGACGTCGAAGTCGATGAGCTCGGTGTGGTAGTTGTCGCGGGCCCCAAAGGTGATAGGAAGGCGGACCTGCCCGATCGGGACCGTGGAGCCGTAGGTGACTCCGGAGAAGGGCTTGGTTGGCTGAAGCTGACTGTAAGGCACTTGAAGATTGTTGAATGTCTTCACGGACAGGACGTTGAGCCCTGTTCCGCCGTCGATGAGGGTCTTTGTGACTAGCACATTGCTGATGATTGGGGAGCAAAGCATCGGAAGAACTCCGGCTATGGCTGCGCACTTGAGCTGATCCGCTGAGCTGAACGTGATGGCGCACGCCGACCACCTGAGAGGGCGCGTGGACTCGAGCTTGGGGAGGACTACATTCACTTCACGAGCTAATTGCTTGAAGATGCGGTGAGAGGCTGGGGCTTGAGCTCCGCCCGGGATGCGGCGATCGCCGCGCTTCCTGGAAGCCCCCAGCCCCCTCGTCCTGATGACGGTCTTCGACTCTCCTTGTTGGCGGCGGCAGCGGAGGGAGGCCTGCGTTCCCTTGCGGACGATCCTCACGAGGCTGATCCCTCCAGCCCCCCTCGAGAGGTGGGTCTTGCTAGCGGTCCTTGCGAGGTTGGTCGCGCCACCCTTGGCGCGGGCCGCGGTCTTCCCAGCATCCTGCATTCCTTCCTCCTCCTCGGCCGTAGCCCCGGTCGCTCCGCTCGGGGCGTCTGCCGACCCTTCCTTCAGACGCCTGGCCGGAGCTCTTGACATTCATTGGTGTTGTGCGTGTGGAGGTCGTGGTACACGCAGCGATGCAAGCTGCCCTTAGAGGACTCGGGCTGATCTACGCCTCGCTTGGTGTCTGGTTGCGTCGCATGAGCACGGCAGCCCCTTGCGCTTCACGTCCTTCGCCTTGGACTTCTTCTCTTGGGATCCATGACGAGCAGCTCGAGGAGGGAGAGGCGCCCTCCTCAGCCTGGCGCGCTTGGTCGCCAAGTTGAACAGCTCGAGGAGGTGCACAGATCTTCATGCATCGCCAGCTCCTCCTTCATCTTGACGTCGCGCCGCCCGTCGGAGAAAGGCATAGATGATGGCCTCCTCCGTTACCCTGGGGATCTTGAGGCGCGCGTTGTTGAAGCGCTGGATGTACTTTTGCAGAGTTTCCCCTGGCTGCTGCTTGATCCGGCGCATGTCACTCATGGCGGGTGGCCGGTCGCGAGTACCTTGGAAGTTGGCGATGAAGCGGGTGCACATCTCGTCCCAGGAAGAGATCGTGCCTGGGGCCAGATTCAGGAGCCAGGTGCGGGCTCCGTCCTTGAGCGCCATGGGAAACCAGTTCGCCATGACCCTTTTTTCCCCGTTGGCAGCCTCGATGCCCAGCTCGTAGAGCTGGAGGAACTCCGTTGGGTCAGCCGTGCCGTCGTAGCGAGGAGGCAGGTCTGGCTTGAACTTGGCGGGCCACGCGACGCTGCGCATCTCGGTGGTGAAGGCGCGGCAGCCCGCCGTGGCCGCGGGGGGCCTCGGACGGCTGAGAGCTGGGTCTTGCAGGCCTCCCTGCGCGCGGCTGGGGGCAGCGCGAGGTCTTGACGTCTTTGGGCGGGAGCGCCGGGCAGCTTCTTGCGGGCGAGAAACTTCTTGGCAGCTCTGCTCTTGCAGCGTCGGCGCTGGCGGAAACGGGTTCCGCCAGGCCGCGCGCCTTGGGGCGCGCCGTCTTGAGGAGGAGGCGGGTGAGGCGCCCGGAGCTTCATCGCCAGCGGGCGGGTGCGGTGCAGCGAAGACGGACGGCGGGTCGCCTCCGCTTGGCGAACGAGCTCGGCGGCAGCGGTCGAGCCATTCTTCGTGAAACGTCGTCGGCCAGGCGGTAGCGCAGGAGCTCGTTAGCGCGATGAGTGCAGCAGGCCTCCATGGCCTTGCGCGTAGCGACAAAGAACCAGCGAGGTGGCGAAGGCGTGGCGGTGCGGCCGTCCCGCCTCATAGACGGGTGCTTTGGGAGGGCGCTTGCTGCTCGTTCCCGCCGGGCCGGTGGCGGCGTTGGCAGTGTGACGGAGCAGCGAGGGCGCCCTGGCAGAAGTCGTCTGGCGACATGGGAGGCGAAGCGGCTCGGCGCTCGGCGCTCAGCAGGCTTTGACGGCGTCGAGACATGGTTCTGATAGTCGAGGAAGAACGAGGCGAAAAGCGGATTCAGCGCACCCCTACAGCGCGCCAAATGTCGGATTCGGGTTCCGGCAGACCCTTGAGGTTCGAACTCTGGGTGTGGCGGAGATCCAACCCTCCACCGTCTCGTACCTCGCGGATCGCGGGGACCTAAACTACTAGCAAGAACAGCACAAGAGACGCAAGATTTATACTAGTTCGGGCCACCGTTGTGGTGTAATACCCTACTCTAGTTTGTGGTGTGGTGGATTGCCTCTTGGGCTGATGAAGAACAGTACAGGGAAGAACAGCCTCGCGAGGGTCTGTTCTTGGTGGGTGTGATGAACTGCTAAGTGGTGTCCCGTCGCTCTAGCTTGAGGATCGGGCCTCTATCTCTCTCTCTCTCTGGATTCCAATTGTCGGATCCTCCTCTCCGTCCCCTCTACCATGGTGGCTAGCTCTACTTATATAGGCAGAAGGCCCTGGGCCTCTTCCCAAATATTGAGCGGGAAGGCGCCAACAATTAGCCATTTGAAGGGGAACAATGGGTACACTTATCCTGACTAAAGTTGGTCCTCGCTTTGCCAAAGGCTCTGGTGATGGCCTTTGCTTGGGCTCCACGATGACTCCCTTCCAGCCGTTGGGGTTGGTCTTGGTCTTGTTGCACGAAGCGGATGCCTTTGCTTGATGATCTCGCTGCGCTTGCTCCCTTTGCACCAAAGAGGAAAGGAGGACGCCTTTTGTGGCTGGCGCCCGACCGGTGCCCTTGGTGCGTCATGGCTTGCGTCATTTTCACCTCGCGAGGTACCCTCCCTTGAACTCTCCGCCTCCTCATGAGCCACCGACGAGGCCGGCGCTGAGAAGCTCCTGTCGCCCGCCTCATGAGGCTTGGCCCTCGCGAGGGTCTTGAGCTTGCGTTGATGAAGATGGGCTGTCATGGGCCTCCTTTGAGCCACGTCGCGAGGCCTTGAGCGAGCAAGTCTGGGACCCCCGTTCCCGAGCATGACAGCTCCAAAGATGTAATTTTGAGTAAACTTCGCATTTGTGATCCTGTCGCTGAAAACTTGTTCATATCGCTAAAAGCAACGCTTTTGAATTTAAAATATTACCTTACATGCGGCCGTATATTAAATTTGAGAGATGGCGAGTTGTAAACCACGCCCCCATGTCGCATGATCTTTGGGGTGTTCGGGATAAACTTGAGCGCTCTTTTTCCCATGGTTGGGTCCTTCGAGGGAGGCGCTCAACACAACGAGCAAGGCAATCGGTCTATAATGCTTGAACACTCTCACTTAGCCATAGAATTCTAATATTTTAAATTTCAGCGAAGCCCCTAGTATTCGGAAGACCGAGTTCGGGGTGCTATCCACGCCTAGGCCGGACAAAGCCGACTCCTCGCTCTAAGCAGCATAAGTCTTTAGGGACTCGAAAACCTCTCGAACAGCGACCAGCTCTCGCCCTATCATGACAGTCAGTTTTAGCTTTCTCCACTGAGGTGCTTAGCCCAGCTCAACCGGGGCACAATCGCAGTGGTTCTCCCAGCGCTACCTTAGCCGATATAAGGAACGTAAGGTACCAAAACATGGGAGCCGGGAAAACCCAACTATTGACCCAAGACATGATTCGGAGCCGATGCATATAATGCTATAAGTTCGGGGTGCCGCACTTGTGAAAGGGTTCGGACTTATCACACCGTATGTTGGGGTACTTAAGCCCCTGGTGTATTTGGCCGTACCAAAGTATACGGGTGCAACATGTCATTAATGAACATATATAGATTAAAAAGGGAATGCAATAATAGACAAAAGCTATGTATTGTTTATTCGAAAAGGCTGCGGTAAAAGCAGGACGATACAAATAGTGCGATAATCAAGAGATGGGACTATTTGACATGTCCCCTCCGAGGCGAGCTGCGGGATGATATGTGAAACAAGTATACTGCTCGTTATAGAGACCACCTGGACACTCGACGTAGCTTTCTGCCTCCCTGGCTGTTGCATCGTGTATTCGGCGATTGTACTGCTGGACAGACCTTCCGTAGAGTGGAGTCCTGAAAGTAAGAAAAAAAATGAAAAAATCGGGAGCCCCTAGTGCGGTTGAGCCGCATTTTGGGCATGCCGTGGTCGTGCCCCTCTCCCTATGCCCATGGTATTTCCAGAGCGTAGTTATGTACGCGTAGTACTGGTTTCGCTATTTCGCGAGGGCTGGGGTTGGGGCCGCATTACTCGCTTGCTTTCCGGAGCGTGCAGGCGGTCTTGTTGTAGGTTACTACGGTGCGCTTGACGGTGTCCGGACGTTTAATGGCCGGACTGGAGAATTGCCTTGAGAGGCTGCTTTGTACTTCCGCCGCGAGGGCCGCCGTATGCTCCTCCGTTCGGAGAGAGCGTTCGATGTTTCCATTGACCGTAATGACTCCTCGAGGGCCTGGCATCTTGAGCTTGAGGTATGCGTAGTGCGGCACCGCATTGAACTTTGCAAATGCAGCTCATCCGAGCAGTGCGTGATAGCCACTGCGGAACGGGACTATGTCGAAGATTAACTCCTCGCTTCGGAAATTATCCGGGGATCCGAAGGCCACCTCAAGTGTAACCGAGCCTGTACAGTTGGCCTCTACACCTGGTATGATGCCTTTAAAGGTCGTCTTTGTGGGTTTAATCCTTGAGGAATCTATGCCCATTTTTCGCACTGTATCCTGATAAAGCAGGTTCAGGCTGCTGCCGCCGTCCATAAGGACTCTAGTGAGGTGAAATCCGTCAATGATTGGGTCTAGAACCAATGCGGCGAATCCGCCATGGCAGATGCTAGTGGGGTGGTCCCTTCGATCAAAAGTGATCGGGCAGGAGGACCATGGGTTGAACTTTGGGGCGTCCCTGAGTGCACGCTTCCGCTCCTTTTGGGGATGTGGGTTGCGTATATCATGTTCACCGTCCGCACTTGTGGGGGGAAGCCCTTCTGTCCTCTATTATTCGGCGGCCGGGGCTCCTTCTCGTCATCGCTATGCAGCCCCTTGTCTCTGTTTTTAGCACTTAACTTGCCTGCCTGCTTGAACACCCAATAATCCCTGTTGGTGTGATTGGCTGGTTTTTCGGGGGTGCCGTGTATCTGGCAAGAGCGATCGAGTATTCGGTCCAAACTGGACGGGCCCGGAGTATTTCTTTTAAATGGCTTTTTCCGCTGACCGGGTTTAGAGCCTCTGAATCCGGCATTAATCGCCAGATCCTCAGCATTATCGCCGTTAATGCGGCACTTGTGCTTGTTGCGACGCGACCTGCCATTGATGTCCTTGGTATCCGAATTACCAGGGCTCTTGGTCATGTTATTACTACGAGCTAGCCAGCTGTCTTCTCCCGCGCAAAAGCGGGTCATGAGTGTTGTCAGGGCTGCCATGGATTTCGGCTTTTCCTGTCCTAGGTGCCAGGCAAGCCACTCATCAGGGATGTTATGTTTGAAGGCTGCAAGGGCCTCTGCATCCGGACAGTCGACTATTTGATTTTTCTTGGTTAGGAACCGTGTCCAGAATTGTCTGGACGATTCCTCTGGCTGCTGAATTATGTGGCTTAGGTCATCTGCGTCTGGTGGTCGCACATAGGTGCCCTAGAAATTGTCAAGGAATGCGGCTTCCAGTTCCTCCCAACAACCAATTTATTTTTCTGGCAAGCTGTGAAGCCAATGTCGAGCTGGTCCTTTAAGCTTGAGTGGGAGGTATTTGATGGCGTGTAGATCATCACCGCGGGCCATGTGGATATGAAGGAGATAATCCTCGATCCATACCGCAGGATCTGTTGTGCCATTGTATGATTCAATGTTTACGGGTTTGAAACCCTCGAGGATTTGATGATCCATTACTTCATCTGTGAAGCATAGTGGGTGTGCGTCGCCTCTGTACTGGGCTATATCACGACGTAGCTCAAACGAGCTTTGTCTACTTTGTTCGACCCGGCCAGATTTACCATATCCGGCATGACGGTTGTAAATCACGCGTGTAAGTAGCCCACGCGATCCATAGATCGATCTTGTTTGCCTTGCCTTGTCCTCCAATATATCTCGTAGGTCTGGCGCATTTCCCCGTGCCTTGGTATTCTTTGAGCGACGCCGGGGTGCGGCTTGAGTGGAGGGCCGAGAGGCCTCTCTGTCGCGGCCATGAGGTGGCCGGTCGGCCGCATCATGCGCTGGTGATGTAGGTCTAGGTGCTTCCTCCTCTAATCGGGGTAGCAACCTGCGTTTTGGGTAGCTCTTGGAGGGGCGTTCGAGTTCGTACTCTTCGGCCGCAAGGATTTCAGTCCATCTATCGGCTAGCAAGTCTTTGTCAGCTCTACGCTGTTGCTGTTTTTTCTTGAGGCTGCTTGCCGTGGCCATAAGCCTGCGTTTGACATGCTCTTGTTCGACGGGATCCTCAGGCACGACAAATTCGTCGTCGTCGAGGCTTTCCTCGTCTTCGGAGGGAGGCATGTAATTATCGTCCTCTACCTCTCTGTCTGCCGCTCTCTCGTGAGGGCTGGTTTCTCCATCCTCCTGCGCTGAATCCTGCTGGAGGGGGTTGTCTTCAGCACTGTCTGGGGTCTTATTATCTCCCTTGCCCGAATCACCATTTTTGCTTTGGCGGGATTTAGAGAGGCGCCACTGATGCCCGCGCTTAGGCTGCTTCTTGGAGGGGTCATCCTCTGTTGTTCCATCGCCGTTCCCTTCTTTTGGGTGTCCACCATGTATATGCCATACGACGAGGTGGCCTTCCAGTGCCCTATAGGCGCTGGTTCTTGGTCGGCTCCTGCATCGGCGTCCACATCCCAACCTTGCTGGTCATAGTCCGGCCAGGGCTCTCCTGATAAAGAGAGAGACTTTAGTGAATTCAGAATGTCGTCGAAGGGCGACTGCTGAAAGATGACCGCGGCGGCGAACTCCATGATCAGCGCCCAATCGGATTCGATTGGCAGGGGCGCGGATGGTTCAGAGTTCGGAGGGGAGTCCGGCACCTTGGAGTCACAAGCTTCGCAAAGGACAAGGCTGGTGTTCGGCTCGATCGTCGTAGAGATTGCAGCCCCCGAGGTGGTGTCCAGCCACCCGTCCTCGATTGGCGCTTGATCGGCTCGAGCTGAGGGTCGAGCGGACAGGTCTGGCCTCTAGGGCACTGACCGGTGGCAGAGCTAGATCATGCCCATCGTCACAGTCTGGCGCGCTTCGGCTGTGGCTCGAACCCGTCGAAGATCAAGTCTCCGCAGACGTCAGCCGTGTAGTTCAAACTTCCGAATCTGACCTGATGGCCAGGGGCGTAGCTTTCAATCTGCTCCAGATGGCCAAGCGAATTAGCCCACAGTGCAAAGCCGCCGAATACGAAGATCTGTCCGGGTAGAAAAGTATCACCCTGGACCGCATCGTTGTTGATGATCGGAGGAGCCATCGGGCCTAAAGATGACGACATAGAGGAACTCTCAACAAAAGCACCAATGTCGGTGTCAAAACCAGCGGATCTCGGGTAGGGGGTCCCGAACTGTGCGTCTAGGCGGATGGTAACAGGAGACAAGGGACACGATGTTTTTACCCAGGTTCGGGCCCTCTCGATGGAGGTAAAACTCTACTCCTGCTTGATTAATATTGATGATATGGGTAGTACAAGAGTAGATCTACCACGAGATCAAAGAGGCTAAACCCTAGAAGCTAGCCTATGGTATGATAGTTGTTTTTCCTACGGACTAAAACCCTCCAGTTTATATAGACATCGGAGAGGGTTAGGGTTACATAGAGTCAGTTACAAATGGGAGGAGATCTACATATCTGTATTGCCAAGCTTGCCTTCCAAGCCAAGGAAAGTCCCATCCGGACACGGGACAAAGTCTTCAACTTCATAGTCCAGGAGTCCGGCCAAAGGTTATAGTCCGGCCATCCGGACACCCCCTAATCCAGGACTCCCTCAGTTATCTTTGCAAGTCTCTTCGAATTATCAGTTTGGTTTGGCCTACTAGATTGATCTTTCTTGCAATGGGAGAAGTGCTTAGCTTTGGGTTCAATCTTGCGGTGTCCTTTCCCAGTGACAGTAGGGGCAGCAAGGCACGTATTGTATTGTGGCCATCGAGGATAACAAGATGGGGTTTATATCATATTGGATGAGTTTATCCCTCTACATCATGTGATCTTACTTAAAGTGTTACTCTGTTCTTACTAACTTAATACTCTAGATGCATGCTGGATAGCGGTCGATGTGTGGAATAATAGTAGTAGATGCAGGCAGGAGTCGGTCTACTTGTCTCGGACGTGATGCCTATATACATGATAATACCTAGATATTCTCGTAACTATGCTCAATTCTGTCAATTGCTCAACAGTAATTTGTTCACCACCGTAATACTTATGCTCTCGAGAGAAGCCACTAGTGAAACGTATGGCCCCCGGGTCTATTTTCCATCATATTAATCTCCCATCAACAAGTTATTTCTAGCGTTGTCTTTATTTTGCTTTCTTTACTTTGCATCCTTATCATAAAAATACCAAAAATATTATCTTATCATATCTATCAGATCTCACTCTCGTAAGTAACCGTGAAGGGATTGACAACCCCTTTATTGTGTTGGTTGCGAGGATTTATTTGTTTGTGTAGGTGCGAGGGACTCGTGTGTGGCCTCCTCTTTGGATTGATACCTTGGTTCTCAAAACTGAGAGAAATACTTACGCTACTTTGCTGCATCACCCTTTCCTCTTCAAGGGAAAACCAACGCAGTGCTCAAGAGGTAGCAAGAAGGATTTCTGGCGCTGTTGCCGGGGAGTCTACGCAAAAGTCAACATACCAAGTACCCATCACAAACCCTTATCTCCCGCATTACATTATTTGCCATTTGCCTCCCCCACTTCACCGTTGCCGTTTTATTCGCCCTCTCTTTTCCGTTTGCTTTTTTTCACTTGCCTCTTGTTTGCTCGTGTGTTGGATTGCTTGCTTGTCATTATGGCTAGTCCCCTATCTTCTCCGTTGTCTCCCGAGAATGAAGTTCTTAATTTTAAGCAAAGGGAGGGAGAAAATCTAAAAGACGCTTGGTATAGAATTTGTAATGCTCAAAATAGATCTACAAGGAGGACATCTACTTCCGTTCTTCTCCGCAATTTTTATGTAGGCACTACTCCTTGGTACAGATATATCGTTGATACCATTACCGGAGGGAATTTCTTGGGTAGCCATACTTTTGATTCTTATGATGCTATGATAGATTTGTTTGGCTCACCACCTCTTTTGGTTAATGGAACTATGTTAAATTTGGAGCATGTAATGCAAAGTCTTGAAATTATTGAAAACAAAGTTGCTACCGTAGAGTTAATTGAAAATATGGATAAAAAGATCCACAACCAAATTACCCAATATGGATCTAAAGTAGGAGTCACTTTGAAAAATATTAAGGAGGAGGAACCCATAGTTAATGAAAGAATAAATCAGGATTGCACTAGAATCGATAAACTTGAGGGTATCATTACCAACTTGGGAACCGCTTTTTCTTCCGTAAAGAATACTCCAAGTCCTCCAACTAAAATTGCCAAGCTTATGTATGTTCCTAGAAATAAGGGTGAATCCTCTAGTAAAGAAACTGCGGATCTCAAATCTATAAGTATTCATCCCAATCTGTTTGCTATCATTAAGGAACCATTTGCTACAAATGATTTTTTCGGTTATGTGCCTAGAAGTTTGATAATTAATAAAGAAATTCCTAAGGATGATAGATGTCTCATTGAAGAATTGCCTACCAAAGATGGCAATACCTAGATCTATCCTTGCTATTATGCCTAGCTAGGGGCGTTAAACGATAGCGCTTGTTGGGAGGCAACACAATTTTATTTTTAGTTTTTTTCTTTTTGCTTCTGTTTAGGAATAAATATTTGATCTAGCCTCTGGTTATATTTTTTTATGTTTTAATTAGTGTTTGTGCCAAGTTTAACCTATAGGATCTTCTTGGATGATAGTTATTTGATCTTGCTGAAAATTGCAGAAACTTTCTGTTCACGAAAACAATTGTTAAAAATCACCAGAACATGATAAAATATTGATTCCAATTGCTGCTGATCAATAAACAAATTTTCTAGGTCTTCCTATTTTGTCTGAATTTGTGGAGTTCCAGAAGTTTGCGTTAGTTATAGATTACTACGCACTGTTCTATTTTTGACAGATTCTGTTTTTTGTGCGTTGTTTGCTTATTTTGATGAATCTATGGCTAGTAAAATAGTTTATAAACCATAGATAAGTTGGAATACAGTAGGTTTAACACCAATATAAATAAAGAATGAGTTCATTACAGTACCTTGAAGTGGTGTTTTGTTTTCTTTTGCTAATGGAGCTCACGAGATTTTCTGTTAAGTTTTGTGTTGTGAAGTTTTCAAGTTTTGGGTAAAAGATTTGATGGATTATGGAACAAGGAGTGGCAAGAGCCTAAGCTTGGGGATGCCCATGGAACCCCAAGTTAATCTAAGGACACCAGAAAGCCAAAGCTTGGGGATGCCCCGGAAGGCATACCCTCTTTCGTCTACTTCCATCGGTAACTTCACTTGGAGCTATATTTTTATTCACCACATGATATGTGTTTTGCTTGGAGCGTCTTGTATGATTTGAGTCTTTGTTTGTTAGTTTTACACAATCATCCTTGCGGTACACACCTTTTTAGAGAGACACACATGATTCGGAAATTGTTAGAATACTCTATGTGCTTCACTTATATCTTTTGAGTTATATAGTTTTTGCTCTAGTGCTTCACTTTTATCTTTTAGAGCACGGTGGTGGTTTTGTTTTATAGAAACTATTGTTCTCTCATGCTTCACTTAGATTATTTTTAGAGTCCTACAAAACAGCATGGTAATTTGCTTTAATTATGATAGGCATTCAAGATTAGCATTTTTTTTCTTATGAGCGTGTTGAATACTATGAGAAGTTAGATGCTTGATAATTGTTTTGAGATATGGAGATGATGATATTAGAGTCAAGCTAGTTGAGTAGTTGTGAATTTGAGAAATACTTGTGTTAATGTTTGTGATTCCCGTAGCATGCACGTATGGTGAACCGTTATGTGATGAAGTCGGAGCATGATTTATTTTTTGATTGTCTTCCTTATGAGTGGCGGTCGGGGACGAGCGATGTTCTTTTCCTACTAATATATCCCCCTAGGAGCATGCGCGTAATACTTTGCTTTGATAACTTGTACATTTTTGCTATAAGTATATGAGTTCTTTATGACTAATGTTGAGTCCATGGATTATACGCACTTTCCTTGCTTCCACCATTGCTAGCCTCTCTAATACCGCGCACTTTTCGCCGGTATCATACACCCACCATATACCTTCCTGAAAACAGCCACCATACCTACCTATCATGGCATTTCCATAGCCATTCCGAGATATGTTGCCATGCAACTTTCCACCGTTCCGTTTACTATGACACGCTCCATCATTGTCATATTGCTTCGCATGATCTTGTAGTTGACATCGTATTTTTGGCAAAGCCACCATTCATAATTCTTTCATACATGTCACTCTTGATTCATTGCATATCCCGGCACACCGCCGGAGGCATTCACATAGAGTCATATTTTGTTCTAAGTATTGAGTTGTAATTGTTGAGTTGTAAGTAAATAAAAGTGTGATGATCATCATTTTTTAGAGCATAGTCCCAAGTGAGGAAAGGATGATGGAGACTATGATTCCCCCACAAGTCGGGATGAGACTCTGAACTAAAAAAAAAGAGGCCTTAAAAAAAGGAAGAAAAGGCCCAAATAAAAAAATGAAAGAAAAAGAGAGAAGGGACAATGTCGGTGTCAAAACCGGCGGATCTCGGGTAGGGGGTCCCGAACTGTGCATCTAAGGCGGATGGTAACAGGAGGCAAGGGACACAATGTTTACGCAGGTTTGGGCCCTCTCTATGGAGGTAACACCCTACTTCCTGCTTGATGGATCTTGATGAATATGAGTATTACAAGAGTTGATCTACCACGAGATCGTAGAGGCTAAACCCTAGAAGCTAGCCTATGGTATGATTGTTGTTGTCCTATGGACTAAACCCTCCGGTTTATATAGACACCGGAGGGGCTAGGGTTACACAGTGTCGGTTACAAATGTATGAGATCTACATATCCGTATCGCCAAGCTTGCCTTCCACGCCAAGAGAGTCCCATCCGGACACGAGACGAAGTCTTCAATCTTTTATCTTCATGTCCAACAGTCCGGCCAAAGGATATAGTCCGGCTGTCCGGATACCCCCTAATCCAGGACTCCCTCAGTATCCCCCGAACCAGGCTTCAATGACGATGAGTCCGGCGCGCAGATTGTCTTCGGCATTGCAAGCGGGTTCTTCTCCAAATTCTGAATACTTTTTTGAATAGTGTCCGGCTTCCCATAAATGTTGCACTCCTTGGCTTCTGTGCCCAATAATGGAGATCCTCCACGCGTCGAGCGAATCACGAGAAGCGGGGGCATTACAATTGCCACCCTAGCCATTTAGGCAAGTCGCCTATTAAAGAGGCGGGATTCACAGATCCATATCATACCATCCTCCCACAGTAGTATCCACCGCATGTACGCCTTGAAAAATCCATTCCAACATGGCGGTCAGCTGCAGCTCCTCCTCTCGCCCCAAAGAGTCTCTAAGCCCGTGATTGGAAGAAGTGTTCCGTCCCACATAGCCAACTAGTGAGGCTACAGACCTGTGATTTCTCCCCAGCGTATATGGTCCCGTTCGAGCCAAGGCTTGCCACCTATAATGGCGGAGAACAAGCAGAGCTTCCCAATCCCTCCAAAGGGAGCAGGTATGCCTTGTCCCTTATTTATTAAGGGACTGGGATTTCAATCCACCCGTTCCTCACGGGCTCTGAGTTCTCTGACCTCCGGTGCATAATTTCACTCCTGCCTCCATATTGCATATTGTTGGCTATGTCGCTCTTTGCAAACTGTTTCTGGGCTGCGAAGCTCACTTCGAGCTATGGAAGAGGCTATTCTACCTCGTACAACGTACACAGGAAGGGTCAATGTTTCAAGTGGGCGGAGCCGAAATATGGCGCATCGGCAGGATCGGATACCTATCCGGCACCCCGAAGAAGGTATCCGAAGACTGGCCTTCAGAGTGGTTCTATATAGAGGACGTCCCACTTCTGGATCCTATTCGGATCGGCCTTCCTGAGTTTAATAATGCTCCACTGAAGAAACGCCTAAGCTAGCGACCAAGGAGCCCTCAGGAGGAAGACGATAGAGACATTTCTTACCTGATGAGCTGGATAAAGGTGCGGGCTCTATCAGGACTGACTACAACCGAAGTTATGTCAATATGCATTATGCAAGGGGTGCAGCCGCTTCAATATCAAGGCCGCCCAATGTGGGACTTTAACGGGGAAGACGGCCGGACTCCGTTGCCGCTCTGGCAAAAACTCTGTCCGGTCTATACAAGGGAGAGGAAGAGGAGTTCCTCCGCATCAAACCGCGGGACGGATTCTCCATGTACAATCCTCCGAGATGGGTAAGCTGCCACTTTTCATGCCCTTCCCTTCCTCATTTCCACAATAAATGTCTTATTTTGCTCGTTCATCGCAGGACTGCGTAAGGCAGTAAGTGAGATAAATAGCCCACCTCCACAACCAGAGGAACCTAAACGGTCCTTCGACCCCGGTCTTCAGGAGGATCCAGACATATTAGTGGAGCTAATCGATAGGACATTTTATCAATCAAGTTGTGATGGGGCCATGGTGGCTATTACAGCCGACTATCTGGGGCTACTGCCTGCCTCGCAGGTAAGTGAGACCAGGGGCCCAACCTTCGGGAAGTATTCCTTTCCACGCACCTTACCTTCCATATCTGCACGGTGTCTTACTGGTAAGGTCATCCGGACACCATGCCGAGCCCGTGGCGAGTTACCAGTAAGGGGTACCGAGGCCCGGCACGCTGAAAAGCGGTTCGGAATGAGACGTCGGCGCAGAGGTATGATATAAAACCTCGCTACGTGGGGTTGTCTTTGAAAACATAATAACACCCATGTTTCCCAGAAGGAAAAATACTCGCCGGACTACATCCGGAGAAGTTGCCGATCACGTTCCCACTAGCCGGGCTCCAGGGCCGGACACGGAGGCAGGGCGCGCGTCGGACGTTCCTCCTACAGAGGATGCGGATAGAATCTCTGCTATAAATTCCGAAGTGGAGAGCGCCATGAATCACAGGTGCCGCCGGGCCGTACTCCGTGACGCTTGTTTCTTCCAAGAGGCATTTGATGCCTTTATTTCAGGAGACGCGTACATCCGTGCTGCTCAAAATGGTCTCGCAAGAGCCACGGACCAGTATGTAAAGGATATACGGGTAAGAGAATTTGATGATTATATACATCAGTAGCCCCCGAGACTTGAAACAGTTGGCACAACTGATTTAAGGATCATTATATGTGCAGGTTCTTACAGAGAAGAATACCCAATTGTCTCAAGAGCTGCAAGAGTGCAAGGCCCAGCTACGGGCCATAGTGGCCGTATTGAAGGAGTCCGAGAAGGCCCCCTCTGGTAACACCTGCTTTAAAGAATGACAGGTACCATATAGGATGCAACATGCATGTGATTCTGACAATAAATATTGCAGATGACCCCGGAGTGAATCCGGACGAGCAACATGCCATAAGGCGGCTAAAGGCTAGCGAGCGCGTGCTTACAAAGGTTAGGCAGGAGAAAAACAATCTCCAAGATGCCAATACCTGGCTGAGCGTGGAACTAAAGGATGTTCACGCCCATCTGTCAGACTCCTTGAAGGAGAACAAGCGGCTTCGACGCGGCATTTTCAGTAAGTGCTTGAACGAACTTCAAAAAGAATTCGGCGAGGAAGCCCGCTAACAGAGTTATGTCTGCAGGTATGCTGACAGGTCGTCCCGCGAACGAGATGCCCGGGTCTGCGGGTGATCTTCTACCAGAGCTCTCCCAACTGCACGAACAAGTTCGGCAGGTGATGCAAGGTATTGCCCAGGCCTTGTGGCCATCCGTCTCCCTGCCCGAAGGCCTTGGAGGACTTGTAGAGAAGCTCAAGGGAGCGCCTGGCGCGCTTCGATTATGGAAGGTATCGGCCTGCCGTCAAGGTGCCAGGGAAGCTTGGGCCATGGTGAAGACGCGGTATACCAAGGCTGACCAAAACCACATGGCCGAGGTCGGACCTATGGGGCCCGATGGGAAAGAAATCGCTGTCAGTTTGGTGTATCACCAAGTAGAGTTAGCCGCCAAGTATTCCCAACAGGATTGTAGGCTAGACAGCCTGTTGGATGGCATAGAAGAAGAATTTGTCATGGCGGACCTTTTTGCTTCAACCTCTGGACCTGATAGTCCGGAGTGTGTCCGAATACCAGCGCAGTTATGTAAAAGCCGGGGTATGCATGGAAACCAGGCGTAGGGGTCATAAGTGCTTGAACAGACAATTACCCAACTAGTTATGTTATATTACATGGGTAGTAAGAAACATCTTCCAGGGAGAATAGTTCGGTTAAGGGTTCCTTTCCCTGGGTACGCATGCCCTAATGTGCATGCCCGAACTGCGAGAAGAGACGCAGGCGAAAACATCTAGGGGCAAGTGTAAAAAACAAAAAGTCATCTTTTAGTCACCGACCGAATATTCCCTTAAGAACGCTAGATTTCGGCTTCACCCAGTCTGAGGTACACATTCGGCTGACCCGACAGTAACAATCGTAGAGGTGCTCCCCTTATGCCCTAGCCGAATTAATGGGAACGTAGGGCATAAATATAAGAGCCAAGAAACGCAGCTTGGCCAAAACTTAAGTCATATCGATGCATATAGTGGCAAAAAAAAGGTACATGTGGAAGAATAACACATGTGCGGGGCATGAAGCCCATAAAATATTTAAGCTTCTGTATAGGAAGCCCCCAGGTATAATGAGCGCGGCTGGCGCATCAAGATTGTGTAGTCAAAACACATGTTAGCCCTTCAAGGCCTCGAAAGAAAAGGAGAAGAACAAAAGAAAGAAAAGACATATAACGAATGTATAAAAATTTGACAAAGGTAAGGAGACAAACACGGAGTCCGGCACTAGGCATAGAATCTTCAGAGTCTCGCTGCGTTCCATGGATTTGGCTCGAGGCGGTTGTCCGATGCATCCCGCAGACGGTACGCTCCGCCAGTTAAGACCTGGTCAATAATGAAGGGACCATCCCATTTGGGCTTGAGCTCGTCCTTTTTCTTTTCCGGTAGGCGTAGAACGAGTTCGCCAACGTTATAAGTTTTGGCCCGTACTTCTCTGCTTTGGTATCTTCTAGCCTGTTGCTGGTAGAATGCGGAATGAGCCTTTGCTACGTCACGATCCTCCTCGAGGGTGTCCAAACTGTCCTGCCGATCGAGCTCGGCCTCTCTCTCTTCATACATGCGCACTCGAGGTGAGTTATGAATTATGTCGCAGGGCAGAACTGCCTCTGAGCCGTACACCATAAAGAACGGTGTGTATCCGGTAGTGCAATTCGGCGTGGTCTGCAACCCCCAGAGTACGGAGTCGACCTCCTCTACCCAGTGCGTGTTAGATTCCTTTAAGGACCGCACTAATCTGGGTTTGATGCCGCTCATGATAAGACCATTTGCTCGTTCGATTTGACCGTTAGCTTGTGGATGATAGACAGAAGCGTAATCGAGCTTGATGCCCATGTTGCTGCACCATATTTTCACCTCATCGGCAGTGAAGTTCGTGCCGTTGTCAGTGATGATGCTATGGGGGACACCATAATGGTGTACAACCCCGGATATAAAGTCTATCACTGGTCCGGATTCGGCCGTTTTAACACGTTTGGCTTCTATCCATTTGGTGAATTTATCCACCATTACCAGTAAGTATTTTTTTCTTATGGGCTCCCCCTTTATGGGGTCCAACCATGTCCAGCCCCCAGACCGCAAAAGGCCAGGTAATGGGGATTGTTTGTAGGGCGATGGGTGGCATATGGCTTTGGTTTGCAAAGAGCTGGCAACCAACGCAGCGCTGGACCTAGTCCTGTGCGTCTGCTCGGGCCGTCGGCCAATAAAATCCTATACGAAAGGCCTTACTTACGAGGGCCCGGCTGCGGCGTGGTGGCCACCGAGTCCGGCGTGAATTTCTGCCAGAAGCTTCTGCCCTTCCTCTTCGGAGATGCACCTTTGAAGGACTCCGGTAGTGCTTTTCCTATAGAGCTCTCCCTCGTGGACCTTGTAGGCTTTAGATCGTCGCACAATGCAGCGTGCCTCATTTTGGTCCTTGGGAAGTTCCTGTCTGGTTAGGTAGGCCAGGAATGGTTCAATCCATGGGGCGACGACGGCCATTATTACGTGGGCTGAAGGTGTTATTTCGGTGGCGGAGCCGCCCATTATGTCAGAGAGTTCGGTATCCGGCGTTGTAGCCAGGTCCGGACTGTTGTTGCTTGTTTCCCCTTCCCATGCCACGGATGGCTTAAACAGCTGTTCCAAGAATATGTTGGGTGGGACCGGATCGCTCTTAGTGCCGATACGGGCAAGGACGTCCGCCGCCTGATTGTTTTCCCGAGTTACATGGTGGAATTCGAGCCCCTCGAACCGAGCTGACATCTTGAGTACGTCATTGCGATAAGCCACCATTTTTGGATCTTTAGCGTCGAAGTCTCCGTTTATTTGGGATATTGCGAGGTTCGAATCCCCGCGCACCTCCAGGCGTTGAATGCCCATGAAGACTGCCATCCAGAGACCATGTAACAGGGTCTCGTATTCGGCGGCACCTTTGTTAGATGCAGATATGTATTTGGAGTACATATTGGACTGTATCTCCGGTAGGGGACGTCAAGACGACGCCAGCCCCCAGACCGGCCAACATTTTAGAGACGTCAAAGTGCATAATCCAGTTGGAGTATGCGTCGTATTCCTTAGGGAGTTCGGCTTCTGTCCATTCGGCGACAAAATCGGCCAATACCTGTGACTTGATAGCTCGGCGAGGTTTATATGTTATGTCGAAAGGGAGGAGCTCTATGGCCCATTTGGCAATCCGGCCTATGGTGTCGTGGTTGTTTATTATGTCGTTCAGTGGCAGTTCAGAGGCCACTGTGATTGAACACTCTTGAAAGTAGTGCCGTAGTTTTCGGGATGCCATGAATACCGCATACGCTATCTTTTGATAACGCGGGTACTGTGATTTGCATGGGGTGAGGACAGTGGATACATAATATACCGGCCTTTGAAGGGGGAATTTATGTCCGTCCGTTTCTCGTTCGATGACGAGTGCTGCGCTTACGACTTGATGAGTCGCTGCTATATATAGCAGCATCGGTTCACCGATGTTTGGCGCGGCCAGGATTGGGTTGGTGGCCAGTATGGCTTTTATTTCTTCCAGTCCGGCCGTGGCAGCATCCGTCCACTCGAAGTGTTTGGTAGTGCCTTTTCTCCTAATCGAGAGATGAAGCGACTTAAGGCCGCAACGCATCCAGTTAACTTCTGGATTTGCTTGAGGTCTGTTGGGAAGGCCAATTGTGACAGGGCTCGGATTTTAGCCGGGTTTGCTTCAATCCTCTACTGGAGGCGATGAAGCCCAGGAGCTTTCCGTCGGGTATGCCGAAAACGCATTTTTCCGGATTGAGCTTGATGTCGTATATTCAGAGGTTGTTTAACGTAAGCCTCAATTCATCTATTAAAGAGTCGACGTGTCTGGTTTTGACGACCACATCGTCTACGTATGCTTCCACTGTTTTGCCGATTTGCTTTTCCAGGCACGTCTGAATCATGCATTGATACATTGCACCGGGGTTCTTCAGCCCGAAAGGCATTGTGTTGAAACAGAAGGGGCCATATGGCATGATAAACACCGTTGTGGCTTGTTCGGACTCGGCCATCTTGATTTGGTGGTAGCCGAAGTATGCATCCAGGAAGCACAATGAGTCGTGTCCCGCGGTGGCGTCAATAATTTGATCAATGCGGGGGAGGGGAAGGGATCCTTTGGGCAAGCTTTATTGAGGTCTTTGAAGTTGACACATAAGCGCCGGGATTTGTCCTTCTTTGGTACCATCACCAGGTTTGCTAGCCAGTCCGGGTGTTTTATTTCTCTGATGAATCCGGCCTCCAATAACTTGGCTAGCTCCTCGCCCATAGCTTGTCGCTTAGGTTCGGAGAAGCGCCGAAGAGTCGGCTTGACCGGCTTGAACCCTTTTAGAATGTTCAGGATATGCTCGGCCAACTTGCGTGGGATTCCTGGCATATCTGATGGGTGCCAGGCGAATATATCCCAGTTCTCGCGCAGGAACTCCCGTAGTGCAGCGTACACATCTGGGTTTAACTGTGCCACAATTGAGGCTGTTTTGGTAGGGTCCGTTGGGTGGACTTGGAGTTTGACTATTTTGTCCGCTGGTTTGAAAGAGGTGGACTTGGATCTCTTGTCGAGTATCATGTCGTCCATGTCCACGGTCGAGCATAGTGCGGTTAACTCCTCTGCCGCTAGGGCTTCGGATAGTGCCTCGAGGGCTAGTGCGGCTGTTTTGTTTTCGGCGCGAAGTGCTATGTCCGGATCACTAGCTAGAGTGATGATTCCATTGGGCCCAGGCATTTTGAGCTTCATGTACCCGTAATGGGGTATAGCTTGGAAGATCAGAATGCCTCCCGCCCTAGAAGGGCGTGGTATCCGCTTCTTGAGCAGGGCCACTTGGAATGTTATTTCTTCGGACCTGTAATTTTCCAGTGTGCCGAATACCACATCTAGTGTGATTTTCCCAGCGCAATGTGCCTCCCGACTGGGGATGATTCCTCTAAAGGTTGTGCTGCTTTCCTCAATGCAGTTCCAGTCTATTTCCATTTTGTGAGGAGTTTCCTCGTAAATGAGGTTTAATCCGCTGCCGCCGTCCATGAGCACTTTAGTGAGCCGAAAGCCGTCCACAATTGGGCTAAGGACTAATGCGGCTGGTGCTCGGGCTGTTCGGCATTTAGGTTCGTCACTGGAATTGAAGGCGATAGCCATGTCGCTCCATGGATTTATTGCTGCCACCTGGCAGATCTCGGCAAGGCCGCGGAGTGCTCTCTTGCGCCTATTATTTGAGGCGAATGTGTCGAAGACTGTTAAGACCGTATTGTAATTCGCGGGATGTTGCTCGGTGGTGTTTTGAATGAGGAGATCCTCACCACTCTTAGCAACCTTCCGGAGTACCCAACATGCTCTAAGGTTGTGCGTTGGTGTGGTATCCACCGTACTGTGAATTTTGCAGGGTCCGTTAAGCAATCCCTCCAATACGGTTCCGTGCCCTGTAGTGGGCTTTTGCTTTTTTGTGATTGAATCAGGTGACTTACGGGGGGTGCACCCTTTTGGTTCGGACTGGGTATTTACCCAAAGCCGGATTATCCGAAAACTCTGTTTCGGTTTTCCAGGCGCTCTCCATCACACAGTACTTCCATACTATGGCCGCAAAGTCAGCGAAGTGTGCTATGTTGTGGCGGCTTATGGCGTTAAGGATTCCCTTGTCGGTGCAATTATTGCAGAAGAATGAAATTGCGTCTTCCTCTCGACAGTCCTTGACCTTGTTTATTACAAGGAGGAATCTGGCCCAATAGTGATGTACTGTTTCTTGGGGCTCTTGTCTAATGTGGGAGAGATCGCTCGTATCTGGGTGGGTGGGCAGATTTAAGTCCGAACCCTGACCCGATCTGCGACCCGGGGGTATGGGAGTTTCCGATCTTGGAGGTTCGGGCTCCGGGATGTCGCCCGATAGGTCTGGCCCACTGCCTGATTCTACGTTCAAGGCTTGGAGGATGTCCTTCTGTGTACAGGTATCCGGCTCGGAGATCTTTGGAATCCGGACATAGCTTGTCCTCAAGATTGAGGGAAAATTACCGCATTGTTCCTCCACCACGGCTATCTGATGGGTGACCGGCGGAGAATTAATCTCCCTTTGGTCGGGTTTAAGCCTGATCCGATCATAGTCCATAGTGACTCCCAAAGCGGCGATGCGGTCGAAGAGCTCGTTTAGGGAAGAGAGCTCCATCGGATCCATCTGCTCGACAAGTTCCGAGCCGACGTGGAGGCTATTTTCGATGACCCGAGAAGTCATCGTCGGCGCAGCAGCCGAACGGGCGGTCATGACGAACTCGCCTAGCCGGAGAGTCTGGCCGACAGCCAGGGCTCCTCCAGAGGTGACGCTGTCCTTGACAACGATACGAGACATCCTTCCTTATGGGACGACATAGTGGAACTCTCAATGAAAGCACCAATGCCGGTGTCAAAACCGGCGGATCTCGGGTAGGGGGTCCCGAACTGTGCGTCTAAGGCGGATGGTAACAGGAGGCAAGGGACACAATGTTTACCCAGGTTCAGGCCCTCTCTATAGAGGTAATACCCTACTTCCTGCTTGATTGATCTTGATGAATCTGAGTATTACAAGAGTTGATCTACCACGAGATCGTAGAGGCTAAACCCTAGAAGCTAGCCTATGGTATGATTGTTGTTGTCCTACGGACTAAAACCTCCGGTTTATATAGACACCGGAGGGGCTAGGGTTACACAGTCGGTTACAACAGAAGGAGATCTACATATCCGTATCGCCAAGCTTGCCTTCCATGCCAAGAGAGTCCCATCCGGACACGAGACGAAGTCTTCAATCTTGTATCTTCATAGTCCAACAGTCCGGCCAAAGGATATAGTCCGGCTGTCCGGATAACCCCTAATCCAGGACTCCCTCAGACAATGTTACTATCCTTTTACCACACTTGTGCTTCAAAGTAGCACCATGATCTTCATGATAGAGAGTCTCCTATGATATCACTTTCATATACTAGTGGGAAAATTTTCATTATAGAACTTGGTTTGTATATTTCAATGATGGGCTTCCTCAAAATGCCCTAGGTCTTCGTGAGCAAGCGAGTTGGATGCACACCCACTTAGTTTCCTTTGTTGAGCTTTCATATACTTATAGCTCTAGTGCATCCGTTGCATGGCAATCCCTACTCACTCACATTGATATCTATTAATGGGCATCACCATAGCCCGTTGATACACCTAGTTGATGTGAGACTATCTTCTCCTTTTTTGTCATCTCCACAACCACCATTCTATTCCACATATAGTGCTATGTCCATGGCTCACGCTCATGTATTGCGTGAAGATTGAAAAAGTTTGAGAACATCAAAAGTATGAAATAATTGCTTGGCTTGTCATCGGGTTGTGCATGATTTAAATACTTTGTGTGGTGAAGATAGAGCATAGCCAGACTATATGATTTTGTAGGGATAACTTTCTTTGTCCATGTTATTTTGAGAAGACATAATTGCTTAGTTACTATGCTTGAAGTAATATTATTTTTATGGCAATATTAAACTTTTGTCTTGAATCTTTCGGATCTGAATATTCATACCACAATTAAAAGAATTACATTGAAATTATGCCAAGTAGCATTCCTCATCAAAAATTCTATTTTTATCATTTACCTACTCGAGCACGAGCAGGAATTAAGCTTGGGGATGCTTGATACGTCTCCAACGTATCTATATTTTTTGAATTTTCCATGCTATATTATATTCTGTTTTGGACATTAATGGGCTTTATTATACACTTTTATATTATTTTTGGGACTAACCTATTAACCGGAGGCCCAGCCCAGAATTGATGTTTTTGCCTATTTCAGAGTTTCGCAGAAAAAGAATATCAAACGGAGTCCAAACGGAATGAAACCTTCGGGAACGTGATTTTCGGAACGAACGTGATCCAGAGGACTTGAACCCTATGTCAAGACATCAACCAGGAGGGAACGAAGTAGGGGGGCGCGCCTACCCCCCTGGGCGCCACCTCCACCCTCGTGGGCCCCATGTTGCTCCACCGACGTACTTCTTCCTCCTATATATACCTACGTACCCCCAAACTACCAGATACGGAGCAAAAAACCTAATTCCACCGCCGCAACCTTCTGTACCCATGAGATCACATCTTGGGGCCTTTTACGGAGCTCCGCCGGAGGGGGCATCGATCATGGAGGGCTTCTACATCAACACCATAGCCTCTCCGATGATGTGTGAGTAGTTTACCTCAGACCATCGGGTCCATATTTATTAGCTAGATGCCTTCTTCTCTTTTTTTGGATCTCAATACAATGTTCTCCCCCTCTCTTGTGGAGATCTATTCGATGCAATCTTCTTTTGCGGTGTGTTTGTTGAAACCGATGAATTGTGGGTTTATGATCAAATTTATCTATGAACAATATTTGAATCTTCTCTGAATTCTTTTATGTGTGATTGGTTATCTTTGCAAGTCTCTTCGAATTATCAGTTTGGTTTGGCCTACTAGATTGATCTTTCTTGCAATGGGAGAAGTGCTTACCTTTGGGTTCAGTCTTGCGGTGTCCTTTCCCAAAGGATGAGGGGCAGCAAGGCACGTATTGTATTGTTGCCATCGAGGATAACAAGATGGGGTTTATATCATATTGCATGAGTTTATCCCTCTAGATCATGTCATCTTACTAAAATCGTTACTCTATTCTTATAAACTTGATACTCTAGATGCATGCTGGATAGCGGTCGATGTATGGAGTAATAGTAGTAGATGCAGGCAGGAGTCGGTCTACTTCTCTCGGACGTGATGCCTATATACATGATCATACCTAGATATTCTCATAACTATGCTCAATTCTGTCAATTGCTCTACAGTAATTTGTTCACCCACCGTAATACTTATGCTCTCGAAAGAAGCCACTAGTGAAACCTATGGCCCCTGGGTCTATTTTCCATCATATTAATCTCCCATCAACAAGTTATTTCTAGCGTTGTCTTTATTTTGCTTTCTTTACTTTGCATCTTTAACATAAAAATACCAAAAATATTATCTTATCATATCTATCAGATCTCACTCTCGTAAGTGACCGTGAGGGGATTGACAACCCCTTTATTGCGTTGGTTGCAAGGATTTATTTGTTTGTGTAGGTGCGAGGGAAATACTTACGCTACTTTGCCACATCACCCTTTCCTCTTCAAGGGAAAACCAACGCAGAGCTCAAGAGGTAGCAACAACGTTTGCCAGCCTTTGGCGCCTTCTCCTCTCCAGCTCACGTGGTGATCACGAGTTTTTTGCATGTAATGCGCGCGCTCTGCCGGCGTTGGCCGCGTCCAGGGCGTCTTCTTGCTCGGGCCCCTCCTCTGCTCGGCTTCTCAGCGAGCACGGGCATGTCCCCTAGCTTCCTCTCGTTGTCGTCGTTCTCCTGGACCCCTCTCCCCCTCCGTCCGCTTCCTCACCGACGCAAGCCGCCGTGCTCCCACGGACGAACAATGGCGGTTTGACTCGGAGCTCGCCGTCCTCTTCCTCCCTGCGTTCCCTTGGCCGCCTCTTCCCCGTGAGCTCTCCCTCCCATTCCCTCTCGTCGCCTGCCTCTAGGCTCATGCGCATGCACACGCGTCCGCGGCGACGACAGCTCGGCCTCCTCGCCCCACGGCTATATAATCCCACCCCGAGGCCTCTCGACCTCGCCAAGCTTCTTCCCTGCCTCCTAGCTACCTCCTCGACCACCCTAACGAGCTCAAGGACCTCTCTGTGTCCACCATCGCCGCCACGGCCGCCGCTCTATCCCGTCTAAATTCGGTCGGGCCAGCCCCATTCTATCCTCCTCTCCACCACCTGAGCCCTCAAGGCCTCCCCTCGATCCTTCCCGCCCTTTGACTCCCCCTCCAATGGCCTCTGGCCACGAACTCCATCACCGCCGGAAGATGCCTTCCATCACGGTCGCAGCTCCGCCGTCTCTGGTGATCCTCAGGTGCTCCACTCGTCGCCTTCGGGTGCGGGCTGTCTCCCTGAGCTCACCGGTGGTCGAAGCGCGGCAAACGGTGACCGGACCCGCCCGGACGAGCGCCGGCACCAGCGGCCTCCCTTTGCACCACGGGAGAATGGGAGGAGAAGACGAAGGCAACGACGTCGGCCCGCCAGCTGGCCAGTGGACCCCACGGGCCTCGCACGTCAGTGGCTCGGCAAGCCGGCCCCACCTTTGCCACGCTGGATAAGTGGAGGCGTAATCCTCTAGATTACGTCTTCTCTTATCGAAAGCGTATTCCTCTTCTAGTTTAACCAAAAATGCATTTTCACTTTCAGGAAACGTATTCCCTTCTAATACGCTTTCTGTTTTTCTGTCCAGGCCCTGTTTGAAAATATTTTCATTATAGATAGGTCCCTGGCAGAAAACACTTCATAACTTTTTGCTCACAACTCCGATTGAGGTGATTCCAAAGCCCACTTCTTCGTGTCATTGAGACCATTCTGTTGCTATCATTTTCACCATGTATTAACATACTGAAAATGTCCATTTTTTCCTTACGCTTAATCAGCCCCCTTCGAGAGAGAATGTTCTCCGGCGATTCGTTCCGCGAGCTTCTCGCACTTTCTCCCGATGTATTCTTCATCCCCAGGCAAGCCAAAACCGCAGTTTGCCTGATAGCCATGCAGTAGCATTGGTTTTCAACTTGAATCTTTAATAACTGTATGACTGTTTTGCTACTGCTGTCGTTATTTCGGTTATGCCTATGGATTGGTGATTACCGTCATGCTATGTTTTCTTGCACTCTATTCTACCTACTAGTATTACTTTCATATTGGTCATGCTTGATAGTAATACATGTTGGGTTGGTCATGTTCTTCGGTGCATGACTAACGTTAGTTACCGAGTACCATTAATATGTATTGTTCCTTGTTGTTAGTGGTTAAGTGTTTACTCAATTATGTTATTGATATGTTCTTGCATGGTATTTATTGTTGCGCTAGTGGTCATGTTATATTATCAGTAGTGTTGCACTTGTGATATTCATACTCGTTATTATGCCATGCTCAGTTGGATATGATTCATTGATATGGATGATAGTTATGTTGTACCCTCATGATTATGTTCAAATCATGCTCATGCATTGTAATTGCATCATGTTATTTTATAATGGCTCAACATATTTGCATTCAAGTTTAACCGGATTAAATTGAACTTGAACAACTGTTGGCTGAGTCATGGTGCCACCATATCGAGTTGACCAGTGCAACCACACTTGTCTTTATGGGAAGGCCCTAACTGGGTCTATTGTCATGCCTCTCGCCGGTGCATCCAACGAGGGAAGGTTATGGGCGTGCGGTACCCTGGCCCGGTAAGCAAACATAACCTTGTGTGCCCGTAGTTGGATGATAAGCTCTTTTGTCCCCGTTTGGGACCGTTTTGTTTTGCCACGACGGTGGTCGTTGGTGCCTTTGGTAGGCACGGGGCCACCCAGGACTTATCCCAGAGGGGAGTTTGTCGGAGTGGCCGGGAGGGTGTCATGGCAGTAGGACGATTTTGTCGGAACACCGTTGGTCCACCCGAATGGGAGTGCCAGGCCATGTGTTCCGTGGTGTGGGTATAGTGTACTAACCTCTGCAGAGTGTATATTAAATCTATCGATAGCCGCGCCCGCGGATAAGGGCCCAGTTCGTAGTTGGTCACACTATGGGTCAACAGTAATAATAATAACTTGACTAATAACAACCCTGGTTCGCTGTGAGGTAAGTTGGTTTTGTGATCCGTGAATGATCCCCGTTTGGTTACGAGGTAACTCGTTGAGCCCAGAGTGGTTCCGTTTGTGATCCGTGAGTGATCACGGTGGTATCGAGGATACCGAGTTGTTGGATATTCGTGATGTTGTGCGGGAGTCATGGGTAAAGATCAAGCTCCTTGTGGTCATTTAATGATTACTACAGTATTGTTTATACCAAGCTTGATTTGATCCTGAGATGATCGTGTGATGTTTGAGGTTGGTAAGTGATGCATGTGATGGTTATGAGGTAACCCGAGCAGAATAAGTGGTGCATATAGTGTCATCATGTTGCATGCTAGTATCGTCAGATTTATATGTTGATGCCATTCTCATATTGTTCTAGTTGTATCATGTTCATGTTTTTCATGCCAAGTTATCCTGATGATCTCATGATAATTCCTACTTAACCTGTAATTGCCATGCTATTGTTTGTCTTGAATGCTTCTGGTTATTGTGAGCTTGCAAGTACATTCAATGTACTGACCTGGCGTGTCATGCCAGTTTGCAGGTCATGCTAGATTTGATTGCTTGTTTGCTTGTCGTGGATTCCATTTGTGCGAGCTAGGATAGGCGTTCCAGCCAGAGTCCCTGCGGAGTAGAGTTCACCACTGTCGTCGTTGTTCCGCTGCTAGAAGTTTTTCCGCTGCTTCGAGTTGTTCTGCTGCTTGCATAGAGCAACTGAGGATGTCGTAGTATCGCCGTGTCGATGTTATTCATTGTAATATCGGAGACCTTGTATTCATATTCGTGTAATAATAGAAAGCTGGTTTGTTCTATGCTAAGCAGTGCCGTATTCCAGAAGACTTCTCCTTGATCTCTGGGCTGGAATACAGGGCGTTTCGGTTTCTCTGAGCCGGGGTGCCACATTGAGAGATAATCCAGTCACAGACATGTAGATATATTTTGTGCATGGGAGGAAGCAAGGTCAATCGATTACATATATAAAGGGAGAGAGATTGAGCGAGTGTGGGTCGTCGTGCGACCGAAAGAGTGAGACAGGTTAGAGAGAGTGACCTAGATAGACAATGTGCGTGAGGGAGTATACAATATGAATATGTCAAATCTGGCTCAAACATGGAGATATATCATTTGTGTCCGAGAAAGAGCAAGGTCAGTCGAGACATAAAAAGATAGAGAGAGAGAGAGGGAGAGAGAGAGAGAGAGGGATTGAGCGAGCGTGGCTGTCGGATTACGAGTTCCGGCAAAACCCTTGAGGTTCGAACACTGGGTGCGTACGAAGATCTCTCTCTCCCTAGCTCGCTCTCGCAACGGTCTCAGGGCCTAGCTCGACGAACCCAAAGAACAAGAGACACAAGATTTTATACTAGTTCGGGCCGCCGATGTGGTGTAATACCCTACTCCAGTGTGGTGTGGTGAATTGCCTCTTGGGCTGAGGAAGAACTAGTACAGGGGAAGAACAGCCTCCTGAGGAGAGGTGCTCTTGTACTCGGTGAGCTTGTGTGGTTGAGGATGATCTGAATGGCCCAGGATCAGTTGCCTCCTACTATGGTGGCTAGCCCTATTTATAGTGTTCCTGGTCCTCTTCCCAAATGCTGGCAGGAAGGGATGCCACAACGACCAAATTTGAAGGGAGACAACTAGTACAAGTTATCCTGACTAAAGGTGGTCTTCGCCTGCCAAAGGCTCTGGTGGTGATGTCGTCTTGGGCTCCACGGTGACCTCCGTCCTGCCGTCCTGCTGGTCTTGGTCTTGTTGCACTGATATGGAAACCTTTTCCTGATGCCTCGGGACTCCTCGCCTGTGCTTGCTTCTTTAGCACCAAAGAGGAAATGAGGACACTGCACGCGCTGGTGCCCGCCTGCCCCCGGTCGTCATGGCTTGCGTCATAGGAACCTCGCGAGGTGCCCCTTGCCTTGATCTCTCCGCCCCTCGCGAGCCTGCCTAGTGAGGCCGCCCCCGAGGAGGTCTTGCATCGTCCGCCTCGCGAGGCTTGGCCCCTCACGAGGGTCTTGAGTATTTGCTGGTGAAGATGGGTCGTACATGGCTATTGGTGGAGCCACGCCGCGGGCCGCGGGCAGGAAAGTCTAGGGACCCACGTTCCCAGGACACCGACAGTGGCCCGCCATGAGGTCGAAAGAGCGGGGGAGGTATGGATGGACTGACCTAGATAGACAATCTGTGTGAGAGAGTATAGAGTGTGTCGATCGAGGCCCAGACAGGGAGATATATCATTTGTGTATGAAAGAAAATGAGGTTAATCGAGACTCATATAAAGAGAGCGAGATTGAGCGAGTGTGGCCCGCCAGGCGGAAGAAAGAGTGAGACAGTTGAGGGAGTCCTGGATTAGGGGGTCCTCGGACAGCCGGACTATATACTTTGGCCGGACTGTTGGACTATGAAGATACAAGATTGAAGACTACGTCCCATGTCCGGGTGGGACTCTCCTTTGCATGGAAGGCAAGCTTGGCGATCCGGATATGTAGATCTCCTTCTCTGTAACCGACTCTGTGTAACCCTAGCCCCCTCTGGTGTCTATATAACCCGGAGGGTTTAGTCCGTAGAAAGAGGACAATCATAATCATAGGCTAACTTCTAGGGTTTAGCCTCTACGATCTCGTGGTAGATCAACTCTTGTAATACTCATATCATCAAGATCAATCAAGCAGGAAGTAGGGTATTACCTCCATCGAGAAGGCCCGAACCTGGGTAAACATTGTGTCCCCCGCCTCCTGTTACCATTAGCCTTAAACGCACAGTTCGGGACCCCCTACCCGAGAACCGCTGGTTTTGACACCGACATTGGTGCTTTCATTGAGAGTTCCACTGTGCCGTCACGATAAAGGCTTGATGGCTCCTTCGATCATCGGCAACGATGCGATCCAGGGTGAGGTTTTTCTCCCTGGATAGATCTTCATATTCGGCGGCTTCGTACTGCGTGCCAATTCGCTTGGCCATCTGGAGTAGATTGATAGCTACGCCCCTGGCCATCAGGTCAGATTTGGAAGCTTGAACTATACTGCCGACATCCGCGGAGACTTGATCTTCGACGGATTCGAGCTCAGGTTAGGTGCGCCGCACAGTTACGACAAGCATGACTTAGCTCTGCCATCGGACGGTGTTCGGGAGATCACACCTGCGGCTACTCTGGCCCTCAATCCGGAGCAGATCATGCCATCCGAGGATGAGTAGATGGACCCCGCCACGGAGACCGCACACTCAGCGGCGATAGAGTCGAATACTAACTTCACCTCTTGCGGGACCTGTGTTATCGGACCCTTGTATTCGTCCCCGGCCACAGGCTCCGAACCGCTTGCATCCGTGCATATCAAATTTGATTGGGCACCGATCATGGAGTTTACCTCCGCGGATATTTTTCAACACTCGCCCTTGGGCGACGTGCTAGATTCATTGAGGTCTTTCTCCTTGTCGGGAGACCCTCGACCGAACTATGTCCGGCTCGTGTGGGAAGCGGACGGCGAAGAAATTTGTTCCCCACCCACCACCAACTTAATAGCCACCGTTGACGACTTAACCAACATGCTTGATTTTGACTCCGAAGACATCGACGGTATGGACGACGATGCAGGAGAGGAACAGGAACCACCGCCCATAGGGCGCTGGACAGCCAATTCATCATACGATATATACATGGTGGATACACCCAAAGAAAACAACAACGAGGAACGGAAGGATGCAGCAAAGGATAATCCCCTCGAGAAGCAACAAAAGCGACGACGTAACCGCCGCTCCAAATCCTGCCTCGGCAAAAACAGCGACAACAACGCAAGAAAGAATAATACCCCGGTCGACTCCAAAGGAAACGACGACCACATGAACCCAACGATGAAACACGATGAGCCAGCGGACGGCGAACATAGTACGAAACCGCTGTCCGATCACGACGACGCCGAGGGTAATGCTCATCAACCTGTCTCCGGAGAGGAGAACAGTTCGGACGACGATGCACACATCATCCCGAAAAGGCACTTGGAACAAGAGAACCTCCATAGATGGCTTATTGCCACCGCGAGGAGCCTAAAGAAGCAGAAGCAAAGGCTTAAGGCCGCGCAGAATACGCTTGCAACAAAGTGCTTGACAGTGAAGAAAAGTACAGTGGCAGTCGCCACACAAAGAGCTATCCAAAGCGCAACCTGCTTCCTGAATTCGGCGACGAGGCTTTAGAGCCCATTCAGCCGAAAAATAAAATGGCCGATCAGCCGGACCGACCACCCCGTGGCCGCGACAGGGCGGCCAACGACACCACACACAAGTTAGCGCACGATTTACGTGAGGACCTGCACAAAAAAATCCGGTATGGCCAGGTCCATCTACGGATCTAGGAAGCGCGCTCCAGCACAGAATCATGGCCGCCCAAATGACTATACTGACCGAATAACAGCTCGGAATCAGAACCGAACACTACAACCATCAGAAGAATGCCATGACACATCCAAATACAGGGGTGCCGCGCACCCCCTATGCTTCTCCAATGAGGTGCTGGATCATGAATTTCCAGAGGGATTCAAACCCGTGAACATAGAGGCATACAACGGAACGACAGACCCTGGGGTCTGGATTGAGGACTTTTTCCTTCACATCCACATGGCTCGAGGAGATGATCTCCACGCCATCAAATACCTGCCCCTCAACTTGAAAGGACCAGCTCGGCACTCGCTGAAAAGCCTCCCCGAAAACTCAACTGGAAGTTGGGAAGAGCTTGAGGATGCTTTTAGGGCTAATTTTCAAGGGACCTATGTCCGACCTCCGGATGCAAACGATTTATGTCACATAATTCAATAGCCCGGATAGTCAGCCTGAAAACTTTGGAACAGATTTCTCATGAAGAAGAATCAAATCGTCGACTGCCCGGATGCCGAAGCCTTAGCGGCTTTCAAACACAGTGTCCAGGACGAATGGCTCGCCAGACACCTCGGCCAGGAAAAATCGAGGACAATAACTGCCCTAACAAGCCTTATGACCCACTTTTGCGCAGGCAAAGACAGTTGGCTGGCCCGTAGTGACACCAGCGACCCAGGCACATCTGAAGTCAGGGATGGCAACGGGAAACCGCGACGCCATAAAAGCAAGCGTCGAAAAAATGAAGACAGCCCAGATAACACGGCGCTAAACGCCGGATTCAGGGGTTCTTGACCCGGTCAACGGAAAAAGCCATTTAAAGGCAGCAGAGATGGACCGTCCAGCCTAAACAAGATTCTAGACAGATTATGTTAGATTCATGGCACCTCCGATAAACCTGAAAATCACACCAACAGAGAATGCTGGGTCTTCAAGCAGGCCGGCAAGCTAAACGCCGAACACAAGGGGAGGGAGACACCAAGTGAAGACGAGGATGAGCCTCGCCAGCCAAACACTGGGGGACAGAAAAAATTCCTACCAGAGGTCAAAACAGTGAACATGATTTATGCAACTCACATACCGAAGAGGAGGCGCAAACGCGCACTCTGAGACGTATACGCCGTGGAGCCCTTCACCCCCAAGTTCAACCCTTGGTCGGCCTACCCGATCACTTTTGATCGCAGGGATCACCCGACTAGTATTCGGCGCGGAGGATCGGCTACCTTGGTGCTAGACCCAATAATTGATGGATACCATCTCACCCGAGTCCTTATGGACATTGGCAGTAGTCGTAATCTGATATATCAGGACACCGTCCGCAAAATGGGGATAGACCCGACAAGAATCAGCCAAAGCAATACTACCTTTAAAGGAGTAATAACAGGCCCAGGGGCCCGCTGTATGGGCTCTCTAGTACTAGAGGTTGTATTCGGTTCTCCCAACAACTTCCGAAGCGAAGAAGTAACCTTCGACATCGCTCCATTCCGAAGCGGCTATCACGCACTACTCGGAAGAACGGCCTTCGCTCGTTTTAATGCAGTACTGCATTACGCTTATCTTAAGCTTAAGATGCCCGGTCCACGTGGCATCATCATAGTTAGCGGAAACACAGAGCATTCCTTACGTGCGGAGGAATATGTGGCGGCTCTAGCAGCCAAACACTGAACGGCCTCTCCAACCAGAATAAATGATCGGCCGTAAAGACCGCGGACACGGTTAGACGAGTCCGGCACACCACTAGCTGTAACAGCTTTGATAAACCTGAGATTGGGTCGATGGATATACCCCCATAGGTGGTGCTAGGGGATTCCCGCATGTAAATAGGGCTACATTTTGGCTTGACCCTATCTTGATTGCATTTTAATGGTTCATTAAGAATAACCAATTTTTCGCATGAAGAGTTTCACCTGGGTTTTTCTCTTTTTACAGGTGATCATCATGCTACACCCTTCCAGGACACGGCACAACGGAGACACAGGCGCAGACTTGCAGCAGGGCCCCGGTCAAAGGTTTCTTTTTAGATTAAGACCCTGTGTAAACCTTTTTTACCGTCTCTTGTTGCTTCACACCCTCCGGATACTCAACACAACCAAGGGAGATGCTGGCGTTATTGGCATTTGGTCACGTCAGACTAATGCACGTACCTGGAAATTCAGGCCTCATTATCGAGGGCGTTACTCAGCCCAGTATATGTTGTAAAGTCTGAATACCTTAGGGAGTGTTTGGCATCGCGAGTTTGCCATTATATGCATCAGCTTTGAATCATGTCTTTGGTCAATAGTTGGGTTTGCCCGGCTCCCGTGTTTTGCTACCTTACGTTCTGCTCTATCGACTAAGGTGGCACCAGGAGAACTACTGCGATTATGCCCTAGTTCATCTGGATGAGCACCTCAGTAGAGAAAGCCGAAAATCGACTGTCATGATAAAGCACGAGACTGGTCAACCACTTTATGACTCAGCGGAATCTTCGTGATTCCTCCGCATTAACGAAGGACCGGTTTCCCGGTCATGTATGTATGCGCACCATATTCGGATGAGCGCGGAAGTACCAGGGGCTATATAGTAGCCCCACCGTCAAACTCCTATGGCTAAGTGAAAGTTTTAATGCTATATAGTCCGATTGCCTTGTTCGCCGCGCTATCACCTCCTTAATGGACCAAGACGTTGGATCAAGTGTGAATACGCGCTTTTATGAATACCCCCGCATTACAGGCATGGGGGCTGAAGCCGACGACTGCAAACTTTCAGGTTATATACATACATAAACGGCCGCACAAGAGGCATCATAATACTTTCAGGCAAAAGTATAAACACAACCTTTATAATCCAAATAGCATTGTTTTTAAAATTGGGATACATGTCACCCGAACATGATACTCTTCGAGCACTGAGCCTCTATTAAACGAGAGCCTTCTATAACTTCTTAAAAATAGTGCTCGGCCGATACCTGGCCTACGGCCGGACCCCGGGTTGCAATGGCGGTGGCCTCCATCTCTGCCCAGTATGTCTTAACATGGGCAAGAGCCATCCACGCACCCTCTATGCATGCGGACCTCTTTACAGCGTCGATATGCGGCACATCACCAAGGAATCAGTGCACTAAACTAAAATAACTATTTGGCCTTGGTCCCTTCGGCCAAAGATGATCCACAACAGACCTCATGGCAAGTCCGGACAACCTATGGAGCTCGGCCCACTCGTCCATCATTTAACAGCAATGGACGCGTTGGAGCACTGAACTGCGACCAGAACAACCTTTCCACTTCATGATCTTTCTGATCTTTGAAAAACTCCGTCGCATCAGCAGCACTCATTGCCAAGTCCAAGTACGCATCTACAACACTCCATAATTGATCCAGAGGGGCATACTTCACATCTCCGAACTTCGTCCGCAATAAAAAGGGCTTCCCAGCCGTGATATCTCCGGCTTGACGAGCTCCTCCTTTGCTGCTCTGATTTTAGAGCGGGTTTCCTTAGCTGCTTCCATGGCTTTCTTCAGGTCAGCCGCTTTCGCTTGGCTTTCCTTTTCATGAAGCTCATATCGGGCGGCGACATCTTTCAGCTCAACAGCCATCTTGGCTATTTTATCTTTGCTCTGGCGATGAGCAGCCTGTTCGGCTCTTAACTCTTCGGCCGCCTTTAGGGCGGCCGCATCACTTCTCCTGGCATGTTCCTTGGCTCGGGCAGGTTCCGCCCGAAGGGTCTCCACGGCGGCAGCTCCATCTGCGATACAAGATATTATAGATACTAGCATCATGCTCCTCTTAATTTTTGTTGACCACCAAAATACATACCACTGTGCCTCGTCAAGCCGCTTGTTCACAAAGCCGCGATGTCGATCTGCCCGTCAAGGCTGTTACCGCCTTAGTTTGGCAAACTCAGCGGTCCGCCAGCCACCGGACTCCTCATTACCGCACATGAAAGCAGCACGATCATTACCTAGGACTATGATCCTCTATTTGCCGCATCTGGACAGCAACCAGAGTCTCAGGGGCTACTATCTGTATAAAGCACACCTAGCGTGTGCGGTACCGTCAAAAAATATATATTATATATATATATATATTATTTTGCGTATCTCAAAGACTCTTAGCAGGCTCGTAAAAGCTTCATGCAACCCGCTTTTGACGGATGAAATCCTCTCAACTACCGTACCCATTAAAGTACGATGTGCCTCTGAGATATCCGCTTGCTCCAGAAGACCCATCAGTGCGTCCGGTTGTGCACCGGACAGTCCCAGACTCCTTCTGTTTCTCTCCTTAGGAGCCGAATACTCTGGACTTCGGGTGGCCGAAGGGTTAACTTCTGGCCTTGGCGGATCAGGAGAAATTCTCCGTGATGACACCTCAGGGTCGTCCGCCCCATGAGGCGGGGAGACAGGGGGAGGCGTTTCGCTCTCCATCATCTCCGGAAGAAGATCCCCCGAAGACGAGCTCTGTCGAGAAGGGCTACGAGCCGGACTGTAAGATATATGTCTCGGTTATTGTCATCAGAGATAAAACAGGTTATATTTACCAAAGCACTCTTGTTCACTTACAGCTTAGTGGAGGGCTGGCCCCCTTGCGGGCGCTGTGCGGTAAGGACGCCCTCCAGGGCAGGGCCCCCTGGTGAAGGTTTCCTCCCTTGTTTGGAAACCTTCATTTCCAAGTCTTCAGAGGCGGTCCTTTTCCTTCCTTGGGGAGAGGGGATTCTTGGCTCTTCTCCCAGATTATCCTCCTTCGCGGAGACACTAATTCCCCCGGTTTGGATGTGTAATTTGTGAAGCCCACTTTCGGCTTCTTTATTCCTCCCTTTATCTTCCCCTGATGGCACTTGATAAGGTGCGTGCTCAAGCATCCTGGCTAGTGCAGGATCCGGTGAGCCTTCGGGAAGGGGGGCCGAACACCTGATCCTCTCCCCCTTTCTTATCCAGTCCTGGCCAAGAGATTTTTTCAGAACGATGTTGTGACAAATAAAAAGACAGCATGTTCGGCCGTAGAATTACTTACTTGGGTATCTAGACGGTTGCAGTTGAGACCCGCATCCTCGGTGGTGTCCGGACACTTTACTCGTGAGCCGAAGAACAATCCGTACATCTCTTCGAGCGTCACGCCCAAGAATTGCTGAATAGTTCGCGGTCCTTCTGGGTTGAACTCCCACATACGGAGAGATCGGCGTTGGCATGGCAGGACCCGACGAACTAGCATAACATGCATTACCTTGACAAGACTGACATCCCTCTTGAGGAGATCTCGGATGCGGCTTTGCAATGTCAGAAAGTCGTTAACTGGCCCCCAGTCCAGCCCTTTTGTTAACCCATGACGCCAGTTGCGGTGGAGGGCCCGAGTGGAAGGCGGGGACAGCTGCCCACTTTGTACCTCGTGGAGCTGTGATGTAAAACCACTCCCGCTGCCATAAGTTGGACACCTCTAGGAAGGAACCCTTTGGCCATAGAGCGTCGGCACCTTTGCTTATTATGGCACTTCCACATTCTGCATGTCGCCCATTGATCGTCTTCGGCTTCACAGTGAAGGAATTGAGCCATAAGCCGAAGTTTGGGGTGATGCGGAGGAAGGCCTCACACATAACGATAAACAACGAGATGTGAAGGATGGAATCTAGAGCTAGATCATGGAAATCAAGCCCATAATAGAACATAAGCCCTCTAACAAAGGGATCAAGACTAAATCCTAGCCCTCAGAGGAAGTGGGAAACAAATACGACACTCTCTTTGGGTTCGAGAGTGGGGATGACCTTCCCTTGAGCGGGCAGCCTGTGCGGGATTTCAGCGGTCAGATACCTGGCTTCCCTTAGCTTCTTGATATCCTCCTCTGTGACAGAGGAGGCCATCCATTGACCTTGAAGGTTGGATCTGGACATGTTCGAAGGTCCGAAGCGCTTGGCCTAAGCCTTGGGTGTTCAAACTCGAGGTCGGGGAAGGGAAGGATCGAACGTTAGAAGAAAAGGACAGGCCTTGGCCCCTTTATAAAAAGGGTGAATATCTAGCGTCCTCCGCGTGGCCATTTGGAACTTGCCTAAAATCGAGGAGTCATACTAACAATCATGATTGGGTTACCCACACCCGTATTGATGAGAATCCCGTGATAAGGGGAACACGATCTCTGCTTCGACAAGACGTGCCAATAAAACCGCCTCGCAACACGTGGAGTGGCAGGCTGGGAAAAACGGTTCGTAATGACCGGACCATGGCGGGATGTCACGTTATGAAAATTTGTCAGCAGATTAGATTTGTGGAATATTATACTCTCTACGGTGGTATGTGGAATTTTTTTTACAGAGCCGGACACAATCCTTGTGTTCAAAATCTTCTATGGAGTATTCGGAGAAGGAACCCGCCTTGCAATGCTGAAGACAATCTGCGCGCCGGACTCATCGTCATTGAAGCCTGGTTCAGGGGCTACTGAGGGAGTCCTGGATTAGGGGGTCCTCGGACAGCCGGACTATATACTTTGGCCGGACTGTTGGACTATGAAGATACAAGATTGAAGACTTTGTACCATGTCCGGGTGGGACTCTCCTTTATGTGGAAGGCAAGCTTGGCGATCCGGATATGTAGATCTCCTTCTCTATAACCGATTCTATGTAACCCTAGCCCCCTCCGGTGTCTATATAAACCGGAGGGTTTAGTCCATAGAAAGAGGACAATCATAATCATAGGCTAGCTTCTAGGGTTTAGCCTCTATGATCTCGTTGTAGATCAACTCTTGTAATACTCATATCATCAAGATCAATCAAGCAGGAAGTAGGGTATTACCTCCATCGAGAGGGCCCGAACCTCGGTAAACATTGTGTCCCCTGCCTCCTGTTACCATTAGCCTTAGACGCACAGTTCGGGACCCCCTACCCGAGATCCGCCAGTTTTGACACCGACAACAGTCTCGAGGGAGTGATCTAGATAGACAACGTGCGTGGGTGCACACGAGAGGTTGGGGGGCTAGATAGGCAATGCATGTATCTAGCGAGAGAGGGTGGGAGGGAGAGAGAGAAAGAGCTCGGCATGGGGTGCAATGGCGGGTGTGTGAGGTAAATACATTTGGTAACAGAGTGTAAAAAGGGGGTTGTGTAGTTGAGAGAGTTAGAGATCGAAACATGGAGTGAAAGAATGAACGTGTGTCGGAAAACGATAGCTCCCTAAGGTGGTTAGGAGAGGAAGATTGACCGATACGGGAAGTATGTAGTGTGTGTGCCGGGGGGGGGGGCTAAAACAACATTTGAATGTAGATAGTATGAGACAAAATATTGATGTTTCAATTCGGTATACATTGTAAGATTTGAACTGATGACCATGCATATGGGTATTATTTCGAATTAGTGCCATACTAGGTTTGGAAAAGTTGACACTGACTCGATTGTTGTGCTATATATTAGGTCATATGTTTGAACCCATCCAAAATTTTCTAACTACCATGGTGTTCAACATATACATATGAATTTGTATTAAAAAGTAGCATGGATACCGTGAAATGCAAAATCCACGTTAGAATCGGAGATCTCTATGTGACACACACTCTAATTCAAATAACTAATTATGTGACACACACACTCTAATCCATGTTAGCATGGATACCATTTTGAGTTTTTTTCAAATAACTCCTGATTAATTAATTTATAGTATCACGTTTCAAATGACTAATTATTTTCAAGGAAAACACGGGCATGGTAATACATACAGATTCGTTTGCAAATGAAAGAAAATTCGTATGCATTCTCAAATGTAGGCGCACTAGGCAGACTAGGGTCGTGTCATGGTGGTCGCGTGTATCATACAGACACTTACCACCTAGCCACCCACCCCCCTCCCTCCCTCCCCCCCCCCCAAAAACGATGACAAAATAAGTTCGCGCTTCCACGTTTTGGATTGAAATGTCTGGCGGCCCCAAGAAAAATCTCCCTTCTCCACTGTCCCCTTCCGCGCCCAGATTGCTAAAATCCCTAATTCGCCGCCAACCCAAGCAAAGTTCGAATTGCCCCTCGTCTTGTCTCTTTACCCACCTCTGTGCCGGACGACGACGACGAAGATGATGGTCGCACTTCACCACCGCACCAGAGATACCTCATCTACACCCTCGTCCACCGCACCGGGTGGTCCACCGAAAACGTCGGCCGCCACAACCGACGTGTCTCATAGACACCGACTTCCACCGCATTAGGTGCATTTCACCGACGCCGTCTCCCACCTCACCGGGGCTACTTCACCGAGCAAATCGTCGCACCTCCGTCCCCCAAGGCCATTGGGGCTACACCAACGGTCTCGCCCACCGCATCATAGCGCTTCACTGCCACTCAAGATATGCATCCGTGCGCGGCCAGCCAACGCCAGCGCATCACCCTCAACGGCTCTGAAGTGACCCACACTCTAGCTAGGCGAGCATGCCCAAACGCCGGCCCGAATTAGGTATCCACACATCACTCCCTTGTGCACTGTTTCGACAATGTTTTGATATCCTTTCACTGCTTTCTTTGCTTACACGCCTATGCAACTCTGACTTTAACTCTTATTTCTTCTCGAGATATCATTTGAAACAAGCAAAACCATTTTTTAGCAAAGCATGACGGCGCTATGGGATCTGGTACACATCCTGCACACCCGGATAACCTTGTAAGTATCTATCCTCTGTTACAACAGCAAGGTCGATTCCTCTTATTTGATCAACCATTCGCCTTGTCAAAAATGCAGAGGTGGATGCAAGGAGCACAAGGCCTGCACATCCAAGCAAGTGGTAACATGGACTTGTACGTGGAACATCCCAAGCGCAAGCAGAGCTGCAGTGAGCCTGTACAATGAGCTAGTGTAAGTCCGTGCATTTCATTTAATTCGTACCGGCCTGCGTGTATGATTTGTGTGCAGTGGTGGATCCATGAATTCAAGTTACCAGAGGAGAACATTTAACTTAAAAAAATACAAAGGCACTTGCACTCCGGAAATCAACATAACTTGAGAAATGTGAAGCTACATGCACTTTGAAAACCAGCTAATGATCCAAAGTAGTTCAGATTATAAAACACTAAATGATGTAAGCACCAAAAAACACAAAATGTAACATGGTGTACTAGGACTACTAACATGGTCTATACCTGCTTGAATTATTCGTTCTCTGGCTGAAAATATTGAAGTGTAATTGCACCTATAACCAGTGCGCAAATTGCATATCAATATAACTATCCCGCACAAGTATGCCAATAGTTTCAAACAATAGATTAGAAAAGTATTTATTCTATGTTGTCATGATACGTGGACTTTCTGGTAGATGGCCTCAACGTTTCCTCAAGCCATGAAAATGTACTATAATTTGCTTGTCATAAATGCCTGCAAATATCTATGTCTCTCTCAACATAGTAGATCATCATTTGACACTATATGTTCATCACCAGGAGCATGTAAAATGTTTGCATCAAATCCTTCATTAGCAGTCTGTTCATTCGACACTTCAGGCTCAAGAACAACATGAGCTCGTATGTTTGGACCAGAAACTTGATTGGATAAATCAGATTCAGTTAGTTTGGTATTGATTGGGGGAAATATAAAATTAGCGGAAATTGTTTTCATTTTCTCATAGATTCCCTACATACAAGCAGTTTTACAACACCGTCAGGTTTAACTATAGCCAGAAATTTAACAGTTGAATTAGATATAATCAGGGATGTGATTTACCTGCTCGTTGCACATGCCGCTCTTGCAAACTAGGACTGTCGGTTTGCGGAAGCTCGATGCCATGCCCGTGTTGCCGCTGCTGCCTCCCACTCAGGGTACACCCAGTGTTGGATCTTCATCTTCTTGTCTTTCCATTCGCTTTAAGCCCGGCGACCGCCATCCAACGAGGGCGCGAGGAAGTGCTGTGTCGATCTGTCCAGCGGCGGCTAGGTTAGCATTGAACCATACTGGAGGCTAGAGCGAACAAATTGGGATTTTTCCTGCTGTCGATCGATATGGGAGGCGCTCGTTTGGGCCGCGAGCTTGCTATAGGGCCTGCCTTGCACTTACGTTATTGTCCCATCCAAATAGAAATGTTTTTCTTCATTTTTACATTGCCTTCTCGTGCGTTGGGACGAACAAAACTAGCCTGGGCTAACCTGAACGACTCAAACTAGGTGCACACTTTCCATCCACCCGAGGCGACAGCCCGTACCAGCCCCTATGGTGGCGTCGCCACGTTTTGCATGTATGATTGGGGTAGTGAAAAATATTCCAGTCCCGCATTTGATTTACCCACAGAATGGTTGAATTGCTTGTTTCTATGAAATGAGTTCACCAATAATGTGAAGGATGCCAGCCTTTTCATCCTATTGTAGACTGCTTAGATCTTGATATGTCAAATGTAATCGCATGAAATATATAGTAAGCGCCAGTGTGATTTTGTTTGGCTACAACTAGTATGACTACACATCCTCATATAACATATCAAGGACGCACCATCTTACCAGATTAACCATTCGACTTACCAATGCAGCGTGGGAAGAAATAAGTATTGGGACTGGGTATCCAAGCAATTGATGCCATGGACTCCTTCGTAGAACCTTGTAAGCAAAAAAGAAGTTGCAGTGTGCCTGTACAAAGAGCTAGCGTAAGTTCGGGTTACACCTTCTCGGAATTTTAGTTAGCCATTTATTGCAAAATTGTTCAATTACGTTGCTTGGCTTAATTTAGTTTGCTACTGATTACATAATGCCATAGCCTGTTAATCCTATTATACACTGCGCCTATCTATGTATTAGATACTTGCTGTTAAAAATTACCTGTTTGCCTGAACTTAAATAGCTACTTAAGCATGTAGATAGCTGGTCATATGTACTTCCAGGGTGCAGCAGAATTCACGTGTAATTTACGTTCTAATACCCTGTGTGTTTAAATGGTTTGCTGTTATCACTTGTTACACTAGTAATGTTTGCATGTTCATAGATAGACAATGTCGGGTTCTGGGAACGGGGGTACCCAGACTTGCCTGCCTGCGGCCTGTGGCGTGGCTCAAGGGGTGGCCTAGCACGACCCATCTTCATCAGCACAAGCACAAGACCCTCGCGAGTGGCCAAGCCTCACGGGGCGGACGACAGGAAGCTTCCTCAGGCGCGACCTCGTCAGGCTGGCTCGCGAGGAGGCGGAGAGATCAAGGCGGGGTACCTCACGAGGTGCCCATGACGTAAGCCGTTACGACCAAGGGCGCTAGGCAGGCGCCAGCCCGCGCAGTGTCCTCCTTTCCTCTTTGGTGCAAAGGGGGCAAGCGCAGGCAAGAGCATCAAGCAAAGGCATCTGTTTCAGTGCAACAAGACCAAGACCGTCGCAACGGCCGGAAGGAAGTCATCGTGGAGCCCAAGCCGGCGTCACCACCAGAGCCTTTGACAGTCGAAGACCAACTTTAGTCAGGATAAGTGTACTAGATGTTCCCCTTCAAAATGGCCAATTGTTGGCGCCCTTCCCGCTCAATATTTGGGAAGAGGCCAAGGGCCTTTGCTTATAAATAGGACTAGCCACCAACAAGGTAGTAGAGGGGATCCAGCATCCTGAATCAGGAGAGAGAGAGCGACTGAACTCCCCCTATCAGTTCATCGCACCAGCCATTAACAGACCCTCGTGAGGTTGTTCTTCCTTGTATTGTTCATCATCAGCCCAAGAGGCAATCCACCACACCACACACTGGAGTAGGGTGTTACAGCACAATGGTGGCCCGAACCAGTATAAACATTGTGTCTCTTGTGTTGTTCCTTTCATAGCTTAGATCCTAGCGAGGCGGCGAGGTGCAGGTAGGTAGAGGGTGAGATCTCCACGTGCACCCCAGTGTTCGAACCTAGAGGGTCTGCCGGAACCCGAAATCTGACAGACAACTGTCAGGTTTATATGAGGAACATCGTCTTTTTAACTTATATATGTGTTGGAATCATTTTTCTTACATCAAAGAAATTTACAGATGTCTGTGTTGCTGGTAAACGGTACCGACTTCTTACTTTAATACATTGCCAAGAACTTGTTAGTTTTACTAGTTCATGTGTAATTAAATACATTGCCAAAACTGGTTTGTTTCACTAGTTTGATGGTAGTTTGTTATGGCTCTTGCAAAACTTTATTTATTGATTGCTGATACGTCCATTTTGCATCATGCTTTTATATCGATATTTATTGCATTATGGGCTCTTATTACACGTTATGTCACAATACTTATGCCTATTCCCTCTTATTTTACAAGGTTTACATAAGGAGGGAGAATGCAGCTGGAATTCTGGGGTCGGAAAAGGAGCAAATATTAGAGACCTATTCTGCACAACTCCAAAAGTCCTGAAACTCCACGAAAGTTATTTTTGGAAATAATAAAAAATACTGAGCGGAAGAAATACGTCAGGGGGGCCACCACCTGTCCACGAGGGTGGGGGCGCGCCCTACCCCCTGGGTGCGCCCCCCTGCCTCGTGGGCCCCCTGTTGGCTCTCCGGTGGCCATCTTCTGCTATACGAAGTATTTCGTCGAGGAAAAAATCATAAGCAACCTTTCGGGACGAGACTCTGCCGCCACGAGGCGGAACCTTGGCGGAACCAATCTAGGGCTCCGGCAGAGCTGTTCTGCCGGGGACACTTCCCTCCGGGAGGGGGAAATCATAGCCATCGTCATCACCAACGCTCCTCTCATCGGGAGAGGGAAATTGCCATCAACATCTTCACCAGCACCATCTCCTCTCAAAACCCTAGTTCATCTATTGTATACAATTCTTGTCTCATAGTCTGGGATTGGTACTAGTAGGTTGCTAGTACTGTTTATTACTCCTTGTAGTTGATGCTAGTTGGTTTATTTGGTGGAAGATCATATGTTCAGATCCTATATGCATATTAATACTCCTCTGATTATGAACATGAATATGCTTTGTGAGTAGTTACGTTTGTTCCTGAGGACATGGGAGATGTCTTGCTATTAGTAGTCATATGAATTTGGTATTCGTTCGATATTTTGATGAGATGTATGTTGTCTATCCTGTAGTGGTGTTATGTGAACGTCGACTACATAACACTTCACCACTATTTGGGCCTAGAGGAAGGCATTGGGAAGTAATAAGTAGATGATGGGTTGCTAGAGTGACAGAAGCTTAAACCCTAGTTTATGAGTTGCTTCGTAAGGGGCTGATTTGGATCCACATGTTTCATGCTATGGTTAGGTTTACCTTAATACTTTTATTTTACTTGCGGATGCTTGCAATAGAGGTTAATCATAAGGCGAATGCTTGTTCAAGTAAGAATAGCACCCAAGCACCGGTCCACCCACATATCAAATTATCAAAGTACCAATCGCGAATCATATGAACGTGATGAAAACTAGCTTGACGATTGTCGGTGTCAAAACCGGCGGATCTCGGGTAGTGGGTCCCGAACTGTGCGTCTAGGCGGATGGTAACAGGAGACAAGGGACACGATGTTTTTACCCAGGTTCAGGCCCTCTCGATGGAGGTAAAACCCTACTCCTGCTTGATTAGTATTGATGATATGGGTAGTACAAGAGTAGATCTACCACGAGATCAGAGAGGCTAAACCCTAGAAGCTAGCCTATGGTATGATTGTTGTTCGTCCTACGGAATAAAACCCTCCGGTTTATATAGACACCGGAAAGGGCTAGGGTTACACAGAGTCGGTTACAATGGGAGGAGATGTACACATCCGTATCACCAAGCTTGCCTTCCACGCCAAGGAAAGTCCCATCCGGACATGGGACGAAGTCTTCAATCTTGTATCTTCATAGTCCAGGAGTCCGGCCAAAGGTTATAGTCCAGCCATCCGGACACCCCCTAATCCAGGACTCCTCAAGAGCCCTGAACCAGGCTTCAATGACGATGAGTCCGTCGCGCAGATTGTCTTCGGCATTGCAAGGCGGGTTCCTCCTCCGAATATTTCATAGAAGATTTTGAAGACAAGGATAGTGTCCGGCTCTGCAAAATAAGTTCCACATACCACCGTAGAGAGAGTAATATTTACACAAATCCAACCTGCTGACATATTCCGCAGCGTGACATCACACCACGGCCAAGTCTTTATACAAATCGTTTTTACTGTCCCACCTCAGCGCACTTAGCGAGGCGGTTTCCTTGGCATGTCTTGTCGAAGCAGAGATCATGTCCCCTTATTCCGGGATTCTCATCAATACGGGCGTGGGTAACCCAACCGTACCATTAATTACGGCGCTTGGGAAATAAGCGAGTTTTACCAGGCGGGTGGGGACGTGCAGTCTCGTCCACCCATATAAGGGGATAAGGATCCACCTTTTTCATCTACGCCTTCTTCCTCCTTTGCTTATCCATTTTCGCGCACTCGAGCTCCAGCGCCCAAGTCCGCACATCCCACCTCAACCTTCTCCAGCCATGTCCGGAGCGGGAGGCAAGTGGATGGTCTCCTTCGTCACGGAGGGACACATCAAGAAGCTGAGGAAAGTCGGATACTTGTCCAATGACATCGCGCACCGGCTCCCAGACGAGGGGCAGCTCATCCCCACCCCCAGGCCCCATGAGAGGGTGGTGTTCCTCACCCATTTCCTCCACGGACTAGGTTTCCCACTTCACCCATTTGTCCGGGGGCTCATGTTCTACTACGGCCTGGATTTCCACGATCTGGCCCCGAACTTCATCCTCAACATCTCGGCGTTCATCTTCGTGTGCGAGGCCTTCCTCTGTATCCAGCCCCACTTGGGCTTATGGCTGAAGACCTTCAATGTCAAGCCGAAGGTAGTGGGCGGCCGCCAAGCGGAGTGCGGAGGTGCCATGGTGGGCAAGATGCCCAACTTCCTATGGCTCGAGGGCTCCTTCATAGAGACCATAAAGGGGTGGCAATCGGGGTGGTTCTACATCACCGAGCTGCGTGACCCTGAATGGGCAGCGCCCCAATTTCGATCCGCATCCCCACGCTGCTCACCTCCCGGAAAGAGAAGGGCATGTCATGGGGTAATTCGGAAGAGCTGACCGGACTCCAACCTCAAGGCCCAAAACCTGGTGAGCAAGAAGCTCAAACTCATCAACGTAGTCCGTGTCATGCTCATCCGCGGATCCTCCCGTGCCAACAACGGGCTTTCAGCTTGTGGGAGTTTAATCCGGCACAACATCAACCTCGAGCAGGCTCTTCGACACTACGCACGAAGATGCCCGGAAGGTGCCGTTCAAGGCGCCGAGGTTCCGCATCCGCTACCGAGGATCGCGGATTCAGCGCAGCATCAAGCCAACGCGGTAAGCTGTTTTACCCTTTACGGGATACTTGTTTTTCATAGTTTGACCCTATGCGGGATCTAAACTCCCTTACCTTTGACAGGTTTGGCAGGAGACGTCCGGGCAGATCAACTGTCCGGCTCCCTTGCCTGAAGACCTAGCGGACGCCCGCTTGACGGGGCTGGTGGCTCCAGCACCTTACGTGGTGCCGGAGAAGAAGGCCAAGCAGAAGTCCACGGGAACTCGAAAGAGTTCCCGACGCCTGGTGGTGTCGGACTCATCTTATGATGACTCCGAGGCGGACTCCTCCCATGAAAATGAGGAGGAGGAAAGAGAAGTCTCTCCCCCAACAGGGGGAGAGAAGAAAAGGAAGGCCGCGCCAACTAGGGGGGCCGGAGGGTCCAAGAAGGGAAGGACCCTTCCTCCGGACTACTCCACCAACGCCGACAACGGCGAAGAGGAGTGGCCATCCAGGGCCAAGCCCCTGGCAAAATCGTAAGTATCCGGATACCAGAATAACTCTTGGCGTTCCTTTATTGCACATTATCTTCTGACGTCGAATATAATCATGCAGTCCGCCCCGAGCCCAGGTCGGCGTGTCGTCGAGCGGCTCCTTAAGCTCGTCGGATGTGAATACCGCTTCACTTCTGTCGGCATTCTGGGAACGGGGGTACCCAGACTTGCCTTCCTGCGGCCTGCGGCGTGGCTCAAGGGGTGGCCCAGCACGGCCCATCTTCATCAGCACAAGCTCAAGACCCTAGCAAGGGGCCAAGCCTCACGGGGCGGACAACAGGAAACTTCCTCAGGCACGGCCTCGTCAGGCTGGCTCGCGAGGAGGCGGAGAGATCAAGGCGGGGTACCTCACGAGGTGCCCATGACGCAAGCCATGACGACCAAGGGCGCCAGGCGGGCACCAACCCGCGCAGTGTCCTCATTTCCTCTTTGGTGCAAAGGGGGCAAGCGCAGGCAAGAGTATCAAGCAAAGGCATCCGTTTCGGTGCAACAAGACCAAGACCCTCGCAACGGCAGGACGGAAGTCATCGTGGAGCCCAAGCTGGCGTCACCACGAGAGCCTTTGACAGGCGAGGACCAACTTTAGTCAGGATAAGTGTACTAGATGTTCCCCTTCCAAATGGCCAATTGTTGGCGCCCTTCCCACTCAATATTTGGGAAGAAGCTCAGGGCCTTTGCCTATAAATAGGACTAGCCACCTGCAGGGTAGAGGCATCGAAGAGAGGATCCATCATCTGGCTTCAGAGAGAGAGAGAGAGCGACTAAACTCCCCCTAGCAGTTCATCGCACCAGCCAAGAACAGACCCTCGCGAGGCTGTTCTTCCTTGTATTGCCCATCATCAGCCCAAGAGGCAATCCACCACACCACACACTCGAGTAGGGTGTTACACCACAATGGTGGCCCCAACCAGTATAAACCTTGTGTCTCTTGTGTTGTTCCTTTCATAGTTTAGATCCTAGCGAGGCGGCGGAGTGCAGGTAGGTAGAGGGTGAGATCTCCGCGTGCACCCCAGTGTTCGAACTTAGAGGGTCTGCCGGAACCCGAAATCCGACATTTGGCTCGCCAAGTAGGGGTGCGCCGGAATTCGTCTTCCGCCGCCCTGTTCTTCGCCGACCACCGCATCCATGTCATACGCTCCTCGGGCCCGCGCCGAGCGCCGAGCCGCTCTTGCTTCCCGCGTCACCCAGACGGCCCCCATCGGCGGCCGCCCCAGCCGTTCCCCGTCGTCTGCCGTCAACGCCGCCACCGGCCCGGCGGGGAATGTGCAGCAAGCATCGTCCCAGCATCCGTCCGTGAGGCGAGACGGCCGCACTGCTACTCCTTCACTCACCCCAGCTGGTTCTTCGTCTCGAGCGCTCCGCGCGCCCATGGAGGCTCGAGTTGCGCTCATCGCGGCAAACGAGCTCCTGCGCTACCGCCCAGTCGACGACGTCTACGAAGAGTGGCTCGACCGTGTCGCCGAGCTCGTCCGTGACGCAGGGGGCTCCCCCGCGCCATCCTTCTCGCTGCACCGCGCCCCGCCCTACGCAGGCGATGAAGCTCCAGGGGCGCCTCAGCCGCCTCCCCCTCAAGAAGCGCCCTGGCCCCAAGGCGCGTGGCCCCTGGGCGGAACCCACTCCATCCGGCGCCAGCGCAGCAAGAGCAGAGCTGTCAAGAAGTCACTCGCCCCTAAGAAGCAGCCTGAGTGCTCCCTGCACCGGCTCGTCACGACCACGCTCCTGCTCTAGCGCGCCAAGACCCCGCGCTGCTCCCAGCTGCTGCGCGTGGGGACCCGCAAGACCAGGCTCTTCGTCACCAAAGGCCTCCCGTGGCCACAGCAGGCTGCCGCGCCTTCACCACCGAGCTGTGCAGCATCGCGTGGCCCGGCAAGTTCAAGCCAGACCTGCCTCCTCGCTATGACGGCACGGCCGACCCGGCGGAGTTCCTCCAGCTCTCACGAAGCTGGGCATCGAAGCCGCCAACGGGGACGAGAAGGTCATGGCGAACTGGTTTCCCATGGCACTCAAGGACGGGGCCCGCACCTGGCTCCTGAACCTGGCTCCCGGCACGATCTCCTCCTGGGACGAGATGCGCACCCGCTTCATCGCCAACTTCCAAGGTACTCGTGACCGGCCTCCTGCCGTGAGCGACATGCGCAGCATCAAGCACAACTGTGGGAGACCCTGCAGTACATCCATCGCTTCAACAACGCACGCCTCAAGATTCCCAAGGTGACCGAGGAGGCCATCATCTCTGCCTTCTCCGACGGTGTGCGTGACGTCAAGATGAAGGAGGAGTCATGGCGATGCATGAAGATCTGTGCACTTCCTTGGAGCTGTTCAACTTGGCGACCAAGTGCGCCAGGCTGAGGAAGGGCGCCTTTCCTCCTCGAAGGCCAGCCGCAGACCCGTAAGAGAAGAAATCCAAGGCCAAGGACGTGAAGCGCAAGGGGCTGCCGTGCTCGCCAGCGTAACTGCATACACCAAGCGGGGCAGAGATCAGCCCGAGTCTTCCAAGGGCAGCCGGTACTGTGTGTACCACGACCTCCACACCCACAACACCAACGAATGTCAAGAGCTCCGAGCCGAGCGAGAAGGGAGGATCGGCCGACGCCCCGACCGCAACGATCGCGGCTACGACCAGAGGAGGAGGAAGGAACACATGACGCTGGGAAGACCGTGGCCCCCGCCAAGGGTGGCGCGACCGACCTCGCGAGGATCGCTGGCAGGATGAGCCTCGCAAGGAAGACTGGAGGGATCAGGCTCGCGAGGATCGCCCGCAAGGAAACACAGGCCTCCCTCCTCTTCCGCCGCAGCCAAGGAGAAACGAGGACCATCATCAGGACGAGGGGGCTGGGGGCTTCCAGGAGCCGCGCGCGATCGGTTGCATCTTGGGCGGAGCTCAAGCCCCAGCCTCTCAACGCATCTTCAAGTAGTTCGCCCGCGAAGTGAATGCAGTCCTCCCCAAGCTCGAAGCCACGTGCCCCCTCAGGTGGTCAGCGTGCGCCATCACGTTCAGCTCAGCGGATCAGCTCAAGTCTTGCGGCCACGTTAGGAGTCCTCCCGATGCTTTGTTCCCCAATCATCAGCAATGTGCAAGTCACCAGGACCCTCATCGACAGCGGAGCATGGCTCAACGTCCTGTCCGTAGAGACATTCAACAATCTCCAAGTGCCTTACAATCAGCTTCAGCCAACCAAGCCTTTCTCCGGAGTCACCGATGGCTCCACGTTTCCGATTGTGCAGGTCCGCCTCCCTGTCACCTTCGGGGCGCGCGACAACTACCGCACCGAGCTCATCGACTTTCGATGTCGCCCACATCCGCCTGCCATACAATGCCATCCTCGGGTACCCAGCTATTGCCAAGTTCATGGCCGTGACTCATCACGGCTACAACGTCCGAAAGATGCCAGGAAGCGGCAGAGTCATCACGGTGCCTTGTGAAGAGAGAGAGACGCAGTGTGCTCCCTGGAGCGAGCCTTTCAAGCTGCGTCACTTGAAGACCCAGATCGCAGGAGCGTGAGGCTCCCTAAGACCGCTCCAAAGAAGAAGAAGACATCGCCAGGCCCGACCCCTTAGGAGGCAGGCCCCTCAGGGTCCGCGCCTGCTCAGGGGGCACCTCCTTCTGTCGCATAGGAAGGCGCGCCCGGCGTCCTCCTCAAGCAAGGCTCGGGGGCTCTCTCCTGGAGGGCCACCGACCTTGCTAAAGTCACGAGGGAGGCACTTGGGCAGCACTTGGAGGCGTGTTTCAAAGCACGTTTCCCTCAGGAAGGAGCAAGGCAAGGAGGGCCAAACCCTCAGGAGTTCGTCAGTCGGATCACGCAGGAGTTGCAGGAGTCAAGAGTCATGAGTGGCAGTCGCCGCTTACCCGCCGTATCTCCCCATCCAGGCGAGGATGGTGGGCTGCGCGTCTACATCGACATCCGAGGGCTCAACCGAGCCGCCTCTCAGGAGCGCTTTTGGCCCTCACGCGTAGGGCGCTGTGAAGGTCCACCCCACAACTACGTTCGCATGCCCTACGGCGTGCCGAACGCGGCCGCCACGTACCAGCGCCTTATGAGGAGCATCCTGGAGGCTCAAGAGGGGAGGCGTTCTGCAGTCCTGGCGGAGATGGAGATGGTGCACGAGGAGCCACCAGTGCCTACGGAGCCTCCCGAGGCTCCTGGGCCTGTGGGCTCGTGAAGATCGGCTTCCGCAGCCCACGACGTCCGCTACTTCAACATCTCTTCGTCTTCAACGTCATCAGGTGACATCCTTCAAGTTTCATTTCCAGCTGGGAGCGCCCCCCAGGGCTGCATTATTCCCAGGCCGCGTGGGTCAGTCCCTACGGAGTGTATCCCCTTTACTTCTTGTTCCTAGCTTACTTTGTTGGGGGCGCCCCTCGGGCTGCATCATCCCCAAGTCGCTCGGGCCAGACCCAGCGGCATGTACCCCTCTTGTGTTTATTTTGGGTCATGCGTTCGACCCATCATGATTGTTATTTGATGCCTGTCTACGGTACCCCTTCTTCCTTCATGTCGGCCGCTTGCACGTTAAAGGGGTACCGAGCATCGCGACTCATGGGCTCCTCTTGGCTCTCCAGCCTCACCCTCTGGCCTTGTCCACGGCATCGCGACCGCATACCAAATGACGGCCGAGACCCGCTCGAGGGCCGGACCCGAGGACGAGAGCGTCGGCATCTAACCAAATTTGCAGGAACACATCACAAGTTAAGGCCCAGTGCCAGGAGCAACCCGCCTTGAGGTAGGGCCCCGTGAGTGCCGCGCTGGCTCACGGGTGCCCAGATACACCTCGTCAGCCCTATCGTGCCGCCCACGTGTCGCAAGGTGGCTGCACACGCCTGTGGCTCCTCCCGAGGGGAGCCCCTCCCTGTGCACCGATGGAAGCACCATGCTCCGCTGGCTGGCGACACTGCAGAGGAGCGGCTATGCCCGCACACATACGGAAGCGCTTATGCTCTGCTACCGGGTGATAAACAATCGAGGGTGGCCCCGCCGCATCAACCTCGAGGAGCCCAGGCTCAGTTGTCCGCCTCATCGCAACACCTACCCTCGAGTGCCGCCGCGAGGGGCTGGGCACGGGTGCTACGCACTGAGTCACGCCCAGACGCACGCCACTCCAGCCAGCCCCTCGGCCTGGTTCGTCAGACGCCTCTCTCCCGAGCGGAGCCAAGGTACCAAGGCCGTTTGAGCGTCAAGGGGGACTCCTGAGCATCGCGACTCAGGAGCCTAACTGGTCATGTAGCCCCTCACTCCTTAGTTCCAAAAGGCTAACGGCGGTTGAGGTATGCGTGGGGCCGGGCTGTGCAGACGTAGAATGGTAGATTCACCCACACATCTCACCTCCCTACTTGCTGTTCGTGCGCCAAGGGGGACCCCTGAGCATCGCGACTCAGGAGCCTAACTTGTCACGTAGCCCCTCACTCCTTGGTCCCGTCCTGGTTTTCGATCGGGGCTAACGGCGGCTGAGGTATGCGCGGGGCCGGGCTCTGCCGGCGTAGAACATAAGCAAGTAGGAAGGAAAAGCGCAAATCTCAAGGAATTTAAAAGCAAACATTACAGTCCATAACTGTTATCACAACACCAAACGCAAGTTTAAACGCCTCCCCGAGGCATGATGCATGTTGCAGGAAGCAGAACAGGAGCCACAATGGAGTCACTTGTTGGCGGCGGAGCTTCATGGAGCGGTTTCGCCTCGTGAAGCCTCGGGACCAGCAGCGCCTCGCTTCGGCTTGGTGCTGAAGGCTCGGTACTCCGCCAGCAGAGCCTCCGCACGACCCTTCACGACCTCAGCAGCGGCAGCGGCAAGCTCGCCGCTCGCTGGCTCCAGCAGGCTGTCGAGGTCGACGTTCGGATCGCGAAGGTAGACGTGGGTAAGGACCCGCGTCAGCGCTGCAGAAGACAGGACATGCGCCTCGGCCTCAGCCGTAGGGCCAAGGCCAAGGGTGACATCTTCAAGAGCGCGGATCAGGAAGGGAAGCAGCTTGGCGGGGCCGTCCTCGGCGCCGGCCAGCGGGCTTTCCAAGCCGCTGTCGTAAAGCGACCTCAACAAGGTGCGAGCCTTCACCTCCATGTCCGTGAAGTCCTTGCGGTCCTCGGCAAGAACCCGCGGCTTGTCTTCCAGCTCGACCTTCTTCGCCTCCAACTCCTGCTCCAGCGCACCCATGCGGTCATGGCGCCTGTTAAGCTTGGCGTCCCAGTCCTTGACGGCCGCCTTGTGATCCTTCATGTCTTCCTCCTTCTCTTGGCGAATGCGGGCCTCCTTGGCAAGCTGGTCCCGCAGGCCCTGCAGCTCGCTCTCCAGCGCCTTGCAGCGACCTCGGACATCGGCTACCTTCCCAGGCGGCGTCATGAGCAGCCTTCGCCCAAGGACGGCCTGCTTCTCCTCATCGCAGCCGCCGAGGCCTGAACCAAAGTGCCACTCGAATCGGTTGCCGAGCGAATCCAGCCGGAGGCCAGCTCCAGGCGCCCGGCCACCGAGCGAGGGTCGGCGCCCGAGAAGATCTTGCCGCAGCCGGTCCAATTCAGCAAAGAAGACGATCCAGACAAGTGGGAGGAGTCGGAGAGACAACAGTTGGTGGAGTAGGAGGAGAGGACGGCAGCGTAACCACAGTATCCTGAGGCAGGACCTGCTGCGCCCTAACAGCTATGGCGGTGGCATCAGGCAAGGATACCTCAGGAGTCACTTGGGCCATGGGGGCCGATCTCGCCCCAGCCAGCTTCGCCAGGCCTCGCGAGGATGACCGGGTAGGAGAGGCCCGTGTCTTGCCGTCGCCTTCCTTCGCGGGCAGAGGCACTGCCCCAGACGGAGCCTCAGGAGCTCCCTTCAGCTTCTTTGCCGCAGGCGCCATCCTAGCCAAGAGATACAGATATCAAGCCTCAGCGACAAAGCAAGGAATAAAACAGGAATCAAGCACTCACTGGTCATCGCTCGCGAGCTCGAGCAACCTTCGGCCGTACTTGAAGCCCGAGAGCCGGCTGCAGGGATCAGCCTCAAGAGGCCCGTGAGCAGGAGGCACGTCTGCGGACCGCCTCGGAGCCGGGCCAGACCCGCGGGGGACCAGCCCAGTCCTGTCCTTCTTCGGGATCAGGGGCAAGCTCTCGCCGCCCCGCTCGTCGCCATCCTCGTCATCGTCGCTCGGCAAGAGGCGGAGAGCGCGGGACCTGCGCCGGGGGAGGGGTGCTCTCGACTCCCCGTCGCTCGCCTCAGAGTCAGGCCCCGCTTCCCGATCCTCTTCTTCCTCCTCTTCGTTGGAGTCGCCCGAGGACACGTTCACCATCGCCAGTTCCGCCGGGTCCTCGGGAACCTCCGCGGGCACGGGCCCGTCCCCATTAAAGACGGGCATGGATTCCACCGCCTTCTCCCAATCATCTCGAAGGAACAGGGGCACAGGAGCGCCCTCCAGCCTCGCCACGTCTCCCCCGACCAAAGATTTGAGGACCGCGGCCAGATCTTCGTCGGCCAAGACTGCGGGGCTCGGGCGGGGCCTCCACAGCGGAAGCGAGTACTGACGAAGCGGGGCCACCTGATGCTCCAGGAACTCCCTCAGGAGCGACGCTCCAGTCAGCTTTGCCGCCACCATGTTGCTCGGCCATAGATCCGCGTCCATCTTCTCCAGCACCGGCTTTGCGCGGGGATCCATGAGTTCCGTGCGAGACCAATCGTCGGAGCTCATGGGGTGCTCCGTGGGCAGAATCAGCCGAGGGTGGATGCGCCCAGCATCTACCATGACCCACTTGCTCCTGAAGCCCTCAATCCTCTTCCCGGGGCTTCGAGATGGCGTTGGAGCTGCCATACGCGACAAAGCTCGCGCACGCGGAGATGGGATCGCGAGAGGTCCGGAGGGAGAAGTAGTGGCACAGCAAGGCCACTAAGGGCTGCACCCCGACGTGAGCCTCGCAATAGTAGGCGAAGATTGCCAGAAGAAGAACAGAGTTGGGGTGGAGGTGCAGAGCTTGCAGTTTATAGTGGCGGAGGACAGAGAAGAAGAACTCAGAAAAGGGAGGCACCAGACCGGCAGCAATGGCGCTCACGAAGAGCGGATAGAATGTGCTTCCTTGGCCCTCAGAAAGGGCGAAGCCAGCCTTGAACACCTCTGCCCCGTCGATGCCTTGCGCCGCCACCATCCGGCGCACCCAGGCAAGGCCCTTCTCCGACACATTCGGCGAGTCCAAGGCGGCTGAGTACCAAGCTCCGGCCGGGGTCTGGCGAGGCGCCATGTCTTGCCAGGGCACACGGTCGAAGTAGATCTGGAGATTTCGGAGGCAGGAAGGAAAGACGCAAGAAAGGGGATCTGGGCAATGACCGGAGGAGACGAGGGAAGCAAAGCCTAGACAGATGCCGCTCTTTTGTCGTTTCACGCAATTGCTAAGGCGCCCACGTCCAACCAACCGCCACGCGGCACCCGAGGCCGCAGGCTGTTAGGGCCTGTGGCGCTTCGCACTTGCCCCTTCGCTTCTCTGCTCAGCCAAGTCTGGGCGCGCCTTGGGCCCGGGGGCTACTGTCGGCGTTCTGGGAACGGGGGTACCCAGACTTGCCTGCCTGCGGCCTGCGCGTGGCTCAAGGGGTGGCCCAGCACGGCCCATCTTCATCAGCACAAGCTCAAGACCCTCGCGAGGGGCCAAGCCTCGCGGGGCGGACAACAGGAAACTTCCTCATGCACGGCCTTGTCAGGCTGGCTCGCGAGGAGACGGAGAGATCAAGGCGGGGTACCTCACGAGGTGCCCGTGGCGCAAGCCATGACGACCAAGGGCGCCAGGCGGGCGCTAGCCCGCGAAGTGTCCTCCTTTCCTCTTTGGTGCAAAGGGGGCAAGCGCAGGCAAGAGTATCAAGCAAAGGCATCCGTTTCGGTGCAACAAGACCAAGACCGTCACAACGGCAGGCAGGAAGTCATCGTGGAGCCCAAGCTGGCGTCACCACCAGAGCCTTTAACAGGCGAGGACCAACTTTAGTCAGGATAAGTGTACCAGATGTTCCCCTTCAAAATGGCCAATTGTTGGCGCCGTTCCCGCTCAATATTTGGGAAGAGGCCCAGGGCCTTTGTCTATAAATAGGACTAGCCACCCGCAGGGTAGAGGCATCGAAGAGAGGATCCATCATCTGGATTCAGAGAGAGAGAGAGAGAGAGAGAGAGAGAGAGCGACTGAACTCCCCCTAGCAGTTCATCGCACCAGCCAAGAACAGACCCTCGCGAGGCTGTTCTTCCTTGTATTGCTCATCATCAACCCACGAGGCAATCCACCACACCACACACTGGAGTAGGGTGTTACACCACAATGGTGGCCTGAACCAGTATAAACCTTGTGTCTCTTGTGTTGTTCCTTTCATAGTTTAGATCCTAGCGAGGCGGCGAGGTGCAGGTAGGTAGAGGGCGAGATCTCCACGCGCACCCCAGTGTTCGAACCTAGAGGGTCTGCCGGAACCCGAAATCCGACAACTTCCGGCCGCCTCCTCCCCTCGCCCTGCGGATGATGTCGAGGTGGAGTCCCAAAAGGGTCCAAGCCAGGAGGAGGTGGTCTTGGAGGCGCCACAAGGCGACCTCCCGGACTCCAGGCGCAAAGGGGACAAAACCCCCTAGGGCTCCAAGTCCGGCCCTGGGCAGATATCGCCACCGAACCTTCAGCGGTTCCGGAGTCCGCAGCGCCCCTAGTAAGAAGGGCAAGTTTATTTACGCCGGTGACCTCCGTCCAACCGGAGGCACCGGATAGTTTGCTAGAGGTGCTTAACGGCGCCTCCATCAACGAGGAGCACCGCACTATTATGAGTGCGGTGATCCAGAAGGTTCATTCCGCCAAGAGCTAGCTGACTGAAGCCTGTGCCAGCCTTCTAACAGGCTTTGAGGTATGTATTTAGGATATGTAAAAATATTACCGCATAGGCAGTAGCCCCTGATGCTCAGTTTGGTGTTCGGAAAGAAAAGCCGAACTGAGGATCTAAAAGATATACGCAGGAGTCTAACATAAGTATGTCAATATGGGAATGCAGGCTGCGCTGCTGACATCTGCCGCACTGACTGCGGAGGTCGATGCATTGAAGCAGAGCCTCGAGCGGTCCGAGAACGAGCTCGGCCTTGCCAAGAAGCAGCTCGAGGACAAGGAAGGTAAGTAATACCTTATGTAAATATATAAAAAAGATGTGGTTGCAAAAAATGACAGGACCAACGTGAGTATTACAGGGGCCACAACCGAGGTGGTGACCCTGAAGAAAGCGCTGTCCAAGGCCGAAGACAATGCGGCCGTGGAGCGCGCCGAGCGAGAAAAGCAGGGGGCGTGGGTGGCGGAGGTGCAACAAGAACTCCAGGATCTCGTGAAAGAACACGAGAGTTTGGAGCTTGACTCAAAGACTCGAGAGTCCGAGCTCGCCTCGGCCCTTGAGAGCGCCAAATCTGCTAAGGCCGAAGCCCAAAAAGCGCTTTAGGAAATTGAGGCGATGAAGAAGATAGCGGCGGGTAAGACATTCTTTATGCAAAGCAAGCACGTGTAAGTGAATTACTTTTTACTTACCCAAGTCCGGAGCTCTCCAGGAGCATTCGCAGATCTGCCCCTCAGTGTGTCCGACGCTGCCGCATACTACCGGGCCGAGGAGGGGAGCTCGACCGAGAAGGTGTTCTGGTCTCAGTATGCTGAGGCCGGACACCCGGTGCCCTTGCGCGACCAGCTGAAGCAACTGGTCGAGCTCCACAAGGTGGCCGAACAGGCCATGAAGGGCCTTATAGTCTGGCTATGGCCTGGGGAGGTCATGCCTGGGAGCTAGTTTGGGCTGGTGAGGCGGCTGGCGGATGCCTGTCCACGGCTTGAAGTCATCAAGCGCTCCGTATGCATCGGCGCGCCGTAGGGCCCTTGCCCATGTTAAAGTGCACTGGGCAAGATGGATGCCGAGAAGTCGATGACAGATGGGCCACCGCAGGCAAGGAGCATCGCAAGCCCGAGATGTATTATGAGGGCGTCTGAAGGGTGCCACTTTTATGGCGGATGAATGTTCCAAGGATGTAATTTTTGAGTAAACTCACTCGTGTTATCCTGTGCGTTGAAAACTTGTTCATATGCGCTAAGCAACGCTTTTTGAATTTAAAATATTACCTTTTGTGCGGCCGTTTATTAAATCTGAGAGATGGCGAGTCGTCAACCACGCCCCCATGCCACGAGTCTTTGGGGTGTTCGGGATAAACTTGAGCGCTCTTGTTCCCATTCTTGGGTCCTTCGAGGGAGGCGCTCAGCACAACGAACAAGGCAATCGGACTATAATGCTTTATCACTCTCACTTAGCCATAGAATTCTATAATTTAAATTTTGGCGAAGCCCCTAGTATTTGGAAGACCGAGTTCGGGGTGCTATCCACGCCTAGTCCGGACAAAGTCGGCTCCTCGCTCTAAGCGGCATAAGTCTTTAGGGACTTGAAACCTCTCGAACAGCGACCAGCTCTCGCCCTATCATGACGGTCAGTTTTAGCTTTCTCTACTGAGGTGCTTAACCCAGCTCAACCGGGGCACAATCGCAGTAGTTCTCCCAGCGCTACCTTTGCCGTTATAACGGAACGTAAGGTACCAAAACATGGGAGCCGGGCAAACCCAACTATTGACCCAAGACATGATTCGGAGCCGATGCATATAATGCTATAAGTTCGGGGTGCCGCACTCGTGAGAGTGTTCGGACTTCTCACACCATATTCTGGGGTACTTAAGCCCCTGGGTATTGGTCGTACCAAAGTCTACGGTTGCATAATGTCATAACTGAACATATTTACATAAAAAAAGGAATGCAATAATAAACAAAAGCTATGTATTGTTTATTCGAAGAGGCTGCGGTAAAAGCAGAAGGATACAAATAGTGCGATAAGCAAGAGATGGGACTATTTGACATGTCCCCCTCCATGGGCGAGCTGCGGGATGGTATGTAAGACAGGTGTTTAGCTCTTTATAGAGACCACCTTGACATTCGACGTAGCTTTCTGCCTCCCTGGCTGTTGCATCGTGTGATCGGCGATTGTACAGCCGGACAAGCCTTCCAGAGAGTGGAGTCCTGAAGGTAAGAAAAAAGAATGACAAAATCGGGAGCCCCTAGTGCGGTTGAGCCGCATTTTGGGCATGCCGTGGTCGTGCCCCTCCCCCTATGCCCATGGTATTTCCAGAGCGTAATTATGTACGCCAGCGTAATCTTGGTTTTGCAATTTCGCGAGGGCTGGGGTTGGGGCCGCATTTCTACGCGTGCTCGGAACGTGCCAGGCGGTCTTGTTGTAGGTTACTCCGGGCGCGCTTGACGGTGTCTGGACGTTTAATAGCCGGACTGGAGAATTGCCTTGAGAGGCTACTTTGTACTTCCGCCGCGAGGGCCGCCGTGTGCTCCTCCGTTCGGAGAGAGCGTTCGGTGTTTCCGTTGACTGTAATGACTCCTCGAGGGCCTGGCATCTTGAGCTTGAGGTATGCGTAGTGCGGCACCGCATTGAACTTTGCAAATGCAATTCGTCCGAGCAGTGCTTGATAGCCAGTGCAGAACGGGACTATGTCGAAGATTAACTCCTCGCTTCGAAAATTATTCGGGGATCCGAAGACCACCTCAAGTGTAATCGAGCCTGTCTGATTGGCCTCTACACTGGTATGACGCCTTTAAAGGCCGTCTTTGTGGGTTTGATCCTTGAGGATCTATGCCCATTTTTCGCGACCGGATCCTCCGATAAAAGCAGGTTTAGGTCTGCCGCCGCCATCCATGAGGACTCTGGTGAGGTGAAATCCGTCAATGATTGGGTCTAGAACCAATGCGGAGAATCCGCCATGGCGGATGCTAGTGGGGTGGTCCCTTCGATCAAAAGTGATCGGGCAGGAGGACCACGGGTTGAACTTTGGGGCGACTGGCTCCAACGCATTTACGTCCCTGAGTGCATGCTTTCTCTCCCTTTTGGGGATGTGGGTTGCGTATATCATGTTCACCATCCGCACTTGTGGGGGAAGCCTTCATCCCCTTATTGTTCGGCGGCCGGGGCTCCTCCTCGTCATCGCTATGCAGCCCCTTGTCTATGTTTTCGACACTTAACTTGCCTGCCTGCTTGAACACCCAACAATCCCTGTTGGTGTGATTGGCTGGTTTTTCGGGGGTGCCGTGTATCTGGCACGAGCGATCGAGTATTCGGTCCAAACTGGACGGGCCCGGAGTATTTCTTTTAAATGGCTTTTTCCTCTGGCCGGATTTAGAGCCTCTGAATCCGGCATTAACTGCTGTATCCTCAGCATTGTTGGCGTTAATGCGGTGCTTGTGCTTGTTGCGACGCGACCTGCCGTTGCTATCCTTGGTATCCGAATTACCAGAGCTCTTGGTCATGTTATTACTACGAGCTAGCCAGTTGTCTTCTCCCGCGCAAAAGCGAGTCATGAGTGTTGTGAGGGCTGCCATGGATTTCGGCTTTTCTTGTCCTAGGTGCCGGGCAAACCACTCGTCACGGATGTTATGTTTGAAGGCTGCGAGGGCCTCTGCGTCTGGATAGTCGACTATTTGATTTTTCTTGGTTAGGAACTGTGTCCAGAATTGTCTGGCCGATACCTCTGGCTGCTGAATTATGTGGCTTAGGTCATCAGCGTCTGGTGGTCGCACATAGGTGCCCTGGAAATTGTCGAGGAATGCGGCTTCCAGGTCCTCCCAAAGAACCAATTGACTCTGGCGGCAAGCTGTTAAGCCAATGCCGAGCTGGTCCTTTAAGCTTGAGTGGGAGGTATTTGATGGCGTGTAGATCATCGCCGCGGGCCATGTGGATATGAAGGAGATAATCCTCGATCCATACCGCATGATATGTTGTGCCATCGTATGATTCGATGTTTACGAGTTTGAAACCCTCGGGGATTTGATAATCCATTACTTCGTCTATGAAGCATAGTGGGTGTGCAGCGTACTATACTGGGCTATATCACAACGTAGCTCAAATGAGCTTTGTCTACTGTGTTAGGCCCGACTGTATTTGCCATATCCGACATGACGGTTATTGTCACGTGTCGTGGGGTGCCCACGCGATCCGTAGATCGATCTTGTTTGCCTTGCCTTGTCCTCAAATATATCTCGCAGGTCTGGCACATTTCCCCGTGCCTTGGTATTCTTTGAGCGACGTAGGGGTGCGGCTTGAGTGGAGGGCCGAGAGGCCTCTTCGTCAATGGGCTACGAGGTGGCGGTCGGCCGTCGTCTTGGCGCTGGTGATGTAGGTTTAGGTGCTTCCTCCTCTAATCGGGGTAGCAGCCTGCGCTTTGGGTAGCTCTTGGAGGGGCATTCGAGTTCGTACTCTTCGGCCGAAAGGACTTCAGTTCATCTGTCAAGAAGCGAGTCTTGGTCAGCTCTAAGTTGTTGCTGTTTTTTCTTGAGGCTGCTCGCTGTGGCCATAAGCCTGCGTTTGAAACGCTCTTGTTCGACGGGATCCTCAGGCACGACAAATTCATCATCGTCGAGGCTTGCCTCGTCTTCGGAGGGAGGCATGTAATTATCTTCCTCTAGCTCTCGGTCTGCCGCTCTCTCATGAGGGCTGGCTTTTGCATCCTCCTGTGCTGAATCCTGCTGGAGGGGGTTGTCTTCAGCACTGCCGAGGTGTTATTATCTCCCGTGCCGGAATCGCCATTTTTGCTTTGGCGGGATTTGGAGCGGCGCCGCTGACGCCGGCGCTTAGGCTGCTCCTTGGAGGGGTCATCCTTCTATGTTCCATCGGGATTCCCTTCTTTTGGGGTGTCCACCATGTATATGTCGTATGATGAGGTGGACTTCCAGTGCCCTATAGGCGCTAGTTCTTGGTCGTCTCCTGCATCGGCGTCCATACCGTCGATGTATTCGGAGTCGAAGTCGAGCATGTCGGTTAAATCATCGACAGTGGCTACAAATTGGGTGGTGGGTGGGATTTGAATTTCTTCGTCGTCCGCATCCCAACCTTGCTGACCATAGTCCGGCTCCTGATAAAGAGAGAAACTTTAGTGAATTCAGAATGCCACAGAAGGGCGAGTGTTGAAAGATGTCCGCAGCGGCAAACTCCATAATCGGCGCCCAATCGGATTCGATTGGCAGGGGCGCTGAAGGTTCGGAGTCCGGAGAGGAGTGCGGCACCTTGGAGTCACGAGCTTCGCAGAGGACAAGGCTGGTGTTCGGCTCGATCGCTATAGATATTGCAGCCCCCGAGGCGGTATCCAGCCACCCGTCATCGATTGGCGCAGTCGGCTCCGAGCTAAGGGTCGGAGCGGACACGGGTGCGGCCTCCAGGGCACTATTTGGCGGCAGAGCTAGATCATGCCCATCGTGACAGTGTGGCGCGCTCGGCTGTGGCTCGAACCTGTCGAAGATCAAGTCTCCGCGGACGTCAGTCGTGTAGTTCAAACTTCCAGATCTGACTAGATGGCCAGGGGCGTAGCTTTCGATCTGCTCCAGATGGCTAAGCGAATTGGCCCGCAGTGCAAAGCCGCCGAATACGAAGATCTGTCCGGGGAGAAAAGTCTCACCCTGGACCGCATCGTTGTTGATGATCGGAGGAGCCATCGGGCCTAAATATGACGACACAGAGGAACTCTCAATGAAAGCACCAATGTCGGCGTTAAAACCGGCGGATCTCGGGTAGGGGGTCCCAAACTATGCGTCTAGGCGGATGGTAACATGAGACAAGGGACACGATGTTTTTACCCAGGTTCAGGCCCTCTCGATGGAGGTAAAACCCTACTCCTGCTTGATTAATATTGATGATATGGGTAGTACAAGAGTAGATCTACCACGAGATCAGAGAGGCTAAACCCTAGGAGCTAGCCTATGGTATGATTGTTGTTCGTCCTACGGACTAAAACCCTCCGGTTTATATAGACACCGGAGAGGGCTAGGGTTACACAGTCGGTTACAATGGGAGGAGATCTACACATCCGTGACGCCAAGCTTGCCTTCCACGCCAAGGAAAGTCCCATCCGGACATGGGACGAAGTCTTCAATCTTGTATCTTCATAGTCCAGGAGTCCGGCCAAAGGTTATAGTCCGGCCATCCGGACACCCCCTAATCCAGGACTCCCTCAACGATAATTACCATGTGCCCTCGGGAGCGCTTTTCTCTATATAAGAGTTTGTCCAAGCTTGTCCTTTGCTACCAATAGGATTGGGCCACCTTGCTGCACTTTATTTACTTTTGTTAATTGTTGCTCGTTACAAATTATCCTATCACAAAACTAGTTGTTACCACTTATTTCAGTACTTGCAGAGAATACCTTGCTGAAAACCGCTTATCATTTCCTTCTGCTCCTCGTTGGGTTCGACACTCATATTTATCAAAAGGACTACGATAGATCAACTATACTTGTGGGTCATCAAGACTTTTTTCTGGCGCCGTTGCCGGGGAGTGAAGCGCCTTTGGTAGGTGGAATTTCGTAAGCAAAAATTTATATAGTGTGCTGAAATTTACTGTCACTTGTTACTATGGAAAGTAATCCTCTGAGGGCTTGTTCTGGGTATCTTCACCCCGACCAGTAGAGCAAAGAGTTGCTCCTCAACCTACTCAACCTACTGAAAATGAAAATGAGAATGAAAATGTTCACTTTGAGATTCCTTCGGGTATGTTAGAAAAACTGCTAGCTAATCCTTTTGCAGGAGATGGAACAAAGCATCCTGATGAGCACCTAATATATGTGGATGAAGTTTGTGGATTATTTAAGCTTGCAGGTATACCCGGTGATGTTATTAAGAGGAAGGTCTTCCCTTTATCTTTGAAGGGAGACGCATCGACATGGTATAGGCTATGTGATGATACAGGATCATGGAACTACAAACGATTGAATTTGAAATTTCATCAGAAATTTTATCCTATGCATATTGTTATTCGTGATCGCAATTATATATATAATTTTTGGCCTCGCGAAGGAGAAAGCATCGCTCAAGCTTTGGGGAGGCTTAATTCAATGTTATATTCATGCCCCAATCATGAGCTCCCAAGAGAAATAATTATTCAAAGTTTTTATGCTCGACTTTCTGATAACAATTGCACCATGCTCGATACTTCTTGTGCTGGATCTTTTATGATGAAGATATTGAATTCAAATGAGATTTATTGAATAGAATTAAATGCAACTCTGAAGATTGGGATCTCGACGAAGGTAAGGAGTCGGGCATGACACCTAAGTTTGATTGTGTTAAATCTTTTATGGATACCGATGTTTTCCGTAAATTTAGCATTAAATGTGGACTTGACTCTAAGATAGTAGCTTCTTTCTGTGAATCTTTTTCTACTTATGTTGATCTCCCCAAGGAGAAGTGGTTTAAATATCATCCTCCCGTAGAAGTAAAAGTAGCTGCACCTATTAAAGTTTAATTAAAGACTATCACTTATACTGATCCTGTTGTTCCTACTTCTTATGTTGAGAAACCACCTTTCCCTATTAGAATAAAGGATCATGCTAAAGCTTCAACTGTGGTTCGTAAAAGCAATATTAGAACTTATACACCTCCTGAGCAAATTAAAGTTGAACCTAATATTGCTATTGTTAAAGATCTCTTGTCTGATAATATTGATGGGCATGTTATTTATTTCTGTGAGGAAACTGCTAGAATAGCTAAACCCTGTGCTAAAGATAAACATAGACCTGTGGTAGGCATGCCTATTATTTCTGTTAAAATAGGAGATCATTGTTATCATGGCTTATGTGATATGGGTGCTAGTGCTAGTGCCATACCTATTGACTTATACAAAGAAATTAAGCATGATATTGCACCTGCTGAGTTAGAAGATATTGATGTCACAATTAAACTTTCCAATAGAGATACTATTTCACCAATGGGAATTGTTAGAGATGTTGAGGTCTTGTGCGGGAAAACTAAGTATCGTGCTGATTTTCTTGTTCTTGGTTCCCCACAACATAGTTTTTGTCCCATTATATTTGGTAGACCCTTCTTGAACACCGTTAATGCTAAGATAGACTATGAAAAGGATGTTGTTACTATTTGTTTGGGTGATATGTCTCATGAGTTTAATTTCTCTAAATTTAGTAGACAACACTGTGAAGAGGAATTACCTAGTAAGGATGAAATTATTGGTGTTGCTTCTATTGTCGTGCCTCCTAGTGATCCTTTAGAACAATATTTGCTAGACCATGAAAATGATATGTTTATGAATGAAAGGAGGGAAATAGATGAAGTATTCTTTAAACAGGAACCAATTCTGAAACACAATTTGCCTGTTGAAATCCTAGGGGATCCTCCTCCAACCAAGGGTGATCCCATGTTTGATCTCAAATCGTTGCCTGATACTATTAAATATGCTTATCTTGATGAAAAGAAGATATATCCTGTAATTATTAGTGTTAACCTTTCAGAGCATGAAGAAGAAAGATTATTGAAAACTCTGAAGGAGCACCGTGCTGCTATTGGATATACTCTTGATGATCTTAAGGGAATTAGTCCCACTCTATGTCAACATAAAATAAATTTGGAAGAATATGCCAAACCAGTTCGTGATCATCAACGAAGGCTGAATCCTAAGATGAAAGAAGTGGTAAGAAAGGAAATACTAAAGCTCCTTGAGGCAGGTATAATTTATCCCGTTGCTGATAGTCAGTGGGTAAGTCCTGTCCATTGTGTCCCTAAGAAGGGAGGTATTACCGTCGTTCCTAATGATAAAGATGAATTTATTCCGCAAATTAAATAAAGCTACTAAGAAGGATCATTACCCCTTACCTTTTGTTGATCAAATGCTAGAAAGATTATCCAAACATACACATTTTTGCTTTCTAGATGGTTATTCTGGTTTCTCTCAAATACCTGTGTCAGCCAATGATCAAATAAAGACTACTTTTACTTGCCCTCTTGGAACTTCTGCTTATAGACGTATGCCTTTTGGTTTATGTAATGCACCTGCTACCTTTTGAAGATGCATGATGGCTATATTCTCTGACTTCTATGAAAAGATTTGTGAGGTTTTCATGGACGACTTCTCCGTCTATGGATCCTCTTTTGATGATTGCTTGAGCAACCTTGATTGGGTTTTGCAGATATGTGAAGAAACTAATCTTGTCTTGAATTGGGAAAAGTGCCACTTTATGGTTAATGAAGGTATTGTCTTGGGGCATATAGTTTCTGAAAGAGGTATTGAGGTTGATAAAGCCAAGGTTGATGCTATTGAAAATATTCCATGTCCCAAGGACATCAAAGGTATAAGAAGTTTCCTTGGTCACGCCGGATTTTATAGGAGGTTCATTAAGGACTTCTCAAAAATTTCTCGGCTTCTGACTAATTTATTACAAAAAGATATACCATTTGTCTTTGATGATGATTGTGTAGAAGCATCTGAAATACTTAAGAAAGCATTGATCTCTGCACCTATCGTTCAGCCACCTGATTGGAATTTACCCTTTGAAATTATGTGTGATGCTAGTGATTATGCTGTAGGTGATGTTCTAGGGCAAAGAGTTGATAAGAAATTGAATGTTATTCAATATGCTAGTAAAACTCTAGACAATGCTCGGAGGAATTATGCTACTAATGAAAAAGAATTCTTAGCAGTTGTATTTGCTTGTGATAAGTTCAGACCTTATATTGTTGATTCTAAAGTAACTATTCACACGGATCATGCTGCTATTAAATATCGTACGGAAAAGAAAGATGCTAAACCTAGACTTATTAGATGGGTTCTCTTGCTACAAGAATTTGATTTGCATATTGTTGATAGAAAGGGAGCTCGTAACCCGTTCTTGCATAACTTGTGTAGGTTAGAAAATGTTCTTGATGACCCACTACCTATTGATGATAGCTTTCCTGATGAACAATTAAATGTCATAAGTACTTCCGTACTTCTCCATGGTATGCTGATTATGCAATTATATTGTTGCTAAATTTATACCACCTAGTTTCACATACCAGTAAAAGAAAAAGTTTTTCTATGATTTGAGACATTACTTTTGGGATGACCCACATCTTTATAAAGAGGAGTAGATGGTGTTATTAGACGTTGTGTACCTGAGCATGAACGGGAACAGATCCTACGCAAGTGTCACTCCGAGGCTTATGGAGGACACCACGCTGGACATAGAACTGCACATAAGGTATTGCAATCCAGTTTTATTGGCCTACGCTCTTCAAGGATGCCCGTAAGTTTGTCATATCGTGTGATGAATGTCAAAGAATTGGTAATATTAGTAGACGTCAAGAAATGCCTATGAACTATTCACTCGTTATTGAACCATTTGATGTTTGGGGCTTTGATTATATGGGACCTTTTCCTACCTCTAATGGATATACACATATTTTAGTTGCTGTTGATTATGTTACTAAGTGGGTAGAAGCTATTCCAACTAGTAGTGCTGATCATGACACTTCTATTAAAATGCTTAAAGAATTTATTTTTCCGAGGTTTGAAGTCCCTAGATATTTAATGGCTGATGGTGGTTCACATTTTATTCATGGTGATTTCCGAAAAATGCTTGCTAAGTATGATGTTAATCATAGAATTGCATCTCCTTATCACCCACAGTCTAGTGGTCAAGTAGAATTGAGTAATAGAGAGCTCAAATTAATTTTGCAAAAGACTGTTAATAGATCTAGAAAGAATTGGTCCAAGAAACTTGATGATGCATTATGGGCCTACAGAACTGCATATAAAAATCCTATGGGCATGTCTTCGTATAAAATGGTTTATGGAAAAGCATGTCACTTACCTCTCGAACTAGAACATAAGGCATATTGGGCTATTGAAGAGCTCAATTATGATTTCAAACTTGCCGGTGAGAAGAGGTTATTTGACATTAGCTCACTTGATGTATGGAGAACCCAAGGCTATGAAAATGCCAAGTTGTTTAAAGAAAAAGTTAAAAGATGGCATGACAAACGGATACAAAAGCATCAGTTTAATGTAGGTGATTATGTATTGCTATACAACTCTCGTTTAAGATTTTTTGCAGGAAAACTTCTCTCTAAATGGGAAGGTCCTTACGTTATCGAGGAGGTCTATCATTCCAGTGCCATAAAAATCAACAACTTTGAAGGCACAAATCCGAAGGTGGTGAACGGTTAAAGAATCAAATATTATATCTCATGTAATCCCATAAATGTTGAAACCAATGTTATTGAAACCGTAACACCGGAGGAGTACATTAGGGACACTTTCCGGAACATATCAAACTCCGAAAAGGAATAGGTATGTGGTACGGTAAGTAAACCGACTCCAAAACAGTTTTTATGGCAATATTTCTCCGTTTTGGAATATTTAGAAAAATAGAAAAATAAGAAGCAGTCCGGGAAGGACAAGAGGCCTCCACGAGGGTGGAGGGAGCGCCCTACCCCCTGGGCGCGCCCCCTACCTCGTGGGCACCTGGTGCGCTCTCTGGACTCCGTTTTCTTGCACGATACGTATTTTGGTCGGTAAAAATTCATTATATAATCTCCCGAAGGTTTTGACCACCGTATCACGCAATTGTCCTCTGTTCTTGCTTCGAGCTGTTTCCTATCAGGGTTGTCAAGGCCAGGCATCATGTCGTCCCCCTCCTCCAACAATGGTGCGATGCTTGGCCAATGAAGGTAGAGCTGAAGAGGGAAGAACCCATGGAGATCAACAAGGATGAAGGGATCAAGAAGGCCACGGAGGATCAAGCTCCGGCAGCAGAAGACATCCTTCAACTTGATCACAATCTTATTACCCCAACTGAGATCGAAGCTTTCAAGATGATTGAGCTAGCTCATATACAGAACAAGTATCTCACACGTGAAAATATTTTGTTGAAGGAGCATATCATTGCACTCAAGGGCATTATCCGCAAGCTGGAGGACCATTTACGCTCGATGTGCGACTATCCATCATCACCTCCACCTTCCTCACCAACAAAGGAGACATAATCACATGGGTATGGGCACTCCCCTTGGCAACTGCCAAGCTTGGGGGAGATGCCCCGGTAGTATCATCATCATACTCCTATCTTTACCGTTTTTTCTTAGTTCGATCCTATTAGTAGTATCTTGATCTAGTAGAATAAAGTTTATGGCATGATCTAGTTTTGAGTTTTGCTTTATGATCTCTCTATGTAATCGAGTCCGTGAGCTATATAATAAAGATTAGTGTTGAGTCAAGGGCTTTATTATTTTTCCATGATCTTGAGTGAATAAAAGAAAAGAGAAAAAAGAATAAAAAGAAATAAAGAGATCATATTGATCTTATTGAAAGTAATGACTTCACATAGAAAGAGTATGATGATTAAAAGTTGTTGGGAGTTGGCAAACATAGCTTTGGTCATCGTTGCAATTAATAGGAAGTAATAAAGAAAGAGAGGTATCACATATAAATATACTATCACAGACATCTTTTATGATTGGGAGCACTCATTAAAATATGACATGCTAAAAAGTTGATGTTGGACAAGGAAGACAACGTAATGGGTTATGTTTTCTTAATCTGAGATAAAGTATATTGTCATGGATCATCCAACATGTTGAGCTTGCCTTTCCCCCTCATGCCAGCGAAATTCTGTGCACCAAGTAGAGATACTAGTTGTGCTTCCAAAAACCCTTAAACCAGTTTTGCCATGAGAGTCCACCATATCTACCTATGGATTGAGTAAGATCTTTCAAGTAAGTTGTCATCGGCGCAAGCAATTAAAATTGCTCTCTAAATATGTATGATTGATTGGTGTGGAGAAAATAAGCTTTATACGATCTTGTGATGTGGAAGAAATAAAAGCGACGGACTGCATAATAAAGGTTCATATCACAAGTGGCAATATAAACTGACGTTCTTTCGCATTAACATTTTGTGCATCCAACCCTGAAAGCGCATGGCAACCTCTGCTTCCCTCTGCGAAGGGCCTATCTTTTTTTATTATCTTCTACCTCATGCAAGAGTCATGGTGATCTTCACCTTTCCTTTTTACATTTTATCCTTTGGCAAGCACAGGGTGTTGGAAAGATCCTGATAGATATATCTTATTGGATATGGGTTAGCATGATTTATTACTGTTGACATTACCCTTGAGGTAAAAGGTTGGGAGGCGAAACTATCAGCCCCTATCTTTCTCTGTGTCCGATTAAAACTCCATAACCACAAGTATTGCGTGAGTGTTAGAAATTATGAAAGACTAAACGACAGTTGAGTATGTGGACTTGCTAGAAAGCTCTTACATAGACTCTTTCTGAAGTTATGATAAATTGCAATTGCTTCAGTGACTGAGATTATAGTTTGTTAGTTCTCAATAAAGTTTCTGATTCATACTTTTGCATTGTGAGTAGATTATTACTTGAGCATAAGAAATCATATGACAATATCCATATATGTTGCTGTTATGAGAATAATCATGATGCCCTCATGTCCGTATTTTATTTTATCGACACCTCTACCTCTAAACATGTGGACATATTTATCGTTATCGGTTTCCGCTTGAGGACAAGCGAGGTCTAAGCTTGGGGGAGTTGATACGTCCATTTTGCATCATGCTTTTATATCAATATTTATTGCATTATGGGCTGTTATTACACGTTATGTCACAATACTTATGCCTATTCTCTCTTATTTTACACGGTTTACATAAGGAGGGAGAATGCCATTCTTTGGAATTCTGGGCCGGAAAAGGAGCAAATATTAGAGACCTATTCTGCACAACTCCAAAAGTCCTGAAACTCCACGAAAGTTATTTTTGGAAATAATAAAAAATACTGAGCGGAAGAATTACGTTAGGGGGGCCACCACCTGTCCACGAGGGTGGGGGCGCGCCCTACCCCCCAGGGCGCGCCCCCCTGCCTCGTGGGCCCCCTGTTGGCTCTACGGTGGCCATCTTCTACTATATGAAGTCTTTCGTCAAGGAAAAAATCATAAGCAACCTTTCGGGACGAGACTCACGCCCGGGAGGCGGAACCTTGGCGGAACCAATCTAGGGCTCAAGCCAGGCTGTTCTGAGGACACTTCCCTCCGGGAGGGGGAAATCATCGCCATCGTCATCACCAACGCTCCCCTCATCGGGAGAGGGCAATCGCCATCAACATCTTCACCAGCACCATCTCCTCTCAAAACCCTAGTTCATCTCTTGTATCCAGTTCTTGTCTCATAGTCTGGGATTGGTACTAGTAGGTTGCTAGTAGTGTTGATTACTCCTTGGAGTTGATGCTAGTTGGTTTATTTGGTGGAAGATCATATGTTCAGATCCTATATGCATATTAATACTCCTCTGATTATGAACATGAATATGCTTTTTGAGTAGTTATGTTTGTTCCTGATGACATGGGAGAAGTCTTGCTATTAGTAGTCATGTGAATTTGGTATTTGTTCGTATTTTGATGAGATGTATGTTGTCTATCCTCTAGTGGTGTTATGTGAACGTCGACTACATAACACTTCACCACTATTTGGGCCTAGAGGAAGGCATTGGGAAGTAATAAGTAGATGATGGGTTGCTAGAGTGACAGAAGCTTAAACCCTAGTTTATGCGTTGCTTCGTAAGGGGCTGATTTGGATCCGTATGTTTCATGCTATGGTTAGGTTTACCTTAATACTTTTGTTGTAGTTGTGGATGCTTGCAATAGAGGTTAATCATAAGTAGGATGCTTGTTTTCAAGTAAGAACAGCACCCAAGCACCGGTCCACCCACATATGAAATTATCAAAGTACCGAACGCAAATCATATGAACGTGATGAAAACTAGCTTGACGATAATTCCCATGTGTCCTCGGGAGCGCTTTTCTCTATATAAGAGGTTGTCCAGGCTTGTCCTTTGCTACCAAAAGGATTGGGCCACCTTGCTGCACTTTATTTACTTTTGTTACTTGTTGCTCGTTACAAATTATCCTATCACAAAACTATCTGTTACCACTTATTTCAGTACTTGCAGAGAATACCTTGCTGAAAACCGCTTATCAGTTCCTTCTGCTTCTTGTTGGGTTTGACACTCTTACTTATCAAAAGGACTACGATAGATGCCATATACTTGTGGGTCATCAATTGCTAACATTCAAGTTTGCAGGATCCAACTAAAGCTTCATTTGCACAACATGTATGTTTTCAGAAACTTCCTTGTTTACCTGGTTTGCTGCTGTAACTTGTTGCTATAATCTTCTTACCAACTTCAAGTTTTCAGGATCCAATTGGAAGTTCAATTGCACAGCAGGTACATTTTCAAAAATATATTTGTGTAACAGGTTTGCTGCTGTAACTTGTTGCTCTAATCAAGTTACTGACTACTCAACTTTTCAGGATCCAAGAGAAACTCCAATGCCACAACAGGTTATTTTTGCAAAACTTGTTTGTTTAACTGCTTTGCTACTGCAACCAGTTGCTCTAATCACGTTACTGGCTACTCAACTTTTCAGGATCCAAGAGAAACTCCAATGGCACAACAGGTACCTTTTGCAAAACTTGTTTGTTTAACTGCTTTGCTGCTGCAACAACTGGTTACAATGATGTTAATAACTACTTTTCAGCATCCAATTGAAACACTTTAATTCCTTGTTTGTTTAACTGTTTTGCTCTTATAACTCCCAGTTGAGATGTTTTGCTAACTTCAACTTTCCAGAATCCAATCAGAACTTTAATGGCAAAACAGGTTTGCCCAAGATCAAAGAGCGAGGTCCCCATGGACGTTGTATCATCCCGCAACAGTGGCACCGGCCCAATCGTGCATCATGAATTGCCAACTGCTGATGCTCTAGAGGCTAAACTAGTGGTAGAAAGAGATTTTGCTTCTGCACTTAGAGATGAAGTTGACATGTTGAGGAAGGAAACAACACAATCACAAGCAGTACTTAAGACAACCATTAAATATTTGGTGGATTTCAAAATGAAGCAAGCTGAGACTAACTGCGTTGTTAAGGTCCTGAAGGAAAAAAGGGAATTAAATTCCCACTTGGTAAATCATAGGTGAAATGTTATTTCCATCGTTGAATAACCTTTGTGTTGTCTGTTCATGTAATCGATCAAACCATTTGTTTTAGAGATCATGTAATAATTGTTTTTTGTTTTTTGGTTTGTCATTTTATTTGAGCACAAGTCTATATTAATTGATAAGACTTGGAGACATTTCATTTTGATTGTTGTGCCAGACCTACAAATATGCCAATCGGGCTGAATGTGCATTCAGCAATAATAGTAGTATAAATGGACCATAAGTGGCACGCATCGGAAAGGGCCAAGACGTTGTACTAGCTTCACTAAAAAAAGGATGCTCTTCTAGCAAAAAAATACAGCGGCCTGGCTTATGTATGTTAGTTGATATTATTGCTCCATATCTATAAGTGTTTATATGTCTGTTAGTTTTGTACATCCTTGGTTCATTGACTCGTATTTAAATCTTGATACATCGCTTGTGTACATATCTAAATGGGAGTACAACGTGTAACATTTGAGTTGGACATAAAGTGTTCCAAATATTCAAATTCACCTTAAACTAGATTCTAGCTTTTGAATTCGAGTATCGGCATTTGTAAATCATATTCATATATGACAGTGGAATACACCTTTGTCATACTTTTGAAGATATATAAAAACACATAGAATGATTTATAAAGATTCATATAGGCATACAAAATGGATTCGAATTTAGTTGCCAGGGTAAACATGGATGCTTATTGTCCCAAAATTCAAAAGAAGCGGCAAAATGTCCACTCCCACGTCTACTGCCCGAAGTGAAGTGTTTGGGAGATGGAAATTACTATCTACCCCTTACACGGACAATCCATCGGCCCGATTTCCACTGCTCTCAATAGGGGTAGGTTAGTAACTTCAATTAGACATGACTCGACCACCTCTGAGCCCATTCTGACACGGTGGGCGCCAAACATGGGCGGCAAAACAAATTTGATTCAAGCTCGTCTGAAAGACCTCTGTTTCTCCCTCCATTTCCCCATTCATACACGGTGGGCGACAAAACAAACTCGACTCGGCCAAAATCGATGTAGGGCAAATATTGTCAATAGGGGCAGGTTTGTAACTTCATTTATACATGACACAACCGCCCTACCCGTCAACCCCATTCATACACTGTGGGTACCAACCATGGGTGCCAAAACACCCTCTCCTCGCCCAAAATCGCTCTGGGCAAATATTAGCGAGATGCGAGATTTCCGTCCTATCCCCGACGGGACATCCAAATTTTAAACGGGGGCTAAGTTCGTAACTTTCCCATATTTTAGACAGGCGCGTCCCAAAAACATGGTTCCTCGTACCTCTCCCTCCATTTTCCCATTCATACAACATCCGCGCTAGAACACCATCCGCACACCAGCCTCCTCCGTCCGCCACCCCATCCATCGCCGGAGTCCTCCACTCCATCCATCGCCACTGTCCTCCACCATGCTGGAGCGCCTACTAAGACAGCGTCGTCCACTGCTAGAGATGGACCTTTCTCATCCACGGCGATGGACCAAGAGCCTTGCATCACGTCCTCTCGCTTCATCGGTGCCGTCGTTGAGGGAGTCCTGGACTAAGGGGTCCTCGGGCATCCGGTCTGTTAGCCATGGGCCGGACTGATGGACTGTGAAGACACAAAGACCGAAGGCTGCACCCGTGTCTGTATGGGACTCTCCTTGGCGTGGAAGGCAAGCTTTACGACCAAATATGTAGATTCCCTTCTTTTTAACCGACCTTGTGTAACCCTAGATCCTCCTGGTGTCTATATAAACCAGAAGACTTAGTCCATAGGATAAACACATTATCATAGTCATACAGGCTAGACTTCTAGAGTTTAGCCATTACGATCTCGTGGTAGATCAACTCTTGTAATACTCATATTCATCAAGATCAATCAAGCAGGAAGTAGGGTATTACCTCAATAGAGAGGGCCCGAACCTGGGTAAACATCGTGTCCCCTGTCTCCTGTTACCATCGACCTTAGACGCACAGTTCGGGAGTCCCTACCCAAGATCCGCCGGTTTTGACACTGACATTGGTGCTTTCGTTGAGATGGTAAGCCTCGGCAACGAAGATTTTATCGTGCCTGAGGAACCTCTCGAGCAGGAGCGCTTCAAGCGCCAACCAATAGCCACCGCAAGGATCCTGAAAAAGAAGCAGCAGCAGCTTCAAGCTGCGCAAGATCTGCTTGTCGACAGATGGACTGATGTCCTGGCAGCTGAAGAATATGGCCTCAGACGCCCGGCCAAGAATTACCGAAAGCAAAGGTTGCTACCTCAGTTCGATGAGTAGGCGCCAGAGCCCATACCTCCTTCACGTAATGCGGCCGGCCAAACACAACACGATCGGACAGTGCGGTGGACCGACCACCTCGTGGTCGGGATAGAGCGGCAATTGAAGCCAAATAGCAGCCCACCCGACCGCCACAGAAAAATAGACACAAAACAGTTTAGGGTCATATATACGACCTCCAGCAAACCCTGGATAGCAGAGCAGGATACACCCGATCGATTTACGAATCGCAGGTACGTTCTTCGACATGTGATGATGGCTACCTATTCAGATGTGACAAACCTAGTAACACCCAGGCCGACAACCGTAGACGGACTCCATCGAAGCTACGTCCCGACGCGGCCCGAGATAGAGGCGCCGCACACCCTCTTTGCTTCACTGATGAAGTAATAGATCATGAATTCCACGAAGGGTTCAAACTCGTGAATATTGAATCATACGACGGAACAACTGATCCAGCGGTATGGATCGAAGACTTTATCCTCCACATCCACATTGCCTGCGGAGACGACCTCCATGCTATCAAATACCTCCCACTAGAGCTTAAAGGGCCAGCTGGGCACTTGTTAAACAGCATGCCTGAAAACTTTATTGGCAGCTGGGAGGACTTGGAAGAGGCCTTCCTCGATAACTTCCAAGGTACATATGTCTGGCCACCAGACGCCGATGACTTAAGCCACATAGTTCAATAGCCCGGGGAGTCGGCCAAGAAGTTCTGGACTAGGTTCCTAGCTAAAAAGAACCAGGTCGTTGATTGTCCAGATACCGAAGCCCTAGCGGCCTTTAAACACAACATCCGCGACGAATGGCTCGAATGGCTCACCCGCCACTTCGGCTAAGAAAAGCCAAAATCTATGGCAGCCGTCACGGCACTCATGACCCGCTTCTGTGCGGGAGAGGATAGTTGGCTGGCCCGTAGTAAGAATACAGCAAGTGAGATGGGCACCTCCGTGGACAAAAATAGCAAGGGCAAGCTCTGACGCAACAGACACAAACGCCTAAGTAATGGTGACAACACCAATGACACGACAATCAATGCCGGATGCAGTGGTTCCAAGTCCGGTCGGAGGAAGAAGCCATATAAAAGAAACAATCAGGGACCATCAAGCTTGGATCACATACTCGATCGTCCGTGCCAAATACATGGCACCTCTGATAAACCAGCCAATCATTCGAAGAGAGATTGCTGGGTTCTTAAACAGGCCAGCAAGTTAAATGGCGAGAACAAAGAAACGGGATCGCAAAGCAAGGACGATGACGAGGAGCTCCGTCAGCCGAACACAGGGGGACAAAAGAAGTTTCCCCCCAGGTCAAATCGGTGAACATGATATACGCTACACACATCCCCAAGAGGGAACGCAAGTGCGTGCTCAGGGATGTTTATGTGCTAGAGCCAGTCGCCCCAAAATTTAATCCATGGTCATCGTGCCCGATCACTTTTGATCGACGGGACCACCAGACCAGTATCCGTCATGGCGGTTCAGCCGCATTGGTCCTCGACCCAATAATCGACGGATTCCACCTAACGCAATTCCTTATGGACGACGGCAACAGCCAAAACCTGCTCTACCAGGATACAGTGCGCAAAATGGGCATTAACCTATCACGTATCAAGCCCACAAAGACCACCTTTAAAGGAGTCATACCAGGTGTAGAGGCTCGTTGTACGGTCTCAATCACGCTAGAACTTGTCTTCGGATCCCCGGACAACTTCAGAAGCGAGGAGTTAATCTTTGACATCATCTCTTTTCACAACGGCTATCACGCACTGCTCGGATGAACCGCATTTGCTCGATTCAATGCGGTGCCTCATTATGCCTACCTGAAGCTCAAGATGCCCGGGCCACGCGGTGTCATAACAGTTAACGGAAACACGGAACACTCCCTCTGTACAGAAGAGCACACCGTCGCCTTAGCAGCAGAAGTACAGAGCGCTCTTCTTAAGAAGAACCTTAATTCGGCGGCCAAGCTCCCGGACACTGTCAAGAGAGTCCAGACCATCCTACAGCATGACATCTTGGCTCGACAGGAGCTTGATTAGCAATTCGGCCTCCGTCCCAGTCCCAATCAGGTGGCGGCACTAGTACCGCGCGTACATAATTACGCACTAAATATTCCATGGGCATCGACGGTGGCATAGCTAGTTTTTGATCCACAGCGCGGCTCAACCAGCACCGGATACACATATACTTTCACTTTTACTTTTCCCTTTCAGGTCTCAATCCTGTAGGCCCCATTCGATGGCCGGATCATGGGTCCTCTCGAAGGACAAGTACACCAAGGCGGCAAGAAACACAGACATATGGGGGACTTCTCTAGGTGGTTCCGTTAAACGATCACTCTACCTGTTTTTCAAGACCCACATGCAGCTCTCCCTTGGTTTTGGCATGTTATATAGCATGTTGCTCATCGCACTACTTGTATCAAATGCGCATTGATGTATTAATCAAAGTACAATGGAAACAGTTCGTGGCCCGAGCTTTAGGGCCCTAGCCTATTATTTTTGCACCCTCTTGGTTTTCCTTCTTTTTATTTCTTTCCCCCCTGTGGGTAACCTTATCAGGTAACACCCGTACACTTTGGTACACTTCATATTTGCCAGGGGCTTCATAGCGCCCCACAACCTGGCAACAAAAGTCCGAACACTTTTTACAGCATAGTTCGGCACCCCGAATTTAGCATTATATGCATTGGCTCCGAATCATGTCTTTGGTCAATAGTTGGGTTGCCCGGCTCCTGTGCTTCCTACCTTACATTCCACTATATCGGCTAAGGAAGTAAAGGGAGAACTACTACGGTTGTGCCCTGGTTTATCCAAAGGAGCACCTCAGTAGAGAAAGTCGAAAACTGACTCTCATGATACGGCGAGAGACGGTCAGCTGTTCGGAGGTTGCAAATCGTTGGATATTTCTCCCGCATCACGCGAAGGGTCGGTACTTCCTAATCAGACGCTCATAGCACTCTGGTTCGGATACTAGGGGCTGCACCCATGTTTTATTGTAAAACTCCTATGGCTAAGTGAGGGCGTTCAAGCCGCATAGTCTAATTGCCTGGTTCGTTGTGCTAAACAACTCCTTCAAGGACCATATAACTGGATCAAGATTTTTTAGATTCCATCCCGAACACCCCCATACTAACTACGTGGGGGCAGAAGCCGACGACTGGCCAACCCTCAGATTTCATACCACACGGCCACACAGGAGGAAAAAATTAAAACATAACAAACATTATACTACAAACCGACTTTGTTTCATCGTACAAGGCAAAGACAACATGAATGTATTCATTCGAAAATAATTTCTTGCCCACACTGCGTTGCTACAATGCGAGACCCCTCCAGGACGTCTCCAATATATCGCTCGGGTGTGCGGTGCTCCTTGCCCTCAGGCGGCCCTTCATTCGCTAGCTTGACGGCGTACATCTTCGCCCACCACACCTTGACATAGGAGAAGGCCAGGCACGCGCCCTCGATGCAGACGGACCGCTTGACGGTGTCTAGCCGAGGACAGGCATCCACTAGCCGCTTCACAAGGCTGAACTAACTGCTGGGTATAGCTTCGGCTGGCCACAGCCGGATTATCAAATCCTTCATGGCCAGTTCGGCCACCCTGTGCAGCTCGACCAGCTGCTTTAGCTGATCGCTGAAGGGCACTCGATGTTCTGGCGCAAGATATTGCACTCAGAACAGCTTCTCTATGGAGCTCCCTTCTACGGCTCGGAAAAACTCCGCGGCGTCGGACACACTACATGGCAGATCAGCAAAGGCTCCTGGAGAACTCCGAATCCGGGTTAGTAAAAGATACTTCCTCCTTACATATTTGCTTTGCATACTAAACGCCTTACCCGCCGCGATCTTCCTGGCCTCTTGGATCTCCTGGAGGGCGCCCTGGGCTTCAACCCGGGCCGCTTCCGTGCTTTGACGAGCCTTGGAGAGTTCGGTCTCTCGAGCCAAAACATCGCCCTCCAGGGTCTCGTTCTTCTTCACCGCGTCCTGGAGCTCTTGCTAGACCTCGTTCAGCCGGGCCTTCAGCTTCTTGCGAGCGGCCTGCTCCTTGACAGGTTTCCCCTCGGCCTCGGCCAGGGCCTCTTTCAGGGCCGCGACCTCGGTCGTCACCCCTACACATATAATGACACTACGGTTAGTATACATCATTTACTCTTTCTGAGTATATAGCGAGCCATTGCATACCTCGCTGCTCTTCCAGCTACTTCCTCGCCTGGCCGAGCTCTTTTTTGGCCCACTCCAGTTTCTGCTTTTGTCCGGCGACTTCGGCAGTGTGAGAAGTCACGGCCAGCAGCGACGCTTGCTTATTCTTTCCGAACACCAGACAGTGTCTCACGGGAACGGTCTATGTGGAGATTTTCTCGATTAAGCGTCGCTTACCTCAAAACTGGTCAGCAGGCACGGAAGGCTTCGGTTAGTCCACTTTTAATGGACTGGACCTTCTCAATCACCGTACCCATAAGGACACGGTGTTCTTCCACAACGAAAGCGCCTCGCAGCGCTTCCCATAGTTGCCCGGCGCCTCTGGTTGGACAGAGGTCACCGATGGGACGGGCATGCCTCCTTCTCTTGAAGGAAGCTGCGTGTCGGATCCCGGGGCCGTATGAGTCTTCGGATCCATGCCCTTATGGGGGCCGAATTGAGCTCGACCCCCATCGTCGGTTTCCATGGGAGCTTGCTCCCCCATGTGTCCAGAGGCCGAGGTATCGCCCTCTGGTGCCGCCTCGACAGCCTCCTGAATCTCCCCCTGGCCCAGGAGGGTCCGTTGGGAGAGCACCTCGTCGTCTCCCTTGGCCTTGGGAGAGTATGCGGCCATCTCCTTTGAGTCCAACGAGCCTCTTGATGAGGATTGTGGGGAGCTTTCGTGAGCTGCACTGCAATAGCATAATTAACCATGTCAATACGAAAAAGAGGAGAGGCTAGATTTATGGGCATATACGAGTCTTAGAACTTACGATGCAGCCCGAGGCTTAGTGCGGGGGCGTCGCTCTGGACTACTGTCGATGTCCCATGCGGAGCTGCCCGCGAGCGGGCCTTTCCCCTTCTTGGGCGCCTCCGCCTCCAGAATTGTGGAGGCCGCCCTCTTTTTTCTCCCCCCAATCAGGGGGAGAGTCGCTCTCCTCATCATCATCATCATCGTCGTCTTCGGTGACGGAGGAACGGGCCTTGCCTTCGGACGCCGCATCCGAAGCGCCCTTACGGCGGGGGCCACTCCGGACCCCCTTGGCCTTCCTCGTGGCCTTCTTCGCCGACGCCGTGTAGGGCGCCGGCACCAGCATCTTCGCTAAACGTGGAATGACTGATTCTTCAGGCAACGGAGCCGGACACTGGATCTTCTTCGCCTTCTCCATCCATTTCTGAGGAAGCAATGACAGTAAAAGCTCAGATATCCTCCTTGAAACAAACAAGTAGAGGACGCGTTAAAAATTACCTCGCTGGCGGGGTGGTTAATATCGTGCCCACGGTCCGAATCCATGGGTGGCGGTGTTTTGTTGCCCTCGAAGAGCAACTTCCAGGCGTCTTCGTGAGCGGTTTCGAAGAGCATCTTCAGGGTATGGTGCTTCTTCGGATTGAACTTCCATAGCGGGAGGCTTCGACTTTTGCACGGGAGAATCCGGTGAACTAGCATCACCTGGATTATATCGACAAGTTTGACATCCTTGTCCACCATGCTTTGAACGCACGTCTGCAGCGCTATCAGCTCATCTGGCGAACACCAGTTCGGGGCTTTCTCGACCCAAGAGGTGAGTCACATGGGAGTGGCGGAGTTAAATTCGGCAGCCACGGCCCAGTTTGTGCCGTGGGGTTCTGTGATGTAGAACCATTGTTTCTGCCATTCCTTGACAGTCTCCATGAAAGTGCATTTCGGCCAAGAGATGTTGGTCAGCTTACTGACCATGGCTCCTCCGCACTCCGTTTGCTGGCCGTCCACCACCCTCGGCTTCACACTGAATACTTTGAGCCACAACCCGAAGTGGGGTTGAATTTAGAGGAAGGCGTCACACACGATGATGAACACCGAGATATTGAGGAAGGAGTTCGGGGATAGATCCTGAAAGTATATCCCGTAATATTACATCAGGCCTCGGACGAAAGGGTGGATTGGAAACCCAAGTTCGTGGAAGAAATGAGGGATGTAAACCCTAGTTCGGCGTGGGGATGACTTGTCCCTGGGCCGGCAGACGATGGGCGATTTCCTTTGCCAAGTACCCGGCCGCCGGAAGCTCAGTAATGTCCCTCTCCTTGAGGGAGGATACCATCCACGTGCCTTGGCCTCCGGATCCGGACATGGTTGAGTGCTAGCTTAAGTGGGAAGAAGATGAGAACTTGGGTGCTGGAGCTCAAGAGTGGAAGGGCAGAGGAAGATAGAAGGCGTGGGAGAAGAAGGGGGAATCCTTATCCCCTTATAAAGGCAGTAAATATCGAACGCCTCCCCACTCGCCCTAAAACTCGCCTATTCCCAAGGGTCGTATAAATGGCACAGTTGGGTTACCCACGCCCGCATTGATGAAAATCCCACAATAAGGGGACACGGTCTCTGCTTTGACAAGACGTGCCAATGGAAACCGCATCTCGAAACGCGGAACGACGGACAAAAACGGTTTGATACAGTGATCGAACAGATGTGATGTAATCTTGCAAAAAGTTGTCAGCAGATGGGACTCATGGGATATTATATTCCCTCTGCGGTTGTGTGTGGTGCATGTGTTACAGGTCCAGACACGATCAATACGTCCGAAGACTATCTTGGAGTTCAGAAGGAGGAACCCGCCTTGCAATGCCGAAGACAATCTACGCGCCGAACACCTTGTCATTCAAGCCAGGTTCAGGGGCTACTGAGGGAGTCCTGGACTAAGAGGTCCTCGGGCGTCCGGCCTGTTAGCCATGGGCCGAACTGATGGGCTGTGAAGACACAAAGACCGAAGACTGCACCCGTGTCCGGATGGGACTCTCCTTGGCGTGGAAGGCAAGCTTGACGACCAAATATGTAGATTCCCTTCTTTGTAACTGACCCTGTGTAACCCTAGATCCTCCTGGTGTCTATGTAAACCAGAAGACTTAGTCCGGAGGATAGACTCATTATCATAGTCATACATGCTAGACTACTAGGGTTTAGCCATTATGATCTCGTGGTAGATCAACTCTTGTAATACTCATATTCATCAAGATCAATCAAGCAGGAAGTAGGGTATTACCTCCTTAGACAGGGCCCGAACCTGGGTAAACATCGTGTCCCCTGTCTCCTGATACCATCGACCTTAGATGCACAGTTCGGGACCCCCTACCCGAGATCCACCGGTTTTGACACCGACAGTCGTGCTCTTTGTCGGGTCCGCTCACAAGACCTTCTCTTCCACCGCAACGGGACTTATCGCTTGTTGCACCCGCCTACCATCGCAGATCTGCTTCAACGCCACCGACAGCCATCGCACCCCCGATGCTCTGCAGACGTAGAACGGTGGATCCGCCCGTGCCTCACCTCCCTACTTGCTGTTCGTGCGCCAAGGGGGACTCCTGAGCATCGCGACTCAGGAGCCTAACTTGTCACGTAGCCCCTCACTCCTTGGTCCTGTCCTGGTTTCCGGTCGGGGCTAACGGCGGCTGAGGTATGCGCGGGGCCGGGCTTTGCCGGCGTAGAACATAAGCAAGTAGGAAGCACAAATTTCAAGGAATTCAAAAGCAAATATTACAGTCCACACTATTATCGCACTACCAAACGCAAGTTTAAACGCCTCCCCGAGGCATGATACATGTGCAGGAATTAAAAGCAAGACAGGAGCCGCAGCGGAGTCACTTGTCGGCGGTGGAGCAGTGCGGAGTGGGCTCGCCTCGTGAATCAGCAGGGCCGGCAGCACCTCGCTTCGGCTTGGTGCTGAAGGCCCGGAACTTCCCCAACAGAGCCTTCGCGTGACCCTTCACAGCCTCGGCAGCGGCAGCTGCGTGCTCGCCGCTTCGGCCCGGCTCCAAGAAAGTTGTCCATGTCGACGCTGGGATCGCGAAGATAGATGTGGGTGAGGATCCGCGTTAGTGCCGCAGAAGACAAGACACGCGCCTCGGCCTCAGCCGTGGGGCCAAGACCAAGGGAGACATCTTCCAGAGCGCGAATCAGGAAGGGAAGCAGCTTGGCGGGGCCGTCCTCTGCGCCGGCCTGTGGGCTCTCCAAGCCGCTGTCATAAAGCTCCCTCAGGAGGACACGAGCCTTCACCTCCATATCAATGAAGGCCACGCGATCTTCAGCAAGAACCCGCGCCTTGGCGTCCAGCTCGACCTTCCTCGCCTCCATCTCCTGCTCCAGCGTGCCTAGGCGGTCGCGGCGCTTCTTCAGCTTGGCCTCCCGGTCCTTGATGGCCGCCTCGCGAGCCTTCATGCCTTCCTCCTTCTCCTGGCAGAGGCGGGCCTCCTCGGCGAGCTGGTTCTGCAGGCCCTTCAGTTCACCTTCCAGCGTCTCACAGCGACCTCGGATGCTGGCTGCCTCCCCCAAGGCAGCATCGCGGGCTACCTTATCCTCGCGAACATCCTGCTTCTCCTCGTCACAAGCCGTCGAAGCTTGGACCAGCGCCGCCGAATCGAAGCGTCGGCGCGAATCCAGCCAGAGGCCAACTCCAAGCGCCCGACCAACAAGCGAGGGTCGGCGCCCAAAAGATCCTGCCGCAGCCGGTCCAGTTCAGCAGCAGCGCGATCCAGAACCTCGGGTGGAGTCGGAGAGACAGCAGTTGGCGGAGTAGGAGGAGTTGGCGGCGGCGTGGCCGCAGCGCCTTGAGGCGGAGCCAGCGGCGCCACGGCGATGGTGGAGGCAGCGCCGAGCAAGGCCACCTCGGGAGTCACCTGGGACAAGGGGGCTGAGCTCGCCCCAGCAGGCTCAGCCAGGCCTCGCGAGGACGCCCGGGCAGGAGAGACCTGGGCATCGGGATCATCTCCCTTTTCGGGCGACAGCACCATCACGGATGGAGCCTCAGGAGCCCCCTTCAGCTTCTTCGCCGTGGGCGCCGGCCTGGCCAAGGAACATGGACATCAGATCTCATCAGCAAAGCAATGATCAAGACGGAAAGCAGGCACTTACGGGTCGTCGCTAGTGGACTCGAGCAGCCTCCGGCCATACTTGAAGCCCGAGAGCCGGCTGCAGGGATCAGCTTCAAGGGAACCAGGAGCAGGCGGCGCGTCTGCGGATCGCCCCGGGGCCGGGGCGGACCCGCGGGGGACCAGCCCAGTCCGGTCCTTCTTCGGGATCGGGGGCAGGCTTCTGCCTCCCCGCTCACCCTCATCCTCATAGTCGTCACTCTCGGGGAGGCGGAGAACGCGGGGCGTGCGCCGCAGGGAGGGAGCCCTTGACTCTGCCCCTGAGTCAACCCCCTCTCCTGGCTCCCTTCCCTCCACCTCTTTGCCGGAGTCGGAAGAAGACACGTCCACCAGGTCCTCCGGAGCCTCCGCGGGCACGAGCCCGTCCCCATTGAAGGCGGGCATGGACCCCACAACCTGCTCCCAATCCTCGCGAAGGAACAAGGGCGCGGGGGCGCCCTCAGGTCTCGCCACATCGCCCCCAACCAAGGACTGGAGGACCGTCGCCAGATCCTCGCCGGCTAGGGCACAAAGGCGGAGTGGATCTGAAGGTCTTGGAAGCAGGGAGGAGAGGTGCAAGAAAGGGGATCTGAGCAGCAACTGGCGAAAGTAAAGGAGGCAAGGAAGATGCTGCACTATTATCAACCCGCGCGGTTGCAGAGGCGCCCACGTCCAATCAACCGCCACGCGGCGCCCAAGGCCGCAGGCTGTTAGGGCCCACGACGCTTCGCACTTGCCCTTTCGCCTCTCTGCCCGGCCAAGTTCGGGCGCGCCGCGGGCCCGGGGGCTACTGTCGGCGTTCTGGGAACGGGGGTCCCCAGACTTGCCTGCCTGCGGCCTGCGGCGTGGCTCAAAGGAGGCCCAGGACAGCCCATCTTCATCAACACAAGCTCAAGACCCTCGCGAGGGGCCAAGCCTCGCGGGGCGGACGACCAAGAGCTTCCTCAGGCACGGCCTCGTCAGGCTGGCTCATGAGGAGGCGGAGAGTTCAAGGCAGGGTACCTCGCGAGGTGCCCGTGACGCAAGCCATGACGACCAAGGGCGCCAGCTGGCGCAAGCCCGCAGCTTCCTCCTTTCCTCTTTGGTGCAAAGGGAGCAAGCGCAGCGAGAGCATCAAGCAAAGGCATCCGTTTGGTGCAACAAGACCAAGACCGGCCCCAACGGCTGGAATGCGATCATCGTGGAGCCCAAGCAGGCGTCATCACTAGAGCCTTTGGCGGCGAGGACCAACTTTAGTCAGGATAAGTGTACCCGCTGTTCCCCTTCAAAATGGCCAATTGTTGGCGCCCTTCCCGCTCAATATTTGGGAAGAGGCCCAGGGCCTTCGTCTATATAAGTAGAGCTAGCCACCATAGGAGGGGGACGAAGGATCCGCCATTCGGAAGCACCCGAAGAGAGAGAGAGAGAGACCCGATCCTCCAGCCAAAGCGACGGGACACCACTTAGCAGTTCATCGCACCCACTAAGAACAGACCCTTGCGAGGCTGTTCTCCCCTGTACTGTTCTTCATCAGCCCGAGAGGCAATCAACACACCACACACTAGAGTAGGGTATTACACCATGATGGTGGCCTGAACCAATATAAATCTTGCCTCTCTTGTGTTGTTCTTGCTAGTAGTTTAGGTTCATGTGATTCGGCAAGGTACGAGACGGTGGAGGGTTGGATCTCCGCGCGCACCCCAGAGTTCGAACCTTAAGGGTCTGCCGGAACCCGAAATCCGACAAAACCTTTATCAAGTTCAACTCATCAAAGGCCTGAGCGGATAAGGGTAGGTGGAAAAGTTGATGCATATCCTGGGTATTGAAAATTTTCTTAACTGAAACCCAGGGGTCCTTGGCAAAAGAGTAAAGCCTTGGGAATCTTCTCTGCAGACTAGATACTGCAGTGCCAAGGTTCCAATTATCAGCCCAAAAAAGAGCAGTGTCCCCTTCATTGATCTGCACCCAGGAGCAGTCTCTAAAATGCTGCATGACTTTACAAATATCCCTCCACCAGAAGGAGCCACAATCATTTGTTCCCTGGGGCATTCTTTCAAAATAATATGAATCCCAGACTAGAGACACCCAAGGCATATCTCATTTGTTTAGGAAGTTATTGGCATGCTTGAGAAGGAGAGCCACATTCTGAACCCCCAGATTAAGAATACCCAGACCTCCTTTGTTTTTTGGACTACAAATGAGATCCCAAGCAGCAAGAGATGGAGCGGGCTCATCTCTATGCTTTCTCCTGAACATCGCCTTTGGATTCTTTCCAACTGCTTGAGAATACCAGCTGGAAGAGCAAGACTACACAAGAAGAATATTGGCATTGAAGATAGAGCAGAGTTAAGGAACAACAACCTTTCACCTTGATTAAGGAAAGAAGAACTGGCAGTCATTCTTCTCTCCATACAGTCAACCAAAGGCATGAAGTCCACCATTTTGGGCCTTGTGGTCCCCACAGGCAATCCAAGATATGTAAATGGCATTTTACCAATTTTGCAACCAAAAGCAAAGAGCCAAATCTTCCATTACAGCAGAAAGTCAACATCGATTGGAATAATAAATGACTTATGGTAATTGACATCCGCACCAAAGGACCGAGAAAACACCTTTAACATATCCTTCAAAGCGGAAGTTGAACCTGTCTGCAGGAGGATGATCAATGTATCATCGACATCTTGGATCACAGGTGGTAATCAGATCATGGCAAGGTATAAGTACGTGAAGAATTCCTTCCTGAACATATCATTAATCACGTTTGGAGCGGATCGCCAGCCTATGACAAAGAGCAGAGGAGATCTGAGGTCACCCCTGTCTAACTCCTTTTACAAACAAACTTCCTCCTGTGGACCCCATTGAGCAAAACAGAAGAAGTACCAGTTGCAAGGAGCTGCTTCATCCAAAGAATCCACTTATCATTAAAGCCCTTATACCTTAGAATTTGGAAGATAGCTTCATGCTCAACAGAGTCAAAAGCATTCTCAAAGTCCAATTTGAGAATTACTATGGGCCTCCTTGACTGATGCCATTGGTGCAAATATTCAAAAGTCCAACCCAGACAATCCTGGATTGTTCTGGTCTTAACGAAACCATATTGGTTTTTGTGGATGCACTACATAATCATTGCTTGGAATCTATTTGCAGCCATTTTGGACAGAAATTTAAGCCCCATACTAGTGAGAGATATAGGCATGTAGTCTCCCACTTCCTCAGGTGATAGCTTTTTGGGCACAAGAGTAATAAAAGAACTGCTAATGTTCTCCAAGACAGCAGTTCCATCATAAAAAGCCTGTGCCAGCTCATAAAAATCCTGAGAAATTAGATGCCAACATTTCTTAAAAAATAGGCCATTGAACCCATCAGGACCAGGTGCCTTATCCACAGGCCTATGCTTAACCACATTGTCCATTTCCTCCTTTTCAAAAGGCTTAGTGAGCACCTCAAGGCCAGCCACAGGTGAAATAAGCGAGGATAAATCAAAACCCATCACAATCCCTCTAGAGTTGCCCATTCTATTCTTAAAGCAACTCCAAATAATTCCAGCCATTTGGGAGTGATCAGAGACTACAGATCCATCAGGTAGCTTCAAACTAGCAATAGAGTTCCTCCTATGCCTCTCAGTGGCCATAGCATGGAAGAATTTGGTGTTCTCTCCCCCCACCTTAAAGTATCGGATAGTGCATCTCTTTTCCAGTACAGAAACTGCAAGTGCAGAAGCTTTTCCAAATGGGTTTTGACAATTCTTCCAAGTTATTCTACTGTATAATAAGAGGCCTCCATTCCTCCAATTCATCAAGAAGGAAAATAACATGATTGCATTTGCTGATCAATAACCTTAATTTGGAAACATTCATTTGCCACCTCTTAAGGCACATTCTCAAACTTTTAAATTTGTCTGCGGTTTTAGCAGTTATATGTGTTTTCCGAGAGGGTTGTTTCCAAGAAGATTCAACACAGTCCATGAAACCCTCAAGCTCTAGCCAATAGTTTTCAAACCTAAAGAGAATTGATTTTGGAATGGAAGTCTTAATGGAGACTAAGCAAGGCACATGATCCGATGCAGTCCTGCCAAGGGCGTAACTTGATCATAGGATAGTCAGAAATCCAGTTCACAGATGTAAAGAACCAGTCCAGCTGCTCAAGAAGTGGGGTATCTTGCATATTGGACCATGTGTAGGATCTGCCTTTGATTGGAAGTTCAAGAAGGCCCAGGTGACCAATAATCTCATTGAAAATGAACATATCATTTATGTCCACACCAGGCAAGTTTCTATTATCCATAGACCAAGGAAATTAAAATCGCCAAGTAATGACCCGGTGCTCATTGAGAGGTATAGTCAGGTTGTATAACCAATTAACAAAATTATCCTCGGCTTCACCTCGACAAGGGCCATAAACAACAACAAGAGTCCAAGATTCATTGTTCATGTGCAAGTAAATCAACAACCATCGCAAATCTTTGCACTTGTATTACAAAGGCCACTAAAGACAGAAGAATTCCAGACCACAATAATTCCTCCAGAAGCACCAATGGAAGGAGAGCAGACAAAGGAGTCAAATCTTTTAGGGAAGAAAGATTTGATTGACCTAGAGTCAAAAGAAGAGCATTTTGTTTCTTGTAGACAGGCGATTGCACATTGGCTTTCCTCAATTTTCTGCCTAACAGCCCTCTGTCTAGCTTCAGAATTCAGACCTCTCACATTCCAGCAAACAATATTCCAGTTTCTACAAATATTACTCATTATAATATAAGATAAAGTCCACAAACCACATGGCACACAATACCACATGTCCAAAAGAACACAAACTAGTCTGACCCAACATTAACACACACCAGAGTTCATGAAGTAGAGTCTTGCCTAAAGATAAAGGTAAAAGCAAAGTTAAGGGCTTGCGAAACCCAATATACCAAGGACACTCTAATCATCATGTTTAGGCGAAACAACAGCAGGTGGGTCCACCATAAGTGCATCCACAGAGAGCAGAGCAGCGTCAATTTCCAGCTCTCGCCCGACTTCTTGAAGTCGACTGACAGGAGTTGCAGAAGGAATTCCTTCAGAAGCAGGCTCATCGTGCATCTGGGCCGTGAAAGGCTTAGCCTTGGGCTTCTTTCTTTTGGGCTGTAGTGTGAGCTCCTGGAAGGTGGGCTTGAAACCATCACGCTGAGCCGAGCTTCTGGTGCTGCGCCTGACTGCAGTGTCTACAATTGGAGTTGGCACCAAGGTTTTCCGTGGCCTGCGAGGTTTAACCACCGTAGCAGGAGGGGGGATACCTGCACAGGTTGCACATCAACGTGATCAGAAAAAAGCGCCCTGGCAACAGGCCTAGCTGGCTCCTGTTCCCTCCAGGTAAGGCGTGGCAGGTCCGAATCACAGAATGCCAGATCCCAATTCCTCTTGGACAGAACAACCGGCGACAGAGGTTGCAGCAGTACTGGCCTGGGAACAGAGAAAGCAATATGAGCTTGCAGAAGGCTCTCGAAAGATCTCCTCCAAACCAAATCCGGAGGCAAAGGAGGCCCAAAAGGAATCGCAGGCAACACAATCTCCTCCCGGACTGCAGGAGGCTGGTATACAACAATTGCCCAATTGTTAGCTACATCTTCATTAACCAAAGGCAAAACGGGTGCTTCAGACAGATCATCCTCCACCACAACAACGGGCGGTTCCTGGTTAGCAGCAGAGCTGGGCAGAGCTGAGAGATCCACCACCATTGATTCTTGATCTTGCACAGGTTCAGGTTCTACATCGTCATTCCAATTCCCCCAATTGTCACCAGCCACCTCATTGATCACAGGCTCGGGCGGCGGAGGTGGGACTGCATTCCACCCCAGGGCAGGGTAGGCAGGAAGATTAAATGGAGGCAGCTCTGGGAAAGGAACACCAGGAACTAGGTGCGAATTGCCATTGATGGGCATCCAATCTTCATCCTGGGGCATCTGCTCTGCAAAGTTCGCACCCAAAATATATAGACACGCAGTCCAAGAAACCCGAGCACCACCATAAGCCGCATAATCCATGAAAACCACATCACGTGGCACAAGGATATCCTCTGGTAAAGAAGCAAACACCAGAGATCGAACCAGATATGGGTCCTCACTGACCTAGTGATGAAACTTGCCAAAAGTGTTCACAGCTGCCCCGATGCATTCAGTGTTGCGAAGATCCAACGGAATACCAAGAAACATGAGTAGCCCCTGACGAAAACCCTGAACTCCACGAAAAGTTTCGCCCTCGTCTTGCTTCATAAATCGCACAAAACGGTCATTCCCAGTGGCTGTGGTGGAAGTTGCAGCAAAGAAAACCTGACCGCGGCGTCCCGAAGCTCAAAGAGCCCAACCGAACGGATCCAAGGCTGCGCTAACCTAACAAGAACACCATGCCCTTGCAACCACTGCACTACTTCTTCTCTAGCAGCACCAATCTCATCTGGCTGAGGAATAGGCATTACCTCCGCAAGCATGAACTCCTCTTGACGGTGCACAATTGGGGTATGTGGCGTCACAAAGGTTCGCGGTAGACGATCTTCCCCACCATCCATCATGTGGTGACCAGCAGGCACGTACAGTAGGGGATCCAAGTGAAAGTTAAGCCGCCATCGGAGCCGGGAGCTCCGCCTCCAAGGACGGCGAGTGGAGAGGTGGGGGAGGGGTTGCAGGCGGTGAGGCCGATGGTGTCTTGGGGCCGGGGCTGATGGAACTGGACGACGGCGTAAATGCGGAAGTGCAAGGGAGGTCCAAGTAAGGTAAAAGAGATGTCAGAGAGATATTCCCGCAGCGCGCCTCGGAAGATGGAGCGTTAACGGTTTGGCTTGCCATACGAGCCCCAAGATTCTAGCAAACTTGTTGCAATCTTTTTTGACATGACCAGACCAGAGGCAAGAGATACACCAGAGCTTAGACGTACATGCAGAGGCAAAATGACCCTTCTCAAGGCACTTCTGACACGTAGAAATTTCGTCGACCATATCAGAAATTAAATTATCAAAATCCTCCCTGGCTTGTTGAGACGAGGGGATATCCAGCTGCTCCCCGGCGGAAACCGGCCCAGCTTGGCCCAACTCAGCAGAAGTCGAGGGCTGATCAAGGCCCACAGCAGACACAGAGACAGGCCCATTATGGCACGGTACGTCCTCCTTCAAAGGAACAGAATTCCCGCCCGAGATTGGTGGCCTCGTTTCTGGGATGTCACCTACTTGTTTTGCCAATGTGTTGCATGATACGCAAGATGTTGCACCAGAAATGACGGCCGTATTTTTGGCAGGGATGTTGATCGTTCCGAAAGAGATGGGTGGCGTAGCCACCGTCCACTAGAGATTGGTCGCCGGCGGCGATGGCAAGATCACCTTCTCAGTAGGGTTAATTTCATAGCCGGCCTCAGCAATCGTGTCAACAAGGATATGAGATGCTCGATATCTATAACCCTTACAAACAGGGTACTGATGGAACGTAGCAAAGGAGATTTTCTTACGTGAAGATAAATCCGATCTAAGAGAAGACTTTGATGGAGGTTTATGCATAGCAATCAAACCCAAAGTTGCACGCTTTTTAGAGGGACTAACCAGAATCCACTCAGCGTTGCATTCCTTTCTCCAGGTCACTAACTCACGTCTCCAATTTGGACCACCATTTCCCCAAAGATGAAAATAACATTTGAAATGCGGGCAGGCATATGATCTCAACTTGAGGATGTAAAGGCCAACTTGCTTGCAGGAAACAATGAAAGAAAATACCTTGCCCTTAATGAGTTGGACCGAAAAATCAATGGCCGATCCTCCAATCACTGATTCCAATGCAGCCGCACGTAATCCTCATCAAGACGAAAAACATGTCGACTAAAAGACACAACCATAATGAAATGGCTCATGTCATCCGAGGGATGAATAGATTTCCATAAGAAATGAAAACCTTATCCGCAAAGATGGAGCCCACGAGAAATCCAAATCCAACGTTGATCCACCAGAGGCACCCATTGGAGATGGGTATAAACGTGTAGATCAGAGCACGCCGGAGAAGATGAGCGGAGAAGATCCGGGAATCACTGGCTAGAAGTGGAGATCGCCGGAAAACCTAGGTCGTGGGTGGGGAGGGTGGGTGGGTGGGTGACCCATGGGTTAATGTACTAATGTTATTCATGGTAATTACTGCATAGGTTTCTCCTGACAGAAGACACAAGATTTCATTCTTTTAAATAGGCGAGGACCAAACTGGATTATTAAGATGAGCAAGGGTTGGTTGTGCTTTTCAAGCACTCCTTGATGAAGTATCGTTCCTACCTGAGCCAAGCGCACTTCGATGGCAAGCCTCTAAATGAAATTTCTGTAAAGTCTCCGATGCTACATTTATCAGACAGTGACTGGAATAATCTTGTTACACATTGGTCTCGTCTGCAGCGTAAGGTACTGTCTGTGATATCACATCACAATTTGAACTGCCTTTCTGCATTTGCCTTAACGTCTCACTTGTACGAAAATTGTTAGCAGAAGAATACTCATTCTCAAGGGACCATAGAATCTCGCAACTATACTGCACACTGCATTGCTCTTGTGAGTACCTGTTGCCCTGTATGACCATACTTACTTTCATAATTGTTTGATTATGTAGAATCACTGCACATGTTAGCCTCGTTACCGTCCATTTGGTGGACATTATAAGATCCGTATGGACTCTTACATAAATTTAGAATCAACCCAATGCTTTTGAAGAGGTTTAGCTCTGCAGTCCTCTTGTAAGGACTGACCATCGTCTATCACTGTACTTACATTAACAGCTGCTCCCTCCGTCCCATAATATAAGAATGTTTTGTACAGTACACCAGTGTTCAAAACACTCTTGTATAATGGGAAGAGGGATTGGTTCATTATGTAGCATTCTGCATCTTATCTCCCTTGCCCAACATTTACTAAAAATATCAGATCTATATTTAATCTTACCAAAAAGTTGAATACACAGACAATGCCAGTGCAGAAGTGTAGCCCATTGCTCTTGTCAGTACATTTTGTCCTGTAACGCTTGTACTTCCAGTGATTGGTAGTTGATTATGTAGCAACAATCTGCATCTTATCTTCATTATCCACTATCCCTTCCAATATTATCATATCTATGATTACTTTCTACAAAATGTAGAGTACATGCAATGCTTATGAAGAAGATTCTATGCTGAAATTCTTGAGTTATCTTTCCCTTGACATGGAGAAGGGCATTATAAAGACGGTGTTAACTATTAATGTAAGTTGGTCCTTCTAAAGCCTTTATCCTAAACTGCTGTTTAATTTGCTCATACTCCCTATCGTTTACTTCTGTTTAGTTTGCTGTTTCTATCAAAATGCATGTTCGCAAGAACCGTAAGTTCCAAGTTTTACTTGTAAAACCAAATTCCTTATTCATACCATGCACATTACTCAATACTCCCTATATGTATGCTTGTTTTTGTGGATCTATAATCCAGTGTGTGGAGAAGCAGCCCACACTTGCACCTTGTCATCTCTTGTTTTATCTTACTGATGTGGCTGATGATATGAACAACATGCCATGTACATTAACCAAAATAGATACAATGATTATCTTTGCCCTGCATCTATGCTTTTTATGTTGACACGATAATTCAGCAGTGTGGTGAAGCTCCCCGCATTATGAACAATGCCAAATTATGCTATTGATATTTTGAAATTACTCTTTATTTTCTCATGTGAAATTGGATGGAATTAATGACACAGTTATCATTTTTGTTTATACACGTGCAAAACCTGTCATGTCTCTCGCTTGTTTCAGGTGATATGCACGATGGCATGCACAAGTCTCAACAAGGCTGTGAGACAAACCCAACATATATTGCAGCAAAGAAGGCAAAGCATCTTGAAGATAGCGAGACAAACCCAAAGTCTTGTCTTGATGCGGTGTTCAAGTTACTTGAGACTAGCAATCGAGACACGCTCCACGAAATTATTTGCAATTAGTTCGACTTCTTCAGTCCCAAGTTCTAGCAGAAAGGTATTCTGCAACTCAACTTCGACTTGAAGTCCTATCTATAAGAAAGATTGCGGAGAACACAAATGAGAACCTCATTGCTAAACAGCTATACCTGGAAGCTATGACCGACATGCTAGGCCGGTCTCACAGCCTTGCTTTCAAGACTTGGGTCATGATTCCAGCATAAGGCTAACCTTTCTTGAACTGTCTTGGAAATGGTATTGGTTTAGTATTATTTTGTTACGCTGCAATGGTGCCCAGTTTTTGTAATCTGCTTCTTCATTGCGCTTTAAGATCACTGGTGGCGAACTTCGATGCTCAGTGGATGTAATATACCCTAAATCCTTTATTGTATAGTGTAGGTTTATTATAAGTTACTATGCCATAATTTCTTTATTGTATAGAGTAGGTTTGTTCTTAATTTCTTCTAGTTACTGCCATCATTTGCTATCTGAAACAAAAATCTGATGTAGTCGACTGGGCCAAAACATTCACCTCTAACGGGTCTGGTTTTTAGCGGGCCACAATTGGGCTGGCCTGCATCTTTCTTGGGCCCGAATGGCCATTGGGGCCTTCACACTTTGCGCCAGGCCCACAACTTGCTCCGGTCTATATTAGCCCAAATTTTAGTTGGGCCTTTTGTGGACCCAGCGCTTAGTTTGGCCCATGTAGCATTGGGCCATTAACAGGGTGAATATTCTGCTGGCCTGTTACGGCCCCGAAGAAACCATGGGCCTTTAGTAGGCCAAAATGCATGTTGGGCCTCAATTTTCACTAGTCGTCGATGGGCCTTCAGCAGGCTGAAATGTAGACCGGGCCTTTTTCGGCCTAGTTATATGACGGGTCGTTACTAGACCAAAACATATTTCGGGCCTTAGTTGGCCCACTGATATCATGGGCCTTTAACAGGCCGAAAGCTTAGTATAGGCATCAACGGGTTGAATTATACGATAGGCCTTTAACAGGCCTAAAGTCATATTGGGCTGAACTGTTGCCACCTTAATCATGGGCTGTTAGTGGGCCGGATGTTGCGTCGGACCATATATGGCCCATGGGCAGCACGGGCCATTCCCAGGCCAAAAGACACACGGGGCTGAAAAGGGCCCATATCTACATCGAGCCTCTAACAGGCCGAAAGTCACTAGGCCGTAATTGGGCCCAAATATTCGACGAACAATTAACGGGCCAGATCTGGCTTTGGGCCGTAAATGGGCCTTTATTAAAAAGGCCGTTATTGGGCTAGCCCACTAGTACCTGAGTAAGTACTACGGGCCTTTGACTGCACCGGCCTTTTTAACCTATATGGGCCTCTGTTGGGCCCTGCGACATGTCGACGTATCATAGGCGCATCCTGTCCAGTGAATGGATGACATATGTCCCAACGGTGAGCCAACACATGTTTCCTCCGGCAAATGAGAATTTTACGCATGGAAAATCCACATTGGTCTGTGCTGTTAGCGGGTTATCGGATCCAAAACCGGACCCGATAGCTTAACGGCGACCAGTTACGGTGGATGCCACGTGTCGGTCACCCTTGACGAAAGCACTTCCATGATGCGGCATTTATTGTCATGGAAGTGGACACTTCCGTGATGATAATTTTGGTAATGTCATGGAACACTTCTACGACAGTACAAGTATGACTATCTTGATTTTGTCATAAAATCGTCAAGGATGTACATGCATGACAAAAAAGGTGACCTGGTATGACAAACACGTATCATCGCGGAAGTGTATTTTTTTTGTAGTGAGCGCTGCTGAACAACCAGATGATGCAGCTGGCGGAGCTGCGTAGGATGTCCAGTTTGGCCATGAAGGACATCATAGTCCGGCTGTGGCCAGCCGGACCCATTCCAGCAGCTACTTCGGCCTGGTGAAGCGGCTCGGCGACGCCATGCCCCGAGTTGAAGCTGTGAAGCGCTCAGCGTGTATAGAAGGTGCATGGATGGCCTTTGCCCGTGTCAAGATGCACTGGGAAAAGATGAAGGCCGCTGTCGTGGCAGTTGAGGGCCCACCCGAAGGCAAGGACCACCGCAAGCCGGAGCGATATTTTGAAGATGTCCTAGAGGGTCAGTGCTCGAAGGATATCATGTTTGAGTGAATGTATCTGAACTGTCCAGACTTCGTGATATGAACCAAAGCTTTGCAATATACTAGATCATGATTGGCGCATGTTGCTGCGCCCGTCTATTTTTCCAATAAAGCGATAGTAATTTTACAAATAGATGATATGGAAGAACTGAATTTCTATTTCCAGTGAAAGAACTTCTGAACCTACACCAATATTTATTATTTTATATAGCTATCATCTATATTTTCTGGGTCATATTGGCCATCCTCTTAGTTCCATGTCAACAAGTTTTTTCTAGCAAGTCATAAATTGGATCATAAATCTACAACATAGGCATTTCATGACCATGAATGTGCCAACAGGTGACCGTGCAAGGAAAGTGTAAACAAATGGCACTCCATGAAACTGATCACTATAGTAATCTTGATAAAGCTTCTCAGCAAAACACATCGAAATAATAGTAGTGTGACATCCTTGCAAAGTCCTATTTTCTCTTAATTACATACGTGTAAGTGACATTGGCAATACAATTGAAGGATGGAATATCTGGTGAATTTATTCTCCCAATGCTTGCGCCCTGTATGTTTGTATAGGAAAAAAGATCAGTGAAAGTACTACTACGGAACCAAAATGCAAACATGACCTTTCTGTTCAGATCAATACAAATGAAAATTTTGTATAAATAACAATCCAAGAGACAACAAATAATATTTGGTGAGTCATGTGGCCCCACTTGGTCATGTACATTACAAACTTACTATATAAAAACTATGCAAACATGAGCGCACATTATTCTTACCTAGGAACAAGTTACACATTCAATGTTTGCTTTAGTTGGTTTGGTGCATGTATAGAAATCACCGACACTTATGGTCGCAGCAGCATCAGTCTCTCATCAAATCTGATGAACAAGAAGATGAACATATCTGTGGACTAAACTGGACTAAATTAAATATGCATCATAAAGGGAAATATAGTGATAAATTTGTACACAACCAAATAAGATAAAACGATGCCATATGCTCATGACACACTTCTGTACATGTTCTGGATAAGGCAAGCATATATAGTAGTAGAATCCATTTGGCAAAAAAACATAAAATGCAAGAGTTGTTTATTCTAAAATATAATGCAAGGAAGACATAATTCTAGAAATGGAAGGACCATGCAATTTGAAAAACTATTCCTCTAAATACCTTAAAAATCGAGGGAATGCTTATTCCAAATACTAATGTAAGAAGAAATAAATGGCGCCTAAAATTCTTTATTCCAAATAATAATGCTAATAATTTGGCATGTCATTATTGTACTGCAAGATGAAGCAACAAAGTTGAGTGATCGTGATCATTCCTCCGTTGTCTATCATTGTCACACTCTAAACGCACAAAGTCCTTTATAAATCAATTACCAAACTCTTGTTTCGATTTTATAAGCTACTTTTCAAGTGTATCAGAAAGTCCTTTATTGCAAGGAAACATGGCGCCCAATTCAGGTGGGCATGCCTGCTGATCATACGAAGCATTACCCTTCCAGCATTTGGTTAGCATGGCAGAGTAGTCTGGACAAAAGATGGCAGAATTCACAGAAACCTTTGTCACAGCAGATACACATTTTACCTATATATTGTAGCCCATAGTTAAGCTAACATGTTCTGTAATTTAAAATGTATGGAAACCATGTTCTCTTATATTTAGATAAACCAAACAACAAACTGGGTTCGTACTACCATAATAACAACAAAGGAATAACACATTAGAAGCACGACGGGGCTATTACTTATTCATCAGAGAAGATAATAGATGTTTATCCAAAGCTGAGATGGTCCTCAGGAAAGAACGTTGGTAAGGAGAACACCGAATTAAAAGAGAATTCAACATTGTAACAACAAAATAGAGCTGAACATACATTTGCATGAACAATTGTTTTACCTGACAGAAAATCAGCAGCTTGGCATCCCTATCCAATTTTGCTGGGTTTCACAATAGCCTGTTGGACATCACTGCTGAAAGCTTTGTGATTCCCTGCCGAATGTGTGTCTCCTGTTGCTTGAGAGAGCCCAGCCACATAAAGACATAAGCAGCGAAATAACCTTTCTTGCAAAAAGGGATAACCTGCATCACTGCTAAAGCAGAACGTCTAAAAGCATGATCATAGTAAGATGATATTCTTCTGAAACAAGGAATATATCTGTGAGCACCTCCTTCAGAAGGCAGCATTTCACAAAAAGAATCTGTCTCAAAGTCCGTACAGTTAGATCTAAAGAGACTACTCATAGCAGCAACCCATTAGCACCGATCAAACCTGTTTTTTGTGACACATGAAGACAAATTTCGCTCCATGGAGGATCATATAATAGGGTAACATAATCTGCAGACTCATAGAGACACCTATCGGTCCAGCACTAACCCTCTCGTATGTTGTTCCATCACATTGAACAAATGCTATAGGGTACATTATTTTTATTGAATTAAACCACATTGAGGCCTGCAAAACAAGGATTAGCTAAAAAGAGCTGCACATAGGTACGACAGAGATCACAATAATAAACTAGGCCTATATATGGTGATATCAGCTATATATGCTTATGCTTTTCCGGAAACCATGAAGGCGGCATATGAAGAACATCATCTTCTATCTTATAAAGAGCCTTTTATGCATAAATTGAACAGTATATGCGCATTTTTTCAGGATTTCTTGGCTGATCAGGAAAGCATGACTATATGAAGAACATCATCTTCTATCTTACGAAGAGCCTCTATATGCATAAATTGAACAGAAGATGCACAATTTTTCAGGATTTCTTTGCTGATAGGGAAAGCATGGTTAAGACAACATATGAAGAATATCAACTTCTATCTTACGAAGAGCCTCTATATGCATAAATTGAACAGTTGATGTGCATTTTTTAGGATTTCTTGGCTGATCTTGTGTGCATCACCAAGCATACCACTCCATGCATGGTCCCAAACAACCAAGGCACACGCATGGGCCTGGTCACGCTCCTTGCATACATTGACAGAGTTTGCATATGACTTTAGCAAAGCTCTTTACCAAAAAAATTCTTTCGAGAAGGACAACATTCCTTTGTACGTGTTAACGCCCACAGAACTGTCCTCACATGGGAAAATGCAAACATGTACGTATAAAGATCTTGATTTCTTCCCAGTGAGAACAAACATGCGAAAACAATCATCTTTAAAAGTAGCTCTACTAAATTAATATAAATTACTTCTTTGGAAGGCCTTAAACAAAGCGATCTGCTGGCAGTGAGAATAGCATCTATCTGAAGTCAAAAAAAAGAACTGGATAAACCATGGTAAATGAGGCATATGCAATAAACGCCAACAACTTTATGATAGCTAAGAATAGATTTTTGACGGTTGAAATAGGTAAATCAAACATTGAATTTAAGCTTCATTATTCAGCGGTATCTCATAATAATGTTTTCTGAAAAAACTAATAGATCCAAAGCATGCATCAAAATTAAATAGCAAGGTGAATGGACTGGTATCTTGACCGACATCGATTGTGTATGTATGTGCGGTCGCATCACGATCGCCATGTACTCCTTCCTCTCTCTTGAACTCCATGGCCTTGAGGAAGAGCCGCCTCGCTCTGTGGCCACAGAGAAACAGTAGAATCCATGAGCAACAATACATTGAAAGGGACACCATGAAAGCATTTACCTGTACGTGGCGTTCTGCCCTTCTCCTCCTTAAGCGGTTGCTAGAACATAAGCGACGAGACATATCAATATTGAGCACCGCTGTGAGCACGGTGAGTGAGGGCGCCTTCTTCGTCTCTTTGCCAACCTTCTCGTCCTTGCCGCCGCCACCGCACCCCTTTCCTTCTTGGACTGCAAGGGGCGACCGCAAGGCGAGAATGGAAGTCGCGCTTATCTGAAATTACTTTCCTCCTATGCAGCCATTTTTATTGCTGAAAGTTTACCAGTCATCGGCTTCAGCCCTCACGTAGATACTACGGCGGTATTCGGAATAGCACATGACCACACTTGATTCAATGTCTTGGTCCGCAAAGGAGGTGTCTATGTAGCGAACCAGGCAATCAGACTATGCGGCTTTATCACTCTCACTTAGCCATAGGAGTTTGACAATGGGACTATGAGCTAGCCGCTTGTGCGTGTGCGGCTATCCGAACTTGGATGTTGTAGGCACGTGACTGGGTGGAGGCCAGTCCTTCGTACAATACAAAAAAATGCAAGAGATTTCATAAGTCATCGAACCGCTGACCAGCTCTCGCTGTATCATGACAGTCAGTTCTCGGCTTTCTCTACTGGGGTGTTTGACCGAACGAACCAGAAACACAATCGCAGTAGTTCTCCCTTTACTACCTAAGTCGAACAAGCATAACGTCAGGTGGTAACCACAGGAGCCGGGCAACCTAACTATTGAACAAAGACATGATTCGGAGTCGATGCATATAATGCAGTATTCGGGACGCCGAAAGTATACTATATAAGTGTTCGGACTTTTTTTTGAAGAATGTATGGGGCCGAATAGAGCCGCTGGCAATCTAAATCATGTCGAGGGGTATATGCCAACCTCACATGAAGAGGGAATACAGATTATGAAAAAAGCCAATACTGAATAGGGTTGGGCAATACTGTTTCCCTTATAGTCTGATCGATATGTCAAAACGTGCTCTTACAAAGAATACCATAAGCATCAAGGCTATTTTACATGCCAAGAATTTGTTAACAAGGGAAAGCTGTATACAGGTCCTAAAAAACAAAATGTGGTCTTGAAGATCCTTTGGACACCCTGCCGCATGTCTACACCGCTTTTCACCTTCGTGTAGGATCCTTTGAGAGGATCAAGGATTGTGTATATAGAACATGCCTGGGAAAGGGCCCTTGTACCACCGAAAAGTGATTTAGGTTTTAAAGAACCTGAAATAAGAAAGAAAAGGGAAAAAAGGAGAGAAAAAAAGAAGAAAATCAAGGTCCGAATAGGGCCGAGCCGTATTGTGGTCCTTGTCCTAAGTGTGCCTCCGTCTTTACCGAAGGTATTTTGAGTGTGTAGTTATGCACACGTGGTACATACGTCGCGGTTAGACGGGGGGATTGACGGAGGTGGAATTGCTAGTCCAGCTCGGGATGGACCAAGTTGTCGTTCTGCAGGGTAGACCGGACTCGTTTTATAGTGTCCAGGGGCTTAATGGCCGTTGAAGTGTTCGGCTTGAAAGGGCCACTATGAACCTCGGCTACGAGGGCCGCGGTGTGCTCCTTGTTATGGAGGGAGCGCACCATGTTTCCATTAACTGTGATGACGCCGCGGGGTCCAGGCGTTTTGAGCTTTAGGTAAGCATAATGAGGGACCACATTGAAGCAAGCGAAGGCGGTTCGTCCGAGCAGTGTGTGATAACCACTGCGGAAAGGGACGATGTCGAATATCAAGTCTTCGCTTTGGAAATTACGCGGTGAGCCGAAGACTAATTCCAGCGTTATTGAACCTGTGCAGCATGCCTCCACGCCGGGTATTATTCCTTTAAAGGTGGTGTCAGTGTCAAAACCGGCGGATCTCGGGTAGGGGGTCCCGAACTGTGCGTCTAGGCTGATGGTAACAGGAGACAAGGGACACGATGTTTTTACCCAGGTTTGGGCCCTCTCGATGGAGGTAATACCCTACTCCTGCTTGATTAATATTGATGATATGGGTAGTACAAGAGTAGATCTACCACGAGATCAAGGAGGCTAAACCCTAGAACCTAGCCTATGGTATGATTGTTTGTTGTATATGTCTATCGACTAGCCTGGCCTTGGTTTATATAATGCACGAGAGGCCTAGGATAACAAGAGTCCTAGCCGAATCGCCCGGTGGGGGAGAGTCCTTGTCTTGATCGCCAAGTCTTGTGGAATCTTCCTTGTATGCGGCAATCGTCCGGACTGGCCCATGAGTATACGACCATGGGGTCCTCGGCCCAATCCAACTGATCGGGAGACGACGTGGTGAGTACCCCTAGTCCAGACACCACAAGAGCCCCCTGAACCGGTCTTCAAGTTAGGGACGCTCCTCGATTCTTCCGAACTGTTCTTCATCCTCGGTCGTCGGTCTTGAAAACTGGTTCAACAAATCTTCTCATCTTCGATCTTGAGGATCACCGAAATGCATTCTACGAGTTTACACGTCGGGTATCCGAGGAGCCCCTTTAAGTTTCCGGCCTTTATCAATGCCTTGTTATTTTATGCCACACATCGGGTTTGAAGTTGTTCCGGGGCGGCAGCGTCCTCTTGCGTACAAGCTCCAACGCCGGACTGCATTCGAGGTATCTTTTGCAGCCGAGCAACAACGCCGGACCGCTTCCCAGCTCTAACGCCGGAATGTAACCGAGCTCCAATGCCGGACTATGTATCTGAGCTCCAACGCCGGACTGTATCCGAGGCGTCGTAAATCACCTTGGTTCAAAGAAGTTTGAAGGAGTTTAGCCGAGCTTAATGCCGGAAATGCTCTCTATGGAGCCAGCCACTAGCGTCCGAGCTTTATGCTGGGATCGCTTCCGAGGTGGTGCACCACCCGAATGTGGGCCGATTTTGTCAATATTTTGATTGGTGCAATTTATTCTCTGCCGAGATACATAGCCGATAGCCCACAAGGTGTGTATTGGTGTAAAACCGAGATGCACCAAGGATGACGTAAGACCGCTGATCCCGATGGCCGAGACTCGGGTTGATTTGCAAAATCGGCTGAGGATCAAGTTGTAGCTCGCGAGAATACTTCGACACAAAAGCGGCGTGCTCGGGCCTCGAGACTCGGGTTGGGTGCGGCCGACCAACCGGGGATCAAAATCTCCTCGAAACTAGATTGCACTTAAAATTTTCTGCATAGAACAGGCAATGCAAGAGCCCTCGAGACACCGGTCGGTGGCAACACCGGATCGAGGATTGATGTGCCCTTTAATATCTTTAAATAATAAGCCCGAAGCCCGGTAGCCCTCGAGCCTTAATGCGGGCACGGGTGTGCGAATTAAGGATCGATATCCATAGTAAAATCACAAATTATGTGTAATGACTCAATGTATCCAAGTACTTTATGTCATTAATGCTCGGATCCGCATTGTACAAAACTTTGTTGACTGACCATCGGCTTCAACCTCCTCGGCCAAGAGTCGAGGAGTGTTTGTCCTACTTTATAAAGCCTTTATGAGGGAAAAGATTTACGACAAACAAGGCAATCTGGCCATACGGTTTTATAAACAAAGGTACGCAGAGAGATATGTTATATTACTGTTTAACAGAAGAAATGTCTTCCAAAGAAAATAGTCCCACTATCGGTTCCTTTCTTTGGGTTGTCATGCGAAGCATGATCATGAAATCTCAGCTCCAATGTGAGAGCAAAATATTGAGGATTTAGTTTGAGAGGCCAGTTACTAGCCCCGGTAGTGTTCGGCGACAGTCGATGTCAAGTCGGAAACACTTCGGCCAATTTTATGAATGGTCCGTCGTTTAATATAGTCATCGGATCGTGACAGTTTACACCTATTGTGACAGATCGGTTTTGACTTTCTCCATCGAGGTGCTTGACCATGCGAGCTGGAAGCACAATCGCAGTGGTTCTCCCTTTGCACACCTAGCCGAACAAAGCGGAACGTAGGAGGCAAGCGCGGGAGCCGGGCAACCCAACTATTGACCGAAGACACAATTCGAAACTGTTGTATATATAGCAATATCCGAGAATGTTTTTGCCGAATTTCTAAAGGTGTCTGGCGTTGCACTGCGAGACTTGTGCTGAAAACACACAAATAGTTAAAAAGTGCCAAAAGCTTGGAAAACCAAAAAACGTCAGTAAAAACATGACGTCCGAACAAGATCAAGTGTTCGGTGCCAATCCGAAAATTGGACTTTAGAAAAAAAAGTGCTTCGCGTGCTTTAACATGACACATCCTATCTCAAGACTTCAAGAGGGTCAGCCCACGGCTTCAGTCTCCCATCCCAGCGGAGTACTTCTCATTAGGCCAGTTTAGAAAACTAAACTCTAGCGGTTTTGAGAGAGAAATTAGGCTCCCCTCTAGTGACCGCACACTCGTGTCGAGAAAAGGAGTGATAAATAATAATAAAAAATCTGCAACGACTAAGAAGAAAAACACTTATTATAAAACGGCTCAAATAAACATAAGAGCCCCCAAGTGACTTTGGTAAAAGAATGATTGTATGTACCGAAGTACTTATATCATATCTATGTTCAACCGAACTTTAAACGCGTCTTAACCGACAATCGGCTTCTCCCTCTTGGTCGAGGACCGAAAAGTGTTATGTACTCCATCCGTCGAGAATATCGACGGTGTTTCCAATAACTAGGCAATCAGGTCATAAGGCTGTAATGCATAAAGCGGCGCTCGGGGAACTTATGCTATATTCTTGATAAAGTGTAAGAAGCATCTTGAAGAAAATAGTACCCCACCGATACCTTTTCGTCGGTGCTCATTGTTAATATGAGACTTGTGCAATGGATTTTTTGTACTCATGAGTTCCGTTGTGTGCCGACCATTATTGAAAACAGTAAGAGCGCTTAGCTTCGGCTTCACCTACCGAGGTCCGGCTCGGGTGACCCGATCGTGACAATCGCGGAGGTGCTCCCTTTACTCCCTAGCCGAACAATCGGGAACGTAGGGGTAAACACATGAGCGAGGCAACCTAGCTTGCAAATCGCTTAAGTCAATATGGTGCATATTGTGGCATAATACACGAACAAGTAATGAAGCTGTACAAGTATAATCATATGCAAGAGGAAAAGCTTCATGAAGGAAGCCCCAAATGAATTGGGTATTTGAATTTATGCGTCACAAACGAAGTTTGGACAAGGAAATTTTTTACAAGATTTTTTTTTCCAAAAAGGTATAATGCTTGGTCAAACTGAACACAAGTTAGAAATTAAAGCTTTGAGCATGAAAGCGACTTAGCTGGTTAATGTGTTTGGTATTGATGACGCGGTCCAAGCTTAATACGGGACAAGGTTCCATCCCCCAAGCCGGTCCCGAGGTGGCGGAGCGGAGAGCTCGATACGCCGAAGTGGTGACATAGCACGGTCAATGCAGACCGGCAGAGTGACGCCGAAGTCCCCGGATCATTTTCATGTGCATAAAAAATGGTGCAAACCGGAGATAATAGTAACAATGATAAAAAAATCGTTGCATAATAAATAATTTATGCAAAGTGAGTAATAAAAGAAATATGGCCTGGCGACGAAGTCAATGTCGATGCAGGTCGTCGACGTAATGCAATAAAGGCGTGGCAAAGCACGGATTCACAGTCGGTCCGAAGTTAGGATGCGGCGTTCGCCGGACTATGTACGGAAACTGACCGAACCATCATGCGACCGTCGATAATGCGGCCAACATTTGATAGACCTGTCTACATATGATGGACAAACCAGAGTAATAATTCCTTGGGAAAACTTAACACAAACAAGCGAAAAAAATTGGGACTCGATCCGCGCACCCATTGCCTGGTCGGCTAGTGACGCCGAAGTGTCCGGAGTAGGTTGATGAAGAGATGGCGAAGCGCCCGGTCCAGCCGAGATGTCGAAGTAGGTCGGCGTGATGGACACCAGCTTGAAGAAGCAATAGTGCGGCCCTGCCGATGAAGGTCGTGACGTGGTCGATGCCGGCTTGATGAAGCGATCGTGCGGCGATGCCGGTATGCCCGCTCCGTGTAATCCGTGGTGCGGCGATGTTGGTGATGATTTATCCTTCGCGATTCCGGACTCTTGTTCGGCTTGCCGAGATGATGATCCGAAGAAGTTGAGCTCGGCTCAACAAAGTGACGACGTGTCTAGCGCAGGTCGGCAGTCGTGAAGCAATATTGCCAGACTGGTTTGACACCAGCATGATGTTGAAGATCATGTTCAAAAGATCTTAAAGTTAGTGGGATGTGTTCGGGAACAAAACACAATACCCCGTACAAAACTTCCTTCAAAAAGGATGTCCAAAATTCCCTTCATAAAAAGGACGAACTCGGGTTGGATTCGTTTTCGCGCAGAAAATAGATCCGAAAAGTGATGCACTAATCAGAAGGTTCCCGGAGTTTGGACGGTCGGATCGAGCTGAAATTTTGAGGGATGGTAGATATAGGAATTCCGCAGCCGATCAACGGTTGGATCTTCCAAAGGAAGTCCGAGCTAGAAGTTGGACACCACGCCCTAAACTCGTCCGGATTCTCGTCCAGATTCAATGCGGCTCCGGTATATCGGAGATTGCCAGAGATTCCTCCATCGAAACTCGACGAAATTTTCCAGGGTTGTTGTAGAATCAGTTTTGCACAATTCCACCGAAGCAATCGTTAAAAAGACGCTTGAGGAGGCGGTGACAGCGGACACAAGTCCGCTGTCCAGAAAAACAGTACGGTCGCCCGAGGGCAATGTTGACGTTGAGCCCCCGGGCTCCCTGGATGATTCCTCCATGATCTTGATAGAGATCGGAGTTGATGTTGATGAAGGCCCTCATCCGAACATGACGATCAGGGGTAGGGCGCAGTCCTTGGTCGAACCAAGGTGACGGTCGAGCTGGTGACGAAGATGCCAAGTCACAGCTTGATCTGGCAGCGAGCCATCGACCTTTTGCCGAACACACAGCGGAACTCTCAATGAAAGCACCAATGTCGGTGTCAAAACCGGCGGATCTCGGTAGGGGTCCCGAATCGTGCGTCTAGGCGGATGGTAACAGGAGACAAGGGACACGATGTTTTTACCCAGGTTCGGGCCCTCTCGATGGAGGTAATACCCTACTCTTGCTTGATTAATATTGATGATATGGGTAGTACAAGAGTAGATCTACCACGAGATCAAGGAGGCTAAACCCTAGAAGCTAGCCGATGGTATGATTGTTTGTTGTATATGTCTATCGACTAGCCTGGCCTTGGTTTATATAATGCACAAGAGGCCTAGGATAACAAGAGTCCTAGCCGAATACGCCGGTGGGGAGGAGTCCTTGTCTTGATCGCCAAGTCTTGTGGAATCTTCCTTGTATGCGGCAACTGTCCGGACTGGCCCATGAGTATACGGCCATGGGGGTCCTCGGCCCAATCCAACTGATCGGGAGACGACGTGGTGAGTACCCCCTAGTCCAGGACACCGTCAAGTGGTTTTAGTGGGCTTGATCCTTGACGGATCAATACCCATTTTACGGATGGTGTCCTGATAAAGCAGGTTGAGACTACTGCCGCCGTCCATGAGGACTCGCGTGAGATGGAATCCGTCGATTATTGGATCAAGGACCAAGGCTGCCGAACCTCCATGACGGATACTGGTCGGATGGTCCCAGCGATCAAAGGTGATCGGACAGGTCGACCACGGGTTGAATTTTGTGGCGACTGGATCTATGGCGTAGACGTCCCTTAGTGCGCGCTTGTGCTCCCGCTTGGGGATATGAGTGACATAGATCATGTTCACTGTTTTCACCTCAGGGGGGAATTTCTTCTGTCCCACTGTGTTTGGTCGGCGGGGCACTTCATTGTCCTTGTTCGGCGGCCCTTTCCCCTTGTGTTCGGTGTTTAACTTGCTGACCTATTTAAAGACCCAACAATTTCTATTGGAATGATTGGCAGGCTTGTGAGGGGTGCCATGAATCTGGCAAGGCTGATTGAGTATTTTGTCCAAACTGGATGGAACATCTTTGTTTCCTTTGAATGGCTTCTTCCGCTGACTGGATTTAGAGCCACTGAATTTGGCATTGACCGCTGAGTCTTTGGTATCTTCATTGTTGCTTCGACACTTGTGTTTATTGCAACGTGGCCTACCGTTGCCGTCCCTGGCTTCGGAGGTGCCAGGGTCACTGGTACTGTTGCTCCTATGAACTAACCAGCTGTCTTCTCCCGCGCAAAAGCGGGTCATGAGTGCGGTAAGAGCTGCCATGGACTTCGGCTTTTCTTGGCCAAGGTGCCGGGCGAGCCATTCGTCGCAGACGCTATGTTTAAAGGCCACGAGGGCTTCGGCGTCCGGATAGTCGACGATTTGATTCTTTTTTATTATGAACCTAGTCTAGATCTGGCTCTCCGAGTTGTTGGACTATATGACTAAGGTCATCGGCGTCCGGGGGCCGGACATAGGTACCCTGGGAGTTATCTCTGAAGGCATCTTCCAAATCTTCCCAGGTACCAATAGAGTTCTCTGGGAGGCTGTTTAGCCAGTGTCGTGCTGGTCCTTTCAGCTTTAAGGGGAGGTATTTGATGGCATGGAGATCGTCACTGCCAGCCATATGAATATGGAGAAGAAAGTCTTCAATCCATACCGCAGGATCTGTCGTGCCGTCGTATGGTTCAATGTTTATGGGTTTAAACCCTTCCACAATCTGGTGCTGCATTACCTGATTGGTAAAGCATAATCGGTGCAGTACCTGTATATCGGGAAATGTCACGATGGAGTTCAGATGACATCCGTGTTCAGTTTTCAGCCCAGGTGAGGTTGTGCCTATCGCGCCAGGCTTGATGGTTGTCTTCTCACATTGGGGCACGCCCCCTTGATCCATAGATTGATATGGCTTGGCCTGCTCTATTGTCCAGGTCCTATTGTAGGTCGTAGGTGCATCCTGGAGCCGCTGCCTCCTTGCCTCTACGGCGAAGTGGTGCGGGTTAGTGTTCAACGTAGGTAGCCGCTTTATCTCGCCCACGTGGTGGTCGGTCTGGTTCATCAGCATGGTCATATCTCGACGGTATAGGCTCGAGCGCCTCGTCGTTGAATTGTGGTAGTAGACGATGCTTCGGATAACTCTTTATTAGGCACTCGATGCCGCATTCCTCGGCAGCTAGGACCTGGGTCCATCTATTGTTGTGTGTATCCTGTTCGGCTTGGAGCTATTGCTGCTTCTTTTTTAGGCTTCTCGCCGTGCCGATTAGTTGGTGCTTAAAGCGCTCCTGCTCGAGGAGTTCCTCTAGCATGATTAAATCTTTGTTGCCGAGGCTAACATCATCCTCGGAGATCGGTAGGTAGTTACTATCTTCTGAATCCCCATCCCCGACCTGCTTGTCGGAGTTAACTTGCCCCTCCTCCCGTTCGTCCTGTTCGGACGTAGGTTCAACGGGGTCTTCGGCATTGTCCGTAGTACTATCGTCTCCAGTGCCGGTATTAAATTCCTTTTTGCGATGTGATTTTGAGCGGCGTTGCTGACGTCGATGTTTCAGTGGTGCATCCACGGGTTTATCCTCGATCGGATCCTTCTTAGCTTCGTCGTCGTCCTCTTTGGGTGTATCCACCATATACACATCATATGTGGAGGTAGCCGTCCAGCGCCCGGTGAATGACGGGTCTTGGCTTTGTTTGTCTCTGTCATCGTCGTCCATGTTGTTGATGTCTTCAGAGGCGTAATCCTGCATGCCGCTTAAGTCTTCGACAGTGGCAATTAAGTGGGTGGTGGGTGGGACGTGGAATTTTCTGATCTCAGCCCCTGATCCAGGTTGGGCGTAGTTCGGAGGTGATTCTTCTGTGATGGCGAGGGATCGCGTTAAGTCCAAAGCCTCATTTAAGAGCGAGGATTGGATGGGAAAAATGAGGGTCCGCGGAGCTAATCAGGGCAAAAGCCTCCTCGCTATGTTCCCTTGGCGCGGACCTCGAGAGTTGGGAACTAGCGTCCGGGGGCGAGTCCAGCTTTGTAATGATAAGAGGAACCCAGTGTGACTTCGTACGTGCCGATAACACAGTCACATCCGCTTCTCCGATAGTGAGCTTTGTATTAGCAGAGAGTCCGGTGGGCTCCAAATTCCCATCTTCGGACCCGGTAGTTTGCTCCGGATCTAAGGCCAGAGCGGTGGTCGGGGCCGCGAACCCTTCGAAGATCAAGTCTCCTCAGATATCAGTGACATAATTCAGGTTCCGAAAACTGATCTGGTGACCAGGGGCGTAGCTGTCAATCTGTTCGAGGTGGCCAATGGAATTGGCACGCAGAGTGAAGCCACCGAACACAAAAATTTGATCGGGGGAGAAAGTTTCCCCAGAAGCAGCATCATTGTTGATGATCGAGTGAGCCATCGGACCTTCTGTCGACGGCACAGTGGAACTCTCAATGCAAGCACCAATGTCGGTGTCAAAACCGGCCGATCTCGGGTAGGGTGTCCCAAAATGTGCGTCTAAGGATCGAAGGTAACAGGAGACAAGGCGAAACGATGTTTACCCAGGTTCAGGCTCTCTTAATGGAGGTAATACCCTACTTCCTGCTTGATTGACGAGTATAGGGGTTACAAGAGTCGATCTACCCCGAGATCGTAATGGCTAAACCCTAGTTGTCTAGCCTATGTAAATTCTGATAGCCTCTACGGACTAAACCCTCTTATTTATATAGACACCGGAGGGGCCTAGGGTTGTAAAGAGTCGGTTTACAGAGAAAGGAAACTACACATCGGACGTCAAGCTTGCCATCCACGCAAAGGAGAGTCCCATCCGGACACGGAGGAAGGCCTTTTGCCTTGTATCCTCACGGCCCACCAGTTTGACCCATGCTACATAGCCCGGACACCTGAGGACCCCATAATCTAGAACTCCCTCAGCTGCCATGGTTCGGACTCCTTCGACGTGAGTAGTAGTACTAGTATATACACTATAAATACCGCATGATTCTTTGCTCCTTCCTACGTACTTCGCCGACATGTGTGAGTGCCAGCATCCGAGTTGACGTGTCATGCACCAGATTAGAGTGGGGAATGGAAGGGGGCATCACCCCGGTTGTAGCACTAGTAATTCATGACTATAGTGAGTGGTCATATCACAAGACCCCGTCTTTCCAGCAGTAACGCACCGTCAAACGCTAGCTCTACCTTTCCAGCAGTAAGTTGAGTCCGCTACTCCCTCACCCTCCTCGCCTCCCTGTTAAACCGCCTACATGAAAACTGCCATACGTACTGCCCGGGAAAAGCCCCGCCCTCAGCTTTTAACTACTCATAGTATAGTTTTGTATCGATGAATTGTGCCATGTAGAAGAAAACCAAAACAAAAATGTGGTACATGTAAACAAATACAGTTCAAGATCTAGCTAGTACATTGATGCAATGTGGTCAAATTGTACCATCGATATCTCAAAGCCAAAATAGTTCGCGCTTGTTCATTCTATATAAATACTTGTACTGTATGTTTATTCACCCGTGGGGTTGTTCAATGAATGGAGGGCCGGGGAGCACACGTGAACAATACTACTACTAGTAAGTAGGAGTTGTATAGTAGGTCACGTTAAATAGAGAGTTTCTTTTCTTTAATGCCACATATACAAACTGAAACGATTGTTGTGGAGAGAAAAAGATAATGACTCCACTATATATAGGCAGGGGCCTGAGCGCTTGCTTTACTACGGTTGCTCTCTTCAGTCTCTCATCCTCTCCAGATCTAAACAAGACAGTGGTAGCGACATTTTCTCTCTGCTCACCGCTGCTCAGAGATCCAGCTGGATCCCTTCGGTCGGTGTGTATAGAGAACTAGGTGCATCTTTCACGCGGTCATCGGCGTCGAGGGAGGAAACCCACAGCTGCCGTCGGGCCCCGGTTCTCTGCCCGTGTCATTCTCTCCGACACAGCGCCGGCTTGGGAGGTCCTCTGACCCTTCTTCCTCCCTGCTGTATTGTGTGCAGATCCGACCTGCTGCCACCGACATACCGACGGCCCTCAGGTATAAGTTCTTCAAAAGCGGCCTTGCTCTACTGCCTCAGCTCCCCACGTGTCTGCATGTGAATCTTTTTCTACTTCCATCAGCTCTTCCAAAGCCACCTAATTTTTTAGTATTATTGGAGGTAAAGCTACTTCATGCAGTCGAATCTAGGACTTGGTTCAAATAAAGAAGAAAGGGGGTAAAGTCATAGCATGAATCTAGGACTTGATTCAAAGAGGAAATAACATGGGGAAAGTAGTAGAGACTGGATACTCAACCGGTCTCTTGGTTGAAAAAGGAAATAACGGGAAAAGGCAGTACAAACTGGATAAGGAACAAATCTATTATTGGTTGAAAAAATGATAGAAAGTGGCAGCTGGTGGACAAGTCAACAGAGTATGTCCAGGATTAGATTTGCTGCCCTCACATAGTAAAAGGTCTCTACGATTAGATTTGCTGCCCTCACAGCGTATGAACAAACTCGGCATCATCACTTTATGCCTCCTTGTAGCTACATTGTGTTGATGCGTCCACTTTCGCATGTCCTTATACCAACTTTTTGTTGTTTTTAATGTAAGGTGCTACCTCTTGAGCACTACATTAGATTTCCTTGAAGAGGAAAGGGTGATGCAGCAGAGTAGAGTAAGTATTTCCCTCAGTTTTTGAGAACCAAGGTATCAATCCCTCGTACCTACAGAAAACAAATAGCTCCACGAAACCAACACGATTAGGGGTTGTCAATCCCTTCACGGTCACTTACGGGAGTGAGATCTGATAGAGATGATAGATAATATTTTTGGTATAAAGATGCAAAGTAAAATAAAAGCAAAGTAAAAAGTAAAAGCAATAATAAAGTGTTTGGAGATTAATATGATAAAGATAGACCCGGGGGCCATAGATTTCACTAGTGGCTTCTCTCAAGAGCATAAGTATTATATGGTGGGTGAACGAATTACTGTTGAGCAATTGACAAAATTGAGCATAGTTATGAGAATATCTAGGTATGATCATGTATATAGGCATCACGTCCGAGACAAGTAGACCGACTCCCGCCTACATCTACTACTATTACTCCAATCATCGATCGCTATCCAGCATGCATCTAGAGTATTAAGTTCAAGAAAACAGAGTAACGCCTTAAGCAAGATGACATGGTGTAGAGGGATAAATTCATGCAATATGATAAAAACCCCATCTTGTTATCCTCGATGGCAACAATACAATACATGCCTTGCTGCCCCTACTTTCACTGGGAAACGACACCGCAAGATTGAACCCAAAGCTATGCACTTCTCCCATTGCAAGAAAAACCAATCTAGTAGGCCAAACCAAACTGATAATTCGAAGAGACTTGCAAAGATAACCAATCATACATAAAAGAATTCAGAGAAGATTAAAATATTGTTCATAGGTAGACTTGATCATAAACCCACAATTCATCGGTCTCAACAAACACACCGCAAAAGTAGATTACATCGAATAGATCTCCACGAGAGAGGGGGAGAACATTGTATTGAGATCCGAAAAGAGAGAAGAAGCCATCTAGCTACTAACTATGGACCCGAAGGTCTGAGGTAAACTACTCACACTTCCTCGGAGAGGCTATGATGATGTAGAAGCCCTCCTTGGTGGATTCCCCTTCCGGCGGAACTGCGAAACAGGACCCAAGATGGGATCTCATGGATACAGAAAGTTGCGGCGGTGGAATTAGGTTTTTGGCTCCGTATCTGATCGTTCGGGGGTACGTAGTTATATATAGGAGGAAGGAGTACGTCGGTGGAGCAACAGGGGGCCCACGAGGCAGGGGGCGCGCCCTAGGGGGGTGGGCGCGCCCCCCACCCTCGTGGCCACCTCCTTTCTTTCTTGACGTGGGGTCCAAGTCTCCTGGATCATGTTCGGTGAGAAAATAACGTTCGAAGGTTTCATTCCGTTTGGACTCCGTTTGATATTCCGTTTCTTCGAAACACTAAAATAGGCAAAAAAAATTGCAATTCTGGGCTGGGCCTCCGGTTAATAGGTTAGTCCCAAGAATAATATAAAAGTGGAAAATAAAGCCCAATATGGTCCAAAACAGTAGATAATATAGCATGGAGCAATCAAAAATTATAGATACGTTGGAGACGTATCATAAGGGTGCATGTAAAATGAAGCATTCACACTGTTACCTTAAGGACGTGTCTAACCAGTGTTACTGTTAATCTAATGCCTCTAGTGTTATGATGCAATTAACTGTGTTACAAATGGTACTCTGATACGTCTCCAACGTATCTATAATTTATGAAGTATTCATGCTATTATATTATCCATCTTGGATGTTTAATGGGCTTTACTATGCACTTTTGTATTATTTTTGGGACTAACCTATTAACCCAGAGCCCAGTGCAAGTTTCTGTTTTTTCCCTTGTTTCAGTCTTTCGCAGAAAAGGAATACCAAATGGAGTCCAAACGGAATGAAAGCTCCGGGAGAGATATTTTTGGAACGGAAGCAATCTAGAAGACTTGGAGTGTACATAAGGGAAGCAACGAGGAACGCACGAGGCAGGGGGGGTGCGCCCACCCCCTGGGCGCGCCCTCCACCCTCGTGGCTCCCCTGACCGACTTCTTCGCGTATATATGTCCATATACCCCAAAACCATCGGGGAGCAGAATAGATCGGGAGTTCCGCCGCTGCAAGCCTCTGTAGCCACAAAAAACCGATCGGGACCCTTTTCAGGCACCCTGCCTGAGGGGGATCCCTCACCGGTGGCCATCTACGTCATCCCGGTGCTCTCCATGATGAGGCGGGAGTAGTTCACCATCGGGGCTGAGGGTATGTACCAGTAGCTATGTGTTTGATCTCTCTCTCTCTCTCTCTCTCTCGTGTTCATGATTTGGCACGATCTTGATGTATTGCGAGCTTTGCTATTATAGTTGGATCTTATGATGTTTCTCCCCCTCTACTCTCTTGTAATGGATTGAGTTTTCCCTTTGAAGTTATCTTATCGGATTGAGTCTTTTAGGATTTGAGAACACTTTATGTATGTCTTGCATGTGGTTATATGTGGTGACAATGGGATATTCACGTGATCTACTTGATGTATGTTTTGGTGATCAACTTGCGGGTTCAGTGACCTTGTGAACTTATGTATAGGGGTTGGCACACATTTTCGTCTTGACTCTCCGGTAGAAACTTTGGGGCACTCTTAGAAGTTCATTGTGGTGGTTGAATAGACGAATCTGAGATTGTGTGATGCATATCGTATAATCATACCCGTGGATACTTGAGGTGACATTGGAGTATCCTGGTGACATTAGGGTTTTGGTTGATTTGTATCTTAAGGTGTTATTCTAGTACGAACTCTAGTATAGGTTGAACGGAAAGAATAGCTTCGTGTTATTTTACTACGGACTCTTGAATAGATCGATTAGAAAGGATAACTTTTAGGTGGTTTCGTACCCTACAATAATCTCTCCATTTGTTCTCTGCTATTAGTAACTTTGGAGTGACTCTTTGTTGCATGTTGAGGGATAATTATATGATCCAATTATGTTATTATTGTTGAGAGAACTTGCACTAGTGAAAGTATGAACCCTAGGTCTTGTTTCCTAGCATTGCAATACCGTTTAGGCTCACTTTTATCATTAGTTACCTTGCTGTTTTTATATTTTCAGATTACAAAAACCTATATCTACCATTCATATTGCACTTGTATCACCATCTCTTCGCCAAACTAGTGCACCTATACAATTTACCATTGTATTGGGTGTGTTGGGGACACAAGAGACTCTTTGTTATTTGGTTGCAGGGTTGCTTGAGGGAGACCATCTTCATCCTACGCCTCCCACGGATTGATAAACCTTAGGTCATCCACTTGAGGGAAATTTACTACTGTCCTACAAACCTCTGTACTTGGAGGACCAACAACATCTACAAGAAGAAGGTTGCGTAGTAGACATCAAGCTCTTTTCTGGAGCCGTTGCCAGGGAGGTGAGTGCTTGAAGGTAAATATTTAGATCTTGCAATCGAATCTTTTTGTTTCTTGTTTTATCACAAGTTTAGTCTATAAAAGAAAACTACAAAAAAATGGAATTGAGTTTGCCTCATACGCTTCATCTTTTTAATATCGTGAGTATGATGGAAAGGAAAATTGTGCCAAGGTGCTAGAAGAGGAAGTCTATAAAATGTTTGGCACTAAATCTTTCAACGATGAGCATGATTGCAATGTTGTTAGTATGAACTCTTTGGATATCCATGGTACTAATGATGATTGCACTAGTCATGATGAAGATGTTTTCTATAAGCATATCGATTTCTGTGGAGTGCATAGAGTTTGCAAATACATACCAAAAAGGGAAGATAGATTTTGTAAGAGGCACAAGTACTTAGAAACTAAATGGTTGCAACAGAGGCTAAATGTTAGTGCTGAAAATTTAAAATATCTTAGCCATACTTGTGAACTTTGGAATGAACATGGTCATTTAAATATCAAATGCAAATTGTTTCATGATCAAGTCGTGTCCAAAAATTGTGATGACTTGATTTCCCTTGCACATCATAATGAACTTAGTCTGCTTTTGGGTTATGAAGAATTGAAACGTCAAACTAAGTTTATTCCGGAATATAACCTCGAGAAATTCCTCGATATTGATCTAGAAGAAATTTGTATGTATTGTGCGGTGAATTGCATTGAAAATCCTTATATTGCCAATTACATAAAGAAAAGAAAAGAAATAGGAGATGAAGATAATACTAATGAAAGGGAAGAGACTTCCCAATATCCTCCTATTATTTCTTATGATTAATCAGGTAACGAGGAGGAGCTTTCTATTCAACCAATCTCATTAACAAGGAGCTCCATAAAGAGGATTGAACCCACACATGATGTGAATAAGAAAAAGAAAAGACGGAGAAGCAAAGGTAGAAAGGTATCTCCCCCAAATGATGTTGCTCCTATTACTCATCGTGATGATGATAATTTCTATACTATTGGTGCTATCCATACTATTAATGATGAGAGTGATTATGCTTATGATATGAAAATGCCCAAGCTTGGGGATGCTATGTTTGATGAAGATGATGTTTTTGAGAATATATTTGCTGCAATTAATGTTTGCCCCAAGCTTGGGGATGCTACGTTTAACGAAGATGATATTTTTAGTCTCCCAAGTTTTGATATGCAAATTTATAATGATGATAGTATGCCTCATACTTATGATGATTATATTGATGAAAGTGGGTTTGGAAGAGTGTAAACTTTAGGAAGTAGTGATCCCACTATTTTGGAGGATGTTGAATCTTATTGTGATAATTATGAAAGTGGATTTGGAGAGGTCATGACTTTATTTAGTGATGAATCCACTATTTCGGAACAGGTTTCAATTGATTATGATGAGAACAAAGTTGCTACTTATGATGATTATTGTGATGAAGCTTATGCTATAAAGAGTAGTGATGATTATATTTATAAAACTTGTCATGATTACGATTACCCTTTTTCTTAACATTACTCATTTAATGTGGAAAAAAATTATAGTATTCGAGTCTCTTATGATACTCTCGCTATTCCGAATGAGAAGAATTTTGCTTATATGGAGAGTAGTAAATTTTCTATGCAAGAAGATCATGAAAAGAATGCTTTAGGTGCTGGTTATATTGTTCAATTCATTCATGATGCTACTGAAAATTATTATGAGGGAGGAACATATGCTTGTAGGAATTGCAATAATATCAAGTTTCCTCTCTATGTGCTTAAAGTTTTGAAGTTATGCTTGTTTTGCCTTCCTATGCTAGTTGATTATTGTTCCCATAAGTTGTTTGCTCACAAAATCCCTATTCATAGGAAGTGGGTTAGACTTAAATGTGCTAGTCATATTCTTCATGATGCTCTCTTTATGTTTCAATTCTTATCTTTTTGTGAGCATCATTGAAATCATCATGCCTAGCTAGGGGCGTTAAACGATAGCGCTTGTTGGGAGGCAACCCAATTTTATTTTAGTTTATTGATTTTTGGTTCTGTTTAGGAATAAATAATCCATCTAGCTTCTGTTTAGATGTGGTTTTGTGTTTTAGTTAGTGTTTGTGCCAAGTAGAACCTTTGGGAATACTTGGGTGAAGTCTTTATGATCATGCTGTAAAAAACTGAAACTTTAGCGCTCACGAGATTAGCTAAAACTTTTTACTGGAGAGTGATATTTAGTTGATTATTTTTTCATATGATTACTAGACAAATTCCTCAGGTCCACCACTTTATTTTAGAATTTTTTGAGTTCCAGAAGTATACGCTTAATACAGATTACTACAGACTGTTCTGTTTTTGACAGATGATGTTTTCTATGTGTTGTTTGCTTATTTTGATGAATCTATGGCTAGTAAAATAGTTTATAAACCATAGAGAAGTTGGTATACAGTAGGTTTAACACCAATATGAATTTATAATGAGTTCACAGCAGTACCTAAGTGGTGATTTATTTTCTTATACTAACGGAGCTTACGAGTTTTCTGTTAAGTTTTGTGTTGTGAAGTTTTCAATTTTTGGGTAAAGATTCGATGGACTATGGAATAAGGAGTGGCAAGAGCCTAATCTTGGGTATGCCCAAGGCACCCCAAGGTAATATTCAAGGATAACCAAGCGTCTAAGCTTGGGGATGCCCCGGAAGGCATCCCTCTTTAAATCTTCATTCATCGGTAACTTTACTTGGAGCTATATTTTTATTCACCACATGATATGTGTTTTGCTTGGAGCGTCATTTTATTTTCTTTAGCTTTGCTTTCTGTTTGAATAATATCCCATGATCTGAAATTCTTAACTGAGAGAGAGTCTTCACATAGCTACATAATTATTTAACTACTCATTGATCTTCACTTATATCTTTTTGGAGTAGTTTGTCATTTACTCATGTGCTTCACTTATATCCTATGAGTAAATGGTTGAATGATCTGAATGTCATATGTCTGAAATTATATATGTTTCATATGCCTTTCCCATGGGGATTAATGCCTTCACATATAATAAGTAGAGGTGGTAAATTTTTTGAAGGTTAACAAACATTGTATTGGTCACTTGAACAATTCATGAAAGAATATTGAAGGAAGAGAGATTTCACATATAAATATACTATCTTGGACATCTTCTATGATTGTGAGCCCCATTAATTAATTTCAAACCTGAGCAAATTAGTTGAAGTTGGACAAGGAAGACAACATAATGAGTTATGCTTGGGTATATTTGTATAGAAGTTATATTGTTATGGATCCTCTAACATGTGGTGCTTGCTATTTAGAATCCTTTGCTAGCCAAAATGTCTGTACTAAGCGGGAATACTGCTTGTGCATCCAAATTCCTTGAACCAAGTTTCTTCCATGAGTGTCCACCATATCTACCTATATGCGTTATTTACCTGCCGTTCCAAGTAAATTTGCATGCGCCAAACTCTAAACATTCAAATAATAATCTGTTTTGTATGCCCGAATCGCTCATGTAGCGACTAGGGGCTGTCAGTATATTCCGTGGTAGGTGGGTTATTCTCATGATGAGTGGACTCCGCTCATCATTCACGAGAAAATGGCAGGTAACTGGGATGCCTAGTCCTATGATCAAAAGATCAAAAACAAATTCACAAATAATTTAAACAGAACTCCCCCAGGAATGTTGATAGTTGGACGACACCCGTTGTTTGGGACAAGCCGTGGAGTGTGAATGTTGGTGGAGGGGGAGTAAAACTTTACCTTTCTGCGTGGGAACCGCCTATAATGATCTAGTATGGAAGATATTGGGAACTCTTGGTCGTTATGTTGACAATGAAAGCATACCTCTCAAAATTATTTTCATCTCTGTTTTTGCTTCGAGCTCTGGCACCTCTGCAAATCCCTGCTTCCCTCTGCGAAGGGCCTATTTTTTACTTTTATGCAAGATTCAGTAGTATTCCTTCTCATTCCAACCCACTCTTTAGTTGGCAAGCACCATGTGATGGAAATATCTAAGCATATATGGCCATTCAAATATATTTGAGCATGAATTATTATTGCTAACATTACCCTTGAGGTAAAAGGTTGGGAGGCGAGACATTAAGCCCCTATCTTTCTTTGTGTTCGATGAATACTATTTGTTCTAAAAATATGCTTTGAGTGGTAGCAATCATGGAAGACTAAATGATAGTTGAGTATGTGATGTTTGCTGAATCAAAGCTCTGACATAGACTCTTCCTGAAAATAAGATGAATTGTAATTGTTTGATGACTAATAACACGGTTTGTTAGTTTTCAAGAAAGTTTATGATCTATACTTTAACAGGTGAATAGTTTGTTACTTGATCATGAAAAGTTCTATGAGTTGAGCTACCGTTATGACATATGATGATGCTAGAAAAGGTGATTGAAATTATCATTGATCAAACTTGTGCACCTGCTAGCATTCACACTTCATAAATTATTTCTTTTATCATTTACCTACTCGAGGACGAGCAGGAACTAAGCTTGGGGATGCTGATACGTCTCCAACGTATCTATAATTTATGAAGTATTCATGCTATTATATTATCCATCTTGGATGTTTAATGGGCTTTACTATGCACTTTATATTATTTTTTGGGACTAACCTATTAACCCAGATCCCAAAGGCGGTTACATTTTTCCCTTGTTACAAGTTGTTTCACGTAAAAGGAATATCAAACGGAGTCCAAACGGAATGAAACCTTCGGGAGAGTTATTTTTGGAACGGAAGCAATCCAGAAGACTTGGAGTGTACGTAAGGGAAGCAACGAGGAAGGCACGAGGCAGGGGGGCGCTCCCACCCCCCTGGGCGCCCTCCACCCTCGTGGGCCCCTCGTGGCTCCCCTGGCCGACTTCTTTCGCCTATATATGTCCATATACCCTAAAACCATCAGGGAGCAGAATAGATCGGGAGTTCCGCCGCCGCAAGCCTCTGTAGCCACCAAAAACAAATTAGGACCCTTTTCCGGCACCCTGCCGGAGGTGGGATCCCTAACCGGTGGCCATCTTCATCATCTCGGCGCTCTCCATGACGAGGAGGGAGTAGTTCACCCTCGGGGCTGAGGGTATGTACCAGTAGCTATGTGTTTGATCTCTCTCTCTCGCTCTCTCTCTCTCTCTCTCTCTCTCTCGTGTTCTTGATTTGGCATGATCTTGATGTATCGCGAGTTTTTCTATTATAGTTGGATCTTATGATATTTCTCCCCCTCTACTCCCTTGTAATGGATTGAGTTTTCCCTTTGAAGTTATCTTATCGGATTGAGTCTTTAAGGATTTGAGAACACTTTATGTATGTCTTGCATGTGCTTATCTGTGGTGACAATGGGATATTCACGTGATCTAGTTGATGTATGTTTTGGTGATCAACTTGCGGGTTCAGTGACCTTGTGAACTTATGCATAGGGGTTGGGACACGTTTTCGTCTTGACTCTCCGGTAGAAACTTTGGGGAACTCTTTGAAGTTCTTTCTGTTGGTTGAATAGATGAATCTGAGATTGTGTGATGCATATCGTATAATCATACCCGTGGATACTTGAGGTGACATTGGAGTATCTAGGTGACATTAGGGTTTTGGTTGATTTGTATCTTAAGGTGTTATTCTAGTACGAACTCTAGGATAGATTGAACGGAAAGAATAGCTTCGTGTTATTTTACTACGGACTCTTGAATAGATCGATCAGAAAGGATAACTTTGAGGTGGTTTCGTACCCTACAATAATCTCTTCGTTTGTTCTCTGCTATTAGTTACTTTGGAGTGACTCTTTGTTGCATGTTGAGGGATAGTTATATGATCCAATTATGTTATTATTGTTGAGAGAACTTGCACTAGTGAAAGTATGAACCCTAGGCCTTGTTTCCTAGCATTGCAATACCGTTTAGGCTCACTTTTATCATTAGTTACCTTGCTGTTTTTATATTTTCATATTACAAAAACTATACCTACCATTCATATTGCACTTGTATCACCATCTCTTCGCCTAACTAGTGCACCTATACAATTTACCATTGTATTGGGTGTGTTGGGGACACAAGAGACTCTTTGTTCTTTGGTTGCAGGGTTGCTTGAGGGAGACCATCTTCATCCTACGCCTCCCACGGATTGATAAACCTTAGGTCATCCACTTGAGGGAAATTTGCTATTGTCCTACAAACCTCTGCACTTGGAGGCCCAACAACGTCTATAAGAAGAAGGTTGCGTAGTAGACATCATACTCCTGCTGTTTTCCCTAGTATGATAAGTAAGTTGCTTCTTTACGCTCGTGAGTGTCCTGTTGTCCCCACAGTCCCATGCCCTTAAACCAATTCTTTAGCTGTTGTTGATCTACTGTATCTGGTAAACAAGCAGTGCCACCATTAAAGTAATCCCATATTTGACAAATGTCATTGTTGATTGTAATGCTTCCGGTAACATGAAGCATTGCTAACGTTTTAAAATTTCTACTGCCCTTGCATGATTGCCATGAACATAATCAAGATGCTTCTTTTCATTTCATGTTTGTTTCGTATCTTGTTATTAATGAGCAACAATTTTCATTCTATCTTTTTGTGCAGATAGGGACATCCATTTCACCTTGTTGCTATTGTGACCTTTTGGTGAACTGCACAGAACACTTTTTTTGGAATGAGTATCTTGTGCAGTTCAACTAAAATGTCACGTAGGCAACATCTCTCAATTTTGGTGGAACCGCACAAAATGGTGATTGGTGTTTCGAAAGTCTTCGTCAAATTCTGCTGGTAATCTCGTGCAACCTTTTATTGACCTTTGCAAGATGAGCCATCACAGTCACCACAATGGCACTTTATTTTAGTGGAACTCTACCAAAGGATAATCAAATTATAGTTGCACCTTATATGAGAAGGGCAGGCAACCTTAATGTTGCTCAATTCTAGTGCAACTACTGAAGAAGAACCTCCCAGCTCATGATAGCAAGTACTTCTTGCTAGCTGAATGATGCAATCTTTGCTTCATTTCAGATGAAATGAAGAAAAAGTCGCATGAATTGAATAATCGAGTGGAGCTGCAGGTTGACTTCAACTAGTGCCACTATTAATCATGCTCTTTCTTATCCGTGCAAATAGGAATACTCAACTACAGATGTTGTGATGGTCAAGAGCATTCACCAAGTTCTTGGGTTGTATGACACAGCTAGCCAAGATGGATTTAATCCCGATATTCACATTATCAGATGTCTCTAATGGGTTGGTTCTGAATCTTGCAAGCTAGGAATCAATGAGATGTGTAGGCATCTTTGTTGTACTTATTATTTGAATGTTATTTGTTGGTTTTGAATCTTGCAAACTTGGAATCAATGAGATGTGTAGGCATCTTTGTTGTACTTATTATTTGAATGTTATTTGTTGGTTATGAATCTTGCAAGCTGGGAATCAATGAGATGTGTAGGCATCTTTGTTGTACTTATTATTTGAATCTTATTTGTTGGTTATGAATCTTGCATGCTGGGAATCAATAACATGTGTAGGCATCTTTGTTGTACTCATTATTTGAATCTTATTTGTTGGTTCTGAATCTTGCAAAAGCTGGGAAACACGACATTATGATGCAGAGGACAACAACCATAACAAACAGTTCAAACTTGGTAGTATTATCTGTGTGAAAGTGCGACAAATGTGATGACCGTGTGCATCCTGAGAATAAGAATTCTAATTGTTGTGCATGTTGATCCTCTGGCACTGATAGAACGAGCCAACGCATTGCTTGTTTTAAGAATAAATATTAATTAAAGAGAATTAATTTTAAGTAAAGTGACCACTAACACTTGTTATTATAGTACCAATACAGACCCGCTCATGAACCGACGTGTGGCTGGAATAGGTTTCTTAATGGAGGCGTTTGAATGCGCCGAGGGTGCATGTTCCGTCGGGCGTGCAGTGGGCAAGGGAGGGGTAGTAACTGTTGTCGCCTGTACACAATCAGTTTACTGTTGAATCCAGTTCCCCAAGAGCTGAAAAACGAACTGCTGCTGCCGCCTACCCACTCGTTCACTTGAAGAGACTCCAATGGCGATCCAAGGTGTGAGCCTGCTGGATATGGACTTCAGAAAGGAGTTCACCTTCGAGTTCGCCATTCAGTCCCATGGATGCACCAAGTTGAATGTGATGTACACCAACGATCCGGACTCGGTGAAGCTCTACCTCGCTGAGTTCAAGCAGTACTTACAGGACGAGAAAGCACAAGGTCGCAAGACTAGACCTTGTGCCCATACATTCATCTCCTGACAGGGACCAACGGATCGCCCTCACCCAGGTATGTGTGCGGGACGAGGTTCTCGTCTACCACTGTTGTAGGGCCATCAGAGGTACGGGAGCATTCGTTCGTTTCATCGGTAGCACCCACTACACTTTCGCTACTTTGGAGAGACGGAAGAACGCGACGATTCGGCCATCTGGTGCAACAAGTTTGTCGACATCCAGAAGCAATACAAGATCATTGACAATGGGCAGGAGAAGGACTCCATGGTTGACCTCGTCGGGACCATCATCGACCCATGCTACGCTAACATGAAATAAGACAACGATAGCAAGGACCTGAACACGTGGGAGGTACCACTTAATCTGGCCTACATAACCTACGTGGCCAAGGACGCATACGCATGCTACGACATGTACAGGCGAATCTTCAACATGAGGGCGTGTCTGCTTCCCATAACCGCCGAGTACACGGACATCCGTAGCATCATGATCAAGCGTGACAGGAAGGTATAGATGATCAAGCCCAGTGAACTAGATCATCCGTAGCACCTTTATAATCTGAGTGTTTCATGCATTAGCCTATGTGTCATAATTATAGTTTTGTCTGAAATATTTCGTCTAAGAACCTATTAACCTGTTTGCTTTTTTAGTGGCTAGTTGCTTATGTATATAACTAGTTCACTGGGCTACCATGCTTTGAATCTCCTTCCTCCCAATATATCCCCCTTCTCAGGTGGACGCAGCAGGTCTCGTACACAGACATCTGGGCCAACCACCTATCCATTTGTATTTCTTTATTTTGTTCAATCTTTCATCCTCTTTCTATACAGCGGCTGGCAGCGCTGCCGCGCATGCCTCGGTGACCCATCATGGCCTATGGCGTTGGCTAGGCCATCCCTCTACTTTCACACATTGTCCGACGGCGGTAGCTCCACCGGCCCACCCTGCACCCGAACAAGTCAACCCTCGTACACCCCTCCGCCTGCGTCTTCCCCCGCTCTGGTTAGTTCGGTCCAAGGTCTCGACGTTATCCTCCTCCTTGGTGATCTCGCCACGGCGCCGCCGTCTGTCATTCCCAACATGGTCAGCAAAATAAGAGGAATTGGGAGAGGACTATTCGTCGATAGGCTGACAGTCCCGGGCCCACCAGGTCCATGGCCTAGGTTTTGTTGTTTAACATGCGCATCACACGACATGCTTCATCTTTTCTTGGATCCAGCAGGTATCAAGCGGCCTCTGGGACTCCCACCCTAGCTTGTCATTCGTCCAAGCATTTTATAGACCTTCCCACTTCCTTTATTTTTCGTTTTCATTAATCCTATATCTGAATTTTCTCCCACTTTCTTTTTCGATGTAATCTGAGTTTTCTCCCAGTACTTTCCCCTAGAACCAACTCAACTGTCCCACGTATAGCCTAAAATATAATAATACCCCACGTCCAATTAACTCATCAAATTAAAATGATATTTTATTTCATAAATCGAAAGTTCTTACAAAATAATAATAATTATTATTTATGTATAACTTGGCAAGTTAACTCCTGGTGATTGCGTACATAACCTTGCAAAGATTTTACTGACCAATGCAGTAATAGACGTGCAATCATGTGTTTATGTTTTTACAAAATTTCTTTGTCCAGCCCAACATGATATTTTCACTCAGCCCAACAAGTTCGTGGATTTCGAGAAAAATGCAAATGGGCTTTAAATTCTACCATAATATATAAATGGGCTCTACATCATTGTTTCACCCAGCCCACCAAATGGACTAAAAAATGGACTGGCTGACATGTGGGCCAGTAGGTCAAAGCCTAAGCCCTTTCGCAGAAAATAAAAATACAATTGTCGAAGCCTAAGCAAGGCGTTGGATTTACATCCAATGGCCGACATTCTTCTTCAATCTCTCGTCTTCTTCCCCCAGCACTCCCGGGACCGCCTGCTCCAGCCTCCGGCGTCCAGCGGCGCTGTTTTACGTGCCTCGCAGCGAAACGCTACCCCACCGACGGCCAGGCCATCCCTCCACTCCTCTGCACCTCTTGTTATTCTCTGTCGAGTGTAGGCCCACCCTCAACAGGAACAAGTCAAGTTTCCCACTCCTCTCCATCTACGACTCCACTGCTACGTCTTCCCCATCTCTGGGGCGTTCCAGTTTGGGGCCTCGCCGTCGTCCATCGGCTTGGTGCGCTCTGCTCACTGTGGTCAACGTGGTCAACATACGAGAGTCCTCGGAAGATGACTGTACGTGAGAGGGAGACAGTGGGGACGCACCACGCCCATGGAAGCATGCATGCAACTGCATCTTTTTACCCTAAAAATAATGTTTTCTCCCCTGACAGATGGGACCCACCAACTACATCTTTGCACGCAAGGAAGTGCGTCCTTATTACAGGCAAAAAAGTAATTCCCCCCTGACAGATGGGACCCAGCAACTCTATCTTCGCATGCAAGGAACTGCGTCCTTATCCTCCCTGACACCTGGGACCCACCCGGTCAAAGCGTACGTAGTGTTGTCTGTCTTGTCGTGAACATGTACATACATACTGGTCAATCGGTACTCTGCAATGATGAACCATGGCCGAGTAAGTAGTGGCACATGTCATAGTAGAACCCCCATGTAGCAGTTCAGGCTGTCCCGTCTAAACCGTGTACATGTATATACAGCCACACGCCAAAAAATACGGCCACGTACGTACATACGAGTGGGGTCTCGAAACGATTACTCACGCATACGGACGGCCAAGGCTCGTGTACATGGAGGGGCAACGGATGGCAGTGACGTTGTCCTGTTCATATTCAGCTAACCGGCTAGGTCAGAATGGGGGAAACAACGTTGTGTTCACCGGGAGCCAAGTGACTGAGTCGGAACACGTCCTATTCATCGGGAGGCAACATACTAGGTTGGAATGGGTCATGTTAAATGGGAGCCAACTGGCTTGGACGGAACAGGCGGAACAGGGTCTGGCGTACTGCAAAGAAGAGGAAAAGGCCTTGTGGTCGACCGCGTATGATCGAAATGGTGTCATTTTCATCGGGAAGGGTCTGGCGTACCGCCAAACGGAGGAAACGGACTTGTGTTCGAGCTCCTAAGGTTGAAACGGGGTGCTGTTGATCGAGAGGGGTGTGACATACTGCGAAATGCAGGAAACATATTTGTGTTGGAGTGCCTACGGTTGAAACAGGGGTCCTGTACATTGAGAGAGGTGTGGCGTACCGCAAAATGGGACTCCACGGGCTATTGTTCATCCACCGTCTACTGCCTTGCCAGCCTCCACAGGCTACTGTTCATCCACCATCAACTTCCACATGCCTCCACCTGCTATTGTTCATCCACCTTCGACTTCCTCCAGTCTCCACCAGCTACAATTCACCACAGGGTCCTATTCATCCAGCCTCCATCGGCTACTGTTCAACCAGCCCTCTCCACGGGCTACTGTTCATCCAGCCCGCCCCCGGCTACTGTTCAACTAGCCCTCCACCGGCTATTGTTCACCAGCCCTCCATGGGGTCCTATTCATCCACCCCAACCGGCTCGATCGGGGTCATGTTCATCCAGCTGCAATTGCCTCTATTACCACAGGGTCCTGTTCATCGAACCCCCACCGGACTGTTCATCCAACCCCCAACAATGCTCACTGTTCATCAAGAGGTAGCAGGTTCGACCCGCTTCAGTTAGCAGCAGTACCGAAGGATTCGCTCGGGTTCAGTTAACAGCCAGGGATCCATCACTAGGGTTTAGTAACGTAGCTAGTGCAATCGCTCGAGTTGACTAAACGAACTCCTCACTCGGTTCAGTTAGAGCCCAATGCCTCGCACACATGCACGTACGTGTACGAGAGAAAGGCGCAAACCTCCATGCATCGCTCGGCCCCGACCACCCATCGTAACCGGGAACTTCCCGAAATTTTCCTCGCCCTCGCTTCTACCATGATTTTTTCCGACATGGACGGCCCAAAGAATGTCATGTAGGCGCGTCTCCAGCCCGCCCAGGACGAAAAGCCCATTTTCTGTCATGATTTTTTGTCATGGAAGTAAGAGCCCACCACATCTATGATGATAGCGGGTTTTATCACAATTATCGTCACAGAAGTGTCATAAGCATGACAAAGATTTTTTCGTTCAGCCCAAAATGTCACGGATGTGTCTTTTGTTTGTAGTATCTTCAAGCTCATCCCAAAGCAGGATTACGTGATTGCATTTAGTAACCAAGATTTTGAGTTTGGAAACATTCATTTGCCACCTCTTGAGACTCATTCTCAATGTCTTAAGCTTATCTGCAATCCTAGCAGTAATGTGATCCTCCAGGAAGGTTTGTGCCAAGACAAATCCACACATTCCATAAAACCTTCCAACTCTAACCAGTAATTCTCAAACCTAAAAAGATTTGATTTTGGAATGGATGTTTTGATGGTAACTACACATGGGAGATGATCAGATGCAGTTCTAGCTAGAGGAAGCACCTTAGTCATAGGATAGTCAGATATCTAGTCCACATAAGGGAAAAACTAGTCTAGCTATTCAAGAAGTGGGGTGTCTTCCATGTTTGACCATGTAAACAATCTTTCTATGATACGCAGCTCCAACAGACCCAAATGCCCAATTATCTCGTTAAAAATAAAGATATCATTGAAATCCCCTCCAACCAAATTTCTATTACCCATGGACGTCATAAAATTAAAGTCCCCTAAAAGTAGCCAATTTTCTTCCAAAGGAATTTGCAAGTTATAGAGCCAAGTAAAAAATCATCTCTGGCTTCACCCTGGCAAGAACCATAGACAGAGAACAATGTCCATTTCTCATTATTCTGCCTGGAAACAAATTCAATTACCACAGCAAACTGTTGAACTTCTAATAAAGTCCCAACAAAAACAAAGAAATTCCAGACCACAAGGATTCCTCCTGAAGCACCCAGGGAAGCAGAATAGGCAAAGTAGTCAAACCTCTTTGGACAGAAGTTTTTAATTGTTCTAGAATCAAAAGAGGTGCATTTAGTTTCTTGTAAACAAGCAATAGCACATTGGCTCTCATCAATTTTTTGCCTAACAGCCCTCTGCCCAGTCTTAGCATTTAAACCCCTGACATTCTAACAGAGAACACTCCAATTTCTACAAGGCTTACTCATTTAAAAACATCATCATAAGGTCTACAAACCACATGACACACAATGTCACATGCCCATAAAACACATATAAGTCTGGTCCACCAATATTACATAAAAGTTTTCCACAATATAAAAGCCATAAGAAGGGAAGATAAATAGCACACTTAGGGGCTTGCCAGACCTAGAAAGACATGAACACACTATTAATTAGAAGTAGTGTTTCCAGCATTAAGAGGATTCACCATAAGTGCATCCACTGTTAGGAGCTTTGCATCAATTTCAAGCTCTTTCCCAATTGCCTGGAGATGACTGACTGGAGTTGCTGGAGGGATATCTGCATGTGCAGGGTCATCTGGCATCTCAGTAGAGAGGTCTTGGCCTTGGGCTTCTTTCGATTGGGCTGCAGGGCCAACTCCTGGAAGGTGGGCTCGATCCCATCACGCTGAACAGAACTTCTAGTGCACCTTCTGACAGATGTTTCCACAAGTGGAGTTGGTGCCAAAGGCTTGCGTGGCCTCCTTTCTTTTCTGCTCAAAACAGTGGGGGAAACAGCCCACGTGGTTGATTCCTTCTCAATATTCTCAGAATAAAGTGCCCGAGCAATAGACCTAGCTGGTTCCTGCTCCTTCCAGGTAAGCAGAGGGAGAGCATCCTAACTGAATGCGAACTCCCAGTTTCTCTTGGACAGAATCATAGGAGATGTAGGCTGGAACATCAAAGATTTTGGCACTTCAAAGACTGTGGGTGCTTCCAATAAATTTTCAAAAGAACTCCTCCAAACCATCTCAGGAGGCAAAGGGGGCCCAAAAGGGACAACAACAGACTCTATCTCTAAGGATGGTAGTTTGATCAGAGGAGGTTGATAGACTATAATTGCCCAATTGTTGGCGTTCACCTCTGCCTGCACATCCACCATAAGGACATCTTGATTTTCAGGCTAGTCCTCTTCAATTGCAATCACTAGAACTGGTTGCACCTTTTGCTGAGTCTTAGAACTAGGTTGAGCAGATAGATCCACAACCATTGACTCTTGGTGTTGAACTCTTGGTTGTTCATCAGGTTCGTTCCAATTACCCCAATTATCATCTTCCAGTTCATTATGTGCTGACTGTTCTGGAGGGGGAGGGGGGACATCATTCCATCCTAATGCAGGATATGGAGGCAAAATAAATGGAGGCATCTTAGGGAAGGGCACACCAGGCACGGGATGAGGATTGCCATCGATGGGCATCCAATCCTCATCCTGGGGCATTTGCTCAGCGAAGTTAGCACCAAGAATGTAAAGTGGCATTGTCCATGGTACTCTAGCACCTCCCCAAGCCGCATAATCCATGAAAACCACATCCCTCGGCACAAGAACATCTTCTGGGAAGGAGGCAAACACCAGAGTTCTAACCAAGTAAGTGTTCACAGCTGCCCTGATGCATTCAGTGTTACGAAGATCCAGAGGGATTCCCAAGAACATAAGAAGACCCTGATGAAAACCCTGAGCACCACGAAAAGACTCTCCGTCATCATGCTTCATGAAGCGGAAAAAATGATCATTGCCAAGAGCTTGAGGCGGCAACTTCAGCAGCGAGTAACGGACCGCAACATCCCTGAGCACGGAAAGACCAACAACACGAATCCATGGCTGCCCAGACCTCATAAAAACCTCATGCGCTTGCAGCCATTGAGCTACTTCCTCCCTAGTAGCACCAATCTGATCAAACGACCGAATAGGCATTACTTCAGCGAGCATGAACTCTTCGTGGCGGCGCATAATCGGGGTATGTGGCGTCCCAAAAGTCCGAGGCACTCGAGATTCCCCGCCATAGATGCTATGATGGCCCACCAGCATGTACAACATCAGATCAAGGTGGACGTTGGCCATAGGAGCAGGGCTAGGAGAAGATGGACTCGCCACAGATGGCGAGCTTACCGGCGGCGATGGTGTCTCTGGTGGCGCAGTCGATGGAGTCTTGGGGCCGGGGATGATGGAACTGGTCGATTGGGTAAAATCTGTGTCAGAGAGATATTCCCGCTGCCACCTGAACGATCCTCGGAAGTTGCAACATTACCGGGATCTGGATGCCAAACCAAACCCAAAATCTTAGCAAATCTATTACAATCCTTTTTAATATTCCCAACCCATGAGCAAGCATTACATCAAAGCTTGGATGTGCACACTGAGGCAAAATGGCCCTTCCTTAAGAATTTCTTGCACGTATGAATTTCATCAACCATTTCCGAAACCATATTATCAAAATCATCTTGTGCCTAATAAGAAGATGGCATATCAAATGTCCCATTAGAGTGTGCAGGCTCGGTCTGGCCCATGGCACACACATTTAATGGCCCAGCTTGGCCTGTAACGTCCACATTTGAAGAAACAAGATTCCCGCCCGGAGAGGACGGCGCCCGATCAGCCGGAGCAATCAAATCTTGCACCGTACCAAAAGAGATCGATGGCATCATCGACGTCCACCATAGATTGGCCGGCAGCGTTAGATGAATGACCACCCTCTCATGCCTAGGAATCGCATAACCCGCGATTTTGGTAGTTTCAATGCAATTTTTAGTGGCCGGATAGCGATAATCATGACAAGACGGATAGTTTTTGAAGAATGCAAAGGATATTTTCTTGGAAATAGATCGATCAGATCTAACTGAGGACTTTACCGGCTTGGAATGCATAGCTAACAAACCAAGAGCAGCACTTCTTTTTTGAGGGACTCACAATGATCCATTCAGCATCACATTTCAATTTCCAAATCTTAAACTCATGAGCCAATTTGGGCCACTGTTACCCCGTAGATGAAAGTAACATTTGAAACGATCACATGAGAAAGATCTAAGACTGAGAATAATCATTGCTACTGCCTTGCAGGAGACATGAAATCCAAACACCTTATCTTTGATAGAGAAAACCACAAACTCAATGCCCGAACCACCAATGGCAGCCTCAAGTGTCGCCGCCATTGAATCCACATTGAGGCGAAAATCATGACGACCAAAAGAGACCACCATGGTAAAATAGCCCATGTCATCCATGGGGTGCACCGAAAAACCAGTAGATTGGAAAACCTTATCTCCAAAAACCTAACCCTTGGAGAAATTCAAGCCAAGGGTAGATCCATCATTTGAGCACATAGAAGATGGGTATGAGCGCCTAGATCCCAAGACGCCGAAGAGATCTATTGGAAAGAAACTAGAATTTGGTGGCCAGTGGAGGAGATCGCTGCAGGTGGTGGAGGTCGCCGGGGTGGGGGTGGGAGAGAGCCATAATTATGTTTTCCCTTTGAGATTTCATTTTATTGGATTGAATACTTTTATGGACTTGAGAGCACTTGATATATGTCTGGCATATGAATACCCGTGGTGACAATGGGGTACTATATTGATTCACTTGAGATATGTTTTGGCACTCAACTCGCGGATTCCCGAGGTGACATTGGGGTAATCTATGCATAGGGGTTGATGCACATTCTCATCTTTTGTTTCTCCGGTAGAAATCTTGGGGCACTCTTTGATGTTCTTTGTGTTGGATTGAGTATTATGAATATCAATTTGCTTTGGTGTTATTTTAGTACGAACTCTTGATAGATCTATCAGAAAGAATAACTTAGTGTTATTTTAGTACGAACTCTTGATAGGTCGATCGGAAAGAACAACTTGTTGTTATTTTAGTACGAACTCTTGGATTGTCACACCCTGATTTTCATGGCACAACACTTAAGATGATAAATCATGATAAATTGTGGTTTGGCAAAAACTTTTTGTGTGTTTTGGTCTTTGCTTGATTTGATTTTGTCTACTGTTTGCTAGTGCTCCAAAAATCAAATAAATCCTCCAACTCTTATACTCCTTCTCCTTGATCCAAAACTTCTGCCCAATGATCATGCCATGTGTATAGGACATAAAAATAATTTCTTACAAAAATAAGTTGGCCAAATAGTATTTTCAAAAATTAGTTTTTCAAAAACCCCTGAATTGAGGTTTGCACTGCAAGTACTTAATTAAGGGCAGTAAAAATCTTTCAAAAAATATATTTGACTCCTATTAGATATAGGATACCCATAAACCATAAAAAGATGATTTTAAAAGTTATTTTACTATTTTATTTAAAAGCTTTTTCTTAAGGCCAGAAATGGTCTTTAATAGGTTAAAATTATTTTTATGCTTGAAAAATATTTGTGAAAATTTAGAGAAACTCAGTGGACATATATTTCCCATATATAGGAGTTTCAACACATGGACATGTTCAAAATATTGGTCAAATCCCTCAAATACCCTTTCTGGATATTTCAAGCTTTTGAAATATTTACAAAGGAAATATTCTCCAAAAATTCCAAGAAAATTCTAGCATGTCACATATGACATGTTTGATGATCTTGACAAGTATCATGTCATGGAGAATAGTATAACCCCATGAAATCCCCTCAAAACCATTTCTGTCCATTTTGAAGTTTGAGCAACTTTACATTGCCAAACATGTCCAAATTCTCTCAAACCTTGTGTACATGATCAACTGGTCTAATAATTCATCTAGACCAAATGGCACAAGTTGGAGAACAAGTTAACTTGATCAAAGAGCCCCAAAACCCTCTCTGACCAGAATCAAATTTGAACAATTCTACATTACCAACTTTCTCTCCTTGATTCCAAATTTTGTGAGCAGGATCACATGACCAAATGAGGCCACCACACCTAGTGGTGCATCAAGGAGAAGTGATTTGATCAACTAGATCTACACAAGTTCATTTCTGCCAAATTCTAGGGTTCACAAAAGTTGCATTGGCAACTTTGCCCAAATGAACTCAAGATTGGTGGAAGGCCCTAATTATGTGTACCATTTGACCCTGTCAAGCCTCATGTCAAGTGGAGTTCATCTTCCTGCCCAAACCACCATCAAACACCTTCTGGCAGAAATTAAAAATGTATGTTTTGTCCACTTCCACTAATCTCCTTGAGCCCTCCTTTTTACCACAGCCCCTCCTAGTCCTCTACCTCTGGTGTGCTTCCCTGCCCGAGAAGCAATGATGAAGGGGGGCAGGGACCCATTTTTCTTCTCTGGGCAGCAGCATTATCCCTCTCTCTCAGCCTCTCTCTCCCTCCTTGGCATTCTAGAGCATCCAAGGCTCTCCTCGGTTTTTTCCCACACCCCCTGCAGCTGCCACACAAAAGTGGACGCTGAGTCTGTGTGGAAAAGCCGCCAAGATGACGGCCAAAGACGCCTCGAGCACGCCTGCCCTCCCGACCGCTGACACGACGCCCGCCCACCTCGAGCCTCCCTCGCGCCCAATGAGGTGTCTCGACGTCCGCAACACGCCACCATCCTGCCCCCTCCTCTTTCCCTCTCTCTCACCCCCTGCGGCGCGTGCCCAGAGCCGCCCGGCTCGGCCAATGCCCGGCCTTGCCCCGCTCCCTCTCTCTCTCTTCCTGGCACCCTACGCGACTCCCACGAACGCCGTAGACAGCTCCTCTCCCTCCCTCCTGGCCTCCCGAGCCGTTGCCGCGGCCACCCGTGCGTCGCGTCCACGGTGAGCTACGGTTCGGCTATTTAAGGCCACCCCGAGCCCCCTCTCGACTCCTTTGCCTCTCTCTCCCTCCCAGAGACCCCTGGACCAACTCACTCCTCTCCCCGTGCCCTCCATCCATCACAACGGCCGGGCGCCGCCGTCGGCTCCGCCTAAATCCGGCTATCCCGAGCCTCTCCTCTCTCCCTAACCACTCTAGTACCCTCATACCACCACCTCGAGGCCCTCCGTCACCGCTGTTCATCCTCGAACGCCACGCTGCGTGGCAAGATGGCCAACAACCTCCTCCGCTGCCACCTGTGCCATCGCTGCCGCAGCTCCTCCACGGGCGTGCGTAGTACATGGATGGTTGCGGATTGGCCTCTGAAACACGCCGGTGGGCGGAGCGTCGCCGAGACGCTGTAGCCCGGCAATCGCCGGGCGGGAGCCGCTCCTCCCAGCGTCCGAGCGCTGCTGGAGGTTGAAGGCGACTGCACTGGGCCCGCAAGGCCAGCGACCCTGGGCGGGCCCTCGCCGCTTAAGTGGAAACGGCTTGGCAAAGACGCCTTCGACGTCATTGTCGTCAGTCTGCATGGCCGAGCACTGGCCGCCCACGGTCTATATGTCGCCCGTGCGCAGGATAAGGTTAAAGCCTTATTTCCTTTTTTTTCTTTTTCCAGAAACTTGTAAAATCCATAAACAATTCAAATGGACTCCAAATTTGATGATTCAAATTTCTAGTGACTCTATAAATCATGATCTACCTGGTGGTGCAACATGCACATTTTTCCAGAGACCTTTTCTTCACAAATATTTACCAAATCCTATTTTCCTATTTCTGTGATGAACTTTAGAAAATCACAGAGAGCTCAAACTTGATCCAAATTCCATGATTCAAATTCCTAGATGCTTCTAAGTTCATAACTTAGTTTATGAACATTTTTCTTAATACTTTCTGTACCCCACAAATTAATGAGCCATTTCTTCATGCTTGTCAACTTTGCAAATCCATAGAATATTCATTTGAACTCCAAATCCAGTGAAACCAACTCCTAGATGTTTCTGAAATCATGGTTTGTTAAATGGGTACCTTTGCTCATTTTTCAAAGACATGTTTCTGTACACTTCTTGCAAACCCATAAACCCCTTGATTCCATCATATTGAAATGTTCAGAGATATCCACTGATCCAATTCCAATGAAACCACTCTGGTTATTTTTCATATAACCGAGATGTCCTAGAAAAGTCAAATTAATATTTTTGGAGCACTTATATTCCTGCCTTGTTGTGTTGCTTATTGTGATTGTTTCCGACATTAGTTGACGGAAGTAGACGGAGTACATGGAGAAGGACCGTAAGATTTCAAGACTCGGATGAACCAGTAAGCAGCCCTTTGACCATGTCCATGAAACCCTTTTTATGCATGTCATATATCACTTATTATTGTTGCATCGGAATCATGATGAGATGGTAAACCATTTGTCCTGGTTGCCTCACTTCCTCATTGATACTTGCATTGTGCATGACCCTACCTCCTTATGAGGGCTATGCCGGTGGGAGTAGATAGGATGCAAAAATAGTTGCTACGCAAAAAGGGACGGGGGTATGCATGGTGATGGAGGCAAGTATGTTCCCAAAGACATTTTGAAAACCCCGTCGGGTGCCACTAATGCCCGAGGGAGATGTTGAGCTAGGTAACCACTTGACAAAGAAGTGGTGTACTGGAGAAGGATATGTGAGTGCGGTTTCAAAAACGGATTGGTTTAAGTTAGGCCGTTATTCCAACCTTACATGCGCAACCACTCTACCCTTGTATGGGAAAGGGCATTATTGATTACCTAGGCCGATACTAGCTTGGAGCCCGTGACATTAGTGACGGGGAGAGTTGGTGCTCTCTCTCGACGGGTCGTGCTGTAGGGCGGCCAAGAACATTTTTATGGGGCACCGGACACACCGCTGGTACCCCGTGCGCTGGTATGTGATAAATATGGGAGCAAGGCTCCACGAAAATGTTATGTGGAATGTGGTCACGGGGTTATCGCTAATCGAGTGGACTCCATGTTAGTGTCGTCTAGGGAAAGATAGTGATCGGGTGCTTACCCCGGGTACTTGAGTTACCGCGGGTCGTGGATGACACGGAAGTTCCCCGGATCTGGTGGGTAAAGTGTGCAACCTCTGCAGAGTGTAAAACTATTCGAATAGCCGTGTCCACGTTAAGGACAGTTGGGTAACCGCCCTTGGGCTACGTCCATATGTTTACAAAACCTGTTGAGTATGTATGGACGAGTGGGGAGAACTACATGGGTTAAGTCCAAGGACTTGACATGATTGAGTTGGGTTGGTGCCCACTCCATTTATGTTAATATCTATAACTTGTCCTCAGGGATTACACAAATCCTCTTGATGCATGCTATGCAAGTTGTTGAACATGTCATTGCACTCAAAACTAGCTTTCTGCAAAAATTTACCTATATCATGCATTGTTGAATCTTGAACCAAAACATGGGTTGCTTTAAGTAGTACATTCAAAGTACTCATTGGCTTGCCACCGTTATTTTATTGACTGTGCATGAAAGAACATGATATAATGAAGAGTACCTCGGTGACGAACATGCGAAGCTAGGACGCTTCCAAATGTAATGCCCGTGTAGGGTTAAGGCGTATGGCATGGGTCCAAGTTGTTATTGAAGATTTCCGCTATGATGATATACTCAAGACTTGACCATAATGGTCCTACTTGTGTAAAACGGTATGTATGGATGTAAGACTCTTGTTATTCAGCTTCGTGTTCGGTGAGCATTGATCTCTCGATCATCAGACACGCAGTATTCGGTGATCACGACTTATGAGTCGGGGTCCCCACAGAGCTGGTATCAGAGCCATCCTGACTGTAGGAAGCCTTAGTTAGCATGGTCGTTAGTTAGGGTAAAACTATTTCCAAAACTACTACTAGTTTCCAAAACTATCTAAACTTCTCTTCCTTCCCGCTTTTTCAAAACTAAGGTATACTTCCCCATCGATCTCTTCCTTCAAAACTATTGCAAACAACTAGAACCCTTATGCCCCTGACCACTGGATTCCTTGTATTCCTCGTGGATAATCTAGAAGGAAGATGCCTTGCCAGACATTCACCCACATCTCCTGAACACAAGATTGGCGACATCACAACAAGACGATACCAGCAGAAGATACACCCTCGAGGAATGAGGACCTGCAGACCCAGGAGATGGAGACACCCTTGACGCTGCCCCAGGATGATGCAACCTTGGCCTATGATGACCAGGGCATGGGATATGCAAGATCATGATATACATCGCTAGTAGAGCAACCCTGTCCTTATCATTGTTGCATCGGCAACCACCGTGGATGAGAACCTAGCCATTTGGTCCGCCTCACTATAGTGATCAGAAAACGGTTCTCTCTTCATTCCCCGCTCTCGGTGACGACATCGCAACAAGATATCCGGCAGATTGGATCTCTACTATGCCTTGTTAGTGTCATTACATAAAAGATTGCCTACCTGGTACACTCGACGCCTTAGAAGGCAAAAGGGATCGTCATGATTAAGAAGACAAGAGGAGACCATGTCAATGCCAGCTCCAAGGAGCCACCTTCACCCCATCACTCCAACAAAGTAGAAGTTGTTGAAGACTCTTCAAGCTCAACCGGGATCGTTTCATCGAACAACTACAAGAGACGTAGCAACACCTGAGGAAAACCCGGAGCACTACACGAGGCACAAGGCACGACTACTGAGTCCGAGGACCCCTAGGGTAGGATAAGTCGTGTACCCCCTATGCGCAGTCGAGTCCGTATGATGGTTCGAATAGAACCATGACTGTGTGTTGCTTGTTTTTATTTGTTTGTGTTTTGATATCAGTCGCCCTTTTTTCCCTAGGCAAAAAGTACATGACTATATCACCTTACTTATCTTAATGCATGTGTTTGGCCCTTTCGGCACTTGTTGTTTGCACCTGCACTATAGAACCCCCTTTTAGGCATCCCCCTCCTCTATGCTACTTTTCCCTCTCATCTCTCTCCTCAACTGAAGGCTAGCAAGACAAGGTACACCAAGGATTCTACTTGACAACCAACTAGCAACAAAGACTTCGCTACAATCTCCACGACCAAGTGCAACCTCAGAGAATTAGGTTTAACCTTCAAGATTAGGGATCCACTCCTAGACCCTTCAAGACTTCACAAGATACCCCAAATAATCCTTAACCATGTGCTTAACCCACGTAATTGCAAGAGAACTAGTTAGGCCTCAAGAATCTTGCACAAAGACCGGGTTCATTATGGAACTAGTGGATGTAATGAGCAAGCACATTATCATCCTAAGATAGCACCAAAACCGATGACGCCATAGGAGAGACCAATTTGGGGATATAGGAACGGAGGACAAATGACTTGATGAGTTTATATCGTAGACCCCGGGAATTGACTGAGACTTTGGTAGATCACGGGGCTTTCATGTTGGTAGATGAACTTGGTGGGATCATGATTATAGATTAGCATAGCTTCCATTATCCCTGAGTAGATTGGATTTATAGGACAATTATGATCGCAAGCTGAAACTCCTGGAAGTGCCAAGATTTGACTTGATCAGATGATATTGATAGGAGATAGTTGATATCACGTAAATAACTTGAGGGAGACATGTAGGAATTCCTCGTTGGACATGAGATTTTGATTAAGTAGGTTACCCTAGTGGAGTATGTTTGCTGAGTAATTTTACTTGGTTTGGAGTAAATTGGATTTAGACTGATGATCTTGATCATGATACCATGTTTCTCGGTGGACCATAACTAGGAGATTGGAATAATTGTCAGAATTTATTTGGGGATCTATATTGTCGGTGTACTAAAGTAGGGGTACCCTAGTACCCCGAACTTGTGCATCGGGCAACAGTAGCCCCTGCTGCAAGCCTCGCCGGGCGTCCGCCAAGACCCTCCGCCGCCTTTCAGAAGACAAAACCCCGGCAAGAGGAGCTTGCCGGGAAGGCCCCTCTAGGCATGACAAGGCCGCGGCAAGAGGAGCTTGTCGGGAAGGCCGCTCCAGGCACGCAGAAGACAAGGCCCCGGCAAGAGGAGCTTGCCGGGAAGGCTCGGGGCGCGACAAGTCTCCGGGCGCGACAAGGATTCAGTCATGCAAGGCGCTTGCCGCTGCATGCAAACTCTCTCTCCGTCTCGCTCCAGCTCACCCAGCGACGTGTCGCCATGGGACCGCTCCATGGGCGCTGGTCGAGCGGTTGTGCAGCCAGCGGAGAGCAGCGATAAGCGGCGGCCGACAGGCTCGCCATCGTGGCGAAGCGGAGGCGCACTGACGGCCTCTCAGTAATCGCTTTGGGCGACAACGACGGGCATTTATTGCTTTTGTCCCTTGCCGTCGAAAGTTAGGTATTTTGCAATCGCATAATCGCTCAAGTAGGTGTACCAACCCCTGTTTTTACATTTGTACCCCCGCCTATGTTGCCACCTGTCGGAGACCCCTTGAGCATATAAAAGGAGGCCCGAGTGCAACGTAGAGGGGGTTCCGCGAGGTAGAGAAGGGTTCGGTTCGCATTTTTGGCAAGGTTCGGCTAGTTCGGTCCGCTCGACCGCCGTAGTCTAGATACACTCACGCTAGGTTTTGTAGCTCGCATTGCTCCCTAGCAAGAACACAATAGATCAAACAAGCAGCAGTAGGAGTTTTATCTCTCCGGAGAGCTCCGAAGATGGGTAAACCACCCGCGTGCATCGCCTCAATCCGCTCTTCGTGCGACCTCCACCCTCCGAACCACAAGGCCTGCTCCGCCGCCCCATAGGTGTCCGTGGGTACGATCAGCCTCCTCGACATCTTCGGGCGCGCTGTAGGGGCGCCGAGGCCGTGTGAATCCGATCCGGCGCTCACGCGAAGCGGCGCTATCAACACCTTTCTCAACATGCCACCGAAGAAGAAGGCTTGGCGGCAGCTGAGCCGTCCGCATCGCACTCCACCCTCACCGCAGCAAACGGGTGGTGGGGCAGACGCCGCGGAGGGACGGGCGCCGACGAAGGTGTTTCGCGACGCTGCTAAGTCCAAGGACAAGGCACCGCAAACCTCGGCGTTCACAAGCATCCCCCGCGCCCATCTCAGAGACGCGGGACCAACAACGCCATGGCGTTCACAACACCATACGCTCGCTGGATCGAGACCCTCAAGACCAGCATGCGCGCCAACATGTCGGGCGCTTAGTGATATACGGTCGCCGGACGGGCGCTGCTCCTTCTAACATAGTTAGAAGTCCGAGCGTGTCCCGCCTCGCACCGCTCTCCAATGCCACCTACTACTCCAGCAGAGATTCGGCGAGCTCAGCTGCTCCTCGACTACCCTCCAACGGCCGACAAGGTCGACGAGTGGAGGGCCACTATCCAGAGCCTCATCGGCTTTGCCAACGGCGACGCCCCGCGGCAGCCAACCCCATCGTTGCCGCAGCGAGACGACAAGGCACGAGCCGGTGGCGACGAGACTGTCGGAGGTGCAACCACCGTGCACTCTCCTCCAAGAAGGCCAAGATCGCCGAGCCAGCGGATCCATCTCGACAGCGACTCCACCGCGTCGTCAGATCCGCGCGCTCGCCGCGACCAACGCCAAGTTCTTCATGAGCGACAACAAGAGGACGCTCGAACTCGCATCGAGCGCCGAAGAGAAGCGCGACGTCAGTCCGACAAGCGCGCTGGGCCTTCTGTTGACATGCACGCGCCGGAGGGGCCAGCGACTTGTCAGACGCTGTAGGTTGCCCCGCATTCACTCGTGAGCTGCGGCAAGTCCAAAGGGCCCAGCCAGAAAAACTTCAAACCAGACGCGTCTTGGAGAAGTATGATGGCAGGACGCACCCGTCGGAGTTCCTCAGATCTACACCATCGCGTGCAGGCTGCGGGGGACGGGACGACAAGATCCTCGCCAACTACTTCCCGCCGTGCTCAAGACCAACGCCGATCTTGGCTCATGCACTTGCCGGACAGCTCCATATCCTCTTGGCAGATTCGTGCCATCAGTTTGTTGGCGCCTTCACAGGTGGCCACAAACCCCATGGCCAAGAGAGTGACCTTCACTTGCTCGCCCAGAAGGAAGGAGAGTCCCTACGCAAGTTCATCCAGAGATTCAGCCGCGTGCACTACAACATCCTGCACGCCCACCCCGCCAAGGTGATCAGCGCATTTCATCGTAATGTGCGGAACCGCAGGATGAGAGAGGAGATGGCGATGAGCAAAGTCAAGGGCGCTGCTGAGTCAGACGCCTTTGGCCGACAAGTGTGCACGCTACCGAGGAAGGGAGGAGACTCCCATGAGAGAATGCGTAAGCAGATCTCGACAAGTTGATGACACCGCCCGGCAAAGAAGGGCCGGGCGGCGAGGCAACAGAAGAAGAAAAGCAGAGAAGTGCTAGTTGTAGAGCAGTCCGGCAACGGAGGCGGCGACAAGAACGCCAAGGCTGGTGGCTCCGGCAAGGAGGTTGCCGCTGACGCCAACCACCAGTCGGTGGCGGCCGCCGACAAGCAGGATGGCTCCGGCAGGCAATACTGCAAGATCCACCGCACCAAGGGCCACGATCTCCAGAGCTGCAAGAAGGTTGAGCAGCTCGTCGAACAGCAGAGAGATGAGTACGAGCGGCGAGACAAGGAGAAGGCCCAGGAAGGTGCTGGGGGAGCAAGCAAGAAACGTCCCGGCCGGGGAGGACACCGCGACAAGGCCAAGCAGCGGCAAGGAGATCGACCTCCCCGCGGCCGCGACAAGGATGAGGATGATGACGACGACAAAGACATGGAAGACGACGACGCCGACGAGCAGGAGTTTCAGAAAGCCACAGAGGTCCTTTGCGTTGACGGAGGTGCTTCTCGCATACCTCCCACCGCCAACTCAAGCAATGGATGCGGAGGTCAATGCAGCGGAACCATCCGTAGAGTCGCCAAGCCTCAAGTGGTCCAAGACGCCTATCATTTTTGATATTGAGGACCACCCCGATCGCATAATCATGGTCGGGTGTTTGCCGATGTTGGTCTCTCCAACCATCCGCAACCTCAAGGTCACAAAAATGTTAGTTGACGGCGGGCCGGCTTGAATCTGATCTCCTCCATGGTGCTCCAAAAGCTTCAAATCCTCGACAAGCGAGCTCGAAGAGACCTGAACCTTCCAAGGAATCAATCCGGAAGGAGCAAGTCAAGGGGAAGATTACGTTGTCGGTCACATTTGGCAGCGAGCTGAACTTCGTAATCGAGAGGGTTACGCTTTGACGTCGCCGATTTCCCATTGCCTTACAATGGGATACTTGGCCGCCCAAAGACTCGCCAAGTTCATGGCAGCCTCTCACTACGCCTACAACCTACTCAAGATGCCGGGCCCGATAAGCGCCATCTCCTTCCATGGCGACAAGAAGGATGCCCTTATCTGCAGGCCGACAAGATCTTCCGGGATGCAGCAGCCGCGACAGATTGCCAGACACTTGCCGCTGAAGCTCCCGGGGGGAAGAAGACCAAGTCCAAGTCCGGCAAGGGCTCTGATGCTCACTCCGGCAAGCGCGCCTCTTCGGAGTGCTGCGCTACCGTCGAGGACGCACCATCGAGCTCCACCGACAAGTGCAAGAAGATGGTGGCTCCGCCGAAGACCAAGAAGGTGCCCGCCAAGGAGGACGACGCTGGTGGTACCTTCACCATCAGTGCCTCTCGACCCCAAATAGGAAGGCGCGCTTTGCTTTCCTGGGCGAATGTCGACGTGTTTGCATGGCAACCGTCGATAACCCCGGTGTTCCTGTGAAAGTGATTGAGCACCGCCGCCGCTTGTCCTCGCGCGCGCCCGTCAAGCAAAAAGTCATGAAGCAAGCAAAGGAGCGCCAAGAATTCATAGTCGAAGAGATCAAGAAACCGGAAGCAGGCCTTGTCGAGGAGTGCTCCATCCCACGTGGCTGGCCAATCTCGTAGTCGCCAAGAAGGCAAATGGGAAATGGAGACTTTGTATTGACTTCACAGATGTTAATAAAGCTTGTCCCAAAGATCCATTTCCCTTGCCGCGCATTGACCAGATTGTTGACTCCACGGCTGGATGTGATTTGCTTTCGTTTCTTGATGCCTACTCAGGATACCATTAGATCTTCATGGCTGAAGAAGATGAGGAGAAGACCGCATTCATCACACCATGCGGCACATACTGTTTCATACGGATGCCTTTCGGTTTGAAGAATGTTGGTTCAACATTTGCAAGGGTAGTCCATGGCGCTTTTGAGCCGCAAATGCACAGAAATGTAGAAGCCTACATGGATGACATAGTTGTCAAAAGCAAGGACAAAGCAACTCTGGTTCAAGATTTTGACGAGACCTTTGCAAATCTGCGCAAGATCAACCTCAAGCTCAACCCCGATAAGTTCGTGTTTGGAGTCCCGTCCGGCAAGCTTCTCGGTTCTTCGCTTCTCAAATGAGGGATTGAAGCTAATCCCGACAAGATCAAGGCCATTGAGCAGATTGAAGCACCAAAGCGTGTCAAGGATGTACGAAGACTTGCCGGCTATGCGTGGCTGCTCTCAAAGCAGGTTTATTTCTAGGTTCTGGAACGCTACTCGCCATTTTTCAAAATTTTGAAAAGGCAGGTCCAAAGAAATGGACTCCCGGTTGAGGCTGCGCCGCAGACTTGAAGTGATACTGCCCTCCACTCCAACACTTGTCGCGCTTAGGCCACAAGAGAAGTTGCTGCTATATATAGCGGCAACCAATCAAGTGGTTAGTGCTGCGTTAGTGGCGGAGAGGGAGGCGGATGACGAGCCAAAGAATCGCGGCAAGCACATCCAATGACAAGGGGGGCTTCACGACAAGCTCGTCCCGACAAGGACGAGTCCGAAGACGCAAGAACAGATACATGTAAAAGGATGGTGCAGCCCAGTTTACTTTTGTCAGTTCCCTCTTGCGAGGGGCTAGGTCAAGGTACTCGTGTGCAAAACTGCTTTTCGGCATCCTCATGGCCTCGAGAAAGCTGTGCCATTACTTCCAAGCACATGAGATCACAGCTTGTCACCGCTTCCTCAAGAGGATACTGCAGAATCCAGAAGCGACAGGCAGGATTGTCGAGTGGGCACTGGAGCTGTCAAGCTTTGGTCTCAAGTTTGAGAGCACATCAACTATCCAAAGCAGCGCCTTGGCAGAATTCATAGCAGAATGGACGCCAACGCCAGATGAAGAAATTCCGGAGACGAGCATTCCCGTCGAAGAAGCAAGCAAAGAGTGGATGATGTACTTTGATGGTGCCTTCTCGCTGCAAGGCGTCGGTGCTGGCGTGCTGCTTATCGCACCCACCGGAGAGCATCTCAAGTACGTCGTCCAGATGCACTTTCCCAAGGAGCAAGCGACAAACAATACTGCAGAGTATGAAGGTTTGCTTGCCGGTCTCAGGATCGCGGTGGACCTTGGGATCAAGAAGCTTATCGTCAGGGGTGACTCGCAACTCGTCGTCCGCCAAGTCAACAAAGATTACCAGAGTTCGTTGATGGAAGCCTACGTTGATGAAGTGAGGAAGCTAGAAGAGCACTTTGACGGCCTGCAAATGGAACACGTTCCAAGAGCTCAGAATGATATTGCTGACGGCCTGTCAAAGTGCGCTGCGCTTAAGTTACTTGTGGAACCAAGGATTTTCGTGCTCAAGCTGACTCAGCCAACCGTAACACCATCAACTGGACAGGACAAGAAGAGGAAGTTGGCCTCTGGTGACTACTTTCCGACAGAGCTTCCCGAAGCCGTCGTTGCAAAGGTCCCCAAGATCAACACCAACAGTCTTGAGGAGCAGCCTGCTCCGGCTGCACCCTGTGGTTTGTTTTGTTGAAGAACGCCCCGACAAGTCTTGCTCCGGCAAGCTTGTCGGGGAGCATCAAGCTCCGGCAGGGACGCAGGTTCTTGCCGCAGGTCGATGTTCCCGCAGCAGCAGATGTGCCTTTAGTCCTTGTTGTCGAGCCGCAGCTCCAAAGATGGGCGCAGCAGATTGTCCATTTCCTTCAGACATGAGAACTTCCCAAGAGCAGGAAGAAGCGGAAAGAGTAGCCCGGCAGTCAAGTATGTACCAGTTTGTCGACAAAGATACTGCATGTAAGAAGACTCAACGGTGTGAAATTGAAGTGTATTCCTGTGGAAGATGGACAAAAGCTGTTGGCAGAGATACATGGAGGCATATGTGCTCACCACATTGGCAAGAAGAGCACTTGCCGCAAAGCTTTCCTAAGAAGGTTTCTTCCGCCGACAGCCTCCGTGATGCAAATCGCACAAGTAACCAAGTGTGAAGCGTGCAGCCCATTCCAAACAGATACACCAGCCAGCTCAAGCTCTCCGGATGATCCCTTTATCCCGCCATTTTCGGTCCTGGGGTTCGACATCTCGGCCCCTTCCCCGAAGTTGTCGGGGCTTTGAGTACTTGTACGCCGCCATCGACAAGTTCACAAAGTGGCCGGAAGTGGAAGCAAGGAGGAAGGTGACAAAGACAACGGCCGATCAAGTTCTTCAGGTCGATTGTTTGCCGTTTCGGGATCCCTAACAGGATCATCACCGACAACGGCACACAATTTACGAGTCGCACCTTCATGCAGTCCGTCCAAGACCTTGGCGCCAAGGTCTGCTTTGCTTCTGTTGCTCACCCGAGAAGCAACGGTCAAGCAGAGAGGGCAAACGCTGAAGTGCTGCGCGGACTCAAGACCAGAACTTTCGACAGGCTGCACAAGTGCGGAAGAATCTGGATCGAGGAGCTGCCGGTGGTTCTTTGGTCGATCAGAACGACGCCAAATCGAGCCACCGCCGTGCACCCTTTGCTCTAGTCTATGGAGCAGAGGCAGTTCTCCCACGGAACTCGTATACGGGTCGCCTCGAAAGTGCTCGCTTATGATGAGCTTGAGCAAGAGCAGCTGCGACAAGATGACGCTACCGCTCCTTGAGGAGGATCGTCTTCAGCCGTCGCGAGCCGCCGCTACCCAAGCTCTGCGTCGCTACCATGGCCGCAGGGTTAATTCCGAAGTCTCGAGGAAGGCGACCTTGTTCTTGGCGCGCCATCCGCCAAGAATTCAAACAAGTTGACGCCTTGAAGTGGGAAGGCCCTTATCGGGTGAAACGAGTCACTAGGCTCAAGGCGCTGTCCGCCTTTGAGACCGAAGATGGCATTCCGTGAGCAACTCCTGGAACATTGAGCACCTTCGTAAGTTTTACCCATAAGGCGCGGTTGTCGGGACCCGTCCCGGCAACCACCTTTTGTACAAGTCTTGCCGCTGTTGCATGTGATCCTTTGTACAAAGCCGGGCGCAGACCCCGTGCATCAGTAAAGCCCATGTGTTGCGCACAACCCGTCAAGTTCATGCTTTCATCAATTTATTGCATGTTTTGGCTAACACTTTGTGCAGCAACCATACCCGGTAAGCAGAATCGAGCCACTGGGCTCCATAACGTTATTTCCTCTTCTTTCTCTTGCCGCAAAGAAAGGGAGGCTCCCTCGCGCACAAGTTAACCAGGGGGGAAGGAGGAGATAATAATATTGTGGACCAGAGCACCGCTCGAGGAAGTCTCACCTCATCGGGAAGCAGGAGACAGAAAAGCTAAGTTACCAAAGTCTGAGCAATCAATTTTTAAATTTTCAAGTTATTTTCCTCGAACGGTAGTACTTTGTATGGAGAACCCGTGCGCAGAGGAGCCAACTCGCCGGCTAGTCGCGCCCTTACTTTGTTTCGAGTCCGCTCAACAACTTAAGTGAGCTGCGACTAGACGCTACAAGGTTGCTTGTCGGAGGCGGCACTGCCAGCAGGCTGCTGACGTTCCGCACTCAGCGCTCGCGGCAAAAGTGCCTGCACCGGCAAGTCCCCTAAATGCGAGGGGCGTAAACGCATAAAGCCGTAAATCAAGTAGAGGAAATAACATTGCATCGATCGATTCAGATCGAAATAAATTTTAAGGTTATATTCCTTGAACGACCGCGCTTTGTATGAAAAACCTGCGCGGAGGAACCAAATCGTGATCGGCCGCGCGCTTCTTACTTTGTTTCGAGTCCGCTCAACAACTTAAGTGAGCTGCGATTAGTCCGCGACAAGGTTACTTGTCGGTAGCGACCCCGCCAGTCAGCTGAAGTTCCGACTCGGCGCCATGCGGCAAGGGTGCTCGCACCGCAAGTTTCCACTGAAAAGCGAGGGCAATAACATACAAAGCCAAGAGTCGAGTAAAGGAAGTAACGTAGCAACGTTGCCCAGAATAAAGTTATATTACAAAAATAACTTATCGCGGCAATCGCTGAATCGCCCTCGAATCAAATAACAAATAAGAGGAGAAGAAGGGCGCGGCACCCAAGCCCCGCAAGCCAGAGTTGCCGGGCTGCGGCAAGCCGAGTTGCCGGGCTGCGGCAAGCCGAGTTGCCGGGGCTGCGGCAAGCCGTAGTTGCCGGGGCTGCGGCAAGCCGAGTTGCCGGGGCTGCGGCAAGCCGTAGTTGCCGGGCTGCGGCAAGCCAGAGTTGCCGGGGCTACGGCAAGCCGGAAGTTGCCGGGGGCTGCGGCAAGCCAGAGTTGCCGGGGGCTGAGATATCAGATAAGCCCTTCGTCCCTTTTCAAACATCCCTTTTTCATTAAAAACATTCTACTCGGGTACAATCCGTGGAGAATGAAAAACATGAAAGGGAAAATTACAAGCTTTAAATGCGGATAAGGCCCGAAGGCTTACAAATTAAAAAGATAAGATGCCCGTAATCCCTTTCCTGTCCCTCTTTTCAGGAGGTAGGTCAAGGAGGCGAGAAGGGCAAAAGAAACACCTAGACGAGCTACGGGTGCCAGAAGACACCAAGGGAACATCCCGGGAGCTCCCCGAGGGCTTGACGGAGATGGCAGCGCCGGAAGCGGGCTCAAGACGGGCGGCAGGGCGTCGGCCTGTCGAGGGCACTACGCCTCAGATTCGACTTGACGGCCTTGTCGCCATCCCTCTTCCCCTTCCGCAGCCTCCCTACGCCAGTCGCCCAAGGAGACGACCCCGGGGAGTTCAAGGAGCCGGCGACGCGGATGATGGGGTCGCCGGTGACGCACGAAGCGTCGCCCGACAACTAATCGGGCCCGCTACCCTCGTCGTCGCTGTCGCCGCTCTCCTCCTCGCTACTCTCGCTCGAGGGGAGTCTTCGCCGTCGGAGGAGCTATCCACGCAGCACTTCGCCCGAAAGTGCCAAGATCCTCAAGACCTTGACGGAGAGGAGATCACCCTCCATTAACTTAAAATGGAGGGTAAACCCCGCCCTCAGGCTGTGGATACGAGTGAACGTCTTCCACCCACGATCGAGATGCATCACGTTAGGGGCTGGGAATACAACGCGAACTCGCATGCCGCTGATTCCACAACCCCTCATGTGCAGTCTCAGCGTCTCGGGCGGATCTGACTCCATCGCGCTCGCGAACGGAGCTGGAAGCCGGAGGCGACGACGAGGCGCCCGGCGCAGCCTGGCGAAGAACTCGCAAGGGTCGCCCTCAGAGTGGACCGCCGCAGGGAGGGGAACCGCCGGCGGAAGCGGAGACGGCGCGCCGCCCCGTCCGCCTCTTCCCCGAGCGCCTCGACCTCGTCCACGACCTCGCCCCCTCCCTCTTCCTCTTGGGGCTGGCTCTGCCACCCCGGGCATGGGGTTGGGAGGGGAGCGCTGTCTAGCGGCGACCCTCGCCGCCACCGATGAAGAACCAAGGCCCTTTTTCTCCATGGCGGATGAGGGAAGGGGGAGCAGGAACTGAGGAAAGGAGGAGGTGGGAGAGTGCGGGCTTCTGCGCTCCCCTTCAGCTCTTTTTAAGGAAGCAAGGTGGGGGCTCGACCGCCCCGCTCGACAAATCAGGGCATAGGAAGAGCAGGAATCGGGGCCGACCCATCGCCTCTGCCAGAACGCCCAGTTTTCCACTTCCATCGTCTGTGACCCCAAGAGCATGGGAACCACGTGGCGGGGATACAGAACGGAGACGACGGGTGGAGCGACCCCGCACGCCGCCCACTTCCCCCACGACGCCGCAATTGACGCGTGCCGTTACGGAGGGACGCGGCGGATATGGAGTGGGTTTGGTTTGGACCCAGGCCGCGCGTGCCCGTGCCCTGCTTTTGGGCCTGGCCTAACAGCGCCGCACCGCGTATGGCCTGCACTGGGGCTCCTGTCGGTGTACTAAAGTAGGGGTACCCTAGTACCCCGAACTTGTGCACGGGCAGTCGCAGCGTCCCCGCGGCAAGCCTCGCCGGGCGTCCGCCAAGACCCTCCGCCGCCTTTCAGAAGACAAAACCCCGGCAAGAGGAGCTTGCCGGGAAGGCCTCTAGGCACGACAAGGCCCCGACAAGAAGAGCTTGTCGGGAAGGCCGCTCCAGGCACGCAGAAGACAAGGCCCCGGCAAGAGGAGCTTGCCGGGAAGGCTCGGAGCGCGACAAGTCTCCGGGCGACAGGATTCAGCCGCTGCAAGGCGCTTGCCGCGGCATGCAAACTCTCCGCCTCCGCTCCAGCTCACCCAGCGACGTGCCGCCATGGGACCGTTCCATGGGCGCGTGTCGAGCGGCTGTGCAGCCAGCGGAGAGCAGCGATAAGCGGCGCTGATAGGCTCGCCATCGTGGCGAGCGGAGGCGCACCTGACGGTGTCTGTTGCACTGTTTGGGCGACAACGACGGGCATTTATTGCTTTTGTCCCTTGCCGTCAGAGTTAGGTATTTTGCACTGTACACTGTTCAAGTAGGTGTACCAACCCCTGTTTGTACATTTGTACCCCGCCTATGTTGCCACCTGTCGGAGACCCTTGAGCATATAAAAGGAGGCCCGAGTGCAACGAGAGGGGTTCCGCGAGGTAGAGAAGGGTTCGGTTCAGATTTTTGGCAAGGTTCGCTAGTTCGGGTCCGCTCGACCGTCAGTAGTCTAGATACACTCACGCTTAGGTTTTGTAGCTCGCATTGCTCCCTAGCAAGAACACAATAGATCAAACAAGCAGCAGTAGGAGTTTTATCTCTCCGGAGAGCTCCGGGTGGGTAAACCGCCCGCGTGCATCGCCTCGATCCGCTCTTCGTGCGACCTCCGCCCCCCTCCGAACCACAAGGGGCCTGCTCCGCCGGCCCCATAGGTGTCCGTGGGTACGATCAGCCTCCCCCGACATATATATGCTTGACCTTGGAGTTACATGACCATGATAATGGAAATTGGTGGACTGACTATAGCAAGGTAGCCCTTTCAAGCATTTGATGATTATAGGAGATTAGAAGATCATGTGGGACACCATAGACATTGGACTTGTAGGATTAATGAATTATGTAGCTAATGGGCTTTTGGAGTTGACCTATGCGAGATGATACTTTCGGAGGTATAAGGTGATCTGTTTGGAGGACTAGATAGAACGATTGGCATCTCAGGAACTGTGCTCAAGGATGGGATGATGAACATTCACTCACACACTAGAATCCTTGAAACCCTTACGCCCTACCAAACCACAACATGGCCGGATCCTGACCTTGGGCTTTGGCTCTAGATCGATAAGACCTCGGCCAGTACTCAACCGTGACCATCACCAATGCCTCAAATTTCACTTTACGCAATTCTATAGACTTCATGGAGTGCTTGGACAAGATAGTTGTCATCTTTCTTTGATGACATACTCTGCTCACCGAAGACGGAAGAAGAATCGTTGAGCTGGTCAAGGAACATCTGAAGACCGTCATGTCTAATAGGAAGAACTACACCAACCACCTTCTTCAAGAAGTATACTTCCGCGTTAAAGACCATGTGTATCTGCAAGCCACTCCTCTCCAAGGAACCAAGCATTACCATGACAAGGGAACCCACACCAAGATTCATCGGCCCCTTCGAGATCACTCCAAGATTTAACAATCGCCTCTGAGATCACTACGAGACGAAGAGAATACAGTTACCAGCTGGAATTGCCACCTGAGTTACCTAGTGTGCACAACGCTTTCCATGCATCACAACCCCGGAAGTGTTTCCAACTTCCTAACTTGCCCGATCTCTGAGAGGGAATGACCACCGAGCCATCGACCCCTAGCCCAATCTAACCTACCACTTGCTACCCACTAGCAACCTGGACCAAGTAGAACATTATATACGAAGCCACACCATCCAGTGCTTCAAGGATCAAAGGAGCACCGCCGAAGCAGGAATAAAGATGAGGACGTGAAGACCACCCCACTCAAAGTTTTTGTATCCCTTTCCGCGCCTAGTTTGGGAATCTCGGGGACGAGATTCTTGTAAGGGGGTTAGGTCTGTCACACCCTGATTTTCATGGCACAACACTTAAGATGATAAATCATGATAAATTGTGGTTTGGCAAAAACTTTTTGTGTGTTTTGGTCTTTGCTTGATTTGATTTTGTCTACTGTTTGCTAGTGCTCCAAAAATCAAATAAATCCTCCAACTCTTATACTCCTTCTCCTTGATCCAAAACTTCTGCCCAATGATCATGCCATGTGTATAGGACATAAAAATAATTTCTTACAAAAATAAGTTGGCCAAATAGTATTTTCAAAATTAGTTTTTCAAAAACCCTGAATTGAGGTTTCCACCGCAAGTACTTAATTAAGGGCAGTAAAAATCTTTCCAAAAATATATTTGACTCCTATTAGATATAGGATACCCGTAAACCATAAAAATATGATTTTAAAAGTTATTTTACTATTTTATTTAAAAGCTTTTTCTTAAGGCCGAAATGGTCTTTAATAGGTTAAAATTATTTTTATGCTTGAAAAATATTTGTGAAAATTTAGAGAAACTCAGTGGACATATATTTCCCATAGATAGGAGTTTCAACACATGGTCATGTTCAAAATATTGGTCAAATCCCTCAAATACCCTTTCTGGATATTTCAAGCTTTTGAAATATTTACAAAGGAAATATTCTCCAAAAATTCCAAGAAAATTCTAGCATGTCACATATGACATGTTTGATGATCTTGACAAGTATCATGTCATGGAGAATAGTATAACCCCATGAAATCCCCTCAAAACCATTTCTGTCCATTTTGAAGTTTGAGCAACTTTACATTGCCAAACATGTCCAAATTCTCTCAAACCTTGTGTACATGCTCAACTGGTCTAATCATTCATCTAGACCAAATGGCACAAGTTGGAGAACAAGTTAACTTGATCAAAGAGCCCCAAAACCCTCTCGACCGTAATCAAATTTAAACAATTCTACATTACCAACTTTCTCTCCTTGATTCCAACTTTTGTGAGCAGGATCACATGACCAAATGAGGCCACCACACCTAGTGGTGCATCAAGGAGAAGTGATTTGATCAACTAGATCTACACAAGTTCATTTCTGCCAAATTCTAGGGTTCACAAAAGTTGCATTGGCAACTTTGCCCAAATGAACTCAAGATTGGTGGAAGGCCCTAATTATGTGTACCATTTGACCCCTGTCAAGCCTCATGTCAAGTGGAGTTCATATTCCTGCCCAAACCACCATCAAACACCTTCTGGCAGAAATTAAAAATGTATGTTTTGTCCACTTCCACTAATCTCCTTGAGCCCTCCTTTTTACCACAGCCCCTCCTAGTCCACCTCTACCTCTGGTGTGCTTCCCTGACCGAGAAGCAATGATGAAGGGGGGCAGGGACCCATTTTTCTTCTCTGGGCAGCAGCATTATCCCTCTCTCTCAGTCTCTCTCTCCCTCCTTGGCATTCCAGAGCATCCAAGGCTCTCCTCGGCTTTTGCCCATACCCCTGCAATGCTGACAAAAGTGGACACGCTGAAAAGGCGGAAAAGCCGCGCATGTCAAGCAAAGACGCGCCTGGAGCATGCTACTGCTCCCGACCGTTGACACGACGCCCCTGGCCCACCTCGAACCTCCTCGCGCCCAATCGAGGTGTCTCGACATCCGCAACACGCCACCATCCTGGCCCCTCCTCTTTCCCTCTCTCTCACCCCTCGCAGGCGTGCTCAGAGCCGCCCGGCTCGGCTAATGCCCGACCAGACGCTGAAAGCACCAGTGGTCTCGCCCGCCTCTCTCTCTTCCTAGCACCCTATGCGACTCCCACGAACGTCAGAGACAACTCCTCTCCTCCCTCCTCGGCCTCCCGAGCCGCTGCTGCCACCCGTGCAGGCCAAGGTCCACGGTGAGCTACGGTCGGCTATTTAAGGCCACCCCGAGCCCCCTCTCGACTCCTTTGCCTCTCTCTCCTCCCAGAGACCCCTGGACCAACTCACTCCTCTCCCGTGCCCTCCATCCATCACAACGGCCGAGCGCCGCCTGCCGGGCTCCGCCTAAATCCGCTATCCCGAGCCTCTCCTCTCTCCCTAGCCACCCAGCTTCATACCACATCCTCGAGGCCCTCCTTCACCGCTGCTCATCCCCGGAACGCCACGCCAGCGTGGTCAAGATGGCCGACAGCCTCCTCCGCGCCACCTGTGCCATCGATGCCGCAGCCCTCCACGGCGTGCGTAGCACATGGATGGAGTGCGGCATGGCCTCGAGCACGCCGGCGGGCGTCACGGAGACGCTCAGTAGCCCCGGCAATCGCCGGCGGAGCCGCTCCTCCCGTGGCCGGAGCGCTGCTGTAGGTTGAAGGCGACTGCAGGGGCCCGCAAGGCGACCCAAGCGGGCCTCGCCGCTTATGGAAACGGCTTGGCAAAGACGCCGACGTCACTTCGTTCGCATGGCCGAGCCGCTGGGCCGGCCCACGGTCTATCTGTCGCCCGTGCGCAGGATAAGGTTAAAGCCTTATTTCCTTTTTTTGTTTTTCCAGAAACTTGTAAAATCCATAAACAATTCAAATGGACTCGAAATTTTATGATTCAAATTTCTAGTGACTCTATAAATCATGATCTACCTGGTGGTGCAACATGCACATTTTTCTAGAGACCTTTTCTTCACAAATATTTACCAAATCCTATTTTCCTATTTCTGTGATGAACTTTAGAAAATCACAGAGAGCTCAAACTTGATCCAAATTCCATGATTCAAATTCCTAGATGCTTCTAAGTTCATAACTTAGTTTATGAACATTTTTCTTAATACTTTCTGTACCCCACAAATTAATGAGCCATTTCTTCATGCTTGTCAACTTTGCAAATCCATAGACTATTCATTTGAAGTCCAAATCCAGTGAAACCAACTCCTAGATGTTTCTGAAATCATGGTTTGTTAAATGGGTACCTTTGCTCATTTTTCAAAGACATGTTTCTGTACACTTCTTGCAAACCCATAAACCCCTTGATTCCATCATATTGAAATGTTCAGAGATATCCACTGATCCAATTCCAATGAAACCACTCTGGTTATTTTTCATATAACCAGAGATGTCCTAGAAAAGTCAAATTAATATTTTTGGAGCACTTATATTCCTGCCTTGTTGTGTTGCTTATTGTGATTGTTTCCGACATTAGTTGACGAAGTAGACGGAGTACATGGAGAAGGACCAGAAGATTTCAAGACTCAGATGAACCAGGCAAGCAGCCCTTTGACCATGTCCATGAAACCCTTTTTATGCATGTCATATATCACTTATTATTGTTGCATCGGAATCATGATGAGATGGTAAACCATTTGTCTGGTTGCCTCTCACATTTCCTCATTGATACTTGCATTGTGCATGACCCTACCTCCTTATGAGGGCTATGCGGTGTGAGTAGATATGATGCAAAAATAGTTGGTACGCAAAAAGGGACGGGGGTATGCATGGTGATGGAGGCAAGTATGTTCCCAAAGACATTTTGAAAACCCCGTCGGGTGCCACTAATGCCCGAGGGAGATGTTGAGCTAGGTAACCACTTGACAAAGAAGTGGTGTACCGGAGGAGGATATGTGAGTGTGGTTTCAAAAACGGATTGGTTTAAGTTGCGACCTTTATTCCAACCTTACATGCGCAACCACTCTACCCTTGTATGGGAAAGGGCATTATTGATTACCTAGGCCGATACTAGCTTGGAGCCCGCATTACTAGTGACGGGGAGAGTTGGTGCTCTCTCTGGACGGGTCGTGCTGTAGGGCGGCCAAGAACATTTTTATGGGGCACCGACACACCGCTGGTACCCCGTGCTGCTGGTATGTGATAAATATGGGAGCAAGGCTCCACGAAAATGTTATGTGGAATGTGGTCACGGGGGTTACTGACAATCGAGTGGACTCCATGTTAGTGTCGTCTAGGGAAAGATAGTGATCGGGTGCTTACCCCAGGTACTTGAGGTACCGCGGGTCGTGGATGACACGGAAGTTCCCCGGATCTGGTGGGTAAAGTGTGCAACCTCTGCAGAGTGTAAAACTATTCGAATAGCCGTGTCCACGGTCAAGGACAGTTGGGTAACCGCCCTTGGGCTACGTCCATATGTTTACGAAACCTGGTGAGTATGTATGGACGAGTGGGGAGAACTACATGGGTCAAGTCCAAGGACTTGACATGATTGAGTTGGGTTGGTGCCCACTCCATTTATGTTGATATCTATAACTTGTCCTCAGGGATTACATAAATCCTCTTGATGCATGCTATGCAAGTTGTTGAACATGTCATTGCACTCAAAACTAGCTTTCTGCAAAAATTTACCTATATCATGCATTGTTGAATCTTGAACCAAAACATGGGTTGCTTAAGTAGTACATTCAAAGTACTCATTGGCTTGCCAACTGGTTATTTTATTGACCGTGCATGAAAGAACAGGATATAATGAAGAGTACCTCGGTGATTTAACATGCGAGCTAGGACGCTTCCCAAATGTAATGCCCAGAGGGTTAAGGCAGATGGCATGGGTCCAAGTTGTTATTGAAGATTTCCCCTGCGATGATATACTCAAGACTTGACCATAATGGTCCTACTTGTGTAAAATGGTATGTATGGATGTAAGACTCTTATTATTCAGCTTCTGTGTGTTCGATGAGCGTTGATCTCTGGGATCATTGTACACGTGCATTCGGTGATCACGACTTATGAGTCGGGGTCCCCACATGGATAGATCGATCGGAAATAATAGCTACACACAATTTTTTCTTATATTCTTTGCTAGATAGGAACTTTGGAGTGATCCTTCATCGCATTTTGAGGGATGGTTATATGATCAAATTATATTAGCATTGTTGAGAGATTGCACTAGCAGAAGTACGGACCCTAGGCCTCATTTTCAAGCATTGCAATACCGTTTGTGCTCCATTTTATCAATTGCTACCTTTCTGTTTTTTATTGTTCCTATTACAAAAATCAATATCTACTATCATTACTACGCCTTTATTACCATCTCTTCGCCAAACTAGTGCACGTATACAAATTACCATTGTATTTGGTGTGTTGGGGACACAAGAGACTTTTTGTTATTTTGTTGTAGGGTTGTTTGAGAGAGATAATCTTGATCCTACGCCTCCCATGGATTGATAAACCTTAGTTCATCCACTTGAGGGAAAATTGCTAATGTCCTACAAACTCTGCGCTTGGAGGCCCAACACGAGTCTACAAGAATAAAGTTGCGTAGTAGACATCAATCATAGCATCAGCAAATCATATATAAACGGTATTCATTGTTCGTTCACTTTTGAACGAACAATATACTCCCGGAAAAGCCATAGTGCGCCGCAAGATCACTTACTACAAGATGCTGACGCCGGAGCGCCGCTTAGAAATCGCGGCGGTGATCGGCACCACAGACCTCCGTTCCCAAGCTCGCTTTGCGGCGGGCCGATCCCCGAGTTCTCTGGAGCCAAGCTCCGAGGAGGAGGAAGTCGATCTAATGTTTATAGCGGAGGTCGTGGCGCAGAAGGCCCCCGATGAGAATGAGACGTTGGACGTCGACTTCTTGCCGGCGTCCGGGTCCCCCATGGTGCAAGCGGACCAGCGGTTCAACCTGGCGATCCTAAAGGAGGACTGGGAGGCGGAGGCTCAACTCGACGGAGAGCGCGTGGGTGCCGCTGCCATGGAGGCCTCCTGTAGGCGGAGCTGGATGTCGTGGATGTGAATCGGGCGGTGGAGGCTCAACTTGACGTGGAGCGCGCGGATGCCACTGCCATCGAGGCCCTCTTGCAGGCGGAAACGGATGTCATGGGCTGAACTGGGCGGCGGAGCCTCAACCCGACGCGGAGCGCGCGGATGTCGCTGCCATCGAGGCCCTCCTGCAGGCGGAACCGAACATCATGGACGTGAACCGAGCGGTGCACACGTCTATGTAGAGCGCCCGCATGCTCCGCGTGAATGAGTAGCTGGAGACCGAGGACAACCACGGTGCGGAGACACACATCGGCAGCTACGGCTGGTTCGCGCCGGCAGCCATAGACGGCAAGGACGTCTCGTTCTACGAGCAGTGATAGTTTTTCATTATGTTGTTGTTTTTTGGGATCTTTTGCTGTGTAGAAACATATATTTATGCAAGTCGCCTGACTTTCATCATTTGTGTCAGTCGACCATTTCAGGCGGTTGGATGGATATCCTACGTCTCCTAACCCTTCTTCTTCCTCACCTCTTCTTCTTCCCCAACAGACCACCGCACACTACTAGGGAAAGGCCTAGCAGTAGCGCTAGTATTTGGTGTATCAGTAGCGCGGGTACCCGCCCTACTGATACAGTGCTACAGCTAACGTTTAACAGTAGCGTGTTTTGACACACGCTACTTCTATACCAACTTAGTAGTAGTGCTCTCCATACCAGCGCTACTAGTAAGTGCTTTAGCAGTAGCGTTTTCCTGTCCAGCGCTAAAGAGCGCTACTACTATATTTTCTCAAATCTTTTTTTGCTGCGTATTTGTGATGATTTGGTACAGGTTTTATACAATATGCTCACCATATCATACACATAATAGTGTCATCATATCATCCAACACAAATCATGTCGTCACATCATAATCACGAGTTAGCTATACAAGTTACATGACATGTCTCATCATACATAATGTAGTACTTCTTGAGGTATCGGTTCGTATCCCTCTCCCGCAGTAGCGTGAACCTAAACTAACTACTGGCTGTCGCTCGGAAACCGGATACCGATACACGTGCACCTGACACTCCGGCCACTCGTTGTATACTCCTTGCGTAGCACTTCTTCACCATCAATGATCTATGCACCTGCATCATCACATGAGTCGATGATATGCAACATATATAGTTGAGCAACAGAAAGAGACGGACTTGGCAAAAATAGAAGCAACATATCATAAGCATAAATAAAAAACTTCTTCGTACCCAAAATGCCCTAACTAGAGTGATCTCCGCTAGTTGAGGAGGACGGTTTAATTACATCACAAATAAACTTTCATCATGCATAACTCAAAGTTTCGTCATACAGAAAGTATGGACTAAACGTACACATTGTCATATATCGTCAATCACTCCAACATGTTGTTCCATCCATCCAAGTAAGGGAGATAGTCCCCGAGCTTAGTGAAAGGCTTCAGGTCGAGACGCTGAGCGGCTACGCGTTTTCGGACGTCTTCCCGCGACATTTGCCCTTCCTCATAGAACATCCATGTTTTGTCGAGGACCTCCTTTATGGTGATTTGGGCAAGTTCACACTAGATATGATAGAACTCATCTCGAAGTAGATGATCCGGGATATCTCCTAGGTTCTCTGCCCATTGCAGAATATGGGCATCGCCGGATGTAGGTGACATGCGAAGGTTCCACTACAAGGAAAAGGCCAATTAGTGGCGCACCTATTTTGCCATTAATGGCGCACTATAGGTGCACCACTATTATCACGCCACTAGTAACAAATAGTAATGGCGCACTATAGGTGCGCCATTACTATCACAAATAGTAATGGCGCACCTATAGTGCGCCATTACTATGCCTAGAAGTGCGCCATTACTATCTGACTTAGTAATGGCGCACGTGGTGCGCCATTACTAACAATTTTTTAAAAAAAATCATTTTTTTTTCAATTTTTTTCTTAATCTCGGGTCACTATGGCTTAATCTCGGGTCAAATCGCACTTCGTGGTCAAACTTCCCAAAAGGTCACCCATCCTCACACTACTCCAGCCCGAGCATGCTTAACTTCATAGCTTCTATCCAACCCCAAAGACCACCTCACTTAATGTGCACTTGTCGATATATCTATCATATCAATCCTATTAAACCTTGTTGATGTCTAGGACTTTGTTCATGTTCATTAGTGTGATGAAATTTCGAAAAAATATTTCAAACTTCCCGGTCATATTGCGTATCATATTTTGAAAAAAAATTCCAAAAAAAATTGAAACCAATTTTTTTTCTGTTACTAGTGGCGCACCTAGCAAATGGTGCGCCACTACTAAGTTTGAATTTTTTTTCATTTTCCCCCCTCTAGATCTTAAAAGCCCCGTAGCTTTTTTCTATTAGGTTTTTGGGGAATTTGAAAATGTTCAACGGGGTTCCCTCGATTGAATTCAGATGTAACTTCTCGAGTAGATGATTTTTCATATAAAAACTTTTTAATCCGAGTTCGTATGCAAAAGTTATGCCCATTTTACTAAATTCCAGAGAGATTTTGCAAATAAAGTCAAAATTCATATTTGCAAATTTTCCCAACAACTAGACCACATATCACATGGGAAACCTATTTTCTTTTATTTTTTTGACGTTTCCATCATTTTCTTTTATTTTTTCTAAAACTGAAAAGGCGGTCCACAGGGGGGGGGGGGGCAAAGAAAGTTAGTAATGGCGCACCACCTAACAATGCACCATTAGTAACCCGGGTTACTAATGGCGCACCACATGCGTGGTGCGCCATTACTAGTTTTTGCAAAAAATTAGTTAGTAGTGGCGCACCGTGGTTATGGTGCGCCATTATTGTTTGAATTAGTAATGGCGCACTATACAATGATGCGCCATTACTAGTTTTGAAAAAAAATTAAAAAAATTGTTCGTAGTGGCGCACAGAGTGTGTGGTGCGCCATTACTAGTTAAAACTAGTAATTGCACACTATGCCCTGGTGCGCCATTACTAGTTTTGGAAAAATAAAAAAATAAAATTTGTTAGTAGTGGCACACCGTGGGTGTGGTGCGCCATTAGTGATATGGACATTAATGGCATACCTACAAATGGTGTGCCACTGCTATATAGCAGTGGCGCACCACATATGTGGTGCGCCATTAATGTCCATATTAGCTATAGCCCTTTTCCTAGTAGTGTTCTGATGATCCCGTCTGTACTCCAGCATGTGTTGTAGGACATAGAATCCATCACTAAGAGTATCATTCGGCTGCTGGATGCAGCAGAAGTCGGTCTTACGGCCGAAGGCGGGCCTGCAGTTCCTTGTCTTCTTGGTCTTGATCTCTCCACCTCACACGCCGTAGAAAAATGTAGCTCTGTCGAGAATGGACTTGATGTGGGTGTAATCCTTTTTGTTCATGTTCTTCGACGAGTCCAAGTAAATAGCATGGGAGAATTGGGGGTAAAGGATGATGAGGACGGCGCGCCCATGGCTGTGCAAAATAAGTACACCTCAAATTAGCCTCCGCCGTGCAAATGAATGATTGAAATCGAAGGAAGGATATCTGCCAGGATGACTTACATGGGATGATAAGGCACGAGAATCGTCTTCTTGTCCCTATTGGCGACCATAAAATCAGCGATGTAGTCCCTCGCCTATTCACGGTGCTCTGGACAGACTACCAAGAAGTCCTCGTGCATGAAGTACGGGTCAACGACACATATATAAGGTGTCTGCTCAATCTTGATGATGTAGTTCATGTACAAGGCAAAAAGGCGGACAAACGTAAAATCCAGCTTCTTCAAGTGAAACATGTCAAAGATGTAATCATATTGTAGGAAGAACTTCTCCGCGGGGAATGTGTTGACGTACAACCTTTGCCACGACATGTTAACCATGTAGAGTGGGTATCCTGGATTTTCCGAGGCGATTAGACTTTTCTCTCTCTGCAGCACATCATCATGAAGTCTCCTTAGATTTCCGTATATGGCATCTGCCGCTGCCTTAGCTAGGATTGGTTCATCGGGGATATGGTATTTCACCACACACATTATAGGTATATGGTCTTGAACTCGAGGCTGTGGAGGTGGCTGGATCATAGAAGCACCTTTGTTGCCTTTCCTCGCTCTCTTTCTATGCTTCTTTGGCGCTGGAAGGTCGTCAATAATACGTTCAGCCTCCGGAGGCGGTAATTCAGGCACCGACTCATGCTGCTCAAACCATGAGTACTCATACTACTGAGCCATCAATCCTCCATCGTCATAGGCGCAAGTATTGAGATACTGAAGAGTGTCATCGTCATCCTCGTCCTCATCTATGGCATTGATATCATGCATTGCTTCTTCGACTGTGGCGACGTCATCAACGACTAATGGAGCCTCTTTCTCACCCTGTCCGCTATCACCCAGCACAACAGGCGACGCCAATTGGGTAGGTGGGGTGTTAATGTTCATACCTTGCCGAGGCTGCGTGGTCATGGGTGTGCTCCCGGCCGCCTCTAGACGAAGTAGACTATTTGGCCACAACAGGACCCACCCCTTGCAATCGCGAAGCCGCCGCGGGGTCTTGTCATCATCTCCCCCTAGTATCGGAGGAGCCAAATTCTCGTGGCCCGGTTTGACACTAGCCACGGAAACCTTGAAGATGTTAGGGGGGATTAGCTGGCTATGGAACAATTGTTCCTTCGGCTTCATTATCATTGCCTTTACCACGTCCACCTTCTGGCCACTCATGATGTACAATATGGTGCACGGGGTTACGTCGGCTTGCAAAGACATGTCTACGACGTGAGACTTCTGAAAGGCAACGGAAATAGGAGATTATACATTTATTGAAGAGGGCCGGCGTGACAGGTACCGTGAGGGCGTTGAGCTCAGCCAAAGACGAAGCAGCGCCAACCACGTCTGTGACGGAGGATGGGCTGCTATGAGCAGGTGTGGGAGATGGTGCAGGAGCAGGTGCTGGTGCAGGTGCGGGAGCAGGTGCTTGTTCAACGCTAGTCGAGATGCTCCCGAAGAAGTTGGCAAGGGGAAAGTCCGCTGCATCTTTATTTGGATTTTGCCTGCTCCAATTGATGATAGGCGGAAGCAACACACCATACGTAGCTGCCATTTCTTCTTTTGCGGCAACTATCGCTGCTTTGACTGTCTCGGTTGATTTCTTCTCAACCGCAATCTCAACCTTCTTGTCGATGTTTTCTTCATTTAACCTCCGTCTTTCCTTTCTCTCCTGTGTGGTCTAATGGAAGTACTTATTCCACGTGGCGCCGTCTCCGACGCCGTGCACATGTCCATACGATGGTCGAGTGTCCACTAGGAGTCGTTTCAATATGTTAAAGGCCTGGTTGAATGGGGTGTCCCACTTGGGCCTCCCAAGACTCAGATGGCGAGTCGCTTTCGGCCGCAATCCTGTGCTGCTCTCTCTGCAAAAGGAATAAGGATCGTTTACAAATATGACTAAACGTGTAGTCGAATTGATGAGAACCTAAAATTACTAGCAGTCTCATGAACTCCGATGTGACCGCGTCCGTCTCGAAAACCTTCTTCACTGTGTCCCAACGGTACTGGGCCCTGAGGACGTCACGCTCCTGCAGGACGGTGAACTCCGCCAAGGGGTCTGGGATGCCCAGACTTTCGCGTTCCGCATCCTCCTTGGACCATATGGACCTCTTCCCCGCGTAACCACGGCTTCCGAGGTGGTGGCACCCCATGTTCCTCTCTTGAAGCCCCTTCATGTACTTTGACTTTTCTTTGGCAGCTTCGGCATCGCAAGCCGCCTTGAATATTTCAAAAGACTCTTCCGTACTTTTCAGATTATCCTTTAAAATCTCGGAGTAGGGTTCCTTTTTGTCGATGATCCTTGCTTTCACCCTTACTTTCCAGGTGGCCAACGTGTTGCTAAACTTGCTCATGGCGCGTTCGTTTATCTTCTTCACTGCCGGGTCTTTATCTGGATCAGTATATTTCCTTTCATCCCGGCCCGGGAATAAGAATACCTGGTGCGGCTTCATTAGGAGGGAGTGGTTCATATTTTCTATCTTCTTTAGTTTCTCATCGTTGATGGTGGCGGTTGTCCATACGATGCAGCCTATTTGATTGACGTAGCATGCTCGCGCTTCTTCATGCTCTTTTTGCTCAAAATTGCCGTCGTCCACCTCCGTTACCACCAGTCTAGTAGTGATGAGCTGGTTTGGGCGTCGATGTCTCCTCTTCGGTTTCGGTTCTATACCGGCTTCACCAGTCTCTGTGCCGGTCTCGGTGCTGGTCTCGCTCTCAATGCCAGTCTCGGCGCCGGCCTCAATGTCGGTCTCGGATGTGACTGGTGAGCCCAGCAACAACAACCGTTGCTCGTTGACAAGGTTCAAAAATTCGTCTGCCACGAGGTAGACGTCGTCGCAATCACTAGAACCCTGTCCTTCATCGTTCCTAGCCATGTTTCAGATGATTAAATCTAGTCAATTAAACCTAGACATAATAAAATGAATAATGACATAAAAAAAGGCATATGTTTTTCAGGAACGTTGTTTCCTTCCCAGTGCAGCAAATCCTGGAAACTCGATATGTCCTATTTTGTAGCACAAGTCATGCCGAAATAAACGGAAAATTTTGACATGACCTTTGCTAAAAGTGGAAAAATCGAGCACCTGAAATTTATCGGAATGGAAATAAATCAACATTCAGGCAAAACATAGGCACTCGGCTTCATTCCCTGGAAACAACAAAAGGCCACTTGGGCACAATCGGACCAATTCAATGTTGCATATAATAGGACCACTTAAGAGCATGTACATGAGCAACTACAACAGTAGATAAAGATTAGCAACAATTGAGGAATTTGCATATATCATGACCACTTCAATGTTTGACACTTCAAGAAAATCTACACAAATTTCAAATTATGAACCCTAGAACTCAATTCAAATTATGTCCTAAATTTCTGTCATAATAAAAAATCAGTAAAAATTAAGAACCTAGTACACTTGCAGCACTGATAGAAAAAAATTATACTAATTTTTCTCTCTAAAATAAACCCTACTGCCCTAATTAACATCTAGTTAAACCCTACCGCCCTAACCTTACTGCCCTAGTACATAAGCATCTACAAGTCCTAACTAATTAGTTGAACCCTAGCTAGCTACTTAAGCACCCATTGATGAACCCTAGGAATTATACAACTACTTAAGCATATATTGTGTGCGGAACAACTATATTAGTACTTAAGCAACTATATATACAACCCTATAATATATTTAGTTAACTACTTATGCATATACAAGTTTGTCCTAAAAATAATATTTAGTTAAGTACTTAAGCATATACAAATTTGTCCTAAAAATCCAGTTAACTACTAATTTCATTCATTTAACTTCACCTAATTAACATAGTAAAACCCTACTTCGCTAACTAAAAACATCTAATTAACATCTACTAGTACCATACTGCCCTAACCTAATTAACCTAAGTTAATTCCTAGGGTCCTGTTATATGCTGCTGCTCTACTACCCTAACCTTATTAATCTAAGTTAATATAATTAACATCTACTAGTACCACTACTACTAATTCCTAGGGTTCAAAACTAAATTCTCCTAAGTTAATTAACCTAGAGAGGAGGGGTGGGGCTTACAGAGAGGAGGAGTTGAGGGTGGCTCGGGGGAACGGTTGCGGGGAGGCAGGGGCGGCGAGGAGCGGACGAGGGTGGCTCCGGGGGCGCGGCTCCGGTGGCGGCGATGGCACGCGGTTCAGGTGACAGCAACAGAGGCAGGGCAACGAGGGAGCAGGGGCAGCGAGGAGCAGACGAGGGTGGCTCCGAGGTCCCCCGGCTCGGGCGTAGGGTGATCGACAGCGGTGACAGATCGAGTGGGGGAGAAGGGGAAAGGGGCAAAAAGTACTTAGCAAAATTTTGAGCCCGCACATGGTTAAGTCAAACAAGCAGTAACGCTAGTAGGGAAAACGCGCTATAGCTAAGTTAGCTATAGCGCTTTCCACCAAAACGTGCTACTTCTGCAGGAAGTAGCTATTTATTTTACTTTTTCTTTTCCTTTTATCTAAGGAACTTAGCTATAGCGCGTGACTGAAAAAGCGCTACTGCTAACGTAGCTATAGCGCTTTGTGAGAACAAGCACTACTGCTATGCTTTTCTCCTCTATTTTTCTTTTTCTTTTTTTTCTTTCTTTCATTTCTCCTTTTCCTATTTCTTTCATTTTCATTTACTTTTCTATTTATTTTTCTACTTATTTTCTTTTTCTTAGCAGTAGCGCTCTACCACAGAAACGCGCTGCTACAACGCACTTAGCAATAATGTGTTTTCCACAGTCTCGCTACTACAACTCCTAGCGTACCGACAACAGTATGGGAATTATAGTAGTTGCACTTTTTCGGGCAGACGTGCTACTGCTACAACTATAGTTGTAGCGTGCTTTTCTGACAAGTGCTACTACTAAGTAGTAGTAGCGCTTAGTTCTGTCCAGCGCTACTGCTATACCTCTATGTATAAGGTTTTCCCTAGTAGTGGTATGGGTCGCACGGATCTTCCCCAACATGCGGTTGGATAAACATACTGTATGAATGGAAATTATGTGTCAGTGGTCGGATGGCTGAGTTTGGTTTGATTACATGCGGTAGCACATGTGTGAGGGTGCGTTCCCTTGGTTGGGTTTGTGGCGTGCAAGCGCGACTGTGTGAGGGTGCAGTGCGACCACGACAGCCGTGCGGAAGTGCACCCCCTTTTCATTTTGAAAAACTTTAGGAAAGCTTGGCAAAATTTTGTGGAGAAGTATGGCAATGCAAGGCCTACACCCAAATATGATACAAGTATGTACTCCCTCCATTTCTTTTTAGTCTGCATATAAGATTTGGTCAAAGTCAAACTTTGTCAACTTTGACTAAGTTTATAGAAAAAATATCAAGATTCACAATATGAAATCAATATTGTTAGAAAGGCAGGGTTTTCCTTCACGGGATTGATCGATACAAATCCTCGTTCAATGTGTCAATTAATGCATATTTTTTATCCAACACAGAAAGAGCTAACCATCTCACCCCTCATTGCTTGATTAATGCAGCGCCATGAAAAGCAATCTTCTCACTTTCGCATGCATGCAGGGGTATATTAATGTCCTTGGTTGCTAGTACGAGGCAAACCCCATCAATTTTGCCTCGATTAGTGTTAATGGCCTTCTTCAAATTGTAATTTTGATACTGGCCTTGTATAAAAAATGGAGGTAGTAACTATTTTACTTCCTTCCCCATTGCGCTGACGTCGACGATATCTTGAACGTTGTGGCTTTGGCAAAGTGCATTCGACGGAGCACACCATTGAGGGGAGACCACGGTAAGTCGTTCGCAAGTGCCGCCTGCAAGCCGAGACAACCGCCTTCTTTGCATCCAGGAAGTCTGTTGAACCAAAGGAGGCGTAAATGTTCTAGTACTACACAATAACATAGGAGATGATGATGATGATGGAGAACCGGAGTCAGAGAAGATTGAAATGATGGTTGATTTGTCCCTGCTTTCCGATTTGACACCCCACTGCTTTGTGATTTGTGATAGAAGGGACAGGGAAGTAGACTCTATGCTCTATACTATACATGCGCCCAAGCACGGGAGAAAGAGGAGAGAGGTTGCATTTTTTCTACTCGTTCAATCAATCAATTAGGGAGCTTCGGTTCTATCTTTGTGTCTTTGGCAGCACCCTCCACAATGGTTCCCATCGATGCCAAAAGCTATTTTCACATTTGGCTACACATTGTGGATGCCCTTAACCGTACCACTTGGTTTTGCTCATGTGTGCTATCTATACAAATCTCAGTTATATTGATCTAAAAAATTATAGTATCAAGATTAGTAAAAAGGAGGTGATTTTGCCGCGCGGAAGGCGGGAGAGGTTTCTTATTTTTAGAGGACGTTGGCCTGGCGTTTTTCTAACATGCGGTCCCACGTATCAGTGCTTTACCAAGCCTATCCGCGTCCCACATGAGGCAGAACAACGGTAGAATCAACACGTGGTTAACTTGAAGAAGATGAGGGAGAATCGGATTCAGCAATGAGTGAAATGATGGTTGCTTCGTCCCTCAAATTTCTTTTTTTTGTATCACTTCGTCCCTCCAACTTAACTGCGGGGAAGGTGAAGCTTGGTGATTTGACGCCTCATTGCTCATTACTACGCTGGCGCCATGACTGAGGTGCTTCACCCTGCTGCTCTGCACTGTTATTTTAGTATGGAAAGTGGACCTAGTTGCTTTATGTCCCACATGTAGGCAAAAGGGACTAGACCATTTATGAAAGTGAGCGCTCCACTCTTAAGACGGAGGAGTACACGCCACGGCGGCCCTGTGAATTGTTACTTGTACTTTAGTACTACTATAGTTTTGATGTTTCACACGATCCATCGATACAAACCCGATTAAACAGGCAAGGGCGGGATTTTTCCCACGCGGTAGATGATACTAACCATACATTTCAAAGGAAATTTTAATGTATGCAAACTGAATAATTAATTAACAATATGAGATCTAGTAAAAGTAAAACACATATGATTTATTGTGTTAGAGTGTAGTAGTAGTTCTGTATTGCATAGTTGTTAGATGTAACATGCGAGAACGTGTAGAGATGCAGTTTTGGAGGGCCTACAGAGACAAATTTGGCATAAAGTGGATTCAAATATTTGCATTCATCTTCATAGCATTTGTAATTCATATCTACAGTTTGTACAGTAGACGTGAATGCTTGTTCGCTCTTACGAAATCAGTACAACAATAATGGGGTGACGTGCGCCAATTAAGCACTGGCACGTTGGCCTACTCAAATCCATAGAGAGAGCAAGAGAAGAGATAAATACACTAGCGGTGAGTGTACTTCAAGCAAAAATTGTAATACAGTCAGCAGACATCAGAGTACGCTCATTACGGTCACTATATACGTTTTGCGGTGATTATACAGTCACTTGCTCACCGTTCAGAATCAGATTGCATTCCGTTGACCGGCTAAATAGTCTGTGTGGCACTATGTTGACTGGTTAAATTGACCATGTTCCTTGTGGGTCTGACCTATCAGTTCGCACAGGAAAAAGGTAAGATAAACACAAATTTACGCAAGGCGACAAGACTACAACCCATGTGCGGGAACCACCTGGTTGTGTTTGTGTCTGTCAGGGCCTATTGTGTGCGCATGCACGTGTAGGTTGAGCACTTGAGCGTGAGTGTGTGTGTTGGTCGTGTGGTGTGTGCATGCATGCGTGCGTGCGTGGCTACGTGTGTACGTGTGAGTGTTTTGTGCATGTGTGGCTGCATGTGTACGTGTGAGTGTTGCGTGCATGCAGTTCGTGTGCATGCCTGCATGTGTGTATAATCACCACACCAACTCATGTCTGTTAAAACAGACGGCTCAGCATACCAATACAAGACCACCGTCCAATATATTTTTATCGTTTGTTTTCATTCTTATACACGCTGACAGGTGGACCCAATGGTAGTGAGATAATGTGATGCAACATTAGAGGTGCCACGTGGAGCATTTAACTTGTCAACTAGGCGTGTCTTGAGCAAATACAGAGCTTTTCGGTGAGCCCATTACTGTATAATAACCACAAAACATAAATGGTGCCCGTAATGAGTGGACTCTGAAGTCCAATGTACGTATCGTGCTTTCGCTTCAAATACAATGACCGTCATTGTATATATCGTGAGAGAAAGATGAAACATGTGTGAATGTGCTGGGGGTGTACTTTTAGAGGACCTGGAGATAGTTTGTATGCATACGTGAAGGGGGCGTAGAGGGGGTGTATGCGATGGAGAGAGAGAGAGGTGCTCTTCGTTTCTCATTATTGTGACTAACTCTATTTATAGTATAAAAATATAAGAATTTACAGTGCAGGATAAATATCATTGGGTGCACCATGCAATGCAAATTAACGTTCAGACTCCTCCATATAACTTTGTAATGTTGTATATATGTATAAATTCCAAAATAAATTTTTGGCCACATTTTGTGTCATTTTATTCAAAAGGAATGTTGTATGCGAAATAAACATGAAAAGAGGGCTTTTTAGATCAATGGGGTACGTGATGTAACATGTGTGAATGTGTAGTTGATGTATTTGGCGGGGCCTAGAGAGGGTATGTGTACGTATTACATATTCGAGAGAGGCATGGATAGAGGGGCCGACCGAGGGGGGGGGGGCGACGTCGGAGAGATAGCACGAGAAATGAGAGAGGTCTAGAGAGAGACAAATAGGATGTCACGGTGAGAGATGCCCTTGAGTGTGTATATGCAAGGGGGGAGGGGATGGAGGCATGAGGAGAAAATATTTTATGTGGTGTCTGTGTTGGTATGTGTGGGTGTGAGAAGATAACGAGACCTATGGGCATAGGTTGTGTCACCGCGTGAGGTCCGGTGGGCCGAGGCAGGCCCTTGGTTCAGTTCTGTCCTGCGCCACATTGTTCGGCCCGTGACACATTCAGGGAGACCCATGAAGGACTAGTTGTAGAAGACAAAGATACCAGAGTCGTGAAGGACTCTGTGTCCATTGACAAAGCCGGTTTGGATTTTTAACCCTAGGTCCTCGGACTAAGGTAACCCCTTATATATGATATTACCATTCATCCAACCTAACTTTAAGGGGCATCATACAGAATGCTCTGCTGGAATCATACTTGTCAATTAGTAAGAGAGGTGGAGACATGCAGGCGAGACAGGCGGAAAGATAATGTGTGTGCAGGAGACATGTAGGCAGGTCTGTGTATAGAGAAAGGGTCGATGGGGATTGTGCACGCATATGCGTGTGAGCGGAAGTGTTCTTGTGATAAAGGTTAGTGAAAACATTCATAAATGGTTGCGAGAGGGAGGGAGGGTGATATCGAGAGCATGTTTGCGAGAAAGACACCTCGGGAGAGAGTGTGTGAGCATGTGTGAGAGACCACCGATGGATATACACCGTGTGCGTGTATATGTGAGAGAGAAATTTAGCGCGTGTGTGAGGAGGGGCCTATGGAGAGTGAAACTACACGTAAAATACTGATGTACACATTGGTTAAAAATATAAATTGTATCCAAATATTAGGATGGGATCATGATATTTGCAATTCGTGCAAGGAATGGTCATTGATCCATCAGAAATCTATATTTTCTCGAATTTGAGCATTCCTATGTTATTATTCGACATAATTGATTAATAGAGTCAGTATTTTGAACTCCAGACAATGCATCGCTTTAGCAATTTGAATATAAACGTGAGAATAGTTCATGTTGTGTGTCTAAAGCACATTATACATACAAAAGTTACACAACGAACATTATAAATAGCTAGCTATGAACTAGCATACATTTGAATTCAACTTAAGGTGGCTTAAAAAAATCGAATTCAACATGAAGTCCATTCAATTATTTGAATTCGAGATCATGTCATTTGTAAATCATACCTAAATTATGGGGGCACCAATATTTGCTCTGCTTTTTTACATAATAGCATATATAGTCGTGTACAAAATAGATTCAAATTTACCTCCTCCGTTCAAAAATAATCGTAGTTATAGGATTTTCAAGTGTAAAAATTTCAAAAAGAAGCCCATAATTTAATGAGGTTTTAAAACATACAAGGTCAAATTTAACATTGTCTATTTAGGTAAATTCTCAAAGTTCAAGAGTACTCTAAACCTGAATGCTTCTGTTTCAAAATTTCGAATGAAGCGCCAAAAGAGCCTCTACTCGCACGAAACCACGTGAGACCAACGTTTGGTAGAAGGAAATTACTTTTCTAACTCTGACCCGTGAAGCCTACCAACTCGCCGTCTATAGGTCTAAAACGGGGTAGGTTTGTAACTTCATCTATACGCCACGCAACTGCCTCTGAAAAACAGTCATACACTATGGCCACCTAAACACACATCCGCTCGGTCGAAATCGCACCCGCCCAGTATTTGGGACACCTGGGATTACCGTCCTACGCCTGACCCGCAGTAGGTCCAAAAATTAAGAGGAGGGGAAAGTTTGTACTTTCCCCAAATTTCAAACAAGCACGTCCCATTTGTTCAAAACAAAAACAAAAACAAGCACGTCCCAGACTGAAACATAGTTCCCCATTAGCTCCCCCCGCCCCTCTCGTCCGGTTCCCATTCATACTCCGTGGGTGCCAAAACTCACCAGCCGCGAAACCCCGGCGTCCTCCGCCCGCCATCACATCCCACCCATCAACCTCCGCCCTCCTCCATCACGCTGGCGCCTATACCCCGACATCGTCGTCCACCGCAACCGCTACCGCAAAGCCCTCCATCGCTAGTAGTTGAAGCCGAGGCCGAGCTGCCTCAAGGACGCCGACGTGCGCGGTACCGGAGCAAGTTCAACCACGTCGTCCTATGCCTCACTGCTGCCGCTCCAACATCGCCACCGTCCACTGCACCGGACTTGTTCCCGCTACGCCGTCCTTCGCCGCCTCAGATCTGCTTCCCCTCCGCCGACAGACGGCCACTGCAATACAGTCAACAATTTGGCCATGGGTTCGTCCAAGGCTCCACCCTCCTCCAAAACATAGGTTCCCCCAGTAAAAAGAAGAACATCACCGTGATATTAGGAGGACTCAACACTGGCAACCGGAACTAGTACTCCTCTTCCCTTATTCATGCAAACTTACGTGTCTGCTTGCACGGTATTCATCCCACAGGAGACACTAATTGACCTCTTCTTCCTACACCTTCTTCCTAATACTAGATGTTCCTAGTAACTCGCGATGCACAAGGTTTCTCTTGATATACTATTTCACCTTAGCTAGAGGTCCGACGCCCCTGGATTTCAATTCCTTGTCAGTTGATTCCCAATTAAAGGAAGCATTTCCCAGTGTAACAGGCGCTAGTCCGCCTATTACGTCGGGGAAGCAGCACCTCAGTGTTTATCTTAGGGGTGTGTGGGGCCTAGGAGCTGCTGGTGCCCGATCTGGAGGTCGGCCGGGTTTAAAGAGATGGCCAGGGGGCGCTGCCAATCATGGCGGTGGTGTGAGGTCAAGGGAAGGGCGGGGCGACGGAGACAGTGGTCTGGACTGGTGGTCGCTGGCGGTTCGAGAAAGATCATCAAAAGTGACTGGCAGGAGGTAGACAAAGGCCATCTGCCCGTTCCTTGTAGATCGGACGGTTCATAAAAAATCTACTGACCTACTTATTTTCAGTCGACTATTATTTTGATAGGACCATATGTGGTGGTGTGCTGGAGGAGTACCTGCATTTCCCAATCATCCCTGTGCTCATATATTACAAAATCATATGGAGTAGAATCTAATTTTGTTTGCCATGCAATGTTGTAGAGCTATCATATGTCTCCTGTCAGTTATTTTTCAGCCACCTGCTATCTGCTACTTTTACAGTGCACTAGTTCTGCACACACTTAACCCATACTATCACTATTGTTTTTTATGCATGGGTATTTTAGCCTCTGCCAACCGGTTGATAGAAGCACGAAATAAAAGAGAGAAGTTGCTCCAGCTTTCTTCGTGCTTAGGCAAGACACGTTTGGATGCTATAAAGGGTGCAGTGTCAGCAGATGGAGACGGTAAACGTAGCTCTGGAGTTGATGATCTCGCTCGCCATGAACCACCATCCCAGGTGCTTGCTTTAACTTCCCGGTGTCATATGTGGTTGCATGTTGCATATGGTGTATAGCTTGCAAGTCGGCCTTTATTAAGATAAGGAAAGATATTTTTTTACATGAACCACCATCCCGGGAGCACCAGAAGATAAATAGCTAGTCGTAGATCGGATTTGGGCAGCCGTGACAAGCCCAAAGATGCATGTGCATCCCTGCAAGCCAACTAAAAATCATGATGGTGGTGAAGCAGACCGCCTCCCACTAGGATCTCAGGTCCTCGATGATCATGCTCACCACTCCAGCCGGATGTCTAGCCTTTATTGCTTCCAATTTGGTTAAATTGCATCTGCTTAGCTTACACATTATACCTTTGAATATGACATGCCTTCCCGTTTTTGTTACATACTAGTACATCTATCTATTAACAATGTTCTTACATCAAATTAATGTTCTTGTGTATCCCTCATCAATCGCTTATGATGAGACAGTCAAGCCCGCGGATTACTGTGATAAAAGATGCTCTTTTAAAGAATGAAGTGTCAGCCTCCTCACATGATTCTCAAGAAACATCAAGGTTAGATGAAGATAGTGAACGTAGCTCTGTAGTTGATGCCGCATTTCCCCTACGCCACCATCGCAGGTGCTTGCTCTAACTTGGCAGTGTGATATGTGGTTGCATGTTGCATATGGTGTCTAGATTGTAATTCTTCCAATCTGGTTAAATTTCATGTGCTATTCTTCTTAGTTTATACATCATACATGTTAATGTGACACGCCTTCCTGTTTTTAGTACATAGGACATCTGTCTATTAAGCATGTCCTTACATAAAACTACTATTTTTTTGTATCCCGCATTAATCAATATGACGAGACACCTTTAGTATATGCAGTGTGATATTGGTTGCATCTTTCATACGATTTATAGCAAGCACTGCTTCTAATTTGTTGAAACGTCATTTATGATGGGACGCCTTTAACTTGGCAGAGTCATATTGCTTGCATCTTTCATGTGGTGTCTAGCTTGCATTGCTTCTTATTTGTTGAAATGGATTCTACTTAGTTACACAAATAGTTGTGAATATTCCGTGTTGTCCTGTTTTTCGTACATATTCCATCCTGGTATCATGTGTTTTCCTTAAATCAAAGTAGTGATTATCAGTATCATGCATGAATGAGTTCTTAAGAGTGAATTTTATTGCTTTTTCTTGTCAGTTTTACTTGACAATTCAAAATCAATAAGCGGAAGGAAATTAGCAAGGCAGTGGACAGAGGTGCTCCTTCCACCCAACTGAACCGGAGGGCCTCTACAGATTCTACTCCGCCACCCCCAAGAAGGTTTGCAAGACAGCACATGCGTAGACACTCAACGCAACTATGTTGATGATGAGCACGTCTCCCCTAGTCCACCATCAGAAGTGCTCCCTCTAACTTAGCACTGTCATATGTGGTTGCATGTTATGTATGATGTCTAGCATGTATTGCTTCTAATTTTGTTGAATTCCATCTGCTTACTTTACACATTATACTTGTGAATAAGATACGTGTTCCTATTTCTAGAACATACAATATCTGTCTATCACACATGTTCTTACATCAAAGTACTACTGTTGTGTAACGTGAAACAATCACTTATCATAACACACGTTTAACTTGGGACTGTGATATAGGTTACATATCGCATTCTTTTCTAGCTTGTACTACTTCTAATTTGTTGAAATGGCACGTATGACGAGACATTTTTAACTTGGTAGAGTGATATTCGTTGCATCTTTCATATGGTGTCTAGCTTTCATTGCTTCTAATTTGTTGAAATGCCTTCTACTTGTTTACACATCATAGCTGTGAATATGAAAAGCAAATTTTTATTCATTTTTCTTGTGGGTTTGACTTGACAAGGAAATAAAATTAAGAAACAGGAAGGAAAAAATTAAGGCAGGGACTGATGGCGGTCTTACGGCGAAACCGGCATCCCAGGTGCTTTCTCTAGCTTTGCAGTGTGATATTGTCTTGCATGTTGCATACAGTGTCTAGGTTGTATTGCTTGTAATTTGATTAAATTACTTCTGCTTAGTTTACACAAATAGTTGTGAATATGCCATGCCGTCCTGTTTTTCATACATATTCCATCCTCGTATCATGTGTTTGCCTTACATCGAGGTAGTGATTGTTAGTATCATGCATGAATGAGTTCTGAAGAGTGAATTTTATTGTTTTTTCTTGTCAGTTTTACTTGACAATGCAAAATCAATAAAGCAGAAGGAAATTAGCAAGCCAGTGGATAAAGGCGCTCCTTCCAAATGGAGGGTCTCTACACATTCTACTACGACATCCTGCCAACAAGATTTGGAAGACAACACATGCATAGACACTCAACGCAGCTGTGTTGGTGATGAGCACGTCTCCCCTTGTCCACAATCACAGGTGCTCCCTCTAACATGGCACTTTTATATGTGGTTGCATGTTATGTATGATGTCTAGCTTGTATTGCTTCTAATTTTGTTGAATTCCATCTGCTTACTTTACACATCATGCTTGGTAATAAGACACGTGTTCCTGTTTGTAGAACATACAATACATGTCTATCACACCTTGTTCTTACATCAAAGTACTACTGTTGTGTAACCTGCAACAATCACTTTTCACAAGACACGTTTAACTTGGGAGTCTGATATAGTTTACATCTCACATTATTTTCTAGCTTGTACTACTAATTTGTTGAAATGGCACTAATGACGAGACAATTTTCACTTGGTAGAGTGATATTCGTTGTGTCTTACATATGGTGTCTAGCTTTCAATTCTTCTAGTTTGTTGAAATGCCTTCTGCTTAGTTTACACATAATAGTTCTGAATATGCAATGGCACTAATGACAAGATACCTTTAACTTGGTAGTGTGGTGTTGTTTGCATCTTGCATATGATTTATTTCTTGTACTGCTTCACATTTGTTTAAATGCCAGTTATGACGAGACATTGTTAACTTGGCAGAGCGATATTTGTAGCATCTTACATATGGTGTCTCCCTTCCATTGAATTGCTTCTAATTTATTGAAATGCCTTTATCTTAGTTCGCACATCATAGTTCTGATTATCTCATGCCATCCTGTTTTTTGTACATATTACATCCTCCTATCATGCGGTTGTCTAACATCAAAGTTCAGTTCGTCTGTACCACCCATCAATTTGTTCTGGAGAACTAATTTTTTATTCCTTTTTCTTGTCGACTAGACTTGACATGGCACAGAGAAAGAGGAAGTAACACAGAATGGCAGGGGATGGTGTTAGTCGTCAGGACGCATGGAAACGAAAGCGGAAGAATTATGCAGATTCTACTGGTACTGATGGTGCAATAGAAGGTCAAAGTCCACCAGAAAATTACAGAAACACGGTATCCCGTGCTATAAGAGCTGCAAAACAATCCAAATAGAAACTAATAGCTTCCACCAAACAAGCAGCGACAGCCCTAGTTGTTGCAACACCTTCCACAATACCACCAGCTGCACGAGTTACTCATTTGTCAACTCAGCTAGCAGCACATTCCCAAGCTACCTTGCCACCTGACACTACTTCCGAAGCACTCTTGACACAAGAAGAGTTGCCAAGATCGGATGAACCTTGTGAGCTTCAACAGCAAGAAGGTAGTTGCTGGAGTCAAGTTACAGTTGCATGCTTCTTTATATGTAGTTACAATTTAATGTACACTAACACTTCCTCTGTTCGTTGTTGGACTAGCACCTAGGCACAAGAGGAAACAAACATCAGGGATGATTCTCGATAGGTTTACTAAATCTAGAGGAGGAAAAATGGAGATCCATTTTGAGGCAGGTTTAAAAAGTCCACGTGATGCTACAGAGTCAGCCAAGTTAGTATCAGAGGCATCGGTTGCCATTAGGTGTCATGCACATATCCTCCCAAGAACGATTCAGTACAGGACTAACAAAGATGAAAACCAGTTCAACACCTTCGTCGACCATTTATCTGTAAGTATGGTTATGTATGGAAATTAGTAATATCGTCTTGCTCTGTCCCATACTTTATAGGTTGCTGGTAATGAGACTCCCATAATTTTCAACAGATGAGGTTTAAGTTGGATAGCCAAGATGATGCAACTGGACAAACATGCACCCATGTTTTCAAGTCTGCTCTACGACAGTATCGGTATAACTTGAGGAAAACTCACTTTGATGGCAATGCTAACACTGAACTTGCCCAAACATCTCAAGTGGAAAATATATCGGATGAAAACTCGAGAGGCCTCGTTAAACACTGGTCTGATCCAAAGAATCAAGTACGTTATATACATGTGATCAGATCACATGTTGAACTCCTATTTATGCATGTGCCTCACAAATCTATCTTTTTGTAGTTGAACTGTTCAAAGAACAAGGCCAACCATAGGAAAGTGAAATTCCAACAGACAATAGGATTTCGTAGCAATATTGCACACTGTGAGGCTCTTGTATTAGCTGTCGTTTCACTCTTTTTGTTGTGGCATATTATTAGATCTATATTGACGTGTTCCAAAAAGTACCTAAACCAAATGCTACGGAAATCTTCAAGGACTGTCACACCAGCAAGACGAAGGGCATGAATACACTAGTGAAAGCCGTTGTTGTAAGTCCGTAATCCTCATGCCTTTTAACTACTACTTACTCTGACTTGTGCATTGAACTGCATGGTTTGCAGCCAATGTCTATTACTCTTTTCAATTTTATACACAATTTTCTTAGCGTATCATTGCACCTTACAAGGTTTAAAAGATAGGAGTGATGTTCCTTTGATCTTGATCTGTAATCTAGTTCCACGCCGGACTTGTCTACAGAACGTTAAAATTGCCTGTTTGTCTGTTCTCAGTTGTTTTGTGATATGAATGACGTCATACTATGCTTACCGTATTATAAACTTTGTCTCTTCATCCTTAGCTCTCAATACAATGTGAAGAAATAGACAATACATTAGCCATGGTACATGGTCATATGTTTGGAACCTGGTTTTATTATGTACTTTGCAGTAAAATACAACTAATATTTTACATGGGTTCACCAGAATAAGTTCTGTATATAGACCAAAGCTATTTTGTTAGTTTTGTTGCCTCCTTAATATCTTCTGTTCTGGTACTACTAATGTAAAAACTCAACTTTTCAACAAGCTATGAAACAAATGGTGGAACCGCCACCTTCTGAAGGTGACGAGGCAACTATAACCGCAATGTCATCTCTTGTGGTAGTGGGTCAGTACCTGTCCACTAACAGTGCCAAAAGAACGTTCCTGCATAATACTAGGTTGGTTGTTAAGGCAATCTCGTCCAAACTGCCTCATGATCAAGCTATGCAAGCTCAAATCAATGTTATATCTGCGCTCCAGACACAAGTCCATTCCCTAACAAAGACCCTTTGTCAAACAAGGACGATCATTGTTTGATGTCGTCAAGATATGCATGGTTTTGAAACCAGACTATCACACATTTGCTATGTTGTTCAGGAGCCTAGGAGAAATGAAGGCGATGGTTATGGTGCTCCATCGGACAGTACAGCATGAAAACATAAGAGCCAGGTCAAATGAACTGAGCTTCTGATCTTCTGGTGGTGCATTTATCTGCCGAACTGTTAACTTTTAAGTCAACCTTCCTTTTGTTATATGGTTGTAATTTGTTTTGTTGTGATACAAAATTTGTTCTAAACGTGTAGCCACCGGCTCAAGAAAACAGCAAGCCATTTTTGTATAGTGTAGGGTGTTCCCTATATTTACACTGGTGGTGAACTTTGATGCCTAGTGGATGTAATCCGTGGAATCGCCTTAATAGCCTAGCGTTAGTTTCTCGCTTATTTCCTAGTCTTATTTTTCCCTGGTTTGTTAGTGGCCGCAACAACCATGGGTCATATATGGACCGTGGTAACCTGGAGCTTGCCACAGGCCGTTGGATCCATGGGCCTCCTACGGGCCGTCAAATATATGGGCCTCCAACGGGCCGTAGAATCAGTGGGCCTTGGGCCGTCGGATAAATGGGCCACATGGGTCGTAAACGGGCGTAATTGGTATTGGGCCAGCACGGTAATGGTCCGTTAACATGCCGGAAGATAGTAAAGGCTTAATTCTGTCACATGCATAACGGGTCGTTAATGGGCCAGAATATAGGACGTGCTGGAAACGGCGCAACGGGTTAACAAGCCACAAATGGGCTGATTCGAACCACGGGTCTAATTTGGCCCATTAGGGGAACATGCCAGTAACGGGCCGGAAGTAATCAAGGGTCGGAAAGGAGCCCATGAATGTATTGACCGTCAGTAGGCCGAAAGCTATCACGGGCTGGAAGCGGCCCTTGTGAATCATGGGCCAATACTTGGCATAAAGATATTTACTACTTTTATAGGCAAGAGTCACCGCGGCCCATTAAAGGGCCCAAAGATATGAAATACCTCGTATAGGCCGAAAGACGTCGTGGGCCATACATGGGCCGAAAATGAAACAGGCTGGTATTATACTGGCCGGCCCACATGACGCTGTTGGGCCGATTTCGGGAATGCCATAACGGTTTACCGAGCCGTAAAATAGGCTATATGTGAACATACCGTTAACAGGCTTTCCATGGGTCGGCCCGCTAGCTTTTGACCAAGTCAAACGGGCCAACCTTTGTAAGCTAAAAGGGCAAGTGTTGGGCTGATGCACGTGTCGACATATCGTAGGCGCCAATTTGACCCAATGACGAGCTCACACATGTTTCCTTCGTCCAATGAGAATTTTACACGTGGAAAATCGCCATTGGTCGTTGCTGTTAACGGGTTATCGGACCCAAAAACCGGACCCGATAGCTTAACGGCGACTCGTTACGGTGGCCACGTGTCGGTTACCCATAATGAAAGCACTTCCATGATGCGTTATTTATCATCATGGAAGTGAACACTTCCGTGATGATAATTTTTGTATGATCATGGAACACTTCTACGACAGAACATGCATGACTATCTTGATTCTGTCATAAAATCTTCATGGATGTACATGCATGAAAAAAAACATGACCTACAGTGACAAAAACGTATCACCATGGAAGTCTGTTTTTTTATAGTGCACGGACCCTACAGGATGAGCGGCTGAGATTGCTGTTGGGCCTCTACTTCGCATCCACTTCATCTCCTACCTCCCCAAGCCTATATAATTCATACCTAGGGTTATGTTTAGGGTTAGCAAAGACATATGTGAGATACTTGAGAGCTTTGCTCCTTCTACCACTCCATTGGAGATCAAGGCCTCATAGGAGAGGATCCACTTGTGGATTTCATAACCTCCTCCTGGAGAAGACTACCATCATCAAGACCTCATCTATTAGGAGTGGGAAGAATTCTACCTAGTGCTTCTTTGCTTTGATTGTTCTTGTAATCTTGTGGACCTATGTGTTTGCTATTCTAGTGGATGTGTGATTGGGTATTGTTGGAGTGATTTCCTCTTTGTGTTCTTAGTGTTCATCCCTTTTTCCCCTCCAAGTGTGAAAAGATTCATCTTAGGTTTTCACCCTACAACATCTTGGTATCATGAGCAAGGTTGATTCACATCTTGGAGTCCCTACCCCAATTTGCTAGCTTGCTTTTGTTGTTTTTCATCCTAATTCAAAAATCCCCACAAAAAATAGCCACAAAATTTTTCTTGCAATTTGTTGGATCTTGTGAGATTTGGTTGATTTGATCCATGAATTTGGTGTTTGACAAGTAGATCTAACCCCTTACCTTCTTTCCCACCCTCCCCACCATTGATTTTGGCCGCATTTTTGTAAATCCCCATAGATCTGAGGTGTTCTTGAGTTCCCAGAACACCCCGTGCGCACGGGCCATCGGGACCCCATGCACACGGGCCTCACTTACCCCGTGTGCATGTACCATATAGAGCAGTTCAACCATTCTCTGTTTTCATAATTTTTCCTTTCCACAACCACTTTTGACCTTCTGCAATATTTCTCGTGAGCGTTTGAGCTTTGGAGCACACGTGTCCTAAGGTGTTTCGGCTACTTAGGCGCGATTTGACTTCATCATCAACGCTAGTCGTCATCGGCTCGGACTCCACTTCGACATTGACAACCCCGACTTCATACCAACCGTAAGCAAGGACAGTAACCTCGATGACACCATTGTATTACCCTTGCCATTACCTTGATAACCTCGAGCCTCTTTTGCATAGCTTACCCATCGAGACTAGCAAGTTGAGAATTGCCGGGCCACGCTTATAGTGCATCTTTAGTGTTATGTCTCTCCCGTGCATATACTACTTGTTACCTCGCATTGTGGATCGCATATCAAGCATTGTGGCATAGTAAAAAAAGCTTTTAAGCAAAAAAAAGAGAAGCAAGAGCCTGTAAGCAATAGCATTGAGTCACATTGCCTAGTTCATCATCATCTTGGTTCATACATACATAAGCATACTTGGAATAGTAGACGATCCGGTTCTCTATTAGGTTGGTGCACTAGCGTATATAGCCCATTAGAGCAACCGAGCTAGCGTCTCTCTAGTATCCGCACAATAACAGCATTCCCGTGGTTCCACCTCTTAGAGCTCACCCCTTGGTTGTGCGGATCACATCTATCTTTCGCGTGTGTGTTCCTAGTGATTTCCTTGGGTTTGATCTATTTGTCTTACTTGCGATTGGTGCATCTCTTCAACTTTTTCAACATCTTGACAACAATTTGCTTGAATTATTTGTGCCACTTCCTAACCAAGATCCTCCATAAGCCTTTTACTTGTAGGTGTGAGAAACAATAACCGGTACCAATTCTACTATTATACCATCACGTGGGATCGTACTCATTACATCCACAATCTTCAGAAAAGGTAACTTTGGTTTTGTTCTCTCATTTTCCTACTCACCACCACTTCCACATGATGGATAGGCCTACTTCTTCGGTGAACCCGCTCTTCAAGGATCACAATGGAGAAGCGACTAAGTCACCAAGAACCACTTCTTCGTCGCATGACGAGCTCTACATCAAGAGAGTGAAGCTTTGGGTGATGGCATCGACCAGCTCGCCACCGACCTACGACAATCGAAAGCACAACAACAAGACTATTTGGACGCCAAGCTCTCCAAACAAATGGAAGAATTCTGCAACATGATCGTGAGCCATGTGTCTTCCTCAACCTCTTCTCCAAGACGGCGCCAGTCAAGTCACCACTCATTGTCATATTCTTCTTCCGATGCGAGTCCTCCTCGGTGCGACGACACTCAAGACCGCCAAGCGCAAGAAAATCCGTTCCATGGCAATGTTCTACAAGACCGAGTTCGAGCAGGCGAGCAGGCATGATGACAAGAACGAGAAGCCATGGATCAAGAACAACTAGCGCCACATCGACCGCGTCAAGCATCTCAAGACGGTGATGCAATCCGGCAAGAGCAACAAAGCCGTGAAGCTCAAGCTCAAGCGGCTCAAGACGCACTCCAAGAGTCCACTCGAGCCATTGCCCAACGCAGTCGTCAAGTACCTGAGCAAGAGGAAGCCCTTCATCAAGCACGACAAGAAGAAGCTTCCCGACATGGAGAACAACAAGGAAGGCGAAAAAGATGAAATGTGGATCACCCTCCTCGACGCCAAGAGCGCAACCACAAGAAGATCCTCCTCCACGTCCAGAGCAACAACAAGCGGATAAAGTGCTTGAAGACCCACTTCCACGGCAAGAGCAACATCAACATCGCCACTATGATGAACAACTCCGCTATGTCAAGCTCAAGTTCACCATGCCCCAAGTTCTCCGGAAGCAATGATCCTCAGGAGTACCTATCATGGGCATTGGAAGTCGACAAGATATTCCGTCTTCACAACTATGACGAGGAAAATAGGATCGCCATGGCATCCCTAGAATTTCAAGACTATGTCCTCATTTGGTGGGAGCAAGTGATCAAGCGACGCTGTGAGAAGGACGAGCCACCCATCACAACTTGGACACAAATGAAGGATGTCATGCGAGCTTGCTTCGTGCCAACATACTACAGATGGGATCTCCTCAAGAAGTTGCAACTCCTCAAGTAAGGCATGAAGATGGTGGAAGAATACAACAAAGAAGTGGAGATTGCCATGATACGAGCTAATGTCAAAGAAGACGATGAGCGAACAATGGCACGCTTCTTGAACGGCCTCAACCACCCAACAAGGAAGATCGCTGATTTCCAACCTACTCCAATCTTCTTGAGCTAGTTTACTAAGCGACCAAGACGGAGCGACAAGTACATGAAGACTTCAAATATGCCAAGTACTCATCCAAGACCTACGGCTCATACACTCAAGTTACCTCTACTACGACTTCAGCACCTCCTACCTCGATTAGAGCATCGCCAAGTACGGGTGAAAAGACGAGTTCCAAGCAAGCGACGACTTCCTCAACTCGACCTCCGGCAAGCAACTACAAGAACAAGACTTCTTATTCATCGGCACCACCAGACGATCCCGTCAAGACAAGTTCTATCAAGTGCTTCACAAGTGGTGGCCGTGGACACAAGTCTTTCCAATGCATCAACAAGCGAACCATGATTGCAAATGATGATGGCACGTATGACTCCATGAGTGAGGATGAGATGGACGAAGAAGAAGATGCTCAAGTTTATTGCGACAATGATTCAAGTCCCGCTCTTGTGGTCTCCAAGGTCTTGACACTTCAACACCAACAATACAAAGACCAAAGGTGTCACATCTCCCACACCAAGACCGACATCAACGGACACTTCGTGAAAGTCATCATAGACGGTGGAGGCTGCCACAACTTGGCATGTGAGGAGATATGCTCCAAGATACAATTGGTCAAGAAGAAACATCCTCTCCCCTACAAGGTCCAATGGCTTAACGACTCCGGCACTATTCAAGTGGAGCACATTGTGCACGTTTCTTTCAAGATCGGTGCCTATGAGGACACTGTTGAGTGTAAAATCGTTCCTATGTCCATATGCCATCTTCTCTTGGGAAGACCTTGGCAATTTAACCGCGGCGTCATCCACAATGGGCGAACAAACTACTATAGCTTCAAGATGAATGAAACGGAGTACGTGTTACGACCTATGTCTCCAAGCCAAGTGATCACCGACAAGCAAGCATCCACACATCATGGAGAGACTAGTGTGAGAGTGAACAACCACAAAGAGAGTGAGCACCACAAGCCCAAATTGAGTGACTCTTTGTCAAGAGAGAAAAACATGGTCCACCTAGCCACAAAAAGAGAGATGATAGAAGTGTGTGAGAACCCATCAAGTGTCATACACTATGTCCTAGTATGCAAAGATGAGGTGGCAAAGACAAACACTCCTAATCATTTTCCTCTAGTGTTGTCTGAGTTATTGCAGGAATTCGCGGATGTCTTTCTCGATGAGCTACCTCCCGGTCTTCCTCCTATACATGACACCACACATCGGATTGACATCATCCCCGGTGTGCCCCTTCCTAACAAGGCTCCATACCACGTCAACCCCGAAGAAACCAAAGAACTACAAAGGCAAGTCCAACATCTCATAGACCATGGACATGTGCGTGAAAGTTTGAGTCCTTGTGCTGTACCGGTCATTCTTGCGCCAAAAAGAGACGGTAGCTTTCACATGTGTATCGATTGTAGACCTTGATGGTATGCTAGATGAGCTTAGCGGTGCCACTATTTTCTCAAAAATTGATCTTAAAAGTGGTTATTATCAAGTCCGCATACAAGAAGGTGATGAATGGAAAACCGATTTCAAAACAAAGTTTGGTTTGTATGAGTGGTAAGTTGTGCCTATGGGTTTATCGGAAGCACCCGGTACTTTCATGCGTGTCATGCATTATGTGCTTCGTCCTTACATTGGTGTGTTTGTTGTGGTCTACTTTGACGACATTCTTGTGTTTAGTGAATCCCTTAAAGAGCATGTAGACATCTTAGGGCCGCTTTGCAAACTCTTAGGAAAGAACGTCTTTATGCCAATATGGATAAATGCACTTTTGGTGCTGACAATATTGTTTTCTTGGGCTTTGTGTATCTTCCAAGGGTGTTCACATTAACGAGTCTACAATTGAAGCAATTAAAATATGGCCACAACCCACTAATTTGCAACAAGTGCGTAGTTTCCTTGGTCTAGCGGGTTTCTATCGTCACTTTGTGAAAGCCTTTAGCACTATTGCCGCACTGTTTCATGCTTTGCGTAAGAAGAATGCACCCTTTGTTTGGGGACCATCTCAATCTACCGCATTTGATCAGCTCAAATCTTTGCTTACGCATGCCCCAATTCTTGCATTACCCAATTTCAACAAAACTTTTGAGGTTCATTGTGATGCTAGTGGTTATGGAATTGGTGGATTTTTAATGTAAGAAAAGCGACCCATTTCATACTTTAGTGAAAAACTTGCCAGTGCTCAACTTAACTACCCCATTTATGATAAACAATTGTATGCTTTAGTGCGAGTATTGCATCTTTGAGAGCATTATCTTCGCCTACATGAATTTGTCATACATACCAATCATGAGACACTAAAGTACCTTAAAGGTCAAACCAAGTTCAATAAACGACATGCTAAATGGAGTGAATTTATTGAATCTTTTCCTTATGTGATCAAGTACATTAAGGGTAAAGAAAATGTTGTGGCAGATCCTCTTTCCCGCATATGCATGTTAGTTACTCAACTTGAGTTGAATGTCATTGGCTTTGAGCATGTTAAAGATCATTATGCACATGATCCTACGTTTTCGGTTCCTTATGCCAAATGTCTTGCTAAAACTTGTTGGGTGAACTATTATCTCAAAAATGGCTACCTTATGCGCGCTAACAAGCTTTGTATACCCGAGTCTTTGCTTCGTTTGTTACTTTTGCAAGAGGCTCATGGCGGAGGCCTTATGGGACATTTTGGGCGCGACAAGACCTTTTCCACACTCTCCTTCATGTACTTTTGGCCAAATATGTTCCACGACGTGGCACGCTTCACCAACGAATGCTCTACATGCCGCAAAGCTAAGTCACACTCTCAATCTCATGGTTTACATATGCCACTTCCAATTCCATATCAACTATGGGAAGATATTAGTATGGATTTCGCGCTTGGTTTTCCTAGAACTCAAAATGGAAAGGATTCCATATTTGTTGTTGTGGAAGGTTTGTAAAAATGGCACATTTCATCCCATGCAATAAGATAGACGATGCTTCACAGGTTCCAAATCTCTTTTGTAGGGAAATTTTCAGGTTGCATGGAGTGCCAAGGACAATTGTGTCGGACCGCAACGTCAAGTTCTTAAGCTACTTTTGGAAGACCATATGCGCCAAGCTCGGTATCAAGCTACTATTCTCCACGACCTATCATCCTCAAACTGATGGCCAAACGGAAGTCACCAACCGGACGCTATCTACTCTCCTACGCGTGTTGATAAAGAAGAACATCAAAGAGTGGGAGGAGTGCTTACACATCGCCAAGTACGCCTACAATCGAACTCGACAATCTACTACCGGCATGTCCCCCTTCAAGGTTGTCTACGACTTCAACCCATTGTCTCCATTGGACATTCTACCTCTTCCGCTCCAAGAACATGCAAACAGGGATGCAAGTGCAAGGGCAAGCTTTCTCAAGAAGATGCATCAAGATACAAGGGCAATAATCGAGGGTCAAGTACATCGCATCACCACCAAGCTCAACATACACAAGACACCAATGGTGTTTCAACCGGGAGATCTTGTATGGCTTCATCTTCGCAAGGACCGCTTCCCCAAAGAACGCAAATCCAAGCTACTACCGTGAGCCGATGGACCCTTCAAGGTGCTAGCACGCTACAATAACAATGCTTACAAGATTGACATCCCATGCGACAAGTGCAACGTAAGTGACATATTCAACGTCAAAGACTTGGCCAAGTACCATGGTGGTGAAGATCACGATCCATGGACGAATCTCTCCCAGGGGGGGGGGGAGGGAGATGATGCGGAGCATCCTTCCATCATCCCCATGGAACCTACACTAACACGACCAGCACCGTGTGGACCCATGACAAGAGCTCGAGCACACGCAATACAAATCAAGGTGAACTCCTTCCTGCTTGACACGCCTATGAACACAAACGAAACTTGGGTGCTACCTCATCAAAATGTATTGTGTGTACTCAGGTACGAAGAGGGCACTTCCAAGCAGCTAACGAGTACCACCAAGTCCAATGAAAGGCACCCCAAGTCGCTAAGGAGAAAGAAGGACTCCACAATAATCTCGACAGAAGGTCCCAGGCAACCCCGTGCACACGGGTCCCCGAGACCTCATGTCCACAGACTACACAGGGAGCTACGGCTGTAGCACCCCGTGCGCACAGGCCCAACTTACCCCGTGCGAACAGACCCTACAGGATGAGCGGCTGATATTGCTGTTGGGCCTCCACTTTGCATCCACTTCGTCTCCTACCTCCCCAAGCCTATATAATTCATACCTACACTACTGCAGGATGCTGCTAAAACGACACTACGATCAGAGGCCCTTTCGACCAAACTGTGTGCGATGCCATAATCACAAACGGTTGTGTAAAAAAACTGTCAAAAAAGGTGCAAAACGTTTGCGATGGAGGATGAATCAAACACGGTTCAGATTTTAGTTGAGTGTGTGATGCAGGGCCCCTGGTTCAGCTCAATTAACCGTTTGCGATGAGGAGGAACAAAATAAACGGGTAGCCAGATGAATGTGTGTGTGATGTACAACATACGGTTCATTCGGATGAACTGTTTGTGATTAGGCAACACAAAAGAAACAATCAGCCAGATCAAAGGTGTGTGCAATATATGGCATGCGGTTCACTCGGATGAACTGTTTGCGTTGAGACATGAGAATAGAAACGGTTCAAATGAACAAGATGTGTGTGATACGAGGCAAACATGCCTGTAATAAGAAACATGTGCGAAGACCGATAACAACACAGACAATTATTGCTAACAAGCCGTGTGTGTTGTGAGAAAATGATTGTTGGTATACCATTGTGAGTGATTGATGAAAACAACACCGACGGGTTCCATTGTTTAGTCCGTGTGCGTTGTGATTTTATTTGTCCGCACAACATCTACGCTCTATCTGCAGAGCATCAACATATATACTTAAAAAGATAGCATTGCATAACCAAATTAAGCATACAATTACACAAGTGACTACACACCAAAGAAAGCAATTACATGCATACTAAAGTAGGAGAAACGAAGATCTAATCATCTACTTATTGTTGCAATGATTCTTGCCATTGCTCTGCTTCCGGTTGGATCCCAGGCCGTTTTGGGGAAGGAGGCACTTCCTCATGTCAACGATCCGCCTGTACATGTCGTAGCTCGTGTATGCCTCCTTGGCCGCATACACAATGTGAGCTTTGTCGAGTTTCTCCATCCAGGCCGAGTGCCAGGCACACTTGTCCTTGTTGCATGAATCCTTCCTGTCTCTGTAGAAACGGTCGATGATGGCCTCGGTGAGGTGAACCAGTGAGTCCTTCTCATGCTCCTTGTTGCCCCAGATCTTGTATTGGCCCTGGATGTTGACAAGATTCTGGCAGGCGATGCCAGAATTCTCGAGTGCCTTTACATCATTGGTGATGTCCACCGTAGCGAACATGTAGTGGGGGCTATTGACAAACCTGGCTAAACGCTCGCAAGGCCTTGTGGCCAGGCAGTAGCGGTAGACGAGGACGTGGTGGCGCACGCACATCTGGGCAACGATGACCTTGGGACGAGACCCGGCACGAGCGCGAGTGTACTCGAGGTTGAACCCGACCACCTTGTACTTCTCCGCGGCAAGCTACATCTCCATGATATGGATGGAGTGCTCCACCCAGACCGGGTTGTTGGTGTACACCACTGAGAGGTCCATAAACCTTCTGTGGGTGTCCACCAGGGCATGCATGGTGAACTGCTGCTCGTCATCGGCAGTCGCTCGGAGCGCCATTGGAGCCACGCAGGATACCCTCTAAGAATTTCTCGTGGTGAGTGTGCTTCTTGCAATGGTTGGACGCGATCGAAAGGTTGAAGAGACACAAGGGTAGGTCAAATGGCCGCTGTAATAAATGGGGGCCAGCCGGTCTGTAATCGTCACGTCTTGTCACAGTGTTCATAGCGGAGGATTCTAGTGCACGCTTGACAACACCGCACCGCACGAGTGGGCTCGAAGAGGCGCCAAATGTATCATCAGTGAGCCTGTTCCTGTGCTACCGCGCTATTTACCGTGCAAGCTTCCCGCCCGGCTAGTTTGGCCACGCGTCGGCTAGAAGAGGGACAAATTGTGGTCGTTCATTGGCAAAAAGCATTGTAGAAACGAAGTGTGTGGAATGACCTCGGTCATAAGTTTACCCTTGGGTGATGAGGTCAAAGTTACAGAGAAGGTTGATGATGGACACTCGAGTGCGATAATTAATTCTGCGCTCTACAGTGCACATGGTGGAAGAAACCAACTGTGTGCAATAATGTCGAAGATCGTAGTTGAGTTAGCTATACAGATCGTGTGCTGTGAGATCGACAAGGTAAACTTATTTGAGAATGGTTAATAAAATCTAAGACCATTGCATATTAACGTCAAAATAGTGCTAGCAATATACGAGTCTCATACGATGCCATTTCAACGATTGTACCACAAAAGCTCGAAATGTTACAAGGTTCAAATTCCAGAGTCATATGGCTCAAATTCTAAGATTACAAGGTTCAAACTGATATTAGAAATGAAATTCAGCTCATCAGCTGCAAATGCTCGCGTTGATCCGCTGAACATGGATATCAGAGAGGTTCAAACTAATATCACCGCTTCTAAGTCTGTTTCGAAATGTCACAATTTTTGCAAAGGGGTCAGCCACTGAGAAGTCATGTATGGGGTTGACATGATGACTTCCGATTACTCTGTCATCTGAAAATCCAAAATGAAATTCAGCATTTTTGGAGCCTACTCCATTCTGCCACCGGCGCCGGCGCTGATCAACAAACCATTCATTTTTGCGAAATAAATGTAGGGAAAACCTCATTTCCTTCAGCACCCTTACTCTGAGAACAAAAAACCTGGCGAATATAATCTCCGGTAAGGTCCCTCGGTAGGAGTTCAAAGTAATTTCTGAGAGATGCAGATCTAGGCATTCGATGTGATTGTTATATTTTATCAAATTATCCACCACTGGGCCTAATCTTATCTGCAAAAGAAGAAAACGTGTTAGTGCCTACATGCAGTTTTGAACATTACTACAGGCCTAGCTATTTGGTTTGCAGGATTTGTAAAATGCACCAACATGCCATATTCAATCTGACATGATTAACATGGGCATTTGATTACATTCTATAAAAATGTAGCCTTCTTCACAAGAGGTTGGAGTGGATGAAAAGTTCCCTAAGAAAACTAGTACAGATGAATCCAAAGGAGAAAAGCTTACTGATTGTAACCATATGGATCAAGCAACCAATATGGGGGGGGGGCATGTATGTACTGAAATCCTCCAAAAGAACCTTCAGAAATCATAGTACATTGTCATTGTAAACATGGAAAAAGGTGTCACAAATTGAACTCCCTTAAGGTTAACATTTAAAACGAAAGGAACATCACCTCGATATATAGCTTCTCCAGGCACGGAAAGCATCTCAGGAAACTGACAACTTGCTCCAGGTCAGGGCCGATAGATCCTAGTGCCAAGACCTTCACTGTGCACAGTTTCGGGGTCAAGCTTGTCGGAATCATTTTCTGAATAACAGACGAACAAACATATTCAAAATTAGAAATAATGTTAGTTTGTAGAAGGAGAGGTAGAAGGCGGCTGTTGTACCTGAATGTGTGTGGATCCGATAACAAGTTCGGAGTATTTGTTAAACGAGTAGCCCACCACTGTCAATTTCGGCGTAGAAATGACATTGATTCTTGTTGGACCTTCTTGATCAACTACAAGTAATCTCTAAAGTGAAGGTGTGTCCTCAATGACCATACCGTGGTACACATCTTGTGATGTCTTCCTGCCACACCAGCAACACACATAAATAGTTAGAAGAGTCATGGAGGTGATGTGGAAGGCACTCAACCCATTGATTGCCTGAAGATGAAGGTACTCGAGTGTAGTACAACCACGGAGCAGGCGCTCCATGTCACCCTTTGATAGGCAGACGGCGACGAGCTCGAGGTGCTTCAGTCGTGGTAGAATATGAGCGGGCGCATCATTAAGGGGCGGGAAATGGCAGTTCCCGAACTTGGCGATGCGCAGCATGGGCGCGAGGAAGAGTGCGGACGTTGGTAGTGACTACATATTCCCATCGTCAAAAGTGAGCTCCTCGAGCTAATCTAGGGCGGGGGATCGGAACCGGTCGTCAAGCCTGGCTCGGTCCTTGCCGTTGGAACGGAAGCCTATTCTAAGGCCTCTAGTTGGGCCAAGATGACTGCCGAGGATCTTGGAGACATCCAAGCTTTTGCGATAGCCATGGCAGAGCTCGTGGATGTCGATGAGGTCGAGAGGGCTAGAGTTCCATAGGGGGCGCCACCGCCGGGAAAGGAGGGTTGTCCGTGCCCCTTATTTGATTGGGAGGAGGGAGATGGTGACTTTCAACATATCATCGGGGAGGTCACGATGATGTCTAGGCTCACTGGAGTCGCTTGCGGTTCTAGCTCGCCCCGCCTCCGCTTGTTGGCAGCCCCATTCTCCACCTCGGGAGTCTCCTTGTCAGCGGCGCTTTCTGATAGAAATGGGAGTATAGGGAATGAAAGTGCTAGTTATCGACTAGAGGGGGGTGAATAGGCGATTTTTATGAAAGTCTTCAAAACATGAGAGTTTCGAAGACAAACAATAGAAATGAACCTATTGATATGCAACGGAAGGTAGACTACACTAGGCAAGCCATAGTCAAGTATACAATGAAGTTAAAGCACGAAGACTAATAGCAGCTAGGTAGAAAGGATCAGCATGGAAGATGGTATGAAGCCAAACAACGATGGTAGTCACACAGTGAAGACAAATAGGTAAGGCAGACATGCAATGACTTCACGAAGACAACTATAAATAAAGATAGGGAGACGATAGAACTAGTCACTCGGCGAAGACAAGGATTTGTTGGACCAGTTCCAGTTGTTGTGACACCTGTATGTCTGGTTAGGGAGGCTGAGATTCAACTCAGAAGACCGCATCTTCACCTTATTCCCCTTGAGCTAAGGACACCCAGTCCTCGCCCAATTACTCTGATAAGTCTTCAAGGTAGACTTCCAAACCTTCACAAACTTCGTTCACCGGCGATCCACAATGACTCTTGGATGCTCAGAACGCGACGCCTAACCGGGCCGGAGGATTCACAGTCCTCAAGTGTAACAAGTCTTCGTGTCACGCAGACGTAAAGACTTCAGTGATGCCTAACACTCTTTGGCTCTTGGTGTTTGGGCTTTGTCCTCGCAAGGATTTCTCTTTCTCAAAAGCTTCGGAGGTGGGTTGCTCTCAAACGACAAAAGTCGTGCACTAACTCTGAGCAGCCACCAATTTATGGTGTAGCGGGTGGGCTATTTATAGCCACTAGGCAACCCGACCTGATTTGTCCGAAATGACCCTGGGTCACTAAGGAACCGACACGTGTTCCAACGATCGGATTTCAAACACACGGCAACTTTACTTGGGCTACAAGTAAAGCTGACTCATCCAGCTCTCGATAAGATTTGCTCTCATTGTCTTCGCTCGAAGACATAGGATTTTGGTTGAGCATCACTTCAGTCACTCTGACTTTGTACACTGGGACCCCACTTAACAGTGCGGTGGATCCTATGACTCAACAAAGAAGAAAAGGAAACAACGAAACAACTAAGTCTTCGCGCTCCATAATCTTCACGCAATGTCTTCTCTTGTCATAGTCTTCAATGAGAATATCTTCACATACCACCTTTGTCTTCAATGTCTTCATACATTTTTAGGGGTCATCTCCGGTAGGTAAACCGAATCAATGAGGGACTACTACCTGTGTTATCCTACAATTCTCACAAACACATTAGTCCCTCAACCAGGTTTGTCGTCAATACTCCAAAACCAACTAGGGGTGGCACCAGATGCACTTACAATCTCCCCCTTTTTGGTGATTGATGACAAACTGGTTGAAGTTTTCAACGGGGATAAAATTATGTGAAATTGTAAAGGGTAAAGGTATTGTCTTCATAAGTAGCAAAATGCTCCCCCTGAAGATGTGCATATAAGTAGTTTGCTTTTGGAATGCAAATGCACATGGCAGGTTGTACTTGTGGAGATCCTCTTCAACTTATGAAGACAATTCATCATGCATGATTCAATATAAGAAGGATAATGACATGCATAATGAGAAATGGACGTCTGCAAAATGACTAAGTGCGGAATTTATCACCGCACATGCGGAATTTATCATCATATCATAGAATAGCAAACAAGTAGCAGACGACCATCAAGTTTAAGTGTTACAACTCAAAGAACCAACTATAAAAGCGAGAGTTGTAAACACTAGGAAAAATATAAAGCAACCGCCCATATGGACCCGCTTGAAGACTATCAACTCATATGCTTCTCCCCCTTTTGTCAGTAAGGACCAAAATGGTTTGAAGACATAGAGCCTCTACTCGTTCCCAGAAGAAGTAGGAGAGGATGCAGGGTCGGCGTCGGGGTTTGGCGGTGCAGACGAGCTTGGTGCAGTGTCGATACGCGCTGAAGTTGGAGGTGGTGAAGTAGCATCATCTTGATCATCGATCACTCTGGCATTCACTTTGCAGCGGAGGAGGAATAATCAGAGTCTTCAAGAGACGGAGTTTGACCCAAGACAACATTCCTTGGAGGAGAGGAGTCAAACTTGAATCTTTTAGTAAAGCCATCGTCTTGAAGATCTGCTTCAGCTCTGAGCAATGTAAAACTCTTCCATGAACTCCGACAGGTTTCATGTGTAACAAACGCATTCTTGGTGGCAAGATTACGAATGCGATTGACGTCCACCAAGAGGCTTTGCATCTGCCGGTTCAGCCAGAAGTGATGCTTATCTTTTTTCTGATGCAGGGCAATGAGAAGTTCTCGGTCATTGAGAACACGAGATCGCTTCCGAAGCCTTTGAGCAATAGTGCTTTCAGTGGCTTCAGTTTGAGCACGGTGAGGTAAGCGTGTATTGCTAGCCAAAGGATAAACACGAGTGACTGCCTGGACTCCTTCAATGGGTTGTGTGAAGCTTTGGTGATCAGCATTGTGAAGAAAAACATGCTCCTTGGTAGGCTCTGGGTATATGGCTTCAACTGACATATCAACCTCTGGCAGAAAGATCAGATGGTTGCGAGAAGAGGGCTAATAGTTGACAGCTGAGTGTAGCTTGATAAGGCGCATGACCCACGGAGCGTAGAACTTCGGTCCAAAGAGATCGGAGCCTGATGCAGCCAACTGCCTGATAACGAAGTCTTGAGCATTGAAGTTGATGTCGTTGAAGATATAAAAGACCAAAGTCTTCATTGCTCCTTCAAGTTTTGCTACTGAAGAATGTCCTTTGACAGGCCATAGAGTTTGCCGGATGATGTGATAAATAGTGCAAGGCAGATACTCTAGATCTTCGACAAAGAACTCCTTTGGGTAATCAGCGTCATGGGGCAAAGGCTTCATCATGCTCAGCATTTGGCTCATGTTGGGCTCTTGCTTCTGAAAGATGCTCTCCAAAGCATTGCGGTGAAGCTGGCAACCAGGTTCATGTAATTCACCTGGAGTGGGTAGGCCGGTAAGCTCAATGATGTCAAAAGCTTTAGCTTCATGATGGACATTGCATGTCATCCACTCAAGGACCTAAGTCTTCGGATCCCTGTTGTAGCCGCGAATGTGGAGCGTGGCGTAGAATTGCAGCAGAAGCTCTTCATTCCAATGCTCCTTATCAGTCACAAAGTTCAGCAATCCAACATCACGGAAGCAGTCAAGGGCTTCTTCAAGGCATGGCAGTCCAGCAATGGCTTCGCAGTCAAGACGCATATGAGGGAAGATGCTCCCTTGATCATAGAGAACACATGAGTAGTAGTTGCGCTGCTGATAGCTCCAGAACCAATCACATGAAATCGTTGGCCTTGAATAGGGGTTCTTGGCCCTATCAAAGAAAGTGTTGTGCGCTTTGAAGCCATTAGCAATGAAGGACCCTGGTGAAGTGGCAGTACCTGGAAACCTGGGCAGTCTTGGCTTTGGCTTCTGGACCTGTGGCATGTGCGCGACATGATAGTCAAATTGTGGACCAGCAGCAGGAGGAGGAACCAGAATAGGCCATCTGACAGTGACCAGCTATCAGTGTCAAAACCGGCGGATCTCGGGTAGGGGGTCCCGAACTATGCGTCTAGGCGGATGGTAACAGGAGACAAGGGACATGATGTTTTTACCCAGGTTCGGGCCCTCTCGATGGAGGTAAAACCCTACTCCTGCTTGATTAATATTGATGATATGGGTAGTACAAGAGTAGATCTACCACGAGATCAGAGAGGCTAAACCCTAGAAGCTAGCCTATGGTATGATCGTTGTTCGTCCTACGGACAAAAAACCCTCCGATTTATATAGGCACCGAAGAGGGTTAGGGTTACACAGAGTCGGTTACAATGGTAGGAGATCTACATATCCGTATCGCCAAGCTTGCCTTCCACGCCAAGGAAAGTCCCATCCGGACAAGGGACGAAGTCTTCAATCTTGTATCTTCATAGTCCAGGAGTCCGACCAAAGTTCATAGTCCGCTATCCGGACACCCCCTAATCCAGGACTCCCTCAGTAGCCCCTGAACCAGGCTTCAATGACGACGAGTCCGGCGCGCATATTGTCTTCGGCATTGCAAGGCGGGTTCCTCCTCCGAATACTTTATAGAAGATTTTGAACACAAGGATAGTGTCCGGCTCTGCAAAATAAGTTTCACATACCACCGTAGAGATAATAATATTTACACAAGTTCAATCTGCTGACGTATTCCGCAGCGTGACATCACACCACGGCCAAGCCTTTATTCGAATTGTTTTTTTGTCCCACCTCGGTAGCGTTTAGCGGGCGGTTTCCTTGGCACGTCTTGTCAAAGCAGAGATCGTGTCCCTTATTCCGGATTCTCATCAATACGGGCGTGGGTAACCCAACCGCGCCATTGGTTATGGCGCTTGGGAGATAAGCGAGTTTTATCAGGCCGGTGGGGACGCATAGTTTTGTCTGTCCATATAAGGGGATAAGGATCCACTTTTTCACACACGCCTTCTTCTTCCTTTGCTTATCCATTTCCAAGACTGAAGCTCCAAATACCAAGTCCGCACATCCCACCTCAACCTTCTCCAACTATGTCCAGAGCGAGAGGCAAGTGGATGGCCTCCTCCGTCACGGAGGGGCACATCAAAAAGCTGCGGAAGGCCGGATACTTGTCCGACGACATCGCGCATCGGCTCCCCGACAAGGGGCAGCTCATCCCCATCCCTAGGCCCCATGAGAGGGTGGTGTTCGTCCCCCACTTCCTCCGTGGACTAGGGTTTCCACTTCACACATTTGTCCGGGGGCTCATGTTCTATTATGGCCTAGATTTCCATGATCTGGCCCCGAATTTCATCCTCAACATCTCGGCGTTCATCGTCGTGTGCGAGGCCTTCCTCTGCATCCAGCCCCACTTCGGCTTATGGCTGAAGACCTTCAATGTCAAGCCGAAGGTAGTGGGCGGCCGCCAAGCGGAGTGCGGAGGTGCCATGGTGGGCAAGATGGCCAACGTCCTATGGCTCGAGGGCTCCTTTGTGGAGACCATAAAGGGGTGGCAATCGGGGTGGTTCTACATCACCGAGCCGCGCGACTCTAAATGGGCGGCGGCCCCGAATTCCGATATGGCTTCCCTACACAGCTCACCTCATGGAAAGAGACGGGCCTGCCATGGGGTAATTCCGAAGAGCTGACTGGACTCCAAACTTGCGTCCGAAACCTGGTGGACAAGAAGCTCAAGCTTGTCAACGTAGTCCAGGTTATGCTCATCCGCCGGATCCTCCCATGCCTGCAACGGGCCTTCAACTTTTGGGAGTTTGATCCGCACAACACCGAACCTTGAGCCGGCTCTTCGACACTACGTACGAAGATGCCTGGAAGGTGCTGTTCAAGGGCGCTGAGGTTCTCGCATCCGCCATCAAGATCGTGGATTCAGCTCGCGGCATCAAGCCAACGAGGTAAGCTATTTTACCCTTTACGGGACTCTTTTTTCATAGTTTGACTCTATGCGGGATCTAAAACTCCCTCACCTTTGACAGGACTGGCAGAAGACGTCCGGATAGACAACCAGCAGCCCCTGGAAAGGGAGCCGGACTGTCAACCAGTCCGGACCCCGTCAACCAGCAGCCCCTGGCAAGGGAGGTGCGGGATCTAAAACTCCCAGCGGATGCCCGATTGACGGGGTTGCTGGTTCCGGCACCTTACGTGGTGCCGGAGAAGAAGGCCAAGAAGAAGGCTACGGGAACTCGAAGGAGTTCCCGGCGCCAGGTATTGTCGTACTCATCCTCCGATGTCTCCAAGGTGGACTCCTCCCGCGAAGACGAGGAGGAGGAAAAAGAGGCCTCTCCCCCAGTGGGGGGAGAGAAGAAAAGGAAGGCCGCCCCAACTGGGGAGGCCGGAGGGTCCAAGAAGGGAAGGACCCTCCCTCCGGACTTGCCACCAACGCCAACGACGGCGGAGAGGAGTGGCCACCAAGGACCAAGCCCCTGGCGAAATCGTAAGTGTCCGGACACCAGAATAACTCATGGCGTTCCATTTGTGGCGCAGCATCTTCTAACGCCGAATATAACCATGCAGCCCACCCAAGGACATGCTCGACGCTTCGTCGAGCGGCTCCCTGGATTCGTCGGATGTGAATAGCACCTCACTTTCGACCGCCTCGTCTCCTCCTGCCGCGGATGACGCCGGGGTGGAGTCCCAAAGGCCCAGCCAGAGGAGGTGGCCCGAGGCGCCCTGAGTCGACCTCCGGACTCGGCTAGAAGGGGATAAAACCCCAAAGGGCTTTAACTCCGGCCCTGTGCCGGACTCCGTACCGGAACCTTCAGTGGTTCCGGAGTCCGGCAGGCGACCCCTTCGTAAGAAGGGCAAGAGTGCGACACCGGTGACCTCCATCCAACCGGAGGCACCGGATGATTTGATGGAGGCGCTTAACGGGGCTTCCATCGACGAGGAGCACCGCACTGTTATGAGTGTGGTGGCCTAGAAAGTTCAGTCCGCCAAGAGCGGGCTCACTGAAGCCTGTGCCAGCCTTCTAACAGGCTTTGAGGTATGTATTTAAGATATGTAAAAATATCACCGCATAGACAGTAGCCCCTGATGCTCAGTTTGGTGTTCGGAAAGAAAAAGCCGAACTGAGGATCTAAAAAGATATACGCAAGAGTCTAACATAAGTATGTCAATATGGGAATGTAGGCTGCGCTGGTGACCTCTGCCGCACTGACTACGGAGGTTGATGCATTGAAGCAGAGCCTCGAGCGGTCCGAGAACGAGCTCGGCCTTGCCAAAAAGCAGCTCGAGGACAAGGAAGGTAAGTAAGACCTTATGGGAGTATTTAAAATATGTGGTTGCAAAAAATGACAGGAATAACGTGAATATTGTAGGGGCCACGAACGAGGTGGCGACCCTGAAGGAAGCGGTGTCCAAGGCCGAAAGCGATGCGGCCGCGGAGCGCACCGAGCGAGAGAAGCAGGAGGCGCGGTTGGCGGAGGTGCGGCAAGAGCTCCAGGCTCTCGTGGAAAAACATGAGAGTTTGGAGCATGACTCAAAGACTCGAGAGTCCGAGCTCGCCTCGGCCCTTGAGGGCGCCAAAGCCGCTAATGCCGAGGCCCAAAAAGCCCTCCAGGAAATTGAGGCGATGAAGAAGATAGCGGCGGGTAAGGCATTCTATATGCAAAGCAAGCATGTGAAAGTGAATTATCTGTTACTTACCCGAATCCGGAGCTCTCCAGGAGCATTCGTAGATCTGCCCTGCAGTGTATCCGATGCTGCCGCATTCTACCGAGCCGAAGAGGGAAGCTCGACGGAGAAGGTGTTCTGGTCTCAGTATGCCGAGGCCGGACACCCGGTGCCCTTAAGAGACCAGTTGAAGTAGCTGGTCGAGCTCCATAAGGTGGCCGAACAGGCCATGAAGGGCCTCATAGTTCGGCTGTGGCCTAAGGAAGCCATGCCTGGGAGCTACTTCGGGCTGGTGAGGCGGCTGGTGGACGCCTGTCCATGGGTTGAAGTCGTCAAGCGCTCCGTCCGCATCGAATGTGCCCGTAGGGCCCTTGCCCGTGCCAAGGTGCACTGGGGCAAGATGGACGCTGAGAAGCTTGTGACGGCGGATCACCACCGGGCAAGGAGCATCGAAAGCCTGAAATGTATTATGAGGGCGTCCTGAAGGGTGCCCGCCTTATAGTGGGTGAATGCTCCAAAGATGTAATTTTTTAGTAGACTCGCATTTGTTATCCTGTACGCTAAAAACTTATTCATATGCGCTAAGCAACATTTTTGAATTTAAAATATTACCTTCTGTGCGGCCGTTTATTAAATTTGAGAGATGGCGAGTCGTCGGCTTCAGCCCCCATGCCACGAAAGTCTTTGGGGTGTTCGGGATAAACTTGAGCGCTCTTGTTCCCATTCTTGGGTCCTTCGAGGGAGGCGCTCAATGCAACGAACAAGGCAACCGGGCTATAATGCTTGAACACTCTCACTTAGCCATAGAATTCTATAATTTTAAATTTCGGCGAAGCCCCTGGTATTCGGAAGACCGAGTTCGGGGCGCTATCCACGCCGAGGCCGGACAATGTCGACTCTTCGCTCTAAACGGCATAAGTCTTTAGGGACTCGAAAACCTCTCAAACAGCGACCAGCTCTCGCCCTATCATGACAGTCAGTTTTAGCTTTCTCCACTGAGGTGCTTAACCCAGCTCAACCGGGGCACAATCGCAGTGGTTCTCCCAGCGCTACCTTAGCCGATATAACAGAACATAATGTACCACAACATGGGAGCCAGGCGAACCCAACTATTGGCCCAAGACATGATTCGGAGCCGATGCATATAATGCTATAAGTTCGGAGTGCCGCACTTGTGAAAGTGTTCGGACTTATCACACCATATTGTGGGGTACTTGAGCCCCTGGTGTATTGCCCGTACCAAAGTACGGTTGCACAATGTCATAACTAGAATATATATATATATATATATATATATATATATATATATATATAGAGAGAGAGAGAGAGAGAGAAAGGAATTTAATAAGAGGCAGAAGCTATGTATTGGTTATTCAAAAGGGCTGCAGTAAGAGCAGAACGATACAAATAGTGCGATAAGCAAGGGACGAGACTTTTTAACATGTCCCCCTCTCCGGTAAGCTGCGGGATGGTATGTAAAACAGGTATACCGCTTGTAACAGAGACCACCTAGACACTCGACGTAGCTTTCTGCTTCCCTGGCTGTTGCATCATGTGTTCGGCGATTCTACTGCCGGACAAGGCTTCGTGAGAACGGAGTCCTGAAAGTAAAAAAGAAATAAGAAAAGAATGACACAATCGGGAGCCCCTGGTGCGGTTGAGCCGCATTCCGGGCATGCCGTGGTCGTGCCCCTCCCCCTATGCCCATGGTATTTCCAAAGCGTAATTATGTACGCGTAGTACTGGTTTCGCGATTTCGCGGGGGCTGGGGTTTGGGCCGCATTGCTATGCGTGCTCGGAACATGCCAGGCGGTCTTGTTGTAGGCTACTCTGGGCGCGCTTGACGGTGTCCGGATGTTTAATAGCCGGACTCGAGAATTGCCTTAAGAGGCTGCTTTGTATTTCCGCCGCGAGGGCCGCCGTATGCTCCTCCGTCCGGAGAGAGCGTTCGGTGTTTCCATTGACCGTAATGACTCCTCAAGGACCTGGCATCTTGAGCTTGAGATATGCGTGGTCTTGGCACCGCATTGAACTTTTGCAAATGCGATTCGTCCGAAAGCAGTCGCGTGATAGCCGCCGAGAACGGGACTATGTCGAAGATTAACTCCTCGCTTCGGAAGTTATCCGGGGATCCGAAGACCACTTCAAGTGTAACTGAGCCTGTACAGTTGGCCTCTACACCTGGTATGGCTCCTTTAAAGGTCGTCTTCATGGGTTTAATCCTTGATGGGTCTATGCCCATTTTGCACACTGTATCCTGATAAAGCAGGTTCAGGCTGCTTCCGCCGTCCATTAGGACTCTAGTGAGGTGAAATCCGTCAATGATTGGGTCTAGAACCAATGCGGCGAATCCGCCATGGCGGATGCTAATGGGGTGGTCCCTTCGATCAAAAGTGATCGGGCAGGAAGACCACGGGTTGAACTTTGGGGCGACTGGCTCCATCGCATATACGTCCCTTAGTGCACGCTTCCGCTCCCCTTTGGGTGTGTGGGTTGCGTATATCATGTTCACCGTCCGCACTTATGGGGGCAAGCCCTTCTGTCCTCTATTGTTCGGAAGCCGGGGCTCCTCCTCGTCATCGCTATGCAGCCCCTCGTCATTGTTTTCGGCATTTAACACCCAAAAATCCCTGTTAGTGTGGTTGGCTGGTTTTTCGGGGGTGCCGTGCATCTGGCACGAGTGATCGAGTATTCGGTCCAAATTGGACGGGCCCGGAGTATTTCTTTTAAATGGCTTTTTCCGCTGACCGGGTTTAGAGCCTCTGAATCCGGCATTGACTGTCGTATCCTCAGCATTATCGCCGTTAATGTGGCGCTTGTGCTTGTTGCGACCCGACCTGCCATTGTTGTCCTTGGTATCCGAATTACCAGGGCTCTTGGTCATGTTGTTACTACGAGCTAGCCAGCTGTCCTCTCTTGCGCAAAAGCGGGTCATGAGTGTTGTGAGGGCTGCCATGGATTTCAGCTTTTCCTGTCCTAGGTGCCGGGCAAGCCACTCGTCGCGGATGTTGTGTTTGAAGGCTGCCAGGGCCTCTGCATCCGTACAATCGACGATTTGATTTTTCTTGGTTAGGAACCGTGTCCAGAATTGTCTGGCCGATTCCTCTGGCTGCTGAATTATGTGGCTTAGGTCATCGGCGTCTGGTGGTTGCACATATGTGCCCTGGAAATTGTCGAGGAATGCGGCTTCCAGGTCTTCCCAACAACCAATTGACTCTGCTGGCAAGCTGTTAAGCCAATGCCGGGCTGGTCCTTTAAGCTTGAGTGGGAGGTATTTGATGGCGTGTAGATCATCACCGCGGGCCATGTGGATGTGAAGGAGATAGTCCTCGATCCAAACCGCAGGATCTGTTGTGCCATCGTATGATTCAATGTTTACGGGTTTGAAACCCTCGAGATTTGATGATCCATCACTTCATTTGTGAAGCATAGTGGGTGTCTTGGCGCCTCTTTATTGGGCTATATCACGACGCAGCTCAAATGAGCTTTGTCTCATCGTGTTCGGCTCGACCGAGTTGCCATATCCGGGCGTGACGGTTATAAATCGCCACGCGGTCGGGTGCCCACGCGATCTGTAGATCGATCTTGTTTTCCTTGCCTTGTCCTCCAATATATCTCTCAGGTCTGGTGCATTTCCCGGCGCCTTGGTATTTTTTGAGCGGCGCAGGGGTGCGGCTTGAGTTGAGGGCCGAGAGGCTCTTCGTCATGACCACGAGGTGGCCGGGTCAGCCAGATCATGCGCTGGTGATGTAGGTTTGGGTGCTTCCTCCTCTAATCGGAGTAGCAGCCTGCGTTTGGTAGCTCTTGGAGGGGCGCCGAGTTCTTACTCTTGACGCAAGGACTTTGATCCATCTGTCACCTAGCAAGTCTTGGTCAGCTCTAAGTCGTTGCTGCTTTTCTTGAGGCTGCTTGCCGTGGCCATAATCCTGCGTTTGAAACGCTCTTGTTCGACGGGATCCTCGGGCACGACGAATTCGTCGTCATCGAGGCTTGCCTCATCTTCGGAGGGAGGCATGTAATTATCGTCCTATACCTCTCTTTATGCCGCTCTCTCACGAGGGCTGGCTTCTCCATCTTCCTGCGCTGAATCCTGCTGGAGGGGGTTGTGTTCGGCACTGTCTGGGGTGTTATTGTCTCCCGTGCCGGAATCACCATTTTTGCTATGGCGGGATTTAGAGCGGCGCTACCGACGCCCGGCACTTAGGCTGTTTCTTGAGGGGTCATCCTCCATTGTTCCATCGCCATTCCCATCTTTTGGGATGTCCACCATGTATATGTCGATGACGAGGTGGCCTTCCGCCCTGTGGGCGCCGTTCTTGATCGTCTCTCGCATCGTCGTCCATACCGCCGATGTCTTCGAGTCGAAGTCGAGCATGTCGGTTAAATCATCGACAGTGGCTACGAAGTGGGTGGTGGGTGGGCTTTGAATTTCTTCGTCGTCCGCATCCCAACCTTCCTAACCATAATCCGGCCAGGGCTCTCCTGATAAAGAGAGAGACTTTAGCGAGTTCAGGATGTCGCCAAAGGGCGAGTGCTGAAAGATGTCCGCGACAGCGGATTCGATTGGCGGGGGCGCGGAAAGTTAAGCTGTCAGGACCCCGATTCCAAGTCACATCGACCTAGCCGGTAACACATCATATCACTTTGCGGCCTCATGCACGGTATTCCCACGGGTGTCGCCTTACCATGGCCCGGGACCGTTTGCGCCTTTTGGCTCATGTATATGATAGTGTCGCTAGCATCCATCTGACAGAGTACCCGGGCCGACATGGCTAGTCGTGAACCCAAAGCGGCGCTAACCCATGGGGACAGGCATACATGAATCACATCGAGCATGTCGGTCATCAACGTATGAATTCGGGCTGTAGCACTGGGCTAACAGGACTCCGGTATCCCAGTCAGAAAGGTGCTAGGCAGACTCGAATATCACCAAGTGACATTTCCCGAGGGGATGTATATAGGAACGAAGTGAAACACATGCCGCCACCAAGTGTCCAAGCAGAGTGTCTTTGGGCTAGCAGGACTCCGGTGAACCGGGCTGTAGCGGACTACTATCGCTCAGAAGCACGAGACTACATTTCCCCATATGAGAGGCTGCCAAGGATAAACAACTAGATTGTCGGATCCCACACATACCAAGCATTCCAAACATACACACAATATGCTTAATATGTGTAAATACAACATGGCATCACAACATAACTCTACGACTCCAATATTTATTCATTAGGCTTCGAGGAGCAAGATATTACAAACATGGGTCTCATGACCCAACACTCAGAGCATACAAGTCAAAGCACAAGCGGAAGCTAAACATGTCTGAGTACAAACAACTATAAATTAAAAAGGCTGAGAAGCCTGACTATCTACCAGATCCTGCCGAGGGCACAAGATCGTAGCTGAGGTAACAAGCTAAACGTCGAAGTCCAAGCGGAACTACTAGCGAGACTGACGTCTCTCTGCAAAACCTAAATAAGCAAACGTGAGTACAAACATACTCAGCAAGACTTACATCAGAACTATCTACATATGCATCATTATCAACAAAGGGGGTGGTGGAGTTTGACTGCAGCAAGCCAGCTTTGACTCGGTGGCTCTCCTGAACTACTTAATGCAAGTAACTCTTTTGAGGTGGCGCACACGAGTCCACAAATTCACCATATCAATACACCACTATGGATCCGCCTCCGCCTCCCTACGAGAACGCCATCCATAGCACTCACACTTATCTTGGCGATTTTAGAGTATCCACTTTCACTTGTCTATGAACTATGCAAGGGTCCAAGTTTCCATATCCGAGGAATCCGCTATTCGAATAGATAATGATAACCCTGCAAAGGGTGTACTTCTTCACACACGCCTCGCCACTTATCGCCTCAGACATCGTCATGTACCTCGGCAACCTTCAAGCGGTAGCCGGGCGAGGGAGTCGGCCACGACCGACTAACCAAACAAGTCTCTCGTCCGGGTTTATCGCCTATTCGGGTTCCATCCGCAAGGAGATCCGGCCGGGTGTCGCTCACGGCCCCAAACGATGTGAGCAGGGTTCCCAAGCCCACCAACCGGGTGCCACTTGGTACACTGTACACTGCGTTTAGTCTGTCCCAAGCCCACCTGCATCGGGTGCCACTTGGTAGACTACTAACACTACCTACAAACACCGTAAACTAGTTGCAACTCCCCGGACAGAGATCAAGTGGATTAATAAGTCGAGAGGGCACTTAAGCATTCCAATGTGTGGTAGTAACTGTTCATGGATCACAAACACAGAACTCAGTTCTTGAGGAAGGCTGCAATGAGACAACCCACCATGTACTCCTACATGGCCTCTCACCGCTACCTTTACCAAATCGTGTTCACACACTTAGCTCACACACAGTAGGACATGTTCACACACCATTCCAATTCATTCCCGATGAATCGCACTGACTCAACTCTAAGCAGTAGCAGGCATGACAAACAAGCATGAATGAGTAGGCACAACAGGCTCAAACAACTCCTACTCATGCTAGTGGGTTTCATCTAATTCGTGGAATGACAGTCTTGCGGAGGATAAAGGGGTTCAGCTACTGCAGCAAGTAACACATGAGTCGTTGTTGTCCTAATGCAGTAAAATAGAGCAGGAGTGAGAGAGTGGGATTATATCGGAATGAACAAGGGGGTTTTGCTTGCCTGGCACTTCTGAAGATATTATAGTTCTTCATCGGTGTCATCGAACTCATCGTCGGAACCACGTCTATCGAGAGGGGACAAACACCGGCAACTGAGAAAGAACACAATCAATGCAATGCCACAATATGATGCATGATCATGACATGGCAATATGTTGTGATTTGAGCTAATGCAACTAGCAGCAAGTTAAATGGAGTTGGTTTGAACCCTAGGTTCAAATTCAAACACCATATGTGATTTCTTAAATGCCATTTAGTTGAATTGTCCTAAACAGTAGTCATAAGTTGTTCTAACATGCATGAAAATGGTACAGATGGATAGATTGGATTTTTCTGATCATTTTTCATATATAAATTATTTCATTTGGAGTTACGGTTGATTTTCTATGAATTTTAGATTTTTAGCTATTTTCTGAAATTTCCTGATCTAAATTTAAATCCAGAAGAATTAATCGCCACCGACAACAAGGACGTCACGAAGTCATCAGGGCGGTCCAGTCAAATCGACCTGTGGGCCTCAAGTGTTAGTGTAATCTGATTAGCTAAAACAATTAGTACTAATCCTAACTAATTAATGGCCGGGCCCCACCATCATAGAGTCAGGAAGTCAACTGGTCAAACCTCGCCGTCAACACAACAGCCCGCCGGCGTTAGTCACGCCGCATTTACAGAGACAAGCGGGCGGCTCGGAAATGTTTCTGAGGGCACCATTCGATGCGCGAGTTGCACCTATGGGTTCCTGGGAGTGAGGCGCATCCATTGGTGGCGGTGATAGGAGCTGCGGTGGTCGGGATCGACGGCGGCAACCAAATCGGCAGCGGCTGGAGCTCGGGTGCTCGCGGTGGCGATGCTACAATGTACTAGAGGAGAAACCGGAGGGTGCTACGTGCTCCTGGGGGCTCGCTGAGCACGCTGACGAGCTCCATTGCGAGCTTGCGCGGCTGTGGCCACGGCTACGCCATGGCCGGCGGCGAGATGCTTCGGTCATGGTTGGGGATCGGGGCTAGAGCACGCGAGGGACGACGGGGCAAGGGGGAATCGGGTCGACGGCTCACCGCGGAGCTGCAGGGATGCTTAGTGGGCTCGGGCGCCGGAGTGGCCGAATCGACGGAGGCATTCGGCGGCCGTGGTCGGGAAGAAGCCGCTGCATCGCCTTGGGGCATCCGGGCTTGATGGGTCGACGTAGAGGGGCTTGGGGTCCGGCGGAGCTCGGGGTCACGGGCCACGGTGCAAGGAAATGGCGGTGGGCGATGGCAGTGAGCGGCGGCGACGGGCTCCGCTCGGTGGCTGCACAAGCATGAGAGGCAGAGGAGGGGAGAGAGTGCATGAAGTGAGGAGGAGGCGAGAGGGGCTTCGAGGCGTCTCGAGGCGAGCAGCTGGACTGCTGAAGGCCGCCAAAGACGAAGCAGGAGATGGAGGCCTCCCAACACACAGGCTCGCCTCTGCCTACTGGCAGAGGAAGATGGCGAGCGAGGGGGGTAAGTGGGCTGCTGGGCTGGGCTGCTGGGCTGGCTCTGGTGGGCCGCACAGGTAAGTCCAGATGAGCTCTTTCTCTCTCTCTCTCTATTTTAATTCCTATTTTCTATTTTTTCTGCAGCTTTGTGGCTTTATTAAAAATACTAAATCAATCCCAAAAATCATGCAACTGCTCATGACCACTGTTGGAAATATATCCTACAGTAAACATTTCAGTTTGGGATTATTTGAGCATTTAAAATATTTTATAGTATTTAAATGCCCAAATGCAAATAAGTAATGATTTAATTCAAAAATCCAGAATAGCCTCCAAAAATATGAAATCATTTTTGGCAGAGGGTTTAGCCAGGACCACAGATGGTGAACATTTATGAAGGGCATTTTGGGTTCATTGAGAATATTTTTATTTGAACCTAGTTGATTTGGTTTGGTGCTAGGGTTTAGGCAATCCCCATTTCAACTTTCAATAAATTTAGACATGATGCAACAACCAAGCTAGCACTAGTGCATTGCAAGGCTAGGGATGTGACAACTCACCCCCACTAAACAAGAATCTCGCCCCGAGATTCAAGACGTGAGGTAAGAGGAAAAGGGGAGTCACAAACTATCACAATCTTCATGATCCATTTGCCCTTCTCGAAGATGTTGATTCATTCCATCATCTTGGTCTTGACGTCTTTGCTTTCGAGATCTTCACTCGACACGACAATGCATGAGGGGGAAACCCTACTGTATTTAATCTTCTTGAAGATCGAGCCACTCAAGGTCAGTTCACTGAATGAGATGTAGAAACATCTCGAGTTGAGACACAAAACACAACGAGAGGGATGGAAGAGCAAACAACGGGGTTTGATTTGGTGGGCAACAATTCCACGCTTAGAAAGATGGTGGATGGTGTCAGATGGCGAGGAAATAATTGCCACGATCCCGTAACGGGGCACTTTGAAAAAGGTGACTCGAAGAACTGCTCCCTTAAGTGGCGAAAAGAATTACTTTTGATCCATAGATCATTGACACTCTTCATACCAGCTTAAGGCAATTTATAATTGATCGTTGAAAGAGTTCGAAGGAATGGCATACCCGGACTAGGATGGATGATGTGGACTACCTGTTGAAGACAACGCAATGGATGATTTTGCTTATCAACGAAAATGGATGGGACCCATGGTAAGTCCACTTTTGAAGACAATATTGGACAACAACTACCGAGAAGGGCAGCCCATGGGGGATTGGCACAATGGCGGTGCAAGCTGGGAACAAGATGCAACTGCTGGAAATGTTCCAACCATCATATCTGCCTGAGATTCAGATCTGGTTGAAAACAGGATATTTTGACAAGATGTCTGAAAAGAAAGTTTGCAACACAAACCGATGAGATGACGCGTTGCGAGATTCTCGAGGGATGAACTAAGGTAGCAAGCTCCGTAACATGAGCGGTTCTGCTACAATCATGTGAACATGATGTCCAAGACAAGCATGATCAGAGAGTAGTCTTACAATAAAACACTACCAAGTTCTGGTTGGGAATCATCATTGCGGAGAGCGAAGCCCTTGCATAAGTCATATGATTAGCTCTTATGAAGGAACTTCTTCTCCTTGGACAAGTCAATCAGTGGCTTGGTGTGCTAGGAACACATATGGAGTGGAGGCGGCGAACCTATCAAACCATAGGGCACTTCGCACGTGCATGACTAACTTGGGACGATTCCAGAGGAAACAAAACAAACCTTTCTCAAATTCATGGCGACAACTTACACCTAAAGCACATGAATTCGAGGAAGTCACTTCTTTCATCCAAGCATAAGCTTCATGAACGGAACACGAAGGCACTGCTTACAAGTTTCCAACACTAGGTTGATGTTCAACATGATTCATGGGGAGACAAAATGCTCACGATGGGCTCAACGACAACTCATCGGAATTTCCATATCCTTTGGACTTCCACCATCATGTGAACACGGTGATAGTATTGGTCAGACCAAAAGATGTAATGGTGTATGCTCGAGGGGTCAACCACGAGTAGGACAACATTACGAGCATCGTTGGTACTGATTTGATTTGACGATAGCCCACACTCAAATCAGAGGATTGATAAGACAATAGGTCCAGCAACTGATCACAGGGACCAATCGATGAAGATATCATCTTTCTTCAACACACACTACACAAGAATATCCCTTTGGAACGAACTAAGTTAAGCAAAGCTTTATCTTCCAACTCTCCAGTTGTTGTCTAGCTTAACCAACTAGCTCAGGGATATCCAACACAAATCCTTGGAGAATGGGTGGTTTAGAGGAAAACCAACATGATCACGAACTCAACATAGCGGTCAGGTGACAACCTGGTGATACTCCCGAGAAGACATTCGGAAAATCACGAACCACCGGTATGTTACTAAGCTCGAGAACAATCTTGCTTTTGAGGCAAGACGATATGATCAAATGGGTGAGGACTAGACAAGATCCCGACTCATAGATCGAAGGGTGCACCGGAAATAAGGACTAGGTAGCACGATCAATCTTAGGATGATGATTTAGTAACCAACACGCTAAGAATGAGAATATTGTCCATTTACTACCAAGCAACGAGGTTGCTAGGAGTATTGATTTCACACATCACAATTCATTTGTCGATATTCCGGTTGCATCAATACGGGACCGAGAAATGAATAATGATAGCGAGAAGTATCACTACGTCAAGAATTCATAAAAGAAGGTGCAATCCTCATGACGTTCCTGATATAAAGTGGGTAATACTTCAGGGTAGAACAGAACAAAAGCTGAATTGGCATTTTGATCTGCGGAATACAACCGCTTTGGACCCAATCCTGGATATGGATGAGGTACTGGAGTTTGTTTCTCCTAGTCATTCTGGAATAGAATGGCTTAACGGACCACAAGAATAATAGGCATCGATAAACGAATGCACGCATACCCTTGACTATCAATTGATAGCCGGGGTAAGAATACAACTAAAGAGGAACAACTCGAGAAACATATAACTTCCTGAGTTGTGGAGGCATGGATTAGTATATCGAGCAAAGCTCAACATTTCTCCCGAATAACCCATGCAGAGAAGGTAGAACTGGCAGAGTCACAATTATGAATGGAGAACTCCTCAAGAGTACTCTGATTGTGATCCTTTAGTTCAGCGAGGAACTTCTGCCATAAGCGGTTCATAGCATTTGGAAGAAGGAAATACCACGGACCTCGAGGACTATCGCAAGGTTACTAATATCCTAAAGGAACTAGCAAATACTAACAACATGAAGCAGGGTGAATCTCGGGTTCAAGAACCCAGGAATAGAATGCCTACTAACTAATAACATCACGGGATGCTTTCAAGAATAATGGCCAGAATCATCACACTGGGGACACAAAGCATGGCTGGATTACTAAGTGATTCCCTAAACACCTAGGGTCATAATAATAGCTCCAACATATATGTCAAGGCAATAAATTACCTCAACGCACCGATTAGTGTGCATAATCTGGCCCAAAAGGACATCAGGAACGGGAGGAAGGGATTTGCAAATGCATCAGACTATTTAGAGACCTGGGATGACTCGGACAGCATAACGGCTCTAAATGCTCAAAAAGGTTTGAGACATCATGCAAAATGGTGGCATAGCCACTCAACAACATCATATCAAGGTTCCGAGATCAACAGTTAACATATAGAAATAGTAGGAACTGAACTGAGGCTTGAAACTAACAATCTTAAAAGTCTATGGATTAGTAACACGTCATCCTAATAGATAGATGAGAAGCCTAGTTCTTAATCCCCGTAGAAGAGAAGAGGATGACTCAGATCAGAAGGCCATGAGGTATAAGGAGTAAAAAGAGCCTTACGTTCCCTTCCACAATCAATTCCCTTACATAACTAAAGCATTTCTAGACAATACTTCGACCAGTTTGGCTTGGTAATCCTACATGCAGTCAGGCTCTGATACCAAAGCTGTCAGGACCCCGATTCCAAGTCACATCGACCTAGCCGGTAACACATCATATCACTTTGCGGCCTCACGCACGGTATTCCCACGGGTGTCGCCTTACCATGGCCCGGGACCGTTATGCCTTTTGGCTCACGATATGATAGTGTCGCTAGCATCCATCTCGACAGAGAACCCGGGCCGACATGGCTAGTCGTGAACCCAAAGCGGCGCTTAACCCATGGGGACAGGCATACATGAATCACATCGAGCATGTCGGTCATCAACGTATGAATTCGGGCTGTAACCTTTGGGCTATGAGACTCCGGTATCCCGGTACAGTAGCGAGCTAGGCAGGACTTGAATATCACCGCGTGACATTTCCCCGAGGGGACGGACATAGGAACGAAGTGAAACACATGCCGCCGATCAAGTGTCCAAGCAGTAGTCTTTGGGCTAGCAGGACTCCGGTGAACCGGGCTGTAGCGGACTACTATCGCTGAGGAAGCACTAGACTACATTTCCCCATATGAGAGGCTGCCAAGGATAAACAACTAGATTGTCGGATCCCACACATACCAAGCATTTCAAACATACACACAATATGCTTAATATGTGTAAATACAACATGGCATCACAACATAACTCTACGACTCCAATATTTATTCATTAGGCTCCAAGGAGCGAGATATTACAAACATGGGTCTCATGACCCAACACTCAGAGCATTCAAGACAAAGCACAAGCGGAAGCTAAACATGTCTGAGTACAGACAACTATAAATGAAAAAGGCTGAGAAGATTGACTATCTACTAGATCCTGCCGAGGGCACAAGATCGTAGCTGAGGTAACAAGCTAAACGTCGAAGTCCAAGCGGAACTACTAGCGAGACTGACGTCTCTCTGCAAAACATAAATAAGCAAACGTGAGTACAAACGTACTCAGCAAGACTTACATCGTAACTATCTACATATGCATCATTATCAACAAAGGGGTGGTGGAGTTTGACTGCAGCAAGCCAGCTTTGACTCGGTGGCTATCCCTGAACTACGATCGCAAGTAACTCTTTTGAGGTGGCGCTTTACGAGTCCACAAATTCACCATATCAATACACCACTATGGATCCGCCTCCGCCTCCCTCACGAGAACGCCATCCATAGCACTCACGCTTATCTTGCGCATTTTAGAGTATCCACTTTCACTTGTCTATGAACTATGCAAGGGGTCCAAGTTTCCATATCCGAGGAATCCGGCTATTCAATAGATAATGATAACCCTACAGGGTGTACTTCTTCACACACGCTCTCGCCACTTATCGCCTCAGACATCGTCATGTACCTCGGCAACCTTCAAGTGGAAGCCGGGCGAGGGAGTCGGCCACGACCTGACTAACCAAACAAGTCTCTCGTCCAGGTTTATCGCCTATTCGGGTTCCATCCGCAAGGAGATCCGGCCGTGGTGTCGCTCACGGCCCCAAACGATGTGAGCAGGGTTCCCAAGCCCACCAACCGGGTGCCACTTGGTACACCGTGCCACTGGGCCTAGTCTTTCCCAAGCCCACATGTACCGGGTGCCACTTGGTAGACTACTAACACTACCTACAAACACCAGAAACTAGTTGCAACTCCTGGACAAAGATCAAGTGGATTAATAAGTCGAGAGGGGCACTTAAGCATTCCAATGTGTGGTAGTAACTGTTCATGGATCACAAACACAGAACTCAGTTCTTGAGGAAGGCTGCAATGAGACAACCCACCATGTACTCCTACATGGCCTCTCACCACTACCTTTACCAAATCGTGTTCACACACTTAGCTCACACACAGTGAGGGACATGTTCACACACCATTCCAATTCATTCCCGATGAATCGCACTGACTCAACTCTAAGCGATGGCAGGCATGACAAACAAGCATGAATGAGTAGGCACAGCAGGGCTCAAACAACTCCTACTCATGCTAGTGGGTTTCATCTAATTACTGTGGAATGACAGGTCATGCAGAGTTTAAAGGGGTTCAGCTACCGCAGCAAGTAACACATGAGTCGTTGTTGTCCTAATGCAGTAAAATAGAGCAGGAGCGAGAGAGTGGGATTATATCGGAATGAACAAGGGGGTTTTGCTTGCCTGGCACTTCTGAAGATATTATAGTTCTTCATCGGTGTCATCGAACTCATCGTCAGAACCACGTCTATCGAGAGGGGACAAACACCGGCAACTGACAAAGAACACAATCAATGCAATGCCACAATATGATGCATGATCATGACATGGCAATATGTTGTGATTTGAGCTAATGCAACTAGCAACAAGTTAAATGGAGTTGGTTTGAACTCTAGGTTCAAATTCAAACACCATATGTGATTTCTTAAATGCCATTTAGTTGAATTGTCCTAAACAGTAGTCATAAGTTGTTCTAACATGCATGAAAATGGTACAGATGGATAGATTGGATTTTTCTGATCATTTTTCATATATAAATTATTTGATTTGGAGTTACGGTTGATTTTCTATGAATTTTAGATTTTTTAGCTATTTTCTGAAATTTCCTGATCTAAATTTAAATCCAGAAAGAATTAATCACATGCGTCGACGCCCAACGTGGACGTCACGAAGTCAATGTGGGCGGTCCAGTCAAATCGACCTGTTGGACCTGCGTGTTAGTGTAATCTGATTAGCTAAAAACAATTAGTACTAATCCTAACTAATTAACAGGGCCGGGCCCCACCTGTCATAGAGTCAGGGGAAGTCAACCTGGGTCAAACCTCGCCGGTCAACACGGTCAGCCCGCCGGCGTTTAGCCGCCGGCGACGACAGAGACAGCGGGGCGGCTCGGAAATGCTCTACAGGGCACCATTCGATGCGCGAGTTGCACCTATGGGTTCCTGGGAGTGAGGCGCATCCATTGGTGGTGGTGATAGGAGCTGCGGTGGTCGGGATCGACGGCGGCGACCAAATCAGCGGCGGCCGGAGCTCGGGTGCTCGCGGTGGCGATGCTACAATGCACTAGAGGAGAAACCGGAGGGTGCTACGTGCTCCTGGGGGTTCGCTGAGCACGCCGACGAAGCTCCGCTATGAAGCTTGCTGTGGCCACGGCTACGCCATGGCCGACGGCGAGATGCTTCGGTCATGGTTGGGGATCGGGGCTAGAGCACGCGAGGGACGATGGGGCAAGGGGGAATCGGGTCGACGGCTCACCGCGGAGCTGCAGGGATGGTTAGTGGGTTCGGGGGCGCGCCGGAGTGGCCGAATCGACGGTGGCATTCGGTGGCCGTGGTCGGGGAAGAAGTCGCGGCATCGTCTTGGGGCATCCGGGCTTCAGTGGGTCGACGTAGAGGGGCTTGGGGTCCGGGCGGAGCTCGCGGTCACGACCACGGTGCAAGGAAACGGCAGTGGGCGCAGCGGCAGTGAGCGGCGGCGACGGGCTGCTCGTGGTGGCTGCGCAGGAGAGGCGAGAGGAGGGGAGAGTGCAGCGAGTGAGGGAGAGGCGAGAGGGGCCGAGGCGTCTCGAGCGAAAGCAGCTGGACTCATGAGGCTGCCAGCCAAGGTGAGGTGGAGGCCTCCCGGTAGCAGCGTCTTGCTCGCCTCTGCCCTCTTGGCGGAGGAAGATGACGAGCGAGGGGGTAAGTGGGCTCTTTGGGCTGGGCTGTGGGCTGGCCTCAGTGGGCCGCCTGAGTAAGTCCAGTGAGCTCTTTCTCTCTCTCTATTTTAATTCCTGCTTTCTATTTTTCTGCAGCTTTGTGGCTTTATTAAAAATACTAAATCAATCCCAAAAATCATGCATCGCTCATGACCACTGTTGGAAATATATCCTACAAGAAACATTTCAGTTTAGATTATTTGAGCATTTAAAATATTTTATAGTATTTAAATGCCCAAATGCAAATAAGTAATGATTTAATTCAAAAATCCAGAATAGCCTCCAAAAATATGAAATCATTTTTGGCAGAGGGTTTAGCCAGGACCAAAGATGGTGAACATTTATGAAGGGCATTTTGGATTCATTGAGAATATTTTTATTTGAACCTAGTTGATTTGGTTTGGTGCTAGGGTTTAGGCAATCCCCATTTCAACTTTCAATAAATTTAGACATGATGCAACAACCAAGCTAGCACTAGTGCATTGCAAGGCTAGGGATGTGACATTCGGAGTCTGGAGAGGAGTCCGGCACCTTGGAGTCACGAGCTTCGCAAAGGACGGGGTAGGTGTACGGCTCAATCGCCGTAGAGATCGCAGCTCCCGAGGTGGTGTCCAGCCACCCATGCTCGATCAGCACAGTCGGCTCTGAGCCTAAGGTCGGAGCGGACACTGGTGCGGCCTCCAGGACACTGTTCGGCGGCAGAGCTAGATCATGCCCCTCGTGATAAAGGCGGGCGCGCTTTGGCTGTGGCTCGAACCCGTAGAAGATCAAGTCTCCGCGGACGTCAGCCGTGTAGTTCAAACTTCCAAATCTGACCTGGTGGCCAGGGGCGTAGCTTTCAATATGCTCCAGATGGCCAAGCGAATTGACCCACAGTGCAAAGCCGCCGAATACGAAGATCTGTCCGGGGAGAAAAGTCTCACCCTGGAGCGCATCATTGTTGATGATCGGAGGAGCCATCGGGCCTAAAGACGACGACACAGAGGAACTCCAAATGAAAGCACCAATGTCGGTGTCAAAACCGGCGGATCTCGGGTAGGAGGTCCCGAGCTGTGCGTCTAGGCGGATGGTAACAGGAGACAAGGGACACGATGTTTTTACCTAGGTTGGGGCCCTCTCGATGGAGGTAAAACCCTACTCATGCTTGATTAATACTGATGATATGGGTACTACAAGAGTAGATCTACCACGAGATCAGAGAGGCTAAACCCTAGAAGCTAGCCTATGGTATGATCGTTGTTTGTCCTACGGACTAAAAACCCTCCGGTTTATATAGGCACCGAAGAGGGTTAGGATTACACAGAGTCGGTTACAATGGTAGGAGATCTACATATCCGTGTCGCCAAGCTTGCCTTCCACGCCAAGCAAAGTCCCATTCGGACACGGGACGAAGTCTTCAATCTTGTATCTTCATAGTCCAGGAGTCCGGCCAAAGGTCATAGTCCGGCTATTCGAACACCCCCTAATCCAGGACTCCCTCACCAGCTGACCATAGTTGTATGCTTGCTCAATAGTATGTGGCCTGGGAGGCGGTACAGGAGCAGTGGCAGTGGCAGTGGCAGTGACTTCAGGCTGCAGATTTGCATCAGGTGCAGCATTGACTTCAGGTGCTATCACTTCGGGCACCACATTGACTTCAGGCGCTTAGGCCAATGGAAAGTTGCAGATCGTCAAAGCTGAGATTGGGGGTGTCAAACCACTCATCAGTGAAGTTGTTCAATACTTCCACGTCAAAGAGAGGCAAATCATTGAAGATTTCCGCCTCTTGCTTGCTCTTTATCAGTTGTTCAAGAGCGTCATCAGCAAGATCGTCGTCACTTGATAGATCAATGGCGTCATTCTCGTTCCTCAGAACAGCAGCAGGGGTCAGAGCTGGACCAGTGGTGTGCATAGGCTTCTTTTTCTTCTTCTCAGGCTTGGAGATGCGAGAGAGATCTTCAGACTGCACACTTGGTGCAGGAGGAGCGGTGGCCAGAGGCTTCACTCGTGAAGCTTTTGGTGCAGGGAAAGGCTTCGAAGCTTTAGGTTTCTTCAGCTTCTTTGGCTTTGGTGGTGCAGGCGCTTCGTCAGAATCAGCGTTGTCTACAGGCTCATCCACGGCTATCCCTTGAACCATAATATGAGTGAGGAGACCTTCTAGGTTGTAGAAGGGCCCAACAAGATTGGGTTCAGCTTTGCGTGTGCCATCGGCACGAGGAGCAGAGGGGCCTGGATTGAAGTCTAATCCCCGCGACTTCTTATTTTCTTTGGCAGAGTTCTTGGCAAATTGGAAGTTGCGCTTGAACAAATTGTCTTCACGACACCATAGCAAAGAAGATGGGTCGGCATCTGCAGGCTGTGGTCCACGAACCATGCAAGGGTAGAAGCCTTGTTCAATGGCTTCAGCTCTGGACCTGGGTTGAAGATTTTTATACAAAATGTCTCCCCATGGTCGGTTGATGGCATTCTTCTAAGCGTATTCCTGGGTCATGATCCTGTACTTGTACCATTGTTCTGCCCAATATCTTTGAATCCATTGGATTCGGGTTTTTCTCTGATTGTAGTCCCCCTAGGATCAGTCTTGTACAGCTCATAGAGGTCAGGAGGCAAATCTCTTGAGGTGTTCCCACGGCGGTGTCTGCCACCCTTCCTTGCAGACTTCTCTGTTGCCATGAAGTTCAGACTGAATGGCTTCAACACTGTCAAAGGCTTCCGTCTGCTGGTCAGACAGGAACTAGCTTCGGGAGAGTTGATGTGATGCCGTAAGAATTCTGCAAACGAATGCAGACTATGAGAACCAAGGGATTCTCCCACTGACATGTACCTGTGACAGCATTAGAGATGCGAGGGAAGGGGAAGAGGTCATATGCATTCTCAGAAGATTTTGAAGATAAATCAGTTTAGAAGACATTTACCTCATAGCGCGAAGACATTCACTTATATGTTGAGAGTTGGTTCCAGATTTGTACGAATCCAAGAATAAGTACAAGTGAGGAATCTAACTATGTGTGAAGCATAAGTGAATATACTAGGCATTATATGAGATGCAAACAGCATAGATCCAAATTTGGGGAGGTAGAAACCACTTTTGGTAAAAAGGATGAATCTATAGGATCAAAAAGACGTTAAAAAGAGGGTTTTAATTTACCACACGATGAACTGCTAGACGGAGTAGAAGATGAGGCCGAGCAGTTCGATCTTCCTTGCCCTAACTTGGCAACGGAGGACACCTACAGCGGTGGCGGAGAAGATGATGTCCGCGGCCAGCGTGAAGACGGCGTCGGAGAGGTCGCAGCAGCTAAGCGCTTCGTTGCCGGCGTCATCAAGAGCTAGCGGTGGCGCTAGGGTTTGTCGAGGTGGAAGACAGATTTTGACCACGATTGGACAGGTATTTATAGGGAAAGGGACGGCACAACGCAATTACGCAGGTGCCCCTAGCGGTTCACATCCGAGGGACACGTGGCGAACATGCAAGACATTGGGAGTTGTCCCACGTTCCCACGCCCGCCTGGACTGTCGGATGGTCGTTCCGGCTTCTCCGGGTTTCAGGCAGTAAGAATTGAGCATTTAAAACAGATTTATTGTTTGTCTCTATATCTTCTGCTGACAAGGACGCATAGAAGACATTCGACAGTTTCAACAGAATGCATATGATTTGGATAGATAGAGTTTGAGGTAGGAAGCATAGAGAGGTTAGGGTCCGATCACATTCACTTAGTTCAAAAGATTCAAACGAGAAGACATAGCTATAAGTTAATGCTGTAGAGGACAGAACACTAATATATGTATATATCAGAATGCAACCAAATCAACATAGTGAAGATAATCATGAAGACAAGATGAAATTTAAGACAAACCAAATGCGAAGACATAGAAAATGTAACGCCATGAGAAAAACACTTCAAACAGAAGAATTTGGTAGTGGCGTTACCCACCGTATAGGAAGTATTAGACCCAGACACGGCGCACAATTATCGTGGCGCTCTGAAGTCAAATTCCGCATTAATGTATACACTCAGAGTGTAAGTCTTCATTGATTGAAGACATACATTACTTCATATGTTGCACATCCAAGTCATCAACATGCATAAGTGTTAGGATGTGTGCCTGATCATAGGACATTTGAGGATTCTAACATATTCAGCTCACACCGTAACTTGCAAAACCTTTTCTCATCCAAGGGCTTTGTGAAGATATCTGCCAATTGCTCTTCAGTGTTGACATGAATGATGTCAATATCTTCCTTCATAACATGATCTCTGAGAAAGTGATGACGAATTTCAATATGCTTTGTCTTCCAGTGCTGAACTGGGTTGTTGGCAATCTTGATGGGGCTTTCGTTGTCGCAGTAGAGTGGTACTTGTTTCAGATGGATGCCATAGTCCTTGAGAGTTTGCTTCATCCATAGAAGCTGAACGCAGCAAGATCCAGCAGCAATGTATTCAGATTCAGCAGTGGAGAGTGATACACAGTTCTGCTTCTTTGAAGACCAACACACAAGTGATCGTCCCAGAAAGTGACATGTGACTGATGTAGACTTGCGATCCACCTTGTCACCAGCATAATCAGCATCCAAGAATCCAACTAGATCAAACTCTGAGCCCTTTGGATACCATAATCCTAATGTTCGGGTGTAAGTCAAATATCAAAGAATTCGCTTCACAGCTAAGTGATGCGATTCCTTTGGTGCTGCTTGGAATCAAGCACACATGCAAACACTAAGCATAATATCTGGCCTAGATGCACATAAATAAAGTAAAGAACCAATCATGGAGCGGTATACCTTTTGATCGAACTCTTTACCATTGGCGTCAGGACCCAGATGACTCTTGGTTGTCATTGGCGTCGTGTAACCTTTGCAGTCTTGCATTCCAAACTTCTTCAGGCAATCTTTGAGATATTTCTCTTGAGATATGAAGATGCCATTTCTTTGCTGATGAATTTGAAGACCAAGGAAGAATTTCAGCTCACCCATCAAGGACATCTGATATTGCTCTTGCATCATATGTCCAAACTCATCACTGTATTTCTGGTTGGTGCAGCCGAAGATAATGTCATCCACATATATTTGGCTCACAAACAGTTCACCGTCATATGTCTTCGTGAAGAGTGTGGGATCCAGGGAACCAGGTTTGAAGCCTTTGCTCTTCAGGAAGTCTTTGAGCGTGTCATACCAAGCGCGAGGGGCTTGTTTGAGGCCATACAATGCCTTGTTTAGCTTGTACACCATATTAGGATGTTTTGGATCTTCAAAGCCAGGAGGTTGTGCAACATACACTTCTTCTTCAATCTTTCCGTTGAGAAATGCACTCTTCACATCCATTTGATACAACAGGATGTTGTGATGATTTGCATAGGCTAGCAATATGCGAATAGCTTCAAGCCTAGCGATAGGAGCAAATGTTTCATCGAAGTCAACCCCTTCAACTTGAGTGTATCCTTGAGCAACGAGACGAGCTTTGTTTCTGACAACTTGACCATGCTCATCTTGTTTGTTGCGATAAATCCATTTTGCGCCTATTATGTTGTGCTTGCGGGGGTCAGGACGCTTGACAAGTACCCAGACATTGTTCAGCTTGAACTGTTGAAGCTCTTCTTGCATAGCTTGAATCCATTCAGGTTCCATGAAAGCTTCAGCAACTTTCTTGGGTTCAGATATTGAGACAAATGCAAAGTGCCCACAGAAATTTGCTAGCTGTGTTGCTCTTGAACGAGTGAGTGGACCAGGCGCATTGATGCTATCAATTATCTTCTCAATCTGTACTTCATTTGCAACACGAGGATGGACTGGACGAACATTTTGTTCTTGCTGATCATTGTCATCGTTGGGAGGATTGTCTTCGGGCTGAGCACTGTCTTCAAGTTGATTTGGTGCAGAGATGATAAGTTCCTCTTCAGGTTGTGCTTCATTTGGTATGATTTCTACAGTTCGCATTAGCTTGATGGATTCACCAGGTGGAACTTCATCTAGCACATTTGGCAGGTGCTCTCTTTGCGAGACGTTAGTCTCATCGAACCGCACATCCACAGTTTCAACCACTTTATAGTGAAAGAGGTTGAAGACTCTGTAGGAGTGCGAATCCTTTCCGTAACCAAGCATAAAACCTTCATGTGCTTTTGGTGCAAATTTTGAAGTGTGATGTGGATCCTTTATCCAGCACCTAGCACCAAATACTCTGAAGTAACTGACATTTGGCTTCTTACCAGTGAGGAGTTCATAGGATGTTTTCTTCAGAAGCTTGTGAAGATAAACACGATTGATGACATGGCATGCAGTATCAATAGCTTCAGGCCAGAACTTTCTTGGATTCTTGTATTCATCAAGCATTGTTCATGCCATCTCAATGAGCGTTCTATTCTTGCGCTCCATGATGCCATTCTGCTGAGGTGTGTATGGAGCTGAGAAGTCATGAGTGATGCCCAATGTATCCAGGTAAAGATCGAGGCCGGTGTTCTTGAACTCTGTGCCATTGTCACTTCCGATATGCTTGATCTTGACGCCATAGGTGTTCATGGCACGGTTGGCGAAGCGTCTGAAGACATCGTGGACTTCAGTCTTGTAGAGAATTATGTGCACCCACGTATATCTTGAGTAATCATCAACAATGACGAAGCCATAAAGACAAGCAGTAGTAGTGAGAGTAGAGTAGTGAGTAGGACCAAATAAGTCCATGTGTAGCAGCTTGAAGGGTTGAGGTGTCGTCATGATTGTATTCAAGGGATGCTTGGCCCTAGTCATCTTTCCAGCTTCGCAGGCACCGCACAAGTGATCCTTCTTGAACTTGACGCCCTTGATGCCTATGACATACTTCTTATTTGCGAGAGTGTGTAAGTTCCTCATGACAGCATGCCCTAGCCTCCGATGCTAGAGCCAGCACTCTGACGCTTTTGCTAAAAGACATACTGCAAGCCGTGGTCCTGCTGAGAAATCTACCATGTATAGATCATCTTTCCAGTACCCTTCAAAGACTAGAGACTTGTCAGATTCCATAGGTACAAGGCAACGATATTTTCCAAATATCACAATCATGTTCAAGTCACAAAGCATTGAGATGCATATTAAGTTGAAACCAAGGGATTCAACAAGCATCACTTTATCCATGTGCTGATACTTTGAGATTGCAACTCTACCTAGACCCAATATCTTGCTTTTACCAGTGTCAGCAAATGTGATGTGACTCTTGTCAGATGGACGTAAGGTTGAGTCCATGAGAAGACTTCGATCACCAGTCATATGATTAGTGCATCCGCTGTCCATAATCCATTCTGAAGCATGAGGTGTCATACCCTATAGTAGAGTTAGGGGGATAGGCTTCACCAATAGTATTGTGAAGCATAAACATTTGACGAGAAAGAGGATTATCAAAGCTCAGATCAAGATTAGGACTGATAGGATGATTGGCAAACGATTCAGGAACAAAATACATAGTGAGACCATTTGGGCATTTGATCTTGCGCCCTACAAGATGTTTTAGGTCCCCAGCAATAGCATCAGACGCCATTGATTTCCGGCTGGAGACCTTTCCCTGCAAAAGAAAGTTAATTCTTCTTAACCACCCACATCTTCAAGGGTGGCTTAGAAGCAATGAGTCTAAGTGCAGCATCTGAGAACTTTGGCTTTGGAGCCCTAGCAAATAGCCTTGCAGGAGATGAATGATACTCATATGAATAAGCAGAAAATTTCTTAGTCTTATGAACATAGCGGTTTGAAGAAACACGCTCATATTCATAAGTCTGAGTATGGTTTCCCTGCAAAACATTTGCGTTAGGGTGAATCAGGTGAGTCCTCTGTCTGTATGAAGCCTTTGGACCATATGAAGCCTTTGGTCTGGGATTTGTCTTCTTCCCAGGTGGTGTCATGATGACATTCACAGGAAGATTTTTGAGACAACTTTTGGGAACCCAGATCTTCTTCATAGGTGGCCCATTCCTGCAGTTAGTACCAATATACCTGGCATACACTTCACCATTCTGATTCTTAAATAGTTTATAGTTTGCATCAAATGATTCATCAATGATAAGAGGGTTAGCACAAGTGAAGCCAGATAAGGTGGGTGGATCCACTTAAGGTCCCTTTGCAGCAACACATGTGGTTTTGGGGTACTGCTCAGGCTTCCAGTAGGAGCCATCAACATTCATTTTCCTCTCGAACCCAACACCCTCTTTCCTAGGGTTTCGGTTCAGAATATGCTTTTTGAGGACATCGCACAGTGTCTGATGCCCTTTGAGACTTTTGTACATCCCAATTTCAAGCAATGTCTTCAATCTAGCATTTTCATCAGCAATAGTAGTGGTATCCTCTACAGAGGGGTTAGTTACCACATCAACAATTGAAGATATTGCAACAGTAGCAGCAGTAGAACTTTCAGCAACAGAAGTATCGTTATCACGCTCAAGGCATTTTAGACAAGGTGGTTCAAATCCTTCCTGAGTGGAACTGGTCTGTTGAGCACGAAGTGACTCATTCTCTTTTTGAAGATCTTCATGAGCCGCTCTCAATTTCTCAAGCTCTTGCTTCCTTTGAAGATAATCATTGGAGAGCTTTTCATGAGCGGTTGAGAGCGTTCCATGACGACTTTCAAGTTCCTGGTACTTAACATGAAGATTTTTTATGTCTTCAATTAAGGACTGAGAACGGGTCATTTCAGCATCCAAGAGGTCATCGCTTTTGTCTAACAGTTTTTGAGTATGTTCCGTAGCTTTCTCGTTGTTCGGGCCATAATTTTAGCAAGTGTTTTGTAGCTGGGTTTGGATTCACAATTAGAGTCATCTTCACTTGATGTTTGAAAGTAAGCATCGCGTGATTTTACCTTGGCACCACGTGCCATGAAGTAGTAGGTGGGAGGAGAGTCGTCCTTGGCATTAGCTTCAGCGTTGGTGATGGAGCCATTGTCTTCAGTGTTGAAGATGGACTTGGCAACGTAGGTTGTAGCTAGAGCCAAACTTGCAACGCCAGGGTCGGACTCCTCCTCAGACTCCACCTCCGCCTCCTCAGAAGCAGACTCCTCCACTGAATCCATCTCCTTGCCGACAAAAGCACGAGCCTTGCCAGATGAGTTCTTCTTATGAGATGAAAACTTGGATGAGGACTTGGAAGAAGACTTTGAGGGCTTCTTCTTCTTGTTGTCATCAGAATCATATTCCTTGCTCTTCTTCTTCTTGTTGTTCTCATTGTCCCACTGTGGACACTCAGAGATGTAGTGTCCAGGTTTCTTGCACTTGTGACATGTTCTCTTCTTGTAGTCATGAGTGGAATCTTCATCATTTCATGAGCTGGATCGTGAAGACTTTATGAAGCCCTTCTTCTTAGTGAACTTCTGGAACTTCTTCACAAGCATAGCAAGTACCTTTCCAATGTCTTCAGGATCATCAGAACTGCAGTCAGATTCTTCTTCAGATGAGGAAACAACTTTTGCCTTCAAAGCACGACTTCGGCCGTAGTTGGGACCATATATATCTCTTTTCTCAGATAGCTGGAACTCATGTGTGTTGAGCCTCTCAAGTATATCAGATGGATCGGGTGTCTTGAAGTCAGGGCGTTCTTGTATCATGAGGGCAAGGGTGTCAAACGAGCTGTCAAGAGATCTCAGTAGTGTCTTGACGATTTCATGCTTGGTAATCTCAGTGGCGCCAAGAGCACAAAGCTCATTTGTGATGTCAGTGAGCCAATCAAACGTGAGCTGGACATTCTCATTGTCGTTTCTCTTGAAGCGGTTGAATAGGTTGCGAAGAACACTGATCCTTTGATCTCTCTGGGTTGAGACGCCTTCATTGACCTTGGAGAGCCAGTCGCAGACTAGATTCGACGTTTCCAGAGCACTCACACGGCCATACTTTCCTTTGGTCAGATGACCACAGATGATGTTCTTGGCAGTAGAATCCAGTTGAATGAACTTCTTGACATCAGCAGGGGTGACACCTTCACCAGTCTTGGGAACGCCATTCTTGACGACATACCGTAGGTCGACATCAATGGCTTCAATATGCATGCGCATCTTATTCTTCCAAAGAGGGCATATTCAGTTCTATCGAAGACGGGCAAGCAGCGGAGACTTTGATTATCCCTGCGGTTGACATAGCTAAAACTCGGTGGTTAAATCAATCACACAGAACAAGGGAGTACCTTGCTCTGATACCAATTGAAAGTGCTAGTTATCGACTAGAGGGGGGGTGAATAGGCGATTTTTACGAAAGTCTTCAAAACATGAGAGTTTCGAAGACAAACAATAGAAACGAACCTATTGATATGCAACGGAAGGTAGACTACACTAGGCAAGCCATAGTCAAGTATTCAATGAAGTGAAAGCACGAAGACTAATAGCAGCTAGGTAGTAAGGATCAGGATGGAAGATGGTATGAAGCCAAACAACGATGGCAGTCACATAGTGAAGACAAATAGGTAAGGCAGACACGCAATGACTTCACGAAGACAACTATAAATAAAGAGAGGGAGACGATAGAACCGGTCGCTCGGCGAAGACAAGGATTTGTTGGACAAGTTCCAGTTGCTGTGACAACTGTACGTCTGGTTAGGGAGGCTGAGATTCAACTCAGAAGACCGCGTCTTCACCTTATTCCCCTTGAGCTAAGGACACCTAGTCCTCGCCCAATTACTCTGGTAAGTCTTCAAGGTAGACTTCAAAACCTTCACAAACTTCATTCACCGGCGATCCACAATGACTCTTGGATGCTCCGAACGCGACGCCTAACCGGCTGGAGGATTCACAGTCCTCAAGTGTAACAAGTCTTTAGGTCACGCGGACAGAAAGACTTCAGTGATGCCTAACACTCTTTGGCTCTGGGTGTTTGGGCTTTGTCCTCGCAAGGATTTCTCTCTCTCAATAGCTTCGGAGGTGGGTTGCTCTCAAACGACAAAAGCCGTGCACTAACTCTGAGCAACCACCAATTTATGGTGTAGGGGTGGGCTATTTATAGCCACTAGGCAACCTGACCTGATTTGTCCGAAATGACCCTGGGTCACTAAGGAACTGACACGTGTTCCAACGGTCAGATTCAAACACACGCGGCAACTTTACTTGGGCTACAAGTAAAGCTGAGTCATCCAGCTCTCGATAAGATTTGCTCTCATTGTCTTCGATCGAAGACATAGGATTTTGGTTGACCCCACTTAACAGTACGGTGGATCCTATGACTCAACAAAGAAGAAAAGGAAACAACGAAACAACTAAGTCTTTGCACTCCATAATCTTCACGCAATGTCTTCTCTTGTCATAGTCTTCCATGGGAATATCTTCACATACCACCTTTGTCTTCAATGTCTTCATACATTTTTAGAGGTCATCTCCGGTAGGTAAACCGAATCAATGAGGGACTACTACCTGTGTTATCCTACAATTCTCACTAACACATTACTCATTCAACCAGGTTTGTCGTCAATACTCCAAAACCAACTAGGGGTGGCACTAGATGCACTTATAGGGAATATTTAGTTAAAACAGCGCTATAGAAAAGTGTATTGGTAACTAGAAGTTATTAGGTAGGAATATAGTAAGAAAAGGGAATAACAACTGGCTGCTTAAATACTACACAATTCATTTGACATTGCTGGTGTCACACCCTGATTTTCATGGCACAACAATTAAGATGATATATCATGATAAAGTGTGGTTTGACAAAAACTTTTTGCATTATTTGACTTTTTATTTGAGTTGGTTTTCTCTCTGTGTTTTCAAGTGCTCTTTATAGTCAACACAACTCCACCTTCTATACCTCATCTCCTTGCCCCAAGCTTCTGCCAAATGATCATGCCATGTGTATAGAGAAATATAATATTTTCTTAAAAAAATAATTAGGCCAAAAAGTATTTTCTAAAATTAGTTTTCCAAAACCCCCTGAATTGAGGTTTGCACTTCAAGTACTTGATTTGGGGTGTGAAAAATATTTCAAAAGGTATATTTTAAACCTATTAGATGTAGGACTCCCATAAACCACAAAAATATAATTTTAAATGTTATTTTCCTATTTTATTTAAAAGCTTTTTCTTAAGGCCAGAAACGGTCTTTAATAGGGAAAAATTATTTTATTGTTTTAAAAATATTTGACAAAAATCAGGGAAACTCAGTGGGCATATATTTCCCATATATAAGAGTTTCAACACATGGTCATGTTCAAAATATTGGTCAAATCCCTCAAAAACCCTTTCTGGATATTTCAAGCTTTTGAAATATTTACAAAGGAAATATTCTCCAAAAATTCTAAGAAAATTCTAGCATGTCACATATGACATGTTTGATGATCTTGGAAAGTATCATGTCATGGAGAATAGTATATCCCCATGAAATCCCCTCAAAACCATTTCTGTCCATTTTGAAGTTTGAGCAACTTTACATTGCCAAACATGTCCAAATGTTCTCAAACCTTGTGAACATGCTCAAATGGTCTAATCATTCATCTAGACCAAATGGCACAAGTTGGAGAAAATGTTATATTAATCAAAGTTCCCCAAAACCCTTCCTGTCCAGAACCAAATTTGAACAACTCTACATTGCCAAGTGTGTCCTTTTGATCTGAATTTTCGTGGACATGTTCAAATCCCCAAATGATGACACTAAACCAAGTGGTGCATTAAGGAGAATAGTTTTGCATGACTAGATCTTGGAAAACTCATTTCTGTTGATTTCTAGGGTTTACAAAAGTTGCATTGGCAACTTTGCCCACATGGACTCAATCTTGGTGGAACCACTTATTTTCTCATGCCATTTGACCCTGTCAAGCCTTATGACAAGAGGGGTTCACCTTCTTGCCCAAACCAACAACAAACACCTTCTGCCATTTTTCAAAAAACACCACTTTGACCACTTCCACTAATCTGCATGAGTTCTACTTCTTACCACAGCTCCTCCTAGACCTTTTCTACCTCCAATAGCTCTCCCCTGGCTTTTGCTCAATGATTGATGGGTGAAGCACCCTCATTTGCCCCTCTGGACAGCAGTTTCTCTCTCTCCCTCAACCTCTCTCCTCTCCCACTGGCTATCCAAGGCATCCAATGCCCCTCCCCACTTCTTTACTTCCCCCTAGAGCCCCCAGACACTAAGAGGCCAAGCCTAGAGCACTAGAAAAATGGCACGCCGGCCATTTGCACGCTCTGGAGCACGCTACAGTACGCTCCCGCACTGTAGCCTCCCCCTGCCAGCCACCTCCGGCCACCTCGGCTCTCCCCCTCATGCCAGACGATGCGCCTCGACATCCACGGCACGCCACAGCCTCGTCCCATTCCTCCTTCTCCCTCCTATGGCCTTCCCCGCACGCGCGCCGGCCGCCCGCAAGCTCCAATGCACGGCCTCACAAGCACGAGCTCTCTGGAGCCTTCCCCGCTCCTTCCCTTCCCTCCTCTGGACGTGGACCTGATCCACGAACGGTCTGGACTCGTTCACGAGTGCCGTCACAGCCTCTGGCCTCCCCTGTGACCTCGCCGGCGCATGATTCCATGATGGACCGGTGCCCGGCTATAAAAGCTCGCCCCAGCTCTCTCTCTTGGCATCCACCTCCTTCTCACACCCCCAAGCACGCGCCCGCACCACCCAATCAACCTGGGCGAGCTTCTATGCTCGGGATCGACCGGAGCTCCGCCGCCTCGGTCGACCGTTGATCTCGTGGTACAGCCCCTCTCCGCCCCGATTTTGCTCGATCTGGAACCACCAGACCTCAGTGACCCATTCTCCTCTTTCTCCCGCTCCTATTGCAGCTCGGAACGAGCTAACCAGGCTCCTACCGAGGCCCTTCCACCGGCTTCCTCGTCACCGGCGAACCCCTGCACTCCGGCGACCGCCTCCACCTCCACCCGAACGACGACTCCGCCCTGAGCACGCCGGTGCCCTCGGATCGCCTCACCATCGACCACAGCGACGCCGGTGAGCTCGCCTCCCTCTCTGGCCCGAGGTTGAAGATGACGGCCGTGGGGCCCGTCAGTCAGCCTCACATACTGACGGGTGGGCCCCACCCGTCAGGTTTAAAACGCACGCGTCTTGGCGTGAACCGTTTGTTGTGGCCGAAGGCGTATTTTGCCTTTACGCCTTGACGTGGCAGCTTCAGCTGGCTGAATCCCTCTGGGCCTTCAGATCTGTGGCCTTTCTCGCCCAAAGGGCACAAGGCCTTTTTCCTTGTCCTTTTCTGTCACTTTTCCAAAAATTCCACAGGATTAAATAATAATACAAATGCAATAATTCCAACTCCTAAATTCTTGTAATACTCCCACCTATTTAATGGTATAACTTTCATTCATGACCAACCAACTTTTATGTACTGTTCAAATTTAAATTCAAATTTGAGCATTTATATCCCCTCTGAAAATCCATTTCTCCTATTCTACAACTCCAAATCCATAACTAGTAATTTTCCCCTTCTTAGATATCCCCTAGTATTTATCAAAAATAAGTTGACATTTTTCTGAGCACTTTGGTTTTTCTGTTTTACTATTGCCTTATTTTCCCGTCATTTCTTTTATGCGTTAATAGATCCTGTATTTGACGAAGGAGTTGGATAAGAAGAAGGAGAAGGACTTGAAGACTTTGAAGACCAAGGCAAGCAGCCCTTTGACCATGTCTATGAAACCTTTTTATGCATATCATATAGCACTTTTATTGCTTGCATCGGAGGCATGATACTATGATGACCACATGGGGTGGTTTGCCACCGTTACTTCCTCGTTGATACTTGCATTGTGCATGACCCTACCTTCTTATGAGTGTTATGCCGGTGGGGGTAGATAGGATGCTAAGTAGTGCTACGCAAAAAGGGACGGGGATATGCATGGTGATGGAGATAAAGTATTTTCAAAAGACTTTTTGAAAATCCCATCGGGTGCCACTTATGCCCGGGGCGAGATGATGAGTTGGGTAGCCACTAGATGATGAAGTGGTGTACCGAGGCAAGTGTGTGTTGTTTTCAAAACAGATTGGTTTAAGTTGCGACCGTTATTCCAACCTTACATGCGCAACCACTCTACCCTTGTATGGGAAAGGGCATTATTGATTACCTAGGCCGATACTAGCTTGGAGCCTGCATTACTAGTGACGGGGGAGAGTTGGTGCTCTCTCTCGGGATGGGGTCGTGCCAGGTAGTGCGGCCATGACTGTTTTTACAAGGCACCGGATACACAGTTGCGTCCCCTCTTGGATGTTACGATCTCGAGTTAGTCTCATATGATGTACATCATGAGGATACGGAACAACGAGTGGACTCTTTGTTAGTGTCGTCTACGGAAAGATAGTGATCGGGTGCTTACCCCGGGTACTTGAGGTATCACGGGTCGTGGATGACACGGAAGCTCCCCGGATCTTGTGGGTAAAGTGTGCAACCTCTGCAGAGTGTAAAACTATTCGAATAGCCGTGTCCACGGTCAAGGACAAATGGGTAACCGCTCTTGGGCTACGTCCACATGTTTACAAACCAGTGTGTGTGTTTGGATATTGGGGAGAACTACTTGGGTCAAGTCAAAGGACTTGACATGATTGAGTTGGGTTGATGCCCACTCTATTTATGTTGATATCTGTAACCTGTCCTCATGGTTACTTTAATTCTCCTGATGCATGTCTTACAAGTTGTTGAACATGTCATTGCACTCAAAACTAGCTTTCTGCAAAAATTTACCTATATCATGCATTGTTGTATCTTGAACCAAAACATGGTTTTCTTGTGAGTACATTCAAAGTACTCATTTGCTTGCCACTGGTTATTTAATTGGCCAGGCATGGAAGAACCAGAGTTCGAAGAAGAGTTCTTTGGAGATGAACATGCGAAATTAGACGTTTCCCAGTCAGAATGCCTGTAGGGTTAAGGCAGATGGCATGGGTTCTACTTATCGACGAAGATTTACGCTGCTTAAGTTTATTTGATATTCAGCCCTTATGGCCTTATCTATGTAAGACTTGACCATAATGGTCATAATTTGTGTAAGACGGTATGTATGGATGTAAGAATCTTGTTATTCAGCTTCTGTTTGTTCAGTGAGCATTGATCTCTGGGATCACTGTACACGTGCATTCGGTGATCACGACTTATGAGTCGGGGTCCCCATAGAGCTGGTATCAAAGCCATCCTGACTGTAGGAAGCCTTAGTTAGCATGGGAGTTAGATAGGACAAAACCCGTTTTGCAAAACCGTCTATACTGCTCTTCTTTTCTGAGACTTCCCAAACCTAAGGGATATTTTTTCCTTAATGACCTCTCCTATTCAACTTTTGTAGATGGTCGTCGCCCCCTTGAGACTCCTTATGACAGGGTTTCCATCCCTCCTAAAAGACTGCCTCCAACAATGCCACTATCCCTTGCTGCCCATATACACCCTGCATGAACTGGAAAATGATGTGCTCGAAAAGGACTTCTACGCCAAGGTTTTTGTGCCTGCCAAGACCTCACCCCAGGGATGGTTCTTCATTGGACCACCCATGCCAACAAGAGACCTATCCATTCAGCAAGTGGCACACGAAGCACTCCTCCGTCTTCGAGACCTCCTTCCAGAAATGAAAGAAGAACATGCCACCCGCTACCTGCCTGGCAAGAGCGGATTTGGAGCTCCGACTCAATTGATGATTTCCCCAGAAGACGAGGATCCAACCTCAAGTACCAGATCCGCTTTCACAACACAGAGACTACCTTCTACGCCACCTTACCGAAGCATTTCTCAAGGCTCGCCAAGATCTCCCTTCACTTCTGCACCTCCACTGCCTCGAGAAGAAGAAGGTGGTCGAGGAAGAACAACAAATCACTGCCCTAGAAGCCCACATTTCTAATCAGGAGCAGCAAATCAAGGAACTTCAGAAAGCTCGCAACCAAACCCCACGCAAAAGGAATAGGAATGGATTTCCATATCCACCTCATAGAGGATCATCGTCAGGCACCCGACAACAATACCCAAGACTGAATAGCAACCCTTTTGCTTCCGTCACATGTCATGGGTGTGGTGAACTCGGGCATATTAATAGGATGTATCCCAACAAGCAGCCGACTGTCGCATGTCCACTGGCACCAAGGAGAACCTAGAAGCTGAAGACCGAACGCCTTTCTCTCAAAGTGATGAAGCAAGCACGACTATTGAATCCGAGGACCCCTAGGGTAGGATGAGTCATGTACCCCCTATGCGCAGTCGAGTCCATGTGATGGTTCAAATGAAACCATGTTGAGTGTTGCTTGTTCTTATCTGTTTGTGTTTCGATATAAGTTGCACTTTTGCCTTAGGCATCATGTATGCGACTATATCACCTATCTTATCTTAATGAAATTGTGTGTGGCCTTTTTGGCACCTGTTTGTTTGCACCTGCACTATAGAACCCCCTTTCAGCATCCCCCCCATCTATGATGCTTTTCCCTCTCATCCCTCTCTCCTCAACTAAAGACCGGCAAGACAAGGTACACCAAGGATTCTACTTTGGCAACCAACCAGCACTGAAGACTTTTGCTACAACCTCCTCGACTAAATGCAACCTCAGAGAATTATGTTTAACCCTCAAGATTAGAAACCCATTCCTAGACCCTTCGAGACTTCATGAGATACCCCAGCTCGAAACCTTAACCTCGAGCTTAACCTACGGAATCACAAGAGAACAAGTTAAGCTACAAGAAGCCTTGCTTATCACTTTGGGTTCATTACGGAACTAGTGGACGTAGTGAATGAGCACATTACCATCCTAAGGTAGCACCGTAACCCAGCGATGCCATAGGAAAGACCAATTTGGGGATATATGAACAGAGGACAAATGACTTGATGAGTTTATATCAGTGACCTTGAGGAATTATCTGAGACTCTTTGGTAGATTATAAGGCTGCCATGTTGGTAGATGAACTTGGTGGGATCATGATTATAGAGTGGCATAGCTTTCATTACCCATGAGTAAATTGGATTTATAGGAAAACTATGTTCGCAAGCTGAAACTCCTGGAAGTGCAAGGATTTGACTTGATCAGATGATATTGATAGGAGACAGTTCATATTACGTAAATAACTTGAGGGAAACATGTAGGATTCCTCGTTGGACAAGAGATTTGGATTTAAATAGGTGATCCTAGTTGAGTATAGATGCTGAGTAAGTCTACATAGTTTGGAGTAACTTAGATTTAAACTGATGATCTTGATCGTAATACCATGTTCCTCGATGGACAATAAACTAAGAGATTGGATTAATTGTCGGAGTTGATATAAACTTGACCTTGGAGATTACTTGACCATAATAATGGAAATTGGTGGACTGACTATAGTAGGGATAGCCTTTTCAAGTATTTGGGGATTATAAGGACTTTAGAAGATCATGTGGAGCACCATAACCATTGGATTTGTAGAATTAAATCGATTATGTAGTGATTGATGGAAGTTAATGGGCTGTTGGGGTTGATTCACAGGAAAGGAAACTAGATCTTGGAGTGGCATACGATGTGTTTCCTTAGGATAGAGGTGCTTTATCTTAGACCTTGGAAGAATAGGCTGAGCACTTGGATTGTCACGTTCAAGCTTAGCAGCTTATATGTTCTACCCATGGATTTTTTGGGGTAGACATACATATGAGTTTGGGGATTGTAGACATATATGATTTTGTTAGACCTCCTCTCAGGAGCCATGAGGATATGAATCACATGAGTAATGATTGGAGTTGACCTATACGAGATGATTCTTTTGGTAATATGATGTGAAGACTAGGTAGAACTATTGGCATCTCAGAAACTGTGCTTAAAGATAAGATGATAAATGTTCACTCACACACTAGAATCCTTGAAACCCTTACGCCCTACCAAGCTACAACATGGTCGGATCAGGACCTTAGGGCCTTGACACTAGATCTAGAACACCTTGGCCCACACTCAACAAGGCCACCACTAATTCCCCAGCCTACTTTATGTACCCTGTGAACAAAGACCTCATGGAGTACTTAGACAAGATAGTTGTCATCATCATTTGGTGACCTACTTGTCCACCCGAAGATGGAAGAAGAGCCGTTCAGCTAGTCGAGGAACATTTGAAGACCGCCATGCCAAGGAGGAAGAACTATACCAACCACCATCATCATGAAGTACACTTCTGTGTTGAGGACCATGTGGATCTGCAAGCCACTCCTCTCTAAGGGACCAAGCATTTTCATCACAAGGAGACCCACACCAAGACTCCTCGGCCCTCTTCGAGACCACTCCAAGATTTGACAACCCCCTCTGAGATCACTATGAGACGAAGAGAAGACAGTTACCAGCTGGAGTTGCCACCTGAGTTACCTGATGTGCACAACGCTTTCCATGCATCACAACCCCGGAAGTGTTTCCAACTTCCTAACTTGCCCGATCTCTACGAGGGCATTAACTACCGAGCCATTGACCCCTAGCCCAACCTAACCTACCGCGAGCTACCCATTAGCAACCTGGATCAAGAAGAGCGTCATACACGAAGCCATGCCATCAAGTACTTCAAGCTCAATGGAGCACTACACGGAAGCAGAAGAAGTATGAGGACGTGAAGACTACCCCAGATCCAAGTTTCTGTATCCCTTTCCGCGCCTAGTTTGGGAATTTCAGGGACGAGATTCTTGTAAGGGGGTAGGTCTGTCACACCCTGATTTTCATGGCACAACACTTAAGATGATATATCATGATAAAGTGTGGTTTGACAAAAACTTTTGCATTATTTGACTTTTTATTTGAGTTGGTTTTCTCTCTCTGTTTTCAAGTGCTCTTTAAAGTCAACACAACTCCACCTTCTATACCTCATCTCCTTGCCCCAAGCTTCTGCCCAGTGATCATGCCATGTGTATAGAGAAATATAATATTTTCTTACAAAAATAATTTGGCCAAAAAGTATTTTCTAAAATTAGTTTTCCAAAAACCCCTGAATTGAGGTTTGCACATCAAGTACTTGATTTGGGGTGTGAAAAATATTTCAAAAGGTATATTTGAAACCTATTAGATGTAGGACTCCCATAAACCACAAAAATATAATTTTAAAAGTTATTTTCCTATTTTATTTAAAAGCTTTTTCTTAAGGCCATAAACGGTCTTTAATAGGGAAAATTTATTTTATTGTTTCAAAAATATTTGACAAAAATCAGGGAAACTCAGTGGGCATATATTTCCCATATATAAGAGTTTCAACACATGGTCATGTTCAAAATATTGGTCAAATCCCTCAAAACCCTTTCTGGATATTTCAAGCTTTTGAAATATTTACAAAGGAAATATTCTCCAAAAATTCCAAGAAAATTCTAGCATGTCACATATGACATGTTTGATGATCTTGGCAAGTATCATGTCATGGAGAATAGTATAACCCCATGAAATCCCCTCAAAACCATTTCTGCCAATTTTCAAGTTTGAGCAAATTTACATTGCCAAACATGTCCAAATGTTCTCAAAGCTTGTGAACATGCTCAAATAGTCTAATCATTCATCTAGACCAAATGGCACAAGTTGGAGAAAATGTTATATTGATCAAAGTTCCCCAAAACCCTTCCTGTCCAGAACCAAATTTGAACAACTCTACATTGCCAAGTGTGTCCTTTTGATCTGAATTTTTGTGGACATGTTCAAATCCCCAAATGATGACACTACACCAAGTGATGCATCAAGGAGAATAGTTTTGCATGACTAGATCTTGGACAACTCATTTCTGTTGATTTCTAGTGTTTACAAAAGTTGCATTGGCAACTTTGCCCACATGGACTCAATCTTGGTGAAACCACTTATTTTCTCATGCCATTTGACCCTGTCAAGCCTTATGACAAGAGGAGTTCACATTCTTGCCCAAACCAACAACAAACACCTTCTGCCATTTTTCTAAAAACACCACTTTGACCACTTCCACTAATCTGCATGAGTTCTACTTCTTACCACAGCTCCTCCTAGACCTCTTCTACCTCCAGTAGCTCTCCCCTGGCTTTTGCTCAATGATTGATGGGTGAAGCACCCTCATTTACCCCTCTGGACAGCAGTTTCTCTCTCTCCCTCAACCTCTCTCCTCTCCTACTGGCTATCCAGGGCATCCAATGCCCCTCCCCACTTCTTTACTTCCCCCTAGAGCCCCCAGACACTAGAGGCCACGCCCAGAGTGCTAGAAAAATAGCATGCCGGCCATTTGCACGCTCTGGAGTGCGCTACAATACGCTCCCGCACTGTAGCCGCCCCCTGCCAGCCACCTCGGCTCTCCCCCTCACGCCATACAATGCGCCTCGACGTCCACGGCACGCCACGACCTGGTCCCCTTCCTCCTTCTCCCTCCTGTGGCCTCCCCCGCACGCGCGCCGGCCGCCCGCAAGCTCAAATGCACGGCCTCACACGCGCGAGCTCCCTGGAGCCTTCCCCAATCCTTCCCTTCCCTCCTCTGGACGTGGACCTGATCCACGAACGGTTTGGACTCGTTCATGAGTGCCCTGATAGCCTCTGGCCTTGCCTGTGACCTTGCCGGCGCACGAGTCCACGGTGGACCGGTGCCCCGCTATAAAAGCTCGCCCCAGCTCTCTCTTGGCATCCACCTTCTTCTCACACCCCCAAGCACGCGCCCGCACCACCCAATCAACCTCGGAGAGCTTCTATGCTCAGGATCGACCGGAGCTCCGCCGCCTCGGTCGACCGTTGATCTCGCGGTACAGCCCTCTCCGCTTCGATCTTGCTCGATCTGGAACCACCAGACCTCACTGACCCATTCCCCTCTTTCTCCCGCTCCTATTGCATCTCGGAACAAGCTAACCAGGCTCCTCCCGAGGCCCTTCCGCCGGCTTCCTCGTCACCGATGAACCCCTGCACTCCGGCGACCGCCTCCACCTCCACCCGAACGACGACTCCGCCCTGAGCACGTCGGTGCCCTCGGATCGCCTCGCTGTCGACCACAGCGATGCCGACGAGCTCGCCTCCCTCTCTGGCCCGAGGTTGAAGACGACGGCCGTGGGGCCCGTCGGTCGACCTCACATCTTGTGGTGGGCCCCACCGTCGGGTTTAAACGACGCCAAGACGCCGAATCTGTTTCATTGTGGACGGTGAAGGCGTATTTTGCCTTTACGCCTTCGACGTGGTAGTGTCGCGCGGTCTGAATCCCATCTGGGCCTGCTGCACTGTGGCCTTTCTGGCACAGTGCCATTTTTCCTTTTCCTTTTCTATCACTTTTCCAAAAATTCCACAGGATTAAATAATAATCCAAATGCAATAATTCCAACTCCTAAATTCTTGTAATACTCCCACCTATTTAATGGTATAACTTTCATTCATGACCAACTAACTTTTATGTATTGTTCAAATTTAAATTCAAATTTGAGCATTTATATTCCCCTCTGAAAATCCATTTCTCCTATTCTACAACTCCAAATCCATAACTAGTAATTTTCCCCTTCTTAGATTTCCCCCTAGTATTTATCAAAAATAAGTTGACATTTTTCTGAGGACTTTGGTTTTTCTGTTTTACTATTGCCTTATTTTCCCGTCATTTGTTTTGCGACGAATAGATCCCGTATTTGACAAAGTAGTTGGATAAGAAGAAGGAGAAGGACTTGAAGACTTTGAAGACCAAGGCAAGCAGCCCTTTGACCATGTCTATGAAACCTTTTAATGCATATCATATAGCACTTTTATTGCTTGCATTGGAGACATGATACTATGATGACCACATGGGGTGGTTTGCCACCGTTACTTCCTCGTTGATACTTGCATTGTGCATGACCCTACCGTCTTAAGAGGGTTATGCCGGTGGGGGTAGATAGGATGCTAAGTAGTGCTACGCAAAAAGGGACGGGGATATGCATGGTCATGGAGAAAAAGTATTTTCAAAAGACTTTTTGAAAACTCCATCGGTTCCACTTATGCCCGGGGGGACATGATGAGTTGGGTAGCCACTTGATGACGAAGTGGTGTACCGAGGCAAGTGTGTTTTTTTTTTCAAAACGGATTGGTTTAAGTTGCGACCGTTATTCCAACCTTACATGCGCAACCACTCTACCCTTGTATGGGAAAGGGCATTATTGATTACCTAGGCTGATACTAGCTTGGAGCCTGCATTTCTAGTGACGGGGCAGAGTTGGTGCTCTCTCTCGGGACGGGTCGTGCCTGTAGGGCGGCCATGACTGTTTTTACAGGGCAACGGATACACCGTTGCGTCCCCTCTTGGATGTTACGATCTCAAGTGAGTCTCGTATGATGTACATCGTGAGGATACAGAACAACGAGTGGACTCTTTGTTAGTGTCGTCTAGGGAAAGATAGTGATTAGGTGCTTACCCCGGGTACTTGAGGTATCGCGGGTCGTGGATGACACGGAAGCTCCCCGGATCTTGTGGTTAAAGTGTGCAACCTCTGTAGAGTGTAAAACTATTCGAATAGCCGTGTAAACGGTCAAGGACAGTTGGGTAACCGCTCTTGGGCTACGTCCACATGTTTACAAACCAGTGTGTGTGTTTGGATATTGGGGAGAACTACTTGGGTCAAGTCAAAGGACTTGACATGATTGAGTTGGGTTGATTCCCACTCTTTTTATGTTGATATATGTAACCTGTCCTCATGGTTACTTTAATTCTCCTGATGCATGTCTTACAAGTTTTTGAACATGTCATTGCACTCAAAACTAGCTTTCTACAAAAATTTACCTATGTCATGCATTGTTGTATCTTGAACCAAAACATGGGTTGCTTGCGAGTACATTCAAAGTACTCATTGGCTTGCCACTGGTTATTTAATTGGCCAGGCATGGAAGAACCAGAGTTCGAAGAAGAGTTCTTTGGAGACGAACATGCGAAATTGGACGTTTCCCAGTCAGAATGCCTGTAGGGTTAAGGCAGATGGCATGGGTTCTACTTATCGACGAAGATTTACGCTGCTTAAATTTATTTGATATTTAGCCCTTGTGGCTTTCTCTATGTAAGACTTGACCATAATGGTCATAATTTGTGTAAGACGGTATGTATGGATGTAAGACTCTTGTTATTCAGCTTCTGTGTGTTCAGTGAGCATTGATCTCTAGGATCACTGTACACGTGCATTCGGTGATCACGACTTATGAGTCGGGGTCCCCACAGCTGGGTAAGTCAACATGCAGATAGTTGAAAAGAAAACTTACTTCGAAAAAGTCTGGACAAATGATTTTGTCGGTGAAGTTAGCATATATCTCATGACCAGACCCTTTTATGTGCAGTGCAATTTTAGTGCCAGCTTTCAGTACATAAAACTTTGCAATTTCTTTCCAAAAGCCAGTGCCAAAATCGGAGACACCACGTTCGTCAAGTTTTACTATAGCAACGATTGTAAATCCATGGTTTGTGTGCAGTATGACATCCGTGGAGCCTTGATCTATGTAATGGGAAAAATTGTGCACTACATAATTTGTTGCATAGCAAGGGATGTTCTGCAAAAAATGGTAGGATTGTTAAAAAAAATATGGTAACATGCAAATATTGGCCCAAATTGAAAGAACTGTACAACAGTTGAAATCAAAGGACAAAATCTATAATTAAACAGATAGGGTAGACATGATATCATGGAAATATGAGAGTAATCGAAAGAACAATACATCATTAATTTGCCTAATATAGAAAGAAGAGGGGGAAAATCCCCTTTGACGTATATGGTGCATGTGGCATCTTTTATCCAAATGTAGCAATATTTAGAATATGTTCAGGAAAGTAGGCCATGCCAACCGATTTAGGGTGAGATTGAACATACCGCGCGTGTCCTCAAGTTATCTGGTACGGAGAGATGGAATCTCTGGCGGCGGTCGCAAAGTCCTGAAGTGTCGGCGCACTGTACATTCCATGAATGAAAGAAAACCCTCAAGTTAGCTTGAATCAAAATGAATTCACGGCAATTTCCGCTGGGTGATTAAAGGAGGAAGATGAACTAGGATAAGAGATGAGATAATATCTTATTAAATTAGTTACCTTGTCGTCCGTGGGAAAGAACACTCAGCACGGCGAATTCCCCAACCGAGCGGAGCTGGGTCGACCGCGAGGAGCGTCGGGAAAGTCGATGGCGATAGGCGGCGGCAAGCGGAAGTGGCCAAATGCGGTGGGCTTTGTCGGCAGCCTGGCGACGGCGGCAGGCGTCGAGCTAAGTGTTTACCGCCGTGATAGGCGGTGTCATGGCATAGACACGGAGGATCTTGTGCAGGTGTGAATGGGGAACATACCGGAGGGGCTGAGGGTGTGGCGGGCGGGGTGAGGGTTTTTATGACGTGGGGATGTTGAGGGTTTTATTTTTTTATTTTTTGAATTGGGTGGTGAGGGTTTTCTGTCCGACAAAGAATTTTGTGGGCAACGGTTTTCTAGAGGGAACCGTGTGTGATTGACGCAGTAGGCAAAATGAAAGTCATTGCACACGGTTCCAATTTTGGGAACCGAGTGTGATGGACGTACTACCTCCGTCCTGGTTTATTGGCCCCCCGTTGTAATTTTTACCAAAATTTGGCGAAATATTTAACATACTCAGACATAGATAATAAGCGTACACGTACATAAGCATAGTTCAACCATAAGTACATAGTTCAACCATCATTAAGCATACTCAAGCGTACATAGTTTGATCCATCCCACATCTCATCTCACATGCAGCCGGCACGATCCTGAAGCTTCTCCAGGTACTCGGTGTATGCGTCATGGGCCACCCTGTGAGAATACTTCTCCTTGAAGGAGCCAACGACCCGTCCTCTTGCATGCGCCAGAACACATAGATATGCTTCACGAAGCTTCTTGTTTCAAAATGGGCATCCATAGCCCCCATTCCAGGTCCTAATACGCCTGTTATGCATTCCCGCATAAAGCTCCCTCAGGATTTGCCTCTTGTACCTCCTCTGGCCATCTTCATCCTTGTTGTCCACGTCGTTCGGCAGCACCTATACAAATAGTAAAAAAATTGGCATCAAATCAATGATTACATGCCGTGAAGTAGGATTAAGAATTTATGGCTATTTATTTATACATATCCAAAGATTATGGTTCCATTTTTAAGCACACTCGTCTATGTACAGACCAATCTTGAAGAAAATAATGCCACAAACATATGTAGGTCATTCAAAATCAATTGTCAAGCCCTGGCTAGGATTTATTAGCTTGAACACTAATCCTAGTCGGATTACTAGCAGAAATCATTTGCACAGATGAAACAACTAATCACTTATCACATGTACCATTCAAACAATCAATACACTACATGGATCTAACGAAACTTACTCAGATTTCATGGATTGGGAGAAAATAGCCATAGTATTTCTATTCCAAAAAGGGGGAGGCAGGAGTAACCAGAGAAACCCTATGATATATTTGACACATAAATGGGTATAGATGACTAACCAGTGATCCGTCGTCGTCGGAGTCATCGCTGGAGTGGTCATCGGAGTCGTCGCCGGAGTGGTCGTCGGAGTCGGTGTGGAACCCCGCCTCCGGCTGTGGAAGCTCGACGCCGTCAAAGACGTCAAGGTGCAGCGATAACTCGCCTGCGGTGACGGCAACCTCTGTCTCCATCTCCGCGCCGTCCTCCGGTGCTTTCGCAGCCCCGGCATCGCCACTCCCTCTGATGGGGCACTTCGGCGGCATCCTCATACACTGACGGCTTTGAGGACTGAGAGCTGCGTCGAGGATGCAAGCGGAGAGAGAGGATTGTGTGTGCGTAGCGAGGATGGGGAGTGCGGCCACTCGGGCGCACCATTAATATTTAGTAGTGGGAGTTGTGGGAGAGAGGCGAGTGGCGATAAAACCGATGGCTTGCCTCCCGGTGAGCCTGCGACCGTACCGCTGGCATGCCTACCAAAGTTTCACATAGCTACTCGCACGCCTCCCGATGACACTGCACAACGAGCACGGCTCCGTCAATTCACACACCTGCATGCATGCCTTCCCGTCTGCCTACGTGGTGGACTACTCGCATGCGTCCCGTCAACTCACGCCGGCTCGCACGCCACACGGCTCGCGCGGCGGCACGTATATTGTTTTTCTATTTGGATGATTAATGTTGTCGCTTTATTGCTTAACCGAAGCATGGCACGTATCCATTGTTGGTCTAACACTCACGGTTCAAATAAATAATCCGTTTGGGATATTGGTTCCCAATTATTAATAATCTCCCGTCTATAATTAGATATAGATTACATCAAAACTAGTCTCAAATTTGAAAAAAACAAAGTACAATGCCACTTTGTATTGGTGTCCGTATGACAACATGATAAGTTTCATGAACTTCAAATAAGTTTTGGATGTACTAGAATTTAAAAATCAAGATTCTCAATGTTTGAAATTTGTTGCATGGGGAGCAAACATGCACCCACTGAGACACATGTGTTTTTGCAATCTATTTAGGTGCACTGTCACGTGAGCATGTAGCTCAAATTTGGTTTTTGCACATTATACCCATAGAAAAAAATCAATCAATGTACTAAAACGTCTTAATGATCTATGTGTTTTTTTAAATTAAAACGTCCCTCCTTTGGTGACATGTATGTTCACCACGGGATAATTAATTTAACATGCATCATAGTTGCAGTGGATTCGCGGTGTGTGTGTGGGTGTGTGCGTCTTGGGATGGCGGGTTGTCAGGACCCCGATTCCAAGTCACATCGATCTAGCCGGTAACACCTCATATCACTTTGCGGCCTCACGCACGGTATTCCCACGGGTGTCGCCTTACCATGGCCTGGGACCGTTTGCGCCTTTTGGCTCACGTATATGATAGTGCCGCTAGCATCCATATGACATAGAACCCGGGTCGACCACTACTAGAAAAACCCCTACTAATGGCGCACCTAGTATGGCTATTAATGGCGCATCTGTGGTGCGCCATTAATAGCACGCCATTAGTAATTTTTACTAATGGCGCACCACCTGGTGCGCCATTAGTATCTGGTATACTAATGGCGCACCGCGGGTGCGCCATTAGTATAGGCCAGGGTGCGCCATTAGTAACCGCGGCATACTAATGGCGCACTACCCGGTGATGCGCCATTAGTATTTTTTTTCAGATTTTTTTTTCAAATTTTTTTTTCAAATTTTTTTTTAGTTTTTTTTTTCAAATTTTTCTTAATCTTAGTTCACTATGGCTTAATCTCGGGTCAATATGCTTAATCTCAGGTCAAATCGCACTCCGTGGTCAAACTTCCCGAAAGGTCACCCATCCTCACACTACTCCAAATTTCAAGCACGCTTAACTTCGTAGTTCTATCCAACCTCAAAGAATAACAGCTCACTTCACGGGCACTTGTTGATATATCTAGCATATCAACTCTGTTATACCTTGTTGATGTGTAGGACTTTGTTCATGTTCATGACTATGATGAAATTTTGAAAAATATTTCAAACTTCCCGGTCATATTACGTATCATTTTTGAAAAAATTCAAAAAATTCAAAACCATTTTTTCTTTTACTAGTGGCGCACCACATCCAACGGTGCGCCACTAGTAATTTTGAAATTTTTTGAATATTTTTGCCGCTAGATCTTGAAAGCCCCGTAACTTTTTTTCTGTTAGGTTTTTGGGGATTTTGAAAATGTTTAACGGGGTTCCCCCGGTTAAATTTGGATGTAACTTTTCGAGTAGATGATTTTTCATATAAAAAACTTTTTCATCCGAGTTCGTATGCAAAAGTTATGCCCATTTTACAAATTTCCAAAGACATTTTGCAAATAAAGTCGAAATTCATATTTGTAATTTTTCCCAAAAACTAGAGCACATATCACATGGGAAACATATTTTCTTTTATTTTTTTGACATTTCCATCATTTTCTTTTATTTTTTTAAAACTGAAAAGCGATCCAAGGGGCTCCATTCGGTGGAAGGGGTGGCCAAGTTACTAATGGCGCACCGTGGCATGGTGCGCCATTACTAGTTCAACTAGTAATGGCGCACCATACCACGGTGCGCCATTAGTAGTTTTGACAAAAATTTAAAAAAATTTATTTTTTATTTTTTTTGAAAAAACTTAGTAATGGCGCACCGGTGGAAAGTGCGCCATTACTAGTTAAATTAGTAATGGCGCACTTAGACATGGTGCGCCATTAGTAACAAATTTTTTATTTTTATTCTTTTTTTCAAAACTACTAATGGCGCATTTACGGATGTGGTGCGCCATTACTATAAACATTAGTAATGGCGCACTATGCAACGGTGCGCCATTAGTAACAAAATTTATTTTTATGTTTTTTTCCAAAACTACTAATGGCGCACCACACACCAGGTGAGCCATTAGAAATATATTACTAATGGCGCACCGAGACATGGTGCGCCATTAGAATATAGTAATGGCGCACCACATCACAGGTGCGCCATTAGTGGCCATTCCATCTATAGCCCTTTTTGTAGTAGTGGACATGGCTAGTCGTGAACCCAAAGCGGCACTAACCCATGGGGACAGGCATACATGAATCAACTTCGAGCATGTGGGTCAGCAGCGTGTGAATCCGGGCTGTAGCACTGGGCTAACAGGACTCCGGGAACCCGGGCTGTAGCAGGCTAGGCAGGACTCCGGATGTCACCGCGTGACATTTCCCCGAAGGGACACATGAACGAGGTGAAACACATGCCAGCCACCAAGCGTCACGAGAAGTAGTCTTGGGCTAGCAGGACTCGGTGAACTGGCTGTAGCGGACTACTATGGCTCAAGAAAGCACTAGACTACATTTCCCCATAAGAGAGGCTGCCAAGGATAAACAACTAGAATGTCGGATTCCACACATACCAAGCATTTCAAACATACACACAATATGCTCGATATGTGTAAATACAACATGGCATCAAAACATAACTCTACGACTCAAGTATTTATTCATTAGGCTCCGAGGAGCGAGATATTACAAACATGGGTCTCATGACCCAACATTCAGAGCATACAAGTCAAGCACATGCGGAAGCTTAACATGTCTGAGTACAGACAACTATAAATGAAAAAGGCTGAGAAGCCTGACTACCTACCTGATCCTGCCGAGGGCACAAGATCGTAGCTGAGGTATCAAGCTAAACGTCGAAGTCCACACGGAACTACTAGCGAGATGTACATCTCTCGCAAAACATAAAATAGGCAAACGTGAGTACAAATGTACCCAGCAAGACTTACATCGAGAACTAACTACATATGCATCAAGATCAACAAAGGGGTGGTGGAGTTTAACAAAGCAAGCCAGCTTTGACTCGGTGGCTATCCTGAACTACGATCGCAAGTAACTCTTTTGAGGTGGCGCACACGAGTCCACATATTCACCATATCAAAACACCACTATGGATCCGCTCCGTCTCCCTCACGAACGCCATCCATGGCACTCACGCTTATCTTGCGCATTTTAGAGTATCCACTTTCACTTGTCTATGAACTGTTATAGGCAACCCAAGTCCTTTACCGCGGACACGGCTATTCGAATAGATGATGTTAACCCTACAGGTGTACTTCTTCACACACGCTTCACCACTTACCGCCGTTTACACGACATGTACTCGGCAACCTTCAAGCGGAAGCCCAACGAGGGTGTCGGCCATGGCCTACCTAAACACTCAAGTCTCTAGTCCAGGTTTATTGCCTATTCAGGTTCCATCCGCAGGGAGTCCGGCCGAGGTTTCCACATACGGCCCTGAACGATGTGAGTAGGGTTCTCGAGACACCAAACGGGCGCCCGGTACACCGTGCCATGGTGTATCTACCGCATCATAGCCCACCCCTAGGGTCAGCGCTAGGCACGGCCTCCAACACATATCCTACAAACACCAGAAACTAGTTGCAACTCCTGGACAGAGAACAAGGGTGGTTAAGAAGCCGAGAGGGTCCATTGGTTTCGGGCCCAATGTGTGGTAGTAACTGTTTCATGGATCACAAACACAGAACTCAGTTCCTGAGGACGGCTTCAATGAGACAACCCACCATGTACTCCTACATGGCCTCTCAGCGCTACCTTTACCAAATAGTGTTCACACACTTAGCTCACACACAGTAGGACATGTTCATACACCTCCGATTCATCCCCGATGAATCAGACCTCACTCAACTCTAAGAAGTAGCAGGCATGACAACCAAGCATGAATGAGTAGGCACATCAGGGCTCAAACAACTCCTACTCATGCTAGTGGGTTTCATCTATTTACTATGGCAATGACAGGTCATGCAGAGGATAAAGGGGTTCAGCTAACTCAGCAAGTACATATGAATCGTTGTTGACCTAATGCAGTAAAAGAGAGCAGGAGCGAGAGAGTAGGATTGTATCGAAATGAACAAGGGGGTTTTGCTTGCAGCACTTCAAGATAGTATAGTTCTTCATCGGTGTCATCAATCTCATCGTCGGTATCACGCCTATCGAGAGGGGACAAATACCGAACACGTAGGAAACACAATCAATGCAATGCACAATATGATGCATGATCATGACATGGAAATATGCTGTGTTTTGAGCTAATGCAACTAGCAACATGTTAAATGGAGTTGGTTTGAACCCTAGGTTCAAATTCAAACTTCATATGTGAAATTCAAATGCCATTTAATTGATTTGACCTGATCAGCAGGTATAAGTTGTTTAAACATGCATGAAAATGGTGCAAATGGAAAGATTCGATTTTTCTGATCATTTTTCATATATAACTTATTTGATTTGGAGCTACGGTTGAATTACTATGATTTTTAGAAGTTTAGGCAATGTTCTGGATTTTCCTGTAAAAGAATAAATCCAGAAAATTATTTGCTGCATCAGCATGACCTAACTGAGATGTCAGCATTCAACCGACCCGGTCCAGGTCAAACCTGATGTGGGGGCCACACGTCGCTGACATTGCTGTTTAGGTCGCCGACATGTGGGACCACCAACGCCGACTTGGCCAAAGTCAAACCGACACGTGGGGTCCGCAACATTAACACTAATCTAAAGGAAAATTAGACTAACATAACTAGACACTGGGGCCCACATGGCGGTGGCTCTAGAGGTGGTTTAGCTGGGTCATTAGTGGCTAATGATGAGCCATGTCATCAGTCGACGGAGTTTCACCGGCGACGACCATTTCGCGCGGCGGAGATCATCGGGATCTCGCTACAGCCCACGGTTTAAGGCAGGGTTTGCTCCTACGGCTTCCTGACGTTCTCGCGCATCTAGTGGTGGTAGCGGCAGCAGCTGGGATGGCCGGTGTTGATGGCGGCGAGCACTTCCGCGGCGACCGGAGTTCGGGCACCTGCGGGTTTGGCGTTGTGGTGCGCGGGAGGGGGAGCTGGTGGGTTCTACGTGCTCCTGGTGAGGTGTGGAGCATGTTTCCATGCTCGAGAGTGAGCTGTGGTGGCTCTGGTCTCGTCTGCATCATCACCGGCGGCGAGCAGCTCACGGCTCTGGTGAAAAGGGCGGCCAGAGTGCGAGAATGAGCGCGGGGAGGAGGAGGAAAAGTGTCGGAGCTCACAGCGATCTCGAGGAAGGACTCAGTGGGCTCGGGGAGGCGGAGACGGCGGCGAATCGGTCGGCAGCGGCCCGTCAGTCTGAAGGGCGAAGATGGCGTCAACGACGGCGCCTGTATGGCCCAACGTCATGTGGCTCGGCGGAGAGGACGGAGGCGTCACGGCGGAGCTCGGGGGCGCGTCGGAGGGGCTCGGAGATTGCTCTGGTCGTGGGGGAGCTCGTCGGCGGCGACGGCTGCGTTCGGTCGCGCTCGGGGAAGGGACTAGAGGGCAAAGGAGAGAGCAGAGAGTGAGGGAGAGGAGCGAGAGGCCACGGAGCGTCTCCGTGGCGTTGCTAGAGGGCCCGGGGAGGAAGCAGGAGGTGGCCAGGGGCGAGCGCGCACGCGGGCGACACGCCTCTGCCTACTGGCAGAGGTTGAGGACGACCGCTTTGGCCAGTGGGCTGGGCCATTTGGAGGGGCTGGGCAGTGGGCTGCCAGGTAAGTCAGGTGGGTCTCTCTCTCTTTGTTTATTTGTTTCTGTTTTTTATTTTTTTGTAATCTTTAGGGCTTTATTAAAAATAGTTAGTCACTTCCAAAAATCATGAAACTACTGATGATCCCTGTTGGGAATATATCCTACAGTAAACATTTTAGTTTATCATTATTTGAGCATTTAAAATATTTTATAGCATTTAAATGCCCAAATGCAAATACTATATGATTTAATTCAAGAATCCGTAATGGCCTAGAAATATGTGCATGACTTTTGGAAGAGATTTTCACCTTTGACAAAAATCATGAACTTTTCTAAAGGGCATTTGGGATCATTGAAAATATATTTTTTATGGAACCTAGTTGAATTCATTTAGTGCTAGGGCTTGGATCAATCCCCATTTCAAGTTTCATGAAATTTAAACATGATGCATGGATGCAAAGCCACTAGTTACAAGCAAACTCTAGGGCTGTGACAACTAGATAGCAAAGCCGCTGTGACCCCGATTCCAAGTCACACCGACCTAGCCGGTAACACCTCATATAACTTTGCAGCCTCACGCACGGTATTCCCACGGGTGTCGCCTTAGCATGGCCCGGGACCGTTTGCGCCTTTTGGCTCACGTATATGATAGTGTCGCTAGCATCCATATGGAAGAGAACCCGGGCCGACATGGCTAGTCGTGAACCCAAAGCGGCACTAACCCATGGGGACAGGCATACATGAATCAACTTCGAGCATGTCGGTCAGCTGACGTGTGAATCCGGGCTGTAGCAGGCTAACAGACTCGGGAACCCGTCTTGTAGCAGGCTAGGCAGGACTCGGATGTCACCGCGTGACATTTCCCGAAAGGGACAGACAGAGAACGATGTGAAACACATGCCAGCCGATCAGCGTCACGAGAAGTAGTCTTTGGGCTAGCGAGGACTCGGTGAACCGGGCTGTAGCGGACTACTATGGCTCAAGAAAGCACTAGACTACATTTCCCATAAGAGAGGCTGCCATGGATAAACAACTAGAATGTCGGATTCCGCATATACCAAGCATTTCAAACATACACACAATATGCTCGATATGTGTAAATACAACATGGCATCAGAACATAACTCTACGACTCAAGTATTTATTCATTAGGTTCCGAGGAGCGAGATATTACAAACATGGGTCTCATGACCCAACATTCGAAACATACAAGTCAAGCACATGCGGAAGCTTAACATGTCTGAGTACAGACAACTATAAATGAAAAAGGCTGAGAAGCCTGACTACCTACCTAATCCTGCCGAGGGCACAAGATCGGAGCTGAGGTATCAAGCTAAACGTCGAAGTCCACACGGAACTACTAGCGAGACAGACATCTCTCTGCAAAACATAAAATAGGCAAACGTGAGTACAAATGTACCCAAAGCAAGACTTACATCGTAACTAACTACATATGCATCGGTATCAACAAAGGGGTGGTGGAGTTTAACAGACAAGCCAGCTTTGACTCGGTGGCTATCCCGAACTACGATCGCAAGTAACTCTTTTGAGGTGGCGCACATGAGTCCACATATTCACCATATCAAAACACCACTATGGATCCGCTCCCGTCTCCCTACGAGAACGCCATCCATGGCACTCACGCTTATCTTGTCTATGAACTGTTATAGGCAATCCAGAAGTCCTTTACCGCGGACACGGCTATTCGAATAGATGATGTTAACCCTGCAGGGGTGTACTTCTTCACACACGCTCTCACCACTTACCGCCGTTTACATGACATGTACTCGGCAACCTTCAAGCAGAAGCCCAACGAGGGTGTCGGCCACGGCCTACCTAACCACTCATGTCTCTAGTCCAGGTTTATCGCCTATTCAGGTTCCATCTAAGAAGTAGCAGGCATGACAACCAAGCATGAATGAGTAGGCACATCAGGGCTCAAACAACTCCTACTCATGCTAGTGGGTTTCATCTATTTACTATGGCAATGACATGTCATGCAGAGGATAAAGGGGTTCAACTACCGCAGCAAAGTAACGTATGAATCGTTGTTGTCCTAATGCAGTAAAAGAGAGCAGGAGCGAGAGAGTAGGATTGTATCGGAATGAACAAGGGGTTTTGCTTGCACAGCACTTCGAAGATAGTATAGTTCTTCATCGGTGTCATCAATCTCATCGCCGGTATCACGTCTATCGAGAGGGGACAAATACCGGAACACGTATGAAACACAATCAATGCAATGCACAATATGATGCATGATCATGACATGGAAATATGTTGTGTTTTGAGCTAATGCAACTAGCAACATGTTAAATGGAGTTGGTTTGAACCCTAGGTTCAAATTCAAACTTCATATGTGAAATTCAAATGCCATTTAATTGATTTGACCTGATCAGCAGGTATAAGTTGTATAAACATGCATGAAAATGGTGCAGATGGAAAGATTCGATTTTTCTGATCATTTTTCATATATAACTTATTTGATTTGGAGCTACGGTTGAATTACTATGATTTTTAGAAGTTTAGGCAATTTTCTGGATTTTCCTGTAAAAGAATAAATCCAGAAAATTATTTGCTGCATCAGCATGACGTCACTGTGATGTCAGCAGTCAACCGACCCGGTCCAGGTCAAACCTGATGTGTGGGGGCCACACGTCAGTGACACAGGGCTGTTTAGGTCGCTGACATGTGGGACCAGTCAACGCTGACTTGGCCAAAGTCAAACTGACACGTGGGGTCCGCAACATTAACACTAATCTAAAGGAAAATTAGACTAACATAACTAGACACTGGGGCCCACATGGCGGTGGCTCTAGAGGTGGTTTAGCTGGGTCATTAGTGGCTAATGATGAGCCATGTCATCAGTCGACGGAGTTTCGCCAGCGACGACCATTTCGCGCGGCGGAGATCGTCGGGATCTCGCTACAGCCCACGGTTTAAGGCTGGGTTTGCTACTACGGCTTCCTGACGTTCTCGCGCATCTAGTGGTGGTAGCGGCAGCAGCTGGGATGGCCGGTGTTGATGGCGGCGAGCACTTCCGCGGCGACCGGAGTTCGGGCACCTGCGGGTTTGGCGTTAATGGTGCGCGAGGGGAGCTGGTGGGTTCTACGTGCTCTGGTGAGGTGTGGAGCATGTTTCCATGCTCGAGAGTGAGCTGTGGTGGCTCTGGTCTGCTCGTGCATCATCACCGGGCGGCGAGGAGCTCACGGCTCTGGTGAAAAGGGCGGCCAGAGTGCGAGAATGAGCGCGGGGAGGAGGAGGAAAAGTGTCGGAGCTCACAGCGATCTCGAGGAAGGACTCAGTGGGCTCGGGGAGGCGGAGACGGCGGCGAATCGGTCGACGACGGCCGTCAGTGCAGAGGACGAAGATGGCGTCAACGACGGCGCTCCAGGGCGTCCAACGTCATGTGGCTCGGCGGAGAGGACGGAGGCGTCACGGCGGAGCTCGGGGGCGCGTCGGAGGGGCTCGGAGATTGCTCTGGTCGTGGGGGAGCTCGTCGGCGGCGACGGCTGCGTTCGGTCGCGCTCGGGGAAGAAACTAGAGGGTGAAGGAGAGAGCAGAGAGTGAGGGAGAGGGGCGAGGGGCCACGGGGCGTCTCCGTGGCGTTGCTAGAGGGCCCGGGGAGGAAGCAGGTGGTGGCCAGCGGCGAGCGCGCGCGCGGGCGACACGCCTCTGCCTATTGGCAGAGGTTGAGGACGACCGCTTTGGCCAGTGGGCTGGGCCAGCTGGAGGGGCTGGGCCAGGTGGGCTGCCAGGTAAGTCAGGTGGGTCTCTCTCTCTTTGTTTATTTGTTTCTGTTTTTTATTTTTTTTGTAATCTTTAGGGCTTTATTAAAAATAGTTAGTCACTTCCAAAAATCATGAAACTACTGATGATCCCTGTTGGGAATATATCCTACAGTAAACATTTTAGTTTATCATTATTTGAGCATTTAAAATATTTTATAGCATTTAAATGCCCAAATGCAAATACTATATGATTTAATTCAGTAATCCAGAATGGCCTAGAAATATGTGCATGACTTTTGGAAGAGATTTTCACCTTTGACAAAAATCATGAACTTTTCTAAAGGGCATTTGGGATCATTGAAAATATATTTTTTATGGAACCTAGTTGAATTCATTTAGTGCTAGGGCTTGGATCAATCCCCATTTCAAGTTTCATGAAATTTAAACATGATGCATGGATGCAAAGCCACTAGTTACAAGCAAACTCTAGGGCTGTGACAACTAGATAGCAAAGCTGTCAGGACCCCGATTCCAAGTCACACCGACCTAGCCGGTAACACCTCATATAACTTTGCAGCCTCACGCACGGTATTCCCACGGGTGTCGCCTTACCATGGCCCGGGACCGTTTGCGCCTTTTGGCTCACGTATATGATAGTGTCGCTAGCATCCATATGGAAGAGAACCCGGGCCGACATGGCTAGTCGTGAACCCAAAGCGGCACAAACCCATGGGGACAGGCAAACATGAATCAACTTGAGCATGTCGGTCGATTGACAGCGTGTGAATCCGGGCTGTAGCAGCTAACAGGACTCCGGGAACCCGTGCTGTAGCAGGCTAGGCAGGACTCCGGATGTCACCGCGTGACATTTCCCCGAAAGGACAGACACAGGAACGAGGTGAAACACATGCCGGCCAGTCAAGCGTCCTTAGCAGTAGTGCTGGGCTAGCAGGACTCCGGTGAACCGGGCTATACGGACTACTATGGCTCAAGGAAGCACTAGACTAGATTTCCCCATAAGAGAGGCTGCCAAGGATAAAGAACTAGATTGTCGGATCCCACACATACCAAGCATTTCAAACATACACACAATATGCTCGATATGTGTAAATACAACATGGCATCACAACATAACCCTACGACTCAAGTATTTATACATTAGGCTCCGAGGAGCGAGATATTACAAACATGGGTCTCATGACCCAACATTCAGAGCATACAAGTCAAGCACATGCGGAAGCTTAACATGTCTGAGTACAGACAACTATAAATGAAAAAGGCTGAGAAGCCTGACTATCTACCAGATCCTGCCGAGGGCACAAGATCGTAGCTGAGGTATCAAGCTAAACGTCGAAGTCCACACGGAACTACTCGCGAGACTAACATCTCTCTGCAAAACATAAAATAGGCAAACGTGAGTACAAATGTACCCAGCAAGACTTACATCAGAACTAACTACATATGCATCGGTATCAACAAAGGGGGTGGTGGAGTTTAACAGCAGCAAGCCAGCTTTGACTCGGTGGCTATCCTGAACTACGACTGCAAGTAACTCTTTTGAGGTGGCGCTGCGAGTCCACATATTCACCATATCAAAACACCACTATGGATCCGCTCCCATCTCCCTACGAGAACGCCATCCATAGCACTCACGCTTATCTTGCGCATTTTAGAGTATCCACTTTCACTTGTCTATGAACTGTTATAGGCAACCCAGAAGTCCTTTACCACGGACACGGCTATTCGAATAGATGATGTTAACCCTACAGGGGTGTACTTCTTCACACACACACTCACCACTTACCGCCGTTTACACATGTACTCGGCAACCTTCAAGCGGAAGCCCAACAAGGGTGTCGGCCATGGCCTACCTAAACACTCAAGTCTCTAGTCCAGGTTTATCGCCTATTCAGGTTCCATCCATGAGGAGTCCGCCGAGGTTTCCACATACAGCCCCGAACGATGTGAGCAGGGTTCCCGAGACACCAAACGGGTGCCCGGTACACCATGCCAAGGTGTATCTACCGCATCATAGCCCACCCCTAGGGTCAGCGCTACGCACGGCCTCCAACACGTATCCTACAAACACCAGAAACTAGTTGCAACTCCTGGACAGAGAACAAGGGTGGTTAAGAAGCCGAGAGGGTCCATTGGTTTCGGGCCCAATGCGTGGTAGTAACTGTTTCATGGATCACAAACACAGAACTCAGTTCCTAAGGACGGCTTCAATGATACAACCCACCATGTACTCCTACATGGCCTCTCACTGCTACCTTTACCAAATCGTGTTCACACACACAATAGGACATGTTCACACACCTCCGATTCATCCCCGATGAATCAGACCTGACTCAACTCTAAGCAGTAGTAGGCATGACAAACAAGCATGAATGAGTGGGCACATCAGGGCTCAAACAACTCCTACTCATGCTAGTGGGTTTCATCTATTTACTGTGGCAATGACAGGTCATGCAGAGGATAAAGGGATTCAACTACCGTAGCAAGTAATAGATGAATCGTTGTTGTCCTAATGCAGTAAAAGAGAGTAGGAGCGAGAGAGTAGGATTGTATCGGAATGAACAAGGGGGTTTTGCTTGCCTGGCACTTCTGAAGATAGTATAGTTCTTCATCGGTGTCATCGATCTCATCGTCGGTATCACGTCTATCGGTAGGGAACAAATACCGGGAACACAGAAGGAAACACAATCAATGCAATGCACAATCTGATGCATGATCATGACATGGAAATATGTTGTGTTTTGAGCTAATGCAACTAGCAACATGTTAAATGGAGTTGGTTTGAACCCTAGGTTCAAATTCAGACTTCATATGTGAAATTCAAATGCCATTTAATTGATTTGACCTGATCAGCAGGTATAAGTTGTTTAAACATGCATGAAAATGGTACAGATGGAAAGATTCGATTTTTCTGATCATTTTTCATATATAACTTATTTGATTTGGAGCTACGGTTGAATTACTATGATTTTTAGAAGTTTAGGCAATTTTCTGGATTTTCGTGTAAAAGAATAAATCCAGAAAATTATTCTTCTATCGACATGCGTCCTTTGTGATGTCAGCAGTCAACCGACCCGGTCCAGGTCAAACCTGATGTGTGGGGGCCACACGTCAGTGACACAGGGTTGTTTAGGTCGCTGACATATGGGACCAGTCAACGCTGACTTGGCCAAAGTCAAACTGACACGTGGGGTCCGCAACATTAACACTAATCTAAACAGGAAAATTAGACTAACCTAACTAGACACTGGGGCCCACATGGCGGTGGCTCTAGAGGTGGTTTAGCTGGGTCATTAGTGGCTAATGATGAGCCATGTCATAAGTCGCCGGAGTTTCGCCGGCAACGACCATTTCGCGCGGTGGAGATCGCCGGGATCTCGCTACAGCCCACGGTTTGAGGTGGGGTTTGCTCCTACGGCTTCCTGATGTTCTCGCGCATCTAGTGGTGGTAGCGGCAGCAGCTGGGATGGCCGGGGTTGACGGCGGCGAGCACTTCCGTGGCGGCCGGAGTTCGGGCACCTACGGGTTTGGCGTTGTGGTGCGCGGGAGGGGGAGCTGGTGGGTTATACGTGCTCCTGGTGTGGTTTGGAGCATGTTTCCGTGCTCGGGAGTGAGCTGCGGTGGCTCTGGTCTCGTCTGCATCATCGCCAGTGGGGAGGAGCTCACGGCTCCGGTGAAAAGGGCGGCCAGAGTGCGGGAATGAGCGCGGGGAGGAGGGGGGAAAGTGTCGGAGCTCACAACGATCTCGAGGAAGGACTCAGCGGGCTCGGGGAGGCGGAGACGGCGGCGAATCGGTCGACTACGGCCGTCAGTGCAGAGGACGAAGATGGCGTCGACGATGGTGCTCCAGGGCGTCCAGCGTCATGTGGCTCGGCAGAGAGGACGGAGGCGTCACGGCAGAGCTCGGGGATGCGTCGGAGGGGCTCGGAGATGGCTGTGGCCATGGGGGAGCTCGTCGGCAGCGGGCCATGCGTTTGGTCGGCCGGGAAGGGACTAGAGGGCGAAGGAGAGAGCAGAGAGTGAGGGAGAGGAGCGAGGGGCCACAGGACGTCTCTGTGGCATTGCTAGAGGGCCCGGGGAGGAAGCAGGAGGTGGCCAGGGGCGAGCGCGCGCGCGGGCGACACGCCTCTGCCTACTGGCAGAGGTTGAGGACGACCGCTTTGGCCAGTGAGCTGGGCCAGCTGGAGGGGCTGGGCCAGGTGGGCTGCCAGGTAAGTCAGGTGGGTCTCTCTCTCTTTGTTTATTTGTTTCTATTTTCTATTTTTTTGTAATCTTTAGGGCTTTATTAAAAATAGTTAGACACTTCCAAAAATCATGAAACTACTCATGATCACTGTTGGGAATATATCCTACAGTAAACATTTTAGTTTATGATTATTTGAACATTTAAAATATTTTATAGCATTTAAATGCCCAAATGCAAATACTATATGGCCTAGAAATATGTGCATGATTTTTGGCAGAGGTTTTCACCTTTGACAAAAACTATGAACTTTTCTAAAGGGCATTTGGGATCATTGAAAATATTTTTTTATGGAACCTAGTTGAATTCATTTGGTGCTAGGGCTTGGATCAATCCCCATTTCAAGTTTCATGAAATTTAAACATGATGCATGGATGCAAAGCCACTAGTTACAAGCGAACTCTAGGGTTGTGACAACTCACCCCCACTAAACAAGAATCTCGTCCCGAGATTCAAGACTTGAGGTAAGAAGACACAGGGGGCACAAGACCAACACAATCTTCACGATCCAAGTTGCACCTCATAAGGTTGTTGATTGGTTGCATACGTTGATCTTGACATCCTCGCTTTTGAGATCTTCATCCACGCGATGACGACGGAAAGAAACTCTACTTGGATTTATCTTCTCAAAGATCGAACTACACAATCTCAACTCACAAAATGAGATGTTGAAACATCTCGAGTTGAGACACAAAACACATCGAGAGGGATGGAAGAACAAACGACGGGGTTTGATTTGGCGGGCAACAATTCCACGCTTAGAAAGATGGTGGACAGTGTCAAGGTGGCGAGGAAATAATTGTCATGATCCCGTAACGGGGCACCTTGGAAATGGTGACTCGTTGAACTGCTCCCTTAAGTGGCAAAAAGAATTACTTTTGATCCATAGATCATTGGAACCCTTCATACCAGCATAAGGCAATTTACGATTTATCGTTTTAAAGAGCTCGAAGAAATGACATACTCGAACTAGGATGGATGATGTGGACTACCTTGTTGAAGACAACACAATGGATGACATGCTTATCATCGAAACTGGATGGGACCCATGGTAAGTCCAATTTTGAGGATGATCCTAGACATCAATTGCTGAGAAGGGCAGCCCATGGGAAATTGGCACAACGGCGGTGCAAGATGGGAACAAAATGCAACTGTTGGGAATGTTCCAACCATCATATCTTCCTGAGATTCAGATCTTCGGTGATAGGATACTTCAGACTCAACATGTCTAAAAGGAAAGTTTGCAACACAATCGACGAGATGACGTTGCGAGATTCTCGGGAAATGAACTAAGATAGCAAGCTCCAAAACACGAGCTGGTTCTGCTACACACATGTGAACACGCTGTCCCAGACAAGCATGATCACATGGTAGTCTTGCAATAAAACACTACCGATTTCTGATTGGGAACCATCATTGAGATAACGATGTCTTGTGCATATCCGTCCGGGCCCTTCAGGATTAGCGCATGAACTTCTTTTCTTTAAACAATTCAATCAGTGACTTGCGGTGCTAGGAATTGCATATGGAATGAAGATGGTCAGTCTATCAGACCATAGATTACTTTGCACAGGCATGACTGACTTGGGATGATTCCAGAGGAAACAAAAACGGACCTTTCTCAAATTCATGGCGGCAACTTACACCTAAAGCACATGAATTTGAGGAAGTCACTTCTTCCATCCAAGCATAGGCTTCATGAACGGAACACGAAGGCATTGCTTACAAAGTTTTCAAAACTAGGTTGATGTTCAACATGAATCATGGGGGAGACAAAAAGTTGTTGTTGACTCAACGGCAACTCATCGGAATTTCCATATCACTGGACTTCTACCATCATGTGAACACGGTGATAGCATTGGTCAGACCAAAAGATGAAATGGTGTATGCTCGAGGTATCAACCACGAGTAAGACAACATTACGAACATCGCTGGTTCTGATTTGACTTGATGATAGCCCATACTCAAGTCAAAGTTTTGGCAAGACAACAGATCCAACAACTGATCACGAGGACCAATTGGTGAAGGTATCATCTTTCTTCAACACACACACAAAAGGATATCCCTTAAAATGAACTAAGTCGGACAAGCTTTTATCTTCCAACTCTCCAAGTTGTTGTTTGGCTCAACCAACTAGCTCAGGGGTATCCAACACAGCTTCTTGGAGAATGGGTGGTTTGGAGAAAACCAGCATCATCACGAACTCAACATATCAGTCAGGTGACAACCTGGTAATACTTCCGAGAAGATATTCGGAACATCACGAACCACCGATATGTTACTAAGCTCGAGAACAATCTTGCTTTTCAGAGCAAGACGATATGAACAATAAGCAAGGGATTGAATAATCCTAACTCATTGATCAAGAGTGCACCGGAAATAAGGACTAGGTAGCACAGTCTATCCTAGAATGATGATTCAAAAGCCAACACACTAAGAGTGAGAGCATTGTCCATTTACTACCAAGCAATGAGGTTGCTAGGAGTATCGATTTCACACATCACAATTCACTTGTTGGCATTCCGGTTACATCAACACGGGACCGAGGAATGAATAATGATAGCGAGAAGTATCACTACGTCAAGAATTCATGAGAAATGGTGCAATTCTCATGACAATCCTGACATAAAGAGGGCAATACTTCGGGGTGGAACAGAATCAAAAGCTGGATTGGCATTTTGACCTGCGGAATACAACTACTTTGACCCAATCCTGGATATGGATGAGGTACTGGAGTTTGTTTCTCCTAGCCATTCCAGAATAGAATGGCTTGACGGACCGCAAGAATAATAGGCATCGATGAACGGATGCATGCATACTCTTGATTATCAATTGATAGATGGAGGCCAGAAAACAACTAAAGGGAACAACTCAAAGGAACATATAATTTTCTAAGTTGTGGATGCATAGATTAGTATGTTGAGCAAAGCTCAACATTTCTTCTGGATAACCCATGCGGAAAGGTAGAACTGGCAGATTCACAATTATAAATGGAGAACTCCTCAAGAGTACTCTGATTGTGACCCTTCGGTTCAGCGAGGAACTTCTGCCATAAGCAGTTCATAGTATTTGGAAGAAGGAAATACCATAGACCTCGAGGACAATCGCAAAGTTACTAATATCCTAAAGGAACTAGCAAACACTATCAACATGAGGTAAGTAGGGTGAATCTCGGGTTCAAGAACCCGGGAATAGAATACCTACTAACTAATAACATCACGGGATGGTTTCGAGAATGATGGCCAGAATCATCACACGGGGAACACAAACCATGGCTAGTTTACTAGGTGACACCCTAAAACACCTAGGTTCATAATAATAGCTCCAACATATATGCCGAGGCAGCGGAGTACCTCAACACACTAAATTGTGTGATTAATCTGGCCCAGATGAACATTAGAAACGGAGAGAAGGGATTTGCAAATGTATCAGACTATTTAGAAATCTGGGATGACTCAGACAGCATAACGGTGGTAAATGCTCAAAATGATTTGAGACATCCTGCAAAAATGGTGGCATAACCACTCAGAAGCACAAAATCAAGGTTCCGAGACCAACTATGAACATACGGAAGTAGTAAAAACTGAACTGAGATTTGAAACTATCAATTCTATAAGTGTATGGATTAGTAACACGTCATCCTAATAGATAGATGAGAAGCCTAGTTCTTAAACCCCGTAGAAGAGAAGAGGATGACTCGATCAGAAGGCCATGAGGTATAAGGAGTAAAAAGAGCCTTACGTTCCCTTCCACAATCAAATACCTAACATAACAAAAGCATTTATAGACACAACATCGACCGGTTTGGCTTGGTAATCCTCTGATGCAACAGCTCGATACCAAAGTCGTCAGACCCCGATTCCAAGTCACATCGATCTAGCCGGTAACACCTCATATAACTTTGCGGCCTCACGCACGGTATTCTACAGGTTTTGCCTTACCATGGCGGGACCGCTTATGCCTTTTGGCTCACGTATATGATAGTGTCGCTAGCATCCATATGACAGAGAACCCGGGCCGACATGGCTAGTCGTGAACCCAAAGCGGCACTAACCCATGGGGGACAGGTATACATGAATCAACTTCGAGCATGTCGGTCAACAACGTGTGAATCCGGGCTGTAGCACTGGCTAACAGGACTCGGGAACCCGGCTTTAGAAGGCTAGGCAGACTACGGATGTCACCGCGTGACATTTCCCGAAGGGACGTATACCAGAACAAGGTGAAACACATGCGGCCAAATAAGCGTCTGAGCAGTAGTGCTGGGCTAGAAGGACTCCGATGAACCGGGTTGTAGCGGACTACTATGGCTCAAGGAAGCACTAGACTACATTTCCCCATAAGAGAGGCTGCCATGGATAAACAACTAGATTGTCAGATCCCACACATACCAAGCATTTCAAACATACACACAATATGCTCGATATGTGTAAATACAGCATGGCATCACAACATAACTCTACGACTCAAGTATTTATTCATTAGGCTCCGAGGAGCGAGATATTACAAACATGGGTCTCATGACCCAACATTGAGAGCATACAAGTCAAGCACATGCGGAAGCTTAACATGTCTGAGTACAGACAACTATAAATGAAAAAGGCTGAGAAGCCTGACTATCTACCAGATCCTGCCGAGGGCACAAGATCGTAGCTGAGGTATCAAGCTAAACGTCGAAGTCCACACGGAACTACTAGCGAGACTGACATCTCTCTGCAAAACATAAAATAGGAAAACGTGAGTACAAATGTACCCAGCAAGACTTACATCAGAACTAACTACATATGCATCGGTATCAAAAAAGGGGGTGGTGGAGTTTAACAGCAGCAAGCCAACTTTGACTCGGTGACTATCCCGAACTACTTAACGCAAGTAACTCTTTTGAGGTGGCGCACACGAGTCCACATATTCACCATATCAATACACCACTATGGATCCGCTCCCGTCTCCCTACGAGAACGCCATCCAAAGCACTAACGCTTATCTTGCCCATTTTAGAGTATCCACTTTCACTTGTCTATGAACTGTTATAGGCAATCCAGAAGTCCTTTACCGCGGACACGGCTATTCGAATAGATGATGTTAACCCTGCAGGGGTGTACTTCTTCACACACGCTCTCACCACTTACCGCCATTTACATGACATGTACTCGGCAACCTTCAAGCAGAAGCCCAACGAGGGTGTCGGCCACGGCCTACCTAACCACTCATGTCTCTAGTCCAGGTTTATCGCCTATTCAGGTTCCATCCGCAGGGAGTCCGGCCGAGGTTTCCACATACAGCCCCTAACGATGTGAGCAGGGTTCCTGAGACACCAAACGGGCGCCCGGTACACCGTGCCACGGGGTATCTACCGCATCATAGCCCACCCCTACGGTCAGCGCTACGCAAGGCCTCCAACACATATCCTACAAACACCAGAAACTAGTTGCAACTCCTGGACAGACAACAAGGGTGGTTAAGAAGCCGAGAGGGTCCATTGGTTTCGGGCCCAATGTGTGGTAGTAACTGTTTCAGGGATCACAAACACATAACTCAGTTCTTGAGGACGGCTTCAATGAGACAACCCACCATGTACTCCTACATGGCCTCTCACCACTACTTTTACCAAATCGTGTTCACACACTTAGCTCACACACAGTAGGACATGTTCACACACCTCCGATTCATCCCCGATGAATCAGACCTGACTCAACTCTAAGCAGTAGCAGGCATGACAAACAAGCATGAATGAGTAGGCACATCAGGGCTCAAACAACTGCTACTCATGCTAGTGGGTTTCATATATTTACTGTGGCAATGACAGGTCATGCAGAGGATAAAGGGGTTCAACTACCGCAGCAAGTAATAGATGAATCGTTGTTGTCCTAATGCAGTAAAAGACAGCAGGAGCGAGAGAGTAGGATTGTATCGGAATGAACAAGGGGGTTTTGCTTGCCTGGCACTTCTGAAGATAGTATAGTTCTTCATCGGTGTCATCAATCTCATCGTCGGTATCACGTCTATCGAGAGGGGACAAATACCGGGAACACAGAAGGAAACACAATCAATGCAATGCACAATATGATGCATGATCATGACATGGAAATATGTTGTGTTTTGAGCTAATGCAACTAGCAACATGTTAAATGGAGTTGGTTTGAACCCTAGGTTCAAATTCAAACATCATATGTGAAATTCAAATGCCATTTAATTGATTTGACCTGATCAGCAGGTATAAGTTGTATAAACATGCATGAAAATGGTGCAGATGGAAAGATTGGATTTTTCTGATCATTTTTCACATATAACTTATTTGATTTGGAGCTACGCTTGAATTACTATGATTTTTAGAAGTTTAGGTAATTTTCTGGATATTCCTATAAAAGAATAAATCCAGAAAATGATTTATCTTGTCGACATGACGTCACCGTGATGTCGCCGATCAACTGACCCGGTCCAGGTCAAACCTGACGTGTGGGGGCCACACGTCAGTGACACATGGCTGTTTAGGTCGCTGACATGTGGGACCAGTCAACGCTGACTTGGCCAAAGTCAAACTGACACGTGGGGTCCGAAAGATTAACACTAATCTAAAGAGGAAAATTAGACTAACCTAACTAGACACTGGGGCCCACATGGCGGTGGCTCTAGAGGTGGTTTAGTTGGGTCATTAGTGGCTAATGATGAGCCATGTCATCAGTCGCCGGAGTTTCGCCAGCGACGAACATTTCGCTTAGCGGAGATCGTCGGGATCTCGCTACAGCCCACGGTTTGAGGCGGGGTTTGCTCCTACGGCTTCCTGACGTTCTCGCGCATCTAGTGGTGGTAGCGGCACCAGCTGGGATGGTCGGGGTTGATGGCGGCGAGCACTTCCGTCGCGGCCGGAGTTCGGGCACCTGCGGGTTTGGCGTTGTGGTGCGCGGGAGGGGGAGCTGGTGGGTTCTACGTGCTCCTGGTGAGGTGTGGAGCACGTTTCTGTGCTCGGGAGTGAGCTGTCGTGGCTCTGGTCTCATCTGCATCATCGCCGGCGGCGAGGAGCTCACGGCTCTGGTGAAAAGGGCGGCCAGAGTGCGAGAATGAGCGCGGGGAGGAGGGGGAAAAGTGTCGGAGCTCACAGCGATCTCGAGGAAGGACTTCGATGGGCTCGGGAGGCGGAGACGGCTGCAAATCGGTCGACGATGGCTGGTCACAAGCAGAGAGGGATTTAAGATGGCGTCGGCGAGCGGCGCCTGTATGCGTCCAGCTTCATGTGGCTCGGCGGATAGGACGGAGGCGTCACGGCGGAGCTCGGGGACGCGTCGGAGGGGCTCGGAGATGGCTATGGCCGTGGGGGAGCTCATCGGCGGCGACGGCTGCGTTCGGTCACGCTCGGGGAAGGGACTAGAGGGCGAAGGAGAGAGCAGAGAGTGAGGGAGAGGAGCGAGGGGCCACGGGGCGTCTCCGTGGCGTTGCTAGAGGGCCCGGGGAGGAAGCAGGAGGTGGCCAGGGGCCGCCCATGGTGACACGCCTACGCCATCTTGGCAGAGGTTGAGGACGACCGCTTTGGCCAGTGGGCTGGGCCAGCTGGAGGGGCTGGTCCAGGTGGGCTGGCATGTAAGTCAGGTGGGTCTCTCTCTCTCTCTTTGTTTATTTGTTTCTAGTTTCTATTTTTTTGTAATCTTTAGGGCTTTATTAAAAATAGTTAGACACTTCCAAAAATCATTAAACTACTCATGATCACTGTTGGGAATATATCCTACAGTAAACATTTTAGTTTATGATTATTTGAGCATTTAAATTATTTTATAGCATTTAAATGCCCAAATGCAAATACTATATGATTTAATTCAGTAATCCAGAATGGCCTAGAAATATGTGCATGACTTTTGGCAGAGGTTTTCACCTTTGACAAAAATCATGAACTTTTCTAAAGGGCATTTGGGATCATTGAAAATATTTTGTTATGGAACCTAGTTGAATTCATTTGGTGCTAGGGCTTGGATCAATCCCCATTTCAAGTTTCATGAAATGTAAACATGATGCATGGATGCAAAGCCACTAGTTACAAGCAAACTCTAGGGCTGTGACACGGGTGGCTTGCAGTACACTACGAGTTGTGAGCCACCGTGTGGGTTGGCCGTTCTGTTAGGCAGGCCGGTGCCACATCAGAGTCGTGAAATCGTTATTTAAAACATTACACAACCCTTTCATAGATAAATGTTTTGGCCACATGCAGTCGATGGTTTTCCTACATGACACTCGATACTCGCATGTGATGCTTTCTGTGGGCCCACGAGGTCGTCGTCCATCACTTTGATGAACAGCCGGCAGTGAGGTTAATTTGACCAGCAAGGTAGAATCTTTTTTGTTTGTGTTATGGTTGTCCTCTCGCACCCACTTAAGTGGTTATCAGCGATATCTATGCTTTCCATCTGTGGGCCTGCTTGGTCCATCACTACTTTTTGCCTAACAACAAGAGAGGTTAATTTGACTTAGGAGGGGATTATTACTTTTGCTCTGGGATGACATGCATGATACAGTTTGAGCACGCACACATGCATGTGTACACATGAATCCCTCCCATCGAGTCGAAGTGGCTAGTACAACGAGACGTCATGAACCGATCTCGCTCTGTGTGGGGAGCTAGTGTACGATTTTTGACACAGGCGCCACATCAATGTTGTGTATTCAAACATGCATGCATGCATCACCTCCATACACATGCATGAAGTGGTTGCCTTCGGACGATACACTCCCTCGCTTGGTTATCGGCGACAAGCCTATATATTTGTGGGCCCGCGTGGACATCCATGATCACCTTGACCAACAACAAGATAGGTTACCATGGTGGATTCTTCATTTGGTTCGTGTTATCATAGTTTAGGTCATGGTGAGATTCAGACTTAATTAAGTTTGAGCGCATATACTATGCATGCATGCATGCATGAATCCGCGTCGTTGGCTTGAAGTGTGGTGTAACATACATATGCATCGTCAACCTAACCCTCACTCAATGTGGGGATTTCTAGTTTGAAATCACGGTGCCACATCAATGTTGTTCCATTGTTACTCAAAAACACACCTCTCCATACATATGTTTGGGCCACATGCACACAGTGGTTGTCTTCGGGGACTAGCTACTTGCGTGATTATTGGTGAGCTAGCCCATCTCCGGGGTTGCATGGACGGCCATCACTTTGACCAACAACAAGAGAGAGGTTGTACGACCAAGGTGGATTATTCTTGGTTTATTTAACGATCCATCTTGGTGAGATATATGTCTCTCTCTTGTTGAAAGTGTGTGTGTGTGTGGGGGGGTGCTACTTCGCACTTTACTAGGTGAACCGCGGTTGGGGGCACATTCATAGCTTAGGATTCCCTTCGTGGCGACACGATGGGGTGGGGGCTGCTAGCTACTTCGCACTTTGCTAGGTGAACCTCGGTTGGCGGGGAGGGGCATGCATTCATAGCTTAGGATTTCCTTCGTGCCGACACAAGTGGGCGCTACTAGCTAATTCGCACTTTGCTAGGTGAACCTTGGTTGGGGAGCATGCATTCATAGCTTAGGATTCCTTCGTGCCGACACGAGGGAGGGGTGGCTGCTGGCTACTTTGCACTTTGCTAGGGTGAACCTCGGTTGGGGGGGGGGAGGGCTTGCATTCATAGCTTAGGATTCCCTTTGTGCCGAGGGAGGGGGGCTGCTAGGTACTTCGGACTTTGCTAGGTGAACCTCGGTTGGGGGGCATGCATTCATAGCTTAGGAATCCCTTCGTGCCGACACGAGGGAGAGGGGGCTACTAGCTACTTCACACTTTGCTAGGTGATCGTCGGTTGGGGGGGGGGGGTGGGGCATGCATTCAAAGGTTTGGATTTCCTTCGTGCGGCTAAACCACGAGTGGGGGGCTGCTAGCTACTTGGCACTTTGCTAGGTGAACCTCGGCTGGGGGGCATGCATCATAGGTTAGGATTTCTTCGTGCCGACACGAGGGAGGGGTGGCTGCTAGCTACTTCGCACTTTGCTAGGGTGAACATCAGTGTGGGGGGGGGAGTGCTTGCATTCAAAGCTTAGGATTCCCTTCGTACCGAGCGAGGGGGGCTGCTAGCTACTTCGTACTTTGCTTGGTGAACCTCGGTTGGGGGGCATGCATTCATAGCTTAGGAATCGCTTCATGCCGACACGGGGGAGGGGGGCTACTAGCTACTTCGCACTTTGCTAGGTGAACCTCGGTTGGGGGGGGGCATGCATTCATAGCTTAGGATTCCCTTTGTGCCGACACGAGGGAGAGGGGCTTCTACATACTTCTCACTTTGCTAGGGTCACCCTCCGTTAGGGGGGTCCATGCATTCATAGCATAGGATTCCAATCATGCAGACACGTGGGAGGTGGGCTTCTAGCTACTTTGCACTTTGCTTGGGTGAACCTCGGTTGTGTGGCGGCATGCATTCATAGCTAAGGATTCCCTTCGTGCCGACACGGGGGGAGGGGGGCTGCTAGCTACTTTGCACTTTGCTAGGTGAATGAACCTCGGTTGGGGGGGGGCATGCATTCATAGCTTAGGATTCCCTTCGTGCCGACACGAGGGAGGAGGGGGCTGCTAGCTACTTCGCACTTTGCTAGATGAACCTCGGTTGGGGGGAGGGGGCATGCATTCATAGCTTAGGATTCCCTTCGTGCTGACATGAGGGGGGGTGGGGGCAAGGAATACCGTGCGCTTTGCGAGAGAGGAGCCACATCGAAGTTGCATTTGGTATTTGAAAATCAAACCACCCTTTGATACATAAATTTGGTCCACATGCAAGTGTGTTCGTGTTCTAATCCTCTCCCGCGTCATTTTTCACCAAATTTATGAACATTAGACAAGTCGGATGATGCAACAGACACGGTCCACTCAAACTAACCGTGTGCCACGCCGGTGCTCCTGTCACGCACACATCCGCACAATACATTGGGCTCCACGAGGCTCCCTCTCTCAAAAATATCTACCCGCCTCGAGGGTTTTTCTGTTTCATAACACACGATTGTTATGTCCGGATCGTGTGCGATGTTTCTTGTTCCCAATCTCTCCTGCATCCCTAGAAAATATACGCCCGCCTCGAGTGTTTTTCTATTTCATAACACACGGTTGTTATCGCCGGACCATGTGCGATGCACTATCATCAAAATTTTCAATAGCCTGGCATTTCACTCCCGCATAGTAAAATATTTAGTACACGCGTCATTTCCTCAAACACCCCGCGCCCCCCCTCCACACACACACACACACACACCAAAACCTCCTCGGGCGTGCACGCGCGCACACACACACCCTCCCTTGCTCGAAACCCTAGCAAGGTCCCCGCCGCCGCAAGGCCTCTATTGTCAACATCTATCGGTTTACCCGTGTAGCTTACCCACCGATCTCCATACCCAGGCCGCCCTGAGTTTCTTAGATGACGCCTACCAAACGCCCCCTTTCCCATAGATCCCCATCCCCATTCTCATCCCCCACTCTAGAGCATTGCAGCCTAAGCCCGGCTACGCTTCCCGTGGAGCTCGAGGAGCAACTGGCCCAAAATAGGTGTATAGCGGTCTCTTCGCCCAATGTCGCTAAGGAAGCTAATGAGCATTACTGGTGGTAGGCACTCAAGTAGCGGGCTAGAGTATGCGGGCATGTCTCGGGCGCCGGCTACGACATCGAGGTCATCGACAGCGACGGCCTGAGGTGGGCTGTGTCACAGGTTAAGTGGCCCATCCCCAACCCTTCGGGTTCAACCGCCGTTAATCTCATCCATGGCCCCGCCGCTGATCTCCTCTGGCTCGATGTCAACAATTTGCCATTCTACATCCCATCGAGCCCCTTTTGTCATTTCTGAAGGACACGTTCTGTGACGCTGGCTTGGGATCCACAGCTTCCAAGTCATACCTCATTGACGGCGACCACGAGGAGGACACCCTCTCCGGCTCTTCCAAGGGGAAGAGCCCATCTGCTCTCCCAAGGGGAAAGCGCCCCGTCTACGACATCAGGGAGGGCACCCTACAGCCATGCTCTTCCAAGGGGAAGGAGCCCATATGTGACAACATGGAGGGCATCCAGGGTCCGTACTCTTCCCATGGGAACGAGCCCATCTGTGATAGTTCAGGAAACCAATGATTTATTTTGCCATGTCTCTTCACAGGGGGAACCCATGATTTGTTTTGTCGAGTCCATTTTGTAGTGTAGTGAGAATATGTCCAGTTTTAATTGCTATATCTGGTTGTTTGCAGTATGCCTTGTTTATTTCAGTTATTCACAATGTGATGCTCTATATGTGCAATTATTTACTGTGCAGTACATTTCATCAATCCAGTTTTAAACATACCGATAGGAATGGATATATTTTCTTGTTGTTAAGCCTGTTATATCTAGCATATGCCTCTTTTAAAGTTTTTTGGTTGTTCGGTTGTTTGTAGTTTGCATATGTTCAATTTGAAATGCTATCTCTGGTTGTTCGTAGTATGCCTTGTTTATTCCAACTAGTGAACCCGTTCGCCAAATGGCGCAGAGACGCACTAAAGGCATGTCCGGATTGAAAAGAAAACCCATGGTTTAACAATAACAACAACAACAAAGTTTAGTAGAGAAACATAGCCTGGGCAAATGTTTCAGCAACAGGTGATTCCCTAAAGTTCAAAAGTTCAGTAGAGAAACATAGACCCAACAAAATATATCAAGATTGTCTTAGCAGACGTGGTCATCATTTCACAGCTTTTGAGTTGGTTTACAAAGAATATATTGGATAGTTATAGGTTGTACAACAAAGATTAAAGAACCAGATAATATATTGTTTGGCAGGGAGATCACAGAGAACACAATTTCAAAGCTGCATTCCAAAGTTTTATTTACATAATGTGCATATAGAATCAAGCAACCGGATCCCTCTTCTGGCACACATATAACAGATGCATCATCTGCTACCATGCCTCAATCAAAGAAGAGATTCCTATATAACACAGATTGGATTGCCGACCTTGATGCTTTTCCAGGTGGAAAGTGCCATCCTGGAGAAACTTATAAAGAAAAACAATAAGAAAAATGGCCTTCAGAAGAGTTCAAATAGTTTCCGAAATAATAATTTGAAAAAAAAGTAGCAAGATAAATGTACAACAGCGGAGGCCTGAGGATGGCCTCAAATACATGCACTGTGACAACTAACAAGTATACAACAGAAACATGCTTAAGAGGGTGAGGGCCCCAACTGGAAAAAATGTATTATGTGTAATATTACTAACTGATCTCACTAGCACAGAGCATAATAAATAATAAACCATATGTTAAGATGTTTTCGGTCATACAAACCACATTTCTGATCCTTTTTCGATTATAACTTAAACTCTCACTGATCACAGCTACACAATTGTGTGTCATAAAAATAAATAATCTCTAGTGGAATTTGAAGTTTTCTAAAACACAGCCGCCAGATGGTGTATCATTATCAAGAAAATTTGGATGAAGGACTGCAATCCGGCAAAACATGTGTTTAATCTTATCCAATTGTTTAAACCCCTAAAGCATCTCATACTATATCCTTAGCTTCAAATATCATTTTGGATGGGAAAGAAAAACCAATGCATTAACCAAGGATTCTCTCAGATAACCTTCGTATATATTCTAATTTATATTCATAGCACTACAAATATTCTCTGTATGACCTTCATAACACATAATAATAATATTCCATTTAACTTTTCTCAACATAAGAATTCCAATGATTTTGTTTAAACTCCATAATGAAGCCAGATACATACATGAATTTTAGTATTTTGCAATAGAAAACTGTGTAACTTTTCTCAATAAATATGAGATAACTGGAATGGCAGGATGATGTTTGTACTCCCCTTATTTTCAGCTGGATCTCAATAAATCAGCGGCAAAGAGTACATCACCATGGTTTAGTTTAGGAAGTTGCTGCATTTCAAGAATATGTAGCCTATTCTCCTGTACACGCCAGCAAGCTCTTTCTATACAGAACACAATTGGAAAAAAGCCTGATGCACGAAAGCCATAGATAAAAACCTTTTTTAGAACTGCCGATATACTGATATACATATATAGTACTCATCTTCCTCTGCTAGATGCCATGTTCCGAGTAAAGGAAGGTATGTCGTTTCCATTTGATTATAAATTGTGCTCTAAAGGCAATGAAAGTATATGCTGGTTTAAGAACTATAAATAACCTCAAATCACACAACTGTATATTTATACTGTCAATGATTTCAAAAGAGTTACCTGTATGGAGTCATCAACATTCCATGTCTAGAGCGATCTTGAGAGGTGAGAGCAAGCCTCTGAAACAAGGCACAGAACTAAGCATACTATGATGAACCAATGATGAATATCTTACAAAGTTAGACATTTACAATAGTTGTAGCACCAAATAGTTCGATGCCGCCAATAAAGCTACTAAGTAAATCATGGCTCCAATGCCTTGTCACCTACACATTAAATTAGTGTAACTATATAAGAAAATGCAGTAGTACTACAAATAACCTAATAGTATATCATATAACATGACAATTATCTTCTTAAGAAAACTACCAACCATATTTCCTACAATTGTTCAATTTCTGTATTAGTATATGAAATATGCAAATCTTTCTACACACACAAAAACATTACCATGATTGGTGTTTCCAAACATAAATCTACAAATAATATGCAGATACATATTTATAACAATGGCAAACAAGCATTCTCTATGCTTCCTTAAAGATGGTGCATAACAAACGAACGACATAGTAGAAAATATATTGTAATGGTGCCATACTACCAAAAACGAATTCTTCTCCATTACCTTGAGGAACATGAGATCTGAAAATAAGACACTGCAATAATGTGACCACTCCGACAATGTCGATGGACCTGCAAGCACCATTTGTAAGATTCAAGTTTGTTTAGCTAAGAAGAAATTAGTGCATATACCGTGAAGTGTATAATGAAAAAAATACCTGGCCAATGTCTTCCTTAGTTGCGTCAAGATAATTTCTACACAGAGAAGAAGCTACCACCGTAAGTAAGAACAAATAATCTGGTAGCCTCTTCTCTCGAAAGTACACACCAAAGTACTACTTCAATTTAGTACTTAAAACTTCCTCAAGATAATCTATGCGGAGAAGACGTGAGGCTACCATTAGCAGGCCAGTCCAAAAAAGAGAAATGTAATGTCAGCATGAATAATGCAGTTCTTTGCACATATAGATTTTTTTCAAATATAGGCATGAATTAATGACTCCAACCCATAAACGACACTTGGGTAATCTATAAGAATCTAAAGCTGGCAGAACAGATCGTATACTTCCTCTTACGAAGGCTCGAGATAATAAAATTCAGAGGTGATGAAGAGAAAAAAATATTTCTATGGACAGCAGAACGGGGAGGCATGACTCATGCATGGGTCACCAGCAAGATGCACATAGCACACCGAAACAAACAAAAAAATATGAGAAGAAAAACTGAACAAACTTTGACAATGAGAAAGAGTTGAAGTGCTGCAGCCAAAGAAACTCCTCACTGCCACCAGCAAGATTTAGTCTGAATTATGCACATCATTCCTTCGAAGCATCATATACTCTCACTTAACAACCAACAATCATGAAGCGCACGCGCCTGCCCATGTTGTAAGCCATTGACTCCAGTCCCCAATGGACTCCTTCAACAATGCAATGTCTTCCAGTTGCGATGCAAAATTCAGCAACAAAGGCAACAAGCCTAGTGATTGAATCGACAGCAGAAGAAACACTTTCAACGAATTCCATAGAAATGAAGAATACGCATATGAACTTACCACTAATGCAATGCCATTTCATATTTGTAGCTGGTTGGTTTTAGAGGGATTCTGGTAAAAAAATCAAATTGTTTAAGGTTGCCTCTTTCCAGAAAGAAATGAAATTAAAAATGTAAATTTAGCAAGCATGTGGATAAGAATAAAATGAAACTTCCTATCTGCATTAAAACTTCAAGCTCCCTACTGAAAAATTAACAGGACACAACAAATCACTAGAAAAGTAGCATTTCATAGAGTTAGCTCTTGGCTCAAGTTATTTTGCCCACTTCTCTCAGTTTGCACTTCCTTACTGATAGTTTGGTCTTAAGATAAAACTGGTTGTTGAATCCATTTTATACCAAAAAAAGAGACACTCAAGGTAAATGTGAACCCAAAACTATAAGAACAAGGAAAATGCCTTTTTACCTGTGCTTCTTACGATGGGTTCCCTTTACATCTGTGCTGTTGTAGTGAGTTAGCCACAGATAGAGCATCAAGAACACAAGTCCTAATCAAATCTTGTTTCGAGATGGAATTTCCTCAAACAAGTTAAGTGCACGTGTTCTATTTTCCTGTCGAAAATATGAACAACAACAAACATGTCATCATTGTAATGCAATTGAAGGACGTCTATGAATTGTACGTTCAAATTCATATGGGCATTACTAACTAATCTTCCTCCATATTTCTGCAAGTATCTGGGTAGAGAAAAAGCATCTCCAAGTTACACAGATCTGATTCAAGCTCCACACAAATGCTAAACAAAATCAAATCAGGAGGTACCTGCACTTGGCGCTTGACTTGATCTGGACATGGTGGCACCATTTGTGGAGAGAAGCACTTGGGGACGCCAAGGACGCAGCAGACAACGGCGGCAAGGACGAGGCAGACAAGCGGCACAGGGAGAGGAGAGGCCAGCGCCGCTGCATTCTCGCTTGGGAGCCGCCTATCTTGCCGGATGCCACGCGCCTCCAGCCACCCCATCGCATTCTTGTGGTCCGCCACTCTGCTCTGGCAGCGGCGGCACCAGGCCCTGTGCGGCTATGCTCACCCGGCGACCCCCACCTCCTGGCTCTGCATCCCCTCACCCACTTCTCCCCTCTCCGCCCAGGCTCCTCCCACCACTGCCGCTATCTCTCTATCAGCAAGCAGGTGGAAGATGAATGCGTGGTTGAGGCGCACTGTCTAGATCTTGGCCCTCCTTACCATGGCAGATTTGATCTGCGTGAAAAGCCATGTGTGGCTGGGTAGGATAGCGTCCAGCGCGGTCGTTCCTCACCGTGGAACACCCCAGCTAGCACATGTCATCCTCTCATGGTCACCAGCCCTGCCACCGCCATATTACTCATGCACACCGGCACACGCGAGGGAGAGGGAGGGGGCTAGGGTTGGTGGCTTCATGCTGTGGAGAGAGATCGAGGAGGGAGGCGGGGAGGGGTGTGGCATGAAGGCGAGGGGATTGCTAGAGAGGGTTTCGAGGGCTCGACCTGCCCCACACCCCCGCAAACTGTGTGATGAGCACGCGACACGCAAGGAGAGGAGGCACCCGCACCTCGAAATGACCTACCCAGCCAATACGCACGATACAAGATCCCACCGGTCATTGGCCATACAAACTTACCATGCAGTTAAAATGAGCATCGAAAGCAGCGAGCATCCAACGCCTCCGATGAATCCTACGACCGGATTGACCAAGATCTAACGGCCAACGAAGCCCCAATCGGGGGAGCTCTGTGGAGGCAAGTTGGCTAGCATCCTTATAGGTTAGAATTATTCACAACGTGATGTTCTATATGTGAAAGTATTAACTGTGCCGTCCAATTTCATCAGTACCAGTTTCAACAATACCACTATGAATGACTACATTTGGTTGTTGTATCTTGTAGTTAACACGCCTTTCCATTTTTAGTTAACCATAACCAGTGTACTTAGATCGGCACAATACCAGTTTGAATGACTATGTTTGCTTGTTGTTAAATGTTAGGCATGTTGCAGTTAGCACACCTTTCCGATTGTTTTGTTGCGTGCTTAAACCTGCACACTGAAGCTATCTTTTGGAGATTATTTTGTCTGCCATGTATAATTTTGGTTGATATTTAGCCCGTTGTGCTTAACATGCTTCTCGATGTACCTACACAGGAAAATTTTGGGAACGACTGATGTTTACCATTGAGGTTAGTTTCATTCCATGGCTTATATCTGCTCACTGTTCAGGATATCGGTAGCTGGTACCATATATAGGCCGGCGGCTGATAAGGGACCACTACAAAAAAATACACTTCCGTGATGATACGTGTTTGTCACGGTAGGTCGCGTCTTTGTCATGCATGTACATCCATGACGATTTTATGACAAAATCAAGATAGTCATACATGTGCTGTCATAGAAGTGTTCCATGACATTACCAAAATTATCATCTCGGAAGTGTCCACTTCCATGACGATAAATCGCGTGTCACAGAAGTGCTTTCGTCAAGGGTGACCGACACGTGGCATCCACCGTAACGGAACGCTGTTAAGCTATCAGGTCGGGTTTTGGATCCGATAACCCATTAATAGCCCTGACCAATGGGGATTTTCCACGTGTAAAATCATCATTGGCTGGAGGAAACACGTGTCGGCTCATCGTTGGACGGAAGGCGCCTATGATACGTCGACACGTGGCATGGCCCAACAGAGGCCCATTCCTGTGAAAAGGCTGGCCCATTTGACTTGGTCAAAAGGTGGCAGGCCGGCCCATGGAAAGCCTGTTAACGGCATGTTCGCATATAGCCCATTTATAACCCGCTAACCCAAGGCCCGTTACGCCCTATCCAAATTAGGCCCAGTAGTGTCATATGGGCCATCCAATATGATTCCAGCCCGTTTTCACTTCTGGCGCATGTATGGCCCATGACGTCTTTTAGCCCATATGAGGCCCTATGTAACTCTTGGCCTATTAACGGCCCGTGGTGGAACTGGCCTGTAATGAACAGTGTATCACTTTACACCCATTAACGGCCCGTGGTGAAACTGGCCCGTAATGAACAGTGTATCACTTTATACCCATTAACGGCCCGTTATTCCATTGGGCCGTTTCCAACCCATGTTATCTTTTGGCCTTCTCAGAGCCCATTTATTCTTGGGCTCATTTCCAGCATTCGTTTACTTACGGCCCGTTACTGTCATTTTCTGCTTGTGGGCCAAATTCAGCCCGTGGTTACAGTCGGCCCGTTTGTGGTCCGTTAATATGTTGGGCCGTTTTCATAGCATCATCAAATACGACCTATTAACGATGGCCTATTATGGCCGGCCCATGAACAGACAATTCCAACTCTAGCCCATTTATGGCCATAATGCGGTCTGTTTGGCCCATGTTTGGCCAATCGATCATACGGCCCGTATAAGGCCCATTGATGATACGGCCCGCAGAAGGCCCGTTGTTTCTACGAACCGTAGAAGGCCCATTGTTTCTACGGCCCATAGAAGGCCCACTGTTTCTACGGCCAGTAGGAGGCCTAGTGTCACTACAGTAAATATTAGACCATGGTTATTGTGGCCTAGTTTTAAAAAATAGGTTATTGCAGCCACTAGCTAACCGCGAAAAAAGAACTGCAATGACTACAAGCAAACAAATAAACAAGACAACAAGGAAATAAATAAGCAAGAAACTAACGCTAGGCTATCACAGCTATTACACATATTACATCCACTGGGCATCAAAGTTCGCCACCAGTGCAAATATAGGGGAACAAAGCGAGATATCATATACACTTTGGTTGCCAAAGTTGGCGACCAAGCGCAAATAAATGCCGCAGACAAAACATATCCGAACTGAAACCACTTTAGAAGATCTCAAGAAACAATATCACAGGTACCCATAATGCGGCAAGATGCTTAGCAAGCTTATTACCTTTCTCTTGTTTGGCGCTTAAATCCTCCAGTAACTTGTCGTTGCACCGTAAAATATGCATCTGAATTCTTCAGTGGACATCCTCGATCCTTCAAATTTTCCGTCCCAAAGACATCTGATCGATGTCTTTCAACCTGAAGTTGAGACAAAGTAGAATAGACAGAATATAAGTGTGGGTAACTATAGAGCAATAACAACACTTGTAATGTGCATGACATGAGAACATAATTGTTTATTCAATTGAAACTGAAATCAACATAGAGCATGTACAACAACAAACCAGTTAAAGAAACAGGTTTAAAACATACCTGTTGCGCCATTGGAGTTTCAATTCCATCCTTCAAATTTGAAAATAGTCGGTATGAGTAAATACAGTAATGCAAGAGGAAAGGAGTATGAACCATAGCTACAGAACCTGACCTGAGAACAAATCTTCTTCTCCTTTAAGCGTTGAGTTGGGATTCGGAGTGGTTGTTGAGGGAGTCCTGGATTAGGGGGTATCCGGACAGCCGGACTATATCCTTTAGCCGGACTTTTGGACTATGAAGATACAAGATTGAAGACTTCGTCTCGTGCCCGGATGGGACTCTTCTTGGCGTGGAAGGCAAGCTTGGCGATACGGATATGTAGATCTCCTCCCATTGTAACCGACTCTGTGTAACCCTAAGCCCCCTCCGGTGTTTATATAAACCGGAGGGTTTAGTCCGTAGGACAAGAATAATCATACCATAGGCTAGCTTCTAGGGTTTAGCCTCTATGATCTTGTGGTAGATCAACTCTTGTACTACTCATATCATCAAGATCAATCAAGCATGAAGTAGGGTATTACCTCCATAGAGAGGGCCCGAACCTGGGTAAACATCATGTCCCCTGCCTCCTGTTACCATCCGCCTTAGACGCACAGTTCGGGACCCCCTACCCGAGATCCGTCGGTTTTGACACCGACATTGGTGCTTTCATTGAGAGTTCCACTGTGCCGTCACCGTAAGGAAGGATGCCTCGTCTCGTTTTCAAGGACAGCGTCACCTCTGGGGGAGCCCTGGCTATCGGCCAAACTCTTCGGCTAGGCGGTTTCGTCATGATTGCCTGTTCGGTTGCTGCGCCGATGATGACTTCTCGCGTCAACGAAAACAGCCTCCACGTCAGCTCGGAACTTTCCGAGCAGATGGATGCGATAGAGCTCTCCTCCCTAAACGAGCTCTTGGATTGCATCGCCGCTTTGGGAGTCGCTATGGACTATGATCGGATTGGGCTTAAACCCGACCAAAGGGAGATTAACTCCCTGCCGGTCACCCATCAGGTAGCGTTGTTGGACGAACGATGTGGCAATTCTTCCTCTATCTTGAGGAAAAACTATGTCCGGATTCCAGAGCTCTCCGAGCCGGATACCCGTCTACGGAAGGACATCGCCCAAGCCTCGAGCCTAGTGTCGGATGGTAGGTGGGACATATGCCAACGGGTGGCTAATCATAGTGGGAGCCAATAAGACGTCGCCGGTGCCTGGAAACGTGGTGAGGCGAAGACATGCACGCCGGCGAATCTTACCCAGCTTCGGGGCTCTCCATGGAGATAACACCCCTACTGCTGCTCTGCGGGGTCTCTGCATGATCACTAGATGAACAAGTGCTACAAGAGGCTCCTTGAGCTGTTCGGGGTGAGGAAGAAGAAGGGCACGGCTAGCTCTCCTCTTCCCTCTACGTGGTGTCTAAAACTATCAGAGTCCAACCCTTTGCATGGGTGCCACAGGGGGTTTATATAGGCCTACCCCGAGTACAATGGTAATCCGGTGGGTGTGGGCCCTAGCCGTCGATGTCTTCATCCGCCGGCTTCTCCAGCCACCGGGCTCTTGACTAGTGGGCCCCGCCGGCTGCCGGCTTCCTGGTCGACAGGCTGGCCCCACCGTTGAGGGCTTTGTCGGGGGCTGGTTACTGTTGCCTCAATCCTGATGACGAGGGCTTTGCCGGGGTAAGCATGGCTACAGTGCCGCCGCCTTGGCGGTGATCACTATAGCCTCACTTTGTCTTGTCTCCTTAATGAGGCGCTTCCTTCGAGGGAGGGAACAAGCCGGCTATGGGGAGCCGGCCATATCTCAGGCCGACTGGGGGAGGCCGAGCCACCTTCGAGCATCTCTCTGACCGAAGGGACCCGCCGCCTGCGGGTAGTACAGACAGCCTGTCGTGGGTGACGTCACAGTCAACATGGCTACTGTGTCGCGCCGGAAGGATGATGGCTGCCCCGTACGGCGTACTGTAGCCACGCACGCTCCGGGATGTGGGGGTGGGAGGCTTTACTGTAGCCACGCCCCGTCTCATCGCCGTTATGTGGGTGCAGATTCTGAGGGTGCGGCCTTGGCCGCTTGCGGGGTGCCCGGCTCCTTGGAGTCGGCCTTCTCATGGCCGGCTACGCGGAGTCGGCCCTCTGGTAGCCGGCTCCTTGGAAGCCGGCCATCTTGTGGCTTTCTTCTATGGGTCTTGGGGCCAGGCCGCCTCCTGACAATCGGCCTGAATGACAGCCGGCCGGGGGAAGGCGGCCCAATGTCTTGGATGTTGGATGGCTTGATTGGCTTGTAATTTTTTCAGAAGCCCCAGGGGGAGCCGGCTAGGCTACCTGTGGTCATTTACTCCGACACCTAGAATTAGGCAGTGGGCCAGACCTATCGGGCGACATCCCGGAGCTCGAACTTCCAAGATCGGAAACTCCCATGCCCCTGGGTCTCAGATCGGGTCAGGGCCGGACTTAAATCCGCCCACCCACCCAGATACAAGCGATCTCTCCCACATTAGGCAGAGCCCTGTGAAACAGTACATCACTATTGGGCCAGATTCCTCCTTGTAATGAACAAGGTCAAGGACTGTCGCGAGGAAGACGCAATCTCATTCTTCTGCAATAATTGCACGGACAAGGGAATCCTTAACGCCATAAGCCGCCGCAACATAGCACACTTCGCTGACTTGGCATCCATAGTATAGGAAAGTGCCTGGAAAACCGAAACAAAATTTTGGGATAATCCGGCTCTGACTAAACACCCAGTCCGAATTAAAAGGGTGCATCCTCGTAAGTCACCCGATTCAATTGCAAAAAAGCAAAAGCCTACTACAGGGCATGGAACCGTATTGGAGGGATGGCTTAACGAACCCTGCAAAATTCACAGTACGATGGATACCATACCAACACACAACCTTAGAGAATGTTGGGTACTCCGGCAGGTTGCCAAAAGCGGTGAGGATCTCCTCATTCAAAATACTGCAGAGCAACATCCCGTGGACTACAATACAGTTTTTACCGTCTTCGAGACATTCGCCTCAAATAATAGGCGCAAGCTAGCACTCCGTAGCCTTGCCGAGATCTGCCATGTGGCAGCGATAAATCCATGGAGCGACACGGCTATCACTTTCAATGCCAGTGACGAACCTAAATTCCGAACAGCCCGAGCACCAGCCGCATTGGTCCTCAGTCCAATTGTGGACGGCTTTCGGCTTACTAAAGTGCTCATGGACGGCGGCAGCGGATTAAACCTCATTTATGAAGAAACTCTCCAAAAAATGGAAATCGACTGGAACCGCATTGAGCAAAGCAGCACAACCTTTAGAGGAATCATCCCCAGTAGGGAAGCACGTTGCGCTGGGAAAATCACACTAGATGTGGTATTCGGCACACCGGAATATTACAGGTCCGAAGAAATCACATTCCAAATAGCCCCGTTCAATAGCGTATACCACGCCCTTTTAGGGCGGGAGGCATTCACGATCTTCCAACCCATACCCCATTATGGGTACATGAAGCTCAAAATGCCTGGGCCCAATGGAATTATCACTCTAGCTAGTGATCCGGACATAGCGCTCCGCGCCGAAAACAAAACAGCCGCACTGGCCCTCGAGGCACTATCCGAAGCGCTCGCGGTAGAAGAGTTAACTACGCTACGCTCAATCGTGGACAGGGATGACATGATACTCAACAAGAGATCCAAGTCCACCTCTTTCAAACCAGCGGATGAAATAGTCAAATTCCAAGTCCACCCAACGGACCCTACAAAAACAGCCTCCATCAGGGCACAGATAAACCCCACCGTGAACGCCGCACTACGGGAGTTCCTGCGCGAGAACTATGATATATTTGCCTGGCACCCATCAGATATGCCAGGAATCCCACACAGGCTGGACGAACACAACCTTAACATTCTAAAAGGATTCAAGCCGGTCAAGCAGACTCTTCGGTGTTTCTCTGAACCTAAGCAACAAGCTATGGGGGAGGAGCTAGCCAAGTTATTGGAGGCCAGATTTATCAAAGAAATAAAACACCCGGACTGGCTAGCAAACCTGGTGATGGTACCAAAGAAGGAAAGATCCTGGCGCCTATGCGTCGATTTCAAGGACCTCAACAAGGATTGCCCAAAGGATCCCTTCCTCCTCCCCCGCATCGATCAAATTATCGACGCTATCGCAGGACACGACTCATTGGGCTTCCTCGACGCATACTCTGGCTACCACCAAATTAAGATGGCGGAGTCCGACCAAGCCGCAACGGCATTTATCACGCCATACGGCCCCTTCTGTTTTAACACAATGCCTTTTGGGCTTAAAAACATCGGTGCAACGTATCAACTCATGATTCAGACATGCCTGGAAAAACAGATCGGCAAAACAGTGGAGGCATATCTAGACGATGTGGTCATTGAAACCAAACACGTCGACTCTTTAATAGACGACTTGAGGCTCACGTTTGACAATCTCCAAACATACGACGTCAAGCTCAACCCGGAAAAATGCGTCTTCGGCTTACCCACCGGAAAGCTCCTGGGTTTCATCGTCTCCAGTAGAGGAACTGAAGAAAATCTGGAAAAAATCTGAGCCCTGTCACAGTTGGCCATCCCAACTGACCTCAAGCAAATCCAGAAATTAACTGCATGCGTGGCAGCCCTAAGCCGCTTTATCTCCCGCTTAGGAGAAAAGGCGTTACCGCTTTATCGCCTTGTTTGGCTCACCAAACACTTCGAGTGGACGGACACGGCCATGGCCGGACTGGAAGAAATAAAGGCCATTCTGGCCACCAACCTAATCCTGGCTGCGCCAAGCATCGGGGAACCAATGCTGCTATACATAGCAGCAACACATCAAGTTGTAAGCGCAGTGCTCATCGTCGAACGAGAAACGGACGGACACAAGTTCCCCCTTCATAAGCCGGTATATTATGTATCCACTGTCCACACTCCGTGCAAATCACGGTACCCGCATTATCAGAAGATAGCAAATGCGGTATTCATGGCATCCCGGAAGCTACGACACTACTTTCAAGTGTGTTCAATTACACTGGCCCCGGAAGTGCCACTGAATGACATAATAAATAACCACGATGCCACGGGCCGGATTGCCAAATGGGCCATTCCGCTCCTCCCGATCGACATAACATATAAACCTCGGCGAGCCTTTAAGTCAGAGGTATTGGCCGATTTTATCGCAGAATGGACAGAGGCCGAACTCCCTAAAGAGTACGGCGCATACTCTAATTGGATTATGCACTTCGACGGCTCTAAAATGCTGGCTGGTCTGGGGGCTGGCGTCGTCCGGACGTCCCCTACCGGAGATACAGTCCAATATGTACTGCAAATACTGTATACAGACTCCAACAATGCAGCCGAATACGAGGCCCTGCTACATGGTCTCCGGATGGCGGTCTCCATGGGCATTCGACGCCTGGAGGTGCGTGGGGACTCGAACCTTGCAATATCCCAAATAAATGGAGACTTCGATGCTAAAGATCCGCAAATGGCGGCTTATCGCAATGCCGTCCTCAAAATGTCAGCTCGGTTCGAGGGGCTCGAATTGCACCATGTGGCTCGGGAAAACAATCAGGCAGTGGATATACTTGCCCGTATCGGCGCTAAGCGTGATACGGTCCCACCCAACATCTTCTTGGAAAGGCTGTTTAAGCCATCCGTGGTATGGGAAGGGGTCACCGGCAACAACAGTCCGGACCCGGATACAACGCCAGATACCGAACACTCTGACTGTCACATCCTAGCTAGTCCGTGCATTAGAGTGTTGCATCATGTTTATCTTTCTTCGAAAACTTGAATTGGGGAAGACAGAACCCCCAGAACCCCTCTGAATCCAACTAGGGTTTACTAAAAATATTTTCAATGAACCTGAAATGCCCTTCTAGAAAGTTCACCCTCTTTGTCTTGGGTTAGAACCTCTGGCAAAATAGGTGCACAATTTTCTAGGTCAACAGAAGGTCACTGAATTAAATCATATGTAATTTGCATTTGGGCATTTAAATGCTAGTAAATATTTTGGATGCTCAAATAATTCTGAAAATAAGTGTGGGCTGTTGGAGATATTCTAAACAGAGCCTCTGATTATTTCCAGGATTTTTAGAAGTGTCTAACTATTTTTAATAAGTCTACAAACTTACAGAATAATAGAAAAAGGAAAACAGAAAGCAAAAGGCTTACCTGGCGCTCACTGGCAAGCCCACCTGCTGCCCAGCCCAGCCACCGCTCCAAATGAGCTGCTTGGCTTGGCAGCAGGCAGCCAGTGCTCGACGGCGGCACCAGAGCACGCCACGCAGCTGCTCGCCGCCCTGCCTCCTCCCCACACCATCATGCCGCCCCGGTTCGATCGGCCACTCCTCCCCCGAGCTCGCAGACACCCCTTCTCCTCCCCAGCTCTTCTCCCTCGCACACCCGCACCATGGCCGACGCCGTCGCGCCCGCGCCACCGTGAAGCTCGCGTCCTCCGTCGTCCCCGTGCTGCGCCACCGTGTCCGTTCGCTCCGCCATCGTCGACTACATCGAGCAGGTCGAGCCCCGAGCGGTTGCATGCCCTGCAACACCTCCACCGACCCCGTCTTCGTCGATCACCGCCGGAGATCCCCTTCGCCGTTGCCACCACATCACCTCGTCCCCGACCTCGCCGAGTGCTTCAACGTACTCGCCGTGAGCCCAACTACCTCCCCATCCTCTCTGTTTGCCTTCCCGTGCACCGTAGCTGCCGCACGAAGCATCACCGCCGCAGCGCCACCGCCGAAGCTTCGTCGCCGACGTGACTCCGGCCACCCTCTGGCCACGCCACCTTGTACACTAACTTCACCACATCCCCAGGAACCCGTAGCACCACTCCACGCACCTCGCCGTGTCCCGAAGCCTCGGGTTCACTTTCACCCGACTCCGGCGACCGCCTAGCTCGTCGCCGGCGACGTTTCCGGCCACCCCGAGCTCAACCACCGCCACCAAACGCCGCGGCTTGTCCCCGGCTACACGTAGATGGTCTCCGCCATCCATTTGGTCGCCGGAACGCACAAACACACTCTCGCCACCGCGTCTGGCTTCGCCAGCGGCTAAACATCGGCGGATTTGACCCCGTTGACGGAGTTGACTAAGTGGGGACCCCTCTGCTAACTAACCCAGTTTAGTTTAACTAAAATTAGTTAGTTTAATTAACTACTGACATGCGAGACCCACTGGTCAGGTTGACCTGGACGCCCCCGTTGACTACTGACATCACCCTGACGGCCTTCACGGCGCAATAACTAATTTCTGGATTTATTTGTATTCAGGAAATTCCAGAAATTGTTGCAAACTTCAAAAATTCATAGAAACTAATCTGTAACTCCAAATGCAAAGTTCTATATATGAATTTTGATCAGAAAAATTCAATATATCCATTGGTAATGGATTCATGCATGACAGAACAAGTTAACCTTGCTGTTTAAGCAGAATAAGATAATGCACTAATATGGCTATGTTAAATGAGCTAACATTTGAATCTTTGATTCAAATAAGTTCATTCCTTTCTGTTCTAGCTTGCATTAGGCCAACACACATTCATATTGCCATGTCATAGCATGCATCATATTGTTGCATATCGTCATGTGTTGATTATGCTCGGTGTGTCTTTAAGTGGTAGGTTACATCTCCGAGGATAACCCGAATATCCATCTGAAGGCGCAGTACCCTACTACCACTACATCGTGCAAGCAACCCATTGATCATTCCGATACAAACCCATGATCTCGCTTCTGCTCTTGTTTACTGCATTAAGACAACGCGATTCAAACTGTGGTGTGTTGCGGTAGTTGAACCCACTTCCTTTGCATGACCTGTCATTGCCACCGTAACTAGATGAAACCCACTAGTATGTGTAGGAGTTGATTGAGCCATATTTGTGTTTCCTACCATGTTGTGCTTGCTATGCTTAGTGTTGTGTCAGGTCTGGCTCATCGGGATGATGAACTAGAGTGAAAGGTTGTGTTGGTAACAAGAGTGAAGTGTTGAACACGATTTGGTAAAGGTATCGATGAGAGGCCATGTAGGAGTACATGGTGGGTTGTTTCATTGAAGCCGTACCTAAGAACTGAGATCAGTGTGTGTGATTTAAGACTCAGCTACTACCATGCATTGGGATCCTTAATTGACCCTCTCGACTTATTAACCACTCTTGTCCTCTGTCCGGGAGTTGCAAAGTAGTTTCTGGTGTTTGTAGCATCTTTGGGGGCCGCCTTGGCGCAGACCTTAGGGGTGGGCTGTGTTGCGGTAGGCACGTGTCTGATGTACCGATTCGCCCGTTTGGTGTCTCGGGAACCCTGCACACATCGTTCGGGGCCGTTAGTGGAAACCTCGGCCGGACTCCCTGCGGATGGAACCCGAATAGGCAATAAACCTGGACTAGGGACTCGCGTGTTTAGTCAGGTCGTGGCCGACACCCTCGTTGGGCTTCCGCTTGAAGGTTGCCGAGTACATGTCGTGTAGCGGTGATAAGTGGTGAGAGCATGTGTGAAGAAGTACACCCCTGCAGGGTATGAAACTATCCGAATAGCCGCGTCCGCGGTAAAGGACTACTTGGTCACCTATACAGTTCATAGACAAGTAAATGGATACTACTAAAACCTCAAGATAAGTGTGAATACCGCGGATGACCCTCTCGTGGGTTGACGAGAGAGGATCCACGGTGGAATATTGTGATGGTGATTAGTGGACTCGTGTGCGACAAATGCTTTTCAAGTGGTGTCACGTAGGATAGCTTAGCCAAGAGTCAAAGCTGGCTTGCTTTGCAATAACTCCACTACCTTCTTGAGAATGTGCATGTATAGTAGGATTACATTGTAAGACTTGCTGAGTACCTCCGTACTCATGTTTTCTTAATTAATGTTTTCAGACGACAACACCGCCCCTCCGATGGGTTCTATGTAGACCTTGACATCGACGAGTGACTAGCCACCGTGTGGTGATCCAAGGCTTGTGAAGGGCCACTGTAGATAGAAGGGCTTCTTCAAGCCTTCTTTCTTTTTAGTGTCGGTACTCAGACTAGTTTGCTTCTGCATGTGCTTGTATGTTTGTATGACTTGAGTGTCGGGTCATGTGACCCCTATCTGTATGAACTTGTTATGTATGGCTCCTCGGAGCCTCTTATATAAAGTACTTTGAGTTGTAGAGTTTTGTTGTGATGCCATGTTGTATGTACTCATATCGGGCATATTGTGTGTATGATTGAAATGCTTGGTATGAGTGGGATCCGACAATCTAGTTGTTTATCCTTGGCAGCCTCTCATATGGGGAAATGTAGTCTAGTGCTTCCTGAGCGATAGTAGTCTGCTACAGCCCGGTTCACCGGAGTCCTGCTAGCCCAGCACTAATGCTCTGGACACTTGACATGTCGGCATGTGTTTCACTTCGTTCCTGTGTCTGTCCCTTCAGGGAAATGTCAGGCGGTGACATCCGGAGTCCTGCCTAGCCTGCTACGGCCCGGGTTACCGGAGTCCTGTTAGCCCAGTGCTACAGCCCGGATTCATATGTTGATGACCGACATGCTCGATGTGATTCATGTATGCCTGTCCCCATGGGTTAGCGCCGCTTTGGGTTCACGATTAGCCATGTCGGCCCCGGTTCTCTGTCATGTGGATGCTAGCGACACTATCATATACGTGAGCCAAAAGGCGCAAACGGTCCCGGGCCATGGTAAGGCAACACCCGTGGGAATACCGTGCGTGAGGCCGCAAAGTGATATGAGGTGTTACCGGCTAGGTCGATGTGACTTGGAATCGGGGTCCTGACACTGACATAATCGGTGGCTCCACCACCGAAATAACACCTTCAGCCCACATAATAATGGCCGTCATCGCCCCATGGACCGAACCACCGCCAAGCGCGCCGCACTATCACGATGGGCATGATCTAGCTCTTCCACCCAACAGTGTCCTGGAGGCCGCACTAGTGTCCGCTCCGACCCTTAGCTCGGAGCCGACTGCGCCAATCGAGGACGGGTGCCTGGACACCGCCTAGGGGGCTGCAATCTCTATGGTGATCGAGCCGAACACCATACCTGTCCTCTGCGAAGCTCGTGACTCCAAGGTGCCGGACTCCTCTCCGGACTCCGAACCTTCCGCGCCCCTGCCAATCGAATCCGATTGGGCGCCGATCATGGAGTTCACCGCCGCAGACATCTTTCATCATTCTCCTTTCGGCGACATTCTGAATTCTCTAAAGTCTCTCTCTTTATAAGGAGAGCCCTGGCCGGACTATGGTCAGCAAGGTTGGGATGCGGACGACGAAGAAATTCAAAGCCCACCCACCACCCACTTTGTAGCCACTGTCGATGATTTAACCGACATGCTCGACTTCGACTCCGAATACATCGACGGTATGGATGACGATGTAGGAGACGAACAGGTACCAACGCCTATAGGTCACCGGACAACCACCCCATCTCACGATGTATACATGGTGGATACACCTAAAGGAAACGACGACGAGGAATAAAGGGACGCAACGAGGGATCGTTCCCTCGAAAAGCAATCAAAGCGGCGGCGTAAGCGCTGCTCCAAGCCCCACCTCGACAGAGAAAGCAGCCATACAGACCCAGCCATAGAGCAGGGTGAACCGGCGGACGACGAACATGCCATCGAGCAACCGTCCGAACAGGGAAACTTGGATAAACAACCCGTACCTGGCGAAGACAACAGTCCGGACGACCTCGCGCCGGACAAGTTGCTGGAGCAGAAGAACCTCCAAAAAAGGCTCGTCGCCACTACGCTGTAGCCCTGAAAAGCGAAGTGGAAGCTCAAAACAGCGGAAGATGCACTCAGAATCAGATGGAGCAAAGTACTCAACACCGCAGACAAATACGGCGACAGTCGCCACACAAAGACCTATCCAAAGCAAAAATTACTGCCGGAATTTGATGATGAGGCCTTAGAACCTCTGCAATCGAAAAATAAGGAAGCCACCCGGTCGGACAAATGACCCCATGGCCAACACAGTGCGGCAAAGGACGCCGCACACAAGCCGGCACGCGATCCGCACAAGGATTCACATCAAAAAGATGGCCCAGCCAGATCTATCTATGAGCCAAGAAAACAAGCTCTAGCAAGCAATGCAACACATCAAATACCCGAACATCGCAGAACGCCCAGATATAGGGGTGCCGCACACCCCCTATGTTTCACCGATGACGTGTTGGATCATGAATTTCCAGCGGGATTCAAGCCCGTAAACATAGATGCATACGACGGAACAACAGACCCTGGAGTCTGGATCGAGGATTACATCCTCCACATACACATGGCTAGAGGAGATGATCTCCACGCCATAAAATACTTACCCCTCAAACTCAAAGGGCCAGCCCCGCATTGGCTTAAAAGCCTTCCCGAAAACACCATTGGAAGTTAGGAAGAGCTCGAGGATGCTTTTCGGGCAAATTTTCAAGGGACCTATGTCCGACCTCCGGATGCAGATGATTTAAGTCATATAACTCAACAACCCGGAGAGTTAGCCCGGAAACTTTGGAACAGATTTCTTACTAAAAAACCAGATAGTCGACTATTCGGACGCCGAAGCCTTAGCAGCTTTCAAACATAGTGTTCGAGACGAATGGCTCGCCACACACCTCGGCCAAGAAAAGCCAAGAACAATGGCCGCACTAACAAGCCTCATGACCCGCTTCTGCACAGGAGAGGATAGCTGGTTGGCAAGATGCAGCACCAGCAACCCAAGTACATCCAAAGTTAGGGATGGAAATGGGAAACCGCGATGCAGCAAGGACCAGTGCTGGACCAAGGGAAACAGCCCGAAGAGCACGTCAGTCAACACCGAATTCAAAAGCTTTCGGCAGAATCAGAAAAAGCTGCCCCTCAAGGATAACAGGGACGACCTATCTAACATAAACAAAATCATGGACAAGATATGTCAAATCCACAGTACCCCGGGGAGGCCTGCAAACCATACCCACAGAGATTGTTGGGTCTTCAAGCAATCCGACAAACTTAACACCAAACACAAGGGGCTCGACACACCAAGCAAGGACGATGACGAACCCCACAAGCAGAGCACTGGAAAACAAAAGAATTTCCCACAAGAAGTCAAAACAGTAAATTCACTTCACGTGACAAAAGGGGAGAATAGAGTGGCGCCCATAGAGATACGCGCCATAGGGCCTATCCCAGAGGAGTCCCGCCACTGGTTGTTAAAATCAATCACCTTCGACCATCATCATTACTCTAGAAGTATCCGGAATGCAGGATGGACTACCTTGGTATTATATCCGATAATTGACGGACTCCACTTCACACAAGTCCTAATGGACGGCGGCAGTGATTTAAACCTGCTATATCTGGACACAATCCACAAAATGGGGATAGACCCAACAACAATTCGCCATAGCAACACTTCCTTTCAAGGGGTAACGCCAGGCCCAGATGCCCATTGTACGGGCTCTCTCCTGCTAGAAGTTATGTTTGGCTCACCCGACAACTTCCGCCGCGAAAAGCTGACCTTACACATCACCCCATTTACAAGTAGCTATCAAGCACTACTGGGACGCGAAGCTTTCGCCCGCTTTAACGCAATACCGCATTATGCATCCCTTATACTTAAAATACCCGGTCCACGAGGCATCATCTCATTAAAGGGAAATATCGAGTGTTCCTCGAGCACGGAAGATTGTGCGGCTGCCTTAACAGCCACACACTAAGCCGGCTTAACTAATCAAAGCACCTAAAACAGGTCGTTCAGACCCCGGACATGGCTAGACGAGTCCGGCGTAAACATAAAAGGGCTTACTAGCCGCATAGCCCCGTTCTTGGGGCTCCGCGCATGTACAACAAGAGACAATAAAGCTCAATTTTATTCATTTTTAAATTGTACTTCGTTTATTTAATATAACGTACATTTTCACACGATCTTTTTCAACTAAGTTCCTCTCTTTTACAGATGAACACAGTGCTACACCCGTCCAGGATACGGCTGCGCGGAGACACAGTATGCAGACGTGCGATGAGGGACCCGTTCCAAGGATTCTTTTCAGATTAAGACCCTGCATTAACCTTTTTTACTGTGTCTTGTTGATAACATCCCCCGGTTTCTTGCTATAACCGAGGTGGAGGCTGGCGTCTTGGGATCGGCCACGTCAGGATTTTGCGCATACCTGGACACCAGGGGCTTATTACTAAGGGCGTTGTTCAGCCCGTTTTCATAAAGACCGAATACCTTAGGGAGTGTTCGGCGTCGCGAGTTTGGCCTTATATGCATCAGCTCCGAATCATGTCTTTGGTCAAATGTTGGGTTTGCCCGGCTCCTGTGTTTTGCTCTATCGGTTAAGGCGGCACCAGGAGAACTACTGCGATTGTGCCCCGGTTCGGCTAGGCGAGCACCTCAGTAGAGAAAGCCGAAAACTGACTGTCATGATATAGCATGAGACTGGTCAACCACTCGATGACCCACCGGAATCTTTAGGATTCCTCCACATTAACGAAGGGCCGTTTCCCGGTCAGGCACACACGCGCCCCGAATTCGGGCGAGCACGGTGCCCGTAGGGGCTATATAGTAGCCCCACTATCGAACTCCTATGGCTAAGTGAAAGTGGTAAAGCATTATAGTCCGGATGCCTAGTTCGCTGCGCTATCACCTCCTTTATAGGACCAAGACGTTGGATCAAGTGTGAAAATGCGCCTTCTGCGAACACCCCCGCATTATATGCGTGGGGGGTGAAGCCGAAGACTGCCATCTTTCAGGTTATATACAAATATACATTAACGGCCGCCCGCAGAGGTATTTTAACTCTTGCAGGCACAAGTATAAAAAGCTTGTATATTCCATCGAAACATTGTTTCACAATAATACATGTTACTCGAACATGATATCCTTCAAGCACTGCGTCTCTATTAAACGAAGCGCCTGCAGAACTTCCTCGAAAATAGTGCTCGGCGGTATTCGCTCCGTCCGAATCTTGGGATGCAACATCGGTGGCCTTCATCTCCGCCCAGTATGTCTTGACACGGGCAAGAGCCATCCGCTCACCCTCTATGCATGCTGACCTCTTCATTGAATTGATATGCGGCACCGCACCAAGGAACAGCTGCACCAAACCAAAATAACTCTTTGGCTCGGGCCTTTCCGGCCACAGATGACTCACGACATCCTTCATGGCGAAGTCGGATAACCTATTCAGCTCCGCCCATTCGCCAAACGCCTCGATAATGGAAGTGGGCGCTACGGATTGTGGAACTGCGACCAAAAAGCTTTTCCACTTCGTGATCCTGTTGATCTCGAAAGTTTTTGACGCGTCCATGACTTGCCAAGTCCGGATAAGTATCCACCGCACTCCACAGCCGGTCCAGGTGAGCATACTTAGGATCCCCGAACTTCATCCGCGACGCATAAAGGGCATTCCACGCGATATCTACGGCCCGACGTAGCTCACCTTCATGGCTCTCATTGCGGAGGGAGCATCCTTGGCCTCGGTAGTGGCCTTCTCCGAGTCCTTTTGTTCCGCTCGATCTTCTTTTCAAGAAGCTTGCGGTGATCGGCAGCATCTTTCAACTTCACAGCCATCTCGGCCATTTCCTTCCTGCTTGGCGATGAGCGGCCTGTTCGTCTTTCAGCTCTTGACGCCTTCAAGGCAGCCGCATCACTTTTTCTGGCCTGCTCCTTGGCTCGGGCGAGTTACGCGAAGGTTCTCCATGGCAGCGGCACCATTTGCATCAAGCATACATGTTGTAAGGCACGGGCATCAAGCCCCCTTACCAGGTGTCCGTGGAGAAATTGCATACCTTGTGACTCGTCAAGCCACTTGTTGACAAGCGCGATGTCGGCATCCTCCACGTCAAGTTGCCGCTTTAGCTAGGCAAATTCATCAGTCCGGCTAGCCACCGGACACTTCTCCACCTACATAGGAAGAGCGACATGTTATACCTGGGATTATGATCCACGGTGCGCCGTCATTTTTGACAACGCACCGAGTCTCAGGGGCTACTATCTATACAGGGCGCATCTTTTATATGCGGAACTGTCAAATGGTACATCATTTCGCGTACCTCAAAACATGTCAGTAAAATCCTGATGGCCTCATGCAATCCGCTCTCCGCGGATGAAATCCTTTCAATCACCGTGCCCATCAATGCACGGTGTTCTTCTGAGATAAACGCTCGCCCGAGCAGATCCTTCAGCCCCTCCGACTGTGCACCGTACGGTGCCAGACTCGTCTGATGGCCTTTTTCGAAGGCCGGACATGGAGTATGGGGACCCCGACTCATAAGTCGTGATCACCGAATGCACGTGTACAGTGATCCCAGAGATCAATGCTCACTGAACACACAGAAGTTGAATAACAAGAGTCTTACATCCATACATACCGTCTTACACAAATTATGACCATTATGGTCAAGTCTTACATTGTTAAAGCCTTAAGGGCTGAACATCAAATGAAACACAAGCAGCGGAAATCTTCGTCGATAAGTAGAACCCATGCCATCTGCCTTAACCCTACAGGCATTCTGACTGGGAAACGTCCTAGTTCACATGTTCGTCTCCAAAGAATTCTTCTTCGAACTCCGGTTCTTCCATGCCTCGACAATTAAATAACCAGTGGCAAGCCAATGAGTACTTTGAATGTACTCGCAAGCAACCCACGATTTGGTTCAATGTAACAATGCAATAGCACAACGAGTAAGCACCCTAGCATCAAGCTAGTAAGATGTCCTATCAACTTGTGAGATATGCATCAATGAAACATGGGTAACCTCGAGAACAGGTTACGGATATCAACATAAATAGGGTTGAATCGATGTCATGTCATTCATCGTGTCAAGTCCCCACCTTGACACAACTAGTTCCTTTCCACACACACATGCATCGTGATTTGTAAAATTTCTGGACATAGTTTAAGTAGCACCTCCCAACTGTCCATGACCGTGGACACGGCTATTCGAATAGTTTGACACTCTGCAGAGGTTGTGCACTTTACCCACAAGATCCGGGAAGGTTTCGTGTCATCCACGATCCCGCAACACCTCAAGCACTCGGGGGAAGCACCCGGTCATTACCTTTCCCTAGACGACACTAACATAGGGCCCACTCGTTGATACATGGCCCTCGTGTATAAGAAAAAGATCATGGGACTCTGCCCTTCACATTACTTCACATACACGAAGGGACCAACGGTGTGTCCGGTGCCCTGTGAAAACAGTCATGGCCGCAGATCCAAGCACGACCCCGTCCCAAGAGTGACCTCAAGTCACCCCCGTCACTAGTAATGTGGGCACCATGCTAGTATCAGCCTAAGTAAGCACACCTAAATCTAATCCATCACTTTACACACACACCAAAAGCTCTCTTTGGTACACCACTTCTTCCTCAAGTGATGACCTTAGTTCAACATCTCGCAAGGGCATTAGGGGCACCCGATGGGGTTTTCAAAAGAACGTAACCATGAAGAGTTCATGATACATATGCATCATTATGCATCAACTAGTTTCTTGAAAATGCAATCATGAACAATGTAAAGTCATGAGTAGGGGTATGCATCATGTGGTGGTTCACAACAAGTTTACCATCGTCATATTTCAACATCATGCAATCGGGAAAAAGGGTACCGATGAACAAGAGGGGTGTCATGGTCAAAGGGCTGCTTGCCTTGATTGGCTTGTTCTTCGAGGTCTTCAAATCCTTCTCCTCCTTCTCCTTCAGCAACTTCGTCAAATATGGGATCTAAACGTCGCAAGAAAATAACGGAAAAATAAGACAATAATAAAAACAGGAAAGTCAAAGTGCTCAGAAAAATGTCAACTTATTTTTGTTAAATACTAGGGTGAAAACTAAGAAGGGGAAAATTCTTAGTTTTAGATTTGAAGTAGCAGAATAGGAGAAATGGATTTACAAAGGTATATTTAAATGCTTAAAATCACATTTAAATATTTACAGTGAAGAAAAAGTTGTGGGATTTGAATGAAATTGCATCATTAAGTAGGTGGGATTTTTACAAGAATTTAGGAACTGGAATTATTTCATTTGGGTAGATATTTAAATCTGTGGAATTTTTGGAAACTTCACAGAAAAAGAAAAAGAAAAGTGGCACTGTGCCACTGGGCCAAAAAGGCCTCAGTGCAGCAGGCCCAGAGGGAACTCAGCCCGCGCGAGGCCGCCACGTCGAAGGCGTAAAGGCGGAATACGCCTTCAGCCGACGTAGCGAACCAGTACGCGTGCGCGTGCGTTTTAAACCTGACGGGCTGGTCCCACCCATCAGGGCGTGAAGCTGACGGACAGGGCCCACGGCCGTCGTCGTCTACCTCCGTCCAGAGGCAACTGCGAGCTCGCCAGCGGTGATATAGTGCACGGGGGGATGCGTGGGTGGTACCGTTGGACTCGGGGGTATGTCGCCGTTCGGGTGGTTGTGGAGATGGTCGCCGGAGCAGCCTGGTTCGCCGGCGACGAGGTCACGCGGCGGAGGTGCTTCGGGCGTCTATGGTTCCGGCCGTTCCCGGCTGCAAAAAGAGTGGGGAAGAGAGGGGAAAGGGTCAACGTGGCCGCGCGGTTCCAGATCGAGAGAAAACGGGGGCGGAGGCGGCTTGTACCGCGCGAACGCCGACGAGCCGAGGCGGCGGGGCTCGAGCTCGATCTCGAGCTCGAGCGGCTCTGGAGACCAATGGGTGGTGTGGGAGGTGGATTAGAAGTGTGGGGGAGCGACAGGGGGCGAGAGAGAGGCTCGGGGTCGCCTTTTATAGGCTAGCCGAGGTCCACCGTGGGCGCGGCCGACGGGTTCCCGCGGGATCGGCTCGGGTGGCCGTTAGAGAGGAAATGGAGGGCTCGGGGCTGTTCATGGGAGTGGTGTAGGGTGCCAGGGAGGGAGAGGAGGAGCGGGACGAGCTGTACACGGGCCACAGGAGTGGCAATGTGAACATGCTCACCAAAGTTGGGGTCAAGGAGAGAAAGTTGGTAGTACAAAGTTGTTCAAATATGATTCTGGTCAGAGAGGGTTTTGGGGCATTTTGGTGAACCAATGACTTCAAATGACATGAGGCTTTGCAAGGTGATCACAATATGCATTTGTGACTTGCTGGATTGTCCTTGGATTTTTATGAAAATATTTCCTGTAGAAATATTTCAAATCCTTGAAATGGGCTGAAATGGTTTTGGGAGGTTTTGTCCAATATTTTGATCATGACCAAATGTTGAAATTCTTATATATGGGAAATATATGCCCACTGAGTTTCCCTGATTTTTGTCAAATATTTTTAAAACAATAAAAATATTTTTTCCCTATTAAAGACCATTTCTGTCCTTAAGAAAAAGCTTTTCAATAAAATAGGAAAATAGCTTTTAAAATTATGTTTTTGTGGTTTATGGGAGTCCTATATCTAATAGGATTCAAATATACCTTTTGAAAGATTTTTCACACCCCAAATCAAGCACATGCAGTGTAATTCTTAATTCAGGGGTTTTTGAAAAACTAATTTTTGAAAATACTATTTGGCCAAATTATTTTTGTAAGAAAATACTATATTGCTCTATACACATGGCATGATCATTGGACAGAAGTTTGGGGCAAGGAGATGAAGTATAGAAGGTGAAGCTATGTTGACTTTGAAGAGCACTTGAAAATCACATGGAGAAAACCAACTCCAAAATAAAAATCCAAATAATGCAAAGGTTTTTGTTGGTCCAAATTTTCATGCTTTATTAATGCAAATGAAATGTTACAAAATGCAGGGTGTGACAGACCTACCCCCCTTACAAGAATCTCGTCCCCGAGATTCCTAAGCTAGGCTTTAAAGAGATACGGAAACTCGGATCTAAGGTAGTCTTCACGTTCCCAGGTTGCTTCTGCTTCGGTGTGGTTGCTCCACTGGACCTTGAAGTACTTGATGGTGCGGCTTCGAGTACGTCGTTCTGCTTCGTCCAAAATTTGGATGGGCCTCTCACGGTAAGTCAAATCAGGCTGAAGGTCAATGGCTTGGTGATCGACATCTTTGTAGAGATCAGGCTTGTCTGGAACTTGGAGACACTTCCGGAGTTGTGACACGTGGAATACGTTGTGCACCTCGGATAGTTCAGGTGGTAGTTCCAGCTGATAAGCCACTTCCCCTCGTCGTGCGGTGATCTTGAAAGGGCCAATAAATCTTGGTGAGAGCTTCCCCTTAACATGGAAACGCTTGGTTCCCTTGAGGGGTGTTACCCGTAGGTACACATGGTCTCCGACTAGGAAGTTCACCTGTCGTCAACGAGTGTCAGCATAGCTCTTCTGTCTTGACTTGGCGGTCTTCAGGCGCTCCCTGACTAGCTGCACTTACTCTTCTGCTTCGCGGAGAATATCTGGCCCAAAGACTAGTCCTTCTCCGATCTCAGACCAATTGACGGGTGTGCGACACTTGCGTCGATATAACACTTTGAATGGTGCCATCTGGAGGCTTGACTGATAACTGTTGTTGTAGGAGAACTCGGCGAGAGGGAGACAGTCTTCCCACTTAGCCCCATATGCTAGGACACAGGCTCGGAGCAAGTCTTCGAGAATTTGATTTACTAGATTACGTCTGCCTCCGATGCGTGGGTGGAAAGCGATCTTTGAAAGACAACTTGGTTCCCAAGGCCTCTTGGAACTTTTTCCAAAATCTCGAGGTAAACCGGGTTCCTCGATCGACACAATCTCCTTAGGAACACCATGAAGACTTACGATTACATTGATGTATAGAGTCGCTAGCTAGTTGCCATCATAGGTAGTCTTAACAGGAATGAAATGAGCTACTTTAGTCAAATGGTCAACTATAACCCAGATGGAGTCATGACCCTTATTTGACCTAGGTAACCCAGTGATGAAATCCATTCCGACTTTATCCCATTTCCACTCGTGAACTTTGAGTGGTTGGAGCAATCCAGCAGGTCGCTGATGTTCGGCCTTGACCCTTTGGCATACATCACACTTTGCAACATAGGTGGCAATCTCCCTTTTCATCCTGTGCCACCAGAATCTTTCCTTCGGGTCTTGATACATCTTCGTCCCTCCAGGATGGATGGAATACGGGGCGTCATGAGCTTCTTGCAAGATTAGATTCTTGAGCTCATTCTTGTTGGGCAGGCAAATGCGATTCATAAACCACACAACTCCTTGCTCATCTTCTGAGAAATTTGGGGATTTGCCCGCCTTGATCTTCCTCTTGATGCCTTCAATACTCTCGTGTCCCTTCTGAGCTTCCTTAACATCATCCATCAGGGTAGGCTTGACTTCAAGGTTGGCTAAGAATCCTGGTGCAACCAGTTCCAATCCGAAGCCTTCAAGTTCTTAATATAAGGCGAGTAGTCTTTCCTTACTCAAAGCGTTCAAGGAACAAGCCTTTCTACTTAAGGCATCTGCTACCACATTAGCCTTCCAGGATGGTATTGAAAACTGAGGTCGTAATCCTTGATCAACTCTAGCCATCTTCTCTGCCTCATGTTCAATTCTTTCTGAGTGAAAATATACTTCAGACTTTTGTGATCCGTGTATATCTCACATCGCTTCCCTAGAAGGTAATGTCGCCAGTCTTCGTGGCTGAACCACTGCCTGCCAACTCAAGATCATGAGTAGCATAGTTCTCTTCATGAGGCCATAGTTGCCTTGAAAGGTAAGCTACGACTCTGCCCTCTTGCATCAGAACACTTCCCAGTCCGGTTCTCGACGCATCACAATATATCACAAATTCCTTGTGAATATCAGGTGTGGCCAGCACTGGGGCGGTGGTTAAACTCTTCTTTAGCTCCTGGAAGCTCTCTTCACATTTCGGTGTCCACTCAAACTTCTTGTCCTTCTTCAGGAGCTGGGTCATAGGTCGGGCAATGCTTGAAAATCCTTCAACGAACTTGCGGTAATATCCCGCGAGTCCGAGGAAGCTTCTGACTTCCTTCACATTGCTCGGGGCCTGCCATTCAGTCACGTCCTGGATCTTGGTGGGATCCACTAACAACCCTTCGACATTCAATACATGACCCAAGAATCGAACCTCATGCAGCCAAAATTCACACTTGCTGAATTTGGCGTACAGTTGGTGCTCTCGAAGCTTGTCTAGGACCATCCTCAAGTGTTGCTCGTGCTCTTCTTCCGTCTTCGAGAAGACAAGAATGTCATCAATGAAGACGACGACAAACTTGTCCAAATATTCCATGAAGACCTTATTCATGAGGTACATGAAGTAAGCTGGGGCATTGGTCAATCCAAAGGACATGACCCGTGCACTCATACTGAGCCATATCTGGTTACAAATGCCGTCTTGAATATCTTGGGGTCTTATTTTCATTTGGTAGTACCCGGATCTGAGGTCGATCTTGGAGAACACCTTGGCCCCATTGAGTTGATCAAAGCAGATCTTCAATCTTGGGAAGTGGATACTTATTCTTGATTGTAACTTCACCGAGGGAGCGATAGTCAATGCACAAGCGGATGGTACCGTCCTTCTTTGCCACAAAGCGAGCAGGAGATCCCCAAGGGGACGCACTAGGGCGGATAAATCCCTTCCTCAACTGCTCTTCCAGTGGTTTCTTCAACTCCGCTAACTCTTCCGATCCCATTATATATGGCTTCTTGTTGATGGGTCCTGCTCCGGGTAGGAGCTCGATGATGAACTCAATGTCTCGGTCAGGAGGCATTCCCGGTAGCTCATCAGGAAAGACATCGGGGTATTCGCATACTACCGGCACTTGCTCCAATCCAACTTCAGACAGCTTGACTTGGGAGGCTTGAGCGGGGGAGGGTTGGAGGCAAAGTTAACTTCGACTCCTTGGTCATTGGTCACAGTGACAGTCCGGTTGGCACAATCTAACAAGCCTTGGTGCTTGATGAGCCAATCCATTCCTAAGATCACATCCAAGCCTTGCAATCTTAAGATGATAAGGTCTGCTAGGAAGTCTACCCCATTAATGACAATCCCGACTTCTTTACATCCTATCTTGGCTCTCATCTCTCGTCAGGGGTTATTACCACCATAGGGTTATTCAGGGTGTAGGGGTCATGCCACTTTTTAATGCAAACTTTTGGGTGACAAATGAATGCGTGGCTCGTAATCAAAGAAAAGCGATTCTTGGTGCCGAGTTGACAAGGCATTACCCAGCAAGGCGTCCGGTCTTCACTGGCTTCTTCTGCCGTGACATGATTCACACGACCCCTGCCATTGTTAGGCGGGTTGCGGGAAGCTTGGTTCCTTGGTGGCATCCCACGACCTTGTGATGGGTTCTGCGCATTGGGGCGCGGAGCATCGGGCTTCTTGTTGGGGGCACACCCTTGAGATGTGTCCTGACTGACCACATCCAAAGCAAGTGACTTGGTTTGGGTTGTTGGTCTTGTTGCCACCGATGTTATTGGGGTTGTTGTAAGCTGGCACGGGGTTGGAGTACCGCTGAGGTGGATAGTTGGTGCGGGGTGCAGGAGCTCTTGGCTGCTAATAGGTTGGCCTGACTGGGGCTGGCTGCCATTGGCGAGGCTTCTGGTTGCTGGAGCTACCCTTGCTGATCATCTTGCGCTTATGGGTATCATCCAAAGCATGTCGCTTGTCTTCAAGCATGAGTGCCTTGTTCACCAGATCAGGAAAGGTTGGGCAGTCACACACAACAAGCGAGTACTGTAGAGTCTGGTTAAGGCCTTCCATGAAGCGCTCTCTTTTGGCGGCATCAGTGCTGACATCCTCAGGGGCATACCTTGAGAGAACACTGAACTTCTGCATGTACTCCTTGACAGTGCTGCCTCCTTGCTTCAGGGCTCGGAATTCACGCTTCTTGATGGCCATAATCCCAGAAGGAATGTGGGCCTTGCGGAATTCTGCCTTGAAGTCATTCCAAGTGATGTTTTGCCCCGCATGCATGACCTTGAATCCATCCCACCAAGCTCTGGCAGTTCCCGAGACAAGGCAGCATAAGCCACCCTCTCACGGTCTTCAGTGCAGTCGACTAGTTACAACAGATCCTCAATGGTGCGGACCCAATCATCTGCATCCAGGGGTTCTGCAGTCTCGATGAAGGTGGGCGGTGCATGCTTCTTGAACTCTGCCAACGTGGAACATCCATTGCCGTTCCCCGCCGGGTGGCGATTGACAGCTTGAGCAATCATCTGGAGGGCTGCAGTGTTGGCTTGGCGTTCCTCTCGGAAGGCCTGGAGAAGCTGAGTTATGTCCATGTTTGGAGGTGGTGGTGGTGGTGGAGCTTGTCCTTGGGTTTTGTCCTGAGTGGCTCCTGCTCCAGCTTCTTCTTCTTTGGGTAGAGAGTACCAAGATGCGATGTTACAACAGGCATCCTGTTGGAGCGGTCAATGGCTCATGAGGGCAAACAATATAGATGGGGTGCCTAGTAAGGGGGTGGGCGTGACACAATTTTAAGTTAAACAAGGGCCAGAAGGCCAAACTCATACATTAAAACCAAATGGGGAATGTAGTCATTTACAAGTTCCCAAAGGGAAAGTACAACTTCATCAAAGCAAGTTGAAAGCAAGCACAACACAACATGGTTTCATTTGAACCCTTACACGGACTCGACTTCGCATAAGGGGTACACGACCTATCCTACCTTAAGGGTTACAGACCGGCCTACCCTAGTCCTGAACGGTGTCTAAGTGGTGGAATGCTCGATCACAGATTCCCGGCTCCTCCGGGTCTTCCTCCTCACCTTCATCATCTCGATATCTTCGTCACTTGAGGGAGTGGGGGAGTGGAGGAGCTGAACACGGCCGCTTCGCCCGGTGGCACCGTGAAGAGGTTATGCGATACTCCTTCGCCATCATGGCCGAGGTGATCCCTTGGCATGCGTGACCTGTGGGGGTCGCCCACCTCGATAGGCTACAACGGGCTGTCCAGGGGGTGCACCATCCTTCTTGATCCTGTCTGCCTTTGTCTGAGCTAGGCGGAGGAGTTCCTTGGTCTTGCGGAGTTCCTTCCGAAGCTCCATCGACTCCGAGGCTAGGTGCTGTGCCAGGCTGTCGGCACACAAGCTGAAGTAGGTCTGGAAGCGAAGAGAAAGTCCTTCGTCCATGGGTGGGGCTGGTGCGCTGCTCTCGTCATCTCCTTCCTTACGATAAGGCAGGTAACGAGTGGCTGGCTCACTTGCCATCTCGGGCAGAAGATCCCAAAGGCGAGTCAGTGCCTTGAGGGCAGCAGTCTCAACAGCGAGAAGCAGGGTCGCCATTTGGGGTCCCTCAAAGAACCAGCTCGTCGGGGCGTCGTTCGCCCTCACGACTACCTCCACGTGATACTCCTTCTTAGTACTGTTGATCCAGTGCTCGTGGTAGGAGAAGGTGGGGGCTCGAGTAAACTGACACTTCTTGAGGCTATCCTCGAGAAGTACGGGAAACCCGGTGGTCAGGAGGTCCTCGGGTACAACGGCCATCTACAAAAGTGGAAGGGAAAGGGTCAATAGAGGAAATGAGACCTATGTTTAGGACATTTTTAGAAAACGTAGGTACATAGGCAATTTTTTGTAGATAGTCTCACTCTAACTAACGTCCATGCTAACTAAGGCTTCCCTACGGTCGGGATGGCTCGATACCCGACTCTGTGGGGACCCCGACTCATAAGTCGTGATCACCGAATGCACGTGTCTGATGATCCCGAGATCGATGCTCACTTGAACACCACGTAAGCAGAATAACAATAGTCTTACATCCATACATATCGTCTTACACAAATTATGACCATTATGGTCAAGTCTTACATTGATAAAGCCTTCAGGGCTGAACATCTAATGAAACACAAGCAGCGGAAATCCTTGTCGATAAGTAGAACCCATGCCATCTGCCTTAACCCTCTGTGCATTCTCGACTGGAAGCGTCCTAGTTCGCATGTTCGTCTCCAAAGAACTCTTCTTCGAACTCCGGTTCTTCCATGCCTGGCCAATTAAATAACCAGTGGCAAGCCAATGAGTACTTTGAATGTACTCGCAAGCAACCCACGATTTGGTTCAATGTAACAATGCAATAGCACAACGAGTAAGCACCCTAGCATCAAGCTAGTAAGATGTCCTATCAACTTGTGATATATGCATCAATAAAACATGGGTAACCTCGAGAACAGGTTACAGATATCAACATAAATAGGGTTGAATCAATGTCATGTCATTCATCATGTCAAGTCTCCACCTTGACACAACTAGTTCCTTTCCACACACACATGCATCGTGATTTGTAAAATTTATGGAAATAGTTTAAGTAGCACCTCCCAACTGTCCATGACCGTGGACACGGCTATTCGAATAGTTTGACACTCTGCAGAGGTTGCGCACTTTACCCACAAGATCCGGAAGCTTTACGTGTCATCCACGATCCCGATACCTCAAGCACTCGGGGGAAGCACCCGGTCATTACCTTTCCCTAGACGACACTAACATAGGGTCCACTCGTTGATACACGGACCTCGTGTATAAGCAAAAGATCGTGGGACTCTGCCCTTCACATTACTTCGCATACACGAAGGGACAGACGGTGTGTCCGGTGCCCTGTGAAAACAGTCATGGCCGCCGATCAAAGCACGACCCCGTCCCAAGAGTGACCTCAAGTCACCCCCGTCACTAGTAATGTGGGCACCATGCTAGTATCAGACTAAGTAATCAATAATGCCCCGTCCCATTAGGGGTAGAGTGGTTGCACATGTTTGGTTCGGACGGTAATCACACCTAAATCTAATTCATCACTTTACACACACACCAAAATCTCTCTTTGGTACACCACTTCTTCCTCAAGTGATGACCTTAGTTCAACATCTCCCAAGGGCATTAGGGGCACCCGATGGGGTTTTCAAAAGAACGTAACCATGAAGAGTTCATGATACACATGCATAATTATGCATCAACTAGTTTCTTGAAAATGCAATCATGAACAATGTAAAGTCATTAGTAGGGGTATGCATCATGTGGTGGTTCACAACAAGTTTACCATCGTCATATTTCATCATCATGCAATCGGGAAAAAGGGTACCGATGAATAAGAGGGGTGTCATGGTCAAAGGGTTGCTTGCCTTGATTGGCTTGTTCTTCGAGGTCTTCAAATCCTTCTTCTCCTTCTCCTTCAGCAACTTCGTAAAATACGGGATCTAAACGTCGCAAGAAAATAACGGAAAAATAAGACAATAATAAAAACAGGAAAGTCAAAGTGCTCAGAAAAATGTCAACTTATTTTTGTTAAATACTAGGGTGAAAACTAAGAAGGGGAAAATTCTTAGTTTTAGATTTGGAGTAGCAGAATAGGAGAAATGGATTTACAAAGGTATATTTAAATGCTTAAAATCACATTTAAATATTTACAGTGAAGAAAAGGTTGTCGGATTTGAATGAAAGTTGCACCATTAAATAGGTGGGATTTTTACAAGAATTTAGGAACTGGAATTATTTCATTTGGATAGATATTTAAATCTGTGGAATTTTTGGAAACTTCACAGAAAAACAAAAAGAAAAGTGGCACTGTGCCACTGGGCCAGAAAGGCCTCAGTGGAGCAGGCCCACAGGGAACTCAGCCCGCGCGAGGCCGCCTCGTCGAAAGCGTAAAGGCGGAATATGCCTTCAGCCGACGCAGCGAACTGCACAGCAGCAGCGTCGTTTAAACTGACGGGGGTCCCACAGTCGTATGCGTGAGGTCGACGGACGGGGCCCACGGCCGTCGTCGTCTACCTCCGTCCAGAGGCAACGGCGAGCTCGCCGGCGGCGATATAGCGCACGGGGGGTGCGTGGGTGGTACCGTTGGACTCGGGGGGGATGTCGCCGTTCGGGTGGTGGTGGAGATGGTCGCTGGAGCAGTCTGGTTCGCCGGCTACGAGGTCACCCGGCGGAGGTGCTTCGGGCGTCAATGGTTCCGGCTGTTCCCGGCTGCGAAAAGAGTGGGGAAGAGAGGGGAAAGTGTCAGCGTGACCGCGCGGTTCAGATCGAGACAAAACGGGGGTGGAGGAGGCTTGTACCGCGCGAACGCCGACGAGCCGAGGCGGCGGGGCTCGAGCTTGATCTCGAGCTCGAGCGGCTCTGGAGACCAATGGGTGGTGTGGGAGGTGGATTAGAAGTGTGGGGGAGCGACAGGGGGCGAGAGAGAGGCTCGGGGTCGCCTTTTATAGGCTGGTCGAGGTCCACCGTGGGTGCGGCCTACGGGTTCCCGCGGGATCAGCTTGGGTGGCCGTTAGATAGGAAATGGAGGGCTCAGGGGTGTTTGTGGGAGTGGTGTAGGGTGCCAGGGAGGGAGAGGAGGAGCGGGACGAGCTGTACGCGGGCCACAGGAGTGGCGCGAGCATTGGCCAAGCGGGGCGGCTCTCTGGCGCGAGCTGCAGGAGAGAGAGAAGGGCGAGGGAGCAAGTGGGCGGCCTGCTGGCGTAGATCGGACGTCGAGGGGCATCGACTGGCGCGCGGGGGAGGCTCGAGGTGGCCGGGAGATGCGGTGTCAACGGTCGGGTGCCCTGCCAGGCGCTCCAGAGCGCGACTTTGGCCGGCATCCGCGGTTTTCCCGCATCCGCGCGTGTCCTCTAGTGTCTGGGGGCTGCAGGGGGTGTGGGCAAAAGCTGGGGAGAGCCTTGGATGCTCTGGAAAGCTGAGGGGAGAGAACGAGGCTGAGCGAGAGGGAGGAATCTGCTGTCCAAAGAAGAAAAATGGGGTTCTCTCCTCCTTCATCATTGCTTCCTCGGGCAGAAAAGCATCCAGGTGCTAGAGGGGAACTAGGATGGGTTGTGGTAAAAAGTGGAGCACAAGGAGATTAGGGGAAGAGCCTGGAATTTGCATTTTGAAATTCTGCCAGAAGGTGTTTGATGTAGGTTTGGGCAAGTATATGATTTCCATTGGTCATGAGACTCCACAGAGTGAAGTGGCACTTGTAATTAGGGCCTTCCTCCCATTTTGAGCTCATTTGGGCAAAGTTGCCAATGCAACTTTTGTAAACCCTAGAAATTAGCAAAAATGGACTTGTGTAGATTTAGTTGAGCAAATCACTTCTCCTTGATGCACAACTTGGTGTGGTGGCCTTATTTGGTCATGTGAACATGCTCACCAAAGTTGGGGTCAAGGAGAGAAAGTTGGTAGTACAAAGTTGTTCAAATATGATTCTGGTCAGAGAGGGTTTTGTGGCATTTTGGTGAACCAAAATGACTTCAAATGACATGAGGCTTTGCAAGGTGATCACAATATCCATTTGTGACTTGCTGGATTTTCCTTGGATTTTTATGCAAATTTTTCCTGTAGAAATATTTCAAATCCTTGAAATGGGCTGAAATGGTTTTGGGAGGTTTTGTCCAATATTTTGATCATGACCAAATGTTGAAATTCTTATATATGGGAAATATATGCCCACTGAGTTTCCCTGATTTTTGTCAAATATTTTTAAAACAATAAAAATAATTTTTCCCTATTAAAGAACATTTCTGGCCTTAAGAAAAAGCTTTTAAATAAAATAGCAAAATAGCTTTTAAAATTATGTTTTTGTGGTTTATGGGAGTCCTATATCTAATAGGATTCAAATATACCTTTTGAAAGATTTTTTACACCCCAAATCAAGCACATGCAGTGTAATTCTTAATTCAGGGGTTTTTGAAAAACTAATTTTTGAAAATACTATTTGGCCAAATTATTTTTGTAAGAAAATACTATATTGCTCTATACACATGGCATGATCATTGGACAGAAGTTTGGGGCAAGGAGATGAAGTATAGAAGGTGAAGCTATGTTGACTTTGAAGAGCACTTGAAAATCACAGGGAGAAAACCAACTCCAAAATAAAAAGCCAAATAATGCAAAAGTTTTTGTTGGTTCAAATTTTCATGCTTTATTAATGCAAATGAAATGTTACAAAACGCAGGGTGTGACAGACCTACCCCCCTTACAAGAATCTCGTCCCCGAGATTCCTAAGCTAGGCTTTAAAGAGATCTGAAACTCGGATCTAAGGTAGTCTTCACGTTCCCAGGTTGCTTCTGCTTCGGTGTGGTTGCTCCACTAGACCTTGAAGTACTTGATGGTGCGGCTTCGAGTACGTCGTTCTGCTTTGTCCAAAATTTGGATGGGCCTCTCATGGTAAGTCAAATCAGGCTGAAGGTCAATGGCTTGGTGATCGACATCTTTGTAGAGATCGGGCTTGTGCGGAACTTGGAGACACTTAGGAGTTGTGACACGTGGAATCGTTGTGCACCTCGGATAGTTCAGGTGGTAGTTCCAGGTGATAAGCCACTTCCCTAAATCGTGCGGTGATCTTGAAAGGGCCAATAAATCTTGGTGAGAGCTTCCCCTTAACATGGAAACGCTTGGTTCCCTTGAGGGGTGTTACCCGTAGGTACACATGGTCTCCGACTAGGAAGTTCACCTGTCGGCGATGAGTGTCAGCATAGCTCTTCTGTCTTGACTTGGCGACCTTCAGGCGCTCCCTGACTAGCTGCACTTGCTCTTCTGCTTCGCGGAGAATATCTGGCCCAAAGACTAGTCCTTCTCCGGTCTCAGACCAATTGAGGGGTGTGCGACACTTGCGTCCATATAACACTTCGAATGGTGCAATCTGCAGGCTTGACTGATAACTGTTGTTGTAGGAGAACTCGGCGGGAGGGAGACAGTCTTCCCACTTAGCCCCATATGCTAGGACACAGGCTCGGAGCATGTCTTCGAGAATTTGATTTAATCGTTATGTCTGGTCTCCGGTCTGTGGGTGGAAAGCAGTGCTGAAAGACAACTTGGTTCCCAAGGCCTCTTGGAACTTTTTCCAAAATCTCGAGGTAAACTGGGTTCCTCGATCTGACACAATCTCCTTAGGAACACCATGAAGACTTACGATTCTGTTGATGTATAGAGTCGCTAGCTGGTTGCCATCATAGGTAGTCTTAACAGGAATGAAATGAGCTACTTTAGTCAAATGGTCGACTATAACCCAGATGGAGTCATGATCCTTATTTGACCTAGGTAACCCAGTGATGAAATCCATTCCGACTTTATCCCATTTCCACTCGGGAACTTTGAGTGGTTGGAGCAATCCAGCAGGTCGCTGATGTTCGGCCTTGACCCTTTGGCATATATCACACTTTGCAACATAGGTGGCAATCTCCCTTTTCATCCCGTGCCACCACAATCTTTCTTTCAGGTCTTGATACATCTTCGTCCCTCCAGGATGGATGGAATACGGGGCGTCATGAGCTTCTTGCAAGATTAGAATCTTGAGCTCATTCTTGTTGGCACGCAAATGCGATTCCTAAACCACACAACTCCTTGCTCATCTTCTGAGAAATTTGGGGCTTTGCCCTCCTTGATCTTCCTCTTGATGCCTTCAATACTCTCGTGTCCCTTCTGAGCTTCCTTAACATCATCCATTAGGGTAGGCTTGACTTCAAGGTTGGCTAAGAATCCTGGTGCAACCAGTTCTAATCCGAAGCCTTCAAGTTCTTAATATAAGGCGAGTAGTCTTTCCTTACTCAAAGCGTTCAAGGAACAAGCCTTTCTACTTAAGGCATCTGCTACCACATTAGCCTTCCCAGGGTGGTGTTGAAAACTGAGGTCGTAATCCTTGATCAACTCTAGCCATCTTCTCTGCCTCATGTTCAATTCTTTCTGAGTGAAAATATACTTCAGACTTTTGTGATCCGTGTATATCTCACATCGCTTCCCTAGAAGGTAATGTCGACAGGTCTTCAGGGCCTGAACCACTGCGGCCAACTCAAGATCATGAGTAGCATAGTTCTCTTCATGAGACCGTAGTTGCCTTGAAAGGTAAGCTACGACTCTGCCCTCTTGCATCAGAACACTTCCAGTCCGGTTCTCGACACATCACAATATATCACAAATTCCTTGTGAATATCAGGTGTCGCCAGCACTGGGGCGGTGGTTAAACTCTTCTTTAGCTCCTGGAAGCTCTCTTCACATTTCGGTGTCCACTCAAACTTCTTGTCCTTCTTCAGGAGCTGGGTCATAGGTCGGGCAATGCTTGAAAATCCTTCAACGAACTTGCAATAATATCCTGCGAGTCCGAGGAAGCTTCTGACTTCCTTCACATTGCTCAGGGTTTGCCATTCAGTCACGGCTTGGATCTTGGTGGGATCCACTGACAACCCTTCGACATTCAATACATGACCCAAGAATCCAACCTCATGCAGCCAAAATTCACACTTGCTGAATTTGGCGTACAGTTGGTGCTCTCGAAGCTTGTCTAGGACCATCCTCAAGTGTTGCTCGTGCTCTTCTTCCGTCTTCGAGAAGACAAGAATGTCATCAATGAAGACGACGACAAACTTGTCCAAATATTCCATGGACACCTTATTCATGAGTTACATGAAGTAATCTGGGGCATTGGTAAATCCAAAGGACATGACCGTGCACTCATACAGGCCATATCTGGTTACAAATGCCGTCTTCGGAATATCTTGGGGTCTTATTTTCAGCTGGTAGTACCCAGATCTGAGGTCGATCTTGGAGAACACCTTGGCCCCATTGAGTTGATCAAACAGATCTTCAATCTTGGGAAGTGGATACTTATTCTTGATTGTAACTTCATTGAGGGAGCGATAGTCAATGCACAAGCGGATGGTACTGTCCTTCTTTGCCACAAACAGAATAGGAGATCCCCAAGGGGACGCACTAGGGCGGATAAATCCCTTCCTCAACTGCTCTTCCAGTTGTTTCTTCAACTCCGCTAACTCTTCCGATCCCATTCTATATGGCTTCTTGTAGATGGGTCCCGCTTTCGGCAGGAGCTCGATGATGAACTCAATGTCTCGGTCGGGAGGCATTCCGGTAGCTCATCAGGAAAGACATCGGGGTATTCGCAAACTACAGGCACTTGCTCCAATCCAACTTCAGTCAGACAGTTGACTTGGGAGGCTTGAGCAGGGGAGGGGTTGGAGGCAAACTTAACTTCGACTCCTTGGTCATTGGTCACAGTGACAGTCCGGTTGGCACAATCTAACAAGCCTTGGTGCTTGATGAGCCAATCCATTCCTAAGATCACATCCAAACCTTGCAATCTTAAGATGATAAGGTCTGCTAGGAAGTCTACCCCATTAATGACAATCCCGACTCCTTTACATCCTATCTTGGCTCTCATCTCTGCTTCGGGGGTTATTACCACCATAGGGTTATTCAAGGGTGTAGGGGTCATGCCACTTTTTAATGCAAACTTTTGGGTGACAAATGAATGCGTGGCTCCAAAATCAAACAAAACAGTTGCGGGTGCTGAGTTGACAAGGAACGTACCCAGCCGACGTCCGGTCTTCCTGGGCTTCTTCTGCCGTGACATGATTCACACGACCCCTGCCATTGTTAGGCGGGTTGCAGGGAGCTTGGTTCCTTGGTGGCATCCCACGACCTTGTGATGGGTTCTGCGCATTGGGGCGCGGAGCATCTGGCTTCTTGTTGGGGGCACACCCTTGAGATGTGTCCTGACTTACCACATCCAAAGCAAGTGACTTGGTTTGGGTTGTTGGTCTTGTTGCCACCGATGTTATTGGGGTTGTTGTAAGCTGGCACAGGGTTGGAGTACTGCTGAGGTGGATAGTTGGTGCAGGTGCAGGAGCTCTTGGTTCTTTGATAGGTTGGCTTTGACTGGCTGGCTGCCATTGGCGAGGCTTCTGGTTGCTGGAGCTACCCTTGCTGATCATCTTGCGCTTACGGGTATCATCCAAAGCACGTCGCTTGTCTTCAAGCATGAGTGCCTTGTTCACCAGATCAGGAAAGGTTGGGCAGTCACACACAACAAGCGAGTACTGTAGAGTCTGGTTAAGGCCTTCCATGAAGCGCTCTCTTTTGGCAGCATCAGTGCTGACATCCTCAGGGGCATACCTTGAGAGAACACTGAACTTCTGCATGTACTCCTTGACAGTGCTACCTCCTTGCTTCAGGGCTAGGAATTCACGCTTCTTGATGGCCATAATCCCAGAAGGAATGTGGGCCTTGCGGAATTCTGCCTTGAAGTCATTCCAAGTGATGTTTTGCCCCGCATGCATGACCTTGAATCCATCCCACCAAGCTCTGGCGGTTCCCAAGGGCAGGCAGCATAAGCCACCCTCTCACGGTCTTCAGTGCAGCCGACTAGTTACAACAGATCCTCAATGGTGCGGACCCAATCATCTGCATCCAGGGGTTCTGCAGTCTCGATGAAGGTGGGCGGTGCATGCTTCTTGAACTCTGCCAACATGGAACGTCCATTGCCGTTCCCCGCCGGCTGGCGATTGGCAGCTTGAGCAATCATCTGGAGGGCTGCAGTGTTGGCTTGGCGTTCCTCTCGGAAGGCCTGGAGAAGCTGAGTTATGTCCATGTTTGGAGTTGGTGGTGGTGGTGGAGCTTGTCCTTGGGTTTGGTCCTGAGTGGCTCCTGCTCCGGCTTCTTGCTGCTGGGTAGAGGTACCAGTACGTGTTACAACAGGCATCCTGTTGGAGCGGTCAATGGCTCATGAGGGAAAACAATATAGATGGGGTGCCTAGTAAGGGGGTGGGCGTGACACAATTTTAAGTTAAACAAGGGCCAGAAGTCCAAACTCATACATTAAAACCAAATGGGGAATGTAGTCGTTTACAAGTTCCCAAAGGGAAAGTACGACTTCATCAAAGCAAGTTGAAAGCAAGCACAACACAACATGGTTTCATTTGAACCCTTACACGGACTCGACTTCGCATAAGGGGTACACGACCTATCCTACCTTAAGGGTTACAGACCGGCCTACCCTAGTCCCTGAGCGGTGTCTAAGTGGTGGAATGCTCGGTCGTATTCCGGCTCCTCTGGGTCTTCCTCCTCACCTTCATCTGTCTCAGTATCTTCGTCACTTGAGGGAGTGGGGGAGTGGAGGAGCTGAACACGGCGCTGCTTCGCCGGTGGCACCGTGAAGAGGTTGCGATACTCCTTCGCCGTCATACGGCGCGGCTGAGGTGATCCCTTGGCATGCGTGACCTGTGGGGGTCGCCCGCCTCGATAGGCTACAACGGGCTGTCCAGGGGGTGCACCATCCTTCTTGATCCTGTCCGCCTTTGTTTGAGCTAAGCGGAGGAGTTCCTTGGTCTCGCGGAGTTCCTTCCGAAGCTCCATCGACTCCGAGGCTAGGTGATGTGCCAGGCTGTCGGCACACAAGCTGAAGTAGGTCTGAAAGCGGAGAGAAAGTCCTTCGTCCATGGGTGGGGCTGGTGCGCTGCTCTCGTCATCTCCTTCCTTACGATAAGGCAGGTAACGAGTGGCTGGGTCACTTGCCATCTCGGGCAGAAGATCCCGGCGAAGTCACGCCTTGAGGGCAGCAGCCTCAACAATGAGAAGCGGGGTCGCCATCTGGGGTCCCTCAAAGAACCAGCTCGTCGGGCGTCGTTCGCCCTCACGACTACATCCACGTGATACTCCTTCTTAATCTGTTGATCCGATTGCTCGTGGTAGGAGAAGGTGGGGGCTCGAGTAAACTGACACTTCTTGAGGCTATCCTCGAGAAGAACGGGAAACCTGGTGGTCAGGAGGTCCTCGGGTACAACGGCCATCTACAAAAGTGGAAGGGAAAGGGTCAATAGAGGAAATAAGACCTATGTTTAGGACATTTTTAGAAAACGTAGGTGCATAGGCAATTTTTTGTAGATAGTCTCACTCTAACTAACGTCCATGCTAACTAAGGCTTCCTATAGTCAGGATGGCTCTGATACCAGCTCTGTGGGGACCCCGACTCATAAGTCGTGATCACCGAATGCACGTGTCTGATGATCCCAGAGATCAATGCTCATTGAACACACAGAAGCTGAATAACAATAGTCTTACATCCATACATACCGTCTTACACAAATTATGACCATTATGGTCAAGTCTTACGTTCATAAAGCCTTAAGGGCTGAACATCAAATGAAACACAAGCAGCGGAAATCTTCGTCGATAAGTAGAACCCATGCCATCTGCCTTAACCCTATAGGCATTACATTTGGAAAACGTCCTAGTTCGCATGTTCGTCTCCAAAGAACTCTTCTTCGAACTCCGGTTCTTCCATGCCTGGCCAATTAAATAACCAGTGGCAATCCAATGAGTACTTTGAATGTACTCGCAAGCAACCCACAATTTGGTTCAATGTAACAATGCAATAGCTCAACAAGTAAGCACCCTAGCATCAAGCTAGTAAGATGTCCTATCAACTTGTGAGATATGCATCAATGAAACATGGGTAACCTCGAGAACAGGTTACGGATATCAACATAAATAGGGTTTAATCGATGTCATGTCATTCATCATGTCAAGTCACCTTGACATAACTAGTTCCTTTCCACACACACATGCATCGTGATTTGTAAAATCTATGGACATAGTTTAAGTAGCACCTCCCAACTGTCCATGACCGTGGACACGGCTATTCGAATAGTTTGACACACTGCAGAGGTTGCACACTTTACCCACAAGATCCGGGAAGCTTTTGTGTCATCCACGATCCCGCAGTACCTCAAGTACTCAGGGGAAGCACCCGGTCATTACCTTTCCCTAGAAGACACTAACATAGGGTCCACTCGTTGATACACGGCCGTCGTGTATAAGCAAAAGATCATGGGACTCTGCCCTTCACATTACTTCGCATACACGAAGGGACCAACGGTGTGTCCGGTGCCCTGTGAAAACAGTCATGGCCGCCGATCCAAGCATGACCCCGTCCCAAGAGTGACCTCAAGTCACCCCAGTCACTAGTAATGTGGGCACCATGCTAGTATCAGCCTAAGTAATCAATAATGCCCCGTCCCATAAGGGGTAGAGTGGTTGCACATGTTTGGTTGGGACGGTAATCACACCTAAATATAATCCATCACTTTACACACACACCAAAAGCTATCTTTGGTACACCACTTCTTCCTCAAGTGATGACCTTAGTTCAACATCTCCCAAGGGCATTAGGGGCACCTGATGGGCTTTTCAAAAGAACGTAACCATGAAGAGTTCATGATACACATGCATCATTATGCATCAACTAGTTTCTTGAAAATGCAATCATGAACAATGTAAAGTCATGAGTAGGGGTATGCATCATGTGGTGGTTCACAACAAGTTTACCATCGTCATATTTCATCATCATGCAATCGGGAAAAAGTACCGATGAACAAGAGGGGTGTCATGGTCAAAGGGCTGCTTGCCTTGATTGGCTTGTTCTTGAGGTCTTCAAATCCTTCTCCTCCTTCACCTTGACAACCGTCAAATCACGGGATCTAAAGCGTCGCAAGAAAATAACGGAAAAAATAAGACAATAATAAAAAGCAGGAAAGTCAAAGTGCTCGAGAAAAATGTCAACTTATTTTTGTTAAATACTAGGGTGAAAACTAAGAAGGGAAAATTCTTAGTTTTAGATTTGAAGTAGCAGAATAGGAGACATGGATTTACAAAGGTATATTTAAATGCTTAAAATCACATTTAAATATTTACAGTGAAGAAAAGGTTGTGGGATTTGAATGAAAGTTGCACCATTAAATATGTGGGATTTTTACAAGAATTTAGGAACTGGAATTATTTCATTTGGATAGATATTTAAATCTGTGGAATTTTTGAAAACTTCACAGAAAAAGAAAAAGAAAAGTGGTAGTGTGCCACTGGGCCAGAAAGGCCTCAGTGCAGCAGGCCCAGAGGGAACTCAGCCCGCGCGAGGCCGCCACGTCGAAGGCGTAAAGGCGGAATACGCCTTCACCGACGGCCTTAGCCGAACCGATGCAGCAGCGTGCGTTTTAAACCTGACGGGGGGGGTCCCACCCGTCAGGGCGTGAGGCTGACGGACAGGGCCCACGGCCGTCGTCGTCTACCTCCGTCTAGAGGCAACGGCGAGCTCGCCGGCAGCGATATAGCGCACGGGGGGATGCGTGGGTGGTACCGTTGGACTCGGGGGGATGTCGCCGTTCGGGTGGTGGTGGAGATGGTTGCTGGAGCAACCTGGTTCGCCGGCGACGAGGTCACCCGGCGGAGGTGCTTCGGGCGTCGATGGTTCCGGCCGTTCCCGGCTGCAAAAAGAGTGGGGAAGAGAGGGGAAAGTGTCAGCGTGGCCGCGCGGTTCCAGATCGAGAGAAAACGGGGGCGGAGGAGGCTTGTACCGCGCGAACGCCGACGAGCCGAGGCGGCGGGGCTCGAGCTCGAGCGGCTCTGTAGACCAATGGATGGTCTGGGAGGTGGATTAGAAGTGTGGGGGAGCCACAGGGGGCGAGAGAGAGGCTCGGGGTCGCCTTTTATAGTCTGGCCGAGGTCCACCGTGGGTACGGCCTACGGGTTCCCGCAGGATCGGCTCGGGTGGCCGTTAGAGAGGAAATGGAGGGCTCGGGGTTGTTCGTGGGAGTGGTGTAGGGTGCCAGGGAGGGAGAGCAGGAGCGAGACGAGCTGTACGTGGGCCACAGGAGTGGCGCGAGCATTGGCCGAGCGGGGCGGCGCTCTGGCGCGAGCTGCAGGAGAGAGAGAAGGGCGCTGGAGCAAGTGGGCGGCCTGCTGGCGTAGTGCGGACGTCGAGGGGCATCGACTGGCGCGCGGGGGAGGCTCGAGGTGGCCGAAAGACACGGCGCAATGGTCGGGTGCCCTGCCATGCGCTCCAGAGCGCGACTTTGGCCGGCATCCGCGGTTTTCCCGCATCCGCGCGTGTCCTCTAGTGTCTGGAGGCTCCAGGGGGTGTGGGCAAAAGCCGGGGAGAGCCTTGGATGCTCTGGAAAGCTGAGGAGAGAGAAGGAGGCTGAGAGAGAGGGAGGAATCTGCTGTCCAGAGAAGAAAAATGGGGTTCTCTCCTCCTTCATCATTGCTTCCTCGGGCAGAAAAGCATCCAGTGCTAGAGGGGAACTAGGATGGGTTGTGGTAAAAAGTGGAGCACAAGGAGATTAGGGAAGAGGCTGGAATTTGCATTTTGAAATTCTCGGGAAGGTGTTTGATGTAGGTTTGGGCAAGTATATGATTTCCATTGGTCATGAGACTCCACAGGGTGAAGTGGCACTTGTAATTAGGGCCTTCCTCCCATTTTGAGCTTATTTGGGCAAAGTTGCCAATGCAACTTTTGTAAACCCTAGAAATTAGCAGAAATGGACTTGTGTAGATTTAGTTGAGCAAATCACTTCTCCTTGATGCACCACTTGGTGTGGTGGCCTTATTTGGTCATGTGAACATGCTCACCAAAGTTGGGGTCAAGGAGAGAAAGTTGGTAGTACAAACTTGTTCAAATATTATTCTGGTCAGAGAGGGTTTTTTTGGGGCATTTTGGTGAACCAAAATGACTTCAAATGACATGAGGCTTTGCAAGGTGATCACAATATGCATTTGTGACTTGCTGGATTTTCCTTGGATTTTTATGAAAATATTTCCTGTAGAAACATTTCAAATCCTTGTAATGGGCTGAAATGGTTTTGGGAGGTTTTGTCCAATATTTTGATCATGACCAAATGTTGAAATTCTTATATATGGGAAATATATGCCCATTGAGTTTCCCTGATTTTTGTCAAATATTTTTAAAACAATAAAAATAATTTTTCCCTATTAAAGACCATTTCTGGCCTTAAGAAAAAGCTTTTAAGTAAAATAGGAAAATAGCTTTTAAAATTATGTTTTTGTGGTTTATGGGAGTCCTATATCTAATAGGATTCAAATATACCTTTTGAAAGATTTTTCACACCCCAAATCAAGCACATGCAGTGTAATTCTTAATTCAGGGGTTTTTGAAAAACTAATTTTTGAAAATACTATTTGGCCAAATTATTTTCGTAAGAAAATACTATATACACATGGCATGATCATTGGACAGAAGTTTGGGGCAAGGAGATGAAGTATAGAAGGTGAAGCTATGTTGACTTTGAAGAGCACTTGAAAATCACAGGGAGAAAACCAACTCCAAAATAAAAAGCCAAATAATGCAAAAGTTTTTGTTGGTCCAAATTTTCATGCTTTATTAATGCAAATGAAATGTTACAAAATGCAGGGTGTGACACGGAGGGCTTTGGGGAGCCATACGGCTGCTTTCTGGCCCTGCCGGATTCGGAGAAACCCTCCGTGATGAAACTTCAGGGTCGCCCGCCTCGCAAGGCGGTACGGCAGGGGGAGGCATTCCGCTCTGCATCATCTCCGGACGAAGATCCCCTGAAGATGAGCTCTGCTGAGAAGGGCTGAGATCCGAACTACAAGGTAAAAATTCAGTTATCTTTCTCAGGAATATAATAGGGATGTCTCTTATTTTAAAAACTACCCTCTCTACTTACGGCTCGCTGGAGGGCTGATCCCCTTGAGGGCACACTACGGTCGAGGCACCTCCTGGCGCAGGACCGTCTGACGAAGATTTCTTCCCCCGCTTTGGGACCATGATCTCCGGGTCTTCAGAGGCGGTCCTCTTCTTTCCCTGGATGGAGGGATTCTTGATTCCTCCTTTCCTGACAGCCTCCTTCAGGGAGACGGTAGCTTCCTTGTTCCCCCTTCGCCTTCTTCCAAAGGCGCAACCTCCAGCATCCTGGTTAACACGGGATCCGGCGTGGTCTCGGGGAGGGGGGCTGGACACCTGATTAGCTTTGCTTTCTCTATCCACTCCTATTTAAAGGGGCAGCTCTTTTAAGGGTAATTTTATGATGAATATACGGATAGCGTGTCCGGGTACAGGGCTTCTTACTTGAGTATCCGGGCGATTGCAGCTTAGACCTGCATCCTCGGTTAAGTCCGGACACATTGCTTGTGACCCGAAGAACAATTTGTACATCTCCATGGGCGTCGCGCCCGTGAAGTGTTGGAGAGCTCGTGGTCCCTCCGGATTAAACTCCCACAGACGAAGGGGGCGGCGTTTGTAGGGCAAAGTGCGGCGAATCAACATGACCTGCGTCACTACAGCCAGGTTGATGTCTCTTTCCAGGAGATCTTGAATGCGACCCTACAACAAGGGCACGTCCTTGGACGGCCCCCAGTCGAGCCCTTTATTGACCCATGACGCCAGCCGCGGGGGAGGACCCGAGCGAAAGGCAGGTTGCGCCACCCACTTGGTGCCCCTGGGAGCTGTGATATAAAACCACTCTCGTTGCCATAAGTTGAACTCCTCTTGAAAAGAGCCCTCGGGCCATGGAGCATCAACATTCTTTCTTATAACAGCCCCTCCGCACTCCGCTTGCTGCCCCTTGATCATCTTCGGCTCCACTTTGAAGTTCTTAAGCCACAATCTGAAGTGAGGAGTAATGCGGAGGAAGGCTTCGCGTACGTCAATGAACGATGAGATGTGGAGGATGGACTCTGGATCCAACTCGTGAAATTCCAACCCATAATAAAACATGAGCCCCTTCACGAAGGGGTCCGTCGGGAAGCCTAACCCCCGAAGGAAGTGAGACGCGAACACCACGCTCTCACCAGGCTTGGGAGTGGGAATAACCTGCCCTTGAGCAGGCAGCCTATGCAAAATTTCGCCAGTTAAGTATCTGGCGTCTCTTAGCTTTAGCACGTCTTCTTCCGTAATGGAGGAAGGCATCCACCGGCCTTGAAGGTCGGAGCCGGACATCATCAAAGGTCCGAAGCGCCTGAATCTGGAGCTTTGGGTGTTGGAACTCGAGGCGAGGGGCGGATTTGATTGAGATTGAAAGAAAGGAGTAGAGCCTTGGTCTCTTTATAAAGAGGTTGAATACCAAGAGCCCTCCCCGTGACCGTTTGGGACTCGCCTTCGATAGAGGAGATGTGCCAACGGGCACGATTGGCTTACCCACGCCCGTATTGATGAGAATCCCGGAATAAGGGGACACGATCTCTGCTTTGCCAAGACGTGCCAAGGAAACCGCCTCGCTAAACGCGCTGAGGTGGGACAGTAAAAATGATTGAATAAAGGCTTGGCGTGGTGTGATGTCACACTGCGGAATACGTCGAGATATTGGATTTGTGCAAATATTATTCTCTCTACGGTGGTATGTGGAAATTATTTTGCAGAGCCGGACACTATCCTTGTGTTCAAAATCTTCTATGAAGTATTCGGAGGAGGAACCCGCCTTGCAATGCCGTAGACAAATTGCGCGCCGGACCCTCGTCATTCAAGCCTGGTTCAGCGGCTACTGAGGGAGTCCTGGATTAGGGGGTTTCCGGATGGCCGGACTATGACCTTTGGCCGGACTCCTGGACTATGAAGATACAAGATTGAAGACTTCGTCCCGTGTCCGAATGGGACTTTCCTTGGCGTGGAAGGCAAGCTTGGCGATACGGATATGTAGATCTCCTCCCATTGTAACCGACTCTGTGTAACCCTAACCCTCTCCGGTGTCTATATAAACCAGGGGGTTTTAGTCCGTAGGACGAACAACAATCATACCATAGGCTGGCTTATAGGGTTTAGCCTCTCTGATCTCGTGGTAGATCTACTCTTGTAGTACCCATATCATCAATATTAATCAAGCAGGAGTAGGGTTTTACCTCCATCGAGAGGGCTCGAACCTGGGTAAAAACATCGTGTCCCTTGTCTCCTGTTACCATCCGCCTAGACGCACAGTTCGGGGCCCCCTACCCGAGATCCGCCGGTTTTGACACCGACACAAGCTGCATTGTGCGGCGAGCTAAAGCTTACAAAGTCCACGAGGGAAAGCTTTATAAGAAAAGTACCACCGGAGTCCTTCAAAGGTGCATCTCCGAAGAGGAAGGGCGGAAGCTTCTGGCAGAAATCCATGCCGGACTCGGTGGCCACCACGCCGCAGCCCGGGCCCTCGTAAGTAAGGCCTTCCGTACAGGATTATATTGGCTGACGGCCCGGGCGGATGCTCAGGACTTGGTCCAATGCTGCGTCGGTTGCTAGCTTTTTGCAAACCAAAGCCATATGCCGCCTGTTGCCCTACAAACAATCCTCATCACCTGGCCTTTCGTGATCTGGGGGCTGGACATGGTCGGACCCCTTAAAGGGGGAACCCATAAGAAAACATACTTACTGGTCATGGTGGATAAATTCACCAAACGGATAGGGGCCAAACCTGTTAAGACGGTCGTATCCGTACCGGTGATAGACTTCATATCCGGGCTTGTACAACGTTATGGCGTCCCCCACAACATCATCACTGACAACGGCACGAACATCACTGCCGACGAAGTAAAACTATGGTGCAGCAACATGGGCGTCAAGCTCGATTAAGCTTCCGTTTATCACCCACAAACTAGCAGTCAAGTCGAGTGAGCAAATGGTCTTATCATGAGTGGCATTAAACCCAGATTAGTGCGGTCCTTCAAGGAATCAAACACGCACTGGGTATAGGAGCTCGACTCCGTACTCTGGGGGCGGCGGGCCACGCCGAATCGCACTACCGGATACACACCGTTCTTCATGGTGTACGGCGCAGAGGCGGTTCTGCCCTGCGACATAATTCATGACTCACCTCGAGTGCACGTGTATGAAGAAAGAGAGGCCGAGCTAGATCGGCAGGACAGTTTGGACGCCCTCGAGGAGGAGCGTGACGTGGAAAAAGCGCGTTCCGCATTCTATCAGCAACAGGCTCGAAGATACCAAAGCAGAGAAGTACGAGCCAAAACTTATAACATTGGCAAGTTAGTTCTACGTCTGCCGAAGAAGAAAAAGGACAAGCTCAAGCCCAAATGGGAGGGTCCCTTCATTATCGACCAAGTTCTGACCGGCGGACCGTACCGTCTGCGGGATGCATCGAATAACCGACTTGAGCCAAACCCATGGAACGCTACCAGACTCCGAAGATTCTACGCCTAGCGCCGGACTCTATGTTTGTCTCCTTCCCCGGTCCATTTTTTGCATATACGTTATCTATCTTCTCTCTCTTTTTTCTTCTTTCTCCTCAAGGCCCAAAAGGCTAATTTGTGTCTCATCTACACAATCTTGATGCGCTAGCCATGCTCATTATACCTGGGGGCTTCTTGCACAGAAGCGTAACTATTTTATGGGCTTCATCCCCCGAACATGTGTTACTCTTCCGCATGTACCTTTTCTAGCCATGATATGCATCGATTTGACTTAAGTTTTGGCCAAGCTGGGTTGCCTGGCTCTTGTATTTATGCCCTACGTTCCCGTTAATTCGGCTAGGGCATAAGGGCAGCACCTCTGCGATTGTTACTGCCGGGTCATCCGGATGTGTACCTTAGACTGGTGAAGCCGAAAGCTAGCATTCTTAAGGAAATATTCGGTCGGTGAATAAAAGATGACTTTTTATTTTTTCCACTTGCCCCCAGATGTTTTTTCCCTGCGTCTCTTCTCGCAGTTTGGACATGCACATTAGGGCATGCGTACCCAGGGAAAGGAACCCTTAACGGAACTATTCTCCCTGGAAGATGTTTCATACTACCCATGTAATATAACATAACTAGTTGGGTACTTGTCTGTTCAAGCACTTATGACCCCTACGCCTGGTCGCCACGCATACCCCGGTTATTACATAACTGAGCGAGTATTCGGATACACTCCGGACTATTGGGTCCAGAGGTCGAAGCAAAAAGGTCTGCCATGACAAATGATTTACAATCCGGCTAGAGACATTCTACATGTAATTTAAATTACATAGTCACTTCGACTGTTTCAAGTCTCAGGGCTACTGCTATACATAATCATCAAATTTTCTTACCCGTATATCCTTTACATACTGATCCGTGGCTCTGGCAAGACCATTTTGAGCAGCACGGATGTACGCGTCTCCTGAGTTGAAGTCATTAAAAGCCTCTTGGGAGAAACAAGCGTCGCGGAGTACGGCCCGGCGACGTCTGTGATTCATGGCGCTCTCCACTTCGGAATTTGTGGCGGCTATTTTATCCGCATCCTCTGTCGGAGGAGCATCTGGCGGGTGCCCCGTGTTATCTTCCGCCTCTGTGTCCGGCCTCGGAGCCCGGCTAGTAGAGGCGTGATCGGCGATCTCTCCGGATATAGTCCGTGGCGCTTTTCTTCATTGAAACATGGGTATTACTGCGTTTTAAAATATGATGATCATGGAGTGAGGTTTTGTAAAATACCTCTGTCGGCGTCTCAGTCCGGATCGCCTTCCTTTTCAGCCCACAAAGTAAGATATTTGTTGCAAAAATGCGTAAAGGAAGGGTATAAAAAGCGGCGGCTTACCCAGCTCGGAGGGTTGTACATGGAGAATTCGTCCCGCGGCTTGATGCGAAGGAACTCCTCTTCTTCTCCCTTGTACAAGCCGTACAGTATTTTTGCTAGAGTGGCAATGGAGTCCGGCCCCTTACGACCATAGCGGGTGACATCATCTTCCCCGTTGTAGTCCCACATGGGGTGGCCTCGATATTGAAGTGGCTGCACCCCCCGCATAATGCATATTGACATAACCTCGGTTATGGTCAGTCCTGATTGAGCCAACACCTTTATCCGGCCCATCAGGTAAAAAACGTCTTTGTCCTCTTCCTCCTAAGGGCTTCGTGGTCGCCATCTTAGGCGCTTCTTTAAAGGGGCGTTATCAAACTCAGGAAGGCCGATCCGAATAGGATCCGGGAGGGGGACGTCCTCCATATAAAACCACTCTGAAGGCTACTCTTCGGACGTCTTCTTCGGGGTACCGGATAGGTATCCTCTCCCGGCGATGCGCCATATTTTGGCCCTGCCAACTTGATATATTGATCCCCCCTGAGTACGGGGCACAAGGCAGAATAGCTTCTTCCACAACGGGAAGTGAGCTTCGCAGCCCAGAAATAGCTCGCAAAGGGCTACATAACCAACGATGTGTAATATGGAGGCAGGGGTGAGATTATGCAACTGGAGGCCGTAAAACTCCAGGAGCCCTCGGAGGAACGGATTGATGGGAAATCTGACCCCCCCCCCTTAATAAATGAGGAACGAGGCATACCCGCTCCCCCTTGGAGGGGTTAGGAAAGCTCTCCGCCTACTCCACGCCATTGTAGGTGGCAAGCCCGGCTCGAACAGGGACCATGTATGCTGGAGGGAGGAATACCTGGATCTGTAGCTCCACTAGTTGATAGTGCGGGACGGAACACTTCTTCCAATCTCCAGGCTTAGGGCTACGAGAGCGAGATGAGGAGCTGTGCTGGCCGGCCATGTTGGGATGGATTTTTTCGGGCGCGCTCCAATGAATGCTCGCCGAGAGAGGATGGTGTGATTTGGATCTGAGGATCCCCGTCTCTTTAAACAGACAGTTTGTTCATGCAGCTGGGGTGGTAAATGTAAAAATGCCCTGGCCGCTCGCATTCGTTCGACACGTGGAAGATGGCCATTATTCGACGCGGAAGCCGAGCAACACAACATTTATGAGAAGTCGGACACTATTTAACATGTATTCAGAATTTGGAGAAGAACCCGCCTTGCAATGCCGAAGACAATCTACGCGCCGGACTCATCGTCATTGAAGCCTGGTTCAGGGGCTACTGTGGGAGTCCTGGTTTAGGGGGTATCTGGACAGCCGGACTATATCCTTTGGCCAGACTGTTGGACTATGAAGATACAAGATTGAAGACTTCGTCTCGTGTTCGGATGGGACTCTCCTTGGTGTGGAAGGCAAACTTGGCAATACGGATATGTAGATCTCCTCCCATTGTAACCGACTCTGTGTAACCCTAAGCCCCCTCCAGTGTCTATATAAACTGGAGGGTTTAGTCCGTAGGACAACAACAATCATACCATAGGCTAGCTTCTAGGGTTTAGCCTCTACGATCTCGTGGTAGATCAACTCTTGTACTGCTCATATCATCAAGATCAATCAAGTAGGAAGTAGGGTATTACCTCCATAGAGAGGGCCCGAACCTGGGTAAACATCGTGTCCCCTCCCTCCTGTTACCATCCGCCTTAGACGCACAGTTCGGGACCCCCTACCCGAGATCCGCCGGTTTTGACACCGACAGTGGTCCTCGTACTTTGTGCACTGCAGTTCCCTTACTAACTGCTCGTGTTTGGGTGCTTTGTGGTGGAGACGGTGCTGTGTCAACTGGAACTGGGTTACTATCTGCCGGGGTTGGGGTTAGAAGGGGTGTAGCTGGTTCTCTGTCCAACAGGGTAGGGGTACAATCTGCGAGAGTCTGGGTTATGTGTGGTGGATCTGGTCCTTGGGCAAGTACAATCGTGGTTCTATCTGCATCAATTGGTAGCACTATATTTTCTGAAGACCGTATTGTTACTCCCTTAGATACTGCCATCACGCTCTCCAATTCAAATGGCTGATAAACAAGAAAAGTAATTGAAAGTATAGACATTGTATGATAGACAGGTGCAATGGATAGTGGGGAATAAAAGAGGGCATGAAATAATTCATATTTATGTTGTCTAACCAAACATGATAGCATGACACAATTTCACATTATATGATGGCTAACTAAACAGGATAGCATGACACAATTTCACATTATGATGGCTAACTAAAAAAGATGGAAAGACATAGTTCAAAATATGAGACTATGTAAACAGGATGACATGACATAACTATATAATGTGTTTATTAAATAGGTTGGCATGCTGTCGTGGTTTTGTCACGGCAGATGTCCTCGTGAAAGGACTTAGTCGTGGAGCCATCGCTACGGGTTAAATTGAAGGGGTTAAAGCGGACGCAAAGACACAAGAGTTTATACTAGTTCGGCCCCTTCGATGAAGGTAAAAGCCTATGTCTAGTTGTGATGGGATTGATGTGGTTTCGATGACTAGGGAGCAAATAAGCTTCGCCTAGGCCTCGAGTTGTTGTTCTCTCCCCTGAACCGCTTGGGTCGTCCCTTTATATCTGCAGGTTGGCCTTGGCCGGTCTCTGAGTCCCGAGCCGACCTATACAAAGTGTCCGGCTCGGTCTCTCTCCTTTCTAACTTATATTACAAGTTTACATAATCATGGCGGTTTACCACTACGGGCCATAATCCGCCTTTGGGCCGTGGGCTTCCAAGCTTTACTAGCGGAAACGCCATCTTCAAGACCTTCATGGGCTTCAGCACAGTCTAAGGTGAACCGGGCCCTCCTGGCCGGTTTATACTTAGTAGTTATATCCTCAACATTAGGCCCCGGATTGATTTGAATTTATTCATGTCAATCTTCAACACTGAAAATATCTTGTAAACATCCTCTTGTATTTTTGTAAACCGCCATATTGACTTCTCCCGTGAGTTTTTGTAAACCGCCGTGACGTCACCTTCGGAGCACCGCAACGGTCCATCATGACATCATCTCTGCATAAAAAGGATTAAAAAGATTCCCTTCTCATTAATAATTATCTTGAAAATCGAGGCGACAGGCGCGCCCACTCGGCCGCTTCGGACGCCTTGATTCTCGCGCCTGCCTTTTTACTCTTTCCCTTATAAATAAAGCCCGAGGCCCCCTTTTCTCTTCCTCTTCTGCATCTTCTTCTTCCTCGCGACGCCCTCAGCTCTGAAGCTCCGCCGCCGTCCGCGACCTTCGAGAACTGCACCAACCAAGGCCGCTGCATCAACCTGAGTTAGATCAGAGGCTCATCGCCCCCCTCCGCCGTAATCTGCAGCGGTAAACTTCTTCTGTTCTTTGTCCTTAGATCTGCATTAAGTTTTTGCAAGCTCATTTGCACAGTTCTCCATTTTTCCTCTTCTTCCTACCTTCTGCCGTGGTAGTTTTAATTAAAAAACGGTATAGATCTCCTGCGGTATTCATTACGCATCTGTTTTTAATACTAGCAGCCCTTCCTTTTCTTCTGGTAGAGTATGCATCCTTCTCTGTTTTACTTGAACGCCTTTTAAAGAACGCAGTAAAACTGCTTTATAGATGTGCGGTAGATCCAAATAGATTTGAACATTGTGTGAAACCTGTTTACATCAACACTTAGCAGAAATTTTGAATCTGGGCCTTTCTGCCTATGGGCGGTTTAATCCTTGATAGCCAACCCGCCATATGTCATTAGCCCTCTCTTAAACCGCCAACTGTACCTTGCATTGTAGTTTCACCGGTTTAACACTGAATTTTTCACTTACAAACCGTAGACAATGAAACCGCACCTGTTTGATTTTCTTTCAGCTCCCCCCCTTCCGGAATGGCGAAACAATTTACTGCTTGCAATTGGGTTTCGTCCCGGATCACGGAAACACAACTCAACGGCTACGTCACCACTGGCATTTTAGCCCCAAAAAATGTTCTTCACTGGCGAGTTCCAGAATCGGAATGTCCACCTGAACCTCAAGAAGTAGAGGTAATTGTTTTTATGCAACACCTAGATCGGGGAGTCAGCCCACCCGGATCAAAAAATTTCCGGGATGTCCTCACAAGCTTCCAACTCCATCCACAAGATATTGGTCCGAACTCTGTGTCCAATATATGCAACTTTCAAGTACTCTGCGAAGTCTATCTTCAAGAAGAACCAACCGTGGAGTTATTTCGAGATTTCTTTCATTTGAACCGCCGTACAGAATTCTCGGACGGTCCTAACACAGAACTTGGTGGCGTTTCAATCCAGAAAAGGAAGGAAGTGGACTTCCCTCACGCCAAACATCATAGCCATCCTAAAGATTGGAATCAAACCTGGTTCTATTGCCGGAACACTACTCCTAACGGAGAAAATCCCTTGCCGGGTTATCACCCTCACCGGCTTAGCAACAGCCACCCATTGCCGTCGCGCTTGACCGCCACAGGACGGAAGAATTTTGCACCTCAAATTACCAAGCTCCGGGCTCTGATGGCCAACGGTTTAACTGGTATTGACCTTGTCCGCTCTTTGGGTTTCTTGGGGCATCTTGCCATTAAGCCGCCGCCCAGTTGATGCACAAATATACTGGTGACGTCAAAGATCCTCAACGACATCACGAATTATCAATAACTGAGCTTGAAGTTACCGAAACAGTGAAGAAAATGCTCGATGAACCGATCTCCGCATGCAGCCAAACCGGGTTGGCTCCGTTCTGCATCTCCAACAAACCGCCCGAGGTAAGGTTCCTCTCATTACTCTACTTTGATTCCATATTGATTGTATTAATCCCTCTGTATTAATTTTCAGGCTAACAGCTCCTTTTGGAAACGAACTAAACCGGCCCGGGTTCCTCGTGCAAAGACCAAGACCACCAAGAAAACTGGCAAGAGGAAAACCGCCGAGTCTTCTGAACCGCCAGAAGATGAAGAATCAGATGCTGAGGTAGAGCTTGACTCACTTGGTTTTTCTTCATTCATTTTATTAGCGATTACAATTCCAGGATGACGCCGAGGCCGGTCATGCGAGAACCTGTTGAGGTAATCCTTCTTTCTTCCGATTACGATCTTGTACCGTTAAAAGAATTCGCCGCCTGATCCGGAAAGTGAAACAATCTCACTCTTATGCTCATTTGAATCCAAAACTTTCTTTGAAGACACAGCAAACTGAAGAACGACGTGCGACCCGGCATAGCGGTCAACAAATTACGTCGTCCGGTTTAGCCGACACACCAACCGTAAACGCCGTCGTCCGGTGACTTGTTCTCCTGAAAAGCGTTATCCTTTGAAAGGTTTCTTCCGATGCCCTCTCAATCCGTCTGACCCGAATTACCAGGTTTCTTCCAACTCGTCTGGCGGTTCATCAACCACTCAGCTGCCTCCTCTCAAAGTTGCTGCTGGGTAAGTATATTACTCCTTAATTTGTTCCTTGTATTTGTCGGTTTATCATATTCTAACCCTTGACGTTGTAGCACCAAGGCTCGACTTAGTATAAAGGCCAAGACCCTCGACCCAACTGTGGATGTTGATCCGGAGAAGACTCAGAGCATCATGGTGAAAATCCCGAAGTTGCTAAAGACAACTCTGCTGGGGAAAATCAAGATGCCAATGCTAATCCGCCAGAGGTTGAACCGGATGTCCAAGTTGAGACTTCACATCCTCCTGCTCCTCCGAGTCCTGCAGCAGAACAACGGGACTCAACTGCTGATCCGCCCAGACCGGTATGAAAGCGCCAAGCCCAGTTGAAAATGCTAATCCGGCCAGCCCGACCAAAGATGATGATGTCGTAGTTACGGGCATCGCATATACCGCCCTTGGCAATCCGGTTGCTCTATCAAAGCACAGTGCCAAGGAAGAATTTACTGCCATGAGCAAAGGGAAGAAGAAAACTGATCATTCAGCTTATAACAATTTCTCTGCCCAAGACCTTCACTCTGGCTTCCTGAACCGGCTCTACACAAGCCGTGATTTTGAAGCCGATTTAGTAAATCTTATGAAGGAGCGCTATGAGCTAAACAGTTGTGCCTTTCTCTTGTACCTTCATTGCAGAGTAGCCCCCAAGGGCTGGTTTGTCCCTAGAAAGTCAAACCGGGACTTTGCATAATCCATAGTACTTTGTCTTATATATTTCTGATCAAACACGCATTAGCCCCCAAGTGCCATGATTAACACTTGTATTAATCCATGGGACTTCAATAATCAGTATAAAAAATGATCCGCATTAGCCCCCAAGTGCCAAGTGTATGACTGGTTATGCGCTTGGGACTTCTTATGAAGATATTAACATGCTCCCTTTTTGTTGCAGAGTGAGATACGCCAACAAGCCTCACAAATCAATGATCTTCAAGAAAATCTGAAATCTCAACAAGCAGAAACTTCCAAGGCCAAGGATGAGCTGAAAACCGCCTTGACTACCATGGAGCAGCTCAAGGAGTGGTTCAAGTCTGAGCGGGCCGGCTGGGATACTGAAAAGACGGGCTTGCTAAAGCAGGCGGAAGATCTTTGAAGCAGCTCTTAAACCGGTGACGGAAGAGCTCACTGGATTAAAGCGCCAAATCAATGCCATGACCTCTGCAATATTTGGTAAGCAACGTTTTACCAAGGTTGTGATGAATATTTCGCTTTGAAATTTCCTCCGGTTTAACCTAAACTTTCTTAAACCGGTATAGGTAGGCGCATTACTCATCTGGGCTCTGACATGCGGAAGAAACTCAAGGCCGCGTATACGCTAATTGAATAGCTATATACCGGCACCCAGCGAGTTATTTGCGCCACTTCTTATGATAATGCAGCTCCGACACTAATCAAGGACACCTTTGGACCGGCTATCTATGATACCAAAGAGATAGAAGAATTGAAACGATCCGCTGCCCGGGCTGGCACCTTATTGGCACTAACTCGCGCCAAAGCATGGATAGCTGACCTTGACCCGGCTGACATAGCCAAGGGCTTCCCCAGTGCTCAAGAAAACGGTGAAATATTTGATAATGATGCTCTCAAACGGGTAACAAGGGAGATGCGTCCTCTGGCGAGTCAACTGGCAGAAGAGGCCAACCTGACGGTTCACCGCTCCTTCTATGACGCAAACAACAAACGGGTTGAAGCTGTTATTCCGGAAGTGCAAAACCTTGTTCCACCAACCCGTAAGCACACTTACGTCCCTGACATTGATCCGACTGAGCTTATAAGTGAAGAGGCTGTCTTCGAGCTTTAACCGGATTATTTGGACCACCAATGACTTCCGGCCATTGGATGGTGAGGAGGAAGAAGTTGAACCGACGCCAGACGACCCATCTACTTCACGTCAACCCGGCAATGAAGCTTAATCCGTCAAGTCGGTTGCTACGTTAGAAACTGCCTGTTGTGAAGCAATTCCAAATTTTGGGCCTCTGAATGCCTTGTAATAGGATAGCCAAAACTTTTGCCCTTTAATATGCCCTTGTGCATGCGTTTTGCAATTTATGCCTCCATTTGATTTGCCAATGATAAGCTATTACCTGCAGCAAAAATCTTAAACCGCCACGACGGTTTGTGCCGCCAGCTGGCTTGTGACGTTCATATATATATGCAATGAAATATTGAGGTATATGATCAAAATTTGTGATACAAAATACCTGCCATCGCTGGGCATGAAGTTGGCTTAGCCAATCTTGAAGCGGAGGTTGTATAAACCATTACCGTCAAAGGAGAAAACAACTCATGTGCTTATAATGCCGGTTTACCATGTAAACCATGCCGGGTCATGACAAGCCCCCTGTTACTCCATAATGGGATGTTAACAGAAAAAGTCAAACCGGAAAAATTATCTCCGGATTAAAAATGGACCGAATTCCGTCAATTGACAGTTTGAACCGGTTTAAAAATGTTATCGGTTTAAAAAACAGAACAAAAATCAAATAACAGTTATGAAAAAATATGGAAGCAAAGGCAATGATAAACCGTTTGCAAAAGATGCTTTCTTGAGCCGATCGGATGGTGTTACCATGGTCGGACACGACCAAGCTCCCTATAAGGTGTAGCCATGGTTCAAGTCAGCCAGGTCCCCAACTGAAACCGTGGCATTATGCCGATTAAGTGGCGTGGCAATGGTTCGGGTTTGACCAAGCCCCCAAGTGACTCTATGACCTTAGGCCGATAAAGAGGCGTGACTGGTTCAGACTTGACCATGTCCCCAAGTGATCAGGTGGCTTTCGCCTATCAAAAGGTGTTGCATTGGTTCGGACACGACCAAGCCCCCAAGTGATATCATAAAGCTTTTGAAAAGCAAACTCAGGGGGTAAACCGGAGGCCGCTTTAAGACAGAACAACTCCATGTAACCACGAATGATGTAACAGAACAGATACCCCACTTTAGCTGAGGCTCCGGTTTATTACTTTATTAATAATATATACACTGTAATAATATGTACATAAGTAGAGCCGATGGCTCGGGTATAATAAGGTCAAGATGAGCTATGTTCCACGGCTGTTGGTCTCCTCCTCGGCGTGCGTGAGTCTTTATGCTCTCGAATATCGATCGATAGTACGACCCGTTATGCAGATTCTTGCTGACCACGAAAGGTCCCTCCCAAGGTGGGGATAACTTGTGCATATCAGTCTGGTCTTGGATGAGCCGAAGCACCAAATCTCCTTCTTGAAAAGTTCTGGTTCTGACCCGGCGACTATGGTAACGACGAAGATCATGTTGGTAAATCGTTGATCGGGCAGCTGCTATATCACGCTCCTCATCCAACCGGTCCAAAGCGTCTTGCCGTGTCGTCTCGTTGTCCGCTTCAACATAAGCTGCCACACGAGGTGAGTCATGACGGATGTCACTGGGGAGAACCGCCTCCGCTCCATAGACCATAAAAAACGGTGTGTATCCTGTGGATCTGTTGGGTTTAATTTTGATACTCCATAACACAGATGGTAGCTCTTCTACCCAACAAACCGGTGTCCTCTGCAAAGGGACCATAAGCCGGGGCTTGATGCCTCTCAAGATCTCTTGATTAGCCCTTTCCGCTTGACCATTGGACTGTGGGTGGGCTAATGAAGAAACGTCAAGCCGGATGTGTTCACGTTCGCAGAACTCTTTCATGGCACCTTTGGACAAATTGGTACCATTATATGTGATGATACTGTGTGGAAAGCCAAACCGGAAAATCACCTTTTTGATGAACTGAACCATCGTGGCCGCGTCACACTTGCTAACAGGTTCTACCTCTACCCACTTTGTAAACTTGTCAACCGCCACCAGGAGGTGGGTCTTCTTGTCCTTGGACCTTTTGAAAGGTCGAACCATATCCAGCCCCCAGGTTGCAAACGGCCAAGTAATTGGAATCATCCTCAATTCTTGGGCCGGTACATGAGCACGTGTGGAGAACTTTTGGCAACCATCACATCGTCTGACCAGATCTTCCGCATCAGCATGAGCAGTCAACGAATAGAAACCGTGGCAGAACGCTTTAGCCACCAAGGATTTTGAATCGGCGTGGTGACCACAATCTCCTTCGTGGATCTCACGCAATATTTCACAGCCTTCCTCAGGGGACACACAGCGTTGAAACGCCCCTGACACGCTGCAATGATGCAATTCGCCATTAACAATGGTCATAGACTTGGATCGCCGGATTATCTGCCGGGCCAACGTCTCATCTTCTGGTAACTCACCCCGGTTCATGTACGCACGATAACGAGGCGTCCAATCCGGAGTGACGTGAAGAGCTGCCACCAATTGAGCCTCCGGATCAGGAATAGCCAAATCCGCTTCACCAGGGAGCTTGACCGACGGGTTGTGCAGCACGTCCAGAAAAACATTGGGCGAGACCGGTTTACGTTGAGAGCCCAACCGGCTTAAAGCGTCCGCCGCTTCATTCTTCCGACGGTCCACGTGGTCCACCTGGTAGCCCTTGAAATGACCTGCAACAATATCCACCTCACGACGATATGCAGCCATGAGTGGGTCCTTTGAATACCAAGTGCCAGACACCTGTTGAGCCACTAGGTCCGAGTCACCGAAGCACTTAACCCGGCTTAGATTCATCTCCTTAGCCATCCGGATACCATGGAACAAGGCTTCATACTCAGTTGCATTGTTAGTACAAGGGAACATTAAGCGGAGAACGTAACAGAACTTGTCACCTCGTGGGGAAGTTAATACGACTCCAGCCCCCGAGCCCTCCAATTGCCTGGATCCGTCAAAATGGATGGTCCAATATGTGTGATCCGGTTTTTCTTCAGGTGCTTGCAACTCCGTCCAATCATTAATGAAATTCACAAGTGCTTGAGACTTCACCACCGTCCGAGGCACGTACTTCGCACCATGCGCCCAAGCTCTATAGCCCACTTGGCAATCCGCCGATCGCTTCCCGATTCAGTATGATATCGCCTTAAAGGAGCGAATCGACCACCGTGATAGGGTGCCCTTGGAAATACTGCTTCAGCTTTCGTCTTGCCATAAAAACTCCATATACTAACTTCTGCCAATGTGGATACCTTTGCTTATATTCAATAAGTACCTCGTTGATATAGTAAACCGGACATTGAACCGGATGCTCCGTCCCTGCCTCCTTTCGCTCCACCACAATGGCCACGCTGACCGCCCTAGCGTTAGCAGCAACATATAGAAGAAGCGGCTCCTTGTCAATGGGAGCGGCGAGCACAGGCGGGTTGGCCAATTGCCGCTTTAAGTCCTCCAACGCTTCATCGGCAGCTGGACTCCAGACAAACTAATTTGTCTTTTTCAGCATCTGGTACAAAGGGATGGCCTTCTCTCCGAGGCGGCTGATAAACCGGCTCAACATGGCAATCCGCCCGCCAAACACTGGACATCGTTAATACACTTCGGTTTAGCCAGGAGGTAATAGCCGTAATCTTCTCGAATTAGCTTCAATTCCCTGTTGGACACGAAAACCCAATAACTTGCTGCGGAACACCAAAGACACATTTGGCGGGTTGAGCATCATCTTGTAAACCCGCAGGTTGTCAAAGGTTTCCTTCAAATCGTCAATCGGTGTCTCCTTCTCCCTTGACTTGACCACAATATCATCAACATAGGCGTGCACATTACGGCCGATCTGTTTATGCGAGCAATTACATACAGCGTTGATAAGTTGCTTGGGCGCTCTTGAGCCCAAAAGGCATAGATACATAGCAGAAGGCTCCAAAGGGAGTGATAAACGTTGTTTTCTCCTGGTCCTTAACTGCCATCTTGATCTGATGATACCCAGAATACGCATCCAAAAAGCTCAAACACTCACAACCCGCAGTAGCATCAATAATCTGGTCAATGCGGGGGAGGGCAAAAGGATCTGCTGTACAAGTCTTGTTAAGATCTGTGTAATCCACACACATGCGCCAAGTGTCGTTTTTCTTAAGAACCAGCACCAGATTAGCAAGCCACTCTGGATGGAAGACTTCAACGATAAAACCAGCTGCTAAGAGCTTGGCCACCTCCTCTCCAATGGCCTTGCGCCTTTCTTCGTTAAATCGGCGGAGAAACTGCTTCACCGGTTTGTACTTGGGATCAACATTAAGAGTGTGCTCAGCGAGTTGCCTCGGTACACCTGGCATGTCAGAAGGCTTCCATGCAAAAATGTCCCGATTCTCACGGATGAACTCGATGAGTGCGCTTTCCTATTTTGGATCCAAGTTGGCACTGATGCTGAACTGCTTGGACGAATCTCCAAGCACGAAGTCAACAAGCTTAGTCTCAGCTGCCGATTTGAATTTCAGGGCCAAATCATGCTCTGTAGTTGGCTTCTTCAATGGAGTCATGTCCGCCGGATCAACATTGTCCTTATAGTACTTCAGCTCCTCGGTGGCACAAACCGACTCTGCGTAGTCGCATCACCTTCCTCACATTCCACAGCGATCTTGCGGCTCCCATGAACCGTTATTGTCCCCTTGTGACCCGGCATCTTGAGCTGCAAATAGATATAACAAGGTTGTGCCATGAACTTGGCATAAGCCGGTCGCCCGAACAGGGCATGATATGGACTTTGGATTTTTACCACTTCAAACGTCAATGTTTCCGATCCGAGTCATATTCATCACCAAAGGCCACTTCGAGCTATTTTACCAACAGGATATGCTGACTTGCCGTGTACCACACCATGGAACACTGTATTGGACGGTTTGAAATGTTTATCCGTTAGCCCCATACGACGAAAGGTCTCATAGTACAGGATGTTAATGCTGCTCCCTCCATCCATGAGTACCTTGGTGAACTTATAACCTCTCACTTGAGGTGCCACCACCAGGGCTAGCTGACCCGGATTGTCGACCCGGGGAGGATGATCCTCTCTACTCCATATAATGGGCTGCTCCGACCAGCGTAGGTAATGGTGTACGGCCGGTTCAACAGCGTTGACTGCCCGCTTCTGAACCTTCTGGTCTCGCTTGTCTAAGCTGGTTGTGAAGACATGGTACTGCCCACTATTCAACTGCTTTGGGTTGCTCTGATAACCCGACTGTTGTTGTTGCTGGTTGTAACCACCTTGGCTATTCTGATTGTTCTGGTTGTTATGTCCGCCCGGATTACCTTTAAATCCTGAACCATAATTTCCTCCACCGTAACCCGGCCCGGATCCTGAACCGCCGCCAGAGCCGTGATCATACCGGAAAGCATTAGAACTCTTGAACTCCTGCATAATGTAGTAGTCCTTCCAAAGGTGGTTGGCCGGCATCTCGCCGTCCGTGCTTTGGACAGGGTTGATTCAATAAATAATTTAAGCGATCCGGGTTAGGATTCGGAGCCCCACCACGGTTCGCCGCTTTCCTCTGCGTCACTGACCCTTGTCCTGCGCATTAGTATTAGCCACAAAGTCCATGCTGCCATCTGCTTTACGCTTGCCATTACCTGCTGAGTGATGTTGCTGGCCCTTGGAGTTGCTGTTCTTCCTTCCCTTCCCTGTCTTGTCATCGTCAGACTCGGGATCCTTGGTACTATCAGAATCAGCATACTTCACTAAAGCGCCCATGAGAGTTCCCATGTCATTACAAAATCGCTTCATGCGCCCCAACTTTAACTTTAGAGACTTAAACCGGCAGTTGCCCTCCAGGGTTAAGATCGCAGAGTCAGCGTTGATCCGGTCTGACGAGTGCAAGATTTCAAACGCCAATGCACCCAATGGGTTGTTGACTCTCCTTCCCCCTGGACACAAGCCGCCAAGTCCACTTCCGACATGGGCTGCTTACAGGTATCTTTGAAATTCTGGATAAACCGGGTCCGCAACTGGGCCCATGAATTGATAGAATTGGGCGGCAAGCTCTTCAACCAAGTACGGGTCGTGCCTTCAAGCATCATGGTGAAGTACTTTGCACACGCGGCCTCATCCACATCCGGATCTCCATGGCCATCTCATAGCTTTCTATCCATGCTTCTGGAGATAAATCGGCAGTGTAATTTGGCACCTTGCACGGACCCTTGAAGTCTTTGGGCAAGCGCACATTGCGTAAAGCGGGGACGAGGCAAGGCACCCCCAAAGAGCTAGAGGTAACCCCATGCTCGACCGAGATGGTCGGACGAACGGCGTGGTCGATGAGCCCGATGTTGTGCTGCTAATTCGCCTCCCTGCCGCTCGGGCCGGTCCACCACCTTCTGGGCGTTATCGACACCACCTGCCGGGTTGTTGCCACGGGGCACACCACGCCGTACATTACTTGATACGGCCGGTTCATCCACGTGCCTGCTATAGCTCCGGCTTGGGCGGGGGGTAGAGTGGATCCGGTCGCGGCTGTACGAATACGCTTCCTGTTGGACCAAGGTTGTCCTAACGAGCTCCTTGACCCGACACATCTCTACCACCTGTGGAGAATCACCTTCAATTGGAATAGCCTCCAGCCGTGCCGCAGCTGCAACAAGGTTATCCATCGGGTTGGAGTAGTGACCCGGAGGTGTTTGCACAGCCTGAGGCACACCGGGCGTTTGGCGAGGTAGATCTATTAAGCGGGCCTGGACCGGCGCGCCCGTCCCAGGTGCTTCCGCCCGGTTTACCACCGGCGGATTACTGGTTCCCACTCCGGGGGTGTTGAAGAGGTCACTGCCTTCGAAAACCGAAGGTAAACGTGATCTGTATTTCCTCTTCATGACTTCATGTGACGCGTTCTGATCCAACATGAGCCTATAAGCCTGCGCATCTAAAGCGGCCCGCTCTACCGTCATCCTGGCGTCTGCAGCTGCTAGATCCTCTTTAGCCTGAGTGATTTGTTCCTTCACCTTCGCAATCTCCGTGTTATGAGCGTCCAGATCCGCCGGGTTAGCCTCTGCCATGAGCGCAGCCAACGTATCGAACAGATCTGATAAAACTTGAGCCGGCGGGCGACAGGCCTCCTGCCCCGGCAGCCGTCGCTGCTGTTGAACCGGCGATCATTTCCGCAGCAGTCGAAGAGTGAAGCGCTGCTTGTGTACCGGCCATGAATATTCCAACCCGGTTGGGCAGATCGGAGGGGTCCGGAATACTATCACCATCGGAATAGCCCCCAATCCGGCCATCTTGTAGCTGATATAGAGATTCAGTTTCTCCGGTTGACGACTCGTCGCCAGAGTAGACGATGGTCTCGCTATCAGATTCTGATCCGTCCTCATAACTTCCTCCGTGGATGACTCCCACAAAGGCACGCTTCACGGACGGTTTGACCTGGGCAGATCACGCACACTGAGCTGTCTCGACGAGGTCGGTGCAGGTGTCCAACTAAGGGCTCGGTTCACTGATCTTGCCAATGAAGACATGTATGCCACCAAAGGGGACCCGGTACCCGTACTCAATCGAGCCGGCCTCGGGGCCCCTTCCTGCATCGTCGATGTAGAGCTTGCCGCGACGACTCTTGGTCATCCGGCCCACAGCATAGCCTTCGAGTCCTTCGAACTTGCCCTCCAAGATCATCAAACCATCGTGCGATAGCCCCACGGTGGGCGCCAATCGTCGTGGTTTTGTCACGGCAGATGTCCTCGTGAAAGGACTTAGTCGTGGAGCCATCGCCACGGGTTAACTTGAAGGGGTTAAAGCGGACGCAAAGACACAAGAGTTTATACTAGTTCGGCCCCTTCGATGAAGGTAAAAGCCTACGTCTAGTTGTGATGGGATTGATGTGGTTTCGATGACTAGGGAGCAAATAAGCTTCGCCTAGGCCTCGAGTTGTTGTTCTCTCCCCTGAACCGCCGCCGGGTCGTCCCTTTATATACGCAGGTTGACGCCCGGCAGGTCTACAGAGTCCCGAGCCAACATATACAAAGTGTCCGGCTCGGTCTCTCTCCTTTCTAACTTATATTACAAGTTTACATAATCATGGCGGTTTACCACTACGGGCCCTAATCCGCCTTTGGGCCGTGGGCTTCCAAGCTTTACTAGCTGAAACGCCATCTTCAAGACCTTCATGGGCTTCAGCACAGTCTAAGGTGAACCGGGCCCTCCTGGCCGGTTTATACTTAGTAGCTATATCCTCAACACATGCCATAATTCACACACATTCATGGATAGAATGCCATAATTCAAAATATGATGACTGTAAACACTAAACAGGATGAGATGATATAACTATATGATGTCTTTATTAAATGGGTTGCCATGCCATAATTCAGATAGATGATGTGTATGTACTATGTAAACATGATGGCATGATATAATTCAAATATATGATTTATATAGTAAGCAAGTAAGCAGATGGCAATCCATATATGATGTAAAAACTAAGCAATGCAAGACAACATGCATGACATGGGTAATATAACCTGCCAACTTTGAGCATAGACCTCGTGGGGGAAATAGGACTAGTCATCGGTCTCAATCCTCCTCCGAGGAGCTCTACGTAACCAGCAAGATGTACGCTTCAGCAGGTAGCATTGTCTGCTCTGAATACCTTGTTTTCACTCCAGATGCTTCCATCACCGCTTCAAATGGCTGATGCACAGGAAGAGTAGTTGAATATACAAACGTTGTCGACAAATGGAACACGTAAGACAAAAAAATGATAGCATGATATAATTCACATACATGATGATTGGCTAAACAACATGGCATTGCATAATTCACATATATAATGCCTTCGCAACAAGATAGCATTGTATAATTCACATATATAATGTCTTGCAACAAGACGGCAATGCATAATTCACATATATGGTAATTAGACACTGAATAGGTGGCATTCACACAAAGCATGTCTAAACTAATCAAATGACATAACAATGCGAGACACCATACGCACGATATGAGCAACATACCCAGCCAAGTTAGAGCATACACCTCGTCAGATAGCATAGTCTTCTCTGAAGACCTTGTTTACACGCCAGAATTTGCCATCACCGTGTCAAATGGCTGATGCACACGAAGAGCAGTTGAATGTACTTACATTGTTGACAAATGTAATATATAACGAAAAAAAAGGATGGCCTGATATAATTTACATATAAGATGACTGGCTAAGCAGGATGGCATTGCAAAATTCACATATATGTTGCCTGGCTAAACAAGATGGCGTTGGATAATTCACATAAACGATGAATAAACTAAACAGATGGCATTCGCATAAAGGATGTCTAAACTAAGCAGATGACATATTTGATGTATAAAGTAAGCAATGCAAGACACCATATGCATGATATAACCAACATCAAGATGCCAAGTTAGAGCGAAGACCTCGGGGGTAAATAGGAGTTGTCTTCTCCTTCAACCCCCTCAGAACAGATATCTTCCTCTTGATTACAATCCGAAATGCGTGGAGGGGGGGGCTGCCTTTGCGCCTACCATGGAGCAACGTCTGCATGAAATTTTATTGCCACGCAAGGCTCGTCTCTTTTGCTCTACATGTTTAGTGCCATTGTTTACAATAACTGTCATGAATAGGAATAAAACATAGTGAGATTATGTAAGGAGTGCATGCAGAAATCCAGAGTGATGGTAGCAACCTGTGGATAGACCCAAAACCAATAATAGCACGCAGATAATGGCTTCAGTTAAAAATACAGATAATGGCTTCTTTACTGTTTTTTCCCACCCAACATGAAACTCATAGTAGACACCGGAGATTAACCAGATAGTAGATAGATACTATTGATAGCGGCCCCGATATGTACCCCACAACCATTTAAAAACTCAAGGTTGAACATTAGTTTGGAGCTGACTCAGAGTCTAATCGGTGAACATGACGATAAAGTAGCATGTAATATTAAGCGATGCATAACTTAATCAGACACGAAAGAGTGCGACCTCTCTTGCGGACCCGTGTAGTCCTCGAGGTCATCTGCTCGGTTGGTGATGGTAATGCAGTTTTCATGGCTGCCAGCGGGGGGCAAGAAGATCTGAGGCGGCGAAAGGCGAGTCAGAGGCTGGATCCTGCTTTGTCTTTGGACCTTTTCGTTGGAGCAGCGATTTGGGGTGGACGACGGCGCAGCGAGGCCGGGACAAACCACGCAAGGTTTTCTTTGACAACTATCTGTAAGAGAAGTAATTCTGTAAGGGCTCATTTGAATTGGAGGATTCCAACAATGCAGGGATAGGAAATAGACAGGAATTGGATAGGAATGCACGCGCAAAATAGAGAATTTAAAAACACATGATTTCTGCCAATCTGGGTGTTTGATTCACAACAATTGGAAGATCACAGGATGCAAAGAAGCATGGTGAGATTAAGTCAAACCACAAGAAAAACGTACGGTTATAATGCTATTATGCTACTATCTCTTAGTCTTGTGCTTCATGAATAGGAATTTGAAAAGGAGGACAAGTGAAAATTAAAATTCCTACGTTTTTTCTTTCAGGGAGACACTAAAGGAACAAATCCGTGTGCTCGATGGACAATATATATAACATGTCGAGTAAAAAGAGATGCAACAAGTGTACAACCTCTTTGGCGAAGCCATGTCGATCTCAAATGATTGGGTTGGCCGGTGAGGATGCACCGGCTGACTTTGCTGTCGGAGGAGGGGAAGAAGATCTTAGGCATCTGGAGATGGAGCCCGAGGTACTGCTCTGCTGTGATGGAGGGTTTCTGAAAGCACAAGTGATCCCTGGGTGATTTTGGTAATTAATGTCAACATATCTCTTGTTCGACTAACACTTTTACCTAGTATGTTTCAGACATGTTCAACAATGGAGTGTCATGGACTAGAGGATGTGGAACCCCTTCAAGATGCTAAGGACAAAGGATTGGCTCAAGCTTCAAGATCAACACTCTACATTTTCTATTTTAGTGATCCAAGATCACATTGAGTCTATAGGAAAAGCCAATACTATCAAGAGGGGATGAGGTGTTGCTTAATGGCTTGCTTGCTCAAAGTGCTTAGTGATATGCTCCAAAGCCCTCAACTACTTTCCCATATCCACATATGTCCTAAACCAAAAGTCAAACTCGGCCCTACCGGTTCTTTCTACCCGACGCCACCGAGTTCAGATGTCTTAGCCACTGCCACAAACCCTAGGCAAATCGGTTTCACCGATAGGGATCTCGGTCTCACCGAGATGGGATTGTAATCTCTCTGTGTATGTCCATTACCAAATTCGGTCTCACCGAGTTTAAGTAATCGGTACTACCGAGATTACAATGCAAACTCTCTGGTTAACTTATTACCAAAATTGGTCCCATTGAGTTTGTCTAATCGGTCTCACCGAGTTTGCCTGACCAACTCTCTGGTTAGCTTATTACCAAAATCGGTCTCACCGAGTTTGTGTAATCGGTCTCACCGAGATTAGGTTATGCCCTAACCCTAACCACATCGGTCCTATCGAGTTGCATGTCGGTCCCACCGAAAATCCTAACGGTCACTAGATTTGCTAAATCTGTCAGACCGAGTTTACCAATTCGGTCCCACCGAGTTTGGCAAGTTGTGTGTAACGGTTAGATTTTGTGTGGAGGCTATAAATACCCCTCCACCCATTCTTCATTCGGAGAGAGAGCCATCAGAACAAACCTACACTTCCAACTTGCTGTTTCTGAGAGAGAACCACCTACTCATGTGTTGAGGCCAAGATATTCCATTCCTACCATATGAATCTTGATCTCTAGCCTTCCCCAAGTTGCTTTCCACTCAAATCTTCTTTCCACCAAATCCAAATCCTGTGACAAAGAGTTGAGTGTTGGGGAGACTATCATTTGAAGCACAAGAGCAAGGAGTTCATCATCAACACACCATTTGTTACTTCTTGGAGAGTGGTTTCTCCTAGATTGGCTAGGTGTCACTTGGGAGCCTCCGACAAGATTGTGGAGTTGAACCAAGGAGTTTGTAAGGGCAAGGAGATCGCCTACTTCGTGAAGATCTACCGCTAGTGAGGCAAGTCCTTCGTGGGCGACGACCATGGTGGGATAGACAAGGTTGCTTCTTCGTGGACCCTTCGTGGGTGGAGCCCTCCATGGACTCACGCAACCGGTACCCTACGTGGGTTGAAGTCTCCATCAACGTGGATGTACGATAGCACCACCTATCGGAACCACGACAAAACCATCCGTGTCTCCAATTGCGTTTGAATCCTCCAAACCCTTCCCTTTACATTTCTTGCAAGTTGCATGCTTTACTTTGTGCTGCTCATATACTCTTTGCATGCTTGCTTGATATGTATTGAGATTGTTAAACTTGTGCCTAAACTCCACTTGAACTTAAAGAAGTTAAAAACTGCTACTTTTGGTACTTAGTGTCTAATCACCCCCCCTCTAGACACCTCTTCTTGATCCCTTTCAGTTGGTATCAGAGCTTTGGTCTCCATTGCTTTGGTTTAAACACCATTGGAGGAAGATGGATGAGTCTACTATTGGGAGTCTTAGACATAGAGTGCCTATACTTGATGGAAAAATGAGATGCTTGTGATTTTCAATCAATATCATTTGAACAAGTACATTGTTAGCCCTTGTGCACCTCATGTTGATCCTATGCATCCCACCCTTGATGTAACGCCCTCGATGCGGCTATATCTCCCACGTGTCGAGACACGACTTAGAGGCATAACCGCATTGAAAGCAATGTCGCAAGTGAGGTAATCTTCACACAACCCATGTAATACATAAGGGAAAGAGATACATAGTTGGCTTACAAATGCCACTTCACACAATACATAAATAAACATCCATCATTCAGAGTACACTCAAGGTCCGACTACGGAACCAAAATAAAGAAGATACCCCAAATGCTACACGGATCCCCGATCGTCCCAACTGGGCACCACTACTGATCATCAGGAAAAGACACATAGTAACGACCACGTTCCTCGTCGAACTCCCACTTGAGCTCGGTTGAGTCACCCTGACCGCATCGCCGGCACCGCAACTGTTTTGGAAGTATCTGTGAGTCACGGGACTCAGCAATCTCACACCATGAGATCAAGACTATTTAAGCTTATAGGAAGGACAGGGTAGTAAAGTGGAGCTGCCGCAGTTTACTAGCATATATGGTGGCTACTTACAAAAGAGAGCGAGAAGAGAAGCAAAGCGGACGTGAAGCTAGTAGCGATCAAGAAGTGATCCTGAACTACTTACGTCGGACATAACTCCAACACCGTGTTCACCTCCCGGACTCCGCCGAGAAGAGACCATCACGGTTACACACGGTTGATGTGTATTTTATTTGAGGTCAACTTCGGGTTTTCTACAACCGGACATTAACAAATTCCCATCTGCCTCATAACCGCGGGCACGGCTTTCAAAGATATTACCCTGCAGGGTGTCCCAACTTAGCCCATTATAAGCTCTCACGGTCAATCGAAGGATATTCCTTCTACCGAAGACCCGATCAATCTCGAATCCCGGACTACAAGACATTTCGACAAAGAATAAAACAAGACCAGCAAAGCCGCCCGAATGTGCCGACAAATCCCGATAGGAGCTGCACATATCTCGTTCTCGTGGCACACCGGATGGGCAAGACGTCGGGTTGGCATAGACCCTGGATTGCCCAGGCGCCGGACATCGCCAGTTGGGCCAAGACTCAAGGAGCACCGTCCGGGGTTTAAAATAAAGATGACCCTCGGGCACGCGAAAAACAGGGGGAAAAAGGCTTAGTTGGCAAAAGGTAAAACCAAAGTTGGTCCTTGCTGGAGGAGTCTTATACAAATAGAACTCACAAGGGGGTCCCATAAATCACCCAACCGTGTAAGGAACGCGAAATCAAGGAACATAACACCGGTATGACGGAAACTAGGGCGGCAAGAGTGGAACAAAACACCGTGCATAAGGCCGAGCCTTCCACCCTTTACCAAGTATATAGATGTATTAATTATAGCAGATATATATTGTGATATCCCCAACAAGTAAACATGTTCCAATAAGGAACAACATCTCCATGTTCCAACAAGGAACAAACTTCAGCTTCACCTGCAACTAGCAACGCTATAAGAGAAATTTGAGCAAAGCGGTAACATAGCCAATCAACGGTTTGCTAGGAAAGGATGGTTAGGGGCTGACATGGCAATATGGGTGGCATGGTATAGCAAGTGGTAGGCATCGCAGCATAGGCATAGCAAAAGAGCGAGCAACTAGCATAGCAAAGATAGAAGTGATTTCGAGGGTATGGTCATCTTGCACGAAATCCGCAAGGAAGAAGAACGAGTCCATGAAGAAGACAAACGGATGTAGTCGAACGAATCCTCACAACTCCGGAACGAAACCGAAGCTAACGAAGAAGCAAACCGGAAAGAAGCAAACAATATGGTAAACACACAAGCATAATCATGGCATGATGCACAAACAAGTATGATGCATGTCCGGTTTAATGATTCATGACAAGGCAATATGCACAAACAACACTACAAGTTAAGTGGAGCTCAATATGCAACGAGTTGCATATTGACGAAACACCACATCAATTATTTAGTTCACTCTCGGTTAGGCTACCAAACAATATTAAATGTTGTTAAACATGGCAAGAGGTGAAGCATAAGTAAACTAACTATTTAGGCAAATTTAAATGAGGCCGAAATAACAAACAACAATTCCGAAATCCCCATATGCATATTTCGAATTTGCTACTGTTCTGCCCTAAACACAATTTTAATGTTATTAAGCAGCAAAATAAAGTGCACCAAGTTAATCTATGCATTTTTCCACCCCATTTACATATATAATTTATTTAAAACCGAGCTACGGTTATTTAGTTATGAAATAAATCATTTTAACATGGCATTTATGAAAATTAATGCAAACAACAAGTTTAAGCATTTAACCATGGATGAAAGTGGAATATTATGAAACTAGATGAAATTCTAAGCATTTTACATGTTGAAAACATTTTAAAATGATGCATGGTTATTTAGTTAATCAATGCATGAACATGAAGGGCTTTTCTGCAAAACTGATATTCTATGGATAATTAGCAAAATCGCAGCAGCAAAAAAACACTACGGGCGAATCGACTGGCCCGATAGCAAAGATGGGCGCTGGAGGCTCACCATGGGCCATGGCCCGTTCGGTGGATAGGGGAGGCGGTGTGGCGGGGCGCCGAGACGCTACCGGGCCTTGGCGATGCTGGGCTGGCGTGGTCGCGATCCACGTAGGCGAGGAAGGCGCGGTCAACGCAGCGAGCAGAGGCGCGTCGTCCTCCCTGCTCGAACGAATCAGAGGAGGCGAGCAGGGCGCTGGGCAGCAGGTCGGCGCGCGAACCGGCAAGGAACTCCGGCGACGGGATCCGGCCAGGAAGTGCCGTGGCTGGAGGAGGAGGTGGATCCAGCCGGATCTGAGGCGGGGAAGGGCGCGGACGGCGCGGCAGAGGCGGCTTCCTCTATCTGCTCCCGACAGAAGGAGGCAGCGCGGCGCGGAACAGCGTTTGGGCTGCGGCATGGAGACGACGGCAGCGACAAGTACGGGGCTCCGGCGAGGTGATGCAGATGCGGAGGAGGCGATGCAAGGGCCGACGTCGGCTTGAGCTACTTGCAGCTTCCATGGCGTTCTCCTGCGAGAACAGAGAGGGCGGGAGATACTAGAGTGAGAAAGAGAAGAGGAACCAAGGGAGGAAGGGGACATGAGGAGAAGGGAGGCGAGGCCGGCCTGGGAGTGCTGGTCGCCGGCGGCGACGAGGGCTACGATGGACGGCGAGGGTTGGTGGCGAGGTGCTCGGAGAGGAGCCGGCGAGTGCGCTGGTTCGGGAGCGAACTCTCCACGCTCGGGCTCCGATCCAGGCCGAACGGGGAGGCAGAGGAGGCCCTCATGGCTGTTGGATGGATGGATCGGGAGGGATGCACTAGTTGGGTGGCGGCGGAAATCAAGGGAGATGGTCGGGGCGTGGTTGGATCTGGCAGAGAGGAAAATGAGGAGGGAGGTGGATGCTGGGAGGATCCCGATGGGGATTTTTTTGGAGTGGCGGCGGCAGAATATTTGATGGATGGATGGGACTAGGGTTTCATTTGTATATATAGCATGAGAATTTTAGGAAGTGGCTAGAATGACCCTTCGATCGTAATCGGATGGCTGAAAAAATATATGTTAGGACGTCCAAATAAGAAAACGGAGATGTTTTGTAGATGTTTGGGGATGATCCGAACCCAACGGTGATGACTGAGCTGGTCAGGTTTTGGGAAGATTTCGGACACACGAAAGAGGGGGTCGGAGAGAGGTTAGGTGGTTTGACAAGAGGGAACCGAAAACACGGTTGATCTCGAAAGGGTCAACGAACGCAATATAGAGGGAAGTGAGGAGCGGCAACTACGCCGGATGCAAGTTTTAAAAACAATGGCAACAGCGTGTGCCGATGCAATGCGAATGATGCCATGAGATGAGATGCAAGACATGAACAAAATGCAAAACAAAAGACAAAAACCCAACCACGAAGGAAATAACATAACACATCTCCGGAAAAGGCAAGAGTTGGAGTTACGAATATGGAAAGTTGTATCCGGGGCGTTACAACACTCCACCACTACGAGAGGATCTCGTCCCGAGATCTAGGATGGCACCGGAGGGAAAAGGAAGAGGAAGATGAGAGGTAAACTAAGTTGCTTCTTTGACGAATGAGTGAAACCACGAACCTTGAGAGGTTGAACAAATTGAAAGAAACAAAACAACGGAGATGAACGAGATTGCAAACAATCCGATAGAAAAGAGGAACAAGGAGTATTAGGAGAACTTGAAGGTTGCAAAGACATGAATGACGAGCACAATAGACAAGAAGGAAATTGAAACCACTCTGGTTGAAACGAGATAAGAATGAATAAGAATGATATAATTTTGACAAGCACTCCATCAACATGGAAGGAATAGAACATGAACTTGACAAGATGAGAGGATACTTGATGAAAACAACAACACACCGCTTCTAGAACTATTGAAGGAATGGCACAAGGGGTAAGAAGGATTTCAGACATCTCAAAGTTGAAAAGAGACGCATGACTTGATAAGATGAAAAGAACTTGAATAGATGACACAACGCTCCGGTTAAATGGATAAGCACGAAAAGAACACGATCCTCACAATTCGAGATGATGAGTGAAAAGAGCAACATCACAATGCCTCCGGAAAAAATAATAGAAGATAGATCATTGGGATAACAGAATGAAGAAGAAAATGACAACTTCTACCACAAATGAGTTTGGAAAGCACCCTTAAAAGAAAGATAGAACGGAGTTGTTGGAAAACCAACAACAAAAGAATAACCTTGTAGTGGACTTATGGAAACATCTCAACATTATGAGGTGAGCTTCTGCCACCAACGGAAACAAACGATTGGATTGATATCAACAAGGAGATGAGAAACTTATTTCACCGAGAGGACAAATGAAGAACTTGGGTCATTGATAAGCACCACAAATAGCAACTTTCCTTAGGGAAGGCTTTAGGTGAAATCTATACCAAGATAACTCCAAGGAAGAAGATGATGGGTTTCAATATCTCATTCTTGACAACATGTGAATCATGAAACGCGAACTAAAATTGTCGAATGACATAACACCACCTCAAAAGATATTTATAGAAAGAACTGCACTTCGAATGCAAAATGAAGAATACTTGAACTCCTCAAAACAAAACATGTGTTGGAACACCATGTTTATTTTGAAGTATGGCTTGACGGATCTTAACTCCGAGAAAAACTTGAAGGACAAATCGAGAAATAAATGAATCCTTGACGAACCACCATGTAGAGCCTCCATGAAGAACTCCGGTAATAAAAGGATGATAGAAAGAAAGAGAAGTTGACAACACAAGGTGAAGCCTTGCAGTGATAAGATGAAGCTTTGAAATGATATAACCGAGAAAAATTTGGAACTCCGGAAAGAAAGATGAACAAATGAAATCAAGAATTACATCATCATGAACAATCTCCGAAAGGAGGAATTAATCACTTGGATGAAACAAGAACAAGAATTATGTTATGCATATCCTTCACCAATTTAAATTGATGTCAAGCAATGGATTTGGCATACTACTTATTCTCATTGAAAAATGATTACAGATAGAGATATAGCGCAAACTTGAGAAGGTATTGATGGAACCACCGGTGGGATTTGGAAACAACAAATGAATTGATATGATAATGAAGGAAGTGAAATCTTTGAACGAACCACCGTAAGAATTGAGAATGAACGTAGCAAAGGCACAATTCACCGGGAAGAATTGGAAAGCGAATGAAGATATTTGAGGGGATTTAGATACAAGTGAACGAATAGATGACGAGCTGATTGGAGAATACTTGAATGATGCACCGGTAAGATTTGGAGAGTGAGATGTTGAGAATGAATAATTCGAGATGATGGGCTCCGAGAATCAAACCGAAAGGACTCTGAAATGCTCCGTGGGTTAAAAGAATTCTCACAATCGAAAATAATTATGAGAGGATGGCATCAAGCTAGAACCATGAATCTTGAAGAGAATGGAGCAAGATTAAAGAGAAACTCTTCTTCAGTCTTCAAAATTCGAGAATGACGACGAGAAACACCACCATGAATTGTTGAGGCACTCCGGAATGAAAATTAGAAAGGTTGAACCAACAATGAAAATAATTTGAAAGATCTTGGAGAAAGACATTTGGTAGATGATAACTCATTCTTACGTCAAACTTTGCAATGAATTTGGGAATAGCTCCTGAAAATTAGAAGAGTTAGGTAAGATCCTCGAAAAGACACGTGGGTTAGGGCCCACTCAAAAGAACCACTATTGAACAATTGCTTGAAAAGAGAGATTGCACCGGTTGAATTAAATGGCTTGAATGGGATAACAAACTCGAAATAACTTGAACGGATTAAGAATGGAAACACGAATCTTCTGAGACATCTTCATCACTCCAGAACAATTGAATAACAAGAAGTGAAAGACTATGAGGTGCACCGGTATGGGAAAACATTGTGAAAAGAGGAAAAGGGATAAGATCAACAATCAAATCTTGAACTAAATCCACCGGAGAAGAAAACTAGAATGGAACAATGATAAGCTTGAAACTTCCTTAGCGTCTTCATGAGAAATCACCGGATAAAACATTAAAGGAAAAGAATGAAGAAACTTCACAGCGATAAAATGGATGCTTGATTAAGAAATCTGAGTCCTTGAAGAAAAAGGGGTGGGAGGGTGGGAAAACAGAAACAACTTGGGACGGATGAAATGAACACCGTTGAGAAAAAGCTTAGAATTGATCTTGCGAATGTTGGAATGATCGGATCCACTTGAAGAGAAGCACGCCCGGTTGGGAAAAGAATTAACATGACGATCTCGATAAACAAGAAGGATTAGCACTCTCATAGAAATATGAGAACACCGTTTAAGGAAAGGTATGGATTCAACATTTGACTTCAAGCAACTCGAATACCACAACTGAAAACAAAAGATTGGCTTCTAGAATGAGCCGAACAAACACATGATAGAGATTTCGCCCAAAGTGTTCGTGGTGGGGCCCACACGGACACGACGTATAGCGCCGTCATGAATGACAAACAAGACGTCCCGAATCAGCATAGCCAAGGATTCTTTAAGACGTCTCGCGACCAATAAATCGACCGTGAATGGGCGGACCACTAGACGTTGGACCCCAATCTCAAATCATACATCTGTCGGAAAGATATCCTATAAGCTACTAGAATTCCCACCTATAAACTCCCGAAACTTTCTGGTTATGCAATCTGGTGTTGGGGATACAGGGACACAAAATATATCACCCAAACTAACAATACCTAGATCCATTGTATCCATCCGTCAACACATAACCAAGAAATCCTCGGAAATCGTGGTACCTCGACCTTGAAAAACATCCGTTATACAAGTCATGGCAATACTCCCTTTTCGCCTCGATCTTTGGGCTATCGTGGTTATCTCACCAACAACTGCACAAAAGAGATTTCGATGTCGGCAAAACTCGGTATTCCAGAATCAAGAACGATAAGATTGTGACGACAACACCTCGGAGCTCAACTCCCCGGACACCTTTGCCACAACCCCTAAATGTCGAGGCACCAAGAACAATGTTCTCGTCACAAAACCATCGGAACGATTCCAAGATACCCACGTGATCCTAAAAAATTTTAGTGAAAATTGAGGAGAGAAGAGTCAAAACACTACGTCGGGGATACCTCACAGAGCGACGAAGGGACCGGGAAGTAAAAAGAATCCTACTCTCCGATATATATAATCCTAAGACTCAAAACATTTTTCCATTCTAGACTCAACAACGCCAAGAAACAATCAAGTAGGGGCTCCTAAGTCGGGAAGGCTCGATTACCAACTTCTAACGCCCTCGATGCGGCTATATCTCCCACGTGTCGAGGCACGACTTAGAGGCATAACCGCATTGAAAGCAATGTCGCAAGTGAGGTAATCTTCACACAACCCATGTAATACATAAGGAAAGAGATACATAGTTGGCTTACAGTCGCCACTTCACACAATACATAAATAAACCTCCATCATTCAGAGTACACTCAAGGTCCGACTACGGAACCAAAATAAAGAAGATACCCCAAATGCTACACACATCCCCGATCGTCCCAACTGGGCACCACTACTGATCATCTGGAAAAGAAAAGACACATAGTAACGACCACGTTCCTCGTCGAACTCCCACTTGAGCTCGGTTGAGTCACCTGCACTGGCATCGTCGGCACCTGCAACTGTTTTGGAAGTATCTGTGAGTCACGGGGACTCAGCAATCTCACACCAGCGAGATCAAGACTATTTAAGCTTATAGGAAGGACAGGGTAGTAAAGTGGAGCTGCTGCAAGCGACTAGCATATATGGTGGCTACTTACAAAAGAGAGCGAGAAGAGAAGCAAAGCGCCGGACGTGAAGCTAGTAGCGATCAAGAAGTGATCCTGAACTACTTACGCCGTGACATAACTCCAACACCGTGTTCACCTCCGGACTCCGCCGAGAAGAGACCATCACGGTTACACACTTGATTGATGTGTATTTTATTTGAGGTCAACTTCGGGTTTTCTACAACCGACATTAACAAATTCCCATCTGCCTCATAACCGCTGGCACGGCTTTGAAGATATTACCTGCAGGGGTGTCCCAACTTAGCCCATTATAAGCTCTCACGGTCAACAAAGGATATTCCTTCTCTGGGAAGACCCGATCAATCTCGGAATCCCGGACTACAAGACATTTCGACAAAGAATAAAACAAGACCAAAGAAGCCGCCGAATGTGCCGACAAATCCCGATAGGAGCTGCACATATCTCGTTCTCGTGGCACACCGGATGGGCAAGACGTCGGGTTGGCATAGACCTGGATTGCCCAGGGGCCGGACATCGCCAGGTTGGGCCAAGACTCGAAGGAGCACCGGGTCCGGGGTTTAAAATAAATATGACCCTCGGGCTCGCGAAAACCCGGGGGAAAAAAAGGCTTAGGTGGCAAATGGTAAAACCAAAGTTGGGCCTTGCTGGAGGATTCTTATTCAAAGCGAACTGTCAAGGGGGTCCCATAAATCACCCAACCGTAAGGAACACGAAATCAAGGAACATAACACCGGTATGACGGAAACTAGGGCGGCAAGAGTGGAACAAAACACCAGGCATAAGGCCGAGCCTTCCACCCTTTACCAAGTATATAGATGTATTAATTATAGCAGATATATATTGTGATATCCCCAACAAGTAAACATGTCCAGTAAGGAACAACATCTCCATGTTCCAACAAGGAACAAACTTCAGCTTCACCTGCAACTAGCAACGCTATAAGAGGGGCTAAGCAAAGCGGTAACATAGCCAATCAACGGTTTGCTAGGAAAGGATGGTTAGGGGCTGACATGGCAATATGGGTGGCATGGTATAGCAAGTGGTAGGCATCGCAGCATAGGCATAGCAAAAGAGCGAGCAACTAGCATAGCAAAGATAGAAGTGATTTGAGGGTATGGTCATCTTGCCTGAAATCCCGCAAGGAAGAAGAACGAGTCCATGAAGAAGACAAACGGATGTAGTCGAATCTAATCCTCACAACTCCGAACGAAACCAAGCTAACGAAGAAGCATACCGGAAAGAAGCAAACAATATGGTAAACTCTCAAGCATAATCATGGCATGATGCACAAACAAGTATGATGCATGTCCGTTTTAATGATTCATGACTAGGCAATATGCACAAACAACACTACAAGTTAAGTGGAGCTCAATATGCAACGAGTTGCATATTGACTAAACACCACATCAATTATTTAGTTCACTCTCGGTTAGGCTACCAAACAATATTAAATGTTGTTAAACATGGCAAGAGGTGAAGCATAAGTAAACTAACTATTTAGGCAAATTTAAATGAGGCCGAAATAACAAACAACAATTCGAAATCCCCATATGCATATTTCGAATTTGCTACTGTTCTGCCCTAAACACAATTTTAATGTTATTAAGCAGCAAAATAAAGTGCACCAAGTTAATCTATGCATTTTTCCACCCCATTTACATATATAATTTATTTAAAACCGAAGCTACGGTTATTTAGTTATGAAATAAATCATTTTAACATGGCATTTATGAAAATTAATGCAAACAACAAGTTTAAGCATTTAACCATGGATGAAAGTGGAATATTATGAAACTAGATGAAATTCTAAGCATTTTACATGTTGAAAACATTTTAAAATGATGCATGGTTATTTAGTTAATCAATGCATGAACATGAAGGGCTTTTTCGCAAAACTGATATTCTATGGATAATTAGCAAAATCGCAGCAGCAGGAAAAAACACTACGGGCGAATCTGACCGCCCGATAGCAGCATGGGCGCTGGAGGCTCACCATGGGCCATGGCCCTGCTCGGTGGATAGGGGAGGCAGGCGCGGTGGGCGCCGGAGACGCGCTGGCCTTGGCGATCTTTGGCCGGGCGTGGTCGCGATCCACGTAGGCGAGGAAGGCGCGTCAACGCAGCGAGCAGTAGGCGTCGTCCTCCCCGCCGAACGAATCGGAGGAGGCGAGCAGGTGGCGCTGGGCAGCAGGTCGGCGCCGAACCGCAAGGAACTCCGGCGACGGGATCCGCCAGAAGTGCCGTGGCCGGAGGAGGAGGTGGATCCAGGATCTGAGGCGGGGAAGGGCGCGGACGGCGCGGCAGAGGCGGCTTCCTCTGTCTGCTCCCGACAGAAGGAGGCAGCGCGGCGCGGAACAGCGTTTGGGCTGCGGCATGGAGACGACGGCAGCGACGAGTACGGGGCTCCGGCGAGGTGATGCAGATGTGGAGGAGACAGTCGCGGGCGGCCGTCGACGGGCTTGAGCTACTTGCAGCTTCCATGGCGTTCTCCTGTGAGAACAGAGAGGGCGGGAGATACTAGAGTGAGAAAGAGAAGAGGAACCAAGGGAGGAAGGGGACATGAGGAGAAGGGAGGCGAGGCCGGCCTGGGAGTGCTGGTCGCCGGCGGCGACAAGGGCTACGATGGACGGCGAGGGTTGGTGGCGTGGTGCTCGGAGAGGAGCCGGCGAGTGCGCTGGTTCAGGAGCGAACTCTCCACGCTCCGGCTCCGATCCAGGCCGAACGGGGAGGCAGAGGAGGCCCTCATGGCTGTTGGATGGATGGATCGGGAGGGATGCACTGGTTGGGTGGCGGCGGAAATCAAGGGAGATGGTCGGGGCCGCTGGTTGGATCTGGCAGGAGAGGAAAATGAGGAGGGAGGTGGATCTGGGAGGATCCCGATGGGGATTTTTTTGGAGTGGCGGCGGCGGCAGAATATTTGATGGATGGATGGGACTAGGGTTTCATTTGTATATATAGCATGAGAATTTTAGGAAGGGGCTAGAATGACCCTTCGATCGTAATCGGATGGCTGAAAAAATATATGTTAGGACGTCCAAATAAGAAAACGGAGATGTTTTGTAGATGTTTGGGGATGATCCGAACCCAATGGTGATGACTGAGCTGGTCAGGTTCGGGGAAGATTTCGGACGCACGAAAGAGGGGGTCGGAGAGAGGTTAGGTGGTTTGACAAGAGGGAACCGAAAACACGGTTGATCTCGAAAGGGTCAACGAACGCAATATAGAGGGAAGTGAGGAGCGGCAACTACGCGCGGATGCAAGTTTTAAAAAACAATGACGGCAACGTGTGCCGATGCAATGCGAATGATGCCATGAGATGAGATGCAAGACATGAACAAAATGCAAAACAAAAGACAAAAAACCCAACCACGAAGGAAATAACATAACACATCTCCGGAAAAGGCAAGAGTTGGAGTTACGAATATGGAAAGTTGTATCCGGGGCGTTACACTTGATGAGTCAATTGACATGATCTGCAATCTTAGAACTGCCGAACTTATCATTGGAGGCTTGCCTAGAAACTTGATAGGATGTTTGCCTACTCTTAAGTGTGACTATACCATATGGAAATTTCTTGAAGAACGTTTTCCAAATTATTCCTTGAAAAATCTAGATGAAATTCTCCATAAGTCTATTTCCTTGAGTAAGATGAATTCTAGTGATCCTATGTTTGGTGATTGTTTGTTTGAGCTTACAAACCTTATGCGTGCCAAAGGAGATGTTGGAATTATTAGTGATTGTCATTTTGGATACACAAGTGCTCTTTCCTGCAAGAACTAACCCATGTAGGTAGATGAACTCAAATTCCAAGTGGTGCTCCCAACTCTTGATGAGCTACATCAACCTTGAGCAACCCACACAAGTTCAACTACATGATCACGATCAACACCACCACCCAAGGTATGTTATTCCATCTTAGAGAAGTTTTACTCCAAGACATGAGCCAAAGCAACTAGACAAGATGTGAATACATCAAGATGCTTAAACAAAAAATGGTAACCCCATTTTGAGCTTAAACGATGAGTATGACCTATGATCAAGTGATCTCACTTGACTCCTAAGTCAATATACCCTAACATAGGTGACTTTGTCGCCGACCATCTCTAGATGAAGTTCTCTTGTGTTCCTTTTTTTTGCTCTTGCATTTGTCTCATGCATATTTGTTTCCCCTTTCAAAAAAAATCATCTAGATTTCTTTTCTTTTCTATTTGTTCTGCATTCCCTGCATCCAATTGCAAATCTTTCAGTTAATTCCTTGCAAATCCTTGTGAGATCTTATTTCTCTGTGATGAACTCGGTCCCGCCGGTTTCTTGTCTTCGGTCTAACCGAAATCATTTGGTGCAACCGAAGCATACCACTCGGTGCCACCGATTTCACTACAGGAAAAACATTTTGCCACTTATTCCTGCATTACTTTTGATCCAGCTCCACTCCATGAATCTTGTCCTCTACAAGCATCACATTTTTATCAGTGCTTTATGCTGTGAATCAAGTACCAAACCGATTCACGACAAATTCCAGAAGGCCCTTCTTGGAAATTGATGTCAAAGGGGGAGAGAGAGATCACATCAAAGCCTTATCACTTCAACAGGTGGAGAAAGATATCTCCAAGGGGAGAGAATACTCAAGAAGAGAGTAATCTTCAAGGATCCCAGATGCTTGGTGTTCAAGAGGAGAGATGCCACATGTCTTCTTGAGGGGAAAGACATGTTCATATGTGCTTATTTGCATTAGCTCTGTTCATTTGTTTCTTTGAGCTCTGACTCTGTATTTTGCTCTAATTTTCTGTTCCCTACCTTCTCCCAGTATCCCATGCTAGATTCAGGGGGAGCAAGACATCTAAAGGAAAGAAATTCCTTAAATTCATTGCACATCTTTACCTTTGGGGACATGTCTATATTCAATGTGGTACTTAGTACTCACTCTCTACATGTCATCCCAGTCTTGGTACTCTTGTGGTTTCTTTTGTTTGCTCTGGCTAGTAGGTCTATCTGTGTTATCTAACCTTGTTTACGCAGGTTCATTCTATCCTAAGCCACCTCAAGACCACATGGTAAGTATATGCATCACAGTCATGTGTATGAGGAATTCTTGCTGATGTACATACTGTTTGTAAGAAGGACTCATGAGCATGAAGGTACATTTCCCATATTCATATCATTTGCTCTGATGCATATAGCCAAGATACATGTAACACATTGCCTTCTCTGTCATGGTTATGCTCTCACATGCTTCTATATTCCATATTCACATGATTGCATACATGTAGGGGGGGCCTATGCTTGTTACATTTCTTTCCAACACTTTACTAGCTATTCTTTGTATCTTTATCTAAAGCTTTGATGTATGTTGTAATCAATTACCAAAAAGGGGGAGATTGAAAGCACAAGTGCTCCCTGGGTGATTTTGGTAATTATTGTCAACATATCTCTTGTTGGACTAAAACTTTTACCTTGTATGTTTCAGACAAGTTCAACAATGGAGTGGCATGGACTAGAAGATGTGGATCCCCTTCAAGATGCTAAGGACAAAGGATTGGCTCAAGCTTCAAGATCAAGACTCTACATTTTCTATTTTAGTGATCCAAGACCACATTGAGTCTATAGGAAAAGCCAATACTATGAAGAGGGGATGAGGTGTTGCTTAATGGCTTGCTTGCTCAAAGTGCTTAGTGATATGCTCCAAAGCCCTCAACTACTTTCCCACATCCACATATGTCCTAAACCAAAAGTCAAACTCGGCCCTACCGATTCTTTCTACCCGGCGCCACTGAGTTCAGATGTCTTAGCCACTGCCACAATCCCTAGGCAAATCGGTTTCACCGATAGGGATCTCGGTCTCACCGAGATGGGATTGCAATCTCTCTATGTATGTCCATTACCAAATTCGGTCTCACCGAGTTTAAGTAATCGGTACTACCGAGATTACAATGCAAACTCTCCGGTTAACTTATTACCAAAATCGGTCCCACCGAGTTTGTGTAATCGGTCTCACCGTGTTTGGCTGATCAACTCTCTGGTTAGCTTATTACCAAAATTGGTCTCACCGAGTTTGTGTAATCGGTCTCACCGAGATTACGTTATGCCCTAAACCTGACCACATCGGTCCTACCGAGTTGCATGTCGGTCCCACCAAAAATCCTAACGGTCACTAGATTTGCTAAATTGGTCAGACCGAGTTTACCAATTTGGTCCCACTGAGTTTGGCAAGTTGTGTGTAACGGTTAGATTTTGTGTGGAGGCTATAAATACCCCTCCACCCACTCTTCATTCGGAGAGAGAGCCATCAGAACGAACCTACACTTCCAACTTGTTGTTTCTGAGAGAGAACCACCTACTCATGTGTTGAGGCCAAGATATTCCATTCCTACCATATGAATCTTGATATCTAGCCTTCCCGAAGTTGCTTTCCACTCAAATCTTCTTTCCACAAAATCCAAATCCTGTGAGAGAGAGTTGAGTGTTGGGGAGACTATCATTTGAAGCACAAGAGCAAGGAGTTCATCATCAACACACCATTTGTTACTTCTTGGAGAGTGGTGTCTCCTAGATTGGCTAGGTGTCACTTGGGAGCCTCCGACAAGATTGTGGAGTTGAACCAAGGAGTTTGTAAGGGCAAGGAGATCGCCTAGTTCGTGAAGATCTACAGCTAATGAGGCAAGTCCTTCGTGGGTGACGACCATGGTGGGATAGACAAGGTTGCTTCTTTGTGGACCCTTCGTGGGTGGAGCCCTCTGTGGACTCGCGCAACTATTACCCTTCGTGGGTTGAGGTCTCCATCAACGTGGATGTACGATAGCACCACCTATCGGAACCACGAAAAAAACATCTGTGTATCCAATTGCATTTGAATCCTCCAAACCCTTCCCTATACATTTCTTGCAAGTTGCATGCTTTACTTTCCGCTGCTCATATACTCTTTGCATGCTTGCTTGATATGTATTGAGATTGTTAAACTTGTGCCTAAACTCCACTTGAACTTAAAGAAGTTAAAAACTGCTACTTTTGGTACTTAGTGTCTAATCACCCCCCTCTAGACACCTCTTCTCGATCCCTTTCAGTTTCATCATTGGAGCAACTCCGATGAGTTGTACGACGCCGAGGCTGAAGCAGGACAAGAGAGACAACGAACAACGGTAACCTGAGTGGAATTCTAATAGCATCTCCAATACATGACGTAAAATACATAACCACAAAGTGCTAGATGTAAAATACATCAGCCGCTCATCTCTGAACTTAACTGTTGAAACTGAACTTAACTGTCGAAACTGAACTTAACTGTCGAAACTGAACTTAACTGTCGAAACTGAATTTTGCTGTCGAAACAGAACGCACTAGCAAGCTGAGGCTACACGTCGGTCGACCGACTTTTCATCTCTCGTCAGTTGATTTTGCAGCCATTGGATACGAAATCAAGGGCTGCGGTTCATCTTCAACCTCCACCTCGAGCCTCCAGCCACCACCGGCCAAACAAGATCCCCGCCGCCATGGCGGCGGTGCGCCGCTCCGCCCACCCCGAAAACACTCCCCACCGCCGGTCCGCTGCCGCCCCGGCCATCTCTCTAGGCTCCCCGTCCCGAGATTTTTCTCCGGCGATCCCCACGCCACCGCCCCGCCAACGTCCCGCCACGGTCGGCGACCACCGCCCCCATCCTGAACCATAAGATAGATTGTGGGGTACCTCTCCGTGAAGCCCCCTCCCCGCTGCGGCTGATTCTTCTTTCACCCCGGCGAGCACCCCCACCCCTTGAAAATCGACTGACCCAAAAGTCGATTCAGTCGACTGAAGTGTAGCTAAACCAGAGCAGCATCGCAACCAAGAGCAAGAGCGAGAGCAGCAGCGTGAGCAAGAGCAATAGCAAGAGCAGACCAGGTAGGGGACCGAGGGCAAGAGCAGAGCAGTAGCGCGAGCGAGAGCTAAAGCAGCAGCAGCTCCTACTGATGTGGACGTCGCCGCCGAGGGAGCGACGCCGTGGAGGAAGTGGTCGGAGACGCCGCCGTGGATGGAGCCGCGCCGTGTCGGCTCGGGACCGAGTGCCGGCAGCACCATGAGATCGAATCAAGAAGAAAATGCGGCGATTAATGTACAACCTCTTTGGTGGCGCCGATTAGGCTGCAGCTTCATCCAAGGAAACGGTGATGATGATGCTCTTCCGGTGGTGCAGGTGAAGACGGCGGCGTGGTAATGGAGGTGGCACGAAAGACGAGGGGAACATCGGGGCAGCTCCTTGGAGGTGGAGGACGGGGTGGCTGAACCAAGGGACGATGAGATCGACGACGGATCCTCGTCCGGTACGGTGGATGAGGGACGTCGAGGTGTTGCTGTGGACGACGTCGTCGGGGAAGAGGCTCCGGCTGGGTGGCGGACGGAGCAGGGTGTGGGGTTTCGTCGCGTGTTTTCGCGGCCTCGGTGTACGAATGGGTGGGCGGATGGGATGGCAGTGGGGAACCATGGCTTAGAGACGGGTGTCGGGACCCCGATTCCAAGTCACATCGATCTAGCCGGTAACACCTCATATCACTTTGCGGACTCACGCACGGTATTCCCACGGGTGTTGCCTTACCATGGCCCGGGACCGCTTTATGCCTTTTGGCTCACGTGATATGATAGTGTCGCTAGCATCCATATGACAGAGAACCCGGGCCGACATGACTAGTCGTGAACCCAAAGTGGCACTAACTTAGAGGGACAGCATACATGAATCAACATCGAGCATGTCGGTCGTGACGTGCGAATCCGGGCTGTAGCACTAGGGCTATGAGGACTCAGGAACCCGGGCTGTAGCAGGCTAGGCAGGACTCGGGATGTCACCGCATGACATTTCCCCGAAGGGACAGACACAGGAACGAAGTGAATCACATGCCGGCCATTCAAGTGTTCCGGAGCAGTAGTGCTGGGCTAGCAGGACTCCGGTGAACTGGGCTATAGCGGACTACTATGGCTCATGGAAGCACAAGACCACATTTCCCCATAAGAGAGGCTACCAAGGATAAACAACTAGGTTGTCCGATCCCACACATACCAAGCATTTCAATCATACACACAATATGCTCGATATGTGTAAATACAACATGGCATCACAACATAACTCTACGACTCAAGTATTTATTCATTAGGCTCCGAGGAGCGAGATATTACAAACATGGGTCTCATGACCCAACATTTAGAGCATACAAGTCAAGGCAGAAGCGGAAGCTTAACATATCTGAGTACAGACATCTACAAATGAAAAAGGCTGAGAAGCCTGACTATCTACCAGATCCTGCCGAGGGCACAAGATCGTAGCTGAGGTATCAAGCTAAATGTCGAAGTCGACACGGAACTACTAGCGAGACTGACATCTCTCTGCAAAACATAAAATAGGCAAACATGAGTACAAATGTACACAGCAAGACTTACATCAGACTAGCTACATATGCATTGGTATCAATAAATGGGTGGTGGAGTTTAACTGCAGCAAGCTAGCTTTGACTCGGTGGCTATCCTAAACTACGACTGCAAGTAACTCTTTTGAGGTGGCGCACACGAGTCCACATATTCACCACATCAATACACCACTATGGATCCGCTCCCGTCTCCCTACGAGAACGCCATCCATAGCACTCACGCTTATCTTGCACATTTTAGAGTATCCACTTTCACTTGTCTATGAACTGTACAGGCAACCCAGAAGTCCTTTACCGCGGACATGGCTATTCGAATAAATGATGTTAACCCTGCAGGGGTGTACTTCTTCACACACGATCTCACCACTTACCGCTGTTTACATGACATGTACTCGGCAACCTTCAAGCGGAAGCCAAACGAGGGTGTCGGCCACGACCTACCTAAACACTCAAGTCTCTAGTCCAGGTGTATCGCCTATTCAGGTTCCATCCGCAGGGAGTCCGGCCGAAGTTTCCACATACGGCCCCGAATGATGTGTACAGGGTTCTGCGACACCAAACGGGTGCCTGGCATACTCGGCCACGTGCCTACTGCATCACAGCCCACCCCTCCGGTCGGCGCTGCCCATGGCCTCCAGTATACTACAAACACCAGAATCTACTTGCAACTCCTGGACAGAGGACAAGGGTGATTAAGAAGCCGAGAGGGTCCATTGGTTTCGGGCCCAATGTGTGCTAGTAACTGTTTCATGGATCACAAACACAGAATTTAGTTCCTGAGGACGGCTGCAATGAGACAACCCACCATGTACTACTACATGGCCTCTCACCGCTACCTTTACCAAATCATGTTCACACACTTAGCTCTCAACAGTAGGACATGTTCACACACCTCCGATTCATCCCCGATGAATCAGACCTGACTCAACTCTAACAGTAGCAGGCATGACAAACAAGCATGAATGAGTAGGCACATCATGGCTCAAACAACTCCTACTCATGCTAGTGGGTTTCATCTATTTACTGTGGCAGTGACAGGTCATGCAGAGGAAAGAGGTTCAACTACCGCAGCAAGTAACAGATGAATCGTTGTTGTCCTAATGCAATAAAAGTGAGCAGGAGCGAGAGAGTGGGATTGTATCGGAATGAACAAGGGGGTTTTGCTTGCCTGGCACTTCTGAAGATAGCATTGAGTCTTCATCAGTGTCAACGATCACAGCGTCGGGACAACATCTACCGAGGGGGAACAACACCAGCAAACAAAGAAGAAACATGATCAATGCAATGCACAATATGATGCATGCTATGACATGGCATTATGAATGTGTTTTGGTCTAATGCAAGCTAGATCAGATTGAGATGAGTCCATTTGAACCAAAGATTCAAATGCAAACCCATTTTTTGAAGTCATAAAGGTGCATTAACTTATTTCACTTAGACAGAAAGGTTAAAGTGCTTTAACATGCATGAAACCAGTACAGATGGATAGATTGGATTTTTCTGATCATTTTTCATATATAAAACTTTGCATTTGGAGTTACCGATTAATTTCTATGATATTTAGAAGTTTTGGGCATTTTCTGGAATTTCCTGTATAAAATTAAATCCAGAAAAAAGGTTAACTGCGTCAGCATGACGTCGGCGTGACGTCAGCAGGTCAAAGGCGCCAGCCCAGGTCAAACCTGACGGCGGGGACCCACAAGTCAGTGTAACAACTAACTAACAGAGTTAGTTAGCGTTAGGTTAGCACTAACCTAGGTTAATTAGAGCCTGGGCCCACTTGTCAGTGAGTCAACTAATTAACTAAGTTAATTAGTGCTAATTAAACTCACACCTAAACTAAACAGGGGCATGGCCCACGCGTCAGTGACCCTGGGGGGGGGGGGTCAAATCCTAGGTCAAACGAGTCAACCTCGCCGGACTTGGTCCACGGCTCGTCGCCGGCGACGCCAGAGTCGGCGGAGGTGCTCTGATTTTGCCCACAGTTGACCAAATCGACCGGGGTTTGGTCCTACGAGTAGCTAGGGCTCGCGTGCAGCTGATAGAGCAAACGGGAGGAGCTAGGGTGGAGTGAGCTCGTCGGAGTCGAGCTCGTGGCGGCCACTGGAGTACGGCGAGCTCGGGTTCGGCGTTAGGAGGCACGACAGGGCTAGCGGATGGGTGCGCTCAGCTCTTGGGGCAAGCTGAAAGCAGTGATGCGCTTGGACGCGTGTGGCCGAAGCTGTGGCCGCACCGGCGACATGGCCGGAGGCGGAGTGCTCTCGGGCTCGAAGAGGGCGGCGACTACACGGCGCAAACGAGCAAGGGGGAAGAGGGGATCGAAGGAGAAGCTCACAGGGAGTGCAGCGGTGGTCTCGGGGAGCTCAGGGAAGCAACGGAGCGGGCGCACGGTCGCCGGAGATCTCGGCGGACCGAGGTTGAAGAACACGGCGATGGCGGTGTTCCAGGGCTTCCTGCGTTGCTTGGCTTGGTGCAGAGGACAAGGACGTTGAGGCGGAGCTCTCGGGCTCGTCGGTGAGGCATGGGGTGGCCGGTGGTCGCGGGAACGGCGAGCGGCGTGACGGCGGTTTCGGGCGGCTGCGCGTGGGAGAGACAAAGGAGGGGAGAAGCACGGTGAGAGGTTGAGGGGATTCCAGGGGGTGCGTGGCGTCGCCAGCCAGCTCCAGGCGATCGGCGGCAAGCAGGAGGAGGTGTGGCGCCTCGCTGCAGGCGCTTATCTCCCTCTCGCCTCTTTGGCGAGGTAGGTGATGACTGCACGGGCTGTGGGCTGCCTAGCTGTAAGTCCTTCCCTTTATTTCTGTTTTGTTTTATTTCTGCAAGTTTGTGTCATTTCTAAAAATACTTAGGCATCTCCAAAAATCACCAAACTGCACATGGCCACTGTTTGGAGTATATCCTGCATGGAACATTTTAGTTTGGGATTATTTGAGGATTTAAAATATCTAATAGCATTTAAATGCCCAAATGCAAATAGTGTATGATTTAATTTAGAGACCAAATATGTCATGGAAAAATGTGCATCACCTTTGGTTACTGTTTACAGCATTTTCCATAAATGATGAACATTTTTGAAAGCCATTTGGATTTACTGAAAATATTTTAGTTGAACCTAGTGAATTCCTTTGATGCTAGGGTTTAGGCAATCCCCACTTCAAGTTTTCTTGAAATTTAAACTTGATGCATGGATGCAATGCCACTAGTTACAAGCAAACTCTAGGGCTGTGACAACGCACTTCTCCGAAATCTGGGGTAAGTTATGAAAGCACCCCCACCGATTTGAGGCGGTTCTTTCGGTTCAGGGGTACCACGGGCATTTCATGTGTCGGGATTTCACAGGAGGTGGGAGTTTTCGCGCGCGTTGTAATTTCAGAATAGCAAGGCATGGGTTGAGATGGGGGGAGTTGTCGGAGCACAACGAGACAAAGATATATCTTAAATATTTCGGGCTAACAAGGCGCGGGTTGAAATTTCCGGACAAGTCTAATGTGTATTGTACCAAATCAATGCGCACTACAAATATCATTCAAAACTTTGAATTCATGTTATGTTCAATTAAAATATTTCGCTACGTGTATAATGCATGCAACCTACTACTCAAATGAACGTTTTAGTGCATTCCAAACGTATATACTACCGCTTCAATATGAACTAAATTTGAATTCGTTTATCTATTTGAATAAGATCGACAACAATGATTGTTGTGAAGTCAAAGCATCTGAATTCGTTTCTCTGTTTTAATAAGATCTAGTTAAACCATCGTTTGTGTATTATCTTCATAGCACACCACATGATTAGTCTCGAGTTACATATGAACTATGTCTACTATATGAACTCGAACTAGATTTTTTGAATCCACTTTATTTTGATTTCAAATCACATTACATTTCTAGCTCTAGCTAGAGCTTCATAATCTAAACCATGTCTCATATGTATAATGTTTTTATCACATTATGTATGGTGCCCCGCCCCCTACGCCTACAAGTATTTAGATGTGAGTTGCAAACACCACACATTACCATAAGATCAAATAAAATGTGAGAATTTTCGATATATAGTATTGTTTAGATTGTTTGATATTTAGTTGTAAGATGCAAACGCCACAAATTATCACAAATTCAAATAAAATGTGAGATTGTTTGATGTATAGTATGGTTTAGATTGTTCGGCATTTAGCTGTGAGTTGCAAATGCCATGCATTATCACATTATGGTATAACATGTGCACAAGACGTGTATCACCGCTATATTCATGCATGCAATGTTTAAAACACTATGATCTCCTATTCAAATATATGAATCCGCTTTCATATCAAATTATGATCTTTGTTAGTCTCTTACACCCATACAATCCTCTAACCTTTGTAGCTAGCACTAACTTTCTCTCGTGCATGCACACGCCCTCCTCGCCCTCTCCCTCCATCGGAATTCTATCCACCGGGCACATTCATTTTTTTCTTCAGGTCATTCTCCTAGAGTCTCCACAACTCCTTTCCGACACACACCGATCAATAAACCTCTCCAGCGATCCCTGCCTACAACATACACACACACCTTCAATCTCCTCCTTTATGTGTCCTTGCCTCGTGTCTCTCATACGGTCAGACACACGCGTAAACTCTCGCCCCTCTTTTCATCGATCTCACAACCGCACACTCCTCCCCCTATCTAGCTAGTAGTTGGGCCTCTCGCACCACCTCCTAGCTCCATTCTCTCTGTCTATCCATCTCGCTGGGCCTTATTTGCCTCTAACAAATGGACGTACACCGATCGATCTCTCGCTATACATATAGCTAGCTAGGTCCTTATAACTCGTTTTTACCCACACGTCGATCGATCTACCTCATTAGTTGTGTCTCTCCCTTCCTCCGACAAACAAAAATTGATCTACCGATTTAGTTAGGTTTGCTTACCAAACACATGGTTCCCTTTCATCATCCATGGATGCATCCTGACAGATCTATCACGCACAGGCACACACAGAAACACATCCCCACTCTTATTGATAACATTGCAGTTCCACCCTCAGTTTGTCTAGTAGGCCTCTCCCACCATCTTCGAGAAGCAACTCCATCACCCATCCAGCAATCTACCCCTCCCCCTCCCTCTTCCTCCCTCACTCTCTCCTCTCTCTCTCTCTGTCCCATCATATTTCCCGTCCTTCAGTTTGTATGGATGTCGACCGATCTCCCTCAAGACATAGCTGGGTCTCTCCTTTTCAACACCTATACGAGTCGTTCTACCTCTATATTTAGGCCTCTGCCTACCCCTCCCCACCCCTCCCCCACACACACCGATACATCAAGCGCTCTAGTCATGTCTCCCTGCCACACACAAACTTGACATGTTCCCTCTAACGTTCCGGTAGGCCAGTCTCCCTATATCTTTGACTTGCACACACACACACAATTTTGATGGCTCTCTTCATCGATCTCGCACCCACCCACTTGATCCTCTCTTCGAATCTATCGATAGCTATGACCCCTCCCTCTCTTCTCGTGGATTGCCCTACCCTCTATGATATGGATAGGCCTCCATTTCACACACATTGCATGCAAAATTTTGTTTGAGATGTCATCGACACATATTCCCACAAATAATTCACGAAATCAACACCCCACCCCCACCCCCACCCCAAAACAAAAAACACTCACGAACGCGGTTTGTATCTCTCACACACACCCACGTAGGTGGGGGACGTGGACGAAGAGAACAGGTGCATGCACACGCACGCATTCTGCCTCTTTCCCAACCACACCCGCTGGGTACACGGTGGAGCTCATTTCTGTACGAAAAAGGCAGCCCACATGGTAATTTGGCACGTGTACTGGTTGTCCACTTGGTGGAGGGAGGATCATCTACCACGGGTGAACAAACAAATTGCGACTTGACGTGTTATGCTAAAAAAAGAGGCAAACCATGTGGGGCCTACCTTAGAGGCAAGGCTCTATACACTGGAGTACTTTTGACGTGTCCCGTCAACTCGTAGAACGAGGAGAAGCTTGCTTAGTACGTCGTCTCCCCCGCCCACGGGCGCGGTGGCTCGCAGGATGAGGTGAAGCTTGCTCCGCCTTACGCCCGCTCACTCGCCCATGCGCGCGGTGGCTCGCAGGACGAGGAGAAAAATTTACTACTGCCTCCGTTTACTCCTCGTCCCTACTACCTTGGTTATAGAGACTATATAATATTGTTTGGAATATATATGTCCTTTAGTAGATTTCAATATGAACTACTAGTACATACTGCAAACACTGATGTATATAGACGTATTTTAGAGTGTAGATTCACTCATTTTACTCCGTATGTAGAACTCTCCCTCGCCCCTCGACCCTTGCCCACGTGGTGGACGTGCAGCAATTCATTCGGTCTCATATAGCAAGAACGATATATACTGCACTACCATTATTGCTCGACTTCCCAAAGAGGCGAAGAACCAATCGCAAGGTTAATATTTTGGAGATGCCAAGCGCAAGGTTATAGGAGAACGAGTAGTAGGTGCCGCGTCATTTATAAATAAAGTTTTTTTTCTTCAGTGGCACATACGCAATATGATAGGTTCATATGGAGAGAAAAGGAAACCGCTCCACTATATACATAGTCAGGACGGGCCAGCCTACACGGTTGCTTGATGGGGTTGCTCTCTTCACACTCTCTCGCACAAAACTACTGTGGCCACATCTCTAACATCCCGGCTTGTCATGTCCACTTGGGGAAGGGGTGGATGCTTAGTGTAGATGCGGTGGCCATCGCCGACGGCGAAAACCCACTATCGGCACGTCCCGATCAGGAGTCCCCGCCGTTCTCTCTCACAAAGCCGGTGAGGTTGCCTTCGTCCCTTGCTCACTGCCGCGACATGGGCAGTTGCCACCTCCCGCCGCCCTCCTCAAGGTTGAGCTACGTCCCTCAGGTACAACTCCCTTTACAGCCAGCTTGCACCACTGCTCTAGCTGCCCACATCACTCCCTGTGGATATTTCTCTACTTCTTTGCCCCGCACATACCTCTACTGGCTTCTATATACTGTATTTGGGATGAGTTTATGTCTCATCAACTAGTCCCAGTAATCTTATTCTAATCACGCTTCTTCAATTTCTTTGCCACAGGGATGCTCAAAAGGTTGTAAACTTCATTTATTAGGAAGCTCGAATGTTGCCAGAAAATTGAAGCCTGGTCAGGGTTCACGGTTCAAGGGCTAGGGACTGCATGGATCAGTTTTTTCTTTAGCTGCCTCTGTTCCAAAATAAGTGTCAACTTTAGTAGTAGTACAACTTTGTACTTAAGTTTGCACAAAGTTGAGACACTTATTTTGGAACGGGGGGGGGGGGGTACATATTTGCTATGATCTGTCAATCATTGAGATGCAATAGCATGCATGTTAGTCTCCTTTGTATTTGATGAAATGTTGCAACGGGCAACCTTGGACGAAGATACATGTAATGTAAGCCGGAAGCTTCATAGCATTGTACAAATTTATCTCATTTGATAAATTACAGTATGTACTATACTAGTACTTCCTCCGTTCCTAAATATAAGTCTTTGTAGAGATTTCACCATGAACCACATGCGGATGTATATAGATGCATTTTAAGTGTAGATTCATTCATTTTGTTCCGTATGTAGTGGAATCTCTACAAAGACTTATCTACTAGTAATAGCTAGCCCCCACTACTAGGAATTCTCTATCCTCTCCTTGAGCCACATCATGAAAATTGATGTAGCCGTTAGATGAAGTAAATCAGTCCATAATAGCCATTCGATCTAGACGTTGAGAGGCTCCGCACTAAGCCACATGCAAGCATGCAGAAATACCGTGGCACATGCATGTGAGTGGGTTTTAAATCACATCAACATGTCTTCATGCAAGCATGCACCGGTAGCATGCATGTAAGTGAGCTTTTAAGTCCCATTAACATGTCAAAAAGAAAAATATAATCCCATTATGCAGTAGGAGTTGGCTGATCTTTTTTCCTTATGTGGGATGATATAAATGATGATGGGAGTTTATTTAGTTTGGCTACCACATTTGTCATGCGGTTATAGGGTTTTTTAGTTCTATGAAATCGATAATTTTGCGCAGAGAGATATACCGCTATTCCGCAGCAACGCGCGAGGACTCATCTAGTAATATTTAGGAACGGAGGGAGTATTATGTAAAGAGTTAGGTGTCGCACGGTGATAGTGTGAGGTGGGCCATGTAATCGCTGAGCCTGCATGTTTTCACTGCTCTTGCATGCCTCCGCTGTAAGAATGGAGAAAATTGTAATCTAGTAGTAGTACCTCCTTTCGCCGAAAGCATGGGACATCCAGCAGTCCTACCACCTAAGTAATAAAGACCAATGAGCCGTCAAATCGCATAGACCCAGCAGTAAGTTGGACAGATGAAGCAACCATCACTCTTGCGCCAGTGAGAGGTCGCATCCGCTCTGCCCGGGCATGAATGTGGCACCGATTCTTTGGAGCGGCGCTGACCATTTCGGGCGGGAAGCGCGCTCGGGCGATGGAGGGGCTTTGGGTGGGCCAGCTGGTCGAGGCGAGCGTGGCAGCTGTCCGCATGTCCCTATCGGACACGCCCGGAAGCGAGAGGATGCACCGACTCTCATGGTTAAAATCTTACACTACACAAAATCTCTCTGTTGGAGTAGGTCGATCTGTCGCTCTCTCTAACACACACATTTTGTTAAACACACACACACACACACACACACACACACACACACACACACACACACACACACACACACGCATGCACCTTGGTCCCGTTCCACTTTCTAACGTGACTTATTACACCTAGACGGAGGGAGTAGTAAGTATACGAGATACGGTGGCACACTGACGGAGGGAGTAGTAAGTGCCCAAAATTTGTGTGCATGTTATAATAAGGATTCACTTAAAATAGTACGTGAGCGAACAGAGGGATCAATTGGATAGTGTTCCCGAGCAGTAGAGAGATGTGTGAGGTAAGATACACCACTTGTGCTTTTAATTTTTCTTATTAATTTGTTTGTTTCACCCTCTGACTGGTGGGACCCAACGTACTACGTGGAGAGAGGTAAGGTGATTAAGGCTGCATTATTTCTGCACCACTATGGATAGTCTTACCACCAAAGTCACATGACACGATTATGATTGAAATCCCAATGACTCCCACACACACACAAAAAAAAACACGGCAAGCTTGTCACACGAATGCAGGAATGTATAAAAGGTTATTTCCCTCTCATTGAACATAATGGGAGGGTTGTGTACCTGGTTAGCCTGTTCGCTCATCAAACTTGAGGTCTCAGGTTCGATAAATACACTTGAGCATAATTTGTGCCAGGAGGATTCTTTGACTGGTCAAAATGTTTTCTAGGGTTTGCACGCTTCACACTCTCTCTCCAGTATATATATATATATATACACGCAGGAGCCTCAACGCTTGTAGTTGCTCTCTTCACACTCTCTCGCCCTCTCCCGCTGGAGCCTCAGTGCTTGTATTTGCTCTCTTCACACTCTCTCGCCCTCTCCAGATCTAAACAAGACTTCGTTGGCCTCTCGGCGTGCGCTCCTTCGCCGGCCGGAGACGAGATCTGTGCGGCTTGCCGCCTGGTGCTGCTGGCCAGGTTGGCGTTGAGTAGGCCCTGGAGCCCGCTCGTGGTTGCATGGGTGCGTATGGGGCCGCCATACGGCATGCTCTGGGCCAGAGGTGGCAGCCAGACGCAGAAAGGAGGTCCTCCCGAGGCGGTGGCGTCCAGGAGCTCGGCCACCCGCTCCAACAGCACGTCGCGGCCGCCCTCTAGATGCCGGCACCATAACAGCTCTCGGGCCACCATGAGCGCGGCCCTGGAGTACGCCTGCTCCAGTCGGGTGTGCGGCGCCATGGTCGCGGCGTGGCTTGCGGCTCTGGCCGCCGACCACACCTGCCGCGGCGTGAGGGCAGGCGGCGTCGCCGCTGCCGCGCCAGCGCCTGCGGAGCGCGGGCTGCCTGAGGTGGAAGGTTGAAGTCACCCTGGGCTGGTGGCACGGCGTGGGCGGGCCACGCCGCCCAGCGGTTGACGTCGGCTGCCGGGTCGTTGGACATCGAACGACGAGGTGATGAAATGCGAGGCGGCGGAGGAAGGATTCCGGCACACCCCTACCTGGCGCGCCAAATGTCGCATTCCGGGTTCCTGCAGACCCTTGAGCTTCGAATACTGGGGTGCACACGGAGATCTTTCCCCTACCATCTCACGCGTGAATGGATTGCGAGGGATCTAAACTAGGAATGATGAACAACACAAGAGACACGAGGTTTATACTGGTTCGGGCCACTGTTGTGGTGTAATACCCTACTCCAGTGTGTGCTGTGGTGGATTGCCTCAGGGGCTGGTGATGAACAATACAAGGGGAGAACAGCCTCGCGAGGGGCTGTTCTTGAGCTGGTGCGATGAACTGCTTGGGTCAGTTCAGTCGCCCCTCTCTCTCTCTATGCGCGATCTTGATTCTCTCTCTCCCTCTTGTTCGTCCCCCTCACTCTGTGGTGGCTAGCTCTATTTATAGTGGGAGGCCCTGGGCCTCTTCCCAAATAATGAGCGGGAAGGGCGCCAACAATTGGCCATTTTGAAGGGGAACATCTAGTACACTTATCCTGACTAAAGTTGGTCTTCGGCTGCCAAAGGCTCTGACGGTGACGCCATCCTGGGCTCCACGATGACCTCCATCCTGCCGTTCTGCTGGTCTTGGTCTTGTTGCACCGAAGCGGCAACCTTTGCCTGATGTCTTGGCATGTGCTTGCCTCCTTTGCACCAAAGGGGAAGCGAGGACATCTGCAGAGCTGGCGCTCACTGGCGCCTCGGTCTCGATCGTCATGGCTTGCGTCACGGGGCCCCCTCGTGAGGTACCCTGCCTTGATCACTCCGCCTCCTCGCGAGCCTGCCTGACGAGGCTGCTTCTGAGGAAGGTTCCTGTCGTCAGCCCCGCGAGGCTTGGCCCCCGCGAGGGTCTTGAGCTTGAGCTGATGAAGCTGGGCCGTGCTGGGCCCCCACTTGAGCCACGCCGCAGGCCGCAGGCAGGCATGTCTGGGGACCCCCGTTCCCAGAACACCGACAACCTGGTCGTCGTGCGCCCCTCCTCGGCGAGGGCAAAGGTATGGAGATTGTTTGCACGTCAAGGGGGACTCCTGAGCATCGCGACTCAGGAGCCTAACTGTTCACGTAGCCCCTCACTCCTTGGTTCGTCCTAGTCTCTGATCGGCCCAACGGCGGTTGAGGTATGCGCGGGGCCGGGCCCTTGATACGTCTCCAACATATCTATAATTTTTTATTGCTCCATGCTATATTATCTACTGTTTTGGGCCATATTGGGCTTTATTTTCCACTTTTATATTACTTTTGGGACTAACCTATTAACCAGAGGCCCAACCCAGAATTGCTGTTTTTTGCCTATTTCAGTGATTCGAAGAAACGGAATGTCAAACGGAGTCCAAACAGAATGAAACCTTCAGGAACGTGATTTTCTCACCGAATATGATCCAGGAGACTTGGACCCCACGTCAAGAAAGAAGGGAGGCGGCCATGAGGGTGGAGGGCGTCCCCACTAGGGCGTGCCCCCCTGCCTTGTGGGCCCCCCTTTGCTCCACCAACGTACTCCTTCCTCCTATATATACCTACGTACCCCCAAACGATCAGATACGGAGCCAAAGACCTAATTCCACCGCCGCAACCTTCTGTATCCACGAGATACCATCGTGGGGCCTGTTTCGGAGCTCCGCCGGAAGGGGAATCCACCACGGAGGGCTTCTACATCATCACCATAGCCTCTCCGATGAAGTGTGAGTAGTTTACTTCAAACCTTCGGGTCCATAGTTAGTAGCTAGATAGCTTCTTCTCTCTTTTTGGATCTCAATACAATGTTCTCCCCCTCTCTCGTGGAGATCTATTCGATGTAATCTTCTTTTTGTGGTGTGTTTGTTGAGATTGATGAATTGTGGGTTTATGATAAAGATTATTCATGAACAATATTTGAATCTCCTCTGAATTCTTTTATGTATGATTGGTTATCTTTGCAAGTCTCGTCGAATTATTAGTTTGGTTTGGCCTACTAGATTGCTTTTTCTTTCAATGGGATAAGTGCTTAGCTTTGGGTTCAATCTTGTGGTGTCCTTTCCCAGTGACACTAGGGACAACAAGGCACGTATTGTATTGTTGCCATCGAGGATAAAAAGTTGGGGTTTTTATCATATTGCATGAATTTATCCCTCTACATCATGTCATCTTGCTTAAGGCATTACTTTGTTTTCTTGAACTTAATACTCTATATGCATGCTGGATAGCGGTCGATGAGTGGAGTAATAGTAGTAGATGCAGTGTGGGTCGGTCTACTTGTCTCGGACGTGATGCCTATATACATGATCATACCTAGATATTCTCATAACTATGCTCAATTCTGTCAATTGCTCAACAGTAATTTGTTCACCCACCGTAGAATACTTATGCTCTTGAGAGAAGCCACTAGTGAAATCTATGGCCCTCGGATCTATTCTCATCATATCAATCTTCCATCACTTTATTATTGCTTTGCTTTTTACTTTTCCCTTTTATTTTACTTTGCATCTTTATACCAAAAATACCAAAAATATTATCTATCATCTCTATCAGATCTCACTCTCGTAAGTGACCGTGAAGGGATTGACAACCCCTAATCGCGTTGGTTGCGTTGAGCTATTTGTTTTGTGTAGGTACGAGGGACTCACGCGTAGCCTCCTACTGGATTGATACCTTGGTTCTCAAAAACTCAGGGAAATGCTTACTCTACTCTGTTGCATCACCCTTTCCTCTTCAAGGAAATCCAACGCAGTGCTCAAGAGGTAGCAAGAAGATTTCTGGCGCCGCTGTTGTGAGTCTACGCAAAAGTCAACATACCAAGTACCCATCACAATCCCTTATCTCTCGCATTAAATTATTTGCCATTTGCCTCTCGTTTTCCTCTCCCCCACTTCACCCTTGTCGTTTTATTCGACCTCTCTTTTCCGTTCGCCTTCTTCTCGTATGTATCTTTGTTTGTGTTTCCTCGTGCCTTCTATATGCTTGCATCTTTACTTGCTGAAAATCTATTGATATGGATCCACTTAAAGTGTTCTACTTGGATCATCTTCGATCCTTATGCACTCGTGCTGAAACCCCAACTAGCCTAGTTGATGGGAAATCTTTAGATGAGCAAGCTCATTTTGTGCGTCATCGTTTGTCTGAAAAAGGGAAGATCTTATGGTATCATATAAATAGTTTGATATGCTATGCTTGGAATCTTTGTGAAATTTATGATTTTACTTGTTGCTCTAAGATCCCTAAAAAACACCTTCCCTACCTATGCGAATTCAACAATAATGAAATCTTATCTTCTTATGCAAAGGGTGTTTATAGTTACTATGATATCGAACAAATTGAAGAATTTGTCGTTTTTAAGGGTGCTCATGAAGTTGCTTCTTTGATTGAAAAGTATGATTTTACTCTCAACAAATCTGAAAATTTCGTCATACTTAATTATTGCAATGAAAACTTTGCTCATAATGTCTATCTCCAAGAATTTATAGAAAGAATGACCGTTGCTTTGGAAGAAAATAATGATATGCATGAATCTATAGATAATGATAATTCCGATGATTTGGTTGAAATATCCCTTGATGAACATGATGCTTGCTATTCTTGTGGCCATGATGCCAATATTTATGAAGACGAATTTGCTATAGTTCCTTATGTTAAAAATGAGATTGTTGCTATTGCACCCATGCTTGATAGCTCCCTTGATGAAAAGCATGATTTCAATGATTTTACTGTAAATTCTCTTGATGTCAATTGTGCTAATAATATGCAAAACCCTAAGCTTGGGGATGCTAGTTTTGCTATGTCTACTACTTGTTGCAATGATCATGATTGGGGTGATTCTTCTTATGATCTTGAAAACTTATTTAATCCCCATGATGAATATGAGATTGATAATATTGTTTGCAATAATATTGAAAGTGGGTTTGGAAGAGTGTCAACTTTAGATCCCACATATTTGGAAAATATTCAATCTTATGAAATTTTTGATAAAAGTGGGTTTGGAGAGGTCATGACTTTAGTTAATGATAATCCCAATATTTTGGAAGAGTGTCAACTTCGAATGCATGTGGATCGTGTTGAGAATATGTTATGTGATAGCTATATGGTTAAATTTTCTTATGTTCCTACATGTAATTATTATGAGAGAGGAAAATATGGGTATAGAAATTTTCATGTTACTAAATTACCTCTCGTTATGTTGAGATTGCTATCGTTCCTTTCCGCTTCCTTGCATATGCTAGTTTTTGCTTGCTATGATTTGTTTCTATACGATATGCCTATGCATAGGAAGTATGTTAGACTAAGTTGTGTTTGTCACGTGTTTTATGATGCTCTCTTCGTGCTTCAATTCTTGTCTTTTATGTGAGCATCATTAAAATTATCAATGCCTAGCTAGGGGCGCTAAACGATAGCGCTTGTTGGGAGGCAACCCAATTTTATTTTTAGTTTTTTTTTGCTTTTGCTTCTGTTTAGGAATAAATCTTTGATCTAGCCTCTTGTTATATGTGTTTTTATGTTTTAATTAGTGTTTGTGCCAAGTTAAACCTATAGGATCTTCCTGGATGATAGTTATTTGATCTTGCTGTAATTTCCAGAAACTTGCTGTTAACGAAAACAATTGTTACAAATCACCAGAACGTGATAAAATATTGATTCCAATTGCTTCTGATCAATAAACAAATTTACTAGTTCGTCCTATTTTGGCTGTATTTTTGGAGTTCCATAAGTTTGCGTTAGTTACAGATTACTACATACTGTTCTGTTTTTGACAGATTCTGTTTTTCGTGTGTTGTTTGCTTATTTTGATGAATCTATGGCTAGTAAAATAGTTTATAAACCATAGAGAAGTTGTAATACAGTAGGTTTAACACCAATATAAATAAATAATGAGTTCATTACAGTACCTTAAAGTGTTCTTTTGTTTTCTTTCGCTAACGGAGCTCACGAGATTTCTGTTGAGTTTTGTGTTGTGAAGTTTTCAAGTTTTGGGTGAAATCTTTTGATGGATTATGGAACAAGGAGTGGGAAGAGCCTGAGCTTGGTGATGCCCATGGCACCCCCAAGATAATCCAAGGATACCAAAAATTCAAAGCTTGGGGATGCCCCGGAAGGCATCCCCTCTTTCGTCTACTTCCATCGGTAATTTTACTTGGAGCTATATTTTTATTCACCACATAATATGTGTTTTGCTTGGAGCGTGTTGTATGATTTGAGTCTTTGCTTTTTAGTCTACCAAAATCATCCTTGCTGTACACACCTATTGAGAGAGCCATACATGAATTGGAATTTTTTAGAATACTCTATGTGCTTCACTTACATCTTTTGAGCTATATAGTTTTGCTCTAGTGCTTCACTTATATCTTTTAGAGCACAGTGGTGGATTTGTTTTATAGAAACTATTGATCTCTCATGCTTCACTTAGATTATTTTGAGAGTCTTAAATATCATGGTAATTTTCTTAATAATAATTATATGCTTGGTATTCAAGATTTGTAAAACTTTCTTTTGAGTGTGTCGAATACTAAGAAATGTTTTAAGCCTGATAATTGTTTTGACATATGAAGATGGTGATATTAGAGTCATGCTAGTTGAGTAGTTGTGAATTTGAGAAATACTTGTGTTAAATTTTGTGATTCCCGTAGCATGCACGTATGGTGAACCTTTATGTGCTGAAGTCGGAGCATGATTTATTTATTGATTGTCTTCCTTACGAGTGGCGGTCGGGGATGAGCGATGGTCTTTTCCTATCAATCTATCCCCCTAGGAGCATGCGCGTAATACTTTGCTTTGATAACTTCTAGATTTTTGCAATAAGTATATGAGTTCTTTATGACTAATATTGAGTCCATGGATTATACGCACTTTTCCCATCCTTCCACCATTGCTAGCCTATCTAATACCACACACTTTTCGCCGGTATCATACACCCACCATGTACCTTCCTCAAAACAGCCACCATACCTACCTATCATGGCATTTCCATAGCCATTCCTATATATATTGCCATGCAACTTTCCACCGTTCCGTTTATTATGACACGCTCCATCATTGTCATATTGCTAGCATGATCATGTAGTTGACATAGTATTTGGGGCAAAGCCACCGTTCATAATTCTTTCATAAATGTCACTCTTGATTCATTGCATATCTTGGTACACCACCGGAGGCATTCACATAGAGTCATATTTTGTTCTAAGTATCGAGTTGTAATTGTTGAGTTCTAAGAAAAATAGAAGTGTGATGATCATCATTTTTAGAGCATTGTCCCAAGTGAGGAAAGGATGATGGAGACCATGATTCCCCCACAAGTCGGGATGAGACTCCGGACGAAAAATAAAAAAAAGAAAAGAAAAAAAGAGGCCATAAAAAAAGAGAAAAGGCCCAAATAAAAAAATAAAAAAATGAGAGAAAAAGAAAGAAGGGACAATGTTACTATCCTTTTACCACACTTGTGCTTCAAAGTAGCACCATGATCTCGTGATAGAGAGTCTCTCATTTTGTCACTTTCGTATACTAGTGGGAATTTTTCATTATAGAAACTTGGCTTGTATATTCCAATGATGGGCTTCCTCAAAATGCCCTAGGTTTTCATGAGCAAGTGAGTTGGATGCACACCCACTTAGTTTCTTTTATTGAGCTTTAATATACTTATAGCTCTAGTGCATCCTTGCATGGCAATCCCTACTCACTCACATTGATATCTATTGATGGGCATCTCCATAGCTCGTTGATACGCCTAGTTGATGTTAGATTATCTTCCCCTCTTTTTATCTTCTCCACAACCACCATTCTATTCCACATATAGTGCTATATCCATGGCTCACGCTCATGTATTGCGTGAAGATTCAAAAAGTTTTGAGAATGTCAAAATTATGAAACAATTGCTTGGCTTGCCATCGGGGTTGTGCATGATTTAAATACTTTGTGTGGTGAAGATAGAGCATAGCCAGACTATATGATTTTGTAGGGATAACTTTCTTTGGCCATGTTATTTTGAGAAGACATAATTGCGTTGTTAGTATGCTTGAAGTATTATTATTTTTATGTCAATTTGAACTTTTGTCTTGAATCTTTTGGATCTAAATATTCATACCACAATTAAGAAGAATTATATTGAAATTATGCCAAGTAGCACTCCGCATCAAAAATTCTTTTTTACCATTTACCTACTTGAGGACGAGCAGGAATTAAGCTTGGGGATGCCTGATACGTCCCCAACGTATCTATAATTTTTTATTGCTCCATGCTATATTATCTACTGTTTTGGACCATATTGGGCTTTATTTTCCACTTTTATATTACTTTTGGGACTAACCTATTAACCGGAGGCCCAACCCAGAATTGTTGTTTTTTGCCTATTTCAGTGTTTCGAAGAAATGGAATATCAAACAGAGTCCAAACGGAATGAAACCTTCGGGAACATGATTTTCTCACCGAATATGATCCATGAGACTTGGACCCCACGTCAAGAAAGAAGGGAGGCGGCCACGAGGGTGGAGGGCGCCCCCCCTAGGGAGCGTCCCCTACCTCGTGGGCCCCCCTTTGCTCCACGGACGTACTCCTTCCTCCTATATATACCGACGTACCCCAAACGATCAGATACGGAGCCAAAAGCCTAATTCCACCGCCGCAACCTTCTGTATCCACGAGATCCCATCTTGGGGCCTGAGCTCCGCCGGAAGGGGAATCCACCACTGAGGGCTTCTACATCATCACCATAGCCTCTCCGATGAAGTGTGAGTAGTTTACTTCAGACCTTCGGGTCCATAGTCAGTAGCTAGATGGCTTCTTCTCTCTTTTGGATCTCAATACAATGTTCTCCCCTCTCTTGTGGAGATCTATTCGATGTAATCTTATTTTTATGCGGTGTGTTTGTTGAGACCGATGAATTGTGGGTTTATGATCAAGATTATCTATGAACAATATTTGAATCTCCTCTGAATTCTTTTATGTATGATTGGTTATCTTTGCAAGTCTCTTCGAATTATCAGTTTGGTTTGGCCTACTAGATTGGTTTTCCTTGCAATGGGAGAAGTGCTTAGCTTTGGGTTCAATCTTGCGGTGTCCTTTCCCCGTGATGAGGGGCAGCAAGGCACGTATTGTATTGTTGCCATCGAGGATAACAAGATGGGGTTTTTATCATATTGCATGAATTTATCCCTCTACATCATGTCATCTTGCTTAAGGCGTTACTTTGTTTTCTTGAACTTAATACTCTAGATGCATGCTGGATAGCGGTCGATGAGTGGAGTAATAGTAGTAGATGCAGGCAGGTGTCGGTCTACTTGTGTCGGACGTGATGCCTATATACATGATCATACCTAGATATTTTCGTAACTATCCTCAATTCTATCAATTGCTCAACAGTAATTTGTTCACCCACCGTAGAATACTTATGCTCTTGAGAGAAGCCACTAGTGAAATCTATGGCCCACGGGTCTACTCTCATCATATCAATCTTCCATCACTTTATTATTTCTTTGCTTTTTACTTTTCCCTTTTATTTTACTTTGCATCTTTATACCAAAAATACCAAAAATATTATCTATCGTCTCTATCAGATCTCACTCTCGTAAGTGACCGTGAAGGGATTGACAACCTCTAATCACGTTGGTTGCATTGAGCTATTTGTTTTGTGTAGGTACGAGGGGCCTTGGCCGCTGACTCCTTGTGATGATGCTCCCCCTGGTCTCGTGAGGGAGGCCGGGCCGGGGAGGTGCGAGTGCTGTCGCCTCCCTTCTCCATGGAGGGGGGGCGCGGCCGCCGTATCCTCCTTCGTCCTCTTCGTCGAAGACAGCGGCCTGGTCAACCAAGGACGAACGTCAGGAAACAGCAGTATAAGCATAAACAAGACGAAGCTCAAGCACTTACTTGTCCACCACAGCATAGTCCACCCTCCGCTTGGTAAGCTTGAAGCCCGAGAGCCTCGAGGCTTGAGGCGTGGGCGCGCAGGCTCCAGAAGCAGAGGACGGTGCAGCAGAAGGGCCGGAGGCAGCTCTGGGCAGCGTCAACGCTGGGGCAGCATCACGAGAGACCAGCGACAATCTGCCCCTTGTCGGGATAACGGGCAGCTCCCCCTCCTCACAGCGGGTGTCGGTCTCAGCGTCGTCTGGCAGGGCGCGGAGGATGTCTGCTTTATTCAAGGGGGAAGTTTCCGCCATCTCCCCGGGGGTCACCTCCGAGTCCACCTCCTCTTCTTCCTTCCCAGAGGACTCGTCAGAAGACAGCTCCCCCGGCTTCGGCGCTGCCCCCCGGAGGGCGCAAGCGCCACCAGCCCGCGCCCGTCGAAGGTACGCCTAGCGGCCACGATCTGCCCCCCAGTCCTTGCGCCAGAACAAGGGAGCGAAGGCACTCGAAGGGTACTCTTGGTTGTCCCCGGCCCAGAGGCGCAAAACTACAGACAACTCATCGTTAGGCAAGGCCTCCGGGCTCAGACGAATCTTGTCCTCTTCATCCCCGAGCCTCCACAAGGGGCGCGCACGCGCCTGAAGAGGAGAGACGTGCAGAATCAGGAATTCCCTCAGCAGCATGGCCCCCGTCACCTTCGCCGCCTTCGCGTTGCCCGGCTTCAGGTCGGTCTGCATCTGCTACAACATCGACGACGCCCGCTCATCAGCGAGCTTCGTGCAAGACCACCGCTTGTCGGATTGGGGCATCTCCGTCGGCAGTGCCAAGCGCGGGTAGACAGACTCGGCGCCCGTCATGACCCGTTTGGCCCTAAGGTTGTCGGCCTTCTTCCTGGTGTTCGAGATCGAGTTGGCCTTGCCGGCTGCAATGAAATTGGCGCACCCGGAGATATGGCCCTCGCTGACACGGAGGAAGAAGAAGTGGCGCAGCAGAGCCATGGACGGCATCACGCCCAGATATGCGTCCCAATAGTAGGCGAAGATGGACAGGAGAAGGACGGAGTTGGGATGAAGATGCAGCACCTGCAGCCCGTAGTGGCCGAGGACCTCAAAGAAGAAGTCAAAGAAGGGGGGAACCAAGCCAGCAGCGATACTGCTCGTGAAGAAGGGGAAGAAGGTGCTTCCCTCGGGCTCCGGCACATTGGCGGCCACCCGGAGCTCCGTCTTCCCCCTCTCGTTGCTCTCCCCCGTCGTCAGCAAGGGCGTGGCAGCGAGAGTTTTCTCCGAGACATTGGGCGCATCGAGAGCTGGCTCGTACCAAGCCGGCGACGAGGAGGACTTGACCTTGTGCGGCGCCATTGATCGTAGATGCGGAGGAAGGTTGGAGCAGATCTGGAGGTTTCGGCAGCAAGGAGAGAGAAAGGGGATCTGGAGCAAGGCGAAAGGGAGCAGTGAAGGCAAGCACTGTCTGTGCCTGCCCTTGTCGAGACGGGCAGCTGCCGAGGCAGGGTGGGAAAGCGGAGACGCCCACGTCTAATCAACCGCCACGCGCCGACCAGGGCCGCAGGTTATTGGGGCCCATGGCGCTCTGCACTTGACCTTTGGCTTCGCCTTGAAGCCAAGCCCGAGCGCGCCTTGGGCCCGGGGGCTACTGTCGGCGTTTTGGGAACGGGGGTCCCCAGACTTGCCTGCGTGCGGCCCACGGCGTGGCTCTGCGGGTGGGCCCGTATGGACCATCTTCATCAACAAGGAGTTCAAGACCCTCGCGAGGTGGACGACATAAGACCTCCTCAGGGGCGGCCTCACCAGGTTGGCTCGCGAGGGGCGGAGAGATCAAGGCAAGGCAAACCTCGCGAGGTTCTCGTGACGTGAGTCATGACGATCAAGATCAGCCGGGCGCCAGCACGTACAGTGTCCTTGTTTCCCCTTTGGTGCTAGGGAAGCGAGTGCAGGCACGGAGTACCGAGCCGTCAAGCAAAGGTTTTCATATCGTTGCAACGAGACCAAGACCTACAGGACGGCAAGACGGAGCTCACTATGGAGCCCAAGGCGGCGTCACTACCAGAGCGTTTTGCAGGCGAAGACTGCTTTTGTCAGGATAAGCTGTACTAGCTGTCCCCTTTCAAATTGGCCGTTGTTGGCTCCCTTCCTGCTCAATATTTGGGGAGAGGACCAGGGCCTATATAAGTAGAACTAGCCACCACCGTAGGAGATAACTCATTTGAAGGCATCTCATCTGATCTTCAGTGATCCTCATCCACACACAGAGCGCAAGAACACCTCAACCTCAGGAGTCTGTTCTACCCCTTGTACTGTTCATCATCAGCCCAAGAGGCAATCCACCACAACCACACTGGAGTAGGGTATTACACCCTAACGGTGGCCCGAACCAGTATAAACCCTGTGTCCCTTGTGTTGAGAGTTCGTCCGTGAGATCTTAGCAAGCTAGGACGTGGATCGGTAGGGGGAGAACTTCGTGCGCACCCCAGAGTTTGTACCTTAAGGGTTTGCCGGAACCCGTGATCCGACAGTGCTTTTCTTGTAGAGTTCTCCGTCGTGAACCTTGTAGGCTTTCGAGCGCCGGACAACGCGGCGAGCCTCATTCTGATCCTCAGGGAGTTCTCGCCTATTAAGGTAGGCCAAGAAGGGTTTGATCCATGGGGAAATGACAGCCATGATAAGATGGGCCGACGGTGTTATTTCGGTGGCTGAGCCCCCAATGATATCGGTGTGTTAGGAATCTGGGGTTATAGTCAGTTCTAGACTGGTGTTGCTGCTCTCCCCTTGCCACAACACAGACTGCTTAAAAAGCCTTTTCAGAAAGATGTTTTGTGGAACCGCGCATACCTCAACCGTCGTTCGGCCGACCGGAGACTAGGACGAACCAAGGAGTGAGGGGCTACGTGGCCAGTTAGGCTCCTGAGTCGCGATGCTCTGGAGTCCCCCTTGACGTGCAAACAACCTCCATACCTTTGCCCTCGCCGAGGAGGGGCGCACGACGACCAGGTCCGATAGACCTGCTTGGGTGGCGTACGCTTGGGCGTGACCCGAGCGCAGCCCCCGTGCCTAGCCCCCTCGCGCGACTCTCCCGAGGGGAGGCGTTGCGGTTAGGCCGGACACTGAGCTCTGGGCTCCCTGAGGTTGGTATGGCCGTGAGGCCGCCCTCAGTTGTTTATCACCAGCGCGGAGCATAGTACTTCTGCTTGTGCATGGGCATAGCCGTTCCTCGGCAGTGTCGACGGCCAGCACGGAGCATGGTGCTTCCACTGGTACGTGGGAGGGGGACTCCCTACTGCGGAGAGCCCCCGGGGCGTGTACATCAGCACCCTGACACGTGGCTGGCACGGCAGGGCTAGACGAGGTGTATCTGGGCACTCATGAGCCAGCGCGGGACTCACGAGGCCCTACCTCAAGGCGGGTTGCGCCTGGTCTTGGTTCTTGTTTGCTGTACTAGTCCTGCGAGGTGGTCAGACAACCTGTGCCGAACGAATCTCCTGAGGTTATTGCGTGAGAGGCCAAGCACCAACGTCCCCAGGAGGTGACGTGAACGGGACCGGCCCGCTAGACAGAGCTCAGCCGTTGGATTTATCGACGCTACAGGGACATGACCAAGCACATACGCCGTGCTTAACCTACTCACGCGAAGGATCCTGAAGAAAGACGGCCAGCGCGCGGCTCCCACAATGGGTGACGATCAAGAAGGTAATAGTCATAGCTAGATTAGGCATGGAAAGCAAACTGGCTTTGGTTGGCGAAAAGCTGGCATCCGACGCAACGTTGGACAAGGTCCTGTGCATCCGCTCGGGCCGTCGGCCAATAGAAACCTGTACGAAAGGCCTTGCTTACAAGGGCCCGAGCCGCGGTGTGGTTCACCGAGACCAGCATGAATTTCACACAACAGCTGCCACCCCTCTTCCTCGGAGATACGTCTTTGAAGTACTCCGATAGCGCTTGTCGGTGTTCTGGGAACAGGGGTCCCCAGACTTGCCTGTCTGCGGCCCACGGCGTGGCTCTGCGCATGGGCCCGTACGGTCCATCTTCATCAACAAGGCATTCAAGACCCTTGCGAGGGGCCAAGCCTCGCGAGGCGGATGACACAATACCTCCTCAGGGGCGGCCTCACCAGGTTGGCTCGCGAGGGGCGGAGACATCAAGGCAAGGAAAACCTCGCGAGGTTCTCGTGACGTGAGCCATGCCGATCAAGATCAGGTGGGTGCCAGGCGGGCGCCAGCACGTGATGTGTCCTTGTTTCCCCTTTGGTGCTAGGGAAGCGAGCACACACGCGGAGTACCGGGGCGTCAAGCAAAGGTTTCCATATTGGTGCAACGAGACCAAGACCAGCAGGACGGCAAGATGGAGGTCACCATGGAGCCCAAGGCGGTGTCACCACCAGAGCATTTTGGAGGCGATGACCGCATTTGTCAGGATAAGCTGTACTAGCTGTCCCCTTTCAAATTGGCCATTATTGGCTCCCTTCTCGCTCAATATTTGGGGAGAGGACCAGGGCCTATATAAGTAGAACTAGCTACCATCATAGGAGATAACTCATTTGGAGGCATCTCATCTGATCTTGAGTGATCCTTATCCACACACAGAGTGCAAGAACACCTCAACCTCAGGAGGTTGTTCTTCCCCTTCTATTGTTCATCATCAGCCCAAGAGGCAATCCCCCACAACCACACTGGAGTAGGGTATTACACCACAATGGTGGCCTGAACCAGTATAAACCTTGTGTCCCTTCTGTTGCTAGTTCGTCGAGTTCGTCCGTGAGATCTTAGTCAGCTAGGACGTGGATCGGTAGGGGGAGAACTTCGTGCACACCCCAGAGTTCAAACCTTAAGGGTTTGACGGAACCCATGATCCGACATTTGGCGCACTAGGTAGGGGTGCGCCGAAGCTTCCCTTCCGTTGCTCCGCGTCACATTGCTTCATCGTCCCCATGGTGGACGCACGCCGCGCCCGCGTCGAGCGCCGGGCTGTCCTCACCACCCGCGTTGCATGGACGGCCCCTATCGGCGGGCAACCCCGTCGCTCTCCGTCTCCTGCCGCCAACGCCGCCATCAGCCCGGTCGGGAACGAGCAGCGAGCGACCTCGTTGCACCCCTCGGTGCGACAGGACGGCCGCACCGCCACTCCACCACCGACTCCCGCTGGTTCGTCATCTCACGCTCATCGCGCTCCCATGGACGCACATGCGGTGCTCCTCATGGCGCATGAGCTCCTGCGCTACCGCCCGGTCGACTACCTCTACGAGGACTAGCTTGACAGCATCGCCGAGCTTGTCAGGGCTGCAGGGGGCTCCTCTGCGCCATCCCTCTCACTGCCTCGCCCTCTGCCAGCTACGGGCGACGTAGCTCACGGACGCCTCCACCACCTCTGCACCAAGACGGCGCCCTCGCGCCAAGGCGCACGGCTCCATGGCGCGAGCCACAGCATCCAGCGCCCTCGTGTGAAGAAAGAAGCTGTCGAGAAGTCCCTCGACCGCAAGTGAACGGTCCGCCACTCCTTGCACCGCGCCAGGATAGTTTGCCGCGGCAAGGCCCCGTGCCGCTTGCCGTAGCGGCGCGCGGGTGCCAAGACCAAGCTCCACCTCCAAGACGGGCCCCGGTGACCACGGCTGGCTGCCGCGCCTTCACCCCCGAGCTGCGTAGCGTCGCCTGGCCGGGCAAGTTCAAGCCGGATCTGCCTCCTTGCTACGACGGCACACCCGACCACGCGGAGTTCCGGCAGCTCTATGAATTGAGCATCGAGGCGGCCAATGGCGATGAGAAAGTCATGGCAAACTGGTTCCCCATGGCGCTCAAACACGGCGCTCATTCGTGGCTCCTGAACGTGCCTCCAGGCTCTGTCGGCGTTCTGGGAACGGGGGTCCCCAGACTTGCCTGCCTGCGGCCTGCGACGTGGCTCAAAGGAGGCCCAGGACGGCCCATCTTCATCAACGCAAACTAAAGACCCTCGCGAGGGGCCAAGCCTCACGGGGCGGACGACCAAGAGCTTCCTCAGGCACGGCCTCGTCAGGCTGGCTCATGAGGGGGCGGAGAGTTCAAGGCAGGGTACCTCGCGAGGTGCCCATGACGCAAGCCATGATTTACCAAGGGCGCCAGTCGGGCGCCAGCCCACGCAGCGTCCTCCTTTCCTCTTTTGTGCAAAGGGAGCAAGCGCAGGCGAGAGCATCAAGCAAAGGCATCCGTTTCGGTGCAACAAGACCAAGACCAGCGCCAACGGCTGGAAGGGAGTCATCGTGGAGCCCAAGCGGCTATCACCAGAGCCTTTGGCAGGCGAGGACCAACTTTAGTCAGGATAAGTGTACCCGCTGTTCCCCTTCAAAATGGCCAATTGTTGGCGCCCTTCCCGATCAATATTTGGGAAGAGGCCCAGGGCCTTCGCCTATAAATAGAAGTAGCCACACTCAGCGTAGGGGGATCGGAGGGATCGCAAGGATAAGGACGATCCGGCATTTGGAATCCAGAGAGAGAGATAGAGACCCGATCCTCAAGCTAGAGCGACGGGACACCATTCAGCAGTTCATCACACCCATCAAGAACAGACCCTCGCGAGGCTGTTCTTCCCTGTACTATTCCTCATCAGCCCAAGAGGCAATCCACCACACCACAAACTAGAGTAGGGTATTACACCACAACGGTGGCCCGAACTAGTATAAATCTCATGTCTCTTGTGTTGTTCTTTCTAGTAGTTTAGGTCCCCGCGATTCGGGCGAGGTACGAGACGGTGGAGGGTTGGATCTCCGCACCCCAGAGTTCGAACCTTAAAGTGCAGCGAACCCGAAATCCGACATTTGGCGCGCCAGGTAGGGGTGCGCCGGAATCTGCCTTTCGTCGCCTCGTTCTTCCTTGACCACCGCAACCATGTCTAACGCCCGTCGGGCCCGCGCCGAGCGCCGAGCCGCCCTCGCCTACCACGTCGCCCAGACGGCTCCCGTCGGCGGGCGTCCTCGTTGTTCCCCGTCACCTGCCGTCAACGCCGCCACCGGCCCGGCGGGGAACGAGCAGCAAGCGTCGTCCCAGCACCCGTCCATGAGGCGGGACGGCCGCACCGCCACGCCTTCGCTCACCCCCACTGGTTCTTCGTCACGCGCGCCCCGCGCGGCCATGGAGGCCCGAGCTGCACTCATCGCGGCCAACGAGCTCCTGCGCTACCGGCCCGTCGGCGACGTTTACGAAGAATGGCTCGACCGAAGTCGCCGAGCTCGTCAAGGCGCTGCAGGAGGCGACCCAGCGCCGTCCGTCTCGCTGCACCGCACCCGCCCAGCGCGATGAAACTCCGAGGCGCCTCGGCCGCCTCCTCCTCAAGACTGCGCCCATATGCCCCAAAGCGCGCGGCCCTGGCGGAACCTGCGTTCCGCCAGCGCCCGGCAGCAAGAGCAGAGCTGCCAAGAAGTTCCTCGCCCGCAAGAAGCTGCCCGAGCGCCTCGCTCCAAAGACGTCAAGACCTCGCTGCCCCCCAAGCCAAGGGCGCAGGAGGCCCGTGCAAGACCAAGCTCTGCCGTCCGAGGCCCCCTCATGCCACGGGCGGGCTGCCGCGCCTTCACCTCCGAGATCGCGGCGTCGCGTAGCCCGCCAAGTTCAAGCCGGACCTGCCTCCCTCGCTACGACGGCACATCGACCACGGAGTTCCTCCAGCTCTCACGAGCTGGGCATCGAGGCTGCCAACGGGGATGAAAAGGTCACGGCGAACTGGTTTCCCATGGCGCTCAAGGGCGGGCCCGCACTGCTCCTGAATCTGGCCCCCAGCCCGATCTCTTCTGGGCCGAGATGCGTACCCGCTTCATCGCCAACTTCCGGTACTCGGGACCGCCACCGCCGTGGCGACATGCGCCAAATCAAGCGGCAGCCGAAACCACGCAAAGTACATCCAAAGGCTTCAACAACGCTACCAAGATCCCTGTGGTAACGGAGGAGGCCATCATCTCTGCCTTCTCCGACGGGCGCGGCGCGACGTCAAGATGAAGGAGGAGCCTGGCGATGCATGAAGATCTGTGCACCTCCCTGGAGCTGTTCAACTTGGCGACCAAGTGCGCCAGGGCTGAGGAGGGGCGCCTCTCCCTCCTCGAGCTGCCTGCCGCGGATCCCGAAGAGAAGAAGTCCAAGGCCAAGGATGTGAAGCGTAAGGGGGCTGTCGTGCTCGCGGCCGAACCAGACACCAAGCGAGGCAGAGATCAGCCCGAGTCCTCCAAGGGCAGCCGGTACTGCGTGTACCACGACCTCCACACCCACAACACCAATGAATGCCAAGGACTACGAGCCGTACGTGAAGGAAGGGTCGGCAGACGCCCCGAGCGCAGGGACCGGGGCTACGGCCGAGGAGGAGGATGGAATGCAGGACGCTGGGAAGACCGCGGCTCGCGCCAAGGGTGGCGCGACCAACCTCGCGAGGAGCGCTGGAAGACCTACCTTGCGAGGGGGGCTGGAGGGATCAGCCTCGTGAGGATCGCCCGCAAGGGAACGCAGGCCTCCCACCGCTGCCGCCGCCACCAAGGAGAATCGAAGACCGTCATCAGGACGAAGGGGCTGGGGGCTTCCAGGAAGCACGTGCGATCGCCTGCATCCTGGGTGGAGCTCAAGCCCCAGCCTCTCAGTGCATCTTCAAGCATTTCGCCCGCAAAGTGAATGCAGTCCTCCCCAAGCTCGAGTCCACGCGCCGTCTCAGGTGGTCGGCGTGTGCCATCACGTTCAGCTCAGCGGATCAGCTCAAGTGCGCAGCCACAGCCGGAGTTCTTCCGATGCTTTGCTCCCCAATCATCAGCAACGTGCTGGTCACCAAGACCCTCATCGACGGCGGAGCAGGGCTCAACGTCCTATCCGTGGAGACATTCAACAATCTTCAAGTGCCTTACAGTCAGCTTCAGCCAACCAAGCCTTTCTCCGGAGTCAGCGACGGCTCCACGGTCCCGATCGGGCAGGTCCGCCTTCCTGTCACCTTCGGGGCCCGCGACAACTAACACACCGAGCTCATCGACCGGCGTCGCCCACATTCGCCACAGACAACGCCATCCTCGGGTACCCAGCGCTGGCAAAATTCATGGCCGTAACCCACCATGGCTACAACATCCTCAAGATGCCAGGAAGCGGCGGAGTCATCACGGTGCCCTGTGAAGAAAGAGACGCTGTGTGCTCCCTTGAGCGAGCCTTTCAGGCCGCATCACTGGAAGACCCAGAACACAGCAGCAGGAGGCCTCCCGAGGCCGCACCCAAGAAGAAGAGTACATCGACCGGCCCGACTCTTCAAGAGACAAGCCCCTCAGGGTCCGCACCGGGATAGGGGGAGCCTCCTTCCATCGCATAGGAAAGCGCGCCCGGTGCCCTCCTCAGGCAGGGCTCGGGGGCTCTCCCCTGGAGGGCCGCCGACCTCGCCAAGGTCTCGAGGGAGGCGCTTGGGCACCACGTGGGCGTGTTTGAAGCACGCTTCCCCGCATAGCGGTGGAGCAAGACCAGGAGGACAGAACCCTCAAGAGTTCATCGGCCAAGGCCATTCAGAGCTACAGAGTCAAGGGTCATGAGGGGCAGCCGCCGCCTACCCGCTGTGGCCACCCATCCAGGCGAGGATGGTGGGCTACGCGTCTGCATCGACATACCAGGGCTCAACCGAGCCGCATCTCAAGAGCGCCTTTGGCCCTCACGAGTGGGACATTGCGAGGGTCCGCCCCACAGCTACGTATGCATGCCTTATGGCCTGCCAAACGCGGCTGCTGCGCACCAGCGTCTCATGAGGACCATCCTAGAGGCTCAAGAGGTTAGGCATGCCGCAGCCCTGGCGGAGATGGAGATGGCCCATGAGGAGCCGCCAGCGCCTCCGGAGCCTCCCGAGGCCCTTGGGCCTTGGGGCACGTGAGGATCGGCTCCCGCAGCCCACCGAGTCTGCTACATCAACAACCCTTCATCCCCAACATCACCAGGTGACATCTTTAAGTTTTATTTCTGACTAGGAGCGCCTTCAGGGCCGCATTATTCCCAGGCCGCGTGGGTCCGTCCCTGCGGCGTGTACCCCTTTTATTTCATGTCTTTAGCTTATCCTGTTGGGGGCACCCCTCGGGCTGCATCATCCCCAAGCCGCTTGGGCCAGTCCCAGTGGCATGTATCCTTCATGTGTGTTCCTTAGGATTATGTTCTCGTTCCACCATGCTTGTTATTTGGTGCCTTTTCCTGGGTGGCGAAAATCTTGCACGTTAAAGGGGGGGGTGCCTGAGCATCGCGACTCAGGGCTCCTACCGGCTCTCCGGCCCTCACCCTCTGGTCTTGTCCATGGCATCGCGACACAGCTTGCCGGCCAGTGAGACCAGCCCGAGAGCCAGGACCCGAGGGCGTAGACTTCCGTCATCTAACTTCCAAATTTTGGCGCTTTAAAGGGGTGCACGAGCATCGCGACTCAGGCTCCTACCGGCTCTCCGCCCTCACCCTCTGGTCTTGTCCATGGCATCGCGACACAGCTTGCCGCCGACGGCCGAGACCAGCCCGAGAGCCGGGACCCGAGGACGTAGAGTTGCAGCGTCTGACCCAGCTTGCTCGTTAAAGGGGGGGTGCCTGAGCATCGCGACTCAGGGCTCCTACCGGCTCTCCGGCCCTCACCCTCTGGTCTTGTCCATGGCATCGCGACCTGGCTTGCCAGCGACGGCTGAGACCAGCCCGAGAGCCGGGACCTGAAGACATAGAGCACCGGCATCTGGCCAAATTTGCAGGAACACACTCGAAGATAAGGCCCATAGCCAGGCGCAACCCGCCTTGAGGTAGGGCCTCGTGAGTCCCGCGCTGGCTCACGGGTGCCCCGACACACCTCGCGAGGCCTCTCGCGCCTCTCCAAGGCAACTAACGGCAGGACTAACGATCGCCACGGCGAGCTCTTGTTCCTTTATGGTGAACCTGTAGGGTCCCTCCAAGGAGCACGAAACGACCTCGCCACGCAATCTCTCACCAGCCAAGGCACGGACCTGGTGCTGCACCAGGAAGCATTGTCCTGACCCTCGAGACAAGTCACCCTCTGGACACACTAGTCATCGCAACACCATCCCCACACTCAATGCAACTACGTGTTAGCAACGTCTCTCTCCTTTCTCACCGAATGATGGCTGCTTGAGCGCCAAGGGGGACCCCCTGAGCATCGCGACTCAGAGGCTCTTACCGGACCTCGGGCCGCTCACCTCCTAGCCTTGACCACGGCATCGCGACCTGGCATACCGGCTGGCTGCTGAGGCCGCCTTGGGGACTGGGACACATCATTGTGAGCACCAAGCCCTCACGAGGTCTGAAAGGAAGAAACTGAGCTAGAACGGAATGAGCATCTCGCACTGCCTCACAATAAGTATTATATTGACAAATGAAGCTACAAACACCTTACAAGCCCCCGCGGGGTACGTTCTTGGCTCCTCGCAGGAACAAAAGACGCGAATTCTAAGGAGTCCTATCTACAGTGGGCCACCCGGTCAGGACCCAACCCCATCCAGATCAGAGGCGGCGACGACCTGACGAGCTCGCCCTCTCCGGGAGCGGCGCAGGCTCGGGGGCTCGTAGCTGTCGTCGCTCGTCTCCGGCTTCGCGAAGAGCTCGGCGGAGTCGCTGGATCCTCCGGCGCCTTCGCCGCCTGAGAAGCTGCCAAGGGAGTGGTCGGTTGGCCTCCGCCTCACCGCAGCAGGGTCCCGACAACCTCTCCCGGGGCAGCACTCCAGCCGACGACCCTCCGCGTCGAAGAGCTTGAAGGACATCACCGAAGCACTGTCGTACTCCAGGTGGACCGTGAGGCGCCCTCGCCCTGCAGAGACCAGGCGACCTTGTCCCAGCCTCGAGTCATGAAGACCTCGGCCTGGGCACCACTGCGACCTCTGCCCGGTCGCGAGAATTGCCGCGAGCCGGCGTCTTGCAGCCGTAGTCCTGAGGCTCCCCTGCACGGACGACGGAGGCGAAGAAAGAATGAAGATGGATCCAAGACTAAGGAGGCGCGGCGATGCGGAGCACGAACTCCCGGCAGGAGCCCTCAGCGTGGACTCCAGGAGGGAAGACGCACACCTTCGTGACCCGCCGGCGTCATCGGCGGCGCCGCTCGTGGCGCCCGGCGTCACCTCCTTCAGGGCCACCAATTTGCGCGTACAAGGGAAGAGGAAACCCTGGAGGCGGCCGAGCACACCAGGGCGTGGGCGCCTCCTGGCGAGCGCTCCCGCCCTGACACCAGAGAGCAAGCCGCTTCTTTGGTGAGAGCGGGTCAGGATCCTCTTGAGGAGCCTTTCCCTTCTCTTCCCTGGAGAACCGGCGGATCAGAGCCATGGCAACCAGACGAGACGTGGAAGAGGAGAAGCAGAAGGATAGACCGGAAGGGCGCGCGTCGTTCCGTACTTATAGCCGGCGGAGGCCAACCGTCGGCCTCCACGATCACCGATCATCATGCCCAACTCTGCATTCAGGGACCTGTCGAATCCGGGCAGTTACCAAGGCGTCGTGGGGGAGCAGTGCGCATGCGTCCAATCAACCGCCACGCGGCGCCCAAGGCCGCAGGCTGTTAGGGCCCGCGACGCTTCGCACTTGCCCTTTCGCCTCTCTGCACGGCCAAGTCCGGGCGCCGTGGGCCCGGGCTCTGTCGGCGTTGCAGGGAACGGGATCCCCGGACTTGCCTGCTGGCCCTGCGGCGTGGCTCAAAGGAGGCCAGGGCGGCCCATCTTCATCAGCGGGAAAATCAAGACCCTCGCGAGGGGCCAGATTGCTGGGCGGACGACCAGGAACTTCCTCGTGCACGGCCTCGTCAGCTGGCTCATGAGGGGCGGAGAGTTCAAGGCATGGTACCTCGCGAGGTGCCCATGGCGCAAGCCATGACGACCAAGGGCGCCGATCGAGGCGCCCAGCCAGCAAGAGCGTCCTTTCCTCTTTGGTGCAAAGGGAGCAAGCGCATGCGAGAGCATCAAGCAAAGGCATCCGCTTCGTGCAACAAGACCAAGACCAGCCCCAACGGCTGGAAGGGAGTCATCGTGGAGCCCAAGCAGGCGTCATCACCAGAGCCTTTGGCGCGAGGACCAACTTTAGTCAGGATAAGTGTACCCGCTGTTCCCCTTCAAAATGGCCAATTGTTGGCGCCCTTCCCGCTCAATATTTGGGAAGAGGCCCAGGGCCTTCGCCTACAAATAGAAGTAGCCACACTCAGAGTAGGGGGATCGGAGGGATCGCAAGGATAAGGACGATCTGGCATTTGGAATCCAGAGAGAGATAGAGACCCGATCCTCAAGCTAGAGCGACGGGACACCATTCAGCAGTTCATCACACCCATTAAGAACAGACCCTCCCGAGGCTGTTCTTCCCTGTATTGTTCCTCATCAGCCCAAGAGGCAATCCACCACACCACAAACTAGAGTAGGGTATTACACCAGAACGGTGGCCCGAACTAGTATAAATCTCGTGTCTCTTGTGTTCTTCTTTCTAGTAGTTTAGGTCCCTGCGATTCGGCGAGAAGTACATCCGGCGCTTCAACAATGTTCGTCTCAAGATCCCCAAGGTGACGGACGAGGCCATCATCTCCGCGTTCTCTGATGGCGTCCGTGACGTCAAGATGAATGAGGAGCTCGCCATCCACGAGGAGCTATGCATGTCCCTGGAGCTGTTCAACCTAGAGACCAAGTGCGCAAGAGCTGAGGATGGGCGCCTCTCCCTCCACGAGCTCCCAGCTGCGGATCCGGAGGAGAAGAAAGCCAAGGCCAAGGACGTGAAGCGCAAGGGAGTAGCCGTGCTCGCGGCGGAGCCGGACACCAAGCACGGCAGAGACCAGCCCGAGTCATCCAAGAGTAGCCGACCATTCTGCGCCTTCCATAACCTGCATACTCACAACACCAGCGACTGTCAAGAGGTCAGAGCCATTTGGGAAGGACGCTTCTGTTGGTGGGAAACGACACCTATGGGATCACAAGAATCCCTACTGCGGTTGCGGGGCGCGGGGTTGAGAGAAGAGCGGGTCTAACAGAGAGCACGCGGTTTGTTTATCCAGGTTCGGGCCGCGAGGATGCGTAAAACCCTACTCCTGCTTTGGTGGATGTATTATGAGTTTTTGAGCGAGCTACGGAGTGTAACGAGCTCCAAAAAGACGAATCCTTCCCCTCGTCGCCTTGGGCCTCCTTTTATAGGAAAAGGGGTTGCCACAGTGGCACACAGGAGGTGGAGAGGCAACAATGTTGCGAGGTGATCCTGGTATTACAGGACAAAGCGCATTTAATGTGAGGCTTAGGTGTTCCTTTGCTTTATCGGGGACGGGGGCGAGGCCCATCCCGTCCGTCTCAGATCCTCCAAGCTTCAACACACTCCCCGGCCAGCGATGCATGCGGTGCCATGTAGGCAGGCAGGCAGCTGAGGTGGCGCGATGGTGGAGCCTCCACGAAGGGCTGCATGTTGCCACGCAGGTGCCTGCCCAGTTGGTTGGGTCGGCAGCTGCAGGCGTCCCCGGCAAGGATCTTGCCGGGGGTCTTGTGGGTTCCTTTGGCGAGGATGGCTGCCTTCCTATCCTCATTTGATCTTGACTATTCTTTGTCTTCACAAAGATCTGCATGCCACCTTGGAGGTGCCTTCCCGAGCCCTGGCCCCACGCGGATGATGGCGTTGGGGATTGTGGGCTCAAGGGCGGCTCACTCCGTTGGTGTGGGGCGAGCTGCCCCGGCAAGTGTCTTGCCGGGGCTGCCGAGGCTGCCCCCGGCAAGTGTCTTGCCGGGGCTGCCGAGGCTGCCCCCGGCAAGGGTCCTTGCCAAGGGAAACCTGCTTCGTCCATCTGATCTTTGTGGCCTTGTTCTTGTCGTCACTTTGCTTCGTCTTGGGCTTCGGTCTTACCTTGCCTCACCTCCCTCACTCTGCTTGGTGTGGTCGTGGGCGCGGCTCTTGACTGCCCGTGCACAGGTAAAGGGGTACAAAAATGTGCCCCTAGTTTTGTACACCAACAGGAGCCCCCGGGCCTGGGCCACACATAAGCGCGACACGTTGTTGAGTCAGGCCCAAAAGGGTGCGTGGGCAGGCGGGGCGGTTTTTACCGTGGTAAGATTGTTCGCGCGCTGTGCTTCCCACGACCCGCGCGCGCAGCGCAGCATGGAGGGGCGTGCGTGACATGGGCGGCATGTGTGGGGCGGTTTTCACACGCATGCGTCACTTCACCGTAAAGAGGCGGCTCGCGCCTTCCTCGTAAAGGGAGGGAGGCGTGGAGGCGCGGCTCATTTACTGAATGAGGCCGGGGCGCGGTCTTCAGGACGTCCACTCCCCACATTCACAGGGTGGGGAGAGGTCGCCTGACTTGTCCCTTCGGTTCTGCACGTCTGCCACGCGTCTTTCATGCGCTTCGGGGTGGCAAACGGTGGAGGCAGGAAACCGGGCCGTCGCTGGTTGGGGCAGCGGGTCGGCCCTGGTTCCCTGCACCTTCTGTGTCTTGATTGGCCGAGCGGGGTGGCCTAGCCCCAACCCCGTTCCTTTATAAAGAGCGGGATGGGGAGATGGCATCCCGCATTCTTCCTTTTTCTACCTCCCTTTGCTTCCGCTCCTTCCTTCCATTTGTCATGGAGAAAGGATATCCCGGTCCTTCGACGGTGGCGGTGAGGGTCGCTGCTCGACAACGCATCCCTCCTCCTCCTGCGCCTGTGGCGGCAGAGCCGGCCGTGAGGGGAAGGGGGAGGGGGCGAGGCCATGGGCGAGGCCGGGGCATAGGTCACAGTGCTCGAGGAAGAGGAGGGCGGGGCGGCAGATCAGCCTCTCCTCTGCCAGCAGCTCCTCCTCCGATGGAGGACCATGCCGGGGACAACCCCTGCGAATTCTTTGTCAGGCTGCGCTGGCCTCCGTGCCGTCGCCTTCATCTCCCGACTCCATTCGCGCGGGAGATGGAGCTAGATCCGCTGCAGGCGTTGCGGTTGCATATGAGGGGCTGCGGGATCAGCGGCACATGGGCCGACGTCGATTTCCCCGCTCCTCACCTCATGTATCTCCACCAAGGGTGGAATACCTTCGCTCGCTTCCACAGCTTGACGGATGGGCTCACTCTCCATTTCAAACTAATGGATGGTGGCCTCCTCTCCATCAAGATCTTCGGGCACTTCGGGACCCGCGTAATGTGCTGCATGGAGAGCTCTTCCGACGACGAATATTCCTCCTCAAGCGAGAGTGGTGAGGAAGACAACGACAGCAACGATGGGGCTAGCGGGCGGTAGGATGACGGGTCCGACTAGGCGTCGGGCGCCCCTCCGAGCGGCACCAGCGACCCCATTGTCGGATTTCGGCAGACCCTTGAGGTTCGAACACTGGGGTGCGCGCGGAGATCCAACCCTCCACCGTCTCGCACCTCGCCGAATCACTGGGACCTAAAACTACTAAACAGAACAGCACAAGAGACGCGGGATTTATACTGGTTCAGGCCACCATTGTGGTGTAATACCCTACTCCAAAGGTGTGGTGTGGTGGATTGCCTCTTGGGCTGATGAGGAACAATACAAGGAAGAACAACCTCGTGAGGGTCTGTTCTTGGCGGGTGCGATGAACTGCTAGGTGGTGTTCAGTCTCTCTAGCTACTGGTTTCTTGATGAGGATCCGAATCTCTCCGCCCTGGGGGTGGCTACTCCTATTTACAGGCGAAGGCCCTGGGCCTCTTCCCAAATATTGAGCGGGAAGGGCGCCAACAATTGGCCATTTTTAAGGGGAACAGCGGGTACACTTATCCTGACTAAAGTTGGTCCTCGCTTTGCCGAAGGCTCCTGGTGATGACCTTTGCTTGGGTTCCACGATGACTCCCTTCCGGCCGTTGGGCTGGTCTTGGTCTTGTTGCAGAAACAGATGCCTTTGCTTGATGCTCTCGCTGCGCTTGCTCCCTTTGCACCAAAGAGGAAAGGAGGACACTTGTGGTGGCGCCTGGCCAGGCGCCCTTGGTTGTCATGGCTTGCGTCATGGGCACCTTGCAGGTACCGCTTGAACTCTCCGCCTCCTCATGAGCCAACTGACGAGGCCGTGCTCGAGGAAGCTCCTCGTCGTCCGCCCGTGAGGCTTGGCCCCTCGCGAGGTCTTGAGCTTGCGTTGATGAAGATGGGCCGTCTTTGGGCCTCCTTCGAGCCATGCAAAGAAGGCCGCAGGCAGTAATCTGGGACCCCTTTCCCGAACACCGACAAAGAGCCCCGGGCCCATGGCGCGCCCGAACTTGGCCGGCGTAGAGGCGAAGGGCAAGTCTTGGCGTCATGGGCCCCTAACAGCTTGCGGCCTTGGGCGCCAGCGTGGCGGTTGATTGGGCTGCGTCGCCTCTGCAACCGCGTGAGTTGATAATAGAGCGGCATCTTCCTTGCCTCCTTTACTTTCTCCGATTGCTGCCTGATTCCCTTTCTTGCGCCTCTCCTCTGCTTCCAAGATCTTGAGATCCACTCACTGCGTGCCTTAGCCAGTCATGGCGCCTCGCCAAGCCCCGTGAGCTTGGTACTCTCCTGCCTTGGACCCGCCAAGCGTGTTAGGCGAGCCTCACTGCAGTGCGCCCGGATGGCGGAGGCGCTTGGCGTCCAACGAACGGAGGCGTTCAAGGCCGGCTCTTCCGCCCTCGAGGGTCGGGGAGTACCTTCTACCCGTTCTTCGTGAGCGCCATCATTGCTTTGATCTGGTGCCTCCCTTTTACGAAGTTCTTCTTCTCCGTCCTCCGTCACTACAACATTCAAGCTCTGCACCTCCATCCCAACTCCGTCCTTCTTCTGGCAATCTTCGCCTACTATTGTGAGTCCCATGTTGGGGTGAAGCCCTCGGTGGCCTTGCTGCGCCACTATTTATCCCTCGGAACCTCCCGTGGTTCCGCCTCCGCGCTGTGAGCTTAAATACGCATACTGGCGGAGCCATCGCCATTTCAAACCACAGGAAGCGGATTGAGGGCTTCAGGAGCAAGTGGGTCTTGGTGGATGCTTTGGGCGCATCCACCCTTGGCTGATCCTGCCCACGTGGTGCCCCGCGAGCTCCGGCGATCGGTCCCGAGTGGAGCTTCGGATCCCCCAAGCTGGTCTTTGGAGAAGATGGACGCAGATCTGAAGCCGCCAGCATGGCGGCGCGAGCCGACTGCGTCGGCTGAGGAGTTCTGGAGCATCAATCGCCCGCTTCGATTCGCTGAGTGTGGAGGCCTCACTCGAGCCCGTGGTCTCTGGCGGCGAGGACTGGCGGCGATCCTCGATCCTTGGTTAGGGGCGATGTGGCGAGACTGGAGGGCGCCCCCGTGCCCTTGTTCCTTCGCGAGGATTGGGAGCAGGTAGTGGGGCCCATGCCTGTCTTCAATGGGGATGGGCCCATGCCCGTGGAGGCTCCGGAGGACCTGGTGGACGTATCCTCTGCCGACTCCGGCGAAGAGGTGGAGGAAAGAGAGCCGGGAGAGGGGGTTGATTCGGGGGCAGAGTCAAGGGCTCCTCCCCTTTGGCGCAGGTCCCGCACTCTCCGCCTCCCCTGCAGTGGCGACGACGAGGATGAGGATGAGCAGGAGGCGGAAGCCTGCCCCCGATCCCGAAGAAGGACAGGACTGGGCTGGTCCCCCGCGGGTCCGCCCCGGCCCCGGGGCGATCCGCAGACGCGCCTCCTGCTCCCGGGCCCCTTGAAGCCGACCCTTGCAGCCGGCTTGCGGGTTTTAAATTTGTTCGGAGGCTGCTCGAGTCCACCAGTGATGACACAGTAAGTGCCTCGCTTCCCATCTTGATTATTGCTCCGTCGATGAGATCGATGTCCATGTCCTTCGCCAGTTGGCGCCCATGTGAAAGAAGCTGAAGGGGCTCTGAGGCCCCATCCGTGGCGGTGCCTCTGCCCGAGAAAGAAGGTGATCGTGGCGCGACAGGCCTCTCTGCCGGGCGCCCTCGCAGGCTGAGCCGAGTCTGGCTGAAGCCAGCTCCCTTGACCCAGGCGACTCCCGAGGTGCCCTTGCTTGGCGCTGCCTCCACTGTCGTCGTGGCGCCGCTGGTTCCGCCTCAGGGCGCAGTGGTCACACAGCCGTCTTCTCCTCCTACTCCAACGACCGCTGCTCCTCCGAATACTGTTCTGGATTGCGCCGTTGCCGGACTGGACCGCTTGGCGAGATCTTCGGGCGCCGACTCCCGTCGATGGCTGGGCGTTTGAGCTGGCTTCGGCCGATTCGCTCCGATGCTTCGATTCGGGCGGCGCTGGTCCAGCCTCGACGGCTATGACGAGGAGAAGCAGGCTGTCCGTGAGGCGAAGATTGCCCGCGATGCTGCCCTGGGAAAGGCAGCCAGCATCCAAGGTCGTTATGAGACGCTGGAGGGCGAGCTGAAGGGCCTGTAGAACCAGCTCGCTGAGGAGGCCCGCCTCCGCCAGGAGTAGGAGGAAAGCATGAAGGCTCGTGAGGCGGCCGTCAAGGACTGGGAGGCCAGGCTCAAGAAGCGCCGCGACCGTCTAGGCGCGCTGGAGCAGGAGCTGGAGGCGAGGAAGATCGAGCTGGACGACAAGGCGCGGGTTGTTGCAGAAGATCGCGTGGCCTTCACGGATATGGAGGTGAAGGCTCGCTCTTTGCTGAAAGACAGCTTTCTGACGGCCGGCGTGGAGAGTCCACGGCCGGGCGCCGAGGATGGTCCCGTAAGCTGCTTCCCTTCCTGGTTCGCGCTCTTGAAGATGTCACCCTTGGCCTTGGCCCCACGGTCGAGGCCGAGGCGCGTGTCTTGTCTTCTGTGGCACTGACGCGGGTCCTCACCCACATCTACCTTCGCGATCCCAGCGTCGACCTGGACAGCCTGCTGGAGCCAGCAAGCGGCGAGCATACAGCTGCCGCTACCGAGGCTGTGAAGGGTCGCGCGAGGCTCTGTTGTGGAAGTTCCGGGCCTTCAGCACCAAGCCGAAGCGAGGCGCTGCTCACCTGCTCCACGAGGCGAACCCACTCCGTCTTTGCTCCACCGCCCGACCCATTGACTCCGTTGTGGCTCCTGTCCTGCTTTCAATCCCTGCACATGTATCATGCCTCGGGGAGGCGTTTAAACTTGCATTTGGTATTCCGATAACAGTGTGGACTGTAGTATTTGCTTTTGAATTCCTTGAAATTTGTGCTTCCTACTTGCTTATGTTCTACGCCTGCAGAGCCCGGCCCCGCGCGTACCTCAGCCGCCGTTAGCCCCGACCGGAAACCAGGACGGGACCAAGGAGTGAGGGGCTACGTGACAAGTTAGGCTCCTGAGTCACGATGCTCAGGAGTCCCCCATGGCGCACGAACATCAAGTAGGGAGGTGAGACGCGGGCGGGTCTACCGTTCTACGTCTGCAGAGCCCGGCCCTGCGCATACCTCAACCGCCGTTAGCCTTTCGGAACTAAGGGGGGAGGGGCTACGTGACCAGTTAGGCTCCTGAGTCGCGATGCTCAGGAGTCCCCCTTGACGCTCAAACGACATCGTACCTTGGCTCCGCTCGGGGAGTGACGTGCGACGAACCAGGCCCGAGGGGCCTGGCTGGGTGGCGTGCGTCTGGGCGTGACCCAGGCGCAGCCCCGTGCCCAGCCTCGCGCTGGAGCTCCCGAGGAGGCGTTGCAATGAGGCCGGACATCGAGCTCTGGGCTCCCCCGAGGTTGATGCAACCGGAGGCCACCCTTAGTTGTTTATCACCAGCCATGAAGCATAAGCGCTCCGCGTGCGTCTGGGCATAGCCGCTCCTCGGCGGTGTCGTCGGCCAGCGCGGAGCATGGTGCTTCCATCGGTACATGGGAGGGGCTCCCCTCGGGAGGAGCCAGAGCATATACAGCCCCACCCGACACGTGGGCGCACGGTAGGGGCTGGACGAGGTGTCTGGGCACCCGTGAGCCAGTAGCGGGACTCACGGGGCCCTACCTCAAGGCGGGTTGCGCCTGACTCTGAGCCTTATCTTCGAGTGTGTTCCTGCAAATTTGGCCGAGATCTGCGGTGCTCTCGTCTTTGGGTCCCGGCTCTCGGGCTGGTCTCGGCCGTTCTTCGGCAAGCCAGGTCGCGATGCCATGGACAAGACCAGAGGGTGAGGGCCGGAGAGCCGGTAGGAGCCCTGAGTCGCGATGATCAGGCACCCCCCTTTAACGTGCAAGCTGGGTTAGATGACGAAACTCTACCCTCGGGTCCTGGCTCTCAGGCTGGTCTCAGTCGTCGCTGGCAAGCCAGGTCACGATGCCATGGACAAGACCAGAGGGTGAGGGCCGGAGAGCCGGTAGGAGCCCTGAGTCGCGATGCTCAGGCACCCCCCTTTAACGCAAGCTGGAAGTTAGATGCAGCAACTCTATGTCCTCGGGTCCGGCTCTCGGGCTGGTCTCGGCCGTCAGCCGGCAAGCCAGGTCGCGATGCCATGGACAAGACCAGAGGTGAGAGCGGAGAGCTGGTAGGAGCCCTGAGTCGCGATGCTCGTGCACCCCCCTTTAACGCATAAGTCGGGTTAGATGACGAAACTCTCGTCCTCGGGTCCAGGCTCTCGGGCTGGTCTCAACCGTCATTGGCAAGCCGTGTCGCGATGCCATGGACAAGACCGGAGGGTGAGGGCCGAGAGCCAGTAGGAGCCACTGAGTCGCGATGCTCGTGCACCCCCTTTAACGTGCAAGATTCCGTCACCCGAGGAAAGGCACCAAATAACAAGCATGGTGGGAGCGAGAGCATAATCCTAAGGAAAAGCGTAAGAAGGATACATGCAGCTGGGACAGGCCCGAGCGGCTTAGCGATGATGCAGCCGAGGCGCCACCAACAGGATAGGCTAATGACATGAAATAAAAGGGGTACATGCCGCAGGGACGGACCCACGCGGCCTGGGAATAATGCGGCCCTGAAGGCGCTCCCAGCCTGGACCAAAACTTAAAGATGTCACCTGGTGATGTTGAGGACGAAGGGGTGTTGGTCTAGCAGACTCGGTGGGCTGCGGGAGCCGATCCTCACGAGCCCCCGGGCCCGGGGGCCTCGGGAGGATCCGGAGGCGCTGGCGGCTCCTCGGGGGCCATCTCCATATCTGCCAGGGCTGTGGCGTGCCTGACTTCTCGAGCCTCCAAGATGGCCCTCATGAGATGCTGGTGCGCAGCAGCAGCGTTTGGCAGGCTGTGAGGCATGCGCATGTAGCTGTGGGGCGGGCCCTTGCAACGTCCCACTCGCGAGGGCCAGAGGCGCTCTTGAGATGCGGCTCGGTTGAGCCCTGGTATGTCGATGCAGACGCGCAGCCTACCATCCTCGCCTGGATGGGGGGCCACTGGCAGTGGCGGCGGCTGCCTCATGACCCTTGACTCCTGTAGCTCTGAATGGCCTTGCCGACGAACTCCCGGAGGGTTCGGCCCTCCTTGCCTTGCTCATGCTTGCGGAAATGTGCCAAGCACGCCTCCACGCAGCCCAAGCGCCTCCCTCGTGACCTTGGCGAGGTCGGCGGCCTCCTGTGGAGAGCCCTCGAGCCCGGCCTGAGGAGGGCGCCGGGCGCGCTTTCCTATGCGATGGAAGGAGGCTCCCCTAGCCGGGCGTGGGCCCTGAGGGGCCTGCCTTTTGAGGAGCCGGGCTGGTCGATGTCTTCTTCTTCTTGGGTGCGGCCTCGGGAGGCCTCCTGCTGTTGTGGTCTAGGTCTTCTAGCGATGCGGCCTGAAAGGCTCGCTCAAGGAAGCACACTGCGTCTCTCTCTTCACAGGGCACCGTGATGACCCCGCCGCTTCCTGGCATCTTGAGGACGTTGTAGCCATGGTGGGTCACGGACATGAATTTGGCCAGCGCTGGGTACCCGAGGATGGCGTTGTACGGCAGGCGAATGTGGGCGACGTCGAAGTCGATGAGCTCGGTGTGGTAGTTGTCGCGAGCCCCGAAGGTGACAGGAAGGCGGACCTGCCTGATCGGGACCGTGGAGCCGTCGGTAACTCGGAGAAAGGCTGGTTGGCTATCGGGTTGACTGTAAGGCACTTGAAGATTGTTGAATGTTTCCACGACAGACGGGGCGTTGAGTCCTGCCCCACCGTCGATGAGGGTCTTGGTGACCAAAGACGTTCTTGATGATTGGGGAACAAAGCATCGGAGAACTCCGGCTGTGGCCGCGCACTTGAGCTGATCCACGAAATGAGCGTGATGGCGCACGCCGACCACACGAGAGGGCGCGCGCCTCGAGCTTGGGAGGACTGCATTCACTTCAAGGGCGAACTGCTTGAAGATGCGCTGAGAGGTTGGGGCTTGAGCTCCGCCAGGATGCAAAGATCGCACGTGGTTCCTGAAGCCCCGGCCCCCTCGCCCCGATGACGGTCCTCATTTCTCCTTTGGTGCGGTGGCAGCGGAGGGAGGCTGCGTTCCCTGAGGCGATCCTCGCGAGGCTGATCCTCCAGCCTCCCTTGCGGCGGGTCTTATAACGGTCCTCGCGAGGTTGGTCGCGCCACCCTTGGCGCGGGCCATGGTCTTCCCAGCGTCTGCATTCCTTCCTCCTCCTCGGCCGTAGCCCGATCACTGCGGCTCGGGCGTCTGCCGACCCTTCCTCGCCAGACGGCCGGAGCTCTTGGCATTCATTGGTCTTGTGGGTGTGGAGGTCGTGGTACACGCAGTACCGACTGCCCTTGGAGGACTCGGGATGATCTCTGCCTCGCTTGGTGTCTGGTTCGGCCGTGAGTACGGCAGCCCCCTTGCGCTTCACGTCCTCGGCCTTGGACTTCTTTTCTTCGGGATCCGCGGCAGGCAGCTCGAGGAGGAGGCGCCCTCCTCAGCCTGGCGCGCACTTGGTTGCCAAGTTGAACAACTCCAAGGAGGTGCACAGATCTTCATGCATCGCCAGCTCCTCCTTCATCTTGACGTCGTGCACGCCGTCGGAGAAGGCAGAGATGATGGCCTCCTCCGTTACCCTGGGGATCTTGAGGCGTGCGTTGTTGAAGCGCTGGATGTACTTTTGCAGGGTTTCCCCTGGCTGCTGCTTGATTCGGCGCATGTCGCTCACGGCGGGCGGCCGGTCGCGAGTACCTTGGAAGTTGGCGATGAAGCGGGTGCGCATCTCGGCCCAGGAAGAGATCGTGCCTGGAGCCAGATTCAGGAGCCAGGTGTGGGCTCCGTCCTTGAGCGCCATGGGAAACCAGTTCGCCATGACCTTTTCATCCCCGTTGGCAGCCTCGATGCTCAGCTTCGTGAAACTAGAGGAACTCCGTAGGGTCAGCTGTGCCGTCATAGCGAGGAGGCAGGTCTGGCTTGAACTTGGCGGGCCCGCGACGCTGACTGCAGCTACGGAGGTGAAGGCGCTGCAGCCCGCCGTGGCCACGGGGCCTCGACGACGAGAGCTTGGTCTTGTGGGCCTCCTTGCGCCTTGGGTTGGGGGCAGCGAGGGTCTGACGTCTTTGGAGCGGGAGCGCCGGGCAGCTTCTCGTGGGCGAGAACTTCTTGACAGCAGCTCTGCTCTTGCAGCGCGGCGCCCTGGCCAGGCGGGTTCCGCCTAGGAGCCGCGCTGGCGGAGCGGAGTTCTGCCTAGGGTCGCGCGCCTTGGGGCTGTGGCGCCTTCTTGAGGAGGAGGCGGCTGGCGCCCCGAGCTTCATCGCCCAGCAGCGAGTGCAGTGCAGCGAGGCACGGACGGTGCGGCGCCTCTGCAGCGTGGGCGAGCTCGGCGACTCGGTCGAGCCATTCTTCGAGACGCTGCCGACGGGCGGTAGCGCAGAGCTTCGCTTTTGCCGCGATGACTGCAGCTCGAGTTTCCATGGCCAGCGCTGGGCGCGCGTGGACGAAAGAACCAGCGGGGTGAGCGGCGCGTGGCGGAAGCGGCCGCCCCAGCTCATGGAAGGGTGCTTGGGGCGATGCTTGCTGCCGTTCCTCGCCCGGGCCGGTGGGCGGCGTTGGACGGTGGCGACGGGAACGACGAGGGCGCCCGCCGACGGGAGCTGTCTGGGCGACATGGTAGGTGAGGGCAGCTCGGAGCTCGGTGCGGGCCCGACGGGCATCGGACATGGTTGCGGTGGTCGGGGAAGAATGAGGCGACGAAAGGCAGATTCCGGCGCACCCCTACCTGGCGCGCCAAATGTCGGATTCCGGGTTTCGGCAGACCCTTGAGGTTTGAACACTGGGGTGCGCGTGGAGATACAACCCTCCACCATCTCGCACCTCGCCGAATCGCTGGGACCTAAAACTACTAAACGGAGTAGCACAAGAGACGCGGGATTTATCTTGGTTGTGCCACCATTGTGGTGTAATACCCTACTCCAGTGTGTGGTGTGGTGGATTGCCTCTTGGGCTGATGAGGAACAATACAAGGAAGAACAGCCTCGTGAGGGTCTGTTCTTGGCGGGTGCGATGAACTGCTAGGTGGTGTTCGGTTGCTCTAGCTACTGGTTTTTTATGAGGATCCGGATCCCTCCGCCCTGGGGTGGCTACTCCTATTTATAGGCGAAGGCCCTGGGCCTCTTCCCAAATATTGAGCGGGAAGGGCGCCAACAATTGGCCATTTTGAAGGGGAACAGCGGGTACACTTATCCTGACTAAAGTTGGTCCTCGCCTGCCAAAGGCTCGTGTGATGACGCCTGCTTGGGCTCCACGATGACTCCCTTCCACCGTTGGGCTGGTCTTTGGTCTTGTTGCACCAAGCGGATGCCTTTGCTTGATGCTCGCTCGCGCTTGCTCCCTTTGCACCAAAGAGGAAAGGAGGACACTGCTTGGCGGGCTGGCGCCGATCGGGCGCCCTTGGTTGTCATGAAAACTTGCGTCCTTGGGCACCTCGCGAGGTACCCTGCCTTGAACTCTCCGCCTCCTCATGAGCCAGCCTGACGAGGCCGTGCCTGAGGAAGCTCCTTGTCGTCCGCCCCACGAGGCTTGGCCCCTCGCGAGGGTCTTGAGCTTGCGTTGATGAAGATGGGCCGTGCTGGGCCTCCTTCGAGCCACGCCGCAGGCCGTAGGCAGGCAAGTCTGGGGACCCCCGTTCCCAGAACGCCGACACCCATCATCCATGTCGCCGGCTCCTTGAACTTCCCGGGGTCGTATCCTTGGGCAGCTGGCGTTGGGAGGCTGCAGAAGAGAAAGAGGGCAGGCAGCAAGGCCGTCAAGTCGGAGTACGTGGGCACCGACGCCTTCGTCGCGTACTGACGCCCTGCCGCCTCGTCTTCGATCTCTGTCTCCGGCGCCGCCATCACCATCCAGCCCTTGGGCGGCCACCAAGATGTTCTCTTGGTGTCTTCTGCCACTCGTAGCTCGCCTAGGCGCCCCTTTTGCCCTTTTGGCCTCCTTGACCTGCCTCCTGAGGAGAGGGAGAAGAAAGGGATTACGGGCATCTTATCTTTTTTTAGTCTTGTAAGCCTTCGGGCCTCTGTTGAATTTAAAACTTGTTATCCCTCTGTTCATGTTTTTCATTTCGTATGAACAGTACCTGTACGGGATGTTTTTTAATGAAAAAGGGATGTTTGCCTGGTTTTTCGTTCATAGGTGAAACCCACGACATGGAGTAAATCCTTGTTTTCTTTAAGATAAACATTTTCTCGCCCGGCAACAGGGCTTGCTGTCCCCCCACTTCGCTCGACCTTTCTCACGCCCTTGGTGGAGGCAGGGATGAGGTGGGCTTAGGCTCCTCGTTTCATTTCCTTCTTTGCCGGGCGCGACCATTTAATTAAACCTCTCGGTCCCGAAAGCGAGTCCTAGGGTACGGAATGAGGGGAGTATGGTAGCTTAAGGATAGGACGAGGTTTCACACCCCTCTGTCCATAACGAAACGCATGACAAGGGATAGAGAACTTATCTGAATCTGCAGCCCCCGGCAACCTTGGCTTGCCGCGGGTGGATCTTTGCTCTTGTAGCCACCGGCAATACTGGCTAGCCGGGGCCCGGGTGCCGGTCCATCCCCATTCTTCTAAGACATCTTGGCAAGGATATTCATGTGTCCTGCGAACCAAAGAAGACAGAGAAGAACAGAGAGACGCGCAATTGACCTCTAAGCTAGGGGTTAGCCGCCGCTAAGCACTATCAACCCTAACCAAGGACGAGACTCGACCTAGCATGCATGCTATAACTTAGGGCGCCCGGCCTTCATTTATTTATGCTCGAGTCTGCGCTGGCTTTGTCTGAGGGTCACATGCCTTTTCGGCAAAGCTCGTACAAAAAGGTGGCTTGCCGGGAGGCCTGGCAAGCCGCGCCTTATGGGTAAAACTTGTGAAGATGCTCGATGTTCCAGGAGTTGCTCACTGGTACAACATCCTTGGTCTCTAGGCGGACTGCACCAGGCCTGGTGACTCGTATTACCCGATAAGGGCCTTCCCACTTCGGCGTCAACTTGTTGGAATTCTTGGCCGACTGAACGCGCCGAAGAACAAGGTCGCCATCCTTAAAGCTTCGGGCATGAACATTGCGGCTATGGTAGCGGCGCAAGGCTTGCTGGTAGCGTGCCGCTCTCACAGCCGCCCGAAGATGATCTTCCTCAAGGAGCGTCGCGTCATCTTGGCACAACGGCTCTTGCGCAAGCTCGTCATAAGCGAGCACTCGAGGTGACCCGTATATGAGTTCCCTGGGGAGAACTGCTTCCGCCCCGTATACCAGTGCAAAAGGTGTCTAGCCGGAGGCTCGATTTGGCGTCGTCCTGAACGACCAAAGAACCGCCGGCAACTCATCAATCCAGCGCCTTCCACTCATGTGCAGCTTGTCAAAGGTCTTCGTTCTCAAGCCTCGCAACACTTCAACATTTGCCCTCTCCGCTTGGCCGTTGCTCCGTGGATGTGCCACGGAAGCAAAACAGGCCATGCTGCCGAGGTCTCGAATGTATTGCATGAAGGCGTGGCTTGTCAACTGCGTGCCGTTTTTGGTGATGACTCTGTTTGGCACACCAAAACGCCAGACCAGTCCGTTGAAGAATTTGACGGCTGACTGAGCAGTCACCTTCCTCACTTCTTCCACCTCTGGCCACTTTGTGAACTTGTCGATTGCAACGTACAAGTACTCAAAGCCCCCGACAGCGCGGGGGAATGGGACCAGTATATCGAACCCCCAGACCGAGAATGGCCAGGAGAGAGGGATTGTTTGAAGGGCTTGGGCTGGTTGATGAAGCTTCTTTGAATGGAACTGGCACGCTTCACACTTGGTGACTAGTGCCGTCAAATCCTGGAGAGTGGTGGGCCAGAAGTAACCTTGATGGAACGCCTTCCCGGCAAGGGCCCTTGACCCTATGTGGGAGCCACATATGCCTCCATGTATCTCTGCCAACAGCTCTAGTCCTTCCTCCCGGGGGATGCACTTGAGTTTCACACCGTTCGGCCTCCTCCGGTTCAGGACGTCATCGACGAACTAGTACAGGGCGAACCGACGGGCTACTCTCTCCGCTTCTTCCTGCTCCGCAGGAAGCTCCCATGTTTGGAGGAATTGGAAGGTATGCTGTGCCCATGACGGAGCCTGAGGCTCGACGGCAAGGACTAAAGGCATCTCTTCCGCCATGGGAGCGGCTGTCTCTACGGCCAGGGCCTGACGCCCCGCCGGAGTCAGTTGCTCTTGGGCATGCTCAACATCCGCGGCAGCACCCTTGCCGGCGGTCCCGGGGGGCTCGATAGGAAAGTACTTGCCGGGACCTGATTTTCTCCGCTTGCTCTGCCCTGCTGATGGATCGACGGATGGCTGAGTTAACCGGAGAAAAAAAGGTACCGCTTCCATTGTGTAGCTTGAATGCGCACGCTTTGGATGTAATCGGCAATGTCGTTCTCTTTCCGAGGGGCGTGCTCCGCTGGATACCGTCAAAGCATTCCTCCAGCTTCCTCACCTCATCTACGTATGCTTCCATCAGCGGGCTCTGATAATCTTTGTTGACCTGCCTGACAACGAGCTACGAGTCACCCCTGACGATGAGCTTCTTAACCCCGAGGTCTGCCACGATCCTGAGACCGGCAAGCAATCCCTCGTACTCGGCGGTGTTACTGGTGGACATCTCCCTGGGGAAGTGCATCTGGATCACGTACTTGAGGTGCTCTCCAGTGGGCGCGACGAGCAGCACACCGGCACCGATGCCTTGCAGCGAGAAGGCTCCATCAAAGTACATGATCCAATTGTGGTCTGCTTCCTTGCCGGGGAGAGTAGTCTCCTGGACTTCTTCGTAAACGTCGAGGTCCATTCCACAATGAACTCCGCCAAGACTCTGCTCAATTGCTTTGATCTTGTCTAGGTTTGCCTTGATCTCACGCTATGACACGAAGAACCCAAGAAGCTTGCCGGACGGGACGCCGAAGACGCACTTCTCAGGGTTCAGCTTGAGGTTGATCTTGCGCAGGATGGCAAATGTCTCTTCTAGGTCTTGCACAAGAGTCAGCCCGTCCTTGGTTTTGACCACTATGTCATCCATGTAAGCCTCCATATTTCTATGGAGCTCAGGTTCAAAACTAATTTGTACCGCTCTTGCAAACTTTGAGCCAGCACTCATCAACCCGAAAGGCATCCGTAAAAAGCAATACGCACCACATGGGGTGATGAATGATGTCTTCTCTTCATCTTCTCTTGTCATGAAGATTTGGTGGTAGCCTGAGTAGGCATCGAGGAATGATAACAGATCACGCCCGGCCGTGGAGTCAACAATCTGGTCGATGCGCGGCAACGGGAAGGGGTCCTTGGGACAACCCTTATTGATATCTGTGTAATCAATACACAGCCTCCACTTCCCATTCGCCTTGCGCACCACTACCGGATTGGCCAGCCACGTCGGATGGAGCACCCCTCTCACCGAACCTGCTGCTTCTAACTTCCTGATCTCCTCTGTGATGAACTCCTGCCTTTCCAGAGCCTGCTTTACGACCTTACGCTTGACGGGCCGCCAAGGTGAGGGCAAACGGCTAGGTGGTGCTCAATCACCTCCCTGGGAACACCGGGGATGTCGGACGCTTGCCATGCAAACACGTCGACACTTGCCTGCAGGAAGGTGACGAGCTCGCCTTCCTATTTGCTGTCAAGGGAGGAGCCTATGATAAAGGCCCCTCCCGTGCTGTCCTTCGCGACGGGCACCTTCTAGGTCTGCGGCGGCTCGGCTCTGGATCTCTTGCTCTTGTCGGCAGAGCTCTCTGGCACGTCCTCAACGGTAGCACAACACCCCGAAGAGGTGCGCTTGCCGGAGTGGGTGCGAGAGGTCTTTCCGGGTTCCTTCTTTCCTCCGAGCCTTCGGCGGCAGGAGCAGGTGCCTTGACGGCAGCAGCTGCAACTGCTTCCCGATAGTGTTGGTCGGCGTAGATCAGCGCCTCCTTCTTGTCGGAGGGGACGGAGATGATTGTCAACGGCCCGGGCATCTTCAGCATGTTGTAGGCGTAGTGTGACGCTGCCATCAACTTGGCCAGTGCCGGGCGGCCGAGGATCCTGTTGTAGGGCAAGGGGATCTCGGCTACGTCGAAGACGATCTTCTCCGTTCTGTAGTTCAATTCTCCTCCAAATGTCACGGGCAGCGTGACCTTTCCCTTCGGCTGGCTCCTCCCCGTATTGACCCCTTGAAACATGCCCATCTCCTCGAGGTCTCCATCGGGGATTTGCAACCTTTTGATCACAATAGGTGAGATCAGGTTCAGGCTGGCCCCGCCGTCAACCAACATCTTGTTCACCCTGTGGTTGCGTATTGTTGGCGAGACCAACAATGGCAAACACCCGACCGCGGTGGTGCGGTCGGGGTGGACCTTGGCGTCAAAGATGAGGGGCGTGCTGGACCACTTCAGTGGCTTCTGAGCGTCGAACGACGGCTCTGCTGCTGTAATCTCACGCACCCACTGCTTGAGCTGGCGATGAGAGGCATGCAGCGAGGCACCGCCATCGACGCACATGGCCTCCGTCGCCTTCTGGAACCCTTGCTCACCGGACTCGTCGTCCTCGTCGTGATCGTCGTCTTCTTGTTTCTTGTCGCGGCCCCGGGCGGGCCTCTCTTGCTGGTTGTCCTTGCCGGGGAGGCCTCCCTGGCCGCCACGCTTCTTGCCGGATCCCTCTGCACCATCCTAGTCCTTCTCCTTGTCCCGCCTTTTGTACTCAGCCTTTTGCTTCTCAGCAAGCAGCTCGACTTGTCGGCAGTTCTGGAGATCGTGGCCCTTGGTGTGATGGATCTTGCAGTATTGCTTGCCGGAGCTTCCTGGCTTGTCGGTAGCCGCCAAGGCCCGGCAGGCAGGGCACCCGACAATCTCCTTACCGGGGTCTGCCTTGACCTTCTTGTCGGTACCGGTGTCGTCAGATCCCTCAACGGCAAGCATGACCTTGCCTTTGCGTTTCCTGTTGCGACCGCAGACCCTTCTTCGTCGGGGCGGCGGCATCCTCATCCGTGGAGTCGGTTTCCACGCCGGCGTCTTCACCGGGGCACTTTCTTCCCTCTTCAGCCCAGGCGCACCTGTCGGCCAGAACGTAGACCTCGGCATCCTTAACCCTGGTCATCGCCAGCTGCTCGCGCATCTTGCGATTGCGCATGTTCTGATGGAACGCTCTAATCACAGTGGCGGGATGAATGTCGGAGATGTTGTACTGCACCCGGCTGAATCTCTGGATGTACTTGCGCAGGGTCTCCCCCTCCTTCTGGGGAATGATACGCAAATCACTGGCCTGGCCATGAGCTTGGTGGCCTCCTATGAAGGTGCCAATGAACTCATGGCACAGATCTGACCAGGAAGAGATGGAGTCCGCCGGCAAGTGCATCAACCAAGAAATTACATTGGGCTTGAGCGCCAGCGGGAAGTAGTTGGCAAGCACCTTGTCGTCACAAGCCCCAGCGGCCTGCATCGCGATGGTGTAGATGCTGAGGAACTCAGACGGATGGGTTTTGCCGGTGTACTTCTCGCCGACGTCGGGCTTGAACGTGCGGTGGGACGGCCACTGGAACTGCCTCAGCTCACGGGTAAAAGCTGGGCAGCCCACCTCGTAAGGTAGGTCGTCGGGGCCCCCCGGTGTCGGGTGGTCCATAGCGGGTGCCGCCCGCTTGTCCGACTGGCGGCGCGTTTCGCGCCGGCGCTCGACGGTGGTTCGAGCGTCTTCGTGAGCTTGCTCCCGAAGAACCAGGCGCTGGTCGCGGAGGGTCCGTGGATCGGACGACGCTATGGAGATATTATCACCAGCGTCGTCGCGACAGGCCGACGCCCGCGGCGGCTGGCGAGGAGGAGGAGAGTGCACCGTGGCCGCAGCTCCCCCGGTCCTCCCAGCGCCAGCGTGTGGTGGTTCGGTGGAGCGCCGAGCCGAGGGCACCGCCAGTCGCGGATCGTCTTTGTTCGCGACGACGACGAGCCTCCAGATGGTGGCCCTCCACTCATCGAGCTTCTTCGCAGTAGGAGGGAAGTCGAGGAGCAGCTGTGCGCGTGCCAAGGCTTCCGCTGGCGTGGGCGGCGGCGACAGCTGAGTGGATCGTGGCGTGCTTCGACTTCTAACTATGTTAGAAGGAGCTCTGTCACGACCCAGCGGCCGCGTGCCATTTTCACCAGTTCTTCAGCGAGCGTGTTGAACTCCTTCGTCTTGCTGGCGACGCAAAGGGCTCTTCCCACGGCGGTGCCCAGGGTGACCAACGTGGTGACGCTGTTCGGCGCGGACACCATGGGAAGAACGCGTGGTGGTCCCCGGTGTATGTGTCCTGGAGGTCGCCGTGCTGCCCGGAGTCGGTGCAACGACACCCCCGGAGGGCCCCGCGCCACCTGCGGGGGGCCCAGCTCCGTCTTTGGGTCCGGCAGCGTGCAACCGGTCGTCTGGTGCACGAACGATGCCGCTCGCCAGGCTCCGACTGGCTGGGTGGTGCTGGTGCTCGCGGGCTGCGGCCCGAGTCTTGTCTGTGACCGGTCTGCTGCTTGTCCGCACCGGCACGGGCGGTTCGGCCCCCAACAAGCTGATCGCCGTGGCAGTCTTCTTCTTAGGGGCCATGGCGACGAAGAACCGCTAGGCTAACTACCAGACTAGATTCTCACAAATGTGCCCCCTACCTGGCACGCCAAAGATGTCGGTGGGAAACGACACCTATGGGATCACAAGAATCCCTACTGCGGTTGCGGGGCACGGGGTTGAGAGAAGAGCGGGTCTAACAGAGAGCACGCGGTTCGTTTATCCAGGTTCGGGCTGCGAGGATGCGTAAAACCCTACTCCTGCTTTGGTGGATGTATGCTGAGTTCTTGAGCTAGCTACGGAGTGTATCGAGCTCCAAAAAGCCGAATCTTTCCCCTCGTCGCCTTGGGCCTCCTTTTATAGGAAAAGGGGTTGCCACAGTGGCACACAGGAGGTGGAAAGGCAACAGTGTTGTGAGGTTATCCTGGTATTAAAGGACAAAGCGCATTTAATGCGAGGCTTAGGTGTTTCTTTATCAGGGACGGGGGCGAGGCCCATCCCGTCCGTCTCCACTCGTCCAAGCTTCGACAAGCGCCCCGGCCAGTGATGCATGCGGTGCCATGTAGGCAGGCAGGCAGATGAGGTGGCGCGGTGGTGGAGCCTTCATGAAGGGCTGCATGTTGCCACGCAGGTGCCTGCCCAGCTGGTTGGGTCGGTAGCTGCATGCGTACGACGGCGGAGACTTGGCTGGTGCAGGCCCGATGGTGGCCCTGCTGGTGCGCTTGGCGAGGGCCTTGCCGGGTGGCCCGGCAAGGGTCTTTTCCGTATGCTGAAGCGTCCCCGGCAAGGATCTTGCCGGGGGTCTTGTGGGTTCCTTTGGCAAGGATGGCTGCCTTCCTATCCTCATTTGATCTTGACTATTCTTTGTCTTCACAAATATCTGCATGCAACCTTGGAGGTGCCTTCCCGAGCCCTGGCCTCACGCGGATGATGGCGTTGGGGATCGTGGGCTCAAGGGCGGCTCACTCCGTTGGTGTGGGGCGAGCTGCCCTGGCAAGGGTCTTGCCGGGGCTGCCGAGGCTGCCCCAGGCAAGGGTCCTTGCTGGGGAAACCTGCTTCGTCCATCTGATCTTTGTGGCCTTGTTCTTGTCGTCAGTTTGCTTCGTCTTGGGCTTCGGTCTTACCTTGGCTCACCTCCCTCGCCCTGCTTGGTGTGGTCGCGGGCGCGGCTTTTGACTGCCCGTGCACAGGTCAAGGGGTACAAAAATGTGCCCCTAGTTTTGTACACCGACAGCTTCGGTCGACGCCCCGAGCGCAACGACCGGGGCTACGGCCGAGGAGGAGGACGTGGTGGCGGACACTGGGACGACCGTGGCCCGCGCCAGGAGTGGCGCGACCAGCCTCGTGAGGACTGCTGGTAGGATCAGCCTCGCGAGGGCGCCTGGAGGGACCAGCCTCGTGAGGACCGTCCTCAGGGCAACACCGGTCTTCCCCTACTGCCGCCGCCACCAAAAAGGAATGATGACCACCGTCAAGACGAAGGGGTTGGGGGCTTCCAGGAGCCGCACGCTATCGCTTGCATCTTGGGCGGAGCTCAGGCCCCAGCCTCGCAGCGTATCTTCAAACAGTTTGCTCGTGAAGTGAATGCAGTCCTCCCCAAGCTTGAGGCCACACACCCGCTCAGGTGATCCAAGTGCGCCATCACCTTCAATTCGGTAGATCAACTCAAGTGCGCGGCTACCACAAGCGCCCTCCCGATGCTTTGCTCCCCAGTCATCGTAATGTGCAAGTCACCAAGACCCTCGTCAACGGCGGCGCAGGGCTCCACATCCTATCCGTCGACCCGTTTGACAACCTCCAAGTGCCGTATGACTAGTTTCAGCCCACCAAGCTTTTCTCAGGAGTGACCGACGGCTCCACTACCCCGATCGGTCAGGTCTGCCTTCCCGTCACCTTTGGAGAATGCAAAAACTACCGCACCGAGCTCATCGACTTCGACATCGCGCACATCTGTCTGCCGTACAATGCCATCCTCAGGTATCCAGCCCTGGCCAAGTTCATGGCGGTGAGCCCTCACGGCTACAATGTCCTCAAGATGCCAGGAAGCGGCGGAATCATCACGGTCCCATGTGAAGAGAGAGATGGACTGTGCTCCCTTGAGCGTGCCTTCCAAGCTGCAGCAATCGACAACCCCCACAGCAAGGGCGAGTGCCCTCCTGAGGCCACCACCAAGAAGAAGAAGCAGTTGCGCCGTGCAGGACCACAGGAGGGTTTTGCGTTGCGACTGGAACCTCGTCAGGATCAGCGCCCGCGCTAGGGGCGCCTCCCTCCATCGAATAGGAAGGCGCGCCCGGCGCCCTTCTTGGGCAGTACTCGAGGGCTCTCTTCTAGAGGGCCTCGGACCTTGCCAACATCACGAGGGAGGCGTTCGGGCACCACCTGGAGGCGTGCTTCACGGCACATCTCCCTCAGGAGAACACAGGGCGAGGAGCGCCCACCGCTCAGGAGTTCATCACCAAGACCACTCATGAACTGCAAGACACAAGGGTCATGCGCGGCGACCGCCGCTCGCGAGGCGCAGCTCCCCATCCAGGCGAGGGTGCTGGGCTACGCGTCTGCATCGACATCCCAGGGCTCAACAGGGCCGCATCTCGGGAGCCCTTCTGGCCTTCGCGCGTGGTCCGTTGCGAGGGTCCACCGCACAGCTATGTTCGCATGCCCTCTGGCCTGCCAAGCATGTCGTCCACCTATCAGCGCAACTTGCGGCGCGTCCTAGCGACTCAGGAGGCCAGGCATCACGCCGTCCTGACGGAGATGGAGAAGGTCCTCAACGAACCGCCTGGACCCCCAGAGCCTCCCAAGGCTCAGGGCCCCGGTGGCTCGTGAGGAGCGACCCCTTCACGGCCTACCTCTAGCTGCTCGGACATCCCTTCATCGACAGAACAAGGTGACATTTTCCATGTTTATTTAGCTGGGAGCTCCTCTCGGGCTGTATCATTCCCAGGCCGCGTGGGTCCGTCCCTGTGGCATGTACCCCTTTTTCTTATGTCTTTGGCTTACCTTGCTGGGGGCGCCCCTTGGGCTGCATCATCCTCAAGCCGCTTGGGCCGGACCCGGTGGTATGTATCTTCCCTGCATTTACCTAAGCCAGTTTGCTTTCCATGCCTAATCTACCTATGACTATTACCTGCTTGATCGTCACCCATTGCGGGAGCCGCGCGCCGGCCGTCTTTCTTCAGGATCCTTCGCGTGAGTAGGTTAAGCACGACGTCTATGCTCGGTCCCGTCCCTGTAGCGTTGGTAAATCCAACGGCTGAGCTCTGTCTGGTGGGCCGGCCCCGTTCACGTCACCTCCTAGGGCCGTTGGTGCTTGGCCCTCTCAGGCAATAACCTCAGGAGATTCGTTCGGCGCAGGTTGGTTGACCACCTCGCAGGACTAGTACTGCAAACAAGAACCAAGACCAGGCGCAACCCTCCTTGAGGTAGGGCCTCGTGAGTCCCGCGCTGGCTCACGAGTACCCAGATACAGCTCGTCTAGCCCTGCCGTGCAAGCCACGTGTCAAGGCGGGGTTGTACACGCCCCGGGGGCTCTCCGCAGTAGGGAGTCCCCCTCCCACGTACCAGTGGAATTACCATGCTCCGCACTGGCCGTCGACACTGCCGAGGAACGGCTATGCCCGTGCACAAGTGGAAGCACTATGCTCCGCGCTGGTGATAAACAACTGAGGGCGGCCTCACGGCCATACCAACCTCAGGGAGCCCCAGAGCTCAGTGTCTGGCCTCACCGCAATGCCTCCCCTCGAAAGAGTCGCGCGAGGGGGCTGGGCATGGGGGCTGCGCTCGGGTCATGCCCAAGCGTACGCCACCCAAGCAGGTTGTCACGCCCAAGATGCGACCCTATCCTAAAGGAACTCGAAGGTCCCACCAAGGATAGAAGCGCATCTTGAAGACGCTTTTGCAAGGTGGATATCATTACATCAACATTACATAATACATAGGGATACATACATAAGGCACAAATGCCACACGAATACATCAACATCATATATAAGACCAACATCCGCCATGAGATGAAACATAAAGCGAAACTCAAGCGACATCCACCCTGCTAGCCCAAAGCTGCCGACCAGAACCTATCCCTTGATCGAAGAAGCGTAAGAAGAACTCCAAAATAAGCAAACATCGCTCTCGCGTCAAGATCATCGCATAACCTGTACTGCAATCGGTGGTGTAGTAATCAGGAGCCACGAGGACTCAGCAATCCCATTACCATGGGTATCAAGACTAGCAAAGCTTAAAGGGAAAGGAAGGGGTGAAGTGGTGAGGTTGCAAAGGCGGCTAGGCATATATGGTGGCTAACATACGCAAATGAGAGCGAGAAGAGAAACAAAGGAACGGTCGTCAGCTAGTAATGATCAAGAAGTGATCCTGAACTCCTACTTACGTCAAACATGACCCAAAGACCGTGTTCTCCTCTCGATCAACCCCGAAAAGAGACACTCACTACGCATTACTGCGGTTGGTGTATTTTAGAAGAGTTTGCTTCAAGTTTACTACAACCGCTATTAACAAATTCCCATCTGCCACATAAACCGCGGGCACGGCTCTCGAAAAGTTTATACCTGCAGGGGTGTCCCAACTTAGCCCATGATAAGCTCTCGCGATCAACGAAGGATATTCCTTCTCCCGGGAAGACCCGATCGGTCTCGTAATCCCGGCTACAAGACATTTCGACAAAGAATAAAACAAGACCAGCAAGACCGCCTGATGCGCCGACAATCCCGATAGGAGCTGCACATATCTCGTTCTCGTGGCAACAGGATGAGACTAGCTACGAGTAAAACCAGCCCTCGGGTTGCCTCAAGGTGGCCCTCAAGTAGAAGCTGTTCGGACCAGCACTTAGAGAAGCACCGCCCGGGGGCTAAATAAAGATGACCCTTGGGTTAATTACTCCCAAGGGAAAGTAGGTGGTGGTGAGGCAAATGGTAAAACCAAGGTTGGGCCTTCTTTGGAGGAGTCTTATTCAAAGAGAACTGTCAAGGGGGTCCCATAAATCACCCGACCGCGTTAGGGACGCAAAATCCAGGAACATAATACCGATATGACGGAAACTAGGGCGGCAAGAGTGGAACAAAACACCAGGCATAAGTCCGAGCCTTCCACCCTTTACCAAGTATATAGATGCATTAATAATATAAAGAGATATTGTGATATCCCAACATAAACATAATCCAACATGGAGCAATCTTCATCTTCACCTGCAACTAGCAACGCTATAAGAGGGGCTGAGCAAAAGCGAGAATATAGCCAAACAACGGTTTGCTAGGAAGGGTGACAACGGTTAGGGGCTAACATGCAATTTGGGAGGCTTGAGCAAAGAAGTGGTAGGTAACGCAGCATAGCGATAGAACGAAGTATCTAGCATAGTAATGATAGTAATGAGATCCAAGGTGACGGTCATCTTGCCTGAAATCCCGCTAGGAAGAAGAACGAGTCCATGAAGAAGACGAACGGGAGTAGTCGAACGAATCCTCACAATCGCAACATTACCGGAACTGAGAAGCAACACCGGAAAGAAATAAACAACATGGTAAATGCACAAGCATAAACATGGCATGATGCACAATCAAGTATGATGCATGTCCGGTTTAACGAGGCATGGCATGGCAAAATGCAATAAACAATGCTACAAGTTAAGTGGAGCTCAATATGCAACGAGTTGCATATTGACAAAACACCACATAGACATAATTAGTTTAATCTCGTTTAAGCTACCAAACAATGTTAAATGTTGTTAAACATGGCAAGAGGTGAGGCATAATTAAACTAACTATTTAGGCAAATTTAAATGAGGACGGAACAACAAACAACAATTCCGGAAAATCCTCATATGCATATTTTGAATTTGGTACTGTTCTGCCCTAAACACAATTTTAATGTTGTTAAACAGCAAATTAAAGTGCACCACGTTAAACTAGGCATTATTCCACCCCATTTACATATAAAGAACATTTAAAACCGAGCTACGGTTATTTAGTTATGAAATAAATCATTTTAACATGGCATTTATGCAAATTAAAGCAAACAGCAAGTTAAACATTTAAAACATGGATGAAAGTGGCCAAATATGAAACTAGATGAAATTCTAAGCATTTTACATATTTAAACCATTTTAATATGATGCACGGTTCATGAGTTATTATATGCATGAAGTTCAAGGGTTTTTCTGCAAAACTGTAATACTCTGGATAATGTCTAAATTCGCAGCAGTGGAAAAAAACACAACGGGCTGAAACTGGTTGGCCCAATCGGTGAAAAAACAGAGAGGCGCTGGGGGGGCTGCTCACCCATGGGCTTTGGCCTGTTGGAGGAGATGGCTGCTAGCAGGCTGGATCGAACGAGGTGGAGGGGGCGCGGTCAACGGCGGGCGCGGGCGAGCGGTCGTGGCGCTCGTCTCCAGCGGGACCGGTCAACGAACACGACGACGCACGGGACTCCGGCGACGAGGCCTAGGCGGCAATGCAGGGAAGGGAAGCGGCGGGACTCGCGCGGCAGGAGCTTCATGGACGGGGTCAAGCTGGAGGAGCTCGGGGCCTCAGGTGCGGGAGCAGAGGAGGCCGAGACGCCATGGCAGGGGAACGGCAGTGACAGCGGGACTTGCAGCGGGGCCGGCAGGAGCGGGAAGCTGCAGGTCGGCTAGGTGGCGAGCGGATCCCGGCGGTGCCGCGCCGAACAGAGGCCGAAGGAGGCGGATCCGGCGATGGCTTGCGGTTGGTGCGGCCATGGCAGCAGAGGGCGAGCTTCGTCCGTTTCCTGACAGAGAAGAAAACGAACAGGAAAGGGAGGGAGATTAGAGGAGGAAGGAGGGAGCAATGGAAGAAAAGAAAGAGCAAGGGGAAGGGCAACACTCATCTGCTGGCTCCGGCGACCTGCAGCTTGCTCGGGAGGAGCAGGGGCGCGGGTGTGCTCCTGTAGAAAGGCAAGACCGAGATGTTGAGAGGAGGAGAGAAATCTGGGAGGAAGAAGAAGCAGGGAGGAAGGAGAGGGTTCCCCTGGGTCACCAACGGCAGGGCTCGCCAGAGCTGCGGGAGCTGATGCTGCTCATCGCCGGCGGGGACGGCTGGCTCGATCCGATCGGGCTCTCGCCAGCGGGAGGCACGGTCGGGAGCTCCTCTCCCAAACCAAAACGAGCATGGAGGTCGGCGAGCGCTGGATCGAGGAGGAGTAGTGGAGAGCGATGGTTGGCTGGTGGCTGAAATCGAGGAGGGGAGGATTTGGATCTGGGAAGATCCCGAGGTGGAAGGAGAGACCGGGTGGAGTGGCGGCACGGCTGGCTGGTGAAGGGACAAAGTCCCTAGATTTTAGGGTTAGGACTATTTATATAGAATGTGGATTTTGGGTAGAGGTCCAATTGGACCCTCCGATTTAGATCGGGTGGTCGAGAAAAATAGGCTAGGGAGTCCAATAAACAAAACGAAGATGTTTTATAGATGTTTGGGGATGATATGAATTCAACGGTAATGACTGAGCGGGTCGGCTTCCGGGCAGGTTTCGGACATGGTTGCGAAGGGGGTTCGATACACTGTGCAAAGAGGGATTAGGTGGGCATTTAGATGAGAGGGGAAAACAAAGACAATGGGGTCTGACGAAAGGCTACGGGGACAAGGGGGGTTTTGTTGGTCTCAGAGAAAGAGAGAAGAGAGGGGTCCAATTGGTCTGAGAGAAGGTCAACAAGAACAAGCGGTCTGACAACAGGGAAACGAAGACAAAGAGAGAAGCGGTAACTACGAACGGCTACGAGGTTTTATGAAAACATGCGGATGCAATGCGGATGATGCGATGATGAAATGCATGACATGAAACAAAAAGCAAAACGACAGACAAAAACCCAACCACGGAGGAAATAACATATCGCATCTCCGGAAAAAGCAAGAGTTGGAGTTACGAATATGGAAAGTTGTATCCGGGGCGTTACACACGTCTACCGGACCTAGTCGTCGTGCACCTCTCCTCGGCGAGGGCAAAGGTATGGAGATTGTTTGCATGTCAAGGCGGACTCCTGAGCATCGCGACTCAGGAGCCTAACTGGTCACGTAGCCCCTCACTCCTTGGTTCGTCCTAGTCTCCGGTCGGCCCAACGGCGGTTGAGGTTTGTGCCGGGCCGGGCCCTGCCGACGTAGAACATTAAACTATCCTCGTGTCTCCTTCCTATTAGCTGTTTGCGCGTCAAGGGGGACTCCTGAGCATCGTGACTCAGGAGCCTAACTGGTCACGTAGCCCCTCACTCAATGGTCCGTCCTGGTCTCCGGTCGGCCCAACAGCGGTTGAGGTATGCGCGGGGCCGGGCTCTGCCGACGCGGAACATAAAGCAAATAGGAAGAAAATCGCAAAATCTCAAAGCAAATATTATAAGACATATTGTTCTAACAATATCAAACGCGAGTTTAACGCCTCCACGAGGCATGGTGCATGTTGTAGGAATAAAACAGAAAAGCAGCCGCAGGTCACCCCTGGACACCGCCGTTGCCCACAAGAGGTGCTCCTTCCTTGGTGGCATCGCCTTCACTTGCACCACTAGCTGGAGCCGCGGGATCGGTGGCACTACTGGTCAAAGGCGCGGGGATGAAGCCACGGAACTTCTTCAGCAGGGCCTCCACTTGACCTTTCACGGCTGCGGCGGCAGCTGTGCAGTGTTCATCAGCCACGGGCTCCAGCAGCTCGTCAAGACGAGCGCTAGGGTCGCGAAGGTGCAGATGGCTGAAGACGCGCGTCAGTGCGGCTGAAGAAAGGACGCGAGCCTCTGCCTCCACCATGGGACCGATGCCCTCCACGACTTCCTCGAGTGCCTTCACCAAGAGGGGAAGCAGCTGAGCAGGGCCATCCTTGTCGGTGGCCAGTGGCTTCTCCAAGCCCTTCTCGTACAGTGACTTCAGCGCCACACGGGACCTCTCCTCAAGGAGCGAGAAATCCACATGGTCTTCAGCCAGGACCTTCACCCTGGCGTCAAGATCGACCTTCTCCGCCTCCACATTCCACTCCAGCTCCTCCAGCCGGCCGCGTTCAGCAGCCTACGGCTGCGCCAGCTCCCCCAGCTCGGTGTTGCGGTTCTTGATGGCGTCCTCCCGAGCCCTCATCTCCTCCTCCTTTGCCCGGCGGCCACGGGCTTCTGCCTGCTCATCACGCAGGCCCTTCAGCTCTTTCTCCAACGCCCGGTAGCAGTCCTGGGTGGCCTTGGCGTCCTTCAGTGCCGCCTCGCGATCGGCCGCAGCCTGCGTGGCGTCTTGCTTCTCCTTTTCGGAGGCCGTTGCGGCCTGGTTCCGCATCTCTCGGACCGCCGCGTCAGACTGAAGCCAGCCGGATGCCAGCTCCAGGCGCCCGGCCACCAGGCGCGGATCCGCGCCCCGGAGATATTCTTGCAGCTGGGTCATCTCTGAAAGGGCACACTCCAAGACAGTAGAGGAGGCTGAAGAACCTGAGAACAATGGCATGGCAGGAGAAGGAGACGATGATGGCACCAGGGACTGGGAGACCAAGGGCTCCTGAGCCTTTGGGACCACGGCGGTTGAGCCGGACATCGGCACTTCCGGGGCCAGCGGGGCCTTGGGGGCTGACTCCTTGTGACGACGCTCCCCCTGATCTTGCGAGGGCGGCCGGTCCGGGGAGGTGCGAGTTCCTTCGCCTCCCTTCTCCGCGGAGGGGGGCGCGGCCTCCGCATCCTCCTTCCTCCTCTTCTCCGAAGACTGCTGCCTGGTCAACCAAGGACGAATGTCAGGAAACAGCAGTATAAGCATAAACAAGACGAAGCTCAAGCATGTACTGGTCCACCGCAGCATAGTCCACCCTCCGCTTGGTCAGCTTGAAGCCGGCTTGAGGTGCGGGCGCGCCGGCTCCAGAAGCAGAGGACGGTGCGGCAGAAGGGCCGGAGGCAGCTCTGAGCGGCGTCAACGCGGGGGCAGCATCTCGAGAGACCAACGACGATCCGCCCCTTGTCGGGATGATGGGCAGCACCCCCTCCTCATGGCGGTGTCGGTCTCGGCGTCGTCTGGCAGGCGCTGAGGATGTCGGCTTTATTCAAGGGGGAAGTTTCCCCCATCTCCTAGGGGGTCACCTCCGAGTCCACCTCCTCTTCTTCCTTCCTAGAGGACTCGTCAGAAGACAGCTCCACCGGCTTCGGCGCCATGGGAACTCCGGAGGTCGCAGGCGGCACCAGCCTGCGCTCGTTGAAGGTAGGCCTGGCGGCCACGATCTGCCCCCAGTCCTTGCGGCGGAACAAGGGAATGAAGGCACTCGGTGGGTACTCTTGGTTGTCCCCGACCAAGACGCGCAAAACTACAGACAACTCATCGTTAGGCAAGGCCTCCAGGCTCAGACGAATCTTGTCCTCTTCATCCCCGAGCCTCCACAAGGGGCGCACACGCGCCTGAAGAGGAGCGACGCGCAGCATCAGGAATTCCCTCAGCAGTATGGCCCCGGTCACCTTCGCTGTCTTCGCGTTGCCCGGCTTCAGGTCGGTCTGCATCTGCTCCAACACCGACGACGCCCGCTCATCAGCGAGCTTCGTGCAAGACCACCTCTTGTCGGACTGGGGCATCTCCGTCGGGAGCGCCAAGCGCGGGTAGACAGACTTGGCGCCCATCATGACCCGTTTGGCCCTAAGATTGTCGGCCTTCTTCCCGGTGTTCGAGATCGAGTTGGCCTTGCCGGCCGCAATGAAATTGGCGCACTCGGAGATATGGCCCTCGCTGACGCGGAGGAAGAAGAAGTGGCGCAGCAGAGCCATGGACGGCATCACGCGCTGATATGCGTCGCAATAGTAGGCAAAGTTGGACAGGAGAAGGACGGAGTTGGGATGAAGATGCAGCACCTGTAGCCCGTAGTGGCCGAGGACCTCAAAGAAGAAGTCAAAGAAGGGGGGAACCAACCCAGCGGCGATACTGCTCATGAAGAAGGGGAAGAAGGTGCTTCCCTCGGGCTCCGGCACGTCGGCGGCCACCCGGAGCTCCGTGTTCCCCCTCTCGTTGCTCTCCCCTGCCGTCAGCAAGGGCGTGGCGGCGAGGTTTTTCTCCGAGACATTGGGCGCGTCGAGAGCTGGTTCATACCAAGCCGGCGACGAGGAGGACTTGACCTTGTGCGGCGCCATTGGTCGCAGATGCGGAGGAAGGTTGGAGAAGATCTGGAGGATTCGGCAGCAAGGAGCGAGAAAGGGCATCTGAAGCAAGGCGAAAGGGAGCAGTGAAGGGAAGCATTGTCTGTGCCTGCCGTTGTCAAGACGGGCAGTTGTCGAGGCAGCGTGGGGAAGCGGAGACGCCCACGTCTAATCAACCGCCATGCATTGACCAGGGCCGCAGGCTATTGGGGTCCGCGGCGCTCTGCACTTGACCTTTGGCTTCGCCTCGAAGCCTAGCGCGAGCGCGCCTCAGGCTCGGGGGCTACTGTCGACGTTCTGGGAACGAGGATCCCCAGACTTGCCTGCCTGCAGCCCACGGCGTGGCTCTACGAGTGGGCCAATACGGCCCATCTTCATCAACAAGGCGTTCAAGACCTCGCGAGGTGGACGACATAAGACCTCCTCAGGGGCGGCTTCACCAGGTTGGCTTGCGAGGGGCGGAGAGATCAAGGCAAGGCAAACCTCGCGAGGTTCTCATGACGTGAGTCATGACGATCAAGATCAGGCGGGCGCCAGCACGTGCAGTGTCCTTGTTTCCCCTTTGGTGCTAGGGAAGCGAGCGCATGCGCGGAGTACCGAGCCGTCAAGCAAAGGTTTCCATATCGGTGCAACGAGACCAAGACCTGCAGGACGGCAAGACGGAGCTCACCATGGAGCCCAAGGCGGCGTCACCACCAGAGCGTTTTGCAGGCGAAGACTGCTTTTCTCAGGATAAGCTGTACTAGTTGTCCCCTTTCAAATTGGTCATTGTTGGCTCCCTTCCCGCTCAATACTTGGGGAGAGGACCAGGGCCTATATAAGTAGAACTAGCCACCACCATAGGAGATAACTCATTCGAAGGCATCTCATCTGATCTTGAGTGATCCTCAACCACACACAGAGCGCAAGAACACCTCAACCTCAGGAGGTTGTTCTTTCCCTTGTACTGTTCATCATCAGCCCAAGAGGCAATCCACCACAACCACACTGGAGTAGGGTATTACACCATAACGGTGGCCCGAACCAGTATAAACCCTGTGTCCCTTGTGTTGAGAGTTCGTCGAGTTCATCCGTGAGATCTTAGCAAGCTAGGACGTGGATTGGTAGGGGGAGAACTTCGCGCACACCCCAGAGTTCGAACCTTAAGGGTTTGTGGGAACCTGTGATCTGACAGCGCTTTTCTTGTAGAGTTCTGCGTCGTGAACCTTGTAGGATTTCAAGCGCCGGACAATGCGGCAAGCCTCATTCTGATAATCAGGGAGTTCTCGCCTATTAAGGTAGGCCAAGAAGCATTCGGTCCATGGGGCAATGACTGCCATGATAAGATGGGTCGGCGGTGTTATTTCGGTGGATGAGCCCCCGATGATATATGTATGTTCGGAATCTGGGGTTATAGTCGGTTCCGGACTAGTGTTGCCGCTCTCCCCTTGCCACACCACAGATGGCTTAAAAAGCCTTTTCAGAAAGATGTTAGGTGGGATGGGGTTGTGCTTGGCACCGATGCGAGCAAGGACATCCACCGCTCGATTACTTTCTCGAGCCACATGATGAAACTCGAGCCCCTTGAACCGAGCCGAGATTTTGAGAACGGTGTTACAGTAAGCCGCCATTTTCGGGTCTTTGGCATCGAAATATCCATTTATTTGAGATATTGCGAGGTTTGAGTCCCTCACACTTCCAAAGCGCGTTGTATGCCCATGGAGACGGCCATCCGAAGTCCATGCAATAAGGCCTCATATTCGGCTGCATTGCTGGAGTCTGTGTATAATATTTGGAGTACATACTGAATTACCTCTCCAGTGGGGGACATTAAGACAACGCCCGCCCCTAAGGCTGCCAACATTTTGGAACCATCGAAGTACATAATCCAGTTGGAATACGTGCTGTACTCCTTAGGGAGTTCGGCCTCTGTCCATTCGGCGATGAAGTCAGCCAGTACTTGGGATTTAATAGCTCGGCGCGGTTTGTATGTTATGTCGAATGGAAGGAGCTCAATGGCCCACTTAGCAATCCGTCCCATGGCATCGAAGTTGTTTATTATGTCGTTGAGTGGTACCTCGGAAGCCACCGTAATCGAGCACTCTTGAACGTAGTGTCGCAGCTTCCAGGATGACATGAAGACCGCGTATGCTATCTTTTGATAATGAGGGTATCGGGATTTCCATGGTGTGAGGACAGTGGATACGTAGTATACCAGTTTCTAGAGCGGGAATTTGTCCATCCTGCTCTCGCTCAACAATGAGCACGACGCTCACCACCTGGTGTGTTGCCGATATGTATAATAACATGGGTTCGCCGACGTTCGGTGCAGCAAGGATTGGGTTGGTCGCTAAAAGGGCCTTTATTTCCTCCAGGCCGGCCGTTGCCGCATCCGTCCACTCGAAGTGGTCGGTGCGTCGGAGAAGGCGATAGAGTGGCAATGCCTTTTCTCCCAATCTGGAGATAAAGCGGCTTAGAGCTGCCACACATCCCACGAGCTTTTGGACCTGTTTAAGGTCTATTGGCGTAGCCAATTGTGACAAACCTCGGATTTTGGCTGGATTTGCCTCAATTCCTCTATTGGAAACGATGAAGCCCAGCAATTTTCCGGCCCGGACACCGAAAACACACTTTTCCGCATTGAGCTAGATCGTATATCAATGACTCGACGTGCCTGGTTTTGATGACAACGTCATCCACGTATGCTTCAACTGTCTTGCCGATCTGTTTCTCCAGGCATGTTTGAATCATGCGTTTATAGGTGGCGCCAGCGCTTTTGAGCCCGAAAGGCATAGTGTTTAAGCAGAAAGGCCCATATGTGGTAATGAATACCTTTGCGGCTTGATCGGACTCCTTCATCTTGATTTGATGGTATCCGGAGTATGCGTTGAGGAAACACAGCGAGTCGTGTCCTGCAGTTGCATCAATAATCTGATCGATGCGAGGGAGGGGGAAGGGATCGTTAGGGCATGCCTTGTTAAGCTCTTTGAAATCGACGCATAGGCGCCAGGATTTGTCCTTCTTTGGTACCATCACCAGGTTTGCTAGCCAGTCCGGGTGTTTTATTTCTCTGATGAATCCGGCCTCGAGTAACTGGGCTAGCTGCCCTCCCATAGCTTGTCATTTGGGTTCGGAAAAACGCCGCAGTGTTTGCTGGACCGGTTTATATCCCTTTTATATATTGAGGTTGTGTTCGGCCAATCTGCGCAGGATTCCTGGCATATCAGAAGGGTGCCAGTCAAATATGTCCCAGTTCTCACGCAGGAACTCTCGTAGTGCGGCATCGACCATTGGGTCGAGTTGTGCCCCGATGGATGCTGTCTTCTTGGGGTCTGTCGGGTGGACTTGAAATTTGACTATTTCATCTGCTGGTTTAAAGGAGGTGGATTTGGGTCATTTGTCCAGGATTACATCATCCCTATCCACAGTAGAGCGCAGCACCGTTAGCTCTTCGGCAGCAAATATTTCAGACAATGCCTCGAGGGCCAGGGATGCGGTTTTATTTTCGGTGCGGAGTGCTATGTCCGGATCACTGGCAAGGGTGATGATGTTGTTAGGCCCGGGCATCTTGAGCTTCATGTATCCGTAATGAGGTATAGCTTGGAAGCGTGTAAATGCATCTCGCCCCAATAGGGAGTGATATCCGCTGTACCACTTGGAAGGTTATCTCTTCGGACCGATAAATCTTCGGTGTGCCGAATACTACGTCGAGCGTGATTTTTCCCTCGCATCGCGCCTAAAGAATGGGAATGATTCCCCAGAATGTCGGCTCCTATCTATTTCCATTTTATTGAGCGTATCCTCGTAGATGAGGTCTAATCCGCTGCCGCCGTCCATGATCACTTTGGTGAGCCGAAACCCGTCCACAATTGGATTGAGGACCAAGGTAGCTAGTGCCCGGACTGTCCGGAACTTTGGTTCCTCACTGGCATTGAAAGTTATGGCCGTGTCGTTGCAAGGGTTTATTGCTGCGACTTGGCAGACTTCGGCGAGGTCGCGAAAGCCCTTTTATGCCGATTGTTTGAAGCAAAAGTCTCGAAGACTGTCAAAACACTAGGGTCGTCATCTTCCGGGGTTGTTGCACTGGTGTATTTTTGGTGAGGATATCCTTGCCACTTTTGGCCACTTGCTGGAGTATCCAACATGGTCTAAGGCTGTGGGTTGGTATGGTGTCCGGTGTTGCATGTATTTTGCATGGCCTATCGAGCCATCCCTCCAAAACGGTTCTGCACCCCGTGATGTGCTTGGATTTCTTTACCATTAGATCTAGTGCGCCGCGAGGGTGCACCATTTTTGCCCGGACGAAGGGTTGAGTGGAAACCGGTGTTTCCCAGAGAGCTGCCTGAGTTTTCCAGGGGCTTTCCATTGCGCAGTACTTCTGCACGATGGATGCCAGGTCAGCGAAATATAATACCCGACGGCGATTGATGGCGTTGAGGAGTCCTTCGTCCGTTCAACTATTGCAGAATGCTAAGATCGCATCTTCGTCGCGGCAATCTTTAATTTTGCCTTTTCCAAGGAGGAATCTGGCCCAGAAGTGATGTACTGTTTCCTGAGACTGCTGTTGTATGTATGTGAGATCGCGTCTATCTGGGTGGGTGTGCTGCTTTAAATCCAAACCCTGACCCAATTTGGAATCTGGAGATTGAAGTACTTCCGAACTTAACAGCTCGGGCTCCGGGATATTAATTGTTTTTTCAGGCCCGTCGTCCGATTCTAGGTCCAGAGTGCGGACTATGTCTTTCTGAAGGCAGGTGTTCGACTCTTCGACCTCAGAAATCTGAACATAGTTCGTCTTCAACATAGAGGAAGAGTTGTCGTCTTGCTCCTCAACTACCACTATCTGGTGGGTGACCGACGGAGATTTAATTTCTCTCTGGTCGGGTTTAAGCCTGATCCGATCGTAGTCTGTAGCGACCCCCAGGGAGGCGATGCGATCTAGGAGCTCGTTCAAAGATGATAACTTATCCGGATCCATCTGCTTAGAGTATTCGGAGCTAAAACGGAGGTGGTTTTCGATGACTCGAGAAGTCATCATTGGCTTAACGGCCGTAGGGGCGGTCATGGTAAAGCCGCCCAGCCGAAGGGTTTGGCCTGAGGTCAGGGCACCTCCGGCGGTGATACTATCCTTGATAACAAGGCGGGCCATCAATCCTGTCTTTGACGTCACAGCGGAACTCTCAATGAAAGCACCAATGTCGGTGTCAAAACCGGCGGATCTCGGGTAAGGGGTCCTGAACTGTGCGTCTAAGGTCGATGGTAACAGGAGACGGGAAGCGGTGTTTACCTGTGTTCGGGCCCTCTCTATGGAGGTAATACCCTACTTCCTGCTTGATTGATATTGATGAATATGAGTATTACAAGAGTTGATCTACCTCAATAGCGTAATGGCTAAAACCCTAGAAGTATAGCCTATATGACTATGATTATGATTCTTGCCTCTACGGACTTAGCCCGCCGGTTTATATAGACACCGGAGGGGACTTGGGTTGTATAAAGTCGGTTACAGAGAAAGGAATTTTCATATCCGGGCGCCAAGCTTGCCTTCCACGCCAAGGAGAGTCCCAACCGAACACGGGTGAGAGTCTTCGGTCTTGTATCTTCACAGCCCATCAGTCCGGCCCATGTCCAACAGGCCGGACGCCCGAGGACCCCTTAATCCAGGGCTGCCTCAACTGGGCCTCGGCGCCTTCGGACGTCACGTCCGAAGTGCCATTGTGGCGGAGACCACCTCGGGCCCCCTTGGCCTTCTTCTTGGCCTTCTTCTCCAGCGCCTAGTAAGGCACCGGGACCAGCATCTTCGTCAGAAGTGGAAATGCTGGTTCTTCGGGCAGCGGAGCCGGGCTCTTGACCAGCTCCGCCTTCTTTGTCTAGCCCTGAAAAAAGTAAGATGGAGAGGCTCAGACATTTTCCTTGAGTACGTAAGCAAAGGATACACCATGAAAACACTAAAAACTTACCGGATTGGCGGGGTGGGTCAGGTTATACCCACGGTCTTCGGTCTCCTTCGGCCACGTCTCGTTGGCCTTGAAGAGCACCTTCCAAATACCTTCGTGTGTAACGCCGAATAAGTGTTGTAGGGTCTGTTGCTTTGCCGGATCGAACTCCCACAAAAATTGCAGGTCCGACTTTGGCATGGAAGAATCCGGCGAAAGAGCATCACCTGGATCACATTGACAAGCTTGATGTTCTTGTCGACCATGCTCCTGATGCGTGTCTGTAGCACCATAAGCTCGTCCAACGAGGCCGAGTCTAGGCCCTTCTCTAGCCAGGAGGTGAGCCGCATCGGGGCCCCGGACCTAAACTCGGGAGGCTCGGCCCAGGTGGTGTCGCGGGGCTCTATGACATAGAACCACTGCTTTTGCCACCCTTTGATGGTCTCCGTGAAAGTACCTTTGGGCCATATGACGTTGGGCATCTTGCTCACCATGTCGCCTCTGCACTCTGCGTGTTGGCCGTCCACCACCTTCGGATTCACATTGAAGATCTTCAGCCATAATCCGAAGTGGGGAGAGATGCGAAGGAAGGCCTGGCACACGACAATAAATGACGAGATGTGGAGGAAGGAGTTGGGGGCCAGATCATGTAAATCCACACCATAGTAGAACATAAGTCCGCGGACGAATGGGTGGAGTGGAAATCCCAGCCCGCGGACGAAGTGGGGAATGAACACTACCCTCTCATGGGGCTCCAGGGTAGGGACAATCTATCCCTTGGTCGGAAGCCAGTGGGCGACTTCCTTGGCCAAATATCCGGCCTCCCGGAGCTTGGTGATGTCCTTCTCCTCGACAAAGGAGACCATCCACTTGCCATGTGCTCCGGATCCGGACATGATCGGAGTGCTTTCCTGAGGTGGAAGAGATGAGGACTTGGGCGCTGGAGCTCGAGAATGGGTGGGCAGAGAGAGAAGGCATGGGAGAAAGGGGGTGAATCCTTACCCCCTTATAAAGGCAGTGAATATTAAGCACCTCCCCACTCGCCTGTTTCCCAAGGGCCGCGTAGACGGCATGGTTGGATTACCGACGCCTGTATTGATGAGAATCCCGCAATAAGGGGACACGATCTCTGCTTTGACAAGACGTGCCAATGGAACCACATCTCAAGACGTGGAGCAGCAGGCCGAAAAACGGTTCGAAATAATGACCGGGTGGCGATGTGGCGTCACGCTAAAAAAGTTATCAGTGGATTGGAATCGTGAAATATTATACTCTCTGCGGTGGTGTGTGGTACTTGTTTTGCAAAGCCGAACACGTTCGTTGTGTTTGAAGGCTATTTTGGAGTATTCGGAGGAGGAACCCGCCTTGCAATGCCGAAGATAATCTGCACGCCGGACACCTCGTCATTGAAGCCTGGTTCAGGGGCTACTGCGGGAGTCCTGGATTAAGGGGTCCTCGGACGTCCGACCTATTGGACATGGGCCGAACTGATGGGCTATGAAGATACAAGACCGAAGACTCTCACCCGTGTCCGGATGGGACTCTCCTTGGCGTGGAAGGCAAGCTTGGCGTCCGGATATGAAGATTCCTTTTTCTGTAGCCGACTTTGTACAACCCTAGTCCTCTACGGTGTCTATATAAACTTGAGGGTTTAGTCCATAGGGACAATCATAATCATACAGGCTAGACTTCTAGGGTTTAGCCATTACGATCTCGTGGTAGATCAACTCTTGTAATACTCATATTCATCAAGATCAATCAAGCAGGAAGTACGGTATTACCTCCATAGAGAGGGACCAAACCTGGGTAAACATCGTGTCCCCTGTCTCCTGTTACCATCGACTTTAGACGCATGGTTCGGGACCCCCTACCCGAGATCTGCCAATTTTGACACCGAGAGCAACGAGCCGGTCTCGGAGGTCCAACGCCGACTCGACCCCCTGCTCCAACCCGGCCAACATCCGATTACGGTCAGCCCGGCACCCCGCGGTGCGGTCACCGACCGACTGGGCCCACGCGCCAGCGGCTACACCGACGCCCGCCACCACCTCGACCGAATCGTCCTCTCCCAGGAGCTGGAGGTGACCGGCCTGATACGTCTCGGTCGTATCTATAAATTTTGATTGTTCCATGCCAATATTATACAACTTTCATATACTTTTGGCAACTTTTTATACTATTTTTGGGACTAACATATCGATCCAGTGCCCAGTGCCAGTTCCTGTTTGTTACCTTTTTTTGCAGAAAATCCGTATCAAACAGAGTCAAACGGGATAAAAACTTACATAGATTTTTTTGGAATATATGTGATTTTTGGGAAGAAGAATCAACGCGAGATGATGCCCGAGGGGGCCACGAGGCAGGGGGGTGCACCCCTGTCCCTCGTGCCCACCCCGTAATGTGGTTGGTGCCCTTCTTTCTCCTCAAGAAAGCCATTATCTAGATAAAATTCGTGTCCAAATTTCAGCCCAATCGGAGTTACAGATCTCCGGGAATATAAGAAACGGTGAAAGGCCATAATCTGAAAACGTAGAAATAGAGAGAGATAGAGAGACATATCCATTATCGGAGGGGCTCTCGCCCCTCCCATGCCATGGAAGCCAAAGACCAGAGGGGAAACCCTTCTCCCATCTGGGGAGAAGGTCAAGGAAGAAGAAGAAGAAGGGGGCCCCTCTCCCCCTCTCTCCCGGTGGCGCCGGAACACCGCCGAGGCCATCATCGTCACCGCAATCTACACCAACACCTCCATCATCTTCACCAACATCTTCATCACCTTACCCCATCTACCTACAGCGGTCCACTCTCCGGCAACCCGCTGTACCCTCTACTTGAACATGGTGCTTTATGCTTCATATTATTATCCAATGATGTGTTGCCATCCTATGATGTGTAAGTAGATTTTTGTTGTCCTATCGGTAATTGGTGAATTGCTATGATTGGTTTAATTTTCTTGTGGTTATGTTGCTGTCCTTTGGTGCCCATCATATGAGCGCGTGTGTGGATCACACCATGGGGTTAGTTGTATGTTGATAGGACTATGTATTGGAGGGCAAGAGTGACATAAGCTTCAACCTAGCATAGAAATTGATGCATACGGGATTGAAGGGGGAACCAATATATCTTAATGCTATGGTTGGGTTTTACCTTAATGAATGTTAGTAGTTGAGGATGCTTCCTAATAGTACCAATCATAAGTGCATAGAATTCCAAGTCAGGGATGACATGCTAGCAGTGGCCTCTTCCACATAAAACAAGCTATCAGTCTAGTAAAGTAGTCAATTGCTTAGGGACAATTTCTCAACTCCTACCACCACTTTTCCACACTCGCTATACTAACTTTATTGCTTCTTTACTTAAAACAGCCCCTCGTTTTTATTTACGTGCTCTTTAGATTCTTGCAAACCTATCCCGTTACACCTACAATGTACTTAAAGTTTCATACTTGTTCTAGGTAAAGCGAACGTTAAGCGTGCGTAGAGTTGTATCGGTGCTCGATAGAACTTGAGGGAATATTTGTTCTACCTTTAGCTCCTCATTGGGTGAGGCTACAATTGATACCCTATACTTGTGGGTTATCACGGCCCCGTCGGGCCGGCATGCTTCGGACCATGCATCTGGGGTGAGCCCTTTACTAAAGGGTTCACGCTCCCCCGCGACACCCCCAAGTACAACGGCACCGTGAAGCCGGAGGACTGGCTCGCCGACTACACCACCGCCATCGGCATCGCCGGCGGTAACCACTGCCTTGCCGTACGCTACGCGCCTCTCATGCTCCAGGGGTCGGCCCGCACCTGGTTGAACAGTCTGCCGGCGGGCAGCATCAATGCGTGGGTCGATTTTGAGCAGGCCTTAGTGCGCAACTTCACTGGCACTTACAAACGACCCCGGCGCACCAGTCAGCTCGCCATGTGCATGCAGGGACCGGCGGAAACCGGCTGCTAGACTGAGCTCCAGAATAGCTGCGAGGGCGTCCACGAACTCCAAGCGATCCAATACTTTGTCAACGGGTGCTGGGATCGCACCCTCCTCAAGCACAAGCTCTTACGCTCCGAGCCGGCCACCATGGCCGCGCTCATGGTGATAGCGGACAAGTACGCCAACGCCGACTCCGCCATGAAGATCCGGGTGGCGCTAGATGAAGCCGGCAAAGCAAAGTCTGTTCCCCCTCCGAAGTCGGCCGGCGAAGGAAGCCGGCAGCAGCACAACCAGTAGAACAACAAGCGCAAGGCCGATCAGCCGCCCAAAGATTACGACAACCGGCTGCCACGGCCGCTAAGCAGCGCCATGACCGACCCGGCCGCCGAACTGGCGCCCGCGACCGACCCGGCCGCCAAGCGTCGGCAGTCCAGCAAGACGGCGTGGCAACCCACCATTAGTTTCGAGGAGATGCTCGTCGGCCCTGCAAGCACCACAGCGGCGCAAGGCCATCCATGCACACGCTTCGGCAGTGCGCCATCACCAAGCGCCTCCTGAGGGGCGACATCCCGCCTCCTCCTGCCCCGGCTCCGGTAGCGGGGCAGCCGCCTCCACATCCACCGCCGCCACCGGCTGGCGACGCGATGCGAGACGACGTCTACCTGCCACAACCCTAGAATATCTGAGTGTAATAGTTGCATTAGTGAGCATGCATCATGTTTAAATTTCAAGGAAATTGAATTGAGGGAATTTTCAAAGCCTCAGAAACCTTTTAAAAATGATCAACATTAAAATCTTCTCAAATGGGTCCAAGAAAATGTTCCTTTTATTCTGTGAAAATATTGGAAAGAGGTAAAACTCAAATCAATACTTTTTGAATCTCATAAATGATTATTTTGGGATTTTGAATCAAACCAATAATTATTTGAATTGGATTTATATTCATAACAACTAGTTTATGAATCCAATAATTCTGAAAAATGGTGAGTGGCTCCGAATATATTATATCTAGCCACATCATAATTTTCAGAAGCTAAGAAAATGGTTTGGTTTTTTAACTAAACCAAAACAAATTGGGGAAATAGAAAAGAAAGGGAGAGAAAGAGTTACCTGGTCCACTTATCTGGCGGCCAAGATCTGGCCCAACACTGTTGGCCCAGCCCACCGCGACCTCCTGTCGTCTTCCTCCCCTCTCCCCAAAGCTGCTGATGTCGCCGCGAGAGAGCGCCCGCGAAGGCCGCAGGCTCCACCTCCTGCTTGCCACCTCCTGCCTCTCCCTCGCGCCTGGAGACGCCCAGAGACCCCTGACCTCTCTCTCCCACACCCGCAACCTCTCCCCTCCCCTCTGCTCTCTATCACATGGCCGACCGAACGAGCCAGAGCGCACCGACGCCGTTCGCCGTGGCCACAACCACTCCCTCGCTCCCTCTCCGCGACCCGAGCTCCACATCTTCGCCCTCCTCGTCGACACCGAGCCAAACAACCGGGGGAGCACCGCATCATCGTCCCGGACGTGTTCTTCCACCTCGGTGCCGGCAATCCCCGCCGCTTGATTCGTCACCATCAGGCCGTCCACGAGCCCGCTGAGACCGCCGTCCGACTCCCTGTGAGCTCCTCCGCCGTCAGCAACTCTTCCCCGCGTCGATTCCTTGCCGTAGCGTCGTTCCCCGCCTTGTTTAAGCTCACTGCCGCTTGGCTTTGTCGCCGCCATGGCCTAAGCTCAAACCACCCGCGCCCTTGCACCGCATCACGCTCCTGGTGCCTCCAGGAGGCCGCCTAGCCCCTACACTCGCTCGCCTACTTGCTGCAGCCTCACGCAAGAACCAGCCGAGCTCCGCCACCGCCTCACCATCGCTGCTGCCACTGCCACCATAGCTCGCCTCACAGGCTCCAAAGAGATCCACCTCGCTTCCAGTGTTCCGTAGCCGCAAGCCGCGCATGAAACGATGCCCCGTAGCGCGAGTCTGGCGAGCTCTCGCCGGGAGGTGGATCCTCTAACATCCTGAAGTAATGTCACCAAGCTACAGTGACATGTGCATGTAGAACGAAGAAGAGATGTCACGAGCTACAGTGAAATACTGTAGCAATCACTGTGTGGATTTACTGTAGCATGTACAAATAAATTCAAAAAATAATTTTATTGCACCATAATTTTGTTTGTATGTAATTTTTGTAAATGTATACAGTAGATTTGTAATTTGTAAATTAATTATAATCATTTTAGGCTTAACCATATGGATGTGAAGAAGGGATGTCACAATTACTATAGCTTACCTGACATCCCTTCAGGATGTTAGAGGATCCGCTTCCCTCTCGCCGTCGGTTTGGTCATTGCCGGTGTAGGGCCGGTGATGATGACGTGGCAGATTAGCTTAGGACTAATGACGCGGTTCGTTAACACCTAGTGACACTGACAGCCGGGCCCCACTGCCTAATTAAACCTGGTTTAGTTTTTGCTTAGGATTAACTAACCACAGTGGCCCCACGCGTCAGCTTTGACCGTGCTGATGTGGACGTTGACTTGGCCCTCCTGTCAGCGACACAAATGACACTGGGTCACTGACCAGTTTGCCCCACTGGTTAGGTTTGACCTGGACCCGCCCCTGTTGACTTGCTGACATCATCGCAACATCATTCTAACACAGTAAAGCTTTTCTGGGATTTTAAATAAATCAGAAATGATTTACTTATTTCAGATAATGTCCAAAACTTCTAAAATTCGTAGAAATTCAACCATAACTCAGAATGAAATAAGTTGTATATGAAAAATGATCAAAAAAATCCAATCTATCCGTATGTACTAGTTTCATGCATGTTTAAAGAACTTAACCTTGCTGTTTAGTGCAAAACATGATAAGGCACTATTTAAATTCATAGTTTGAGTTTGAAGTTGAACCTTTGGTTCAAAATGACTCGAACCACCCTGGTTATAGTTGCAGTAGGCCAACACACTCATTTTGCCATGTCATGATCATGCATCATATTGTGCATTGCATTGATTGTGTCTTTTCCTGTTTGCCGGTATTTGTCCCCTCTCAGTTGACGACGTTCCGGCGATGAGTTCGATGACACCGATGAAGAGCTATACTATCTTCAGAAGTGCCAGGCAAGCAAAACCCCCTTGTTCATTCTGATACAATCCCACTCTCTCACTCCTGCTCTCTTTTACTGCATTAGGACAACAACGTATCAAATGTTACATGTTGCGGTAGTTGAACCCCTTTCCTCTACATGACCTGTCATTGCCACAGTAAATAGATGAAACCCACTAGCATGAGTTGGAGTTGTTTGAGCCCTGATGTGCCTACTCATTCATGCTTGTTTGTCATGCCTGCTATTGCTTAGAGTTGAGTCAGGTCTGATTCATCGGGGATGAATTGGAATGTGGTGAACATGTCCTACTGTTGAGAGCTAAGTGTGTGAACATGATTCGTAAAGGTAGCGGTGAGAGGCCATGTAGGAGTACATGGTGGGTTGTCTCATTGCAGCCATCCTCGGGAACTGAGTTCTGTGTTTGTGATCCATGAATAGTTACTACCACACATTGGGCTCCGGGCGCTCCAAGCTCTCTCGACTTATTAGTCAACCTGATCTCTGTCCAGGAGTTGCAACTAGTTTCTGGTGTTTGTAGGTTGTGTTAGTAGTCTACCAAGTGGCACCCGGTATAGGTGGGCTTGGGACAGACTAGGCACCGTGCACAGTGTACCAAGCGTAGATCCATCCGTCTAGGTTGGCTTGGGAACCCTGCACACATCGTTTGGGGCCGTGAGCGACGCCCCGGCCGGATCTCCTTGCGGATGGAACCCGAATAGGCGATAAACCTGGACGAGAGACTTGTGTGATTAGTCAAGTCATGGCCGACTCCCTCGCCAGGCTTCCTCTTGAAGGTTGCCGAGATACACGACGTGTACATGGTGGTAAGTGCCGAGAGCGTGTGTGAAGAAGTACACCCCTGCAGGGTTAACATCATCTATTCGAATAGCCGTGTCCGCGGAAAAGGACTTCTGGGTTGCCTGTATAGTTCATAGACAAGTGAAAGTGGATACTCTAAAACTCGCAAGATAAGCGTGAGTGCTATGGATGGCGTTCTCGTAGGGAGACGGGAGCGGATCCATAGTGGTGTATTGTTATGGTGAATATGTGGACTCGTGTGCACCATATCAAAAGAGTCACTTGTTGTCGTAGTTCAGGATAGCCACCGACTCAAAGCTGGCTTGCTGCAGTTAAACTCCACAATTCCTTTGTTGATACCGATGCATATGTAGATAGTTCTGATGTAAGTCTTGCTGGGTACATTTGTAGTCATGTTTGCATATTTTATGTTGTGCAGAGAGACTTCAGTCTCGCTAGTAGTTCCGCGTGGACTTCGACGTATAGCTTGTTACCTCAGCTACGATCATGTACCCTTGGGAGGGTCTTGTAGATAGTCAGGCTTCTCAGCCTTCTTCATTTGCAGTTGTCTGTACTCAGACAAGTTAAGCTTCCGCATGTGCTTGTTGCTTGTATGCTCTGTATGTTGGGTCATGAGACCCATGTTTGTAATACTTGGCTCCTCAGAGCCTAATGAATAAATACTTTGAGTCATAGAGTTTTGTTGTGATGCCATGTTGTATTTACACATATCAAGCATATTGTGTGTATGATTGAAATGCTTGGTATGTGTGGGATCTGACAACCTAGTTGTTTATCCTTGGTAGCCACTCTTATGGGGAAATGTAGTCTTGTGCTTCCATGAGCCATAGTAGTCCGCTATAGCCCATCACTATTGCTCTGGTACACTTGACTGGCCGGCATGTGATTAACTTCGTTCTTGTGTCTGTTCCTTCACGGAAATGTCACGCGGTGCTATAGCCCGGATTCGCATGCTGCGGACCGAGATGCTCGATTTTGATTCATGTATGCATGTCCCCGTAAGTTAGTGCAACTTTGGGTTCACGACTAGTCATGTCGGCCCGGGTTCTCTGTCATATGGATGCTAGCGACACATCATATACGTGAGCCAAAAGGCGCAAACGGTCCCGGGCCATGGTAAGGCGACACCCGTGGGAATACTGTGCGTGAGGCCGCAAAGTGATATGAGGTGTTACCGACTAGATCGATGTGACTAGGAATCGGGGTCCCGACACTACCGGCCCAGAATGCGACCTACGTCGTCTTCACCAGCCTCGGCGGCGACAAACGCAGCAAGTGCCTCCTTCGGCAGGAGGTGAACACCGTCATCCCGGCCAAGCCAGAATACACGCACTAGTCGGAGCGCCCGGTCCCCTGGACTCAGGAGGACCACCAGGCCGTCATGCCGAACCCGGGTGGTTACGCCCTCGTCTCAACCCCACCATCGTCGCACCACGGTGCACTTGCAAGTTCTCCCGGGTTCTCATCGACGGCGGCAGCAGCATCAACATCCTCTACAGCGACACCATGATCAAGCTCGGCCTCGAGGCCAAAGAACTGGAGCCGACCCGGACGACCTTCCGCGGCATCGTTCCCGTCCTCTCCTACTCTCCAATTAGATGGGTCTGGCTCAACCTCCTGTTCGCCGACAGCGACCACTTCCGAAGCGAGCCGCTCTGGTTCGAGGCGGTGGACCTGACCAGCGTGTACCATGTGTTGTTGGGTCGGCGCGCACTCTCCTAATTCATGGCCGGGTCCGAAGGGCCTCATCACCATCACCGGTGACTACTGTAAGTCCATAGAGTGCGCCCGAGACGGCGCCAAGCTGGCCGAATCATTGGTCGTAACCGAGGAGCGGCGCCAACTCGACCGGATTGTCGCCTTGGCCCAAGAAATGTCGGCCGCGCCGATCCCGGCCGAGGAGCCGACCGACGAGGCCTCGTTCAAGCCCTCCAAGTAGACCAAGAAAGTGAAGCTAAACCCAAAAGACCCCAGCTGCAGCAAGTACGTTGTCGTGGGCACCCGCCTCGACAGCAAATAGGAAGGCGAGCTCGTCAAGTTCGTCCATGAGAATCGAGATATTTTTTGCATGGACCCCAAAGGACATGCCGGGAATCCCGAGGAAGTACGCCGAGCACAAACTCCACATCCGCAAGGACGCCAAGCCTGTCCGTCAACCCATATGACATTTTTCTGAAGAGAAGAGATGAACCATTAGTGACGAGGTCGCTAAGCTTTTGGCGGCCGGCTTCATCATGGAAGTGTTTCACCCCGAGTGGCTGGTGTCGGTGTCAAAACCGGTGGATCTCGGGTAGGGGTTCCCGAACTGTGCGTCTAGGCGGATGGTAACAGGAGACAAGGGACACGATGTTTTTACCCAGGTTCGGGCCCTCTCGATGGAGGGCAAACCCTACTGCTGCTTGATTAATATTGATGATATGGGTAGTACAAGAGTTGATCTACCACGAGATCAGAGAGGCTAAACCCTAGAAGCTAGCCTATGGTATGATTGTTGTTTGTCCTACAGACTAAAACCCTCCGGTTTATATAGGCACCAAAGAGGGTTAGGGTTACACAGAGTCGGTTACAATTGTAGGAGATCTACATATCCATATCGTCAAGCTTGCCTTCCACGCCAAGGAAAGTCCCATCCGGACACGGGACGAAGTCTTCAATCTTGTATCTTCATAGTCCAGGAGTCCGGCCAAAGGCTATAGTCCGGCCATCTGGACACCCCCTAATCCAGGACTCCCTCAGTAGCCCCTGAACTAGGCTTCAGTGACGATGAGTCCGGCGCGCATATTGTCTTCGGCATTGCAAGGCGGGTTCCTCCTCCGAATATTTCATAGAAGATTTTGAACACAAGGATAGTGTCCGGCTCTGCAAATAAGTTCCACATACCACCGTAGAGAGAATAATATTTACACAAGTTCGATCCGCTGATGTATTCTGCAGCGTGACATCACACCACGACCAAGCCTTTATTCGAATCATTTTTACTGTCCCACCTCAGCGCGTTTAGCGAGGCGGTTTCCTTGGCACGTCTTGATCGTGTCCCCTTATTCCGGGATTCTCATCAATACGGGCGTGAGTAACCCAACCACGCCATTGATTATGGCTCTTGGGAGATAAGCGAGTTTTATCAGGTCGGTGGGGACGCATGGCTTTGTCCGTCCATATAAGGGGATACGGATCCACTTTTTCACACACGCCTTTGTCCTCCTTTTCTTATCCATTTCTGCGCACTCGAGCTCCAGCGCCCAAGTCCGCACATCCCACCTAAACCTTCTCCAACTATGTCCGGAGCGGGAGGCAAGTGAATGGCCTCCTCCGTCACGGAGGGGCACATCAAAAAGCTGCGGAAGGCCGGATACTTGTCCGACGACATCACGCATCGGCTCCCCAACAAGGGGCAGCTCATCCCCACCCCCAGGCCCAATGAGAGGGTGGTGTTCCTCCCCCACTTCCTCCGCGGACTAGGGTTTCCACTTCACCCATTTGTCCGGGGGCTCATGCTCTACTACGGCCTAGATTTCCATAATCTGGCCCCGAATTTCATCCTCAACATCTCGGCATTCATCATCATGTGCGAGGCCTTCCTCTGCATCCACCCCCACTTCGGCTTATGACTGAAGACCTTCAAGGTCAAGCCGAAGGTAGTGGGCGGCCGCCAAGCGGAGTGCGGAGGTGCCATGCTGGGCAAGATGGCCAACGTCCTATGGCTCGAGGGCTCCTTCATGGAGACCATAAAGGGGTGGCAATCGGGGTGGTTCTACATCATCGAGCCGCTGACTCTCAATGGGCGGCGGCCCCGAATTCGATCCGCTTCCCTACACGGCTCACCTCATGGAAAGAGATGGGCCTGACGTGGGGTAATTCGGAAGAGCTGACCGGACTCCAAACCTGCGTCCGAAACCTGACGGACAAGAAGCTCAAGCTTGTCAATGTAGTCCAGATTATGCTCATCCGCCGGATCCTCCCATGCCAGCAACATCCTTCAACTTGTGGGAGTTTGATCCAGCACAACACCGAACCTTGAGCCGGCTCTTCGACACTACGTACGAAGATGCCTGGAAGGTGTTGTTCATGGGCGCCGAGGCTCCCGCGTCCGCTACCGAAGATCGCGGATTCAGCTCGCAGCATCAAGCCAGCGAGGTAAGCTCTTCTACCCTTTACGAGACTCTTTTTTCATAGTTTGACTCTATGCGGGATCTAAAACTCCCTCACCTTTGACAAGACTGGATGAAGACGTCCGGACAGGTTAACTGTCTGCTCCTTGCCGAAGACTCCAGCCGGACGCCCGCTTGACGGGGCTGCTGGTTCCGGCACCTTACGTGGTGCCGGAGAAGAAGGACAGGAAGAAGGCCACGGGAACTCGGAGGAGTTCCCAGCGCCAGGTATTGTCGGACTCATCGTCCGATGACTCCAAGGCGGACTCCTCCCGCGAAGACGAGGAGGAGGAAAAAGAGGCCTCTCAGCCGGGAGAAGAAAAGGAAGGCCGCCCCAACTGGGGAGGCCGGAGGGTCCAAGAAGGGAAGGACCCTCCCTCCAGACTACACCGCCAACGCCGACGACGGCGGAGAGGAGTGGCCATCGAGGACGAAGCCCCTGGCAAAATCGTAAGTGTCCGGACACCAGAATAACTCATGGCGTTCCATTTGTCACACAGCGTCTTCTAATGCCGATTATAACCATGCAGCCCGCCCAAGGACAGGCTCGACGATTTGTCGAGCGGCTCCCTGGATTCGTCGGAGGTGAATAGCACCTCACTTCCGACCGCCTCGTCTCCTCCCGCCGCGGGTGACGCCGGGGTGGAGTCCCAAAAGGGGCCCAGCCAGGAGGAGGTGGCCATGGAGGCGCCACAAGGCGACCTCCCGGACTCCAGGCGCAAAGGGGATAAAACCCCGAAGGGCTTCAAGTCCGCCCTGCGGACTCGATTCCGCACTGAACCTTCAGTGGTTCCGAGTCCGACAGGCGACCCCTTCGTAAGAAGGGCAAGACTGCAATGCCGGTGACCTCCGTCCAACCGGAGGCACCGGATGATTTGATGGAGGTGCTTAACAGCGCTTCCATCAACGAGGAGCACCACACTTTTATGAGTGTGGTGATCCAGAAGGTTCAGTCCGCCAAGAGCGGGCTGACCGAAGCCTGTGCTAGCCTTCTAACAGGCTTTGTAGGTATGTATTTAAGATATGTAAGAATATTACCTCATAGACAGTAGCCCCTGATGCTCAGTTTGGTGTTCGGAAAGAAATAGCCGAACTGAGGATCTAAAAAGATATACGCAGGAGTCTAACATAAGTATGTCAATATGGGAATGCAGGCTGCGCTGCTGACCTCTGCCGCACTGACTGCGGAGGTTGGTGCATTAAAGCAGAACCTCGAGCGGTCTGAGAATGAGCTCGGACTTGCCAAAAAGCAGCTCGAGGACAAGGAAGGTAAGTAATACCTTATGGGAGTATTAAAAATATGTGGTTGCAAAAGATGACAGGAATAACGTGAATACTCCAGGGGACACGAACGAGGTGGCGACCCTGAAGGAAGCGGTGTCAAAGGCCGAAAGCAATGCAGCCGTGGAGCGCACCGAGCGAGAGAAGCAGGAGGCGCGGGTGGCGGAGGTGCGACAAGAGCTCCAGGCTCTCGTGGAAAAACACGAGAGTTTGGAGCGTGACTCAAAGACTCGAGAGTCCGAGCTCGCCTCGGCCCTTGAGAGCGCCAAAGCCGCTAGGGCCGAAGCCCAAAAAGCCCTCCAGGAAATTGAGGCGATGAAGAAGATAGCGGCAGGTAAGGCATTCTATATGCAAAGCAAGCATGTGAAAGTGAATTATCTCACATTTACTCGAATCCGGAGCTCTCCAGGAGCATTCGCAGATCTGCCCTGCAGTGTGTCTGATGCTGCCGCATTCTACCGAGCCGAGGAGGGAAGCTCGACGGAAAAGGTGTTCTGGTCTCAGTATGTTGAGGCCGGACACCCGGTGCCCTTAAGAGGCCAGTTGAAGCAGCTGGTCGAGCTCCATAAAGTGGCCAAACAGGCCATGAAGGGCCTCATAGCTCGGCTGTGGCCTAGGGAAGCCATGCCTGGGAGCTACTTCGGGCTGGTGAGGCGGCTGGTGGACACATGTCCATGGGTTGACGTCGTCAAGTGCTCCATCTGCATCGAAGGTGCCCGTAGGGCCCTTGCCCTTGCTAAGGTGCACTGGGGCAAGATGGACGCTGAGAAGCTTGTGACAGACGGGCCACCACCACGTAAGGAGCATCGCAAGCCTGAAATGTATTATGAGGGTGTCCTGAAGGGTGACTGCCTTATAGCGGATGAATGTTCCAAAGATGTAATATTTGAGTAGACTCGCATTTGTTATCCTTTGCGCTGAAAACTTGTTCATATGCGCTAAGCAACACTTTTGAATTTAAAATATTACCTTCTGTGCGGCCGTGTATTAAATTTGAGAGATGGCGAGTCGTCGGCTTGAACCCCCATGCCATGAGTGCTGGGGTGTTCGGGATAAACTTGGGCGCTCTTGTTCCCATTCTTGGGTCCTTCGAGGGCGGCGTTCAACACAACGAACAAGGCAACTGAACTATAATGCTTGAACACTCTCACTTAGCCATAGAATTCTATAATTTTAAATTTCGACGAAGCCCCTAGGATTCGGAAGACTGAGTTCGGGGTGCTATCCACGCCTAGGCCGGACAATGCCGACTCCTCGCTCTAAGCGGCATAAGTCTTTAGGGACTCGAAAACCTCTCGAACAACGACCGGCTCTCGCCCTATCATGACGGTCAGTTTTAGCGTTCTCCATTGAGGTGCTTAACCCAGCTCAACCGGGGCACAATCGCAGTGGTTCTCCCAGCGCTACCTTAGCCGATATAATGGAACATAAGGTACCAAAACATGGGAGCCGGGCAAACCCAACTATTGACCCAAGACATGATTCGGAGCCGATGCATATAATGCTATAAGTTCGGGGTGCCGCACTTGTGGAAGTGTTCGGACTTATCACACCATGTTGTGGGGTACTTAAGCCCTCGTGTATTGCCCGTACTGTGAGTGTACGGTTGCACAATGTCATAAATGAACATATATATATATATATATATATATATATATATATATATATAACAATAAGGGAATTCAATAATAGGTAGAAGCTATGTATTGTTTATTCAAAAGGGCTGCAGTAAGAGCAGAACGATACAAATAGTGCGATAAGCAAGGGACGGGACTTTTTAACATGTCCCCCTCCAGGGGTAAGCTGCGGGTTGGTGTGTAAAACAGGTATACTGCTCGTAATAGAGACCACCTGGACACTCGACGTAGCTTTATGCTTCCCTGGCTGTTGCATCGTGTGTTCAATGATTCTACTGCCGGACAGGGCTTCATGAGAACGGAGTCCTGAAAGTAAAAAAAAGAAGAAAAGAAAAGAATGACACAATCGGGAGCCCCTGGTGCGGTTGAGCCGCATTCTAGGCATGCCGTGGTCGTGCACCTTCCCCTATGCCCATGGTATTTCCAGAGCGTAATTATGTACGCGTAGTACTGGTTTCGCAATTTCGCGAGGGCTGGGGCTTTGGGCCGCATTGCTATGCGTGCTCGGAATGTGCCAGGCGGTCTTGTTGTAGGTTACTCCGGGCGCGCTTGACGGTGTCCGGACGTTTAATAGCCAGACTCGAGAATTGCCTTAAGAGGCTGCTTTGTACTTCCGCCGCGAGGGCCGCCGTATGCTTCTCCATCCGGAGAGAGCGTTCGGTGTTTCTGTTGACCGTAATGACTCCTCGAGGACCTGGCATCTTGAGCTTGAGATATGCATAGTGCGGCACCGCATTGAACTTTGAAAATGCGGTTCGTCCGAGCAGTGCGTGATAGCCGCTGCAGAACGGGACTATGTCGAAGATTAACTCCTCGCTCGAAGTTATCCGGGATCCAAGACTACTTCAAGTGTAACTGAGCCTGTATAGTTGGCCTCTACACCTGGTATGACGCCTTTAAAGGTCGTCTTCGTGGGTTTAATCCTTGATGGGTGTATGCCCATTTTGCACACCGTGTCCTGATAAAGCAGGTTCAGGCTGCTGCCGCTATCCATTAGGACTCTAGTGAGATGAAATCCGTCAATATTGGGTCTAGAACCAATGCGGCGAACCCGCCATGGCGGATGCTAGTGGGGTGGTCCCTTCGATCAAAAGTGATCGGGCAGGAAGACCACGGGTTGAACTTCGGGGCGATTGGCTCCATCGCATATACGTCCCTTAGTGCATGCTTCCGCTCCCTTTTGGGTATGTGGGTTGCGTATATCATGTTCACCGTCCGCACTTATGGGGGAAGCCCTTCGTCCTCTATTGTTCGGTAGGGCTCCTCCTCGCTATCGCTATGCAGACCCTTGTCATTGTTTTCGCATTTAACTTGTTCCGTCATTGAACACCCAACAATCCCTGTTGGTGTGATTGGCTGGTTTTTCGGGGTGCCGTGTATCTGGCACGAGCGATCGAGTATTCGTTCCAAATTGGACAGGCCCGGAGTATTTCTTTTAAATTGCTTTTTCCACTGACCGGGTTTAGAGCCTCTGAATCCGGCATTGACTGCCGTATCCTCAGCATTATCACCGTTAATGCGGCGCTTGTGCTTGTTGCAACGCGACCTTCCGTTTGCTGTCCTTGGTATCCGAATTATCAGGGCTCTTGGTCATGTTGTTACTGCGAGCTAGCCAGCTGTCCTCTCCCGCGCAAAAGCGGGTCATGAGTGTTGTGAGGGCTGCCATGGATTTCGGCTTTTCCTGTCCTAGGTGCCGGGCAAGCCACTCGTCATGATGTTGTGTTTGAAGGCTGCAAGGGCCTCTCGCATCCGGACAATCGACGATTTGATTTTTCTTGGTTAGGAACCATGTCCGTAATTGTTCCGCCGATTCCTCCGGCTGCTGAATTATGTGGCTTAGGTCGTCGGCGTCTGGTGGTCGCACATATGTGCCCTGGAAATTGTCGAGGAATGCGGCTTCCAGGTCTTCCCAACAACCAATTGACTCTGCTGGCAAGCTGTTAAGCCAATGCCGGGATGGTCCTTTATACTTGAGTGGGAGGTATTTGATGGCGTGTAGATCATCACCGCGGGCCATGTGGATGTGAAGGAGATAATCCTCGATCCAAACCACAGGATCTATTGTGCCATCATATGATTCAATGTTTACGGTTTTGAAACCCTCAGGGATTTGATGATCCATCACTTCATCTGTGAAGCATAGTGGGTGTGCGGTGCCTATGTATTGGGCTATATCACGACGCAGCTCAAATGAGCTTTGTCTACTGTGTTCGGCCCGGCCGGAGTTGCCATATCCAGTGTGACAGTTATCGTCACGTGTCGCGGTGCGCCCACGTGATCTGTAGATCGATCTTGTTTGCCTTGCCTTGTCCTCCAATATGTCTCGCAGGTCTGGCGCATTTCCCCGTGCCTTGGTATTTTTTGAGCGGCGCTGGGGCGCGGCTTGAGTTGAGGATCGAGAGGCCTCTCTGTCGCGGCCACGAGGTGGTCGGTCAGCCATGCCATGCGCTGGTGATGTAGGTCTGGGTGCTTCCTCCTATAACCAGGTTAGCAGCCTGCATTTTGGGTAGCTTTTGGAGGGGCGCTCGAGTTCATACTCTTCGGCTGCTAGGACTTCAGTCCATCTGTCAGCTAGCAGGTCTTGGTCAGTTCTAAGTTGTTGCTGCTTTTTCTTGAGGCTGCTTGCCGTGGCCATGAGCCTGCGTTTGAAACGCTCTTGTTCGACGGGATCATCGGGCACGACGAATTAATTGCTGTCGTCGAGGCTTGCCTCATCTTCGGAGGGAGGCATGTAATTATCGTCCTCTACCTCTCTTTCTGCCGCTCTCTCATGAGGGTTGGCTTCTCCATCCTCAAGCGCTGAGTCGTGCTGGTGGGGGTTGTCTTCGGCACTGTCTGGGGTGTTATTGTCTCCCGTGTCGGAATCACCCTTTTTGCTGTGGCGGGATTTAGAGCAGCGCCGCTGACGCCGACGCTTAGGCTGTTTCTTGGAGGGGTCGTCCTCCGTTGTTCCATCGCCATTCCCATCTTTTGGGATGTCCACCATGTATATGTCGTATGACGAGGTGGCCTTCCAAAGGCCCTCGTGGGCGCTGGTTCTTGGTCGTCTCCTGCATCGTCGTCCATACCGTCGATGTCTTCGGAGTCGAAGTCGAGCATGTCGGTTAAATCATCGACGGTGGCTACGAAGTGGGTGGTGGGTGGGCTTTGAATTTCTTCGTCGTCCGCATCCCAACCTTCCTGACCATAATCCGGCCAGGGCTCTCCTGATAAAGAGAGAGACTTCAGTGAATTCGGGATGTCGCCAAAGGGCGAGTGCTGAAAGATGTCCGCGGTGGTGAATTCCTTGATCGGCGCCCAATCGGATTTGATTCGCGGCGCGGAAGGCCCGAAGTCCGGAGAGGAGTCCGACACCTTGGAGTTACAAGCTTCGCAAAGGACGGGGTAGGTGTATGGCTCAATCGCCATAGAGATCGCAGCCCCCGAGGCGGTGTCCAGCCACCCGTCCTCGATCGGCGCAGTCGGCTCTGAGCTAAAGGTCGGAGCGGACACTGGTGCGTTTCCAGGACACTGTTCGGCGGCAGAGCTAGATCATGCCCCTCGTGATAAAGGCGGGCGCGCTTTGGTCAGGGCTCGAACCCGTCGAAGATCAAGTCTCCGCGACGCCGGGCCGTGTAGTTCAAACTTCCAAATCTGACCTGGTGGCCAGGGGCGTAGCTTTCAATCTGCTCCAGATGGCCAAGCGAATTGGCACGCAGTGTAAAGTCGCCGAATACGAAGATCTGTCCGTGGAGAAAAGTCTCACCCTGGAGCGCATCGTCGTTGATGATCGGAGGAGCCATCGGGCCTAAAAGATGACGACACAGAGGAACTCTCAATGAAAGCACCAATGTGGGTGTCAATACCGACGGAGCTCGGTAGGGGTCCCGAATCTGTGCGTAGGCGGATGGTAACAGGAGACAAGGGACACGATGTTTTTACCTGTGTTCGGGCCCTCTCGACGGAGGTAAAACCCTACTCCGCTTGATTAATATTGATGATATGGGTAGTACAAGAGTAGATCTACCACGAGATCAGAGAGGCTAAACCCTAGAAGCTAGCCTATGGTATGATTGTTGTTCGTCCTACGGACTAAAACCCTCCGGTTTATATAGGCACAGTAGAGGGTTAGGGTTACACAGAGTCGGTTAAAATGGTAGGAGATTTACATATCCGTATCGCCAAGCTTGCCTTCCACGCCAAGGAAAGTCCCATCCGGACATGGGACGAAGTCTTCAATCTTGTATCTTCATAGTCCCGGAGTCCACCAAAGGCTATAGTCCGGCCATCCGGACACCCCCTAATCCAGGACTCCCTCAGCTGGCCAACCCAGTCCTCGTCGTGAAGAAGAACAAGACCTGTCGCATGTGCATCGACTACACCAGCCTGAACAAGGCCTGCCCCAAGGATCCATTCACCCTCCCACGGATCGACAATGTCATCGACTCCACTGCCGGGTGTGAGCTCCTTTCCTTCCTGGATGCTTACTCTGGCTATCATCAGATCAAACTGGACCAGGCCGATGCTCTGAAGACGTCCTTCATCACGCCCTTCGGGGTGTATTGCTACATCACCATGTCGTTCGGCTTGAAGAACGCCGGCGCCACTGATACGTCTCCAATGTATCTATAATTTATGAAGTATTCATGCTATTATATTATCCTTCTAGGATGTTTAATGGGCTTTATTATACACTTTTATATGATTTTTGGGACTAACCTATTAACCTAGAGCCCAGTGCCAGTTTCTATTTTTCCTTTGTTTCAATGTTTCACAGAAAAGGAATATCAAACGGAGTCCAAATGGAATGAAACCTTTGGGAGAGTTATTTTTGGAACGGAAGCAATCCAGGAGACTTGGAGTAGACGTCACGGAAGCTTCGAGGAAGCCACGAGGCAGGGAGGCGCGCCCTACCCCCTGGGCGCACCCCCACCCTCGTGGGCCCCTCGTGGCTCCCCTGACAGACTTATTTCGCCTATATATATCCATATACCCTAAAAACATCGGGGCACACAATAGATCGGGAGTTCCGCCGCCACAAGCCTCTGTAGCCACCGAAAACCAATCGGGACCCTGTGGCGGCACCCTGCCGGAGGGGGGGATCCCTCACCGGTGGCCATCTTCATGCATCATCCCGGTGCTCTCCATGACGCGGAAGGAGTAGTTCACCCTCGGGGCTAAGGGTATGTACCAGTAGCTATGTGTTTGATCTCTCTCTCTCGTGTTCTTGATGTGGCATGATCTTGATGTAACGCGAGCTCTGCTATTATAGTTGGATCTTATGATGTTTCTCCCCCTCTACTCTCTTGTAATGGATTGAGTTTTCCCTTTGAAGTTATCTTATCGGATTGAGTCTTTAAGGATTTGAGAACACTTGATGTATGTCTTGCATGTGCTTATCTATGGTGACAATGGGATATCACATGATTCACTTGATGTATGTTTTGGTGATCAACTTGCGGGTGTCAGGTCCCCGATTCTAAGTCACACCAATCTAGCCTGTAACACCTCATATCACTTTGCGGATTCACGCACGGTATTCCCACGGGTGTCGCCTTACCATGGTCCGGGACCGTTTGCGCCTTTTGGCTCACGTAAATGATAGTGTCGCTAGCATCCATATGACAGAGAACCCAGACCGACATGGCTACTCATGAACCCAAAGCGGCACAAACTCCCGGGGACAGGCATACTGAATCAACATCGATCATGTCGGTCAGTAGCGTGTGAATCCGGGTTGTAGCACTGGTCTAACAGGACTCCGGGAACCCGAGCTGTAGCAGGCTAGGAAGGACTCCGGATGTCACCGCGTGACATTTCCTCAAGGGATGACAGGAAGGAAGTGAAACACATGCCGGCCAGTCAAGTGTTCCGGAGCAGTAGTGCTGGGCTAGCAGGACTCCAGTGAACCGGGATGTAGCGGACTACTATGGCTCATGGAAGCACTAGACTACATTTCCCCATAAGAGAGCTGCTAGGGATAAAGAACTAGATTGTCGGATCCCACACATACCAAGCATTTCAATCATACACACAATGCTCGATATGTGTAAATACAACATGGCATCACAACAAAACTCTACAACTCAAAGTACTTTATTTAAGGGCTCCGGAGAGCCATACATAACATGTTCATACAGGTAGGGGTCACATGACCCGACACTCAAGTCATACAAACATACAAGCACATGCGGAAGCAACTAGTGTGAGTACATACACTAGAAAGAAAGAAGGCTTGACGAAGCCTGTCTATCTACATAGGCCCTTCACAAGCTCAGATCACCACCTGGGTGGCAAGTCACTCATCAACAACGAGATCTACATAGAACCCATCGGAGGGGTGGTGTTGTCGCCTGAAAATAGTAAATAAAGCAACATGAGTACAAAGGTACTCAGCAAGTCTTACAACAGATCCTACTATACATGCACATTCTCAAGAAGGTAGTGGATTTATAGTAGCAAGCCAGCTTTGACTCTTGGCTAAGCTATCCCACGAGACACCACTTGTAAAATAGTTTTCGCACACGAGTCCAATAATCACCATCACAATACTCCACCGTTGATCCTCCCTTGTCATTCTACGAGAGGGCCATCCGCGGTACTCACACTTATCTTGAGTCTTTTAGTAGTAACCATTAACTTGTCTATGAACTGCATAAGCGACCAAGTAGTCCTTTACCGCGGACGCGGCTATTCGAACAGTTTTAAAGCCTGTAGGGGTGTACTTCTTCACACACGCTTTCACCACTTATCGCCGCCACACGACATGTACTCGGCAACCTTCAAGCGGAAGCCCAGCGAGGGTGTCGGCCACGACCTGACTAAACACTCGAGTCTCTAGTCCAGGTTTATCGCCTATTCGGGTTCCATCCGCAAGGAAATCCGGCCGGGGTGTCCTCAACGGCCCCAAACGATGTGTGCAGGGTTCTCGAGACACCAAAAGGGCGACTCGGTACACCGTGCCATGAGCCTACCGCATCACAGCCCACCCCTAAGGTTAGGCTACGCACGACCTCCAGCAACTACAAACACCAGAAACTACTTGCAACTCCTGGACAGAGGACGGGGGTGGTTAATAAGTCGAGAGAGTCAATTAAGGATCCCAATGTGTGGTAGTTGCTGAATCTTAAATCACGCATACAGATCTCAGTTCTTAAGGACGGCCTCAATGAAACAACCCTCCATGTACTCCTACATGGCCTCTCATCAATACCTTTACCAAATCATATTCAACACTTCACTCTCATTACTGACACAACCATTCACTCTAGTTCATCACCCCGATGAGCCAGACCTGACACGACTCTAAGCATAGCAAGCATAGCATGGTAGGAAACACAAACATGGCTCAATCAACTCCTACACATGCTAGTGGGTTTCATCTAGTTACTGTGGCAATGACAGGTCATGCAGAGGAAGTGGGTTCAACTACCGCAACACACAACAGTTTGAAACGCGTTGTCTTAATGTAGTAAATGAGAGCAGAAGCGAGAAGTTGGGTTTGTATCGAAATGGTCAATGGGTTGCTTGCCTGACAGAGTGGTAGTGGAATACTGCCCTTTAGTTGGATACTCGTGAATATCCTGGGAGGTAGAACCTACCACGAAGAACACATCAAAACACAACCATCACATGGCAATATACAACAATATGATGCATGCAATGATGTGGAAAATGAGTGCGTTTTGGCTAATGCAACTTAGAACAGATTGGTTTGAGTTCATTTGAATCAAGGATTCAAATGCTAACCCAAAATAAGTGGTGATATGAGTTCATTAGCTTGTTTCATCTAAATAGCAATGTTAAAGTGTTCTGACATGCATGAAACTAGTACAGATGGAAAGATTTAATTTTTATGATCAAATTTCATTATATAAATCTTTGCATTTGGAGTTACAGATTAATTTATATGAATTTTTGAAGTTTGTACGATTTTCTGGAATTTCCTGTATAAAAACAAATCCAGAAAATACTTATTGCGCCAGCATTGCGTCACAGTGATACCAACAGTCAACCAAACGGTCCAGGTCAAACCTGGCCAGTGGGTCCCGTCTGTCAGTAGATAGTTAAACTAACTAAATTAGTTAGCGCTAAACCTAGGTTAATTAGCAGGGTGGGCCCCACTTGTCATAGACCCAGGGGGTCAAACTGGGTCCACCCGGTCAACTCGGTCAGCGGGTCAACTCACCTGCGTTTAGCCGCCGGCGAGGCCAGATGTGGCGGGGCAGTGCGGGTTTCCTCCTCTGGCGACCAAATGGACGGCGGAGGGCATCTACGTGACGCGAAGAGTGAGTCGCATCGAGTGGTGGTGGCGGTTGGGCTCGGGGTCGCTGGAAACGACGCTGGCGACGAGCTGTGCGGCTGCCGGAGTTCGGGCGAGCTCGGGCTGGTCGTTAGGGGGCACGGCAAGGGGCGTGTGGTGGTGCTACGGGCTCCTGGCGATGCGGTGAGTACGGTGGACATGGTGGTGTGGCCGTTGGGTGGCCGGAGCACCGTCGGCGATGAGCTCGGTGGCGGCGCATGCAGTGAAGCTTCATGCGGTCGCTACGATGCTCGAGAGAGAGAACGGGAAGGATGGGGAGGTGGCTAAGCTCACGGCGATTACGTCGGAGCAGTCGGAGAGGTCGGGGACGAGCTAGTGCGGCGGTGACGGCGAAGGGGGTCTCCGGTGGTGGCGGAGTCGGGCGAGGTTGATGCGGTGGCTTCGCGGCAAGCGAGCACTTGGGGCTCGGCCTGCTCGAAGAGGAGGGCGGCGGAGCTTCTGGACACGGTGGCGCGGCGCGGGGACGATTGTGGGCGCATCTACGTCAGTGGTGCGGCTGCGGCAGCGTCGGCCATGGTGGGAGAGGGCGAAGGAGAGGCGTTGGGGGAGAATGAGCATGTCTAGGCGGTCGGGGCGACGACATGGAGGTCGACCAGCGCGTCCAGGGGCTAAACGGCAACAGGTGGCACCATGGCGAGCTCGCGCACGCCGGCGTCACCTCCCTGCCTGCCTGGTGGGCTGCCAGGTGGGCTGGGTGGTGGGTTGCGGCCATGTAAGTTGTTTTTCTTTTATTTTCTGTTTTCTTTATTTCTGCAAGTTTGTGGCTTTTCTAAAAATACTTAGGCATCTCCAAAAATCACCAAACTGCTCATGCACACTATATAGAGTATATCCAACATGGAACATTTCAGTTTGGGATTATTTGGACATTTAAAATATTTACTAGCATTTAAATGCCCAAATGCAAGTTACATATGATTTAACATTATGATGACCTAGAAAATTGTGAACCAATTTTGTCAGAGGTTCTAACCCAAGACAAAAATGATGGACATTTGGAAGGGCATTTCTGGTTCATTGAAAAAGATTTTAGTAAACCCTAGTTGTTTCCAGGGGTGCTGGGGGTTCTGTCATCCCCATTTCAAGTTTCTGGAAAGGTAAACATGATGCAACACTCTAATGGATGAACTAGCTAGGATGTGACAACTCACCCCCACTCAAAAGAATCTTGTCCCGAGATTTAGTATCCTCTGGGAAGAAGGTGGGGTACTCAAGTCGAAGACGATCCTCCCTTTCCCAAGTTGCTTCTTTCTCGGAATGGTGTGACCATTGAACCATGAGAAACTTGATATTGTGGCGTCGAGTGGTACGTCGGCTGGGTCAAGGATACGAACGGGATATTCTCGATATGTGAGATTATATTGGAGATCAACTGTTTCGTGGTCCACTCCACGGATAGGATCCGAGAAGCAACGCCTGAGTTGAGAAACGTGGAAGACATCATGAACTCTGGAGAGATGCAGAGGTAGTTCCAATAAGTAGGTAACTTATCCTCGTTGGCAAGAATGCGAAAGGGTCCAATGTAACGAGGAGCCAATTTGCCTTTGATACTGAATAGATGGGTTCCCTTCAAAGGAGTAACCCGAAGGTAAGCCTTCTCGCCAACTTCATAAGTCATGATCATATGTTTGCGGTCATATTGACTCATTTGACGGGATTGGGTTGTCTTCAATTTCTCATGAATAATGCAAACCTGCGCTTCTGTTTCCTGAATCATATCCGGGCCAAAGAGTTGTCTTTCCCCAGTTTCTGACTAGTTAAGAGGCGTTCGACATTTTCGTCCATAGAGAACTTCGAAAGGAGCTTTCCCCAAGCTAACTTGGTAACTATTGTTATAAGAAATTTGGCCAATGGAAGACATTTCTCCCAATCCATACCGAAAGAGATGACAGAAGCTCGGAGCATATCCTCCAGAATTTGATTGACTCGTTCTACTTGACCACTTGATTGAGGGTGGAAGGCGATGCTAAAGGAGAGACGAGTTCCCATAGCATTTTGGAAACTTTCCTAAAATCGAGAGGTGAAGAGACTTCCACGGTCTGAATTAATCTCCAATGGAACACCATGAAGAAACACTATTCAGAGCTAGCTGGCTAGCGGTTATACTCTCACGAACATGTAGGAAATGGGCTACTTTGGAAAGACGATCGACAACAACGAAGATAGCATTATTCCCTCTCTTGGTCCTGGGAAATCCGGTAATGAAATCCATACCGATTTTGTACCATTTCCAATCAGGAATAGCCAAAGGTTGAAGGGTGCCAGCAGGCCGTTGATGCTCGCTTTTAACACGACTTACGTATCGTCGCAATTAGCAATGTATTGAGCGATTTGTCTCTTCATCCTAGTCCACCAAAACCTCTGGCGTAGGTCTTAATACATTTTAGTGCTACCAGGATGAATGGTGAGAGGGGATTCATGAGGTTCCTTAAGGATCAATTGCCGTAGCTGTTGTTTCTTGGGAACGACTAGGCAGTTCTCGAAGAAGACAACACCTCGCTCATCCATGGAGAAACACTTAGCAGCTCCGCTAGCAATGTTTTCCTTGATCTGAAATATTCCTTTATCATACTGCTGAGCGGTTATGATTTGATCCGTAAGGTTAGGTTTCACCACTAGGGTGGACTGGAACCCTCGAGGAACAATGTGAAGGTTAAGCTTACGGAATTCCTCGTGGAGAAGTGGTTGACTTTGTTGTAACATCAAGTTGTTACAATAAGATTTACGGCTTAGCGCATCAGCCATGACATTGGCTTTGCCCGGGGTGTAACTTATTCCTAAGTCGTAACCTGTGATCAACTCAACCCAACGTCTTTGCCTGAGATTCAAATCCGGTTGGGTGAAGATGTATTTCAGACTTTGGTGATCGGTGTAGATTTCGTAACGATTACCGAGAAGGTAATGTCGCCATGTTTTGAGTGCATGGACCACAGCTGCAAGCTCTAGATCATTTGTGGGATAGTTATCCTCATGTGGGCGCAACTGTCGAGAAGCATAGGCAATCACATGACGATCTTGCATGAGTATGCAACCTAGTCCTTGTCGCGAGGCGTCACAATAGATAACAAAGTCCTTAGAAAAATCTGGTGGTATGAGTACGGGAGCAGATGTCAGGCGTCTTTTCAGTTCCTGAAAGCTGAACTCGCACTGTGGGGTCTACTCGAACTTTTTATCTTTCTTGAGGAGTTTAGTTAGAGGTTTAGCAACCTTGGAGAAGTTCTCGACGAAGCGGCAGTAGTAGCTCGCTAAGCCAAGGAAACTCCAAACTTGCTTGACCGTTTCAGGTGGAGTCCAATCAAGGACGGCTTGAACTCGCTCGGGATTGACAGCAATACCCTTACCAGAGATTACGTGGCCTAGATAGGTCACTTCTGGCAACCAGACTTCACACTTGGATAATTTGGCATAAGCGATGCTCTCGAAGTTTCATCAATACTAGCCGTAGATGCTCGGCATGTTCTTCCTCATTCTTGGAGTATATGAGTATATCATCAAGATATACCACGGCGAATTTATCCAAATACTCAATGAAGATCGAGTTCATTAGCCGAGAGAAGGTGGTTGGGGCATTGGTTAAACCGAAGGACATGACAGTGTACTCGTATTGGCCGTAACGAGTAACAAAGGCTTTTTTAGGAATGTCCCCATTCTTGATTTTGATTTGATGGTAGCCCAACCTCAAATCCATTTTGAAAAGATCGAGGATCCAAATGAGCTGATCATACAGATTGTTGATCCTGGGGAGCGGATACTTGTTCTTGATAATGACCAAGTTGACAGGTCGGTAATCTACAACCATCCGATCCGTTCCATTCTTTTCTTGACGAAGAGGACTGGGCAAGCCCATGGAGAAGAAATAGGACGGATGAAACCCTTTTTCAAGGACTCATCAAGTTGTTTCTTAAGCTCGGCTAGTTCTAAGGGTGCCATCTCATAGGGTCTTCTAGAGATTGGGACAGTTCCTGGAACAAGGTCTATCACGAACTCGACATCCCCGTCAGGTGGAACACCTGGCAGTTCTTCTAGAAGGACATCCGGGAAGTCATGGACTACCGGAATATCTTCAAGGTCTGGAAGAGGGTTGGCATTTAGTGAGTAGAGCTGACGTTTAGACACTTAGGTCAAAACATTGACTGTCTTGCCCGGTGGATGGGTGAGTTGAACAGTTCTAGTAGAGCAATCAATCTTAGCATAATGGGCTGACATCCAGTACATACCCAAGATGATGGTTATGTCTGAGGACTTGAGAGCTATTAGTGATGCAAGGAAGACCAATCTATCGACAAGAATTTCATTTCAATGGCTTACTTGAGAGGTTTGCCATTTAGAACCAGGGGTTTGAATTACCATGGAGGTGGACATGTCACAGAATGTGGTGTTTTGCAATCAAGCATAGCTCTCAGAGATAAATGAATGAGATGCTCCAGTATCGAAAAAACAGTTGCCGAGCATACCAAGGAGCGTACCAAGGACGACGTTGGGATCCTCATGAGTTTCTTCAGCTGAGACATAGTTGACATGGCCATGTGCAGTGGTGGCTGGCTTAGCATAATATGTCTTTCCCGCTGGCTTACCACGGCCAACGGACTTTCTGGGTTGATTGGGGTTGTTGTTCTGGGACACTCGCGTATGTAGTGACCCGTCTCTCCACACTTGAAGCATGTCACAACATTGGGGCATGGAGCAGCATTAGCAGCGGGGCCACCATAGGCCTTAGGCGTTGCGAACTGCTGGTTGGGGCGAGGCGCCTCAAAGGATGGCCTCGGAGTGAACCTGGGTGGCAGAGCTGTGTTTGGAATCCACACCCGGCGCTTCTGAGATCCAGAGCCGGATGAAGAACCAAAGTCATGGGAGTGCTTGCGTGAAGCGTCATAGTCAGTATGGCCTGTCTCAACACTGATGGCCTTATTCACTAACTTCTGAAGGAGGTGCACTCGTGCAGACGAAGATCACGGTGAAGCTCGGGGCTAAGTCCCTTGCAGAAACTTGCCTGCTTCTTGGCGTCGGTGGATACCTCTGAAGGATCATAATGTACTAGATTTCCAAACTCACGGCTGTATGCATCCACGATCAGTCTACCTTGGGTGAAATTGCAGAACTCTTCCCTCTTACAATCCATAAGACCTTCCAAAATGTGATGCTCATGGAAAGCCTCACTGAATTCATCCCAAGTAGTGATTTGGGCAGCCGGGCGCATAGCCTCAAAGTTTACCCACCAAAGGCTAGCAGGGCCTTCGAGGTGATAGGCAGCGTAAGTAACCTTATCAGCTTCGGCTACGTTGGCAGAACATAGCTTATTGGTGATGCTGCAAGGCCAATCATCCGCGTCGAGGGGCTCGATGGAATGATGGGATGTCGGTGGGTACAACTTGATAACGTCATTGATTGACACCAAGTCGTTCCTCTGGCGAAGTGCAGTATTCTACTCAATTCGTTCTAGCAAGCGCTTGGTCTCATGCTTGTTTCTTTCTGCCTCCAGCATAACTTCGGCCAGGGAAGGCGGGTGGGGCAGATTCCCATCCCTAGCTGCACTGGCTTCACCCTGCTCCGGGGCAGCAGGGTTGTTGCAGGTGTTGACCATCCTAGGAAAAACAAGACAACAGTTTAGACAAGGATGGCAAAATCTTGGCAAGGAAGTGCGGAATGTAAGGATGACACGGAACACAGAGATGTCCATTTGCATGTCATGGTAATATAAAAACTGCCATATATAAATACTATCGGTCATACACACCATACATAGTTGAGTACAAGCCTAGGCTAAAGTACAACTACGGTGAAAGACGATACATCTCATCAGAGGCATTCCAAGCTCCTATACATTATTTTTCTACACCTCTGAAACGTGATACACACCAAGTCGTATCCCACAAGTCACGCATGACTGTGGAGAATACAACTATTACAATACTAGTGAAGCTACTACCAACTCAGACGTCTCCATAGTAATCTTCATAGAGATTACCACCATGTCCTGGATGCTGAACATGATCATCTGGAAACAGTCGGTCCTGTGGAGCTTGCGGTCCATAGGGACTCGGATGTGGCCTTGGTCCAACAAATGGCAGCAGACGGGGTCCACGGGGAGGGGTGATGCCTCCTACATCACGCCAGTCCATACAATCTGGCAGACCAGACCGCATGGGGTACAAGTCCCTCATGTCCATATACCCAGCCTACACGGCAGGTGCAAACCATGTCAAAGTGGCCAAGTGATCAGAACGAGAGTTGAAGAGCTCCATTCGCAAGGCACGATTCTCACGGTCCTTGTCCTCACGCATCTCTGTGGTGGTGCGGAGTAGAGAATCCTCATGGTTAGAGTCAGCATAAATAGCCTGGTAGTACCCTTGTGCCCCTGGGAGTGATGTTGGCATATAGCGGAAGTCAGTGTTCAAGCAGGGCAGTTCTGGATCGTATAATAGTCATCATTGAGTAAGTTGCGTCCTGCACGGACATCTCGATGGTAACCCCAAGTCCATAAGAGAAATGAAGGGGTTCAGTAGCTCCAGGATAGGAAGGGTATATCCTGACTGTGCAAAGGTATTGGCTCTGATTGAAGTCTTGAAACTGCTCCTCGACGGTATACTCAGGATACCATCGATAGCCTGTCTCGATCATCACTTGGACCAGCATGGCCGTGTGACCAGGTACATCGAGGCACCGAGTCAGACGAACCACTTGATTCTGGGAACGGGTGGCCATCTGAAAGCACGAAATAATGCAAAGGCATTAGAATTTTCTAGGAGAAATCGGACAGCATAACGGCTGTAAATGCTCAGAAAAAGATTTGAGACATTCACAAGAGTTTGCAAAACCACTCAACAACATCATATCAAGGGTCTGGCTCAACTGACAACATACTAAAAGTAGTAGAAACTGAACTGAGGCTTGTAACCAACAATCCTATAAGTTACTACGGATTAGTAACACGTGAACCTGATAGAAAGAAGAGAGCCTAGTCCTTAACCTACGTAGAATGAGAAGAGAATGACTCAGATCAGAGGGCATAAGGTAAAGGAGTAAAAAGAGCCTTACTTCCCTCCCACAATCAATTCCCCTACATATAACTAAAGCATTTCTAGACTCGACAACGACCAGTTTGGCTCAATGAACCTACAGGCAGTCTGGCTCTGATGCCAACGTTGTTAGGTCCCCGATTCTAAGTCTCACCAATCTAGCCTCTAACACCTTATATCACTTTGCGGCCTCACGCACGGTATTCCCACGGGTGTCGCCTTACCATGGGCCGGGACCGTTTGCACCTTTTGGCTCACGTATATGATAGTGTCGCTAGCATCCATATGACAGAGAACCCGGGCCGACATGGCTAGTCGTGAACCCAAAGCGGCACTAACTTACGGGCACAGGCATATAAGAATCAACATCGAGCATGTCGGTCAGCAGCGTGTGAATCCGGGCTGTTGCACTCGGCTAACAGGACTCTAGGAATCCGGGCTGTAGCAGGCTAGGCAGGACTCCGGATGTCACCGCTTGACATTTCCCTGAAGGGACAGACACAGGAACGAAGTGAAACACATACCGGCCAATCATGTGTTCCGGAGTAGTAGTGCTGGGCTAGCAAGACTCCGGTGAACCGGGATGTAGCGGACTACTATGGCTCATGGAAGCACTAGACTACATTTCCCCATAAGAGAGTCTGCCAAGGATAAACAACTAGATTTTCGGATCCCACACATACCAAGCATTTCAATCATACACACAATATGATCGACATGTGTAAATACAACATGGCATCACAAAAAAAATCTACAACTCAAAGTACTTTATTTAAGGGCTCCGGAGAGCCATACATAACATGTTCATACAGGTAGGGGTCACATGACCCGACACTCAAGTCATACAAACATACAAGAACATGCGGAAGCAACTAGTCTGAGTACAGACACTAGAAATAAAGAAGGCTTGACGAAGCCTATCTATCTACATAGGCCCTTCACAAGCTCAGATCACCACCTGGGTGGCAAGTCACTCGTCAACGTCGAGATCTACATAGAACCCATCGGAGGGGGCGGTGTTGTCGTAAATGCGAAAATAGTAATTAAAGCAACATGGGTACAAAGGTACTCAGCAAGTCTTACAACAGATCCTACTATACATGCACTTTCTCAAGAAGGTAGTGGAGTTATTGCAGCAAGCCAGCCTTGACTCTTGGCTAAGCTATCCTACGAGACACCACTTGTAAAATAGTTTTCGCACACGAGTCCACTAATCACCATGACAATACTCCACCGTGGATCCTCCCTCGTCATCCTACGAGAGGGCCATCCGCGGTACTCACACTTATCTTGAGTCTTTTAGTAGTAACCATTAACTTGTCTATGAACTGCATAAGCGACCAAGTAGTCCTTCACCGCGGACGTGGCTATTCGAATAGTTTTAAACCCTGCAGGGGTGTACTTCTTCACACACGCTTTCACCACTTATCACTGCTACACGACATGTACTCGGCAACCTTCAAGCGGAAGCCAAGCGAGGGTGTCGGCCACGACCTGACTAAACACTCGAGTCTCTAGTCCAGGTTTATCGCCTTTTCGGGTTCCATCCACAAGGAAATCCGGCCGGAATGTCCTCAACGGCCCCAAACGATGTGTGCAGGGCTCCCGAGACACCAAACGGGCGACTCGGCACACCGTGCCACGAGACTACCGCATCACAGCCCACCCCTAAGGTCAGCGCTGCGCACGGCCTCCAGCAACTACAAACACCAGAAACTACTTGCAACTCCTGGACAGAGGACGGGGGTGGTTAATAAGTCGAGAGAGTCAATTAAGGATCCCAATGTGTGGTAGTAGCTGAATCTTGAATCACACATACAAATCTCAGTTCTTAAGGACGGCCTCAATGAAACAACCCACCATGTACTCCTACATGGCCTCTCATCGATACCTTTACCAAATCATATTCAACACTTCACTCTCATTACCGACACAACCGTTCACTCTAGTTCATCACCCCGATGAGCCAGACCAGACACGACTCTAAGCATAGCAAGCATAGCATGGTAGGAAGTACCACTACAAAAAAAATACACTTCCGTGATGATACGTGTTTGTCACAGTAGGTCGCGTTTTTTTTCATGCATGTACATCCATGACAAATTTATGATAGAATCAAGATAGTTATACCTGTGCTGTCTTAGAAGTGTTCCATGACATTACGAAAATTATCATCATGGAAGTGTCCACTTCCATGACGATAAATCGCGCGTCACAGAAGTGCTTTCGTCAAGGGTGACCGACACGTGGCATCCACCATAACGGAACGTTGTTAAGCTATCGGGTCGGTTTTTGGATCCAATAACACGTTAACAGCCTCGACCAATGGGGATTTTCCACGTGTAAAATCATCATTGGCTAGAGGAAACACGTGTCGGCTCACAGCTGGGACAGATGTCATCCACTCATTGGACAGAAGGCGCCTATGATACGTCGACACGTGGCACGGCCCAACAAGTTTAATTGGGCCGGCCCAATTAAAGGCCCACAAGTTTTGCGGACCATAATGGGTCGGCCCAGCTAAAGGCCCACAAGATTTTGCGGACCATAATGGGCTGGCCCAGATAAAGGCCCACAAGATTTTGCGGGCCATAATGGGCCGGCCCAGCTAAAGGCCCACAAGATTTGGTGGACCGTAATGGGCCGGCCCAGGTAAAGGCCCACAAGATTTTGCGGGCCATAATGGGCCGTCCCAGCTAAAGGCCCACAAGATTTTTGAGTGCCATAGTGGGCCGGCCCAGGTAAAGGCCCACAAGATTCTTGCGGATCATAATGGGCCGGCCCAGCTGAAGGCCCACGAGATTTCGCCGACATTAATGGGCCGGCCGAGCTGTAGGCCCACAAGATTTTGAGGACCCTAGTAGGCCGGCCCATTAACTCGTTGCCATGTTTTGGGCGAAATGCCGGCCCATATCTGATCCGGTCCATTAGTGGCCTGCCACGTTCCGGGCCTAAGAGTGGCCCATATGAGATCCGGCCCGTTACAAGCCTAACACGTTCTGGGCCAAATTACGGCCCAGATCAGGTCCGACCCTTTAAGAGGCTTTGGGCTCAATTATGGCCCATATCAAATTCGCCCGCAATCGCACACTATGCTTTTGGGCCAACTTGCTAAAGGCCCACTTAGTGATTCGGCCTGATATTAGTTTTGGCCTGTTAAGGGCCCGTTTAACATTTCGGCCCTATATTTATTTCGGCTGTTAAAAGCCAGTCATATAGTTGGGCCTAACTACGACCCGATTTGCATCCGACCTGCTCGCAGCCGATATATGATTGGGCCAAACAAGGACCGAGACAATTTTGGCCTGTTAAAAGACCATGATTTGATTCGCACAATCATGGGCCGGGGTTCATTTCGGGCTGCTGCCGGCCCGTGAGCTATTCGGCACGTTTCAGGCCCAACCTACATCGTGATTGCATGACGGCCTGATTATGTATCGTAATTTTACGATTTGGCCGGTTTACTGCGAAGACAAGATATATATACAGTAAAATAACTGCAGCATCGTGAATAAGAAAAAACCTAGACTATACAATAAATAAATTACGGCATATTACATCCACCGGGCATCAAAGTTCGCCACTATGATAATAAAGCATAAGCGAGACAATGATTACATACATCGGGCATCAAAGATCGCCACCAAGGAAATAAACACGCCGACAAAATAATATACAAAACCGCAGCACTTCAATAGAGTTCAAGAAAGGTTAGCCTATTGTGAGCCGCAGCGCAAGCAACTGAACAAGATGATGAGATCGCGCTTGTTCAACACTTATATCTTCCTCACTCTGAAAGATAAACAAGCGAACGGATGCCGGGTTTTGCACGTAAAAGTATCGGTGCTAACAATTCATCACATTTCTTCTTGATTTAATAAAGTAACACAGTTTAAAATTGCATTAACACAATATGGTATTGTTCAGGTTAAGACATGGCAGGAAATGACATTTTGAAGGAGTTGGCAGCTTCACCACAACACTGGATTACAGATCAAGAACTCATAAGTATCAATGGTTAGTGTGGTGACAATTTATACCATTTCAGATTGGCAAATAAAGAGACGGTTTAAATAATAGTAGAATGATATGACATTGTTCATAGTTAAGACATTGCAGAATATGACATTGTGTTGTAGTGGGTAGGTTCACCACACCACTGGATTACGGATGAAGAACAGAAGCATACATGCAGTGCAAAAGAAGATCACATGCTCTCTATAGTTTAATTTACATGGTATGAAGAAGGAACTTGGTTGTACAACTGAAAACTTAAATTGAGAAAGGACAAACTTTTGTTTATGAACTACATGATAAACTTTAAATAAGCAATTTGATGCGAACACCAAAAATAAACAGTTTTTGCAGTCATGCCTAACCAAATATATACAACAAAGTTTGAAGGCTTGAGATGGACAAAATTACATTATTGGTGAAGACAGGCTCTATAAAGGCCTTGTCCATTCTGATGGTGGTGCAATTCAAGAATTTTAACACATAATCTTCTTCAAAAGCATTGCCTTTATTCTACATTTTGTTAAGAGTAAATATAGATATGATAATATACGAAAAATGGAGAATATTTAAGATAAGATGAAGAGTGATGCTACATAACCAAGTAGCTATAAATGTAAGTGCAGCGATTCAGACGAAAGGTACAGCCAAGAGCAATGCACAGCTAAACTTCTTCAAAGAACAACCTTACGGTAAGAGTAAATATAGATCGATGTGTAGAAAATGGAGGGCAAAGGAAAATAAGCTGCAGAGTGATGGTACATGAACAACTACCTGTCATTATAAGTACACTGATAAAGGACAACATGTACTTACAAGAACAATGCAGAGCTAAAAAAACATTGCATTGGATATATTCTACACTAATGTAACCATTCATACATATCAGATAATTTGGAGTGAACAATTGATAAGCAAGCTATCATGCATACTGCTGTCACATAATGAACCAGGTATGTATGCAAGTACAGTGATACAGGACAACAGGTACTAACAAGAGCAAAGCAGCGGGCAACATATTTGCAATACTCTGTCGTTCTTTTCAAACCAGAATTCTTCTTCGAGCAGATTTCCTGCAAAAAAGATCCGTAAGGCACATGCGGAAAAGTAGAAGTTCAAATTGTCATGTGATTTCATAGACAGTACCTCATCCTGGGAACGAGACTAGTGCATAACAAGGTTTTTCCATTCAACGTCTTCTAAATTTAGCACAGGTGACTTCACCGGAAATTCGTTTATAGACTTGCCATCAAAGTGTGATTTCCTCAGGTAACACCGATACTGCTGCAATGCTTCCTTGAAAATCACAACCAAGCTTTGCTCGTCATGACTATCCAGATTGACCCTCTCCTAGTTACAACAATGTAATGTAAATCATTGATGTGTTCAATCAGAAGAAAACAGGAAAATAATAACCATGAATAATAGCACTTACACGTAAGTTGGACAGGAAGATGTGAAAATGGTGTTTGTCTTCACTATAATCTTCCCATGATGGGAATATATGCACGTAGTCCCTAACAACATTGAAAGCATTGTATCTTAAACTGGGAATAAATGGAATGGGGTTCCAATCTGCAGGAATTGGCCGTCTCTGCTGTTGAGATAGGTCTTCGGCCGGTGGACTTGCTGTACTTTTTGCTGGAGTGGGATTTTCCTGTGGTACAGCTGGTGCTATGGCAAATGAAATCGGTATACCTTTTGCTGGAGTGCAGGTCTTGTGTGGTGGGGCTAGTGGTGTGGCCAGTGAAGTATGGGTACAGTCTGCTGGAGTCGGTCCTACGTTTTGTTTCACTGGTTGTACAGCCAATATAAGTGGGGTGATGTCTGATTTCTCTGGCACCACCAAGTTTTTCAAGCACTTTGCTGGTGCTCCTTAAGGTTCGGCAATCACCCTTTTCCTTTTTGATGTTTGATGCAGAAGAACAACATTTGAGTGAAAAAACATGGTATGATGACAGATGGAATGTGTATTGATAATGGATGGGCATGGCATCTCGACATATATGATGAGTAAACTAAGCAGATGGCGGTGCAATAAAGTAGAAGAAATGCAAGACAACATATGCAAGACACCCGCAATCAATAAAACATTGCCAAATTAGAACAAACACCTTGATGGGTGAACAGGACATGCCATCTGCCTTTGACTCCTCGAGGTTAGAATCGTCATTAGGATCATATTCTGATCAAGAATCAACTGGTGGGGAGCGTATGCGTTTCATTGCATCCAGAATGGCACTCAATGCCTTGGTGCCAATTTTGTAAGTGATTGAAGTGTTTAGCTTCAAGAGTGGACTGCTGCTAGTGTGACACAAAGCAGCTACACAGATCATAGTGTAGATATAACGGGAAAACCTTAAGCATCAGAGTAAAATCAGCAAAGTGGAACTTGCTGGAATATATATGCTAGTATTGCCGATACGGCTAGAAAGGCTTCGGATACCAGCTCCCTGCATTTCCTTGCTATTCTTATAGGATTCAAGTGGGCAGGCCACTACAAATCCTATTCCTATGTTTACAAGATCCTACGAATCAAAGAGGCTCAAAGTGTCCATCACAACCAACCGTATAGACCTCTACACTGCAAATGTCCATGCTCATCTTCAGTACAAGGAACATACTGTACTACTAGCATACTCCCTTCGTTCCAAAATATAAGTCTTGGTAGAGATTTCCACTATGGATCACATACAGATGTATCCAGATACATTTTAGAGTGTAGATTCACTCATTTTGCTCCATATGTAGTCCATGGTGGAATCTATACAAATACTTGTATTTAGGAACGGAGAGAGTACATATTAAAGAAGAACGGAAGAGGAACATGGTGAAGAAGAGCAAGCAGATTTTGGATAATAAAATGTTGGTTGCGCAACGCCCACACATGATGAACCAGAGCGCATTAAGAATGCAACTCCCAGCTGTCTCTCAACCATTTCGGGCGGTTGGATGAAGATCCTACATCTCCTAACCCTTCTTCTTCCTCGTCTCTGATTCTTCCCATACAGAACACCGCATGGGCCGCCGGCCGGACCACCGGCCCCCACCGTCTGTGTTCCTCCGCCACCCCCACCCCCACCCCCCACCCGCGGCCCAACCCCCACCACAAGTAGTTTTCTTCGTTCGGCGAGGCCCCACAACCACCCGAGCCCCTTCGACCGCACCGGCGAACTCCGGCGAGCTCCAAAAAATCGACTGACCCCATTTTGAAATTTAGTCTACTATGATTTAACTAGTATGGAATATAAAAGGGGAAAACCATAAGCATTGGGAGTATAGTGTTGAGCGTGCCATGGCGGATCTGAAGGTGCAAACCGGACAAAGGCAACTTCACAACCAAGACAAGAAATCAGAGTAAAGCAGTGGCGATCTATTTTCTTCCTGCGATAAATAAGTTGAGAAGATACGAAAGAGTACCGCCTCTAGTGCGGCGCCGTGTACGCATCTGCTGAGAATTTGACGGTGCTGCGGTAGCGATGGCTTTCGGCGGCGTGGAAGCAGATCTAGAAGGGTAGATGGTGGCGGCAGGGCGCGGTGGACGAGAGGTCGTAGGAGCGGCACCGGCAAGGTGGACGACGGCGGGGATGAAGCGAGAGGACGGGATGCAAGGATCCCGGTCCAAAGGCGTGGATGAGAGAGGTTGATCTCTTGTAATGGACGGTGGCGTCGGGGTATCAGCTCTGGCATGGTGGAGGAGGACGGCGGTGGATGGGGTGGCGGACGGCGGCGTCGGGGTATCAGCTCCGGCATGGTGGAGGAGGACGGCGGAGGATGGGGTGGCGGACAGCGACGGACGGAGGAGGGTGGGGTGGAGAGGGTGTTTTGGCACCTACGGAGTACGAATGGGGAAAAGGGAGGTAGAGAGGAAGGGGGCAACCATGTATTCAGGGCGCGCTTGTCTCAAATGCAAGGAAATTTACAAACTTAGTCCCCGTTTCAAATTTCTACTACATCACAGCAACATTAGTCGGTTGGGGATAGGACGGTAATCTCGCATACACCGAATATTTGCCGATGAGAGTTTGTTTTTGGCGCCCACCGTGTATGAATATGAATCAGGGAGGGAGTCGATTTGATCGAGGACACACTGTGTTTTACGCCCAGCGTGTATGAATCCGGGTGAGAGGCGGTTACGTCATGTTTGGGTGAAATTACAAACCTACCCCTATTGAAACCTATAGAAATCCAGCAGATAGGCTTTGCGTGGCAGGGATAGGCAGTAGTGATTTCCATCTCACAGATTTTGGTTTCGGGCGGTTACCGCGACTTTCCCCGCTTCGTTCAAATTTTGCAGAGTGCACGTTCCATCGTACAACTCAATTCGAATCCCATTTGTATTCTATTTTTTCAAGGATCCATTTTCAATTGGAATTACATTCTATATACATCATTTTTTTATATATACTTTCAAAAGCACAACAAAGAATTCTGCTCCTTTATATGTTTAATATGATTTACAAATACAACGATCTCGAAATCTTGCGGTTGAATTCGAAAAAAATTAACCAAATTATGTTCTACTAAAATGTATGGATCAGTAATACCTACATATTAAATAACATAGATGTGCATGAATTCATATGAGTATGCATGTTTGATAGATCAATTTTGGTTCGAGTATGGATTACATGTATCATCATCTCGAATTCAAATAATTGAATCCCTTTTTTGTTCACTCCTTTCACACCCATCTCTCTCGCATGCATGCTCCTTCAGCTAGCTATCACTCTCTTTTCTCCAGCTCACCCGCACGCTCACTTCATGTTTCTCCTATCCTCGCAAACATGGTCTCTCGACGTCTCCCTTGAGAAGTGTCACACTCTCCCTATCATTATACATTACACGGTTTTCATTATCTCTCACGTCTCTATTGTTCTATGGTACTCGGTACCTAAGCTTTCTTTTTCACCGCCACACACACAGTCTCCACTCATTTTTCACTTTGTCTTTCTCTCTATGGGATTCTCTCACACACCCTATATGTCTCTACATATGACTCATACCACTAAAATTACTCTCTCTCTCTCTCTCCTGTAGACACAACATTGGTTGCGGTCTCCTTTTCGTCTCCATCCTGCATCGACATTATTCATTTGTTTACCGATCACACAACCCCGACTACCGTCTCCTCTCTCTCTCACACAGACACAAACACACAACTCCTGCTTCCAGTCCCCTTCCCGACTACCATCTCTCTCACACACACAAAACTCTCGCTTTCGCACCCCGACTCGTACTTCTCTCACAAACATTTATTGACTAGCTAGCCTCTAGATAGGTTTATACACCTGCACACTCGTGCTTCCACCATCGCATACATGTCTCTCTCCTGCTCCTTGTATCTATGTAGATTTTTCTTCCCTTCTCGAGACACGCCCTCTCGATCGTGCACACACGCACTATCGCCTCATTTTAAGCTCATACCTATCGCACACACACTTGTGTCTTTGTCACACATGCACTCTGTCCTCCTCCACTCTCCCTCTCTCTCACACACACATGGGCTTTTTGCAACAACTAGCAAGATGCCCATGCGTTGTACGGAACATCAAGATGCATTTGTATGAATAGTTTATCTTGTGGGGGAAAAGGATGAATGAGGGAAGGCCTTATTTGCAAATGTGGAGAGGGGTGTGGGTATCTTTTTGCAAAATGCCATAGTTTCCTTCCTATCCGTCAGATATAGATCGGACGGCCTATATTGCAGGATGGCAGGAACACGATCATCACCGACAATGCTTTTTATAAGAGTAGGGATAAAAAATAGATTTGGTGATGATGGTGGGCCTGCCATCCTGCTATGTAGGTCGTCTGATTTATATCTGACTGATAGGAAGGAAAATATGGCAATTTACTCGCACTCTTCACCACATTTGCAGATAAGGCCTTCCCTCGTTCATCCTTTTCTCCCACAAGATATTGATGTTCCGTGCAACGCACGGGCATCTTGCTAGTAAGAGTAGAAATTAGACATATACCACTTCTCGAATCTTGAAACCAACAACATTCCTCCCTTATCTCATCAAAAACGCCAAGGAAAATATTTTGAGTGAAACATAACATATTTTTAGTGATATACGTATTTCAAAACTAGAATTTTTTTCTATCAAATCGGTGAATATGTAATAATGTACTTTGATCGTGTGGCAACGCATTGGCACATTGCTAGTAGTTATTATAATTTTTTGGACACCAGACAAACGGTGGAGTACATATACGAAGAGAAGAGGCGCATACGCTTGATCAGCCTCTCGCTGTCTCGCACACATGAGTGTTACGTAAAGGCGATGTTAACAAATAGACCCTAAAACCCTAGGCGCATGATTGCTGCATTCGCGGGTACCGGGTACGTGGTGGAGCACCTTTGTAGGAATAGTCAGCTCGCATGATAATTTGCTCCGTAGGAGTTGATGGTCGGGACCACAGGTGAACGACTTGGAGAGCAGTGGCTTGCCAGTTGCCACAGATCGAGTAGCCACGTTTAAAATATCGTTTTTCTAGCGGGGTTAAGAGTTCCGATTTTCAATGGCGCGTTATAAGTAGTAAGTAGTTTTCAGAACGATTGGTATGCAGCGAAACTGGAATTCCTAGTACTACGTACCTCCTCGGCGTATGGTTGTATGTTTTTTTTTGCGATGGAGGTTGTATGGGTTTATGTTGCGAGATGTTGAACCTGGTAGTTCTAGGGCAAATACTATGGTTTAGATTTAGATGATGGTTTTCAGTAATGAAAATCGGAAGGGGAAACCCTTCTTTGATTAAAGAAACTACTACCTCCATTCTGGTTTACTAGTCCCCATCGTACTTTGGGTCAAAGTTTGTCCTTGAATTTTACTTGTAAAATGTGAATGGAAAACGAGATTTTGTTATACCCAAACAAAAAAGGACTGGAGGGAGTGATTGCTCGACACGCACGCGACCTCTCATAAGCGCAAGCATTGAACGGCCAGCGCTTGACCAAGAGGGCACTTTTCGCTGCGAGGCCGGTGAAAGCACGCCTCCTTGCCACGTGCAACCAGCTTAAGACTGCCCCGCCTGCCTTCATTGAATCCGCGCGTGTGCCGGCAACACGTCACGTCCTTCCGCGAGCCGGCAGGCATTTTAGAACACAAAAAATGACTAAAATATAATTAATTTACGCATGGTCTTGACTTGTTGTGCTTGCACTGGTAGCAGGAACTAGTAGAGGTTTTTCTTTATTTATAACTCTCCTCACATTTTTTGGCTTTGAAATGAATCATGGTTGTGGACATTATGTATGAAATGTGCGATATCTCGTGAACATGAGTTTGATGTGGAAGTTGAACTTGGGATGTCGGGCTTGCGCGTGAACTATACCATGTCCAATGCTTCGTCTGTTATTGTTTGGAAAGTAATTGCTATTATTACATGACCCGAAAAAAACATTTTGTGCCACATCAGTAGATGCACGGACATAACAACAGGCATGCTGACCGGATAAACATTTGAACCTAGCTATTATGAAGGAAATTTTGTATTGACAACAATTTTAGATAGCAGGAGACGCCTAGCCTGCTCTGCCTCTGTTAGCTTATTTCTGGCTTCTTCAATCTCTTCTTTGGCTTGGGTGAAGAGAGCATCTGATTGCTCTTTTGCTTCTTCCGAACTCAGCTACATTCTCAAGGGCTGTTGCACGCTTTCTTTCAGCCTTTACTAATGCCACGAGGACACGAACAGCTGACGACTCCACCTGGCTTGTGTGTAATCCAGCATCATCTGGGAATTTGCACCTTTGTCTAATCCAGCATCATTAGGGAACTCGAACCTTGTGTGTAATCCAGCCTCATTTTGGAAACATGATCTCAAGGTTTACCATACTTCCCTCCTCGCAGGATCTGCATCCTGACATGAAGTTACTTCTTTTTTGGATCAATACTCAGAGCAACCTAGATCCATTTAGTATAAGCTTTATAAATGTAACTCGGAGAAGTGAATTCAAAAGGAAAAAAATATAAAACAGACTACAAGGTGAGAACACCCGCTTCCTACATCAATCTAAAAAGCGAAAGCATTAGGACGATTAAGACTCTTCTTATTACACATCGAAGAACACCACGCTCAAGAGAAACAGAAACTACAACATATACACATCGAAGAACACAAGGCTACACGAAAGTAATTGAAAGGGTGTTACTTACCAAAGCTCATTTTACAGGTTCGGTGTAGCTCCTCTTTAACTTTCCACGCTCCTTGACGATGTCCCGAATATCCCGTGTTTGGTCTTCATTGCTCCTCTGCATGTTCACACTCGTGGTTTTAAAATTTCAACATGGCAAGAAAAATATACTACTAGTAATACTCACAAGCATCTTGTGGGCAACATTGAAGCACTGCCTGCCATGTTAGAGCATCTCCAACAGAATCGCATAGCGTGGTGCTTTAAAAAAGCGTTCTGATCTTTGAGATCGAGAAGTAGATAGAGTAGAGGATAGTTCTTAGCATAGATAGATAAAAAAAGATAATTCAACTACTCCTCGTCGTCCGACTCCTCCTCGGTGATGTCCTCCTCCGATGTCTGACTATAGGCGTGAAGATACCGATCGTCGTCGGTTTCCCAGGGCGACGCTGCTCCTAGCCTCATGTTGAATTGAGGGTCCACTTTTCGCCTACGCTTGTCCTCACGATAGGCGGCTTGCTCCGCCCTCCTCTTATCCCTCTCCGCCCTCCTTTGCGCGTAGAACTCATGCTCATTGATGATGTCTTGCGGGAAGTGTTGGCGCCCCAACGCCATGGCTTCCTCGTCCATCTCGGCGATGCCGAGATGGTGCTCCCGCCTCCGGTTGTCGCGACGATCTTTGTCGGTGCTAAGCCGCGGCAGAGGCGCGAGCTCCTATGCCCTCTCCCGCGTCGGCACGTTGGGGAAGTTCAATGTTCTATGAGGCCACCGGAGTCGCCACGCCACCGCGTCATACGCGCGGGCGGCATCGTTGGCGCTGTCGAAATTACCGAGGCCGAGGCGCATCCCGCGGAACCGGATCCTGGCGGAGAAGCCGCCGGAGGGGCGCGCGCGGACGCCGCGGTATCCCCAAGTTTCCCGGTGACGCGGCGGCATGGTGGCGCGGCGGCGGCGAGGCGAAAATGAGCAGGGAGAGAGCGGTGGCGAGGCACGCAGCGATGGGAGGGCCTTGGATTTATAAACGCCATGACGCCAAGACCAAAACTAGCGCACGCCCGGTCGCTTTTTCCCCCGCGCGCGCGATCCTTTCCCGACATCTCTGCTATCTCTATTCTCTTCTCTACTGTTACTAGCAAGAGGCCCATGCGTTGCATGGAACATCAAGATGCATTTATACGAGTTGTTTATCTTGTGGGAGACGAAGATGAACGAGGGAAGTCCTTATCTGCAAATGTGGAGACGGGTGTGTCGGTGTCAAAACCGGCGGATCTCGGGTAGGGGGTCCCGATCTGTGCGTCAGGGCTGATGGTAACAGGAAGCAAGGGACACAGATGTTTACCCAGGTTCGGGCCCTCTCGATGGAGGTAAAACCCTACTTTCTGCTTGATTAATATTGATGATATGGGTAGTACAAGAGTAGATCTACCACGAGATCGTTGAGGCTAAACCCTAAGAGCTAGCCTATGATGGTATGATTGTAATTGTGATCGGCCTTCTAAGGACCATCCTCTCCGGTTTATATAGGCACCGGAGAGGGCTAGGGTTTACATGGAGTCGGTTATGAGGAAGGACATATAATATCCGGATCGCCAAGCTTGCCTTCAACACCAAGGAAAGTCCCATCCGGACACGGGCCGAAGTCTTGAGTCTTGTATCTTCACGCTTCAATAGTCTGGATGTTGTACACAGTCTGGCTGTACGGATACCCCCTAATCCAGGACTCCCTCAGTAGCCCCTGAACCAGGCTTCAATGACGATGAGTCCGGCGCGCAGTCTTGTCTTCGGCATTGCAGGGCGGGTTCCTCCTCCGAATACTCCAAGGTGGTCATCGAACACGTAGACCGTGTCCGGATCTGCAAGATGATCTTCGTATGGTATAGATCCGATTTACTGGCAATCTTCGTGCGTCGTGCCCTTGCATCAGGGGTTGGTCCAACGCGAACCGACGTTTCCTGCCCCACAACGACTCGTCTCGCGAGGCGGTTTTATTGGCACGTCCCATCAAGGCAGAGATCGTGTTCCTCTTATTACGGGATTTTCCATCAATATGAGCACGTGTGACCCCACGACGGCTGTTGGTATAACCCGTGTGTTTTTTAGATAAGCCTCAAACGGTCACACCAGGGACTCTTGATATTCACCCTCTTTATAAAGGGGTTGAGACCAACGCCTCCTTTTCACCTTCATCGCGCCCTCTCGCACCTCGAGTTCTAACACCCAAAACCTAAGCTCCACCCCTACGGAATCCTCCAATATGTCCGAATCTGACCCTCAAGGCCGGTGGGTAGCCTCCTCGATTGAAGAGAAGGACATTTCCAAGCTTAGGGAAGTCGGATACTTGACCGCAGATATCCGGCACAGGCTCCCTGCTCCAGGGCAGGTCATCTCTACGCCGGAGCCCAACGAGTGTGTTGTTTTTGTCCCACACTTCCTCCGCGGTCTGGGTTTCACCCTCGATCCCTTCGTGAGGGGGCTCATGTTCTATTATGGGTTGGATTTTCACGATCTGGCTCCCGACGCTATCCTCCATATCTTGTCGTTTATTATCGTGTGCGAGGCTTTCCTCCATGTCACCACACACTTCAGCTTATGGCTCAAGACCTTCAATGTGACGCCGAAGATGATAGAGGGGCGACATGTGGAGCGCGGCGGTGCCTTAATAAGCAGGTACGGTGATGCCCCATGGCCAGAGGGTTCTTTCCCAGAAGTATCCGATGTATGGCAGCGGAGGTGGTTCTATGTCACGGCTCCTAGAGGCACAAAGTGGGCGGTTGCCCCCGAGTTTCGCTCGGGCCCTCCGTCAAAGTTGGCGTCTTGGACAGACGTAGGGCGGAATTGGGGACCTGCTGGTGATATACCAGTACTGCAGAATCGCATCCGGAAGCTTCTTGCAAGGGACATTAATCTTGTCAGCATAATGCAAGTGATGTTGATCCGGCGGAAGTTTCCATGCCAACGCCGGCCTCTCCGGATGTGGGAGTTCAATCCGGAGGGTCCGTGGACCGTCAAGCACTTCTTCGGCCTGAAGCCCGAAGAGATGTGCAAATTATTCTTCGGACGAAAAGTAAAGTGTCCGGACACCACCGAGGATGCGGGCCTAAGCTGCAACCGCCTAGATACCCAAGTAAGTAAACTTGATACCGGACACCGTGTTTTGTATCTGTTAAGATTGTTTATTCCGAAAATCATCCGCGTCCAGAAATGGCTCAGCTAGGCGGAGAGAATTAGGTGTCCGGCGCCACTTCCCGAAGGCTCGCCCGCCCCCACCATGGCCAAGATGCTTGACCAAGTACTTAGCAGGATGCCCTCGGGGAAAGACAAGGGGAAGGACGAAGAATCCGAACCCCACACGCTACGCATCCGAACCGGGGGAATTGTCACCTGCCCTAAGGAGGATAGTCGGGAAGGGGAGGCTAAGGCCTCCTCCCCGCGCGGGAAGAAGAGGGCCGTCTTCGAAGACTCGGAGACGGAGATGCACAAACCCGGGAAAAAGATAACACCAGGGGGCTCTGCCCAAATGGGCGCCCTCACCGCATCGTGCCCACCAACGGGCCAGCCCTCCACCGAGCTGTAAGTTAATTTTTAATTCGAAGGTACTGCGTTCCTCCTAGATTAATAACCAGGATTCGTCTTTCGCAGTCCGGCTAGCAGCCCTTCTCAACAGAGTTCGTCTTCGTGCGATCTTCCTCCGGAGATAATGGAGAGCGAGACCCCACCCACCTCTCCGGCTCATGAAGCGGGCAACACTGAGGTGTCGTCACGGAGGAGTCCGGATCTACCGAAGACGGAAGCCAATGCGTCAGCCCCCCTGAGCCCGGAGCATTTGGCTCCTGCGAGGGGCGATGGGAAGGATCCAACACAGTTCGATGTCCGGCCGGATGTACTGACGGGCCTACTGGAGCGAGCTATGCTTTCATAGGAGCATCGCTCATTAATGAGTGCGGTGCTCAGGAAGATTTCCTCTGCTACAAGCGGTTTGAATGAAGCATTTACAAGTCTGCTCAGAGGCTTAGAGGTATGTAGTGAAGAATACACTGTTTTTGGCTTTGAGGGACGCATTAGGTGTGCTCCATATAGATAGTAGCCCCTGAGACTCTGGTTGCCCGCCCTAGGGGGCAAACGGGGGATCATAAATCAATTACTGCACTACAAATATGTGCAGGTACCTATGAGTCCGGCCGCCGACCAGTCCGTGGAAGTTTCCGAACTGACCAGGCAGATTTGATCGATTGATGCCAATATCACGCTGGTGAACGAGCGGCTGGACAAGTCACAAGGTATGTGCTCTGCCTTCCTTTGTATAGGAAAATATGGAGGCGACATGATATTAATGTAATATGTTCGGACTGTAGATGGTGCTGCTGCCATGGAGGCCCTGAGGGCAGAACTTTTCCAAGCAAAGGAACAAGCTCGGGTTAGCAATGCGGCTCCCGAAAGGCGACCGAGGAACTGAGAGCCGAACAGGCTGCTCATCACCGAAGCGAGGAAAAGATGGCCGAAATGGCTACTGAGTTAAAAAATGCCGCTGACCGGTATGAGCTCCACAAAAAGGAGCATAAGGATAGCTTGGCCGAGCTGGACAAGGCATGCAATGCCACCAAGGAAATCTGGATGAGCTCGGGGTGCGCGGGAGGAGCTTCAACAGGCCGGTAAAATCATGGCTGGAGGTTCCTATTTGCTGCGGACGAAATTTTTCAATCCGAAGTACGCTCCCCTGGATGGGCGCTGGAGTCCTGCGGACGTGTATGCGGATTTGGCAAAGAGTACGGCTGACGCTGCCAAGTTCTTCGAGGGTCTGGGTGATAAGGAGGTGGAGAAGCTTTTCTGGTCGCAAGTCAATGCTCCCGCTCGCCCGCTGCCGTTAAATGACAAGGTGGCTGCTGTAGCGGAGCTCCACAGGCTGTCCGGTCTTGCAATGCGGTCTATGATAGACCATCTTTGGCCGGAAGGGCCTAAGCCGGACAGTTACTTTGGCTTGGTGCAGCAGTTCCTTGGGGCCGTGCCTCGGATCAACGCCATGAGGAGGTCGTCGTGCATAGAGGGTGCGCGGATGGCTCTTGCCCGCATTAAAGCCTATTGGACGGATATGGAGGCAATATTATAGCGACCCAAGATCCAGCGGGGGGCCAGTATCCGGCCGAGCACTACTTGGCGCAGGTCACAGAAGGTGCCCGCCTAATAGAGGCGCAGTGCTCAAAGAATGTCTTATTCGAGCGATGAATCGAATCATTGTAAAAGACAATGTTAGTTTGATTATAAGGCTATATTTATACTTTTTGCCCGAAAGTATTATTGTGTCCCTTGTGTGGCCGTTTACACACACACACACACACACACACACACACACACACACACACACACACACACACACATATATATATATATATATATGAATGTTTAATCCGAAAGATAGCAGTCGTTGGCTTCATCCCCCATGCAGGCAATGCGGGGGTGTTCGCAAAAATATGCTTAATTACACTTGATGCAACGTCTTGGTCCATGAAGGAGGTGATCACACGTCGAACTAGGCAACCGGACTATATAGCTGTAACACTTTCACTTAGCCATGGGAGTCTAATGTTGGGGCTACATATAGCCCCTGGTACCTTCGCGTGCATCCGAATACGGGCGTGTGTGTACATGACCGGGAAATGGTCCTTCGTTAACGTGGAGGGATCCTAAAGATTCCGATAAGTCTTGAGTGGTTGAACAGTCTCTCAGATCACGGCGGTCAGTTTTCGGCTTTCTCTCTTTGAGGTGCTCGTCCCGAATAACCATGGCACAATCGCAAGAGTTCGCCGCCACCTTAGCCGATAGTAACGGAACTTAAGGCGGCAAACCCAGGAGCCGGGCAAACCCAACATTTGATCAAAGACATGATTCGGAGCTGCTGCATATAAGGCCAAACTCGTGACGCCAAACACTCCTGAAGGTATTCGGACTTTATAATAGTCGATGGGCTAAAGAATGCCCATTCGTTTATAAACCCTATTTTTCTAGGTACGTGCGTTAATCTGTTGTGGTGAGATGCCAAAAACGGCAGTATCCTCTGTGGGTATGGGACCCATGGGATGGTTGAACAACAAGAGGCAATAAAAAGGTTTACATAGGGGCTTAATCTAAAAAGAAACCTGTTGAACGGGGCCCTGCGGCACGTCTGCGCCTTTGTCTCCGTTGTCCCATATCCTGGAAGGGTATCGCGCGAGCGTTGTCTGTGGATAAAAGGAAAACTCGTAGAAGAGTACAACGTAAGTATGCGATTGATAATAAAAGTGCAAGATGTTGGCTATGTTAAGTATTTATAGCCCCTGGTGTCCACTATGGGATTACATGTACGGTGCCCTGGTTCAATTTTATCCGGGCGACCGGACTCGTCTAGCCGAGTCTGTGGTCTTTAAGGACCAGTCATGTTTTCTGATGTTGAAGGACGCTTATAGTGTAGCCGCGAGGGCCGTCGCGTGTTCCTCTGTGCGTGACGAGCGCTCTGTTAGTCCGCTAACGGCGATGACGCCACGTGGACCGGGCATCTTAAGTGTTTGGTAACCATAGTGCGGCAATGCGTTGAAGCGGGCGAAGGCCGTTCTTCCGAGCACTGCGTGATAGTCGCTTTGGAAGGGTGCGATGATGAAGAGTAGTTCTTCGCTTCTGGAGTTGCCTGGAGAGTCGAATGTTACCTCCAGTGCGATGGAGCCTCTGCTATTTGCTTCAACGCCTGGTATCACCCCTTCATAGGTGGTGTTGCTTTGGTTAATTCTGGATGGGTCTATCCCCATCCTACAGACAGTGTCCTCATATATTAGATTGAGACTACTGCCCCCGTCCATAAGGCCGCGGGTGAGACGGTATCCGTTGATTATCGGGTCAAGCACCAAGGCCTTTGATCCTCCGCGCCGAATACTAGTTCGGTCATCCAAGTTATCGAAAGTGATCGGATAAGGCATCCAGTGGTTAGGCGTGAGTACGATGGGCTCTATATCGAGCGTCTCTATGTGCACGCTCGCGTTGCCTCCTCATGGATGTGCGAGTCGCGTGGATCATGTTCACTGCTTTAACCTCTCGCAGGAATTTTTTCTCGCCCTTCGTTGTTCGCCGGCGAGGTTCATCCTCGTCTTCACTTGGTGTTTCCCTTTCCTTGTGTTCGGCATTTAATTTGCCGGCCTGCTTGAAGACCCAGCACTCTCTGTGTGTGTGATTTGCAGGTTTGTCAGGGGTGCCATGGATTTGGCATAGTCTGTCTAGGACTCTATTTAGACCGGACGGTCCCTCTTTGCTTCCTTTAGATGGCTTGTTTTGCTGATTAGGTCGAGAGCCCCTGAATCCGGCACTAACCGTCGTGTTATCTGGGCTTTCTTCCTTGTTTTGGCGTTTGTTTTTATGATGCCGTGGCTTCCCGTTGCCATCCCTTATTTCGGACGTGCTGGGGTCGCTGGTGCCTTTACGGGCTAGCCAGCTATCTTCTCCCGTGCAAAAGCGGGTCATAAGGCTTGTAAGGCTGCCATTGTCCTTGGCTTTTCTTGGCCAAGGTGTCTGGCGAGCCAATCATCACGAATGCTGTGTTTGAATGCTGCTAAGGCTTCGGCATCCGGATAGTCAACAATTTGATTCTTCTTAGTGAGGAATCTGTTACAAAACTTGCTGGTGGATTCTCAGGGCTGTTGGACTATGTGACTTAAGTCGTCAGCATCCGGAGGCCGGACATATGTCCCTTGAAAGTTGGCCCTGAAAGCGTCCTCGAGTTCCTCCCAGCTCCCAATTGAATTTTCGGGGAGGCCTTTCAACCAGTGCCGATCTGGTCCCTTCAGCTTGAGGGGGAGGTATTTGATGGCGTGAAGGTCATCCCCACGAGCCATATGTATGTGTAGGATAAAGTCTTCGATCTAGACCCCTGGGTCTGTCGTTTCGTCGTATGCCTCTATGTTCATAGGTTTAAAGCCCTGTGGGAATTCATGATCCAGTACTTCATCGGTAAGCACAGGGGGTGAGAAGCCCCTCTGTATCTGGACGTGCTCTGGCATGTCGTCGGCTGTTGTTGTGTCCGGTCTTTATTCCGGACTGGTATTCGATTGGCGTAATCATTTGGCGACCGTAGTCCTTCGCTGGTGTGCGTCCTCTAGATCCATAAATGGACCTGGGCACGCCAGCTTTCTTATTCAGGTGTTCATGTGGATCGGTAGCCGCTTTGTTGCGGTTATGATGTGGTACAGCTTCGTCGTCGAATTCTGGCAGTAGCTTGCGTTTTGGATAGCTCTTTGTATGGCGATCATCGTCGTATCTTTCTTCGGTGTCTAGCACTTTATTCCATCTACGGTTGAGCGTTCCATGTGTGGCCTTGAGAGATTGCTTCTGCTTCTTTAGGCTTTTTGCGGTGGCCATAAGCTTTCTGTGGAGGTTATCTCGTTCCACGTGTTTTTCCGGGGTTGCATCGTTATCCGGACCTTTTTCCTGTACTGGTTCGTTTTGATGACCTCGTCCATCGGGGTCATTGTCCTCGGGCGTCTGCTCCGAACTGTGTTCAGGGTGACCTGGTTCGTCCTGCTCCATCGCTGGGTCCGTATGGTCGTTGTTGCCTTCGGAGTTGATTGTATTATCGATCCTTCTGGCGCTCTTGTCACTATTTTTAATGTTGCTGGACTTAGAACGGCGTCTTCACCGTCGCTTTGGCTTTTGTCTGGGGGTTTTATCGTCCGGATTGTCGCCTTTGTTCTCTTTGGGCGTATCCACCATGTATACATCGTGTGACAAGGGGGAAGTCCGGCGCCCCATAGATTCCGCATCTTCTCCTGCATCGTCGTCCATACCGCCGATGTCTTTGGAGTCGAAGTCAGGCACGTCGGTTAAATCATCGACCGTGGCTATGAAGTGGGTGGTGGGTAGGCAAAGAATTTCTTTGTCGTCTGCTTCCCACTCGAACCGGACGTAGTTTGGCCCAGAAATTTCTGTCTAAGAGAGAGTTTTCAACGAGTTCAGCATGTCCCCAAAGGGCAAGTGCCAAAAAATGTCCGCGGCGGTGAATTCCATTACCGGAGCACAACCTGGCTCAACCGGTTCGGGAGTGCGCGGACCGGACTCAACATCCGGATACGAATCCGGGGGTCCGGAGTCATAGGCCACCACAGAGGTAAGGGTCGTGTTTGGCTCCAACGCCGATGAGCGCGACCTGTGGGGCGGGGTCCAGCCCTCCGTCCTCAGGCAACGCAGCCTGCTCCGGATTTAGGTCCGAGGCTAATGCGGGGGTGATACCCCGAGCTTTGTCCGATAGCAGGTCTAAGCCTTGCTCGTCGTGACTGTCCGGCATTGTGTTATTAGCGATGGTTGAAGGAGCCATCGAGCCCAGTAGCGACCACACAGAGGAACTCTCAATGAAAGCACCAATGTCGGTGTCAAAACTGGCGGATCTCGGGTAGGGGGTCCCGATCTATGCGTCAGGGCTGATGGTAACAGGAAGCAAGGGACACAGATGTTTACCTGTGTTCGACCCTCTCGATGGAGGTAAAACCCTACTTCCTGCTTGATTAATATTGATGATATGGGTAGTACAAGAGTAGATCTACCACGAGATCGTAGAGGCTAAACCCTAAGAGCTAGCCTATGATGGTATGATTGTAATTGTGATCGGCCTTCTAAGGACCATCCTCTCCGGTTTATATAGGCACTGGAGAGGGCTAGGGTTTACATGGAGTCAGTTACAAGGAAGGAAATATGATATCCGGATCGCCAAGCTTGCCTTCCACGCCAAGGAAAGTCCCATCCGGACACGGGCCGAAGTCTTGAGTCTTGTATCTTCACGCTTCAATAGGCCGGACGTTGTACACAGTCCGACTGTCCGGATACCCCCTAATCCAGGACTCCCTCATGGTGCGGGTATCTTTTAGCAAAATTGTCATAGTTTGCTTTCTATCCGTCAGATATAGATCAGACGGTCCATATTGCAGGATGGCAGGCACACCATCATCACCAACTCGGTTTTTATAAGAGTAGAGATATTTATTTAATATTTAATATTTAATATTTATCTCTACTTCCTTTATCAGATACTTTTTTCTCTATACTTTTTTTCTTGCAATATAGGCCGTCCGATTTATATCTGACAGATAGGAAGTACACATATGGGAATTTTGCAAAAAGATACCCATACCCCTCTCCAGATTTGCAAATAAGGCCTTCCTCTTTCATCCTTTTCTCCCAAAAGATAAAGTACTCATACAAATGCATCTTGATGCGTGCAACGCATGGGCATCTTGCTAGTTCTAAAAACCTTTCCGTCATTTGCCACACTACTGGTTGCAGATGAAAAACCTACCCAAGCATAGCGTGATACAGGAGCGACGCACAATTACAAGCTGATATTCTGTTGGACAATGGAGGCTATAACCAATTACTTTTACAGGAACAATAGCACCCAGGAAATTTGAAGGGTAGGTATGAACAAAATTGGAACTGCACATGTACTGCTAAGTGATTCAATACACACATTACCAATCGAGGAGGAGAAAGATGGTCGCAGCGGCCTCTTTGAGTCATGGTCAGCAACGGGAATCAGTTCATTGTCCACGACCGTGGTACTTCTACGCTTGGCGTCGGCTTCCGGGAAGCAGATCCGAGACCGTGGAAGACGATGACGGGGAAGAGGCTCCGTGTACGACGACGACGGTGGACCGGCTCCAGTGCGGCGTACGAGGTCGTCGATGAGGCAAATGCACTCCGGTGGACGAGTGCGTCGATGTAAAGGGGAGGAGCACGAAGGCTGCGGTGCCTTGGAGAAGTCTATTTTGCGGTGGGGATAGAAAATGGGGACTATTCAGGTGTACTACTCTAGGTGCCGGGGTGGGGTTGGCTTGGTAGGGTGAACCTGAAGTTACGAAAACATCCCCCTACCAAGTGTCATCCGTAGGCCTGTTCCGAAGTCTATGATGGTGACTTCCTACTGCTCGAATCAGGGTCGCGGGAGATTTTCGCGCCGACCTCAAAATTTTGTGACACTGGACTCCCCGTGTGGCGTGTTGAGTGATTCGGCTAAGCAACTAGCGAGTAGTAGTAGCAAACTCTGCATATTAGGTTTGACCGAAGTCAAACTTCCTAAAGTTTGACCAAGGTTATAGAAAAATATAAACATTTACCATAACAAATATGTATGATGTGAAAGTACATTCAATAATGAATCTAATGGTATTTATTTGTTATTGTATATGTTAATATTTTTGTTATAAGCTTTCTGAGAGTTTACAAAACTTGACTTTGACCAATGCTAATACGCGGACTTAAATAAAAACAAAGGGAGTACACATTTGTTTTCTTAGTTTGTAGTGAACTAATCATTTGTTGAAATTGTGAAATAAATATATTTGGATATTTACTTCGAATGTAATGGTCTATACAATTCAATAGTTACAATCATTGTTGAATCCCAAGATGTATACAAGGTCTATAGTACTTCACAACATGCTCAAACTCACTTAATCCCAGTCAAATGAGAATCTAAATGCATTTCATAGTTATTACTTTGTAGGATGCAACAAAAACAACAATAACTCTACATCTGCCATTGGCCCTGTTTGGATACTCTAACACAGTTAGAGTTAGAGTTATTTTCTAACCCACTCTAACCCAAATAAGCACCTCTCTACAGGGATAGTTGGGTTAGATGGAACTAACCCACTCTAACACTCCCTGTTTGGATACTTTTGGGTTATTTGAGCCCCCAACTAACCCAAACTAGCTCTAACCCCATGATCCAAACAGGGCCATTATAGAAGCAACATTTTGACATATCCCAATGTGTGAATGAAACATGCAGAGAGAGCTTTTGCAGATGGAGCAGGTAGGGCGGGAAAGATTGTATGTATGTGGACGAGAGAGTAGGAGACAAACCTAACGAGACAGAGGGAGAGAGATAGAGAGAGAAAGAGAGAGGAAGAAGTTAGGTCTGTGAGAAAGATGGAGACATGTAATATACGTGAGATGCGTGTGCATCCAGATTCTGTATACGTGGAAGGAGAAGAGACAACATGTTTGATGGGAGAGCTGGAAAAACATGGACGAGAGGGGAAGGATCTCGTGGGTTGAGGGATTGACAATTTTGTGTGGGAGAGAGGGATTGGTAATTTTGTGCAAGAGAGAGAGAGAGGGTGGGGGGAGGAGTCAGTCAGCCGTCGTCACATTTCCCTGCTTCCAAATGACCCCGCATTCTCTAGCGCGGTGTAGTCGCCGTCTTCGATCTGCTCGATGCCCTCTTTGAAGATTGAGGTGTTGTGCATGTTGGGGTGCAAAGAAGCACAAGCGAGAGTGGTCGCCGTATAACCTTGGATGGGGATGAATTGTGTGCTCGGGGGAGTGTGTGTGTGTGTGTGTATGTGTTGTGCTGTGTGTGTCTGTGTGTGTGAGAGAGAGAGATATTGAGAGAAAACAAACGTAAGGAGAGAAATGGGTATTCACAAAGAGATTGTGCGGGCCTTGAGGTGGGTAGGGCCCGGGTGAGAGTGTCAAAATGTGCGCGTTGATGCATGTGTTGCATGCGACCGTGCAAGGGGCGGACGAATCGAGAGAGATGGTTGTTGTGTTACGGATGCTCCTCTCTCTCTGCCTCTCTCTCTCACACACACACACACAAGTAAACTATAAGACCGTTCTCTCATGTATACACAACGTATCGGCATATCTGTCTATGTCTCACTCATGCATGATCATTTCCACATTCACACCTCTCTATGTCTCAGATCACACGCACACCGTCTCCACATTGCCCTTCCGCCACAACACACATATGGACACATACACACGTTCTCTCTCAGTCACACACACAAAATCAGTATTAAAAAACTAGGGCGCACTCTAAAACGTCCAAATCCAAATAAACACGAACTGGAGCTAAATTCAAATATATGGAAATATTGCAGCGTCAAGAACTTTCCAAGGAAAAAAAAGTTGAGTAATATTCGAGGATTGTTTTCACACACACAAAAAGGTTCGGTCGATGTCCTTCGAGCACGACACGGTGACGCACCGTTCGATCGACCGCGCGGCCGCGGTTCACGCGCTTGCACAGGATTCCATATCGTGGTTGTGTTACTAACTAATAAAAGCGATGCCTAAGTCTAATGTTTACGTGTACGGTTTTCTTTTAAGTTTGACCAACCTTATATAAAACTAAAGTAAGCCCCCACACGCGCACTCATCAATATGCCGCCACCGCTGTTGCGCATGTCGGCGCCCGCCTGCTCTGGCCAACAATTTCTCGCCCATCACCGCCGTGTCGCCGCCATCCCTGTGCCATGAAGCCGAAGGCTCGTTCGCTCACGTCGTCTGCAGTCCCTCCTCGTGATGCCACTGCGCTGCCAAGCACGCGAGCAGCTGGTGGAGCCGCGTCTATGCACGCAACGTACAAAGAGGAGGACGAGCGCGTGCTCCAGCACGCCGGTGAGGAGGAACTAGCGTGTCATTGTCGTCTCCGACCGCGCGGAGGAGGCGCGCATGGTGGCTGTCACGGCGGAAGCCGGTCGCGCGGGCGTCGAGCCCGCAAACCGGATGCGGACACGGAATCTACCTTCGAGACCTTGAATGCCACGTGGATCCTGCAATCTGATGGAGCAATTTGGGTCAGTCGACTCATCTGAACCGTTTGATGCAACATGGATGGCTAGAAGGGCTTCTTCCACCTCTTCTGCCGTTTTCTTCCTTCGCTCCGTTGAACTTCTTTCACAAATCGACTGACCCAAATTATACTACTAGTACGAACGTATTAAGTACAGTAGGAACACGAAGATATGAGCAGTAAGACCAACTGCAAGAAGAACAGTAGTAAGACATAGTACTAGTACTACTATACATACTAAAGAGTTCAAATAACGAGAAAGAACATAGTAAACATAGTTCTGCTGGGGCCTCAGCACAACACACCCTTGAAAATAAACTAAGCAACTAGTCCGCTTGACACTGCAGTAGAACCAGCATGATCGACGACACTGCAACCTACTCGGAGTCCGAGCCCACGTTCTCGACTTCGTCCTCGTCCCTCTTCCTCTTCCTCGACGCCGACGCTTCTTTGCTTCTTCATCCAACCCTTGTAGATATTTAAACAAAGGTAGGCATCCATTGTTGCGTACAGGATGTGATCTTCTTCTAATGTCTTCGACTCCCATGCTTGATGAAACTCGTGATGAGGTTTCTTAAGTTTAGCGTACGAAGGATCAATCATGGCTGCTGCCAGGGTCAGCATTAAAGGTTGAGAGGACGACACCAGGCTTGCCTTCTGGAGATCGAAGGGCTGGCCTACAACGAGACCTATCCGACACAGGACATAACTGCTGCTCTTAAAGCCGGCGATGCGAATTTAATTTCACTCTTCTGTCCTTGAGGAAGTTCTTAAAATCCTGGCACTCAACGTCGGCATGGCATATGTGGTAGACCAAGCAAACGTTATGTACACAAACCTGGATCACGGCGGGCTTCTTCCTCTCTTCGTCCTTTAAATCCTTCTCTCGTCCCAGTGACTGGTGTACTCAACATCTAGCCCGCGACCCACTCATCCATTGAACTGTTGAACATGCGTGAGAAGGCGCGCAAGCCATGCTTTCACCGTCATGATCCACGTGTGTAGATGACAATGAACTGATCGTCGGTGATGGCTCTAACCTGGTACTCAGCGGCGACCATGGAGATTTGGGAGGCCATGGATTTTGGAGGAGGGTTAGGAAAAGTTAAAATGTTGTACCCCGCAAAAACTAGGAGCAAACTAATGTGAAAGGACGGCACGACTGGGAGCGAACTGTTGTAAGGTAGTAGAAGACGGGGAGGAGTAGGGTGTGCGAACGGCGTGGGGTTGCTGGCTTGCCCGGTGGATAAACGGCTGCAAGCCCCCAAAGAGTTCTCGAGAACTATGTGGGACCCACTAGATGTCATGTCTACTAGACCCATATCGTAGGCCTGATGGTATAGCTTCTGCCTGCTCGCACGCCATGCCGGCGCGTGGATGTAACTTCACTTAATTCTGTCAACCACGCGCCTCCCACGACCTTCGCCTCCCTCGCGCGGTCGGGCCCTTTGAGACTTCGACCGGCTATAAATGAGCAATTTTTTTCCTACTCCACATGCATGATACTCCCTGTGGTCCTTTTTACTCCCGTCAACCGTTTGCAAAGTGTTTGACCAAATTTATACTTTTTTGAACACCACCTTATATTAAAGGGCTCGATTAAAAAAATTCACCTACTCTTAGCAAGATAGTAGAGGCGGTGGAATAGTTTTTGAAGTCTGCAAAAGTACTCAACTAGTGATGTCGTTCTTCACACAAATATGTGTTTACCAATGCATGCTTGAACACTAGTTAATCTAACCCCCTCTCTTCTTTAATTCATTGCCACATCAAGATGTTTGCTACTATTCCCGTGTGCATGATACCAGCTAAGATACCACCATTATGGCCAGCCTTAATCATCGCATGCAATAATTTAGTGCACCTTGAAATATGAACATGTGTGGGGCGTGTATGTTTTTGATGACTTGAGACTATACCTAGCCCGACATGCAAGATGACTTATTATGTACCGTTTCCCATACCTGCAGGAAGCCCGTCCGTCTCCAAATCATTTCCTCTCCATGTGTGGAAACAATATGCCTCCCAAACTCTCCTTCTCCCTCCGGCGGTCCCACCACTCCACCCCGTGTGAAAAAATATGGATGCATGACCCTCCTCCCCCCACGCTCGGCCAATCCGTTGTGACTAGCGATATTTCCAACCCTTCGCTCCCCCATAATTTACTCCAACAAATATGCCCACGTAGTTGTTACTTAACTGTAGGTGCATTGGGTCATTGACATATGTGCCCAACAGGTGTTCAGCCCACATGTCGCTGATTTAACCGACCTGCAGCTAAGTCGCTGCAGTCGATCCATATCTTACGTAGGTGTGCCAATGCTCGCTATAAATACCGCGCCTCCGACGACATCGCTATCTCCTCCCCCTCACGTTCATGTTCATCGCTATCTCCTCCCCCTCCCTCTCACATCGACCACCATGGCATCGCCCCTCCCAAGCCCTAGGAGCCCCTCGTTGCACTGCGCGGACGGTCACGCGTCGTCGTTCCGTTCCTCGCCGCCACTAGTCGAGGAGGACGCGTCGGTGTTCCGCTCCTTGCCGCGACGCGATGCGTCGCTGTTCCGTTCCTCACTGCCACTAGTCGAGGAGGACGCGTTGGTGTTCCGCTCCTCGCCGCGACGCGCCGAGGTGGACGCGTCGGTGTTCCCAATCTCGCCAGCACGCGCGTCAGAGGACGCGTCGGCTCCCCGCTACGAGGAGAACGCCGCGCCGCCCGTCGAGCCCCCCAGCCTTGAGGAGCTTTGGAAAGAAATGGATGTCGCCTTGTGGTAGGCTTTGCCTCCAGCAGAGCGCGCCAAAATAGAGGTGGAGAAGAAGGTCGAGGAAGAGAAGCGCACCGCGGCACAAGGTGCCTTGGAGGCCTATGTCGCGTCCGAGAGAGTCAGGCAATTGGATCTTTGGCAGAAGGCTCGTGCGAGGGCCGTGAGGGTGGCGGAGGACGCCGTCTTGGCGCCTGCGTGCGATCGGGCCCAAGCGCCTCATCTACGCTTGGCGGTACGTGGACCGGTGCACGCTCAAAGGAGGCGGAGTACCTATTGGCGCGGATCACCACACCGGTGAGATCGCGCTTCACGGGCAAGTCATTAATCAGCACCTCGCGAGTTGCGAGGCCGAGGAAGAAGCGTTGTGTCGGCGCTGGGAAACGGCCGCCAAGACTAGGGAACTTCGTATGGCCGCAAGCGCCTCCCGCGGCGTCGTGGCTTTTTAGAGGAGTATAATTTTTATTTCATAAGGCGATCTCATTAGTTTTGGGACGCAAATGATAAATCCCGAACGTTCAGGAATTATTAGCGTCCTTAATTAAGTATGTAAAAGGGAAAGTTTGGAAACCTTGTGTATTCGTACGCATTTTGCAAGTACGTGCATATAGCACAAACTTTACTATATACTATCGCAATACACGTCTCTCTCGATATATGCTTGCAGATCGGTGCTACTCCCTCCGTCCCGTGTCAATAAGTCATCTTTGGTTGTGCACCGTGACCAAGGAGGGAAGACTTGTACACCTAGACGGAGGGAGTACTACTATTACTTATGTACGTGCAAATGCACGTTTCAACATTACGATGCGGTTTTTGTAAAAGTAGAAAAACAACACTAGTCAAGCTTGTGAAACGATTCAATGCAAAACAAATGCAAAAATTCTTGTTTGATTGTTTACTTTTAGCTTCCTTCTCTGTCGTTATTTCTCTGTCGTACTTTGTACGGAGTATCTCACCGGGTTGGAAAGGCATGCAAATTCCCAAACCGCTTCCTACACCTCAGTATCGAATTTTTTGCCTAACAAGTTGTGCCGTGCAATTGGAATTCCAACTTGAGTACTACTACTAGTAGGAGTACCAGGGCCAGTTCTTTTAGGCTTCTAGATTAGTAATCCCATAACTACTATTACCTCCGTCCTGGTTTATTGGTCCCCATTGTAATCTGTGTCAAATTTTGATCATAAATTTAACTAATGAAATGTTAGTGCATGTCACATGCACTACTCCATCCATCTAGGTGAGTAAGTCATCTTAGGCTGTGCACCGCGACCAAGGAGGAGGAGAAAACGAGAAACGTTAATGTTTATTTGCTAATTAATAGTATTGCATGCATTGAACAAACCACTGCATGTCGTGTTTGATATCTCAAGTCATTAAAAGCATGCACACTCTTTATCTCTTATTGGTTGATATGTCAAGAAACATGAAACAAGGTAGAAGTTAATGCATCGCGCCTAAGTGTTTTGGGATTATTTGGTTTTCGTAATATGACTTACACACCTAGACGGAGGGAGTAACATTTTATCAGTTAAATCTTTGGTCAAAATTTAGCACAAATTACAATGGTGAGGAATAAACCAGGACGGAGTAGTAGTTTAGAAGCCCAAATAAATGAGTGAGGCGCCTTCTTGTTACTCTCCACCGTGACTAGTCTTGTGGGAAAAGCCGGGAAGCCGCCAAAGAACTGGCCCTAGGAGTAGTAGCTAGGGATCGAGTGTAGATGAACCGGATAAAGTAAATGCTTGCAGAGAGATGAAATGCAAAAAGATGGAGGGATGTGATGGTTGCTTGTCCGCTTATTTTACCAGGCCACTTATTACCGGGAGTGGTTGGGTTTTGTGATATGACGGCTTTATCGCCACGCCACGAAGCGGGTGAGAGGTGAGACTCCGTGCAGCGCCGCCCTCTACACTTGAACTACATCGGTGGTGGTTTATTAGTCCCCATTGAATTTGATCAAGATTTAACTGACAAAATGTTAGTGCATGTCAACAAAAACTATATCGTTGGATTCAGATTTGAACATAGTTTTGAATGATATAATTTTAGGTGACATGCATCAAGATTTATCATACTACATATAATATTAGTTCAATTTTTGGTCGCATTAATATATAGTAGTAAGGTGCCCGTGCATTGCAATCAAGAGTGAAATGCATTGATCGGGGGGTTGTTTATTTTGACAAAGGATGTGGGGGTCATCTCATGTGTAACGGGTATCGATAGGTTTCTTTGGATATTATCTCATCTCTAGAGCTCACAAACATCCGGGTGAAATAGATAAAAAGTTATCTTTTGCAAACAAAAGCGTTCAACTATTCAACCTGCATCCAAAACTTGTGAAGAAATAACACTTATTGTGCTTTGCAAGAAATGATCTTTTAAGAATTAGTTTTTGAGTATCGATTGTTATACATGTTGGCTACAGATGACATGGCACTTTCTTATAGTTAACAGTTGGCTATACTATTAAGTAATATTAACCATGGCCTTATACACCTAGACGGAGGGATTAAATCAGGATGACTTTCAAGGGGGCAGAGGAAATGTAAGAAATGGTTCATCGTAAGTCTTTCACCAAGATCAGAGTAAAAATTCATACATGGAAGATTCTAGACTAAACCATAAACGGATACACTTTTATTCATGCGCCGATACTCCAATAGAGCAAGATCCTGCATGGAAGTCTCCACATGCTTAGACAATGGATTACATTGAGCGACGACTAATGATCAACATTTAACTTGATAATGCGTAAATTTTTTTAGAAGAACAAGGAGGCTCCTCCCCGGTTCCATTATCAAATGAAACCCAAAGTGTCTTACATCAGCTCACTGAGAGGAGCAGTTCAAAGGAAGGACTGCGGCGGAAGCCACTCAAGTTTAACGACAAGCTTACAGAATCAAAAGCGGCAAAAACACGGGCAATAAGCGCGCGCACACACACACTACATGTCCAGGTGAACCTCCTTGGAGTCACCGTGCACCGCGTCGGCGGGTAAAGGATAGTACAGATGCCATGGGTTTTCCAAGTCCACATTGGCGGGATAGTCCCAGCTCCCCAGAGTCCAAGTCCGTTCGATGAGGCTGGTGTCGCCGCCCACGCGACCCGGAGGGGTAGTGACACTGACCACGCACCCGTACATCTGCCTCGTGTCAGTGTCAGCGCCAGTGACGTCACCCCTGACGCACATTACAGAGATGGGGCGGCGTCCTGCGCGGGCCTCGCGGTGCCCGCGATCAAGAGGAAGGCGCTGCTGTCCTCCTCTGAGACTAGCAGGCGACGGTGATCCTCCAGCGACTCCGGCAGGGTGAACCGGTAGCACATCTCGTACTTGATGTTCTCCGCCAAGGGCCAATAAAGGACCGCTGCACGCATCCGTGAGGTGATGCACCATGTCCACGGCCGAGCCACAAAACGGCATCGGGCACTCATAGTAGTGGACGAAGGGCTCCTTGGAGGCATCAACTAGGCCGTCCATGAAACGGGAGTGGCTGTAGGGGACGTTGCGCCAGTTGAATATATGAGCAAGTTACTACGAGATTTAATCTGAATAAGCACAAAATAAATCATGACGGCTATAACAGAGATGAAACTAATCATGTGGACTAGCATAGTAGTAGGATACAGAGTAGAAACATGAATTCTACCACGATTTCAAACAGGAAGGACAGAAACACATACGGTGCAACGGGAGCAGCACCGTTGGCGTTGAGGTTGTCGCCCATGTCGTTGAGGAAGAGGTTGCCGAGGTCGGGGAAGAAGTCGTCGTCGGTGAAGTCATGGCAGCCAGCAGTCGCGAGAGTGCGCTCCCTAGATTTCAACAGCGACCGCCGAATGGAGCGCAGGAGAGAGTGGCTGTAGGGGACGTTGCGACCGCCGAATGGAGCGCAGGAGTAGCACACGAAGCAGTAGATGGTGTTCTTACTAGTACTCCCTAGTCTCTCTCTCTCTCTCTCTCTCTATATATATATATATATATATATATATACTCTTATAGAAAACCGAGTTGGTGCTCATGGCATGCCTGCCATCTTGTAATATAGACCGTCCGATCTATATCTGACGGGTAGAAAGCCGACTATGACAATTTTACGAAAGATACCCGCACCTCTCTCCACATTTACAGATAAGGCCTTGCCTCGTTCATCCTTATCTCCCACAACCTCGTGCTCCTCCCCATGTCTCTATCTCTACTACTCTTCTTTGTTTTTTATAACAAATCGAATAGTGTTGCACCATCCGCTGCACGCCTGGCTGAACACGCCTCCTCGCCTCCATCATCACCAACTGAGTCTTTTATAGGAGTAGGAGTAGAGAAAAAACCGAGTTGGTGATGATGGTGTGCCGTGCAATGGACGTGCATCTTACTATTTTTTGCATATAAGTCCAAACACCACGTAGACACGGTCTTTGAGCACGGTTCGTAGTCGTTCCACGCTCGGGCATTGAAGTTTGTAACTATTTTAGATTAGAATATACTACTACTCCTCCGGTGCTAGTAGTAGAGCAGAGTCCTACTCTACTACTCTACTCTAGCAAGCTAGGGCATAGTAATCTAGTAGGTACCGTAGGGAGTACCAAGATCAGTGATCACTCAATCAAGTTGTCCGGCATCGATATGACCCTCACGCTGTTGGTATGTGTCTCGTAAGTCAAGCGGCGTCTTTGTAGTCATCATCACCGTCCACTTCCCGCAGCACATATTCGCTTCTCCATCTTTGTCCGCACATAATCTCATCCAAGCTTCCATCCCCGCTTAAGGCGCCCCCTCGTCCGAAACCCAAGCACTGACAATGGCAGAACCGAGCAACGTCCGCCGAAAGAGTGGCTGGAATTCGCTCCCCACAGAGGTAATCAAGCTCATTGTTTCGTGTGTGGACAATCTCAGTACCATGCTGCTCGTCGCGTGGTCGTCGGGGCTGTACCGTTTACTCAAAGCCCTCAGGCCGGAGCTTTTTAACCAGCTCCTTGCTTGCTGATGCCGCCTGCTCTTCAGAAACGGCATGTCACGCATCATAAAGATCGTAGGGTGGCGAGCATCAACCCCCTTCACTGTGATCTGATCCCCGTCAGCCTCAGCTACATTAACGGTATGCACTGGGTCGGCATGAACACGTCTTGGATGGTGCTGCGCCAATCGTCAGCGGCAGCTAGATGCTCGTGGAGGTCTACACCCGGCGATTGATCCCCCTTCCTTCGATTAACACTGCACTGCTTTGGCACCGTGGCCCAGAATACTCGGAAACTTACAATAGCCAACATGATACCAAGTTTGATTTGCTCAAGGTTATAATCTGCCAAGTGCCCACAAGATCTACGAATTATAAAGAATTCAGGCTAATTGCGTTCTTCAACCGTGGTCTCGCCTATCTAACAGGTCACTGCGGTAAGTGGATAAATCTGCACATCCATCGCAGGATCATACATCCTCCATGGTTCTCTGATGCCATTGAACACAAGGGCTTCATTTACGCTGTTGACTCCTTCTATGGCTGGACGTATTGCTGGCCTACTCCGATCCTATCGCTACAAACGGCTGTTACAGCAAGTATGTTACTTTCCTATGATATCATGATGGCTTGCTTATATTATCGTCGACATTTCTTGAAAAATATTCATGCTCATAACATGTTGTACTTAAGATTGACTAAATCAAGAGCCCTTTTTATTTGACTCCAACTTGATATGATGTTGTAGGCCGCCTGGTGTCCCTACCCTTCCTAATCCCAGAACCTTTCAAAGAAAAGCGGCATGGCAGTTGCAGGTGGTTCCTGGCTCGATCAGACGACGGCGAAAGATTGATGATCATTCGCACATACCGGACGTGTTGTTTCGCAGAATACAATCACAGTCACTGCAAGGTCTTTGAGCAGGATCCCAGCTTCTCTGGGCCTTCAGGAACTTTTGACTGGAGGCTGGTAAGTAGCCTTGGTTCACGCTCTCTGTTTGTCGGACTTAATTATCCGATTAACCAGGAGATAACCGACGACAAGGATCATGATGGCAGCGCGGTTTCGTTCATCACGCAAAATCAGGTAATACTGTACTTTAACATACTATTGATGTTTTGCCATTTCTCAGCTCAGACCACTCATCTTTTTGCACTGTTACCGCTCATCCCACAGCATTTGCACATCTGTCCTATCAATCAAACCTCATGACGCTTCATGCATCCGTCGTCGATCACTGCAGCTGTTGCCCACAGACTCACGCCATTCAGACCTGAGTCGCACGCCAGTCACGCGTCAGCACGCCGCCATCGACGTCGACGCTCCTCCACCCGAGGTCTCGCCTCCATCTTCGATCAACCTCCAGCCTTCCACCGAGTCAACTCTCCAGTCCTTCCAGCCAAGCCTGGTCAGCCGGGCCTCCTTCCACCACCTCCACCAGCACCTCTCACCGAGCCTTCCGCCATCGATCTTTCTGCATGCTCGTCCTCTTCATCTCCACCTGCACTCAGCTGAACTATCGTCGCCGCCAGACTGGATCGTCACATGCTGACTTCCTGATCTTTATCCTTCTCTGATTTATGATTTTCAGACTCGCCAGACGCCTGTACATTTTTAAAGTTTTATGGTGTCGCCATGCCTGATTGCATTTTTTGTTTTATGTGGTGTCGATCGTGCATTTTCTTTTAAAGCCCTTTATGTCACAAAGAGGGCCCGAGCGACACCACATAAAGGGCTTTAAAAGAAATGCCACAATGGCCATCCCGAGCGACACCACATAAAGGGCTTTAAAAGAAATGTCAGTAATGAAAGGCCCTCGAGCGACACCCACATAAAGGGCTTTAAAAGAAATGTTACAATGGAGGCCTCGAGCGACACCACATAAAGGGCTTTAAAAGAAACAATCATAGTGAATATCCCTGAGGTAGAACCATCCCGTAGATACTCAATGATAACAATAATATTCATGGGTTAGTCAACAACAATAATAATCATAACTATCACAAGTCACAAGTAGTAATTCCAATTTGGTTTAACAGTTTCACCTCCAAGACCGACACTAAGACCAACACTTGACCCATCCTGCATCAGAATCCTTAACCATGGACAAGGCTATTCAATAGGTTTAATCTCTCGCAGAGGATGTACTCTTTACCCACGAGTAACGGATTCATTTAGTCCATCGACTAATTCCGCTTCACGGGTCTTTTTGTTGAAAACACACCTAACTTGCACACACCAAATTAACTCACACGTGTCCGAATCACCCACGACACCTGCCAAGCAAACTCTAAGTGGGAGGCTACAACCTCGCTGTAGCATGGGATCAAATTTATATCGCTGCTCTAAGGGGTGGCCTCCTCTCTCGGTCTCAACCGAAACACCCATGCCCCCGACCAGGTGGTCCGCCTACCAGCCACAACCGTATCTTCCACCTGGCCTCTCTCAGACGGTGTGTGCTGGAAAGGGGTTGACAACTTATCGAACTGCACTTCACTTGTTGTAGAGACGAGTGGTAGTAATAAACAAGTATGGGGGTTATCGGAACAAGACTCGATCTATGGTTGACTCAGAGGTTTAAGTATTTCCCGCATGACATGTATAACAAATATATCTCAACCAACACGATCACCGCCACCATACCTCACTATGCCATACTGGACATGACCGTCTCCAACGGGGACCCGACAAACTCATGCCTACCCAAGGCAGTAGGCTTTCCGGATTCCTTCCTAAGATGCAAGCAAGGCACATGAGGATGATTATTATCACAAGTGTGATCATTCCCAACAGCATGGAAATCACAAATATGCATCCATGCACATGATCATCTCACATGAAATAACAAGTCCTCCAAAAATGAGGTAGTGTTATAAGCGTGTCAACGAACACACAAAAGTAGTATGTCGGGTTCGTAATGCTTGCCTTCAGGTCATGGGAAGGCAGGGTGCATTTCAAACTCTTGAAATACTTCTCCTCTCTTAAAAAAAACCCTATTTTAGAAATATAAATGAATTAACACACAAAATAAAAACAGCACAAAAAGGTGTTTTGAAAAATTTTCAAATAAATCTTAAAATAAACTAGACCATATTTGAGAGAGGTAGCAAAAAGAATTAATTCATTTGTAGTTATATTTAAAAATATACATCAGGTCAAAATATGTTCAAAATCTCATATATAAACATAAAAAATAAAATAAAAACGTTTCAAATAAAAAACGCATACGCCGAAAAGCGCATTTCGAAGTGCGCTCCACTTAACCCACGTGGATCGATTTGGTCACCGACAAGGGTCCAGGGGCCCCACCGGGTCGCTTGACCACCCTCTCCCTCCTCTTCTTTCGGGCTCGAAAGCAGGCAGGCGTCCCATCACTTCGGCCACCGGCTAATCCAAGCGCTCTTTTCAAGGGCATCTAAGAGCAGGGATGGATCCGCCACTCCTAGGCGGTCCTTCCGGTGGTCGCAGGGTCACCGGAGGTGGAGGGAGTCGCCATGCGGCGAGGCCTGATGGAGGGTGGCTCCGGTGACGGCGATTTTTGGGTCACAAGGTCTCCACCAAAATTGATCGAGGGGTTGCACTCATGAGAGGGAGGGGAGTTCTTGGTGGAGAGATTGGAGAAGGAGAGGCCCCGTGGTGATGGAATCGACTGGGCTTGGCGGCGATCGAACCGCCGAACTCGGGAAGAAGGCCTTCCCTCCTCGAATGTCGCTGTAGCTCTAGGAGGATCACCGGAGGTTGATTGAGGGCTAGATGGAGCTCCGGGCCCTTATATAGGCGGTGGAGGTCGGTTCGATGCGGCCGGGCGATAGGGACGACGGCGAACCGCCTCCTCAGAAGGCCGGGGATGCGTGGCGACGACGGTAGCTAGCCGACGGGCGAGGTGATAAGTTTGCGCTGTTCACAGGGCGGTGGTGAGCCGGGTGGCTTGGGCGGCGCTGCTTGAGCAGGTTGTTTCGGGCCGTGGCGGTTAGTCCTTCTTGCCGGGACGGGCGAGGTTTCGATTGGCGCGCGTGAGGGGGGAACATGCTGCGCGCAGGGGACACGGCGTGCTTGCCGCAATGGGTCACGGGCTGGGGTGAGTCTGTGTGACGCGGGCGTTCTTTGGAGCATGCGCTGCGGTAATACGCTGCAGTTGGCGCTGCCTGAAGGCACGCATCGAAAGGTGTTCGACACAATGCCGTGGCACGCCATGTGTCAAGGTGAGGTTAAGGTGCAATGTAGTAGGTTAGTGATAGAGGGAAGCTCAAGGGACAAGGTGGTTTGGTCAGAGACAAAGTTCACTATGTCAACAACAATTCATTTCAAAACTGATCATGCCCTCCGTGTGTTTGACAAAATGCCACAGCACTTAGGCTTTTCTTGGAGTGGCCAAATCTTCCAGATTGAAGTCTCTTTGGATGCATAAGAGGGTGGTGAGGTTAGTTGGTGAAAAGCACAAACTTGCTAGTGCAAGTTTTGCGTAACTTCAAATCTGGACAGGATGTGAATGGCATCATTTCATGAACCAAAAATATGCCAAGGGTTGCATGCTCCTGGACTTAGGGGTTTAGCATGGAGGATTACAAGTAGGAGAAGGAATCAAGGGCCAAAGAGCAAGCAATAATAGGGATGCTGTACAAACCATCTTGATGGACCAGAATAAAGATTTGGTTGATTTACTCAAAATCTTCAAAGAACATCCGTGGATTATTGCATATAATGGAATCATATGCTGTTACTGACATCCCATAATTTTGGTGGAAGCTAGAAAGAAATATTTAAAAGGGTTGTAGTGTAAAATTGCCTAATCGGACCGTAGAAGAAAAACATGTGTAGCACTCAAAATATGCAATGAATGAAATATATTATTGCACAAAAGTGATTTAGAGACATCACATGACATCTCCAAATTTTGGTTGGATTTTTAGTTAAATTTATCAAATGGTTGTAGTACAAAAGGAGCTCCAAAACTAAAAACAAGTCATTTTAATGAATATAGCTCAGGGTGGAATAATTTAATAAATAAATCTACTGATTAGGAAATTGTTTTAATGAGAGGGCATAGAAGTCCAAAATATTTTGGAGGGAGCCACTTGGGATAAACTCTTTAATATTAAAGGAAAAGTTTTGAAATCAACAGAGATATTCTTGCAGGCAAAAATTTTAATAACTAAAACCTGGTTAAATTTTTGGGGTGTTACATACACCGCGTACCATGCGTCTCTGCATGCACCATACCCTGATATGTGCCGCCACGCTCTGCAGCCCAAAGTAGGAGAGAGGGTCGCAAGTATCAGACTTCGACCTTTCCGGCCGAGTTTCAAGGGCACCCATCCGTTCAAGTCGCCACCAATCTCCACAGCTTAATAAATAGTAACGTCTAACTGAGCCAGTTAGTTAGATACGTAAACTTGGTGTAGTAGGATATTTATTTAGTTTGATGCATACACTTGTTCTTTTTTTTGTAGCCCTTTTGTAATGATGGCTGATGTTTGGTTTGGAAGAGAGAGCTGCGTCTTCACTCTTCCGCCTCGCTTATCGCTTCGCTGCACCCCCAGTTACGTTGTCAGCCGCTATTGTTTTCAATGTACAATCAGTAGTATATTTCATCAGTCGGTTGAATAAATGTGTTGTTAGAACGACAAACACAATGTTTTGGAAGGCGTTGCATGGTTCGATCCTTCAGTGCCCCGTACCGTACGTAGCTCATACTATTTTTCATACGGAACACATTTTCCACTTGTTGATAAGATGCAGCCCACTGATGAAGGCCCAATAGAGAAGCCCATAATTAACTGGAAGGGAGGCTCTCACATGAATCCGCCTGTACATGCTCATGGTCCCCTAAACATAAATAAGTAAATAAATAAATAAAGCTAAATTCTCATGCACCAGTTCTTTGGGAAAATAGGTAGCCCAAGATTTCTTTTGAAGAATACCCAAGCTAGGCCTATTTGTTTTCTCCGAATTATTGGGCTGCAAATCTTTCAAGACGAGGAGGGATGCATTCCGTCACGGCCAAAGAGTATGGTCAATGTCTCATTAAAAGTAATACCAAAAGGGGTTGAAAATTCCAAAAAATTTATAGCAAATGGGATATTAGTTTTTTTTGTTCTTCACTGATATCTTATACGTATTTCATTGGGTTTAACATGATATAGTACTAATTTATTTTTAAATTATGGCTATTAATTTTTGGATTAAGAATATTTCGTTCCCCAGCAAAAATTTGCAAAATTTCAAAATTTCCCACATATTTAGTTAATTTTTTGACACCGGTCTTGACGAGAAAATGGCCAAAGAATTCTAATAATGGAAAACAGTCTGCAATAAATTCCATATGAATTAGAAAATGAGTAAAATTTATAAAAATAATAGCAAATGGCTGACTTGTTTATGCAAGGCTTTGTCAATGAACACACGATTCTAGCAGCAGTGACTGTTGGATGTCCATCCAACGGCCAACGTGCTTCTTCAATCTCTGATCTTCCTGCTCGGCCGCCTAAACTAGCACCGGCGGACTGCCTGCTCCCTCCTCTTGTGGCCTGCCAGATTTCACAGGCTTCCCCGGCCCACCCTACTCCCTCCGCTGGCCTGGCCGCACGCAATCAACTGCCTCCTTATTACACGAAAAAATGATTCCTCCCACTGACATCTGGGGCGCACCGGTTGGGAGGCTGACCTCTCGGCCTACTACGTTGACGCCTACGTAGGGCTTGTCAACTTAGTCAACTAACGATTCTAGCAGAGGTAACCGTTGGATTTGAATCAAACGGTTCTGCTGCTTCTTCAATCGCTGCTCTTCTTGCACCAGCCACCCAAACCAGCGCCTGGGAGACCGCCTGCTCCTGCCTCAAGTGGCCAGTTGTGCTACCGTTGAGGCCTCATCGCCCCCTACTACTCCCACCGCTAGCCAGGCCCTGCGGTGACGGCAGCCTCACACCGCAGCTGAACCAGTGAACCCTCGTACTCCTCTCCGCGTGGGCATCCACTGCCGCGTCTTCCCCGGCTCCGCGTCGTCCCCTTCCTAGGCCTCGCCATCATCCACCGCCTTGGTGCTCTCAAGGCGTGGTCAATGTGGTCAACGACCGACTTCCATCGGAAGAGTATCAGACGTGGAGAGGCCGACACCGGGTCCACAGCCACGGCCAGTTTTTTGTGATTTGCCAAGTAAGTCGCTTTCTCAGGCCTGTTGGGCTGCAAATCTTTCAAGACGAGGAGAGCTTTCATTCGGCTGGCCGAGAAAATGGCCCATCAGTAATGAGAAATGGGCTATACATTTTTAAAACACATCAAACCGACAATTAGTTTCAAATTTTTTTTTTCATTTCGAGATTTTAAATTACATTAATTTTTATGCATGGAGAATTTGTTGGATTTTATATTGATATACATTTATTTCTAAAATCAGTTTGAATGTGAGTCGAAAAATTTCGGGATTAAAAACAGTTCAAACCGTACCGAAATATGCAAAATTTCGTATAATTTTTTAACCGTGGCCACAATATGGGCTGTAATGCTAACAAAAAGAATATGGGCTCCAAAAAAAACCTTAATAATTAGCAAATGGGCTGTAAATTATTAGAAATAATGGAGGATGGGCTGTATGCTGTTTTCCACAGATTTGAGGCTTTCCTAAAAAAAATGTTGACGCCTTTAAGCGTGATCGTTGGATGGCCATCCAACGGCCGTCGTCTTCTTCAATCTTCGCTTCTTCATCCGCCCAAATTCAAACAAGCGCCATGGACTGCCTTCTCCCTCCTCCTCAAGGCCGGGTCAGTGCTACCGCAGCCTCACCGCCCCATCGTATCTCCCATCGCTGGCCTAGCCATCCCTCTACTCACCCACACCTGTTGTTATTCTCCGTGACGGCAGATGAACCAAGAAACCCTCGTCTGATCGTACTCTCCTCCGGCGTGGGAAACAACTGCCGAAGTCTTCCTCGCATCCGTGTCGTCCCTTCCTAGGCCTCGCCGTCGTCCACCGCCGTGGTGCTCTCGGGCGCCAAGCGTGGTCAATGTGGTCAACGACGGCTTCCATCGGAAGAGTACGGTCGTGGAGGCGCCGACAGCTGGTCCACGGCCGCAACAAGGAAGTGCCTCCTTATTACGCGCAAAATAATTATTCCTCCACCTGACAGCAGGGACCCACCGGACAGGCCACCGTATTTCGTGAAAAAAACGTTTCCCCCCTGACTGCTGGGACCCACCATCTACACCTTCGCACGCAAGGAAGTGCGTCCGGGCAAGAAAAAAATGACTCGCCCCCCTGACTGCTAGGACCCACCAGCTACATCTTCGCACGCAAGGAAGTGCGTCCGGGCAAAAAAAAAACGATTCGCCCCCTGACTGTTGGGACCCACCAGCTACATCTTCGCAGGCAAGGAAGTTCCTGACAGTCGGGACCCACCTGGTCAAAGCGTACGTAACGTTGTCATTCTGGTCGCGAACGTGTACGTACATACTGGTCGTTGTAGAGGCGCCGCACGCGTCGTAGTAGAGGCGCTGCGACGTAGCACGCATAACGCACGCATTGCCGCCGTGGTGCAAGAAAGAAAATACGCCACGCATATACGGGCAGGGTCTCGAACGCCTACTCGCGCATATGTACATGGTTGGGTTGGAACGGAGAAACAGCGTCGTCGTCGTGTTCATGGGGAGCCAACCGGCTAGGTCGGAACGGAATGCGTGGTCGTGTTCATCGGGAGGGCTTGGACGGAACAAGCGATGGAAAAGAGGCCTGGCGTACCGCACAACGGAGGAAACAACCTTGTGTTCGAACGGCCACGTTCAAAACAGGATCCTGTTGATCGGGAGGGGCCTGGCGTACCGCAAAACGGAGGAAACGGACATCCTACGGTCGAAAGCAGGGTCCTGTTGATCGGGAGGGTGTGGCGTACCGCAAAACAGAGGAAGCGGACCTCCTACGGTCGAAAGCGGGGTCATGTTGATCGGGGCGGTGTGGCGTCTGACAAAAGCGGACGAAAGCGGACTTGTGTTGGAGCGCCACGGTCAAAACGGGGTCCCGTTCATCGAGAGGGTGTGGCGTACCGCAAAAGCAGGACTCCACGGATACCGTTCATCTCCACCGTCGACCTCCTCCAGCCTCCACGGGCTACCGTCGACCTCCTACAGCCAAAACGGGCAACCGTCGACCTCCTCCAGCCTCCACGGCTCCTGTTCATCCAGCCTCCACCGCGCGCTACTCCACCGGCTACTGTTCAACCACCCCTCCACGGGCACCCCTCCACCGTCTACTGTTCATCCAGCCCTCCACACCACGAGGTCGTGTTCATCTAGAGGCAACGCCACCGCTCACTGTTCATCCAACCCCCCCCCCCCCCGCAATGCTCATTGTTCATCCAATCGATCGTCTTCAGTTAGTAGCAGTAGCGAAGGAATCCCACCGTAACCGGCAACTCCCCGAAATTTTCCTCCCCCTTGCTTCTACCATGGTTTTTTCCGTCATGGATGGCCCAAAGAATGTCATGCAACAAGGCCTCCGCCCGCCCAGACTTAAAAGCCCATTTTCTGTCATGATTTTTTGTCATAGAAGTAGGAGCCCACCACATCTATGATGATACCGGGTTTTGTCACAATTATCGTCATAGAAGTGTCATATGTATGACAGAAAAAAATTCGTTCGGCCGAAAATGTCACGGATGTGTCTTTTTTTGTAGTGTACAAACATGGCTCAATCAACTCTACACATGCTAGTGGGTTTCATCTAGTTAGTGTCGCAATGACAGGTCATGCAGAGGAAGTGGGTTCAACTACCGCAACACACAGCAGTTTGAAACGCGTTGTCTTAATGCAGTAAACAAGAGCAGAAGCGAGAAGTTGGGTTTTTATCGAAATGATCAATGGGTTGCTTGCCTGACAGAGTGGTAGTGGAATACTGCCCTTCAGTTGGATACTCGTGAATATCCTCGGAGGCAGAACCTACCACGAAGAACACATCGAAACACAATCATGACATGGCAATATGCTATAATATGATGCATGCAATGACGTGGCAAATGAGTGGGTTTTGGCTAATGCAACTTAGAACAGATTGGTTTGAGTTCATTTGAATCAAGGATTCAAATGCTAACCCAAAATAAGAGGTGATATGAGTGCATTAGCTTCTTTCATCTAAACAGCAAGGTTAAAGTGTTCTGACATGCATGAAACCAGTACAGATGGAAAGATTGAATTTTTCTAATAAAATTTCATATATAAATCTTTGCATTTGGAGTTACAGATTTATTTTTATGAATTTTTGAAGTTTGTAGTATTTTCTGGAATTTCCTGTATAAAAATAAATCCAGAAAATACTTATTGCGCCAGCATTGCGTCAGAGTGACGTCAGCAGTCAACAGAACGGTCCAGGTCAAACCTGGCCAGTGGGTCCCGTCTGTCAGTAGTTAGTTAAACTTAATAAATTAGTTAGCACTAAACCTGGGTTAATTAGCAGGGCGGGCCCCACTTGTCATAGACCCAGGGGGTCAAACTGGGTCCACCCGGTCAACTCGGTTAGCGGGGTCAACTCTTCGGCGTTTAGCCGCCGGCAAGGCCAGACGCGGGATTCCTCCTCCGGTGACCAAATGGACGGCGGAGGGCATCTACGTGACGCGGAGAGTGAGCCACGTCGAGTGGTTGTGGTGGTTGGGCTCGGGGTCGCCGGAAACGACGCCGATGACGAGCTGTGCGGCAGTCGAAGTTCGGGCGAGCTCGGGCACGTCGTTAGGGGCACGACAAGGGGCATGCGGTGGTGCTACGGGCTCCTGGCGATGCGGTGAGTACGGTGGACATGGTGGTGTGGCCGGTGGGTGGCCGGAGCATCGTCGGCGACGAGCTCGGCGGCGGCGCGTGCGGTGAAGCTTCATGCGGTCGCTACGATGCTCGAGAGAGAGACGGGGAGGATGGGGAGGTGGCTGAGCTCACGGCGATCACATCGGAGCAGTCGGCAAGGTCGAGGACGAGCTGGTGCGACGGTGACGGCGAAGGGGATCTCCGGCGGTGGCGGAGTCGGGCGAGGTTGATGCGGTGGCTTCGGGGCAAGCAAGCGCTCGGGGCTCGGCCTGCTCGAAGGAGAGGAGGGCGATGGAGCTTCTGGACACGGTGGCGTGGTGCGGGGACGACGGTGGGCGCGTCTACGTCGGCGGTGCGGCTGCGGCGGCATCGGCCATGGTGGGAGAGGGCGAGGGAGAGGCGTTGGGGGAGAATGGCGTGTCTAGGCGGTCGGGGCAACGACGTGGAGGTCGACCAGCGCGTCCAGGGGTGAGGCGGCAAGCAGGTGGCGCCATGGCGAGCTCGCGCACCCCGGCGTCACCTCCCTGCCTGCCTGGCGGGGAAGAAGCAATGGTCGGCACGGGCCAGACAAAGGTTTGGCACCAGTGTGGGCTGGGTGGTGGGTTGTTGCCAAGTAAGTTGTTTTTCTTTTATTTTCTGTTTCCTTTATTTTTGCAAGTTTGTGGCTTTTCTAAAAATACTTAGGCATCTCCAAAAATCACCAAACTGCTCATGCCCACTGTATAGAGTATATCCAACATGGAACATTTCAGTTTGGGATTATTTGGACATTTAAAATATTCACTAGCATTTAAATGCCCAAATGCAAGTTACATATGATTTAATTCAATGACCTTATGATGACCTAGAAAATTGTGAAACAATTTTGTGAAAGGTTCTAACCCAAGACAAAAATGATGGACATTTGGAAGGGCATTTCAGGTTCATTGAAAAAGATTTTAGTAAACCCTAGTTGTTTCCAGGGGGTGCTGGGGGTTCTGTCATCCCCATTTCAAGTTTCTGGAAAGGTAAACATGATGCAACACTCCAATGCATGAACTAGCTAGGATGTGACAGCGGGTTCCGTGACCTCGTGAACTTACGCATAGGGGTTGGCACACGTTTTCGTCTTGACTCTCCGGTAGAAACTTTGGGGCACTCTTTGAAGTACTTTGTGTTGGTTGAATAGATGAATCTGAGATTGTGTGGTGCATATCGTATAATCATGCCCACGGATACTTGAGGTGACATTGGAGTATCTAGGTGACATTCGGGTTTTGGTTGACTTGTGTCTTAAGGTTTTATTCTAGTACGGACTCGATCATAGATCGAATGGAAAGAATAGCTTCATGTTATTTTACTACGGACTCTTGAATAGATCGATCAGAAAGGATAACTTTGAGGTGGTTTCGTACCCTACCATAATCTCTTCGTTTGTTCTCCGCTGTTAGTGACTTTGGAGTGACTCTTTGTTGCATGTTGAGGGATAGTTATATGATCCAATTATGTTATTATTGTTGAGAGAACTTGCCCTAGTGAAAGTATGAACCCTAGGCCTTGTTTCCTAGCATTGCAATACCGTTTACGCTCACTTTTATGATTAGTTACCTTGCTGTTTTTATATTTTCAGATTACAAAAACCTTTATCTATCATCCATATTGCACTTGTATCACCATCTCTTCGTTGAACTAGTGCACCAATACAATTTACCATTGTATTGGGTGTGTCGGGGACAAAAGAGACTCTTTGTTATTTGGTTGCAGGGTTGTTTGAGAGAGACCATCTTCATCCTACGCCTCCCACAGATTGATAAACCTTACGTCATCCACTTGAGGGAAATTTGTTACTGTCCTACAAACCTCTACACTTGGAGGCCCAACAACGTCTACAAGAAGAAGATTGTGTAGTAGACATCAGCCACCTTCCAGCGCTGCATGCAAAAATGCTTGCTGCCGCAACTCGGCCACAATATCCACGTCTATGTGGACGACATCATGGTGAAGACCAAGCAGCACCACAAGCTCCTCGACGACCTGAAGGGGCCCTTCGCCAACTGATAACCCACAAGTATAGGGGATCAATTGTAGCCTCTTTCGATAAGTAAGAGTGTCGAACCCAACGAGGAGCTAAAGGTAGAACAAATATTCCCTCAAGTTCTATCGACCACCGATACAACTCTACGCACGCTTGACGTTCGCTTTACCTAGAACAAGTATGAAACTAGAAGTACTTTGTAGGTGTTGTTGGATAGGTTTGTGCTACGTCTTGAGCTTGCATTGGTTTTCCCCGAAGAGGAGAGGATGATGTAGCACAGTAGCGTAAGTATTTCCCGAAGTTTTTGAGAACCAAGGTATCAATACAGTAGGAGGCCACGCGCAAGTTCCTCGTACTTGCACAAAACGATAGATACTCGCAACCAACGCGATTAGGGGTTGTCAATCCCTTCACGGTCACTTACGAGGGTGAGATCTGATAGAGATAATATTTTTGGTATTTTTGGTATAAAGATGCAAAGTAAAAAGTAAAAGCAAAGCAAGTAAATAAAGTGATGGAGATTGATATGATGAGAATAGACCGGGGCCATAGGTTTCACTAGTGGCTTCTCTCAAGAGCATAGATATTCTACGGTGGGTGAACAAATTACTGTTGAGCAATTGATAGAATTGAGCATAGTTATGAGGTTATCTAGGTATGATCATGTATATAGGCATCACGTCCGAGACAAGTAGACCAAAACGATTCTGCATCTACTACTATTACTCCACTCATCGACCGCTATCCAGCATGCATCTAGAGAATTAAGTTAAAAAGCAGTAACGCCTTAAGCAAGATGACATGATGTAGAGGAATAAATTCATGCAATATGATAAATACCCCATCTTGCTATCCTCGATGGAAACAATACAATACGTGCCTTGCAACCCTTTACGTCACTAGGTAAGGACACCGCAAGATTTAACCCAAAGATAAGCACTTCTCCCATTGCAATAACTACCAATCTAGTTGGCCAAACCAAACGCATAATTCGAAGAGACTTGCAAAGATAACTCAATCATACATAAAAGAATTCAGAGAAGATTCAAATATTATCCATAGATAAGCTGGATCATAAACCCACAATTCATCGGTCTCAACAAACACAGTGCAAAAAGAAGATTACATCGAATAGATCTCCACGAGAGTGGGGGAGAACATTGTATTGACATCCAAAAAGAGAGAAGAAGCCATCTAGCTAATAGGTATGGACCCGAAGGTCTGAAGTAAACTACTCACACTTCATCGGAGGGGCTATGGTGTTGATGTAGAATCCCTCCATGGTGGATGCCCCCTCCGGCGGAGCTCCGGAACAGGCCCCAAGATGGGATCTCGTGGATACAGGAAGGTACGACAGTGGAGAATGGCGTGTCTAGGCGGTCGGGGCAACGATCCTTCTGATCGTTTGGGGATACGTAGGTATATATAGGAGGAAGGAGTACGTCGGTGGAGCGTCAGGGAGCCCACGAGGTAGGGGGCGCGCCCTCCACCCTCGTGACCGCCTCTGGCACTTCTTGGAGTAGGGTCCAAGTCTCCGGGATGACGTTCGGTGAGAAGATCACGTTCCCGAAGGTTTCATTCCGTTTGGACTCCATTTGATATTCTGTTTCTTCGAAACACTGAAATAGGCAAAAAACAGCAATTCTGGGCTGGGCCTCCGGTTAATAGGTTAGTCCCAAAAGAAATATAAAAGTGGAAAATAAAGCCCAATATAGTCCAAAACAGTAGATAAAGTAGCATGGCGCAATAAAAAATTATATATACGTTGGAGACGTATCAGGCATCCCCAAGCTTAATTCCTGCTCGTCCTCAAGTAGGTAAATGATAAAAAGAGAATTTTTGATGCGGAGTGATACTTTGGCATAATTTCAATATAAATCTTCTTACTTGTGATATGAATATTCAGATCCGAAAGATTTAAGACAAAAGTTCATATTGACATAAAAATAATAACACTTCAAGCATACTAACTAAGCAATTATGTCATCTCAAAATAACATGGCCAAAGAAAGTTCATCCCTCCAAAATCATATGGTTAGGCTATGCTTCATTTTCGTCACACAAAGATGTCCCCAACTTCTATACCCCCGATGACAAGCCAAGCAATTGTTTCATACTCAAATAATCTCAAACTCTTTCAACCTTTACGCAATACATGAGCGCGAGTCATGGGTATAGCACTATGGGTGGAATAGAAATATGATGATGGGATTGTGTGGAGAAGACAAAAAAAGGAAAGTCTCATATAGACGAGGATAATCAACGGGCTATGGAGATGCCCATCAATTGATGTCAACATGAGGAGTAGGGATTGCCATGCAACGGATGCACTAGAGCTATAAGTATATGAAAGCTCTACAAAAGAAACTAAGTGGGTGTGCATCCAACTTGCTTGCTCACGAAGACGTAGGGCACTTTGAGGAAGCCCATCATTGGAATATACATGCCAAGTTCTATAATGAAAATTCCCACTAGTATATGAAAGTGACAAAATGAGAGACTCTCTATTATGAAGATCTTAGTGCTACTTTGAAGCACAATATATGAGACTCACTACATGAAGAACAAGGTGCTACTTTGAAGCACAATATATGAGATTCACTACATGAAGAACAAGGTGCTACTTTGAAGCACAAGTGTGGTAAAAGGATAGTAGCATTGTCCCTTCTCTCTTTTTCTCTCATTTTTTTATTATTATATTTTTTATTTGGGCCTTTTCTCTCTCTTTTTTTATGGCCTCTTTTTTTTCGTCCGGAGTATCATCCCGACTTATGGGGGAATCATAGTCTCCATCATCCTTTCCTCACTTGGGACAATGCTCTAATAATGATGATCATCACACCTTTATTTCTATTACAACTCAACAATTACAACTCGAAACTTAGAAAAAAATATGACTCTATATGAATGCCTCCGGCGGTGTACCGGGATGGTGCAACGAATCAAGAGTGACATGTATGGAAAATAATGCATGGTGGCTTTTCCACAAATACGATGTCAACTACATGATCATGCAATGGCAATATGACAAAAGTAATGTATGTCATAATAATGATGATGGAAGTTGCATGGCAATATATCTCGGAATGGCTATGGAAATTCCATGATAGGTAGGTATGGTGGCTGTTTTGAGGAAGATATAAGGAGGTTTATGTGTGAAAGAGCGTATCATATGACGGGGTTTGGATGCACCGTGAAGTTTGCACCAACTCTCAAGGTGAGAAAGGGCAATGCACGGCAGAAGAGGCTAGCAAGTCTTGGAAAGATAAAAGTGCGTATAATCCATGGCTCAACATTAGTCAAAAGAACTCATATACTTATTGCAAAAATTTAGAAGCCATCAAAAATCAAGTACTACGCACAATGCTCCTAGGGGATAGATTGGTAGGAAAAGACCATCGCCGTCCCGACCGCCACTCATAAGGATGCACAAGCCAGGTACACTTCATGTTTCAAATTTGTTACACAACTTTACCCATACATGCATGCTACGGGACTTGCAAACTTCAACACAAGTATTTCTCAAATTCAGAATTATCAACTAGCACGACTTTGATATTATTACATCCATATCTCAAAACAATTATTAAGCATTAAATTTATTTTAGTATTCAATTCACTCAAAAGAAAGTTTCACATATCTCGAACACCAAGTATATTAACATTAAGAAAATTACCATGCTATTAACGACTCTCAAAATGATCTAAGTGAAGCATGAGAGATCAAGTTTCTTTAAAACAAATCCACCACCGTGCTCTAAAAGATCTAAGTGAAGTACCGAGCAAAACTATCAAGCTCAAAAGATATAAGCTGAAGCACATAGAGTATTCTAACAAATTCCAAATCATGTATGGCTCTCTCAAAAGGTGTGTACAGCAAGGATGATTGTGGTAAACTAACAAGCAAAGACTCAAATAATACAAGACGCTCCAAGCAAAACACATATCATGTTGGTGAATAAAAATATAGCTCCAAGTAAATTACCGATGGAAGTAGGCGAAGAGGGATGCCTTCCGGGCATCCCCAAGCTTTGACTTTTGGTGTCCTTGGATTATCTTGGGGTGCCATGGTCATCCCCAAGCTTAGGCTCTTGCCACTCCTTGTTCCATAATCCATCAAAAGAATTCACCCAAAACTTGAAAACTTCACAATACAAAACTCAATAGAAATCTCGTGAGCTCCGTTAGAGAAAGAGAACAAAAGACTACTTTAAGTTACTGTAATGTACTCATTCTTTATTTATATTGGTGTTAAACCTACTGTATTCCAACTTCTCTATGGATTATAGACTATTTTACTAACCATAGATTCATCAAAATAAGCAAACAACACATGCAAAACAGAATCTGTCAAAAACAGAACAGTCTGTAGTAATATGTAACTAACGCAAACTTCTGGAACCCAAAAAATTCTACCAAAATTAGAGGACCTGGAGAATTTTTTTTATTGATCATAAGCAATTGGAATAACTATTTTATCACGTTCTGGTGATTTCTAACAATTCGGGCACTAAGCGCAAAGATTCTGGAAATTACAGCAAGATCAAATGACTATCTCCCAAGAAGATCTAATAGGTTTAACTTGGCACAAACACTAATTAAAAGATAAAACCACATCTAAACAGAGGCTAGATGGATTATTTATTCCTAAACAGAAGCAAAACAAAAACTAAAAATAAAATTGGGTAGCCTCCCAACAAAGCGCTATCATTTAACGCCCTAGCTAGGCATAAAAGCAAGGATAGATCTTGGTATTGCCATCTTTGGTAGGCAATCCATAAGTGGCTCTCATGATAGATTCATATGGTAATTTTATTTTATTTCTAGGAAAGTGTTCCATGCCCTTCTTTAAAGGGAATTGGAATCTAATATTTCCTTCCTTCATATCAATAATTGCACCAATCGTTCTAAGGAAAGGTCTACCAAGAATAATAGGACATGAAGGATTGCATCTATATCAAGAACGATAAAATCTACGGGCACATAATTCCTATTGCAAAAATAAGAACATCATTAAATCTTCCCATAGGCTTTTTAATACTGGAATCTGCAAGATGCAAGTTTAGAGAGCAATCATCAAAATCACGGAAATCTAGCAAATCACATAAAGTTTTGGGAATAGTAGAGACACTAGCACCCAAATCACACAAAGCATGAAACTCATAATTTTTAATTTTAATTTTGATAGTAGGATCCCATTCATCATGGAGTTTCCTAGGATAGAAACTTTCAACTCAAGCTTTTCTTCATAAGATTGCATCAAGGCATCAACAATGTGTTCGGTAAAAGCCTTATTTTGACTATAAGCATGAGGAGAATTTAGCACGGATTGCAACAAGGGAATACAATCAATTAAAGAGAAATTTTCATAATTAAATTCCTTGAGATCCAAATTAGTGGGTTTAGCAATATCTCGATTTTTATTTCTTTCAATCCCACTCTTATCAATTTCATCATCAAGATCTAAAAACTCAGAATTCTTAGAACGCCTTCTAGGTAAAGGAAGATCATAATCAGTTTCATCAAGATTCATATGGCAAAACAAAGATTTAATAGGGGACACATCTATAACTTTCAGATCTTCATCTTGATTTTCATAGGAATTAGAAGAACACGCTTTAATAAAGGCATCTTTGGAAGCACGCATCCTAGCGGTTCTTTCTTTGCACTAATCAATGGAAATTCTCCTAGCTTTGAGAGACTCATTGATATCATGCTTAGGAGGAATGGATCTAAGCTTTAAAGAATCAATCTTGAGAGAAATTCTATCAATGTTCCTAGCCAAATAATCAACTTTAAGCAATTTCTCTTCAAGCAAAGCATTAAAATTCTTTTGTGAATTCATAAACTCTTTAACACTACTCTCAAATTCAGAGGGCATCTTATTAAAATTTCCATAAGAGTTGTTGTAGGAATTTCCATAATTATTAGAAGGATTACTAGGATAAGGCCTAGGATTAAAATTCCCTCTGTAAGCGTTGTTACCAAAATTATTCCTACCAACAAAATTCACATCCACAGATTCATTATTATTCTCAATCAAGGTAGACAAAGGCATATCATTAGGATCAGAAGAAACACTCTTAGTAAAATAATTTCATAAGTTCATCCATCTTTCCACTCAAAACATTGATTTCTTCTATAGCATGCACTTTTTTATTAGTAGATCTTTCAGTATGCATTGAGAATAATTAACCATAATATTATCTAGGAGTTTAGTAGCATCTCCTAAAGTGATTTCCATGAAAGTGCCTCCCGCGGCCGAATCTAAAAGATTTCTAGAAGCAAAATTCAATCCAGCATAATTTTTTTGTATAATCATCCACAAGTTCAAACCATGAGTAGGACAATTACGTATCATTAATTTCATTCTCTCCCAAGCTTGTGCCACATGTTAATGATTGAGTTGCTTAAAATTCATAATATCGTTCCTAAGAGAGATAATCTTAGCGAGAGGAAAATATTTAGAGATAAAAGCATCTTTGCTCTTGTTCCAAGAATCAATACTATTTTTAGGCAAAGATGAAAACCACGCTTTAGCACGATCTCTAAGCGAAAAAGGAAATAGCTTCAATTTAACGACATCATTATCGAAATCTTTTTTCTTTTGCATATCACATAAATCAACGAAGCTGTTCAGATGAGTAGCGGCGTCTTCACTCGGAAGGCCGGCGAATTGATCTTTCATAACAAGATTCAACAAAGCAGTATTGATTTCACAAGATTCAGTATTGGCAAGAGGAGCAATCGGAGTGCTAAGGAAATCATTATTATTGGTATTGGTGAAGTCACACAATTTGGTAGCATCTTGAGCCATTGCGACGAACAAGCAAACTAACACACGAGCAAACAAAGGGCAAAGGAAAAGGCAATGTAAAGAGAGGAGGAGATTGGGAAAGAGAGGGCAAATAAAACGGCAAGGGTGAAGTGGGGGAGAGGAAAAAGAGAGGCAAATGGCAAATAATGTAATGCGAGAGATAGAGATTGTGATGGGTACTTGGTATGTTGACTTTTATGTAGACCTCCCCAAAGAATAAATAAGAAGAAATCCTTCTTGCTACGTCTTGAGCTTGCGTTGGTTTCCCCCGAAGAAGAGAGGATGATGCAGCACAATAGCGTAAGTATTTCCCTCAGTTTTTGAGAACCAAGGTATCAATCCAGTAGGAGGCCACACGCAAGTCCCTCGTACATGCACAAAACGATAGCTACTCGCAACCAACACGATTAGGGGTTGTCAATCCCTTCACGGTCACTTACGAGAGTGAGATCTGATAGAGATAATATTTTTGGTATAAATATGCAAAGTAAAAAGTAAAAGCAAAGCAAGTAAATAAAGTCATGGAGATTGATATGATGAGAATAGACCCAGGGGCCATAGGTTTCACTAGTGGCTTCTCTCAAGAGCATAGATATTCTACGGTGGGTGAACAAATTACTGTTGAGCAATTGATAGAATTGAGCATAGTTATGAGGTTATCTAGGTATGATCATGTACATAGGCATCACGTCTGAGAGAAGTAGACCGAAACGATTCTGCATCTACTACTATTACTCCACTCATCGACCACTATCCAGCATGCATCTAGAGTATTAAGTTAAAAACAGAGTAACGCCTTAAGCAAGATGACATGATGTAGAGGAATAAATTCATGCAATATGATAAATACCCCATCTTGTTATCCTCGATGGCAACAATACAATACGTGCCTTGCAACCCTTTACATCACTAGGTAAGGACACCGCAAGATTGAACCCAAAGCTAAGCACTTCTCCCATTGCAAGAACTACCAATCTAGTTGGCCAAACCAAACGGATAATTCAAGAGACTTGCAAAGATAACTCAATCATACATAAAAGAATTCAGAGAAGATTCAAATATTATCCATAGATAAGCTGGATCATAAACCCACAGTTCATCGATCTCAACAAACACACCGCAAAAAAGAAGATTACATCGAATAGATCTCCACGAGAGAGGGTGAGAACATTGTATTGAGATCCAAAAAGAGAGAAGAAGCCATCTAGCTAATAGCTATGGACCCGAAGGTCTAAAGTAAACTACTCACACTTCATCGGAGGGGCTATGGTGTTGATGTAGAAGCCCTCCGTGGTGGATGCCCCCTCCGGCGGAGCTCCGGAACAGGCCCCAAGATGGGATCTCGTGGATACAGGAAGGTACGACAGTGGAATTAGGTTTTTGGCTCTCCTTCTGACCGTTTGGGGATACGTAGATATATATAGGAGGAAGGAGTACGTCGGTGGAGCGTCAGGGAGCCCACGAGGTAGGGGGCGCGCCCTCCACCCCCGTGACCACCTCTGGCACTTCTTGGAGTAGGGTCCAAGTCTCCGGGATCACGTTCGGTGAGAAGATCACGTTCCCGAAGGTTTCATTCCGTTTGGACTCCATTTGATATTCCGTTTCTTCGAAACACTGAAATAGGCAAAAAACAGCAATTCTGGGCTGGGCCTCCGGTAATAGGTTAGTCCCAAAAGAAATATAAAAGTGGAAAATAAAGCCCAATATAGTCCAAAACAGTAGATAAAGTAGCATGGCACAATAAAAAATTATAGATACGTTGGAGACGTATCAGGCATCCCCAAGCTTAATTCCTGCTCGTCCTCGAGTAGGTAAATGATAAAAAGAGAATTTTTGATGCGGAGTGATACTTTGGCATAATTTCAATATAAATCTTCTTACTTGTGATATGAATATTCAGATCCGAAAGATTTAAGACAAAAGTTCATATTGACATAAAAATAATAATACTTCAAGCATACTAACTAAGCAATTATGTCATCTCAAAATAACATGGCCAAAGAAAGTTCATCCCTACAAAATCATATGGTTAGGCTATGCTTCATTTTCGTCACACAAAGATGTCCCCAACTTCTATACCCCCGATAACAAGTCAAGCAATTGTTTCATACTCAAATAATCTCAAACTCTTTCAACCTTTACGCAATACATGAGCGCGAGCCATGGGTATAGCACTATGGGTGGAATAGAAATATGATGATGGGATTGTGTGGAGAAGACAAAAAAAGGAAAGTCTCATATAGACGAGGATAATCAACGGGCTATGGAGATGCCCATCAATTGATGTCAACATGAGGAGTAGGGATTGCCATGCAACGGATGCACTAGAGCTATAAGTATATGAAAGCTCTACAAAAGAAACTAAGTGGGTGTGCATCCAACTTGCTTGCTCACGAAGACTTAGGGCACTTTGAGGAAGCCCATCATTGGAATATACAAGCCAAGTTCTATAATGAAAATTCCCACTAGTATATGAAAGTGACAAAATGAGAGACTCTCTATTATGAAGATCTTAGTGCTACTTTGAAGCACAATATATGAGACTCACTACATGAAGAACAAGGTGCTACTTTGAAGCACAATATATGAGATTCACTACATGAAGAACAAGGTGCTACTTTGAAGCACAAGTGTGGTAAAAGGATAGTAGCATTGTCCCTTCTCTCTTTTTCTCTCATTTTTTTATTATTTTTTTGGGCCTTTTCTCTCTCTTTTTTATGGCCTCTTTTTTTCGTCCAGAGTCTCATCCCGACTTATGGGGGAATCATAGTCTCCATCATCCTTTCCTCACTTGGGACAATGCTCTAATAATGATGATCATCACACCTTTATTTCTATTACAACTCAACAATTACAACTCGAAACTTAGAAAAAAATATGACTCTATATGAATGCCTCCGTGATGTACGGGATGGTGCAACGAATCAATAGTGACATGTATGGAAAATAATGCATGGTGGCTTTTCCACAAATACGATGTCAACTACATGATCATGCAATTGCAATATGACAAAAGTAATGTATGTCATAATAATGATGATGGAAGTTGCATGGCAATATATCTCGGAATGGCTATGGAAATTCCATGATAGGTAGGTATGGTGGCTGTTTTGAGGAAGATATAAGGAGGTTTATGTGTGAAAGAGCGTATCATATGACGGGTTTGGATGCACCGTGAAGTTTGCACCAACTCTCAAGGTGAGAAAGGGAAATGCAGTACCGAAGAGGCTAGCAAGTGCGGAAAGATAAAAGTGCGTATAATCCATGGCTCAACATTAGTCAAAAGAACTCATATACTTTTTGAAAAAATTTAGAAGCCATCAAAAATCAAGTACTACGCACAATTCTCCTAGGGGGATAGATTGGTAGGAAAAGACCATCGCTCGTCCCCGACCGCCACTCATAAGGATGCACAAGCCAGGTACACTTCATGTTTCAAATTTGTTACACAACTTTACCCATACATGCATGCTACGGGACTTGCAAACTTCAACACAAGTATTTCTCAAATTCAGAATTATCAACTAGCACGACTTTGATATTATTACATCCATATCTCAAAACAATTATTAAGCATTAAATTTATCTTAGTATTCAATTCACTCAAAAGAAAGTTTCACATATCTCGAACACCAAGTATATTAACATTAAGAAAATTACCATGCTATTAACGACTCTCAAAATGATCTAAGTGAAGCATGAGAGATCAAGTTTCTTTAAAACAAATCCACCACCGTGCTCTAAAAGATCTAAGTGAAGTACCAGAGCAAAACTATCAAGCTCAAAAGATATAAGTGAAGCACATAGAGTATTCTAACAAATTCCAAATCATGTATGGCTCTCTCAAAAGGTGTGTACAGCAAGGATGATTGTGGTAAACTAACAAGCAAAGACTCAAATAATACAAGACGCTCCAAGCAAAACACATATCATGTTGGTGAATAAAAATATAGCTCCAAGTAAATTACCGATGGAAGTAGGCGAAAGAGGGATGCCTTCCGGCATCCCCAAGCTTTGACTTTTGGTGTCCTTGGATTATCTTGGGGTGCCATGGTCATCCCCAAGCTTAGGCCCTTGCCACTCCTTGTTCCATAATCCATCAAAAGAATTCACCCAAAACTTGAAAACTTCACAATACAAAACTCAATAGAAATCTCGTGAGCTCCGTTAGAGAAAGAGAACAAAAGACTACTTTAAGTTACTGTAATGTACTCATTCTTTATTTATATTGGTGTTAAACCTACTGTATTCCAACTTCTCTATGGATTATAAACTATTTTACTAACCATAGATTCATCAAAATAAGCAAACAACACACATAAAACAGAATCATCAAAAAGCAGAGCGATGCAGTAGTAATATGTAACTAACGCAAACTTCTGGAACCCAAAAAATTCTACCAAAATTAGAGGACCTGGATAATTTTTTTTTATTGATCATCAGCAATTGGAATAACTATTTTATCACGTTCTGGTGATTTCTAACAATTCGGGCACTAAGCGCAAAGATTCTGGAAATTACAGCAAGATCAAATGACTATCTCCCAAGAAGATCTAATAGGTTTAACTTGGCACAAACACTAATTAAAAGATAAAACCACATCTAAACAGAGGCTAGATGGATTATTTATTCCTAAACAGAAGCAAAAACAAAAACTAAAAATAAAATTGGGTAGCCTCCCAACAAAGCGCTATCGTTTAACGCCCTAGCTAGGCATAAAAGCAAGGATAGATCTTGGTATTGCCATCTTTGGTAGGCAATCCATAAGTGGCTCTCATGATAGATTCATATGGTAATTTTATTTTATTTCTAGGAAAGTGTTCCATGCCCTTCTTTAAAGGGAATTGGATCTAATATTTCCTTCCTTCATATCAATAATTGCACCAATCGTTCTAAGGAAAGGTCTACCAAGAATAATAGGACATGAAGGATTGCATCTATATCAAGAACGATAAAATCTACGGGCACATAATTCCTATTGCAAAAATAAGAACATCATTAAATCTTCCCATAGGATTTTTAATACTGGAATCCGCAAGATGCAAGTTTAGAGAGCAATCATCAAAATCACGGAAATCTAGCAAATCACATAAAGTTTTGGGAATAGTAGAGACACTAGCACCCAAATCACACAAAGCATGAAACTCATAATTTTTAATTTTAATTTTGATAGTAGGATCCCATTCATCATGGAGTTTCCTAGGGATAGAAACTTTCAACTCAAGCTTTTCTTCATAAGATTGCATCAAGGCATCAACAATGTGTTCGGTAAAAGCCTTATTTTGACTATAAGCATGAGGAGAATTTAGCACGGATTGCAACAAGGGAATACAATCAATTAAAGAGCAATTTTCATAATTAAATTCTTTGAGATCCAAATTAGTGGGTTTAGCAATATCTCGATTTTATTTCTTTCAATCCCACTTTTATCAATTTCATCATCAAGATCTAAAAACTCAGAATTCTTAGAACGCCTTCTAGGTAAAGGAAGATCATAATCAGTTTCATCAAGATTCATATGGCAAAACAAAGATTTAATAGGGGACACATCTATAACTTTCAGATCTTCATCTTGATTTTCATAGGAATTAGAAGAACACGCTTTAATAAAGGCATCTTTGGAAGCACGCATCCTAGCGGTTCTTTCTTTGCACTCATCAATGGAAATTCTCATAGCTTTGAGAGACTCATTTATATCATGCTTAGGAGGAATGGATCTAAGCTTTAAAGAATCAATCTTGAGAGAAATTCTATCAACGTTCCTAGCCAAATAATCAACTTTAAGCAATTTCTCTTCAAGCAAAGCATTAAAATTCTTTTGTGAATTCATAAACTCTTTAACACTACTCTCAAATTAAGAGGGCATCTTATTAAAATTTCCATAAGAGTTGTTGTAGGAATTTCCATAATTATTAGAAGGATTACTAGGATAAGGCCTAGGATTAAAATTCCCTCTGTAAGCGTTGTTACCAAAATTATTCCTACCAACAAAATTCACATCCACAGATTCATTATTATTCTCAATCAAGGTAGACAAAGGATATCATTAGGATCAGAAGAAACACTCTTAGTAAATAATTTCATAAGTTCATCCATCTTTCCACTCAAAACATTGATTTCTTCTATAGCATGCACTTTTTTATTAGTAGATCTTTCAGTATGCATTGAGAATAATTAACCATAATATTATCTAGGAGTTTAGTAGCATCTCCTAAAGTGATTTCCATGAAAGTGCCTCCATGGCGAATCTAAAAAGATTTCTAGAAGCAAAATTCAATCCAGCATAATTTTCTTGTATAATCATCCACAAGTTCAAACCATGAGTAGGACAATTACGTATCATTAATTTCATCCTCTCCCAAGCTTGTGCCACATGTTCATGATTGAGTTGCTTAAAATTCATAATATCGTTCCTAAGAGAGATAATCTTAGCGAGAGGAAAATATTTAGAGATAAAAGCATCTTTGCTCTTGTTCCAATAATCAATACTATTTTTAGGCAAAGATGAAAACCACGCTTTAGCATGATCTCTAAGTGAAAAAGGAAATAGCTTCAATTTAACGACATCATTATCGACATCTTTTTTCTTTTGCATATCACATAAATCAACGAAGCTATTCAGATGAGTAGCGGCGTCTTCACTCGGAAGGCCGGCGAATTGATCTTTCATAACAAGATTCAACAAAGCAGTATTGATTTCACAAGATTCAGTATTAGCAAGAGGAGCAATCGGAGTGCTAAGGAAATCATTATTATTGGTATTGGTGAAGTCACACAATTTGGTAGCATCTTGAGCCATTGCGACGAACAAGCAAACTAACACGAGCAAACAAAGGGCAAAGGAAAAGGCAATGTAAAGAGAGGAGGAGATTGGGAAAGAGAGGGCAAATAAAACGGCAAGGGTGAAGTGGGGGAGAGGAAAAAGAGAGGCAAATGGCAAATAATGTAATGCGAGAGATAGAGATTGTGATGGGTACTTGGTATGTTGACTTTTGCGTAGACCTCCCCAGCAACAGCGCAAGAAATCCTTCTTGCTACGTCTTGAGCTTGCGTTGGTTTCCCCCGAAGAAGAGAGGATGATGCAGCACAATAGCGTAAGTATTTCCCTCAGTTTTTGAGAACCAAGGTATCAATCCAGTAGGAGGCCACACGCAAGTCCCTCGTACATGCACAAAACGATAGCTACTCGCAACCAACGCGATTAGGGGTTGTCAATCCCTTCACGGTCACTTACGAGAGTGAGATCTGATAGAGATAATATTTTTGGTATAAATATGCAAAGTAAAAAGTAAAAGCAAAGCAAGTAAATAAAGTCATGGAGATTGATATGATGAGAATAGACCCAGGGGCCATAGGTTTCACTAGTGGCTTCTCTCAAGAGCATAGATATTCTACGGTGGGTGAACAAATTACTGTTGAGCAATTGATAGAATTGAGCATAGTTATGAGGTTATCTAGGTAAGATCATGTACATAGGCATCACGTCTGAGACAAGTAGATCGAAACGATTACGCATCTACTACTATTACTCCACTCATCGAACACTATCCAAAGCATGCATCTAGAGTATTAAGTTAAAAAGCAGTAACGCCTTAAGCAAGATGACATGATGTAGAGGAATAAATTCATGCAATATGATAAATACCCCATCTTGTTATCCTCGATGGCAACAATACAATACGTGCCTTGCAACCCTTTACATCACTAGGTAAGGACACCGCAAGATTGAACCCAAAGCTAAGCACTTCTCCCATTGCAAGAACTACCAATCTAGTTGGCCAAACCAAGCGGATAATTCGAAGAGACTTGCAAAGATAACTCAATCATACATAAAAGAATTCAGAGAAGATTCAAATATTATCCATAGATAAGCTGGATCATAAACCCACAATTCATCGATCTCAACAAACACACCGCAAAAAGAAAATTACATCGAATAGATCTCCACGAGAGAGGGTGAGAACATTGTATTGAGATCCAAAAAGAGAGAAGAAGCCATCTAGCTAATAGCTATGGACCCAAAGGTCTGAAGTAAACTACTCACACTTCATCGGAGGGGCTATGGTGTTGATGTAGAAGCCCTCCGTGGTGGATGCCCCCTCCGTGAGCCTCTAACAGGCCCCAAGATGGGATCTCGTGGATACAGGAAAGATGCAGCAGTGGAATTAGGTTTTGGCTCTCCTTGACCGTTTGGGGATACGTAGATATATATAGGAGGAAGAATGCGTCGGTGGGCGTCGAGGAGCCCACGAGGTAGGGCGCGCCCTCCACCCCGTGACCACCTCTGGCACTTCTTGCAGTAGGGTCCAAGTCTCCGGGATCACGTTCGGTGAGAAGATCACGTTCGAAGGTTTCATTCCGTTTGGACTCCATTTGATATTCCGTTTCTTGAAACACTGAAATAGGCAAAAACAAGCAATTTCGGGGCCTCCGGTTAATAGGTTAGTCCCAAAAGAAATATAAAAGTGGAAAATAAAGCCCAATATAGTCCAAAACAGTAGATAAAGTAGCATGGCGCAATAAAAATTATAGATACGTTGGAGGCGTATCAGGCATCCCCAAGCTTAATTCCTGCTCGTCCTCGAGTAGGTAAATGATAAAAAGAGAATTTTTGATGCGGAGTGATACTTTGGCATAATTTCAATATAAATCTTCTTACTTGTGATATGAATATTCAGATCCGAAAGATTTAAGACAAAAGTTCATATTGACATAAAAATAATAATACTTCAAGCATACTAACTAAGCAATTATGTCATCTCAAAATAACATGGCCAAAGAAAGTTCATCCCTACAAAATCATATGGTTAGGCTATGCTTCATTTTCGTCACACAAAGATGTCCCCAACTTCTATACCCCCGATGACAAGCCAAGCAATTGTTTCATACTCAAATAATCTCAAACTCTTTCAACCTTTACGCAATACATGAGCGCGAGCCATGGGTATAGCACTATGGGTGGAATAGAAATATGATGATGGGATTGTGTGGAGAAGACAAAAAAAGGAAAGTCTCATATAGACGAGGATAATCAACGGGCTATGGAGATGCCCATAAATTGATGTCAACATGAGGAGTAGGGATTGCCATGCAACGGATGCACTAGAGCTATAAGTATATGAAAGCTCTACAAAAGAAACTAAGTGGGTGTGCATCCAACTTGCTTGCTCACGAAGACGTAGGGTACTTTGAGGAAGCCCATCATTGGAATATACAAGCCAAGTTCTATAATGAAAATTCCCACTAGTATATGAAAGTGACAAAATGAGAGACTCTCTATTATGAAGATCTTAGTGCTACTTTGAAGCACAATATATGAGACTCACTACATGAAGAACAAGGTGCTACTTTGAAGCACAATATATGAGATTCACTACATGAAGAACAAGGTGCTACTTTGAAGCACAAGTGTGGTAAAAGGATAGTAGCATTGTCGCTTCTCTCTTTTTCTCTCATTTTTTATTATTATATTTTTTATTTGGGCCTTTTCTCTCTCTTTTTGATGGCCTCTTTTTTTTTACGTCCGAGTCTCATCCCGACTTATGGGGAATCATAGTCTCCATCATCCTTTCCTCACTTGGGACAATGCTCTAATAATGATGATCATCACACCTTTATTTCTATTACAACTCAACAATTACAACTCGAAACTTAGAAAAAAATATGACTCTATATGAATGCCTCCGGCGGTGTACCGGGATGGTGCAACGAATCAAGAGTGACATGTATGGAAAATAATGCATGGTGGCTTTTCCACAAATACGATGTCAACTACATGATCATGCAATTGCAATATGACAAAAGTAATGTATGTCATAATAATGATGATGGAAGTTGCATGGCAATATATCTCGGAATGGCTATGGAAATTCCATGATAGGTAGGTATGGTGGCTGTTTTGAGGAAGATATAAGGAGGTTTATGTGTGAAAGAGCGTATCATATGACGGGGTTTGGATGCACCGGCGAAGTTTGCACCAACTCTCAAGGTGAGAAAGGGAAATGCACGGTACCGAAGAGGCTAGCAAGTGCGGAAAGATAAAAGTGCGTATAATCCATGGCTCAACATTAGTCAAAAGAACTCATATACTTTTTGAAAAAATTTAGAAGCCATCAAAAATCAAGTACTACGCACAATTCTCCTAGGGGGATAGATTGGTAGGAAAAGACCATCGCTCGTCCCCGACCGCCACTCATAAGGATGCACAAGCCAGGTACACTTCATGTTTCAAATTTGTTACACAACTTTACCCATACATGCATGCTACGGGACTTGCAAACTTCAACACAAGTATTTCTCAAATTCAGAATTATCAACTAGCACGACTTTGATATTATTACATCCATATCTCAAAACAATTATTAAGCATTAAATTTATCTTAGTATTCAATTCACTCAAAAGAAAGTTTCACATATCTCGAACACCAAGTATATTAACATTAAGAAAATTACCATGCTATTAACGACTCTCAAAATGATCTAAGTGAAGCATGAGAGATCAAGTTTCTTTAAAACAAATCCACCACCGTGCTCTAAAAGATCTAAGTGAAGTACCAGAGCAAAACTATCAAGCTCAAAAGATATAAGTGAAGCACATAGAGTATTCTAACAAATTCCAAATCATGTATGGCTCTCTCAAAAGGTGTGTACAGCAAGGATGATTGTGGTAAACTAACAAGCAAAGACTCAAATAATACAAGACGCTCCAAGCAAAACACATATCATGTTGGTGAATAAAAATATAGCTCCAAGTAAATTACCGATGGAAGTAGCCGAAAGAGGGGATGCCTTCCGGCATCCCCAAGCTTTGACTTTTTGGTGTCCTTGGATTATCTTGGGGGTGCCATGGTCATCCCCAAGCTTAGGCCCTTGCCACTCCTTGTTCCATAATCCATCAAAAGAATTCACCCAAAACTTGAAAACTTCACAATACAAAACTCAATAGAAATCTCGTGAGCTCCGTTAGAGAAAGAGAACAAAAGACTACTTTAAGTTACTGTAATGTACTCATTCTTTATTTATATTGGTGTTAAACCTACTGTATTCCAACTTCTCTATGGATTATAAACTATTTTACTAACCATAGATTCATCAAAATAAGCAAACAACACACGCAAAACAGAATCTGTCAAAAACAGAACAGTCTGTAGTAATATGTAACTAACGCAAACTTCTGGAACCCAAAAAATTCTACCAAAATTAGAGGACCTGGATAATTTTTTTTATTGATCATCAGCAATTGGAATAACTATTTTATCACGTTCTGGTGATTTCTAACAATTCGGGCACTAAGCGCAAAGATTCTGGAAATTACAGCAAGATCAAATGACTATCTCCCAAGAAGATCTAATAGGTTTAACTTGGCACAAACACTAATTAAAAGATAAAACCACATCTAAACAGAGGCTAGATGGATTATTTATTCCTAAACAGAAGCAAAACAAAAACTAAAAATAAAATTGGGTAGCCTCCCAACAAAGCGCTATCGTTTAACGCCCTAGCTAGGCATAAAAGCTAGGATAGATCTTGGTATTGCCATCTTTGGTAGGCAATCCATAAGTGGCTCTCATGATAGATTCATATGGTAATTTTATTTTATTTCTAGGAAAGTGTTCCATGCCCTTATTTAAAGGGAATTGGAATCTAATATTTCCTTCCTTCATATCAATAATTGCACCAATCGTTCTAAGGAAAGGTCTACCAAGAATAATAGGACATGAAGGATTGCATCTATATCAAGAACGATAAAATCTACGGGCACATAATTCCTATTGCAAAAATAAGAACATCATTAAATCTTCCCATAGGATTTTTAATACTGGAATCCGCAAGATGCAAGTTTAGAGAGCAATCATCAAAATCACGGAAATCTAGCAAATCACATAAAGTTTTGGGAATAGTAGAGACACTAGCACCCAAATCACACAAAGCATGAAACTCATAATTTTTAATTTTAATTTTGATAGTAGGATCCCATTCATCATGGAGTTTCCTAGGGATAGAAACTTTCAACTCAAGCTTTTCTTCATAAGATTGCATCAAGGCATCAACAATGTGTTCGGTAAAAGCCTTATTTTGACTATAAGCATGAGGAGAATTTAGCACGGATTGCAACAATGGAATACAATCAATTAAAGAGCAATTTTCATAATTAAATTCTTTGAGATCCAAATTAGTGGGTTTAGCAATATCTCGATTTTTATTTCTTTCAATCCCACTTTTATCAATTTCATCATCAAGATCTAAAAACTCGAGAATTCTTAGAACGCCTTCTAGGTAAAGGAAGATCATAATCAGTTTCATCAAGATTCATATGGCAAAACAAAGATTTAATAGGGGACACATCTATAACTTTCAGATCTTCATCTTGATTTTCATAGGAATTAGAAGAACACGCTTTAATAAAGGCATCTTTGGAAGCACGCATCCTAAGCGGTTCTTTCTTTGCACTCATCAATGGAAATTCTCATAGCTTTGAGAGACTCATTGATATCATGCTTAGGAGGAATGGATCTAAGCTTTAAAGAATCAATCTTGAGAGAAATTCTATCAACGTTCCTAGCCAAATAATCAACTTTAAGCAATTTCTCTTCAAGCAAAGCATTAAAATTCTTTTGTGAATTCATAAACTCTTTAACACTACTCTCAAATTAAGAGGGCATCTTATTAAAATTTCCATAAGAGTTGTTGTAGGAATTTCCATAATTATTAGAAGGATTACTAGGATAAGGCCTAGGATTAAAATTCCCTCTGTAAGCGTTGTTACCAAAATTATTCCTACCAACAAAATTCACATCCACAGATTCATTATTATTCTCAATCAAGGTAGACAAAGGCATATCATTAGGATCAGAAGAAACACTCTTAGTAAATAATTTCATAAGTTCATCCATCTTTCCACTCAAAACATTGATTTCTTCTATAGCATGCACTTTTTATTAGTAGATCTTTCAAGTATGCATTGAGAATAATTAACCATAATATTATCTAGGAGTTTAGTAGCATCTCCTAAAGTGATTTCCATGAAAGTGCCTCCATGCCGAATCTAAAAGATTTCTAGAAGCAAAATTCAATCCAGCATAATTTTCTTGTATAATCATCCACAAGTTCAAACCATGAGTAGGACAATTACGTATCATTAATTTCATCCTCTCCCAAGCTTGTGCCACATGTTCATGATTGAGTTGCTTAAAATTCATAATATCGTTCCTAAGAGAGATAATCTTAGCGAGAGGAAAATATTTAGAGATAAAAGCATCTTTGCTCTTGTTCCAATAATCAATACTATTTTTAGGCAAAGATGAAAACCACGCTTTAGCATGATCTCTAAGTGAAAAAGGAAATAGCTTCAATTTAACGACATCATTATCGACATCTTTTTTCTTTTGCATATCACATAAATCAACGAAGCTATTCAGATGAGTAGCGGCGTCTTCACCGGAAGGCGGCGAATTGATATTTCATAACAAGATTCAACAAAGCAGTATTGATTTCACAAGATTCAGTATTAGCAAGAGGAGCAATCGAGTGCTAAGGAAATCATTATTATTGGTATTGGTGAAGTCACACAATTTGGTAGCATCTTGAGCCATTGCGACGAACAAGCAAACTAACACGAGCAAACAAAGGGCAAAGGAAAAGGCAATGTAAAGAGAGGAGGAGATTGGGAAAGAGAGGGCAAATAAAAGCGGCAAGGGTGAAGTGGGGAGAGGAAAAGAGAGGCAAATGGCAAATAATGTAATGCGAGAGATAGAGATTGTGATGGGTACTTGGTATGTTGACTTTTGCGTAGACCTCCCCAAAGAATAAATAAGAAATCCTTCTTGCTACGTCTTGAGCTTCGTTGGTTTCCCCGAAGAAGAGAGGATGATGCAGCACAATAGCGTAAGTATTTCCCTCAGTTTTTGAGAACCAAGGTATCAATCCAAAGAGGAGGCCACACGCAAGTCCCTCGTACATGCACAAAACGATAGCTACTCGCAACCAACGCGATTAGGGGTTGTCAATCCCTTCACGGTCACTTAAGATAGTGAGATCTGATAGAGATAATATTTTTGGTATAAATATGCAAAGTAAAAAGTAAAAGCAAAGCAAGTAAATAAAGTCATGGAGATTGATATGATGAGAATAGACCCAGGGGCCATAGGTTTCACTAGTGGCTTCTCTCAAGAGCATAGATATTCTACGGTGGGTGAACAAATTACTGTTGAGCAATTGATAGAATTGAGCATAGTTATGAGGTTATCTAGGTAAGATCATGTACATAGGCATCACGTCTGAGACAAGTAGATCGAAACGATTCTGCATCTACTACTATTACTCCACTCATCGACCACTATCCAGCATGCATCTAGAGTATTAAGTTAAAAACAGAGTAACGCCTTAAGCAAGATGACATGATGAGGAGGAATAAATTCATGCAATATGATAAATACCCCATCTTGTTATCCTCGATGGCAACAATACAATACGTGCCTTGCAACCCTTTACATCACTAGGTAAGGACACACCGCAAGATTGAACCCAAAGCTAAGCACTTCTCCCATTGCAAGAACTACCAATCTAGTTGGCCAAACCAAAGCGGATAATTCAAGAGACTTGCAAAGATAACTCAATCATACATAAAAGAATTCAGAGAAGATTCAAATATTATCCATAGATAAGCTGGATCATAAACCCACAATTCATCGATCTCAACAAACACACCGCAAAAAGAAGATTACATCGAATAGATCTCCACGAGAGAGGGTGAGAACATTGTATTGAGATCCAAAAAGAGAGAAGAAGCCATCTAGCTAATAGCTATGGACCCAAAGGTCTGAAGTAAACTACTCACACTTCATCGGAGGGGCTATGGTGTTGATGTAGAAGCCCTCCGTGGTGGATGCCCCCCCCTCGTGAACTCGGAACAGGCCCCAAGATGGGATCTCGTGGATCTGAGGAAGATGCACGCGGTGGAATTAGGTTTTGGCTCTCCTTGACCGTTTGGGGATCGTAGATATATATAGGAGGAAGAATGCGTCGGTGGAGCGTCAGGGAGCCCACGAGGTAGGGGGCGCGCCCTCCACCCTCGTGACCGCCTCTGGCACTTCTTGGAGTAGGGTCCAAGTCTCCGGGATCACGTTCGGTGAGAAGATCACGTTCCCGAAGGTTTCATTCCGTTTGGACTCCATTTGATATTCCGTTTCTTCGAAACACTGAAATAGGCAAAAAACAGCAATTACAGGCTGGGCCTCCGGTTAATAGGTTAGTCCCAAAAGAAATATAAAAGTGGAAAATAAAGCCCAATATAGTCCAAAACAGTAGATAAAGTAGCATGGCGCAATAAAAAATTATAGATACGTTGGAGACGTATCAGGCATCCCCAAGCTTAATTCCTGCTCGTCCTCGAGTAGGTAAATGATAAAAAGAGAATTTTTGATGCGGAGTGATACTTTGGCATAATTTCAATATAAATCTTCTTACTTGTGATATGAATATTCAGATCCGAAAGATTTAAGACAAAAGTTCATATTGACATAAAAATAATAATACTTCAAGCATACTAACTAAGCAATTATGTCATCTCAAAATAACATGGCCAAAGAAAGTTCATCCCTACAAAATCATATGGTTAGGCTATGCTTCATTTTCGTCACACAAAGATGTCCCCAACTTCTATACCCCGATGACAAGCCAAGCAATTGTTTCATACTCAAATAATCTCAAACTCTTTCAACCTTTCATAATACATGGCCTTGAGCCATGGGTATAGCACTATGGGTGGAATAGAAATATGATGATGGGATTGTGTGGAGAAGACAAAAAAGGAAAGTCTCATATAGGCGAGGATAATCAACGGGCTATGGAGATGCCCATAAATTGATGTCAACATGAGGAGTAGGGATTGCCATGCAACGGATGCACTAGAGCTATAAGTATATGAAAGCTCTACAAAAGAAACTAAGTGGGTGTGCATCCAACTTGCTTGCTCACGAAGACGTAGGGTACTTTGAGGAAGCCCATCATTGGAATATACAAGCCAAGTTCTATAATGAAAATTCCCACTAGTATATGAAAGTGATAAAATGAGAGACTCTCTATTATGAAGATCTTAGTGCTACTTTGAAGCACAATATATGAGACTCACTACATGAAGAACAAGGTGCTACTTTGAAGCACAATATATGAGATTCACTACATGAAGAACAAGGTGCTACTTTGAAGCACAAGTGTGGTAAAAGGATAGTAGCATTGTCCCTTCTCTCTTTTTCTCTCATTTTTTTATTATTATATTTTTTATTTGGGCCTTTTCTCTCTCTTTTTTGATGGCCTCTTTTTTTTCGTCCGGAGTCTCATCCCGACTTATGGGGGAATCATAGTCTCCATCATCCTTTCCTCACTTGGGACAATGCTCTAATAATGATGATCATCACACCTTTATTTCTATTACAACTCAACAATTACAACTCGAAACTTAGAAAAAAATATGACTCTATATGAATGCCTCCGTGATGTCTTAGGGATGGTGCAACGAATCAAGAGTGACATGTATGGAAAATAATGCATGGTGGCTTTTCCACAAATACGATGTCAACTACATGATCATGCAATTGCAATATGACAAAAGTAATGTATGTCATAATAATGATGATGGAAGTTGCATGGCAATATATCTCGGAATGGCTATGGAAATTCCATGATAGGTAGGTATGGTGGCTGTTTTGAGGAAGATATAAGGAGGTTTATGTGTGAAAGAGCGTATCATATGACGGGGTTTGGATGCACCGTGAAGTTTGCACCAACTCTCAAGGTGAGAAAGGGCAATGCAGTACCGAAGAGGCTAGCAAGTGCGGAAAGATAAAAGTGCGTATAATCCATGGCTCAACATTAGTCAAAAGAACTCATATACTTATTGCAAAAATTTAGAAGCCATCAAAATCAAGTACTACGCACAATGCTCCTAGGGGGATAGATTGGTAGGAAAAGACCATCGCTCGTCCCCGACCGCCACTCATAAGGATGCACAAGCCAGGTACACTTCATGTTTCAAATTTGTTACACAACTTTACCCATACATGCATGCTACGGGACTTGCAAACTTCAACACAAGTATTTCTCAAATTCAGAATTATCAACTAGCACGACTTTGATATTATTACATCCATATCTCAAAACAATTATTAAGCATTAAATTTATCTTAGTATTCAATTCACTCAAAAGAAAGTTCCACATATCTCGAACACCAAGTATATTAACATTAAGAAAATTACCATGCTATTAACGACTCTCAAAATGATCTAAGTGAAGCATGAGAGATCAAGTTTCTTTAAAACAAATCCACCACCGTGCTCTAAAAGATCTAAGTGAAGTACTAGAGCAAAACTATCAAGCTCAAAAGATATAAGTGAAGCACATAGAGTATTCTAACAAATTCCAAATCATGTATGGCTCTCTCAAAAGGTGTGTACAGCAAGGATGATTGTGGTAAACTAACAAGCAAAGACTCAAATAATACAAGACGCTCCAAGCAAAACACATATCATGTTGGTGAATAAAATATAGCTCCAAGTAAATTACCGATGGAAGTAGGCGAAGAGGGGATGCCTTCCGGGGCATCCCCAAGCTTTGAATTTTTGGTGTCCTTGGATTATCTTGGGGGTGCCATGGTCATCCCCAAGCTTAGGCTCTTGCCACTCCTTGTTCCATAATCCATCAAAAGAATTCACCCAAAACTTGAAAACTTCACAATACAAAACTCAATAGAAATCTCGTGAGCTCCGTTAGAGAAAGAGAACAAAAGACTACTTTAAGTTACTGTAATGTACTCATTCTTTATTTATATTGGTGTTAAACCTACTGTATTCCAACTTCTCTATGGATTATAAACTATTTTACTAACCATAGATTCATCAAAATAAGCAAACAACACACGCAAAACAGAATCTGTCAAAAACAGAACAGTCTGTAGTAATATGTAACTAACGCAAACTTCTGGAACCCAAAAAATTCTACCAAAATTAGAGGACCTGGATAATTTTTTTTTTATTGATCATCAGCAATTGGAATAACTATTTTATCACGTTCTGGTGATTTCTAACAATTCGGGCACTAAGCGCAAAGATTCTGGAAATTACAGCAAGATCAAATGACTATCTCCCAAGAAGATCTAATAGGTTTAACTTGGCACAAACACTAATTAAAAGATAAAACCACATCTAAACAGAGGCTAGATGGATTATTTATTCCTAAACAGAAGCAAAAACAAAAACTAAAAATAAAATTGGGTAGCCTCCCAACAAGCGCTATCGTTTAACGCCCCTAGCTAGGCATAAAAGCAAGGATAGATCTTGGTATTGCCATCTTTGGTAGGCAATCCATAAGTGGCTCTCATGATAGATTCATATGGTAATTTTATTTTATTTCTAGGAAAGTGTTCCATGCCCTTCTTTAAAGGGAATTGGAAACTAATATTTCCTTCCTTCATATCAATAATTGCACCAATCGTTCTAAGGAAAGGTCTACCAAGAATAATAGGACATGAAGGATTGCATCTATATCAAGAACGATAAAATCTACGGGCACATAATTCCTATTGCAAAAATAAGAACATCATTAAATCTTCCCATAGGATTTTTAATACTGGAATCCGCAAGATGCAAGTTTAGAGAGCAATCATCAAAATCACGGAAATCTAGCAAATCACATAAAGTTTTGGGAATAGTAGAGACACTAGCACCCAAATCACACAAAGCATGAAACTCATAATTTTTAATTTTAATTTTGATAGTAGGATCCCATTCATCATGGAGTTTCCTAGGGATAGAAACTTTCAACTCAAGCTTTTCTTCATAAGATTGCATCAAGGCATCAACAATGTGTTCGGTAAAAGCCTTATTTTGACTATAAGCATGAGGAGAATTTAGCACGGATTGCAACAAGGGAATACAATCAATTAAAGAGCAATTTTCATAATTAAATTCCTTGAGATCCAAATTAGTGGGTTTAGCAATATCTCGATTTTTATTTCTTTCAATCCCACTTTTATCAATTTCATCATCAAGATCTAAAAACTCAGAATTCTTAGAACGCCTTCTAGGTAAAGGAAGATCATAATCAGTTTCATCAAGATTCATATGGCAAAACAAAGATTTAATAGGGGACACATCTATAAATTTCAGATCTTCATCTTGATTTTCATAGGAATTAGAAGAACACGCTTTAATAAAGGCATCTTTGGAAGCACGCATCCTAGCGGTTCTTTCTTTGCACTCATCAATGGAAATTCTCATAGCTTTGAGAGACTCATTGATATCATGCTTAGGAGGAATGGATCTAAGCTTTAAAGAATCAATCTTGAGAGAAATTCTATCAACGTTCCTAGCCAAATAATCAACTTTAAGCAATTTCTCTTCAAGCAAAGCATTAAAATTCTTTTGTGAATTCATAAACTCTTTAACACTACTCTCAAATTAAGAGGGCATCTTATTAAAATTTCCATAAGAGTTGTTGTAGGAATTTCCATAATTATTAGAAGGATTACTAGGATAAGGCCTAGGATTAAAATTCCCTCTGTGGCGTTGTTACCAAAATTATTCCTACCAACAAAATTCACATCCACAGATTCATTATTATTCTCAATCAAGGTAGACAAAGGCATATCATTAGGATCAGAAGAAACACTCTTAGTAAATAATTTCATAAGTTCATCCATCTTTCCACTCAAAACATTGATTTCTTCTATAGCATGCACTTTTTTATTAGTAGATCTTTCAGTATGCATTGAGAATAATTAACCATAATATTATCTAGGAGTTTAGTAGCATCTCCTAAAGTGATTTCCATGAAAGTGCCTCCCGCGGCCGAATCTAAAAGATTTCTAGAAGCAAAATTCAATCCAGCATAATTTTCTTGTATAATCATCCACAAGTTCAAACCATGAGTAGGACAATTACGTATCATTAATTTCATTCTCTCCCAAGCTTGTGCCACATGTTCATGATTGAGTTGCTTAAAATTCATAATATCGTTCCTAAGAGAGATAATCTTAGCGAGAGGAAAATATTTAGAGATAAAAGCATCTTTGCTCTTGTTCCAAGAATCAATACTATTTTTAGGCAAAGATGAAAACCACGCTTTAGCACGATCTCTAAGTGAAAAAGGAAATAGCTTCAATTTAACGACATCATTATCGACATCTTTTTTCTTTTGCATATCACATAAATCAACGAAGCTATTCAGATGAGTAGCGGCGTCTTCACTCGGAAGGCCGTGAATTGATCTTTCATAACAAGATTCAACAAAGCGTTATTGATTTCACAAGATTCAGTATTGGCAAGAGGAGCAATCGAGTGCTAAGGAAATAATTATTATTGGTATTGTTGAAGTCACACAATTTGGTTGTATCTTGAGCCATTGCGACGAACAAGCAAACTAACACACGAGCAAACAAAGGGCAAAGGAAAAGGCAATGTAAAGAGAGGAGGAGATTGGGAAAGAGAGGGCAAATAAAACGGCAAGGGTGAAGTGGGGGAGAGGAAAAAGAGAGGCAAATGGCAAATAATGTAATGCGAGAGATAGAGATTGTGATGGGTACTTGGTATGTTGACTTTTGCATAGACCTCCCCAGCAACAGCGCAAGAAATCCTTCTTGCTACGTCTTGAGCTTGCGTTGGTTTCCCCCGAAGAAGAGAGGATGATGCAGCACACTAGCGTAAGTATTTCCCTCAGTTTTGAGAACCAAGGTATCAATCCAAAGAGGAGGCCACACGCAAGTCCCTCGTACATGCACAAAACGATAGCTACTCGCAACCAACGCGATTAGGGGTTGTCAATCCCTTCACGGTCACTTAAGAGAGTGAGATCTGATAGAGATAATATTTTTGGTATAAATATGCAAAGTAAAAAGTAAAAGCAAAGCAAGTAAATAAAGTGATGGAGATTGATATGATGAGAATAGACCCGGGGGCCATAGGTTTCACTAGTGGCTTCTCTCAAGAGCATAGATATTCTACGGTGGGTGAACAAATTACTGTTGAGCAATTGATAGAATTGAGCATAGTTATGAGGTTATCTAGGTATGATCATGTACATAGGCATCACGTCTGAGACAAGTAGACCGAAACGATTCTGCATCTACTACTATTACTCCACTCATCGACCACTATCCAGCATGCATCTAGAGTATTAAGTTAAAAACAGAGTAGCATGTAAGCAAGATGACATGATGTAGAGGAATAAATTCATGCAATATGATAAATACCCCATCTTGTTATCCTCGATGGCAACAATACAATCGTGCCTTGCAACCCTTTCATCACTAGGTAAGGACACCGCAAGATTGAACCCAAAGCTAAGCACTTCTCCCATTGCAAGAACTACCAATCTAGTTGGCCAAACCAAGCGGATAATTCAAGAGACTTGCAAAGATAACTTAATCATACATAAAAGAATTCAGAAGATTCAAATATTATCCATAGATAAGCTGGATCATAAACCCACAATTCATCGATCTCAACAAACACACCGTAAAAAGAAGATTACATCGAATAGATCTCCACGAGAGAGGGTGAGAACATTGTATTGAGATCCAAAAAGAGAGAAGAAGCCATCTAGCTAATAGCTATGGACCCGAAGGTCTAAAGTAAACTACTCACACTTCATCGGAGGGGCTATGGTGTTGATGTAGAAGCCCTCCGTGGTGGATGCCCCCTCCGGCGGAGCTCCGGAACAGGCCCCAAGATGGGATCTCGTGGATACAGGAAGGTACGGCGGTGGAATTAGGTTTTTTGGCTCTCCTCTGATCGTTTGGGGATACGTAGGTATATATAGGAGGAAGGAGTACGTCGGTGGAGCGTCAGGGGGCCCGTGAGGTAGGGGGCGCGCCCTCCACCCTCGTAACCGCCTCTGGCACTTCTTGGAGTAGGGTCCAAGTCTCCTGGATCACGTTCGGTGAGAAGATCACGTTCCAGAAGGTTTCATTCCGTTTGGACTCCGTTTGATATTCCGTTTCTTTGAAACACTGAAATAGGAAAAAAACAGCATTACGGGCTGGGCCTCCGGTTAATAGGTTAGTCCCAAAAGTAATATAAAAGTGGAAAATAAAGCCCAATATAGTCCAAAACAATAGATAAAGTAGCATGGAGCAATAAAAAATTATAGATATGTTGGAGACATATCAGTTTGCAAGAAATTAAAGGGCACGTAAATAAAAGCTAGGGGCTGTTTAGATAAAGACACAACTAAATTAGTTTTAGTAGAGAGCTTGTTGTCACAAGAAAGTTATTTGTCCCTAGGCAATCGATAACTAGACCGGTAATCATTATTGCAATTTTATTTGAGGGAGAGGCATAAGCTAACATACTTTCTCTACTTGGATCATATGCACTGATGATTGGAACTCTAGCAAGCATCCGCAACTACTAAAGATCATTAAGGTAAAACCCAACCATAGCATTAAAGTATCAAGTCCCCTTTATCCCATACGCAAACAACCTACTTACTCAGGTATGTGCTTCTGTCACTCACGCCACCCACCATAAGCAAATCATGAACATATTGCAAACCCTACAGCGGGAATCCCTCACGCTTGCGCGACACGGAGAGCACCATAGGACAGCACCAATAATAAAACATGCAACTCAAACCAATCTTGATCATCAAATAGCCATTAGGACAAACGGATCTACTCAAACATCATAGGATAGCCATACATCATTGGGAAATAATATATAGCATTGAGCACCATGTTTAAGTAGAGATTACAGCGGGTAAGAGAGAGGTTACACCGCTGCATAGAGGGGGGAAGCGTTGGTGATGATGGCGGTGAAGTTGTTGGTGAAGATGGCGGTGATGATGATGTCCCCAGCAGCGCTCCGGCGCCACCGGAAGCACGGGGGAGAGGGCCCCCGTTCTTCTTATTCTTCCTTGACCTCCTCCCTAGATGGGAGAAGGGTTTCCCCTCTGGTCCTTGGCTCCCATGGCGTGGGAGGGGCGAGAGCCCCTCCGAGATTGGATCTATCTCTCTGTCTCTCTCTGTTTCTGCATTCTGTTCTGCTGCCTTTTCACCGTTTCTTTTATATCCGGAGATCCGTAACTCCGATTGGATTGAAACCTTCGCCGTGAATTTTTACCAAAAATAGCTTTCTTGCGGCCGAAGAAGGGCATCAACCGCCTTATGGGTGGCCCACGAGGGTGGGGGGCGCGCCCTCCCGGTACGGGCGTGGGCCCCTGCCTCGTGGCCACCTCGGACACCGTTTCGCGTTGATCTTTCTCCCAGATTTTCCAAATATTCCAAAAATAAGCTCTGTCCGTTTTTATCCCATTTGGACTCCGTTTGATATGGATATTCTGCGAAACGAAAACATGCAATGACGAGGAACTGCACTTTGAGCCTTTGGATCAATATGTTAGTCCCAAAAATAGTATAAAAAGTTGCCAAAAAGTATATGAAAGTTGAATAGTATTGGCATGGAACAATAAAAAATTATAGATACGACAAAGACGTATCAGCATCCCCAAGCTTAATTCCTGCTCATCCTCGAGTAGGTAAATGATAAATAAGATAATTTTTGATGTGGAATGCTACCTCGCATAATCTCGATCATATGTCTAATCATGGCATGAATATTAAGACACAAGTGATTCAAGGCAATAGTCTATCGTTTGACATAAAAACAATAATACTTCAAGCATACCAACCAAGCAATTATGTCTTATTGAAATAACATAGCCAAAGAAAGCTCATCCCTACAAAATCATATAGTCTGGCTATGCTCCATCTTCACCACACAAAATATTTAAATCATGCACGCCCCGATGACAAGACAAGCAATTGTTTCATACTTTTGACATTGCTCAAACCTTTTCAACTTTCACGGAATACATGAGCGTGAGCCATGGACATATCACTATAGGTGGAATAGAATATGATGATGGGGGTTATGTGGAGAAGACAAAAAAGGAGAAAGTATCACATCAACTAGGCGTATCAACGGGCTATGGAGATGCCCATCAATAGATATCAATGTGAGGAGTAAGGATTGCCATGCAACGGATGCACTAGAGCTATAAGTGTATGAAAGCTCAAACTGAAACTAAGTGGGTGTGCATCCAACTTGCTTGCTCTTGAAGACCTAGGGAATTTGAGGAAGCCCATCGTTGGAATATACAAGCCAAGTTCTATAATGAAAATTCCCACTAGTATATGAAAGTTATAACTTAAGAAACTCTCTATATGAAGAACATGGTGCTACTTTCAAGCACAAGTGTGGTAAAAGGATAGTAACATTTCCCCTTCTCTATTTTTCTCTCATTTTTTTGTTTTTCTTTTTCTTTTTTTTGGGCCTTCTCTTTTTTTGGCCTTTCTCTTTTTTTTTATTTTTTATTTTTTTTCATCCGGAGTCTCATCCCGACTTGTGGGGGAATCATAGTCTCCATCATCCGTTCCTCACTGAGGCAATGCTCTAATAATGATAATCATCACACTTTTACTTACTTACAACTCAATATTACAACTCGATATCTAGAACAAAGATATGACTCTATATGAATGCCTCCGACGGTGTAAGGATGTGCAATGATCTAAGCGTAGCAATGACATCAAAAAACGGACAAGCCATGAAAACATCATGCTAGCTATCTTACGATCATGCAAAGCAATATGACAATGAATGCTCAAGTCATGTATATGATGATGATGAAAGTTGCAGGGCAATATATCTTGGAATGGCTATGGAAATGCCATAATAGGTAGGTATGGTGGCCGTTTTGAGGAAGATATAATGAGGCTTATGTGTGACAGAGCGTATCATATAACGGGGTTTGGATGCACCGGCGAAGTTTGCACCAACTCTCGAGGTGAGAAAGGGCAATGCAGTACCAAGAGGCTAGCAATGATGGAAGGGTGAGAGTGCGTATAATCCATGGACTCAACATTAGTCATAAAGAACTCACATACTTATTGCAAAAATCTATTAGTCATCGAAACAAAGTACTACGCGCATGCTCCTAGGGGATAGATTGGTAGGAAAAGACCATCGCTCGTCCCCGACCGCCACTCATAAGGAAGACAATCAATAAACACCTCATGCTCCGACTTCGTTACATAACGGTTCACCATACGTGCATGATATGGGACTTGCAAACCTCAACGCAAGTATTTCTCAATTTCACAATTACTCAACTAGCACGACTCTAATATCACCACCTTTATATTGCAAAACTATTGCAAGGAATCAAACATATCATATTCAGTGATCTACAAGTTTTATGTAGGATTTTATGACTAACCATGTGAATGACCAGTTCCTGTCATCTCTCTATATAGATATAAGTGAGGCAAGAGAGTTTAATTCTTTCTACAAAATATATGCCCACGCTCTAACAAATATAAGTGAAGCAAAAGAGCATTCTAAAAATGGCGGTTGTCTATGTAAAGAGAAACAGGTAATCCAAGCTTCAAATGATATAAGTGAAGCACATGAAGCACTCTATAAAGCCATACTCAAAAGATATAAGTGAAGTGCAAAGATCATTCTATAGATCAACCAAGGAATATCTCATGCCAGCATGGTGCATAAAAAAAATTAAAACTAAGTGCAAAAGACGCTCCAAGATTTGCACATATCACATGAATGAAACGAATCCGAAAACATACCGATACTTGTTGAAGAATGAGGGGATGCCTTCCGGGGCATCTCCAAGCTTATACACTTGAGTCTCCTTGAATATTTACTTGGGGTGCCTCGGTCATTCCCAAGCTTGAGCTCTTGCCTCTCTTCCTTCTTCTCACATCAAAACCTTCTCAATCATCGAACACTTCATCCACACAAAACTTCAACAGAAAAATCTATAAGATCCGTTAGTATAATAAAGCAAATCACTACTCTAAGTACTGTTGCAAACCAATTCATATTTTGTTTTTGCATTGTTTCTACTGTAGCATAACTTTTCCATGGCTTAATCCACTGATAGAAATTGATAGTTTCATCAAAACAAGCAAACTATGAATCAAAAACAGAATCTGTCTAAAACAGAACAGTCTGAAGCAATCTGAACATTCACCATACTTCTGATACTTGATAAATTCTGCGAAAATTAGGAAAAATAAAAATTTGTACAGCAAGACAGTGTAAAAAGAGTCAGAACCATTTGACGTTCCAGTAAAAAATTAAAATTCGCGCACTACAGCCAAAGTTTCTGTCCTGCACCGCACAAACCAACAAGCATTGTAAACATCCTAAAGGCAAACCTTGGCACATTATTTTTATAATACAATGGAATTGTACAAGGGGATAATTATTTTTGTTAAAAAGTTTCTATAATCAAGATTCACAAAGTTTCCGTGAGCACGAACAAGGTTCAAGGCTAGCTCCCACTTCAACAATGCTTGTCTTTCTCACTTTCACTTTCCTTTTTGAAAATGTTTTGGGTCCCCCTCTTTATATTTTTTTGTTTTTAAACTATATGAAAGCACTCAACAGAAATAAATGACTCTCTAAAACTTCCGGGTTGTCTCCCTGGCAGCGCTTTCTTTAAAGCCATTAAGCTAGGCATATAGTTCTCAAGTAATGAATCCACCCTGATCCCAAGGTATATCAAAGCCAATTTTAATTAGCAATGATTTTTAATTTAGTAGTGAGCACAAAGTAACATATATCATGTAATGACGAAGTCTAACTCTCTTCCTATGCATCGGCATGTCATAAAAGAACAATTCATGCACACATAGTAAAGGCCAATGCATAGTATAAACAGTTTCTTGCAATTTAATTGTATTGGAAACATAGGGTGGTGGAAATATAGTTCCTATCTCATAATAATTGCAAGTAGGAGCAGCAAGCACATGCATATTATATCTATCAAAATCATCATGTGCAATGGTAAAAGGCAAGCCATCAATATAATCCTTAATAAGAGCAAACTTCTCCGATATAGTGTAGTCGGGAGAATTCAAAAAGATGATAGGACTATCATGCGTGGGTGCAATAGCAACAATTTCATGTTTAACATAAGGAACTATAGCAAGTTCATCTCCATAAGCATAATTCATATTGGCAACTTAGCCATAAGCACAACAAGCATCATCAAAAAGGGATATTTCAAGAGAATTAATGCGATCATAATAGTCATCATAGCAATCATCCTTCGGTAAGCACGAAGGGGAATTAAACAATGTATGACTTGAAGGGTTACTCTCATTAGAAGGTGGGCACGGCTGATCAATCCGCTCTTCCTCCTTTTGTTCTTCGCTCTCCTCCTCATCTTTTTCATCCAATGAGCTCACAGTTTCATCAATTTCTTCTTCCATAGCTTCCTGCAAAATTTTAGTCTCTTCTTGGACAGCGGAGACTTCCTCAATAAATGCATTAATATAGTAATTGTATTCATAATTTTCATAGCAATATCTAAGTATAGCAAGATTTTCAGGCCTATAAACACCATCATCATCAAAAGCTTCATACTTTTCAAACAAAGATTCAATTTCATAAGCAGCCTTAAAAGCAAAAAAAATCTTCTATTTGATCCACATCATAGTAATCATATATACCATTAGCATAAGAAGCTAAGGTTTCATTATCATTAAATTTGCATGAAAAGGGAAGGTGTGGAGCCTTCATCCTAGAGCAACAAATAATATCATATCTCAAGCATAGATCCCGAGCATACCAATGCAACATAATAAATTGGTCCCATAATAGTTTCCCTTTTAGTGTCGAGCGATAATCCCTAAAGTATTCAAGTTGATCCAATGTGTCTCCCATTATATAGTTGAATGGGGTTTTCTCAGGATTATCAAAGTAGTACATAATATCTTTCACATAATGAGAATCGAGGGTTTTAGAAGTTACCCCATCTCCATGAGTAGCAAGTACACCTAATTTTTTTGGTATTTCGTGTTCCATATCCATAATTAAAGATAAAGAACAACTAAGAACAACAAAAATAAAAATTACTTAGTGATAAAGCAAACAAGCACACACACGAATATTCACCCCACGCTATGACTCCCCAGCAACGGCGCCAGAAAAAGGTCTTGATAACCCACAAGTATAGGGGATAAATTGTAGCCTCTTTCGATAAATAAGAGTGTCGAACCCAACGAGGAGCTAAAGGTAGAACAAATATTCCCTCAAGTTCTATCGACCACCGATACAACTCTACGCACGCTTGACGTTCGCTTTACCTAGAACAAGTATGAAACTAGAAGTACTTTGTAGGTGTTGTTGGATAGGTTAGCAAGAAAGTAAAGAGCACGTAAATAAAATCTAGGGGCTGTTTATATAAAGACAAAACTAAATTAGTTTTAGTAGAGAGCTTGTTGTCACAAGAAAGTTATTTGTCCCTAGGCAATTGATAACTAGACCGGTAATCATTATAGCAATTTTATTTGAGTGAGAGGCATAAGCTAACATACTTTCTCTACTTGGATCATATGCACTTATGATTGGAACTCTAGCAAGCATCCACAACTACTAAAGATCATTAAGGTAAAACCCAACCATAGCATTAAAGTATCAAGTCCCCTTTATCCCATACGCAAACAACCTACTTACTCGGTTCTGTGCTTCTGTCACTCACGCCACCCACCAAAAGAAAATCATGAACATATTGCAAACCCTACAGAGGGAATCCATCACGCTTGCGCGACACGGAGAGCACCATAGGACAGCACCAATAATAAAACATGCAACTCAAACCAATCTTGATCATCAAATAGCCATTAGGACAAAACGGATCTACTCAAACATCATAGGATAGCCATACATCATTGTGAAATAATATATAGCGTTGAGCACCATGTTTAAGTAGAGATTACAGCGGGTAAGAGAGAGGTTACTGTCGGGGAGGCTGATCGTACCCACGAACACCTATGGGGCCGGCGGACCAGGCCCCTTTGTGGTTCGGAGGGGGGCGGAGATCGCACGAAGAGCGGATCGAGGCGAGGCACACAAGCAGTTTACCCAGCTTCGGAGCTCTCCGGAGAGATAAAAGTCCTACTGCTGCTTGTTTGATGTATTGTGTTCCTTCTAGGGAGCGATCTGAGCTACAAAACCTAAGCGTGAGCGTATCAGTCTCTGGTGAGTCGAATGAACCGAAGCTCGAACCCCTTTACGTTGCGCATGGGCCTCCTTTTATATGCTCAAGGGGTCTCCGACAGGTGGCAACACAAAGCGAGGGTACAAATGTAAAAAGCAGGAGTTGGTACACCTACTCGAGCGATGTACCGTGCAAAATACCTAACTCGACGGCAAGGGACAAAAGCAATAAATGCCCGTCGATGTCGCCCAAACAGGCAACAGAGACCGTCAGTGCGCCACCGCTTCGCCACGATGGCAAGCTTGTCAGCGCCGCTTATCGCTGCTCTCCGCTGGCTGCACAGCCTCTCGACACGCGTGCATGGAATGGTGCCATGGCGACACGTTGCTGGATGATCTGGAGCGGAGATGGAGAGAGGTTGCTTGCCGCGGCAAGCGCCTTGCCGCGAATCCTTGTCGCGTCCGGAGGCTTGTCGGCGCTCCGAGCCTTCCGGCAAGCTCCTCTTATCGGGGCCTTGTCTTACGCATGCCTTGAGTGGCCTTCCCGACAAGCTCCTCTTGCCGGGCCTTGTCTTCTTAATCAAATACTTTGTTCTTGAATGGCTCCAAAGGAGCCACGGAGGACCTTGGTGGTGACGAGGCAAACCTGCCGCTGGTCTTTGCAACTGTCCGTCTGCAGTACACGGGATACTAGGGTACCCCTACTGCAGTACACCGACAGAGCCCCGGGCTGGGCATCACGGTGCCGAAGCGCTGTCGGGCCAGGCCCAAAAGCGATTACTGCACGGTCACACGCGGCCTCGACCACGTCGCACTTCGCCCGGACCCACCACCCCCACTAACGGCACGCACGGACGTGGCGTCGTCACGAAGATCGTGGGCATGGTCGTGGGGTTTCTTTATTAGGAAAAGCGGAACGTCCGCCCCTCCCCTCTTTATAAGCGGAGAAAGCGAGGCAGGCCGTCCACTTTGCCATTGCTGTCTTGTCAAGAAAACCACCGCCGCTCCCCCCCCCTTCTTCCCCGGTGCGAAGAGAGCAGCGCCCCACCCCCTTTCGCCACAAGCGCGCTCACCGCCGTCGGCCTCCTCCGCCGCCCTCGCCATGGCTCCGAAAGCCAACAAGGAGAAGGGCGTCAAGTCGGCCGAAGCCGCGGCTGCTCAATGGCGTTGCGCAAGGAGCGGGCCATCTCCCCCCCCCCCAGCTCGATGCAAGGGAGCTGCGGGATGTCTGCTACCTCGTGTGGTCGACGGAGACGCGGGCGCCTCCGCGCCCGGAGGTACTCCCCGCCTCCGCCGCCGTTTTGGCCCCAACTGGGTACACCTTTTCGCCCTTTTCTTCTATTGCGGGCTTTGCCCGCCTTTTCCGAAGTTCTTCTGCGACATTATGAACACCTTTGGCCTCCGCCTCCTTGATTTCACCCCAACGCCGTCTTGACCATGGCGGTTTCGCGCATCTTTGTGAAAACTTTGTCGGAGTCCACCCAAATGTGGCACTCTTCCGCCACTTCTTCGTGCCCAGCGTCGAGAGAGGAGAGCCGCTTGGGAGGGATAGCTTGGGTCTCCGTGGATCGGCAAGAAAGAAGCCTATCTGGAAGGAGAGTTCCGCAACAAGTGGGAGGAGTGGAGAGCCAATTGGTGTTGGGTCGTGAGGAGAACCCGCAGCCCTTCACTGCCGTCGCCAAACCCCAATAGTGCGCGGCAGAGATTGGAGTAACTTGGCGCCGGAGGATGCGAAGTTGAAGATAGCTGTGACCCGGATTCTGCGCCTCAGGCTTGCCGGATTAACCGTAGGCGCAGTTGGCGCAGACTTCCTTCGCCGCCGCATCGCTCCCTTGCAGGAGAGGAGGAGGCCTGCTTGGGAGTTCCAGAATGCGGCAGACATTATGAGGTTGCGCCCGGGTCTGAACTGGAACTTCACCGTTTTGGAGTTGGATGCAATGCTGCTCGAGCTGTTCAAGAACGACCCCGATCACCCTGAGTGGTTCAGGTTGCCGAGGGGGGTCGTCCCATTGTGCAACAACTCGGTGCTCGACCGCATCCGCGCCATGATGCCGTTGTCAGCGATTCCCATGGGATCGTTTCAACTGGCAGAGCCCCGACAAGGTCGTGCAGCAGTTCTTCGACGACTTGGAAGAAGTGCCGATCCGCTCCGGACGAAAAAAGGCTCACCCGCGACACCACCGACGAGGAGATGGCGCGGATTGCCACCAGTGGTGGAGGAGGCAGCAGCCGCCGCTGGAGCCTTCGGGTATACCGTGGAGGAGGCGGACGCCATGGCGGCAAGCCTTGCCGAGCGAGGGAGATCACCGGCGGGACGAGCTTGTCGAGCCCGAGGCCGGGTCGAGTGGACCTGCCGAGGGCGCTTCTTCTCCACCACCCAGCGACTTGCCGCCACGGTGAGCCCGGCTCCGCCAAGAGGCGCCTCGCAAGGCCGGAGATGAGTCGAGGCGATAGATCGCCCACAAGAAGAAGCGCTGCCAAGGCGACGCGCTTACATGCAAGCAAGCGATGTTGCTGGAGGCGCCTCGCCTGCCGCGACAACCGGGCGGGTCTTCTCGTGTCACCGCCGACGCCTCCGCCAGCGGCCAAGAGAGCCCACTCCCGCCTCGTCGCGCACCGGAGGCGAGCCGAGTTTGACTTCTCCGCGCTCAGCTCCGAGGAGGAAGGCGAAGAGTAAGCTCTTGAGATTGTGCTTGTATTTCTTCAATTTTATTGCTTTATCTTGAATCTGATTTGCTTCGTTAGACTCTTTCCTTTTCGTGACGCCGCCTGCAGAGCGTCGAAGAGGGCCAAGATCCCGACGGTGCGTCGTTGAGGACGATTCTCCTGTGGCAACAGGGACGCGTCTGAGACCCCCTTGCCGGACCGGCAACCTTCCTCAGAGCAGCCCCCAGACAGCCCTCAAAGTAAGTGTGCAGTTTTCTCCTTACTATTAGGTGTGCAGGGTGCCCCTTCTTCGTTGATACCTGATTGTTTGCTTGTGTAGGAGCAGAGCAGCCTCATCGGGGAGGCTCGAAGCCGCCCGAGATCCTGTCTGCTGCCACTCACGCCAAGGGAGGAATCTCTGGCAAGGGCGCCCTCCGACAAGGGAGGCCACTCCGCAAGGGAGGCTACCCGGCAAGGGACAGCGCCAATGACCCTCCAAGTGGTCGAGGCCATGGCTGCGGATCCCGTGGCGGGTAAGTTCCTTACGAAAATTTCCCTTGGGCTTGCTTTCTTTTGTTTCTCTTTTGAACATTTGCTTGATCGCTCTTTCTTCGCCCGACGCAGAGCCGATGCAGGTCGAGGCCGCCGGCGAGGAGGAAGCGCAAGGCAACACCGACGAGGCCGCCGAGGAAGAAGAGGTCGTTGCTATGGAAGAAGAGGCCGTCGCCAGCCAGGCCTGTTGGCGAAGACCATCGAGGCCGGCCGACGCAGGCTGCCGAGGGTCGGGCGATCGCACTGACGGCCCTGAGGCCGCAGGAGCGCCAAGCGCTACACCGACAGCCGACTCCCCCGCCGCCGAGGAGCCCCAGCCCGGCGCCTACCTGAAGGCCGGCGAAGGCATCTTCATCAAGCTCCCCTGGGAACCGAGCTCCAGGGCGCCGGTCGAGGGAGAGACCTTCGATGGCGAGCTACTCGCCTCTCTTGGGCTGATTGGTGGACGCCAAGCAGCAACAGCGGCGAAGTCTGAGGAGGAGCAATGTGAAGAAGCTGCTGTCGCTCTACCGCCCGACAAGCCAAGTTGGAGTCCCGGAAGCACTTGTCGCGAGGGCAGGCGGACATGGAGAAGCGCCGCAGAAGAGCTCCGGGCGCCAACCAAGAAGCTCTCCATGACGTAGCGAAGCTGGGGCAACTTGCGTAAGAGCAGACGGCCTTTATCCTTGAGAAGGCCGCATGAGGAGGAGCAGCGGTGGCTGCCGAGAAGCTCTCCGCAGAAAGCGGTGGCGCAGTGGAAGGTCAACCTGACGGCCACGAAGAAGACCTTGCCTGCGCGAGGAGTCACTTGGCGGGCGCTTAAGGAAGCGAAGGATCTTGCCGCCGCCGCCGCCGAGGCCGCCAAGGAAGAGCTGAAGGCGAAGGTGGCACACCGAGGCCAGCCTCAAGAAGAAGCGGCGAAGAGCTTGCCGCGCTCAAGCATGAGTGTGAGAAGGACGCCTACACTCTTGGCGAGCTGCGAGTCGTCTCGCTGATAGAGGCAAGGAGCTCACGCCGCCAAGGATTCCAAGGCGGATCTTGAGCTGAAGTTGACCACTCGGCCTTGACGTTGGACGGCGCCCAGAGAGCGGGAGGTGGGCTTGTTGGAGGCGATCAAGGCCAAGGAGGAGCTGCTAGCGAATGCTGCCTCCATCCAGAAAGCACCTTGAGGGAGAGCGTGGAGCACCGGATCAAGGTCTTGTGGACACCGCCGCCGACATCCACAACGAGTTGATGGAGCTGGGGATGACGGACCTTGCATACTCCTCCGACGAGCATCTCCAACCCGGCGCCAAACTCGGTTTGTTCTTGAAAGGCGTGGCGGACGGGTCTCCAGCTGACTCGGGAAGAGGTCCCAAAGCAGCTGGCCGAGGAATCACGCCGGATCTATGCAGAGCCCTCGAGAAGGTGTTGATAAAGGTGGCCTTCCGCAATCCGGGCCTCAACCTTAACGGTGTCCTCAGATCCTTGCCGCCAGATGCCAACGTGGAGGAGCTCAAAGCCCTTGTCGCACCCATTGTGGACAAGGTGAACAAGATCAAGCGGATTGATGGCGACCGCGTAGACTAGGCCGCCAATTTTATCTTTCCCTTGTCGCTGCTGATCATGTTTAGAACACTTTGTTAAATCAGCGACAATATTTTGTAATATACTCTATCTTAGGCGATCAATGCAACGTTATTTCCTCTACTTGATTCCTTCCTTTGTACGTTTCTGCCTTACGCATTTGGGGGACTTGTCGGTGCGGGCACTTTTGCCGCGAAAGCATCGAGTCGCGGAACGTCGGCTGACCTGCCGGCAGTGCCGCCTCCGACAAGCAACCTTGTCGCGACTAACCGCATCTCACTTAAGTTGTTGAGCGGACTCGAAACAAAGTAAGGCGCGACTAGTCGGTAGTAGGTTCCTCTCCACATAGGTTTTCCATACAAAGTACTATCGTTCGAGGAAGATAACTTAAAAATTTAAAAATTGATTGCTCAAACTTTGGCAACTTAGCTTTTCTGTCTCTTGCTTCCCGATGATGTGAAACTTCCTCGAGCGGTGCCTGGTCCATAGTATTATCTCCTCCTCCCCCCCTGGTTAACTTGTGCGCGAGGGAGCCTTCCTTTGTTTGAGAAAAGAGAAAGAAGAGGAAATAAAGTTATGGAGCCTAGCGGCTCGATTTTGCTTACCGGGTGTGGTTGCTGCACAAAGTGTTAGTCAAAACATGCAATAAAATGATGAAAGCATGAATTTGACAAGTTGTGCGCCACACATGAGCTTTACTGATGCACGGGGTCTGCCCGGCTTTGTACAAAGGATTACATGCAACAGCGGCAAGACTTGTACAAAAGGTGGTTGCTTGAACGGGTTCCGGAATCGCCTCTATGGGTAAAACTTACGAAGATGCTCAATGTTCCAGGAGTTGCTCACGGGATGCCATCTTCGGTCTCAAAGCGGACAGCGCCTTGTGCCTAGTGACTCGTTTCACCCGATAAGGGCCTTCCCACTTTGGCGTCAACTTGTTTGAATTCTTGGCGGACTGAACGCCGAAGAACAAGGTCGCCTCCTCGAGACTTCGGCACTAACTCTGCGGCTATGGTAGCGACGCAAAGCTTGTTGGTAGCGAGCAGCTCGCAATGCCTGAAGACGATCCTCCTCAAGGAGCAGCGCGATCGCCTTGTCGCAGCTGCTCTTGCTCAAGCTCATCATAAGCGAGCACTCGAGGCGATCCATATCTGAGTTCCGTGGGGAGAACTACCTGCTCCATAGACTAGAGCAAAGGTGTCTGGCGGTGGCTCGATTTGGCGTCGTTCGATCGACCAAAGAACCACCGGCAGCTCCTCGATCCAGTTTCTTCCGCACTTGTGCAGCCTGTCGAAAGTTCTGGTCTTGAGCCTGCGCAGCACTTCAGCATTTGCCCTCTCTGCTTGACCGTTGCTTCTCGGGTGAGCAACGGAAGCAAAGCAGACCTTGGCGCCAAGATCTTGGACGTACTGCATGAAGGTGCGACTCAGAATTGTGTGCCGTTGTCGATGATGATCCTGTTAGGGATTCCAAACGGCAAACAATCGACCAAGAACTTGAGTGCCGACCGTGCCGCCACCTTCCTCACTGCTTCCACTTCCGCCACTTTGTGAACTTGTCGATGGCGGCGTACAAGTATTCAAAGCCCCGACAGCTCGGGGAAGGGGCCGAGGATGTCGAGCCCCTGCACCGAAAATGGCCGGGATAAAGGGATCGTCTGGAGAGCTTGAGCTGGCTGGTGTATCTGTTTGGAATGGAACTGGCATGCTTCGCGACTTGGTTACTTGTGCAGTTGCATCCTGGAGGGCTGTCGGCCAAGAAACCTTCTTGCCGGAAAGCTTTGCCGGCAAGTGCTCTTGCACCAATGTGGTGACCACATATGCCTCCGTGTATCTCGCCAATGTTTTCCGCCCATCTTCCCGGAATACATTTCAATTTCACACCGTTGAGTCTTCTTACATGCGATGCTGTCGACAAACTGGTACATACTCGACTGCCGGGCTACTCTTTCCGCTTCTTGCCCTTCGGGAAGTTCTCCTGTCTGAAGGAAATGGACAATCTGCTGCGCCCATGCTGGAGCTTGTGGCTCGACAACAAGGACCAAAGGCACATCTGCTGCTGCGGGAACATCAGCTTCCACGGCAAGGACCTGCGGCTCTGCTGGAGCTTGACGCTCCCCGACAAGCTTGCCGGAGCAAAACTTGTCGGAAGCGTCTGCTTCAACGAAACAAACCCTAAGGCTTGTCGGAGCAGACTGCCCCTCAGCACTGTTGGTGTTGATCTTGGGGACCTTCGCGCGGACGGCCGGGAAGCTCTCTGCGGAAAGTAGTCAGCAGAGATCAACTTCCTCTTCTTGCTTTGCCCAGCTTGATGGTGTTACGGTTGTTGAGTCAGCTTGAGCACGAAAATCCCTGGTTCCACAGCAACTTAAGTCTGGCGCACTTTGTGACCGTCGGCAATATCATTCTCGAGCTCTTGGAACATGTTCCATTTGCGAGCCGTCAAAGTGCTCTTCTAGCTTCCTCACTTCATCAACGTAGGCTTCCATCAACGGACTTTGGTAATCTTTGTTCACTTGGCGGACGACAAGTTGCGAGTCACGCTCGACAATAAGCTTTTGATCCCAAGGTCCATCATGATCCTCGAGACCGGCAAGCAAACCTTCATACTCTGCAGTATTGTTTGTTGCTGCTCCTTGGGAAAGTGCATCCGGACTACGCATTTTGAGGTGCTCTCCGGTGGGTGCGATAAGCAGCACGCCGCACCGGGCGCCTTTGCAGCGAGAAGGCACCATCGAAGTACATCAGCCACTCTTTGCTTGCTTCCTTGACGGGAATGCTCGTCTCGAATCTCTTCATCCGTCAAGGCGTCCATTCTGCTATGAATTCTGCCAACGCTCGCTTTGGATAGTTGATGCGCTTTCAAAGTTGAGACCAAAGCTTGATAGTTCCAATGCCCACTCGACAATCCCGCCGTTGCTTCGGATTCGCAGATCCTCTTCAGCCGAAAGCGAGTGACAATCGTGATCTCATGTGCTTGGAAGTAATGGCGCAGCTTTCTCGAGGCCATGAGGAGGCCGAAAAGCAATTTCGCACACCGAGTACCTTGACCTAGCCCCCTGCAGAGGGAACTGACAAAGTAGACCGGCGCCGCACCATCCTTTTCTCGTGATCTGTTCATGTGTCTGCGTGGATTCATCCTTGTCGGGACCAGAGCTTGTCGGCGAAGCCCCCTGCTTGTCGCTGGATGTGCTTGCCGTGGTTGCTGGCTCATCATCCGCCTCCCTCTCCGCTACTAACGTAGCACTAACCACTTGATTGGTTGCTGCTATATATAGCAGCAACTTCTCTTGTGGCTTAGGTGCGACAAGTGTTGGAGTGGAGGGATGTATCTCTTTAAGTCTCCTGCAGCGCAGCCTCCGCTTCGAGTCCATTTCATTGGACCTGCCTTTTTCAAAATCTTGAAAATGGCGGTATGCTCAGCAGAACCTAGAAATAAACTCTTTGAGAGCAGCCACGCAACCGGCAAGTCTTCGTACATCCTTGACGCGCTTTGGTGCTTCAATCTGCTCAATGGCCTTGATCTTGTGGGGATTAGCTTCAATCCCACGTTGAGACACGAAGAACCCGAGAAGCTTGCCGGAAGGGACTCCAAACACGCACTTCTCGGGGTTGAGCTTGAGGTTGATCTTGTGCAGATTTGCAAAGGTCTCGTCCAAATCTTGAACTAGAGTTGCTTTGTCCTTGCTTTTGACCACTATGGCATCCATGTAGGCTTCTACATTTCTGTGCATTTGCGGCTCAAAAGCTTCATGGACTACCCTTGCAAACGTTGAACCAGCATTCTTCAAACCGAAAGGAATCCGTATGAAACAGTATGTGCCACATGGTGTGATGAATGTGGTCTTCTCCTCATCTTCTTCAGCCATGAAGATCTGATGGTATCCTGAGTATGCATCAAGAAACGAAAGCAAATCACATCCAGCCGTGGAGTCAACAATCTGGTCAATGCGCGGCAAGGGAAATGGATCTTTGGGACAAGCTTTATTAACATCCGTGAAGTCAATACAAAGTCTCCATTTTCCGCTTGCTTTCTTGGCGACTACAGGATTGGCCAACCACGTAGGATGGAGCACTCCTCGACAAGGCCTGCTGCTTCCGGCTTGATCTCTTCTGCTATGAATTCTTGGCACTCCAACGCTTGCTTCTGACTTTTTGCTTGACGGGCCGCGTATGAGGACAAACGGCCAAAGCGGTGCTCAATCACTTTCACAGGAACACCGGGATGTCGACGGTTGCCATGCAAACACGCTGACATTCGCCTGAGGAAAGCAACGAGCGCGCCTTCCTATTTAGGGTCGAGAGAGGCACTGATGGTAAAGGTACCACCAGCGCCGTCCTCCTTGGCGGGCGCCTTCTTGGTCTTTGGCGTAGCCACCATCTTCTTGCACTTGCCGGTGGAGCTCGATGGTGCGTCCTCGACGGTAGCGCAGCACTCCAAGAGGTGCGCTGCCGGAGTGAGCATCGAGCCCTTGCCGGACTTGGACTTTGTCTTCTTCCCGGGAACTTCAGCGGCAAGTGTTTGGCAATCTGTCGCTGCATCCCGGTAGATCTTGTCGGCACGTATAAGGGCATCCTTCTTGTCACCATGGACAGAGATGACGCTTATCGGGCCTGGCATCTTGAGTAAGTTGTAGGCGTAGTGAGAGGCTGCCATGAACTTGGCGAGTCTTTGACGGCCGAGTATCCCATTGTAAGGCAACGGGAAATCGGCAACGCCGAATGTGACCCTCTCAGTCCTAAAGTTCAGCTCGCTGCCAAATGTTACCGGCAACGTAATCTTCCCTTCGCTTGCTCCTTCCGGATTGATTCCTTGGAAGGTGCCAGTCTCTTCGAGCTCATTGTCGTGGATTTGAAGCTTACGGAGCACCGGAGGAGATCAGATTCAAGCCCGGCCCGCCGTCAACTAGCATTTTGGTGACCTTGAGGTTGCGGATGGTTGGTGAGACCAACATCGGCAAGCACCCGACCGCAGCTTATGCGATCGTGGTGGTCCTCGGATAAAAATGATAGGCGTCTTTGGACCACTTGAGAGGCTTGCGTGACTCTACGGATGGTTCCGCTGCATTGACCTCCCGCATCCATTGCTTGAGTTGGCGGTGGAGGTATGCGGGAAGCACCTCCGTCAACGCAGAGGGACCTCTGTGGCTTTTCAAACTCCTGCTCATCAGCGCCGTCGTCTTCCATATCTTCGTCGCCGTCATCATCTTCATCCTTGTCGCGGCCGAGGAGGTCTGTCTCCTTGCCGTTGCTTGGCCTTGCCAAGGCGTCCTCCCCGACTGACGCTTCTTGCTTGCTCCCCAGCACCTTCCCAGGCCTTCTCTTTGTCGCACCGCCTGGCCATTTTCGGCTCTCTGGCTTCAACAAGCTGCTCGACCTTCTTGCAGCTCTGGAGGTCGTGGCCCTTGGTGCGGTGGATCTTGCAATATCGCTTGCCGGAGCCGCCCCGCTTGTCGTGGCCGCCACCGACCGTGGTTGGCGTCGTGGCAACCCCTTGCCGGAGCCAACAGCCTTGGCGTTCTTGTCGCCACCTCTGCTGTTTGGACCGCTCAACAGCTAGCACTTCTCTACCTTTCTTCTTCCTTTTGCCTCGCCACCGCCTTTCTTTGCCGGGCGGTCTCCTCATCGAGATCCTCGCTTCCGCATTCTCTCCCGAGTCTCCTCCCTTCTTCAACAGCGTACACTTGTCGGCCAAGGCGTACAGCTCATCGACGTCCTTGACTTTGCACATCGCCATCTCCTCCCTCATCCTGCGGTTCCGCACATTACGATGAAATGCGCCGATCACCGCGGCAGGGTGGACGCCCGGGATGTTGTAGTGCACACGGCTGAATCTCTGAATGAACTTGCGCAGGACTCTCCTTCCTTCCGGGCAAGCGAGATGAAGGTCACTCTCTTGGCCATGAGGCTTGTGGCCACCGTGAAGCCGCCAACAAACCGATGGCACAGATCTGCCCAAGAGGATATGGAGCTGTCCGGCAAGTGCATGAGCCAAGATCGGCGTTGGGCTTGAGCACGGCGGGAAGTAGTTGGCGAGATCTTGTCGTCCCGTCCCCCGCAGCCTGCACCGTGATGGTGTACATGCCGAGGAACTCCGGACGGATGCGCCCCGCCATCGTACTTCTCCGGCACGTCTGGTTTGAAGTTTTTCTGGCTGGGCCACTGGACTTGCCGCAGCTCACGAGTGAACGCAGGGCAACCTACCGCGTACGGCAAGTCGCCTGGCTCCTCCGGCGCGCGCACGTCAATAGAAGGCCCAGCGCGCTTGTCGGACTGACGTCACGCTTCTCTCCGGCGCTTCATGCGAGTCCAAGCGTCCTCTTGTTGTCGCTCATGAAGAACTTGGCGCTGATCGCGGCGAGCTCGCGGATCCGATGACGCGGTGGAGTCGCTGTCGAGGTGGATCCGGTGAATCGGCGATCTTGGCCTTCGTGGCGGAGAGTGCACGGTGGTTGCACCTCGACAGCCTTGCCGCCACCGGCTCGTGCCTTGTCGCCTTGCTGCGGCGATGATGGCGTTGGTTGCCGCGAGCGCCGCCGTTGGCAAAGCCGATGAGGCTCGATAGTGGCCTCCACTCGTCGACCTTGTCGGCCGTTGGAGGGTAGTCGAGGAGCAGCTGAGCTCTCGCCAGAGCTTCGCTGGAGTAGTGGGTGGCATTGGCGAACGGTGCGAGGAGCGGATATGCTCGGACTTCTAACCACGTTAGAAGGAGCAGCACCCGTCCGGCGACCGTATCTCACTCGTACAAGCATGTTGGCGCGCATGCTGGTCTTGAGGGTCTCGATCCAACGAACGAGCGTATAGCATTGTGAACGCCATGACGTTGTTGGTCCCGCGTCTCCTGAGATGGGCGCGGGGGATGCGCGGACGCCGAGGTTTGCGGGGCCTTGTCCTTGGACTTGGCAACGTCGCGAACACCTTCGTCGGCGCCCGTTCCTCCGCCGGCGTCTGCCCCACCACCCGATTGCTGTGGTGAGGGTGGGTACGACGCGGACGGCTCTGCTGCCGCCAAGCCTTCTTCTTTGGTGGCATGTTGAGGAAGATGTTGAGGATGCTTTGCTCGTGTGAATGCGGATCAGATTCACATGGCCTCGACGCCCCTACCTGGCGCGCCAAAGATGTCGGGAGGCTGATCGCACTCCACGAACACCTATGGGGCAGCGGACCAGGCCCCTTTGTGGTTCGGAGGGCGGAGATCGCACGAAGAGCGGATCAAGGCGAGGCACACGAGCAGTTTACCCAGCTTCGGAGCTCTCCGGAGAGATAAAACTCCTACTGCTGCTTGTTTGATGTATTGTGTTCTTGCTAGGGAGCGATGCGAGCTACAAAACCTAGCGTGAGCGTATCTGGTCTCTGGTGAGTCGAATGAACCGAAGCTCGAACCCCCTTTACGTTGCGCATGGGCCTCCTTTTATATGCTCAAGGGTCTCCGACAGTGGCAACACAAAGGCGAGGGTACAAATGTAAAACAGGAGTTGGTACACCTACTCGAGCGAGTGTACAGTGCAAAATACCTAACTCGACGGCAAGGGACAAAAGCAATAAATGCCCGTCGATTGTCGCCCAAACAGGCAACAGAGACCGTCAGTGCGCCACCGCTTCGCCACGATGGCAAGCTTGTCGGCGCCGCTTATCGCTGCTCTCCATCGGGCTGCACAGACCTCTCGACACTGCGATGCATGGAATGGTCCCATGGCGACACGTTCTTTGGATGAGCTGGAGCGGAGATGGAGAGAGGTTGCTTGCCGCGGCAAGCGCCTTTGCCGCGCCGAATCCTTGTCGCGTCCGGAGGCTTGTCGGCGCTCAGCCTTCCCGGCAAGCTCCTCTTGCCGGGCCTTGTCTTCGCATGCCTTGAGTGGCCTTCCCGACAAGCTCCTCTTGCCGGGCCTTGTCTTCTTAATCAAATACTTTGTTCTTGAATGGCTCCAAAGGAGCCACGGAGGACCTTGGTGGTGACGAGGCAAACCTCGCCACTGGTGCCGTGAATCGTCTGCGTGCACGAGTACGGCATACTAGGGTACCCCTACTCTGGTACACCGACAGTTACACCGCTGCATAGAGGGGGGAAGAGTTGGTGATGATGGCGGTGAAGTTGCTGGTGAAGATGGCGGTGATGATGATGGCTCCGGCAGCGCTCCGGCGCCACCGGAAGCAAGGGGGAGAGGGCCCCCCTTCTTCTTCTTCCTTGACCTCCTCCCTAGATGCGAGAAGGGTTTCCGCTCTGGTGCTTGGCTCCTATGGCGTGGGAGGGGCGAGAGCCCATCCAAGATTGGATCTATCTCTCTGTCTCTCTCTGTTTTTGTGTTCTGTTCTGCTGCCTTTTCACCGTTTCTTTTATATCTGGAGATCCGTAACTCCGATTGGATTGAAACCTTCGCCGTGATTTTTTTAACCAAAAATTAGCTTTCTTGCGGCCGAAGAAGGGCATCAACCACCTTACGGGTGGCCCACGAGGGTGGGGGGCGCACCCTCCTGGTACGAGCGTGGGCCCCTGCCTCGTGGCCACCTCGGACACCGTTTCACGTTGATCTTTCTCCCAGATTTTCCAAATATTCCAAAAATAAGCTCCGTCCATTTTTATCCCGTTTGGACTCCGTTTGATATGGATATTCCGCGAAACCAAAAACATGCAACAGACAGGAACTGGCACTGGGCACTGGATCAATATGTTTGTCCCAAAAATAGTATAAAAAGTTGACAAAAAGTATATGAAAGTTGAATAGTATTGGCATGGAACAATCAAAAATTATAGATACGACGGAGACGTATCACCAACCTGCACGAGCGTGGGATTGAGGCAAACCCGGAGAAGATCAAGGCCATCGAGCGCATGCGCAAGCCGGCTCGGCTGCACGATGCCCAGAAGTTCACCGGCTGCTTGGCCTTGGTCAGCCGGTTTCTCAGCCGGGTGGGCGAGAGGTCCTTGCCCCTGTATCAGCTGATGAAGAATACGACGCCTTTCAAATGTAACGGCCAGGCGTACGAGGCTTTCCGGGACCTCAAGCGCAAGCTCTCCACCGCACCCGTCCTGGACGCACCAGCCGAGAAGGAGCCGATGTTGCTCCACATAGCCGCAACCTCGCGGTCGGTCATCACGCTGATGGTGGTCGAGCGACTAGAGAAGGGAAAGATCCAATCTGTCCAGCGTCCCGTCTATTACCTGAGCGAGGTGCTCTCCGCCTCCAAGCAGAACTAGCCGCACTACCAGAAGATGTGTTACGGAGTGTACTTCACCGTCAAGAATTTGAAGCATTACTTCCAAGAGCATGTTGTTACCGTGGTCAGCACGGCTCCTCTCGGCGAAATCATCAGGTGCCGGGATGCCTCTGGCCGGGTCGCCAACTGGGCGCTCGAGCTAGCCTGTAACATCCCAAATTTTCAATTTGGAATGTTATACATAGGTCATTCATGCATATCATATTTTATTGCATTTTCGTTTCACGATCCTCGAAATCCTAATCAACTCGACCTACAGAGAGAGTTGGGGATTTCCTGTTTTTAATATTTGAATTTTTATCAAATATTGAAACGAGGATCATTTCGGTTTTAATAATTTTTTCTCCGAAAATATTTCGTATTAAAATATATGAGAGGAGATAATATGACTTCTCCAAAATAAATGAAATATTGGAGGAAAAATATTAAATTCAAATAAGTAAATTTTATTTGGATTTTTTCTGTAATTTTATTCGAATTAGGAAAAAAAATGCGTTTTTTCCAAATTGCATTAGATGCCCGAATAAATGTTCACACTGTCCGGAATATTACTAGAGGACCATGAAAATTTAGTTCGGGATTTTTGGAGTCAGCTTAGTATTTCTTTTCTTAGTTTTTCTGCGCCGGGATTTTAAAAAAAAGGTAACCGACTTACCGGGTCGTGTCCGGCTAGGACACTTGGCCCGGCCGGCTTTAAAAGCCGAGGCCCGCGACCCCGACAGCCCAAGTCACCGCCAGCCCCGGCGAACCCTAGCGCCGCCCGGCGCCATGACGCCTTGATGCCGCCCGCCGCCGCCTTGCGCCCGCGCCGCCGCCGCCTCCCGCCCGCCGCCGCATCACGCCGCCCCGCCGTCTACGCCGCCGATGCCGACCTCGCCGGAGGTATCCGCCGTCCGCCGCCGCCGTTCGTCGGTTTTTCTCAGAAAAACCGTTCGGTCTTTTTCTCTAGATCTCGTTTTTTTATTTAGATTGGTTCGTTCGGTTTTCCGTTGGTTTATTTATTTAGTGGACGTTCGTCCATACGTTTGTTTTAACAAACGTTGTTCGTCCGTTAGCCGCATACAACGAACGTTCGTTCATTAGTCTGTTCGTTAGTTTTCTTCTTCCAGGGTTTTTCTGCAATTATTTTCGATCGCGATTTCTTCCAAATCTTCGATCTAGTACAACTTTTCGCTCGTTTATCCAAATCAGGTGAATAAGCGCCTAGATCTTCGTCTCGAAACCCTCTTTCTGTATAACCAACTTGAACAAGATTTTGGTACGGTAAAATTTGACTTTAGTCCAGATTAGTAATCGTATCTTGTTTCTTTTGTAGTTTGAGTTTCATTGCTCCGTTTGATTTGATTCGTTTTGCAAACCGGAGTACTTCAATTGAACTTTCTAGATGGATCTTATATTTGGAATTTATCCGTGCATATTTTGTTGATTGCTTATGTATGCTATTGTTTGTTTGCGATAGAATTCCCGGAGTGCGAAGCGTGCTACTACGAGTTTCTAGGATTTGCAGATCGTCAGCAAGGCAAGTAACACATTGATCATACCCTTTCATACCTAGTTTTTATGCATTAGTTTCAACCCTCACACATTGCATGAGTAGGATCTCTTAACATGTGGGTTTGGGAAGTAGATGATGAGGTAGAACCTATTACCTGTTTTATTATCAAACCCTGGCGAGTTACTTCTATGTTATGCTTATTGCCATGCAATGCTTGTAGACATTGATTGGGTTTGAGTGCATCCATGAAAGATGTGAGTTTCTTAATTAATGGTTCAACTTAAGGTGGCAACTTTAATACACCTCTGGTGGATTGCTTGTGGGCACCTGGAGAATCCAGTGTTGTCATAGGATATCCCGGAGTACCCGTTAGGCACCTGGATTGCTTGTGGGTACCTGACAGTCTTTCTTGGACATGTTATATCAGGAGAAGGTATAGCAGTGGATCCTACCAAGGTCCAGTCAGTCACTGAGTGGTTGGCGCCCACCTCACTTGGAGAGATCCGCAATTTTCTTGGACTTGCGGGATACTACCGGAGATTCATTGTGAATTTCTCCAAGATTGCGAAGCCTATGACGGCATTGTTGAAGAAGGACACCAAGTTCCACTAGATAGAGGAATGTGAAGAAAGTTTCCAGGAGTTGAAGAAACGTTTGACAACAGCCCCAGTGCTACTTCTGCCGGATATACGCAAGGATTTCCAAGTGTATTGTGACGCCTCATGCTTAGGACTTGGAGGAGTACTTATGCAAGACGGAAGAGTTGTTTCATATGCCTCAAGACAACTTCAACTGCATGAGTTGAATTATGTTACGCATGACATGGAGTTGGCAGACATAGTGCATGCACTCAAGACCTGGAGACATTTTCTTATTGGAAATCGTTGCGATGTGTACATGGATCACAAGAGTTTGAAGTACATTTTTACCTAGAAGGAGCTGAACCTCAGGCAGAGGAGAGGGTTGGAGCTCATAAAGGATTATGATATGAAGTTGCACTATCATCCAGGAAAGGCCAATGTCATAGCAGACGCTTTGAGTCGGAAGAGTTATGTCAATACCCTCGTAAGCGGAGGATTACCCAAGGAGTTAGCGGAAGATCTCAGGGAGCTACGTTTGGAGATAGTTCCTAAAGGTTTTGTTACAGCATTGGAGGTTAAGTCAACATTATTGGAAAGGATTTGAGAAGCTCATAAGGAAGACAAAGAAATTGCTGAAATAAAGGAGAAGATGAGTGAAGGAAAAGCCAAAGATTTTCGTGAGGACGAGCACGCCACTTTGTGGTTCGAGGGCCGTGTATATGTGCCCAATAATGCAGAGACCAGGAAGTTGATACTTCAGGAAGCTCATGACTCGCCATACTCGATACACCTCGGAAACACTAAGATGTATTTGGATTTGAGGGAGCGTTTCTGGTGGACTGGTATGAAGAAGGATATTGCCGACTATGTAGTTGTCTGTGATGTATGTCTGAGAGTGAAGGCAGAACATCAGAAGCCAGCAGGATTACTACAGCCTATGCCAATACCCAAATGGAAGTGGGACAAGCTTCGCATGGATTTTATCACCGAGTTGCCCAGGACCCGATCGGGATATGATTCTATCTGGGTAGTAGTGGTTCGCTTGACCAAAGTAGCTCACTTTATCCCCATGAAAACCACTTATACCAGTGCAAAGTTGGCCAAGATATACATGAACAGGATCGTATGTCTGCACGGAGTTCCGAGGACCATCGTATCGGATAGAGGAACACGGTTTACTTCAAAGTTTTGGCACCAGCTACACCAGACTTTGGGTACCAGGCTGGAGTTCAGTACAACTTTTCACCCGCAAACAGATGGACAGACCGAGAGAGTCAATCAGATATTGTAGGACTATGGATCTAGTTGGGATGACAACTTGCCCTACGCGGAGTTCTCATACAGCAACAACTACCAGGCCAGTTTGAAGATGGCACCGTTCGAAGCCTTCTATGGAAGAAGATGCCGAACACCATTGAGGTGGGATGAAGTTGGAGACCGCCAGTTGTTTGGACCGGATTTGATTAAAGAGTCCGAAGAGAAGGTTAAGCTGATCCGAGATAGACTGAAGGTAGCTTAGTCCAGACAGAAGAGCTATGTAGATTCGAAATGCAAGGAGGCAGTCTATGGAATCGGAGACAGAGCATATCTGCGAGTGCCACATTTCCAAGGAGTGAAACGTTTTGGAGTTAAGGGAAAGTTAGTCCCGAGATTTGTTTGACCGTACCATGTTTTGGAACACATGGGAGAGGTTGCCTACAAGTTGGAGTTACCCAAAGGACTGTCAGGAGTTCATGATGTGTTTCACGTTTCCCAGTTGAAGAAGTGCCATGTAGAGATGGCCAATATTCCTTTGAGAGATACAGTGCCCCTGGAAGAAATTCAGTTGGATAGTGATTTGACATATGAGGAGAAACCTATCAAGATTCTAGAGTTTGCCAGCCGAGTTACTCACAAAAAGGTTATCAAGTTTTGCAAAGTTCAGTGGAGCCACAATACCGAGGATGAAGCCACCTGGGAATCAGAGGATGATCTACTTAAAGACCACCCACACCTATTTTCTAGACAACCCGAATCTCGTGGACGAGATTCATCTTAAGGGGGGTAGGTTTATAACATCCCAAATTTTCAATTTGGAATGTTATACATAGGTCATTCATGCATATCATATTTTATTGCATTTTCGTTTCGCGATCCACGAAATCCTAACCAGCTCAAGGACCCACGGATAGAGTTGGGGATTTCCTGTTTTTAATATTTGAATTTTTATCAAATATTGAAACGGGCATCATTTGGTTTTAATAAAAAATATCTCCGAAAATATTTCGTATTAAAATATATGAGAGCAGATAATATGACTTCTCCAAAATAAATGAAATATTTGATGAAAAATATTAAAATCAAATAAGTAAATTTTATTTGGATTTTTTGTGTAATTTTATTCGAATTAAAAAAATGCATTTTTTCAAAATTACATTAGAGGCCAAATAAATGTTCATATTGTCCGGACAATTACTAGGGGACCGTGAAAATTTATTTCAGGGTTTTTGAAGTCCGTTTAGTATTTCTTTCATTAGTTTTTGTGCGAATGGATTTTTTTTAAAAGGTAACCGACTTACTAGGCAGTGTCCGGCTAGGACACTTGGCCTCGCCAGCTTTAAAAGCCCTGGCCCGTGACCCGACAGCCCAAGTCGCTGCCAGCCCCGGCCGAACCCTAGCGCCGCCCGCCTGTCATGCCCGCGCCGCATCGCGCCGCCGCCATGCCGCCTCACTGTCTCGCCACATTGCCGCCGACCTCGGGAGGTGGCCACCGTCCGCCGCCGCCATTCGCCGGTTTTTCTCTGAAAAACTATTCGGTCTTTTTCTCTAGATCTCGTTTTTTATTTAGATCGGTTCGTTCGGTTTTTCGTCGGTTTATTTATTTAGCGGATGTTCGTCCGTACGTTCGTTTTAACGAACGTTGTTCGTCCATTAGCCGCAGACAGTGAACGTTCGTTCATTAGTCTGTTCGTCAGTTTTCTTTTTCCAGGGTTTTCCCGCGGTTATTTTTTATCGCGATTTCTGCCCAAATCTTCGATCTAGTATAACTTTTCGCTCGTTTATCCAAATCAGGTGAAACAAGTGCCTACATCTTCGTCTCGAAACCCTGTTTCTGTTTAACCAACTTGAACAAGATTTTGGTACTGTAAAATTTGAATTTAGTCCAGATTAGTAATCGGATCTTGTTTCTTTCGTAGTTTGAGTTTCGTTGCTCCGTTTGATTTGATTCTTTTTGCAAACCGGAGTTCTTCAGTTGAACTTTCTGGTTAGATCTTCTTATTTGGGATTTATCCGTGCATCTTTGCTTGATTGCTTATGTATGCTACTTTTTGTTTGCGATAGAATTCCTGGAGTGCGAAGCGTGCTACTACGAGTCTCTAGGATTTGCAGATCGTCAGCAAGGCAAGTAACACATTGATCATACCCTTTCATACATTGTTTTTATGCATTAGTTTCAACCCTCACACATTACATGAGTACGATCTCTTAACATGTGGGTTTGGGAAGTAGATGATGAGGTAGGAACCTATTACCTGTTTTATTATCAAACCCTGGGGAGTTACTTCTACGTTATGCTTATTGCCATGCTATGCTCGTAGACCTGGATTGGGTTTGAGTGCATCCATGACAGATGTGAGTTTGTTAAATAGTGGTTCAACTTAAGGTGGCAACTTTAATACACCTCTGGGTGGATTGCTTGTGGGCACCTGGATAATCCAGTGTTGTCCTAGGATATCCTGGAGTACCCATGTGATCATCCTACGGTCCGCCACCCAGGCTCAAAGGGATCATAAGATTATTCATGCTAGAAACTTCCGTGTGCAGCCACAAGCTATTATGGGCTCTAGCATAGTTGAGTAAGTTGCATGACCTTTTCCTGTGGTAGGCTAGCAGATGTAGGGGATGTAGGTTTGTACTGTCTACCCGGGGTTAGACTTAATGCTTCTGAAAGACTGTGTCTCGGTAATCCGTTTCTCAAACGCCATGAAGTGCAAGAAATCCAACAGAGGAGATAGAGTCTTGTGGGGAAAAGTGCGCAAACCTCTGCAGAGTGTATAAACTAATCATGGTTAGTCGTGTCCCCGGTTATGGACATCTTGAGTATCTGGTTCTTGAATTATTGATTTGATCTCATCTCTCTAAATTAAATTGTTGCGTTGTTAATGATTACTTTAATTGGGATTGAGTTGGAGGAACCTTCTCAATGTTTCAACCACCATGCTAGTTAAATAAAAATTTATGCCTTTGCTGTAGCAAAAAATTGGCTTTTCGCAAAATCATATAACCATAGAGCCTCCACCAGCCATATATGCATGTAGTGATAGCATTTATCTGTTCATTGCTCTATTGTGTTATATTGGCAGCATATTCCATGTGCTGACCCGTTCTCGGGCTACAACGTATCATGTTGCAGACTGTTCAGACGACGAGTAAGGTGACATAGGTCGTTTGTCATGCACTCAGCTATGCTGTTGGAGTTGATGGACTCACTTTATCTTCCAAGCCTTCCGCTGTTATCGTATTAGATGGCCTTCAACCATATTTATTGTAATAAGTTCTCTTTGGAGAGATTCGGAGTAATAAGTGTGTGATTGCTACTCTGTTATAAATCCATTCGAGTACTGTGTGTGTCAGCATGACGGATCCAGGGATGACATTGAAGGATAGAGACTTGACCGTCTGAGGTCGGGTCGCTACATAGCCGGCCACACCATCCTCTATGAGCCCCGCACTACGATCAAGTCCCAAGCTCTGGCCGACTTCCTCGTTGACTGGACCGAGACCCAGTACATGCCGCCGCCGCCAGACTCGACGCACTGGCGCATGCACTTCGACAGCTCGAAGATGCCTCTCGGCCTAGGGGCCGGCATTGTGATGTCCTCCCCGAAGGGCGACCGGCTCAAATACGTGCTCCAGATCCACTTCGCCGCCTCCACATTGGAGTAGGGTATTACACCATAACGGTGGCCCGAACCAGTATAAACCTTGTGTCCCTTGTGTTGAGAGTTCGTCGAGTTCGTCCGTGAGATCTTAGCAAGCTAGGACGTGGATCGGTAGGGGGAGAACTTCGCGTGCACCCCAGGGTTTGAACCTTAAGGATTTGCCGGAACCCGTGATCCGACAGCGCTTTTCTTGTAGAGTTCTCCGTCGTGAACCTTGTAGGCTTTCGAGCGCCGGACAATGCGGCGAGCCTCATTCTGATCCTCATGGAGTGCTCGCCTATTAAGGTAGGCCAAGAAGGGTTCGGTCCATGGGGCAATGACTGCCATGATAAGATGGGTCGACGGTGTTATTTCGGTGGCTGAGCCCCCGATGATATCGGTATGTTCGGAATTTGGCGTTATAGTCGGTTCTGAACTGGTGTTGCCGCTCTCCCCTTTCCACACCACAGATGGCTTAAAAAGCCTTTTCAGAAAGATGTTAGGTGGGACGGGGTCGCGCTTGGCACCGATGCGAGCAAGGACGTCCGCCGCTTGACTACTTTCTCGAGCCACATGATGAAACTCGAGCCCCTCGAACCGAGCCGAGATTTTGAGAACGGCGTTATAGTAAGCCGCCATTTTCGGGTCTTTGGCATCGAAATCTCCATTTATTTGAGATATTGCTAGGTTTGAGTCCCCGCGCACTTCCAGGTGGTGTATGCCCATGGAGACGGCAATCCGAAGTCCATGCAATAAGGCCTCATATTCGGCTGCATTGTTGGAGTCTGTGTATAGTATTTGGAATATGTACTGAACTACGTCTCCAGTGGGGGACGTTAAGACAACGCCCGCCCCTAACCCTGCCAACATTCTGGAACCATGGAGGTACATAACCTAGTTGGAATACGTGCCGTACTCTTTAGGGAGTTCGGCCTCTGTGCATTCAGCGATGAAGTCATCCAGTACTTGGGATTTAATGGCACGGTGAGGTTTGTATGTTATGTCGAATGGAAGGAGCTCAATGGCCCACTTAGCAATCCGGCCCATGGCATCGCGGTTGTTTATTATGTCGTTGAGTGGTACCTCGGAAGCCACCGTAATCGAGCACTCTTGAAAGTAGTGTAGCAGCTTCCAGGATGCCATGAAGACCGCGTATGCTATCTTTTGATAATGAGGGTATCGGGATTTCCATGGTGTGAGGACAGTGGATATGTAGTATACCGGTTTCTAGAGCGGGAATTTGTGTCCGTCCTGCTCTCGCTCAACGACGAGCACGACGCTCACCACCTGGTGTGTTGCCGATATGTATAATAACATGGGTTCGCCGATGTTCGGTGCGTCCAGGATTGGGTTGGTCGCTAAAAGGGCCTTTATTTCCTCCAGGCCGGCCGTTGCCGCATCCGTCCACTCGAAGTGGTCGGTGCGTCGGAGAAGGCGATAGAGTGGCAATGCTTTTTCTCCCAATTTGGAGATAAAGCGGCTTAAAGCTGCCACGCATCCCATGAGTTTTTGGACCTGTTTAAGGTCTGTTGGCGTAGCCAATTGTGACAAACCTCGGATTTTGGCTGGATTAACCTCAATTCCTCTATTGGAAATGATGAAGCCCAGCAATTTTCCGGCGCGGACACTGAAAACACACTTTTCCGGATTGAGCTTGATGTCATACGTACGGAGGTTGTCGAATGTGAGATGTAGATCATCTATCAATGACTCGACGTGCCTGGTTTGGATGACGACGTCATCCACATATGCTTCAACTGTCTTGCCGATCTGTTTCTCCAGGCATGTTTGAATCATGCGTTGGTAGGTGGCGCCAGCGTTTTTGAGCCCGAAAGGCATAGTGTTGAAGCATAAAGGCCCATATGGGGTAATGAATACCATTGCGGCTTGATCGCACTCCTTCATCTTGATTTGATGGTATCCGGAGTATGCGTTGAGGAAACACAGCGAGTCGTGTTCTGCGGTTGCATCAATAATCTGATCGATGCGAGGGAGGGGGAAGGGATCGTTAGGGAAGGCCTTGTTGAGGTCTTTGAAATCGATGCATAGGCGCCAGGATTTGTCCTTCTTTGGTACCATCACCAGGTTTGCTAGCCAGTCCGGGTGTTTTATTTCTCTGATGAATGCGGCCTCGAGTAACTTGGCTAACTCCCCTCCCATAGCTTGTCGTTTGGGTTCGGCCAATCTGCAGGGGATTCCTGGCATATCAGAAGGGTGCCAGGAGAATATGTCCCAGTTCTCATGCAGGAACTCTTGTAGTGCGGCATCGACCATTGGGTCGAGTTGTGCCCTGATGGATGCTGTCTTCTTGGGGTCTATCGGGTAGACTTGAAATTTGACTATTTCATCTGCTGGTTTAAAGGAGGTGGATTTGGGTCGTTTGTCTAGGATTACGTCATCCCTATCCACAGTAGAGCGCAGCACAGTTAGCTCTTCGGCTGCGAGTATTTCAGACAATGCCTCGAGGGCCAGGGATGCGGTTTTATTTTCGGCGCGGAGTGCTATGTACGGATCACTAGCAAGAGTGATGATGCCGTTTGGCCCGGGCATCTTGAGCTTCATGTACCTGTAATGAGGTATAGCCTGGAAGTGTGTAAATGCATCTCGCCCCAATAGGGCGTGATATCCACTGTTGAAAGGAGCCACTTGGAAGGTTATCTCTTTGGACCGATAAATCTCCGGTGTGCCGAATACCACGTCGAGCATGATTTTTCCCGCGCATCGTGCCTCCCGACTGGGAATGATTCCCCGGAATATCGTCCTACTTTGCTCAATGCGGCTCCTGTCTATTTCCATTTTATTGAGCGTATCCTCATAGATGAGGTCTAATCTGCTGCCACGGTCCATGAGCACTTTGGTGAGCCGAAACCCGTCCACGCTTGTACTGAGGACCAAGGCGGCTGGTGCCCGGACTGTCCGGATCTTTGGTTCGTCACTGGCATTGAAAGTTATGGCCTTGTCGTTCCAAGGGTTTATTGTTGTGACTTGGCAGACTTCGGCGAGGTCACGAAAGCCCTTTTATGCCGATTGTTTGAAGCAAAAGTCTCGAAGACTGTCAATACGTTGGGGTCGTCATCTTCCGGGGTTGTTGCACTGGTGTATTTTTGGTGAGGATATCCTCACCGCTTTTTGCCACTTGCTGGAGTATCCAACATGCTCTAAGGTTGTGGGTTGGTATGGTGTCCGGTGTTGCATGTATTTTGCATGGCCTACCATTCCTCCAGAACGGTTCCGCACCCCGTGATGTGCTTGGATTTCTTTACCATTAGATTTGGTGCACCGCGAGGGTGCACCCTTTTTGCCCGGACGAAGGGTTGAGTGGAAACCGGTGTTTCCCAGAGAGCTGCCTGAGTTTTCCAGGTGCTTTCCATTGCGCATTACTTCTGCATGATGGATGCCAGGTCAGCAAAATTTAATAACCAACGGCGATTGATGGCATTGAGGAGTCCTTCGTCCATGCAATTATTGCAGAATGCTAAGATCGTATCTTCGTCGCTGCAATCTTTAATTTTGTTTTTGCCAAGGAGGAATCTGGCCCAGAAGTGATGGACTGTTTCCTGAGACTGCTGCCGTATGTATGTGAGATCACGTCTATCTGGGTGGGTGGGTGGCTTTAAATCCGAACCCTGACCCAATTTGGAATATGGAGTTTGAAGAAGTTCCGAACTTAACAGCTCGGGCTCCGGGATATTAATTGATTTTTCAGTCTCGTCGTCCGATTCTAGGTCCGGAGGGCGGGCTATGTCTTTCTGAAGGCAGGTGTCCGACTCTTCGACCTCAGAAATCCGTACATAGTTCGTCTTCAACATAGAGGAAGAGTTGTCGTCTTGCTCCTCAACTTACGCTATCTGGTGGGTGATCGGTGGAGATTTAATTTCTCTCTGGTCGGGTTTAAGCCCGATCCGATCGTAGTCTGTAGCGACCCCCAGGGGGCGATGCAATCTAGGAGCTCGTTCAAAGACGATAACTCAGCCCGATCCATCTGCTTAGAGTATTCGGAGCTAACACGGAGGTGGTTTTCGATGACTCGAGAAGTCATCGTTGGTTTAACGGCCGTAGCGGCGGTCATGATAAAGCCGCCCAGCTGAGGGGTTTGGCCAGAGGTCAGGGCACCCCCGGCGGTGATACTATCCTTGATAACAAGGCGAGCCATCAGTCCTGTCTTTGACGTCACAACAGAACACTCAATGAAAGCACCAATGTTGGTGTCAAAACCAACGGATCTCGGGTAGGGGGTCCCGAACTGTGCATCTATGGTCGATGGTAACAGGAGACGGGGGACACGATGTTTACCCAGGTCCGGGCCCTCTCTATGGAGGTAATACCCTACTTCCTGCTTGATTGATCTTGATGAATATGAGTATTACAAGAGTTGATCTACCTCGATATCGTAATGGCTAAAACCCTAGAAGCTTAGCCTGTATGACTATGATTATGATTCTTGCCTCTACGGACTAAGCCCTCTGGTTTATATAGACACCGGAGGGGACTAGGGTTGTACAAAGTCGGTAACAGAGAAAGGAATTTTCATATCCAGGCGCCAAGCTTGCCTTACACGCCAAGGAGAGTCCCAACCGAACACGGGTGAGAGTCTTCGGTCTTGTATCTTCACAACCCATCAGTCCGGCTCATGTCCAACAGGCCGGACGCCCGAGGACCCTTAATCCAGGACTCCCTCAACTGGGCCTCGGCGCCTTCGGACGTCACGTCCGAAGTGCCCTTGTGGCGGAGACCACCTCGAGTCCCCTTGGCCTTCTTCTTGGCCTTCTTCTCCAGTGCCTAGTAAGGCGCCGGAACCAGCATCTTCGTCAGAAGTGGAAATGCTGGGTCTTCTGGTAGCGGAGCCGGGCTCTTGACCAGCTCCACCTTCTTTGTGTAGCCCTGAGAAAAGTAAGATGGAGAGGTTCAGACATTTTCCTTGAGTACGTAAGCAAAGGATACACGTTGAAAACACTAAAAAACTTACCGGATTGGCGGGGTGGGTCAGGTTATACCCACGGTCTTTGGTCTCCTTCGGCTACGTCTCATTGGCCTTGAAGAGCACCTTCCAAATACCTTCATGCGTAATGCCGAAGAAGTCTTGTAGGGTCTGGTGCTTTGCCGGATCGATCTCCCACAAATTGCAGGTCCGGCTTTGGCATGGAAGAATCTGGCAAAAGAGCATCACCTGGATCACATTGACAAGCTTGATGTTCTTGTCGACCATGCTCCTGATGCGCGTCTGCAGCGCCGTCAGCTCGTCCGACGAGGCCGAGTCTAGGCCCTTCTCTAGCCGGGAGGTGAGCCGCATCGGGGCCCCAGACCTAAACTCGGGAGCCTCGGCCCAGGTGGTGTCGCGGGGCTCTGCGACATAGAACCACTGCTTTTGCCACCCTTTGACGGTCTCCGCGAAAGTACCTTTGGGCCATATGACGTTGGGCATCTTGCTCACCATGGCGCCTCCGCACTCTGTGTGTTGGCCGTCCACCACCTTCGGCTTCACATTGAAGATCTTCAGCCATAATCCGAAAGTGGGGAGAGATGCGAAGGAAGGCCTCGCACACGACAATAAATGCCGAGATATTGAGGAAGGAGTTGGGGGCCAGATCATGTAAATCCACCCCATAGTAGAACATAAGTCCGCGGACAAATGGGTGGAGTGGAAATCCCAGCCAGCGGACGAAGTGGGGAATGAACACTACCCTCTCATGGGGCTCCGGGGTAGGGACGATTTATCCCTCGGTCGGAAGCCGGTGGGTGACCTCCTTGGCCAAATATCCGGCCTCCCGGAGCTTGGTGATGTCCTTCTCCTCGATGGAGCAGACCATCCACTTGCCCTGCGCTCTGTATCCGGACATGATCGGAGTGCTTTCTGGAGGCGGAAGAGATGAGTACTTGGGCGCTGGAGCACGAGAATGGGTGGGCAGAGAGAGAGAGAAGGCGTGGGAGAAAGGGGGTGAATCCTTATCCCCTTATAAAGGCAGCGAATATCAAGCACCTCCCCACTCACCTTATAACTCGCATGTTTCCCAAGGGCCGCGTAGACGGCACGGTTGGATTGCCCATGCCTGTATTGATGAGAATCCCGCAATAAGGGGGCACGATCTCTGCTTTCATAAGACATGCCAATGGAACCACATCTCAAGACGTGGAGCAGCAGGCCGAAAAACGGTTCGAAATAATGACCGGGTGGCGATGTGGCGTCATGCTACAAAAGTTATCAGTGGATTGGACTTGTGAAATATTATACTCTCTATGGTGGTGTGTGGTACTTGTTTTGTAGGGCCGGACACGTTCTTTGTGTTTGAAGGCTGTTTTGGAGTATTCGAAGGAGGAACCCGTCTTGCAATGCCGAAGATAATCTGCACGCCGGACACCTCGTCATTGAAGCCTGGTTCAGGGGCTACTGAGGGAGTCCTAGATTAAGGGGTCCTCAGACGTCCAGCCTGTTGGACATGGGCCGGACTGATTGGCTGTGGAGATACAAGACCGAAGACTCTCACCCGTATCCGGATGGGACTCTCCTTGGCGTGGAAGGCAAGCTTGGCGTCCGGATATGAAGATTCCTTTTTCTGTAACCGGCTTTGTACAACCCTAGTCCTCTCCATGTCTATATAAACTGGAGGGTTTAGTCCATAGGGAAAATCATAATCATACAAGCTAGACTTCTAAGGTTTAGCCATTACGATCTCGTGGTAGATCAACTCTTGTAATACTCATATTCATCAAGATCAATCAAGCAGGAAGTAGGGTATTACCTCCATAGAGAGGGCCCGAACTTGGGTAAACATCGTGTCCCCTGTCTCCTGTTAGCACCGACCTTAGACGCACGGTTAGGGACCCCCTACCCAAGATCCGCCGGTTTTGACACCGAGAGCGACGACCCGGTCTCGGAGGTCCAACGCCGACTCGACCCCTTGCTCCAACCCGGCCAACGTCTGACTGCGGTCGGCCCAGCCCCCCGTGATATGGTCACCGACCGGCTAGGCCCATGCGCCATCGGCGACACCGACGCCTGCCACCACCTCGACCGACTCGCCCTCTCCCAGGAGCTGGAGGAGACTGGCCTGATACGTCTCCGTCGTATCTATAATTTTTGATTGTTCCATGCCAATATTATACAACTTTCATATACTTTTGGCAACTTTTTATACTATTTTTGGGACTAACATATTGATCCAGTGCCCAGTGCCAGTTCCTGTTTGTTACCTATTTTTTTCACAGAGATTCCATATCAAACAGAGTCAAACGGGATAAAAACTTACGGAGATTTTTTTTGGAATATATGTGATTTTTTAGGAAGAAGAATCAACGCGAGATGATGCCCGAGGGGGCCACGAGGCAGGGGGGCGCGCCCCTGTCCCTTGTGGCCACCCCGTAAGGTGGTTGGTGCCCTTCTTTCGCTGCAAGAAGGCCATTATCTGGATAAAAATCGTTTCCAAATTTCATCCCAATCGGAGTTACAGATCTCCAGGAATATAAGAAACGATGAAAGGCCAGAATCTGAAAACGCATAAACAGAGAGAGACAGAGAGACAGATCCAATCTCGGAGGGGCTCTCGCCCCTCCCATGCCATGGAATCCAAGGACCAGAGGGGAAACCCTTCTCCCATCTAGGGAGAAGGTCAAGGAAGAAGAAGAAGAAGAAGGGGGGCCCTCTCCCCCTCTCTCCCGGTGGCGCCAGAACACCGCCGAGGCCATCATCGTCACCGCAATGTACACTAACACCTCCGTCATCTTCATCAACATCTTCATCTCCTTCCCCCATCTACCTACAGCGGTCCACTCTCCTGTAACCCGATGTACCCTCTACTTGAACATGGTCCTTTATGCTTCATATTATTATCGAATGATGTGTTGCCATCCTATGATGTGTGAGTAGATTTTTGTTGTCCTATCGGTAATTGGTGAATTGCTATGTTTGGTTTAATTTGCTTGTGATTATGTTGTTGTCCTTTGGTGCCCATCATATGAGCACGCGCGTGGATCACACCATGGGGTTAGTTGTATGTTGATAGGACTATGTATTGGAGGGCAGAGTGACAGAAGCTTCAACCTAGAATAGAAATTGATGCATACGGGATTGAAGGGGGACCAATATATCTTAATGCTATGGTTGGGTTTTACCATAATGAACGTTAGTAGTTGAGGATGCTTACTAATAGTTGCAATCACAAGTGCATAGAATTCCAAGTCAGGGATGACATGCTAGAAGTGGCCTCTCCCACATAAAACATGCTATCGGTCTAGTAAAGTAGTCAAATGCTTAGGGACAATATCGGAACTCCTACCAACACTTTTGCACACTCACTATACTAACTTTATTGCTTGTTTACTTAAAAAAGCCCCTCGTTTTTATTTAGGTGCTATTTATATTCTTGCAAACCTATCGCGTTACACCTACAATGTACTTAAAGTTTCATACTTGTTCTAGGTAAAGCGAACGTTAAGCATGTGTAGAGTTGTATCGGTGTCGATAGAACTTGAGGGAATATTTGTTCTACCTTTAGCTCCTCATTGGGTTTGACACTTTTACTTATCGAAAGAGGCTACAATTGATACCTATACTTGTGGGTTATCACGGCCCCGTCGGGCCGGCGTGCTTCGGACCACGCATCCGGGGTGAGCCCTTTACTAAAGGGTTCACGCTCCCCCGCGACACCCCCAAGTACAACGGCACCGTGTAGCCGGAGGACTGGCTCACCGACTACACCACCGCCATCGGCATCGCCGGCGGTAACCACTGCCTTGCCTTACGCTACGCGCCTCTCATGATCCAGGGGTCGGCCCGCACATGGTTGAATAGTCTGCCGCTGGGCAGCATCAACGCGTGGGTCGATTTCGAGTAGGCCTTCGTGTGCAACTTCACTATCACTTACAAACGACCCAGCCGCCCCAGTCAACTCACCATGTGCATGCAAGGACCGGCAGAAACCAGCCGCGAGTACCTCGCACGCTGGACTGAGCTCCGGAACAGCTGCGAGGGCGTCCACGAAGTCCAAGCGATCCAATACACCGTCAATGGGTGTCGGGATCGCACCCTCCTCAAGCACAAGTTCTTCAGCTCCGAGTCGGCCACCATGGTCGCGATCATGGTGATCTCGGACAAGTACCCCAACGCTGACTCCGCCATGAAGATCCGGGTGGCGCTGGATGAAGCCGGCAAAGCAAAGTATGTTCCCCCTCCGAAGTTGGCCGGCGAAGGAAGCCGGCAGCAGCACAACTAGCAGAACAACAAGCACAAGGCCGATCAGTCGGCCCAGCACTACGACAACCGGCTCATCGCGGCCGCCGAGCAGGCGCCCGCGACCGACCCGGCCGCCAAGCGTCGGTAGACCGGCAAGACGACATGGCAACCCACCATGAGTTTCGAGGAGATGCTAGATGCCCCCTGCAAGCACCACAGCGGCGCAAGGCCGTCCATGCACATGCTTCGGCAGTGCGCCATCACCAAGAGCCTCCTGAGGGGCGACATCCCGCCTCCTCCGGCCCCGGCTCCGGGAGGGGGGTAGCCGTCTCCGCCTCCACCGCCGCCACCGTCTGGCGGCACGATGTGCGACGACGTCTACCCGGCCCAGAATGCGACCTACGTCATCTTTACCAGCCTCGGCAACGACAAACGCAGCGAGCGCCTCCTTCGGCAGGAGGTGAAAACCGTCATCCCGGCCAAGCCGGAATACATGTACTGGTCGGAGCGCCTGGTCCCCTGGACTCAGGAGGACCACCCCGCCGTCATGCCGAACCCGGGTGGTTACACCCTCGTCCTCAACCCCACCAGCGTCACACCAGGTGCACGTGCAAGTTCTCCCGGGTTCTCATCGACGGCGGCAGCAGCATCAACATCCTCTACCGCGACACCATGACCATGCTCGGCCTCGAGGCCAAAGACCTGGAGCCGACCCGGACGATCTTCCAGGACATCATTCCCGCCCTCCCCTGCTCTCCAATTGGCCGGGTTTGGCTCAACGTCCTGTTCGCCAACAGCGATCACTTCTGAAGCGAGCTGCTCTGGTTCTAGGCGGTGGACCTGACCAGCGTGTACCATGTGTTGTTGGGTCGGCGCGTGCTCGCCTAATTCATGGCGGTTCCCCACTACGCCTACCTGAAGATGAAGCGGCCGGGTCCGAAAGGCCTCATCACCATCACTAGTGACTGCTGTAAGTCCATAGAGTGCACCCGAGACGGCGCCAAGCTGGCCGAATCGTTGGTCATAGCCGAGGAGCGGCGCCAACTCAACCGGATTGTCGCCTTGGCCCAAGAAATGTCGGCCGCGCCGATCCCAGCTGAGGAGCTGGCGGACGAGGCCTCGTTCAAGTCCTCCAAGGAGACCAAGAAAGTGAAGCTAAACCCGGAAGACCCCAGCTGCATCAAGTACGTTGTCGTGGGCACCCGCCTCGACAGCAAATAGGAAGGCGAGCTCGTCGAGTTTGTCCATGAGAATCAGGATATTTTTGCATGGACCCCAAAGGACATGCCGGGTATCCCGAGGAAGTACGCCGAGCAAAAACTCGACGTCCGCAAGGACCCAAACCTGTCCGTCAACCCTTAGACATTTTTCTGAAGAGAAGAGAAGAACCATTGCTAAGCTTTTGGCGGCCGGCTTCATCATGGAAGTGTTTCACCTCGAGTGGCTGGCCAACCCACTCCTCGTCATGATGAAGAACAAGACCTGGCGCATGTGTATTGACTACACCAGCCTGAACAAGGCCTGCCCCAAGGATCCATTCGCCCTCCCGCGGATCGACCAAATCATCGACTCCACTGCCGGGTGTGAGCTCCTATCCTTCCTGGATGCTTACTCTGGCTATCATCAGATTAAACTGGACCCGGCCGATGCCCTGAAGACGTCCTTCATCACGCCCTTTGGGGCGTATTGCTACATCACCATGTCGTTCGGCTTGAAGAACGCCGTCGCCACTGATATGTCTCCAACGTATCTATAATTTATGAAGTATTCATGCTATTGTATTATCCTTCTAGGATGTTTAATGGGCTTTATTATACACTTTTATATGATTTTTGGGACTAACCTATTAACCTAGAGCCCAGTGCCAGTTTCTGTTTTTCCCTTGTTTCAGTGTTTCGCAGAAAAGGAGTATCAAACGGAGTCCAAACGGAATGAAACCTTTGGGAGAGTTATTTTTGGAACGGAAGCAATCCAGGAGACTTGGAGTAGACGTCAGGGAAGCTTTGAGGAAGCCACGAGGCAAGGAGGTGCGCCCCCACCCTTGTGGGCCCCTCGTGGCTCCCCTGACCGACTTCTTTCGCCTATATATATATATATATGTATATATATATCCATATACCCTAAAAACATCGGGGAACACAATAGATCGGGAGTTCCACTGCCACAAGCCTCTGTAGCCACCGAAAACCAATCGGGACCCTGTTCTGGCACCCTGTCGGAGGGGGGATCCCTCACCGGTGGCCATCTCCTTGCATCATCCCGGCGCTCTCCATGACGAGGAGGGAGTAGTTCCCCCTTGGGGCTGAGGGTATGTACCACTAGCTATGTGTTTGATCTCTCTCTCTCTCTCTCTCTCTCTCTATCTATCTCTCTCTCGTGTTCTTGATGTGGCAGGATCTTAATGTATCGCGAGCTTTGCTATTATAGTTGGATCTTATGATGTTTCTCCCCCTCTACTCCCTTGTAATGGATTGAGTTTTCCCTCTGAAGTTATCTTATGGATTGAGTCTTTAAGGATTTGAGAACACTTGATGTATGTTTTGCATGTGCTTATCTATGGTGACAATGGGATATCACGTGATTCACTTGATGTATGTTTTGCATGTGCCTATCTATGGTGACAATGGGATATCACGTGATTCACTTGATGTATGTTTTGGTGATCAACTTGTGGGTTCCGTGACCTCATGAACTTATGCATAGGGGTTGGCACACGTTTTCGTCTTGACTCTCCAGTAGAAACTTTGGGGCACCCTTTGAAGTACTTTGTGTTGGTTGAATAGATGAATCTGAGATTGTGTGATGCATATTGTATAATCATGCCCACGGATACTTGAGGTGACATTGGAGTATCTAGGTGACATTAGGGTTTTGGTTGACTTGTGTCTTAAGGTTTTATTCTAGTACGAACTCTATGAATAGATCAGAAAGGATAGCTTTGAGGTGGTTTCGTACCCTACCATAATCTCTTCGTTTGTTCTCCGCTGTTAGTGACTTTGGAGTGACTCTTTGTTGCATGTTGAGGGATAGTTATATGATCCAATTATGTTATTATTGTTGAGAGAACTTGCCCTAGTGAAAGTATGAACCCTATGCCTTGTTTCCTAGCATTGCAATACCATTTACGCTCACTTTTATCATTAGTTACCTTGCTGTTTTAATATTTTCAGATTACAAAAACCTTTATCTATCATCCATATTGCACTTGTATCACCATCTCTTCGCCGAACTAGTGCACCTAGGGTTCCTAATAGACTTTTTGTTATTTGGTTGCAGGGTTGTTTGAGAGAGACCATCTTCATCCTACGCCTCCCACGGAGTGATAAACCTTACGTCATCCACTTGAGGGAAATTTGCTACTGTCCTACAAACCTCTGCACTTGGAGGCCCAACAACGTCTACAAGAACAAGGTTGTGTGGTAGACATCAGCCATCTTCCAGTGCTGCATGCAGAAATGCTTGCTGCCGCAACTCGGCCGCAATATCCACATCTATGTGGACGACATCACGGTGAAGACCAAGCAGCACCTCACGCTCCTCGACGACCTGAAGGGGACCTTCGCCAACCTGCATGAGTACAAGATCAAGCTAGTCAGCTTCCTCGTCTCGGAGCGCAGCATTGAGGCAAACCCGGAGAAGATCAAGGCCATTGAGTGCATGCGCAAGCCGGCTCGTCTGCGCGATGTCCAGAAGTTCACCGGCTGCTTGGCCTCGGTCAGCCAGTTTCTCTGCCGGCTGGGCGAGAGGGCCTTGCCCCTGTATCAGCTGATGAAGAAGATGACGCCTTTCGAATGGAACGGCCAGGCGGACGAGGCTTTCCGGGACCTCAAGTGCATGCTCTCCACCGCAACCGTCCTGGCCGCACCAGCCGAGAACGAGCCGATGTTGCTCTACATAGCCAAAACCTCACGGTCGGTCAGCACGGTGATGGTGGTCGAACGACTAGAGAAGGGAAAGATCCAAGCCGTCCAGTGTCCAGTCTATTACCTGAGCGTGGTGCTCTCCGCCTCCAAGCAGAACTAGCCGCACTACCAGAAGATGTGTTACGGCATGTACTTCACCATCATGAAATTGAAGCAGTACTTCCAAGAGCACGTTGTTACCGTGGTCAGCACGGCTCCTCTCGGCGAAATCATTGGGTGCCTGGATGCCTCTGGCCGGGTCGCCAACTGGGCACTTGAGCTAGCCTGTAACATCCCAAATTTTCAATTTGGAATGTTATACATAGGTCATTTATGCATATCATATTTTATTGCATTTTCGTTTCGCGATCATCGAAATCCTAAGCAACTCAAGGACCCACGGAGAGAGTTGGGGATTTCCCATTTTTAATATTTGAATTTTTATCAAATATTGAAACGAGGATCATTTGGGTTTTAATAAATTTTCTCTCCGAAAATATTTCGTATTAAAATATATGAGAGGAGATAATATGACTTCTCCAAAATAAATGAAATATTGGAGGAAAAATATTAAAATCAAATAATTAAATTGTATTTGGATTTTTTCTGTAATTTTATTCGAATAAGGAAAAAATGCGTTTTTTCAAAATTGCATTATAGGCCCAAATAAATGTTCACACTGTCCGAGGTATTACTAGAGGACCGTGAAAATTTATTTCGGGATTTTTGGAGTCTGTTTAGTATTTCTTTTGTTACTTTTTCTGCGCCAGGATTTAAAAAAAGGTAACCAACTTATCGAGCCGTGTCCGGCTAGGACACTTGGCCCCGCCAGCTTTGAAAGCCGAGGCCCGCGACCCCGACAACCCAAGTCGCCGCCAGCCCTGGCCGAACCCTAGCCCCGCCGCCGCCGCCGCCCAGCCGCTTGCCTCCGTCAGCCGACCCGCCATCAAGATCGCGCCGCCGCCGCCGCACCATCGTCCCCGCCGCTTCTCTCGACCTCGCCGGACGTAGCCGCCGTTCGTTGGTTTTTTTTCAGAAAAACCGTTCGGTCTTTTTCTCTAGATCTTGTTTTTTTATTTAGATTGATTCGTTCGGTTTTCCGTCGGTTTATTTATTTAGCGGACGTTCGTCAGTACGTTCGTTTTAACGAATGTTGTTCGTCTGTTAGCCACAGACAACGAACGTTCGTTCGTTAGTCTGTTCGTCAGTTTTCTTTTTCCAGGGTTTTTCCGCGATAATTGTTTATCGTGATTTCTGCCCAAATCTTCGATCTAGTATAACCTGTCGCTCGTTTATCCAAATTAGGTGAAACAAGCGCCTAGATCTTTGTCTCGAAACCCTCCTTTTTTTTAAACAACTTGCACAAGATTTGGTACTGTAAAATTTGACATTAGTCCAGATTAGTAATCAGATCTTGTTTCTTTCGTAGTTTGAGTTTCGTTGCTTCGTTTGATTTGATTCTTTTTGCAAAAAGGAGTTCTTTAGTTAACCTTTATGGTTAGATCTTCTTGTTTGGGATTTATCTGTGCATCTTTGCTTGATTGCTTATGTATTCTATTGTTTGTTTGCGATAGAATTCCCGGAGTGTGAAGCCTGCTACTACGAGTCTCTAGGATTTGCAGATCGTCAGCAGGGAAAGTAATACATTGATCATACCCTTTCATACCTAGTTTTTATGCATTAGTTACAATCCTCACTCATTGCATGAGTAGGATCTTAACATGTGGGTTTGGGATGTAGATGATGAGGAAGAACCTATTACCTGATTTATTATCAAACCCTGGGGAGTTACTTCTACGTTAGGCTTATTGCCATGCTATGATCATAAACGTTGATTGGGTTTGAGTGCATCCATGACAGATGTGAGTTTGTTAATTAATGGTAAACTTAAGGTGGCAACTTTAATACACCTCTAGGTGGATTGCTTGTGGGCACCTGGAGAATCCAGTGTTGTCCTAGGATATCCCAGAGTACCCGTGTGATTCCGCCACCCAGGCTCAAAGGGATCATAAGATTATTCATGCTAGAAACTTTCATGTGCAGCCACAAGCTATTATGGGCTCTAGCATAGTTGAGTAAGTTGCATGACCTCTTGAAGTGGTATGCTAGCAGATGTATGGGATGTAGGTTGGTACTGTCTACCCGGGGTTAGAGTTAATGCTTCTGAAAGACTATGTCTCGGTCATCCGTTTCTCAAACACCATGAAGTGCGAGAAATCCAACGAAGGAGATCGAGTCTTGTGGGGAAAGTGCGGAAAGCTCTGTAGAGTGTATAAACTAATCATGGTTAGCCTTGTCCCCGGTTATGGACATCTTGAGTATCTGGTTCTTGAATTATTGATTTGATCTCATCACTCTAAATTAAATAGTTGGGTTGTTAATGATTACTTTAATTGGGATTGAGTTGGAGGAACCTTCTCAATGTTTCAACCACCATGATAGTTAAATAAAAATTTATGCCTTTGTCGTAGGAAAAAATTGTCTTTTCGCAAAATCATATAACCATAGAGCCTCCACCAGCCATATATGCATGTAGTGATACCATTTATCTGTTCATTGCTCTACTGTGTAATATTGTCAGCATATTCCATGTGCTGACCCGTTCTCGGGCTGCAACGTATCATGTTGCAGACTTTTCAGACGACGAGTAAGATGCCATAGGTCATTCGTCATACACTCAGCTATGCCGTTGGAGTTGATGGACTCACTTTATCTTCCGAGCCTTCAGCTGTTATCGTATTAGATGGCCTTCAGCCATATTTATTGTTATAAGTTCTCTTTGGAGACATTCGATGTAATAAGTGTGTGATTGCTACTCTGTTATAAATCCATTCTAGTACTGTGTGTGTCCGCATTACCGATCCAGGGATGACAATGAAGCACAGAGACTTCTCTCCAATTTCTACTCCTTAGGATGGCGGACTGTAGGACACGCTGAATGTAGGACACTCTGAGGTCGGGTCCTACAAGATGGTATCAGAGCACACGCTGAATGTAGGACACGACCACTAAGAAAAGCCATAGGTCACTCTTCTCTACTCATTTCTGACTTCTCTCTAATTTCTACTCCTTAGGATGGCGGACTCGAGGAACAAGTTTGCACAACCGGATGAAGATACACCCTTTGGGCGGCACTTGAAGGAAGTCACTAGGTACCTGAACATCGGAATACCAAGATTCATCGGGACCTACACCGCTACTTTACCAGAAGAGGAGCGCTGGATGATTCGAGTTCAAGTTCCAGGAAGGACATTCATGCCAGTTACGAAGACCATAGAGTTTTCCTTGGTGCACCAACCTGGAGTATAGGAAAGAGCATGGCAGCCCACATCACCATGGGACGCATCGGTGAAGTTTACCAAAAGGATCACAAGGAAACTATCTACCAGATTTGTGGGCACCGAGGTGAGTAATGGGAGATAGTCAGCACCAGGAGGGACATGTCCATTGCATCATTCATCCAGGAGCTAAACCAGCACATTCGACGCCAGGAGAACCAGATGTGCGCAAGCATAGATTTGAAGAAGGCGATGACTAGGATCACCGATCTAGAAGAGGAACTCAAGTCTACACGTGATGGATATGAGGAGGAAATGACGATACTCGTGGAGAAGAATGACGACCTAACAAGGAAGCTAGGAGTTTTCATGGGAGACCCCGCGCCAGAAGGAGAAGACGACGAACCCATGGAAATTCGTTCTGAAGACTACATCATCATGGATGACACCGACTCCGACCCTGATGGTAGTGATGATGATTATGAAGATGAAGCTGGAGCAGATATCATGGAGTCTTCCACCGATCAAAATTTCTAGATGACCACCATATGAGTAGTAGTATTCCCCCTGTATATAGTAGTAGTCTGAGCACTTTTGTAACGATAGTTCTAGACCGATTGTATGCCCTTGCTTGATTGATTGGTGTGATATGATTGTGTTTGTCTCATGTGAATATGGGTAGTGCTTTCTCACTAGACCTCAATTCTATTCCAGTCTCTCCCCTCTAAACCCATCAGATGCCTCCGAGACGTGACACCGGATTTGTCTTCCCACCAGAGATCACCTAGTTCATCCAGCAGCAGAATGCCTTGATGCAGATACTAGTGCAGAACCAAGGCAACAACAACAACAACAACAACAACAACAACAACAACAACAACTCGCCACCACCACCACCAATTGACAACTTAGCCCATTTTTTGAGGTTGCAGCCGCCAGTGTTTTCTAGTAGCACCGAGCCAATAGTTGCTGATGACTGGCTACGCAAGATTGGAAGGGAGTTGATCACTGCCGGTTGCACAGATGCTGAGAAAGTACATTTTGCCGCACATCAATTGGATGGACCAGTAGCATCATGGTGGGAGAATTACACAGCCACTTTCCCTATAGCCAATATCACTTGGGATCAGTTTCAGCAAGCATTTCGCATAGCCCATGTCTCAACTGGAGCTATGAGCATGAAGAACCATGAGTTTCACAACTTGCGCCAGGGAAATCGTACTGTGGCTCAGTACGTAGATGAGTTTAGTAAGCTATCTCGTTATGCCCCTGATGATGTGGCCACAGATGTCGCGAAGCAGGAGAAGTTTATGGAAGGGATGAATGACGAGATGAGCATGCAGTTGATGGTGGGAACATTTAACAACTACCAGGAGTTGGTAGACAAGGCTCTTATGATGGAAGAAAGCAGCAGCAGATTGAGAGCCGCAAGAGGAAGTATGGACAAGGAAAATACAATTCTGGAGCTCAGCAGAAACCCCGAACTCAGGAGGATATACCCATAACCATGGAGGCCACACTCAGAATGGAGGAAGTTCCCATAACCAAAATGGCCCAAGAATGGAAATGGGAATGCAGCAAGCAACAATCAGAACCGCTCCACTCCAGCCACACCCGCCAAGAGGGACCTAAGTCACATTACTTGTTTCAAGTGCAGGAAGACTGGACACTATGCCACTGAGTGCCCTGAAGCAAAGAATTGGAAAGGCAATGGAAGCTCTGGGAAGAAGCCCAACCCTTTCAACAGGGGACAAGTGAACCACGTGAACATGGAGGAAGTTGAAGAGCAGCCAGGTGCAGTTATCGGTAAGTTTTTGGTTAAGCCATTTATTGCAGTTGTTCTTTTTTATACTGGTGCATCACATTCATACATTTCAAGGGGTTTTTTGGACAAGTTTAAGTTACCCACCTTAGCCCTTAGGACACCCTTGCTAGTAAGCTCACCCGGTGCAGAGTATATGGCCAGACGATGGTGCGATCGGATACCATTAACCATTGGTAGTCATGTTTTCCCCTCAGACCTAGTAATTTTGGAGTCACAAGGATTTGATGTGATACTAGGAATGGATTGGTTATCGAAGTATGAAGGAAACATTAATTGTGCTAGCAGATCAATTCTACTCACCACCCCGGAGGGAAAAAGGATCAAGTATGTTTCCAGGCATGCCCCGAGGAGGGCCCAAGTAAATTCTCTCACGGGAGTTGTTCAGGAGGAAGTGCCAGTAGTGAAGGATTACCCGGATGTATTTCCAGAGGAGTTACCAGGCATGCCGCCAGATCATGACATCGAGTTTTCGATAGAACTATTGCCAGGCACTGTACCGATATCGAAGAGACCGTACCGGATGCCCGCAAATGATCTGGAGGAGATTAAGAAGCAGATTAAGGAGTTGTTGGAGAAAGATTACATTCGACGAAGTTCATCACCATGGGGAGCCCCAGTGCTCTTGGTTGAGAAGAAGGATCGACCGTTAAGAATGGTTGTTGATTATCATGCGTTGAATGAAGTGACGATCTAGAACAAGTACCCACTGCCGATGATCATTGATTTGTTTGACCAGCTCCAAGGAGCTAGAGTGTTTTCGAAGATGGATTTGTGATCAGGATATCACCAGCTGAAGATTCGAGAAAAGGATATACCAAAGACAGCTTTTACCACAAGGTATGGGTTGTATGAGTATACGGTTATGTCATTTGGACTGACTAACGCCCCTGCCTATTTCATGATTATGATGAACAAGGTGTTCATGGAGTTCTTGGATAAGTTTGTCGTGGTGTTCATTGAAGATATCTTGGTGTACTCGAAGAAAGAAGAGGAACACAAGGAGCATTTGCGATTAGTTCTCGAGAAGCTCAGGGAACATAAGTTATATGCCAAGTTCAGCAAATGTGAGTTTTGGTTGAAGGAAGTTGGATATCTTGGACATGTTATATCAGGAGAAGTTATAGCAGTGGATCCTACCAAGGTCCAGTCAGTCACTGAGTGGTTGGCGCCCACCTCAGTTGGAGAGATCCACAGTTTTCTTGGACTTGGGGGATACTACCGGAGATTCATTGAGAATTTCTCCAAGATTGCGAAGCCTATGACGACATTGTTGAAGAAGGACACCAAGTTCCATTGGATAGAGGAATGTGAAGAAAGTTTCCAGGAGTTGAAGAAACATTTGACAACAGCCCCAGTGCTAATTCTGCCAGATATACGCAAGGATTTCCAAGTGTATTGTGACGCCTCATGCTTAGGACTTGGAGGAGTACCTATGCAAGACGAAAGAGTTGTTTCATATGCCTCAAGACAACTTCAACCGCATGAGTTGAATTATGCTACGCATGATTTGGAGTCGGCAGATGTAGTGCACGCGCTCAAGACCTGGAGACATTTTCTTATTGGAAACCGTTCCGATGTACACGGATCACAAGAGTTTGAAGTGCATTTTTATCCAGAAGGAGCTGAACCTCAGGCAGAGGAGATGGTTGGAGCTCATAAAGGATTATGATATGAACTTGCACTATCATCCAGGCAAGGCCAATGTCGTAGCAGACGCTTTGAGTTGCAAGAGTTATGTCAATACTCTCGTAAGCGGAGGATTACCCAAGGAGTTAGTGGAAGATCTCAAGGAGCTACATTTGGAGATAGTTCCTAAAGGTTTTGTTGCAGCATTGGATGTTCAGTCAACATTATTGGAAAGAATTCGAGAAGCTCAGAAGGAAGACAAAGAAATTGCTGAAATAAAGGAGAAGATGAGTGAAGGAAAAGCCAAAGGTTTTCGTGAGAACGAGCATGACACATTGTGGTTCGAGGACCGTGTATATATATGTGCCCAATAATGCAGAGATCAGGAAGTTGATACTTCAGGAAGCTCATGACTCGCCGTACTCGATACACCCCGGAAACACTAAGATGTATTTGGATTTGAAGGAGCGTTTATGGTGGACTGGTATGAAGAAGGATATTGCCGAGTATGTAGCTGTATGTGATGTATGTCAGAGAGTGAAAGCAGAGCATCAGAAGACAGCATGATTACTACAGCCTTTGCCAATACCCGAATGGAAGTGGGACAAGCTTGGCATGGATATCATCACCGGGTTGCCCAGGACCCGATCGGGATATGATTCTATCTGGGTAGTAGTGGATCGCTTGACCAAAGTAGCTCACTTTATCCCAGTGAAAACCACTTATACGAGTGCAAAGTTGGCCAAGATATACATGAATAGGATCGTATGTCTGCACGGAGTTCCGAGGACCATCGTATCAGATAGAGGAACACGGTTTACTTCAAAGTTTTGGCACCAGCTGCACCAGACTTTGGGTACCAGGCTGGAGTTCAGTACAACTTTTCACCCGCAGACAGATGGACAGACCGAGAGAGTCAATCAGATTCTGGGGGACATGTTGAGAGCTTGTGCGCTAGACTATGGATCTAGTTGGGATGACAACTTCCCCTATGCGGAGTTCTCATACAACAATAGCTACCAGGCCAGTTTGAAGATGGCACCGTTCGAAGCCTTGTATGGAAGAAGATGCCGAACACCATTGATGTGGGATGAAATTGGAGACCGCCATGTTGGAGATATAGCCTAGAGGCAATCATGCATGATGATATTTCCTATGTGTTTATGAATAAAGATAGTCCTTGGACATTATCAATGATGTGTATCAGCAAGTACGTGACTTGTTTGTGGGACTATGCATTGTATGATGACTGTCCTAAAAGGTCCCTATTCGAAAGGGCTGTATGGACGCGCAACCGACTAGACTAGCATATGACACGGTCGATGGCTTAGTCTCACTAGCCATGGAGCATTGGATGCTAACCGGATAATATGGACTTGGAAAGGTCTGGTCGGATTCGACGTAGTCGGATCCGAGTCGAGATAAGGTCCGAGTCGGACAGACCCAACTATGAGACGCAGCGATATATCATCTGTGAGTCTCTAGTACAACATGTGTTCTATGTCCTAAGACCTGAGCTGACGCATGTACTTGGGATGGTGACATACTTGCTTTGGGCCGACCAAACGCTACTCCGTGACTGGGTAGTTACAAAGGTAGGTTTCGGGTTTGTCCAGTCCCATGCTGCAAGACATGGTCGAGTAAGATGGGATTTTCCCCCGCGATCAGGAGAGATATACTCTGGGCCCCTCGTGTGATCCGACCAGGAACAACATGGCCATGCGACAAGGATTATGAGATAATCCGGATTGTGGTCGGTATCACTGGAACGAGAAAGAGGTCGGGCTAGCACAAGGATGACAGTCTCGCCTTGAGCCCGACAACATATATCGTGTGGCAAAGGGAATGAAGTGTCACACGTTGTACATGTTCGCCTAACCAGCTTCATAGTCTCGCTTGGTGGTCGGCACGCCTTGCTAGAGGCCGCTACCAACCGTGCAGGTCGGAGGTGATCCGAATCGTGACCAAGCCGACTTGAACCTAAGGGGTCAAGGCTTAAGGGAAGGAACCTACAAGGTCAGTTCGTAGGGCACTGGTCGGATGTGATCCGAACTGGACTAGGAACGTGACCGAGTAGACTTTGGGCTTTAGGGTCCGTGCAAGGCCCAAGTGTTGAGCCCGCGACGGACGTCTATATAAAGTGGAGGTGCGGCACACTCATCCGGTTGATTGCTTCGACGCTGTGACTAGGGTTTGCATGTGTTGCGAATAGCCACCTCCACTCACCGCCGACTGTGTGATCGGACCTAGAAGTCCGTCGCACGGTGTTCCTCCTGCACGCGCGGATACCGTTAGAGGCGGTGCACTTGCGCTGCTCCGGCGAACTCGTACATGGGATCGGACGACCGGCTGTTCGAGGGAGACCGGACAAGGAGGAGACGATCCACGCGGACGCGCTGCCCCAACTCTTCTTCCGCTGCACGGCACTGCGCCTCTAGTCTTAACGAACTGTGATCCATCTCCCATAGCATGTTCCTGGATGTTCTGCGCGTAGGAAATTTTAATTTGCAGTCACGCGCCCTACCGTAGAACCCAACAGTGGTATCAGAGCCTCTGCTATAGGATTTGGATTCATATCATATGCATATTAGATATGCGGAGGCGACATATGAGATCTGTTACCGTTGATAAGATCAGTTGTGTGCATGGTTGATGAGATCAACTGCACATGGGGATCGATGTGGCTATGTTTTCTGTCAATCGGGATTGATGAGGTCGTGACACAACCTACCCCTACCGGTCGGTTATCCGCCATCGGGGTTAACAGTGAAACGTAAATCCGAATCGGATTCGCGATGATCGATAATATCGGTCAGATCAGAGAAATCAGCGTGATCGAAGTTCAGATGCGATCTTTGATTTCTGAAAACGTCGGGACCGCCATGTGCGTAGCGCCGTGTATTTCGTACCCGACACACAAACCGGTAGAATGTGATTATATGCATAACTTTGTTTTGCAGGTTTGATGTGAATAATATGGCTCATGTGTATGTGATGCATGTGTGTAATTTATACGTGGCCTGCGTGTCATGTTTGTCAGCCGGCAGGAGCCAAAGTGTTGTCATTATATTGTATAACGACTGCAGCGTGTCGACTTGTGACTCTATGTAAATTCATTACTAGTTGTAGTAGTTGGATAATAGAGATCAGGTTGGCGGCTTGGCGTCCCGGCGTGACAAACAAGATGGAGTTCGTAGATGGTTATCGGAGTCGGAGCCGACCTGGAAGAACGTCCATGAAGGAGCCATACTATTTCAAAATATGTGTGATATTTGTGATTGTTATGCTTCTTTGTTTCTATGCATGTTAGAATGATAGAATGATCCCTCATGAATATCAAGCGAATTGCCATCCCCGATGTTGCACCTTCGCACGTCAAGTACGTCTAGTAGTGGGCTCATAAAATTGGGGTGCTGCTGGGTGTCCTTGAACTGAAGGGTTCATGTCGGACACGGACATGCACTGCATTAGGTTAACTTGACAAGGCTATCAAAACAGTTTTGGACCTTGTGGCAAAGAAGGTTGGGAGCCGGGGTATGAGATACCTTCCCGACCGACAGGAGTCGTATAGAGATACGATTAGCAAGGAGTTTCTTACCGGATAGGTATGTTGGCTAGCAGTGATGCTAAAGCTCACTAGTCGCATGCGCTAGTCGGATCCTGAATCACTGAGAGTTCTTTGTTTCAAAACTGTTTAGGCTAGAATTACTCTACCTAAACACATTGCTTAGTGATTGCATTTTTTTTGTAGATCAATGGCACCACCTGCTCAACCCAACTTTGCATAGAAATCAATTCTGGAAAAGGATAAACTAAATGGAACAAACTTTACCACCCGGTATAGAAATCTGAGAATTGTTCTCAAGCATGATAAAAAGGAACATGTTCTAGAGGATCCACTTCCAGAGGAACCTGCCGATAATGCTAGTGCCACTACTAAGAATGCCTACCAGAAACTAGTTGATGAATCAACAGAGATCAGCTATCTGATGCTGGCTTATATGGAGCCCGATTTGCAACAGCATTTCGAAAATGTTGAGGCTTACGATATGATCGGGAGTCTTAAGAGCATGTTTCAGACAAAGGCTAGGACCGAAAGGTTCAACCTCTGGCGATCCTTGATGGATTGCAAGCTGAAGGAAGGTGATCCACTGAGCCCACATGTGATCAAGATGATCGGATATGTGCAAGCTTTGGATCGTTTGGGCTTCCCGCTCTTGGATGAGTCAAGCTCGATGCTTTGTTCTGGTTCTCTTCCGCCAGCTATGGGACGTTCATCTCGAACTATCATATGCTTGGCATGGATAAGAAGCTCACTGAATTGCATGGGATGCTCAAAGTGGCGAGAGCAGGATATTAAGAAAGGCACGCATCAAGTGTTGATGGTGCGTAAAATCGCTAAGTTCAAGAAGAGTTGGTCCAAGAAAAGGCTAAGGCAAAGGGCACAGAGACGGTAACCTCTCGCCAAGGTAATCAAGTCCGGACTGCATCAAGACCGTTTTCTATCATTGCAAGGAGACCGGTCACTGGAAGAGGAACTGTAGCAAGTGGCTTGTAGAGCATGGAAAGAAGGCCGGAAATGCTTCTTCAGGCAAAGGTACACTTGTTGCATATGTTATAGACATTTACCTTGCTGACATACCTAGTAGCGCTCGGGTATTTGATACCGGATCGGTTGTTCATATTTTCAACTCGATGCAGGGGCTGGTAAGACCTAGGCATGTGGCACAAGGGGAGATTGACATCAGGGTCGGCAGCAAAGCAAGAGTTGCTGCGTTGGAGGTCAGCACGATGCAGCTCCAGCTTCCTTCCGGATTCATAATGGAATTGAATAATTGTTATTACATTCCTGCACTTAGTCGGAACATTATTTCTGCCTCATGTTTGATGAGTCAAATTTATGAATTCAATTTAAAGGACAATGGTTGTTCGATATTTTTGAATGGTATGTTCCACGGCTATGCACCCATTGTTGATGGGCTATTTATATTGAATCTAGAACATGAACCGGTCTATAACATGAATGTCAAGAGGCATAAGCCTAATGAGATAAATCCGACATACTTCTGGCATTGCCGGCTTGGACACATTAGTCTGAAACGCATGAAGAAGCTCCATGATGATGGGCTCCTAACTTCGTCCGACTTCGGGTCGTTCGAGACATGTGAATCATGCTTGCTCAGCAAGATGACTAAGTCTCCTTTCGCAAAGAGTTGAGAGAGGGCGTCCGAGCTGTTGGAGCTTATACACAGTGATGTGTGTGGTCCAATGAGCACTACTGCCAGAGGTGGATATCAGTACTTCGTGACTTTTACCGACGACTTGAGTAGATATGGATATATCTATTTGATGAGGCACAAGTCAGAGACTTTTGAAAAGTTCAAAGAGTTTCAGAACGAGGTTGAGAATCAGCTCGGCAAGACTATAAAGCTTCGCGATCACGATCGTGGAGGTGAGTACATGAGCCAGGAGTTTGATGATCATCTGAAAAGTCGAGGTATAGTACCTCGGCTCACACCTCCGCACGCCACGAGAGAAACAGCGTGTCGAATGGAGTAATAGGACCTTGTTGGACATGGTCCGTCTATGATGAGCAAATCGGATTTACCCTTGTCATTACGGGGATACGCTCTAGAAACTGCAGCTTTCACACTTAATAGGGTACCATCAAAATCCGTAGACAAGACACCACATGAGATGTGGACCGAAGAGTCCCGCTTGTCTTTTCTAAAGATTTGGGGTTGTGAAGCATTTGTGAAGCGACTTATGTCGACAAGCTTACACCCAAGTCGGATAAATGCATATTCGTGGGATATCCGAGGGAAACCTTGGGATATAGCTTCTACAACCGGAAGAGAACAAAGTGTTTGTTGCTCGGAACGGGTTTTCCTTGAGCAAGAGTTTCTCACCGGGAGGCCGGTGGGAGGACGGTTCGACTCGAAGAAATTCGAGGACCACTCGGGACGGCTCGGTGGTGATGAGATCATACCGAGTCAATCGTGGAACTCAGAGTGGAAGCGGCACCGGAACCACGGAGGTCGGAAAGATTGCGCAGAGTGTGTGATGTATTGTTGCTAGAAAGCGACAAGACGGCCACGTATGCGGAAGCGATGGTGAGCCCAGATTCCGAGGCATGGCTGGAGGCCATGAGATCTGAGTTAAAGTCCATGGATGAGAATCAAGTCTGGGACTTGGTTGATCCGCCACCTGGCGTAACTTCCATTGGTTGCAAATGAGTCTTTAAGAAGAAAACCGATGTGGATGGAAATGTTCAGATCCACAAAGCTCGGCTTGTCGCTAAAGGTTATGGACAAGTTCAAGGAATTGACTACGACGAGACTTACTCGCCGGTAGCGATGCTGAAATCGGTGAGGATCATACTAGCTATAGCTGCATATTTCGATTACGAGATATTGCAGATGGATGTCAAAACGGCTTTCCTTCACGGAAATTTAACAGAGGACGTGTATATGATGCAGCCCCGAGGGTTTTGTCGATCCGACTAGCACTAGTAAGGTATGCAAGCTCAAGAGATCCATTTATGGGTTGAAGCAAGCATCTCGGAGTTGAAACATTCGTTTTGATGAGGTCATCACTGGTCTCGGTTTCATCAAAAGCGAAGAGGACTCTTGTTTATACAAGAAGTTAAGTGGGAGCTCGATAGTGTTTTTGATCTTGTATGTGGACGACATACTACTGATCGGGAACGATGTTTCGATGTTAAACTCGGTCAAGGGATCATTGAATGGAAAGTTTTCGATGAAGGACCTTGGTGAGGCAGTCTATATTTTAGGCATTAAGATCTATAGAGATAGATCGAGGAGGCTGCTCGGCTTAAGCCAGAGCACGTACATAGATAAAGTGTTGAAGCAGTTCAACATGAGTGAGGCGAAGAAAGGGTTCTTGCCGCTCTCACATGGTATATGGCTAAGCGAGACTCAGAGTCCTTCGAGATCTGATGAGCGAAGTAGGATGAGTAGGATTCCATATGCCTCGGCAATCGGATCCATCATGTATGCCATGATATGTACAAGGCCTGATGTTGCTTTTGCAATAAGCCTAACAAGTAGATACCAGGCCAACCCAGGTGAGAGTAACTTGGCAGCGGTAAAGACTATTTTGAAGTACCTAAAAAGGACTAAAGAGATGTTCCTAGTTTATGGATGTGAGGAAGAGCTTGTCGTAAGGGGTTACGTTGATGCTAGTTTCCAAACCGACAGAGATGATTGTCGATCACAGTCCCGCTTCGTACGCCCCGAATGGAGGAGCAGTAATCGATGAGTTCCAAGCAGGATACGATGGCCGATTCTACCACGTGGTTTAATACATTGCGGCTTGTGAAGCTGCAAAGGAAGGTGTTTGGATCCGCATTTTCTGGATGATCTTGGTATTTTCCCAGCCTCGGTGAAACCGTTGGACCTTTATTGTGATAATTCTGGTGCCATCGCACAAGCCAAGGAGCCGAGGAATCACCACAAGGTCGGACACATAGACCGGAAATATCACCGATATAAAAGATCGTAAGAATGGTGATGTAGATTTATGCAAGATTCACACGGATGCAAATGTTGCGTATCCGTTGACTAAGCCGCTTCCACAACCCAAGCATGAGGGGCACGCTAGAGCTATGGGCATTCGATGTCTATTTGATTGACTCTAGTGCAAGTGGGAGACTGTTGGAGATATGCCCTAGAGGCAATCATGTATGATGATATTTCCTATGTGTTTATGAATAAAGATAGTCCTTGGACATTACCAATGATGTGTATCAGCAAGTACGTGACTTGTTTGTGGGACTATGCATTGTATGATGACTGTCCTAAAAGGTCCCTAGTCGAAAGGGCTGTGTGGACGCGCAACCGAATAGACTAGCATATGACACGATCGATGGCTTGGTCTCACTAGCCATGGAGCATTGGATGCTAACCGGATAATATGGACATGGAAAGGTCTGGTCGGATTCGACGTAGTCGGATCCGAGTCGAGATAAGGTCCGAGTCGGACAGACCCAACTATGAGACGCAGCGATATGTCATCTGTGAGTCTCTAGTACAACATACGTTCTATGTCCTAAGACCCGAGCTGACGCATGTACTCGGGATGGTGACAGACTAGCTTTGGGCCAACCAAACGCTACTCCGTGGATCGGGTAGTTACAAAGGTAGGTTTCGGGTTTGTCCAGTCCCATGCTGCGAGACATGGTCGAGCAAGATGGGATTTGCCCCTCCGATCAGGAGAGATATACTCTGGGCCCCTCGTGTGATCCGACGAGGAACAACATGGCCATGCGACAAGGATTATGAGATAATACGGATTGTGGCCGGTATCACTGGAACGAGAAAGAGGTCGGGCTAGCACAAGGATGACAGTCTCGCCTTGAGCCCGACAACATATATCGTGTGGCAAAGGGAACATAAGTGTGACACGTTGTACAGGTTCGCCTAACCAGCTTCATAGTCTGCTTGGTGGTCGGCACGCCTTGCTAGAGGCCGCTACCAACCGTGCAGGTCGGAGGTGATCCGAATTGTGACCAAGCCGACTTGAACCTAAGGGGTCGCGTGCTTAAGGGAAGGAACCTACAAGGTCGGGTCAGAGGGCACCGGTCGGATGTGATCCAATCGACTAGGAACGTGACCGAGTAGACTTTGGGCTTTAGGGTCCGTGCAAGGCCCAAGTGTTGAGCCCGCGACGGACGTCTATATAAAGTGGATGTGCGGCACACTCATGCGGTTGATTGCTTCGGCGCTACGACTAGGGTTTGCATGTGTTGCGAATAGCCACCTCCACTCGCCGCCGACTGTGTGATCGGACCTAGCAGTCCGCCGCACGGTGTTCCTCCTGCACGCGCGAATACCGTTAGAGGCGGTGCACTTGCGCCGCTCCGGCGAACTCGTATGTGGGATCGGACGACCGGCTGTTCGAGGGAGATCGGACAAGGAGGAGACGATCCACGCGGACGCGCTGCCCCAACTCTTCTTCCGCTGCACGACACTGCGCGTCTAATGGTAACAAACTGTTATCCATCTCCTGTAGCATGTTCCTGGATGTTCTGCGCGTAGGAAATTTTAATTTGTAGTCGACGCACCCTACCGTAGAACCCAACACGCCAGTTGTTTGGACCGGATTTGAATAAAGAGTCTGAAGAGAAGGTTTAGTTGATCCGAGATAGACTGAAGGTAGCTCAGTCCAGACAGAAGAGCTATGCAGATTCAAAACGCAAGGAGGTAGTCTATGGAATCGGAGACAGAGCATATCTGCGAGTGTCACCTTTGCGAGGAGTGAAACATTTTGAAGTTAAGGGAAAGTTAGCCCCGAGATTTGTGGGACCGTACCGTGTTTTGGAACGCATTGGAGAGGTTGCCTACAAGTTGGAGTTACCCGAAAGAGTGTCAAGAGTTCATGATGTGTTTCACGTTTCCCAGTTGAAGAAGTGCCATGCAGAGATGGCTGATATTCCTCTGAGAGATATAGTGCCCCTGGAAGAAATTCAGTTGGATAGTGCTGTGACATATGAGGAGAAACCTGTCAAGATTCCAGAGTTTGCCAGCCGATTTACTCACAGCAAGGTTATCAAGTTTTGTAAAGTTTAATGGAGCCACCATACCGAGGATGAAGCCACATGGGAATGAGAGGACGATCTACTTAAAGATCACCCACACCTATTTTCTAGCCAACCCGAATCTCGAGGACGAGATTCATCTTAAGGGGGGTAGGTTTGTAACATCCCAAATTTTCAATTTGGAATGTTATACATAGGTCATTCATGCATATCATATTTTATTGCATTTTCGTTTCGCGATCCTCGAAATCCTAAGCAACCCACGGAGAGAGTTGGGGATTTCCTGTTTTTAATATTTGAATTTTTATCAAATATTGAAACGAGCATCATTTTGGTTTTAATAATTTTTCTCTCTGAAAATATTTCGTACAAAAATATATGAGAGGAGATAATATGACTTCTCCAAAATAAATGAAATATTGGAGGAAAAATAGTAAAATCAAATAAGTAAATTTTATTTGGATTTTTTGTCACGACCGGTTTTCCGGGTATTAAATTCCAGAAAGTGGTCGTTGTGCTCACTAGCCCCAGGATTACTGTTAGCTGATGAGGCGCCAACTTGATACAGAAATTCCAAGCAAATTACAAAATATGTAGTACAAGACCATTCTGGTCTGTGAGTACAACAATTGGTTTCTAGTGGTTGATGGCGGAAGCGGTTTGTGGATCATCAGTGTCTATGGGACTCCATTTCCCACAGGAACAGCTGACCAGGTTAACTCCTATCTTCGCGAGGTTGCTATCACCATTGTGTAGGTTCCGGGGCTGTCATCGCAACGCTCCTCTCCACGCAAGAAATCTGGCCAAGACAACAGCCAGGGACAAGCCAGTGAGTACTTTGAATGTACTCGCAAACATTATGAATACATGTATAATATAACAACTGATAATCATGCTCTGAAAATATTCTATGATCACAACGTCAGTCATAAAAACAAATTCCTTGATGCATGCAAGCAGGTTATTAAAATGTAACAATGAAAAAGTAATGACCACGTAGGAATTAAAATACACCAATCGGATGTCTGAAGCGACGTCTCGAATTGATGGTAAATAACAAGCATGCCACAGTCGGGCGCCTCAGCGACACCACATAAAGGGCTTATAAAGTAAATGAATAACAAGCATGCCACGATCAAGGCCTCAAATGACACCACATAAAGGGCTTATAAAGTAAATAAATAACAAGCATGCCCACGATGGCGTCTCAAATGACACCACATAAAGGGCTTATAAAGTAAATGAATAACAAGCATGCCACGCCAAGCGCCTCAAATGACACCATATAAAGGGCTTATGAATAATCACAGTAAATATCCAGGAGGTAGAACCATCCCAGGGATACTCGATAAGTCAAATAATATAATGGGTTAGTCCATAACAAAATAATAATCATGGTCCTCACAAGTCACAAGTCGGACTCCAAGTTCTGGTTTAGCAGTTTCTCCTCCGAAGACCGACACTAAGACCGACACTTGACCCATCCTAGACTGTAGTCCTTAACCATGGACACGGCTACTCGAGTAGGTTTAATCTCTGCAGAGGGTGTACTCTTTACCCACGAGTAACGGATTTCTTTAGTCCATCGGGACTAATTCCGTCTACGGCCTTTTAGTTGAAAACACACCTAACTTGCACACACCAGCTTAACTTACCGGTGTCTGGAATCACCCACGACACTTGTCAAGCAAAACTCTAGTGGGGAGGCTACAACCTCGCGTACCATGGGATCAAATTTATACCGCGCGCTCTAAGGGGTGGCCTCCCCTCTCGGTCTCAAACGGAAACACCCATGCCCCCGGACCAGGTGGCCTGCCTACCAGCTACAACCGGTATCTTCCACCATGGCCTCTCTCTGCATTGTGTGCTAGAAAGGGGTTGACGACTTATCGAACTGCATCCCTACTTGTTGTAGAGACAAGTGGTAGTATCTGAAACAAGTATGGGGTTATCGGAACAAGACTCGATCTAGGGTCGACTCAGGAGGTTTAAGTATTTCCTGCATGATTAGCATAACGAATATATTTCATCCAATGCATGTAATCATCACTCATCATACCCCTCATGCCATGCCGAACACACTCGTCTCGACGAGGAACTAGGGACAAGCTCGGGTCTACCCAAGACAGAGACTTTCCCGTTTTCCTTCCGGTAGGCACGAAAGGCATACGAGGATGATCATTATCACAAGCATGTCCATTTCCAACAGCAAGGAAATTTCCAACAAGAATTCATGCAAATGATCATATCACCACATAAAATAACGAGTTCTAAGTACCGAGGTGGTGTCATAATCGTGTCAAACAACGCATGCAAAATATTATGCCAGGGTTCAGAATGCTTTCCTTCAAGGTGTGGAAAGGCAGGGTGCACTCCAAAACTTTTGAAAGCTTGCTTCTCTCTCTCCAAGGTCCTATTTTAAATAAATTTGAATTAACACACAATTTCAAAACAACATAAAAAGGTTGTTTGAAATTTTTTCAAATAAATCTTAAAATAAACTAGATTAAATTTGAGAGAGGTAGGAAAAAGAATCAATTCATTTGGAGTTATCATTAAAAAGTTATAGGCAGTCAAAGTTGTGGTCAAAATCTGTTTTAAAAAAAATAAACAGAAAAAGGAAAAACGATTCGAACTGACCACGTCGAAGGCGTATTTTGAATTTACACTTCCACTTACTCCAGTGTGGACGGCGCGTGGGTCACTGACAGTGGGCCCGCCTGGTCCACTGGTCAGGTTTGACTAGTCGACCTCCCCTCCTTCTTCCTCTGCCCGAGCGGGGGCGGGACTCCGCGACAGCCGTGGCGAACGGCGGCACCGTTCGGGAAACCGAGGCCATCCGCGGGCTCGGGGGTCGAGGTGGTCACTCCGGTAGTCGTTATGGTCCCCGGGGTGGACGGAGCTGCCGGCGGCGAGCTCCGCAGCGGACGGTGGCCGTCGGGCAGAGTGGGTTTTCTCCTGCGGCGAGTCCCGATCAAAATTGAGCAGGGGGATGGACTCACGAGGGGGAGAGGGAGCTCCTGGTGAAGAGAGTGGAGAGGGGGAGGCCCTGGTGGCGCCGGAGTGATCGAGACAGTGGCAGCGGCTGTGATTGCCGGAGATGAGGAAGACGACCCCTCTGGTCTTCCTACTGCTACGAGCGGATCGGTGAGGGAGTGAGAGAGGTTGCTTGAGGCCTGGCTGAGCTCGGGGGGTCCTATTTATAGCACATCCATGGCGGTTCGACGGCCGAGGATAAGGGCGCATGTGAACCGCCGCTCTGTAGCGGTCAGGGCGACGTGGCGGCGACGAGAGCTAGAGGACGCTCCTGTGGATGAGTCTGAGCTGCTCCAGGGGCAGGTGGCGAGCGGGAGAGGCTCGGGCGGCGCCAACCTGTGCAGGGGCTGGCTGCGGACGCCGGCGTGCCGCCAAGGGCTCTGACGGCGGTGCTGTAGGGCACCAGGGCTGCTTGGCATGATGCGGTGAGCAGTCGAGTGAGTGGCGCGGCTCTGCAGAGTGGGCAAAACCAGGGGCGCGACGCGGCGGCTCGGGCGCGGCACGTGCAAAACGCGTGCTCTGCTCGCGCCCAGAGCATGCACGGGACGTGCTCGACAAAATGCCAGGGCATGCTAGAGGTCTCGGGTGAGGTTGGGGTTTAACAGACCTAGGTTAGGAGTAGCTAGGAGTTTATTGGACAAGGTGGTTAGGCAAGGGAAGCAAGATCATAGTGCAAACTAAAACCCATGTCAGAACTGGTCATGCCCACAAAGTGTTTGACAGAATGCCACATGCACCTAGGCATTTCTTGGAGTGGTCAAATCTTCCAGAGTGGGGGTCTCTTTAGATGAATGAGAGGGTGGTGAGGTTAGTTTGCCAAAAGAAGAAACTTGCTAGTGCAAGTTTTGCAAATCTTCAGATTTGGACAGAAAGAACAGGGCATGATTGCAAGAACTAGAATTGCTCCAATGAGTCCAACCTCCTGGACTTAAGGGTTTGGCAAGGTGTGCTACAAGCAGGAGAAAACTCATGGGTAGAGGAGAAAGTTAGAAGATGGTTGCAGTACAAAACACCAAGTTGCACCATAATGAAGATGAGGATGATTCACTCAAATTTTTCAAAGAACATAGCTGGGTTTTTGCATAAAGTGGAATAATATGCTCCTACTGACATCCCAAAATTTTGGTAGAGGTTTTAAGGAAATATTTAAATAGGATGTAGTGTAAAACTGCCCACTGGACCAGATTCAAAAATATGATGTAGAGCTCAAAATACCCAAAGAATAAAATATCTTTTTGCATAAAAGTGGTTTGGTGACATCACATGACATCTCCAAATTTTGGTGGAATTTTTGAATGACTTTATAAAAGGGTTGCAGTGCAAATGGGATCCTAAACTTATGAAAAACCCTTTTGGAGAAATAAAGCTCAGGGAAGGAATAATTATATAAATAATCCTACTGATAAAAGAATTGTTTTATTTGAGAGGGTAAAAGAGTCCAAAAATGATTTGAAAAGTTTTCACTAGTGGTAAAAAAACTCCATAATAATAGAAAGAAGAAAGTTTCTGAAATCAACAGGAAATCCAGAAAACAAAATTTAAAGTTCCTGGCAAAATTTTAATTAATAAAACAAGGCTAAATTTTTTTGGGGTGTTACATTTTTTATGTAATTTTATTCAAATTAGAAAAAATATGCGTTTTTTAAAAATTACATTAGAGGCCAAATAAATGTTCACATTGTCCGGATTTTTACTAGAGGACCGTGAAAATTTATTTCGGGATTTTTGGAGTCCATGTAGTATTTCTTTCATTAGTTTTTCTGCGCCAGGATTTTTTTTTTAAAGTAACCGACTTACCGGGGCGTGTCCGGCTAGGACACTTGGCCCCGCCAACTTTAAAAGCCGAGGTCGGCGACCCGACAAATTTCAAGTCGCCGCCACACAAGGCCGCTTCGCCAGATTGCATCACACCGCCCGCCGGCCCGGCCATCGTCTCGCCGCCGCTGCCAACCTCGCCGGAGGTAGCCACCATCCGCCGCCAACGTTCGTCGGTTTTTCCCAGAAAAACCGTTCGGTCTTTTTCTCTAGATCTGTTTTTTTATTTAGATCGGTTCGTTCGGTTTTCCGTTGGTTTATTTATTTAGCGGACGTTCATCTGTACGTTTGTTTTAACGAACTTTGTTTGTCCGTTAGCCGCAGACAGAGAACGTTCGTTCGTTAGTCTGTTCGTCAGATTTCTTTTTCCAAGGTTTTTCCTTGATTATTTTTTATCGCGATTTCTGCCCAAATCTTCGATCTAGTATAACTTTTCGCTCGTTTATCCAAATCAGGTGAAACAAGCGCCTAGATCTTCGTCTCGAAACCCTCCTTCTGTTTAACCAACTTGAACAAGATTTTGGTGCTGTGAAATTTGACTTTAGTCCAGATTAGTAATCGGATCTTATTTCTTTCGTAGTTTGAGTTTCGTTGCTCCGTTTGATTTGATTCCTTTTACAAACCGGAGTTCTTCAGTTGAAATTTCTGGTTAGATCTTCTTATTTGGGATTTATCCATGCATCTTTGATTGATTGCTTATGTATGCTATTGTTTGTTTGCGACAGAATTCCCGGAGTGCGAAGCGTGCTACTACGAGTCTCTAGGATTTGCAGATCGTCAGCAAGGCAAGTAACACATTGATCATACCCTTTCATACCTAGTTTTTATGCATTAGTTTCAACCCTTACACATTGCATGAGTAGGATCTCTTAACATGTGGGTTTGGGAAGTAGATGATGAGGTAGAACCTATTACCTGTTTTATTATCAAACCCTGGGGAGTTACTTCTACGTTATGCTTATTGCCATGCTATGCTCGTAGACGTGGATTGGATTTGAGTGCATCCATGAAAAATGTGAACTTGTTAATTAATGGTTCAACTTAAGGTGGCAACTTTAATACACCTCTGGGTGGATTGCTTGTGGGCACCTGGAGAATCCAGTGTTGTCCTACGATATCCCGGAGTACCTGTGTGATCATCCTACGGTCCGCCACCCAGGCTCAAAGGGATTATATGATTATTCATGCTAGAAACTTCCGTGTGCAGCCACAAGCTATTATGGGCTCTAGCATAGTTGAGTAAGTTGCACGACCTCTTCCAGTGGTAGGCTAGCAGATGTAGGGGATGTAGGTTTGTACTGTCTACGCGGGGTTAGAGTTAATGCTTCTGAAAGACTGTGTCTTGGTCATTTTTTATCCGTTTCTCAAACACCATGAAGTGCGAGAAATCCAACGGAGGAGATCAAGTCTTGTGGGGAAAAGTGCGCGAACCTCTACAGAGTGTATAAACTAATCATGCTCTACTGTGTTATATTGCCAGCATATTCCATGTGCTGACCCGTTCTCGGTCTACAACGTATCATGTTGCAGACTTTTCAGACGACGAGTATTAGGTCGTTTGTCATGCACTTAGCTATGCCGTTGGAGTTGATGGACTCACTTTATCTTCCAAGCCTTCCGCTGTTATCGTATTAGATGGCCTTCAGCCATATTTATTGTAATAAGTTCTCTTTGGAGAAATTCGATGTAATAAGTGTGTGATTGCTACTCATCATAAAGCCATTCGAGTAATCGTGTGTCAAGACATTCTTGATCCGAGGATGACATCAAGCACGTAGACTTGACCGTCTGAGGTCGGGTCGCTACATAGTCGGCCACACCATCCTCTACGACCCCCGCACTACGATCAAGTCACAAGCTCTGGCCGACTTCCTCATCGACTGGACCGAGACCCAGTACCTGCCGCTGCTGTCGGACTCAACGCACTGGCGCATGCACTTTGACAGCTCGAAGATGCCTCTCGGCCTAGGGGCCGGCATTGTGCTGTCCTCCCCGAAGGGCGACCATCTCAAATACGCGCTACGGATCCACTTCGCCGCCTCCAACAACGTCGCCGAGTATGAAGCCCTTGTGCACGGCCTCCGGGTTACTAAGGAACTCGACATCTGGTGCATCCTGTGCTATGGCGACTCGGACCTGGTGGTGCAGCAGTGCTCCGGCGAGTGGGACGCCCGCAACCCCAACATGGCGAGCTACCACTTCCTTGTCCAGAAGCTGTCCGGATTCTTCACGGGCTGCGAGTTCCTCCACGGCCCGTGCACGGAAAATGAGGCAGCCGACACGCTCGCCAAGATTGCCTCGTCCCGGCAATCCATCCCGTCCGGCGTCTCCCTCAAGCACCTGCACAAGCCGTCCGTCAAGCCCTCTCCGGACTCCGAGTCCATCTACGTCCCAGATGACCCGGCCGCGCCTCAACCCAGCCCGGGGACTGTCGAACCCGGCCCGGGGACTGCCGAACCCGACCCGAGGACTGCCGAACCCGACCCGGGGATTGCTCAACCCGGCCCGGGGGCTGCAGCCGCCGACTCGACCGCTGCCATTCCCGACCCGGCTCGGGGGCTGCTGCCCCAGAACCCGCCATGGTGGCCTCCTTTGCCGTGGTGACGGTGCCAACATGGGCCCTGCCCATCTCAGAATTTCTGGAGAACGGGGTCCTCCCCATGGACGAGACCAAAGCTCGTCAAGTGCAGCGCCGGGCATCTGCCTATAGCATCATGAGAAACGAGCTCGTCAAGCGCAGGTCCACCAGCGTGTTGCAGCACTGCGTCGAGCAAGACAAGGGCATTGAGTTACTCCTCGACATACAACAGGGCGAGTGCAAGCACCACACCGCCTCGCGGTCCCTGGTGGCCAAGGCTTTTCGCTATGGTTTCTACTGACCAACGGCCCTCGAAGACGCCGAGTCGCTCATCCTCAAGTGCGATGAATGCTAGCGCTTCAGCAAGCGCAGCCACCAGTCGGCGTCTGCACTCCGGACCATCCCGATCGCCTGGCTCTTCGCGGTCTGGGGACTCGACATGGTGGGGCCCTTCAAGACCGCTCGAGGAGGCATGACACATCTGCTGGTGGCTGTGGACAAGTTCACCAAATGGATCGAAGCAAGGACAATCAAGAAAATGGACGGGCCAACGACCGTCCGATTCGTCAAGGACATCGCGATGCGCTACGGCATACCGAACAACATCATCACGGACAACGGCACCAACTTCGCCAAGGGCGCGCTCGCGCAGTACTGCTCCGTCTCCGGCATGCGCCTCGATATGGCTTCCGTTGCACACCCGCAGTCCAACGGCCAGGTCGAGCGGGCCAACGGCCTCATCCTATCTGGCATCAAGTCACGGCTCGTCGAGCCGCTCATCCATTCACCCGGCAGCTGGCTCGATGAGCTGCCGGCCGTCCTCTGGAGTCTCCGAACAACACCAAACCGGTCGACCAGGTTCACCCCGTTCTTCCTCGTCTACGGAGCAGAAGCCGTCATCCCGGCCGACGTCGAGTTCGACTCGCCACGCGTGACGATGTACACCGAAGCCGAAGCCAAAGAAGCCTGCGAAGATGGTGTCGGCCTGCTCGAAGAAGCACGGCTCCTAGCGCTCAGCCATCTACCAGCAAGGCCTGAGGCACTACCACAGCAAGAAGATCAAACCCATAGCTTTTCGGGAGGGAGACCTCGTCCTCCGACTCGTCCAAGAGCAGACCGGCCAACACAAGCTATTGTACCCATGGGAGGGCGCCTTCATCGTCAGCAAGGCCTTGTGCGATCGCAACGCCCACTACCACATCGACGCCTGCAAGTCAAACAAGCGCAAGAGGGACACCGCTGGTGAAGAAACAACTTGGCCGTGGAATGCAGAAGTCCTCCGCCTGTTTTGCAGTTAGCCATTTGCACGTATGTATCACTGCCTTTAGTAATCATCTGAAAACTATGGAGTCCCCGAAAGACGCTCGGGGGCTGCCCTTTCCGGCCAAGATATTGTGTCTCTTGCATTTGTGCACTACTTACCTCTTTGTAAAACCCGGCCACCGGTCCGACTCGCTCGACCTGGGGGCTCAGGGGCTGGCCGGCTTGACCACTACCCGCTGCCTTACTCAGCGATTCCTGACGCGTAGGGATCACCGCGGCCTCCCGCCTTGCCTTAAGCCATAGAGCCGGCTTAGGCTGTTGGCCGACAAGCGTGCAAGGCCAGAGCACCAGCATGCCACGAACACTAAGTCAAGGACCGCCAGGTTACCCAACCCGGCCAGGCCACTTTTGTCGGATTTCGGGTTCCGGCAGAACCTTAAGGTTCGAACTCTGGGGTGCGCGCGGATATCCAACCCTCCACCGTCTCGTACTTCGCCGAATCGCAGGGACCTAAACTACTAGAAGGAACAGCACAAGAGAAAAGAGATTTATACTAGCTCGGGCCACCGTTGTGGTGTAATAACCTACTCTAGTTTGTGGTGTGGTGGATTGCCTCTTGGGCTGATGAAGAACAGTACAGGGAAGAACAGCCTCGCGAGGGTCTGTTCTTGGTGGGTGTGATGAACTGATAGGCGGTGTTCCGTCGCTCTAGCTTGAGGATCGGGTCTCTATCTCTCTCTCTGGATTCCGAATGCCCACCTCCTTCCTATCCGGTCGACTTCCTCTTACTCTGAGTGTGGCTACTCCTATTTATAGGCGAAGGCCCTGGGCCTCTTCCCAAATATTGAGCAGGAAGGGCGCCAACAATTGGCCATTTTGAAGGGGAACAACGGGTACACTTATCCTGACTAAAGTTGGTCCTCGCCGCAAAAGGCTCACAGTGATGACGCCTTTGCTTGGGCTCCATGATGACTCCCTTCCGGCCGTTGGGGCTGGTCTTGGTCTTGTTGCACCGAAACGGATGCCTTTGCTTGATGCTCGCTGCGCTTGCTCCCTTTGCACCAAAGAGGAAAGGAGGACGCTGCTGCTGGCCGGGCGCCCGATCGGGCGCCCGTGGTCGTCATGGCTTGCATCATGGGCACCTCGCGAGGTACCCTGCCTTGAACTCTCCGCCTCCTCATGAGCCAGCCTGACGAGGCCGTGCCTGAGGAAGCTCCTTGTCGTCCGCCCCGCGAGGCTTGGCCCCTCGCGAGGGTCTTGAGCTTGTGTTGATGAAGATGGGCTGTCCTGGGCCTCCTTTGAGCCATGCTGCAGGCCGCATGCAGGCAAGTCTGGGGACCCCCGTTTCGAGCGCCGACAGTAGCCCCCTGCCCATGGCGCCCGAACTTGGCCGGGAGAGAGGCGAAAGGGAAAGTCTTGGCGTCGCGGGCCCCTAACAGCCTGCGGCCTTGGGCGACAGCGTGGCGGTCGATTGGACGTGGGGCGGCCACTGTTCCCCACGCCTCCTTATTTCGTGCCTTGCTAGGCGGGCACGCTTTGTACACATCCGTTCTCCTCTTTCTTGCTTGTGCGCCTGTCCTTCCCTCTCGAACTCCGACTTCCATTTCCAATCCAATCCCGAATCTCCCCCTCCTTTCAATCGCCATGGCTCCGTGAAGAAGGGGAAAGGGAAGAAACCTGTGCCTCCGCCTCGCTTGCCACGGCTGCCTCCATTGTCGACCGTCGATCATACTCAATCTAGAGGGCTTGGGCAAGGTTAGTTCGGCTCTCGCTACCTCCTTCAACGAATGCGGAGGACGACGGCTTGGCCCGCGTCCCACTTCTCCATCGACAGGATAGTCACGAGGTCCGGTATTTTCTTGACCCCACGTATGGGCTGGTTCCCCCTTCTCCGATTTCTTCAATGCCGTGATTTCCCACTATCAGATCCACATGATGCATCTGGGTCCTGAGTCCATTACTCACCTCTCGGTCTTCACCTTTGTTTGTGAGGCAATGATGGGCATCCTTCCCTCGGTTGCCTTGTTGCGCCACTTCTTCTCTCTGCGCCTTGTCGACCCCACTCAATGCTCGGCGTGCGTGAGCTTCGTCAGCCGTGCGTCGAGACAATGACCTCGGGGATTGACTTCAGCCTGCCTCCGCATGGCTGAGTTCCGCGAGAGGTGGTTGTACGTGGATGTGGGGGTGCCCAGCCCCCTGCTATCGGAGCCAACCTCGCCTGCTGTCCCCAATTCAGGCTGGGGCCAGGAGACGCTTTCAAGCCCTCGGCTCGTCTTTGGTGCCGCTTCACGTTCCTGAGGTCGCTTGCTGTGACAGTGCCCAAGGTGGTGAAGGAGTTCCTGATGCGCCGCATTGCCCCTCTCCAACGCCATTCCCACCGGATGTGGGCCTTCAATGGGCCTGGTGATCGTATGAGGCTCCAGGAAGAAGACCTGACGCCTGAGGTGCTAAGGAAAGTGCTCCTGGTCCCGATCACGACTCCTAACCCCGGTGGCATCCGGCATGAAGGGGCCTTGTTGTACCTCTGCCGAACAGGGGTGATTTGGTGAACCAGATGCCTATCTTCGATGAATGGGGCCGCTACCACCGGTCTCGGGGGCCTCGCGAGAATCCAGTGGTGGTGACAGCCCTTCCAGTCGGCCAAGGCGGCTCCTCCTCAAGTGGCGGAGTAGGGAGGGACGAGCCGCCAGAGGCCGAAGGGACCCCCGCCGGGGTAACATCACCGGGCGATGCTCGTGAGGGGGCAGCTCCTGAGGCTCATGCCGCTGCGGCTGAGGGCGGTAGGCAGCCGCCCTGTGGCGCCCATGGATGGAGCCCCGAGGCCCCGCCGCTTCTCTTGGTGAGGCGACTAGCGGTAGCGTCAGTGACGCCCACAGCGCAAGTCGCCTTGATGCTTCTCCCTCGCTGCAGCTGATCCTCGCGCTCAAATATTGGGTCGCTTTCGCGTGAACTTCGAGGCCCTCCGGAAGAGAAGGGAGGCCCCGGGCGATGATTACCCTTGTCGCTTTCTGTGAAGCGTGGAAGTACTTCGCCATGCGATGAGTAAGCCTTCTCCTTCTCCAGCTCCCGATTCTTACGCTTCTCATACTGATCCTTGCCTGCAGCCCCTTCTGCCGAGCTCACGGAGACGGGTGAGGAGCTGTCCCCAGCTTCACCCTCCCCGCCCTTGAGTGCTCCAAGCGGTGGAGCCCTTGTGGTGAGGGCGACTGGGAGGTGAACCGTCCGTGGCGCGTCGTGGCCTGCGCGCCTCGCGATCCTTCCTCGCGAGCCTTCCTGGCATAGCTAGCCAGCCGTGGGCTTCTCGCTTTGGTCGTGGACGGTGATTACCGAGGTGCTTCTGCGCCTCGTCTGGCGATGGGCTGGCTCGAGCCGGGCTTCAGCGCGGCGTGCCCGGCCGTCGAGGGTGCCAGCCTCAGCCCCCGCCCGGAGGGAATGCTGATTCGTGGCTCCGGCGCCCGTCTGGGCGGTTGATGGTGTGGAGGGCGTCGCGGCGCTTCCGGGAGCGCCGCGCCCTTCGTCAAGGATTTCTTCGAATGGCGGCTGACGCGGTGAGCCTGCTTGGTGAAGAGCTTGCTGACGAAGACGCGCGCCTTGAGGCCGAGGGCCTGCGCCTGGCCGCAGATAGGCGCGAGCTGGAGGGCGCCGTCGCCCTTGCGCGCCACCAGCGCGATCTTGATGACGAGGGGGCCAAGGCGTTGCTGACAACCTCTCGGGAGGCCTGCTCTCGGGCCGCCGAGGAGGCCCGTGCAGCTAACAGGCGGCGAGAGGCGGCGGAGGAGCGGGCACGAGAACTCCTGGCCCGGTGTCACTCATTGGAGGAGCAAGTGGAGCTGCGCGAGGCAGCCCTTGTGTCGATGAAGGTGGCCTCCGGCAACCTGGCGGAGCTCTAGAAGCGTGAGGAGGCGCTGACGCTTGAAGCCGCCGAACGCGCGCGCGAGTACGAGCGCTTGGAGACGAGGGAGCGCCTGGCGACGCGGGTAGGTGATGAGGTCGCGGCGCGTGAAGCCCGCGTCCTGGAGGAGGTCGGACGCCGAGTGGCAGTGGCGCGCTTGAACCTCGAGCGCGAGTTTGAGGAGCGACTGGGGTTGATCAAGGCCGAGGCTGAGGGCAGGACTGCTGCCTTGAGGGCCAAGCTGGAGGAGGCGACGCGGCGGGCCGATGCTCTTCGGCCGCCCTTGAGGTGGCGCAGAGGAGTCCACCACCTCTCGTGCCGAGGCGCCTTCTTCGCCAACGGGTGGAGGAGGCCGAGGCCGTCAGCCGCCGAATCACGGACGAGATGCGTTAGCGGCGAATCCTGGAGCATGAGCACGGTCCCATGCTTGCCACGCTCCGGGAAAGAGCTAACGCAGCCTTGGATAATATCTGCAAGGCGGCGATGGCGAGCCGCGACGCGTTAACTACGCCGGCAACCTTTCAGTTCTTCACCGACGTGGTGGCGCGCGGATGGAGGCGCGGTCGGTCGTGGCCAAGAGGTTGGTGGAGGAGAGGAGCCGCGCGCTGCTCGGGCGCGCCTTCTCTCGTGTCTTCAGCCATCTCTGGGACATGGACCCCCACTTCGATTTTGATGCAGCCATCGCCCCAGTTCCCCAGGCCGTCCGGGGCGACCTGGCGCACTGGGTGGAAGACAACGTGGATGCCCTCGTCCGGGCCTTCGCTTCGGACGACGACGGCGTGGTCGTGGCCGCCGATGAGGGCGGCGTGGTGAACGGCCCAGACGCCGCCGACGATCACGCAGACAGCGACGGCGAGGCCAGCGATGCCAGCAACGGCTCGGGAGGTGCTCCTGAGGACGCATTGGGGGATTTATACGACTGATTATGTGTTGTCCCTGTTCCGTTACCCTGCATGAATAGAACTCAGGTTTTGGCCTGATGGTTGTGAGAGCATTTTGGGAGGGGGAGCCCCTCATGTAAAACTTGTGTTCATCGTATTAGCAGGTGTTACATCGCCCATACGCCCGCGCCAAGTGGTTGGCTAAGCGACGTGCTAGTTGGCTGGTTTACCTTTATTTCGTACAAGCCCCGAGATAGCCTGTGGGAGGCTGCGGCGATCTAAGTGTCTCCTGATCGAATCCGTAGGACCTACAGTAAAAACCCTCCGGAGAGGATGCGGCGTGACAGTGGGATCTTGCGCAAGCTAGGCCTGGCCCGGCTCGCGAGGGGCTCGCGAGGGGAGGCAGCTGAGGCAGAGTTGTAACCGAAATGCGAGAGATTTTCTCGAACGAGACTAAGCACCCCTTCCCCGAACACACGCAAATCTGAACTTCGAATCCAACTTAAATCCAGCGAGGGAAAACGACAATCAAATGGAAGGCAAAGAAAGCAGAAGAAAAGCCGCGTCCGGCACCTAGTCTAGTCTTGGACGTCTTCTCACCAGCGCGGAGCTAAGTGCTGCCACTGGGCGTGGGAGGGAGCCCAGGGCCCGAGGCCGCACCCCTGAGACTCCGGCGTGTACAGCCCCACTCATTCTTACGTGAGAGTGTCACGGGGCGGCGAGCTTCACAGGCACTAGGCCTTCTTCACAGGTACCGGCCTTGCTTCATATCGCCAGACGAGGGCCCCGCCTTGCGCCACACTAAAGTGCCACCAACGACGACCGGAAACCAGTACGCCGCCGGTGGGGTAGAGCGGTCGCCAGCGGTTCCCCCGACGACCACGGGTCCTCTGCCAGGGGCAGGCCCTGAGGCACCTCCCCAGCAAAGGGCCTACCTCCTGAGAACGCCTTGCTCCGAACGCCGCGGTGGTGATGTCGGATCTCTGCCCCTCTCCGGCAGCCCCCTGCGCCCCCCCTCCCGAGGGTTAGGAGACTGCAGGAGCGGGGCAGCCGCTCGTCGTGGCGACTTGTACCTCCTGCGACCTATGGTTAGCGTATGTTTGCTCTTGAGGAAGTAGCGGTACCCGATAATCGTTGCCCCCGGCGTGACCAGTGGGACCGTCTCGAGGCTCCTGGAAGAGCGCAGCTTCTGGCGCCTCATCCCCCCAGCTTGGGCTGAGGAGCGAGTCTTGTTCTCCCTCATGCGGGTGCCCTTGGTCCATCATGTGGGGCACGTATTCTTCCGGCGCCGTCATCCCGAAGGCCACACCGTAGTGCTGAGCGTGCCTTGCTGCTCTGCTTGACACGCCCGCCGTAGGGTGGTGGCGCGGCGGTCCACCAGGGCCGTGAGTTACGTCGAGTCCTTCTTCTCCGCGGGCCGGGGGTGGGGGCAACCACGCCGCCGGCCCGGCGCTGACAGCTTCGCCGATGTTGGAGTAGCTTTGGAGCCCGTGGGCGCGCGTGGAGCCCCCGTGCGGGCCGCCCTCGGCCTGAGATGGAAGCTGGGTGCGAAGGATGAGCCGCGAGGCGGCGAAGCCCAGGAGCTCTGCCACTCGCTCCAGCAGCACGTCGCGGCCGCTCTCCAGCAGCCTGCACTGCAGCAGCTCTCGGGCCACTGTGAGCGCGGCCCTCGAGTTCGCCTGCTCCCGGCGGGTGTACGGTGACGTGGTCGCGGCGTGATTGGAGGCCCTTGCTGCCGACCGCGCCTGCCGCAGCGTGAGAGCCGTCGAAGCTGTCACGCGTCGCCGCTGACGCAGCGCCCTGCGGACCGCGAGCTGCCAGGGGCACGGGGTCGCCCGAGGCGAGCGGCTCTGCGTGGGCGGGCCACGCCGCCCAAGGATCTGGGTTGCCCGCTTGGTCGCCGGACATGGTGGTGGCGATGCGACGGGACACGAGGTGGCAGAAGGTGGATTCCGGCGCACCCCTACCTGGCGCGCCAAATGTCGGATTTCGGGTTCCGACAGACCCTTAAGGTTTGAACTCTAGGGTACGCACGGAGATCCAACCCTCCACCGTCTCGTACTTCGCCGAATCGCAGGGACCTAAACTACTAGAAGGAACAGCACAAGAGACACGAGATTTATACTAGTTCGGGCCACCGCTGTGGTGTAATACCCTACTCTAGTTTGTGGTGTGGTGGATTGCCTCTTGGGCTGATGAAGAAACGATCTGAGGAAGAACAGCCTCGCGAGGGTCTGTTCTTGGTGGGTGTGATGAACTGCTAGGCGGTGTTCCGACGCTCTAGCTTGAGGATCGGGTCTCTATCTCTCTCTCTGGATTCCGAATGCCCACCTCCTTCCTATCCGGTCGACTCCCTCTTACTCTGAGTGTGGCTACTCCTATTTATAGGCGAAGGCCCTGGGCCTCTTCCCAAATATTGAGCGGGAAGGGCGCCAACAATTGGCCATTTTGAAGGGGAACAGCGGGTACACTTATCCCGACTAAAGTTGGTCCTCGCCTGCCAAAGGCTCTGGTGATGACGCCTGCTTGGGCTCCACGATGACTCCCTTCCAGCCGTTGGGGCTGGTCTTGGTCTTGTTGCACCAAAATGGATGCCATTGCTTGATGCTCTCGCCTGCGCTTGCTCCCTTTGCACCAAAGAGGAAAGGAGGATGCTGGCGGGCTGGCGCCCGACTGGCGCCCGTGGTCGTCATGGCTTGCGTCATGGGCACCTCGCGAGGTACCCTACCTTGAACTCTCCGCCTCCTCATGAGCCAGCCTGACGAGGCCGTGCCTGAGGAAGCTCCTTGTCGTCCGCCCCGTGAGGCTTGGCCCCTCGCGAGGGTCTTGAGCTTGTGTTGATGAAGATGGGCTGTCTGGGCCTCCTTTGAGCCACGCCATGAGCGAGCAAGTCTGGGACCCCGTTCCCGAGCAGCCGACAACTTTAAGTTACCGCACGACCGGCTTCGCCGGGTTGCCGCCAGCGGACCCAGTGGGTGTTTCGCTCGCGCTCAACATTTTGAACGCCTAAGTACCGCACGCTCCTCTCAAAGACCAAACTCCTTGTCACGGACTAGAGCCTTGGCCGTCAGACTCGCGGGGGGGAAGCCCAAGGGGGAAAGTCACAAGAAAACAGCTCAACAGAAGAAAAGCAAAAGCGCAAGCATTCACGATTTTCGTACATACTGCTGGGTTGATCGACCCAGCCCCGTCACTTGTAGCACCATCGCACGATTGGCTGCTCGCCAACCGGCTTCACGAGATTGCTACCAGCCGGCCCAGTGGGTGTTTCATTCGCGCTCAACGTTTCGACAGCTTAAGTACTGCGCGCTCCTCTCAAAGGCCGAACTCCTTGTCATGGACCAGAGCCTCGGCCGCCAGACTCGCGCGCGCGGGGGGGGGGGGGTGCGAGAGGGGAAAAGCGCAAGAAAATGGCTCAAAAGACAAAACGCAAGAGTGCAAACATTCACCAAATTTATACATCACAATTTCAAATTTAAACAGGCCCAAGGCCATAATTCATTACACAAGGAAACCCCCAGTGGGTGGGTGGACCTGCTACCTAACAGAAATTTTCACTAAGTTGAAAACAGGCAGCCTCAGGCATCTCCCTCGGTGGCCTCCGGGTTCTCCGAGGTGCCGGTGTCCCCCTCCTCGGCGTCCACGTCGCGGTAGACGTCCGTCTCCTTAGAGATGCCCTTCGGTCATCCAGAAGTAGGTCGTAGTGGTCAGTAGGCACGACTCCGCCATCTTCCGCCCGCTCCGGCCGGAACTAGTTGTGGAAGGCGAACCCGGTGATATAGCTGGCCCGAGCAGCGCTCCGGCCGGCCTCCGCCTGCAGCTGGCTCTCCGAGCCGGCTTGCTGGCCCATTAACACGTCCAGCGACAGATCCGGATGCCAAGACATCGCGAACCTGAGCGCCATCTCGGCGCCAGCACGAGCGGCGGAAACGCGCCAATCATGGAGCTGATCCGGCCCCGCCTCCCACAGAATAAATACGCAAGATCCAAGCAGAGCCGCTCGGCCACTTGGTTCATGCAAGAAATGAACTCACCCCTGCACCAACAGAACGACGTGCCTCGCCGCCCTCTCCTGCGGAGCGCCACGCCTCCTCTTGGCGGGTAGCTTCGCGCCCCCGGCCGGGTTCTCCGCGCGCTTAATGGTCGGGGCCCGCTGCGCGACGTTGTCCTTCATGTGCGGTCGGTTCACCGCCAGCGCCCCCCGGGACGACCCGGCTCCGGCCGCACCGCCGCCTCCTCCACATGGCGTTGCTGCGACAGCAACTCGCGTCTGCCTCCCAAGACCGTCCCACGACTCGCGACTCCAGAAGTGAAGACAAGACTTACCCGCTCGGTTCCCTGCGCCCGTGTCGGCGGTCGTCCCCTCCCCTCCGCCGTGGGCCTCAGGCTCCTCCGAGGCGACACGCACCACCTGCGTCCGAGCCCGGTCGTAAGGATGCCGGATGGCGTTCAGAAGCACCTCCCGCGTTGCGTCGGGGCGAGTGAGAAGATGGGTGGCAGCAAAGTACGAAGACCAAGGACTCACCATCGGTGCCGGGTTCGCGTGGATGTACGGGGATTTCCCGAACTCCCACTCGTCCCGCAGGTTGGCCTTGGAGATGTCGTTGACCCGACGCGCGACCTGGTCCGCCCCCAGCCGCAAGTTCACCATGCGGTTGGGGTCCTGAAGGCCGGTCATCTGACCGATGAGGTGGCTGCACTGCTGCAGCGGCAGCACTCGGCGAACGATGAAGGCGGTAATGAGGTCGGTGCCGGTGAAGCCTTCTCGCTCCTTCATCATGGACACCTGCTCGCACAGGTTGAGCACCTCCTCCGGCGTGTGCCTGGGATAGTACCCCTAGTTCTGCTTCTCCCTCGGCGGCGTGTTGACGAAGGGCGGCAGGTTGATGCGGTCCGCGCCGAGGTTGCGGACGTAGAAGAAAGAATTCTGCCACTACTTGGCAGAATCCTCCAACGGCATCTTCGGGCAGTCAGCGCCCGACCGCTTGGAGATGACGACGGCCCCACACTTGGACATCTCCCCGGCCCTCGGCCCCTGCTGCTTCAAGGAGAAAAAGCGCACCCAGAGGTCGATCGAAGGCTCGACCCCAGAAAGTCATGGAAGAAGCCGCTCGCGGGAAGCCCAAGCCCGCGCTTGAAATGCGAGAAGAAGACCATGCGCTCCGTGCCCTCGGGCCACGGCTCCCGCTCTCCCCGCAGCAGGCGCGCGGCGACCTCCGTCTCCCCCGGCAGGAGCATGGTGGTGCGGAGATAGGTGATCTCGTTGAGAGTGACGGTCGAACCCATCCACGAGCCCGACGGCAGTCCCATCGAGAAAGGTGCGGGAGAAAGAAGAAGAAGATGGCGACAAAGCTCTGCTCAAAGCAACGGGAGTCGCAGTGCGTGGCAGTCGCAAGAAGTAGAGGAAGGGAGAAGAAGGTAGCGGGGTGCGAGCAAGAATGATTTCCGCCGCCCCCTCCTCGCCCCAATTTATAAGCCACGGTTTGAAACATGGGGGAGTGGCATCGTTTATGCCCGCCTTTCCAACTTCCCCGCAATAACTGCGCATGTACGTGCGCAATAAATGCATCGAGAATGGCAACTGACTTGCGGACGCTCCAATAAATCCGTGCACGTGGGCCGAGGGCGCGTGGCCGCGGGCCCCAGTGTGTCACCCTTTCTTGTCGCGCGCGTGGCCTCTCAGCCCCTCCGGCTTCCAGGCGCCACATGGCGCCCGCACGAAGTCCAAAAGATTACCCCAAGATTCGACAGACTCCTCGGTTTCCCGCCTCTGACGGGGTGCCGCGATCCAGCTTCCGGAAGCCGGCACACAGTGGGTGTTGCTGGACCCGGCGGCCACAAAATTCGCCTCCTCGGGGAAGGGAAACTGCGAAGGCCCTCCCATCCGAAGATGACGGCCCTTCACAACTTCAGGGACTACTGTTGGGGGGATGAACCCCAGGCAGGCAACGGAACCGGGATCCTTTCAAAAACAACGGAGTCAAAAATGCCCCTCAAGTTGGTCCATGCTTGGCCGGGTTGCTCGACCCGGCCAAGCCCCTTGACCCGGCCAAACTCTCCAACCTGGCTGGACTCCTGAGCTCGGTCCCAACAACCAGCTCAAGATAGCCGAGCCCGGCACACCAAGAGTTCCCCAACAAGCCAGCTACACCCTTGGCGTGTTCTCCAACCCGGCCATGGGTCAGCTCCCGTCCCATCCTAGTCGTACGATGGGACGAGTCTCCACCTACCGATGACTGAGGCAACAGTGCCCCGCCCATGCCTTAGGTCAGCCGGGGCGTGGCAACAGTGCCCCACCTACCCGCTGACCAGGGCCAGCGTGGCAATAGTGCAACCATCGTCACCAATGACACCAGCAAGTGGCGACCTGATGGAGCGCCACTGTAGACGACTCAACCCGGCCACTCCTTGATGATCGACAAGACAGCCAACAGTGCCCCTGTACCCGGCGGGACCCGCGCCCGGAGACCCCGGCGAGACCTGACCCCTGGTCGGTCCTAGCGCCGCTTCCCGGACAATGACAACGCGGCCCCACGGCCGTGTAACATTACCCTTGTACCTCTGTGGGGTTGACCTATAAAACCCCCAGGAGCCCTCATGCATACGGGCGATCAGATCATCAGTAGCACACACACACACCACAAGGATGAGCATCCTAAGCCCTGGCATGTCTTCCTTCTTCCTCCATACAGCTCGAGGAGCAACTCCGTACTATTACAAACCATACTCGGCAGGACTAGGGGTGTTATCTCTCTGGAGAGCCCCGAACCTGGGTATGTCTTGCGTCCCGTGCTCGCTCATGCCGACCTCGCCTCTGGAGCCCACCAGTGCCCTCGAGCGTCCTCCTACCTTTAGCCATCCCTTGGCATCTGTTGTGTGCCCACCACGATAGGGGCCCTAACCCCGACGGTTTCTAGGTCATGTGGGAAGGACCCCCCTATCGCCCACACTCACTTGGCGACAGTTCCAAATGCCGTCCCGGAAAGGGGTTAAAAACCGCTTGTTTAGGACCGACGCGTACAAGTGCTAGGGTTATGTTTAGGGTTAGCAAAGACATATGTGAGATATTTCAGAGCTTTGCTCCTTCTACCACTCCATTGGAGATCAAGGCCTCTTAGGAGAGGATCCACTTATGGATTTCAAGACCTCCTCTTGGAGAAGACTACCATCATCAAGACCTCATCTCTTAGGAGTGGGAATAATTCTACCTCGTGCTTCTTTCCTTTGATTGTGCATCTTGTGGATCTATGTGTTTGCTATTCTAGTGGATGTGTGATTGGGTATTGTTGGAGTGATTTCCTCTTTGTGTTCTTAGTGTTCATCCCTTTTCCCCCTCCAAGTGTGAAAAGATCCATCTAGAGTTTCACCCTACAACATAGAGGCAGTGGCGGCACCGTTCGAGATGCTAGCGGCCTGCCGCGGGATGGGGATGAATCTGGGCTGATCGGCGAGGGTCGACCGCTAACTGGAGGCATGGCGAAGAGGAGGTACGTAGGGTTCTAGGACCACCAGGGCTTGCACGAGAAGGAAGGGAGTCACGCAGCTGCATGATGGCAAGCTCGAGTTCTGTGACCTCATCAATCTCATGGACAAGATCTCGGTATGTTTGCACTGCCTGAGTTCTTCCTAGATTTGTTGTTTCGGCCGGCCGTGAGTCCTAGTGCCAAGATTTGTAGTTTTGGTCGTCAACGTGTGTGATTTGGAATAATTGATTGATTTATGTGGTGAAATAGGAGCAATCATGTGATGTAATTCGTACTTTTGTAGCAAGGCCCGAGACACTCATGTTGTCATCTCAATGATTATAAGTGCTTCGACAAATGAATTTGGATCGTTTGATCAACTATAGATATTTTTTGGTTGTGTGTATTTGAAGGTAAAAAATTTGGATTTGGTGATTGAATGGTTGATACCTAAGTCGAGACAATGATGTTTGGATTGTTAGTATGAGATTAAATTGTGGTCGAAGGAATTAAACAGCTAGATTGTTAATCATGCACAGTTATTTAGGGAAACGATTTCACTATTGATACAATTATAAATCATATTTTTATTTGCCTTTTTGATTTGTCTGAGACATGCTACTTAGTTGATTTTGGATTATTAGGCTAGAGAGATATGATAATCTTGGGATTGTGGTATAGACTTGTCTTGCTGAATTTTTATGATGGTCCCTTTTTCATGTCTAATTGCTGGATTGGAGTAATCTATGAGAACTTATTTTTGGATATGATTCCTGCTAATCCCTCGGTAGGGTGCCTTGGAGTGGTGATTAGGTCGGAGGTGAAACACGGTGGCGATTTTACCTAGGTTTGAGCCCACTCGATGGAGGTAAAAGCCTACTCCCACTCTTTGTATACTGCGATAGGGGTGTAAAAAGTACATGTATATGACCAAGGAATTGTCTACCTTCTATTGATTAGCCCAACTCCGCAATATAACATATCGGGGCCCCTAGGGTTATACAACCTACTTGGGTACGTCGATGGAGTTGGGAGTCCTCCGCAACCATGTCTTCCCTCACTTGGACGACAAGTCTTTCGTAGTCTTCTTGTAGAATGCCATGGGCCACCCAACATGGCTCAGGCAAAACCATCCTAGGGGTCCTCGGGGTAGCCCATCAACCGGCAATCGACATGGCAAGCTAACCCTGGGCTTTAAATTTGGTTGCACCTTGGACAACACTGATGGGTGTTATTTTTACGCTCACCATGCTTGAGTTTAAACCGGCTTATTTTTTAAAACCAAGATATCCGCTCTGATATTGCCACTAATGACTGATGAATGCAAAGCATTTCAAAATCCTATCTTTATTTGTTTCCACATGAAATGGGGCGAAACATGGATGAAATCAAGCATATACATGGAAAGGAGTCAAGATGAGAGAAGGAGAGTCAATTGGAAGGCGCATGACAGAAGCCAGAGCACAATATGTCTCTTATGAGTTGCCAGAGGTGCCCCTTGTCCAACACTACAAATATCATAAAGGGGCCAACGCCAGAAACACAACAGGACAACATCGAGACCTCCATATTCGTCATCCATAACATCGATGGACGCATTATGATGTGTTGTATGTGTGAAATCAAATTGCTTTGTAGTTGTTTCTTGTCTGATTCACGATCGTTGTCCCTATAGGTACCCAGGATCACAGAGATCTAGCCACGAAGAGGCTAAGGGAAAAGAGACCATGAAATGCCATTTTGAACACTAGTGATCGAAATGTTTAGTACAGTGGTGTGAATCCTATCTCTAGGGATACAAGGTGTGAAGTCATCAAACGCCCAATGCTTTTTACTGATTTATCTTAATTACCAAGGCAACCCCGCGCGACTGATACATAGGGCCTTCGGTTGGACAATTGAATCATGAAGCAGGACATGTGCTGGCCAAGACGTAATTTGCACACATCCCACCTTTGATACATTGCAAGCACATCTTGGCGCTGACTTCCAGAGCACAAACGACTATCATGATGATCCCATTTCACCATATATGGTTGTAAAAATAGGTCCTCACATCCATGCATATTTTTATTTATAATAGTTCAACCATGCAACTTGATTTCGATCCGGTCCAAAAACTGGAATATAACTCGCCTTCAAAGCTTGCTAGAAACCTTTGTCTAAAAGGTGCACTTCCTCTCGTGAGTTCGAATACTCCGGGTCACCTCTGGGAAAAAGGCGAGAATATTTTCTGCTCCTTTATCGGATCACTGAATAGATTAATAAAACACCGATAAGCAAATCATCCTCAATCCGCCGATGTTGAAACCAATTGTTTGAAGCTTCCCTTGACAACATCTGCTCGCAGCTCCCCTCCAATTAATCGCCGGACTGCATCTGAAGTGACATAAACCACCTCAGCCTTGAGTTGTTGATGGAAATAGCCGACTTGCACTACAAAAATTTCTCACCCAGCCAGCGTCCAGAGGCTGAATTTTGTTACGGTGCTTACAAAATTCAACATGTCCAGTTTTGACAGTCAGACTAGACCGGTCTCATTAGTTGGTCTAGCCGGACCACGTGTCCGACTTGACCGACGATCAACATAACATGAGGGACCGGGAACTGGACCCACCTAGACCATGTCCCATCGACAGTGGACGTGCGCCACAATCCCCGCTCATAGTTAACAAAGGTCCCCTCGATCCCCTTGTGCCTTTAATGCCACTATGCGGATGCAAAGAGATATCATGCCACCTGATATAAATTACCTGCCAGTGTTTCATACCCCACCCCTATATAAGAGAATGGATCGAGTGGAGGAGAAGCTACTGCTGCTTGTGAACTGCATTGGGATTTCCCCAAAGAGGAGCGGATGATGCAGTTCAATAGAGATAAGTATTTACCTCAGTTAAGAACCAAGGTTATCAATCTAGTACGAGAACCAAGAAACAACTCATTAGCAGCACTTGCACACAAACAACAAATCCTTGCAACCCAACATTAACAAGGGGTTGTCAATCCCTTGACGGTCTTGAGCAAGATTAAATTGTATGGTATTTGATAGATACATCGGACAAAAATACAAAATAAAATAAATAAAATAAAACATAGCAAGGTAATTTTGGGTTTTATATATGATAAAAGATAGACCCGCGCGCCATAGTTTTCACTAGAGGCGTCTCTTGGAAATAGCATACAATGGGTAAACAAATTACTGTTGGGCAATTGATAGAAAAGCAAATAATTATGATGTATCCAAGGCAATGATCATATATAGGCATCACATCCAAGACAAGTAGACCGCAACGATTCTGCATCTACTACTATTACTCCACACATTGACCACTATCTTGCATGCATCTAGTGTATTAAGTTCATGAGAAAATGGAGTAACGCCTTAAGCAAGATGACATGATGTAGACAAGATAAAATCACATATGAATAAACCCCATCTTTTTACCCTTAATAGCAATGATACATACGTGTCATGTCCCCTTCCGTCACTTGGATTGAGCACCACAAGATCAAACCCATTACAAAGCACCTCTCCCATTGCAAGAAAATTCAATCTAGTTGGCCAAACCAAATCAATAGATCGGAGAGAAATATGAAGCTATATTAATCATGCATAAAAGAGTTCAGAGAAAACTCAAATAATATTCATGGTTAGAACTGATCATAAACTCAGAATTCATCAGATCCGAACAAACACACCACAAACAGTCATTACATCGAATAGATCTCCAAGAACATCGAGGAGAGCATTGTATTGAAGATCAAATAGAGAGAAGAAGCCATCTTGCTACTAGCCATGGACCCATAGCTCCGTGGTAAACTACTCACGCATCATTGGAAGGGCAGCAAGGATGAGGTATAGCCCCTCCGTGATCGATCCCCCCTCTGGCAGAGTGTCGGAAAAGGCGTCCAGATGGGATCATGTGGTTCTGGAACTTGCTGCGGCGGAAAAAGTATTTCATGGACTCCTCTGTTGGTTTCACGGTTTAGAGAATTTATAGAGGCAGAGTTAGGTCAAACTTAGCCACGTGGGCCCCACAACCCACCAGGGCGTGCCCCAGCCCCTGGGTGCACCCTGGTGCCTCATGGGACACTGCTCCATCTTCGCGTCCCCCCAAAGCTTCCAGGGTCTCTTATCGTGAGAAAAAAAATCTCGAAAAAGTTTTGTGGCATTTGGACTTCGTTTGGTACTGAGTATATTCTGCAAAGCCAAAAACAAGCAAAAAACAAACAGCAACTGGCACTGGGCACTAAGTTAATAGGTTAGTACCAAAAAAATGCTATATAATTGCTCGAAACTATATATATAACATCCAAGATTGATAATATAATAGAATGGAACAGTAAACAATTATAGATACGTTGGAGACGTATCAAGCATCCCAAGCTTAATTCCTATTCGCCCTCGAGTAGGTTAATTATAAAAACAGAATTTTTGATGTGGAATGCTACCTAACATATTCATCCTATATTCTTTCATTTTGTAACATGAACATTTGGACTTGAATGATTCAAATCAATAGTCTATAATTTGACACGAAGACATCAATACTCAAGCATACTAACAAGCAACCATGTCTTTCAAAATATCAGCACTGAAGAAAGTTATCCCTGGCCCATTATGCTCAATCATTGATCCATTCATGAAACCCACTCAACATTAGCTCTCTAGTTGGTGCTTTATAAGAGATGGAGACTCAAATAAAAATAAAAATTGCATAAAATTAAATAGATAGGCCCTTCGCAGAGCGAAGCAGAGATTTACAGAGGTGCCAGAGCTCAAAGCTTAAATTAGAGATAAAATTAGTTTGAGAGGCATGCTTTTCCTGTTAATGAAAATGACTGAGAATTACCAATATCTTCCCTGCTAGACAAATTATAGGCGGTTCCCAAACAGAAAATAATTTTTATTTCATTTCCACCATTTTTCACAATCCATGGCTAGCCGTATCCACGGGTGCCTTCCATACCAACACCTTCCAAGGAATTTATTATTATCATCATATTATTTTTCATTTCGGGACTGGGCATCCCTATTACTTGCCACACTCTCATGCAATGACAAGTGAATAGACACTCATCGTGACAATAAAATACCTAGCATGGAAAATATTGGCCACCCCCTGCCGCTTCATGAGCGTTACGGGCACACAATACAGAAATACATTTTGAAAAATTAGAGTTGGCACATGCAAATTTACTTGGAACGACACGGAAATACCGCATATAGGTAGGTATGGTGGACTCATTTGGCACAACTTTGGGTTTAATGAGTTGGATGTACAAGTAACAATCCCGCTTAGTACAAATGAAGGCTAGCAAATAGATTGAGAAGCGACCAACCAAAAAGAAAAAACGGTCATAAGCATGCATTGAAAATAACTAACACTGAATAATGCACCATAAGTACGATTTAAATTCATTGCATGACTATTGACTTTATGTGCATGCATAGGGAATCACGAACCTTAACACCAATATTCTTACTAAAACACAATTACTGACCAACATGACTCACATATTACTATCTCCATATCGCAAAATTATTGCAAGGAATCAAGTTTACCATATCCAATTATCTATATGAAAGTTTTTATTATATCCCTCTTGGATATCCATCACTTTGGGGACAAATTCATATCTTGTGCAAATTGCCATTGCTATTATCAACTCTCAAAAAGATATAAGTGAAGCATGAGAGTGCAAATATTTCTTCAAAATTTAATCTTATCAACTCTCAAAATGATATAAGTGAAGCATGAGAGTGTATGTATTTCTTTAAAATATAATCTTATCAACTCTCAAAATAATGTAAGTGAAATATGAGAGTGTATATGTATTTCTTTTAAATGTAACCACCACTGTCCTAAAAAAGATATAAGTGAAGCACTACAACAACCGCCTAGCTCAAAACATCTAAGTGAAGCACATATAGTATTCTAGCAAATCATGATAAATGTGTGGCTCTCTCAAATAAGTGTGTTTAGTAGAGATGATTGTGATAAACTGAAGAGCTAACAAAGCAAGGACTCATATTATACATGACACTCCAAGCAAAACTCATGATATGTGACGAATAAAAATATAGCTCCAAGTAAAATTAGCGATAGTGGGTAGAAGAAAGAGGGGATGCCTTCCGGGGCATCGCCAAACTTAGTCGCTTGGGAATCCTTGAATATTACCTCGAGGTGCCTCGGGCATCCCCAAGATTAGGATCTTGCCACTCCTTATTCCTTCACCCATCGTGATCTCACCCAAAACTTAAAAACTTCAATCACACAAAACTGAACAAAACCTCGTGAGATCCGTTAGTATAATAAAACAAATCACTACCTTAAGTACTATTGCAAACCCATTCATATTTTATTTTTGCATTATAGCTACTGTATTCTAACTAATCCATGCCTCATACCCCCTTGATACAATCCATAGTTTCATCAAAACAAGCGAAACAATGCATCAAAAAAAGATTCTGTCAAAAATAGGACAATCTATAGTAATTTGAACATTAACCATACTTCTGTAACTCCAAAAATTCCAAAAAATTAGAACAATGTGGGCAATTAGTATATCAATCATGTGTAAAAGGTCAGATTTTATCACGCTCCAGAAAATATTGACTATTCAGTTTCTGTTTTTGCACAGAATCAAAGCAACTATCAACCAAATCACCCCGAAGGCTTTGCTTGGCACAAACACTAATTAAAACACAGAAACACAATCATAACAGTAGCATAATTGTGTGATTACAAAAAAATTAAATTATAACTATTATGTTGATTCCCAACTAGCGCTATTGTATTATGCCCCTAGCTAGGGATAATGCATAGTTTCAAGTGTTTTCATCTTTGCTTTTAGTTCCATAGGTGGACCTCATGATTGACTCATATGGTGGATTAATTCTAGTTCTAGGGGAGTGTTCCGTACACCTCTTTAACAGAAACTAAAATTTAATATTCCCTTCTTTCATATCAATAATGACACCTATAGTTCGTAGGAACAGTCTACCAAGTATTACGGGGCAAGACGGATTGCAATCAATGTCAAGTACAATAAAATCAATGAGCACATAGTTCCTATTTGCAAGAATAAGAACATCATTAGTTCTACCCAAAGGCTTTTAACAGTAGAATCCACCAAGTGTGAATTAAGAGAACATTCATTCATATTGGTAAAACCTAGCACATCACATAGAGATTTTGGAATTGTGGAAACACTAGCACCAAAATCAAATAAAGCATTGAACTCATAATTTTTAATCTTTACTTCAATGGTGGGTTCCCATTCATCATATAATTTTCTATGAATTGAAATCTCGGATTCTATTTCCTTCTAAATCATTCATCATCACTTCTATAATATGTTTAGTAAAAGCCTTATTTTGTTCATTAGCATTAGGTGAATTTAGCATGGATTGCAACAAAGAAATACATTCATTCAAAGATAAACTATCATAATTAAACTCTTTGTAATCTAGGAGAGTGGGCACATCACTAGTTAAAGTTTTTACCTCTCCAAACCCACTTTAATCAAATTTTTCATCAAGAATTTCACCCTTTGAATTATGGGGACACCTTCTAGCTAAAGTTGACTCTGCTTCAGTCCCCTTTTAATCAAGTTTTATTGCAAAACAAGGAATCAATATATGAAACACCAATCATTTTAATATCCTCTTCGCTACTAGAATAGAAATCGGGAGGAATCACTTTTTCTAGAAATTCTCGTTTAGCTCTAGGCATAGCGGCTCTTTTCTTACTCTAATGCGTGGAGACATATAAAGCATTAATTGACTCATTAATACCAATCTTGGGTGAATTTTTTTAGCTTTAAGACTCTCCACATCTTGAATAATCATATCAATGCTCCTAGACATATCATCAAGTTTGCTCAATTTTTCTTCTATCATAGTGTTGAATTTTTTTAGTGTTAATAAATTCTTCAATATTGCTTTCAAGATCAGAGGGCATCCTATTATTATTATTATTATTATTATTATTATTATTATTATTATTATTATTATTATTATTATTATTATTATTATTATTATTATTATTATTATTATTATAGGTATTACCATAGGAATTTCCATAATTATTAGAGGAGTTTCCAGGAAAAGGTCTAGGATTAAAATTACCTCCATAGGCATTAATATTAAAATTGTTTCGCGATACCAAATTTACCTCTATGGGATCATTATTTTGCTCAATAAATGTGGAAAAAGACACATCATTAGGATCAATAGGAGCATTTTTACTAGCAACCAATTTCATAAGCGCATCAATTTTATCACTCAAAGTCTAATTTCTTCAAAAAACTTCACGTTTTTACTAGTAGGAGCTCTTTCAGTATGCCCCTGTGAATAATTTTGCATAATATCATCAAGAAATTTAGTAGCTTCATCCAACGAAATCTCCATAAAAGTACCACCCACGGCAGAATTAAAAGATTTCTAGAAACAAAAGTTAATCTTGCATAAATTTTTTGTATGATCATCCACAAATTTAAGCCATGAGTAGGGCAATTTCTTATCATCAATTTCATCCTTTCCCAAGAATGGGCAACATGTTCATGCTCAATTTGCTTGAAATTAATAATTTGATTTCAAACGGAAATAATTTTCATGGGAGTAAAATATTTAGTGATAAAAACATCTTTGCATCTTGCTACTTCTTGAGCTTGCATTGGTTTTTCTCTTCAAGAGGAAGGGTGATGTTGCAAAGTAGTGATAAGTATTTCCCTCAGTTAAGAACCAAGGTATCAATCCAATAGGAGGAAAACACAAGTTTCCAATAGTTGTACCTACACAAACAAGGAAATACTTGCACCCAATGCGATAAAGGGGTTGTCAATACCTTCATGGTTACTTGCAAGGATGACATCTGATGGTGATGGATATAAAAGATAAGTAAAAGTGCAAAGTAAAATAAAAGTAAATAAATTGCAGCAAGGTATTTTTTGTGTTTTTGATTTTGTAGATTAATAACACACAAGTATAGGGAATTTTTTGTAGCCTTTTTTTAGTAAATAAGAGTGTCAAACCGAACGAGGAGCTAAAGGTAGAATAAATATTCTCTCAAGTTCTATCGATCACCGATACAACTCTACGCACACTTAACGTTCTCTTTACTTAGAACAAGAATAAACTAGAAGTACTTTATGAGAATAAAACTACGAATAAATTGCAAGATAATAAATTTAGTAGTTTAGTAGAAAGATTTTTGTAACATGGGAGAAATATTTGGCCCTAGGCAATCGATAATTAAACCAGTAATCTTTATTGCAATTTATATGAGGGAGAGGCATGAACTAACATACATTCCATACTTGCATCATATGCACTTATGATTGGAGCTCTATCAAGTATCTGCAACTATCAAGTCCTCTTTATCCCATACGCAACAACCCACTTACTCGGCCGTAAGCTTCTATCACTCTAGCCACCCACCATAAGCGTATCATGAATGTATTGCAACACCATATAGTGGGGATCCCTCGCGATTGCGCAACACGGAGGCACTACTAGGGGAAACCCTAGTAGTAGTGCTTGTTTTATAGCTAGCAGTAGCGCTTGTGCAAGTGCTACCCGATGAAGCGCTACTGACTAGCGGTAGCGATGGCTGGAAAGTGGCCTTCTTGCTATACCTAGTTAGCAGTAGCGCTTTGTAGGGTAAAGCGCTACTGATAATAGTAATTAGCAGTAGCGTTTCTTTTGAAAAGCGCTCCTACAAACTTTTCCTGTATTTTTGAAAAAGCAGCTTATTGTCGCTGTATTTGTATTGGTTTTAAATACAGTACTTTCATCACATGATTTTATGACCATGATTAGTTATTATATATAAGAGTGGGTGAAATGAACGTGGATTAGATTCTAGTGGAGGCAACATGTGGTGCATGTCAAAAGTACTACTAATCCAAACTTGATCTAGTTTAGATTGGCAGTACTTTCGATGTGCAACACATGTTTCCTCCACTTGAATCTAATCCATGTTCATTTCACCCACTGATATATATAATAACTCATCATGCTCATATAACAACTTAGCATCATGCATCATCGATCATAATAGTAAATAACTCATCATTGGTATCATAATAACAAGTCCTACTCATGATCATCATGCAACTTCTACTTGTTATCATAATAACAAGTCATACTCATCATCATCATAGTCATCTAACCAACCCTACTTAATTGTTCTTAGCACAAGATCATGAGTTTATCTAGGACCTAAATACCCACTCTAAGGTAAAATAGCATAAAACAAGATAGGCCCTGACTCTCCATTATGGAGAATGGAGATTATCATGTCTCCAATTCTTGCGCTTCGCACAATGTTATTTCCAAGTAGCTCCCTACGATTGACCATACATTTTTCCAATCTTTGATTGTTATGTCTTCATCGGTTTTGGAAATCCGGTATGAACAGCAGTGATGCGTAGGATGACCTGGCCATAAGCTTCGGAAACATCAAGGCGACCTTTCGGAAACATCAGATGAGGCACACAATCCTTCGGGATTTTCTGTTGAAAAACATAGTAATAACTTCGTAGTTAGCAATGTAGTTGAGTTCTAGAAGTATTTATGCAAAAGATGCACAGATGTCGTAATACTACAAAATCTTACCATGACATCTCCATGGATGTTACCGTAGTTTAACACGTGCACTAGTGGCACATATTGACCATAGTGTGTAGGAGTTTGATAATAGATATTGTAATTCTCAAGATAATTAATAAATGAGATCAGATGATTTTTCTCCTAATAAGTTAATTCTGAGCCATCGGTGTAGTGGCACACATTCTTTGAAGAATGAAAATAACCTGTCAACAGTAAACAATATAAATTACTTAATAACTATGTTTGAGAAACTCACATAGCGGTAGAATTGGAAGCGTATCAATAAGGACCCAAATGTCCATATTGTTTCGTCGATCACCAAGATCCATGGTGACAAGCATACCGTCATGAAAATTATATGTCTTGCAAAGTGCTTCCCAATTTGGGCAACCAAAATGGGGTACGCTCTCAGAATTGTATAGATTTACATCAAAATACGTACCATGATGGGTCCTTAGGTGAATTATCTTTGTTTCCATACTTTCACGATCTTCAAAATCCATCCTCTCCAAGAGATAGCATCTTGCATGGCATGGGATAAGCTAGTCGAATTTTAAAAGATGGAAGTTACACGTTGAAGAAGCATAAGTCCTGCTTAATTATGAAAAACACACTTGTCGTCTTTGCGTACCGTTTCAACATCGAAGGTCTCCTGGAGCTTAATGCTAAAGCGCCGACCTTCTACCAGGTGAGGTCTGTTGCACAGACCCCGGTCGTCGCTGCACCAGTTGCACTCCATCGGGAGACTTTCGTCGCCCGACGACTACATTTCCTAGGTTCATAATTCAAAATTAAACTTGGACAATTAAATATATGTACTACAAAAACTAAATTAGATCATTATTATTCATCACGGGTTGTGTCGGTGTACTAGAGTAGGGGTACCCTAGTATCCCGTGCTAGATGCCTGCAGACGATTCTGACACCAGCGGCAGGTTTGCCTCGTCACCGCCAAGATCCTCCGTGGCTCCTTTGGAGCCATTCAAGAACAAAGTATTTGATTAAGAAGACAAGGCCCGACAAGAGGAGCTTGTCGGGAGGGCCACTCGGGCATGCAGAAGACAAGGCCCGGCAAGAGGAGCTTGTCGGGAAGGCCCGGCGCGACAAGCCTCCGGACGCGACAAGGATTCAGCAGCGGCAAAGGCGCTTGCAGCGGCAAGCAACCTCTCTCCATCTCCGCTCCAGCTCACCCATAGCGTGTCACCATGGGAACATTCCATGCATGCGTGTCAAGAGGTCTGTGCAGCCAGCGGAGAGCAGCGATAAGCGGCTGACAAGCTTGCCATCATGGCGAAGCGGAGGCGCACTGACGGTCTCTGTTGCCTTTGTTTGGGCGACACCGACGGCATTTATTGCTTTTGTCCCTTGCCGTCGAGTTAGGTATTTTGCATCATACCTTTGTTCGAGTAGGTGTACCAACTCCTGTTTTTACATTTGTACCCTCATCTATGTTGCCACCTGTCGGAGACCCCTTGAGCATATAAAAGGAGGCCCATGTGCAACGTAGAGGGGGTTCGGTTCGGTTCGTTCGACTCACTCGAGACCAGATACACTCACGCTAGGTTTTGTAGCTCTCATCGCTCCCTAGCAAGAACACAATACATCAGACAAGCAGCAGTAGGAGTTTTATCTCTCCGGAGAGCTCCGAAGTTGGGTAAACTGCTCGTGTGCCACGCCTCGATCCGCTCTTCGTGCGATCTCCGCCCCCCTCCGAACCACAAGGGGCCTAGTCCGCTGGCCCCATAGGTGTTCGTGGGTACGATCAGCCTCCCCGACATCTTTGGCGCTCCAGGTAGGGGGCGTCGAGGCCGTGTGAATCTGATCCGGCATTCACACGAGCAGCATCATCAACATCTTCCTCAACATGCCACCGAAGAAGAAGGCTTCGGCGGCAGCAGAGCCGTCCGCGTCGTACCCACCCTCACCGCAGCAAAGCGGGTGGTGGGGCAGACGCTGGCGAGGAACGAGCACCGACGAAGGTGTTCGCGACGTTGCCAAGTCCAAGGACAAGGCCCGCAAACCTCGGCGTCGCGCATCCCCGCGCCCATCTCAGGAGACGCGGGACCAACAGCGTCATGGCATTCATAGTGCCATACGTTCGTTGGATCGAGACCCTCAAGACCAGCATGCGCGCCAACATGTTGGCACAAGTGAGATATGGTCGCCTGGACGGGGTGCTGCTCCTTCTAACGTAGTTAGAAGTCCGAGCATATCCCGCTCCTCACACCGTTCGCCAATGCCACCCACTACTCCAGCAGAAGCTTTGGCGAGAGCTCAGCTGCTCCTCGACTACCCTCCAACGGCCGACAAGTTCGACGAGTGGAGGGCCACTATCCAGAGCCTCATCGGCTTTGCCAACGCGGCGCTTCTGTGACAACCAACGCCATCGTTGCCGCGGCGAGACGACAAAACGCGAGCCGGTGGCGGCGAGACTGTCGGTGGTGCAACCACCGTGCACTCTCCGCCACGAAGGCCAAGATCGCCGACTCACCGGATCCACCTCGGCAGCGACTCCACCGCGTCGTCGAGATCCATGAGCTCGCCGCGATCAGCGCCAAGATTCTTCACGGCGACAACAAGAGGGCGCTCGAACTTCGCATCGGCGCCCGAAGAGAAGCGTGGCGTCGGTCCGACAAAGCGGCTGGGCCTTCTGTTGACATGCGCGCCGGAGGAACCAAGCGACTTGCCGTCAGACGGTAGGTTGCCCTGCGTTCACTCGTGAGCTGCGGCAAGTCCGATGGCCCAGCCGAAAAACTTCAAACCAGACGTGCGGAGAAGTATGATGGCAGGGCGCATCCATCGGAGTTCCTCGGCATCTACACCATCGCGGTGCAGGCTGCGGGGCGGGACGACAAGATCCTCACCAACTACTTCCCGCCGTGCTCAAGCCCAACGTCGAGATCTTGGCTCATGCACTTGCCGGACAGCTCCATATCCTCTTGGGCAGATCTGTGCCATCGGTTTGTTGGCGCCTTCACGTGTGGCCACAAACCTCATGGCCAAGAGAGTGACCTTCATCTGCCGCCCGTAAGGAAGGAGAGTCCCTGCGCAAGTTCATTCAGAGATTCAGCCGTGTGCACTACAACATCCCAGACGTCCACCCCGCGGTGATCGGCGCATTTCATCGTAATGTGCGGAACCGCATGATGAGGGAGGAGATGGCGATGTGCAAAGTCAAGGACGTCGATGAGCTGTGCGCCTTGGCCGACAAGTGTGCACGCTACCGAGGAAGGGAGGAGACTCGGGGAGAATGCGGAAGCAGGATCGGCAGTGAGGACACCGCCCCGGCAAAGAAGGGCCGGCGGCGAGGCAACCGGAAGAAGAAAGGTAGAGAAGTGCTAGCTGTTGAGCAGTCCGGCAACGGAGGTGGCGACAAGAATGCCAAGGCTGGTGGCTCCGGCAAGGAGGTTGCCGCTGACGCCAACCACCAGTCTGTGGAGGCCGCCGACAAGCAGGACAACTCCGGCAAGCAGTATTGCAAGATCCACCGCACCAAGGGCCATGACCTCCAGAGCTGCAAGAAGGTCGAGCAGCTTGTCGAATAGCAGAGAGCTGAGTACGAGCGGCGCGACAAGGAGAAGGCCTGTGAAGGTGCTGGGGAGCAAGCAAGAAAGCGTCCGGCGGGGGAGGACGCGGCAAGGCCAAGCAGCGGCAAGGAGATAGACCTCCCAGCGGCGCGACAAAGATGAAGATGATGACGACGACGAAGATATGGAAGGCAGCGGCGGTGATGAGCAGGAGTTTCGAAAGCCATAGAGGTCCTCTGCGTTGTGGAGGTGCTTCCTGCATACCTCCCACCGCCAACTCAAGCAATGGATGCGGGAGGTCAATGCAGCGGAACCATCCGTGAAGTCACGCAAGCCTCACGAAGTGGTCCAAGACGCCTATCATTTTTGATATTGAGGACCACCACGATCGCATACCTGCGGTCGGGTGCTTGCCGATGTTGGTCTCACCAACCATCCGCAACATCAAGGTCACTAAAATGCTAGTTGACGGCGGGGACGGCTTGAATCTGATCTCCTCCGCGGTGCTCCAGAAGCTTCAAATCCCTGACAACGAGCTCGAAGAGACCGGCACTTTCCAAGGAATCAATCCGGGAAGGAGCAAGCCGAAGGGGAAGATTACGTTGCCGGTAACATTTGGCGTGAGCTGAACTTTAGGGGCGAGAGGGTCACATTCGACGTTGCCGATTTCCCGTTGCCTTACAATGGGATACTCGGCCGTCCAGCACTCGCCAAGTTCATGGCAGCCTCTCACTACGCCTACAACTTACTCAAAATGCCAGGCCCGATAAGCGTCATCTCTGTCCAAGGTGACAAGAAGGATGCCCTTATCTGTGCCGACAAGATCTACCGGGATGCAGCCGCGACAGTTGCCAAACACTTGCCGCTGAAGTTCCGGGGAAGAAGACAAAGTCCAAGTCCGGCAAGGGCTCGATGCTCACTCCGCAAGCGCACCTCTTGAGTGCTGCGCTACCATCGAGGACGCACCATCGAGCTCCACCGGCAAGTGCAAGAAGATGGTGGCTCCGCCAAAGACCAAGAAGGTGCCCGGCAAGGAGGACGGCACTGGTGGTACCTTTACCATCAGTGCCTCTCTCGACCCTAAATAGGAAGATGCGCTCGTTGCTTTCCTGCGGGCGAATGTCGACGTGTTTGCATGGCAACCGTCGACATCCCCGGTGTTCCCTGTGAAAGTGATTGAGCACCGCCGCCGTTTGTCCTCATCTGCGCCCGTCAAGCAAAAAGTCGAAGCAAGCGGTGGGCGCCAAGAATTCATAGCGTAAGAGATCAAGAAAGCTGGAAGCGGCAGGCCTTGTCGGAGGAGTGCTCCATCCTACGTGGTTGGCCAATCACGTAGTCGCAGCCAAAGCAAATGGAAAATGGAGACTTTGTATTGACTTCACGAATGTTAATAAAGCTTGTCCCAAAGATCCATTTCCCTTGCCGCGCATTGACCAGATTGTTGACTCCACGGCTGGATGTGATTTTCTTTCGTTTCTTGATGCATACTCAGGATACCATCAGATCTTCATGGCTGAAGAAGATGAGGAGAAGACTGCATTCATTACACCATGTGGCACATACTGTTTCATACGGATGCCTTTCGGTTTGAAGAATGTTGGTTCAACATTTGCAAGGGTAGTCCATGATGCTTTTGAGCCGCAAATGCACAGAAATGTAGAAGCCTACATGGATGACATAGTGGTCAAAAGCAAGGACAAAGCAACTCTGGTTCAAGATTTGGGCCGAGACCTTTGCAAATCTGCGCAAGATCAACCTCAAGCTCAACCCCGAGAAGTGCGTGTTTGGAGTCCCTTCCGCAAGCTTCTCGGGTTCTTCAGAAACTTCGGCGAGGATTGAAGCCAATCCCGACAAGATCAAGGCCATTGAGCAGATTGAAGCACCAAAGCGCGTCAAGGATGTACGAAGACTTGCCGGTTGCGTAGCTGCTCTCGGCAGGTTTATTTCTAGGTCTGCTGAGCGCGCCCTGCCATTTTTCAAGATCTTGAAAAAGGCAGGTCCAATGAAATGGACTCGAGCGGAGGCTGCGCTGCGCAGACTTGAAGAGATACATCCTCCACTCCAACACTTGTCGCACCTAAGCCACAAGAGAAGTTGCTGCTATATATAGCGGCAACCAATCAAGTGGTTAGTGCTGCGTTAGTAGCGGAGAGGGCTTCGCCGACAAGCTCTGGTCAGCGAGGGATGAATCCGCAGACACACGAGCAGATGCGTAAAAGGATGGTGCAGCGCCTAGTCTACTTTGTCGGTTCCCTCCTGCGGGGAGCTAGGTCAAGGTACTCCGTGCAGAAATTGCTTTTCGGCCTCCTCATGGCCTCGAGAAAGCTGCGCCATTACTTCCAAGCACATGAGATCACAGTTGTCACTTTCGCTTTCCGGCTGAAGAGGATACCGCGAGAATCCGTAAGCAACGGCGGGATTGTCGAGTGGGCATTGGAACTGTCAAGCTTTGGTCTCAAGTTTGAAAGCACATCAACTATCCAAAGCATAGCTTTGGCAGAATTCATAGCAGAATGGACGCCAACACCAGATGAAGAGATTCCGGAGACGAGCATTCCCGTCAAGGAAGCAAGCAAAGAGTGGCTGATGTACTTTGATGGTGCCTTCTCGCTGCAAGGCGCTGGTGCCGTCGTGCTGCTTATCGCACCCACCGGAGAGCACCTCAAGTACGTAGTCTAGATGCACTTTCCCAAGGAGCAAGCGACAAACAATATTGCGTAGTATGAAGGTTTGCTTGCCGGTCTCGTGGATCGCGATGGACCTTGGGATCAAAAAGCTTATTATCGGGGTGACTCGCAACTTGTCGTCCGCCAAGTGAACAAAGATTACGAGCCCGTTGATGGAAGCCTACGTTGATGAAGTGAGGAAGCTAGAAGAACATTTTGACGGCTCGCAAATGGAACATGTTCCAAGAGCTCAAAATGATATTGCCGACGGCGTCAAAAGTGCGCCAGCGCTTAAGTTGCACAATGGAACCAGGGATTTTCGTGCTCAAGCTGACTCGATAGCCAACCGTAACACCATCAACTGGACATAGCAAGAAGAGGAAGTTGACCTCTGGTGACTACTTTCCGGCGAGCTTCCGAAGCCATCGTTGCAAAGGTCCCCAAGATCAACACCAACTTGATCTTTGAGGAGCGATCTGCTCCGACAGCCCCGAGGTTTGTTTCATTGAAGCGAGGCGCTCCCGACAAGTCTTGCTCCGGCAAGCTTGTCGGGGAACATCAAGCTCGGCGGGCCGCAAGTCCTTGCCGTGGAAGCTAATGTTCCCCGCAGCAGATGTGCCTTTAGTCATTGTTGTCGAGCCGCATAAGCTCCGGCATGGGCGCAGAGATTGTCCATTTCCTTGAGACAGGAGAACTTCCGAAGCGCAAGAAGAAGCGGAAAGAGTAGCCCGGCGGTCAAGTATGTACCAGTTTGTCGACAAGATACCGCATGTAAGAAGACTCAACGGTGTGAAATTGAAGTGTATTCCAGGAAGATGGATGAAGCTGTTGGCGAGAGATACGGAGGCATATGTGGTCACCACATTGGCGCAAGAGCCCTTGCCGCAAAGCTTTCCGGCAAGGTTTCTTCCGCCGACAGCCCTCCGGGATGCAACCGCACAAGTAACCAAGTGTGAAGCGTGCGGTTCCATTCCAAGCAGATACACCAGCCAGCTCAAACTCTCCGGGCGATCCCTTTATCACGGCCATTTTCGGTCTGGGGCTCGACATCCTCGGCCCCTTCCCCGAGCTGTCGGGGCTTTGAGTACTTATGCGTCGCCATCGACAAGTTCACAAAGTGGCGGAAGTGGAAGCGATGAGGAAGGTGACGGTCGGCCAGTCAAGTTCTTGGTCGATTATGCGCCATTTCGAAACACTAACGGGATCATTACCGACAACGGCACACAATTCTGAGTCGCACCTTCATGCGATGCGTCCAAGACCTTGGCGCCAAGGTGCTTTGCTTCATTGCTCACCCGAGAAGCAGCGGTCAAGCGAAGAGGGCAAATGCTGAAGTGTTGCGCGGGCTCAAGACCGTAACTTTCGGCTGTGCTGCACAAGTGCGGAAGAAAGCTGGATCGAGGAGCTGCGGTGGTTCTTTGGTCGATCAGACGACGCCAAATCGAGCCACCGCCGACACCCTTTGCTCTAGTCTATGGAGCAGAGGCAGTTCTCCCCACGGAACTCGTATACGGATCGCCTCGAGTGCTCGCTTATGATGAGCTTGAGCAAGAGCAGCTGCGACAAGATGACGCGCTGCTCCTTGAGGAGGATCGTCTTCAGGCCGTTGTGCGAGCCGCTCGCTACCAGCAAGCTTTGCGTCGCTACCATAGCCGCAGAGTTAGTGCCAGAAGTCTCGAGGAAGGCGACCTTGTTCTTCGGCGCGTTCGATCGCCAAGAATTCAAACAAGTTGACGCCCGAAGTGGGAAGGCCCTTATCGGGTGAAACGAGTCACTAGGCCTGGCGCTGTCCGCTTTGAGACCGAAGATGGCATTCCGGTGAGCAACTCCTGGAACATTGAGCATCTTCGTAAGTTTTACCCATAGGGCGCGGTTGTCGGAACCCGTTCCGGCAACCACCTTTGTACAAGTCTTGCCGTTGTTGCATGTAATCCTTTGTACAAAGCCGGCGCAGACCCCGTGCATCAGTAAAGCTCATGTGTTGCGCACAACTTGTCAAATTCATGCTTTCATCATTTTATTGCATGTTATTGCAAACACTTTGTGCAGCGACCACACCCGGTAAGCAAAATCGAGCAGATAGGCTCCATAACTTAATTTCCTCTGATATCTCTTATCTCAAAGACAGGGAGGCTCCCACCCGCACAAGTTAACCCAGGGGAGGAGGAGATAATACTATGGACCAGGCACCGCTCGAGGAAGTTTCACCTCATCGGGAGAACAGCAGACGGAAAAGCTAAGTTGCCAAAGTTTGAGCAATCAGTTTTAAATTTTTAAGTTATCTTCCTCGAACGATAGTACTTTGTATGGAAAACACATGCGTGAGAGGAACCAACTCGCTTGACTAGTCGCGCCCTTACTTTGTTTCGAGTCCGCTCAACAACTTAAGTGAGCTGCGGCTAGTCGCGACAAGGTTGCTTGTCGGAGGCGGCACTGCCAGCAGGCTGCTGACGTTCCGCACTCAGCGCTCGCAGCAAAGGTGCCCGCACCGACAAGTCCCCCAAATGCGTAAGGCAGAAATGTACAAAGGAAGGGATCAAGTAGAGGAAATAACGTTGCACTGATCGCCTAAGATAGAGTATATTACAAAATAACTTGTCGCTGATCTAACAAAGTGTTCTAAACATGATCGGCGGCGACAAGGAAAGATAAAGTTGGCGGCCTAGTCTACGCAGTGCGCCCTCAATCCGCTTGATCTTGTTCACCTTGTCCACAATGGGTGCGACAAGGGCTTTGAGCTCCTCCACGTTGGCGTCTGGCGGCAAGGATCTGAGGACGCCATTAAGGTTTAGGCCCGGATTGTGGAAGGCCACCTTTATCAGCACCTTCTCGAGGGCTCCTGCACAGATCTGGCGCGATTCCTCGGCCAGCTGCTTTGGGACCTCCTCCCGGGAGGCTGGAGGCCCGTCCACCACGCCTTTGAAGAATAAGCTGAGTTTGGCGCTGGGTTGGAGATGCTCGTCGGAGGAGTATGCAAGGTCCGCCATCCCCAGCTCCATCAGCTCGTTGTGGATGTCGACGGCAGTGTCCACAAGACCTTCTATCTAGTGCTCCACGCTCTCCCTCAAGGTGCTCTGGATGGAGGCAGCATTCGCTAGCAGCTCCTCCTTGGCCTTGATCGCCTCCAACAAGCCCATCTCCCGCTCTCTGGCGCCGTCCAACGTCTGCGTCGAGTGGTCGCCCAGCTCAAGATCCGCCTTGGAATCCTTGGCGGCGTCGAGCTCCTTGCCCCTATCAGCGAGATGACTCTGCAGCTCGCCAAGAGTGTAGGCGTCCTTCTCGCGTTCACGCTTGAGCACGGCAAGCTCCTCGCCGCTCTTCTTGAGGCTGGCCTCCAGCTGCGCCACCTTCGCCTTCAGCTCTTCCTTGGCGGCCTCGGCAGCTGCGGCGGCATCGCCCGCTTCTGAGCGCCCGCCAAGTGACTCCTCGCAGCGGCAAGGTCTTCTTCGTGGCTGTCCAGGTTGACCTTCCAGCTGCGCCCGGCTTCGCTTTCTGCTGCGGAGAGCTTCTCGGCAGCCGGCTGCTCCTCCTCACCGCGGCCTTCTCAAGGATGAAGGCCGTGCGCTCCTCTGCAAGTTGCCCCCGCGCTTCTGCTACGTCGCGGAGAGCTTCTTTGTTGGCGCTCCGGAGCTCCTCTGCGCGCTTCTCCATGTCCGCTCCCGCCCTCGCGACAAGGGCTTCCCGGGTCTCCAACTTGGCCTGCCGGGTGCGGTAGAGCGACAGCAGCTTCTTGACTGCTCCTCCTCAATTCGCCGCTACTTTGCTCCTTGGCGCATCCACCAGCGTCGGCCAGCGAGGCGAGTAGCTTCGCCGTCGAAGGTCTCTCCCTCGACCGGCGCCCTAGAGCTTCAGTTCCCAGGGAGCTTGATGAAGACGCCTTCGCCCGGCCTTGGTAGGCGCCGGTAGAGCTCCTCGGGCAAGCCTTGACGCCCAGCAATGGCCAGAAGTCGGCTTGTCGGTGTAGCGCTTGGCGCTCCTGCGGCCTCAGGGCCGTTAGTGCGATCGCCAGACCCCTCGCCGGCCTCTGCGTCGGCGGCGGCCTCGGTGGCCTCCTCGCCAACAGGCTCGTCGGCGACGGCCTCTTCTTCCACAACCACGACCTCTTCTTCCTCGACGGCGGCCTCGTCGTTGTTGTCGCGTTTCCTCCTCGCCAGCGGCCTCGACCTCCATCGGCTCTGCATCGGACGAAGAAAGAGCGATCAAGCAAATGTTCAAAAAGAGAAACAAAAGAAAGCAAGCCCAAGGGAGATTTTCGTGTAAAGCGATTACACCTGCAGGATCCGCAGCCATGGCCTCGACCCTTTGGAGGGTCACTGGCGCTGTCCCTTGCCGGGTAGCCTCCCTTGCCGGAGTGGCCTCCCTTGTTGGAGGCGCTCCCTTGCGGAGGTTCCTCCCTTGGCGGCGTAGTGTCGTGAGATAGGATCTCGGGCGGCTTCCGAGCCCTCCCGATGAGGCTGCTGCTCCTCCTACACAAGCAAGCGGTCGGTATCAACGAAGAAGGAGCACCCCTGCACCTTGAATAGTAAGGAGAAAACTGCACACTTACTCAGGGGGCTGTCTTTGGGGCTGCTCTCGAGGAAGGATTGCAGGTCCGGTAAAGGCGGTCTCAGACGCGTCCCCTGTTGCCACGGGAGAATCGTCCTCAACGACGACCGTCGGGATCTTAGCCCTCTTCGACGCTCTCTGGGCGGCGTCACGAAAAGAAAAGAGTCGAGCGAAGCAAATCAGATTCAAGATGAAGCAATAAAATTGAAGAAATACAAGCACAAATCTCAAGAGCTTACTCTTCACCTTCCTCCTCGGAGCTGAGCGCGGAGAAGTCAAACTCCGGCTCGCCTCCGGTGCGACGAGGCGGGGGAGTGGGCTCTCTTGGCCGCTTGGCGGAGGCGTCGGTGGTGGCCTGAGAAGATCCCGCCCCAGTTGTCGCAGCGGTGTGGGGTGCTCCCGCGGCAACCTCGCTTGCCGCGGTGGAGCGTGTCACGCGGCGCTGCTGCTGTGGGCCAGTCTGCCGCCCCGGCTCGTCTCCGGCCTTGCGGAGACGCCTCTTCGGCGGAGCCGGGGGCTCCGCTGGCAGCAAGTCACTGGGTGGTGGAGAAGAAGCGCCCTCGGCGGGTCCACTCGACCCGGCCTCGGGCTCGACAAGCTCGTCCTCGCCGGCGATCTCCCCTCGCTCGGCAAGGCTTGCCGCCTTCGCAGCATCCGCCTCCTCCACGGTGTACCCGAAGGCTCCAGCGGCAGCGGCTGCTGCCTCCTCCTCCACCACGAGTGGCAATCGCGCCATCTCCTCGTCGGTGGTGTCGCGGGTGAGCCTTTTCGCTGCGTCGGGCGGATCGGCACTTCTTCCAAATCATCGAAGAACTGCTGCACGACCTGCGTCGGGGCTCCTGCCAGTTGGAACGATCCCAGGGAATCGCTGGCAACGGCATCATGGCGCCGGATGCGGTCGGCGCCGAGTTGTTGCACAATGGGGCGACCCCAGCGGCAACCTAAACCACTACGGATGGTCGGGTGCGTTCTTGAACAGCTCGAGGAGCATCGCATCCAGCTCCGGGCGGTGAAGTTCCAGTTCAGACCGGGCGCAACCTCATGATGTCTCGCCGCGTGCGGAACTCCCAAGCAGGCCTCCTCCTCTCACGCAAGGGAAGCGATGGGCGAAGGAAATCTGCGCCAACTAGCCTCTACGGTTAACCCGCAAGCCCGAGGCGCAAAATTGGTCACGAGCTATCTTGACCGCATCCTCCGCGCCAAGTTACTCCAATCTCTGCCGCGCACTATTGGGGTTTGGCGCCGCAGTGGTGAAGGGCTGCGGAGTTCTCCTCTACGACCCAGCACCAATTGGCTCTCCACTCCTCCCACTTGTTGCGGAACTCTCCTTCTAGGTAGGCCTCTTTCTTGCCGATCCTAGAGACCCAGGCTATCCCTCCGGCAAGTGGCTCTCCTCTCTCGACGCGGGGCACGATGAAGTGGCGGAAGAGTGCCACATTCGGGTGGACTCCGACAAAGTTTTCGCACAAATGCGCGAAAGCTGCCATGGTCAAGACGGTGTTGGGGGTGAAATCAAGGAGGCGGAGGCTAAAGGTGTTCATGATGTCGCAGAAGAACTCGGAAAAAGGCGAGACAAAGCCGCAATAGAAGAAAAAGGCGAAAAGGGGTACCTGTTGGAGCTAAATCAGCGGCGGAGGCGGGGAGTACCCTACGTGCGTGGATGCGCCGCAGCGTCTCCGTCGACGGAAAAGAGGTAGAAGACGTCCGCAGCTCCCTTGCACCGAGCTGCGGGGAAGATGGCCCGCTCCTTGCGCAGCGCCATGAGCCGCTGCGCCTCGGCCGACAGCGCCCTTCTCCTTGTCGGCTTTGAGCCATGGCGAGGCGGAGGAGTCCGACGGCGGTGAGCGTGCTTGTGGCGAAAGGGGGCGGGGCGCTGCTCTCTTCGCACCGGAGAAGAAGGGGGGAGCGGCGGTGGTTTTCTTGACAAGACAGCAATGGCAGGAGTGGGCGGCCTGCCTCTGTTTCCTCCGCTTATAAAGAGGGGGAGGGGGCGGACGTTCCGCTTATACTAATAAAGAAACCCCCACGACCGCGCCCACGATCTCGCACGACGCCACGTCCGGTGCGTGCCGTTAGTGGGGATCGTGGTGGGTCGGGCGAAGTTGCGGCGTGGTCGAGGCCGCGTGTCCGTACAGTTTTGGGCCTGGCCCGACAAGCGCTTCGGCACCGTGTCTGCAGCCCGAGCCGGGGCTCCTGTCGGTGTACTAGAGTAGGGTACCCTAGTATCCCGTACTCGTGCACAGACGATTCTGACACCAGCGGCGAGGTTTGCCTCGTCACCGCCAAGATCCTCCGTGGCTCCTTTGGAGCCATTCAAGAACAAAGTATTTGATTAAGAAGACAAGGCCCCGACAAGAGGAGCTTGTCGGGAGGCTACCTCAGGCATGCAGAAGACAAGGCCCGGCAAGAGGAGCTTGCCGGGAAGGCCAGGCGCGACAAGCCTCCGGACGCGACAAGATTCAGCAGCGGCAAGCAACCTCTCTCCATCTCCGCTCCAGCTCACCCCGCAACGTGTCACCATGGGAACATTCCATGCACGCAGCGTGTCAAGAGGTCTGTGCAGCAGCGGAGAAGCAGCGATAAGCGGCTGACAAGCTTGCCATCATGGCGGCGGAGGCGCACTGACGGTCTTTGTTGCCTTTGTTTGGGGCGACCGACGGGCATTTATTGCTTTTGTCCCTTGCCGTCGAGTTAGGTATTTTGCCTTGTACACTGTTCGAGTAGGTGTACCAACTCCTGTTTTACATTTGTACCCTCATCTCTGTTGCCACCTGTCGGAGACCCCTTGAGCCTATAAAAGGAGGCCCATGCGCAACGTAGAAAGGGTTCGGTTCGTTCGGTTCGTTCGACTCACTCGAGACCAGATACACTCACGCTAGGTTTTGTAGCTCTCATCGCTCCCTAGCAAGAACACAATACATCAAACAAGCAGCAGTAGGAGTTTTATCTCTCCGGAGAGCTCGAGCTGGGTAAACTGCTCGTGTGCCACGCCTCGATTCGCTCTTCGTGCGATCTCCGCCCCCCTCCGAACCACAAGGGGCCTGGTCCGCCGGCCCCATAGGTGTTCCTGGGTACGATCAGCCTCCCCGACAGGTTGACTATCGATCTGTCGAGTCTTTTCTTGAAAACTCTCAGTATAGGGGAACAAAGGAGAAGCGACCCCAACGACAACAGTCGGGATTCTTCGTCCTTTCATATATGGTGGAGACTCTCCCTCGCTAATTCATCTCTGACACTTGCGACCGTCGGTGATGGTCGTTACTCCTCCTTCCCCTAGAGCATAACAAAGGTCTAGCACAGGGAGAAGAAGGAGAAACGACCCCCATGACAACAGTCGGGATTCTTCGTCCTCTCTCATATATGGTGGACACACTCCGTCACTGACTTTTCGACCGTCGGTGATGGTCGTTATTCCTCCCTCCCCAAGTGCATAACAAAGGTCTAGCACAAGGAGAAGAAGGAAAAACGACCCCCATGGCAACAGTCGGGATTCTTCTTCTCTCATATATGATGCAGATTTTCTCCCTCACTCGTTTGTTGACTGTCATGTATGGAGCCTCGACAGACTTAAAGTCAACCCAAAATGTCGATTTATTATCTTTATACAAAATCTGGGCGACTCGATATTTCCTACATATTCTAGCACAAGTCATGCCAAAATTCACGGAAAAATCCGACATCACCTTTGCTAAAAAGGACATATATCGAGCGCCTGAAATTTGCCGGAATGGAAATTAATCAACACTCCGGCAAAACATAGGCTGCACTGTGAGGTGTTACCTACAAACATAGGCCACTCATGTAGCTACTACTCTACTACAAATATCAAAACATCTAGATCATCATCGACACGGGGATAGTGCTCTTTCTCACCTCGAGCTCGGAGGTGGTCGGTGACGGGGACGATGGCGGGGATGCTGCAGGGGCTCCTTGATTTCTGCATAAACAAAATATAAACAAAAATATTATTATCCTCATCTTAGGACTTAGTCAAACCCTATGTCGAAAACATCCTACTTCTAGCCCTAACACCCTATGTCCTAAAAATTGAAAAGAACTATATACATTTACTAAAAATACCCTAGTTCTAGCCCTAACATCTGTCCATCCATCCATCTATCTATATATCCTCATAAATCCTAGGAAAATGCCCTGGTTTTTTAACTACTGTCTACTTCTTGAATCATTGAAAAATGCCATAATTTCACATAACTTAGAAAAATTCCTATTCTATTCAAAAGACCTAAATTTACTTATTTTTTCAATTCTATTCAGAAAACCAACATTTACTAAAATAATATCACATAGCATAATATATTTATCTACCTAAAAATTTCTATTACTAAATTCTTTTACTAGAAAATTTTCTACCTAAATTTTTATACAAAGAGAGGAGGGCAGTGGGAGGAGGAGGAGGGAGGAGTGAGGGCTTCGGGCGACTGGGGAAGGGAGGAGAGAGGATGGCAGTGGGAGGAGGGAGCAGGGAGCAGGGCAGCGGTCGGACGAGGGAGAGGAAGGAGGAGCGAGGGCCGTCGACGCGAGGAGGGAGGAGAGAGGAGGGAGAGAGGAGGGCGGCGAGAGGAGGAGGGAGGGAGACAGATACCTTGGGGGCGACGGCGCGCGGCGGAGTAGTGGGCGAGTGTGAGTGTGAGGGGAGAGTGAGGGACGCGCGCGGGCCGGGGTGTGGATAAGGTACCCGTAGTAGTAGCGTTGGTCCACAATCACCACCACTGCTACTTAGCAGTAGCGCTGGTTAGAGCAAAGTGCTATTGCTATGTACAATAGCAGTAGTGCTTTCTACGTACGAGCGCTACTAGTATGCCTAGCCTGCCTGCAACGGTCTAGCAATTATAGTAGTATCATGTTTTATAACAAAAGCGCTACTGCTATATGCATAGTAGCAGCGCTCTTTCTGCCCAAGCACTACAGTTATTTAGCAGCAACGCTTAATTACAAAAAGAGCTGCTAGTGAGCTCCTCTATATAAGCATTTCCCTAGTAGTGAGGACACCAAAGGATAGCACCAAAATAAAATCTACAACTCAAACCAATCATGATCATCAATCAACCCATAGGAAAAAACAGATCCACTCAAACATCATAGGATAACCACATATAATGGGATAATATTATATAGTGTTGAGCAAGAGGCGGCAAGCGGCGGCCCGCGCGCCGCGGCCACGGTTTCCGTGCCGCAGTGTCACGCGTCGCCACCCCGGAGTCCATGTCGCGGAATCCTCGCGCGAACTTGTGCTATGGGTGGCGATGCCTCCGAGCACTTGGATCCGCTTCCCTTCCTTCTTCTCTGCTGAGATGCCGCCGAGGGGGCCCCTCGAACTTTGGCTGCAACACGCCAGCGACTGGAGCGGAAGTTGAAGCCGTCTCCCTGGGCAAGATCTTCATGACCCGAGGCTGGGGCGAGGTCGCTCGAGTGTGCCATGCGGAAGGCGCCCTCGCGATCCACTTCGAGTACGACGATGCCTCCATGCTGTCCTTCAAGGTCTTTGACGCGGAAGGCCGCCGCCTGGAGTGCTGCCCCAGAAGAGGCCGCCAGGATGGTGCCGCAGTAGGGGCAGGGCCTGCCATCCGTGCCGCCAGCAGCTCCTCCAGGAGCAGCAGCGACGCTTGGTATGCCAGGTCATGATGCCGTGGCCAAGGCCAGGAGGTGAGCCGCCCGAGGTCCAGTAAGAGCCCCTGAGTCGCAATGCTCGGGAGGTCCCCTTTAGCGTGCAAGCAACCACCAAGAAGTAGGAAAGGGAGACTACGTTGCCGTAATGGGGCGACACAAATGAGAATCCTTTGCTGTAGCAATTGGTTGACCCGAGCGTGAAACTTATCTTGGTAGTCCTGGGTCGGTCCTTCACTAGGCGCCAGACTCGTGCGTAGGTGGTTGTAGCATAGCCAGGTCCGCTCCATACGAACCTCCTCCTCTTTCCACGCTCTCCTTCGTGCTCTACATCCTCAGGTCCCGGCCCTCGAGCGAGCTCAGCCGCCGCTGGTATGACAGGTCGCGATGCCGTGGTCAAGGCCAGGGGGTGAGGGCTGGAGAGCCAGTAAGAGCTCATGAGTCGCGATGCTTAGGAGCCCCCCTTTTAACGCGCAAGCGGATTACATGGGAGAAGAGGGAGCCCGCGGTGTCGCCCGATGTGGTCCTCAGGAGGTTCCTGTGTGTCAGCATGAGGAAGGGCGCAGATTGCCATTATGATAGCCGGGCGGCCACTGGTCGCTCCGCAAGAGAACAAACGCACTGAGGGCCAGGTGAGATGACGCGCGCGGGGTGTGCCGCGGGCCAGAGATCAACCGCTCAGATTTGTCAACGTTGCAGGGACGGACCCATGCACAAGCGCCTTGTCAGTGTGAGCAGCTCCCGTGGTGGGTGACAGTCAAGAAGGTGATAGTCATAGATATATTAAGCATGCGAAGAAAACTGGCTTAAGTAAATACAAGGAAGATACATGCCACTGGGTCAGGCCCGAGCGGCTTGGGGATGATGCAGCCCGAGGGGCACCCCATCAAGGTAAGCTAAAGATATAAAAAGAGATACATGCCGCAGGGACGGACACGTGCTGCTTGGGAATGATGCAGCCCTGAGGGCGCTCCCAGCTAAATAAACTTGGAAAATGTCACCTGATTCTGTTGATGAAGGAATGTTGAGGCAGCTGAAGGCGCGCAGCGAAGGGGTTGCTCCTCACGATCTACCTGGGCCCTAAGCCTCGGGAGGCTCTGGGGGTCCAGGCAGTTCCTTGAGGACCGTCTCCATCTCTGCCAAGAATGCATGGTGCCTGGCATCCTGAGCCACTAGGATGCTCCGCAGGTTGCGCTGGAAGGCGGAAGCCATGCTCGGCAGGCTAAAAGGCATGCAACGTAGCTGTGAGGTGGGCCCTCGCAGCTTCCCACATGCGAAGGCCAGAAGAGCTCCTGAGATGCGGCTCTGTTGAGCCGTGGAATGTCGATGCAGACGCACAACCCGCCATCCTCGCCTAGATGGGGAGCTGCGGCAGGTGAGTGGCGGTGGCCGCACATGGCTCTTGCTTCCTCTGACTCCTGAGTGGTCTTGGCGATGAACTTCCTGAGCGTTGGGCGTTCCTCGCCCGTTTTCTTCCTAAGGGAAACATGCTGCGAAGCATGCCTCCACGTGGTGCCCGAGCGCCTGCCTCGTGACATTGGCAAGGTCCGAGGCACTCCAGAAGAGAGCCCCAGAGCCCTGCTCGAGGAGGGCGCCGGGCACGCCTTCCTATGCGAGGGAAGAAGGCGCCCCTGGCACGGGTGCTGATCCTGACGAGGTACCACTTGCTGTGCCGCTCTCTAGGGGTCCGGCACGGAGTAGTTGCTTCTTCTTCTTGGGGATGGCTTCGGGAGGGTACTGAGCTGCATTGTTGTCGGGGTCTTTGATTGACGCTGCTTGGAAGGCACGCTCGAGGGAGCACACCGCATCTCTTTGTTCGCAGGGGATTGTGATGATCCCGCCGCTTCTGGGCATCTTGAGGACGTTGTAGCCGTGGTGCGTGACCGCCATGAACTTGGCCAGGGTTGGATACCCGAGGACGGTATTGTACGGCAGACGGATGTGGGCAACATCGAAGTCGATGAGGTAGTTGTGGTGTTCTCCGAAGGTGACAGGGAGGCGGACCTGCCCTATTGGTGTGGTGGAACCGTCGGTCACTCCTGAGAAAGGATTGGTAGGCTGGAGCTGATTGTAGGGCACTTGGAGACTGTTGAACGTGTCGATAGACAAGACGTTGAGCCCTGCGCTGCCGTTGATGAGGGTCTTGGTGACTTGTACGTTGCTGATGACGGGCGAGCAAAGCATCAGGAGAACGCCAGCGGTTGCCGCTTACTTGAGTTGATCTGCCGAACTGAAGGTGATGGCGCCCTTGGACTACCTGAGCGGGCGCGTGGCCTCGAGCCTGGGGAGGACTGCATTCACCTCACGGGCAAACTGCTTGAAGATGCGTTTAGAGGCTGGGGCTTGAGCTCTGCCCAAGATGCAGGCGATCGCGCGCGGCTCCTGGAAGCCCCCAGCCCCCTCATCTTGATGGTGGTCGTCATTCCTTCTTGGTGGTGGAGGAAGCCCAGCATTTCCCTGAGGACGGTCCTCACGAGGCTGATCCCTCCTGGCACCCTCACAAGGCGGATCCTGCCATCGGTCCTCACGAGCCCGGTCGCGCCATTCCTGGCGCGGGCCCCGGTGGTCCCAACGTCCTCCGCCACGTCCTCCCCCTCAGGTGTACCCTCGGTCGTTACGCTCGGGGCGTCGACCGAAGCGTCCGTCGCGAATGGCCCTGAGCTCTTGACAATCGTTGTTGTTGTGGCTGTGCACGTTGTGGAAGGCGCAGAATGGTCGGCTGCTCTTGGATGACTCGGGCTGGTCCCTGCCGCGCTTCGTCTTCAGCTCCGCTACGAGCACGGAGACTCCCTTGCGCTTCACGTCCTTGGCCTTAGCTTTCTTCTCCTCCGGCTCGGCAGCCGGGAGCTCGAGAAAGGAAAGGTGCCCTTCCTCAGCCCTTGCGCACTTGGTCGCCAGGTTGAACAGCTCCAGGGATGTGCACAGCTCCTCGTGGATGGCGAGCTCCTCCTTCATCTTGATGTTGCGAACGCCATCGGAGAACGCAGAGATGATGTCATCGTCCATCACCTTGGGGATCTTGAGGCAAACGTTGTTGAAGCGCTGGATGTACTTCTGGAGGGTCTCCCCTGGTTGCTGCCTGACGCGGCGTAGGTCACCCGTGGCCGGGGGACGATCGCGAGTGCCCTGGAAGTTGGTGACGAAGCGGTCGCGCATCTCGTTCCAGGAGGAGATGGAGCCAGGAGGCAGGTTCAGGAGCCATGAGCGCGTGCCATCCTTGAGCGCCATGGGGAACCAGTTCGCCATGACTTTCTCGTCGATGTTGGCCGCCTCAATGCTCAGCTCGTAGTGCTGTAGGAACTTTCGTGGGGTCGGGGGTGCCGTCATAGCGAGGAGGCAGATCCGTCTTGAACTTGCCCGGCCAGGTGACGCTACGCAGCTCGGGGGTGAAGGCACGGCAGCCTGCCGTGGTCACCGGGGCCCTCCATGGAGCTGGAGCTTGATCTTGGCGCCCGCGTGCCGCCACGGCAAGTGGTGCAAGGCCCTGCTGCTGCAAGCGATCCTGGCGTGGCGGTGCGGGGAGCGGTGCAACGTTCTCCTGCGGCCGAGGGACTTCTTGACAGCTTCTTTCCTCACGCACGGGTGCTTGGCGTGGCGGGTCTCGCCATGGAGCAGCACGTCTCGGCGCCAGGGCGCCGTCTTGGTGCAGAGGTGGTGGTGGCGCTCCATGAGCCACGTCGCCCGTAGCCGGCGGAGGGTGAGGCAGCTAGAGGGACAGCACAAGGGACCCCCTGCGGCGCTGACGAGCTCGGCGATGTGGTCCAGCCAATCCTGGTAGAGGTCGTCGACCGGGCGGTAACGCAGGAGCTCATGCGCCATGAGTAGTGCGGCCCGCGCGTCCGTGGGAGCACGGCGAGCATGAGACGACGAACCAGCGGGGGTCAGCGACAGGGTGGCGGTGCGACGGTCCCGCCGCACCAAGGGGTGCAGCAAGGATGCTTGCTGCTCATTCCCCGCCGGGCCGGTGGCGGCGTTGGCAGCAGGCGACGGAGAACGACGGGAAGGCCCGCCTATGGGGGCCGTCTGAACGGCGCGGGCAGCCCGGCGCTCAGCACGGGTGCGTCAAGCATCCGACATGGTTGTGGTGGAGCGGTGAGGCACGGATCGACGAGAAAAAGGCATCGGCGCACCCCTACCTGGCGCGCGAAATGTTGAATTTCGGGTTCTGTTAAAACCCTTAAGGTTCGAACACTGGGGAGCACGCGAAGATCTCCCCCTCATCGATCACGCCCTCACACGCTTCACGATCTCTAGGCTAAGCACGATGAACTCTCAACACGCATGACACAGGATTTATACTGGTTCGGGCCAGCGTTGTGGTGTAATACCATACTCCAGTGTGGTGGTGGTGGATAGCCTCCTGGGCTTGGGATGAACAGTAAAAGGGGAAGAACAACCTCCTGAGGAGAGGTGTTCTTGTGCTTGGTGGGTGTGAGGACCGCTCGGGATGAGTTCTGGTAGGTGAGGATTCGATGCCCTCTACTGTGGTGGCTAACCCTATTTATAGAGGCCCTGGTCCTCTTCCCAAATATTGAGCAGGAAGGGAGCCAACAATAGCCAATTTTAAAGGGGACAACTAGTACAGCTTATCCTGACAAAAGTAGTCTTCACCTGCCAAAGGCTCTGGTGGTAACGTCGTCTTGGGCTCCACGGTGACCTCCGTCTTGCCGTCCTGCTGGTCTTTGTCTCATTGCACTGATATGGAAACCTTTGCTTGATGCCTCGGTACACCTCGTCTGCGCTTGCCTCCTTAGCACCAAAGAGGAAACAAGGACATTGCGCGCGCTGGCGCCCGTCTGGTCTCGATCGTCATGGCTCACATCATTGGAACCTCGCAAGGTTTGCCTCGCCTTGATCTCTCCGCCCGGCACGAGCCAGCCTGGTGAGGCCGCTCCCGAGGAGGTCTTGTGTCGTCCGCCTCGCGAGGCTTGGCCCCTCGCGAGGGTATTGAGTGCTTGTTGGTGAACATGGGCCATACAGGCCCACTTGTGGAGCCACGCCGTGGGCTGCAGGCAGGCAAGTCTGGGGACCCCTGTTCCCAGAATGCCGACAGTCCCGGATGGCCCCGGGCACTAGGGCAATGGCGGCGTCGAAGTTGAAGTGGGGATCGATGTTCTGGAGATGACTGAAGACGCGGGAGAACGCGCGCCCGAGGAGGCCTCGGCTCTTTTCTTCAACAAGCTCGCGAGCCCTCACGACCTGGTCCTATAGGCGTGTCACGACGTCAGTAAAGAAGCGGAGATGGCTAGCATAGTCTTCTGCATGGGGATGGGGTCCGTGCTCTTCATAGATGGCGCCCAGTGCCCAGTTGGCCCTCACCCTGATGGCCCAGAGCATGGGAGCATGCTCACGCTGTAACGTCTGCCGATGGTACGCCTCCTCCCTGTTCTGCTGCGTGAGGGACATGGAATCGGCAACATGCCGTTGAAGCGAGCACGAGCGAAGGCCAGGTCGGTCTGGAAAGAGGTCAGGGCCGCTGCGGCGGCTTTCTCACTCTGCCACATCCCTAGTTCTGACAATGCCTAGTGCTAGCATCTGGTGTTGCATCATGTTTACTTTTCACAGAAAGTTGAAATGGGGATGATATAACCCCCAACACCCCCTGAAATCAACTAGGGTTTACTAAAATCTTTTTTGACGAACCTGAAATGCCCTTCTAAATGTTCATCATCTTTGCTCTGGTCTTAAACCTCTGACAAAAATGGTGCACAATTTTCTAGGACACATATGGTCACTGGATTAAATCATTAGCTATTCGCATTGGACATTTAAATGCTATAGAATATTTTGAATGTCCAAATAATTCTGAACTTAAATGAGGGCTGTTGGGAATATTCCAAACAGAGCCCACAATTATTTTCAGGGTTTTTGAAAATGCCCTAGCATTTTAATTAAGTCAAAACAATTACAGAAAAATAGAAAACAGAAACTAAATTAGAAGAGAGAGAACGTACGTGGGGCAACTTACCTGTCGCCCACCAACCGGCCGAGCACTGTAGCTGGCCGGCCCAGCCCACCAGGGGCTCCTCCCTATCGTCTTCCCCTTGCCAGAAGGACGAGTGTGTGGCCGGTGTGCGCGAGCACGTGTCCGGCCACCTCCTGCTGCCTTGCGCTCTTTGGAGTCGGCCACAGGCGCCACGTGCATCGGCCCGACCTCTCCCTGGACCTCTCTCACTTTCCCTCGGCCTCCTCCCCCTCCTCTGCTCTCTTCCCGAAGCACCACCAAGCGCGGACGCCGCTGCCGCTCGCCATAGCCGCAGCCACCGTCGTCCTCTCGTCGCCTCACCGTGTCTAAGAGCTCCGCCGTCGCCCACATCAACGAGCAGGCCGAGCCCCGAGCACTCGCACGCCCTGCACCGCCTTCACCGAGTCGTCTCCGACCTCGCGTCGCTGAAGATCCCCTTCGCCGCCCCGACCGCTCTGGTTCCTCCCCGACCTCGCTGACCCGTTCATCGTGACTGTTGTGAGCTACTGGCCGTTCTCCCCCTCTCCGTTCTCTTTCCCGCACGCCGTAGCGACTGCAATAAGCTTGACCGCACCCGCTACCGCCTGCGCTCATCACCGATGATGCTCCGGTGACCATTTGGTCCCCGGCGTGCGACCAACGCGTTCCCCGCATCGCGTAGAGGCTTCGTAGCACCTCGCCTCGCTCATTTGCGCACCGCTGCCCCATCCCCTCTTGCACCCGAGCTCCGGCCGCCGCAGCTGAGCTCGCCGGCGTCAACTCCGGCCACCCCAGCACCCGCCGTTGCCACTGTCCGACGCGCCTCGTCGCGCCAGTCCCTCAGAAACCATCCGCACGGCCTCTCATCGCCGGAAACGGCCGGATGAGGACCTCCGCCATGTCCTGCTTAGCGCCGGTGGCTAATCGCCGGTTAGCCGACGTGGCCGTCATTAGATTAGGGACTAACTAACTCTATTAGTTTAAGCCCTAGACACTTACGGTAGGGACCCACGGTTCAATTAATGAGCTAACTAAATTAGTTAGATTTAATCTAATTCGATGGACCCGCGAATTGGCATTGACTATGCTTGACGTGGTGTTTATTTGGTCCCACACATGCGTGAGTCGACTAATACTGAGTCAGCGACCGGTGGGACCCATACGTCGAGTTTGACACGGACCTTGCGTGTTGACCCACTGATGTCACACTGATGTCATGCCGACGCAATAAGCTATATTCTGGATTTAATTTAGTTCAGAAAATTCCATAAAATAGTATAAACTTCAAAAAATGATAGAAATTAATCTATAGCTCAGAATGAAATAAATTATATATGAAAAATGATTAGAAAAATCCAATCTATCCATTTGTGCCATTTACATGCATGTTTGGACAACCTAAGGTTGATGTATATGGAAATTTACATAATTGGCATTTAAATAAGCACATGTGGAGTTTGAATTTGAACCCTTGGTTCAAACCAACTTCATTTAAACTGGTTTCTAGTTGCATTAGCTCAGACCACAACACATTGCCATGTCACGATCATGCATCATATTGTTTCATTGCATTGATTGTGTTCTTCCTTGTTTGCCGGTAATTGTCCCCTCTCAGTAGACTACGTTCCGACGATGAGTTCGATGACACAGATGAAAAACTATACTATCTTCAGAAGTGCCAGGCAAGCAAAACCCCCTTTTTCATTCCGATACAATCCCACTCTCTCGCTCCTACTCTCTTTTACTGCATTAGGACAACATTGATTCAACTGTTACATGCTGCGGTAGCTGAACCCCTTTTCCTCTACATGACATGTCATTGCCACAGTGAGCCCTGATGCGCCCACTCATTCATGCTTGTTTGTCATGCCTGCTACTGCTTAGAGTTGAGTCAGGTCTGATTCATCGGGGATGAATTGGAATGGTGATGAACATCTCCTACTGTGTGTGAGCTAAGTGTGTGAACACGATTTGGTAAAGGTAGCGGTGAGAGGCCATGTAGGAGTACATGGTGGGTTGTCTCATTGAAGCCGTCCTCAGGAACTGAGTTATGTGTTTGTGATCCATGAACAACTACTACCACACGTTGGGCCCTGAAATATGACCCCGCTCGACTTCTTAACCACCCTAGTCCTCTGTCTAGGAGTTGCAAGTAGTTTCTGGTGTTTGTAGTATGCTGGAGGCCGTGCCCAGGGCTGACCCGAGTGGTGGGTTATGATGCGGTAGGCACGTGGCATGGTGTACCGGGCGCCCGTTTGGTGTCGTGGGAACCCTGCACACATCGTTCAGGGCCGTATGTGGAAACCTCGGCCGGACTCCCTGCGGATGGAACCTGGATAGGCGATAAGCCTGGACTAGGGACTTGAGTGTTTAGGTACGGCGTGGTCTACACCCACGCCGGCTTTCGCTTGAAGTCTGCCGAGCAGATGTTGTTTGCAGACGCTAAGTGGTGGAAACATGTGTGATGAAGTACACCCCTGCAGGGTTATAAATGATCAATCGAATAGCCGCGTCCGCGGTAAAGGACTTCTGGGTTGCCTATAACAGTTCACAGACAAGTGAAAGTGTATACTCTAAAATGCGCAAGATAAGCGTGAGTGCTATGGATGGCCTTCTCGTAGGGAGACGGGAGCGGATCCATAGTGGTGTATTGATATGGGGAATATGTGGACTCTGTGCCCCACCTCAAAAGAGTTGCTTGCAGTCGTAGTTCAGGATAGCCACCGAGTCAAAGCTGGCTTGCTGCAGTTAAACTCCACCACCCGTTTGTTGATACTGATGCATATGTAGCTAGATCTGATGTAAGTCTTGTTGGGTACATTTGTACTCACATTTGCCTATTTTATGTTTTGCAGAGAGACGTCAGTCTTGCTAGTAGTTCTGTGTGGACTTCGACGTTTAGCTTGATACCTCAGCTACGATCTTGTGCCCTCGGCAGGATCTGGTATAGTCAGGCTTCTCAGCCTTTTCCATTTGTAGATGTTTGTACTCAGACATGTTAAGCTTCCGCATGTGCTTTGACTTGTATGCTCTGAATGTTGGGTCATGAGACCCATGTTTGTAATATCTCGCTCCTCGGAGCCTAATGAATAAATACTTTGAGTCGTAGAGTTTTGTTGTGATGCCATGTTGTATATACACATATCGAGCATATTGTGTGTATGATTGAAATGCTTGGTATGTGTGGGATCCGACAACCTACTTGTTTATCCTTGGTAGCCTCTCTTATGGGGAAATGTAGTCTTGTGCTTCCATGAGCCATAGTAGTCCACTACAGTCCGGATCACCGGAGTCCTACTAGCCCAGCACTACTGCTCTGGAACACTTGACTGGCTGCCATGTGATTCACTTTGTTCATGTGTCTGTCCATTCGGGGAAATGTCACGCGGTGACATCCGGAGTCCTGCCTAGCCTGCTACAGCCCCGTTCACCGGAGTCCTGTAAGCCCAGTGCTACAGCCCGGATTCGCACGCTGCTGACCGACATGCTCGATGTTGATTCATGTATGCATGTCCCCATAAGTTAGTGCCACTTTGGGTTCACGACTAGTTATGTCGGCCCGGGTTCTCTATCATATGGATGCTAGCGACACTATCATATCGTGAGCCAAAAGGCATAAGCGGTCCCGAGCCATGGCAAGGCGACACTGTTGAAATACCGTGCGTGAGGCCGCAAAGTGATATGAGGTGTTACCGGCTAGATCGATGTGACTTGGAATCGGGTTCTGACGACTTTGGTATCGAGCTTTGTTGCTGTAGGATTACCAAGCCAAACTGGTCGAAGTTGAGTCTACAAATGCTTTAGTTATATAAGGGAATTTATTGTGGAAGGGGACGTAAGGTTCTTTTTACTCCTTATACCTTATGCCCTTCTGATCTGAGTCAACCTCTTCTTTTCTACGGGGATTAAGAACTAGGCCTTCTCATCTATCTATCAGGATGATGTGTTACTAATCCATAGACTTATAGGATTGATGGATTCAAGTCTCAGTTCAGTTCAGTTTCTACTACTTCCGTATGTTCATAGCTAGCCTCAGAACCTTGTTGTTGTGATGTTAAGTGGTTACGCCACTATTTGCAGGATGTCTCAAATCTTTTTGAGCATTTACAGCCGTTATGTTGTCCGAGTCATCCCAGGTCTCTAAATACTCTGATGCATTTGCAAATCCTTTATTTCCGTTCCCGATGTCCTTTTTGGTCAGAATAAGCACACTAACCGGTGCGTTGAGGTACTCTATTGCCTCGGTATATATGTTGGAGATACTATTATGACCCTAGGTGTCTTAGAGAACCACCTAGTAATCTGGCCATGTTTTGTGTTCCCACTGTGATGATTCTGGCCGCCATTCTCGAAAGCATCCCGTGATGCTATTTAGTTAGTAGGTATTCTACACCTGGTTTTTTGACCCCAAAATTCACCCTACTTAATTCATGTTGATAGCGTTGCTCGTACCTTTAGGATATTAGTAACCTTTGCGATAGTCCTCAAGGTCTGTGGTAAATCCTTCTTCCAATACCATGAACTACTTATGGCAGAAGTTCCTTGTTGAACAAAAAACATCACAATAAGAGTGCTCTTGATGAGATCTCCATTCTGCATTGTGAATTTGCCAGTTCTACCTTTCTGCATGGGTTATCCGGAAGAAATGTTGAGCTTTGCTCGACATACTAATCTATGCATCCACAATTCAGAAAGTTATATTTTCCTTTGAGTTGCCCCTCTTCAATTGAATTCTAACCCTCATCTATCAACTGATAGTCAGGACTAGTTGTGCATTCCTGTTATCGATGCATTTTATTCTTCTGGTCCGCCAAGCCATTCTATTCCGGAATGACTATGAGAAACAAACTCCAGTACCTTATCCATTTCTAGGATTTGGTCAAAGCAGTTGTATTCCGCAGATCAAATGCCAAACTAGCTTTTGTTCTGTTCTACCTTGGAGCATTACCCTATTTATGTCAAGAATATCATAGTAATTGCACCATCTCTTATGAATTTTGACGCAGTGATACTTCTTGCCATCATTGTTCATTCCTTGGTTCCTCTGTTTTTATAACCGGAATGCTGGCAAGTGAGTCATGATGTGTGAAATCAATACTCCTAGCAACTCCGTTGCTTGGTAGTTAATGGACAATATTCTCATTCTTAGCATGTTGGTTATTAAATCATCATTCTAAGATTGATCGTGCTACCTAGTCCTTATTTACGGTGCACTCTTGATCAATGAGTTAGGATTGTGTCAATCCCTCACTCTTTTGATCATATCATCTTATACTGAAAAGCAAGATTGTTCTCGAGCTTAGTGACATATCGGTGGTTCGTGATGTTCCGAATATCTTCTCGGAAGTATTACCAGGTTGTCACCTGACCGCTATGTTGGGTTCGTGATCAAGTTGGTTTTCCTCTAAACCAGCCATTCTCCAAGAATCTATGTTGGATATCCCTGAGCTAGTTGGTTGAGCTAAACAACAACTTGGAGAGTTGGAAGATAAAAGCTTGTCTGACTTAGTTCATGTTAAGGGATATCTTTGTGTGTGTGTGTGTGTCGAAGAAAGATGATATCTTCATCAATTGGGCCTCGTGCTCAGTTGTTGGATCTATTGTTTTGTCCAAACTTTGATTTGAGAGTGGGCTATCCTCAAATCAAATCAGAACCAACGATGTTCATAATGTTGTCTTATTCGTGGTTGATCCCTCGGGCATACACAATTACATCCTTTGGTCTGACCAATGCTATCACCGTGTTCACCTAATTATGGAATTCCATCTATATGGAAACCTGGATGAATTGTTGTTGAGCCCATCGGCAACATCTTTATCTTCTCCATGATTCAAGTTGAACATCAAGATAGTCTTGGGAACTTGTATAAGCATTATCCTCATGTCCCGTTCATGAAACATATGCTTGGATGAGAGAAGTGACTTCCTCTAGTTCACGTGCAATCAATGCAAGTTGCCGCCGTGAATTTGAGAAAGTTTATTTTTTGCCCCTCTGGAATCATCCCAAGTTAGTCATGCATGTGTGAAGTGCTCTATTGTTTGATAGGTTGGCCACCTCCATTCTATATGTGTTCCTAGCACACCAAGCCACTGATTGACTTGCTCAAGGATAAGAAGTTCCTTCTTAAGAATCATGACTTATGTTAGGACTTTGATATCCTCGATGATTGTTCCTTACCAGAACTCGGTAGTGTTTTATTGTAAGACTACTCTATGGCCATGCTTGTCTGGGGCAGCGTGTTCACATGTCTGTAGCAGAACCCGCTCATGTTTTGGAGCTTGCTATCGTAGTTCTTTTCCCGAGAATCTCGCAACATCATCTCGTCGATTTGTGTTGTGACCTTTCCTTTTCAGACATTTTGTCTGAACTATTATGTTACCAACCAGATCTGAATCTCAGGCAGATATGATGGTTGGAACGTTTCCCAAGAACTATAATATTGGTACCTGTAACCCGGTAAACTGGATGTCGTGGCCAACACACCCATTCGGAAGACCTATTATCGTAGTATCTTTATTGAGGAAGTTGGCCACCTCCCCATAAGGATTCCGTAGGATTTACTTCCGTAGTTATTCCTTATGGATTCTTGCACTCCCGAAGTCCGAACTTTACTTGGTGTCCTAGATACCAAACCATATCTAAATGGGTTACGCTAGCACATCAAGGAGAACATTAGAAGCGGAGTGCTAAATGTCTCTCGATCGATCATCTGGATTTCATTCCCTTGGCCTCGCTAAGGTGAAATCTGAGAAAGTGTTGTCTTCCTTTACATCTGCATTGTCCATCACTATTCATCATGGTAGTATGATGTGTTGGCAGGATCCCTGACACGGATGTTGGTAAGACCTTGATGAGTATGGAAATGCTCAAGTTCTTGAGAGCACGCGCAAGCAAAATCATCCCTTGCGTTGTCTTCAACAAGGTAGTCCACATTATCCATTCTAGCCCGAGTGTGTCGTTCTCCCGAACTCCGTCAAACGATCATTCATAAATTGCCTCAGGCTGGTGAGAAGAGTTCCGATGATCTATGTACCAAAGTAATTATTTTTGCCACCTGAGGGAATAATTCTATGAGTCACCTACCCTAAGGTGCCCCGTTATGGAATCATGGCAAATTTTTCCTCGCTACTTGAAACCCTTGTAAAATTCTTTCTTCTGTCCCTCCAGATGCATGTTTTGCCTCTCAGTTCCAGAGATGTTTCTATGTCCCATCCAGTGAGTTGATCTTGTGATCATTAAGATGATCCTAAGTTGCTTGAACCCCAGGAAGATTGATTCTTCTAAAATTCTCCCTTGCTACTCGTTGTCATGTTGGATGTAGTTCTCAAAGCAAGATTCAAGATCAAGGTGATGCAATGAATCAACATCCTTGAGAAAGAAATCTTGATCGTGAAGTTTGTGTTAGCTTGTGTCGCTGTGTCTTCTTACCTCACGTCATGAATCTCGGGACGAGATTCTTGTTTAGTGGGGGTGAGTTGTCACATCCCTAGTTCTGACAATGCCTAGTGCTAGCATCTGGTGTTGCATCATGTTTACTTTTCATAGAAAGTTGAAATGGGGATGACAGAACCCCCAACACCCCCCTGAAAACAACTAGGGTTTACTAAAATCTTTTTCAACGAACCTGAAATGCCCTTCTAAATGTTCATCATCTTTGCTCTGGTCTTAAACCTCTGACAAAAAATGGTGCATAATTTTCTAGGACACATATGGTCACTGGATTAAATCATTAGCTATTTGCATTCGACATTTAAATGCTATAGAATATTTTGAATGTCCAAATAATTCTGAACTTAAATGAGGGCTGTTGGGAATATTCCAAACAGAGCCCACAATTATTTTCAGGGTTTTTGAAAATGCGCTAGTATTTGAATTAAGTCAAAGCAATTACAGAAAAATAGAAAACAGAAACTAAATTAGAAGAGAGAGAACGTACCTGGTGCAACTTACCTGTCGCCTACCAACCGGCCCAGCAGTGTAGCTGGCCGGCCCAGCCCACCAGGGGCTCCTCCCTGTCGTCTTCCCCTTGCGGAAGGAGGAGGCGCGTGGCCGTGAGCTTGCACGCGTCCGGCCACCTCCTGCCTGCATGCCGCTGCTGGAGTCGGCCCCGAGCGCCATGTGCATTGGCCCGACCTCTCCCTGGACCTCTCTCACTCTCCCTCGGCCTCCTCCCCCTCCTCTGCTCTCTTCCCTTGCACCACCGAAGCCTTGACGCCGCCGCCGCTCGCCATAGCCACAGCCACCGTCGTCCTCTCGTCGCCTCGCCGTGTCTAAGAGCTCCGCCGTCACCCACATCAATGAGCAGGCCGAGCCCGGAGCGCTCGCACGCCCTGCACCGCCTTCACCGAGCCGTCTCCGACCTCGCGTCGCCAAAGATCCCCTTCGCCGCATCGACCGCTCTGATTCCTTCCCGACCTCGCCGACCCGTTCATCGTGACCGCTGTGAGCTAATGGTTGTTCTCCCCCTCTCTGTTCTCTTCCTCGCACGCCGTAGAGACTGCAGCAAGTTCGACCGCACCCGCCACCTCCTGCGCTTATCGCTGATGACGATCCGGTGACCATTTGGTCCCGGACGTGTGATCAACGCGCTCCCCGGATCACGTAGAGCCTTCGTAGCACCTCGCCTCGCTCATTTGCGCACCGCTGCCCCATCCCCGCTTGCACCCGAGCTCTAGACGCCGCAGCTGAGCTCGCCAGCGTCAACTCCGGCCACCCCAGCACCCGTCGTTGCCACTGTCCGACGCGCCTCATCGCGTCGGTCCCGCAGAACCCATCCGCACGGCCTCCAATCACCGGAAACGGCTGGATGAGGACCTCCGCCGTGTCCTGCTTAGCGCCGGCGGCTGATCGCTGGTTAGCCGACGTGGCCGTCATTAGGTTAGGGACTAACTAATCCTGTTAGTTTAACCCCTAGACACTTACAGCCAGGACCCACCGGTTCAATTAACAGGCTAACTAAATTAGTTAGATTTAATCTAATCCGATGGACCCACGGGTCAACATTGACTATGCTGACGTGGCGTTTGACTGGTCCCACCTGTCTGTGAGTCTGACTAGCCGTGAGTCACTGACCAGTGGAACCCGCACGTCAGGTTTGACCTGGACCTGGCGTGTTGACCCACTGATGTCACACTGATGTCATGCCGACGCAATAAGCTATTTTCTGGATTTAATTTAATTTAGAAAATTCCAGAAAATAGTATAAACTTCAAAAAATCATAGAAATTAATCTATAGCTCAGAATGAAATAAATTATATATAAAAAATGATCAGAAAAATACAATCTATCCATCTGTACCATTTGCATGCATGTTTGAATGACCTAAGGTTGTTGTATATGGCAATTTTCACAATTGGCATTTAAATAAGCACATATGGAGTTTGGATTTGAACCCTTGGTTCAAACCAACTTCATTTAAACTGGTTTCTAGTTGCATTAGCTCAAACCACAACATATTGCCATGTCATGATCATGCATCATATTGTTGCATTGCATTGATTGTGTTCTTCCATGTTTTCCCGTAATTGTCCCCTCTCAGTAGATGTCGTTCCGACGATGAGTTCGATGACACCGATGAAGAACTATACTATCTTCAGAAGTGCCAGGCAAGCAAAACCCCCTTGTTCATTCCGATACAATCCCACTCTCGCGCGCCTACTCTCTTTTACTGCATTAGGACAACATCGATTCAACTGTTACATGTTGCGGTAGCTAAACCCCTTTTCCTCTCCATGACCTGTCATTGCCACAGTAAATAGATGAAACTCACTAGCATGAGTAGGAGTTGTTTGAGCCCTGATGTTCCTACTCATTCATGCTTGTTTGTCATGCACCTTTGCTTAGAGTTGAGTCAGTCCGATTCATCGGGGATGAATTGGAATGGTGATGAACATGTCCTACTGTGTGAACATGATTTGGTAAAGGTAGCGGCGAGAGGCCATGTAGGAGTACATGGTGGGTTGTCGCATTGAAGCTGTCCTCAGGAACTGAGTTCTGTGTTTGTGATCCATGAAACAGTTACTACCACACGTTGGGCCCTGAAATATGACCACGCTCGACTTCTTAACCACCCTAGTCCTCTATCCAGGAGGTGCAAGTAGTTTCTGGTGTTTGTAGTATGCTGGAGGCCGTGCGCAGCGCTGACCCGAGGGGTGGGCTATGATGCGGTAGGCACGTGGCACGGTGTACCGGGCGCCCGTTTGGTGTCTCGGGAACCCTGCACACATCGTTCGAGGCCGTATGTGGAAACCTCGGCCGGACTCCCTGCGGATGGAACCTGGATAGGCGATAAACCTGGACTAGGGACTTGAGTGTTTAGGTAGGTCATGGTCTACACCCACCCGGCTTTCGCTTGAAGTCTGCCGAGCACATGTCGTGTGCAGACGCTAAGTGGTGGAAACATGTGTGATGAAGTACACCCCTGCAGGGTTATAAATGATCTATTCGAATAGCCGCGTCCGCGGTAAAGGACTTCTGGGTTTCCTATAACAGTTCATAGACAAGTGAAAGTGGATACTCTAAAATGCGCAAGATAAGCGTGAGTGCTATGGATGGCCTTCTTGTAGGGAGACGGGGTCGGATCCATAGTGGTGTATTGATATGGTGAATATGTGGACTCGTGTGCGCAACCTCAAAAGAGTTGATTGCAGTCGTAGTTCAGGATAGCAACCGAGTCAAAGATGGCTTGCTGAAGTTAAACTCCACCACCCCCTTTGTTGACACTGATGAATATGTAGCTAGATATGATGTAAGTCTTGCTGGGTACATTTTTACCCACGTTTGCCTAGTTTATGTTTTGCAGAGAGACCTTAGTCTCGCTAGTAGTTCTGTGTGGACTTCAACGTTTAGCTTGATACCTCAGCTACGATCTTGTGCCCTCGGCATGATCTGGTAGATAGTCAGGCTTCTCAGCCTTTTTCATTTGATGTTTGTACACAGACATGTTAAGCTTCCGCATGTGCTTATACTTGTATGCTCTGAATGTTGGGTCATGAGACCCATGTTTGTAATATCTCGCTCCTCGGAGCCTAATGAATAAATACTTTGAGTGGTAGAGTTTTATTGTGATGCCATGTTGTATTTACACATATCGAGCATATTATGTGTATGATTGAAACGCTTGGTATGTGTGGGATCCGACAACCTAGTTGTTTATCCTTGGTAGCCTCTCTTATGGGGAAATGTAGTCTTGTGCTTCCATGAGCCATAGTAGTCCGCTACAGCCTGGATCACTGGAGTCCTGCTAGCCCTGCACTACTTCTCCGGAACACTTGAATGGCCGCCATGTGATCCACTTCGTTCCTGTGTGTGTCCCTTCGGGGAAATGTCACACGGTGACATCCGGAGTCCTGCCTAGCCTGCTACAGCCCGGTTCACCGGAGTCCTGTTATCCCGGTGCTACAGCCCGGATTTGCACGCTTCTGACCGACATGCTCGATGTTGGTTCATGTATGCCTGTCCCTGTAAGTTAGTGCCACTTTGGATTCATGACTAGTCATGTCGGCCCGAGTTCTCTGTCATATGGATACTAGCGACACTATCATGTACGTGAGCCAAAAGGCGCAAACGGTCCTGGGCCATGGTAAGGGGACACCCGTGGAAATACCTTGCGTGAGGCCACAAAGTGATATGAGGTGTTACCGTCTAGATTGATGTGACTTGGAATCAGTGTCCTGACACACTCTGCTTCGCCTCGTCCAGCCTCGACCTGAGGGTAGTGGTTCTGCCCCCAGCTTCAGCCTCCAGGAGCTTCAGCTTCAGGTCGTACCTGTTGGCAAGATCCGTGCGGGCCTTTGCCACCCTACGATCAACCTCTTCTTGGATTCCGGCTTCACGCATGGCGGCGTCTTCAGCCAGGGCCACCAAGCGCTCTCTCATCTCCAACCACTCAAGCTCGAGGCTGCACTCCGAGGCCTCCAGCATCAGCACCTCCTCACGCTTCAAGATCTGCTTCTCTTTGGAAGGCGCCCCCCTCATCAACGCCAAGATGGCTCCGCACGCCTTGACCCGCTGCTCCAAGGTAGCGTTTAGGACCTGGAGCTCCTGTTCACGCTCCTCCACGACCTCCCGGTAGTGATCAGCCTCCCTGGCCTCCTCCAAGGCTCGGGCGCTGGCCTCGCGCGAGGTCGCAAGTGACACCTCGGCCTTCGCGCTGGCGCGCTCGCGTTGGAGACGCCCGAGGTTGATGGACACCTTCAGTTCATGCCATTCGTCCACCAGCCCTAAGGCCCTCTGTCTCAAGGCGGGCGTCAACATCCACGAGCTCTTCCCCGAGCCGGCTCAGCGCACCCATCGCCTCCCGGAACAGCTCGTGACGGATAGCGCTGCGCCCGGGTCCGCCCTCCACTCCAGGGATGGAGGCAGACGCCTTCCTCACCGCCCTTCGGACCTCGGTGGAGGCCCGACGAGGCGGGGCCTCGTTGCTCGAGGAAGAAGCCAAGGCCAAGGTCGCCCATCCGCGGGCGATGACCAGTGGAGGGACCCTCGGCACGCCTTCAGCGCCCCAGGCAGAACCACGAAGGATGGATGACAAGAACGCAGGGTAAAGATGCTTGGTCGGCGCGTCCACTTCCTCACTAGGCCCCGTGCCAAGCGCGGTGGTCTGGCAGGGGGAACTCAGGGCCAATAGAGAGTTCGGAGTGGGTGGAGGTCACTTCCCACGAGACTTCGCCGCTCCGGCCGAAGGGACCCTAAAGAGTTGCGATCAGGAGGAGATGTGGCACTTAGGAAATTACAAAGATAAGGTACTCACTCGTCTATGGCAATGTACTTCCTTTGCTTCAATGGCCGGTGCACGTCATCACTGCAGCTCGGAGACCCCTTGCTCTTGAAGAGAGCTCCGAAGTTCAGGCAAAGCTAGCCGAAGCCCCGGGTGCGACCACCAGCGCCAGGAGCGCTCTGTTGGATTTGATGAAATATGTTGCTGGACGTGATGTTATATGTTGTTGGATATGTTGGATAAGTATGCATGTATATCTATGTTTGAAACCATGTCTAATTAAATGGATTAAAATAAAAACAGGGGATATATAGCCTCTTTGCCGTCTGCTAGCGAACGACACAGGGCTTTGTCGTCCGCTAGCAGGCGGCAAAGAGGACACGTGGCAGCTACCTGTACGAACTGGGAACACTGGCTGCCTATTTGGTCATTTTGCCGTCTGTTGGCAGACGGCATAGATGGCCACGTGGCATCTTCCCAGTGCTGGCCCAGCTAAGCTCTTTGTCATCTGTCAACGGACGGCAAAGAGCGCCGTTAACCCCCTTACGGCTCTCACCCCACCACACTGCCGTCCGCTCTCTTTGCCGTCGGCTGGCCTTGGATGGCGGACGGCACAATCCTTTGCTGTCCGTTTCTAAGAAGCGGATGGCAAAGAAGGCCTTTGCTGGCACGTGTTCAGATGGACTGTTTGCCGTCCGCTGGCTGACGGGAAAGGAGTTTACCGTCCGGGATCTGTGCCTTTGCTGTCCGCCATGGCAGACGGTAAATAAGCTGATTCCAGCAGTGAGCGGCTGGTGTGGCTCTTGTGGAGGCGACCTCAGCAGTATCGGGTTGCATCTGCCCTTCAGCCTCCGCCTTGTGACTGCTTGCTCGGGCCTTGGGGGCTCCAGCGTCAGGAGCGTCGAACTGCGTCAGCCTTCCGGTCACCTCCTCAGGGCGGCTCACCCGAGGCTCAGGGGTCGTCACTTCAGGAGCCCCGAGCGATGTTGTTTCTTCAGCAGCCGAACCGCTGGCGTTCGACGGCGATCGTCCCTCTACGCCCACATCCGAGGTGAGCGTTGCTGTCGGTGGGAAACGACACCTATGGGTTCACAAGAATCCCTACTGCGGTTGCGGGGCGCGGGGTTGAGAGAAGAGTGGGTCTAACAGAGCGCACGCGGTTCGTTTATCCAGGTTCGGGTCGCGAGGATGCGTAAAACCCTACTCCTCCTTTGGTGGATGTATTCTGAGTTCTTGAGCTAGCTACGGAGTGTAACGAGCTCCAAAAAGCCGAATCCTTCTCCTCGTCGCCTTGGGCCTCCTTTTATAGGAAAAGGGGTTGCCACAGTGGCACACAGGAGGTGGAAAGGCAACAGTGTTGCGAGGTTATCCTGGTATTACAGCACAAAGCGCATTTAATGCGAGGCTTAGGTGTCCCTTCACTTTATCGGGGACGGGGGCGAGGCCTGTCCCGTCCGTCGCCGCTCCTCCAAACTTCGACACGCGCCCCGGCCAGCGATGCATGCGGTGCCATGTAGGCAGGCAGGTAGCTGAGGAGGCGCGGTGCTGGAGCCTCCACGAAGGGCTGCATGTCTCCACACAGGTGCCTGCCCAGCTGGTTGGGTCGGCAGCTGCATGCGAACGGCGGCGGAGACTTGGCTGGTGCGGGCCCGACGGTGGCCCTGCTGGTGCGCTTGGCGAGGGCCTTGCCGGGTGGCCCGACAAGGATCTTGCCGGGGGTCTTGTGCATTCCTTTGGCGAGGATGGCTGCCTTCCTATCCTCATTTGATTTTGACTATTCTTTGTCTTCACAAAGATCTACATGCCACCTTGGAGGTGCCTTCCCGAGCCCTGGCCCCACACGGATGATGGCATCGGGGAACGTGGGCTCAAGGGCGGCTCACTCCGTTGGTGTGGGTGAGCTGCCACGACAAGGGTCTTGCCGGGGCTGCCGAGGCTGCCCCCGGCAAGTGTCCTTGCCGGGGAAACCTGCTTCGTCCATCTGATGTTTGTGGCCTTGTCCTTGTCGTCACTTTGCTTCGTCTTGGGCCTCGGTCTTACCTTGGCTCACCTCCCTCGCTCTGCTTGGTGTGGTCGCAGGCGCGGCTCTGACTGCCCGTGCACAGGTAAAGGGGTACAAAAATGTGCCCCTAGTTTTGTACACCGGCAGAGCCCGGGCCTGGGCCACACATAAGCGCGACACGTTGTTGGGTCAGGCACAAAACGGTGCGCGGGCAGGCGGGGCGGTTTTTACCGCGGTAAGATTTTTCGCGCGTTGTGCTTCCGATGACCCGCGCGCGCGGCGCGGTGTGGAGGGGCGTGCGTGATGTGGGTGGCATGCGTGGGGCGGTTTGACATGCATGCGTCACACCATAGTAAAGAGGCGGCTCGTGCCTTCCCCGTAAAGGGAGGGAGGTGTGGAGGCGCGGCTCGTTTACTGAATGGGGCCAGGGCGCGGTCTTCAAGGCGTCCACTCCCCACGTTCACGGGGTGGGGAGAGGTCGCCTCACTTGTCCCTTCGGTTCTGCCCGTCTGCCACGCGTCTTTCATGCGCTTCGAAGTGGGAAACGGTGGAGGCGGGAAACCGGGCCGTCGCTGGTTGGGGCAGCGGGTCGGTCCTGGTTCCCTGCGCCTCCCGTGCGTTGATTGGCCGAGCGGGACGGCCGAGCCCCAACCCTGTTCCTTTATAAAGAGCGGGATGGGGAGATGGCATCCCGCATTCTTCCTTCTTCTACCTTCCTTTGCTTCTGCTCCTCCCTTCCATTTTTCATGGAGAGAGGGAATCCCGGTAATTCGACGGTGGTGGTGAGGGTCGACCCTCGATAATGCGTCCCTCCTCCTTCTGCGCCAATGGCGGCAGAGCCGGCCGCGAGGTGAAGGGGGAGGGGGCGAGGCCGTGGGAGAGGCTGGGGCAGAGGTCGCAGTGCTCGGGGAAGAGGAGGGCGGGGCGGCAGATCAGCCTCTCCTCCGCCAGCAGTTCCTCCTCCGATGGAGGGCCTTGCCGGGGACAACCCCTGCGAATTCTTCGTCAGGCTGCACCGGCCGCCGCGCCGTCGCCTTCGCCTCCCGACTCCATTCGCGCGGGAGATGGAGCTGGATCCGCCGCAAGCGTTGCGGTTTCATATGAGGGGCTTGATACGTCTCCGTCGTATCTATAATTTTTGATTGTTCCATGCCAATATTATTCAACTTTCATATACTTTTGGCAACTTTTTATACTATTTTTTGGGACTAACATATTGATCCAAAGGCTCAAAGTGCAGTTCCTTTTGTTGCATGTTTTATGTTTCGTAGAAAACCAATATCACACGGAGTCCAAACGGGATAAAAATGGACGGAGAATTATTTTGGAATATTTGTGATTTTTGGGAGGAAGTATCAACGCGAAACGGTGCCCGAGGTGGCCACGAGAGTGGGCCACGCCACCCCTCCAAGGGGGGGGGCGTCCCCCTATTTCGTGGGCCACCCGTAAGGCGGTTGATGCTCTTCTTTTGCCGCAAGAAAGCTAATTTTACGAGAAAAATCTGGGCGAAGGTTTCAGGCCAATCGGAGTTACGGATCTCCATATATACACGAAACGGTGAAACAGAGCCAGGACAGAACGCAGAAACAGAGAGATAGATCCAATCTCGGAGGGGCTCTCGCCCCTCCCAAGCCATGGGAGCCAAGGACCAGAGGGGAAACCCTTCTCCCATCTAGGGAGGAGGTCAAGGAAGAAGAAGAAGAAGGGAGCCTCTCTCCCCTTGATTCCGTGGCGCCGGAGCTGCCGGGGCCATCATCATCACCGCGATCTTCACCAACACCTCCATCATCTTCACCAACATCTCCATCACCTTCCCCCTTCTATATTCAGCGGTCCACTCTCCCGCAAGCCGTTGTACCCTCTACTTGAACATGGTGCTTTATGCTTCATATTATTATCCAATGATGTGTTGCCATCTTATGATGTCTGAGTAGATTTCCATTGTCCTATCGGTGATTGATGAATTGCTATGATTGGTTTGAGTTGCATGTTTTATTATTGGTGCTGTCCTATTGTGCCCTCCGTGTCGCCATAGCGTGAGGGACTCAACTGTAGGGTTTGCAATATGTTTATGATTTGCTTATAGTGGGTTGCGTGGTGGTGAAACACAAACCCGAGTAAGTAGGTTGTTTGCGTATGGGATAAAAGGGGACTTGATACTTTAATGCTATAGTTGGGTTTTGCCTTAATGAATCTTTAGTAGTTGCGGATGCTTGCTAGAGTTCCAATAATAAGTGCATAGAATTCCAAGTAAGGGATGATATGTTAGCTTATGCCTCTCCCTCAAATAGAATTGCAATAGTGATTACCGGTCTAGTAACGTAGTCAATTGCTTAGGGACAATTCCACAACTCCTACCACCACTTTTCCACACTCGCTATATTTACTTTCTTGCATCTTTATCTAAAACAGCCCCTAGTCTTTATTTACGCGCTCTTTATTTTCTTGCAAACCTGTCCTATCACACCTACAAAGTACTTCTAGTTTCATACTTGTTCTAGGTAAAGTAAACGTCAAGCGTGCGTAGAGTTGTATCGGTGGTCGATAGAACTTGAAGGAATATTTGTTCTACCTTGAGCTCCTCGTTGGGTTCGACACTCTGACTTATCGAAAATTGTTGCATCCCCTATACTTGTGGGTTATCAAGACCTTTTTCTGGCGCCGTTGCCGGGGAGTCATAGCGTGGGGTGAATATTCTCATGGGTGCTTGTTTGCTTTATCACTAAGTAATTTTTATTTGTTGTTCTAAGTTGTTCTCTATCTTTAGTTATGGATATGGAACGCCAAATACCAAAAAAAATAGCTGTACTTGCTACTCATGAGGATGGGGTAACTCCTAAAACCCTCGATTCTCATTATGCGAAAGATATTGTGTACTACTTTGATAATCCTGAGAAAGCCCCATTCAAATTTATAATGGGAGACACGTTGGATCAACGTGAATACTTTAGGGATTATCGCTCGACACAAAAAGGGAAACTATTATCGCTCGACACAAAAAGGGAAATTTTGCATTGGTATGCTCGTCAACTATGTGTGATGCATGATTATACTTGTTGCTCTAGGGTGGAGGATCCACACCTTCCCTTTTCATGCAAATTCAATGATAATGAAACCTTGGCTTCTTATGCTAATGGTAGATATGATTACTATGATGTGGAACAAATAGAAGAATTTGTTGCTTTTATGGGTGCTTATGAGATTGAATCTATGTTTAAAGCATTTGATGATTTTGATGATGCAGTTTGTAGGCCTGAAAATCTTGCTATACTTAGATATTACTATGAAAATTATGAATACAATTACTATATTAATGCTTTTATGAACGAAGTCTCCACTGTCCAAGAAGAGACTAATATTTTGCAGGAAGCTATGGAAGAAGAAATTGATGAAACTGTGAGCTCATTGGATGAAAAAGATGGAGGAGAGCGAAGAACAAAAGGAGGAAGAGCGGATTGATCACCCGTGCCCACCTTCTAATGAGAGTGACTCTTCAACTCATAGATTGTTTAATTCCCCTTCGTGCTTACCGAAGGATGATTGTTATGATCCCGTTGATTCTCTTGAAATATCCCTTTTTGATGATGCTTGCTATGCTTGTGGCCAAGATGCCAATATGAATTATGCTTATGGAGATGAACTTTCTATAGTTCCTTATGTTAAACATGAAGTTGTTGCTATTGCACCCACGCATGATAGTCCTATTATCTTTTTGAATTCTCCCGACTACACTATATCGGAGAAGTTTGTCTTAGTAAGGATTATATTGATGGGTTGCCTTTTACCATTGCACATGATGATTTTAATTAATATAATATGCATGTGCTTGCTGCTCCAACTTGCAATCATTATGAGAGAGGAACTATGTCTCCACCTTTCTATGTTTCCAACACGATAGAATTGCAAGAAACTATTTATACTATGCATTAGCCTTTACTATGTGTGCATGAATTGTTCTTTTATGACATGCCGATGCATAGGAAGAGAGTTAGACTTTGTCATTGCTTGATATATGTTGCTTTGTGCTCACTACGAAATCGCAAATCATTGTTAATTAAAATTGGCTTTGATATACCTTGGGATCCGGGTGGATCCATTACTTGAGCACTAAATGCCTAGCTTAATGGCTTTAAAGAAAGCACTGCCAGGGAGACAACCCGGAAGTTTTAGAAAGTCATTTATTTCTGTTGAGTGCTTTCATATAGTTTAAAAACAACAAAAATAAACAGGGGAACCCAAAACCTTTTCAAAAAGAAAAGTGAAAGTGAGAGAGACGAGCATTGTGAAAGTGGGGGACGTCCTTGAACTTTGTTCATGCTCATGGGAACTTTGTGAATCTTAATTAAGAAACTTTTCAATAAAAATAATTATCCCCTTGTACAATTCCATTGTATTATAAAAATAATGTGCCAAGGTTTGCCTTTAGGATGTTTACAATGGTTGTTGGTTTGTACGGTGCAGGACAGAAACTTTGGCTGTAGTGCGCGAATTTTAATTTTTTACTGGAAAGTCAAATGGTTCTGATTCTTTTTGCACTGTCTTTCTGTACAAATTTTTTATTTTTCCTAATTTTTTCAGAAGTTTTCAAGTATCAGAAGTATGGTGTATGTTCAGGTTGCTACAGACTGTTCTGTTTTTGACAGATTCTGTTTTTGATGCATAGTTTGCTTGTTTTGATGAATCTATCAATTTATATTAGTTGATTAAGCCATGGAAAAGTTATGTTACAGTAGACACAATGCAAAAACAAGATATGAATTGGTTTGCTACAGTACTTAGAGTGGTGATTTGCTTTATTATACTAACGGATCTTACCGAAGTTTTACATTGAAGTTTTGTGTGGATGTAGTGTCTAATCGAGGATGTCTCGATATGAGGAAAAGGAAGAGAGGCAAGAGCTCAAGCTTGGGGATGCCCGAGGCACCCCAAGTAAATATTCAAGGAGACTCAAGCGTCTAAGCTTGGGGATGCCCCGGAAGGCATCCCCTCTTTCTTCAACAAGTATCGGTATGTTTTTCGAATTCGTTTCGTTCGTGCATTATGTGCAAGTCTTGGAGCGTCTTTTGCATTTAGTTTTCACTTTTATTTTATGCACCATGCTGGTATGAGATAGTCCTTGGTTGATTTATAGAATGCTCATTGCACTTCACTTAAATCTTTTGCGTGTGGCTTGATAGAATGCTTCATGTGCTTCACTTATATCTTTTGAAGTTTGGATTGCATGTTTCTCTTCACATAGAAAACCGCCATTTGTAGAATGCTCTTTTGCTTCACTTATATTTGTTAGAGCGTGGGCATATCTTTTGTAGAAAGAATTAAACTCTCTTGCTTCACTTATATCTATTTAGAGAGATGAGAGGAACTGATCATTCACATGGTTAGTCATAAAATCCTACGTAAACTTGTAGATCGCTGAATGTGATATGTTTGATTCCTTGCAATAGTTTTGCGATATAAAGGTGGTGATATTAGAGTCGTGCTAGCTGAGTAATTGTGAAATTAAGAAATACTTGTGTTGAGGTTTGCAAGTCCCGTAGCATGCACGTATGGTGAACCTTTATGTAACAAAGTCGGAGCATGAGGTGTTTATTGATTGCCTTCCTTATGAGTGGCGGTCGGGGAGACGGCGATGGTCTTTTCCTACCAATCTATCCCCCTAGGAGCATGCGCATAGTACTTTGTTTCGATGACTAATAGATTTTTGCAATAAGTATGTGAGTTCTTTATGACTAATGTTGAGTCCATGGATTATATGCACTCTCACCTTTCCATCGTTGCTAGCCTCTTCGGTACCGTGCATTGCCCTTTCTCACCTTGAGAGTTGGTGCAAACTTTGCCGGTGCATCCAAACCCCGTGATACGATACACTCTGTCACACATAAGCCTCATTATATCTTCCTCAAAACAGCCACCATACCTACCTATATGGCATTTCCATAGCCATTCCGAGATATGTTGCCATGCAACTTCCATCATCATCATATACATGACTTGAGCATTCATTGTCATATTGCTTTGCATGATCGTAAGATAGCTAGCATGATGTTTTCATGGCTTATCTGTTTTTTGATGTCATTGCTACGCTAGATCATTGCACATACCGGTACACCGTCGGAGGCATTCATATAGAGTCATATCTTAGTTCTAGAGATCGAGTTTTAATATTGAGTTGTAAGTAAATAAAAGTGTGATGATCATCATTATTAGAGCATTGCCCCAGTGAGGAAAGGATGATGGAGACTATGATTCCCTCACAAGTCGGGATGAGATTCTGGACGAAAAAAAGAGAAAGGCCAAAAAAGGCCCAAAAAAAAGAAAAAACAAAAAAACAAAATGTAACGCCCCCGATGCGGCTATATCTCCCACGTGTCGAGGCACGACTTAGAGGCATAACCGCATTGAAAGCAATGTCGCAAGTGAGGTAATCTTCACACAACCCATGTAATAATTAAGGGAAAGAGATACATAGTTGGCTTACAATCGCCACTTCACACAGTACATAAATAAACATCCATCATTCAGAGTACACTCAAGGTCCGACTACGGAACCAAAATAAAGAAGATACCCCAAATGCTAACACAGATCCCCGATCGTCCCAACTGAGCACCACTCGATCATCGAGGAAAAGACACATAGTAACGACCACGTTCCTCGTCGAACTCCCACTTGAGCTCGGTGGAATCATCTCTGCCGCATCGCCGGCACCTGCAACTGTTTTGGAAGTATCTGTGAGTCACGGAGACTCAGCAATCTCACACCCGCGAGATCAAGACTATTTAAGCTTATAGGAAGGACAGAGTAGTATAGTGGAGCTGCTGCAAGCGTCTAGCATATATGGTGGCTACATCGCAAAAGAGAGCGAGAAGAGGAGCAAAGCGGTCGTGAAACTAATAGCGATCAAGAAGTGATCCTGAACTACTTACGTCGGACATAACTCCAACACCGTGTTCACTTCCGGACTCCGCCGAGAAGAGACCATCACGGTTACACACGCCGTTGATGTGTATTTTAATTGAGGTCAACTTCGGGTTTTCTACAACCGACATTAACAAATTCCCATCTGCCTCATAACCGCGGGCACGGCTTTGAAAGATATTACCTGCAGGGTGTCCCAACTTAGCCCATTATAAGCTCTCACGGTCAACGAAGGATTATTCCTTCTACCGGGAAGACCCGATCAATCTCGGAATCCCGGACTACAAGACATTTCGACAGCAATAAAACACGACCAGCAAAGCCGCCCGAATGTGCCGACAAATCCCGATAGGAGCTGCACATATCTCGTTCTCAGGGCACACCGGATTGTCCAAACTTCCGATAGGCCATCTCGAGTTGCCCCGATGGCCACCGTGGTCGACAGGTTTGGACCAGCACTCGAGAGGAGAACTGGCCGGGGTTAAAATAAAGATGACCCTCGGGCTCGCGAAACCCGGGGAAAAGGCTTAGGTGGCAAATGGTAAAACCAAAGTTGGGCCTTCTTTGGAGGAGTCTTATTCAAAGCGAACCGTCAAGGGGGTCCCATAAATCACCCAACCGTAAGGGAACGAAATCAAGGAACATAACACCGGTATGACGGAAACTAGGGTGGCAAAAGTGGAACAAAACACCAGGCATAAGGCCGAGCCTTCCACCCTTTACCAAGTATATAGATGTATTAATTATAGCAGATATATATATTGTGATATCCTCAACAAGTAAACATGTTCCGATCAGGAACAACATCTCCATGTTCCAACAAGGAACAAACTTCAACTTCGCCTGCAACTACCAACGCTATAAGAGGGGCTGAGCAAAGCGGTAACATAGCCAATCAACGGTCTGCTAGGAAAAGGATGGTTAGGGGCTGACATGGCAATATGGGTGGCATGATATAGCAAGTGGTAGGCATGGCAGCATAGGCATAGCAAAAGAGCGAGCATCTAGCATAGCAAAGATAGAAGTGATTTCGAGGATATGGTCATCTTGCTCGCAATGTTCTCGAGTTGTCGAAGCCTGATCCTCGTAAGCGTTCTCAACAGGATCCTCGTTCACGTACTCATCTCCCGGCTCTACCCAAAGCAACAACACAAACAAAGGAACCACAATAAATCACGGTGCGATGCACAATCAACATGATGCAACAATCATGACATGATATGTGGGAAGTGATATGCAATGCGATGTATGCGCTCCGGAAGGTAAATGAGAAACTAGGCATCATCTTGGCAAACCAAGCATGCCAACGGAAAGACGAGATGATTTCGGTAGAAATCGATATAGAGATCACCGGAAAGCGGATGCACGGGTTGGATATGGCGAGCAAAACAAGAATGGTGAGAAACCTATAATAACAGATGAGGAACAAAGCCATGCACGTGTGCAAACTACCTCATAGCATAAATCAAATAAATATGCCCATGAAAGACAACACATACACATGATGCAAAAAGACATGATCACAAACTTGCTCAAATGCAGAAACTAATGCCACCACTGAGTTGGTGGGATTTTTCTACCCCAAAAACATATATAATATGTTAGGGTTGCAGCATAGAAATCATCACAAATGCACTAAGTCATAACACGCCTAATAGGAAGTTAACGAAATGGCAAATTCCAGATTTGGAAATGTCGTAAATGGACTTGCCTAAAACAGAAAAGGAAACAATGCTGGAAATGGAAACGTGGGGTAAGGAAAAAAAATATGCATATGGAGGAGGGCGCTGAGAGGCTGACATGGTGGGACCCTACTGTCATAGAGTCAGTGGTATAGCAGGTTTAAAAATGGGGGAAGAAAACCAGCCTCGGGTGGAATCGAACCCGGGTCTCCCCATTGGAACTCTGCCCCTGCTACCACTGGGCTGGATGGCGATGACTGACAGAGAAAGGCCTCGGCCCCTTAACTACTGCTACTGCTGAAGAGACGAACCGAAGAACAGAAAGAAAACAGAATTAAAAGGGGCGCGCTGGGATTCGAACCAGTCGCCGCAGTGAGAGAGCGGGGGTCAACCAGCTCGGCTAGGCTAGGGAGTCGGTAGGATCCGGGACGCTGCCTACTTGACCAAAACTGCCAGGCCCTACTCGAGGCGGAGACAACGAACAGCGACGCCCGGCGAGGCAACGGCGGCTCTGAGGCTCTGCGCCCTCGTACAAACTGGAGTGCATACGAGAGGGCACCACAGAGCAAGAAGGGACAAGCCCGAGCGGGGATAGCGGCATACACGCCGCCAAAACAACTCTGAACCTAAACTACTACGAGCACGCCGAGCACGCCCGGGCACGACACGAACATGGATCGGACCCTACTCTCACGGGATCTAACGACGGCAAGAAGGAGCAGGGAGGAAGGGGTTATACCTCCTTACCCTAGGACACGGAATCGGCGACGGAGACGGGCTGACGGCGACGAGATCGAGCTCTGAAGATTCGCCGGGAACCTGACCGAGAAGAAGACCGAAGCAAGGCGTCGACGAACTTGGCGATCCGGGCCCCCGTAGTCGACGTCGTGGACGAAGACGACGACGAGGAAGAAGATGGACAGGGTACGGATGGTTGGGGTGGCGGAGAGCACGCCGGCGGCAGGACGCTCTCGGATGCGCTTCGGGAGACGGAGGCGGGCGGCGAATCTGGTGGTTCTCTTTACTCAAGGCGGCGGCGGCGTAGAGGGAGAGGGAAACCTAGGGATCGCGTGGACACGGAGAGGGGATAAGAAGGAGGCTAGGGCGACGGGGCGAGCTCACGCTCCCTCGTGCCGGGGTCCCCATGGCGATGGCGAGAGGAAGAGGGAAAGGTGGGTGAGAGGCACAGCGACGACGCTGCCAGGCGGGCCCGGCGCTGCCACGTGGACGGGCGCTAGCGGGGGTAAGGAGCTGCGGTCTTGTGAGGCAGGAGGAGGGAGCGAGCGGGGCGCGCCTCTCTCTGGCTGCGGGCTGAGGGGAGCTGGGCCGGCTCGGAGGCCGGAGCCCAGGTGAGGGGACTCGCTGGGCTGCCACTGCTGCTGCTGACTTCTTTCTTCTCCTTTTTAAAAATCAAAAGGAAAAGAAAAGAAAGTACAGAAATGATTGAAAAGAGTTTGAGTGAAAGGAAAATATCCCCAAACTCCTGGAATTCTCCACTATTTAAATAAATTGTAATGGACATTTTTAAAGGTAGAAAAATAATGCAAGTTTGGAAATATTTCAAACTTGTGCCATTTTTGAACCTGACCATAACAACTTCAAATGAGGAGATATTTGGCAGAGAGTCTTTAGTGCAAAGAGCAAAATTTGCAGGAGAAGATGAACATTAATTGAGAAAGGAAATTATAGCCCTTGAAAATGAAAGAAGTAGAGGGAAAGAGGAGATGGGTATGCAAAAATGAGAATGGCACATGCACAACATGACATGTGGGAGAACACCACAACCACATGATAAGAATGGAATGCAAGATGACAAGAGACACAAATGCAATATGGTAAAAGAGCAAAACAAAGGAAAAGAGAAAAACCCACATAACCAAACAACATGAAGCCAAGCATGACAAAACCCACAAGAAATAGGATGAGGTCAAGATGAGATATTGCCCACAAGGGAAGTTTACATCCGTGGTGTTACAACACTCCACCACTACAAGAGGATCTCGTCCGAGATCTAGGACTGAAAGAACTCCGGATATTCAGAGCGGAGGTGATCCTCGCGCTCGGTAGCTTCTCGGTCGGAATGGTGTGACCACTTCACTTTCAGGAATTTGATAGACTTGTTGCGAGTCTTGCGCTCGGTTTCTTCAAGAATAGCAACGGGTGCTCATGATAAGAGAGATCTTCTTGAAGGTCAATCTCTTGAAGTTGATAGTGCGTTCAGGAGTCTTGAAGCACTTGCGAAGTTGTGACACGTGAAACACATCGTGCGCGTTTGCAAAGTTGGATGGAAGCTCAAGTTGATAGGCGAGATCGCCTCTTTTCCCAATGATCTTGAAAGGACCCACGTATCTAGGGGCAAGCTTCCCTTTGATACCCGTTTAAGCGAAAGTGCCTTTCATTGGAGAGACGCGGAGGTAGACATGGTCTCCAATTTCAAAAGTCACATCACGGTGCTTATCATCATAATAGCTCTTCTGGCGCGATTGCGCGGCTTTGAGATTCTCACGAATGACCTTGCACATTTCTTACATACGTGATCAAGTCATTGCCAAGAAGTTGGCGTTCACCTGTCTCGGACCAATTGAGAGGAGTACGGCACTTTCGCCATAGAGAATTTCGAATGGGGCCTTGCCCGAACTCGCTTGGAAGCTGTTGTTGTAGGAGAACTTCGGCATATGGAAGACAATCTTCCCACTTCATACCGAAAGAAATGACACAAGCCCCGAGCATATCTTCAAGGATTTGATTAACTCGCTCGACTTGGCCACTTGTTTGAGGATGGAAGGCTGTGCAGAAAGCGAATGTTGGTGCCCATGGCCTTCTGAAAAGAATCCCAAAACTTGGAGGTAAAGATGCTGCCACGGTCTGAAGAGATCACTTGTGGAATGCCGTGCAAAGAGACAATCCTGGAGGTGTATAGCTCTGCCAACTGAGCTGCAGTGATGGATTCTTTGATAGGAAGAAAATGAGCCACTTTAGTCATCTTGTCAATGACAACGAAGATAGCATCATTTCCACGCTTGGACTTTGGAAAGCCAGATCCACGAAGTCCATTTCAATATGATCAAACTTCCATTCGTGAATAGCGAGAGGTTGAAGGAGACCAGCTGGTCTTTGGTGTTCTCGCTTTCACTCTTCTGCAGACATCACACTCATTCACGAATTGAGCAATTTCTCGCTTCATTCGAGTCCACCAATATGACTGCTTGAGATCATGGTACATCTTCGTACTTCCGGGATGAACGGATAGAAGCGAATTGTGAGCCTCGTTCATAATGACTTTTCGTAGATCACCCTTAGGAACCACAATCCGGTCCTCAAAGAACAGTGTCTCTGTCATCAACGTGGAAGCACTTGTACTTGGAAATGCCCTTGTCGATACCACGTTTCACTTTCTTCACCATGGTATCCAGAAGTTGAGCCTCACGAATCTGATCTTCCAAAGTAGGAGAGACTATGAGGTTGGCAAGAAAGCCTTGAGGAGCAACTTGAAGATTCAGCTTGGAAAGCTTCACGGAGATCCGGGCTGAAAGGGCTTGAGGATTAGACTGCTGCGATAAGCTTTCCTGCTCAAAGCATCTGCAATGACATTGGCCTTGCCCGGAGTATATTCAATACTTGGGTTGTACTCTTGAATCATTTCGACCCATCGAGTCTGCCTGAGGTTGAGGTTGGGCTGAGTGAAAATGTACTTGAGACTCTTGTGATCGGTGAAAATGTCCACTTTCCTTCCCAACAAGAGATGTCTCCATGTAATCAATGCATGGACAATGCCGCCAACTCAAGATCGTGAGTGGGGTAGTTCTTTTCGTTGAGCTTCAATGGCGAGAGGTATAAGCCACAACTCTCTTCTCTTGCATTAACACAGCACCGAGACCTTGAAGAGAAGCATCACGAGAAAACTTGAATGGCTTGGATTCATCAGAGGAGTCAAGGCAGAGCTGTGACGAAGTTTCTCTTTGAGGGTATTGAAAGCAACGTCACACTCGGGGAGACCGGACATACTTCACATGCTTCCGGAGGAGGTTGGAAAGAGGCTTTGCAATCTTGGAGAAGTTCTCAACGAATCTTGACAATAGCTTGCAAGACCAAGAAAGCATGAGCTGCTTGACATTCTCGAGGAGGTTCCCAATTCACAATTGCGGACACCTTCTCGGGATTAACAGCGATGCCCTTGGCGGAGATGATATGACCAAGATAAAGCACTTCATCAAGCCAAAATTCACATTTGGAGAACTTCGCATAGAATTGATACTCTCGAGCTTGTCTAGCACCAATCGCAAATGTTTGGCATGATCCTTCTTATTCTTGGAGAAGACCAAAATATCATCAAGATAGACCAAGACGAATTCATTGGTGTAGGGATTGAATATGAAGTTCATCATCCGAGAGAAAGTTGGAGGAGCATTGACAAGGCCGAAAGACATGACAGTATATTCATAAGAACCAAAGCTTGTTCTGAATCTTTGTCTTGGGAATATCTTGTTCACGAATGCGAATCTGATGATAACCCATCTGAAGGTCAAGCTTGGAGAACACCGTAGCACCTTTGAGTTGCTCGAAAAGCTCATTGATGTTGGGAAGTGGATACTTGTTCTTGATTGTCTTCTTATTCAATGGACGGTAATCGACGCAAAAGTCGGTCCGTGCCATCCTTCTTCTGGACAAAAGAACACCACAACCCCAAGGAGATGAACTCGGTCTGATCAAACCCAGACGCTCTTGTTCATCGAGCTGCTTCTTCAATTCCTCACTCATCAGGTCCAAGCTTGTATGGACGCTTGCAAACGGGTTCAATGCCGGGCTCAAGATCAATAACGAACTCAATCGGGCCGATGAGGAGGCATACCCTAAGCTCTTCCGGAAAGACATCTTGGTACTCACAAACGACCGAATCGAGAGATGGCATTCAGTTCGCCCTTCTCATTGAGAGAAAACAACCGAATGGTTTCATCACGAAGCGCATAGATGATCACATCATTAGAAGAGTGAGACAATTGAATTTCCTGGCAGCACAATCAAGCTGAGCTTTGTGCCGAGAAAGCCACCATTCCGAGAATAAGATCAATATCCGAGTCACCAAGAACAATTGGTTTAGCCAAAAATCTATAATCGCCCATCTTGATAGAAACATCCGAACCATGTAGCTTGCATTCATGCATTTACCCGGAGAGACAACTGCTAATGGTCTAGGTAGCTCTTGGAAAGACAACTCATGCTTAGATGCAAAAGGTTTAGAGATGAAACTAAGCGATGCACCAAAGATCAAATAAGACTTTTGCGGAATGTCATTAATCGGAAGATTACCCATGATCACATCAAGAATCCTCTGCTTGAGCTGCATTCATCATATTCACCTTTGCAAACTTGGGATTGTGCTTGACCACCGCATTGCCGGAAGATTTCACAGAGGAGGAGGCGGAAGGCGCCTCTGGTTGAAGCATTTGTTCGCATAGTGACCTTTTCTCACGACATTTGTTGCAAGTCACCTCGAGAGCGGACGGTGGTAAGGAGCACTTGACCTTGGAGCTTGAGAATTAGACTTGTTACGATAGCTTGGGTTGGGTGGGTGGGAAGATCCACGGCCACCGAGTTCTTCTGGCGATAAGGCCGTGAACGGAGGAGGAGGAAGGTAAAACTTCTGCCGCTTAGCTGCCACTTGAGAGGAAGAAGAAGACTGAATCGCATCCCCGATTCTCTTCTTAGAAGCCTCACATTTGAGCTGGGCAGCTTCTTGTTTGAGAGCCATGTTGTAGAAATCATCATACTTATCTGGCTCAAACAGCACAAGAGGTAATTGCAGATCTTCTCTCAGACCACCTCTGAATTGATAGATCATACTCCTTTCATCAGGCACATCTTGCTTAGCAAAACGAGCAAGCTTCTGGAACTGGATATTGTATTGATAGACAGACATGGTGCCTTCCTTGAGATTGCGGAACTCCTCACGCTTGCTCTCAACAACACTTTTCGGAATGTGATGAGCTCTGAAATCACGGCGGAACTCATCCCAGGTAATGACACGACCTCCTCTGGAATCTTTGTATTGCCGAACCACTCGGCAGCTTGATCCTTGAGTTGAAACGATGCAAACTTGACAAAGTCCTCGTGTCCGACATTGCTACAAGTCAAAGTGCTTGCAGATATCCACTAACCAATCGTCAGCGTCTGTGGCCTCAACACAGAAACTGAAAGACTTCGGCTGATTAGCGAGAAACTGACTGAGAGTAGCAAAGTGTGGCTGATTGTTGCCTTGACCTTGATTGCCTTGATTGCCTTGCCCCTGAGTAATGCGTTCTTGCAAGAGCTGCAAAATCATCTCGAGCATTGGCATTGGTGGCTGCCATGATAGCTTGCCGTGCCTCTCAAGGCGGAGGTGGAGGTGGAGGTGGAGGGTTCACCGATCCCCATCATTGCGATCCGGATTCGGACGTTGGCGGAGCCATCCTGAAGAGGGTGACATCCGTTAGTCCTTTGATAGACAAATTGATAAGTAGAATCAACGGATAGACATTGCAACATATAGTCTTCACAATAAACATTCGAACAAGAATGAACGAATGAATTCCAAAGATAATCATCACACGTCCAATAAGGTGAGAAGCCACTTAGATAAGGATATGGAAACAACAACTGTCTTAGAAACAATTCAATATCACAACGAAAACAAAAGGTTGGCTTCTAGAATGAGCGGAACAAACACATGATGTAGATTTCGCCCAAAGTGTTCGTGGTGGGGCCCACACGGCACGACGTATAGCGGCCGTCACGAATGACTAACAAGACGCCCCGAATCAGCATAGCCAAGGATTCTTTAAGACGCCTCGCGACCATCAGAATCGACCGTGAATGGGCGGACCACTAGACGTTGGACCCCAATCTCAAATCATACATCCGCCGGAAAGAATATCCCGTAAGCTACTAGAATTCCCACCTATAAACTCCCGAAACTTTCTGGTTATGCAATCTGGTGTTGGGGATACAGGGACACAAAATATATCACCCAAACTAACAATACCTAGATCCACCGTATCCATCCGTCAACACATAACCAAGAAATCCTCGGAAATCGTGTACCTCGACCTTCAAAAACATCCGTTATGCAAGTCATGGCAATACTCCACTTTTCGCCACAAGATCGGCTATCAGGTTATCTCACCAACAAGCGCACAAAAGAGATTTCGATGTCGGCAAAACTCGTGTATTCCAGAATCGCAACGATAAAATTGTGACGACAACACCTCGGAGCTCAACTCCCCAGGACACTACCACAACCCCTAAATGTCAGGAGGCACCAAGAACAATGTTCTCGTCACAAAACCATCGGAACGATTCCAAGATACCCACGTGATCCTAAAAAATTTTTAGTGAAATTTGAGGAGAGAAGAGTCAAAACACTACGTCAGGATACCTCACAGAGCTTATAAGGGACCGGGAGTAAAAAGAATCCTACTCCGATATATATAATCCTAAGACTCAAAACATTTTTCCATTCTAGACTCAACAACGCCAACAAACAATCAAGTAGGGGGCTCCTAAGTCGGGAAGGCTCGATTACCAACTTAGAACGCCCGATGCGCTATATCTCCCACGTGTCGAGGCACGACTTAGAGGCATAACCGCATTGAAAGCAATGTCGCAAGTGAGGTAATCTTCACACAACCCATGTAATAATTAAGGGAAAGAGATACATAGTTGGCTTACAATCGCCACTTCACACAAAGACATAAATAAACATCCATCATTCAGAGTACACTCAAGGTCCGACTACGGAACCAAAATAAAGAAGATACCCCAAATGCTAACACGGATCCCCGATCGTCCCAACTGGGCACCACTCACTGATCATCGTGAAAAGACACATAGTAACGACCACGTTCCTCGTCGAACTCCCACTTGAGCTCGGTGGAATCATCTCGTGACCGCATCGTCGGAACTCGCAACTGTTTTGGAAGTATCTGTGAGTCACGGAGACTCCGCAATCTCACACCCGCGAGATCAAGACTATTTAAGCTTATAGGAAGGACAGAGTAGTATAGTGGAGCTGCCGCAAGCGCCTAGCATATATGGTGGCTACATCGCAAAAGAGAGCGAGAAGAGGAGCAAAAGCGGTCGTGAAACTAATAGCGATCAAGAAGTGATCCTGAACTACTTACGCCGACATAACTCCAACACCGTGTTCACTTCCCGGACTCACGAGAAGAGACCATCACGTTACACACGCCGTTGATGTGTATTTTAATTGAGGTCAACTTCGGGTTTTCTACAACCGGACATTAACAAATTCCCATCTGCCTCATAACCGCAGCACGGCTTTGAAAGATATTACCCTGCAGGGTGTCCCAACTTAGCCCATTATAAGCTCTCACGGTCAACGAAGGATTATTCCTTCTACCGAAGACCCGATCAATCTCGGAATCCGGACTACAAGACATTTCGCGGCAATAAAACACGACCAAAGAAGCCGCCCGAATGTGCCGACAAATCCCGATAGGAGCTGCACATATCTCGTTCTCGTGGCACACCGGATTGTCCAAACTTCCGATAGGGCCATCTCGAGTTGCCCTGATACACCCTGGTCGACAGGTTTGGACCAGCACTCGAGAGGAGAACTGCCCGGGGTTAAAATAAAGATGACCCTCGGCTCGCGAAACCCGGGGAAAAGGCTTAGGTGGCAAATGGTAAAACCAAAGTTGGGCCTTCTTTGGAGGAGTCTTATTCAAAGCGAACTGTCAAGGGGTCCCATAAATCACCCAACCGTGTAAGGAACGCGAAATCAAGGAACATAACACCGGTATGACGGAAACTAGGGTGGCAAGAGTGGAACAAAACACTGCATAAGGCCGAGCCTTCCACCCTTTACCAAGTATATAGATGTATTAATTATAGCAGATATATATTGTGATATCCCCAACAAGTAAACATGTTCCGTTTAGGAACAACATCTCCATGTTCCAACAAGGAGCAAACTTCAACTTCACCTGCAACTAGCAACGCTTATAAGAGGGCTGAGCAAAGCGGTAACATAGCCAATCAACGGTCTGCTAGGAAAAGGATGGTTAGGGCTGACATGGCAATATGGGTGGCATGATATAGCAAGTGGTAGGCATGGCAGCATAGGCATAGCAAAAGAGCGAGCATCTAGCATAGCAAAGATAGAAGTGATTTCGAGGATATGGTCATCTTGCCTCGCAATGTTCTCAGAGTTGTCGAAAGCCTGATCCTCGTGGCGTTCTCAACAGGATCCTCGTTCACGTACTCATCTCCGGCTCTACCCAAAGCAACAACACAAACAAAGGAACCACAATAAATCACGGTGCGATGCACAATCAACATGATGCAACAATCATGACATGATATGTGGGAAGTGATATGCAATGCGTATGCGCTCCGGAAGGTAAATGAGAAACTAGGCATCATCTTGGCAAACCAAGCATGCCAACGGAAAGACGAGATGATTTCGGTAGAAATCAATATAGAGATCACCGGAAACGGATGCACGGGGTTGGATATGGCGAGCAAAACAAGAATGGTGAGAAACCTATAATAACAGCATGAGGAACAAAGCCATGCACGTGTGCAAACTACCTCATAGCATAAATCAAATAAATATGCCCATGAAAGACAACACATACACATGATGCAAAAAGACATGATCACAAACTTGCTCAAATGCAGAAACTAATGCCACCACTGAGTTGGTGGGATTTTTCTACCCCAAAAACATATATAATATGTTAGGGTTGCAGCATAGAAATCATCACAAATGCACTAAGTCATAACCTGCCTAATAGGGAAGTTAACAGAAATGGCAAATTCCAGATTTGGAAATGTCCAGAAATGGACTTGCCTAAAACAGAAAAGGAAACAATGCTGGAAATGGAAACGTGGGGTAAGGAAAAAAATATGCATATGGAGGAGGGCGCTGAGAGGCTGACATGGTGGGACCCTACTGTCATAGAGTCAGTGGTATAGCAGGTTTAAAAATGGGGGAAGAAAACCAGACTCGGGTGGAATCGAACCCGGGTCTCCCCGTTGGAACTCTGCCCCTGCTACCACTGGGCTGGATGGCGATGACTGACAGAGAAAGGCCTCGGCCCCTTAACTACTCAACTCACTGAAGAGACGAATCAAGAACAGTAAAGAAAACAGAATTAAAGGGGCGCTGGGATTCGAACCTGTGTCGCCAAGGTGAGAGAGCTGGGGTCAACCAGCTCGGCTAGGCTAGGGAGTCGGTGAGATCCGGACGCTGCCTACTTGACCAAAACTGCCAGGCCCTACTCGAGGCAGAGACAACGAGCACGCCCGGCGAGGCAACGGCGGCTCTGAGGGCTCTCAAGGCCCCTGCATAAACTGGTACGCATTTAGAGGGCACCACAGAGCAAGAAGGGACAAGCCCGAGCGGGGATAGCGGCATACACGCTGCCAAAACAACTCTGAACCTAAACTACTACGAGCACGCCGAGCACGCCGGGCACGACACGAACATGGATCGGACCCTACTCTCACGGGATCTAACGACGGCAAGAAGGAGCAGGGAGGAAGGGGTTATACCTCCTTACCCTAGGACACGGAATCGGGCGACGGAGACGGGCCGACGGCGACGAGATCGAGCTGAAGATTCGCCGGGAACCTGACCGAGAAGAAGATCGAAGCAGGGCGTCGACGAACTTGGCGATCCGGGCCCCCGTAGTCGACGTCGTGGACGAAGACGACGACGAGGAAGAAGATGGACAGGGTACGGATGGTTGGGGTGGCCGGAGAGCACGCCGGCGACGAGACGCGCTCTCAGATGCGCTCGGGACGGAGCGGGGGCGGCGAATCTGGTGGTTCTCTTACAGCGGCGGCGAGAGGGAGAGGGAAACCCTAGGGATCGCGTGGACACGGAGAGGGGATAAGAAGGAGGCTAGGGCGACGGGCGAGCTCACGCCCTCGTGCCGGGTCCCCATGGCGATGGCGAGAGGAAGAGGGAAAGGTGGGTGAGAGGCACAATGACGACGCTGCCAGCGGGGCGGCGCCGCCACGTGGACGGGCGCTAAGCGGGGTAAGGGGAGCTGCTTGGTCTTGTGAAGGCAGGAGGAGGGAGCGAGCGGGCTGGCGCGCCTCTCTCCTGGCTCGAAATTTGAGGAGCTGGGCCGGCTCGGGAGGCCGGAGCCCAGTGAGGGGACTCATTTGGGCTGCCATCGCTGCTGCTGACTTCTTTCTTCTCCTTTTGACAAAACAAAAGGAAAAGAAAAGAAAGTACAGAAATGATTGAAAAGAGTTTGAGTGAAAGGAAAATATCCCCAAACTCCTGGAATTCTCCACTATTTAAATAAATTGTAATGGACATTTTTAAAGGTAGAAAAATAATGCAAGTTTGGAAATATTTCAAACTTGTGCCATTTTTGAACCTGACCATAACAACTTCAAATGAGGAGATATTTGGCAGAGAGTCTTTAGTGCAAAGAGCAAAATTTGCAGGGAGAAGATGAACATTAATTGAGAAAGGAAATTATAGCCCTTGAAAATGAAAGAAGTAGAGGGAAAGAGGAGATGGGTATGCAAAATGAGAATGGCACATGCACAACATGACATGTGGGAGAACACCACAACCACATGATAAGAATGGAATGCAAGATGACAAGAGACACAAATGCAATATGGTAAAAGAGCAAAACAAAGGAAAAGAGAAAAACCCACATAACCAAACAACATGAAGCCAAGCATGACAAAACCCACAAGAAATAGGATGAGGTCAAGATGATATATTGCCCACAAGGGGAAGTTTACATCCAGGGTGTTACACAAAAAAACAAAAAAATGAGAGAAAAAGAGAGAAGGGGCAATGTTACTATCCTTTTACCACACTTGTGCTTCAAAGTAGCACCATGTTCTTCATATAGAGAGTCTCTTGAGTTATCACTTTCATATACTAGTGGGAATTTTCATTATAGAACTTGGCTTGTATATTCCAACGATGGGCTTCCTCAAATGCCCTAGGTCTTCATGAGCAAGCAAGTTGGATGCACACCCACTTAGTTTCAGTTTGAGCTTTCATACACTTATAGCTCTTAGTGCATCCGTTGCATGGCAATCCCTACTCCTCGCATTGACATCAATTGATCTAAGCATCTCCATAGCCCGTTGATTAGCAGCGTCGATGTGAGACTTTCTCCTTTTTGTCTTCTCCACATAACCTCCATCATTATATTCTATTCCACCTATAGTGCTATATCCATGGCTCACGCTCATGTATTGCGTGAAAGTTGAAAAAGGTTTGAGAAACATCAAAAGTATGAAACAATTGCTTGGCTTGTCATCGGGGTTGTGCATGATGTGAATATTTTGTGTGGTGAAGATGGAGCATAGCCAGACTATATGATTTTGTAGGGATGAGCTTTGTTTGGCTATGTTATTTCGATAAGACATAATTGCTTGGTTGGTATGCTTGAAGTATTATTGTTTTTATGTCAAATGATAGACTATTGCTTTGAGTCACTCGTGTCTTAATATTCATGCCATGATTAGACATATGATCAAGATTATGCTAGGTAGCATTCCACATCAAAAATTATCTTTTTTATCATTTACCTACTCGAGGACGAGCAGGAATTAAGCTTGGGGATGCTGATACCTCTCCGTCGTATCTATAATTTTTGATTGTTCCATGCCAATATTATTCAACTATCATATACTTTTGGCAACTTTGTATACTATTTTTGGGACTAACATATTGATCCAAAGGCTCAAAGGCCGCCTCGCTTGTTGCATGTTTTATGTTTCGCAGAAACCCAACATCAAACGGAGTCCAAACAAGATAAAAATGGATGGAGAATTATTTTGGAACATTTGTGATTTTTGGGAGGAAGAATCAACGCGAAACGGTCCCCGAGGTGGCCACGAGAGTGGGCCACGCCACCCCTCCAGGGGGGCGCGCCCCCCTATCTCGTGGGCCACCCATAAGGCGGTTGATGCTCTTCTTTTGCCACAAGATAAGCTAGTTTTACGAGAAAAATCTGGCCGAAGGTTTCAGGCCAATCGGAGTTACGGATCTCCATATATACACGAAACGGTGAAACAGAGCCAGGATAGAACGCAAAAACAGAGAGATAGATCCAATCTTGGAGGGACTCTCACCCCTCCCAAGCCATGGGAGCCAAGGACCAGAGGGGAAACCCTTCTCCCATCTAGGGAGGAGGTCAAGGAAGAACAAGAAGAAGGGGGCCTCTCTCCCCCTTGCTTCCGGTGGCGCCGGAGCGCTGCCGGGGGCCATCATCATCAACGCGATCTTCACCAACACCTCCATCATCTTCACCAACATCTCGATCTCCTTCCCCCTTCTATTTTCAGTGGTCCACTCTCCCGCAACCCGTTGTACCCTCTACTTGAACATGGTGCTTTATGCTTCATATTATTATCCAATGATGTGTTGCCATCTTATGATGTCTGAGTAGATTTCCATTGTCCTATCGGTGATTGATGAATTGCTATGATTGGTTTGATTTGCATGTTTTATTATTGGTGTTGTCCTATTGTGCCCTCCCTATCGCGCAAGCGCGAGGGATTCCCGCTGTAGGGTTTGCAATATGTTTATGATTTGCTTATAGTGGGTTGCGTGAGTGACTGAAACACAAACCCGAGTAAGTAGGTTGTTTGCGTATGGGATAAAAGGGACTTGATACTTTAATGCTATGGTTGGGTTTTGCCATAATGAATCTTTCGTAGTTGCAGATTCTTGCTAGAGTTCCAATCATAAGTGCATAGAATTCCAAGTAAGGGATGATATGTTAGCTTATGCCTCTCCCTCAAATAGAATTGCAATAGTGATTACCGGTCTAGTAACGTAGTCAACTTAGGGACAATTCCACAACTCCTACCACCACTTTTCCAAACTCGCTATATTTACTTTTTGCATCTTTATCTAAAACAGCCCCTAGTCTTTCTTTACGCGCTCTTTATTTTCTTGCAGACCTGTCCTATCACACCTACAAAGTACTTCTAGTTTCATACTTGTTCTAGGTAAAATAAACGTCAAGCGTGCGTAGAGTTGTATGGGTGGTCGATAGAACTTGAGGGAATATTTGTTCTACCTTTAGCTCCTCATTGGGTTCGACACTCTTACTTATCGAAAACTGTTGGCGGTCCCCTATACTTGTGGGTTATCAGGGCTGCAGGATCAGCAGCACATGGGCCGACGTCGAGTTCCCCGCTCCTCACGTCATGTATCTCCACCGAGGGTGGAAGACCTTCGCTCGCTTCCACAGTTTGGTGGATGGGCTCACTCTCCATTTCAAACTAATGGAGGGTGGCCTCCTCTCCGTCAAGATCTTCGGGCACTTCGGGACCCGCGTAAGGTGCTGCATGGAGAGCTCTTCTGACGACGAAGATTCCTCCTCGAGCAAGAGTGGCGAGGAAGACAACGGCAGCGACAACGGGGCTAGCGGGCGGCAGGATGACGGGTCCGACTAGGCGTCGGGCGCCGCTCCGAGCGGCACCGGCCACCCCATCATCCGTGTCGCCGGCTCCTTGAACTTCTCGGGGTCGTCTCCTTGGGCGGCTGGTGTTGGGAGGCTGCGGAAGAGGAAGAGGGCGGGTGACAAGGCCGTTGTCGGTGTCAAAACCGGCGGATCTCGGGTAGGGGGTCCCGAACTGTGCGTCTAGGCGGATGGTAACAGGAGACAAGGGACACGATGTTTTTACCTGTGTTCGGCCCTCTCGATGGAGGTAATACCCTACTCCCGCTTGATTAATATTGATGATATGGGTAGTACAAGAGTAGATCTACCACGAGATCAAGGAGGCTAAACCCTAGAAGCTAGCCTATGGTATGATTGTTGTTCGTCCCACGGACTAAAACCCTCCGGTTTATATAGACATCGGATAGGTTAGGGTTACACAGTAGTCGGTTATAATGGTAGGAGATCTACATATCCGTATCGCCAAGCTTGCCTTCCACGCCAAGGAAAGTCCCATCCGGACACGGGACGAAGTCTTCAATCTTGTATCTTCATAGTCTTGGAGTCCGCCATGATGATAGTTCGCTATCCGGACACCCCCTAGTCCAGCACTCCCTCAGTAGCCCCTGAACCAGGCTTCAATGACGACGAGTCCGGCGCGCATATTGTCTTCGGCATTGCAAGGCGGGTTCCTCCTCCGAATATTTCATAGAAGGTTTTGAACACCAGGATAGTGTCCGACTCTGCAAAACAAGTTCCACATAACACGTAGAGAGAATAATTTTTTCACAGATCTGTTGACGTATTCCGTGGCGTGACATCACACCCCGGCTAGGCCTTTATATGAATCGTTTTTTACCGTTCCACCTTAGCGCGTTTAGCGAGGCGGTTTCCTTGGCACGTCTTATCAAAGCATAGATCGTGCCCCCTTATTCCGGGATTCTCATCAATACGTAGTGGGTAACCCATCTGCGCCATTGATTACGGTGCTTGGGAGATAAGCGAGTTTTACCAGCTGGTGGGGGACACATAGCTTCATTCATCCATATAAGGGATAAGGATCCACCTTTTCACCCACGCCTTCTTCCTCCTTTGCTCCTCCATTTCACAAGACTTTCGAGCTCTAGCGCCCAAGTCCGCACATTCCTCCTCAACCTTCTCCAACCATGTCAGAGGCGGAGGCAGATGGATGGCCTCCTCCGTCACGGAGGGGCACATCACAAGACTGCGGGAGGCCGGATACTTGTCCGGCGATATCACGCACAGGCTGCCCGACGCGGGGCAACTCATCCCAACCCCCAGGCCCCATGAGAGGGTGGTGTTTCTCCCTCACTTCCTCCGCGGACTAGGTTTTCCACTTCACCCATTTGTTCGGGGGCTCATGTTCTACTACGTCCTGGACTTCCACGACCTGGCCCCAAATTTCGTCTTCAACATCTCGGCGTTTATCGTCGTGTGCGAGGCCTCCCTCTGCATCCAGCCCCACTTCGGCCTATGGCTGAAGACCTTTAATGTCAGGCTGAAGGTTGTGGGCGGCCGTCAAGTGGAGTGCGGAGGCGCCATGGTCGGCAAGATGGCCAAAGTCCTATGGCTCGAGGGCTCCTTTGTGGAGACAATAAAGGGGTGGCAATCGGGGTGGTTCTACATCATCGAGCCCGCGACCCTGAATGGGTGGCGGCCCCCGAATTCAGATCTGGCTTCCCCACACGGCTCTCGTCATGGAAAGAGACGGGCCTGAAGTGGGAGGATTCGGACGAGCTATCCGGACTCCAAACATGCGTCTGAAACCTGGTGGACACGAATCTCAGGCTTGTCGACGTAATCCAGGTGATGCTCATCCGCCGGATCCTCCCGTGCCAACAACGGGCCTTCAATTTGTGGGAGTTCGATCCAGCACAACACGAACCTTGAGCCGGCTCTTCGACACTACGCACGAAGATGCCCGGAAGGTGCCGTTCAAGGGCGCCAAAGCCCCGCATCCGCTAACAAAGATCGCGGATACAGCTCATGTGTCACGCCGGCGAGGTAAGTTATTTTACCCGTTATGGGACTCTTTGTCCAGAGATTGACTCTATGTGGGATCTAAAAACTCCCTAATCTTTGACAGGACAGGCTGAAGACGTCCGGGCAGATTAACTCGTCTCTCCTTTGCGGAAGACCCAGCGGATGCCCGATTGATGGGGCTCCTGGCTCCGGTACCCATGTGGTGCCGGAGAAGAAGGCCAAGAAGGAGGCCACGGGAACTCAAGGAGCTCGACGCCAGTGCTGTCAGATTCAAGCGTAATCTTCTCCCAAGACGCAGGAGGAGGAAGAAGAAGCTTCTCCCCAAATGGGGAGGAGAGGAAAAGGAAGGCCGCCTAATCGGGAGGCCGGAGGGTCCAAGAAGGGAAGAACCCTTCCTCCGGACTTCTCCACCAACATCGACGACGACGAGGAGGATTGGCCAACAAGGGCCAAGCCCCTGGCGAGATCGTAAGTGTCTGGATACCCATGGCTTTTTTTATCATTGCATAGTGTTCTCTGATACTGAACCATCATGCAGCCCGCCCAAGGCCGAGTTCGCCGCTTCGACAAGCGGGTACCTGAGTTCGTCGGAAATAGAGAGTACTTCACTTCCGACCGCCTCCTCACCTCACGCCGCCGGAAATAGAGAGTTACTTTTAAGATAAATGTTTTCTCACCCGGTAACAGGCCTTGCCATCCCCCCACTTCACTCGACCTTTCTCACGCCCTTGGCAGAGGCAGGGATGAGGTGGGCTTAGGCTCCTCGTTTCATTTCCTTGCTGCCACGACTATGACCAAACTCGGTCCCAGGAAACGAGACCTAGGGTCCGGAATGAGGGGAGCACGGTAGCCTAAAGATAAAATTAGGTTTCACATCCCTCGGTCCATAACGAAAAGCATGGTAAGGGATAGAGAACTTATCTGAAGTTGCAGCCCCTGGCGACCTTGGCTTGTCGCCGGTGGATCTTAGCTCTTGTAGCCCCCGGCAATACTGGCTTGCTGGGGCCCGGACGCCGGTCCGTCCCCTTTCTTCCCAAACAGCTCGGCAAGGATATTTATGTGTCCTGCGAACCAAAGAAGACAGAGAAGAACAGAGAGACGCGCACTCAGCCTCTAAGCTAGGGGTTAGCCGCAGCTAAGCACTATCAACCCTAACCAAGGACGAGACTCGACCTAGCATGCACGCTATAACTTAGGGCGCCAGCGCTTCATTTATTTATGCTCAGGGTCTGCGCCAGGCTTTGTACAGAGGGTCACTTGCCTTGTTGGCAAGGCTCATACAAAAAGGTTGCTTGCCGGGAGGCCCGGCAAGCCGCGCCTTATGGGTAAAACTTGCGAAGATGCTCGATGTTCCAGGAGTTGCTCACTGGTACGGCATCCTCAGTCTCCAGGCGGACTGCGCCAGGCCTAGTGACTCGTATTACCCGATAAGGGCCTTCCCACTTCAAGGCCAACTTGTTGGAATTCTTGGCCGATCGAACGCTACCAAGAACAAGGTCGCCTTCTTCAAAGCTTTGGGCATGAACCTTGTGGCTATGGTAGCGTCGCAAGGCTTGCTGGTAGCGTGCCGCTCTCACAGCCGCCCGAAGACGATCTTCCTCAAGGGCGTCGCATCATCTTGGCGCAACGGCTCTTGCTCAAGCTTGTCATAAGCGAGCACTCAAGTTGACCCGTATACGAGTTCTGTGGGGAGAACTGCTTCCGCCCCGTATACCAGGGCAAAAGGTGTCTGGCTGGTGGCTCGATTTGGCGTCGTCCTGATCGACTAAAGAACCACCGGCAACTCATCAATCCAGCGCCTTCCACTCTTGTGCAGCTTGTCAAAGGTCTTCATTCTCAAGCCTCGCAACACTTCAGCATTTGCCCTCTCCGCTTGGCTGTTGCTCCGTGGATGTGCCACGGAAGTAAAACAGACCTTGCTGCCTTGGTCTCAGATGTATTGCATGAAGGCGTTGCTTGTGAACTGCGTGCCATTGTCGGTGATGACTCTGTTTGGCACACCAAAACAACAGACCAGTCCTTTGAAGAATTTGACGGCTGACTGAGCAGTCACCTTCTTCACTGCTACCACCTCTGGCCACTTTGTGAACTTGTCGATTGCACTTTACAAGTACTCAAAGCCTCCGACAGCGCGGGGGAAAGGGCCCAGTATATCGAGCCCCCAGACCGAGAATGGCCAGGAGAGAGGAATTGTTTGATGGGCTTGAGCTGGTTGATGAAGCTTCTTTGAATGGAACTGGCACGCTTCACACTTGGTGACTAGTGTCGTCGCTTCCTGGAGGGCGATGGGCCAAAAGAAACCTTGCCGGAATACCTTCCCGACAAGGGCCCTTGACCCTATGTGGGAGCCACATATGCCTCCATGTATCTCTGCCAACAGCTCTAGTCCTTCCTCCTAGGGGATGCACTTGAGTTTCACACTGTTCGGCCTCCTCCGATACAGGACGTCATTGATGAACTGGTACAGGGCGGACCGACGGGCTACTCTCTCCGCTTCTTCCTGCTCCTCAGGAAGCTCCCCTGTTTGGAGGAATTGGACGGTATGTTGTGCCCATGCCGGAGCCTGAGGCTTGAAGGTAAGGACTAAAGGCATCTCTTCCGCCATGGGAGCGGTGGTCTCTATGGCCAGGGCCTGACGCCCCGCCGGAGTCTGTTTCTCTTGGGCAGGCTCAGCGTCCGCGGCAGCACCCTTGCTGGCGGCCCCGAGGGGCTAGGTAGGAAAGTACTTGCCGGGACCTGATTTTCTCCGGGTGGTCTGCCCTGCTGATGGATCGACGGATGGCTGAGTTAACCGGAGCAAAAAGGTACCTGGTTCCACAGGTAGCTTGAATGCGGCACGATTTGACAGGTAATCGGTGATGTCGTTCTCCGCTCGGGGGACGTGCTCCGCCTGGATACCCTCTGTCGGTGTTCTAGGAACGGGGGTACCCAGACTTGCCTGCCTGTAGCCTGCGGCATGGCTCAAGGGGTGGCCCAGTACGGCCCATCTTCATCAACACAAGCTCAAGACCCTCGCGAGGGGCCAAGCCTCGCGGGGCGGACGACAGGAAGCTTCCTCAGGCACGGCCTCGTCAGGCTGGCTTGCGAGGAGGTACCTCACGAGGTGCCCATGACGCAAGCCATGACGACCGAGGGCGCCAGGCGGGCGCCAGCCCGCGCAGTGTCCTCATTTGACCTTTGGTGCAAAGGAGGCAAGCGCAGGCCAAGGCATCAGGAAAAGGTAACCATTTCGGTGCAACAAGACCAAGACCAGCAGAACGGCAGGAAGGAGGTCATCGTGGAGCCCAAGCCGGCGTCACCGTCAGAGTCTTTGGCAGGTGAGGACTGACTTTAGTCAGGATAAGTGTACTAGATGTTCCCCTTCAAAAATGGCCAATTGTTGGCCCCCTTCCCGCTCAATATTTGGGAAGAGGCCCAGGGCCTCCCACTATAAATAGAACTAGCCACCACCAAGGCAGGGAAAGAGGGAGAAAAAAGAAGGGAAAGAAGGGGATCGATCAGAGAGAGGATCGGCACCTAGAGAGAGAGAAAGAGAGGCGATCGAACTCACCCAAGAAGTTCGTCGCACCAGCTCAAGAACAGCCCCTCGCGAGGCTGTTCTCCCTTTGAATTGTTAATCATCAGCCCCTGAGGCAATCCACCACACCACAAAATGGAGTAGGGTATTACACCACAATGGTGGCCTGAACCAGTATAAACCTCGTGTCCCTTGTGTTGTTCTTTGTGTAGTTTAGACACTTGCGAGGCGACAAGACGTAGGTAGGTTGGAGGTGTGATCTCCGCATGCACCCCAGAGTTTGAACCTAGAGGGTCTGCTGGAACAAGAAATCTGACATTTGGCACGCCAGGTAGGGGTGCACCGGAATCCGCCTTCCGCCGCCCTGCTCTTCACCGCCCCTCGCAACCATGTCAGACGCTCGTCGAGCCCGCGTTGAGCGCTGGGCCACTCTCTCTACTCGTGTCGCCTAGACGGCCCCGTCCGGAGGCCGCTTCCCCACTGCTCCCCCATCGCCGCCGTCACAACGCGCCACCGGCTCAAGGGGAACGAAAGCAAGATGGCGTCTGCCTCGCATCCTTCGGTGCGGCGGGAAGGACGACCGCCACCCGTCGGCCGACTCCAGCCGGTTCTTCGTCTCCACGCCTGTCGCGCGCTCCTGGACGCCAAGACGCCACGTTGCTCCTGGCGCAGGAACTCGTGCACTACCGTCCCGTCGACGACCTCTACGACGAGTGGCTCGCCCGCATCACCGAGCTCGTCAGCACCGCTTGGGGCTCCCCTGCGCCATCCCTCTCGCTGCACCGTGCCCCGCCTTGTGCGGGCGATGAAGCTCTGGGGCGCCTCAGCCGCCTCCCCCTCAAGAAGGTGCCTTGGCCCCAAGGCGCGTGGCCCCTGGGCGGAACCCACTCCGTCCGGCACCAGCACAGCAAGAGAAGAGCTGCCAAGAGGTGCCTCGTCCCCAAGAAGCTGCCCGAGTGCTCCCTCAGACCGCCCACACGCATCAAGGCCCTACTTCAACAGGCCAAGACCTCAGCTGCTCCCGCGGCAGCGACGGAGACCTCCAAGATCAAGCCCTCCACACCAAGGCCTCCCGTGGCCTTTGCAGTCGCCGTGCTTTTCGCCGCCGAAAGCTGCAGCATGGCCTGGCTGGGCAAGTTCAAGCCAGACCTGCCCCCACGCTACGATGGCACGGCCGACCCTGCGGAGTTCCTCCAGCTCTATGAGCTGGGCATCGAAGCCGCCAACGGGGACGAGAAGGTCATGGCGAACAGGTTTCCCATGGCGCTCAAGGACGGTGCCCGCACTTGGCTCCTGAACCTAGCTCCTGGAACGATTTTGTCCTGGAACGAGATGCGCACCCGATTCATCGCCAACTTCCAAGGCACCCGCGATCGGCCCCCGGCCATGAGTGACTTGCGCCGCATCAAGCTGCAGTCAGGGGCGACCCTGCAAAAGTTCATCCAATGTTTCAACAACGCTCGCCTTAAGATCCCCAGGGTGTCTGAGGAGGCCATCATCTCAGCCTTCTCCGACGGTGTGCATGACGCCAAGATGAAGAAGAGCTCGCGATCCATGAAGACCTATGCACATCCCTGGAGCTGTTCAACTTGGCGACCAAGTGCACCAGGGCTGAGGAAGGACGCCTTTCCCTTCTCGATCTGCCGCCGCCACCCGTAAGAGAAGAAGCCCAAGGTCAAGGATGTGAAGCGCAAGGGGCTGCCGTGCTTGCATGAGCCGACACCAAGCGAGGCAGGATCAGCCTTAGTCATCCAAGCGTAGTCGGCATCATGCGTGTACCATGACCTCCACACCCACAACACCAACGAATGCCAAGAGCTCGTGGCCGCGGGACATGCGTGCGGCCGACGCCCCAGCGCAGAGACCGGGCTATGGACGAGGAGGAGGAAGAGGTGGAGGACGATGGGAAGACCGTGGCCCTCGCCAAGGGTGGCGTGACTGACCTCGCGAGGACCGCTGGCAGGATCAGCCTCACGAGGGAGGTTGGAGGGATCCGCCTCACGAGGGAGGCTGGAGGGATCAGCCTCGCGAGGATCGCCCACAAGGCAACACAGCCTCCCTCCTCCTCTGCCACTGCAGCCAAGGAGAAATGAAGACCATCATCAGGACGAGGGGGCTGGGGGCTTCCAGGAGCCGCGCGCAATCGCTTGCATCCTGGGTGGAGCTCAAGCCCCAGCCTCTCAACGCATCTTCAAGCAGTTCGCCCACGAAGTGAATGGAGTCCTCCCAGTGCTCGAGCCGCATGCCCCTCAGTGGTCAGCGTGCGCCATCACATTCAAATTTCGTGAATCAGCTCAAGTGCTTGCAGCCACCCGGAGTCCTCCGATGCTTTGTTCCCCAATCATCAAGAATGTGCAAGTCACCAGGACCCTCATCAATGGCAGAGCAGGGCTCAATGTCCTGTCCGTCGAGACATCCAACAATCTCCAAGTGCCATACAATCAGCTTCAGCCAACCAAGCCTTTCTCCGGAGTCACTGATGGTTCCACAGTTCCGATAGGGCAGGTCCGCCTTCTGTCACCTTCGGACGCGCGACAACCACCGCACCGAGCTCATTGACTTCGACGTTGCTCACATTCGCCGCCTTACAATGCCATCCTCGGTACCCAGCCCGCCAAGTTCATGGCCGTGACCCATCATGGCTACAATGTCCTCAAGATGCCAGGAAGCGGTGGAGTCATCGCGGTGCCTTGTGAAGAGAGAGACGATGTGTGTTCTTTGGAGCGTGCTTTCCAAGCCGCATCAATTGAAGACCCAGATCACAGGAGCGGGAGGCTTCCCGAGGTGGTCCCTAAGAAGAAGAAGACATCGCCTGGCCCGACCACTCGGGAGGCAGGCCCCTCAGAGTCCGCGCCCGTTCCAGGGGCGCCTCCTTCTGTCGCATAGGAAGGCGCGCCCGGCGCCCTCCTTGAGCAAGGCTCGGGGGCTCTCTCCTGGAGGGCCACCGACTTTGCTAAGATCACGAGGGAGTTGCTCGGGCACCACTTGGAGGTGTGTTTCAAAGCACGTTTCCCTCAGGAAGGAGCAAGGCAAGGAGGGCCAAACCCTTAGGAGTTCGTCAGCAAGATCATTCAGGAGTTGCAGGAGTCAAGAGTCATGAGTAGCAGCCACCGCTTACCCGTCGTAGCTCCCCATCCAGTCGAGGATGGTGGGGCGCTGTGAAGGTCCACCCCACAACTATGTTCGCATGCCTTACGGCTTGCCGAACGCGGCTGCCGCGCGCCAGCGCCTCATGAGGAGCATCCTAGAGGCTCAAGTGGCCAGGCAGTCCTGGCGGAGATGGAGATGGTCCACGAGGAGCCACCGACGCCTCCGGAGCCTCCCGAGGCTCCTGGGCCTGGGGGCTCGTGAAGATCGGCTTCCGCAGCGCACGACGTCCGCTACTTCAGCGTCCCTTCATCTCCAACATCACCAAGTGACATCCTTCGAGTTTCATTTTTAGCTGGGAGCGCCCCCCAGGGCTCCATCATTCCCAGGCCGCGTGGGTCCGTCCCTACGGCATGTATCCCTTTTGATTCATGTTTCTAGTTTACCTTATTGGGGGTGCCCCTCGGGCTGCATTATCCCCAAGCCACCCAGGCCAGACCCAGTGGCATGTATCCCTCTTGCGTTTATTCAGGTCATGCGTTTGACCCATCATGATCGTTATTTGATGCCTGCCCACGGCACCCTTCTTCCTTCATGTCGGCCGCTTGCACGTTAAAGGGGGGGTACCTGAGCATCGCGACTCATGGGCTCCTACTGGCTCTCCAGCCCTCACCCTCTGGCCTTGTCCACGGCATCGCGACCTGGCATACCAGCGACGGCTGAGCCCGCTCGAGGGCTGGGACCCGAGGACGTAGAGCGCAGACATCTAACCAAATTTGCAGGAACACATTACAAGTAAAGGCCTGTGAGCCAAGCCGCAAACCGCCTTTGAGGTAGGGGCCCCATGAGTCCTGCTTTGGCTCACGGGTGCCCAGATACACCTCGTCGAGCCCTACCGTGCCAGCCCACGTGTCACGGCGGGGTCAGTACACACCCCGGGGCTCTTCCCGGAGGGGAGCCCCTCCCACGCACTGCTGAAAGCACCATGCTCCGTGACTGGCCGACGACATCGCCGAGGAGCGGCTATGCACGCACACATACGGAAGCGCTTATGCTCGCTACTGGTGATAAACAACTGAGGGCGGCCCCCGGCCACATCAACCTCAGGGAGCCCAGAGCTCAATGTCTGGCCTCATCGTAACGCCTCCCCTCGGGAGTGCCACGCGAGGGAGCTGGGCACGGGGGCTACGCCTGGGTCATGCCCAGACGCACGCCACCCAGCCAGGCCCCTCGGGACTGGTTCGTCGCACGTCTCTCCCCGAGCGGAGCCAAGATACGAAGGCCGTTTGAACGTCAAGGGGGACTCCTGATCATCGCCACTCAGGAGCCTAACTAGTCACGTAGCCCCTCACCCCTTAGTTCCGAAAGGCTAACGGCGGTTGACGTATGCGCGGGGCCGGGCTCTGCTGACGTAGAATGGTAAATTCACCCATACATCTCACCTCCCTACTTGTTGTTCGTGCGTCAAGGGGGACTCTTGAGCATCGCGACTCAGGAGCCTAACTTGTCACGTAGCCCCTCACTCCTTGGCCCCGTCCTGGTTTCCGGTCGGGGCTAACGACGGCTGAGGTATCTTGTGAGGGGCAGACTCTGCCGACGTAGAACATGAGCAAGTAGGAAGGAAAAGCGCAACTCTCAAGGAATTCAAAAGCAAATATTACAGTCCATAGAGTGCTTTGACAATGCCAAACACAAGTTTAAACGCCTCCACGAGGCAGGATGCATGTTGCAGGAACTAAAAGCAGGACGGGAGCCGCGAAGGGGTCACTTTCTGGCGGTGCCATCGCTGGTGACGGAGCTGCGCTGGGCGACTTCACTCGGGAGCCTCAGATCGGCAAAGCGCCTGGCTTTGGTCTTTGAAAGGCCCGAAACTTCGCCAGCAGAGCCTCCGCTTGACCCTTCACGGCCTCAGCAGCGGCATCGGCAAGCTCGCCGCTCACGGGCTCCAGCAGGCTGTCAAGGTAAACGTCGGGGTTGCGAAGGTAGACGTGGGTGAAGACGCGTGCTAGCGCTGCAGAAGAAAGGACACGCGCCTCAGCCTCAGCCGTGGGGCCAAGGCCGAGGGCGACATCTTCAAGGGCGCGGACCAAGAAGGGAAGCAGCTTGGCGGGGCCGTCCTCGGCGCCGGCCATCGGGCTTTCCAGGCCGCTGTCATAAAGCGACTTCAGCAAGGTGCAAGCCTTCACCTCCAGCTTCGCGAAGGCCACGCGGTCCTTGGCCAGGACCCGCGCCTTACCGTCCAGATCGATCCTCTTCGCCTCCAACGCCTGCTCCAGCGCACCTAAGAGGCCATGGCGCATCGAGTTTAGCATCCCGGTCCTTGGCGGCAGCCTCGCGAGCATTCATGTCTTCCTCCTTCTCCTGGCAAACACGAGCCTCCTTGGCAAGCTGGTCGCGCAGGCCTTGCAGCTCACTCTCTAGCGCCTTGCAGCGACCTCGGACATCTGCTACCTCCCCCAAGGCGGTGTCGTGACCGGCCTTCGCCTCAAGGATGGCCTGCTTCTCTTCACAGTTGTGCTATCGCGTTCGAGCTGCCGCCGGATCGAAGCATCGAACGGACCCAGCCAGAGGTTACTCCAGCGCCCGACCACCAAGCGAGGGTCAGCGCCCAGAAGGTCTTTCCGCAGCCGGTCCAGCTCGGCAGCAGCCCGATCCAGGACAGTAGAAGGAGTCGGAGAGATTGCAGTTGGCGGAGTAGGAGGAGAAGACGGCAGCGTAATCACAGCACCATGAGTTGGGACCATCTGCGCCCCGACGACTGCGACAGTGGCGTCAGGCAAGGACACCTCGGGAGTCGTTTGGGCCACGGGGGCTGAGCTCGCCCCAGCACGCCCCGCCTGGCCTCACGAGGATGTCCGGGCAGGAGAAGCCTGGGCCTTGCCGCACCCTTCTCCCGTGGGTGAAAATGCCGCCCCAGAAGAAGTCTCAGGAGCCCCCTTCAGCTTTTTCGCCGCAGGCACCGGCCTAGCCAAGGAATACGGACATCAAGCCTCAACAACGAAGCAATAAGCAAAACGAGAATCAAGCACTTACTGGTCATTGCTCGCGGGCTCAAGCAACCTCCGGCCGAACTTGAAGCCCGAGAGCCGGCTGCTGGGATCAACCTCAAGAGGCTCGGGAGCAGGAGGCGCGTCTGCAGATCGCCTCGGACCCGGAGCAGACCTGCGGGGAACCAGCCCCGTCCTATCCTTCTTCAGGATCAGGGGCGAGCTCTCGCCACCTCGCTCGTCGCCATCCTCGTCGTCATCCGGCACGAGGCGGAGAGCGCGGGACCTACGCCGAGGGAGGGGTGCCCTTGACTCCCCGTCGGTCGCCTCGGAATCGGGCTCCTCTTTCTGCTCCTCTTCCTCCTCCTCTCTGCTGGAGTCGCCGGAGGATACGTTCACCGTCGCCAGGGCCGCCAGGTCCTCGGGAACCTCCGCGGGCATAGGCCCGTCCCCGTTGAAAGCGGACATGGAGTTCACCACCTGCTCCCAATCATCTCGAAGGAACAGGGGTACAGGAGCACCCTCCAACCTCGCCACGTCTCCCCCGACCAATGATTGGAGGACAGCGGCCAGATCTTCGTCAGCCAAGACTACGGGGCTCGAGCGAAGCCTCCACAGCGGGAGCGAGTATTGCCGAATCAGGGCCACCCGGTGCTCCAGGAACTCCCTCAGGAGCGACGCCCCGGTCAGCTTCGCCGTCGCCATGTTGCCCGACCATAGGTCCGCGTCCATCCTCTCCAGCACTGGCTTCGCGCGGGGATCAACGAGCTCCACACGAGACCAAGCGTCAACAGACTTGGGCTGCTCCATGGGCAGAATCAGCCGGGGATGGATGCGCCCAGCATCCACCATGACCCACTTGCTCCTGAAGCATTCAATCCTCTTCCCGGGCTTCGAGATGGCGTTGGAACTACCATACGCGACAAAGCTCGCGCACGCGGTGACGGGGCCGCGAGAGACCCGGAGGTAAAAATAATGGCGCAGCAAGGCCACTGAGGGCTGCACCCCGACATGAGCCTCACTGTAGTAGGCGAAGATCGCCATTAGAAGAACAGAGTTGGGGTGGAGGTGCAGAGCTTGCAGGTTGTAATGGCGGAGGACAAAAAAGAAGAACTCGGAAAAGGGAGGCACCAGACCGGCGGCAATGTCTCTCACGAAGAGCGGGTAGAAGGTGCTTCCTTGGTCCTCGGGAAGGGCAGAGCCAACCTTGAGCACCGCCGCCCCGTCGTTGCCTTGCACCACCATCATCTGGCGCGTCCGGGCAAGGCTCTTCTCCGACACATTCGGAGAATCCAAAGCGGGCGAGAACCAAGCTCCGGCCGGTGTCTAGCGAGGCGCCATGCCTTGCTAGGGCGCAGGGTTGGAGTAGATCTAGGGATTTCGGAAGCAGGAAGGATAGGAGCGAGAAAGGGGATCTGGGCAATGACTGGAGAAGGCAAAGAAGGTAAAGCCTAGACGGGTACCGCTCTCTTGTCAATTCGTGCAGTTGCCAAGGCGTCGTGGGGAAGCAGGGACGCCCATGTCCAATCAACCGCCACGCGGCGCCCAAGGCCGCAGGCTGTTGGGGCCCGCGGCGCTTCGCACTTGCCCCTTCGCTTCTCTGCTAAGCCAAGTCCAGGCGCGCCTTGGGCCTGGGCTCTTGTCGGTGTTCTGGGAACGAGGGTACCCAGACTTGCCTGCCTGCGGCCTGCGGTGTGGCTCAAGGGCTGGCCCAGTACGGCCCATCTTCATCAACACAAGCTCAAGACCCTCGCAAGGGGCCAAGCCTCATGGGCGGATTTACGTGAAGCTTCCTCGTGCACGGCCTCATCAGCTGGCTCGCGAGGAGGCGGAGAGATCAAGGCGGGGTACCTCACAAGGTGCCCATGACGCAAGCCATGACGACCGAGGGCACCAGGCGGGTGCCAGCCCTTGCAGTGTCCTCATTTCCCCTTTGGTGCAAAGGAGGCAAGTGCAGGCCAAGGCATCAGGCAAAGGCAACCATTTCGGTGCAACAAGACCAAGACCAGCAGAATGGCAGGAAGGAGGTCATCGTGGAGCCCAAGCCGGCGTCACCGTCAGAGTCTTTGGCAGGCGAGGACCGACTTTAGTCAGGATAAGTGTACTAGATGTTCCCCTTCAAAATGGCCAATTGTTGGCGCCCTTCCCGCTCAATATTTGGGAAGGGGCCCAGGGCCTCCCACTATAAATAGAACTAGCCACCACCAAGGCAGGGAAATAGGGAGAAAAAAGAAGGGAAAGAAGGGGATCGATCAGAGAGAGGATCGGCACGTAGAGAGAGAGAGAAAGAGAGGCGATCGAACTCACCCAAGCAGTTCGTCGCACCAGCTCTAGAATAGCCCCTCGCGAGGCTGTTTTCCCTTTGTATTGTTCATCATCTGCCCTGAGGCAATCCTCCACACCACAAACTGGAGTAGGGTATTACACCACAATGGTGGCCTGAACCAGTATAAACCTCGTGTCCGTTGTGTTGTTCTTTGTGTAGTTTAGACCCTTGCGAGGCGACGAGACGTAGGTAGGTTGGAGGTGTGATCTCCTCGTGCACCCCAGAGTTCGAACCTAGAGGGTCTGCCAGAACCCGAAATCCGACACCGTCAAAGCGTTCCTCTAGCTTCCTCACCTCATCTACGTATGCTTCCATCAGCGGGCTCTGATAATCTTTGTTGACCTTCCTGACAACGAGCTGCGAGTCAACCCTGACGATGAGCTTCTCAACCCCGAGGTCTGCCGCCATTCTGAGACCGGCAAGCAATCCCTCGTACTCGGTGGTGTTATTGGTGGACATCTCCCTTGGGAAGTGCATCTGGATTATGTACTTGAGGTGCTCTCCGGTGGGCGCGACGATCAGCACACCGGCACCGGCGCCTTGCAGCGAGAAGGCTCCATCAAAGTACATGATCCAGTTGTGGTATGCTTCCTCGCCGGGGAGAGTAGTCTCCTGGACTTCTTCGTCAGGCGTTGAGGTCCATTCCGTGACGAATTTTGCCAGGACTCTGCTCTTAATTGTCGAGGTACTCTCAAACTTTAAGCCGAAGCTTGACAACTCTAAGGCCCATTCCACAATCCTTCCGGTTGTGTCCGGGTTGTGTAGTATACGTTGGAACGGGAGGCGGGTGACGACAGTGATCTCGTGGGCCTGGAAATAGTGACGTAGCTTCCTCGAGGCCATAAGGAGGTTGAAGAGCAATTTTTGCACACCGGAATACCTTGACCTAGCCACCTGCAAGAGGGAGCTGACAAAGTAAACCGAGTGCTGCATCATCTTTTTCTTGGGCACCACTTCACTCGACCGCGCGAGCATCACCTTGGTGGCACCAGACTCTGCCGGGAGCCGCGCCTTGTCGGCACCAGGCCCTGCCGGGGGAATCTTCGGCTCGCCATCCGCTGGTAATGCCGCTATTGTTGCCTCCTCGTCGACCTCCCTCTGTGTCACTAGTGCGGCACTGACCACTTGATTCGTCACCGCCAGATACAGACGTAACGGCTCTTGTGGTTTAGGCGCGACTAGTATTGGCGTGGAGGAGAGGTATTTCTTCAGGTCTTGCAGTGCGGTCTCGGCTTCTGGGGTCCACTCTATTGGGCCTGCCTTCTTCAAAATCTTGAAAAAGGGAAGGGCACGCTTGGCGGACTTGGAGATGAACCGGCTCATGGCGGCAATGCAGCCGGTGAGCCGATGCACATCCTTGATCCACATGGGCGCCTCGATCTGCTCAATTGCCTTGATCTTGTCTGGGTTTGCCTCGATACCGCGCTGTGACACGAAGAACCCGAGAAGCTTGCCGGACGGAACACCGAAGACGCACTTCTCATGGTTCAACTTGAGGTTGATCTTGCGCAGGTTGACAAATGTCTCTTCTAGGTCTTGCACAAGAGTTGGCCCGTCCTTGGTTTTGACCACTATGTCATCCATGTAGGCTTCCATATTTCTATGGAGCTGAGGTTCAAAACCAAATTGGACCGCTCTTGTAAACGTTGAGCCAGCACTCTTCAACCCGAAAGGCATCCGTAAAAAGCAATATGCACCACATTGGGTGATGAATGATGTCTTCTCTTCTTCTTCTCTTGTCATGAAGATTTGGTGGTAGCCTGAGTACGCATCGAGGAATGATAACAGATCACACCCGGCCGTGGAGTCAACAATCTGGTCGATGCGCGGCACGGGAAGGGGTCCTTAGGACAGGCCTTATTGATATCTGTGTAATCAATACACAGCCTCCACTTCCCATTCGCCTTGCGCACCACTACCGGATTGGCCAACCACGTCGAATGGAGCACCCCTCTCACCAAACCTGCCGCTTCTAACTTCCTGATCTCCTCTGTGATGAACTCCTGCCTCTCGAGCACGCTTTACGACTTTCTTCGCTTGACGGGCCAAGGCGGGCATAACTAGGTGGTGCTCAATCACCTCCCTGAGAACACCGGGGATGTCGGACTCTTGCCATGCAAACACGTCGACATTTGCCCACAGGAAGGTGATGAGCTTGCCATCCTATTTGCTGTCGAGGGCAGAGCCTATGATAAAGGCCCCTCCCATGTCGTCCTCCGTGATGGGCACTTTCTTGGTCTGTGGCGGCTTGGCTCTGGATCTCTTGCTCTTGTCGGCAGAGCTCTCTGGCACGTCCTCAATGGTAGCACAACACCCCGAAGAGGTGCGCTTGCCGGAGTGTGTGAGAGAGGTCTTGTCGGGTTCCTTCTTTCCTCCCGGGCCTTCGGCGGCAGGAGCAGGTGCCTTGACGGCAGCTGCTGCAACTGCTTCCCGGTAGAGTTGGTCGGCGCAGATCAGCGCGTCCTTCTTGTCGGAGGGGACGGAGATGATGGTCAACGGCCCGGGCATCTTCAGCATGTTGTAGGCCGCCATGAACTTGGCCAGTGCCGGGCAGCCGAGGATCCCGTTGTAGGGCAAGGGGATCTCGGCTACGTCGAAGACGATCTTCTTCGTTCTATAGTTCAATTCTCCTCCAAATGTCACGGGCAGCGTGACCTTTCCCTTCGGCTGGCTCCTCCCCGGATTGACCCCTTGAAACGTGCCCGTCTCCTCGAGGTCTCCATCGGGGATTTGCAACCTTTTGATCACGATAGGCTAGATCAAGTTCAGGCCGACCCCTTCGTCAACCTACATCTTGTTCACCCTGAGGTTGCATATTGTTGGCGAGACCAATGATACATCTCCAACGTATCTATAATTTTTGATTGCTCCATGCTATATTATCTATTGTTTTGGACTATATTGGGCTTTATTTTCCATTTTTATATTACTTTTGGGACTAACCTATTAACCGGAGGCCCAGCCCAGAACTGCTATTTTTTTTTGCATATTTCAGTGTTTCGAAGAAACGGAATATCAAACGGAGTCCAAACGGAACGAAATCGTCGGGAACGTGATTTTCTCACCAGATAAGATCCAGGAGACTTGGACCCTCCGTCAAGAAAGCCACGAGGCGGCCACGAGGGTGGAGGGCGCGCCACCTCGTGGGCCCCAAGCTCCACCGACATACTCCTTCCTCCTATATATACCTCGCACTCCCAACAGATCAGAATCTGGAGCCAAAACCTAATTCCACCGCCGCAACTTTCTGTATCCACGAGATCCCATCTTGGGGCCTGTTCCGGAGCTCCGCCGGAATGGGATTCCAACATAGAGGGCTTCTACATCATCACCATAGCCTCTCCGATGAAGTGTGAGTAGTTTACCTCAGACCTTCGGGTTCATAGTTAGTAGCTAGATGGCTTCTTCTCTCTTTGGATCTCAATACAATGTTCTCCCCTCTCGTGGAGATCTATTCGATGTAATCTTCTTTTTTGCAAAGGTGTGTTTGTTGACACCGATGAATTGTAGGTTTATGATCAAGATTATCTATGAGCAATATTTGAATCTTCTCTGAATTCTTTTATGTATGATTGAGTTATCTTTGCAAGTCTCTTCGAATTATCCGTTTGGTTTGGCCAACTAGATTGGTAGTTCTTGCAATGGGAGAAGTGCTTAGCTTTGGGTTCAATCTTGCGGTGTCCTTACCCGATGTAAAGGGTTGCAATGCACGTATTGTATTGTTGCCATCAAGGATAACAAGATGGGGTATTTATCATATTGCATGAATTTATTCCTCTACATCATGTCATCTTGCTTAAGGCGTTACTCTGTTTTCATTAACTTAGTACTCTAGATGCATGCTGGATAGCGGTCAATGAGTGGAGTAATAGTAGTAGATGCAGGCAGGAGTCGGTCTACTTGTCTCGGACGTGATGCCTATATACATGGTCATACCTAGATATTCTCATAAATATGCTCAATTCTGTCAATTGCTCAAAAGTAATTCGTTCACCCAATCGTAAAATACCTATGCTCTTGAGAGAAGCCACTAGTGAAATCTATGGCCCTCGGGTCTATTTTCATCATATTAATCTTCCCACGCTTTATTGTTGCTTTGCTTTTTACTTTGCCTTTTTATTTTACTTTGCATCTTTATACCAAAAATACCAAAATATTATCTATCATCTCTATCTGATCTCACTCTCGTAAGTGATTTGTGAAGGGATTGACAACCCCTATTCGCGTTGGTTGCGAGGAGCTATTTGTTTTGTGTAGGTACGAGGGACTTGCGGCGTGGCCTGCTCTGGATTGATACCTTGGTTCTCAAAAACTGAGGGAAATACTTACGCTACTCTGCTGCATCATCCTCTCCTCTTCGGGAAAACCAACGCAAGCTCAAGACGTAGCAAGAAGGATTTACAGGCGCCGTTCTTCGGGGAGTCTACATAAAAAGTCAACATACCAAGTACCGATCGCAATCCCTTATCTCTCTCATTACATTATTTGCCATTTGCCTCTCGTTTTCCTCTCCCCCACTTCACCCTTGCCGTTTTACTCGCTCTCTCTTTCCCAATCTCCTCCTCTCTTTTCGCTTTCCTTTTTTTGTTTGCTCGCGTGTTGGATTGCTTGCTTGTCACTATGGCTCAAGATAATACCAAATTGTGTGAATTTACCAATACCAATAATAATGATTTCCTTAGCACTCCGATTGCTCCTCTTGCCAATACTGAATCTTGTGAAATCAATGCTGCTTTATTGAATCTCATTATGAAAGATCAATTCGCTGGCCTTCCTTGTGAAGATGCCGCTACTCATTTAAATAGCTTCGTGGATTTGTGTGATATGCAAAAGAAGAAATATGTTGACAATGATGTTGTTAAATTGAATCTATTTCCTTTTTCGCTTAGAGATCGTGCTAAAGCTTGGTTTTCGTCTTTGCCTAAAAATAGTATTGATTCTTGGAACAAGTGCAAAGATGCTTTTATCTCTAAGTATTTTCCTCCCGCTAAGATCATCTCTCTTAGGAACGATCTTATGAATTTTAAGCAACTTTATCATGAACATGTTGCACAAGCTTGGGAGAAAATGAAATTAATGCTACGTAATTGCCCTACTCATGGTTTAAACTTGTGGATGATTATACAAAATTTCTATGCCGGATTGAATTTTGCTTCTAGAAACCTTTTAGATTCGGCCGCGGGAGGCACTTTTATGGAAATCATTTTAGGAGATGCTACTAAACTCCTAGATAATATTATGGTTAATTATTCTCAATGGCACACTGAAAGATCTACTAATAAAAAATTGCATGTGATAGAAGAAATCAATGTTTTGAGTGGAAAGATGGATGAACTTATGAAATTATTTGCTACTAAGAGTGTTTCTTCTGATCCTAATGATATGCCTTTGTCTACTTTGATTGAGAATAATAATGAATCTATGGACGTGAATTTTGTTGGTAGGAATAATTTTGGTAACAACGCATATAGAGGGAATTTTAACCCTAGGCCCTATCCTAGTAATCCTTCTAATAATTATGGAAATTCCTACAACAACTCTTATGGAAATTTTAATAAGATGCCCTCTGAATTTGAGAATAGTGTTAAAGAGTTTATGAATTCACAAAAGAATTTTAATGCTTTGCTTGAAGAGAAATTACTTAAAGTTGATGAATTGGCTAGGAACGTTGATAGAATTTCTCTTGATGTTGATTCTTTAAAGCTTAGATCTCTTCCTCCTAAGCATGATATCAATGAGTCTCTCAAATCCATGAGAACTTCCATTGATGAGTGCAAGGAAAGAACCGCTAGGATGCGTGCTATGAAAGATGCCTTTATGAAAGCGTGTTCTTCCAATTTCCATGAAAATCAAGATGAAGATCTAAAAGTTATTGATATGTCTCCCATTAAATCCTTGTTTTGCAATATTAAATCAATATGAGTCACCTTTACCTAGAAGGCGTTCTAAAAATTCGGAGCTTTTAGATTATGATGCTAAAATTGATAAAAGTGGGATTGAAGAAAGTAAAACCTTAGATGTTGCTAAACCCACTATTTTGGATTTCAAGGAATTTAATTATGAATGTTGCTCTTTAATTGATTGTATTTCCTTGTTGCAATCCGTGCTAAATTCTCCGCATGCTTATGAGAGCCACCTATGGATTTCCCACCAAAGATGGCAATACCTAGATCTATCCTCGCTTTTATGCCTAGCTAGGGGCGTTAAACGATAGCGCTTGTTGGGAGGCAACCCAATTTAATTTTTAGTTTTTTGTTTTTGTTTCAGTTTAGGAATAAATAATCCATCTACCTTCTGTTTAGATGTGGTTTTATGTTTTAATTAGTGTTTGTGCCAAGTTAAACCTATAGGATCTTCTTGGATAATAGTTATTTGATCTTGCTGTAATTTCCAGAAACTTTCGGTTCACGAAAACAATTTTTAAAAATCACCAGAACGTGATAAAATAGTGATTCCAATTTCTTCTGATGAATAAACAAATTTACTAGGTCGTCCTATTTTTGCTGAATTTTTTGAGTTCCAGAAGTTTGCGTTAGTTACAGATTACTACAGACTGTTCTGTTTTTGACAGATTCTGTTTTTCGTGTGTTGTTTGCTTATTTTGATGAATCTATGGCTAGTAAAATAGTTTATACTCCATAGAGAAGTTGGAATACAGTAGGTTTAACACCAATTTAAATAAATAATGAGTTCATTACAGTAACTTCAAGCGGTCTTTTGTTTTCTTTCGCTAACGGAGCTCACGAGATTTCTGTTGAGTTTTGTGTTGTGAAGTTTTGAAGTTTTGGGTGAATTTTTTTGATGGATTATGGAACAAGGAGTGGCAAGAGCCTACGCTTGGGGATGCCCATCGCACCCCCAAGATAATCCAAGGACACCAAAAAGTCAAAGCTTGGGGATGCCCCGGAAGGCATCCCCTCTTTAAATCCACTTCCATCGGTAACTTTACTTGGAGCTATATTTTTATTCACCACATGATATGTGTTTTGCTTGGAGCGTCTTGTATTATTTGCGTCTTTGATTGTTAGTTTACCACAATCATCCTTGCTGTACACACCTTTTGAGAGAGCCATACATAAATTGGAATTTGTTAGAATACTCTATGTGCTTCACTTATATCTTTTGAGCTTGATAGTTTTGCTCTATGTGCTTCACGTATATCTTTTGAGCATGATAGTTTTGCTCTAGTACTTCACTTATATATTTTAGAGCACGGTGGTGGATTTTTTTAAAGAAACTATTGATCTCTCATGCTTCACTTAGATTATTTTGAGAGTCTTAAATAGCATGGTAATTTGCTTAATAATAATATGCTTGGTATTCAAGATTTGTAAAACTTTCTTTTGAGTGCGTTGAATACTAAGAAAAGTTTGATGCTTGATAATTGTTTTGAGATATGGAGGTGATAATATCAAAGTCGTGCTAGTTGAGTAGTTGTGAATTTGAGAAATGCTTGTGTTGAAGTTTGCAAGTCCCGTAGCATGCACGTATGGTAAATGTTATGTAACAAATTTGAAACATGCGGTGTTATTTGATTGTCCTCCTTATGAGTGGCGGTCGGGGACGAGCGATGGTCTTCTCCTACCAATCTATCCCCCTAGGAGCATGTGCGTAGTGCTTTGGTTTTTAATGGCTTGTAGATTTTTGCAATAAGTATGTGAGTTCTTTATGACTAATGTTGAGTCCATGGATTATACGCACTCTTACCCTTCCATCATTGCTAGCCTCTTTGGTACCATGCATTGCCCTTTCTCACATTGAGAGTTGGTGCAAACTTCGCCGGTGCATCCAAACCCTGTGATATGATACGCTCTTTCACACATAAACCTCCTTATATCTTCCTCAAAACAGCCGCCATACCTACCTATTATGGCATTTCCATAGCCATTCCGAGATATATTGCCATGCAACTTTCCACCATACCGTTCTTCATGACACATTCATCATTGTCATATTGCTTAGCATGATCATGTAGTTGACATTGTATTTGTGGCAAAGCCACCATTCGTAATTCTTTCATACATGTCACTCTTGATTCATTGCATATCCTGGTACACCGCCGGAGGCATTCATATAGAGTCATACTTTGTTCTAGTATCGAGTTGTAATCATTGAGTTGTAAAAAAATAGAAGTGTGATGATCATCATTTTCTAGAGCATTGGCCCAAAAAAAAGAAAGGCCAAAGAAAAAAAAGAAGGCAAAAAAAGAATTAAAAAGGGGAAATGTTACTATCTCTTTTTCCACACTTGTGCTTCAAAGTAGCACCATGTTCTTCATATAGCGAGTCTCATATATTGTGCTTCAAAGTAGCACCATGTTTTTCATATAGAGAGTTTCATATGTTGTCACTTTCATATACTAGTGGGAATTTTTCATTATAGAACTTGGCTTTTATATTCCAACGATGGGCTTCCTCAAATGCCCTAGGTCTTCGTGAGCAAGCAAGTTGGATGCACACCCACTTAGTTTCTTTTGTTGAGCTTTCATACATTTATAGCTCTAGTGAATCCGTTGCATGGCAATCCCTACTCCTTGCATTAACATCAATTGATGGGCATCTCCATAGCCCGTTGATTAGCCTCGTTGATGTGAGACCTTCTCCTTTTTTGTCTTCTCCACATAACCCCCATCATTATATTCTATTCCACCCATAGTGCTATGTCCATGGCTCGCACTCATGTATTGCGTGAAAGTTTGTAAGTTTGAGATTACTAAAGTATGAAACAATTGCTTGGCTTGTCATCGGGGTTGTGCATGATGAGAGCATTCTTGTGTGACGAAAATGGAGCATGACTAAACTATATGATTTTGTAGGGATGAACTTTCTTTGGCCATGTTATTTTGAGAAGACATAATTGCTTAGTTAGTATGCTTGAAATATTATTATTTTTATGTCAATATGAACTTTTGTCTTGAATCTTTCGGATCTGAATGTTCATATCACAATTAAGAAGAGTTACATTGAAATTATGCCAAGTAGCACTCCGCATCAAAAATTCTCTTTTTTTCATTTACCTACTCGAGGACGAGCAGTAATTAAGCTTGGGGATGCCTGATACGTCTCCAACGTATCTATAATTTTTGATTGCTCCATGCTATATTATCTATTGTTTTGGACTATATTGGGCTTTATTTTCCACTTTTATACAACTTTTGGGACAAACCTATTAACCGGAGGCCCAGCCCAGAATTGCTGTTTTTTTTGCCTATTTCACTCTTTCGAAGAAACGGCATATCAAACGGAGTCCAAACGGAATAAAATCTTCAGGAACGTGGTTTTCTTACCAGATAAGATCCAAGAGACTTGGACCTTCCGTCAAGAAAGCCACGAGGCGGCCACAAGGGTGGAGGGCGCGCCCCCCTCCTAGGGCGCGCCCCCCCTGCCTCGTGTGCCCCCCGAAGCTCCACCGACGTACTCCTTCCTCCTATATATACCTACCTACCCCCAACAGATCAGATACGGAGCCAAAAACCTAATTCCACCTCCGCAACTTTCTGTATCCACGAGATCCCATCTTGGGGCCTATTTCGGAGCTCCGCCGGAAGGGGATTCCACCATGGAGGGCTTCTACATCATCACCTTAGCCTCTCCGATAAAGTGTGAGTAATTTACCTCAGACCTTCGGGTCCATAGTTAGTAGCTAGATGGCTTCTTCTCTCTTTTTGGATCTCAATACAATGTTCTCCCCCTCTCTCGTGGAGATCTATTCGATGTAATCTTCTTTTTGCAGTGTGTTTGTTGAGACCGATGAATTGTGGGTTTATGATCAAGATTATCTATGAGCAATATTTGAATTTTCTCTGAATTCTTTTATGTATGATTGAGTTATCTTTGCAAGTCTCTTCGAATTATCCGTTTGGTTTGGCCAACTAGATTGGTAGTTCTTGCAATGGGAGAAGTGCTTAGCTTTGGGTTCAATCTTGCGGTGTCCTTATCCAGTGATAGAAAGGGTTGCAATGCACGTATTGTATTGTTGCCATCGAGGATAACAAGATGGGGTATTTATCATATTGCATGAATTTATTCCTCTACATCATGTCATCTTTCTTAAGGCGTTACTCTGTTTTCATTAACTTAATACTCTAGATGAATGTTGGATAGCGGTCAATGAGTGGAGTAATAGTAGTAGATGCAAAAGGTGAGTCGGTCTACTTGTCTCGGACGTGATGCCTATATACATGATCATACCTAGATATTCTCATAACTATGCTCAATTCTGTCAATTGCTCAACAGTAATTCGTTCACCCACCGTAAAATACCTATGCTCTTGAGAGAAGCCACTAGTGAAATCTATGGCCCCCGGGTCTATTTTCATCATATTAATCTTCCTACGCTTTATTATTGCTTTGCTTTTTTACTTTGCCTTTTATTTTACTTTGCATCTTTATACCAAAAATACCAAAAATATTATCTATCATCTCTATCAGATCTCACTCTCGTAAGTGACCGTGAAGGGATAGACAACCCCTATTCGCGTTGGTTGCGAGGAGCTATTTGTTTTGTGTAGGTACGAGGGACTTGCGCATGGCGAGGTCCTTGCTGGGTGGTCCTCAAAAACAGAGGGAAATACTTACGCTACTCTGCTGCATCATCCTCTCCTCTTCGGGGAAAACCAACACAAGCTCAAGACATAGCAACCAACAATGGAAAACACCCGACCGCGGTGGTGCGGTCAGGGTGGTCCTCGGCGTCAAAGATGAGGGGCGTGCTGGACCACTTCAGCGGCTTCTGAGCGTCGAACGATGGCTCTGCTGCTGTAATCTCAAGCGCCCACTGCTTGAGCTGGCGGTGAGAGGTATGCAGTGAGGCGCCGCCATCGACGCACATGGCCTCCATAGCCTTCTGGAACACTTGATCACCGGACTCGTCGTCCTCGTCGTGATCATCGTCTTCTTGTTTCTTGTCGCGGCCCCGGGCGAGCCTCTCTTGCTGGTTGTCCTTGCCGGGGCGGCCTCCCTGGCCGGCACGCTTCTTGCCGGATCCCTCTGCACCATCTGGTCCTTCTCCTTGTCCCACCGTTCGTACTCAGCCTTTTGCTTCTCAGCAAGCAGCTCGACTTGTCGGCAGTTCTAGAGATCGTGGCCCTTGGTGCGGTGGATCTTACAGTATTGCTTGCCGGAGCTTCCTGGCTTGTCGGTAGCCGCCAAGGCCCGGCAGGCAGCGCACTCGGCAATCTCATTGCCAGGGGAGTCTGCCTTGACCTTCTTGCCGGCACCGGTGTCGTCAGATCCCTCAACGGCAAGCACGGCCTTGCCTTTGCGTTTCCTGTTGTGACGCTGACCCTTCTTCGTCGGGGCGGCGGCATCCTCATCGGCAGAGTCGGTTTCCACGTTGGCGTCTTCTCTGGGGTACTTCCTTCCCTCGCCAGCCCGGGCGCACCTGTCGGCCAGAACGTAGAGCTCGGCCACGTCCTTAACCTTGGTCATCGTCAGCTCCTCGCGTATCTTGCGATTGCGCATGTTCTGATGAACGCGCTAATCACAGCGTCGGGATGAACGCCGGGATGTTGTACTGCACCCGATTGAATCTCTGGATGTACTTGTGCAGGGTCTCCCCCTCCTTCTGGGGAATGATATGCAAATCACTGCCTGGCCATGAGCTTGGTGGCCTCCTGTAAAGGCGCCAATGAACTCATGGCACAGATCTGACCAGGAAGAGATGGAGTCCGCTGGCAAGTGCATCAACCAAGACATGACATTGGGCTTGAGCTCCAGCGGGAAGTAGTTGGCAAGCACCTTGTCGTCGCGAGCCTCAGCGGCCTGCATCGCGATGGTGTAGATGCTGAGGAACTCGGACGGATGGGTCTTGCCGGTGTACATCTCGCCGACGTCGGGCTTGAACGTGCGGTGGGACGGCCACTGGAACAGCCTCAGCTCATGGGTAAAAGCTGGGCAGCCCACCTCGTAAGGTAGGCCGCCGGGGCCCCACGGTGCCGGGTGGTCCGTAGCGGGTCCCGCCCGCTTGTCCGACTGGCGGCACGTTTCGCGCCTGCGCTCGACGGTGGTTCGAGCGTCTTTGTGAACTCGCTCCCAAAGAACCTGGCGCTGGTCGCGGAGGGTCCGTGGATCGGACGACGCTATGGAGAGATGTCATCACCAGCGTCGTCGCGACGGGCCAACGCCCGCGGCGGCTGGCGAGGAGGAGGAGAGTGCACCGTGGCCGCAGCTCCCCCGGTCCTCCCAGCGCCAGCGTGTGGTGGTTCGGTGGAGCGCCGAGCCGTGGGCCCTGCCGGTTGCGGATCGTCTTTGTTCGCGACGGCAACGAGGCTCCGGATGGTGGCCCTCCATTCACCGAGCTTCTCCGCAGCAGGAGGGAAGTCGAGGAGCAGCTGTGCACGCGCCAAGGCTTCCGCTGGCGTGGGTGGCGGCGACAGCTGAGTGGATCGCGGCACGCTTCGACTTCTAACTATGTTAGAAGGAGCTCTGTCACGACCCAGCGGCTGCGTGCCATTTTCACCAGTGCTTCGGTGAGCGTGTTGAACTCCTTCGTCTTGCTGATGATGCACAGGGCTCTTCCCATGGCGGTGCCTAGGGTCACCAACGTGGTGACGCTGTTCGGCGCGCACACCATGGGAAGAACGCGTGATGGTCGCCGGTGTATGCGTCCTGGAGGTCGCCGCGCCGCCCGGAGTTAGCACAACGACACTTCGGCGAAGGCCCCGCGCCGCTGCGGGGCCCAGCTCCGCCTTTTGGGTCCGGCGGCGCAGCCGGTCACGTGCGCGAACGACGCCGCCGCCAGTTCGACCGGCTGGGTGGTGCTGGTGCTCACAAAGCTGCGCCCGAGTCTGTCCATGACCGGTCCGCTGCTCGTCCGCACCGGCACGGGCTGTTCGGCCCCCAACGAGCCGATCGCCGTGGCCGTCTTCTTCTTAGGGGCCATGGCGATGAAGAACCGCTAGGCTAACTACCAGAACGGATTCTCACAAACACGCCCCCTACCTGGCGCGCCAAAGATGTCGGTGGGAAACGACACCTATGGGATCACAAGAATCCCTACTGCGGTTGCGGGGCATGGGGTTGAGAGAAGAGCGGGTCTAACAGAGAGCACGCGGCTCGTTTATCCAGGTTCGGGCCGCGAGGATGCGTAAAACCCTACTTTTGCTTTGGTGGATGTATTCTGAGTTCTTGAGTTAGCTAGGGAGTGTAACGAGCTCCAAAAAGCCAAATCCTTCTCCTCGTCGCCTTGGGCCTCCTTTTATAGGAAAAGGGTTTGCCATTGTGGCACACAGGAGGTGGAAAGGCAACAGTGTTGCGAGGTTATCCTGGTATTACAGGACAAAGCGCATTTAATGCGAGGCTTAGATGTCCCTTCACTTTATCGGGGACGGGGCCTAGGCCCGTCCCGTCCGTCGCCGCTCCTCCAAACTTTGACACGCGCCCCGGCCAGCGATGCATGCGGTGCCATGTAGGCAGGCAGGCAGCTGAGGTGGCGCAGTGGTGGAGCCTCCACGAAGGGCTGCATGTCGCCACGCAGGTGCCTGCCCAGCTGGTTGGGTCGGCAGCTGCATGCGAACAGCGGCGGAGACTTGGCTGGTGCGGGCCCGAAGGTGGCCCTGCTGGTGCGCTTGGCGAGGGCCTTGCCGGGTGGCCCGGCAAGGGTCTTGCCGTGGCGCGCAGGCGTCCACGGCAAGGATCTTGCCAGGGGTCTTGTGGGTTCCTATGGCGAGGGTGGCTGCCTTCCTATCCTTATTTGATTTTGACTATTCTTTGTCTTCACAAAGATCTGCATGCCACCTTGGAGGTGCCTTCCCGGGCCCTGGCCCCACGCGGATGATGGCATTGGGGATCATGGGCTCAAAGGCTGCTCACTCCATTGGTGTGGGGCGAGCTGCCTCAGCAAGGGTCTTGCCAGGGCTGCCGAGGCTGCCCCCGGCAAGGGTCCTTGCCGGGGAAACCTGCTTCGTCCATCTGATCTTTGTGGCCTTGTCCTTGTCGTCACTTTGCTTCGTCTTGGGCTTCGGTCTTACCTTGGCTCACCTCCCTCACTCTGCTTGATGTGGTCGCAGGCGCGGATCTGACTGCCCGTGCACAGGTGAAGGGGTACAAAAATGTGCCCCTAGTTTTGTACACCGACAGTCGCGCTGACGGCGGGCAAGGGAACCTCGAAGACAGGGCTCTCGCAAGGCCCTTCAAGGACGACCGGGAGCAGTCCCCATTCATCAAACGACGGCATCTGCCTCATGAACTCCACCCTGTTCGGGCAACAGTACAAGAGGTATCCCTCCTCCGGCATATTGGCTGGCGATGGGTCACCCGTCAGGAGCTCCAGCACAGTCCGTTGTGCCTCAGGAGGAAGCCCGGGCGCGTGAAGCCTTATGGGGTCCTTGCTGTCGGAGAAGGTCCACATCGGTCGAGAATGGCGCTGGGGTGGAGCAAATGCGGCACTAGATGAACTCCTTTACCACCATGGGCGCCGTTACCCCGAGATCCGTCAGCCTGGTCAGCCGGCACTAGACGTGGGCGAGTCGCGGGTATGCGAGCCTCGCGTGCCCCCAGCCGTAGCTGGGAGCGGCTGGTGCCATTGAAAGCAAGAGCAGGGGGCTGAGCATGCCCGCGTCCACTGATAACCCACAAGTATAGGGGATCAATTGTATCCTCTTTCGATAAGTAAGAGTGTCGAACCGAACGAGGAGCTAAAGGTACAACAAATATTCCCTCAAGTTCTATCGACCACCGATACAACTCTATGCTCGCTTAACGTTCGCTTTACCTAAAACAAGTATGAAACTAGAAGTACTTTGTAGGTGCTTTTGGATAGGTTTGCAAGATAATAAAGAGCGCGTAAATAAAAAGTAGGGGCTTTTTAAGCAAAGACACAATGAAGTAAATATAGCGAGTGTGGAAAAGTGGTGGTAGGAGTTGACAAATTGTCCCTAAGCAATTGAATAGTTTACTAGACCGATAGCAAGTATTATGTGGGAGAGGCCACTGCTAGCATGTCATCCCTGACTTGGAATTCTATGCACTTATGATTGGAACTATTAGCAAGCGTCCGCAACTACTAACGTTCATTAAGGTAAAACCCAACCATAGCTTTAAGATATATTGGTCCCCCTTCAATCCCGTATGCATCAATTTCTATGCTAGGCTGAAGCTTCTGTCACCCTTGCCCTCCAATACATAGTCCTATCAACATACAACTAACTCTATGGTGTGATCCACGCGCGTGCTCATATGATGGGCACCAGAGGACAGCAACATAACCACAAGCAAATTAAATCAATCATAGCAATTCATCAACCACCGATAGGACAATGATAATCTACTAAGACATCATAGGATGGCAACACATCGTTGGATAATAACATGAAGCATAAAGCACCATGTTCAAGTAGAGGGTGCAGAGGGTTGTGGGAGAGTGGACCGCTGTAGATAGATGGGGGAAGGTGATGGAGATGTTGGTGAAGATGGCGTAGGTGTTGGTGAAGATCGTGGTGATGATGATGGCCCCCGGTGGCACTCCGACGCCACCGGAAGCGAGGGGGAGAGAGCCCCCCTCCTTCTTCTTCTTCCTTGACCTTATACCTAGATGGGAGAAGGGTTTCCCCTCTGGTCCTTGGTCTCCATGGCGTGGGAGGGGCGAGAGCCCCTCCGAGATTGGATCTGTCTCTCTATCTCTCTCTGTTTCTGCGTTCTCCCCTGCTGCCCTTTCACCGTTTCGTATGTATATGGAGATCCGCAACTCCGATTGGACTGAAACCTTCGCCGTGATTTTTTACCAAAAATTAGCTTTCTTGCGGCCGAAGAAGGGCATCAACTGCCTTACGGGTGGACCACGATGGTGTGGGGCGCCCCCCCCCCCCCCCCGATGTTGGGGCGCGACCCCCTACGTCGTGCCTCCCTCGGGCAACGTCTCGCGTGGATTTTTCTTCCGGAATTCTCCAAATATTCGAAAAAATATTCTCTCTCCGTTTTTATCCTGTCTGGATTCTGTTTGATATGGATATTCTGCAAAACCGAAAACATGCAACAAACAGGAACTGGCACTGGTGCCAGGACCCCGATTCCAAGTCACATCGATCTAGCCGGTAACACCTCATATCACTTTGCGGCCTCACGCATGGTATTCCCACGGGTGTCGCCCTACCATGGCCCGGGACCATTTGCGCCTTTTGGCTCACGTATATGATAGTGTCGCTAGCATCCATATGACAGAGAACCGGCCGACATGACTAGTCGTGAACCCAAATGGCACTAACTTACGGGGACATGCATACATGAATCAACATCGAGCATGTCGGTCGCCGTCTGCGAATCCGGCGATAACCTTTGGACTAACAGGACTCCGGTGAACCGGGCTGTAGCTGGCTAGGTAGGAATCCGGATATCACCGCGTGACATTTTCCCGAAGGGACAGACACAGGAACAAAGTGAATCACATGCCGGCCAGTCAAGTGTTCCGGAGCAGTAGTGCTGGGCTAGCAGGACTCCGGTGAACCGGGCTGTAGCGGACTACTATGGCTCATGGAAGCACAAGACTACATTTCCCCATAAGAGAGGCTACCAAGGATAAACAACTAGGTTGTCGGATACCACAGATACCAAGCATTTCAATCATACACACAATATGCTCGATATGTGTAAATACAACATGGCATCACAACAAAACTCTACGACTCAAAGTATTTATTTATTAGGCTCCGAGGAGCGAGATATTACAAACATGGGTCTCATGACCCAACATTCAGAGCATATAGGTTAAAGAACATGCGGAAGCTTAACATGTCTGAGTACAGACATCTACAAATGAAAAAGGCTGAGAAGCCTGACTATCTGCCAGATCCTGCCGAGGGCACAAGATCGTAGCTGAGGTATCAAGCTAAACATCGAAGTCCAGACGGAACTACTAGCGAGACTGACGTCTCTCTGCAAAACATAAAATAGGCAAACGTGAGTACAAATGTACCCAACAAGACTTACATCAGAACTATCTACATATGCATCGGTATCAATAAAGGGGGTGGTGGAGTTTAACTGCTGCAAGCCAGCTTTGACTCAGTGGCTAACCTGAACTACGACTGCAAGTAACTCTTTTGAGGTGGCGCACACGAGTCCACATATTCACCATATCAATACACCACTATGGATCCGCTCCCGTCTCCCTACGAGAAGGCCATCCATAGCACTCACGCTTATCTTGCACATTTCGAGTATCCACTTTTACTTGTCTATGAACTGTACAGGCAACCCATAAGTCCTTTTCCGTGGACACGGCTATTCTAATAGATGATGTTAACCCTGCAGGGGTGTACTTCTTCACACACGCTCTCGCCACTTACCACCATGTACACATCGTGTATCTCGGCAACCTTCAAGCGGAAGCCTGGCGAGGGAGTCGGCCACGACCTGACTAACCACACAAGTCTCTAGTCCAGGTTTATCGCCTATTCCGGTTCCATCCGCAAGGAGATCCGGTCGGGGTGTCGCTCACGGCCCCAGACGATGTGTGCAGGGTTCCCAAGCCCACCTCGACGGATGGATCTACGCTTGGTACACCATGCCATGGTTCCTAGTCTGTACCAAGCCCACCTGTACCGGGTGCCACTTGGTAGACTACTAACACTACCTACAAACACCAGAAACTAGTTGCAACTCCTGGACAGAGATCAGGTTGATTAATAAGTCGAGAGAGCTTGGGCGCTCGGAGCCCAATGTGTGGTAATGCTGTTCATGGATCGAAAACACGTAACTTCAGTTCGAGGACGGCTGCAATGAGACAACCCACCATGTACTCCTACATGGCCTCTCACCGCTACCTTTACCAAATCGTGTTCACACAGTTAGCTCTCAACAGTAGGGCATGTTCACCACATTCCAATTCATCCCCGATGAACCAGACCTGACTCAACTCTAAGCAATAACAAGCATGACAAACAAGCATGAATGAGTAGGCACATCAGGGCTCAAACAACTCCTACTCATGCTAGTGGGTTTCATCTATTTACTGTGGCAATGACAGGTCATGCAGAGGAAAGGGGTTCAACTACCGCAGAAGGTAACAGTTGAAATGTGGTTGTCCTAACAGTAAAAGAGAGCAGGACCGAGAGAGTGTGATTGTATCGAAATGAACAAGGGGGTTTGCTTGCCTGGCACTTCTGAAGATAGCATTGAGTCTTCATGAGAGTCAACGATCACAACGTCGGAGCAGCGTCCACCGAGGGGGGACAATTACCGACAAACAAGGAAGAGCACAATCAATGCAATTCACAATATGATGCATGATCATGACATGACAATATGTTGTGATTTGAGCTAATGCAACTAGTAATAAAAAGGTTTGGGTTGATTTGAACTCAAGGTTCAAATTAAAATTCAAACTATTAATTCAAATAGTGCATTATCATGTTTTGCACTAAACAATGAGGTGAAGTTGTTCAAACATGCATGAAAATGCCATATTCAGATTCCTTGGATTTTTCTAATCATTTTTCATATATAATTTATTTCATTTGGAGCTATAGATTAATTTCTATGATTTTTCAAAGTTTTGGATGTTTTCTGAATTAAACAAATCATTTAAGATTTATTTAAATTCCAGAGATTACTGCGTCAGCCTGACATCATTGATACGTCCATTTTGCATCATGCTTTTATATCAATATTTATCGCATTATGGGTTGTTATTTCACGTTATGTCACAATACTTATGGCTATTCTCTCTTATTTTACAAGGTTTACATGAAGAGAGGAGAATCTTTGGCAGTGGAATTAAAATTTGGAGAAGGAGCAAATATTGGAGACCTATTCTCAGGCAACTCCAAAAGTCCTGAAACTCCACGGAATATCTTAAAATAAATAAAGAAAAATCGTCGCCCAAGATGAAGGCCAGGGGGCCCACACCCTGCTCACGAGGGTGGGGGCGCCCCCCCCTACCTCGTGTGCCCCCTGGTGGCTCTCCGATGCCCATCTTCTCCCATATGAATTCTTTCAATGAGAAAAAAATCATAAGCAACCTTTCGGGACGAGACTCCGCCGCCACGGGGCGGAACCTTGGCGGAACCAATCTAGGGCTCCGGCAGAGCTGTTCTGCCGGGGACACTTCCCTCCAAGAGGGGGAAAACATCGTCATCATCATCACCAAAGCTCCTCTCATCGGGAGAGGGCAATCTCCATCAACATCTTCACCAGCACCATCTCATCTCCAAACCCTAGTTCATCTCTTGAATCCAATTCTTGTCTCCAAGTCCGGGATTGGTGCTAGTAGGTTGCTAGTAGTGTTGATTACTCCTTGTAGTTGATGCTAGTTGGTTTACTTGGTGGAAGATCATATGTTCAGATCCTTCATGCATATTATTACCCCTCTGATTATGAACATTAACATGCTTTGTGAGTAGTTACATTTGTTCCTGAGGACACGGGAGAAGTCTTGCTATTAGTAGTCATGTGAATTTGGTATTCGTTCGATATTTTGATAGATGTATGTTGTCTAGCCTCTAGTGGTGTTATGTGAACGTCGACTACATAACACTTCACCATTATTTGGGCCTAGAGGAAGGCATTGGGAAGTAATAAGTAGATGATGGGTTGCTAGAGTGACAGAATCTTAAACCCTAGTTTATGCGTTGCTTCGTAAGGGGCTGATTTGGATCCATATGTTTCATGTTATGGCTAGGTTTACCTTAATACTTTTGTTGTAGTTGCGGATCCTTGCAATAGAGGTCAATCATAAGTGGGATGCTTGTTCAAGTAAGAACAGCACCCAAGCACCGGTCCACCCACATATCAAATTATCAAAGTACCGAACGCGAATCATATGAACGTGATGAAAACAAGCTTGATGATATTCCCATGAGTCATCGGGACCGCTGTACCTATTATAAGAGTTTGTCCAGGCTTGTCCTTTGCTACAAAAAGTATTGGGCCACCTTGCTGCACTTTAATTACTCTTGTTACTTGTTGCTCATTACAATTTATCTTATCACAAAACTATCTGTTACCACTTATTTCAGTACTTGCAGAGAATACCTTGCTGAAAACCGCTTATCATTTCCTTCTGCTCCTCGTTGGATTCGACACTCTTACTTATCGGAAGGACTACGATAGATCCCCTATACTTGTGGCTCATCAAGACTCTTTTCTGGCGCCGTTGCCGGGGAGTGTAGCGCCTTTGGTAAGTGGAATTTGGTAAGGAAAAATTTATATAGTGTGCTGAAATTTTACATCACTTGTTACTATGGAACGTAATTCTCTGAGGGGCTTGTTCGGGGTATCTTCAACCCGTCCAGTAGAGCAAAGAGTTGCTCCTCAACCTACTGAACCTATTGAAAATTAAACTCCTTTTGAAGTTCCTTCGGGTATGATGGAAAAACTGCTAGCTAATACTTTTACAGGATATCGAACAAAGCATCCTGATGAACATCTACTCTATGTGGATGAAGTTTGTGGATTATTTAAGCTTGTAGTTATACCCGATGATGTTGTTAAGAAGAAGGTCTTACCTTTATCTTTGAAGGAAGACGCATTGACATGGTATAGGCTATGTGATGATACGAGATCATGGAACTATAAAAGATTGAAATTGGAATCAAAAGTATTACCCTATGCATCTTGTTCATCGTGATCGCAATTATATATATAATGTTTGGCCTCGCGAAGGAGAAAGCATCGCTCAAGCTTGGGGGAGGCTTAAATCAATGTTATATTCATGGCCCAATCATGAGCTCTCAAAAGTGACAATTCTTTAGAATTTTTATGCTCGGCTTTCTGATAACAATCGCACCATGCACGATACTTCTTGTGCTGGCTCTTTTATGATGAAGATACTATATTTAAATGGAATTTATTGGATAGAATTAAACGCAACTATGGTGATTGGGACCTGGTAAAGAGTCAGGTATGACACCTAAGTTTGATTGTGTTAAGTCTTTTATGGATACCGATATTTTCCGTAAGTTTAGCACTAAATATGGACTTTACTCTGAGATAGTAGCTTCTTTCTGTGAATCTTTTGCTACTTATGTTGATCTCCCTAAGGAGAAGTGGTTTAAATATCATCCTCCCATAGAAGTAAAAGTGGATGCACCTATTAAAGTTGAAGAAAAGACTGTCACTTATAATGATCCTATTGTTCCTACCTCTTATGTTGAGAAACCACCTTTCCCTGTTAGAGTAAAGGATCATGCTAAAGCTTCAACTGTTGTTCGTAAAAGCAATATTAGAACTTATACACCTCCTGAGCAAGTCAAAGTAGAACCTAATATTTCTATTGTTAAAGATCTCTTGTCTGATAATATTGATGGGCATGTTATTCAATTCTGTGGTGAAACTACTAGAATTGCTAAACCTTGTGCTAAAGATAAACATAGACCTGTGGTAGGCGTGCCTGTTATTTCTGTTAAAATAGGAGATCATTGTTATCATGGCTTATGTGATATGGGTGCTAGTTCTAGTGTTATACCCATTGACCTATATAAAGAAATTATGCATGATATTGCACCCGCTGAGTTAGAAGATATTGATGTTACAATTAAACTTGCCAATAGAGATACTATTTCTGCAACGGGAATTGTTAGAGATGTTGAAGTCTTGTGTGGGAAAACTAAATATCCCGCTGATTTCCTTGTTCTTGGTTCTCCACAAGATAGCTTTTGTCCCATTATATTTGGTAGACCCTTCTTGAATACTGTTAATGCTAGGATATATTGCAAAAAGAATGTTGTTACTATTGGCTTGGATGACATGGTTCATGAGTTTAATTTCTCTAAATTTAGTAAACAACATCGTGAGGAAGAATTGCCTAGTAAGGATGAAATTATTGGTCTTGCTTTTATTGTCGTACCTCCTAGTGATCCTTTAGAACACTATTTGCTAGACCATGAAATGAGATGTTCATGAATGAAAGAAGGGAAATAGATGAAGTATTCTTTAGCGAGGAACCTATTCGCAACACAATTTACTGTTGAAATCCTAGGATCCTCCTCCACCCAACGGTGATCCCGTGTTTGACCTTAAACCGTTGCCTGATAATCTTAAATATGCTTATCTTGATGAAAAGAAAATATATCCTGTTATTATTAGTGCTAACCTTTTAGAGCATGAAGAAGAAAGATTATTGAAAACTCTGAAGAAGCACCGTCCAGCTATTGGATATACCCTTGATGATCTTAAGGGCATTAGTCCCACTCTATGTCAACATAGAATAAATTAATTGATTCCACAAAAAATTATTACAGGTTATAGGATGGTAATTGATTTCCGCGAATTAAATAAAGCTACTAAGAAAGATCATTACCCCTTACCTTTTATTGATCAAATGCTAGAAAGATTATGCAAACATACACATTATTGCTTTCTAGATGGTTATTCTGGTTTCTCTCAAATACCTGTGTCGGTTAAAGATCAATCAAAGGCTACTTTTTCATGCCCTTTTGGTACTTTTGCTTATAGACGTATGCCTCTTGGTTTATGTAATGCACTTGCTACCTTTCAAAGATGCATGATGGCTATATTCTCTGATTTTTTTGAAAAGATTTGTGAGGTTTTCATGGACGATTTTTCCGTCTATGGTTCCTCTTTTGATGATTGCTTGAGCAATCTTGATCGAGTTTTGCGTAGATGTGAAGAAACTAATCTTGTCTTGAATTGGGAAAAGTGCCACTTTATGGTTAATGAAGGTATTGTCTTGGGGCACAAAGTTTCTGAACGAGGTATTAAAGTTGATAAAGCCAAGGTTGATGCTATTGAAAATATGCCATGTCCCAACGACATCAAAGGTATAAGAAGTTTCCTTGGTCACGCCGGATTTTATAGGAGGTTCATTAAGGACTTCTCAAAAATTTCTCGGCCTCTGACTAATTTATTACAAAAAGATGTACCATTTGTCTTTGATGATGACTTTGTAGAAGCATTTGAAATACTTAAGAAAGCATTAGTCTCTGCACCTGTTGTTCAGCCACCTGATTGGAATTTACCCTTTGAAATTATGTGTGATGCTAGTGATTATGTTGTAGGTGCTGTTCTAGGGAAAAGAGTTGATAAGAAATTAAATGTTATACTTTATGCTAGTAAGACTCTAGACAATGCTCAAAGAAATTATGCTACTACCGAAAAGGAACTTTTAGCAGTTGTATTTGCTTGTGATAAATTCAGACCCTATATTGTTGATTATAAAGTAACCATTCACACTGATCATGCTGCTATTGAATATCTTATGGAAAAGAAAGATGCTAAACCTAGATTTATTAGATGGGTTCTCTTGCTGCAAGATTTTTATTTGCATATTGTTGATAGAAAAGGAGCTGAGAACCCCGTTGCAGATAACTTATCTAGGTTAGAGAATGTTCTTGATGACCCACTACCTGTTTATGATAGCTTTCCTGATGAACAATTAAATGTCATAAGCACTTCTAGTAGCACTCCATGGTATGCTGATTATGCTAATTATATTGTTGCTAAATTTATACCACCTAGCTTCACATACCAACAAAAGAAAAAGTTCTTCTATGATTTGAGAAATTACTTTCGGGATGACCCACATCTTTATAAAGAAGGAGTAGATGGTGTTATTAGACGTTGTGTGCCTGAGCATGAACAGAATGATCCTCACGCAAGTGCCACTCCGAGGCTTATGGAGGACACCACGCTGGAGATAGAACTGCACATAAGGTATTGCAATCCGGTTTTTATTGGCCCACTCTCTTCAAAGATGCCCGTAAGTTTGTTTTGTCTTCATGGATGAATGTCAAAGAATTGGTAATATTAGTAGACGTCAAGAAATGCCTATGAACTATTCATTTGTTATTGAACCATTTGATGTTTGGGGCTTTGATTATATGGGACCTTTCCCTGCCTCTAATGGATATACACATATTCTAGTTGCTGTTGATTACGTTACTAAGTGGGTAGAAGCTATTCCAACTAGTAGTGCTGATCATAACACTTCTATTAAAATGCTTAAGGAAGTTATTTTTCCGAGGTTTGGTGTCCCTAGATATTTAATGACTGATGGTGGTTCACATTTTATTCATGGTGCTTTCCGTAAAATGCTTGCTAAATATGACGTTAATCATAGACTTGGATCTCCATATCACCCACAGTCTAGTGGTCAAGTAGAATTGAGTAATAGAGAGCTCAAATTAATTTTGCAAAAGACTGTCAATAGGTCTAGAAAGAATTGGTCTAAGAAACTTGATGATGCATTATGGGCCTATAGAACTACATATAAGAACCCTATGGGTATGTCTCCGTATAAAATGGTTTATGGAAAGGCATGTCACTTACCTCTTGAACTAGAACATAAGGCATGTTGGGCTATTAAAGAGCTCAACTATAATTTCAAACTTGCCGGTGAGAAGAGGTTATTTGATATTAGCTCACCTGATGAATGGAGAACCCAAGCCTATGAAAATGCCAAGTTGTTTAAAGAAAAAGTTAAAAGATGGCATGACAAAAAGGATACAAAAGCGTGAGTTTAATGTAGGTGATTATGTATTGCTATACAACTCTCGTTTAAGATTTTTAGCAGGAAAACTTCTCTCTAAATGGGAAGGTCCCTACGTTATCGAGGAGGTCTATCGTTCTGATGCCATAAAAATCAACAATTTAGAAGGCACAAATTCGAAGGTGGTAAACGGTCAAAGAATCAAACATTATATCTCAGGTAATCCCATAAATGTTGAAACCAATATTATTGAAACCGTAACCCCGGAGGAACACATAAGGGACACTTTCCAGACCGTTTCAGACTCCGAAAAGGAATAGTGTCGGTGTACTAAAGTAGGGGTACCTTAGTACCCCGAACTTGTGCACGGGCAGTCGCAGCGTCCCCGTGGCAAGCCTCGCCGGGCCTCCGCCAAGACCCTCCGCAGCCATTTTGAAGACAAGACCCCGACAAGAGGAGCTTGCCGGGAAGGCCTCCCTAGGCTCAGACAATGCCCCGACAAGTGGAGCTTGTCGGGAAGGCCACTCCAGGCACGCAGGAGACAAGGCCCCAGCAAGAGGAGCTTGCCGGGAAGGCTTGAGCGACAAGTCTCCGAGCGCCGACAAGGATTCGGCCGCGGCAAGGCGCTTGCCGCTGCATGCAACTTCTCTCCGTCTCCGCTCCAGCTCACCCAGCGACGTGTCGCCATGGGACCGCTCCATGGGCACGCGTGTCGGCTGTGCAGCCAGCGGAGAGCAGCGATAAGCGGCACTGACAGGCTCGCCATCGTGGCGAGCGGAGGCGCACCTGACGGTCTCTATTACACTGTTTGGGCGACAACGACGGGCATTTATTTCTTTGTCCCTTGCCGTCAGAGTTAGGTATTTTGCAGTGTACACTATTCAAGTAGGTGTACCAACTCCTGTTTTTACATTTGCACCCCCGCCTATGTTGCCACCTGTCGGAGACCCCTTGATAATATAAAAGGAGGCCCGAGTGCAACGTAAGAGGGTTCGGTTCCGTTCAGTTCAGCGGGCCGGGTTCGTCTCGTGGGGTTCATTCGACCCACTCGAGACTAGATACACTCGCTTAGGTTTTGTAGCCCGCATTGCTCCCTAGCAAGAACACAATAGATCGCATAAGCAGCAGTGGGAGTTTTATCTCTCCGGAGAGCTCCGAAGCTAGGTAAACCGCTCGTGTGCATCGCCTCGATCCGCTCTTCGTGCGACCTCCGCCCCCCTCCGAACCACAAAGGGGCCTGCTCCGCCGGCCCCATAGGAGGCCGTGTGAATCCGATCCGGCGTTCACGCGGGCAGCATAATCAACATCTTACTCAACATGCCACCGAAGAAGAAGGCTTCGGCGGCAGCAGAGCCGTCCGCGTCGTACCCACCCTCACCGCAGCAAACGGGTGGTGGGGCGGGCCGGAGGGAGGGGCGCCGACGAAGGTGCTCGCGACGCGTTGCCAAGTCCAAGGACAAGGCACCGCAAACCTCGGCGTCACGCATCCCCGCGCCCATCTCAGAGACGGGACCAACAACGCCATGGCGTTCTAACGCCATACGCTCGCTGGATCGAGACCCTCCAGACCAGCATGCGCGCCAACATGCCGGCACTAGTGAGATACGGTCGCCGGACGGGCGCTGCTCCTTCTAACGTAGTTAGAAGTCCGAGCATGTCCCGCCTCGCACTGCTCTCCAATGCCGCCTACTACTCCAGCGAAGCTGGCGAGAGCTCAATCGCTCCTCGACTACCCTCCAACGGGCCGACAAGGTCGACGAGTGGAGGGCCACTATCGAAGCCTCATCGGCTTTGCCAACAGCGACGCTCCGCGGCAACCAACGCCATCGTTGCCGCGGCGAGACGACAAGGCACGAGCCGGTGGCGACGAGACTGTCGGAGGTGCAACCACCGTGCATTCTCCGCCAAGAAGGCCAAGATCGCCGACTCACCGGATCCACCTCGACAGCGACTCCACTGCGTCGTTGGATCCGCGAACTCGCCGCGATCAGCGCCAAGTTCTTCATGAGCGACAACAAGAGGACGCCGAACTCGCATCGGCGCCCGAAGAGAAGCGCCGTCATCCGACAAGCGCTGGGCTTCGCTGACATGCACGCCGGAGGGGCCAGGCGACTTGTCAGACGCGGTAGGTTGCCCTGCGTTCACTCGTGAGCTGCGGCAAGTCCAAAGGGCCCAGCCGTAAAAACTTCAAACCAGACGTGCGGGAGAAGTATGATGGCCGGACACACCGTCGAGTTCCTCGGCATCTACACCATCGCGGTGCAGGCTGCGGGGGGACGGGACGACAAGATCCTCGCCAACTACTTCCCACTCGTGCTCAAGCCCAACGTCAGATCTTGGCTCATGCACTTGCCGGACAGCTCCATATCCTCTTGGGCAGATCTGTGCCATCAGTTTGTTGGCGCCTTCACAGGTGGCCACAAACCTCATGGCCAAGAGAGCGACCTTCACTTGCTCGCCTGTAAGGAAGGAGAGTCCCTCGCCAAGTTCATTCAGAGATTCAGCCGTGTGCACTACAACATCCCAGACGTCCACCCCCGCGCGGTGATCGCCGCATTTCATCGTAATGTGCGGAACCACGGGATGAGGGAGGAGATGTCGATGTGCAAAGTCAAGGACGCCACCGAAGCTGTACGCCTTGGCCGACAAGTGTGCGCTACCGAGGAAGGGAGGAGACTCCCAGGAGAGAATACAGAAGCAGGATCTGACAGTGATGACACCGCCCCGGCAAAGAAGGGCCGGCGGCGAGGCAACAGGAAGAAGAAAAGTAGAGAAGTGCTAGCTGTCGAGCAGTTCGGCAACGGAGGCGGCGACAAGAACGCCAAGGCTGGTGGCTCCGGCAAGGAGGTTGCCGCTGACGCCAACCACTGGGCCGGTGGTGGCGGCCGACAAGCGGACGGCTCCGAAGCAAGATCGCAAGATCCACCGCACTAAGGGCCACGATCTCCGTGAGCTGCAAGAAGGTCGAGCAGCTCGTCGAACAGAGAGCTGAGTACGAGCGGCGAGACAAGGAGAAGGCCCAGAAGGTGCCGGGGAGCAAGCAAGAAACGTCCGGCCGGGAGGACGCGCGGCAAAGTCAAGCGGCGACAAGGAGATCGACCTCCCAGCTGCCGCGACAAGGATGAAGATGATGATGACGACGAAGATATGGAGGACGCAGCGCCGGCGAGCAGGAGTTTCGTAAAGCCACGAGAGGTTCTTCTGCGTTGACGGAGGTGCTTCCTACATACCTCCCACCGCCAACTCAAGCAATGGATGCGGGAGGTCAATGCAGCGGAACCATCCGTAGAGTCGCGCAAGCCTCAAGTGGTCCAAGACGCCTATCATTTTTGATATTGAGGATCACCCCGATCGCTTAATCGCGGTCGGGTGCTTGCCGATGTTGGTCTCTCCAACCATCCGCAACCTCAAGGTCACAAAATGTTAGTTGACGCGGAGCCGGCTTGAATCTGATCTCCTCCGCGGTGCTCCGTAAGCTTCAAATCCTCGACAATGAAGCTCGAAGAGACCGGAACCTTCCAAGGAATCAATCCGGGAAGGAGCAAGCCGAAGGGAAGATTACGTTGCCGGTCACATTTGGCGTGAGCTGAACTTCAGGATCGAGAGGGTTACATTTGACGTTGCCGATTTCCCATTGCCTTACAATGGGATACTTGGCCGTCCAAAGACTCGCCAAGTTCATGGCAGCCTCTCACCTCGCCTACAACCTACTCAAGATGCCGGGCCCGATAAGCGTCATCTCCGTCCATGGCGACAAGAAGGATGCCCTTATCTGTGCCGACAAGATCTTCCGGATGCAGCAGCCGCGACAGTTGCCGTGACACTTGCCGAAGCTCCCGGGGGGAAGAAGACCAAGTCCAAGTCAGGCAAGGGCTCTGATGCTCACTCCGGCAAGCGCACCTCTTCGGAGTGCTACGCTACCGTCGAGGATGCACCATCGAGCTCCACCAGCAAGTGCAAGAAGATGGTGGCTCCGCCGAAGACCAAGAAGGTGCCCGCCAAGGAGGACGGCGGCTGGTGGTACCTTCACCATCGATTACCTCTCTCGACCCCAAATAGGAAGGCGCTCGTTGCTTTCCTGCGGGCGAATGTCGACGTGTTTGCATGGCAACCGTCGATATCCCCGGTGTTCCTGTGAAAGTGATTGAGCACCGCCGCCGTTTGTCCTCACGCAGCCCGTCAAGCAAAAAGTCGGAAGCAAGCGGTGGAGCGCCAATAATTCATAGTCAAGAGATCAAGAACCGGAAGCGCAGGCCTTGTCGAGGAGTGCTCCATCCTACGTGGTCGGGCTAATCCTGTAGTTGTGCGCAAGGCAAATGGGAAATGGAGACTTTGTATTGACTTCACGGATGTTAATAAAGCTTGTCCCAAAGATCTGTTTCCCTTGCGGCATTAACCAGATTGTTGAATCCACGGTACCGGATGTGATTTGCTTTCGCTTCTTGATGCCTACTCAGATACCATCAGATCTTCATGGCTGAAGAAGATGAAGAGAAGACCGCATTCATCACACCATGTGGCACATCTTGTTTTATACGGATGCCTTTCGGTTTGAAGAATGCTGGTTCAACATTTGCAAGGGTAGTCCATGACGCTTTTGAGCCGCAAATGCACGTAAATGTAGAAGCCTATATGGATGACATAGTGGTCAAGAGCAAGGACAAAGCAACTTTGGTTCAAGATTTGGACGAGACCTTTGCAAATCTGCAAGATCAACCTCAAGCTCAACCCCGAGAAGTGCGTGTTTGGAGTCCCTTCCGCAAGCTTCTCGGTTCTTAAATGTCTCAGAGGGATTGAAACTAATCCCGACAAGATCAAGGCCATTGAGCAGATTGAAGCACCAAAGCGCGTCAAGGATGTACGAAGACTTACGGTTGCGTGGCTGCTCTCAAGAAGTTTATTTCTAGGTCTCACGAGCGCCTCGCCATTTTTCAAGATTTTGAAAGGCAGGTCCAAGAAATGGACTCGAAGCGGAGGCTGCCGCAGACTTGAAGAGATACATGTCCTCCACTCCAACACTTGTCGCACCTAGGCCACAAGAGAAGTTGCTGCTATATATAGCGGCAACCAATCAAGTGGTTAGTGCTGCGTTAGTGGCGGAGAGGGAGGCGGATGATGAGCCAAAGAACCATGACAAACACATCCAATGACAAGCGGGGGCTTCGCCGACAAGCTCGTCCCGACAAGGATGAGTCCGCTGAACCACGTGAACCGATGCGTAAAAGGATGGTGCGGCGCCCAGTCTACTTTGTCGATTCCCTCCGCAAGGGGCTAGGTCAAGGTATTTGGCGTGCGTAAATTGCTTTTCGCCTCCTCATGGCCTCGAGAAAGCTGCGCCATTACTTCCAAGCACATGAGATCACAGCTTGTCACCGCTTTCCCTGAAGAGGATACTGCAGAATCCGGAAGCGGCAGCAGGATTGTCGAGTGGGCACCGGAGCCGTCAAGCTTTGGTCTTAAGTTTGAAAGCACATCAACTATCCAAAGCGAGCATTGGCAGAATTCATAGCAGAATGGACGCTAACGCCAGATGAAGAGATTAGGAGACGAGCATTCCCGTCAAAGAAGCAAGCAAAGAGTGGTCGATGTACTTTGATGGTGCCTTCTCGCTGCAAGGCGCCGGTGCCGCGTGTCGCTTATCGCACCCACCGGAGAGCACCTCAAGTACGTCGTCCGGATGCACTTTCCCAAGGAGCAAGCGACAAACAATACCGCAGTATGAAGGTTTGCTTGCCGGTCTCGGGATCATGATGGACCTTGGGATCAAGAAGCTTATTATCGTGGGTGACTCGCAGCTCGTCCGCCAAGTCAACAAAGATTACCAGAGTCCGTTGATGGAAGCCTACGTTGATGAAGTGAGGAAGCTAGAAGAGCACTTTGACGGCCCGCAAATGGAACATGTTCCAAGAGCTTAGAATGATATTCTTGTGACGGCTGTCAAAGTCGCGCCGCGCTTAAGTTACACAATGGAACCGAGGGATTTTCGTGCTCAAGGACTCGACCAACCGTAACACCATCGACCGGATGAGCAAGAAGAGGAAGTTGGCCTCTGGTGACTATTTTCCGGCAGAGCTTCCCGGCCGTCGTTGCAAAGGTCCCCAAGATCAACACCAACAGTGATCTTTGAGGAAGCGATGCTGCTCAGACAAACCCTGTGGTTTGTTTCGTTCAGCAAACGCTCCCGACAAGTCTTGCTCCGGCAAGCTTGTCGGGGAGCATCTAGCTCCGGCAGAGCCACATGCTCTTGCCGTAGAAGCTGATGTTCCCGCAGCAGCAGATGTGCCTTTAGTCCTTGTTGTCGAGCCACAAGCTCCAACATGGGCGCAGCAGATTGTCCATTTCCTTCAGACAGGAGAACTTCCCGAAGAGCAGGAAGAAGCGGAAAGAGTAGCCCGGCGATCAAGTATGTACCAGTTTGTCGACAAAGATACTGCATGTAAGAAGACTCAACGGTGTGAAATTGAAGTGTATTCCCGGGGAAGATGGACGAAGCTGTTGGCGAGAGATACATGGAGGCATATGTGGTCACCACATTGGCGCAAGAGCACTTGCCGGCAAAGCTTTACGGCAAGGTTTCTTCCGCCGGCAGCCCTCCGTGATGCAATCGCACAAGTAACCAAGTGTGAAGCGTGCGGTTCCATTCCAAACAGATACACCAGCCAGCTCAAGCTCTCCGTGACGATCCCTTTATCCTGGCCATTTTTCGTCCGGGGCTCGACATCTCGGCCCCTTCCCCGAGTTGTCGGGGCTTTGAGTACTTGTACGCCGCCATCGACAAGTTCACAAAGTGGCCGGAAGTGGAAGCTGTGAGGAAGGTGACAAAGATCAGCGATCAAGTTCTTGGTCGATTGTTTGCCATTTCGAATCCCTAACAGGATCATCACCGACAACGGCACACAATTTACTGACGCACCTTCATGCAATATGTCCAAGACCTTGGCGCCAAGGTCTGCTTTGCTTCCGTTGCTCACCCGAGAAGCAACGGTCAAGCGAAGAGGGCAATCTTTGAAGTCTTTGCGGGCTCAAGACCGTAACTTTCGACAGCTGCACAAGTGCGGAAGAAACTGGATCGAGGAGCTGCCGGTGGTTCTTTGGTCGATCAGACGACGCCAAATCGAGCCATCGCCGTGCACCCTTTGCTCTAGTCTATGGAGCAGAGGCAGTTCTCCCCACGGAACTTCGTGATACGGATCGCCTCGAGTACTCGCTTATGATGAGCTTGAGCAAGAGAAGCTGCGACAAGATGACGCCGCTCCTCGAGGAGGATCGCCTTCGGCCATTGTCAGGCGAGCCGCCGCTTCTGACAAGCCTGCGTCGCTACCATAGCCGCAGGGTTAGTGCCGAAGTCTCGAGGAAGGCGACCTTGTTCTTGGCGTGTTCGATCCGCCAAGAATTCAAACAAGTTGGCCTTGAAGTGGGAAGGCCCTTATCGGGTGAAACGAGTCACTAGGCTCAAGGCGCTGTCATTTGAGACCGAAGATGGCATTCCAGTGAGCAACTCCCGAACATCGAGCATCTTCGTAAGTTTTACCCATAAAGCGCGGTTGTCGGAATCCGTTCCGCAACCACCTTTTGTACAAGTCTTGCCGCTGTTGCATGTAATCCTTCGTACAAAGCCGGGCGCAGACCCCGTGCATCAGTAAAGCTCATGTGTTGCGCACAGCTTGTCAAGTTCATGCTTTCGTCATTTTATTGCATGCTTTGGCTAACACTTTGTGCAGCAACCATACCCGTAAGCAGAATCGAGCCGCTAGGCTCCATAACGTTATTTCCTCTTCTTTCTCTTCTCTCAAAGAAAGGAAGGCTCCCTCGCGCACAAGTTAACCAGGGGGAGGAGGAGATAATACTATGGACCAGGCACCACTCGAGGAAGTTTCACCTCATCGGGAAGCAAGAAACAGAAAAGCTAAGTTACCAAAGTTTAAGCAATCAATTTTTAAATTTTTGTTATCTTCCTCGAACGATAGTACTTTGTATGGAAAACCTGTGCGCAGAGAAACCAAATCGTGAGTGGTCGCGCCCTTACTTCGTTTCGAGTCCGATCAACAACTTAAGTGAGCTGCGGCTAGTCCGCGACAAGGTTGCTTGTCGGTAGCGACCCGCCAGAAGGCTGTTGAAGTTCCGCACTTTTCGGCCAAGCGGCAAGGGTGCTCGCACCGCAAGTTTCCTTGAAAAGCGTAGGGCGTAACGCATAAAGGAAGGAATCAAGTAGAGGAAATAACATTGCATCGATCGATTCGGATCGATAATAAATATTATAGTTATCTTCCTTGAACGACCGCGCTTTGTATGAAAAACCCGTGCGCGGAGGAACCTAATCGTGACTGGTCGCGCCCTTACTTTGTTTCGAGTCCGCTCAACAACTTAAGTGAGATGCGGCTAGTCCGCGACAAGGTTGCTTGTCGGTAGCGACCCCGCCAGCAGGCTGCTGAAGTTCCGCACTCGGCGCTCGCGGCAAGGGTGCCTGCACCGGCAAGTTTCCCTGAAAAGCGTAGGGCAATAACATACAAAGCCAAGAGTCGAGTAAAGGAAGTAACGTAGCAAACGTTGCCCAGAATAAAGTTATATTACAAAAATAACTTATCGCGCATCGCTGAATTGTTCTCGTAACTGAAATAACAATAAGAGGAGAAGGGCACGCTGGTACCCAAGCCCGGCAAGCCGTAGTTGCCGGGCTGCGGCAAGCCGTGGTTGCCGGGGCTGCGGCAAGCCGGAGTTGCCGGGGCTGCGGCAAGCCGTAGTCGCCGGAGCTGCGGCAAAGCGTAGTTGCCGGAGGCTGAGATATCAGATAAGCCCTTCGTCCTTTTTCAAGCATCCCTTTTTCATGAAAAACATTCTACTCGGATTCAATCCGTGGGGAATGAAAAACATGAAAGGGAAGATTCCAAGTATTAAATGCGGATAAGGCCCGAAGGCTTACAAATTAAAAAGATAAGATGCCCGTAGTCCTTTTTCTGTCCCTCTCTTCAGGAGGTAGGTCAAGGAGGCAAGAAGGGCAAAAGAAACGCCTAGGCGAGCTACAGGTGCCAGAAGGCACCAAGAGAACATCCCGGGAGCTCCCCGAGGGCTTGACGGAGACGGCAGCGCCGGAAGCGGGGCTCGAAGACGGGGCGGCAGGACGTCAGCACGCTGTCGAGGGCACTACGCCCTCGTACTCCGACTTGACGGCGTTGTCGCCATCCTCTTCCCTTCCGCAGCCTCCCTACGCCGGTCGCCCAAGGAGACGACCCCGGAGTTCAAGGAGCCGGGCGACGCGGATGATGGGGTCGCCGGTGACGCTGCTGGCGGGCGCCTCGACAACTAATCGGGCCCGCCAACCTCGTCGTCGCTGCCGCTCCTCCTCGTCACTACTCGCCGAGGGGGAATCTTCGCCGTCGGAGGAGCTATCCACGCAGCACTTCGCCCGAAAGTGCCAAGATCCCCAAGACCTTGACGGAGAGGAGATCACCCTCCATTAACTTAAAATGGAGGGTAAACCCCGCCTCAGGCTATGGATGCGAGTGAACGTCTTCCACCCACGATCGAGATACATCACATTAGGGGCTGGGAATACAACACGGACTCGCATGCCGCTGATTCCACATCCCCTCATGTGCAGTCTCAGTGTCTCGGGCGGATCCGACTCCATCGCGCTCGCGAACGGAGCTGGAAGCCGGAGGCGACGACAGCGCCCGGCGCAGCCTCGACGAAGAACTCGCAAGGGTCGCCCCTCATATGGACCGCCGCAGGAGGGGAACCGCCGGCGGGAGCGGAGACGGCGCCGCCCGTCCGCCTCTTCCTCGAGCGCCGACCTCGCCCACGACCTGCCCACGACCTCGCCTCCCTCTTCCTCTTGGGGATGGCTCTGCCGCCCGGGCGTGGGGTTGGGAGGGAGCGCTGTCTAGCGGCGACCCTCGCCGCCACCGAAGGACCAAGGTTCCTTTTCTCCATGGCGAATGAGAGAAAGGGAGCAGAAACCGAGGAAAGAAGGAGATGGGAGAGTCTTGGCCTGCGCTCCCCTTCCGCTCTTTTTAAGGAAGCAAGGTGGGGGCTCGACCGCCTCGTTCGACAAATCAGGGCATAGGAAGAGCAGGGAATCGGGGCCGACCTGCTGCCTCTGCTCGTAATGGCCCAGCTTTCCACTTCCACTGTCCGTGACCCCAAGAGCATGGGAACCACGTGGCGGGGATACAGAACTGAGGCGACGGGTGGAGCGACCCCGCACGACGCTGCAATTGACGCGTGCCGTTACGGGGGGACGCGGCGGATACGGAGTGGGTTTGGTTTGGACCCAGGCCGCGTGCTGCGTTCTGTTTTGGGCCTCGCCCAACAGCCGGCACCGTGTATGGCCTGCACTGGGCTCTGTCGGTGTACTAAAGTAGGGCTACCTTAGTACCCCGAACTTGTGCACGGGCAGCGTCCCCTGGCAAGTCTCGCCAGCCTCCGCCAAGACCCTCCGCATGACCATTTTGAAGACAAGACCCCAACAAGAGGAGCTTGCCGGAAGGCCTCCTAGGCACAGACAAGGCCCCGACAAGAGGAGCTTGTCAGAAGGCCACCTGTGCACGCAGAGACAAGGCCCCTGCAAGAGGAGCTTGCCGGAAGGCTCGAGCGCGACAAGTCTCCGAGCGCAACAGGATTCGGCCGCTGCAAGGCGCTTGCCATGCATGCAACTTCTCTCCGCTCTCCGCCCAGCTCACCCAATGACGTGTCGCCATGGGACCGCTCCATGGGCACGTGTCGAGCGGCCGCAGCCAGCGGAGAGCAGCGATAAGCGGCGCCGACAGGCTCGCCATCGTGGCGAAGCGGAGGCGCACTGACGGTCTCTGTTACATCGCTTTGGGCGACAACGACGGGCATTTATTGCTTTTGTCCCTTGCCGCCGAGTTAGGTATTTTGCAAAGGTACACCTTTGTTCAAGTAGGTGTACCAACTCCTGTTTTACATTTGTACCCCCGCCTATGTTGCCACCTGCCGGAGACCCCTTGAGCATATAAAAGGAGGCCCGAGTGCAACGTAAAGAGGGTTCGGTTCCGTTCAGCCTGGGCCAGTTGTTCGTCTCGTGGGGTTCATTCGACCCACTCGAGACTAGATACACTCAGCTTAGGTTTTGTAGCCCGCATTGCTCCCTATCAAGAACACAATAGATCAGACAAGCGTAAGTAGGAGTTTTATCTCTCCGAGAGCTCCGAAGCTGGGTAAACCGCTCGTGTGCATCGCCTCGATCCGCTCTTCGTGCGACCTCCGCCCCCCTCCGAACCACAAAGGGGCCTGCTCCGCCGGCCCCATAGGTGTCCGTGGGTACGATCAGCCTCCCCGACAAATAGGTATGTGGTACGGTAAGTAAATTGACTCCAAAACAATTTTTAAGGAAATATTTCTCAGTTTTGGAATATTTAGAAAAATAGAAAAATAAGTGGCAGTTCGGGAAGGACACGAGGCCTTCACGAGGGTGGAGGGCGCGCCCTACCCCCTTGGGCGCACCCCCCTACCTCGTGAGCACCTCGTGTGCCCTCCGGACTCTGTTTTCTTGCACAATACGTATTTTGGTCGGTAAAAATTCATTATATATTCTCCCGAAGGTTTTGTCTCCCGTATCACGCAATTATCCTTTGTTCTTGTTTCGAGCTGTTTTCTGTCAGGATTGTCAAGGCCAGGCATCATGTCGTCCCCCTCCTCCGACAATGGTGACAAAGATGCTTGGCTAATGAAGATAGAATTGAAGAGGGAAGAACCCATGGAGATCAACAAGGATGAAAGGATCAAGAAGGCCACAGAGGACCAAGCTCCGGCAGCAGAAGACATCCTTCAACTTGATCACAACTTTCTCACCCCAACTGAAATTGAGGGTTTCAAGATGATTTAGTTAGCTCGTATTCAAAATAAGTATCTCACAAGTGAAAATATTTTGTTGAAGGAGCATATCGTTGCACTCAAGGGCATTATTCGCAAGTTGGAGGACCTCTTACGCTCGATGTGCGACTATCCATCACCTCCACCATCTTCACCAACAAAGAAGGAGACATAATCACATGGGTATGGGCACTCCCCTTGGCAACTGCCAAGCTTGGGGGAGGTGCTCCGGTATCGTATCACCATCACAACTCCTATCTTTACCGTTTTTCTTGGTTCGATCCTATTAGTAGTATCTTGAGTTAGTAGAATAAAGTCATGGCATGATCTGGTTTTGAGTTTTGCTTTATGATCCCTCTATGTAATCGAGTCCGCGAGCTATATATAATAAAGATTAGTGTTGAGTCAAGGGCTTGTTTGTTTTGCCATGATCTTGGGTGAATAAAAGAAAAAGAATAAAAAGAAACAAAGAGTTCATATTGATTTTATTGAAAGTAATGACTTCACATAGAAAGAGTATAATGATTAAAAGTTGTTGGGAGTTGGCAAATATGGCTTTGGTCATTGTTGCAATTAATAGGAAGTAATAAGGAGAGAGAGGTTTCACATATAGATATATTATCATTGACATCTTTTATGATTGGGAGCACTCATTAAAATATGACATGCTAAAGAGTTGATGTTGGACAAGGAAGACAACATAATGAGTTATGTATTCTTGTATCTGAGATAAAGTATGTTCTCATGGATCCTCTAACATGTTGAGCTTGCCTTTCCCCCTCATGCTAGCCAAATTCTCAGCACCAAGTAGAAATACTACTTGTGCTTCCAAATACCCTTAAACCAGTTTAGCCATGAGAGTCCACCATATCTACCTATGGATTGAGTAAGATCCTTCAAGTAAGTTGTCATCGGTGCAAGCAATAAAAATTGCTCTCTAAATATGCATGACTTATTAGTGCAGAGAAATAAGATTTGTACGAACTTATTGTGGAAGTAATAAAAGCGACGGACTGCATAATAGAGTTCCACATACAAGGGGCAATATAAAGTGACGTTCTTTTGCATTAAGATTTTGTGCATCCAACCATAAAAGCGCATGGCAACCTCTGCTTCCCTCTGCGAAGGGCATATCCTTTATTATTATCTTCTACCTTATGCAAGAGCCACGGTGATCTTCACCTTTCCTTTTTCATTTTATCCTTTGGCAAGCCCAGCATGTTGGAAGGAACATGATATATATATATATATATATATATATCTAATTGGATGTAGGGGAGCATGAATTGTTATTGTTGACATTACCCTTGAGGTAAAAGGTTGTGGGGCAAAATTATAAGCCCCTATCTTTCTCTGTGTCCGATTAAAACTCCGTAACCACAAGTATTGCGTGAGTGCTAGCAATTATGAAGGATCAAATGATAGTTGAGTATGTGCACTTGCTTCTAAGCTCTAACATAGACTCTTTCCGATGTTATGATAAATTGCAATTTCTTCAATGACTGAGGTTATAATTTGTTGGTGCCTAATAAGGTTTCTGATTCATACCTTTGCATTGTGAAAAGATCATCACTTGAACATAAGTAATCATATGACAAAATCTATTTATGTTGTTGTTATGAGAATAATCATGATGCTTTCATGTCCGTATTTTATTTTTTTATCGACGCCACTACCTCTAAACATGAGGACATATTTATTGTTATCGGCTTTTCGCTTGAGGACAAGCGAGGTCTAAGCTTGGGGGAGTTGATACATCCATTTTGCATCATGCTTTTATATCAATATTTATCGCATTATGGGCTGTTATTTCATGTTATGTCACAATACTTATGGCTATTCTCTCTTATTTTACACGGTTTACATGAAGAGGGAGAATGCCAGCAGCTGGAATTCTGGGCTGGAGAAGGACCAAATATTGGAGACCTATTCTCTGCAACTCCAAAAGTCCTGAAACTCCATAGAATATCTTAAAATAAATAAAGAAAAATCGTTGCCAAAGATGAAGGCCAGGGGGCCCACACCACCACACTCACGGTGGGGCGCCCCTGGGCACGCCCCCCTACCTCGTGGGCCCCCCGGTGGCTCTCCGATGCCCATCTTCTCCCATATGAAGTCTTTCGATGAGAAAGAAATCATAAGCAACTTTTTGGGACGAGACTCCGCCGCCACGAGGCGGAACCTTGGCGGAACCAATCTAGGGCTCCCATGAGCTGCTCACGGGGACACTTCCCTCCGGGAGGGGGAAATCATCGTCATCATCATCACCAAAGCTACTCTCATCGGGAGAGGGCAATCTCCATCAACATCTTCACCAGCACCATCTCATCTCCAAACCCTAGTTCTTCTCTTGTATCCAATTCTTGTCTCCAAGTCCGGGATTGGTGCTAGTAGGTTGCTAGTAGTGTTGATTACTCCTTGTAGTTGATGCTAGTTGGTTTACTTGGTGGAAGATCATATGTTCAGATCCTTTATGCATATTATTACCCCTCTGATTATGAACATTAATATGCTTTTTGAGTAGTTACATTTGTTCCTGAGGACACGGGAGAAGTCTTGCTATTAGTAGTCATGTGAATTTGGTATTCGTTCGATATTTTGATGAGATGTATGTTGTCTAGCCTCTAGTGGTGTTATGTGAACGTCGACTACATAACACTTCACCATTATTTGGGCCTAGAGGAAGGCATTGGGAAGTAATAAGTAGATGATGGGTTGCTAGAGTGATGTAATCTTAAACCCTAGTTTATGCGTTGCTTCGTAAGGGGCTGATTTGGATCCATATGTTTCATGCTATGGTTAGGTTTACCTTAATACTTTTGTTGTAGTTGCAGATGCTTGCAATAGAGGTTAATCATAAGTGGGATGCTTGTTCAAGTAAGAACAGCACCCAAGCACCGTCCACCCACATATCAAATTATCAAAGTATCGAACGCGAATCATATGAACGTGATGAAAACTAGCTTGATGATATTCCCATGTGTCCTCGGGAGCGCTTTTCCTATTATAAGAGTTTGTCCAGGCTTGTCCTTTGCTACAAAAAGGATTGGGCCACTTTGCTCCACTTTATTTACTCTTGTTACTTGTTGCTCGTTACAATTTATCTTATCACAAAACTATCTCTGTTACCACTTATTTCGATTTCTGCAGAGAATACCTTGCTGAAAACCGCTTATCATTTCCTTCTGCTCCTCGTTGGGTTCGACACTCTTACTTATCGAAAGGACTATGATAGATAGCCTATACTTGTGGGTCATCAATCATCATGATGTCAGCAGGTCAACGAGGCACGGTCCAGGTCAAACCTGACCAGTGGGATCCACTGGTCAGTGACCCGGGGTTATCAGTGTCACTGACAGGTGGGTTCGGTCAACGGCCACGTCAGCGAGGTCAACACCGACGCGTGGGGCCACTGTGTTTAGATGAAACTTAAACTATTTTGTTAGCTGGTTAGTTAGGCAGTGGGGCCCGCATGTCAGTGAGCCAGGGGGTTAGTTAGTGGGTCATTAGCCACTAATGACATTGCCACATCAGCACGCCGGAGTTGGACGCCAGCGACCAAACCCGACGGGGGAGGATCGCCGGAGTTGCTCGGGACGACGATACAGGGGTTGGCTCGACTCGCTGAGGCACCAGAGGGACGCCCATCTCCCGCGCATCCAGGGGATCATGCGGGAGGCTGCGGGGTGGCCGGAGACGATGGCCACGGTAACCATGGCGGTGGACGGAGCTCGGCTAGATGCGGGCGCGGGGCTGCAGTGCGCTAGGGGAGGATCTAATGGGCTAGGTGGCATCCACGGGCCACCAGAAGCATGCTGGTGCCACGGGTTTGAGCGGAGGGGCTCGGGTCAAGAAAGCTAGGCGGCCATGGCGGACGGCGGTGCTCGGCATGTGGGCGAGGGTACTACGGCACGGGAACGAGCAAAACGAAGGAGGGGAAACGGAATGGAGCTCACAGCGGGGTCGTTGGCGATCTCATTGGACTCGGGGAGGCCTCTGCGGCGGCGAATTCGACGATGGTGTCCGGTGGCCGAGGCGGCGAGGAAGATGACTGGCGACGCTGGAGGGTCTCTGGCCTTTCTTGGTGCGATGAGGAGGTGCAACACGATACGGACGATCTCGGGAGCACAGTGGCGCGCCGTTTGTCATCGGTGGCCACGGGCGCAAGGCACGGCGGATGGCAGAAGCTCTCGGTGACGCTCAGAGGAGGGGCTAGAGGGCGAGGGAGAAAGTAGAGAGTGAGGGGAAAGTGAGAGGGGGGCCTCGCGCTTCCCCAGACACGAATTAGGACGAAGGAGCGGCCTCCAGCGCGAAGCAGGAGGTGGAGAGCTCCGCGGGTGCATGCGCGTGTTCGCTCCTGCCTACTGGCAGGAGGAAGACGACGAGTGAGGAGGTAAGTGGGCTGGGCCGGCTTCTCTTCTGGGCCAGGTGGGTGGGCTGCCTGTGTGAGCTCCTGCTTCCTTTTGTTTATGTTGTTTTCTATTTTACGTAATTTGTTTTTGATTTAATTTTCAAACTAAATCAAATTTATTGCTTCTGATAAATATTGTGTGGGCTAGTTGAGCTATTCCAGAGCCCCACACAAGTTTACAGAATTATTGGACTTATATTAAATATATAGCAAATATAAATCTAATGCAAATATTTACTATATTAACTCCAAATGCCCAAAATAAATATTTATGAGCTCCTAAAAATATTGGTTTGAATTTTACCTCTGACCAATACTTTTAGGGAGAACATGAACATGTTCTTGGACCTATTTGAAGCAATTTTTATCTTAGTCATTTTCAGAAATGATTTCTAAGGCTTTCACATGTCCCCATTTCAAATTCATTGAAATTTAAACATGATGCACACAAGACTAGCTAGTCTCGGTCATACAAGAACTAGGGATGTGACAACTCACCCCCACTAAACAAGAATCACGTCCTGTGATTCAAGACGTGAGGTAAGAAGACAGAGGGGACACTAATTAATCTCACAAACTTCATGATCCAACTTTCCTCATCGAAGATATTGATTCATTGCATCATCTTGAACTTGACATCCTTTCTTTCGAGATCTTCGCCCAACACGATGACAGAAGAGCGAGATAAATCTACAGGGATGGATAATCTCAAAGATCAAGCTATTCACGATGATCGTTTGAAGGGGTTCGTGGAAATGGCATACTCAGTTCGGAAAGGAAACTGTGGTTATAGAACAACTCGGCAAACGGGAGGCCCATTACAATTGATACTGAGGATATAACCTAGTGACTGAGTGTGCTCTCAAGAACTTGAGCATTTCCATAGTCATCAAGGTTTTAACAACATCCCTGCCGAGGATCCCGGCAACACATCTTACTACCATGATGAATAGTGATGGACAACGCAGGTGCAAAGGAAGACAACACTTTCTCAGATTTCACCTTAGCAAGGCCAAGGGAACGAAATCTGGATGATCGACCGAGAGACATTTAGCACTCCGCTTCTAATGTTCTCCCTGATGTGCTAGCGTAACCATTCATTGGAATGGTTTGGTATCTAGAACATCAAGTAATAGGTCGGACTTCGTGAGCTCAATAATCCAGAAGGAATAACTACGGAAGTAAATCCTACAAAATCCTTATGGGGAGGTGGCCAACTTTCTCAATCAAGATACTACAATAATAGGTCTTCCGGCTGGGTGTGTTGGCCACGACATCCAATTTACCGGTTACACAGACCAATATTATAGTTCTTGGGAAATGTTCCAACCATTATATCTGCCTGAGATTCAGATATGGTTGGTGTTAGGATATTCCAGACTCATCATGTCTGAAAGGAAGGATTGCAACACAAATCGATGAGATAACGTTGTGAGATTCTCGGGAGACGAACTACGATAGCAAGCTCCAGAACGTGAGTTGGTTCTGTTACACACATGTGAACACGTTTTCCATAAAAGCATGACCACATAGTAGTCTTACAATAAAACACTACCGAGTTCTGGTTGGGAACCATCATCGAGGATATCGAAGCCCTTGCATAAGTCCGGATCCTAAGAAGGAACTTCTTCTCCTTGAACAAATCAATCAGTGGCTTGGTGTGCTAGGAACACATATGGAGTGGAGGTAATTAATCTACCAAACCATAGAGTACTTTGCACGAATGCATGACTGACTTGGGATGATTCCAAAGGAAGCAAAAACAAGATCCCTTGAATTCACGACGGCAACTTGCATCGATTGCACGTGAACTTAGAGGAAGTCGCTACTTTCATCCAAAGATATGCTTCATGAACGGAACATGGAGGCATTGTTTACAAAGTTTCCAACACTAGCCTAATGTTTAACACGAATCATGGGGGAGACAAGATGCTGCTGATAGGCGCAACAGCAACTCCTCGGAATTTCCATATCACTGGACTTCCACCATTATGTGAACAATGTGATAGTATTGGTCAGACCAAAAGATGTAATGGTGTATGCTCGAGGAATCAACCACGAGTAAGACAACATTACGAATATCATTGGTTCTAACTTGATTTGACGATAGACCACACTCAAATCAAGGTTTGGACAAGACAATAGATTCAACAGCTGATCACAGGGATCAGTCGATGAAGATATCATCTTTCTTCAACACACACACACTCAAGGATATCACTTAGTGATGAACTAAGTTGGACAAGCTTTCATCTTCCAACTCTCCAAGTTGTTGTTTAGCTTAACCAACTAGCTCGGGGTATCCAATACAGATTCTTGGAGAACGGATGGTTTAGAAAAAAACCAACATGATCATGAACTCAACATAGCGATCAGGGAACAACCTAGTAATACTTCCGAGAAGATATTCGGAAAATCATGAACCACCGATATGTTATTAAGCTCGAGAACAATCTTGCTTTTCAGGGCAAGACGATATGATCAAGGAGCGAGGGATTGTCACAATCCTAATTCATTGGTCGATGAGTGCACCCGAAAATATGGACAAGGTAGCACGATCAATCTTAGGATGATGATTCAATAACCAGCATGCTAAGAATGAGAGTATTGTCCATTAACTACCAAGCAACGGAGTTGCTAGGAGTATTGATTTCGCACATCACAGTACACTTGTCGGAATTCCGGTTACAATAACACGGAATCGAGGAATGAACAATGATGGCAAGAAGTATTATTACGTCAAGAATTCATAAGAGGTGGTGCAATTCTCATGACACTCTTGACATAAAGATGGTAACACTCCAAGGTAGAGCAGAGCAAAAGCTGGATTGGCATTTTGATCTGCGGAATACAATTGCTTTGACCCAATCCCAGATATGGATGAGGTTCTGGAGTTTGTTTCTCCTAGTCATTCCGGAATTGAATGGCTTGACGGACCATAAGAATAATAAGCATCGATAACACGAATGCATAATTACTCCTGACTATCAATTGATAGACGAGGGTTAGAATACAACTAAAGAGGGAAAACTCAAAGGAACATATAACTTTCTGAGTTGTGGATGCATAGATTAGTATGTCGAACCAAGTTCAACAGGTTTCTTCCGGATAACCCATGCAGAGAAGGTAGAACTAACAGAGTCACAGCATAGAATCGATAACTCGTCAAGAGCACTCTGGTTGTGATCTTTTGGTTCAAAATAACTTCTGCCATAAGCAGTTCATGGTATTTGGAAGAAGGAAATACCACGGACCTCGAGGACTATCACAAAGAACTAATATCCTAAAGGTACGAGCAACATTATCAACATGAGGTAAGTAGAGTGAATCTTGGGTCAAGAACCCAAGAGTAGAATACCTACTACTAAATTGCATCACGAGATGCTTTCGAAAATGACGGCCAGAATCATCACACTGAGAATATAAAGCATTGCTAGATTACTGGGTGGTTCTCTAGGATGCCTAGGGTCATAATACTAGCTCCAACATATATGTCAAGGCAATGGAGTACCTCAATGCACCGCTTAGTGTGCTTAATCCGCCCTAAGGACATCGGAAACGGGAAGAAGGGACTTGCAAATGCATCAGACTATTTAGAAACCTGGGATGACTCAGACAGCATAATGGCTGTAAATGCTCAAAACGATTTGAGACATTCTGCAAAATGGTGGCATAACCACTTAACATCACAATAATAAGGTTCCGAGATCAACTGTCAACATACGGAAGACTAGAAACTGAACTGGGCCTTGAATCCATCAATCCTATAAGTCTATGGATTAGTAACACGTCATCCTGATAGATAGATGAGAAGGCCTAATTCTTAATCTCCGCAGAAAAGAAGAGATTGATTCAGATCAGAAGGGCATAAGGTAAAGGAGTAAAAAGAGCATTACATTCCCTTCCACAATCAATTCCCTTATATAACTAAAGCATTTCTAGACACGACTTCGACCAATTTGGCTTGGTAATCCTCACAGCAACAGCTCGATACCAAAGCTGTCAGACCCCGATTCCAAGTCACATCGATCTAGCCGGTAACACCTCATATCACTTTGCAGCCTCACGCATGGTATTCCCACGGTATCGCCTTACCATGGTCGGGGACCGCTTATGCCTTTTGGCTCACGATATGATAGTGTCGCTAGCATCCATAATGACAGAGAACTCGGGCCGACATGACTAGTCATGAACCCAAAGTGGCACTAACTTACGGGGACATGCATACATGAATCAACATCGAGCATGTCGATTGCCAGCGTGCGAATCCGGCTGTAGCACTGGCTAACAGGACTCGGTGAACTGGCTGTAGCAAAGCGGCAGACTCCGGATATCATTATGCGTGACATTTTCCAAGGCGATGTACACATGAACGAAGTGAATCACATGCCGGCCAGTCAAGTGTTCCGGAGCAGTAGTGCTAGGCTAGCAGGACTCCGGTGAACTGGGTTGTAGCGGACTACTATGGCTCATGGAAGCACAAGACTACATTTCCCTGTAAGAGAGGCTACCAAGGATAAACAACTATATTGTCGGATCCCACACATACCAAGCATTTCAATCATACACACAATATGCTCGATATGTGTAAATACAACATGGCATCACAACAAAACTCTACGACTCCAAGTATTTATTTATTAGGCTCCGAGGAGCAAGATATTACAAACATGGGTGTCATGACCCAACATTCAGAGCATACAAGTCAAAGCACATGCGGAAGCTTAACATGTCTGAGTACAGACATATACAAATGAAAAAGGCTGAGAAGCCTAACTATCTACCAGATCCTGCCGAGGGCACAAGATCGTAAATGAGGTATCAAGCTAAACGTCAAGTCCACATGGAACTACTAGCGAGACCGACGTCTCTCGCAAAACATAAAATAGGCAAACGTGAGTACAAATGTACCCAAGAAGACTTACATCAGAACTATCTACATATGCATCGGTATCAATAAAGGGGGTGGTGGAGTTTAACTGCAGCAAGCCAGCTTTGACTCAGTGGCTAACCAGAACTACGACTGCAAGTAACTCTTTTGAGGTGGCGCACACGAGTCCACGTATTCACCATATCAATACACCACTATGGATCTGCTCCCGTCTCCCTACGAGAAGGCCATCCATAGCACTCACGCTTATCTTGCGCATTTTAGAGTATCAACTTTCACTTGTCTATGAACTGTACATGCAACCCAGAAGTCCTTTTCCACGGACACGGCTATTCGAATAAATGATGTTAACCCTACAGGGGTGTACTTCTTCACACACGCTCTCGCCACTTACCACCATGTACACATCGTGTATCTCGGCAACTTTCAAGCGGAAGCCTGGCGAGGGTGTCGGCCACGACCTGACTAACCACACAAGTCTCTAGTCAAGGTTTATCGCCTATTCGGGTTCCATCCGCAAGGAGATCCGGTCGGGGTGTCGCTCACGGCCCCAGACGATGTGTGCAGGGTTCCCAAGCCCACCTCGACGGATGGATCTGGGCTCAAACAACTCCTACTCATGCTAGTGGGTTTCATCTATTTACTGTGGCAATGGCAGGTCTTGCAGAGGAAAGGGGTTCAACTACCGCAACATGTAACAGTTGAAACGTTGTTGTCCTAATGTAGTAAAAGAGAGCTGGAGCAAGAGAGTGGGATTGTATCAGAATGAACAAGGGGGTTTCCTTGCCTGGCACTTCTGAAGATAACATTGAGTCTTCATCAGTGTCAACGATCACAAATATTTGAGCAGCGTCTACCGAGAGGGGACAATTACCGGCAAACAAGGAAGAGCACAATCAATGCAATGCATAATATGATGCATGATCATGACATGACAATATGTTGTGATTTGAGCTAATGCAACTAGTAACAGAAAGGTTTGGGTTGATTTGAACTCAGGGTTCAAATTCAAATTCAAACTATGAATTCAAATAGTGCATTATCATGTTTTGCACTAAATAGTGAGGTGAAGTTGTTCAAACATGCATTAAAATGACATATTCAGATTCCTTGGATTTTTCTGATCATTTTTCGTAAATAATTTATTTCATTTGGAGCTATAGATTAATTTCAATGATTTTTCAAAGTTTTGATATTTTCTGAATTAAACAAATCATTTAAGATTTATTTAAATTCCAGAAAAGGATTACTGCGTCATCCTAACATCATCATGATGTCAGCAGGTCAACGGGGCATGGTCCAGGTCAAACCTGACCAGTGGGATCAATTGGTCAGTGACCCGGGGTCATCAGTGTCACGGACAGGTGGGTCCGGTCAACGGCCACGTCAGGGAGGTCAACGCCGACGCGTGGGGCCACTGTGTTTAGATTAAACTTAAACTATTTTGTTAGCTGGTCAGTTAGGCAGTGGGGCCCGCATGTCAGCGAGCCAGGGGGTTAGCTAGTGGGTCATTAGCCACTAATGACATTGCCACGTCAGCACGCCGGAGTTGAACGCCGGCGACCAAACCCGATGGCGGAGGATCGCCGGAGTTGCTCGACGGCGACATGTGGGTCACCGACGCTACCGGAGGCACCAGAGGGACTCCCATCCTCGCGCGCATCCAGGGGATCATGCGGGAGGGTGCGGGGTGGCCGGAGACGATGGCCACGGCAACCATAGCGGTGGCCGGAGCTCGGCTAGATGCGGGCGCGGTGCTGCAGTGCGCTAGGGGAGGATCTAATGGGCTAGGTGGCATCCACGGGCAACCAGAAGCACGCTGGTGCCACGGGTTCGAGCAGAGGGGCTCGGGTCAAGAATGCTAGGCGGCCATGCCGAACGGCGGTGCTCGGCATGTCGGCGAGGGTACTACGGCACGGGAACGAGCAAAACGAAGGAGGGGAAACGGAGTGGAGCTCACAGCGGGGTCGTTGGTGGTCTCATTGGACTCGGGGAGGCCTCTGCAGCGGCGAATTCGACGATGATGTCCGGTGGCCGAGGCGGTGAGGACGATTACTGGCGACGCTGGAGGGCCTCCGGCCTTTCTTGGTGCGATGAGGAGGTGCAGCGCGATACGGATGATCTGGGAAGCACGGTGGCGCGTCGTTTGTCGTCGGTGGCCACGCAGGCAAGGCACGGTGGCCGGCGGAAGCTCTCGATGACGCTCAGAGGAGGGGCTAGAGGGCGAGGGAGAAAGCAGAGAGTGAGGGGAAAGTGAAAGGGGCCTCAAGCGCCCCTGCACGCGGATTAGACGAAGGAGCGCCTCCAGCCAAGCAGAGGTGAGGTGGAGGGCTCATGGGTGCACGCTACAGAAATTGCCTCCTGCCTACTGGCAGGAGGAAGATGACGAGCGAGGAGGTAAGTGGGCTGGGCCAGCTTCTCTCCTGGGCCAGGTGGGTGGGCTGCTCAGGTGAGCTCCTGTTTCCTTTTTGTTTCTATTGTTTTCTATTTTCTGTAATTTGTTTTTGATTTAGTTTTCAAACTACAGTAAATTTATTGCTTCTAATAAATATTGTGTGGGCTAGTTGAGCTATTCCAGAGCCCCACACAAGTTTACAGAATTATTGCACTTATATTAAATATATAGCAAATATAAATCCAATGCAAATATTTACTACATTAACTCCGAATGCCCAAAATAAATATTTATGAGCTCCTAAAAATATTTGTTTGAATTTTACCTCTGATCAATACTTTCAGGGAGAACATGAACATTTTCTTGGTCCTATTTGAAGCAATTTTTATCTTGGTCATTTTCAGAAATGATTTCTGAGGCTTTCACATGTCCCCATTTCAAATTCATTGAAATTTAAACATGATGCACACATGACTAGCTAGTCTAGGTCATATTAGAACTAGGGATGTGACAACTGGATCAATATGTTAGTCCCGCAAATAGTATAAAAAGATACCAAAAGTATATGAAAGTTGTAGAATATTGGCATGGAATAATAAAAAATTATAGATACGATGCAGACGTATGAGCATCCCCAAGCCTAATTCCTGCTCGTCCTCGAGTAGGTAAATGATAAAAACATAATTTTTGATGTGGAATGCTACCTAGCATAATCTTGATCATATATCTAATCATGGCATGAATATTAAGACACGAGTAATTCAAAGCAATAGTCTATCATTTGACATAAAAACAATAATACTTCAAGCCTACTAATAAAGCAATCATGTCTTTTCAAAATAACAAGGCCAAAGAAAGCTATCCCTACACAATCATATAGTCTGGCTATGCTCCATATTCACCAGACAAAATATTCACATCATGCACAACCCCGATGACAAGCCGAGCAATTGGTTCATACTTTTTAACGCGCTTCATCTTTTTCAACCCTCTCGCAATACATGAGTGCAAGCCATGGATATATCACTATGGGTTGAATAGAATAATATGATGGGGTTATGTGGAGAAGACAAAAAAGGAGAAAGTCTCACATCGATGCGGCTAATCAACGGGCTATGGAGATGCCCATCAATTGATGTCAATGTGAGGAGTAGGGATTGCCATGCAACGGATGCACTAGAGCTATAAGTGTATGAAAGCTCAAACTGAAACTAAGTGGGTGTGCATCCAACTTGCTTGCTCATGAAGACCTAGGGCATTTGAGGAAGCCCATCGTTGGAATATACAAGCCAAGTTCTATAATGGAAATTCCCACTAGTATATGAAAGTGATAACTCAAGAGACTCTCCATATGAAGAACATGGTGCTACTTTCAAGCACAAGTGTGGTAAAAGGATAGTAACATTTCCCCTTCTCTATTTTTCTCTCATTTTTTTGTTTTTCCTTTTTTTTTTCTTTTTTTGGGCCTTCTCTTTTTTTGGCCTTTCTCTTTTTATTATTTTTTTATTTTTTTGTCCGGAGTCTCATCCCGACTTGTGGGGGAATCATAGTCTCCATCATCCTTTCCTCACTGGGGCAATGCTCTAATAATGATGATCATCGCACTTTTATTTACTTACAACTCAATATTACAACTCGATACTAGAACAAAGATATGACTCTATATGAATGCCTCCGGCGGTGTACCGGGATGTGCAACGATCTAGCGTATCAATGACATCAAAAAACATACAAGCCATGAAAACATCATGCTAGCTATCTTACGATCATGCAAAGAAATATGACAATAAATGCTCAAGTCATGTATATGATGACGATGGAAGTTGCATGGAAATATATCTCGGAATGGCTATGGAAATGCCATGATAGGTAGGTATGGTGGCTGTTTTGAGGAAGATATAAGGAGGTTTATGTGTGATAGAGCGTATCGTATCACGGGGTTTGGATGCACCGCTAAGTTTGCACCAACTCTTGAGGTGAGAAAGGGCAATGCACGGCATCAAGAGGCTAGCAATGATGGAAGGGTGAGAGTGCGTATAATCCATGGACTCACATTAGTCATAAAGAACTCATATACTTATTGCAAAAGTTTATTAGCCCTTGAAACAAAGTACTACTACGCATGCCCCTAGGGGGATAGATTGGTAGGAAAAGACCATCACTCGTCCCCGGCCGCCACTCATAAGGAAGACAATCAATAAATACCTCATGCTCCGACTTTGTTACATAACAGTTCACCATACGTGCATGCTACGGGAATCACAAACTTCAACACAAGTATTTCTACAATCCACAACTACCCACTAGCATGACTCTAATATCACCATCTTTATATCGCAAAACTATTGCAAGGAATCAAACATATCATATTCAGTGATCTACAAGTTTAATGTAGGATTTTATGACTAACCATGTGAATGACCAGTTCCTGTCATCTCTCTAAATAGATATAAGTGAATCAAGAGAGGTTAATTATTTCTACAAAAGATATGCCCACGCTCTAAAAAATATAAGTGAAGCAAACGAGCATTCTACAAATGGTGGTTTTCTATGTAAAGAGAAACAGACAATCCAAACTTCAAATGATATACGTGAAGCACATGAAGCATTCTATAATGCCATACTCAAAAGATATTAGTGAAGTGCATAGAGCATTCTATAAATAAACCAAGGACTATATCATACCAGCATGGTGCATAAAAGAAAAATGAAAACTAAATGCAGAAGACGCTCCAAGATTTGCACATATTGCATGAACGAAACGAATCCGAAAACATACCGATACTTGTTGAAGAAAGAGGGGATGCTTTCCGGGGCATCCCCAAGCTTAGACGCTTGAGTATCCTTGAATATTTACTTGGGGTGCCTTGGGCATCCCCAAGGTTGAGCTCTTGCCTCTCTTCCTTCTTTTCACATCGAGACCTTCTCGATCATCGAACACTTCATCCACACAAAACTTCAACAGAAAACTCGGTAAGATCCGTTAGTATAATTAAGCAAATCACTACTCTAAGTACTGTTGCAAACCAATTCAAATTTTGTTTTTGCATTGTGTCTACTGTAGTATAACTTTTTCATGGCTTAATCCACTAAAATAAATCGATAGTTTCATCAAAACAAGCAAACTATGCATCAAAAACAGAATCTTCCTAAAACAGAACAGTCTGTAATAATATGAATATTCACCATACTTATGTTACTTTATAAATTCTACCAAAATTAGGAAAAATAAACAATTTGTATAGAAAGACAGTGTAAAAAGAATCAGAACCATTTGACTTTCCAGTAAAAAATGTAAAATCACGCACTACAGCCAAAGTTTCTGTCCTGCACCGTACAAACCAACAAGCATTGTAAACATCCTAAAGGCAAACCTTGACACACTATTTTTATTCCTAAACTTTATAAAAGCACACAACAGAAATAAATGACTCTCTAAAACTTCCGGGTTGTCTCCCTGGCAGCTCTTTCTTTAAAGCCATTAAGCTAGGCATATAGTGCTCAAGTAGTGGATCCACCCGGATCCCAAGGTATATCAGAGCCAATTTTAATTAGCAATGATTTGGCATTTAGTAGTGAGCACAAAGCAACATATATCAAGCAATGACAAAGTGTAACTCTCTTCCTATGCATTAGCATGTCATAAAAGAACAATTCATGCACACATAGTAAAGGCCAATGCATAGTATAAACAGTTTCTTGCAATTTTATCATGTTGGAAACATAGAGAGGTGGAGATATAGTTCCTCTCTCATAATAATTGCAAGTAGGAGCAGCAAGCACATGCATATTATATTCATCAAAATCATCATGTGCAACGGTAAAATGCAACCCATCAACATAATCCTTAATAATAGCAAACTTCTCCGATATGGTGTAGTTTGGAGAATTTAAAAAGATAATAGGACTATCATGTGTGGGTGAAATAGCAACAATTTCATGTTTAAGATAAGGAACTATAGCAATTCCATCTCCATAAGCATAATTCATATTGGCATCTTGGCCACAAGCATAGCAAGCATCATCAAAAAGGGATATTTCAAGAGAATCAACGGGATCATAACAATAATCATAGCAATCATCCTTCGGTAAGCACGAAGCGAAATTAAACAATGTATGAGTTGAAGAGTTACTCTCATTATAAGGTGGGCACGGGTAGCTAATCTGCTCTTCCTCCTTTTGTTCTTCGCTCTCCTCATCATCTTTTTCATCCAATGAGCTCACAGTTTCATCAATTTCGTCTTCCATAGATTCCTGCAAAATATTAGTCTCTTCTTGGACAACGGAGACTTTCTCAATAAGCGCATCAATATAGGAATTATATTCATAATTATCATAGCAATATTTCAATATAGCAAAATTTTCAGGCCTATAAACATCATCATCAAAAGCTTCATACTTTTCAAACAAAGATTCAATTTCATAAGCACCCTTAAAAGCCACAAATTCTTCTATTTGTTCCACATCATAGTAATCATATATATCTCTAGCATAAGAAGCTAAGGTTTCATTATAATTAAATTTGCATGAAAAGGGAAGGCGTGGAGCCTTCATCCTAGAGCAACAAGTATAATCATAACTCAAGCATACTTGCCGAGCATACCACTTCAACATATAAATTTGATCCCATAACAGTTTCCCTTTTTGAGTCAAGCGATAATCCCTAAAGTATTCACGTTGATCCAATGTGTCTTCCATTACCAAATTGAATGGGGTTTTCTCAGGATTATCAAAGTAGTACATAATATCTGTCACATAACGAGCATTGAGGGTTTTAGGAGGTTCCCCATCTCCATGAGTAGCAAGTAAACCTAATTTTTTTGGTATTTCGTGTTCCATATCCATAACTAAAGATAGAGAACAACTAAGAACAGCAAATAAAAAGTACTTAGTGATAAAGCAAACAAGCACACACGAGAATATTCACCCCACTCTATGACTCCTCGGCAACGGCGCCAGAAAAAGGTCTTGATAACCCACAAGTATAGGGGTTCAATTGTAGCCTCTTTCGATAAGTAAGAGTGTCGAACCCAACGAGGAGCTAAATGTAGAACAAATATTCCCTCAAGTTCTATCGACCACCGATACACTCTACGCATGCTTAATGTTCGCTTTACCTAGAACAAGTATGAAACTAGAAGTACTTTGTAGGTGCTTTTGGATAGGTTTGCAAGATAATAAAGAGCGCGTAAATAAAAAGTAGGGGCTGTTTAAGTAAAGACACAATAAACTAAATATAGCGAGTGTGGAAAAGTGGTGGTAGGTTTTGTGAAATTGTCCCTAAGCAATTGACTATTTTACTAGACCGATAGCAAGTATTATGTGGGAGAGGCCACTGTTAGCATGTCATCCTTGACTTGGAATTCTATGCACTTATGCTTGGAACTAATAGCAAGCGTCCGCAACTACTAACGTTCACTAAGGTAAAACCCAACCATAGCATTAAGATATATTGGTCCCCCTTCAATCCCGTATGAATCAATTTCTATGCTAGGCTGAAGCTTCTGTCACCCTTGCCCTCCAATCACTACAAAAAAATAAACTTCCGTGATGATACGTGTTTGTCACAGTAGGTCGCGTTTTTTGTCATGCATGTACATCCATGACAAATTTATGATAGAATCAAGATAGTCATACTTGTGCTGTCGTAGAAGTGTTCCATGACATTACCAAAATTATCATCACGGAAGTGTCCACATCCATGACGATAAATCGTGCGTCACAGAAGTGCTTTCGTCAAGGGTGACCGACACGTGGGATCCACCGTAACGGAATGCCGTTAAGCTATCGGGTCGGATTTTGGATCCGGTAACCCGTTAATGATACGACCAATGGGAAATTTCCACGTGTAAAATTCTGATTGGTGAAGGGAACAAATTGTCACTCGTCGATGGGCGGATATGTCGCTTTGTCCATTGGAGGAGACATGCCTATGATACGTCGACACGTGGTTGGGCCAAACAGAGGCCCATATAGGTTAAAAAGGCCGCCCACCAAAGGCCCGTAGTACTTAATCAGGTACTAGTGGGCCAGCCCAATAACGGCCTGCTTAATAAAGGCCCATTTACGGCCCGAAGCCAGATCTGGCTCGTTAATTGTTCGCCCAATATTTGGGCCCATTTACGGCTCGAAGCCAGATCTGGCCCGTTAATTGTTCGCCCAATATTTGGGCCCATTTGCTGCCTGAAGCCAGATCTGGCCCGTTAATTGTTCGCTGAATATTTGGGCCCAACTACAGCCCAGTGACTTTCGGCCTATTAGAGGCCTGATGTAGACATGGGCCCATTTCAGCCCGGTGTGACTTTTGGCCTGGGAGTGGCCCGTGCTGCCCATGGGCCATATATGGTCCGACGGGACATCGGGGCCACTAACGTCCCGTGCTAAAGGTGGCAACAGTTAAGCCCAACGTGACTTTGGGCCTGTTAAAGGCCTGTCGCATAATTCGGCCCGTTGATGCCTGTACTACGCTTTTGGCGTCTTAAAGGCCCATGATATCAGTGGGCCAATTAAGGCCCGAGATATGTTTCGGCCTAGAAACGGCCCGTGAGCTAACTGGGCCCAAAACGGCCTTTCTACATTTCGCTCTTTGAAGGCCGTCGGCGACTAGTGAAAATTGAGGCCCAACATGCATTTTGGCCTGCTAAAGGCCCGTGGTTTCATCTTGGCCGTAATAGGCCAATACAATATTCATCCTGTTAATGGCCCAACGCTACCTGGGGCAAACTAAGCGCTAGGTCGACAAAAGGCCCAACTAAAATATAGGCTGATGTAAGGTTGGGCCTGGTGCAATGTGTGAAGGCCCCAATCATTCGGGCCCAAGAAAGACGCAGGCCGGCCCAATTGTGGCCCGCTAAAAACATGGCCCGTCTGAGTCGAATGTTTCGGTCCGGTCAACTACATCTGATTTTTTTTTCAGATACGAATGATGGCAGTAACAAGTAGGAATTAAGAACAAACCTGCTCTATACAATAAAGAAATTACGGCATAGTAACTAAGAATAAACCTACACTATAAAATTAAGGATTTTAAGGTATATTACATCCACTGGGCATCGAAGTTCGCCACCAGTGATCATAAAGCGCAACGAAGAAGCAGACATTACAAAATCGGGCACCATTGCGGTGTAACAAAATAATATCGAACCGAGACCACTTCCAAGACAGTTCAAGAAAGGTTAGCCTTATGGGGCTAACTGCATGAGAAGCCGAAAGCAAGGCTGTGAGACCGGCCTAGCATGTTGGTCATAGCTTCCAGGTGTAGATGTTTAGCGATGAGGTTCTCGTTGGTGTTCTCTGCAATCTTTCTTAGAGATAGGGCTTCAAGTTGAAGTTGAGTTGTAGAATGCCTTTCTGCTAGAACTTGGGACTGAAGAAGTCGAACTGATTCAGACAACGAATTCTGTGAGCTTGTCTGACTGTTAGTCTCAAGTAACTTGAACACTGCATCAAGACAAGACTTTGGGGTTGTCTCGCTATCTTCAAGATGTTTTGCCTTCTTTCCTGCAATATATGTTGGGTTTGTCTCATAGCCTTCAAAGAGACTTGTGCATGCCATCGTGCATATCACCCTGAAACAAAGTAGAGAGATGACAGGTTTGCACGTGTATAAACAAAGATGTTAACTCTTCTGTCAATTCTATCCAATTTCAAATAAGAAAATAAAGAGTAAGTTCAAAATATCAATAGCATAATTTGGCATTGTTCATAACGCGGGGAGCTTCACCACACTACTGGGTTACCATGTCAACATAACAAGCATAGATGAAGGGCAAAGAAAATCATTGTATCTATTTTGGATAATGTGCATGGCATGTTTCATATCATCAGCCACATCAGTAAGATAAAACAGGAGATGACAAGGTTCAAACGTGGGCTGCTTCACCTCACACTGGATTATAGATCCACAAAAACAAGCATACATATAGGGAGTATTAAGTAATGTGCATGGTATGAATAAGGAATTTGGTTTTACAAGTAAAACTTAGAACTTACGGTTCTTACGAACATGCATTTTGGTAGAAACAACAAACTAAACAACAAAGAAACGATAGGGAGTATGAGAAAAATAAACATCGCTTGAGGATAAAGGCTTTAGAAGGACTGACTTACATTAACAAGCTAACACCGGCTTTATAATGCCCTTCTCCATGTCAAGGGAAGGATAACTCAAGAATTTCGGCACGTAATGTTCTTCATAAGCATTGCCTGTACTCTACATTTTGTAGAGAGTAATTATTGATATGATAATACTGGAAGGGATAGAGGATAATGAAGATTAGATGCAGATTGATGCTACATAATCAACTACCAATCCCTGGAAGTAGGTGTTAATGTAAGTACAATGATAGACCATGTTCAGTCCTTACAAGAGGACTGCAGAGCTAAACCTCTTCAAAAGCATTGGGTTGATTCTAAATTTATGTAAGAGTCCATACAGATCTTATAATGTCCACCAAATGGACAATTACGAGGCTAACATGTGCAGTGATGCTACATAATCAAACAGCTATGAAAGTAAGTATGGTCATACAGGGCAAGACGTACTCACAAGAGCAATGCAGTGTGCAGTATAGTTGTGAGATTCTGTGGTCCCTTGAGAACGGATGTTCTTCTGCTAATAGTTTTCTTACAAGTGAGACATTAAGGCAAATGCAGAAATGTAGTTCAAATTGTGATGTGATATCATAGACAGTACCTTACGCTGCAGCTGAAACCAATGTGTAACAAGATTATTCCGATGTGGTCGGATAAATGTAGCACCGGAGACTTTACAGAAATTTCGTTCAGAGGCTTGCCACCGAAGTGCGCTTGCCTCAGGTAGGAATGATACTTCATCAACGAGTGCTTGAAAAGCGCAACCAACCCTTGCTCGTCATCACAATCCAGTTTGCTCCTCGCCTATTTAAAAGAATGAAATCTTGTGTCTTCTGTCACAGAAACATATGCAAGAATGACCATGAATAACATTAGTACATTACTTACGCCAGAAAGTTGCGGAGGAAGACTGAAATTGTACTGTGTTCATGTATAATCTTTCCATGAAGGAAAGATGCGCACAAAGTTCTGACAACAACACAAGCTTCGTCTTCTAAACTGGGAAGAAATGGAACAGGGTCCTATTTGCTGCAATTGGGGCTCTCTCTTTCGAAAAAGGGATTTGGCAACCGGATTTGGTGTACTCTTTCTTTGGAATGGGGTTTTGCGTCAGAGAGTCGGTGCTATGTCAAGGCATAATCATACTGCTTTGGTCATAGCTTGGGGTCTCACGAGTTGGGGCATCGAAATGACCAAAGTGTAGTAGGGCTAGAGTCTGCTAGAGTTGGGGTATTTTGTGGGTCAGTGATATTGCAACTACACCTAATGGTCTATTTGATTTATCGGTGCCACTACCTTTTTCAAATACTTTGCTTGTGCTCCTCCACGATCGCCAATCGCCCTCTTCCTTTTGAACGCCTAATACACAAGAACAACATTTGAATGGATAAATATGGTATGATGGCGGATGGAATATGTACTTTGAAAATGGATAGGCAGGGTGTATTCACATACACGATGTGTAAACTAAGCTAATGGCAGTTCAACAAAGTAGAAGCAATGCAAAGCATCGATGCAAGATATGTGCGGCAAAGGTAACCTTGGAAAGTTAGAGAAAGTACCTTGATGGGTGAATAAGATAGGGCATCTTCCTCCGACTCCTCCACTAGGGAGCTACATTGACTTATGTCTCCCTCTAGCTCGTAATCACTGTTAGGATCATATTACGAGCATGAATCAGAGGTGGAGAGCATTTGCATTGCATTGCATCCGCACTTGATTTCAATCCCTTAATGCCAAGTTTGATGACCATGGCATTGTTCTCGCTTTATTCTTGTCATGCACGCAAGCTCATAATCATTATGATGTTGTTACGAATCGACATTCATGAAAACATAAAAAGTAGTCGATTATCTATGGAATGCATTATGGATTCAACTCGGAGAGTGTCTCCCTATAAACCCCTGCATATGCAAAGTTCACCTCCCCAACCGTGCCGACTGCACCACACACGTAAATACAAACCCCTTATGTCTCTATAACAGTGTGCACACATTTCAAAACTGAAGTAGGAACATTAGAATCATATGAAATTAGATTTGAACAAATAAACTAAGCAATTATGAGTGGCGTAATGTTTAGCTTCAAGGGTGGAGTGTTGGTAGTGCGACACAAAGCAAGTAGGCAGATTGTATTCCATGTAAAAGATCGAAACCTATGTAAAAGCTGGAAATGACACTTTCTTTCTATACAATGCAGTGTTAGTTAACCACACATGATGGAAGAGATCACATAGACAAATACTATTCACTCATGTCTACGGTTCCAAGTATTTAGAAACAGGGTGGTCCACCCTAAAAGAATATTGACAACAAATATGACAAGGCAAGCATAGATGTAGTGAATCAATCATTTACTTGTGAGCTTATTAGGACAAGTATGCATAATTGTAAATCGCTATGAAGAGACCGTCCAAAATCTTAATGAAGAAGTTTGTCTAGCACTTATTGTTTGCAACTAATCGACGTGAATAATTGGATATGATATCGAATGAGTAAGAAAGACAAGTAAAATTGTCAACAAACCTGGCTTGCAGTAGTAATCTGGGTCGATGTCACTACGACCAACAATCCAAAATGACTAGTTTCTATTCCGAGGGCCGGAATTTTGAAAACCCTGTGAACTTTAGAGGTACTAAAGATTACCGAAATACATCTCGAACCATTAAATGTAGGTAGCATCGAGCACACAACAAACCCTAATGACAGTCCCGCCTAATGAGTAATGAATCAATTAGAAAATGGGTGATGAGGAGTGGTCTGAAAGTGTTGAGGACGTAACTCAAGATAAATCGGGTTGGCTTGGTGGGTCTTTGCCGCACGCTGAGCCCTCGAACGGATCGGGAAGGTAGGCACGGCGGCGCGCCTTGGCAGCCGGTGATCTTTGGGCGGCGGCTCGGCCTCCTGTTAGTCCTGGCGTCTCCTCCTAGAGTCATGCCGTCCGGGACTGACAAGTCGCCAATGAGGCAAAGCTCTGGGGCGCAGTAGAGATCGGAAGGCCTTGGCAGAACGTAGAGGAATCGGGGCCTGGGATGACCCAAAATCTCGTGGTGGGCCGCCCACCGTAGGCACCTCAGAGATACACACCCGAGCGGCGAACATGCATTTTCGAAACTAATTTAGGAACATTTAGCTGACCAATTAAACAACTCTGTTTTAATAATATCATATTCGTATTTGAACAACTAAGCTTGTTTAGCTTGATGGCTGGAGCAGTGTTATTATGACAATCTGGTCAGTCTCAGCTTGCTTCGTTTTGAAATCCACCAAATATTTAATGGTTGTCTTGAGTACTGCTTGTGATTGTGCTGTTTGCTTCCTCAACATGTCAACTTCATCTCTAAGTGCGTATGTAATCTCTTTCTACCACTAGTTTAGCATCTAGAGCATCAGTAGTTGGCAATTCATAATGCACGATTGGGCCGGTGCCAATGTTGTGGGACGATGCAACGTCCATGGGGACCTTGCTCTTTGATCTTGGGCTAACCTATTTTGCCATTAAAGTTCCGATTAGATTCAGAAAAGTTGAAGTTAGCAAAACATCTCAACTAGGAGTTATAGCAAAGAAACCGCTTAAACAAACAAGGAATTAAAGAGTTTCAATTGGATGCTGAAAAGTAGTTATTAACATCATTGTAACCTGCTGTTGCAGCAGCAATGCAGTTAAACAAATACTACACCACAACACCTGATTAGGGGCAATTAACTGTCGGGAGAAATACCTTATCAAGGGCAGAAAATCTGCCGGGGATCGTGCTGCTGCCGGTAAAAATACTTAACGTCATTGCAACTGCCGGTAGAAGTGGCACAACCAGGGCACGTGCACTGCCAGCAATTAGTTCTTGGGTCACATAATCTGCCGGCACAACTAAGGCCAGGCATCTTATCTGCCGGCTCCTGTTTCTGGGCCCACACCAAAATATTGGCCTAGACGCGCGCTTGCGCGGGAGGAGGAGCGCGCGAGAGGCCGAAATTTAGATCTCCGAAAGAATAAATCATCCCAAATTTACCTTCAGACCTTATCTTATCCCCAAGTCCTCCTCGACCACCGTCCGCGCTGCCCCCAACCTAGGTCCTCGCCTGAACCATGGCCGTCGCGGAGGCTGACCACCACTCGTCGCCGCCGGTGCTAGCTTCCTCCCCAACCAACACCCCCCACGCCCGTCCCGCCAACCACCCTTCCCTGGGCGCCCCCAAGCAGCGTCGCCTCCGCACTCAGTTCCGTTCTCCCGCGACCTAGATCTACTACCGTCCTCCACCAGCCGGCTTCTCTTCCTCGAGCAGTCGCTTCAACCTCCAGGAGCTCCTCTCCTCCGGCAGCAACTTCTCCACGAGGATCCTCTACACGCCAAGGTAAGCAATCCTTTTCTGAACTTGTGTTGTGGACACTGGAACTAGATTGCAGGAATGACACCCATCACAACAGCACTCGCAGCATGGTTAGAATGCCAATGGATAAAATTACGCAGTTGTAATTACGTTATGTAGTTGTTATGGCTGGCACTACCATTGCTTTTAGTTAGTACTTAAAAATGCGTTGTTTAGATGTTGTCTGTTCTAATCTGTAGACATCTGAATCTTGCACTTGATGTGAAGATATTAAGGAAATTATTTTCTGTAGAGTAGAGATGTAGGAAAGTACTGTAGTTCAGTTAGAAGTAGAGATTTTTGAGAAGAAACTGAATCAACTCTAGATTTTTCTCTCTGAAACTTTGAAACATGCCTTGCTACCTGATGGTTATCCAAGGATCCATGTAGCTTGTATGATTTGCTTTAACATGGTTATAACATTGATTTAGTTCTTCAATTTGTATGTTATATGTCATGTAATTGGTCCTCCTATCCTTTGAGCAGCATGCCTCCTATTCGTCCTCTGTGCCAAGCAGTGCCATTTCGAGTACATCATCTCCCCTGGATAGCGCCTCATCTATGTCCTCGCCCCTCCCCTGGCACCACTTCCTCTACTTCTCAACTGATGATGAGATTTATTTCCTATTTCTCTCATTCAGCCCTTAGTAATCTTGTAATGGGCACTGATATGGTGTTGAAAATTTCCTGAAATGGCATGATTTAGTTCACTATTCAGTTCACTGATGTGCTCTTTGCTATACTACCTCTTAATGCCTTCCCCTAATCACAGAGCCCGTAATTAGTACATATCAGGAATATGTTGTCTGTACACATAAATTTCTACTCTTGTACTGTTTGCATCTTTTTATTGTATGTTTTCCTGATCTACTTGAAGTGGAATTGAAGTCCTATTCTGCTTTACTGTTAAATCTCATCTATGTACCAGAAGACCATATATGGTTTAGTTTCTTAGATCCATTAACTTCACTTTTCATGTGGAAACAATTTTGCACATCAAAACTATGATGCAACCTCTTCTGATGTAAGATACTCTTAAGCTTATGATTGCTGTCCGCGCTGTTGTATATTTAAAAACAAGATTCATATATGATACTTTTTAATTTGTTATACTACACATAATATCCCAGTTATTGAATTACACCATCAAAAGTATACTTTGTGCTCATTTCTTACTATATTTTACGCTTATGAGAACAGTTTATTTTCATATTTTTTTGGATGTTTTCACTAGGGAGGCACTTCATTGTGTTGTTAAGTGATCAAACTAGCCATTTGTTTTTACTCCCTCCGTCCCAAAATTCTTGTCTTAGATTCGTCTAGATAAGGATGTGGTAAGAAACAATATCAATGTTGTAATCTTTGTCTACTTCTGGTACATATTTTATAGAAACAACTGGAAACTATAATCAGGATCACGTATACTTGCTTTCCAGTTATCATTTGAGCTTTGACCTAAGTCAGCAGAATTCTTTTTTGTAACATGGTTCTCATCTCTGCACACATGTTTTCCTTTTATGTTAATATTTTTTTAAACAAAATACATGGATTGACATATGATTTGTTAGCCTTGTTGTTTTTTGTAACATGGTTCTCATCTCTGCAATAAGATTGTTGTTTTGTTGCTGATAATTTGGAGGTTTTGGGTGCTTGTTGTTTAGATTCTGCGTCAAGGACTCAAGGTTTGGTATTAGTGCTTATCTGTGTGGCATAGTTTGTGATGTTTTGAGGGTACCCCGAATCTTAGACATGTGGTTGAGTATTATCAGTCTCTAGTAATGGAAATGGGGAGATATGCTCCTAAATCTTAAAAATGGAAGAACATGGGTCATGATGCTAGCTGAGTATCGTGCTCTTTTCTCCTAGATGTAATTCTTGCAAACTGTTCTCTAATTTTCACTTGGTGTTTTCACTGAAATAATCTTTTTGGGTTGTTTTTCCTGTGATCAGTGTGCATCTTATTTGTCCTCTCTGCCAAGCAGCGTCTACAACGCCATCTCCCCCAGGTAGTGCATCATCTCCCCCAGGTAGTGCATCATCATCGCCTCTACTTCCTCATCCGAGCAGCACTGCCTACGTCATCTGCCTCGTCGCTCGAGCAACACTAGCTCCTCTACTTCTAGACAGACGGTGAGATTTCTTTGCTACCAATGCCATTTAGCCCTTAGTAATCTAGTAAGGGGCTCTCATATGGTGTTGAAATTTTGCAGTTAGTTCTAATTTAGTAACCTAAAATATCTTACATTTATTTACAGAGGGAGTAGTTTTCAATTGTGTGGTTCTTTTCAGCTGTTTATTTGTGTTTTGTATGTCTGATATTTGGATAGAACAAGTGCAGTTTTTTGATATGGATAGTGATATTCCTACTGCTATTTTGGTTTTTGCATCCCCAAAAAGGTCACATGAACTTAATTAGTTTATCAGTTAATGTTACTGACTTGAATTGTTGCTGAATGTGTTAGGTATTAATTCGTGCTTCTTTTACTAAATAGAAGAGAAAAAATGTTGCAACAAAATGGATCTGATATTCTGATTCCCCAAGTAAACATATTTTTTAAACCACATTCTTAGTTGTGTGTTAGGACAATATGGTGACCACTTATGGTAATTTTGCATGTGGGTGCATAGTACATTCTTAATATATGTGCGTACAACTCAAACTGGACATTTGTATCGTACATCTAGTACCCTTTAAGTTCTTTATGCTGTAAATTCTTATGTTATAGTTTGAAATGCAAATATAAATATTATTGCAATTGTGGTCTGATTCACAACACCTGTACACAGGAACCTGCACCATTTTAGTCCATGTTAGTAAACAACAAAGTTGAAATGGTAATACATCGGAGAAATGAAATAGCCTACCTGAAGGTTTCCCCATAACCATTTTGATTTGTACAAGTGGTGATTTAATCTTTCATTTGGCAGATATTGTGACTTCACTCAGGAGAGGGGATCTCATATTCCTTAAGCAAGCCCTTGATAGACATGAAGACCCGTAACTTCACATATTTGTGTGCTGAAAAATTTCAACCCTCTGATGCAACTGATTGCTCCCTACTTATTTGTACGGGGACACTGATTGCTTATTTCTCTTGCAGGGTTATAAAATGTGGTGTCTACCTTGTTGGACAAACTTGAACTCTGGGTCTACGAGAGATTAGTGAAGAAAATGTGAGTCTAAACTTGAAGGTGTCCTTGTCACAATTTTACAGAATGAACCAATCCTTTTCACTTTGCTTTATTTTGCAGCCATATCATCGAGAGGGAGAAGGAATCATCTAAGGCGCATCAAATCGAGTTAGAGGTCTCTGCATCCATTTTAGAAGTTTTGCCAAAGGTGACCACGGCAAACTTTTTATCCTGATACAAGCACATTATTTGAATGAGATGGCGTCTATTGTTGGTGGCTTATCCTGATACACTAGTTGATGGAGGTTTGGATAATCTACAAGCCGTTGAAGGTTTGCAAGACCTACAATTAAGTTGGTGGATTGGTAATGTAATGCGCCTTGTTTGTTGAACCTGGAAACATTGACAAATTCTGTTTGTTTTGGCACATAGCCATGTATGCTCGTTTTTAGTGTGTGACACATCTAGAAACATATGTACTTTTCCCTTTGTGGCACTAATTCATTTTGGTTGCGTGGCACATCTAGAAACATATATGTACTTCTCCTTTTGTGCCACAACCTGCTTATACGTTTATCGAATGAAGTTCAAGGGTTTCGATGAGGCCTATATGTTACTTTGAAGTGTATGTATAAATTATGTGGTGTGACCTGATTGGCTAAATATAAATGGATTTACATTAGGGACGGCTACAATAGTTTGCTAGTGAAATCAAAGTGCTCGCATAATAACTGCCGGGTAAAGATGCTATTGCAGGCAGTTGAACTACCGGCAATTGCAGTTTCATGTGCCCTGACCAATCTGCCGGGAGAAAATGCACTGCCGGCACATACATGGGTTGGGGCAGAGAAACTGCCGGGAGAAGTTTATCTGCTGGGATAAGTAATCCCCGGTAGCCGTTCTTGTGGCAGTTGTATCTGCCGGGAGAAACAGTGTCCCGGCAGTTTATCTGCCCTTATAACTGCCTTCTCCTGGCAGTTTTTTTTGTCCTTATATTAGTGTTGTGGTGTAGTGAAACAAGTAGATATTTAAGTTAAGGCAAACAGGTAATTCTTAACAGTAAGTATCAAACACATAGATAGGCGCAGTCTACAATATGATTAACTGTAATTAGTAGCAAACTAAATTAAGCCAAGCAACGTAATTGAACAATTTTGCAATAAGTGGCTAACTAAAATTCTGAGAAGCAGGTAACTGAACTTATGCTAGTTCTTTGTACAGGCACAATGCAACTTCTTTTTCGCTTACAAGGTTGTACGAAGTAGTCCATGGCATCAATTGCTTGGATACGCAGTCCCAATACTTCTTTCTTCCCACACTACATGGGTAAGTCGAATGGTTAATCTGGTAAGATGGTGCATCCTTGATATGTTATATGAGGACGTGTAGTCAGACTAGTTGTAGCCAAACACATCACACTGGCTTTTACTGTATATTTCATGCGATTACTTTTGGCATATCGAGAACCAAGCAATCTACAATAGGATGAAAAGACTGGCATCCTTCACATTATTGGCGAACTCAGTTCATAGAACCAAGCAATTCAACCATTCTGTGGGTAAAACAAAAGCGCCACTGGAATATTTTTCACCATCCAATCATACACGCAAAGGGGCGACGCCACCATAGGGGCTGGTATGGGCGGCCGCCTCGGTGGTCGGAAAGTGTGCACCTAGTTTGAGTCGTCCGGGTTGGCCCATGCTAGTTTTGTTCGTCCCCAACGCACGAAAGCGTGCAATGTAAAAATGAAGAAAAATGTTTCAATTTGGATGGGCCAATAACATAAGTGCAAGGCAGGCCCTATAGCAGGATCGCGGCCCAAACGAGCGCCTCCCATATCGATCGGCAGGAAAAATCCCAATTCATTCGCTCCGACCTCGATCTGGTTCGCTCCTAACTTAGCCGCCGCAGACAGGTAACACAGCACTTCCTCGCGCCCTCGTTGGAGGCGGTCGCCGCTTCAAGCGCCACAGGTGTAGCCTGCGTGGGGACGTGGCGGCAAGACGGGCATGGCATCGAGCTTGCGCAAAGCAGACGATCCACGACTTGCAAGAGTAGCATGCAACGAAAGGTGTACATCACATCCCTGATTATATCTAATTCAACTCTTGAGTTTACGGCCAATAGTTAAACCTAACGGTGTTGTAAAACTGCTTGTATGTAGGGAATCTATGAGAAAATGAAACCAATTTCTACTTATTTTATAACTCCCCAATAAATGCTGAATCGACCGAATCGATGTATCTAATCAAGTTTCCGGTGCAAACATACAAGCTCATGTTGTTCTTGAGCCTGAAGTGTCTAATGAACAAACTGCTAATGAAGGATTTGATGCAAACATTTTACATGCTCCTGGTGATGAACATATAGTGTCTAATGAGGGATCTAATGCAAGCATTTTGCAAGCTCATTGAAGGATTTAGTGTCTAATGATGACCAGGCATTGATGACAAGCAAATTATAGTGCATTTTCATAGCTTGAGGAAATGTCGAGGCCATCTACCAGAAGGTCCCAGTATCATGACAACATAGCATAAATACTTTTCTAATCTATTGTTTGAAACTATTGGCATACTTGTGCATGATAGATATATCGATATGCAGTTTGCGCACTGGTTATACGTGCAATTACACTTCAATATTTTCAGCCAGAGAACGAATAATTCAAGCGGTCTGCACCATGTTTATAGTCCTTGTACACCATGTTGCATTTTGTGTTTTTTGGTGCTTGCATCATTTAGTGTTTATAATCTGAACTACTTTGGATCATTAGTTGGTTTTCAAAGTGCATGTAGCTTCACATTTCTGAAGTTATGTTGATTTCCGGAGTGCAAGTGCCTTCGTATTTTTTAAGTTAAATATTCGCCCCTGGTAACTTGAATTCGTGGATCAGCCACTGCACACAAATCATACACGAATGCCAGTACGAATTAAACAAAATGCAGGGACTTATGCTAACTTATTGTACAGGCTCAATGCAGCTCTGCTTGCTCTTGGGATGTTCCATGTACAAGTCCATGTTACCACTTGCTTGGATGTGCAGACCTTGTGCTCCTTGCATCCCCCTCTGCATTTTTGACACGACGAATGGTTGATCAAATAAAAGGAATCGACCTTGATGTTCTACCGGAGGACAGATACTTACAAGGTTATACTGGTGTGCAGGATGTGTACCAGATCCCGTAGCGCCGTCATGCTTCACTAAAAAATAGATTTGCTTGTTTCAGATGATATCTCCAAAAGAAATAAGAGTTAAAGTCAGAGTTGCATAGGCGTGTAAGCTAAGAGAGCAGTGAAAGGATACCCAAACATCATCAGAACAGTGCACAAGGGAGTGATGTGTGGATACTTAGTTCAGGCCGGCGTTTGGGCATGCTCGCCTAGCTAGAGTGCGGGTCACTTCAGAGCCGTTGAGGGTGATCTTATTTGGCGTTGGCTGGCAGCGCGGATGCAGATCTTGAGTGGCAGCTGGCGCTTCGATCTGCGTGGGCAGACCGTTGGTGAAGCCCCAACGGCCTCGGGGCGGAGGTGCGACGATGTGCTCGGTGAAGTAGCCTCTGGCCGGGGAGGCAGCGTCGGTGAAGCGCACCTGATGCGGTGGAACTCGGTGTCTGTGAGGCACGTCGGTTGTGGTGGCCTACGTTGTCGGTGGACCACCCGGTGCGGTGGACGAGGGCGTAGATGAGGTAGCTCCGGTGCGGTGGTGAAGCGCAACCGTCGTCTTCGTCGTCGTCCGGCACAGAAGTGGGGAACGGTGGGGAAAGAGACGAGACGAGGGGCGATTCGAGGGTTGGCGGTGAATTAAGGATTTGAGCAATCTGGGCACGGAAGGGGACGGTGGAGAAGAGAGATTTTGCAGGGTTGGAATTGGGGCCGCCAGATATTTCAATCCAAAACATGGAAGCGCAAACTTATATTGTCGTCGTCCTTTTTTTGGGGGGGGGGAGGGGGGTGGGTGGCTGGGTGCTACGCGTCCGTCCGACACTCGCGACCACCCCGACAGGACTATGCTTCGGTGCCTTAAGGCACCTGCCTTTGTGTCCATGACATGTGGGCCCAACAGGTTGCTGGCCCACATGTCAGTCACCCAAAGGCAGTTGCCTTCAAGGCACCGAAGCAGCGTCCACCCCTACACGACCCTGGTCTGCCTGGTGCGCCATCCATAGAACTCACGCTTATCTTGCGCATTTTAGAGTATCCACTTTCACTTGTCTATGGACTATTATAGGCAACCCAGAAGTCCTTTACCACGGACACGGCTATTCGAATAGATGATGTTGACCCTGCAGGGGTGTACTTCTTCATACATGTTTGCACCACTTAGCGTCTGCACACGACATGTGCTCGGCATACTTCAAGCGAAAGTCAATGTGGGTGTAGACCACGACCTACCTAAACACTCAAGTCTCTAGTCCAGGTTTATCGCATATTGAGGTTCCATCCGCAGGGAGTCCGGCCGAAGTTTCCACATACGGCCCCGAACGATGTGTGCAGGTTCCCGAGACACCAAGCAGGCGCCGGTACACCGTGCCATGTGCCTACCGCATCATAGCCCACCCTCCCACAAGATCACAAGACGGCCTCCAGCATACTACAAACACCAGAAACTACTTGCAACTCCTGGACAGAGGACAAGGGTGATTAAGAAGTCGAGCGGGGTCATATTTTTGGGCCTGAGACAACCCACCATATACTCCTACATGGCCTCTCACTGCTACTGAGGGAGTCCTGGACTAGGGGTTGTCCGGATAGCCGAACTATCATCACGGCCGGACTCCAAGACTATGAAGATACAAGATTGAAGACTTCGTCCCGTGTCCGAATGGGACTTTCCTTGGCGTGGAAGGCAAGCTTGGCGTCTGAGATATGTAGATCTCCTACCATTGTAATCGACTCATGTAACCCTAACCTATCCGGTGTCTATATAAACCGGAGGGTTTTAGTCCGTAGGATGAACAACAATCATACCATAGGCTAGCTTCTAGGGTTTAGCATCCTTGATCTCGTGGTAGATCAACTCTTGTACTACCCATATCATCAATATTAATCAAGCAGGAGTAGGGTATTACCTCCATCGAGAGGGCTCGAACCTGGGTAAAAACATCCTGTCCCTTGTCTCCTGTTACCATCCGCCTAGACGCACAGTTCGGGACCCCCTACCGGAGATCCGCTGGTTTTGACACCGACATTGGTGCTTTCATTGAGAGTTCCTCTGTGTCGTCGCCGATAGGCCCGATGGCTCGTTCGATCATCAACAACGACGCGGTCCAGGGTGAGACTTTTCTCCCCGGACAGATCTTAAATTCGGCGGCTTTACCTTCTGGCCAATTAAGCAGCCATCCGGAGCAGATCGAAGCTACGCCCACAGCCATCGAGTTAGATTTGGAAGTTTGAACTATCTGGCCGCCTTGTCTCGATGGGCATGATCTAGCTCTGCAGCCGGTAACAGTGCCACGGAGGCTGCACCAAGATCCGCTCCGACCCTTAATCCGGGCCGGATTCCTCGATCGAGGGCGAGTGGTTGGACACCGCCTCGGGGCTACGATCTCTCTGGCGATTGAGCGGACTCCATCCCCTGTCGCTGCGAAGACCTTAACTCCGGTGCGGACTCCTCTCCGGACTCCAACCCTCCGTGTCCCTGCCAATCGAATCCGATTGGGCGCCGGTTATGGAGTTCACTGCCGCAGACATCTTTCAGCACTCGCCCTTTGGCGACATCCTGAATTCACTAAAGTCTCTCTCTTTATCCGGACAGCCCTGGACGGACTACGGACAGGAAGGTTAGGATGCGTATGACGAAGAAATTCAATGCCCACCCACCACCCACTTTGTAGCCACTGTCGATGATTTAACCGACATGCTCGACTTCGACTCCGAAGACATCGACGGTGTGGACGACGATGCCGGAGACGACCAAGACCCAGCGCCTAGAGGGCACTAGAAGGCCACCTCGTCATATGACATATACATGGTGGACATCCCAAAAGACGGGAACGGCGATGGAACAACGGAGGATGACCCCTCCAAGAAGCAACCAAAGCGCCGACGACAGCAGCGCCGCTCTAAATCCTGCCATAGCAAAAACGGTGATTCCGGTACGGGAAATAATAACACCCCGGACAGTGCCGAAGACAACCCCCTCCAGCAGGACTCAGCGCAGGAGGAGGGAGAAGCAAGTCCACACGACGGTCTGGCGAGAAAGAGAGGTCGAGGACGATAATTATGCGCCTCCCTCCGAAGATGAGGCAAGCCTCAACGACGACGAATTTGCCGTGCCTGAGGATCCCGCCGAACAGGAGCGTTTCAAATGCAGGCTTATAGCCACGGCAAGCAGCCTCAAGAAAAAGCAGCAACAACTTATAGCTGACCAAGACCTGCTAGCTGACAGATGGACTGAAGTCCGTCCAGCCGAAGAGTATGAACTCGAATGCCCCTCTAAAAGCTACCCCAAACGCAGGCCGTTGCCTCGATCAGAGGAGGAAGCACCCAAGTCACGAGCGCACGACATGGCAGACCGGCCACCCCGTGGCAGCGATGGAGAAGCCTCTCAGCCCTCCGCTCAAGCCACACCCCGACGCCGCTCAAAAAGTACAAAGGCACGGGAAAACGCGCCAGACTTGCGAGATATATTGGATAAGGCAAAACATACAAGTTCGATCTACGGATCGCGTGGGCACCCAACGACGCGGGATGATTACCGTCGCGCCGGATACAGCAAACCCGGCCGGGCTGAACCACGATGAGACAAAGCTCAAATGAGCTACGTGGTGATATAGCCCAATCTGAGGCGCCACACACCCACTATGCTTCACAGATGAAGTAATGGATCATCAAATCCACGAGGGCTTCAAACCCGTAAACATCGAATCATACGATGGTACCACAGATCCTGCGGTGCGGATCGAGGACTATCTCCTCCATATCCACATGGCCCGCGGTGATGATCTACATGCCATCAAATACCTCCCACTCAAGCTTAAAGGACCAGCTCGGCATTGGCTCAACAGCTTGCAGGCGAGAATCAATTGGTTGTTGGGAGGACACGGAAGCCGCATTCCTTGATAACTTCCAGGCACATACGTGCGACCACCGACGCCGATGACCTTAGCCACATAATTCAGCAGCCGGAAGAATCGGCGGACAATTACGGACACGGTTCCTAACAAAGAAAAAATCAAATCGTTGATCGTCCGGATGCAGAGGCCCTTGCAGCCTTCAAACATAACATCCACGACGAGTGGCTTGCCCGGCACCTAGGACAGGAAAAGCCGAAATCCATGGCAGCCCTCACAACACTCATGACCCGCTTTTGTGCGGGAGAGGACAACTGGCTAGCTCGAAGCAACAACTTGGCCAAACACCCTGATAGTTCGGATACCAAGGACAGCAATGGCAGGTCGCGTCGCAACAAGAACAAGTGCCGACAACGATGATAATGCTGAAGATCTGACGTCAATGCCGTATTCAGAGGCTCTAAACCCGGTCGTGGAAGAAGCCATTCAAAAGAAATACCAGGCCCGTCCAACTTGGACCGAATACTCGATCGCTTGTGCGGATACATGGCACCCCGGAACAGCCAATCACACCAACAGGATTGTTGGGTGTTCAAGCAAGCGAGCAAGTTAAGTGCGAACTCAATGACAAGGGCTGCATAGCGATGATGAAGAAGAGCCCCGGCCGCCGAACAATAGAGGACAGAAGGGCTTTCCCACACAAGTGCGGACGGTGAACATGATATACGCAACCCATATACCCAAAAGGGAGCGGAAGCATGCGCTAAGGGACGATATCTGTGATGGAGCCATCGCCCAGTTCAACCCATGGTCTTCTGCCCGATCACCTTCGATCGAAGGACCACCCCACTAGCATCCGTCACGGCGGTTTCACGCATTGGTTCTTGACCCAATTATCGACGGATTTCACCTCACCGAGTCCCGATGGACGGCGGTAGCAGCCCTGAACCCGATTTATCGGGATACGGTCGCCAAAATGGGCATAGACCCCTCGTGGATTAAACCTACAAAGACGACCTTTAAAGGCGTCATACCGGTATAGAGGCCAATTATGCTGAGCTCGATTACACTCGTAGTGGTCTTGGATCCCGGATAACTTCCAAAGCGAAGAGTTAATCTTTGACATAGTCCCGTTCTGCGGTGGCTATCACGCCTTTGCTTGGACGAACCGCATTTGCAAAGTTCAATGCGGTGCCGCACTACGCATACCTCAAGCTCAAGATGCCAGGCCCTCGAGGAGTAATCACGGTCAATGGAAACACCAAACGCTCTCTCCGAACGGAGGAGCACACGGCGGCCCTCGCGGCGGAGGTGCAAAGAAGCCTCTCACGACAATTCTCAAGTCCGGCCACTAAGCGTCCGGACACTGTCAAGCGCGCCCGGAGTAACCTACAACAAGACCGCCTGGCACGATTCAAGCACGCGTAGCAATCCGGCCCCAACCCCAGCCCTCGCAAAATTGCGAAGCTAGTATTACGCGTACATAATTACGCTCTGGAGATACCATGGGCATATGGGGAGGGGCACGACCACGGCATGCCAAGAATGCGGCTCGACTGCACCAGGGGCTCCCGATTGTGTCATTCTTTTTCTTTTTTCCTTTTTTTTACTTTTTCTTACTTTCAGGACTCCGTCTTCCAGAAGTCCTGTCCGGCACTAGAACCGCCGAACTCACGATGCAACAGCCAGGGAAGCAGAAAGTTACGCCGAGTGTTCAGGTGGTCTCTATTACGAGCATTATACCTGTTTTACATACCATCCCATGACTTACCCGGAGGGGGACATGTTAGATAGTCCCATCCCTTGCTTATCGCACTATTTGTATCGTTCTGCCTTAATTGCAGTACCTTTTTTAATAAACAATACATAGCTTTTGCCTATTATTGCACTCTTTTCTTTATCTATATATATGTTCATTTCATGACATGTCGCACCCGTACACTTTGGTACGGCCAATACCCCAGGGGCTTAAGTACCCCAAAATTATGGTGTGATAAGTCCGAACACTTTCACAAGTGCGACACCCCAAACTGATAGCATTATATGAATTGGCTCCGAATCATGTCTTGGGTCAATAGTTGGGTTTGCCCGGCTCCCGTGTTTTGGTACCTTACGTTCCGTTATATCGGCTAAGGTAGCACCGGAGAACCATCGCGATTGTGCCCAGCTTGAGCTGGGTCGAGCACCTCAATGGAGAAAGCTAAAACTGACCGTCATGATAGGGCGAGAGCGATCATTGTTCGAGAGGTTTTTTCGGGTCCCTAAAGACTTATGCCGCTTAGAGCGAGGAACCGGAGTTGTCCGGCCAAGGCGTGGATAGCGCCCCGAACTCGGTCTTCCGAATACTAGGGACTTCACCGAAATTTAAAATTATAGAATTCTATGGCTAAGTGAGAGTGGTCAAGCATTATAAGTCCGGTTGCCTTGTTCGTTGCGTTGAGCGCCTCCCTAGATGGACCCAAGAATGGGAACAAGAGTGCTCATGTTTATCCCGAACACCCCAGCACTCGTGGCATGGGGGCTGAAGCCAAGGACTTGCCATCTCTTAGATTTGATAAACGGCCGCACAGAAGGTAATATTTTAAATCAATAAGCGTTGCTTAGCGCATATGAACAAGTTTTCAGCGTACAGGATAACAAATGCGAGTCTATTCAAAAATTACATCTTTGGAGCACTCATCCGCTATTCGGCGGGCACCCTTGAGAGGCCCTCATAGTACATTTCGGGCGTGCGATGCTCCTTGCCCTTCGGTGGCCCGTCTGTCACAAGCTTCTCCGCATCCAGCTTGCCCCAGTGCACTTTGGCACGAGCAAGGGCCCGACGGACACCTTCAATGCAGACAGAGCGCTTGATGACTTCAATCCACGGACAGGCGTCCACCAGCCACGGCACTAAGCCGAAGTAGCTCCCAGGCATGGCTTCTGATGGCCACAGCCGCACTATAAGGCCCTTCATGGCCTGTTCGGCGACCTTGTGGAGCTCGACCAGCTGCTTCAATTTGGTCGCTCGAAACACCGGATGTCCGCCTCGCATATCGAGACCGAACACCTTGGCGCGGTAGAATGCGGCGACATCGGACACACTCTGAGGCAAATCTGCGAATGCTCCTGGAGAGCTCCGAATCCGGGTAAGTAATAGGTAATTCACCTTCACATGCTTGCTTTGCATAAAGAATGCATTACCCGCCGCTGTCTTCTTTAATGACTCAATTTCTTGGAGGGCTTTTTGGGCCTCGGCCTTAGCAGCTTTGGCACTCTCAAGAGCCGAGGCGAGCTCGGACTCTCGAGTCTTCGAGTCACGCTCCAAACTCTCATGTTTTTTCACGAGAGCTTGGAGCTCTTGCCGTACCTTAACCAGCTGCACCTCCCCCTTCTCTCGCTCGGTGCGTTTCGCATCCGCTTTGTTTTCAGCCACGGACACCGCTTCCTTCAGGGTCGCCACCTCGTTCGTGGCCCCTGCAGTACCCATGTTATTCCTGTTATTTTTTGCAACCGAAACCTTTCTATAAGGTATTTCTTTAATAAGGTACTACTTACCTTCCTTGTCCTCGAGCTGCTTCTTGTCTTGGCCGAGCTTGTACTCGGACCGCTCGAGGCTCTGCTTCAATGCATTGACCTCCGCAGTTAGTGCGGCAGAGGTCGGCAATTTGCATTCCCATATTGACATACTTATGTTAGACTCCTGCGTATATCTTTTTAGATCCTTAGTCCGCTTTTCTTTCCGAACACCGAACTAAGCATCGAGAACTCTTGTCTATGCGGTAATATTTTTACATATTCTAAACTTACCTCAAAGCACATTAGAAGGCTGATGCAGGCCATCAGCCCGCTCTTGGCGGATCGGCTATCGGATCACCGCACTCATAACAGTGCGGTGCTCCTCCTCGATGGAGGCGTTGTTAAGCGCCTCCAATGGCTATCCGGTGCCTCCGGTTGGGACGGAGGACACGGCATCTTACCTTCTTGCGAAGGACCACTTGCCGGACTCCGGAACCGGCTGAAGGTTCCGGCATGGAGTCCGGACAGGGGTCGGGCTTAGAGCCCCTGGGGTCTTGCCCCCACGCGCTGGAGTCCGGGAGGTTGCCTTGTGGCGCCTCTGTGCCACCTCCTCTTGACCAAGCCCCATGGGGCCCCTGTGGCGTCGTCCACGGCGTGAGGTGAGGAGGCGGTCGGAAGTGAAGTACTCTCCATTTACAGCGAACTCGGGGACACCTTTCGTGAAGTGGCGAACTCGCCCTTGGGCGGGCTGCATGATTGTTCGGCATTAGAGAACACTATGCGATGCTAAAAAAGCCATGGGTATCCGGACACTTACGATCTCGCCAGGGGGCTTGGCCCTTGTTGGCCAATACTCCTCATCGTTGTCGACGTTGGTGTAGAAGTGCGGAGGAAGGGTTCTTCCCTTCTTGGACCCTCCGGCCTCCCCAGTTGGGGCAGCCTTCCTTTTCCTCTCCTCCCCCGCTGAGGGAGAAGCTTCTTTTTCCTCCTCCTCGTCCTCGGAGAACATTACCTTGAGAATCGACAACACTGGCGTCGGGAGCTCCTTCGAGTTCCGTGGCCTCCTTCTTAGCCTTCTTCTCCGGCACCACATGGGGTACGGAGCGATAGCTCCGTCAATCGGGCGTCCGCTGGATCTTCCTAAGAAGGAGCCGGACGATTAATCTGTCCGGGACGTCTTCACCACCCGATCAAAGATTAGGGAGTTTTAGATCCCACATAGAGTCAAGCTATGAAAAAAGAGTCCCGTAAAGGGTAAAATAACTTACCTCGCCCGGCTTGACGCGCGAGCTGTATCTGCGATCTTTGTTAGCGGATGCGGGGCTTGATGCCCTTGAACAGCACCTTCCAGGCATCTTCATACGTAGTGTCGAAGAGCCGGCTCAAGGTTCGGTGCTGTGCCGGATCGAACTCCCACAAATTAAAGGCCCGTTGTTGGCATGGGAGAATCCGGCGGATGAGCATCACCTAGATTACATCGACAAGCCTGAGATTCTTGTCCACCAGGTTTCGGACGCATGTTTGGAGTCCGGATAGCTCATCCGAATTCCCCACGTCGGGCCGTCTCTTTCCATGACGAGAGCCGTGTGGGAAGCGAGATCTGAATTCGGGGCCGCCACCCATTTGGGGTCGCGTGGCTCGGTGATGTAGAACCACCCCGATTGCCACCCCTTTATTGTCTCCACAAAGGCTCCCTCAAGCCATAAGACTTTGGCCATCTTGCCGACCATGGCGCCTCCGCACTGCGCTTGACGGTCGCCCACTACCTTCGGCCTGACATTGAAGATCTTCAGCCATAGGCTGAAGTGGGGCTGGATGCAGAGGAAGGCCTCGGACATGACGATAAACACCGAGATGTTGAGGATGAAATTCGGGGCCAGGTCGTGGAAGTCCAGGCCGTAGTAGAACATGAGCCCCCGGACAAATGGGTGAAGTGGAAAACCTAGTCCATGGAGGAAGTGAGGGAGAAACACCACCCTCTCATGGGGCCAGGGGTTGGAATGAGCTGCCCGCGTCGGGCAGCTTTGTCTTGTGATGTCGCCGGACAAATATCCGGCCTCCCGCAGTCTTGTGATGTGCCCCTCCGTGACGGAGGAGGCCATCCACCTGCCTCCCACTCCTGACATGGTTGGAGAAGTTTGAGGTGGGATGTGCGGACTTGGGCGCCAGAGCTCGAGTGCGCGGAAATGGATGAGCAAAGGAGGAAGAAGGCGTAGGTGGATCCTTATCCCCTTATATGGACGGACGAAGCTATGCGTCCCCCACCAGCCTGGTAAAACTCGCTTATCTCCCAAGCGCCATAATCAATGGCGCGGATGGGTTACCCACGTCCGTATTGATGAGAATCCCGGAATAAGGGGGCACGATCTATGCTTTGATAAGACGTGCCAAGGAAACCGCCTCGCTAAACACGCTAAGGTGGAACGGTAAAAAACGATTCGTATAAAGGCCTGGCCGCGGTGTGATGTCACGCCGCGGAGTACGTCAACAGATCTGTGCAAAAGTCATTCTCTCTACGGTGGTATGTGGAACTTGTTTTGTAGAGCCGGACACTATCCTTGTGTTCAAAACCTTCTATGAAGTATTCGGAGGAGGAACCCGCCTTGCAATGCCGAAAACAATATGCGCGCCAGACTCGTCGTCATTGAATCCTGGTTCAGAGACTCTTGAGGAGTCTGGACTAGGGGGTGTCCGGATAGCCGAACTATCATCACGGCCGGACTCCAAGACTATGAAGATACACGATTCAAGACTACGTCCCGTGTCCGGATGGGACTTTCCTTGGCGTGGAAGGCAAGCTTGGCGATACGGATATGTAGATCTCCTACCATTGTAACCGACTCTGTGTAACCCTAACCTATCCGGTGTCTATATAAACCGGAGGGTTTTAGTCCATAGGACGAACAACAATCATACCATAGGCTAGCTTCTAGGGTTTAGCCTCCTTGATCTCGTGGTAGATCTACTCTTGTACTACCCATATCATCAATATTAATCAAGCGGGGTAGGGTATTACCTCCATCGAGAGGGCCCGAACCTGGGTAAAAACATCCTGTCCCTTGTCTCCTGTTACCATCCGCCTAGACGCACAGTTCGGGACCCCTACCCGAGATCCGCCGGTTTTGACACCGACAGCTACCTTTACCAAATCGTATTCACACACCTAGCTCACACACAGTAGAACATGTTTACACACCTCTGATTCATCCCCGATGAATCAGACCTGACTCAACTCTAAGCAGTAGCAGGCATGACAAACAAGCATGAACGAGTAGGCACAACAGGGCTCAAACAACTCCTACTCATGCTAGTGGGTTTCATCTATTTACTGTGGCAATGACAGGTCATGCAGAGGATAAAGGGGTCCAGCTACTGCATCAAGTAACACATGATTTGTTGTTGCCCTAATGCAGTAAAAGAGACCAGGAGCGAGAGAGTAGGATTGTATCAGAATGAACAAGGGGGTTTTGCTTGCCTGGCACTTCTGAAGATAGTATAGCTCTTTATCGGTGTCATCGATCTCATCGTCGGTATCACGCCTATCGAGAGGGGACAAATACCGGCAACACAAAAGGAAACACAATCAATGCAATGCACAATATGATGCATGATCATGACATGGCAATATGTTGTGGTTTTAGCTAATGCAACTAGCAGCAGGTTAAATGAAGTTGGTTTGAACCCTAGGTTCAAATTCAAACTCCATATGTGAAGGTTTTAAGTGCCATTAAAATTTTTGGCCTAAACAGCAGCCATAAGTTGATCTAACATGCATGAAAGTGGTACAGATGGATAGATTGGATTTTTCTGATCATTTTTCATATATAAATTATTTCATTTCTGAGCTACGGTTGATTTTCTATGATTTTTAGAAGTTTTGGCTATTTTCTGGAATTTCCTGAATTAAAAATAAATCCAGAAAATACATATTGCGTCAGCATGACATCATCCGGATGTCAGCAGGTCAATTGGGCACCTCCAGGTCAAACCTGACCGGTGGGGTCCACTGGTCAGTGACTGGGGCTGGTTAGTGACACTGACAGGTGGGGCTGGTCAACACACACGTCAGCGTGGTCAACACTCACATGTGGGACCGGTCAAAGTGTGACGGGGCCAGGTCAAAATGACCTGTGGGGCCCGTGGGGTTAGTTTGGTCTAAACAGGAGCGAAGCAGGGTTAATTAAGTAGTGAGTTATGGGGTTAGTTAGTGGCGTCATTAGCCACTAATGACGGTGCCACGTCAGCTCGCCAGAGTGTCGCCGGCGACGACCAAAAACGCGGCGGGGACGCACCGGGGTGGCTCGGGTTTCGCCTACAGGCGACCATTTGCGCGGCGGAGAGGCTCTACGTGACGAGGAGACTCGTCCGCGTCCAGTGGTGCTCACAGCGGCAGCTCTAGTGGCCTAAAACGACGGCAGCGGAGACTTGCGCGGCGGCCGGAGTTCAGGCGTCGAGCGAATCGGTGTTGCAAGGAATGGCAGGAGCCGCAGGTGGTCGCGGTCGACTCCTGGGAACATGCTGAGCACGGTGGCGTACTCAGTTGCGGCTCTAGGTGACGGTGGCCACGGCGGCGACATGGGCGGCGGCGTGAGCTTGAACGCAGCGGCGCTAAGCGCTAAAGGAACATCTTGCGGGCGGTGGAAAAGGACGAACGGCAGAGGAGCTCATAGAGGACTCGCAGAGAAGCCCAGTGGGGTCGGGGAAGCGTGGGAGGCGGCGAATCGACGGGCGGCGATCGTCGGGGCAGAGGACGATGATGAGCTCGATGGCAACGTTTCAGGCATCCCGTGAGCGCGTGCTTCGTCTTGGTGATCCACGGCGTCGAGGCGAGACCGTTGGACAAAACAAAGGGGCGAGGGGAGCTCGGTGGGCCAGTGGCGATGAGCAGCGGCGACGGACTCCACTCGGTGCGTGAGGGAGAGAGATCCAGGGGAGGGAATGATCGCGGGGAGAGAGCGAGAGGAGCAGGGGGCTGCATGGCGTCTCCGTGGCACGCCTGGGGGGTCGAGGCTGCGCAGCTGAAGCAGGAGGTGGCAAGGCGTCGTTGGCGCGCTTGCCACGCACTTGTCTGTCCTCCTGGCAGGAGGAAGACGACATGGGGAGGGCTGCTGGGCTGGGCCAGTAGGTGGGCTGCCAGCTGGGCCGGCCAGGTAAGTGGCCCAGGTGAGTCTCTGTTCTTTTATTGTTTCTATTTTCTGTTTTTATCTATTCTTTTGCCATTGTTTTGAATTTAAAACAATTCAAACAATGCCAAAAATTCCTCTGAATATTTTTATTTTGCTAGATGGACTTTTCCAAAAGCTCATAAAATATTTCAGGGGTATTTAAAATTATATTCTAATTATATGAATATAATTCAAATTCAAATAGCTAATGATTTAAATTCAAAGTCCCAAAATTAAGTCCTTAAAAATGTCCAATATTTTTGGTTGGGACCAGAACCCTTGCCAAAAATATCAAACATTAAAGAAGAACATTTTGGAAACAATGAATGAGATTTTAGGGTTTTTGCCCTTCTTTTATTTAATTTTTTGAGGCTTCCAAAATTCCTCAGTTCAACTTTCAGAAATTTAACATGATGCATGAACGCTTTAAAGCAACTAGTTACAAGCAATGCTAGGGCTGTGACAACTCACCCCCACTAAACAAGAATCTCGTCCCGAGATTCAAGAGTAGGGTAAGATGAAGGGGGAACGCAAACTAACACAATCTTCACGATCCAGGTTGCACTTCAAAAGAACGTTCGTTCAATCACCATCTTTGTCTCGTCGTCTTGCTCTGAGAACTCCAGTCAACATGACAATGAGAGGAAAAGGAAACTATAGAAGGATCGATCTTCTCGAAGATCGATCAACTCAGGATCAACTCACGGTGTAGGACATTGAAACATCTCTGGAGCTGAGAGGCAAAGCATGCATCAGGAGCGACAGAAGAAACAATTTGATGAGGGTTTCAAAGTAGCGAGGGAAATTGCCATGATTCCAAAACGGGGCACCTTAGGGAAGGTGACTCGAAGAACTATTCCCTTAAGTGGCAAAAAGAATTACTTTTGATACATAGATCATTGAAATTCTTTATACCATCCTAAAGCAATGACGAACGATCGTGTGAACAAATTCGAAAAGAATGGCATACTCATACCAGAATGGATGATGTGGACTACCTTGTTGAAGACAACACAATGTATGATTTTGCTTATCATCGGGGATGGATGGGACCCATAGTAGGACCACTTTTGAAGATGATCCTAAACAGTAATTACTGAGGTGCAAGTTGGGAACAAAGTGCAAATGCTGGGAATGATTACGATAATCGAATAACTCAACGGGAGTGATTCCACCGTTTGAATGGTTATAGCTTAATCGAGGAAACCAAGAGCACAATAATCCCTAGGGAACAACTTATAGAATAAGCCGCATGAAATCCTCGTGGAGAAGATGGACAAATTGCCCAATCAAGATACTATGGTGATAGATCCTCCGGCTAGGTGCGTCGGCCAGAACATCAACCTTGTCGGGACCTACATCATAGATCTTGGAGAAGTTCCAACCATCATATCTGCCTGAGATTCAGATCTGGTTGGTAACATGATATTTCAGACATCATGTCTGGAGAAGGAACAGTTGCAACTCGAATTAGCGAGATAATGTTGTGAGATTCTCAAGAAATGAACTACGGTAGTAAGCTCCAAAACATGAGCTGGTTCTGCTACAAACCTGTGAACACGCTATCCAAGACAAGCATGACCACATGGTAGTCTTATAATAAAACACTATCGAGTTCAGGTGGGGAACCATCATCGAGGATATCAAAGGCCTTACATAAGGTATACTCTTAAGAAGGAGCTTATTCTCCTTGAACAAATCAACCAGTGGCTTGGTGTACTAGGAGATACATGTGGAATGGAGGTAGCGAGCCTGTCAAACATTAGCATACTTTGCACATGCATGACTGACTTGGGATGGTTCCAGAGGAAACCAAAACAATCTGTCTCGAACTCATGGCGGCAACTTGCACCAAATGCACGTGAATCTGAGAAAGTCACTTCTTTCATCCAACACATGCTTCATGAACGGGACATGAAGACATTGCTTATAAAGTTTCCACCACTAGCTTAATGTTCAACAAAATCATGGAGGAGATAAGGATGTTGTCGATGGGCTCAATAACAATTCATCCTGGTTTTCCATAAAGATGGAAACCCATAATTATGAGAACAAGTGATAGCATTGGTCAGAACCAAGAGATATAACGGTGTATGCTCGAGGAAAATCCATAAGTAAGACAACATTACAAACATCGTTGGTTCTGATTTGATTTGAGGATAGCCCACACTCAAATCAAAGTTTTGGCAAGACAATAGGTCCAACAACTGGTCACGAGGATCAATCGATGAAGATATCATCTTTCTTCAACACACATACAAGATATCCCTTAAGATGAACTAAATCGGACAAGCTTCCATCTTCCAACACTCCGAGTTGTTGTTTAGCTTGACCAACCAGCTCAGGGGTATGCAACATAGATTCTTGGAGAAGGGGTGGTTTATATGAAACCAACTTGATCACGAGCTCAACATAACAGTCACGTGACGACCTGGTGATACTTTCGAGAAGATATTCAGAAAATCACGAACCACCGATATGTTACTAAGCTAGAAACAATCTTGCTTTTCAGGGCAAGACGATATGATCAAATGAGGGAGGACTTAACAAAATTCTAACTCATCAATCGAGGATTGCACCAGGAAAGTGGACTAGGTAGCACGATCAACCTTAGGGTGATGATTCAATAATCAAGTCGCTAAGGATGAGATTATTGTCTGTTTAACTACCAAGCAACGGAGTTGCTAGGAGTATTGATTTCACACACCACGATTCACTTGTCGGCATTCCGGTTACAATAACACGGAATCCGAGGAATGAACAATGATGGCAAGAAGTATCACTGCATCAAGAATTCATAAGAGATAGTGCAATTCTCATGACGATCCTGACATAAAGAGGGTAACACTTCAGAGTAGAACGGATCAAAAGCTTGATTGTATTTTGATCTGCGGAGTACAACTGCTTTGACCCAATCCTGGATATGGATGAGGTACTGGAGTTTGTTTCTCCTAGTCACTCTGAAATAGAATGGGTTAACGGACCATAAGAATAATAAGCATCGATAACACGGATGCACAACTACTCCTGACTATCATATGACAGACGAGGGCCAGAAAACAACTAAAGAGGGACAACCGAAAAGAACATATGATTTTCTGAGTTGTGGATGCATGGACTAGCATGTCGAACGAGTTCAACATATTTCTTCCGGATAACCCATGCAGAAAGGTTGAGCTGGCAGAGTCACAATATAAAATGGAGAACTCATCAAGAGCACTCCTGTTGTGATCTTTTGACCCAACAAACTTCTGCCATAAGCGGTTCATAGTATTTGGAAGAAGGAAATACCACGGACCTCGAGATATAATGCAAAGGTTAATAATATCCTAAAGCAACGAGCAAAGACTATCAACATGAGGTACGTAGGGAGAGTCTCGGGTTCAAAACCCAAGAATAGAATGCCTACTAACTAAATGGCATCACGGGATGCTTTCGAGAATGACGACCAGAATGATCACACTGGGAACACAAAGCATGGCTAGGGTACTAGGTGATACTTTAGACACCTGGGGTCATAATAATAGCTCCACCATAAATGCCGAGGCAATGAAGTACCTCAACACACTAGTTAGTGTGGTTGATCTGGCACAAAGGAACTTCAGAACGGTAAGAAGGGATTTGCAAATGCATCAGACTGTTTAGAAACCTAGGATGACTCGGACAGCATAACGGCTGTAAATGCTCAAAAGAATTTGAGACATGCTACAAAAATGTTGGCATAACCACTCAGAAGCACAATATCGAGGTTTTGAGATCAACAGTTAATATACAGAAGTAGTAGGAACCGAACCGAGGCTTAAGTCCAACAATTCTATAAGTCTTCGGATTAGTAACACGTGGTCCTGATAGAAAGAGGAGAAAGCCTAGTTCCTTAACCCTGTAGGAAAGGTAAGATGACTCAGATCAGAAGGGCATAAGGTATAAGGATTAAAAAGAGCTCTATGTTCCATCCCACAATCAATTCCCTTATATAACTAAAGAATTTCTAGACTCAACTTCGACCAGTTTGGCTTGGTAATCCTACTGATGATCGAGGCTCTGATACCAAAGCTGTCAGGACCCCGACTCAATGCCACACCGATCTAGCATGTAACACCTCATATCACTTTGCGGCCTCACGCACGGTATTCTCACAGGTGTCGCCTTACCAGGCCCAGGACCGTTTGCGCCTTTTGGCACACGTATATGATAGTGTCGCTAGCATCCATATGACAAGTAGCCCGGGCTGACATGGCTAGTCGTGAACCCAAAGTGGCACTAACTCAAAGGGACAGGCATACATGACCCAACAACGAACGTGTCGGCCATCAGCGAGTGAATCCGGGCTTTAGCAACTGGGCTAGTAGGACTCCGGTAAACCGGGCTGTAGCAGGCTAACAGGACTCCGGAAGACACCGCGTGACATTTCCCCGAAGAACGGACACGAGAACGAAGAAGGACACATGCCGGCCAGCCTAAGTGTTCGGAGGCGTAGCAAGCTACCAAGGCTCAGTGGAAGCACTAGGAGACATTTCCCGGTAAGAGAGGCTACCAAGGATAAACAACTAGATAGTCAGATCCCACACATACCAAGAATTTCAGTAACATACACACAATATGCTCGATATGTGCAAACACAACATGGCATCACAACATGACTCTACAACTCAAGTATTTATTCAATAGGCTCCGGGGAGCGAGATATTACAAACATGGATCTCACGACCCAACATTCAGAGCATACAAGTCAAAGCACATACGGAAGCTTAACATGTCTGAGTACAGACAACAAAAAATGAAAAAGGCTGAGAAGCCTGACTATCTACCAGATCCTGCCGAGGCACAAGATCGTAGCTGAGGTAACAAGCTAAACGTCGAAGTCCACACGGAACTACTAGCGAGACTGACATCTCTCTGCAAAACATAAAATAGGCAAACGTGAGTACAAATGTACCGAGCAAGACTTACATCAGACTAGCTACATATGCATTGGTATCAATAAAGGGGTGGTGGAGTTTAACTGCAGCAAGCCAGCTTTGACACAGTGGCTATCCTGAACCATGACTGCAAGTAACTCTTTTGAGGTGGCGCACACGAGTCCACATATTCACCATATCAATACACCACTATGGATCCGCTCCCGTCTCCCTACGAGAACGCCATCCATAGCACTCACGCTTATGTTGCACATTTTAGAGTATCCACTTTCACTTCTCTATGGACTGTTATAGGCAACCCAGAAGTCCTTTACCGCGGACACGGCTATTCGAATAGATGATGTTAACCCTGCAGGGGTGTACTTCTTCATACATGTTTCCACCACTTAGCGTCTGCACACGACATGTGCTCGGCAGACTTCAAGCGAAAGCCGATGTGGGTGTAGACCACGACCTACCTAAACACTCAAGTCTCTAGTCTAGGTTTATCGCCTATTCAGGTTCCATCCGCAGGGAGTCCGGCCGAAGTTTCCACATACGGCCCCGAACGATGTGTGCAGGGTTCCCGAGACACCAAACGGGCGCCCGGTACACCGTGTCACGTTCCTACCGCATCACAGCCCACCCCTCCGGTCAGCACTGCGCACGGCCTCCAGCATACTACAAACACCAGAAACTACTTGCAACTCTTGGACACAGGACAAGGGTGATTAACAAGTCGAGCGGGGTCATATTTAAGGGCCCAATGCATGGTAGTAGCTGTTTCATGGATCACAAACTCAAAAATCAGTTCCAGAGGACGGCTTCAATGAGACAACCCACCATGTACTCCTAGATGGCCTCTGACCTCTACCTTTACCAAATCGTATTCACACAGTTAGCTCACACACTGTAGGACATGTTTACACACCTCCGATTCATCCCCGATGAATCAGACCTGACTCAACTCTAAGCAGTAGTAGGCATGACAACCAAGCATGAACGAGTAGGCACAATAGGGCTCAAACAACTCTTACTCATGCTAGTGGGTTTCATCTATTTACTGTGGCAATGACAGGTCATGCAGAGGATAAAGGGGTTCAGCTACCGCAGCAAGTAACACATGAGTCGTTGTTGCCCTACTGTAGTAAAAGAGAGCAGGAGCGAGAGAGTAGGATTGTATCTTAATGAACAAGGGGGTTTTACTTGCCTGGCACTTCTGAAGATAGTGTAGCTCTTCATCGGTGCCATCGATCTCATCGTCGGTATCACGTCTATCGAGAGGGGACAAATACCGGCAACACAAAAGGAAACATAATCAATGCAATGCACAATATGATGCATGATCATGACATGGCAATATGTTGTGGTTTGAGCTAATGCAACTAGCAGCAGGTTAAAAGAAGTTGGTTTGAACCCTAGGTTCAAATTCAAACTCCATATGTGAAGGTTTTAAATACCATTATAAGATTTGGCCTAAACAGCAGCCAGAAGTTGATCTAACATGCATGAAGGTGGTACATATAGATAGACTGGATTTTTCTGATCATTTTTCATATATAAATTATTTCATTCTGAGCTACGGTTGATTTTCTATGATTTTTAGAAGTTTTGGCTATTTTCTGGAATTTCCTGAATTAAAAATAAATCCAGAAAATACATATTGCGTCACCATGACATCATCCTGATGTCAGCAGGTCAACTGGGTGCCTCCAGGTCAAACCTGACCTGTGGGGTCCACAGTTAGTATTTGAGGCTGGTTAGTAATGACGGCAAGGTGGGGCTGGTCAACAGACACGTCAGCATGGTCAACACTGACGTGTGGGGTTGGTCAAAGTGTGACGGGGCCAGGTCAAAATGACCTGTGGGGCCCGTGGGGTTAGTTTGGTCTAAACAGGAGCTAAGCAGGGTTAATTAAGCAATGGGGCCCATCCGTCAGTGAGCTATGGGGTTAGTTAGTGGTGTCATTAGCCACTAATGACGGTGCCACGTCAGCTCGCCGGAGTGTCACCAGCGACGACGAAAACACGACGGGGACGCACAGGGGTGGGTCGGGTATCGCCTACAGGCGACCATTTGCACGACGGAGAGGCTCTACGTGACGAGGAGACTCGTCCGCGTCCAGTGGTGCTCACAGCGGCAGCTCTAGTGGCCTAAAACGACGACGACGGAAACTTGCACAGCGGCCTGTGTTCGGGCGTCGAGCGAATCGGCGTTGAAGGGAATGGCGAGGCAGCGGGTGGTCGCGACTCTGAGAACGTCTTTGAAACGCACGGTGGCGCGCTCGGTTGAGGCTCTAGGTGACGGTGGCCACGACGGCGACATGGCTGGGCGGCGGTGAGGTTCGGGCATGGCAGTGCTAGCGCTAGGGAACTTGCGGGGCGACGAGGAAAAGGGCGAACGGCGGAGGAGCTCAAAGCGGACTCGCGGAGAAGCCCAAAGTCGGGAAGCGTCGAGGCGGCGGGTGTGGCGGCGATCGTCGGGGCAGAGGACGATGATGAGCTCGATGGCGACGTTTCAGGCATCCGCGAGCGCGTGCTTCGTCTTGGTGATCCACGTCGTCGAGGCGAGCCCGTTGGACAAAACAGAGGGGCGAGGGGAGCTCGGTGCACGCGGTGGTAGTGAACAGCGGCGACGGACTCCACTCGGTGCATGAGGGAGAGAGATCCAGGGGAGGGAATGAGCGCAGGGGAGAGAGAGAGAGAGGAGCAGGGGCTGCGTGGCATCTCCGTGGCAAGCCTGGGGGGTCGAGGCTGCGCGGCTGAAGCAGGAGGTGGCAAGGCGTCGTCGGTGCGCTTGCCACACACCTGTCTGTCCTCCTGGCAGGAGGAAGACGACAGGGGGAGGGCTTCTGGGCTGGGCCAGCAGGTGAGCTGCCAGCTGGGCCGGCCAGGTAAGTGGCCCAGGTGAGTCTCTGTTCTTTTATTGTTTTCTGTTTTCTGTTTTTATCTATTCTTTTTCCATTGTTTTGAATTTAAAACAATTCAAACAATGCCAAAAACTCCTCTGAATATTTTTATTTTGCTAGATGGACTTTTCCAAAAGCTCATAAAATATTTCAGGGGTATTTGAAATTATATTCTAATTATATGAATATAATTCAAATTCAAATAGCTAATGATTTAAATTCAAAGTCCCAAAATTAAGTCCTTAAAAATGTTCAATATTTTTGTTTGGGACCAGAACCCTTGCCAAAAATATCAAACATTTAAGAAGAACATTTTGGAAACAATGAATGAGATTTTAGGGGTTTGCCCTTCTTTTATTTAAGTTTTTGAGGCTTCTAAAATTCCTCAGTTCTAATTTCAGAAATTTAACATGATGCATGAACGCTTTAAAGCAACTAGTTACAAGCAATGCTAGTGTTGTGACACGATACCGGGTAGTGCGGGGTTGATTTTAAACTGCGGCGTTGGCGACATTAAAAGTGGGAGCAGTTGGGACGACGGTGGGCGGCGGAGCCTGGTCAAAGGGCTCGCCTCTCGGTGAGTCTTCTGATGATCTGCTTTCATACGCCTCCTGACGATCGGCATAGCGGTCTGCTCAAGCCGCCTCCCGTCGACTCACACGCTTGCTAGGGCGGCACCTGCCGATGAGAAGCGGGAATCGTCGCGCGTAAGCATACGGTTTCAATAGTGAAAGCGTTCGCCTTAACGTGACAGGTCTTTGTTCCAAAATACCTAGGCTCTTCATTTGTGCAACTTGTGATAAGCAGCTTGTCTCCAATTGAAGAAAAAACTTACGAAGTAATATTAGTGCCATGCTCAGTTTCAAGAATTTATGCTCACTTTTGGATTTTCTGAAATTTAAGATCCTGGATTCGAAACAATATCATAACCTGCATCATGCAATAAATTTTCAAGCCGTACATCTATCCTATTGTATTTCTTAAGAAAGGATTTGGTCAAACATTTTGCTTAGTTAGACTTCAGACAAGTTATATATGCAGAGTAAAAGGATAATCCCTCCGTGTCGATTGCATTGCACGATATATTAACTCAAGTACTAGGCACGAACAAACGGGCTCAATTCTGTGCTCATCCTGGTGTAGTAGTAGTAGTACTAGGCAATGCAGTTGACGGGTGACCTTGACAAGCGGCGACCGAGGGAATTGAACCGTGCTCGGCACGGTAGGTAACGTTGTCTAGTTACTAAATCATCCCTCCGTTGTTCATCGGTAGTCCTTATGGACCAAGGACATCAGGGGAATTTCCTAGGGCTAGAATTCTGGCCGCCAGATATTTCGACTTGAAACGCCGAGGCTCGACTGGTTGGGGTTGCCTAATGTGCGTACCACGCATGCCACCGAAGAACACGATCCCGGTTTTTTTTAGGATCAACAGGAGCCAAGGTCTGGCTGGTACGCCGTTGGGTCCTACCATTCAAGAATACGAAAGGAACCTTTTAAATTGCCGAACAAATCTATGTGTATTACAATACCCGTATTTTCCTTGCAAATACTAATCTCAACATGGTAATTGATTTATGACGAGTTGTTGAACTAGAGTGAGTTTGTGATATAGTGATCTCAACGTGGATTTCACATTTCATGGTATCCCTAGTAAGTTTTCCAATGCAGATTCAAATTTAAAAGATGAACAATACGGAGGTGAGAAAACTTTGTATGTATCAAGCATATGACCACACACACACACACACACACACACATAGACACACACGCACGAACACACATTTCACATTTCATGTATGACACGAATTCAAAAATACTCCTTCTATTCCTAAATACTAGTCTTTTAGAGAGTTCAACAAGTGACTAAATACGGAGCAAAATGAGTGAATCTAGACTCTAAAATATGTCAATATACATCCGTATGTGCCAGTCCATTTGAAGCCTCTAAAAAGACTAATATTTAGGAACGAAGGGAGTAAAATGTAAGACATCCATGGTCCTAAGTTCAATATTTAAAATGAACATGAAACTGAAACATGAATATATTAAGTCTAGTACTACAATACATGCAAATGTTGTGTTTAGGCGGAGCTATGATTGTCGGGGGTCAACCCCTCGACCTTAGATAAAATCGTCGAGCTCTGTTTAGGGTTGTTTAGATTATATTTGTCCCCACCCTCCCAACCACCGATTGGTTGTGCACCCCCACCCCTCCTCCCCGGGAGAATATCATGTGCCCCCATACCTTAGATGCTATATGCCGATACAAGTTGCTTGGAGCTTGTAGATCTGAGATATAGCAGCTCACATGATGTGTCTTAATATTTTTGCAGGAAACCTTGATGAGTTTTAGAATTGCACACAATCTGTACAAAAACTACTTAGATGCCCTTTGATCCCATATCCAACGACCTCGAAGCTCGTATCACCGTAGCATCTAAGATGAAGGAGGACATCATATTCTCCTGTATGTAAGAATATCATGTGCTACCACACCTTAGATGCTTTGGTGATACAAGCTCTTGAGGCGTTGGATTGGTGACCCAACACCTCCTCGGTGGTTCGAATGGTTTTTTGCGAAAAAGCCCCAAAAGAGTTCGCCACCGCTTACAAGCACAAAGACTGCTCGAGATGCCATTGGATCTCAGATCAAAGCGACCTCCAAGCTCGTATCACCGTAGCATCCAAGCTGCGATAGCACCTTATGTTTTCTCGCATCGGGAGAGTATGAGGTGCTCCTGCACCGTAGATTCTATGGTGATCTGAGTTCATTGAGATCTAACGGCCCACGTGAGGAGGTTTGAATGTTTTTGAAATATACGGTGATAGAGTTTGGGAAATGTGCAGAAAGTACAAGTACTACGCATGTGCCATCGATCACTGATCATACGACCTAGATGCTCATATCACCGTAGCGCGTAATTAAGCTACGGGGAGCACCTAATATGAGCACCGGGGAGCCGTTGGATCGAAGATGCAGCAGCACACACGAGGCCTGAATGTTTTATTTGCAAAGAAAAACCTTTGGAGAGTTTGGAAATTGCGCATAATTACAAAGACTACTCCCAAGCCATTGGATCTCACTTCCAACGGTGTAAGAACTCGTATCACCATAGTATCTAAGCTGCGGGGTGGATGTGATACTCTATGCCGCTGTCATTTTTGTTCGTAAACTTGCAAAATACGTGTAACTTCGTGCGTTACTTGTATAACCGCATAAAGTGTCTGCATTCAAAAAAACCATCCTACACGGAAATATCGAGAACAACACACGGGGTCCCACTTGTCATTAATCAAATTTGGACCTAAAACTAACAAATCTGAAAGACGAGATTCGAGGCGGCAACTGGACTACAAAGCGTAAGTCGATAGCCTGAAAAAATGAACGGTTGTTGGCTTTGTCCCATAACTTGATTTTATACAATACTTGCGTTGAGTAGAGTAGAGGGAGTGCCTCGTCAACATGTGCACGACCGTTGTCTCACTTACTGGTGGGTCCCAGGTCTGTGATCTCAATCTCTCTTCTCTCCATCGTCTAACCTTTGCACGGGCACACACGAAGAGCGGCACTAGTTTGCCGTGGTGTTATTACAACTAAAAAAAGCTTGGAAAATAGAAGAATCGCCTAGAACAAGAGACCTTGTGGCTGGTCGAGATGGAGCTAACCACATCTATCCTCTGTGCCACGTTTGCATGATGAAGCTGTGTGGCTAGTGGGGTGTTTTCGACCGACTGGCTGGGTCCCGAGGTCGAACCATAGGTACTACGTCTGATACAGTATATTTTTACACGCACATTTTTCCTCCATGCCGAGACGTGGCACACCCTACCGCGTGGTTTCGGGGTCCTCCACAGTGGTGCACGCATCTATTCTTCTGACGTGGGACGCCCTACCGCTGCGTTTTCTAGGTCCTCCTCGGTCGTGGCCGAGGCAAGTAAATGAGTCGTCAAATCACGATAGACCACCTTTCCCTTGAGTACATCGGTGAAGCACGGTGGCTAGCTAGTTGGGGTAGTTCGACCGATTAGCTAGGCCGCCGCCATTTGTTTTTTCACCCTTTTTTATCTACTTGCGGCATGTAAATTTAAATATCCACCGTGGCGTTGCTCGTGTTTGGGTGCGACACGATTTTTAATTTTTGATTGGCGGTAGCGGTAGCGGCAGGATTTTAAATTTTTTGATTGACGGGAGCAGGCGCGGCAGCAATTAGTCACGATGACTCCGCCTATAAAAACCCATTGCTTCCTGATGTGAGAAGTCGTCGACTGATGTATTACCGTGGTGAAAACCAAAAGATTCCCCGCTCATTCCGCCTTCCCGTAGATTGCATTGCCTTTCAGCCGTTTCGCCCCCTTTGCTTCCTCTCCCCATTGCTTCTACCTGGTGCCATGGCGGCGCAGCAGATCACGGAGTCCGAGGTGAGGCACCTGACACAGAGCTCCATGCCAAGGATGCGGAGCTCGGGGCCAGGGCGTGGAGCTCCGTGAGCTCAAGGAGGAGAGGAGTGCCATGCTCCTTCGTTATGTGCGGAGTTCACGGAGCTTCAAAGCGGCGGCGTCCACCACGAAGATGCTCGGCGTCGGCGGCTTTCTTTGCGAAAGCGGGAGATACGATAGACCGTCGGGGGGCGGCTGGGCGTGAGCGGGCCGATCGTGGCGAGGTCCAGATCGCCTCAGCCACTTGGTGAACCAAGTTGCCACGCACGTGTTGCGGCTGCGCGATGCCTACCGTCGTGCCAGCGCGACAATGCCGGCCGTCGGGCTAAACCCGTTCGACCACCCGGTCGACTTCAACGAGCCACGGCTTCCTGACCTGGTCTCCTTCTTCACTTATATCTCTGAGGAGTTGAGTCGTCTCCGCGCGATGGTGGGGGCTGAGCTGGACAAGGAGGCGTTGCGGGGTGCCGTCACCGTTGCCGGGCGAATCCTTTCAGGGCTTCGTCACCGGAATCCATTCATGCCATTGGACGCCGTCTTTGACGAGCTGGCTCCCGTCGACCGGGAGCGGGCTCTGCGGGCGGTTGCACCCTGCATCACCAACGTCATGCGCCTCGAGAAGCAGAGGGACTTTGGTGGTGCTTAGGCGCCCTCTGCATGGGCATGTCCATGTCTCGGCGCAACATGACAATTGGATCAAACTTAGACGGTGCAGATCAGTCACTGTAGCACAAAGCGTGTGGGTGTGTTTGGTTGCATTCTCATCTCAATGTAGTTGTTTCCTCTTCGTGTATTTTTGTCAACCTACTAGTGTGGACTCCTGCACCCTTCATGCACTCTGCCAAACACCCTAAAGTGGGTCGAGAAGGGAAGTTTTGCTCCCATCCCGTGCACCCTTCATACACCCTGCCTAACACTATTCGTGCTTCATATGGTTCATGTTTCGTGGAGTACTGTAGCACCGTACTCTCCGTGCGCTGTGGACCTAGTTCTGTTAACATTTATCTCACCGTTCATTCTCGACCGGACAGTCGAAAAAGCGGTACTATGTTACATATAGGAGTAGTAGACATGCGCACAACATCATTTGTTACCGTCGTATCTTACTACATTAGCAACAAGATTGTGTAGTAATCTTGGCGTATGAACCATCGCACATGCCTAGTAGTAGGAGCACCGTATGTTCAAGTGGCTGCCGTGTTTCGCACTCCTCCGTCGTAAGAGTGGAAGCGCTTGCTATAATCATTTTTTTCTTCGTAATGAAAAACGGTGGACACACTCTACCGTGCGGATCCTCCTCCGACCATGCACTAAATTACTCACTTTCGCCGACTTGTGGGACAAGCCAAAGACCTGGGTCCACCAGCCATGCACGAAATTACTCCGTAGTAGAGTGACGGTGAGACTACCCGATCGAACCGCCCGTGATAATGCCCAATGAGCCGTCAAATCACAAAACCCCCTCCTTTCCAGCAATAAGTTGGACGGACGGAGCAACCATCATTTCACTCTTCTCTCTCAGCTTCCTCTCTTGAAGAAAACCCCTACTCGCTTCGCTTCTCCCTCATCTTGTTCCTCCTTTCAATCTTCTCTCTCAGCTTCCTCTCTTGGATGGACGCCGGAGCACCGGCCGACGTGATGTCTATTGCTCTGGCCAAAACCGTCGAGGCTCATGGTACGAAGAAGCGCAAGCACCCCGCCGAGACTACCGCAGACAAGCTCAAAGCCATCGTCCTATCCAAGCCCCCCTCTCTGGGATCCCTCATTAAGCAAGTCCAGGTAATGTCTCTTGTTGACGATCTTTTTCTCGATCTTGATCGTGTTTTTTCATCTAACACGCAGTACTAGTACTGGTAGTACAACTTTCTGGGTGATCTTACATGTGATTTTAGTGTGCCAAATGACGGTTCTTAATTCCTCTTTTGACCAAAACATGCGAGAGGTTGACACGGATTTCTTATAGATTACTTTCAGCTACTCCCTCTGTCCCAAATTTCTTGTCTTAGATTTGTCTAGATCCGGATGTATCTAATACTAAAATGTGACTTGATACATCCGTACTTGATACATCTAGATCTAGACAAATCTAAGACAAGAATTTTGGGACGGAGGGAGTATTTTATGAACATCAATGCTACCTTTTAAGAGGGTATATTTGCCTCAGTAACTTGTGTTATGTATATTGCATGTAATCCCTCTTGCTCTCATGCCTTTTGAAGACATGTTCTAGTGTCTTTGTTCACACATTTACATGCGTATATGTAGTCATATATGGAGTATAATATCGAAAATCATCTTATATTTCTGAGCGGAGGTAGTAATAAAATATGGTTTACATTTGAATTAGAACCAGGTCCATGGTGGAGATGAAGTTCTCAAAGTCATGCCATGTGAACTGGAAGACACGATGATGAGTTCTCTTCTTTGAACTATCCAATTTGTTGTGTCATTGTCGCCACGTGTCCTGAACTAGTGTTTTCCTGTAGCATTGTTGTCGAGCGTGTTCTCGAGGCTGTACTTGACCACAACAATTTCCTGGTTGTGCCTTCGATTACGAAGGGTGTGTTTCTTGTAAAGCTTCCCAACAAATCTGATGCGGCCTGTCTTCATCATCATGTTTATGAGTCGAAAGACCACACTGTTTGGTTCTCCAAGGTTGACAAGATGGTGATGGTGCATGTAGACATCTCACACGAAGTCCATGGCCTAATCGATTATGCTTGGGTTTCATCCCGTGGGTCGGTGGCAAGAAATAGTCTCTGAGTTTAGTTAGTGCAACCTCGCATATGTCTGTAGTAAGTACTATTGGTCGATTACTTGATTTGTGTTTGTGAACCTGTATTGTTTATTAGTACTGCCGCTTTTGGTGTGTGGTCGATCCTGAACGGCCTATGTTAATGTCTGTCCACTCGATTCGATCAGTAGTATTTTGAAGTATCCAGATCATATTTTTTGTGAGGACGGTTTATCAATTATGGTTACACTCCAATATATGTATGCATTGCAGGGTCTATCGCACCCACCAGGATTTCCACTCCCATGGATGTTCGGTCCATACGATTTGTCACGACCTTTGGACTGTCCTTCTTGTGGGAGTAGGCGGGGCCCCTGCATGCCACGCGTAGTTGGACGATCAATCTTCTCTTTAGTACTTCAACATAGTGATTTCCTGGTAAGGATTCGCTCGTGTCACAACAAGTAAATCTTATTGATTTACTGTCTAAATCTTATTGATTTACTGTCTAAATCTTATTGATTTAATGTCATGTTTTCTTTCTTTTCCTGCAATTTTATGATGCAGCTTTTGCCATGTGACATTCATCACAGAATAAACCGTTTGGTTTGCTCTACGATTGCTATTTTTGCAGGTTTCACTTCTTATGTAAATGTCGATACTTGAAGTCACTGTCCATCACTTATATTACTGGAACAAATTGGATCAGTCTGTTGTCTGAGTACAAGTTGAATCCCTATGATGAACTGCAGTTTGGTTTAACACAAACGCCACAATTAGTCCTTGCGTTTAAAAGAAATGAAGAAAAAAACTGTATCATGGTCACGGATCCTAGTCAAGTTAGAAAGCTGATCATAGCAGACCAGACACGATCACCGCTGTCTCGCATAGATCGATCACCGGCAGTTGCTCTAGCAGCGGCAATGGCGACAACTTCGGTCTGATCCGGTGAGGATTGGGCACCGACAGCGTCGGTAGTCGGTCGATCTGGGAGGATAGGGCATCGACACGAAGACCTGCTCGACACGGCACCAGCTCTACAAGGAGAACCATCTCCGGCAGCGATGGCAACCGGCACCTGCACCAACACTTGCACTTGCATCTGCTCCGGCCCGTGCAGTTGCACCGGCAACAGACTGGGCTGCAGTTCGCACTTCATATACCAAAGTCCTTACAAAAACCGACATGTCCACCTTCTCTGTAAGCATTGGCCGCCCAAGTGCTTCGTTCTTTTTTCTTTCCATGTTGTTTCACATGATTCACTTTGTTGATCTAAATGTTTGAGTATGTCTTCTTGTTTGCAAACAGAGAATTCCTAGAGCAACGAGGGAGTCGTTCAACAATCCGGCGACCCATGACCAAGTTTCTCTTACCATGCGTAGCCTTGGTGTGAATGAACCTGCTCAATATACCGTAAGTACAAAGGGTGGTCGCATGATGATTGATGCTAAAGGATGGTCAAGGTTCAAATCTGAATCATATCTTGCGGTAGGGGATGATGTTAAAATCAAACTTTCTCAGCAAGGAGAGCTGGTCCAAATCAACTTTGAAATTCTTGATGGCGACACACAACTGCCGAACTGATCTATCCTCCGAGAGATTTTGATGTAATAATCTGGCATGGTGAAACAAGTGTCCTGTGTGTATAAGTAGTACAACATTATTATTTATCACATGGTATATCGTTGATAGAATTGCAACTTTGATTGCTGGTTAGGAACTGTCATTCGATTTCATTCCAACAGCTGCTGTGCTTTATTCAATTTTTTGTATTCGCCTTGCGACAGCATCTAAAACCAGCGCCGTACCGATCGCTTGCAATATGAGAAGCGCTGACCTAGAACACATGGGCCCCCAAACATGCAGGGTCGGCCTGCGGCCCAAAGTCCAGAACTGTGAGCCTATCTGAGTATTATATTCTTAGCTGAACCCCCATAAAAAAAGCTGAACCCCCATAATGCCCGTGCGTTGCGAGAGGTAGTATATTTATCGGCTTGGTGAGCCTTTGATATTAAAGATTTGTATTCTTCTTTATAGAGGGAGTATCTCTCTGTCAATATATATATTTATGTTTAACTAGTTACTCTGTCTTTCTACTTCCTTTAGGCGATATGTGGGGCAACCGCAATGGGGTCCACGTGCCATATGCACAAATTAGAGTGCACAACTTCATGGTAGACACACCCGGTCAGAAGCGCCGTAGTAATGCCCAATGAGCCATCAAATCACAACCCCCTTTCCGACTTAAGCGATGGCTGAATGGACCAACGACAATATTTCACTGGGCCTGAATCCCCTTCTCCCTCGTATGCTTGTTCCGAGAAAACCCCCTCTCGGCGATTGCATTGGGTTTTCTCATGGAGAACCAGGTACGAATTCTTCATCCATCCCCGATAAATTCAAGTCCCTTGGTCGCAGGTAAACCTAGGATGGCAGCCGCCATTGCTGATGCATTTTCTTCCCTCTTGAATCTAGTGTGTTTCATTTGCAGTGCCCAAAGTGCGAGTACCCTATAGGTTTCTGCGCCCTCGGTGAGACGCCACACTTGTTCCTTCTCATCCTAACACAACATTTTGAAACGCGCACAGTATGTTCCTAGAATCCTCTTTTCTATCCGGGAGGGTGGGGGTTTTTTGAACATGATGTGTTCTCATATTATTTTTCCTGCAGTGTATTATTTGCTCTGCTGTAACACATGTACTCAAGATGCTCGGCCTTGCCATAACTGAATACACTAGTTTAATGGTCACACTGAAGACAAGCCATGGATATAAGTTCCGAGTTGGGTTCATGAACCAAGAAGATCGCTGCTTTTTTATGGCGAACTTGGATAAACTTTCTCAAGTGTTACGGATCGAAAGTTGGCACCACGAATGTTGATGGAAATAGCGAACCTGGTCTCATCTTAACTGCGATCTTCAACCCCGACGTTGTTACAATTGTTAATCCATGTTAGTTGTGTATATGGTTCTTGATTGTTGCCTCGGATACTTCTTAATCCACCTATTACTGTCTAACTAATCAAAATTTAACTTTAGAAGTAGCAACGAATCTCTCATGAAGATGCTACTTCTAACTAATATTTTCTTATAATTGGTGGCACGTGTAGGTTTTTTGAGTTAAGCGATGCGCTTTCGGTTGTTACTCTGTAATAACTCGGCTATTACTAATGGCACTGAAGTTGACTGGATCGACATCCACAAGTTCCTATACTTTATAGATCGTCTTGAGGTCCTTGTGGGGCTTTTCAATGGTGGAAGGCCACGTGGGATATGTGTGCAATCTGCACTTTCGTTGAACAGGTCCAAGCGTGTTAGAAACTTATGGTACGAGCTGTTTTCTCTTATATATGTTGTTCCTAAACTATTGCTTATACACAGTTTCTGTTGTGATCTTCTTGAAACAGGAACTGCGAGTTCTATTGTTCCTATACAGATGCCTGACCATGGTCGGGTCAGACTTGCGCTTGGTCACAACATGATGTTTATGTCGACCTACTCAATTCCCCTTGGAGGTGAAAAGATACTTATTCATGGGTGGTCTCAAATAATGAAGGCCCGTCCATCTTGGAGAATAGGACGGAAGATTATGTTCATGCTTTTCCATGGCTCTAAAGCGAATATCCTGTTTATTGACCCTTTGTTTGAGGCGTGCTTTATGCAGTTGAACACATATAAGTACTCATCTTGCTTTCAGCTTTGGTTGTTAAGTGCCCTATTTGGTTTGATTAAGGTTGTTAAGTACTACTTGCTTTTGCTTTTACAGTCTATCGTGTTTCTTGATCCCGTCTTCCTCCGGCCGCCAAAACCAAACCAGCGCCGATGGGGCGCACTTCCGCCTCCATGGCTGGCGGCCCTCGGCGCGCATGGTCCGCCCCACCTTCTCCTAAATCGTTACATAGCGTCCTCCGTGTGCTTTGGTGCGCTTCGCCGGCATCGCCCTCTCGCGTTGTCAACATGGTCAACAAACAACAGGAATCGGCGAAATGCGTGGAGAGGATGACAAGAGGGGCCCTACGTCAGCGTATGGAAAAATAAAATGCTTCCTCCTAGTGTTTTCCTGACATCTGGGACCCACGACATTGTGAGTGTATATAGTCAATACACAAGAGAACACCACAAGATCGGCTGACACCTGGGAGGTATCTACTCGAGCAGTATTTTTTGTTTGGTATTGTTGAGACGGAGCAGGGTTTGAACTGGGCTGTGGCCCGTCTAGCCCAGGCTTATATTTTATGTTCACCATGTGACCAGCCCAAATTTATTTTTTCTTTGTGAAAATGAGCCCAGTTTATTTTTTACGAAGAATACCCAATCTAGGCCTACTTATTTTCTCATACGATGAAACACAACTCTTTCAAGACGCCTGCAAATCTTGAAAGTAATATGAAATGGGTTGTAAATATAAAAACAGATGACAAATTGGCAATTACTTTATAATTTTTGAATTTTTTTCACATTTTCAGATTCCTATTTCACTGGGCATTAGCCTAATTTAAATATATCTTCAAAGTACTTTAAATCTGGCTCGACATTTCGGTATTAAAAATAGTTTGAAACCCACGTAAATATGTGAAATTGGCCTGGCCAACCAAAAAAACGATCGCAATAAATTGCATAAGAAGTTGCCATGAGCTATATATAAATTATTAAAAAGAGGGAGTGGTCTGACTTGTGGGCCTGTTTAGTTGACGCGTATGCAAGATTTTTTTAGTTATTATATACGTCAACAAACGATTCTAGCAGACGTAACCGTTGTATGTCAATCCAACGGCCGCCATGTTTCTTCAACCTCTGGTCTTCTTGCTCCAGGCGCCAAAGCAGCGCCGGTGGGACCGCCTGCTCCCGCCTCCCGTGGTTTGTCTTGTGCCTTGAGCCTCGATGCCCCTACTACTCCCACCGCTGGCCAGGGCATCCCTCTATGCACCCATAGCCCCTGTTATTCTGCAGCGACGGCAGCCTCACACCGCAGCCGAACGAGTGAACCCTCATACTCCTCTACGCATGGGTACCCACTGCCAAGTCTTCCCCGGCTCCGCGTCATCCCCTTCCTAGGCCTTGCCGTCATCCACCGCCCTGGTGCTCTCTGCGTGGCGTGGTCAACATGGTCAAGGAATGGCTTCCATCGGACATGGACTGTACATGGATAGGCTGACAGCTGGGTCCACGGCCGCAGCAAGGAAGTGCCTCCTTATTACGCGGAAAATAATGATTCCTCCACCGACAAATTTGGGACCCACCGGACGGACCCACTGTATTTAAGCGGAAAAACGTTTCCCCACGACGGTGGGACCCACCGACTTCATCTTCGCATGCAAGGAAGTGCGTCCGAAAAAAAGCGATTCCCCCACATTGCTTGGGACCCACCGGCTTCATCTTCGCATGCAAGGAAGTGCGTCCAGAAAAAAGCGATTCACCCCACATTGCTGGGGACCCACCAGCTACACCTTGCACGCAAGGAAGTCTGCCGCAAAAAACGATTTCGCCCCACGACTTTGGGACCCACCGGCTACATCTTTGCACGCAAGGAAGTGCGTCAGGAAAAATAAAGATTCGCCCCATTGCCGGGACCCACCAGCTACATCTTCGCACGAAAGGAAGTGCACGGCGGTCGGGACTCACACGGTCGAAAGTGCGTGGCGTTGTCATTACGGTCGCGACGATGTACGTACATCTTGGTCATTGTAGAGGCGCCGCACGTGTCGTAGTAGAGGCGCCGCGTAGCATGTACTGCGTCATTACAACGTCCGAGTGCAAGAAAGAAAATACGGCCACGTATGTGTACATACGGGCGGGGTCTCAAACGCCTACTGGCACATACATACGGCCAGGGCTCGTGTACATGGCTGGGTCAAAACGGAGAAACAACGTCGTCGTCGTGTTCATGGGGAGGCAATAGAGTGTGTTGTGTTCATGGGGAGGCAACGGAATGTGTCGTGTTCATCGGGAGGCAACGGAATGCGTCATGTCAATCGGGAGGCAACGGAACGCGTGGGAGCCAACCGGCTGGGTCAGAACAGAATGCGTGGTCGTGTTCATCGGGAGGGCTTGGACGGAATAGGCGATGGAAACGAGGCTGGCGTCTGCGCTGGCGGAGGAAGCGGACCTCCCTACGTTAAAGCGGGGTCCTGTTGATCGGGAGGGTGTGGCGTACCACAAAAGCGGAGGAAGCAGACCGCCCTACGGTCAAGCAGGGGTCCTGTTGATCGGGAGGGTGTGGCGTACCGCCAAAAGCGGATGAAACGGACCTCCTACGGTAGAAAGCAGGGGTCCTCTTGATCGGGGAGGGTGTGGCGCACCGCAAAAGCAGACCAAGCGGACTTGTGTTGGAGCGCTGCGGTCGAAAGCGGGGTCCTGTTCGCCGGGAGGGTGTGGCGTCGCAAAACAGGACTCCACGGGATAATGTTCATCTCCACCGTCGACCTCCTCCGGCCTCCACGGGCTCCTGTTCATCCAGCCTCCACCGCGCGCTACTCCACCGGCTACTGTTCAACCACCCCTCCACGGGCACCCCTCCACCGTCTACTGTTCATCCAGCCCTCCACACCACGGGGTCATGTTCGTCCAGAGGCAACGCCACCGCTCACTGTTCATCCACCCCCATAGCGCTCACTGTTCATCTAATCGATCGGCTTGATTAGCAGCGATGGCGAAGAATCGCTCGATCGGGTTCGATTAACGACCATCGATCGATCGCTTCGGGTTCGATGTAACGTAGCTTGCGGTCTGTCGCTCCGGTTAAGTTAGAGCCCAATGCCTCGCTCGGGTTCAGTTAGACCAACGGCTCGCACACTCGCGCGTACGTGTACAAGAGAAACGCGCATCGCTCGGCCCCCGACCTCCCACTGTAACCAAGAACTCCCTGAAATTTTCCTCCCCCTCGCTTCTACCATGGTTTTTTCCGTCATGGACGACCCAAAGAATGTCATGCAGCTGCGTCTCCGGCCCGCCCAGGACGAAAAGCCCATTTTCTGTCATGATTTTTTGTCATAGAAATAGGAGCCCACCACATCTATGATGAAACCGGGTTTTGTCACAATTATCGTCATAGAAGTGTCATATGTATGACAGAAAAAATTTCGTTCGGCCCAAAATGTCACGGATGTGTCTTTTTTTTGTAGTGAATACATAGTCCTATCAACATACAACTAACCCTATGGTGTGATCCACGCGCGCGCTCATATGATGGGCACCAAAGGACAGCAACATAACCACAAGAAAATTAAATCAATCATAGCAATTCAACAACCACCGATAGGACAACGAAAATCTACTCAGACATCATAGGATGGCAACACATCATTGGATAATAATATGAAGCATAAAGTACCATGTTCAAGTAGAGGGTACAACGGGTTGCGGGAGAGTGGACCGTTGTAGATAGATGGGGGAAGGTGATGGAGATGTTGGTGAAGATGGCGTAGGTGTTGGTGAAGATCGCAGTGATGATGATAGCCCCCGGTGGCACTCCGGCGCCTTCGGAAGCGAGGGGGAGAGAGCCCGCCTCCTTCTTCTTCTTCCTTGACCTTCTCCCTAGATGGGAGAAGGGTTTTCCCTCTGGTCCATGGTCTCCATGGTGTGGGAGGGGCGAGAGCCCCTCCGAGATTGGATCTGTCTCTCTGTCTCTCTCTGTTTCCGCATTCTCCCCTGCTGCCCTTTCACTGTTTCGTATATATATATGGAGATCCATAACTCTGACTGGACTGAAACCTTTGCTGTGATTTTTGACCAAAAATTAGCTTTCTTGCAGCCAAAGAAGGGCATCAACCGCCTTATGGGTGGACAACGAGGGTCAGGGGCGCACCCAGGGGGGTGGGGCGCGCCCCCTGCCTCGTGCCTCCCTCGGGCACCGTCTCGCGTGGATTTTTCTTCCAGAATTCTCTAAATATTCCAAAAATATTCTTCGTCCATTTTGATCCCGTTTGGATTCCGTTTGATATGGATATTCTGTGAAACAAAAAACATGCAACAAACAGGAACTGGCACTGGGCAGTGGATCAATATGTTAGTCCCAAAAATAGTATAAAAAATTGCCAAAAGTAATGAAAGTTGTAGAATATTGGCATGGAACAATCAAAAATTATAGATACGATGGAGACGTATCATCCACAAACACCCAACGCTTCTGGAACCCACTCACAACCGGCGAGAGCTCAAAGTCGAACCCTGAGCCAGCCGTCGCCGCGACGGCTTGGAAGCTCAAGCATCCTGAGCGCTGCTGGGCATCAGTCCGATGAAGCGAGAAGAAATGGCGAAGCAGAGCCACAGAGGGAGCGATGCCCACCATGGCCTCACAAACAAAGGCGAAGACGTCAAAGGAGAATGATAGACTGGGGGTCCAAGTGCAGCACATTGATTTGGTAGTGAGAGAGCATGGCCGTGAAGAAGGCGGAGAAAGGGGGAACCAGGCCAGCCTAGAGGGCGTGAAGATGGATGGGGGTCTAAGTGGCCCCCCTATCAATCGTAGCGCGGGATGCAGGCCAAGCCATCGTCGCCCCCCACTCATTGGAGTCATCGACGAGCATTGGGCTAACCTTGTCCATTCCTTCCTGGTTGAGCACCACCGACCGCTCGACGGTGGGCTCGAAGGCTTCTTCCCCTTCTTCTTCCGGCTCGGCGCCATGGCGATGGAGAGGGTTGGATCCTGGTCGGGTCGGAGGAGGAGACCGGTGCTTTATGGAAGGCGGAGGAGTTGGGGGAGCGCACCGCTGGTGATGGAGGTGGAACTGTGTAGACAATGGCAGCAGCCTAGCCTGGCGGATATCAAGGCCGCGTGGGGAAGTGGAGGCGCCCACGTCCCGTCAATCTCCATGCATCAATCATGGCCGCATGCGGTTGGGGCCCACGATGCTCCGCACTTGCCTTTTGGCTTCGCCTCAAAGCCAAGTCCGAGCGCGCCTTGGGCCCGGGGGCTACTGTCGGCGTCCTGGGAACTGGGGTACCCAGACTTGCCTACCTGCGGCCCATGGTGTGGCTCCGCCAACGGCCTAGTACGGCCCAGCTTCAGCATCAACTACTGAAGACCCTTGCGAGGGGCCAAGTCTCGTGAGGCGGACGACACCAAGACCTTCCCGGGGGCGGCCTCACCAGGCTGGCCCCGAGGACCGGAGATATCTATGCAAGTGGCACCTCGCGAGGTTCACGTGATGTGAGCCATGAAGACCAAGACCAGGCGGATTCCAGCGGGTGCAATGTACCAGTTTCCTCTTTGGTGCTATTGAGGCAGGCGTAGGTGAGGAGTCCCGATGCATCAGGCAAAGGTTTCCATATCGGTGCAACGAGACCAACACTACTAGGAAAAGGCCTACTAATGGCGCACTGGTTTTGCCTACTAATGGCGCATTACCAATGCGCCATTAGTAGCACGCCACTAGTATATTTTACTAATGGCGCACCACTGGTGCGCCATTAGTATCTGGTATACTAATGGCGCACGGGCGATCGCCATTAGTATGTAACACAATGTGCCAATAGTGTGTGCCTCGAGGGCCATACCTAAGCATGTGCTTTGTCATACTAATGGCGCATGCTATGTTGATCGCCATTAGTATCCTTTGCCATACTAATGGCGCACTTTGGTGGTGATGCGCCATTAGTATGAATATTTGGTTTTTTTCTGATTTTTGCACAGGTTACAAAATATATTATTGGATGAGAATATAGACAGAAGACACAGCAACATCAGATTCATCGAATACAATAGAAGATTAGTCTCCGAATACAATTCATCATATTAGTTTCCGAATTCAAAAGACCGAACAAAGATAAAACATTACAAGTCTCAAGACCGCGAGTATCAAGTTTGTCTTCACATTACAAGTCGATATCGATCATCTAAACTACCATCACATAGAAGAGAGCTGTGGTCATCACGATGAGCATCATCGCGATCAAACTGGTCTTCATCCGGTTCCTCCAATGCTCCCTCCTCTCTCCCGCTAGATAGCGGGCGTATCTTGATTCGGCCTCCGCCCTAGTGGTGTACCCTTTGTAACTGTTACGCTGAAAGCGGTGAACCTGTCTCCTACACTCCTCCCGATTAAATGCGTAGACTCCGGGAACCTTACCCTTGTACACGACATACGATGGCATCTCTATGCAAAAGCCAAACAACAGACAATACATAAGCAATATGTAAGTATGCAACAAAAGGATCAGAAGAGAAAAGCAAGACATTAATAGCACGATTCATGGTCCTACTAATAAATAACATCGATTACATCTAAGTTGAACGACTGTCCAAATCAAAGAGGCATACGAATTCATTAAAGTATAATTACAACATGAGCCAATAAATGTTTCAGAACTACACATCACTACTTTCGACTTGACTCATCGGACAGGAGCGTGGATGAAGCCGACGTCTGTCGTGATGGTCATGAAATCGCGGTTGTTGTCACCCTGCATTTGTAGCGTTTCATCTATCTCACTGTTGGACGGTTGATATCTGCGGAAGAACTGCCCCGAGGTATGAAGGACATCTTGATGGATTATGTCCGCAAACTCCATTTGGATGCGAAGAATTCTTATGCGAGGTCCGCGTCTGGGTTGCCGACAACCTCGTGGCCCAATCTTTGAGACTATCTGGTAGCAGAAGGTGATGATGGTCCCTTACAATCGCCCGCATGTGATGGAGGGCGTAGTAGGCATCCTTCTGACCGCCAGGCGGCTGCTTGATGCAGCAGAACTTCGTATTGTGTGAGATGGTGTGCTTGCCGTACTTACGAACTGCCCTGGTGAAGGTGCCTCCAGATTTGGCGTGGCAGGAGAACATCATCAAGAACTTTCTTGACATTTGTGTAGTCTATCTTGGAGTTACGGTTCGGGTCGAAATACGTGGCCATGGAATATTTCGGGCTTAATAGGATGAGTGTGCAATGTGTGTCACTGCACAGAACACGAAATGTTAGAAAAAAAAAGAACGATCGAAATCTAAGAAAACATATGTTACGGGGCGGTTAAGGGATGACTTACTCGGGAAAGTAAGCCACAAGGAAGTTATCCTTATCTGGGATAGCCAGAATGACGCCTTCGAGGTGTGAACTTCGCAACTTGGCGGTCCCAGCGCTGCTCAAGTGCTTGGCACGCATGTAGAAGGGTCGACTATCACGATGTCCGGTCTTCTCTCTAATGATCCGCATCTCCATACTCAGCGAAAACAGCCAAAGCGAAGGTGTAGTGAAGCGAGATGAAGGTTAAACATAGCAAAGATGTCATCAAACCGCAGGACGATCATTACCCCGATGTCGCGATCCACAAAGCCCTTGCCCTCACGGCACCTTGGCCACGAAAACTGGGTATGCCACATCATTCACTCGAGACGCCGCTTCTCCAAAGAAAGAACACGTGCTGCAGAATCCGCATAGCACCGGTTGCGACATTCAGCATATTTGGCGGTAGCATCGCCCTACCCGCCACATGCACCCTCCTCGAGATATCCTTAGGTGAAGGTGGCCCGTCCTGAGCACGGATCGAACTCGGTGCCGGCTGGCTCGCACCGGCGCCCTTGTTAGTCTTTCGTTTCCGTCCCTTCTTCTTGATCTCCTGTAATGGGACCGAGTTCTGCACACATACCGCCTTCTTGAGCATGTTGGGGCTGATAATATTTCGCACCTCAGCTATCTGAGGCTCGATGAAGGCGGTAGCTGGAGGCGTGTCCTAAGAACTGAACGCCAGACGACGCCTGTTGCAATTGGATTTCTCTGCCGTACCAGCTAGATCGCGGTCGTCTTGGTTGGGTTCTTGAGAAAGAGGCCCGCAGAACTCGTCAGCGTACCCATGTTCGGCAAAATACTTATCAATTTTGGTAAATGTACCATCGTCGTTGTCGTCGCCATCCGGATCCCGTGCCATAGGGCTGTTCGGATCCTGTGCCATAGGGATGTTCGGCAGGTCCGATAGCGTTGCGGCGTTATTGCCATGGCTTGGCGCCGGTACGACTGGCGGTCTTGTCTGTGGGGTGGTGTCCCCGCCCCAAGCGAATCTGGCTCTTCGCCAAAGCGAGGCGATTCTGCACGCAGGCGCTGAGGGTCATCTCATCTTCTTCGTCGGCCCTAGCGGGTCGAATCGGAGGTAACAGCTCGTTGAAGCCTAGCAGCACCCGAACCACTTCAACCCTATACACTGTGGGTGGCATCGGATTATCGTGGAACATGGGGTTGCCCGGTTGAACGATTCTGCCCTTGGCGACATCGACCAACTCGCCGCCCACGAAGTGCAAAAGAGTGCAAGGAACGTCGGCGGCGCCCTGCGAAAACATGTACAGGCGTCGGGGATGCCCGATCAAAAGGCAAGGAGATGAAGTCATCGGCGAGAGGCTTAGTTACCGTGATGCCGTCGAGCTCGGCTAATGTCGAGCACCGCCAACGCGGCGTGCAACCGATGGAGGCGCTTGCTAGCGAGGTGCCGCCAGCGTACACCGGGTGCATTAAGCTCCAATGCCCGGCGCCGGAGATATGAATACCGCCTCGCCGGAGACACCAATAGCACCGCGCGGAGACACCAATGGTGCCGCTGCCTTGCGCGAAGTTCTTGGCCGTGAAGCTGGGAACCGGGAGGCCCCTGTTGGCCGCCCGCAATCCACGTCGTCAGCCCATGAATCAACATAGGCACCATGGCGTTGAGCTTCGTTCCCAGTTGTTGTTCCACTTGCTCTTGGACAAGCTCCGGAATCCGCGCCACTTGTGCCTTGAGTTCTTCAACCTCGCGCGTCTGGCTTTCCGAGCTGGTCTTTTTCTCCTTCCGCACACTAGTGATATAGTATGATCCCCATTTTGTGGACAAGCCTTTGCCGGCCACACGACCTGCTGATGTCGGCTTAGTGAGCTTATCCTTGTTTTTCATTACGTTCAACGCCCTATTTAAAGGGGTGTCGAAAGGGGAGCTCTGAGACGACCCCGCGCTACTACTTTCAGTGTCCTACGAAAGGAACATGAACCATTTAGAAATATAGTGGATTAACTAGAGTGCAACCATATGGAGCTAATTACGCGGGGGTGTATTCCTTACTAGAACAAGCTCAAGCGCCCTGGTCTTCGGATCCATGGTTATCGGGTCCTCCTTGTACCGGGCCCTGACATAGTTCCTGGTCTGCTTGTCACCGCTGTATTTCTCGAAGCGGGGTGGTAGGCCTTGCTCGGCACGCTCCGCGTCCTCCTTGTCCCATATAGGCTCCGCCACTCTGTAACCGCCGGGACCGAGTTTGTGTTCCCCTAAGTTCAACTCCCGCATTTCTTTCCCCCACTGACTTGATTCGGAGGTTGCACTGCTCTCACACTTGATCTTGAACTCCTTGTACTCATCTTCGCTCATCAAAGGATATTTCACCTTGATCTTCTCATAACTATCACCTTTATCAATCATTCTCTTCACCGCGCTTCTCCAAGTAGACAGGGTCATGCTCATCTTCGTGAGGGCGGCACTGTTCACTTTATTCATCTTTCAAATTCGGCGGGGAACTTGTATCGTTCGCGCAGCTTTGTGAAGAGGAGGTTGCGCAAATTCCCTCGGTCCTTATGCCTAAGGTTCTCGGTGTTGATCGAGACGGTGCTCCGGAGAATGCACCGAGCTGAACCGAAGTACCCCTTGACTATATGTTTGGGCTCCGTTGGATTCCGTCGAGTCCACTTGAGTGAATTCCTCCTTGAGGGTGCGGAGCACATTCGGCGCCGGTCCTTCCTTTGCTTCTTCGGTTGGCTGCCATCTGTGTATGCGCCCGCCATCATCGATGGTGGCATCCTCGGCACCATCGGTGGTGTCATCCCGGCGCCACTAGGGGTTGTGTAATTAGGATCGGTGTCTTCCTCGGCGTCCTCATAGCGGTGAGGTTGTTCCTCCATCTCTGGGACAGCTCCCTGAATTGCTTGTCCCAACCACCGGCCTCATCGTTGTGGGCCATGTTTCACTCTAAATAGGAAAAAAGTTTGGTAAAATTGTTGGTTATTGTCAAGGAACACGATCATGGTCTCATCATTTAGGGTTTGTCAACACCGAGGCACCCTAAAAGCCTAAGCTTTCATCATTTAGGGTTTGTCGATGCCGAGGCACCCTAAAAGCCTAAGCATACATCATTTAGGTTCTCATCGACACCGAGGCATCTGGGGCAGCCAAGTTAAGTTTTCATCATTTAGGGTTTATCGATGCCGAGGCACCCTAGGTTGGGCCTAATCACTTGGCACTAATCACTTGGCTCTATTGCCACCTATGTTGGGTTTATCATCTAGGGTTTATCGATGCTAAGGAGAATTCTAAGTTGGGCCTAATCACTTAGCTCTATTGCCACCTATGGTTTAATGCAGCAAGAATGGCAGGGCAGTTGATCCTAGTTAACTAAGTACTAAGATACCCTGGCCCATGCATTAGTCGCAAGTACCCCAAATGTCCTATTTTTAGCAAAGTATTGCTAAAATTCATGGAAAATTTTAGCATGACCTTTGCTGAAAATAGGACATATGGAGTACCCGAATTTGCCGGAACGGAAGTTAATCGACATTCCGGCAAACTCAAGGGCCTCTCGGGGTACCTGCAAATTCATCACAACACAATGGTCGGAGACAAAACCCAACAAACTAGCAACATGATCATCATCTTTGCAAGACAAGAGCTCAAGTTTTTGACGGTAGCCTCTGAAGAAAACAGCATTGCAACATTCAAGTTTAGACATACACACGAACATTTGACCAGTTACCTCACGAAGAAAAATATATCGCTGACTATTAGACACAAAGAAAACAGCTATTGTAAACATTAAGTCATGGTAGTGTCTTATTTGAAGCAATTACAGTATAGGAACAACAACACAACAAGAGCAAATACAAGTCCTCGATGAAAGTGTAAGAGAAGTGTACTAGAGCTGTAAACAGACTTAAAAAACCCACATGATGTTATATCTGTATACACTGAACATGATGATACCAAATGGGATGGAAAATTGTATCACTCTAGATTAGTGTAGCCACTATCTAACAAAACCAGAATGTTAATAAAATTACACCATGATGATACCAAATTCTTGTAGCAGTACAATGAGTTCACAGGATAAAAAAATCATCCACATTCACCAACCCAAACTGGTGGAGATATAGCAAACCGTAACCTCCTGTGTTTACGCCATTTTATTTTTCCCACCATATATGTTTTTGATTCATGTCATGGTACTTGCTATCAAACCAAGTATTTTCTTTCTACATAATCTGGGATGTTTCCTTCTTCTTGTCTCACTATCTTATCGTCTCTCACTACGTAAAACTAGTATGCTTAGTTGAGACTAGTATGCTTAGTTGCATTATGACAGCAAAGTGTCACGATTCGCATAACAGAGCAGCTAAGAATAGCAAGTGGATAGTTTAGTCAGTATACTAGTACTCTTTAGAAACCATGAGACATATATTACCTGGAGGAGACTTCGTCGGAGAGTTGCCTGTGAATTGAAAATACAAAGAGATCAGCAAAGAACAGTAAGATATATACTAAAATTATCATAACAAAATGCCAGCTACTGCCATGGTCAAAGAATATATTATGATAGCTGGACAAGTACAGGTCAAACTAGATAATTTTCAGAACCGGTTTAACCACCGCAGGATAAAACAATGCATCCAACACTGGGCTTAGACTAATATCCTCATAGCATAATCTGACATCAAGCACATATTATAAGAATAGTGAAAATGTATGTTCACTGCAAATGAATATGGACCAAGTGTTCTCATTAACTACTTAAAGAATTAGTTCCATATTGTTGCATGAGCATTGTAGAGAGAAAAGATACATGGTTCTACTTCTGGGATTGGTTACATCTCTTATTGTTCACATTCTTGTCAAAGGACTTTAACCATTAATTATCAGAAGAACTAATGCACATTTAAACACCACGAATCCGGAAGAAGTAATACAACACTACATAGTACCTCTGTAGTTTCCATGCCAAACTTTGGGTGATATCAAACCATTAGAAAGCATGATCATGAGAACAACATCAGTTTGAAAGATATTGTAACCCCTCCCGGTAACAAATATTCATCTACTCATTTGTAGATACCTAGGAGTAACAAGACTGCACTTGCCAATAATGTTTTATTTATGCTTCCCAAGGACCAACTCCTAAACAGAACACAAAAACTGTGTGCACATCTCGCAAGTTGTAGAAGGAAAAGGTGCAACACTAAAAACTATCAAACTAACAGATCCATTAATCAATTATGGACTTCTTACATGTTACATCTATCATTAGTGGCCGGAAAGAATAGTAATTAATGTTTCATATTGTTGCATGAATCCAAACTCACTGGAAAATTCACTAATTGAGCCTAGCTACTTAAAGAAAGAATCTCTAGGCGGATGCTTAGTTGAGACTAGTATCCTCTAAAATGCATCTAAATGCAAGCTCAGAGATTTGAACATTTGGAAAACCCTAGCTACTTAATTCTCCGACCCCCTTTCCTTGTCCAAATTTCTCCAACCACCAACCCTAGAACACATCAGAAGGAAATAAAGAGGGGGAAGAGGGGGAAGCGGCTCGGGTGCTCACTTGGGAGGTCGAGGGCGACTCGGGGCAGCCAAAGCTAGTCGAGGCGGCGAGAATTCGGCGTCGAGCGGTGGAGGTCCTCCTGGGCAGGCCGCACGGTCGAGGGCGTCGAGCGGTGGCGGTCCTCCTGGGCGTCCGAGCTCGTCCGGGTCCTCGTAGTCGAAGAGGAAGATGGCGGCGATCCTCCTGGGCAGGCCGCGCGGTGTTGGAAAGCGAGCACGTCGAGGGCGCAGGCGGGGCCGCGGGGGGAGGGGGTGCTTGGGCGGGAGGACGTCGAGGGCACTCGGCTCGGGGACAGCGAGGGAGGCGGCGCTCGGCTCGGGGACGGCGAGGGAGGCGGCGAGGGAGGCGGCAAGGGAGGCGGCGCTAGGCTCGGGGACGGCGAAGGAGGTGAGGGGGGTGGCGAGGGGGACGGCGAACACGGGGGGCAGCGGGTGAGATCGATGAGGCAGGGGAGAGATTAGAGAGATTGGGGATTTAGTGTGGGGGAAGCTTTCTAATGGCGCACCACCCCTCGTCGCCATATAATCGACTATTCTAATGGCGCACCACCCCTCGGTGCGCCATTAGAATTTTTTAATCTATCCCACTAGCCCTATCTACAACCTAACCCTATCTACAATGTAACCCACCCACTAGCCCGACCGGGTCAAGACGCAGCACACACACCAGAGGTCTTGGGTTCGATTCCTGTGCTCCCCAATATTTTTTTATGCATTTTAAATCCTGTTTGATATTTATTTATGTTTAAATATGTTCAAACTTGTTTAAATCATAACAGTAATATTTTTTTATAAAAACAGTAATAATTTTTTAAAAATATGTTCAAATTTGTTACTTGAAAATATCATCGGCGGCGGCGGTGGAGCGGGGGGGGGGGTGCGGGGGGCCGGGTGCTCGTCAGCGGCGGTGGAGCGGGGAGGTTGCGGTGGAGTCGTCGGCGGTGGAGCTAAGCGGGGAGCGTGTGGGCGGGATCGAGATCGAGGGGATCGAGATCGAGATGGAGGGAATCGAGATCGAGATGGAGGGGGATCGAGATCAAGTGTCCTCATGAATTCAAAAAGTGCCCATGAAATTTAAAAATATTCATGATATCAAAAAGTGCCCATGAAATAGAATCAAGAAATGAAGACTACGATTGAAATACAATCGATCTTAGCTAGCTATCTGTTCACAATCTTCTTGCCCTTCTTTTTCGCAAATGGAGTTCTTCTCTGGAACGGACGTCCTTTAGGTAGGCTGGTCCTGCTTCTTCTTGTGGTGTGTGCTGCTACTTCATCATCGTCGTCATGTTCAATCTTCGGGTCGCCGTACTTGTCGAAGTCTTGCTCATTGGCTACTCTATCCATTCCGATGATCTTCCTATTACCTCTCCTCACGACAACACGACTGGGCTTTGACGGGTCGGTAATGAAGAAGCATTGGTCCACTTGGGAAGCCAGTACCCATGGCTCATTTTTCGCGGTGACGTTTGCGCGGTCTTGGATTTGGCTTCGGGTATAACCATGGTGGTGAAATACCTGTCTTCTTTTAGGACGCTCTTTGCCCATCTGACACAGAACATCGGGACCTTCTCTCCAGCGTAGCTCAGCTCCCAGATCTCCTCGATCCTTCCGTGGTATCTGTCCTTGTCGTTGCCGGTGTAGGATTCCATCGTTACCCCGGAGTTCTGATAACTATCGCTCTTCATGTCCTTGTTCTCGGTGTAGAATGTTTAGCCGTTGATATCGTACGCCTCATAGGTCATCAGGTTGTGCTCGGCGCCCTGTGACAAGGCGAATATGAGTTGTTCTTCCGCGGAAGAATCCTCATGCAAAGGGTACGACAGAAGCTTCTGCTTGAACCAACGCATGAAACATGAGTTGTGCTCTTTGATTATATCTCCGTCCGTCCTCTGTTGGCCTCGGTCATTGTACGTCTTCTCAATAAAGGTTTTGTGCTCTACCACCCAAGGATCGACCACGTCTATGTGTTGTAGCGCGACTAGGTTTGCTCTTTCAAAGTCGGCGAGTCGACCCTCGAAGTCGACATGCATTTCGCGGTGACCCTCACGGTGACCCCATCCAATGAAAGCCTGCCGAGGTGCTGTTGACGGAAGACCAACGGGGTTCTCGATGCCTAGATAATTCGTGCGATGGGAGATGCACTCTTGATTGAAAAGCCCCTGGCTTAAAAACTTCCCTCTGGACGTGACATGTTGCGAACGTATCCTTTGATGACACCATTCATCCTTTTGAACGGCATCATGCTGTGTAGGAACGTCGGCCCAAGTTGGATGATATCCTCCACGATATGGACCAGCAGATGCACCATAACGTCGAAGAATGCGGGCGGGAAGTACATCTCAAGCTCGCATAGTATCACCACGATCTCTTCCTGTAGCCTTCTGAGTTGCCTCACGCCAATCGACTTCCGAGAGATGACGTCGAAAAAGTTGCATAGGCCAAATAGCGTTTCACGGACGTGCGCGTCCATGATCCCACCTGGATTGCAATCGGAAGTATCTGCTTCATCAAGACGTGATGATCGTGAGACTTCATCCCGCTGAACTTCTGCTTCGCTAGGTCTAGGTATCTGCTTATCTTCCCCGCGTAACCATAAGGAAGTTTTACTCCTAGGAGGCAGGTGAAAAACTGCTCGATCTCCTCCTGACTTAGAATGAAGCACGCGGGAGGGTAGTCATTTCCGGTCTTCTTGGCCTTTTTGCCTTTGCGACGACTTTCTGTGTCCTGCTTCGCCTCATCATCATCATCATCATCATCATCATCATCACCATTAGCGTGAAGCTCCTGCCTGATGCCCATTGATTTCAACTCTTCCCTTGATTTCGCCCATCTTTGGTCCTCTCGGCATGTTGAGCAGGGTACCAAGCATACTCGCACACGTTCTTCGTGATATGCATGACATCAAGGCTGTGAGGCACACGGTGGATCTTCCAAGACGGCAAGTCCCGTAAAACAGACCTCGTTTTCCATACCTTCAAGCGGCTCTAGCGCCTTTCGCTTCTTTCCGGCTCTGGCGCCTTTTGCTTCTTTCTGGCGGTGGGCGGTCTTTCCAATTTTTCAACAGCTCGTCTATTTCCTCGCCGCTCCTTGTACACGGGCGTTTTCGGGTTCGGTTTCACCATCGAGCAGATCCTTGCGTTTCCTCCATGGGTCATCGTCGCGAAGCCACCTTGATGTCCCATGAACACGGTTTTCAAGACCCGGATCTCTATCTAGTCTGGCGATACGTTGTGTCATCCATGCACCTTACGCATCCGGAAAATAGATACCAGTAATCGAGATAGTCGTGCACCGTCATGAGTAGTCACGGCTCTCATAGGGAAATATTCTTTCTCTGCGGCGTCCCACGTATTGGTGGCGTTTTCCACGGCGTGTCTAGCTCCTCCTTCAAAGAGCCCCAGACATGATTGATGTCGTTCCCTGTTTGTTTCGCCCTTCAATAAGCATACTCATGTGAATGTACTTGCTCTTCATGCACAACCAGGGGGAAGGTTGTACATCCACACAAACACAGGCCAGGTGCTATGTGTGCTTCTCTGGCTGCCAAACGGATTGACTCCATCGGTGCTCGCGCCCAGCACGATGTTCCTTGGATCCTTCCCAAATTCTGGGTATTTGAAGTTCAACGCTTGCCACTGGCTCGCATCCTTAGGGTGACTCAGCATCTTGTCTTTTTTATTTATCTCCGGATCATTTCCGTCATCTTCCCGCTTCTTCTCCTCCCTATCCGCGTGCCAACGCAGGAGCTTTGCTACCTTAGGGTCCGCGAAATACCGCTGCAGACAAGGAGTGATCGGAAAGTACCACACCAATTTTCGAGGAGCTTTCTTCCTCTTCTTGTATCGAGTGGCCGCCAAGACACCGGACATATGGTAGACTCCAGCGTGCTCGTCCGATAAATGATGCAATTGTTCATGCACACATGGTATTTCACGTGCCGTAAATCCAGAGGACACACGATTTTCTTCGCCTCCTCGAACTGGTCGGGCACTTGTTCCCCCTTTGGGAAGACGTTCGTGCGTAATGACATGTTCTCGTCGAAGCATGCGTCGGTCATTTTGTGTTTTACCTTCATCTCCAGAGCCATGAGCGTTACTTTCAGGCGGGTATCCTCGGGCCTGCATCCTTCATACAATGGAGTAACCACGTCTATCTCCAGTTGATCCAGCTTGGCTTTCTCTTGGGCGGCAGCTCTTGCGTTATCCGTCTGCTTGAGAAGGAGCTCTTGAATATGAGCGTCCTGTACCCAACCTCCATCATCGTCTGCTCCGGCATCTTCATCTTCATGATCATGCCATTCGTCTTGATCTTCCTCATCATCATGTACGACATCTTCTACATGATGACTGTGTACAGCATCACCACCGTGATCATGTCCTGGAGATTCTTCGTCTTCTCGCCCGCCCTCGCCGCGGTGGTACTTGTCTTGTTGCCCTTCCTCATTTCTTGCCTGGCCCCCATGGACGAATTCATAGTCATCTTCATCACCTTGCCACCGATAGCCATCAATGAAACCACACAAGAGCAGGTGGTCCCGCACCTGCCCGGAAACCGGGTCCGCAATAAGGCTCTTCAGCTTGCATCTTTGACACGGACATCTTATCTCCGTCTCGTTCTTTTGAAGCATCTCGGCCTTCGCAGAGCTCAAAAACCTATTCACGGTGCCTTCGGTCATCGTGCGGACCATGGTCGCCTGCGAGGTAGAGCAAAACGATATTTTAGAACCAAAAAAAATTTGGCATGACTTTGCCTAAAAATAGGACCAAAAAGAATGCATAGTGCCAAAATTCTACTTGAAGCGGAAATGAATCAACATTCCGGCAAAATATTGGCAACTATCGCATTTCAAATACCGGTACCTGCAAACACAAACATATATGCAACACCACAAACACAAGCAACACCACAAACATACATAGATCTAGCTAGGCCACAACAAGTGCATGTGCACGTTGTTGGAGCGAGCTAGGGAGAAAAAAAGTAGATCTACATCATGAATATAGCTTTCCCCTTACTTACCTATCAAAAAAAAGGTAATTTCACCAGTTAATTTTGATGAATCTATGGTGGAAATGAGGTGAGGAGGAGGAGGCAGCCGAAAGCTTGGAGAAGGAGGTGGAGGGAATGAAGTGGGGAAAGTGAGTGGGTAGGTGTGGGGCTGTCCAAAATATCTTGTTGGGGTCCCGGGTTACTAATGGCGCATCGCAGCAAATGCGCCATTAGTAACCACAGTTACTAATAAGCGCACTGTAGGTGGTGCGCCATTAGTAGTGTTGCGTAAAAGTAAAAATAATATATATATATATATATATATATATATATATATATATATACTAATGGCACACCTGGTCATAGTGCGCCATTACTAGTCTAAACTAGTAATGGCGCTTTGGCCAGTCGCCATTAGTAGTTTTGCAAAAAAAGAATAAAAAATACAGTAATGGCGCGCGATTCGCCTCGTGCGCCATTACTAGTTAGAACTAGTAATGGCGCACTTGACTGATGCGCCATTAGTATGTATGGAAAAATGAAAAAACATTTAATACTAGTGGCGCACCATGTCTATGGTGCGCCATTAGTGTCTTCCACACTAATGGCGCATCACCGAATGGTGCGCCATTAGTATATAGTAGTGGCGCACTGGTTCCTCGGTGCGCCATTAGTATCAATCCTATCTATAGCCCTTTTCCTAGTAGTGCAAGACCAGCAGGACGGCAGGACGGAGATCATCACGGAGCCAACAGCTGCATCACCACCAGAGCCTTTGGTAGGCGAAGACCACCTTTTGTCAAGATAGCTTGTACATGTTGTCTCCCTTCAATATTGGCTGTTGTGGGATCCCTTCCTGCCGACATTTGGGAAGAGGACCAAGGCCTCTATAAATAGGACTTGCCTCCACCATAGGAGGGGGACGGATCATTCGGACCACCCTCACACGCACCAGCTCACCAAGCTCAAGAACACGTCTCCTCAGGAAGTTGTTCATCCATTGTACTTGTTCATCCTCATCCCACGAGGCAATCCACCACCACCACACTGGAGTAGGGTATTACACCACAACGGTGGCCCGAACCAGTATAAACCTCTATGTCCCATGATCTTTGGGTTCATCGAGCTAGGCCGTGAGATCGTTGAGTGGGTGAGCTAGGTAGAGAGAGTTCTTCGTGCGCTCCCTAGAGTTCGAACCTCAAGGGTTTGCTGGAACCCACGAATCCGACAAAAACAATAATGATGATGTTCATGAAGACACTCAACTAGAAAAAAATAAAGAACTAGATAATGATGTTGAAACAGAACTAGCTGTTGATCTTGATATCCCACAACCTAAAAATAAAATATATGATAAAAGAGACTTTGTTGCTCGAAAACATGGAAGGGAAAGAGAACCATGGGTTCAAAAACCCATGCCCTTTCCACAAAAATCAACTAAGAAGAAAGATGATGAAGATTTTGAATGCTTTGTGTCGCGGGAAACCACGGCCACCTATGGGACCAGAGGGCCCCTTGTTGGTTCGGCAGGCGGGGTGTCGCGTTGCACAAAGAGTAGACTAGCATAGGGCAACATGGCAGAGACCACACAAGCAATTTTACCTAGGTTCGAGCCGCCGTGAGATATAAAACCCTACTCCTGCTTTGGTGGATTGATGGTGGAAGAATGGTGGTGGAGCGTAGTACACTGCCCGACAGTGGTTGCCTTGGGGAGACAGTGGCTACGCGCGTATGGGTGTGTGCGTTGTCTAACTTTCCAACCCTTACTACGGTTGCCATGGGCCTCCTTTTATAGATGAAGGGGTTACCACAATAGCAAAGTAGTCATTATGCATTGGTAAGATAGCAAACAATGCTATCATACCTAACTCTGCAGGCTGACAGGGTGCATTAAATGCACCACTTAATGTCACATCATTGGTTGCCCGGCAAGCCTTGTCGGGCTGTCTCGCTATCTCTATGCCTACTTGCTTGACACGTCACAAGACAGCTGTCATCTGTAGGTATTCTTTGTAGAGAGAGGCTTCCATGTGGCGAATGGCTGCCACTCAGTCACTTCATGGCTTGACACCACTGATCGACGATGTGGGTCGTGGTGGAGTGGTTGGGTGAAGTGGTGTTCCTTCCGTGAGCCCCCGGCATGCCCTGCCAGGGTGTCTTGGGTGACTTCTTCCGGGAGTGACCCCGCCCCTGCCGAGCTCGCCTGCCTAGCGAGGGAGGCTTCCCTCCTGGTGGTGTCTTGTTCTTTTGGCTTGATCTTGGTCTTCTTGATCCGCATGTTGGTCTTTCAATGATCTTAGTCTCTTGTACTCTTGCATGGTCTGGTGTTGTTATCTTGTTCCCGTGCCTCTGCACAGTCTGGGCAACAGACCCAGGGTTTGTTGCACCGACAGAGCCCCCAGTCCCGCCCCGAACGGGCTACCGAGCGTCGTCGGGATAGGGCATAATAAGTGCACAGGCGGGGGTGCTCGAGAGGCTGGTCTCTTGGAGTCTTCTTTGCTTCTTCATTAATCTTGATTTCAGGCCAGTTTTCGATTTCCCCGCGCATCGTGTAAAGCCAATGGTGGTGGGGGCGCCCTTGTAATGTCCTGCGAATGACTTTAGCGCAGGGGGTAGAAACTGCCAATTCACTCTTCCCACCATGCCCTTATCCTCAACCACGTATGCGGCATGCATCGCGCGGGGTAGGTAACGGTGGCGCATGGCGCGGGAGAGCATCAAGGCGAGGGCCCGACCTTCTTGAATTGGTGGAGGAGGACGGTGGCTGCCCCTTGAGGGAGCGGCTCCCCTCCGTGGCCTGCCTATAAAAGGAGTGGCGAAGGGAGGCCGGAGCCATCTATCCTTGCACTCCCCCTCCTCTGTTTTCTGCTTCTCACTGATTATGTCGAAGAGAAGAGCCAGGGGAGTGAGCCTGGTCCTTGTTGTGATGAATCTCTTGGTGTCTTCAGGGATCGCCCAGGTGGCAGGGCTGGAGATCACTGGTAATCCCAGCACTGCCCTTCCCGGAGATCTTGGGGTTGATGTCGACGAGAGATGCGCCTTGCTGCCCGCCGAGGTGGGGAGCAGCGCGTTTCGAGCCCCCTGGTCGTCTTGGTCACTCGCCATATCTCCGGGGAAGGCGCCGGGCTGGAGCCTTGGCTCTCCACTGGAATGGTCTTGATGAAGACGAAACCAGGGGAGAAGGAGAAAGCGGGAGGTAGGTCTTCCAGTAGGAGTATGATTGCATCGACGTATTCGTCTCGATCTGGCGACCTGCTACCCGTCTGTTTGACTCTTCCCCCCTTTCCCCGGTGCCGTCATCACTGGTTTCTCTGACTGCCGGGGATGGCTTGCCCCTCTGGCGCTTCCGCTTCCCCTAGGGGTCTTCTGGATGGGCCCTGGCTGTGGTGGAGACCTCCACTCAGTCCTCAGAGTGGTGATCAGGGGCCGCCGAGGCGCTCTGCACTTCTTCCTCCTTCACAGCCTCGCCACTCCCGATCTTGTCAGGTTGTGCTCGTCAGCTCCTGACGGGGATCGGGGTGGCGTTGTGTCGGCGCGTCGCCCATCCTCTTCTCTTCCCATCGCACTACCTGGGATAAGAGGGATAGGTAGAGGAATTTACGGAGCACTTATCTTTTTTTAATCTTAAATCAGTGGGCACTTGCCAAATAATGTAATCTCTCTAGACCATGTTTGTGTCCTGTAATGCTTGTACTTGTATTACCATATTAATGAAAAAGATGAACCTTGCCGGAAACCCATGCATGTATATGTCCATGCAAGGGTGGTATGCCTCTTTAGTGTAAATAAAAGAGTTCTCCCTAGCAGGCTATCCAGCTGGCTCCTTTCACTTGCCGAAGAATTGTGTCTATCGGGAAAAAATGAAGGGACCAGCCCCCCACCAACTTCCTTTTACCAAAGGCCACTGCGACCATCCTGACTGAAGCAACGTTCTAGTCAAGGACGGGAGCACCTAAGTTTCAAAAGAGTGGCGAGGTTTTCTCATGCACCAGTTATAGCTTACAGAACACCAATGGGCAAGAGGTAGAACTTATCTGTTTGGCTTACCGGTGATCGCAATGCTAGGCAATCTTCTCAACTCCTTGTCAAAGGCAATTTCACGGCAGGAACCTGCAACTTCATGTAGATGAGAATGAATGTAGGATGCGATCCTATCTATATGCATATGAAAATGCTCATGAAATGCTTACACAATGATCTTGGAATGCTTATGCATGCATGCAACTCGGTTGGGGGGCCCCCACAGCGCTTCGTTTATTTTCACTTGCACAGGGTCATCTCCCTGGCTTTGTACAAGGGTTATATGCAGCTGAGGCAATGCCTGTACAAAAGGGTGTCTGCCGGGCAGGGCCCAACAGCCGTGCCTTACGGGTAGAACTTGTGGAGATGCTCAATATTCCATGAGTTTTGCAACTAAAAACCATCTCCGGTCTCTAGACGGACTGCGCCAGGTCTGGTGACTCGTACTACCCGGTAAGGGCCTTCCCACTTCAGGCTTGTTTGTACCCTTGGCGGACTGAACGCACCTAAGGACAAGGTCACCTTCCTCAAAACATCGGGCATGAAGCCTGCGGCTATGATAGCGATGCAGGGCTTGCTGATAGCATGCAGCACGCGTAGCAGCCCAGAGGCGGTTCTCCTCGAGTAGCACAGCGTTGTCACGCCCGCGTTGATCTTGCGCTACTTCATCGTAGGAAAGCACTCGAGGCGACCCGTAAATGAGTTCCGTTGGGATAACTGCTTCTAACCCGTAAACTAGGGACAAGGGAGTCTGCCCGGTAGCTTGGTTTGGTGTCATTCTGAGCGACCAGAGAACTACCGACAGCGCCTCGATCCACCGCCTGTCGTGCTTCCGCAGCGTATCAAAGGTTCTCGTCTTGAGTCCTCACAACACTTCAGTGTTCGCCCTCTCAACTTGTCGATTGCTCCTAGGGTGTGCCACAAAGGTGAATGAGATCTTCCATCCGAGGGCATGAACATATTGCTTGAAGGCACGGCTCGTGAACTGGGTGCCGTTGTCGGTAATGATCCTTGCCGGGACTCCAAAACGGCACACCAATTCTTTCAAGAACTTGATAGCTGACTGAGCAGTCACCTTTCTCACGGCAGTCACTTCCGGCCACTTTGTAAACTTGTCGATAGCAACGAACAAGAATTCAAAGCCCCCTGATTGCTCGGGGGAAGGTGCCGAGGATATTGAGCCCCCAGACGAAAAATGGCCATGATAAATGGATACTCTGAAGAGCTTGGGCAAGCAGGTGGGTTTTCTTGGGATGGAACTGGCAGGCTTCACACTTGGTGACTAGCTCGGCCGCATCTTGGAGGGCTGTGGGCAAATAGAATCCTTGCCGGAATGCTTTCCCAAGTAATGCCCTTGACCAAATGTGGGAGCCGCACATGCCTTTGTGTTTCTCAGCGAATATTTCCTTTCCTTCTTCCTGGCAGACCCACTTCAATTTCACACCGTTGGGCCTCCTTCTGTACAGAGTGTCATCAACAAACTGATACGTACTGGCCCTCCAGGCTACTTTTTCAGCTTCATCTTGTCGCCGGGAAGCTCTCGGTTTGAGGAAGTGGACTACGTTCCTCGCCCAAGTTGGAGCCTAGGGCTTGGCAACGAGGACTAGCGGCACCTCCTCTACTGCGGGAGCACATGCCACGCTCGCGGGGACCATGGGACCGGCTGGAGGGTGTGGTCCGTCAAGTGGCGAGGAGTTGTTTCCAGCAGGGTATCTGTCAGGAGCGGATGGCTCTACCGGGAGAGGCTTACCGGAATCCAACTTTCTCCTTTTCCGGGCCATTGTTGCTAGGGATAAGGAGGGCTGAGAGAGACGGAGAACAAAAGTCCCTGGTTCCACAGGAAGCTTCTACATAGCACAATTTGACAGATGATCAGCTATGTTGTTTTCTGCACGGGGTATGTGCTCTGTTTGCAGTCCGTCAAACTGCTCCTCAAATCTCCTAACTTCCTCGACGTATGCCTCCATCAATGGACTTTGGTAATCCTTGTTGACTTGTCTCACCACAAGCTGTGAAGCTCCTCGAATGATCATCTTCTTAATTCCCAATTCTGCAGCAATCCTAAGCACGGCAAGGAGTCCTTCATACTCCGCTGCATTGTTGGTCGCCTCTTCGAGGCAAAATGCGTCTGGACGACGTACTTCAAGTGCTCCCTAGAGGGGGTAACTAGAAGCACGCCAGCCCCTACACCTTTTAGGGAAAAGGCACCATCAAAATACATGATCCATTCATGGGGCGATTACTTGCCGGGGAAAACTGTCTCCACTGCTTCCTCATCAGGGGCTAGCGTCCATTCTGCAATAAACTGTGCCAAAGCCCTACTCTGGATGGTTGATGTGCTCTCAAACTTCAAACCAAAACTGGATAACTCCAAAGCCCACTCCACTATTCTGCCGGTAGCCTCAGGTTTCTGAAGTATCCTCTGCAACGGGAAATGAGTAACAACCGTAATCTCATGGGCTTGGAAGTAGTGGCGCAGTTTCCTTGAGGCCATGATGAGACCAAAGATCAACTTTTGCACACCAGAGTACCTCGATCTAGCCTCATGTAATAAGGAGCTGACAAAGTACACTGGGTGCTGCTCCACTTTCTTCCTTGCCGTGTCCTTGGGGTTGCTCTCACTGTCATGCTTACTACTGTCCTGATCCTTCTCTGACTCTGTCGGTCCTTGTTCACACTCTGCCTCATCACTTCCCGCTGCGCCACCAAGGTTGTACTAACCACTTGGTTGGTTGCCGCTAAGTATAGCAACAATGGCTCTTGTGGTTTGGGAGCAACCAAGGTAGGCACAGAGGACAAGTAGGTCTTCAACTCATGCAAAGTTGCATCTGCTTCTGGGGTCCACTTCATGGCCCCTGATTTCTTCAAAATTTTGAAGAAGGGCAGGGCACGCTCAGCAGACTTCGAGATGAACCTGCTTAGCGCGGCAACACATCCTGTCAGACGCCTCACATCCTTGACTGTCCTTGGCACCTGGATTTGTATGATAGCTTTAATCTTGTCGTGGTTGGATTTGACCCCTCGATGGGATACACAGAACCCAAGCAGCTTGCCGGAGGGAACGCCAAACACACACTTCTCCGGGTTGAGCTTCAAGTTGATCTTGCGCAGATTAGCAAATATCTCCTGCAAATACTGAATGAGGGTGGCTCTACCCTTGGTATTTACCACAATATCATCCATATAAGCTTCAATGTTTCTACGCAGCTGTGGCTCAAAACCAATCTAGACCTCCCTTGCAAAAGTAGACCCGATGCTCTTTAATCTGAATGGCATGCAGATAAAACAGTACGTACCACGTGGGGTGATGAACGATGTATTTTCTTCATCTTCCTTGGACATGAAGCCTGGTGGTACCCAGAATATGCGTCCAGAAAGGAGAGAAAATCACAACCTAAGGCGGAATCCACAATCTGATCGATACGCGGCAAGGGAAACGGGTCCTTCAGGAAAGCTTTGTTAAGATCTGTGAAATCTATGCAAAGCCTCCACTTCTCGTTACCATTCCGGACTACCACGTGGGGTGTAGCACTCTTCTGCCTAAACCAGTTGCTTCAAGTTTCTTGATCACTTCCGCAATGAACTGCGACCTCTCCAAGGCCTGCTTCCGGACTTTCTACTTGACAGGTCGGGCGTGTGGGCAAACAGAAAGGTGGTGCTCGATTACCTCCCTGGGAACACCGAGGATATCAGATGGTTGCCAGGCAAACACATTGGCATTTGCCTGCAGGAAGGCAATGTGCGCACTTTCCTATTTGTCATCGAGGGTGGTGCTGATAGTGAAAGTACCATCAACGCCAGCCAGCCCTGTCGGGACCTTCTTTACTTGGGGTGCAGCGATCTTGGATCTCTTGCTGTTGGAACACTCCGGTACGTCGTCAACGGGTGTCGTGCACTTGGTGGGGGCACGCTTCCCGGACTCTTTATCGGAGTCCCTACAATCCTTCTTCTTTCCTTTGTTCTCCTTGGCGGGAACTGCCGCTGCCACTGCCTCTGCCGCGACTGTGTCCTGGTACATCCTGTCCATGCAAATGATTGCATCATTCTCATGCGACGGGATGGTTATGACTCCTAGCGGCCTAGGCATTTTCAAAGTGTTGTAGGCATAGTGAGATGCCGCCATGAATTTAGCCAAGGCCGGGCGTCCAAGAATCCCATTGTACGGCAGGGGGAGGTCAACCACATCAAACACAATCTTCTCAGTCATGTAGTTCAGTTCTCCCCCAAACGTCACCGGCAACGTGATCTTTCCCAGCTCCCTCCTCCGATAGATGGCTCTCCTCTCCTCTCCTCCCACCTCCCTCCTCAACCACCCACAGCAACAAACAATGGTGATCTATCATCTTGATTATCATGGAGGGACTCCTAAATTGGGATTTTTCCCGGGTATTTCCCTAGCAAATCAGGTGAGACGAAGGTTTGGATCCACAGTTCATTTCTCCCCATCTCGAGATGCCAAGGAGTTTTTTTGGTGGTCTCTTTCTCCTCAGCTTCTTTCCCTCTTTCGGTGGAATCAGTGGGTCTTGCTCTGCAATGTTGCATTGGTGGAATTATTGAGGTTTTCAAAGTATTTCGAATTACTGCTCGTTCTTTTGGTTCTCTGTGGCTAATAATAAAGTGGGACATTTTATTTATGGACTGAAGGATAGAGTTTGGACAGATTTTGTTTGTCACTTTCATCTTTACAAGGGCCATCTTGCCACATCTCCCCTCTATGATTCTCATTGGCATGCAGATGAAGAGCTTCTGGGTTTATCTAGGCATTGTTCTGTGGCAGTTCGTTCATCTTTGGACTTCTTGAGAAATAATGCTAGCGAGCAGCCTAGCGTGGTTCCATTGGCCTGCAAGCAATCCTCTAACAAAAATGCGCCCGAGGCATCATCCTCGATGAATCCTATAATCAGCCAGAAAGTTTCGAGGAATTCAAATTTTCCTGATCATTCGGTCATGGATCGTGTTCATCCTCCTGAGCCACTTTCGGCAGATACCGCAATTTTGACGAAACCTTCAATGCACATTAAACTCATGGAAAGGCATTTATCACGAGCACAACAGGAGGCTCTATTACCGTCGGAATATCTCATTTTGGGGCAATTCAAATGTACACTTAATGTCCACTATCCTACCCCACCACAATGCTTCCTAACATCTGCGTACTCATATGCACCTCCTCACTCGACGTGGCCACCTCAATTAGGGGCCAAGCATGTTGCAAATTTGGCTCAAGCGCAATACTCGAAAGAAGAAATTTATTCTTTGGAAATCAACTGGCCAAATTTGTGTGCTAAATGTTTACAATGGGGGCATAAATGAATTGCTTGCCAGGCGCGACTTATTTGCCTTAAATGCTCGGCTCCTGATCATAAAGTGGCTTATTGCCCGCTAAAAGGAAAGCGCTGCCATGATGGAAGCCATTGTAATCCCATCGGATTTTTTGCACTAAATAACGCTCATAATCTAATCCGTAGGCAAAACTCGGTGATTCGATGCACCTCTTGTGGCAACTATGGACACGTGGAGAGATCCTGCCAACAATTATGATGAAAGAAAAGATGGCGCTGGGTCCCCAAATCAAATATTTCCACTTCTGCCCCTCACGTTCCGCCTTCCGCATCGATTACCCAAACGCCTACCACACCGCCAGACAAACCAACACTAGCCACCTTCATCCTCCCCCAGTCTTGCTCTCATGGAGAACTACCCTCTCAACCCTGTCCCATTTCTCCTCTCGGGCTTCGCCGTCGAACCTAGACCGGCGGATCGTGTGGTCCGAAGTGGAATGGGGGTGCATCCGGTTCCTCCCCTCAACCATGATTTCTTGGCAATTGTAGAGGTGAGCCACTATGTGCCACTCCATCGACGGGCCACCATCAGCAACATCATACAAGGTCTGCTCCATGAATCTCAGCTTTTCATGACTGAATCTAGTGATCATCCGTTTGGTGTTGGACTGTTTGGATTTGTTGATGAGTTTATGAGAGATACTGTTGTTGCAACACCACTTGAGCTTGAGGAGGAAGATCTCCTAATCACTTTTGTGCCTCACAATGCTGCACTTAATCGGCGCACTACCACTTGCGGTCCAGAACTCTGGTTGATGTATTTTGGCTTCCCTTATGATTACCAAATAGAGCACTACATCAACAAGTCACTAGGAGGGTTTGGATCTCTAGTCTCGTGGTACAATCCTAGGCAGGATAGAATATACACCATGATTCGTGCCCGAGTTATTCATATGCGGCTCATTCCCAAAAGCTTTGTGGTTTATCAGTTAGGCGGAGCTGGGGATTGTTGGACAGTTCAACTCACAATTCTCAGGAGTAATGATTGGAATGCTCTGTTGCCTAAAGTTCCTCCTGCAGGTGAAGAACCCCCACCGCCCGATGGCAACCCTCAGCCACAATTTGAGCCTAATCTCACAGCTGAGCGACTATATCAACAACAGGTTCATAACTGGCTTGTGCAAAACGATGCTCCACCAAATGTCGCCCCGGCAAATCAGCCCATGGATGATGATGAGATTCAGATTGCTGATGGGTGGGACGCTTGGCCTGCGCCGCCACCCCCTCCGCTCCCTCCCCATCTGATGAACTTCCAAGCATGGCTGGCCACTCAAGGACTCACCGTGCAACATGGTATAACACCTGAGAACAATGTAGTTGATAACGTTGTTGATGCCTCGAATGATTCGATAATTGTCTCTGATGATTCTAGCTAGGATGACTCTGCTATGCAGATCGTGATGCCAGATTTTCTGATTCTTGTGGCTCAAAACCACCAGCCAGTTGTCGAAGAGATCCCCTCACGGTTGGGTTACATGAACATGGATTGCATTTTGGATTGACTACCCAAGGTGAGGTACTTATGCACCTGCTTCTCACAGACCCAGTGCCACGCCAGCAGCTTAACAGCTTCATCTTCAATGCTCTACAACCAATGTTGGCCTCAATTGGTCCCTGGAATCATGGATATGGTATGAGACATGAACACCTGCAAGTCCATGTGCTTATATCGCAAAGTGCATCAGGTATTCAGTTTGATCAGGTTTCTACCACAGGCACAACTGTCAGATCTTCGGCTGTCATTGAAGAACTCTCTGACATGGACATTGATACACCCCAAGTACAGCAAAACCCTAAACCAAGCATGAATTCTGAACTGATTGTAGTGTCTAATATTTCTGCCCATGTTCCCATCATACTTGAGAACACCACATCTCCCGCAAGGAACACCAGTGATGTCTCCATGATACCTGCACCTGAGGCACCATTGCTGGATATCGAAGGACCTGCTGAACCAGAGACAGATGTCAATTTTCAGAATGGCAGCTCCTCCTCTCCCCTGGCGTCGGCTTCTTCTAGAGGAGAAGGGAGGCGCAAGGATAAAGCTCCTGTTGACACCTCCAACTTGCGCCGCAACACTAGATCCAACAGGTACAATGGCTTTAAAATCTCTCAGCCAACTGACAGCCGGGCTATTAAATCCAAGGTCAAAGATAGAGTCATTCCTTCTGCTCTGAAAGCCATTGCTCCCATCAATAGTGTTGATACTAAAAATGTCGCTCCTCGCATTGGGACTGACAACACTGTAGGTGCTCCGGCCATCCCTCCACCAACCACTATTTGCCCACGGTGTTTTGATAAATTTGCATATGTACCTTCGCAAGGGGCTTCTGGGGGGATTGTCACGATTTGGAATAGCGCTATTTTCTTGGGAGATGTTATATTTTCTGAATCTTTTGCACTAGGCGTTCAGTTCACCTCTAAGCAATCGTCGCAGAAATGGGGCTTAATTAATATTTACAGGCTGTGCCAAGGAGATGCTAGAGAAAACTACACACAATTGTTATTTGATCTCACTCTTCCTTCAGATGAGGATTGGCTACTCTAGGGGATTTTAACTACACTCGTTTGTCGGACAATCGTAACAAACCTGGGGGTAACACTCAAGACATGTTCACTTTCAATGATTTCATCCGCGACCAGGAACTAACTGAACTACCTATTAAGGGTCGAGCGTACACCTGGAGCAACATGCAAAAAGACCCCCTTCTTGAGCAGCTAGATTGGTTCTTTACCACGATGAACTGGACGCACAATTATCCCAACACGATGGTTAAACCCCTGGGACGCCCAATCTCCGATCATGTGCCTTGCAACGTTGTCAGTCAAACTAGCATTCCTAAAAGTAAGCTGTTTCGATTTGAACAATTTTGGATTGCTCATCCAGGGTTTATGGATGTGGTTTCAACTGCATGGGCTAAACCCGTCAAATTTGGAAAGCACACCAATGCAACTGTTGTCCTATGCCAAAAACTCAAATCAGTCAGATATGCCTTAAGTAGATGGAGCAAAAACATATCCCGCTTGACAGTAGCCATTGCAAATACCAACAAAACTCTCCTTGAATTGGACACTCTTGAAGAACAAAGGGCTTTGACCACACCAGAGGCAAATTTTAGAACAATTCTAAAGAAACACCTCCTGAGACTTTTGTCCTATGAAAAGGAATATTGGAAGAAGCGATGGACGATTCGTTGGATCAGATTTGGCGATGAAAACACGAAGTTTTTTCAGGCAGTTGCTACGGAGAGATACAGGAAAAAACTATCTTGCTAATCTTAAAACCTCAGATGGAACTATGGTCGACCATAACAATGGGAAAGAATCCATACTGTTCAGCGCTTTCAGCGATAGACTGGGCAAATCAACCCGACATGAAATGAAATTTGATCTAGAGAGCCTTATAGACAACGATACAGACTTGGACCAGTTGACTGCACCGTTCACCAATGCAGAAATTGACAAAGTGATATAGGAAATGCCACCTGACAAGGCGCCCGGCCCGAACGGCTTTAATGGCGCTTTCCTTAAAGCTTGTTGGCCAATTATCCGGTCTGGCTTTTATCATCTCTGCGCAGAATTCCATGATGGTTCTTTAAACATCGACAGCTTGAATTATGGGCATATCACTTTGATCCCAAAAACAAACTCCCCGGAAACATTCAACGACTACCGCCGAATTACACTGTTGAATTGTTGTCTAAAGATAATTACCAAATTATTGGCTAACCGTCTCCAGAGTGTCATTACCCGATTAGTGCACCACAACCAATACGGGTTTATCAAGGGGAGATCAATTCATGATTGCCTCGCATGGGCGTTCGAATTTATTCATCAATGCCAGGCCTCCAAACGAGATATAGTTCTCGTCAAACTTGAATTTGCCAAAGCATTTGACACGATCGACCATGAAGCCGTGATATCTGTCATGCAACACATGGGTTTCAACTCCAAATGGATCAAATTGATTAAATGCATCTCTGGCTCTGGCAAGTCATCGGTCCTGCTTAATGGAGTCCCTGGACGACAATTTCCGTGCAAATGTGGTGTCAGGCAAGGCGCCCACTTCCCCCCTAATTTTTGTTCTTGCTGCCGAACTGCTTCAGGTTGTGATCAATGATGCTATGAGAAAACAACTACTTAAACATCCACTGGATGACGCCAACCGAGGGGATATTCTCGTCATATAGTATGTCGATGACACGCTAATCATAATGCCAGCCTGCCCTGCTCAAGCCCAAACAATGAAGAACTTCCTCACTGACTATGCAACATCTATTGGCCTACGTATCAACTTTCAAAAATCTACGCTAGTGCCGATCAATGCCGCACCTGATCTATGCCAACATATTGCATCATTCTTTGGCTGCTCAATGGCAACTATGCCTTTCACATACCTCGGTCTACCATTGGGAACCACAAAACCAATAGGGCATGATCTAGCACCTATGGTGTGCAAAGCCGAACGCAAATTGTCAGCCACAATGCTGCTCATATCTCATGCTGGTAAGATTGCCCTGATCAATTCAATAGTCACGTTGCTGGTTATCTTCACAACAGCCACGCTCAAGTTACATCCCAATATTATTGAGAAGATAGACAAGATCAGACGCACGTGTCTTTAAAGAAAACAAACGGTGCACGGGATCAAATGCAACTCCCTGGTCGCGTGGGACAAAATTTGTCGTCCCAAAAAACATGGAGGACTGGGAGTAATCAATTTGCGTGTACAAAATGATGCCATGTTGATGAAATTCCTACACAAATTTTACAACCGACAAGACGTTCCTTGGTTACAAATGATCTGGGACACGTACTATGGCAACAATATCCCGCATGTAGTGGACCCCTGCGGCTCTTTTTGGTGGCGTGAAGTCATGCAGCTTAGCCCCATTTTTCGAGGGATTACCACGGTGCAAATTGGGAACAGCAACATGGCCCTATTCTGGAAGGACTGCTAGAATCAATCTATACTCGCAGAAACCTATCCCCGAGCCTACTCATACACAACAAAGGAAGATATCTCAACGTAGCAGTTTCTACAGATTACAGACATGAGTATGGCGTTTCAATTACCGCTATCGATCGGCACATGACGAAGTACGAGAGATGCAAAGGGCAACAAGGGATGTTAGCCTAGCAAACAGCGACCGTGATGTTTGGTCCTATGTATGGGGGAAGGCTGAATTCAAAACCAAAGACTACTATACTTTCTACTTCAGAGAGGTTTGAACCCATCAAGCGTATAAATGGCTACGGAAGTCTGTTAGTACACGCAAACTCAAAACATTTGGCTGGTTCCTTCTCTCAGACAGGCTAAACACTAGAAACATTCTCAAAAGAAGGCACTATAATATATGAGCTAACTTCATGCGTCTCTTGTGTAACGATCGGACGGAAGAAACATTGGAGCACCTGTTCTTCCACTTTGAGTTCTCCAAAGCATGCTGGAGGACACTCAGAATCTCATGGTCTGCTCACGAAGATGGCCTGAAACTATCGGAGGGGGAAAAGCACAAATATGACGATGGCTTGTTCATGGACACGTTCCTCACAGCATCGTGGGGGATTTGGAAAGAACGCAACAACAAACTATTAAGAGGAGTGCCCCCCAGGATCACATCGTGGAAAGGAAGGGTCAAGGAAGACCTAGGCAATCTCACCTATAGGGCTGGGGCCAAAAAAACTCTCATCACAACACTTGTAAACTCTATTGTGTAGCCGTAGATGTAACAACAACCACCCCCACCCTCTCCTCGAGGGTGGCTCCCAATTGTATGTCATGTAACTCTTTGTTGAAGTAACACAAGATGTAGTAGGGGTTTTCCCCCACTATCTAATTGATCAAAAAACGTGATCTTTCCCTTAGGATGACTCCTACAGAGATTAACTCCTAGAAACGTGTCGGTGGCCTTCAACTCCTCTTCTGCTACCTGAAGTTTGCTGATAACTGCCGGGAGGATCAGATTCAACCTGGCCCCGCCGTCCACCAACATTTTTGTGACCCGGAGGTTGCGAATTGTTGGAGAGACCAACAATGGCAAACACCCTACTGCTGTGGTGCGGTTGGGATGATCCCCTTCGTCAAAAATGATGGGCGTGTGTGACCATTTGAGCGGCTTCTGGGCCTCTGGCGCTAGTTCCACAACATTGACTTCTCATGCCCATCGTTTGAGCTGGCGGTGAGAGGTGTGCAAATATGCACCCCCGTCAATGCACAGGGCGTCAGTGGCCTTTTGAAAATCCTGCTCACTGCTCTCCTCCTCATCCCCTCCATCACTCTCACCATCACAGACTTCCTTCTCTCGACTTCTGGCGGGCTTTCTTTGGTTTCAAAAGGGTTTGCCGGGGCGATTTACTTCACCGCCTCGGCCCTTACCGCCAGCAACATTCTGACCTTTTTCCTTGTCGCGCTTCTCATACTCTGCTCTCTGTCTCTTAACAAGCCACTGAACCTGATAACACCCTTGAAGGTCGTGGCCTTTGGTCCGATGAATCTTGCAATACGACATGTCACCTTTCCCGGCCTTCTCGGCAGCCGCGGCCTCCCAGCAGTCAGCTGCTACATCCATTTTGCATCATGCTTTTATATCGATATTTATCGCATTATGGGTTGTTATTACACATTATGTCACAATACTTATGCCTATTCTCTCTTATTTTATAAGGTTTACATGAAGAGGGAGAATGCGGCATTTGGAATTCAGAAATTTGGAAAAGGAGCAAATATTGGAGACCTATTCTGCACAACTCCAAAAGTCCTGAAACTCCACGGAATATCTTAGAATATAAATAAAGGAAAATTGTCGCCAAAGATGAAGGCCAGGGGGCCCACACCCTGCTCACAAGGGTGGGGGGCGCCCCCCCTGGGGCGCGCCCCCTACCTCGTGGGCCCCCTGGTGGCTCTCCGACGCCCATCTTCTCCTATATGAAGTCTTTCGATGAGAAGAAAATCATAAGGAACCTTTTGGGACGAAACTCCGCCGCCACGAGGCGGAACCTTGGCGAAACCAATCTAGGGCTCTGGCAGAGCTGTTCTGCCGGGGACACTTCCCTCCGGGAGGGGGAAATCATCGTCATCATCATCACCAACGCTCCTCTCATCGGGAGAGGGTAATCTCCATCAACATCTTCACCAGCACCATCTCATCTCCAAACCCTAGATCATCTCTTGTATCCAATTCTTGTCTCCAAGTCCGGATTGGTGCTAGTAGGTTGCTAGTAGTGTTGATTACTCCTTGTAGTTGATGCTAGTTGGTTTATTTGGTGGAAGATCATATGTTCAGATCATATATGCATATTATTACCCCTCTGATTATGAACATGAATATGCTTTGTGAGTAGTTACGTTTGTTCCTGAGGACAAGGGAGAAGTCTTGCTATTAGTAGTCATGTGAATTTGCTATTCGTCCGATATTTTGATGAGATGTATGTTGTCTAGCCTCTAGTGGTGTTATGTGAACGTCGAATACATAACACTTCACCATTATTTGGGCCTAGAGGAAGGCATTGGGAAGTAATAAGTAGATGATGGTTTGCTAGAGTGATGTAGCTTAAACCCTAGTTTATGCGTTGTTTCGTAAGGGCTGATTTGGATCCATATGTTTCATGCTATGGTTAGGTTTACCTTAATACTTTTGTTGTAGTTGCGGATGCTTGCAATAGAGGTTAATCATAAGTGGGATGCTTGTTCAAGTAAGAACAGCACCCAAGCACCGGTCCACCCACATATCAAATTATCAAAGTACCGAACGCGAATCATATGAGCGTGATGGAAACTAGCTTGACGATATTCCCATGTTTCCTTGGGAGCGATTTTCCTATTATAAGAGTTTGTTCCGGCTTGTCCTTTGCTACAAAAAGGATTGGGCCACCTTGCTGCACTTTATTTACTTTTGTTACTTGTTGCTCGTTACAATTTATCTTGTTACAAAACTATCTGTTACCACTTGTTTCAGTACTTGCAGAGAATACCTTGCTGAAAACCGCTTATCATTTCCTTCTGATCCTCGTTGGGTTCGACACTCTTACTTATCGAAAGGACTACGATAGATCCCCTATACTTGTGGGTCATCAAGACTCTTTTCTGGCGCCGTTGCCGGGGAGTGTAGCGCCCTTGGTAGGTGGAATTTGGTAAGGAAAATTTATATAGTGTGCTGAAATTTCATCATCACTTGTTACTATGGAAAGTAATTCTCTGAGGGGCTTGTTCGGGGTATCTTCACCCGTCCAGTAGAGCAAAGAGTTGCTCCTCGACCTACTGAACCTATTGAAAATGAAACTCCTTTTGAATTTGCTTCGCGTATGATGGAAAAACTGCTAGCTAACCCTTTTACAGGAGATGGAACAAAGCATCCTGATGAGCACTTAATATATGTGGATGAAATTTGTGGATTATTTAAGCTTGCAGGTATACCCGATGATGTTGTTAAGAAGAAGGCCTTCCCTTTATCTTTGAAGGGAGACACATTGACATGGTATAGGCTATGTGATGATATGAGATCATGGAACTATAAAAGATTGAAATTGGAATTTCATCAAAAGTATTCTCCTGTGCATCTTGTTCATCGTGATCGCAATTATATATATAATTTTTGGCCTCGCGAAGGAGAAAGCCTTGCTCAAGCTTGCGGGAGGCTTAAATCAATGTTATATTCATGCCCCAATCATGAACTCTCAACAGAAATAATTATTCAAAGTTTTTATGCTCGGCTTTCTGATAACAATCGCACCATGCTCGATACTTCTTGTGCTGGCTCTTTTATGATGAAAATTATTGAATTCAAATGGAATTTATTGGATAGAATTAAACGCAACTCTGAAGATTGGGACCTCGACGAAGGTAAGGAGTCAGGTATGACATCTAAGTTTGATTGTGTTGAATCTTTTATGGATACCGATATTTTCCGTAAGTTTAGCACTAAATATGAACTTGACTCTGAGATAGTAGCTTCTTTCTGTGAATCTTTTGCTACTTATGTTGATCTCCCCAAGGAGAAGTGGTTTAAATATCATCCTCCCTTAGAAGTAAAAGTAGCTGCACCTATTAAAGTTGAAGAAAAGATTGTCACTTATAATGATCCTATTGTTCCTGCTTCTTATGTTGAGAGACCACCTTTCCCTGTTAGAATAAAGGATCATGCTAAAACTTCAACTGTTGTTCGTAAAAGCAATATTAGAACTTGTACACCTCCTAAGCAAGTTAAAGTAGCTATTGTTAAATATCTCTTCTCTGATAATATTGATGGGCATGTTATTCAATTCTGTGGTGAATCAGCTAGAATTGCTAAACCTTGTGCTAAAGATAAACATAGACCTGTGGTAGGCGTGCCTGTTATTTCTGTTAAAATAGGAGATCATTGTTATCATGGCTTATGTGATATGGGTTCTAGTGCTAGTGTTATACCTTATGATTTATATAAAGAAATCAAGCATGAAATTGCACCTGCAGAGTTAGAAGATATTGATGTCACAATTAAACTTGCCAATAGAGATACTATATCTGCAATGGGAATTGTTAGAGATGTTGAAGTCTTGTGTGGGAAAACTAAATATCCTGCTGATTTTCTTGTTCTCAGTTCTCCACAAGATAGCTTTTGTCCAATTATGTTTGGTAGACCCTTCTTGAATACTGTTAATGCTAAGATAGACTGCAAAAAGAATGTTGTTACTATTGGCTTGGATGATATGGTTCATGAGTTTAATTTCTCTAAATTTAGTAAACAACATCGTGAGGAAGAATTGCCTAGTAAAGATGAAATTATTGGTCTTGCTTCTATTGCCGTACCTCCTAGTGATCCTTTAGAACACTATTTGCTAGACCATGAAAATGATATGTTCATGAATGAAAGAAGGGAAATAGATGAAGTATTCTTTAAACAGGAACCTATTCTGCAACACAATTTGCCTATTGAAATCCTAGGGATCCCCTCCACCCAAGGGTGATCCCGTGTTTGAGCTTAAACCATTGCTCGATAATCTTAAATATGCTTATCTTGATGAAAAGAAAATATATCCTGTTATTATTAGTGCTAACATTTCATAGCATGAAGAAGAAAGATTATTGAAATATCTGAAGAAGCACTGTGCCGCTTTTGGATATACTCTTGTTGATCTTAAGGGCATTAGTCCCACTCTATGTCAACATAAAATAAATTTGGAAGCGGATGCCAAACCAGTTCGTGATCCTCAACGACATTTGAATCCTAAAATGAAAGAAGTGGTAAGAAAAGAAATACTCAAGCTTCTGGAGGCAGGTATAATTTATCCCGTTGCTGATAGTCAGTGGGTAAGTCCTGTCCATTGTGTCCGTAAGAAGGGAGGTATTACTGTTGTTCCTAATGATAAAGATGAATTGATCCCACAAAGAATTATCACAGGTTATAGGATGGTAATTGATTTCCGCAAATTAAATGAAGCTACTAAGAAAGATCATTACCCCTTACCTTTTATTGATCAAATGCTAGAAATATTATGCAAACATACACATTATTGCTTTCTAGATGGTTATTCTGGTTTCTCTCAAATACCTGTATCGGCTAAAGATCAATCAAAGACTACTTTTACATGCCCTTTTGGTAATTTTACTTATAGACGTATGCCTATTGGTTTATGTAATGCACATGCTACCTTTCAAAGATGCATGATGGCTATATTCTCTGATTTTTGTGAAAAAATTTGTGAGGTCTTCATGGACGATTTTTCCGTCTATGGTTCCTCTTTTGATAATTTCTTAAGCAATCTTGATCGAGTTTTGCAGAGATGTAAAGAAACTAATCTTGTCTTGAATTGGGAAAAGTGCCACTTTATGGTTAATGAAGGTATTGTCTTGGGGCACAAAGTTTCTGAAAGAGGTATTGAAGTTGATCAAGCCAAGGTTGATGCTATTGAAAATATGCCATGTCCAAAGGACATCAAAGGTATAAGAAGTTTCCTTGGTCACGCCGGATTTTATAGGAGGTTCATTAAGGACTTCTCAAAAATTTCTTGGCCTCTGACTAATTTATTACAAAAAGATGTACCATTTGTCTTTGATGATGACTTTGTAGAAGCATTTGAAATACTTAAGAAAGCATTAGTCTCTGCACCTGTTGTTCAGCCACCTGATTGGAATTTACCCTTTGAAATTATGTGTGATGCTAGTGATTATGTTGTAGGTGCTGTTCTAGGGAAAAGAGTTGATAAGAAATTAAACGTTATACATTATGCTAGTAAGACTCTAGACAATGCTCAAAGAAATTATGCTACTACCGAAAAGGAACTTTTAGCAGTTGTGTTTGCTGGTGATAAATTCAGACCCTATATTGTTGATTCTAAAGTAACCATTCACACTGATCATGCTGCTATTAAATATCTTATGGAAAAGAAAGATGCTAAACCTAGACTTATTAGATGGGTTCTCTTGTCGCAAGAATTTGATTTGCATATTGTTGATAGAAAAGGAGCTGAGAACCCGTTGCAGATAATTTATCTAGGTTAGAGAATGTTCTTGATGACCCACTACCTATTGATGATAGCTTTCACGATGAACAATTAAATGTCATAAGCACTTCTCGTAGCACTCCATGGTATGCTGATTATGCTAATTATATTGTTGCTAAATTTATACCACCTAGCTTCACATACCAACAAAAGAAAAAAAATTCTATGATTTGCGACATTACTTTTGGGATGACCCACATATTTATAAAGAAGGAGTAGATGGTGTTATTAGACATTGTGTACCTGAGCATGAACAGGAACAGATCCTACGCAAGTGTCACTCCGAAGCTTATGGAGGACACCACGCTGGAGATAGAACTGCACATAAGGTATTGCAATCTGGTTTTTATTGGTCTACTCTCTTCAAGGATGCCCGTAAGTTTGTCTTGTGATGAATGTCAAAGAATTGGTAATATTAGTAGACGTCAAGAAATGCCTATGAATTATTCACTTGTTATTGAACCATTTGATGTTTGGGGCTTTGATTATATGGGACCTTATCCTGCCTCTAATGGATATACACATATTTTGGTTGCTGTTGATTACGTTACTAAGTGGGTAGAAGCTATTCCAACTAGTATTGTTGATCATAACACTTCTATTAAAATGCTTAAGGAAGTTATTTTTCCGAGGTTTGGAGTCCCTAGATATTTAATGACTGATGGTGGTTCACACTTTATTCATGGTGCTTTCCATAAAATGCTTGCTAAATATGATGTTAATCATAGAATTGCATCTCCTTATCACCCGCAGTATAGTGGTTAAGTAGAATTGAGTAATAGAGAGCTCAAATTAATTTTGCAAAAGACTGTTAATAGGTCTAGAAAGAATTGTTCCAAGAAACTTGATGATGCATTATGGGCCTATAGAACTGCATATAAGAATCCTATGGGTATGTTTCCGTATAAAATGGTTTATGGAAAAGCATGTCATTTACCTCTCGAACTAGAACATAAGGCATATTGGGCTATCAAAGAACTCAACTATGATTTCAAACTTGCTGGTGAGAAGAGGTTATCTGATATTAGCTCACTTGATGAATGGAGAACCCAAGCTTATGAAAATGCCAAGTTGTTTAAAGAAAAAGTTAAAAGATGGCATGACAAAAGGATACAAAGCGTGAGTTTAATGTAGGTGATTATGTATTTCTATACAACTCTCGTGTAAGATTTTTTGCAGGAAAGCTTCTCTCTAAATGGGAAGGTCCCTACGTTATCGAGGAGGTCTATTGTTCCGTGCCATAAAAATCAACAACTTCAAGGCACAAATCCACAGGTGGTAAACGGTCAAAGGATCAAACATTATATTTCAGGTAATCCCATAAATGTTGAAACCAATATTATTGAAACCGTAACCCCGGAGGAATACATAAGGGACACTTTCCAGACCGTTTCAGACTCCGAAAAGGAATAGGTATGTGGTACGGTAAGTAAACCGACTCCAAAACAATTTTTAAGGAAATATTTCTCCATTTTGGAATATTTAGAAAAATAAGTAGCAGTCCAGGAAGGACACGAGGGCCCCACGAGGGTGGTGGGCGCGCCCTACCCCCCTGGGCGCGCCCCCCTACCTCATGAGCACCTCGTGTGCCCTCCGGACTTCGTTTTCTTGCACGATACGTATTTTGGTCGGTAAAAATTCATTATATATACTCCCGAAGGTTTTGACTCCTGTATCACGCAAATATCCTCTGTTTTCGTTTCAAGCTGTCCCATTGCAGATTAGATCAACATGTCTTCTCAAGATTCGGAAGAGGAAAGCTATGTGTATGATTACTTAGCCAATCCTAAGGTCTATGGAGATGTGGAGCACGATGGTTGGACCACGGAAGAAGAAGAGGACTATGAACCCAAGGGAAGGAGGAGACGAGCTCCGATGAAGATGAAGCCCCATTACCTCAACCTGGGACATGCACGTGGAGTTCAAAAAGTCAAGTCTCCCTGACAGGGTAAAGAAACCAAAGTTCGAGTTTATCCCTTTTCGTCTTTTGCAGGAGAATAAGCAGGACCTATGCAAAAAGATGTTAACCCTGGAGAGGGAGATTGATGATCTGAGGGATCAAAATGCCGTTCTCAAGCGCAAATTAAGGGAGAAGTCTAAGCCATCAACTAAGTCAACATCACCACCACCTTCTTCATCAGCAAAGGAGACATAATTACATGGGTATGGGCACTCCCCTTGGCAAAAGCAGAGCTTGGGGGAGGTGCCCCGGTATCGTATCACCATCACAGCTCCTATCTTTACCCTTTTTCTTAGTACGATCCTATTAGTAGTATCTTGATCTAGTAGAATAAAGTTATGGCATGATCTAGTTTTTAGTTTTGCTTTATGATCTCTCTATGTAATCGAGTCCGTGAGCTATATATATAATAAAGTTTAGTGTTGAGTCAAGGGCTTGATTATTTTGCCGTGATCTTGGGTGAATAAAAGAAAAAGAATAAAAAGAAACAAAGAGTTCATATTGATCTTATTGAGAGTAATGACTTCACATAGAAAGAGTATGATGATTAAAAGTTGTTGGGAGTTGGCAAATATAGCTTTGGTCACCGTTGCAATTAATAGGAAGTACTAAGGAAAGAGAGGTTTCACATATAGATATATTATCATTGACATCTTTTATGATTGGGAGCACGCATTAAAATACAACATGCTAAAGAGTTGATGTTGGACAAGGAAGACAATGTGATGAGTTATATTTTCTTATATCTGAGATAAAGTATGTTGTCATGGATCCTCTAACATGTTGAGCTTGCCTTTCCTCCTCATGCTAGCCAAATTCTCAAAGACCAAGTAGAGATACTACTTGTGCTTCCAAATACCCTTAAACCAGTTTAGCCATGAGAGTCCACCATATCTACCTATGGATTGAGTAAGATCCTTGAAGTAAGTTGTCATCGTTGCAAAGCAATAAAAATTGCTCTAAATAAGTATGATTGATTGGTGTGGGAGAAATAAGCTTTATACGATCTTGTGATATGGAAGAAATAAAAGCGACGGACTGCATAATAAAGGTTCATATCACAAGGGGCAATAAAAGTGACGTTCTTTCGCATTAGATTTTGTACATCCAACCATAAAAGCGCATGGCAACCTCTGCTTCCCTCTGCGAAGGGCCTATCTTTTATTATTATCCTCTACCTTATGCAAGAGTCACGGTGATCTTCACCTTTCCTTTTTCCTTTTATCCTTTGGCAAGCCCAGCATGTTGGAAAGAACATGATATATATATCTAATTGGATGTAGGGGAGCATGAATTATTATTGTTGACATTACCCTTGAGATAAAAGGTTGTGGGGCAAAACTATAAGCCCCTATCTTTCTCTATGTCCGATTAAAACTCCGTAACCACAAGTATTGCGTGAGTGCTAGCAGTTATGAAGGACTAAATGATAGTTGAGTATGTGGACTTGCTTTTAAGCTCGACATAGACTCTTTCCGATGTTATGATAAATTGCAATTGCTTCAATGACTGAGGTTATAATTTGGTGCTCAATAAGGTTTCTGATTCATACTTTTGCATTGTGAAAATATCATCACTTGAACATAAGTAATCATATGACAAATCTATATATGTTGTTTTTATGAGAATAATCATGATGCCTTCATGTCCATATTTTGTTTTTCGACGCCTCTACCCCTAAACATGAGGACATATTTATTGTTATCAGCTTTTTGCTTGAGGACAAGCGAGGTCTAAGCTTGGGGGAGTTGATACGTCCATTTTGCATCATGCTTTTATATCGACATTTATCGCATTATGGGCTATTATTACACATTATGTCACAATACTTATGCCTATTCTCTCTTATTTTATAAGGTTTACATGAAGAGGGAGAATGCCGGCAGCTGGAATTCTGGGCTGGAAAAGGAGCAAATATTGGAGACCTATTCTGCACAACTCCAAAAGTCCTGAAACTCCATGGAATATCTTAAAATAAATAAAGAAAAATCATCGCCAAAGATGAAGGCCAGGGGGCTCACACCCTGCTCACGAGGGTGGGGGGCGCGCCCCCCTAGGGCGCGCCCCCTACCTCGTGGGCCCCCTGGTGGCTCTCCGACGCACATCTTCTCCTATATGAAGTCTTTCGATCAGAAAAAAATGAGAAGGAATCTTTTGGGACGAAACTCCGCCGCCACGAGGCGGAACCTTGGCGGAACCAATCTAGGGCTCTGGCAGAGCTGTTCTGCCGGGGACACTTCCCTCTGGGAGGGGGAAATCATCGTCATCATCATCACCAACGCTCCTCTCATCGGGAGAGGGCAATCTCCATCAACATCTTCACCAGCACCATCTCATCTCCAAACCCTAGTTCATCTCTTGTATCCAATTCTTGTATTCAAGTCCGGATTGGTGCTAGTAGGTTGCTAGTAGTGTTGATTACTCCTTGTAGTTGATGCTAGTTGGTTTATTTGGTGGAAGATCATATGTTCAGAGCCTATATGCATATTATTACCCCTGTGATCACGAACATGAATATGCTTTGTGAGTAGTTACATTTGTTCCTGAGGACAAGGGAGAAGTCTTGCTATTAGTAGTCATGTGAATTTGGTATTCGTTCGATATTTTGATGAGATGTATGTTGTCTAGCCTCTAGTGGTGTTATATGAACGTCGACTACATAACACTTCACCATTATTTGGGCCTAGAGGAAGGCATTGGGAAGTAATAAGTAGATGATGGGTTGCTAGAGTGATGTAAGCTTAAACCCTAGTTTATGCGTTGCTTCGTAAGGGCTGATTTGGATCCATATGTTTCATGCTATGGTTAGGTTTACCTTAATACTTTTTTGTAGTTGTGGATGCTTGCAATAGAGGTTAATCATAAGTGGATGCTTGTTCAAGTAAGAACAACACCCAAGCACCAGTCCACCCACATATCAAATTATCAAAGTACCGAACGCGAATCATATGAGCGTGATGAAAACTAGCTTGACGATATTCCCATGTGTCCTCGGGAGCGCTTTTCCTATTATAAGAGTTTGTTCCGGCTTGTCCTTTGCTACAAAAAGGATTGGGCCACCTTGCTGCACTTTATTTACTTTTGTTACTTGTTGCTTGTTACAATTTATCTTATTACAAAACTATCTGTTACCACTTGTTTCAGTACTTGTAGAGAATACCTTGCTGAAAACCGCTTTTATCATTTCCTTCTGCTCCTCGTTGGGTTCGACACTCTTACTTATCGAAAGGACTACGATAGATCTCCTATACTTGTGGGTCATCATCAGCGCACACGGAAGCTTCCTTGCGGGGGACCTCAGCTTTGACCTTCTTGCTAGTACTAGGCTTACCCGATCCTTCAATAGTCATCACTGCTTTATCCTTCCACTTCTCACTACGCTTCTTGCTCTAGTTCTAAATGGTCGATTCATCATCATCCTCTGAATCGACATTGGTCCAATCTTCCTCTCTGGGCAACTTCCTTCCCTCCTCCATCCGAGCGCACTTATCCACCAAGGTGTAAAGCTCCTTCATAGTCTAGGGCAACCGCATGTTGGTCTTAGAACGGATCTGGCGGTTGCGCACATTGGACTGGAAGGCAGCTATCACAGCTATCGGATGGATGTTTGGGATGTTTCTATGAACTTTGCTGAATCTCTGTAAGTACTTACGGAGGGTCTCTCCTTCGTTCTGCTGGACAAGCTGCAAATCGCTGGGTCGACCTGGTTCTTGATGGCCGCTAGTGAAGGCGCTAATGAACTCATGGCACAAGTCAGCCCAAGACGAGATGGAGTTCTCTGACAGGTGCATCAGCTAAGACCTCACATTGGATTAGAGAGCCAAAGGGAAGTAGTTGGCAAACACCTTCTCATCTCTTCCCCCGGCAGCATGAACAATGATGGTGTAGATGCTCAGAAACTCTTCCGGGTTTAGTCTCCATCGTACTTCTCGCGTATCTCTAGCTTGAACGTACGAACGGACGGCCAACAGACTTGCTGAAGCTCACGAGTAAAGCCAGGGCACCCAACCTCGAAAGGTAGGCACCCGCCAAAATCGAGCGCAGGCTCGTCGATGCCGGGGCTGTCGCATCCATTGGTCTGGCGGAGGTTGTCGCGGAATCACTCGACAATGACGCCCACGTCTCCCTCCCGCCTATCGTTCGGGGCCCTCCGTCGGCCTGAACGTGCCGAGGGTCAGAAGAGGCCATCGATACATTGTTAGGATCTTGATTCTGCTGTGCCCGCGCTAGCTGTCGTGGCGGGGACTGCACCGTGGGGATGTCCCCTTCCGTACGGCCAGCAACACGGGTTGTGGTCGTCGCTTGGGGAGGCCATGGCGGGCCAGCGCGCTGCAAGCCCCCAGTCTTGGCGAAACAGAGCAGACTTTGGATGGTGGCATGCCGGGCCGTCTATCTCGCCGGCTACCGGTGGAAACCTCAGCAGCAGTTGAGCCCGCGCCATGGCCTCCGTGGCTGTACTTGGCATTGGCGTTGATGAAGTGGATCGTGTCGTTGCTTGGCTCCTGACAATGCCAGCGGTGGCAGCACTGTGCCCCTGCTGCCGCAGGGTGGCCGCCTGGACGACAGGGTGGCGCGGTGAGGGTGCTCAAGGGCCAGTGGCTCCGTCGGGCGCAACAATTTGGTCAACCCGTCCCGGGGAAGGCGCACGCGCAGCGGTCGCCCCCGTGGTGGGGGCGGCCTGAGGGCGGCGACTCGCTCCGGTCCGAGCACCATCGCTGCGACTGTGCCCGTCGGTGGGAGAAAGGGGTGCAAATGGAGTAACCCCTTCACCTGTACCTTGTGGAGCGTGGCCATCAGGGTGTTGTTCATGCTGTTCTCCCCCGGTGTTCTCTGCTCCTGCGTCGGGCCGTTAGAGGCCGCGGGCAGCGGAGCCTTCTAGGTGGACAGATGAGCCGAAGTACCGGGTTTCTTCTTGGGCGCCATGGACGATAGCACCGTCGAAGGTGAAGACGGTGATGAAGATGATGCATTGCACACGCCTTCAGGTTCGTGCAAGCGATCCCCTTACTTGGCGTGCCAAAGATGTCACGGGAAACCACGGCCACCTATGGGACCAGAGTGCCCCTTCCTGGTTCGATAGGGGGGGATGTCACGTTGCACAAAGAGCAGACGAGCGTGGGGCAGCGCTACAGGGATCACACAAGCAATTTTACCCAGGTTTTGACTTCCGTGCGGCATACAACCCTACTCCTGCTTTGGTGGATTGATGGTGGAAGAATGGTGGTGGAGCGTAGTACACTGCCCGACAGCGGTTGCCTCGGGGCGACAGTGGCTACGCGCGTATGAGTGTGTGCGTTGCCTAACTTTCCAACCCTTGCTATGGTTGCCTTGGGACTCCTTTTATAGATCAAGGGGTTACCACAATGGCAAAGTAGTCATTATGCACTGATAAGATAGCAAACAATGCTATCATACCTAACTCTGCAGGCTAACAGGGTGCATTAAATGCACCGCTTAACGTCATGTCAATGGTTGCCTGGCAAGCCTTGCCGGGCTGTCTTGCCAGCTCTACGCCTACTTGCCTGACACGTCACAGAGAGAGGCTGCCATGTGGCGAATGGCTGCCACTCAGTCACTTCGCGGCTTAACACCGCACTAATCGATGACGTGGGCCATGGTGGAGTGGTTGGTTGAGGTGGTGTGATACATCTCCATCGTATCTATAATTTTTGACTGTTCCATGCCAATATTCTACAACTTTTACATACTTTAGCAACTTTTTATACTATTTTTGGGACTAACATATTGATCCAAAGGCTCAAAGTTAGTTCCTGTTTGTCGCATGTTTGTTGTTTCGCAGAAAATCCATATCAAACATAGTCCAAACGGGATAAAAACTGAAGGAGATTTTTTTGGAATATATGTGAATTTTGGGAAGTGAAATCAACACGAGACGATGCCCGAGGGGGCTACGAGTTTGAGGGCGCGCCCCAGGGGGTCAGGCGCGCCCTGGGCCCTCATGGCCAGCCGGTAAGGTGGTTGGTGCCCTTCTTTCGCCACAAGAAAGCCAATATCCGGATAAAAATTGTGTCCAAATTTCATCCCAATCGGAGATTCCGATCTCCGGGAATATAAGAAACGGTGAAAGGGCAGAATCAGGGAACACAAAAACAGAGAGAGACAGAGAGACAGATCCAATCTCAGAGGGGCTCTCGCCCCTCCCATGCCATGGAGGACATGTACCAGAGGGGAAACCCTTCTCCCATCTAGGGGGAGGTCAAGGAAGAATAAGAAGAAGGGGGGCTCTCCCCCCTCTCTCCCGGTGGCGCCGAAATGCCGCCGGGGTCATCATCATCACCGCAATCTACACCAACACCTCTGTCATCTTCACCAACATCTTCATCACCTTCCCCCATCTATCAACAACGTCCACTCTCCGACAACCCGTTGTACCCTCTACTTGAACATGGTGCTTTATGCTATATATTATTATCCTATGATCTCTCTATGTAATCGAGTCCGTGAGCTATATATATAATAAAGTTTAGTGTTGAGTCAAGGGCTTGATTATTTAGCCGTGATCTTGGGTGAATAAAAGAAAAAGAATAAAAAGAAACAAAGAGTTCATATTGATCTTATTGAGAGTAATGACTTCACATAGAAAGAGTATGATGATTAAAAGTTGTTGGGAGTTGGCAAATATAGCTTTGGTCATCGTTGCAATTAGGAAGTACTAAGGAAAGAGAGGTTTCACATATAGATATATTATCATTGACATCTTTTATGATTGGGAGCACTCATTAAAATACAACATGCTAAAGAGTTGATGTTGGACAAGGAAGACAATGTGATGAGTTATATTTTCTTATATCTAAGATAAAGTATGTTGTCATGGATCCTCTAACATGTTGAGCTTGCCTTTCCTCCTCATGCTAGCCAAATTCTCAGCACCAAGTAGAGATACTACTTGTGCTTCCAAATACCCTTAAACCAGTTTAGCCATGAGAGTCCACCATATCTACCTATGGATTGAGTAAGATCCTTCAAGTAAGTTGTCATCGTTGCAAAGCAATAAAAATTGCTCTAAATAAGTATGATTGATTGGTGTGGGAGAAATAAGCTTTATACGATCTTGTGATATGGAAGAAATAAAAGCGACGGACTGCATAATAAAGGTTCATATCACAAGGGGCAATAAAAGTGACGTTCTTTCGCATTAGATTTTGTACATCCAACCATAAAAGCGCATGGCAACCTCTGCTTCCCTATGCGAATGGCCTATCTTTTATTATTATCCTCTACCTTATGCAAGAGTCACGGTGATCTTCACCTTTCCTTTTTCCTTTTATCGTTTGGCAAGCCCACCATGTTGGAAAGAACATGATATATATATCTAATTGGATGTAGGGGAGCATGAATTATTATTGTTGACATTACCCTTGAGATAAAAGGTTGTGGGGCAAAACTATAAGCCCCTATCTTTCTCTCGTGTCCCGATTAAAACTCCGTAACCACAAGTATTGCGTGAGTGCTAGCAGTTATGAAGGACTAAATGATAGTTGAGTATGTGGACTTGCTTTTAAGCTCTGACATAGACTCTTTCCGATGTTATGATAAATTGCAATTGCTTCAATGACTGAGGTTATAATTTGGTGCTCAATAAGGTTTCTGATTCATACTTTTGCATTGTGAAAATATCATCACTTGAACATAAGTAATCATATGACAAATCTATATATGTTGCTGTTATGAGAATAATCATGATGCCTTCATGTCCATATTTTGTTTTTCGACGCCTCTACCCCTAAACATGAGGACATATTTATTGTTATCGGCTTTTTGCTTGAGGACAAGCGAGGTCTAAGCTTGGGGGAGTTGATACGTCCATTTTGCATCATGCTTTTATATCGATCTTTATCGCATTATGGGCTGTTATTACACATTATGTCACAATACTTATGCCTATTCTCTCTTATTTTATAAGGTTTACATGAAGAGGGAGAATGCCGCACCGGAATTTCGGGTGGAAAAGGAGCAAATATTGGAGACCTATTCTGCACAACTCCAAAAGTCCTGAAACTCCATGGAATATCTTAAAATAAATAAAGAAAAATCATCGCCAAAGATGAAGGCCAGGGGCTCACACCCTGCTCACGAGGGTGGGGGGCGCGCCCCCCTAGGGCGCGCCCCCTACCTCGTGGGCCCCCTGGTGGCTCTCCGACGCACATCTTCTCCTATATGAAGTCTTTCGATCAGAAAAAAATGAGAAGGAATCTTTTGGGACGAAACTCCGCCACACGAGGCGGAACCTTGGCGGAACCAATCTAGGGCTCTGGCAGAGTCATTACTCGCCGGGACACTTCCTCTGGGAGGGGGAAATCATCGTCATCATCATCACCAATGCTCCTCTCATCGGGAGAGGGCAATCTCCATCAACATCTTCACCAGCACCATCTCATCTCCAAACCCTAGTTCATCTCTTGTATCCAATTCTTGTATTCAAGTCCGGGATTGGTGCTAGTAGGTTGCTAGTAGTGTTGATTACTCCTTGTAGTTGATGCTAGTTGGTTTATTTGGTGGAAGATCATATGTTCAGAGCCTATATGCATATTATTACCCCTGTGATCACGAACATGAATATGCTTTGTGAGTAGTTACGTTTGTTCCTGAGGACAAGGGAGAAGTCTTGCTATTAGTAGTCATGTGAATTTGGTATTCGTTCGATATTTTGATGAGATGTATGTTGTCTGGCCTCTAGTGGTGTTATGTGAATGTCGACTACATAACACTTCACCATTATTTGATCCTAGAGGAAGGCATTGGGAAGTAATAAGTAGATGATGGGTTGCTAGAGTGACAGAAGCTTAAACCCTAGTTTATACGTTGCTTCGTAAGGGGCTGATTTGGATCCATATGTTTCATGCTATGGTTAGGTTTACCTTAATACTTTTTTTGTAGTTGTGGATGCTTGCAATAGAGGTTAATCATAAGTGGGATGCTTGTTCAAGTAAGAACAACACCCAAGCACCAGTCCACCCACATATCAAATTATCAAAGTACCGAACGCGAATCATATGAGCGTGATGAAAACTAGCTTGACGATATTCCCATGTGTCCTCGGAGCGCTTTTCCTATTATAAGAGTTTGTTCCGGCTTGTCCTTTGCTACAAAAAGGATTGGGCCACCTTGCTGCACTTTATTTACTTTTGTTACTTGTTGCTTGTTACAATTTATCTTATTACAAAACTATCTGTTACCACTTGTTTCAAGATTTGTAGAGAATACCTTGTGAAAACCGCTTTTATCATTTCCTTCGCTTCCTCGTTGGGTTCGACACTCTTACTTATCGAAAGGACTACGATAGATCTCCTATACTTGTGGGTCATCATCAACAAGACACGGAAGCTTCCTTGCGGGGGACCTCAGCTTTGACCTTCTTGCTAGTACTAGGCTTACCCGATCCTTCAATAGTCATCACTGCTTTATCCTTCCACTTCTTACTACGCTTATTGCTCTAGTTCTAACTGGTCGATTCATCATCATCCTCTGAATCGACAGTGGTCCAATCTTCCTCTCTGGGCAACGTCCTTCCTCCTCCATCCGAGCGCACTTATCCACCAAGGTGTAAAGCTCCTTCACGCCTAGGGCAACCGCATGTTGGTCTTAGAACGGATCTAGCGGTTGCGCACATTGGACTGGAAGGCAGCTATCACAGCTATCGGATGGATGTTTGGGATGTTTCTATGAACTTTGCTGAATCTCTGTAAGTACTTACGGAGGGTCTCTCCTTCCTTCTGCTGGACAAGCTGCAAATCGCTGGGTCGACCTGGTTCTTGATGGCCGCTAGTGAAGGCGCTAATGAACTCATGGCACAGGTCAGCCCAAGACGAGATGGAGTTCTCCGACAGGTGCATCAGCTAAGACCTCACATTGGATTAGAGAGCCAAAGGGAAGTAGTTGGCAAACACCTTCTCATCTCTTCCCCCGGCAGCATGAACAATGATGGTGTAGATGCTCAGAAACTCTTCCGGGTTTAGTCTCCATCGTACTTCTCGCGTATCTCTAGCTTGAACGTACGAACGGACGGCCAACAGACTTGCTGAAGCTCACGAGTAAAGCCAGGGCACCCAACCTCTAAAGGTAGGCACCCGCCAAAATCGAGCGCAGGCTCGTCGATGTCGGGGCTGTCGCATCCATTGGTCTGGCGGAGGTTGTCGCGGAATCACTCGACAATGATGCCCGCGTCTCCCTCCCGCCTATCGTCCGGCCCTCCGTCGGCCCGAACGTCTGAGGGTCAAGAGGCCATCGAGACATTGTTAGGATCTTGATTTCGCTGCGTTCGCTTAGCCGCCGTGGCGGGACTGCACGTGGGATGTCCCTTCCGTCTGACCAGCAACACGGGTTGTGGTCGTCGCTTGGGGAGGCCATGGCGGGCCAGCGCGCTGCAAGCCCCCAGTCTTGGCGAAACAGAGCAGACTTTGGATGGTGGCATGCCAGTCGTCCATCTGCTCGGCCGCTGGTGGAAACCTCAGCAGCAGTTGAGCCCGCGCCATGGCCTCCGTGGCTGTACTTGGCATTGGCGTTGATGAAGTGGATCGTGTCGTTGCTTGGCTCCTGACAATGCCAGCGGGCGGCAAAGATCGTGCCCTCATCGCCGCAGGGTGGCCGCCTGGACGACAGGGTGGCGCGGTGAGGGTGCTCAAGGGCCAGTGGCTCCGTCGGGCGCAACAATTTGGTCAACCTGTCCGGAAAGCGCCTGCAGCTGCGGTCGCCCGTGGTGGGGCGGCTTTGGCGGCGACTTCGCTCGGTCCGAGCACCATCGCTGATCGGCCTGCCCGTCGGTGGGAGAAAGGGGTGCAAATGGAGTAACCCCTTCACCTGTACCTTGTGGAGCGTGGCCATCAGGGTGTTGTTCATGCTGTTCTCCCCCGGTGTTCTCTGCTCCTGCGTCGGGCCGTTAGAGGCCGCGGGCAGCTGAGCCTTCTAGGTGGACAGATGAGCCGAAGTACCGGGTTTCTTCTTGGGCGCCATGGACGATAGCACCGTCGAAGGTGAAGACGGTGATGAAGATGATGCATTGCACACGCCTTGAGTTCGTGTGCGATCCCCTTACTTGGCGTGCCAAAGATGTCACGGGAAACCACGGCCACCTATGGGACCAGAGTGCCCCTTCCTGGTTCGATAGGGGGGATGTCACGTTGCACAAAGAGCAGACGAGCGTGGGGCAGCGCTACAGGGATCACACAAGCAATTTTACCCAGGTTTTGACGGTGGAAGAATGGTGGTGGAGCGTAGTACACTGCCCGACAGCGTTTGCCTCGGGGCGACAGTGGCTACGCGCGTATGAGTGTGTGAGTTGCCTAACTTTCCAACCCTTGCTACGGTTGCCTTGGGACTCCTTTTATAGATCAAGGGGTTACCACAATGGCAAAGTAGTCATTATGCACTGATAAGATAGCAAACAATGCTATCATACCTAACTCTGCAGGCTAACAGGGTGCATTAAATGCACCGCTTAACGTCATGTCAATGGTTGCCTGGCAAGCCTTGCCGGGCTGTCTTGCCAGCTCTACGCCTACTTGCCTGACACGTCACAGAGAGAGGCTGCCATGTGGCGAATGGCTGCCACTCAGTCACTTCGCGGCTTAACACCGCATTGATCGATGACGTGGGCCATGGTGGAGTGGTTGGTTGAGGTGGTGTGATACGTCTCCGTCGTATCTATAATTTTTGACTGTTCCATGCCAATATTCTACAACTTTTACATACTTTAGCAACTTTTTATACTATTTTTGGGACTAACATATTGATCCAGTGCCCAGTGCTAGTTCCTGTTTGTCGCATGTTTGTTGTTTCGCAGAAAATCCATATCAAACATAGTCCAAATGGGATAAAAACTAAAGGAGATTTTTTTGGAATATATGTGAATTTTGGGAAGTGAAATCAACACGAGACGATGCCCGAGGGGACCACGAGTTTGAGGGCGCGCCCCAGAGGGTCAGGCGCGCCCTGGGCCCTCATGGCCAGCCGGTAAGGCGGTTGGTGCCCTTCTTTCGCCACAAGAAAGCCAATATCCGGATAAAAATTGTGTCCAAATTTCATCCCAATCGGAGATTCCGATCTCCGGGAATATAAGAAACGGTGAAAGGGCAGAATCAGGGAACACAGAAACAGAGAGAGACAGAGGGACATATCCAATCTCAGAGGGGCTCTCGCCCCTCCCATGCCATGGAGGACATGTACCAGAGGGGAAACCCTTCTCCCATCTAGGGGGAGGTCAAGGAAGAATAAGAAGAAGGGGGGCTCTCCCCCCCTCTCTCCCGGTGGCGCCGGAATGCCGCGGGGGTCATCATCATCACCGCAATCTACACCAACACCTCTGTCATCTTCACCAACATCTTCATCACCTTCCCCCATCTATCTACAGCGTCCACTCTCCGACAACCCGCTGTACCCTCTACTTGAACATGGTGCTTTATGCTACATATTATTATCCAATGATGTGTTGCCATCCTATGATGTCTGAGTAGATTTTTTTGTCCTATCGGTAATTGGTGAATTGCTATGATTGGTTTAATTTGTTTGTGGTTATGTTGCTATCCTATGCTGCCCATCATATGAGCACACGCGTGGATCACACTATAGGGTTAGTTGTATGTTGATAGGACTATGTATTGGAGGGTAAGAGTGACAGAAGCTCCAACCTAGCATAGAAATTGATTCATATGGGATTGAAGGGGGACCAATATATCTTAATGCTATGGTTGGGTTTTACCTTAATGAATGTTAGTAGTTGCGGATGCTTGCTAATAGTTCCAATCATAAGTGCATAGAATTCCGAGTCAGGGATGACATGCTAGCAATGGCCTCTCCCACATAAAACTTGCTATCGGTCTAGTAAAGTAGTCAATTGCTTATGGACAATTTCGCAACTCCTACCACCACTTTTCCACACTCGCTATACTAATTTTATTTCTTCTTTAGCTAAACAGCCCCTAATTTTTATTGACGTGCTCTTTATATTCTTGCAAACCTATCCAACAACACCTACAAAGTACTTCTAGTTTCATACTTGTTTTAGGTAAAGCGAACGTTAAGCATGCGTAGAGTTGTATCGGTGGTCGATAGAACTTGAGGGAATATTTGTTCTACCTTTAGCTCCTCATTGAGTTCGATACTCTTACTTATCAAAAGAGGCTACAATTGATCCCCTATACTTGTGGGTTATCAAGACCTTTTTCTGGCGCTGTTGCCGGGGAGTTATAGCGTGGGTTGAATATTCTCGTGTGTGCTTGTTTGCTTTATCACTAAGTAATTTTTATTTTCTGTTCTCAGTTGTTCTCTATCTTTATTTATGGATATGGAACATGAAATACCAAAAAAATTAGTTTACTTGCTACTCATCGAGATGGGGAACCTCCTAAAACCCTCGATGCTCATTATGTGAAAGATATTATGTACTACTTTGATAATCCTGAGAAAACCTCATTCAATTATGTTATGGGAGACACGTTGGATCAACGTGAATACTTTAGGGATTATCGCTTGACTCAAAAAGGGAAACTATTATGGGATCAAATTTATATGTTGCATTGGATGCTCGGTAACTATGATTGAGATATGATTATACTTGTTGCTCTTGGATGAAGGCTCCACACCTTACCTTTCATGCAGATTTAATGATAATAAAACCTTGGCTTCTTATGCTAATGGTATATATGATTACTATGGTGTGGAACAAATAGAAGAATTCGTTGCTTTTACGGGAGCTTATGAAATTGAATCTTTGTTTAAAGAGTGTGAAAATCTTGATGATGCTGTCTACAGAACTGAAAATTTTGCTATACTTAAATATTGCTATGAGAATTATATATGAATTCAATTCCAATATTGAAGATTTTATTGAGAGAGTCTCCGCTGTCCAAGAAGAGACTAATATTTTGCAGGAGTCTATGGAAGAAGAAATTGATGAAACTGTGGGCCCATTGGATGAAAAAGATGATGAGGAGAGCGAGGAACAAAAGGAGGAAGAGCGGATTAGCTAACCGTGCCCAACTTCTAATGAGAGTAGCTCTTCAACTCATACATTGTTTAATTTCCCTTCGTGCTTACCGAAGGATGATTGCTATGATGATTGTTATGATCCCATTGATTCTTTTGAAATATCCCTTTTTGATGATGCTTGCTATGCTTGTGGGCAAGATGCCAATATGAATTATGCTTATGGAGATGAACTTGCTATAGTTCCTTATGTTAAACATGAAATTGTTGCTATTGCACCCACGCATGATAGTCCTATTATCCTTTTTATTTCTCCAAACTACACTATATCGGAGAAATTTGCCCTTATTAAGGATTATATTAATGGGTTGTGTTTTACTACTACACATGATGATTTTGATAGATATAATATGCATGTACTTTCTGCTCCTACTTGCAATTATTATGAAAGAGGAACTACATCTCCGCATCTCCATGTTTCCAATATGATAAAATTGCAAGAAACTGTTTATACTATGCATTGGCCTTTACTTTGTGTGCATGAATTGTTCTTTTATGACATGCCAATGCATAGGAAGAAAGTTAGACTTTGTTGTTGCATGATATATGTTACTTTGTGCTCACTACTAAACCACAAATCATTGTTAATTAAAATTGGCTTTGATATACCTTGGGATCCGGGTGGATCCATTACTTGAGCACTATAAGCCTAGCTTAATGGCTTTAAAGAAAGCGCTGCCAGGGAGACAACCCAGAAGTTTTAGGGAGTCATTTATTCTGTTGAGTTCTTTTATATAGTTTAAAAACAAAATAAATAAAGAGGGGAACCCAAAACTTTCCAAAAAGAAAAGCGAAAGTGAGAAAGATGAGCATTGTTAAAATGGGAGCTAGCCTTGAACTTTGTTCATGCTCACGGAAACTTTGTGAATCTTTATTAGAGAAACTTTTCAACAAAAATAATTATCCCCTTGTAAAATTCCATTGTATTATAAAAATAATGTGCCAAGATTTTCCTTTAGGATGTTTACATTGCTTGTTGGTTTGTGCGGTGCAAAACAAAAACTTTGGCTGTAGTGCGCGATTTTACATTTTTTACTGGAACGTCAAACGGATCTGAAATACTTTGAAATGTATTTCAATACAATTTTTTTATTTTTCCTATTTTTTTCAGATTTTTTGGTGTACCAGAGGTATGGTGAATGTTCAGATTACTACAGACTGTCTTGTTTAAGAAAGATTCTGTTTTTGATGCATAGTTTGCTTGTTTTGATGAAACTATCAATTTCTATCAGTAGATTAAGCCATGAAAAAGTTATATTACAATAGCTACAATTAAAAAACAAAATATGAATTGGTTTGCAACAGTACTTAGAGTAGTGATTTGCTTTATTATACTAACGGATCTTACCGAGCTTTCTCTTGAGTTTTGTGTGGATGAAGTGTTCGAAGATCGAGGAGGTCTCGATGTGAGGAGAAGGAGGAGAGGCAAGAGCTCAAGCTTGGGGATTCCCAAGGCACCCCATGTAAATATTTACGGAGACTCAAGCGTCTAATCTTGGGGATGCCCCGGAAGGAATCCCATCTTTCTTCAATAAGAATCGGTATGTTTTCGGATTCGTTTTGTTCATGTGATATGTGCAAATCTTGGAGCGTCTTTTGCATTTAGTTTTCACTTTTCTTTTATGCACCATGCTGGTATGAGATAGTCTTTGGTTGATTTCTAGAATGCTCTTTGCACTTCACTTATATCTTTTAACTATGGCTTTATAGAATGCTTCATGTGCTTCACTTATATCATTTGAAGTTTGGATTTAGAAAACCGCCATTTGTAGAAAGCTCTTTTGCTTCACTTATATTTGTTAGAGCATCGTCATATCTTTTGTATAAAGAATTAAACTCTCTTGCTTCACTTATATCTATTTAGAGAGATGACAGGAATTGGACATTCACATGGTTAGTCATAAAATCCTACATAAAACTTGTAGATCCCTGAGTATCATATGTTTGATTCCTTGCAATAGTTTTGCGATATAGATATTATAATATGTGGGAGGTACTAGTAAATGGTTGTGTTTAGTAAGAATATTGGTGTTAAGGTTTGCGATTCCCGAAGCATGCACATATAGTCTCTCGTTATTCTACGAAGATGGAGCATGATTTATTATTGATTGTCCTCCTTATGAGTGGTGGTCGGGGACGAGCGATGGTCTTTTCCTACCAATCTGTCCCCCAAGGGGCATGTGTAGTAGTACTTTGATTCGAGGGCTAATAAACTTTTGCAATAAGTATATGAGTTCTTTATGACTAATGTGAGTCCATGGATTATAGGCACTCTGAACTTTTCGCAATTTGCTAGCCTCTTCTGTACCGTGCATTGCCCTTTCTCACCTCGAGAGTTGGTGCAAACTTCGCCGGTGCATCCAAACCCTGTGATAGGATACGCTCTATCACACATAAGCCTCCTTCTATCTTCCTCAAAACAGCCACCATACCTACCTATCATGGCATTTCCATAGCCATTCCGAGATATATGGCCATACAACTTCCATCATCATCATATACATGATTTGAGCATCATTTTCATATTGCTTTGCATGATCGTAAGATAGCTAGCATGATGTTTTCATGGCTTGTCCGTTTTTTGATGTTATTGCTATGCTAGATCATTGCACATCCTGGTACACTGCAAAAGGCATTCATTTAGAGTCATACTTTGTTTTAGACATCGAGTTGTAACATTGAGTTGTAAGTAAATTAAAGTGTGATGATCATCATTATTAGAGCATTATCCCATGTGAGGAAAGGATGATGGAGACTATGATTCCCCCACAAGTCGGGATGAGACTCTGGACTTAAAAAAAGAGGCCAAAGAAGCCCAAAAAAAGAAGAGGCCAAAGAAGCCCACCAAAAAAACAAAAAAATGAGAGAAAAAGAGAGAAGGGGCAATGCTACTATCCTTTTTACCACACTTGTGCTTCAAAGTAGAACCATGTTCTTCATATACAGAGTCTCTTGAGTTATCACTTTCATATACTAGTGGGAATTTTCATTATAGATCTTGGCTTGTATATTCCAATGATGGGCTTCCTCAAATGCCCGAGGTCTTCATGAGCAAGCAAGTTGGATGCAGACCCACTTAGATTTAGTTTGAGCTTTCATACACTTATAGCTCTAGTGCATCCGTTGCATGGCAATCCCTAATCCTTGCATTTACATCAATTGATGGGCATCTCCATTGCCCATTTATTAGCCGCATCGATGTGAGACTTTCTCCTTTTTTGTCTTCTCCACACAACCTCCATCATCATATTCTATTCCACCCATAGTGCTATGTCCATGGCTTGCGCTCATGTCTTGCATGAGGGTTGAAAAAGCTGAAGCGCGTTAAAAAGTGCATGATAAATACTTTGTCTTAAGAAGACAGAGCATGGCAAGATTATATGATTTTGTCGGGATAGCTTTCTTTACCGTTGATATTTCGAAAGACATAATTGTTTCTTGGGATGTCTGAGTATTGATGTCTTTATGTAAAATTATAGACTATTGCGTTGAATCACTCATGTCTTAATATTCATGCCATGATTAGATTACATGATCAAGATTATGCTACGTAGCATTCCACATCAAAATTATCTTTTTTATCATTCACCTACTCGAGGACGAGCAGGTATTAATCTTGGGGATGCTGATATGTCTCCGTCGTATCTCTAATTTTTTATTGTTCCATGCCCATATTCTACAACTTTTACATACTTTTGGCAACTTTTTATACTATTTTTGGGACTAACATATTGATCCAGTGCCAGTTCCTATTTGTTGCATGTTTTTTGTTTCATAGAAAATCCATATCAAACGGAGTCCAAACGGGATAAAAACTTACGGAGATTTGTTCTGGAATATATGTGAATTTTGGGAAGTGGAATCAATGGGAGACGATGCCCGAGGGGCCCATGAGGGTGAGGGGCGCGCCCTGGGCCCTCGTGGCCAACCCGTAAGGCGGTTGGTGCCCTTCTTTCGCCGCAAGAAAGCCAATATGCGGATAAAAACCGTGTCCAAATTTTAGCCCAATCGGAGTTACAGATCTCCGGGAATATAAGAAACGGTGAAAGGGCAGAATCAGGGAACGCAGAAACAGAGAGAGACAGAGAGACAGATCCAATCTCGGAGGGGCTCTCGCCCCTCCCATGCCATGGAGGCCATGGACCAGGGGGGAAACCCTTCTCCCATCTAGGGGGAAGGTCAATGAAGAAGAAGAAGAAGAAGGATGGCTCTCTCCCCCTCTCTCCCGGTGGCGCCGGAACGCCGCCGGGGTCATCATCATCACCGCAATCTACACCAACACCTCCGTCATCTTCACCAATATCTTCATCACCTTCCCTCATCTATCTACAGCGGTCCACTCTCCCGCAACCCGTTGTACCCTCTACTTGAACATGGTTCTTTATGCTTCATATTATTAACCAATGATGTGTTGCCATCCTATGATGTCTGAGTAGATTTTCGTTGTCCTATCGGTAATTGGTGAATTGCTATGATTGGTTTAATTTTCTTGTGGTTATGTTGCTAGCCATTTGTGCCCATCATATGAGCGCGCGCGTGGATCACACCATAGGGTTAGCTGTATGTTGATAGGACTACGTACTGGAGGGCAAGGGTGACAGAAGCTTCAACCTAGCATAGATATTGATGCATATAGGATTGAAGTGGGACCAATCACTACTGGGAAAAGGGCTATAGATAATATGGACACTAATGGCGCACCAGACATGTGGTGCGCCACTACTATATAGCAGTGGCGCACCATGTGCTGGTGCGCCATTAGTGTGATAGACACTAATGGCACACCACACCCACGGTGCGCCACTACTAACATAATTTTTTTCCAAAAATACTAATGGCGCACCAGGTCACAGTGCGCCATTACTAGTTTAACTAGTAATGGCACACCACTCACCACGTGCGCCACTACTATAATTTTTTTTGCAAAACTACTAATGGCGCACCACCAGCTGGTGCGCCATTAGTAACCAGGGTTACTAATGGCGCATTTGTAGGTGGTGCGCCATTAGTAACCTGGGACCAGCTAGATATTTTGGACAACCACCTACACACACACTTTCCCCACTTCATTTTCTCCACCTCCTCCTCCAAGCTTGTCTCAGCTGCCTCCTCCTCCTCGCCACATTTGCACCATAGATTCATCCAAATTAAGTGGTTAAATTACCTTTTTTGATAGGTAAGTAAGGGGAAAGCTTTCTTTATGTTGTAGATCTACTTTTTTCTCCCTCCAACAACGTGCACATGCACTGTTTATGGCCTATCTAGATATATGGATGTGTGAGGTGTTGCATATGCTTGTGGTGTTGCATATATGTTTGTGTTTGCAGGTACCGGTATTTGAAATGCGATAGTTGCCAATATTTTGCCGGAATGTTGATTCATTTCCGTTTCGGCGAGAATTTTGGCACTATGCATTTTTTGTCCTATTTTTAGGGAAAGTCGTGCCCAATTTTTTCTTGGTTCTAAAATATCGTTTTGCTCTACCCCGCAGGCGACCATGGTCCACATGATGACCGAAGGCATCGTGAATAGGTTTTTGAGCTCCGCGAAGGCCGAGATGCTTCAAAAGAACGAGACGGAGATAAGATGCCTATGTCGAAGATGCAAGCTGAAGAGCCTTATTGCGGACCCGGATAACGGGCAGGTGCGGGACCACGTGCTCTTGCGTGGTTTCATGAATGGCTATCGGTGGCAAGGTGATGAAGATGACTATGAAGTCGTCCATGGGGGTCGGGCAAGAAATGAGGAAGGGCATGATACGTCTCCAACGTATCTATAATTTTTCATTGCTCCATGCTATATTATCTACTGTTTTGGACCATATTGGGCTTTATTTTCCACTTTTATATTACTTTTCGGACTAACCTATTAACCGGAGGCCCAGCCCAGAATTGTTGTTTTTTTGCCTATTTCAGTGTTTCGAAGAAACGGAATATCAAACGGAGTCCAAACGGAATGAAACCTTTGGGAACGTGATTTTCTAAACAAATATGATCCAGGAGACTTGGACCCTCCGTCAAGAAAGGAGGGAGGCGGCCACGAGGGCGGAGGGCGCCCCCCTAGGGCGTGCCCCCTGCCTCGTGTGCCCCCCTTTGCTCCACCGACGTACTCCTTCCTCCTATATATACCTACGTACCCCCAAACGATCAGATACGGAGCCAAAAACCTAATTCCACCGCCGCAACCTTCTGTATCCACGAGATCCCATCTTGGGGCCTGTTCCGGAGCTCCGCCGGAAGGGGAATCCACCACGGAGGGCTTCTACATCAACATCATAGCCTCTCCGATGAAGTGTGAGTAGTTTACTTCAGACCTTCGGGTCCATAGTTAGTAGCTAGATGGCTTCTTCTCTCTTTTTGGATCTCAATACAATGTTCTCCCCCTCTCTCGTGGAGATCTATTCGATGTAATCTTCTTTTTGCGGTGTGTTTGTTGAGATTGATGAATTGTGGGTTTATGATCAAGATTATCTATGAACAATATTTGAATCTGCTCTGAATTCTTTTATGTATGATTGGTTATCTTTGCAAGTCTCTTCGAATTATCAGTTTGGTTTGGCCTACTAGATTGGTTTTTCTTGCAATGGGGAAGTGCTTAGCTTTGGGTTCAATCTTGCGGTGTCCTTTCCCAGTGACAGTAGGGGCAGCAAGGCACGTATTGTATTGTTGCCATCGAGGATAACAAGATGGGGTTTTTATCATATTGCATGAATTTATCCCTCTACATCATGTCATATTGCTTAAAGCGTTACTCTGTTTTCTTGAACTTAATACTCTAGATGCATGCTGGATAGCGGTCGACGAGTGGAGTAATAGTAGTAGATGCAGGCAGGAATCGGTCTACTTGTCTCGGACATGATGCCTATATACATGATTATACCTAGATATTCTCATAATATGCTCAATTTCACAATTGCTCAACAGTAATTTGTTCACCCACCGTAGAATACTTATGCTCTTGAGAGAAGCCACTAGTGAAATCTAAGGCCCCCGGGTCCATTCTCATCATATCAATCTTCCATCACTTTATTATTGCTTTACTTTTTACTTTTCCCTTTTATTTTACTTTGCATCTTTATACCAAAAATACCAAAAATATTATCTATCATCTCTATCAGATCTCACTCTCGTAAGTGACCGTGAAGGGATTGACAACCCCTAATCGTGTTGGTTGCGTTGAGCTATTTGTTTTGTGTAGGTACGAGGGACTCACGTGTAGCCTCCTACTAGATTGATACCTTGGTTCTCAAAAACTGAGGGAAATACTTACTCTACTCCGCTGCATCACCCTTTCCTCTTCAAGGAAATCCAACGCAGTGCTCAAGAGGTAGTAGGAAGATTTCTGGTGCCGTTGCCGGGGAGTCTACGCAAAAGTCAATATACCAAGTACCCATCACAATCCCTTATCTCTCACATTACATTATTTGCCATTTGCCTCTCGTTTTCCTCTCCCCCACTTCACCCTTGCCGTTTTATTCGCCCTCTCTTTTCTGTTTGCCTTTTTCTCGCTTGCTTTTTGTTTGCTCGTGTGTTGGATTGCTTGTTTCTCGTGATGGCTCTTCTGAGATTTGGTGATCTTCACCTTAAAGAACAAAAATGTTTTATGGGTTATATGAATAAAGAGCTCGATGATATGTCTAAAGAATTTGATGGTATAAGATCCCAAATTGCTCGTCTTGAGAAGTTGACTGCTGAAATTTCGGATAAGCAGCCTACCTTAGTCAATAAGATGGCCGCTAAACCGAATTCCTGTGAAAATAAAGATGAAGATATAAAAGTTATTGATGTGTCCCCTATTATATCTTTGTTTTGCAATATGAATCTTGATGAGACTGATTATGATCCACCTTTACCTAGAAGGTGTTCCAAAAATTCTGAGTTTTTAGATTATGATGATGAAATTGATAAAAGTGGGATTGAAAAGAATAAAACCCTAGATGTTGCTAAACCAACTATTTTCGATTTCAAGGAATTTAATTATGAAAGTTGCTCTTTAATTTATTGTATTTCCTTGTTGCAATCCGTGCTAAATTCTCCTCATGCTTATAGTCAAAATAAAGCCTTTACCAAACATATCGTTGATGCCTTGATGCAATCTTATGAAGAAAAACTTGAGTTGGAAGTTTCTATCCCTAGAAAACTGTATGATGAGTGGGAACCAACTATTAAAATTAAGATTAAGGATCATGAATTTTATGCTTTATGTGATTTGGGTGCTGGTGTTTCCACTATTCCCAAAACTTTATGTGATTTGCTAGATTTCCGTGATTTTGATGATTGCTCTCTAAACTTGCACCTTGCGGATTCCACTATTAAGAAACCTACGGGAAGAATTAATGATGTTCTTATTTTTGCAAATAGGAATTATGTGCCCGTAGATTTATCGTTCTTGATATAGATTGCAATCCTTCTTGTCCTATTATTCTTGTTAACCTTTCCATAGAACGATTGGTGCAATTATTGATATGAAGGAAGGGAATATTAGATTCCAATTTCCATTTAAGAAGGACATGGAACACTTCCCTAGGAAGAAAATAAAACTACCATATGAATCTATCATGAGAGCCACTTATGGATTGCCTACCAAAGATGGCAATACCTAGATCTATCCTTGCTTTATGCCTAGCTAGGGGCGTTAAACAATAGCTCTTGTTGGGAGGCAACCCAATTTTATTTTTAGTTTTTTTTTGCTTTTACTTCTGTTTAGGAATAAATCTTTGATCTAGCCTCTGGTTAGATGTGTTTTTATGTTTTCATTAGTGTTTGTGCCAAGTTAAACCTATAGGATCTTCTTGGATGATAGTTATTTGATCTTGCTGTAATTTCCAGAAACTTGCTGTTCACGAAAACAATTATTAAAATTCACCAGAACGTGATAAAATAGTTATTCCAATTGCTGCTGATCAATAAACATATTTCCTAGGTCTTGCTATTTGGGCTGAATTTTTGGAGTTCCATAAGTTTGTGTTAGTTACATATTACTACAGACTGTTCTGTTTTTGACAGATTCTGTTTTTCGTGTGTTGTTTGCTTATTTTGATGAATCTATGGCTAGTAAAATAGTTTATAAACCATAGAGAAGTTGGAATACAGTAGGTTTAAAACCAATATAAATAAAGAATGAGTTCATTACAGTACCTTGAAGTGGTCTTTTGTTTTCTTTCGCTAACGGAGCTCACGAGATTTCTGTTGAGTTTTGTGTTGTGAAGTTTTCAAGTTTTGGGTGAAATCTTTTGATGGATTATGGAACAAGGAGTGGCAACAGCCTAAGCTTGGGGATGCCCATGGCACCCCCAATATAATCCAAGGACACCAAAAATTTAAAGCTTGGGGATGCCCCGGAAGGCATCCCCTCTTTCGTCTACTTCCATCGGTAATTTGACTTGGAGCTATATTTTTATTCATCACATGTTATGTGTTTTGCTTGGAGCGTCTTGTGTGATTTGAGTCTTTTCTTTTTAGTTTACCAAAATATCCTTGCTGTACACACCTTTTGAGAGATCCATACATGAATTGGAATTTGATAGAATACTCTATGTGCTTCACTTATATCTTTTGAGTTATATAGTTTTGCTCTAGTGCTTCACTTATATCTTTTAGAGCACGGTGGTGGATTTGTTTTATAGAAACTATTGATATATCATGCTTCACTTAGATTATTTTGAGAGTCTTAAATAGCATGGTAATTTCTTAATAATAATAATATGCTTGGTATTCAAGATTTGTAAAACTTTCTTCTGAGTGCGTTGAATACTAAGAAAAGTTTGATGCTTGATAATTGTTTTGAGATATGAAGATGGTGATATTAGAGTCATGCTAGTTGAGTAGTTGTGAATTTGAGAAATACTTGTGTTAAAGTTTGTGATTACCATAGCATGCACGTATGGTGAACCGTTATGTGATGAAGTTGGAGCATGATTTATTTATTGATTGTCTTCCTTATGAGTGGCGGTCGGGGACGAGCGATGGTCTTTTCCTACCAATCTATCCCCCTAGGAGCATGCGTTTAATACTTTGCTTTGATAACTTCTAGATTTTTGCAATAAGTATATGAGTTCTTTATGACTAATGTTGAGTCCAAGGATTATACGCATTTTTCACATCCTTCCACCATTGCTAGCCTCTCTAATACCGCGCACTTTTCGCCGGTATCATACACCCACCAAATACTTTCCTCAAAACAGCCACCATACCTACCTATCATGGCATTTCCATAGCCATTCCGAGATATATTTCCATGCAACTTTCCACCGTTCCGTTTATTATGACACTCTCCATCATTGTCATATTGCTGGCATGATCATGTAGTTGACATAGTATTTGTGGCAAAGCCACGGTTCATAATTCTTTCATATATGTCACTCTTGATTCATTGCATATCCCAGTACACCGCCGGAGGCATTCACATACAGTCATATTTTGTTCTAAGTATCGAGTTGTAATTGTTGAGTTGTAAGAAAAATAAAAGTGTGATGATCATCATTTTTAGAGCATTGTCCCAAGTGAGGAAAGGATGATGGAGACCATGATTCCCCCACAAATCAGGATGAGACTCCGGACGAAAAATAAATAATAAGAAAAAAAGAGGCCATAAAAAAAAGAGAAAAGGCCCAAATAAAAAATGAGAGAAAAAGAGAGAAGGGACAATGTTTCTATCCTTTTACCACACTTGTGCTTAAAGTAACACCATGATCTTTATGATAGAGAGTCTCTCATTTTCTCACTTTCATATACTAGTGGGAATGTTACATCTATAGAACTTGGCTTGTATATTCCAATGATGGGCTTCCTCAAAATGCCCTAGGTCTTCGTGAGCAAGCGAGTTGGATGCACACCCACTTAGTTTCTTTTATTGAGCTTTCATATACTTATAGCTCTAGTGCATCCGCTGCATGGCAATCCCTACTCACTCACATTGATATCTATTGATGGGCATCTCCATAGCCCGTTGATACGCCTAGTTGATGTGAGACTATCTTCCCTCTTTTTGTCTTCTCCACAACCACCATTCTATTCCACATATAGTGCTATATCCATGGCTCACACTCATGTATTGCGTGAAGATTGAAAAAGTTTTGAAAATGTCAAAAGTATGAAACAATTGCTTGGCTTGTCATCGGGGTTGTGCATGATTTAAATACTTTGTGTGGTGAACATAGAGCATAGCCAGACTATATGATATTGTAGGGATAACTTTCTTTGGCCATGTTATTTTAAGAAGACATAATTGCTTTGTTAGTATGCTTGAAGTATTATTATTTTTATGTCAATATGAACTTTTCTCTTGAATCTTTCGGATCTAAATATTCATACCACAATTAAGAAGAATTACATTCAAATTATGCCAAGTAGCACTCCGCATCAATTTTTTTTATCATTTACCTACTCGAGGACGAGCAGGAATTAAGCTTAGATGCCTCGATACGCCTCCAACGTATCTATAATTTTTGATTGCTCCATGCTATATTATCTACTGTTTTGGACCATATTGGGCTTTATTTTCCACTTTTATATTACTTTTGGGACTAACCTATTAACCGGAGGCCCAGCCCAGAATTGCTGTTTTTTTGCCTATTTCAGTGTTTCGAAAAAACGGAATATCAAACGGAGTCCAAATGGAATGAAACCTTCGGGAACGTGATTTTCTCAACAAAATATGATCAAGGAGACTTAGACCCTCCTTTCAAGAAAGGAGGGAGGCGGCCATGAGGGTGGAGGGCACGTCCCCTGCCTTGTGGGCCCCTGTCGGGGTCAAAACTGGCGGATCTCGGGTAGGGGGTCCCGAACTGTGCGTCTAGGCGGATGGTAACAGGAGACAAGGGACACGATGTTTTTAGCCAGGTTCGGGCCCTCTCGGTGGAGGTAAAACCCTACTCCTGCTTGATTAATATTGATGATATGGGTAGTACAAGAGTAGATCTACCACGAGATCGTAGAGGCTAAACCCTAGAAGCTAGCCTATGGTATGATTGTTGTTCGTCCCTACGGACTAAAACCCTCCGGTTTATATAGATACCGAATAGGGTTAGGGTTACACAGAGTCGGTTACAATGGTAGGACATCTACATATCCAGACGCCAAGCTTGCCTTCCACGCCAATGAAAGTCACATCCGGACATCGTACGAAGTCTTCAATATAGTATCTTCAAAGTCCAGGAGTCCGCCAAGGCTATAGTCCGCTATCCGGACACCCCTAATCCAGACTCCTCGGTAGCCCCCGAACCAGGCTTCAATGACGACGAGTCCGGCGCACATATTGTCTTCGGCATTGCAAGGCGGGTTCCTCCTCCGAATACTTCATAGAAGATTTTGAACACAAGGACAGTGTCCGGCTCTGCAAAATAAGTTCCACATACGACCGTAGAGAGAATAACATTTACACAAGTTCAATCTGCTGACGTATTCCGTGGCGTGACATCACACCCTGGCCAAGCCTTTACTCGAATCGTTTTTACTATCCCACCTCAGTGTGTTTAGCAAGGCGGTTTCCTTGGCACGTCTTGTCAAAGCAGAGATCTTGTCCCCTTATTCCGGGATTCTCATCAATACGGGCATGGGTAACCCAACCGCGCCATTTATTACGACGCTTGGGAGATAAGCGAGTTTTATCAGGCCGGTGGGGACGCATAGCTTTATCCGTCCATATAAGGGGATAAGGATCCACTTTTTCACACACGCCTTCTTCCTCCTTTGCTTATCCATTTCCGCGCACTTGAGCTCCAGCGCCCAAGTCCCCACATCCCACCTCAACCTTCTCCAACTATGGTCTCCTCCGTCACGGAGGGGCACATCAAAAAGCTGCGGAAGGCCAGATACTTGTCCGGCGACATCGCGCATAGGCTCCCCGAAAAGGGGCAGCTCATCCCCACCCCCAGGCCCCATGAGAGGGTGGTGTTCCTCCCCCACTTCCTCCGCGGACTAGGGTTTCCACTTCACCCGTTCGTCCGGGGGCTCATGTTATACTACGGCCTAGATTTCCATGATCTGGCCCCGAATTTCATCCTCAACATCTCGGTGTTTATCGTCAGGCGAGGCCTTCCTTCTGCATCCAGCCCCACTTCGTCTTATGGCTCAAGACCTTCAATGTCAAGCCGAAGGTAGTGGGCGGCCGCCAAGCCGGAGTGCAGAGGTGCCATGGTGGGCAAGATGGCCAACGCCCCTATGGCTCGAGGCTCCTTTGTGGAGACCATAAAGGGGTAACAATCGGGGTGGTTCTACATCACCGAGCCGCGACTCTCAATGGGCGGCGACCCCAATTCGATCTGGCTTCCCTACACGGCTCACCTCATGGAAAGAGACGGCCCGACGTGGGGTAATTCGAAGAGTCGACCGACTCCAAACCTGCGTCCGAAACCTCGTGGACAAGAATCTCAAGCTTGTCAACGTAATCCAGTGATGCTCATCCGCCGGATTCTCCCATGCCAAAGAACGGGCCTTCAACTTGTGGGAGTTTGATCCGGAACAACACCGAACCTTGAGCCAGCTCTTCGACACTACGTACGAAGATGCCTGGAAGGTGCTGTTCAAGGGCGCCGAAGCTCCCGCATCCGCTAACGAAGATCGCGGATTCAGCTCGTAGCATCAAGCCAGCGAGGTAAGTTATTTTACCCTTTACGGGACTCTTTTTTTATAGTTTGACTCTATGCGGGATCTAAAACTCCCTTACCTTTGACAGATCGCGAAGACGCCCGACAGGTTAACTATCCGGCTCCCTTGCCAGAAGACCCAGCGGACGCCTGATTGACGGGGCTGCTGGTTCCGGCACCTTACGTGGAAGAAGAAGGCCAAGAAGAAGGCCACGGGAACTCGAAGGAGTTCCCGGCGCCAGGTGCTATCGGACTCATCGTCCGATGACTCCGAGGAGGACTGCCTCGCGAAGACGAGGAGGAGGAAAAAGAGGCCTCTCCCCCAGCGGGGGGAGAGAAGAAAAGGAAGGCTGCCCCAACTGGGGAGGTCGGAGGGTCCAAGAAGGGAAGGACCCTTACTCCGGACTACACCGCCAATACTGACAACGACGAAGAGGGGTGGGCACCAAGGACCAAGCCCCTGGCAAAATCGTAAGTGTCCGGACACCAGAATAACTCATGGCGTTCCATTTGTTGCACAACATCTCTAATGCCAAGTATAACCATGCAGCCCGCCCAAGGCTGGGCTCGACGATTCGTTGAGCGGCTCCCTGGGTTCGTCGGAGGTGAAGTCCCGCCACGGATGACGCTGGGGTGGAGTCCCAAAAGGGGCCCAGCCAGGAGGAGGTGGCCCTGGAGGCGCCGCACGGCGACCTCCCGGAACCCGGGCTCAAAGGGGATAAAACCCCGAAGGGCTTCAAGTCCGGCCCTGTGCGGACTCGCATCGAACCTTCAGTGGTTCCGAGTCCGACAGCGACCCTTCGTAAGAAGGGCAAGATCGCAACGCCGGTGACATCCGGCCCAACCGAGGCACCGGATGATTTGATGGAGGCGCTTAACGGCGCTTCCGTCAATGAGGAGCACCGCATCGTTATGAGTGTGGTGATCCGGAAAGTTCACCCGCCAAGAGCGGGCTGGACTGAAGTTCGTGCCAGCCTTCTAACAGGCTTTGACGTATGTATTTAAGATATGTAAAAATATTACCGCATAGACAGTAGCCCCTGATGCTCAGTTTGGTGTTCGGAAAGAAATAGCCGAACTGAGGATCTAAAAAGATATACGCAGGAGTCTAACATAAGTATGTCAATATGGGAATGCAGGCTGCGCTGCTGACCTCTGCCGCACTGACTGCGGAGGTTGATGCATTAAAGCAGAGCCTCGAGCGGTCCGAGAACGAGCTCGGACTTGCCAAAAAGCAGCTCGAGGACAAGGAAGGTAAGTAATACCTTATGGGGGTATTTAAAAGATGTGTTTGCAAAAAATGACAGGAATAACATGAATATTGCAGGGGCCACGAACAAGGTGGCGACCCTGAAGGAAGCGGTGTCCAAGGCCGAATGCAATGCGGCCGCGGAGCGCACCGAGCGAGAGAAGCAGGAGGTGCGGGTGGCGGAGGTGCGGAAAGAGCTCCAAGCTCTCTTGGAAAAACACGAGAGTTTGGAGCGTGACTCAAAGACTCGAGAGTCCGAGCTCGCCTCTGCCCTTGAGAGCACCAAGGCCGCTAAGGCCGAAGCCCAAAAAGCCCTCCAGGAGATTGATGCGATGAAGAAGATAGCGGCGGGTAAGGCATTCTATATGCAAAGCAAGCATGTGAAAGTTAATTATCTCACATTACCCGAATCCGGAGCTCTCCAGAGCATTCAGAGATCTGCCCCGATGTGGCTGATGCTTTGCCGCTTTCTACTGCCGAGGAGGGAAGCTCGACGGAGAAGGTGTTCTCGTCTCGATGTCGAGCCCGGATACCCTCTGCCCTTAAGCGACCAGTTGAAACAGCTGGTCGAGCTCCATAAGGTGGACGAACAGGCCATGAAGGGCCTCATAGTTCGGCTGTGGCCTAAAGAAGCCATGCCTGGGAGCTACTTCGGGCTGGTGAGTTGGCTGGTGGACGCCTGTCCATGGGTTGAAATCATCAAGCGCCTGCTCAGATCGAAGGTGCTCAGAGGGCCCTTGCCCTTGCTAAGGTGCACTGGGCAAGATGGACGCCGAGAAGCTTGTGACAGACGGACCACCACCGAGGAAGGAGCATCGCAAACCTGAAATGTATTATGAGGGCGCCCTAAAGGGTGCCTCGCTTTATAGCGTATGAATGCTCCAAAGATATAATTTTTAGTAGACTCGCATTTGTTATCCCGTACGCTGAAAACTTGTTCATATGCGCTTAAGCAACACTTTTGAATTTAAAATTTTACCTTCATGCGGCCGTGTATTAAATTTAAGAGACGGCGAAGTCGTTGGCTTCAGCCCCCATGTCATGAAAGTGTCTTTGGGGTGTTCGATGAACTTGAGCGCTCTTGTTCCCATTCTTGGGTCCTTCGAGGAGGCACTCAACGCAACGAACAAGGCAACCGGACTATAATTCTTGAACACTCTCACTTAGCCATAGAATTCTATAATTTTAAATTTCGTGAAGCCCCTAGTATTCTAAGACCGAGTTCGGGCGCTATCCTCGCTTAGGCCGGACAATGCCGACTCCTCACTCTAAGCGGCATAAGTCTTTAGGGACTCGAAAACCTCTCGAACAGCGATCGCTCTCGCCTCTATCATGATGGTCAGTTTTAGCTTTCTCCACCGAGGTGCTTAACCCAGCTCAACCGGGCACAATCGCAGTGGTTCTCCCAGCGCTACCTTAGCCGATATAATGGAACATAAGGTACCAAAACATGGAGCCGCAAACCCATCTATTGACCCAAGACATGATTCAGAGCCGATGCATATAATGCTATAAGTTTGGGGTGCCGCACTTGCGGAAGTGTTCGGACTTATCACACCATGTTATGGGGTACTTAAGCCCCTGGTGTATTGCCCGTACCAAAGTGTACGGTTGCACAATGTCATAAATGAACATATATATATATATATATAGAAAAAAGGGAATTCAATAATAGGCAGAAGCTATATATTGTTTATTCAAAAGGGCTGCAGTAAGAGCAGAACGATACAAATAGTGCGATAAGCAAGGGACGGGACTTTTTAACATGTCTCCCTCCAGGGGTAAGCCGTGGGATGGTGTGTAAAACAGATATATTGCTCGTAATAGAGACCACCTGGACACTCGACGTAGCTTTCTGCTTCCCTGGCTGCTGCATCGTGTGTTCAGCGATTCTAGTGCCGGACAGGGCTTCGTGAGAACAGAGTCCTCAAAGTAAAAAGAAAGAAGAAAAGAATGACACAATCGGGAGCCTCTGGTGCGGTTGAGCCGCATTCTGGGCATGCCGTGGTCGTGCCCCTTCGACTATGCCCATGATATTTCCAGAGCGTAATTATGTATGCGTGGTACTGGTTTCGCAATTTCGCGAGGGCTAGGGCTTGGGCCGCATTGCTATGCGTGCTCGGAACGTGCCAGACGGTCTAGTTGTAGGTTACTCCGGGCGCGCTTGACGATGTCCAGGCGTTTAACAGCCGGACTCGAGAATTGCCTTAAGAGGCTGCTTTGTACTTCCGCCGCAAGGGCCGCCGTATGCTCCTCCGTCCGGAGAGAGCGTTCGGTGTTTCCATTGACCGTAATGACTCCTCGAGGACCTGGCATCTTGAGCTTGAGATATGCGTAGTGCGGCACCGCATTGAACTTTGCAAATGCGGTTCGTTCGAGCAGTGCATGATAGCCGCTGCAGAACGGGACTATGTCGAAGATTAACTCCTCGCTCCGGAAGTTATCCGGGGATCCGAAGACCACTTCAAGTGTAACTGAGCCTGTCTGATTGGCCTCTACACCTGGTATGACGCCTTTAAAGGTCGCCTTCGTGGGTTTAATCCTTGATGGGTCTATGCCCATTTTGCGACTTGTATCCTCGATAAAGCAGGTTCAGTCTGCCGCTGTCCATTAGGACCCTAGTGAGGTGAAATCCGTCAATGATTGGGTCTAGAACCAATGCGCGAATCCGCCATGGCGGATCTTGGTGGGGTGGTCCCTTGATCAAAAGTGATCGTGGCAGAAGACCATGGGTTGAACTTTGGGGCGACCGCTCCATCGCATATACGTCCCTTAGTGCACGCTTCCGCTCCCTTTTGGGTATGTGGGTTGCGTATATCATGTTCACCGTCCGCACTTATGGGGAAGCCCTTCGTCCTCTATTGTTCGGCGGCCGGGGTCCTCCTCGTCATCGCTATGCAGCCCCTTGTCATTGTTTTCAGCATTTAACTTGCTCGTCGCTTGAACACCCAACAATCCTCGCCGGTGTGATTGGCTGGTTTTTCGGGGTGCCATGTATCTGGCACGAGCGATCGAGTATTCGGTCCAAATTGGACGGGCCTGGAGTATTTCTTTTAAATGGCTTTTTCCGCTGACCGGGTTTAGAGCCTATGAATCCGGCATTGACTGCTGTATCCTCAGCATTATCGCCGTTAGTGCGGTGCTTGTGCTTGTTGCGACGCGACCTGCCACTGCTGTCCTTGGTATCTGAATTACCAGGGCTCTTGGTCATGTTGTTACTACGAGCTAGCCAGCTGTCCTCTCCCGCGCAAAAGCGGGTCATGAGTGTTGTGAGGGCTGCCATGGATTTCGGCTTTTCCTGTCCTAGGTTCCGGGCAAGCCACTCGTCGCGGATGTTGTATTTGAAGGCTGCAAGGGCCTTGGCATCCGGACAATCGACGATTTGATTTTTCTTGGTTAGGAACCATGTCCAGAATTGTCTGGCCGATTCCTCTGGCTGCTGAATTATGTGGCTTAGGTCATCGGCTTCTGGAAATTGTCGAGGAATGCGGCTTCCAGGTCTTCCCAACAACCGATTGACTCTGCTGGCAAGCTGTTAAGCCAATCCCGGGCTCGTCCTTTAAGCTTGAGTGGGAGGTATTTGATGGCGTGTAGATCATCACCGCGGGCCGTGGGGATGTGAAGGAGATAGTCCTCAATCCAAATCGCAGGATCTGTTGTGCCATCGTATGATTCAATGTTTACGAGTTTGAAACCCTTAGGGATTTGATGATCCATTACTTCATCTGTGAAGCATAGTGAGTGTGCGGCGCCTCTGTATTGGGCTATATCACGACGCAGCTCAAACGAGCTTTGTCTACTGTGTTCGGCCCGGCCGAAATTGCCATATCCGGCGTGACGGTTATCGTCATGTGTCGTGGGGCGCCCACGCGGTCCATAGATCGATCTTGTCTACCTTGCCTTGTCTTCCAATATATCTCGAAGGTCTGGCGCATTTCCCCACGCCTTTGTATTTTTTGAGCGGCGCCGGGGTGCGGCTTGAGTTGAGGGCCGAGGCCTCTCGTCATGACCACGAGGTGGCCGGTCAGCCATATCATGCACTGGTGATGTAGGTTTGGGTGCTTCCTCCTCTAATCGGGGTAGCAGCCTGCGTCTTGGGTAGCTCTTGGAGGGGCGCTCGAGTTCATACTCTTCGGCCGTAAGGACTTTAGTTCATCTGTCAGCTAGCAAATCTTGGTCAGCTCTAAGCTATTGCTGCTTTTTCTTGAGGCTGCTTGCCGTGGCCATGAGCCTGCGTTTGAAACGCTCTTGTTCGACGGGCACGATGAATTCGTCGTCGTCGAGGCTTGCCTCATCTTCCGAGGGAGGCATGTAATTATCGTCCTCTACCTCTCTTTCTGCCGCTCTCTCATGAGGGCTGGCTTCTCCATCCTCCTGCGCTGAATCCTGCTGGAGGGGGTTGTCTTCGGCACTGTCCGGGGTGTTATTGTCTCCCGTGCCGGAATCACCGTTTTTGCTGTGGCAGGATTTAGAGCGGCGCCGCTGACGCCCGCGCTTAGGCTGTTTCTTGGAGGGGTCATTCTCCGATGTTCCATCGCCATTCCCATCTTTTGGGATGTCCACCATGTATATGTCGTACGACGAGGTGGCCTTCTAGTGCCCTGTGGGCGCTGGTTCTTGGTCGTATCCTGCATCGTCGTCCATACCGTCGATGTCTTCGGAGTCGAAGTCGAGCATGTCGGTTAAATCATCGACAGTGGCTACGAAGTGGGTGGTGGGTGGGCTTTGATTTTCTTCGTCGTCCGCATCCCAACCTTCCCGAACATAATCCGCCGTGGCTCTCCCGATAAAGAGAGACACTTTAGTGAATTCAGAATGTCGCCAAAGGGCGAGTCTTTGAAAGATGTCCGCGGCGTTGAATTCCATGATCGGCGCCCAATCGGATTCGACAAGCGGGCGCGAAGGCTCGGAGTCCCGAGAGAAGTTCGGCACCTTGGAGTTCTGAGCCGCAGCGACAGGGTGTACGGCTCAATCGCCGTAGAGATCGCAGCCCCCGAGACGGTGTCCAGCCACCCGTCCTCGATCGGCGTGGTCGGCTCCGAGCTAAGGGTCGGAGCGGACACTGGTGCGGCCCCCAGGACACCGCTCAAGGCAAGAGCTAGATCATGCCCCTCGTGATGCTTGGCGGCGCTTGGCTGTGGCTCGAACCCGTCGAAGATCAAGTCTCCGCCGATGTCAGCCGTGTTGTTCAAACATCCAAATCTGACCTGATGGCCAGGGGTGTAGCTTTCAATCTGCTCCAGATGGCCAAGCGAATTGGTTCTTAGTAGATAGATGGCTTCTTCTCTCTTTTTGGATCTCAATACAATGTTCTCCCCCTCTCTCGTGGAGATCTATTTGATGTAATCTTCTTTTTGCGGTGTGTTTGTTGAGATTGATGAATTGTGGGTTTATGATCAAGATTATCTATGAACAATATTTGAATCTGCTCTGAATTCTTTTATGTATGATTGGTTATCTTTGCAAGTCTCTTCAATTATCGCTTTGGTTTGGCCTACTAGATTGGTTTTTCTTGCAATGGGAGAAGTGCTTAGCTTTGGGTTCAATCTTGCGGTGTCCTTTCCCAAAGGATGAGGGGCAGCAAGGCACGATTGTATTGTTGCCATCAAGGATAACAAGATGGGGTTTTTATCATATTGCATGAATTTATCCCTCTACATCATGTCATCTTGCTTAAAGCTGTTACTGCTTTCTTGAACTTAATATTCTAGATGCATCTTTGGATAGCGGTCGATGAGTGGAGTAATAGTAGTAGATGCAGGTAGGAGTCGGGCTACTTGTCTCGGACGTGATGCCTATATACATGATCATACCTAGATATTCTCATAACTATGCTCAATTCTGTCAATTGCTCAATAGTAATTTGTTCACCCACCATAGAATACTTATGCTCTTGAGAGAAGCCACTAGTGAAATCTATGGCCCCCGGGTCTATTCTCATCATATCAATCTTCCATCACTTTATTATTGCTTTGCTTTTTTACTTTTCCCTTTTATTTTACTTTGCATCTTTATACCAACAATATTATTTATCATCTCTATCAGATCTCACTCTCGTAAGTGACCATGAAGGGATTGACAACCCCTAGTCGCGTTGGTTGCGTTGAGCTATTTGTTTTGTGTAGGTACGAGGGACTCACACGTAGCCTCCTACTGGATTGATACCTTGGTTCTCAAAAACTGAGGGAAATACTTACTCTACTCTGCTGCATCACCCTTTCCTCTTCAAGGAAATCCAACACAGTGCTCAAGAGGTAGCAGGGCAGCAAGACAACCACCGCGGCGAGGGCGGGCGAGAAGATGAAGAATCTCCAGGACATGATCACGACGGTGATGCTGTACACAGTCATCATGCAGAAGATGCCGGACATGATGATGAGGAAGATCAAGACGAACGGCATGATCATGAAGATGAAGATGCCGGAGCAGACGACGATATTCAAGAGCTACTTCTCAAGCAGACGGATAACGCAAGAGCTGCCGCCCGAGAGAAAGCCAAGCTGGATCAAGTGGAGATAGACGCGGTTACTCCATTGTATGAAGGATACAAGCCCGAGGATACCCGCCTGAAAGTAACGCTCATGGCTCTGGAGATGAAGGTAAAACACAAAATGACCGACGCATGCTTCGACGAGGACATGTCATTCTGGCACGAACGTCTTCCCAAGGGGAACAAGTGCCCGACCAGTTTCGAGGAGGGGAAGAAAATCGTGTGTCCTCTAGATGTACCGCATGTGAAATACCATGTGTGCATGAACAATTGCATCATTTATCGGGACGAGCACGCGGAGTCTGCCATATGTCTGGTGTGCGGTGTCACTCGATACAAGAAGAGGAAGAAAGCTCCTCGAAAAGTGGTGTGGTATTTTCCGATCACTCCTCGTCTGCAGCGGTATTTCGTGGATCCTAAGCTAGCAAAGCTCCTGCGTTGGCACGCTGATAGGGAGGAGAAGAAGCGAGAAGATGACGGAAATGATCCGGAGATAAATAAAAAAGACAAGATGCTGAGTCACCCTAAGGATGCGAGCCAGTGGCAAGCGTTGAACTTCGAACACCCAGAATCTGGGGACGATCCAAGGAACATCGTGCTGGGCGCGAGAACCGATGGAGTCAATCCGTTTGGCAGCCATAGAAGCACACATAGCACCTGGCATGTGTTTGTGTGGATGTACAACCTTCCCCGTGGTTGTGCATGAAGAGGAAGTACATTCACATGACTTCGCTAATTGAAGGGCCGAAAAAACCAGGGAACGACATCAATGTGTATTTGGGGCCGCTGAAAGAGGAGCTAGACACGCTGTGGAAAATGCCAGCCAATACGTGGGATGCCGCAGAGAAAGAATATTTCCCTATGAGAGCCGCAGTGCTCATGACGGTGCACGACTATCTCGGGTACGGATATCTCGCGGGACAGGTAGTCCACAAATTTGCTGGATGCGTCAGGTGCATGGATGACACTACGTATCGCCAGCTAGATAGAGATCCCGGCTCTTTGAAAACCATGTTCATGGGACATTGAAGGTGGCTTCGCGACGATGACCCATGGAGAAAACGCAAGGATCTGTTCGATGGTGAAACCGAACCCCGAAGAGGCCCGCGTACGAGGAGCGGCGAGGAAATAGACGAGCTGTTGAAAAATTGGAAAGATTGCTCACTGCCGGTAAAGAAGCAAAAGGCGCCAGAGCCGGGAAAGAAGCGAAAGGCGCAAGAGCCGCTGCTGAAGGTATGGAAAACGAGGTCATTTTACGGGACTTGCCGTCTTGGAAGATCCACCGTGTGCCTCACAGCCTTGATGTCATGCATATCACGAAGAACGTGTGCGAGAGTCTGGTTGGTACCCTCCTCAACATGCCAGAGAGGACCAAAGATGGGCCGAAAGCAAGGGCAGACTTGAAATCAATGGGCATTAGGAAGTAGCTTCATGATAATGATGATGATGATGATGATGATGATGAGGCGAAGCAGGACACGGAAAGTCGTCGCAAAGGCAAAAAGGCCAAGAAGACCGGAAATGACTACCCTCCCACGTTCTTGACTCTAAGTCAGGAGGAGATCGAGCAGTTTTTCACCTGCCTCGTAGGAGTAAAGCTTCCTTACGGTTACGCGGGGAAGATAAGCAGATACCTAGACCCATCGAAGCAGAAGTTCAGCGGGATGAAGTCTAACGACTGTCACGTGCTGATGACGCAGATACTTCCAGTTGCAATCCGTGGGATCATGGACGTGCACGTCCGTGAAACGCTATTTGTCCTATGCAACTTTTTCGACATCATATCTCGGAAGTCGGTTGGCATGAGGCAACTCAGAAGGCTACAGGAAGAGATCGTGGTGATACTATGCGAGCTTGAGATGTACTTCCCGCCCACATTCTTCGATATTATGGTGCATCTGCTGGTCCATATTATGGAGGATATCATCCAACTCGGGCCGACGTTCCTGCACAGCATGATGCCGTTCGAAAGGATGAATGGTGTCACCAAAGGATACGTTCGCAACATGTCACGTCCATAGGGAAGCATAGCCAGGCTTTCGATCAAGAGTGCATCTCCATCGCATTTAATTATCTAGGCATCGAGAACCCCGTTGGTCCGCCCGTCAACAGGCACCTCGGTAGGCTCGCGGGATGGGGTCACTACGAGGGTCGCCGCGAAGTGCATGTCGACTTCGAGGGTCGACTCGCCGACTTTGAAAGAGCAATCCTAGTGGCGCTACAACACATAGACGTGGTCGATCCTTGGGTGGTGGAGCACAAAACCTTTATTGAGAAGACGTACAATGACCAGGCCAACAGAGGACGGACAGAGATATAATCAAAGAGCACAACTCATGTTTCATATGTTGGTTCAAGAAGAAGCTTTTGTCGTACCCTTTACATGAGGATTCTTTCACGGAAGAAAAACTCATATTCGCCTTGTCACAGGGCGCCGAGCACAACCTGATGACCTATGAGGCGTCATTTATATCAACAGCCTACACATTCTACACCGAGGACAAGGACATGACGAGCGATGGTTATCGTAACTCCGGGTAACGATGGAATCCTACACCGGTAACAACAAGGACAGATACTACGGAAGGATCGAGGAGATCTGGGAGCTGAGCTACGCTGGAGAGAAGGTCCCGATGTTCCGTGTCAGATGGGCCAGGAGCGTCCTAAAAGACAGCCGGTATTTCACCACCATGGTTATACCCGAAGCCAAATCCAAGATCATGCGGCGCAAACGTCAGCCAAAAAATGAGCCATGGGTACTGGCTTCCCAAGTGGACCAATGCTTCTTCATTACCAACCCGTCAAAGCCCAGTCGTGTTGTCGTGAAGAGAGGCAAAAGGAAGATCATCGGATGGATGGAGTCGCCAATGAGCAAGACTTCGACAAGTACGGCGACCCGAAGATGGAACATGACGATTTATTTATGAAGTAGCAGCATACACCACAAGAAGAAGCAGGACCACCGTACCTAAAGGACGCCTGTTCCATGTAAGAACTCCATTTGCGAAAAGAAGGGCAAGAAGATTGTGAACAGATAGCTAGCTAAGATCGCTTTGTATTTAAATTGTAGCCTTCATTTCTCTAATGTATTTCGACATATTGAAATGATATTTCTTCCGCTCCAAAGTGTCCTCATGAATATTTATTTATGTTTATTATGGTATTGAATTTCTAATTCACAAAAAGTATTGAATTTATTATGGTATTGAATTTCTAATGCACAAAGTATTGAATTTATTATGGTATTGAATTTCTAATTCACAAACAATATTGAATATTCATGAGGACACTCGATCTCGATCCCCCTCCATCTCGACCGCTATCCCCCTTGCCATATCCCCTCGCCGCCGAGCACCCCCCGCACCCTCCCCCGCTCCACCGTCGCCGACGACCCCCCGCACCCTCCCCCGCTCCACCGCCGCCGACGACCCCCCGCACCCTCCCCCGCTCCACCGCCGCTGCCGACCCCCCGCACCCTCCCTCGCTCCACAGCCACAGACGACCCCCCGCACCCACCCCGATCTCCTCGCGCGGTTCCCCGAATGGAATTGGCCAAGCGGCACCCACCCTCCCTACCCCGAGCGAGACCAAGGGTTCAAGACACCACAAACCACACACAGCTAGGAAACAAAAAATCCTAAAAGAAAATATACTAATGGCGCACCGCTAGGGGGTGCGCCATTGCTATCCAAAAAAAAGATTACTAATGGCGCACCTCTAGGGGGTGCTCCATTGCTATCAAAAAAAAGATTACTAACGGCGCACCGCTAGGGGGTGCGCCATTGCTATCAAAAAAAACATTCTAATGGCGCACCACTAGGGGGTGCGCCATTGCTAAGCCTCCCCCCCACTAAAATCCCTAGTCCCCTTTCTATCTTCCCCAATCGATCACATCTCACCCGCCCACCGCTTCGACTCCATATCAAGGCCACGCCTCGCCACCACCGCCTCCCGCACCAGCGACACCACCTGTGCCTCCGCCGAGTCGCCGCCGGAGCACTGGGAGGAGGAGGCCCGCCGGAGCACGTCTTCTTCCTCCGACCGACCCCATCTCGCCGTCGCCACCGCCATCTGTTTCGTCGAGTGACTTCTCCTCCGCCGTCCGTCGCCCGTGCAACCTCGCCACCGTCCGTCACTACCCGGCCCCTGCGCAGGTGCCCCTCCCCTCTCCTCTTCTCCCTCCTTTGCCCCATGCCTGATTGAGCCGACGCGCCAAGTACTAGGTTATGTTCTGAATTTTGGGGCCGTAGTGTGTGTAAGCGAGTGAGCAGTGTTATGCATCAGCGTCTGATGTTTCCTGGTTAGACTTGGGAGTTTACATTTGCTAACATTTCTATATAAGCAAAGTTGCCTTCTGTTCTTGTTTGCATTACCTAACACAATACACAATCATGTATTGTCTAAGGTGAATATTTTAAGTACAACTTGCTGCAAAACCTGGAGTGCATTGGCATGTTCCTTTCTTTATGCCATTCCTGTAGTCTGTTTGCTAGGCACTTACAATGGCGCAATTAGTCAACCTTAAAACTCAACTGAATTGTATCGGTTTGTCTAGTTCTGAAGGGAGTGGTGTTTTTATTTAGTTGTTTGAGCCTGCTTTTTTGTTTGCTTAAGTAGTTTCGACTCTCAATATTGCTCGTCCTACTTGGTCTCCAGCCACACTACCGTCCTCTTATTATACATAAGCTTGACAGTGGTGATTATGCCCATGTGTTGTGATATTGTGAGGAAGAGGAAGGTGATCTGATTTTTATTTACTATCCTTGTAATATGATCCTGCTTTGCTTGAAAAACCAGTCCATGACATATAGAAGCAATGACATGAGCTACTTCAGTGACCAATTACACTTGCCTATACTTATCATTGTTTTGGTTTCTGAATATGCATCTGTGTGCCTGACAAGACTCCTCTAGTACACATAGTACTATTTTACTAGCAAGTTTTGAGAATTGTCTTTATTTATTTATTGCAGAAGTTTTTGATTTTCGAGCATGTGTTTCTCCCAGGGTTGTTGTTCTTGCTGCATATGGCCAGCCAATAGCATGATTTAGCTTGCAGGTTGTCAAATCAGCAACTCGTAGTTGAATTGATTAGAGTTGGCCCCAAGGATGCTACTCGTAGTTGAAAATTGTAGAGTGCTACCTGAATTTCACTGGGATATCAGATTCAAATTGGATGAAACTGTTTCTGCTGTTGCTTGCCACAAGTTTTGTTTGTAGTACTGTTTGGCAGTGACTGTCATACATGCATGTGTGTGGAACCAACTTTTGTCTGAGTGTTAATGAAGTAAAACAAAAGGGAAGTTCTTTTCCAAGTCATGAACTCGGTGATTTAAACCCATTTTCATGGCAATGGTCATTTGGACATAATTTTCTGTGGTCTTTTCATCCATATGAAAGTAGAGGCACATTGTGGTGCTAGTTTGCTGGGTTTTGTCTCCGACCATCATGTCGTGATGATTTTGGAGGTACCCCAAGAGGCCCTTGAGTTTGCCGGAATGTTGATTAACTTCCGTTCCGGCAAATTCGGGTACTCCATATGTCCTATAACAAAGGTCATGCTGAAATTTTCCGTGAATTTTAGCATGACTTTGCTAAAAATAGGACATATGGGGTACTTGCGACTAATGCATGGGTTGGGGTATCTTAGTACTTAATTAAGTAGGATCAACTGCCCCTTTATTCTTGTTGCATTAAACCATAGGTGGCAATAGAGACAAGTGATTAAGCCCAACTTAGAATTCTCCTTCCCATCTTAGCTTTTAGGATGCCTCGGTGTCGACAAACCATAAATTATAAAACCTTGGCTTTTAGGGTGCCTCGGTGTCGATAAAAACCTAAATGATGGATGCTTAGGCTTTTAGGGTGCCTCAAGGCCGACAAACCCTAAATGATAAAAGCTTAGCTTTTAGGATGCCTCGGTGTCGACAAACCCTAAATGATGAGACGATGATCTTGTTCCTTGACAATAACCAACTTTTTGACCAAACTTTTTTCCTATTTAGTGCGAAACATGGCCAACAACGATGAGGCCGGTGGTTCGGGCAAGCAATTCTGGGAGCTGTCCCTGTGAGATGGAGGAAGAACCTCACCGCTATGAGGACGCCATGAAGACACCGATCCTGACTACACAACCCCTAGTGGCGTCGGGGACGACACCACTGATGGTGCCGCCGAGGATGCTACCACTGATGATGGCAGCGCACGCACAGATGGCAGCCAACCGAAGAGGCAACGGAATGACCGGTGCCCGAACATGCTCGGCACCGTCAAGGAGGAATTTACGGAAGTGAACTCCGACGTGCATCCAATGGCGCCCCAAAGAAATAGTCAAGGGGGTACTCGGTTCAGCTCGGGTGCATTCTCCGGAGCACCGTCTCGATCAACACCGAGAACCTAAGGCATAAGGACCGAGGGAATTTGTGCAACCTCCTCTTCACGAAGCTGCACGAACGATACTAGTTCCCTGGTGACTTTGAAAACAGACGCCTCTCTGGGAATAAAGTGAACAGTGCCACCCTCACGAGGATGAGCACGGCCCTGTCTACTTGGAGAAGCGCGGTGAAGAGAATGATTGACAAAGGTGATAGTTATGAGAAGATCAAGGCGAAAAATCCTTCGATCAACGAAGATGACTATAAGGAGTTCAAGATCAAGTGCGAGAGCAGCGCAACCTCCGAATCAAGTCAGTGGGGCAAAGAAATGCGGGAGTTGAACTTAGGGGTCCACCATCTCGGTCCCGGCGGTTACAGAGTGGCGGAGCCTATATGGGACAAGGAGGACGCGGAGCATGCCTAGCAAGGCCTACCGCCCCGCTGCAAGAAATATTGTGACAAGCAGACCAGGAACTATGTCAGGGCCCGGTACAAGGAGGACCCGGTAACAAAGGAGCTTACCACGGATCCGAAGACCAGGGCGCTTGAGCTTGTTCTGGTAAGGAATACACCCCCGCGTAATTAGCTCCATATGGTTGCATTCTAATTAATGAAGCCAAATTTCTAAATGGTTCACATTCCTTCCATAGGAGACTGAAAGCAGTAGCGCGGGGTTGGTTTAGAGCTCTCCTTGGGACAACACTCTAAATAGGGCGTTGAACGTAATGAAAAACAAGGATAAGCTCAGTAAGCCGTCGTCAGCTGGTCATGTGGCCGGCAAAGGCTTGTCCACAAAATGGTCGTCATACTATAAAGCTGGTGGGCGAAAGGAGAGAAAGACCAGCTCGAAAAGCCAGTCGCGTGAGGTTCAAGAACTCAAGGCACAAGTGGCGCGGATTCCGGAGATTATCCAACAGCAAGTGCAACAACAACTGGGAACGACGCTCACCGCCATTGTGCCTACCTTGATTGAGGGGCTGCAGGCGTGGATTGCGGGCGGCCAACAGGGGCCGCCCCCGATTCCCAGCTTCACGGCCAGCAACTCGCACAACACGCAGGCGGCTCCATTGGTGTCTCCGGCGGAGGTGGTATTGGTGTCTCCAACGCCGGCACGGGCATTGGAGGTTAATGCACCGGGGTGTACGCCGCCCGGCACCTCGGCAGCAAGCGGCCCCTCCGTCAGTTGCACGCCCGCTGTTGGCGGTGCCTCGACATTAGCCGAGCTCGACGCCATCACGATAACTAATTAAGCCTCTCGACCGAGGACTTCATCTCCTTGCCTTTGACTGGGCATCCCTGACGCCCTACATGTTTTCGCAAGGTGCCGCCGATGTTCCGTGTACTCTCCTGCACTTCGTGAACGATGAGTTGGTCGATGTCGCCAAGGGCAGAATCGTTCAACCGGGAAACCCTGTGTTCCACGGTAATCCGATGCCACCCATCGTGTATAGGGTTCAACTGGTTCGGGTGCTGCTAGGCTGCGACGAGTTGTTACCTCCGATTCGACCCGCCGGGGCCGACGAAGATGATGTGATGACCCTCAGCGCTGCGTAAGCCGGGCCCCTGCTTTGGCCGAAGAGCCAGATTCATTTGGGGGCGGGGGACACCACCCCACAGACAACACCGCCAATCGTGCCGGTGCCAAGCCATGGCAAGACCGCCGCAACGCTACCGGACATGACGGACATCCCTATGGCACAGGATCCGAATATGCATATGGCACAGGATCCGTACGACGACGACAACGACGATGGTACATTTACCAACGTCGATAAGTACTTTGCCGAACATGGGTACGATGACAAATTCTTGGGGCCTCCTTCTCAAGAACCCAACCCTGCAAAAGACGATCGCGATCTAGCTGGTACCGCGGAGAAACCCAATTGCAACAGGCGTCGTCTGGCATTCAGTTCTCAGGAGATGCCTCCAGTTGCCGCCTTCACCGAGCCTCAGATAGCCGAGGTGCGAAATATTATCAGCCCCAACACACTCAAGAAGGCGGTATGTGAGCACAACTTGGTCCCATTACAGCAGAAGAAGAAGGGATGGAAAAGAAAGAGTAACAAGGTTGCGAGCCAGCCGACACCGAGTACGATCCGTGCTCAGGACGGCCCACCTTCACCTAAGGATATCTCGAGGAGGGTGCATGTGGGGGGTAGGCCGATGCTACCGACTAATCTGCTCAATGCTGCAACCGGTGCTATTCGGAGTCTGCATGCCATTGTTCTTTCTTTGGAGAAGCAGTGTCTCTCCGAGACTGATGTGGCATACCCGGTTTTCATGGCCAGGTGCCAGAGGGCAAGGGCTTTGTGGATAACTCCATTGGGGGTACGATCGTCCTGTAGTTTTATGATATCTTCGCTATGTTTAACCTTCATCCGCTGCACTACACCTTTGTTCGGCTATTTTCGCTGAGTATGGAGATGCGGATCATTAGACACAAGACCCCGGACATCGTGATAGTCGACCCCTTCTACATGTGTGCCAAGATCTTGGGCAGCGCTGGGGACTAGCAAGTCGCGAGTTCTTACCTCGAAGGCGTCATTCTGGCAAACCCAGATAAGGATAACTTCCTCGTGCCTTACTTTCCCGAGTAAGTCATCCCCTCACCGCCCCGTAACATATGATTTCTTAGATTTCGATCGTTCTTTTTTCTAACATTCCGTGTTTTGTGCAGTGACACACATTGCACACTCATCCTCTTAAGCCCGAAATATTCCATGGCCGCGTATTTCAACTCAGACCGTCAGTCGAAGAAATACTCCACAAATATAAAGAAAGTTATTGATGATATTCTCCCCGGCTACGCCAAATCTGGAGGCACCTTCACCAGGCCAGTTCGTAGGTACGGCAAGCATGTGTTCACCCACAATACGACGTTCCCGTGCGTCAAGCAGCCGCCTGGCGGTCATAAGGATGCCTACTACACCCTCCATCAAATGCGGGCAATCGTACGGGACCATAATCACCTTCTGCTACTAAATAATCTCAAAGATTGGGCCGCAAGATTGTCTGCAATCCAGGACGCGGACATCAGACAAGAATTCTTTCGCATCGAGTCGGAATTTGCGGAAATCATCCATCAAGATGTCCTTCGTACCTTCGGCAGTTCTACCTCAGATATGAACCGTCCAATAGTGAGATAGACACAACGCTACAAATGCAGGCTTACAACGCCCGCGATTTCCTGACCATCACGAGAGACGACGGCTTCATCCACGCTCCGGTCCCTGAGTCGAGTCGAAAGTAGTGATGCTATGTGTAGTTCTGAAATATCGATTAGCTAATGTTGTAATTAAACATTAAAGAAATTGTATGTCTCTTTGGTTTGGACAGTCGTTCAACTTAGACGTAATCGATGCTATTTATTAGTAGGACCACGAATCGTGCCATTAATGTCTTGCTTTCTCTTCCGATCCTTTTGTTGCGTACTTATATATTGGTTATGTATTGTCTGTGAATTGCTACTAACGTTTTGTTTGGCTAGTGCATAGAGATGTCGTCGTATGTCATGTACAAGGGTAAGGTTCCCGGAATCTATGACGACTGGGAGGACTGTCGGAGACAGGTTAACCGTTTCAGAGGTAACAGTTACAAAGGGTACACCACTAGGGCGGAGGCGGAAGCTAGATACGCGCGCTATCTAGTGGGGGAGAGGAGGGAGCGGAGGAACCGGATGAAGACCAGTTTCATCGCGATGATGCTCATCGTGATGACCGCAGCTCTCTTCTATGTGATGGTAGTTTAGATGATCGATATTGACTTGTAATGTGAAGACAAACTCGCTACTCGCGGTCTCGAGACTTGTAGTGTTCTATATTTGTTCGGTCTTTTGAATTCGGAGATTAATATGATGAATTGTATTCGGAGACTAATATTCTATTGTATTCGATGAATCTGCTGTTGCTGTGTGGTGCTCTCTATATTCTGTCCAGTAATATATTTTGTAACCTGTGCAAATATCAGAAAATAAAAAATCCCTAATATTCATTCTAGTGGCGCACCACCAACTAGTGCGCCATTAGTAAGCCAGAGCACACTAGTGGCACATCATCAACCAGTGCGCCATTAGTAAGCAGAGCACATGGGTAAATATGCCCCCAGGAGGCATACTAATGGCGCACCGTGGGATATACTAATGGCGCACTGCGTGGTGCGCCATTAGTAAAAAATTCTAATGGCGTGATGCTAGTGGGCAAAACAGGTGCGCCACTAGCAGGCCTTTTCCTAGTAGTGAATATATCTTAACGCTATGGTTGGGTTTTACCGTAATGAATGTTAGTAGTTGCGGATGCTTGCTAATAGTTCCAATCATAAGTGAATAGAATTCCAAGTCAGGGATGACATGCTAGAAGTAGCCTCTCCCACATAAAACTTGCTATCGGTCTAGTAAAGTAGTCAGTTGCTTAGGGACAATTTTGCAACTCCTACCACCACTCTTCCACACTCGCTATACTAACTTTATTTCTTATTTACCTAAACAGCTCCTAGTTTTTATTTACGTGCTCTTTATATTCTTGCAAGCCTATCCAACAACACCTACAAAGTACTTCTAGTTTCATACTTGTTTTCGGTAAAGTGAACGTTAAGCGTGCATAGAGTTGTATCGGTGGTCGATAGAACTTGAGGGAATATTTATTCTACCTTTAGCTCCTCGTTGGGTTCGACACTCTTACTTATCAAAAGAGGCTACAATTGATCCCCTATACTTGTGGGTTATCATGTTGTTGCTTCCGTGAGCCCCCGGCAGGCCCTGCCGGGGTGTCTTGGCTATCTTCTTCCGGGGGTGACCCCGCCCCTGCCGAGCTCGCCTGCCTAGCAAGGGAGGCTTCCCTCTTAGTGGTGTCTTGTTCTTTTAGTTTGATCTTGGTCTTCTTGATCCACATGTTGGTCCTTCGATGATCTTGGTCTCTTGTACTCTTGCATGGCCTGGTGTTGTGATCTCGTTCCCGTGCTTGTGCACAGTCTGGTCAATAGACCCTGGGTTTGTTGCACCGACACTTTGCTGAAATAATTAGGCCAGTCTATTTTCATACTCGCTTCACTGATGTTTTAAAGATGGCCCCTTATGCAAAATACATGAAAGACATCATCACTAATAAAAGGAAAATACCTAAAGCTGAAATCTCCACCATGTTTGCTAATTATTATTTTAAGGATGGAGTACCTAAAAAACATGGAGATCCGGGAATACTAGCTATACCTTGCTCCATCAAAAGAAACTATGTGAAAACTGCTTTATGTGATTTAGGAGCTGGTGTTAGTGTTATGTCTTTCTCCATATATAAAAGACTTGACTTGAATAAACTCACACCTACTGAAATATCCTTGCAAATGGCTGACAAATCAACTGCTATACCTATCGGTATTTGTGAGGATGTGCCCGTTGTTGTTGCAAATGATACTATCTTAAGAGACTTTTTTATACTTAGATGCCCGAGGACGACAACATGTCGATTATCCTTTATAGACCCTTTTTGAATACTAGAGGGGCTGTTATTGATTGGAATAAAAGCAAGGTCACTTTTCATATCAATGGTAATGAGCATATAGTGTACTTTTCGAAGAAACAATTCCTTGTGAGTTGTATTAATGTTATTGAAAAATCTCCGACACTCACTATTGGAATTTTCAACTACCACTACCTGCTGGCAAAAAGAAATATGATATACTTGTTTTTGGGGACATGCATATCCCCGTTGAGGTAACTTAGTGTTTTATGGAAGTTCTTCGGTTTCATACTAATGGAAGGTGGTTGTTAATAAGACTTGTTCAACCTTATTAATGGATCACTTTTGATAGGTATGAAGTTGATGAATTTAGTAGGCACTATCTTCTGTCCTTAACTATTATTTTCTAATATTCTTCATTAAATAAAATAAACGACCATCTTTATCATGTTTTTTGGATTTCCGTGCAATAAAAAATGACCCAAAAATAAAAGTTCTCAGAATGTCCTGAAAATTTAATATGATTTTTTTATGAATATTTCTGAATTTTTGGTCCAAATAACATCAAAGGGGGGTACACCAGGTGGGCACAACCCACCTAGGCGCGCCAGCAGCCCCAGGCGCGCCCTAGTGGGTTGTGGTCCCCACATGGGCCCCTCACTTATCTCTTTAGCCCATGTCATCTCCTATCTCCAGAAAAAAATCACTATTGCTCTCTCTCTCTCTCTCGTGTTCTTGCTCTCAAACCCGTGGATTTCGATCTGTTTGCTCGAAGCTCCGTTTCCAAAACTGTTTTGGGGGATTGCTACTTGGTATGTGACTCCTCTGTTGGTCCAATTAGTTTTTTCGTTAGCGGTTTATATTTTGAATAATTACCTCCTCTTGGTGCTACTATAGATGAGCTTGCATGTTGAATTCTTAGAGTTCTAAGTACTTTGAATGCTCAATATAGCCTCTATGCATGCTTATGAGTAGTTGCTATCAATGTTGTGAAGTTTGGTTGACAAAATATTTGTGGACTAAAAATTTCAGAATTTTATCTATAGGAATAAGATGAGTGCCTTTAAGAGTCTTCGAGGAGTTCTTCTGAGGCACCATCTAGTAGTGGCTCAATGCATCGGTCTTATGTTTAACCAAGTGCAAGTTCAATACGGGAAGCCGCTACCAAATCCTGCCTATGGCCATGCAACAATTTTATGGTGAGTGCAGGTATTAAAGAAGAGTTTGAGCAATATGTTCAAAACGCCGTGTCGGTACCTACATTGAGGATAAGTGCAACCAACATCTCAGCCTCACATAATCGTTTACTAAAGAATTTGAATTTCATCCTTGTGAGTCTAGAGTGTCGTTTAAACTGTATGATCATCCATTTACCTTACCTCTAGAGACGTTTTCTAATATCTGCAAAATTCCATTTTGGGGTTCGCTAGACGAACCACCAAGGTTTGAGTATGAGACATTCTTGAGTAGCCTTTGCTATGGAGCGAATAGAGGAGTGACACAAGGTAGAATAAAAAGTATTCATTTCCCATCAATTCAATACTGTGCATTGTTTAATGGCAAATCCATCGTAGGCAAACAAGACTATAGCACACTATATGCTCCTGACTTGAGCCTCATTCACACTGCCCTCACCGGTATTCCAAGTTATATGCTTGGAGCGATTGTTGCATGCAGGTTGCAACACAACGCTGGTAATCGTTATTTTTATGGTGGGATTTATGCTTCACATTTAGCAACATAGCTGGGTGTATCACCTTGGCCTAATGACCCCATCCTACCTACTCAGCACTTAGACTTTGAGGCCATGAAGCGCCATAAGTTCCTTAGGGGAAAAATCACTAATCATACTTATAACCCGAGGTTCAATAAAGAAACCATTATGGATATTGCTTTCCCTGCACCTTCTCTCTTTGATTTTGACAGCAAAAGTAGATATTATGTTTCTGAGAGCGAGGCTCGCGCGCACAACGTGGAGGTCGCGGCTGCTCGACAGGCTGAGTTGGTTGCACCAAGAGCCTCTGTTAGCTACCACTCTGACTACTATGTATGCCGCGGATAGTGATTACCAAGCTAGGCTAAAAGCCTAAGCTTTGGGGGAGTACGTATTTCCACCAACATTACATTCATGTTCACACATTTCATTCCGGTTGTCGGTGTTCACACTTTTTCATTGTATCATCCATGTTAGATTTTTTTCTCGCTTTCTTCTTGTGTGTTTGAATTTTTTTTGAGAAAATCCAGAAATATCTCCTACTTCTTTTCGGTTTTTCCTTCTAGTTTATTTAGTTGTAGTATTGAAAGAACATCCAAAAAGATTTCTCGATTCTACTTTTGCATGTTGGGAGCTTTCCCGTGTAAATAGTTTTTCTCGTTTTTGTTTTTCCCTCTTTAATTTACTTTGTTCTAGAAAAACTGAAAACTCCAAAAATATTTCAGTGTGTTCCTTTGAATTTCTTTTCTGTTTATTGAGTCATACCGAGGAGAAGACCACGTTGAAAATGTTGAGTGGCTCTCACATGCATTATTTTTCATCTAACAAAGAGCCCTAATTACCTTGTCTTATCCTTTTGAATAAAAATGTTTGCAGATTCTAGCTTAGTCCACGACACTCTTGCACTATTATTATTTTCATACTGTTCGGTCGTGCAAGTGAAAGGCAATAATGACGATATTTGGTGAACTGGATGTGGCAGAGAAAAATAGGTATGAACTCAACTTGTTCTGTTTTTGTAAATATATTTAACCTAGTATCCATGTTTCAGCATATTATGATCAAACATGTTTTCAATGACAATTAGAGACTATAGTTTCGCATGCCATGCTTAAGTAGCTAGGACTGGATAATGATTTATCTTGGATGTCAACATTGCATTAAAATGATTGTGATGTAATACGATGATATGGTATCCTTGTCTAAATATTTTGAGTGGCTTGACTTGGCACGTGTTCATGCATGTAGTTGAATCAAAACCAACATAGCCTCTATGATATTTATGTTCATGGTGTCCATATCCTACTCATGCTAGTATCAAATGTTCATTATGCATAATGCATGTTCATGACCGTTTTCGCTCTCTAGCTGGCCGCTTCCCAACCTATTTGCTAGCCTTCGCCTTTACTAAGAGAGAATAATTCTTGTGCATCAAAATCCCAAAACCCAAGTTATTCCAGATGAGTCCACCATACCTACCTATATGCGGTATTACCCTGCCGTTCTAAGTATTTGCATGTGCCACCTCTAAAAACTTCAAATAAATATCTATTTTTGTGTGCCTGGATTGTTCATAGAGGGACAGGGGTAGTCAGTATCTTCCATGATAAGTGGGTTATTCTCACGATGAGTGTCTATTCACCCATCCTTGCATGAGAGGGGCGGTAATAGGGATTCCCAGTAGCGAACACAAAAATTACAAATAATTAAACAAAACTCCCCCAAGATGATTGTTGGTATGGACGGTACCCGTGGATTCGGCTAGCCGTGGAGTGTGATTGTTGGTGGAGCGGGAGTAAACCTTTACGTTTATCGCTTGTGAACCGCCACTAATGTGTTTAGCATGCAAGATATTGATAACTTCCGGTCATGACGTAAAGAGGAAGGGTTCATTTCCCAAAATTTCATTTACCTCTGTTTTAAAAACTGAGTTTTGGCACCGCTGCAAATTCTTGCTTCCCTCTGTGAAGGGACTATCTATTCACTTTTATGTTGAGTCATCACCTTCTCTAATAAGCGCTAGATCTGAGAGCAATATTGTCATCCTCATGCATTGTGTATAGTTAATGTTCGATGAATCATGACTGGATATTTTCTACCATGAATAACAATGTTTAGTCGCTGCTTCAAATTTGGAGGTGCGCTGCATTTATGTTTTGTGGCCTCAGAAAGGGGTAGGAAGATACCACTATTGTCATATTATATCATGATTGTTTTGACAAAGTGTTGGAATTTGAGATATATTATTATTGCTCACTAGTTAATTATGCCGTTGATATGAGTTAATATAATTTTTAAGAGTTATTGTTGACATGGTTAGTCATGATCTTTGCTGAAAACCTAGGTGGTATTTAAGCTTATTTATGTAAACAAGAGCAAAAGAGTTTGTAAAAGTTTTTTTCACTTTCGCAAAGGTTTAAGCTTGGGGGAGTTAATACGTCTCTTTTGTATATACTTTTCCTAACGCTTTTCCCCTTGTTTTGGACTCTAATTTGCATGATTTGAATGAAACTAACCCGGACTGACGCAGTTTTTAGCAGAACTACCATGGTGTTGTTTTTGTGTGGAAATAAAAGTTCTTGGAATGGAACAAAACTTTTTGGAGATTTATTTCAGAATAAAAGAAAAATAGTGGAGCCAAGAACCACCGGAGGGGGGCCCCTGGGTGAGCACAACCCACCACGGCACCCACCCTCTAGACACGCCAGGTGGGTTGTGCCCACCTAATGGCCCTATAGAACCTATCGCCAACTCCATAAATACCTATATTTGGAGAAAAAACCAAGGAGGAAGAATGATCTCGTTTGAAGATACGGAGCCGCCGCCGCCTCCTGTTCTTCATCGGGAGGTCAGATCTGGAGTCCGTTTTGGGCTCCGGACAGGGGGATCTTCGATCTTCGTCATCACCAATCCTCCTTCATCGCCAATTCCATGATGCTCCCCACCGGGAGTGACTAATTTCTTCGTAGGCTCGCTAGTCGGTGAGGAGTTGGGTGAGATTCATCATGTAATCGAGTTAGTTTCGCTGGGTGAGATGTTGATATGACTTTGTCATGCTTAATGCTTGTCACTTCGGGCCCGGGTTCCATGATTTCAGATTCGAATCGTTTATGTTTTCACCATTGTACCTATGTTCTAGATCCAATCCTGCAAGTCATATTCACCTATTACGTGTTATGATCCGTAAACCCGGAGTGACAATAGTCAGGATACTTTCCGGTGATGACCGTAGTTTTATGAGTTCATGTATTCACTATGTGTTAATGCTTTCTTCCGGTTCTCTATTAAAAGGAGGCCTTAATATCCCTTAGTTTCCTTATGGACCGCGCTGCCACAGGAGGGTAGGGCAAAAGATTTCATGCAAGTTCTTTCCATAAGCACGCATGACTATTTATGGAATACATGCCTACATTATATTTATGAACTGGAGCTAGTTTTGTATCGCCCTAGGTTAGGACTTTTATAGGATGAATATCATCCAACAAATTTACCGATCCAATGCCTATGAATTTCCTACATATTGGTCTTACTAAGTTATGTTGATGTTACTGTTACACTTGTTGCAAAATCATTGCTATCATTGTTACCGTTACTATTACTGTTACCACTGCTATCGGAACTATCATACTACTTTGCTACTGATCACTTTGCTGCAGATAATTAATCTCCATGTGTGGTTAAATAGACAACTCAACTGCTAATACTTGCAAATATTCTTTGGCTCCCCTTGTGCCGAATCTATAAATTCTGGTTGAATACTCTACCCTCGAAAACTATTGCGATCCCCTATACTTGTGGGTTATCAATGCACCATAAGTAGGATAAAGCTTCATTGCATAACTATGGACATTACGTGCATGCATAGGGAATAACAAACCTTAAAACCAATATTCTTACTAAACCACAATCATTCACTAGTACCTCCCACATATTACCATCTCTATATCGCAAAACTATTGCAAGGAATTGAACATATTATATTCAGTGATCTACAAGTTTCATGTAGGCTTTTATGACTAACCATGTGAATGACCAATTCCTGTTGACTTTCTAAGTAGATATACGTGAAGCAAGAGAGATTAATTGTTTCTACAAAAGACCATGCTCACGCTATAATAAATATAAGTGAAACAGAAGAGCATTTTACAAATAACGGTTTTCCAGGTGAAGAGAAACGGGCAATCCAAACTTCAAATGATATAACTGAAGCACATGAATCATTATGTAAAGCTATACTCAAATGATATAAGTGAAGTGCAAATAGTATTCTATAAATCAACCAAGGACTATCTTATACCATCATGGTGCATTGCTAAAATTAAAAAAAACACGGCGCTCCATGATTTACGCATATCACGTGAACAAAACAAAAACCGAAACATACCGATACTTGTTGAAGAAAGATGTGCCTTCCAGGGCATCCCCAAGCTTAGACGCTTGAGTATCCTTCAATATTTACTTGGGGTGCCTCGGGCATTCCCAAGATTTAACTCTTGACTTTCCTCCTTCTCCTCATATCAAGACCTTCTCGATCTTCGAAAACTTCATCCACACAAAACTTAACAAAACCACCGTGAGATCCATTAGCATAGTAAAACAAATCACTACTTTAAGTACTGTTGCAAACCCATTCATATCTTATTTTAGCATTATACGTAATGTATTCTAACTTATCCATGCCTTATACCACTCGATACACTCCATAGTTCCATCAAAACAAGCAAAACAATACATCAAAAACAGAATCTGTCAAAAATGGGACAGTCTGTAGCAATATGAACTTTAAGCATACTTCTATAATTCCAAAAGTACCGAAAATTAGGAAAAATAAACAATTTGCATGGAAGTAACGTGTAAAAATTCCTGAATTTTTGCGTGTTCCAGTAAAAGAATGTAAATTCATGCACCACAACAAAAGTTTCTACTATTGCACCACACATACCAAACAAAGAATCTAAACATCCTAAAGGCAAATATTGGCACATTATTTTTATAATACAATGGATTTGTACAAGGGGTAATTATTTTTGTGAGAAACTTCCATGAAAAATTCTACATTGTTTCCACGAGCATGAACACAAGTGTTCAAGGTTCACCCTCATTTCTCCAATGCATAACCTTCAAATCGCTTCTCTTTTTGAAGAAGTTTTTAAGTTACCCTATATTTTTTAGTTTTTAAACTTTATAAAAGAACACAACAGGAGTAAATGGCACCCTAAAACTTCCGGGTTATCTCCCTGGTAGGGCTTTCTTTAAAGCCATTAAGCTAGGCATAAAGTGCTCAAGTAATTGATCCACCCTGATCCCAAGGTATATCAAAGCCAATTTTAATTAACATTGATTGTAATTTAGTACTGAGCACAAACGCAATATATACCATGCAACAACGAAGTCTAACTCTCTTTCTATGCATCGGGATGTCATAAAAGAACAATTCATGCACATCAAGTAAAGCCCAACACATAGCATATGTAGTTTCTTGCAATTTCATCGTATTGGAAACATAAAGAGGTGGAGATTTTGTTCCTCTCTCATAATAATTGCAACTAGGATAAGCAAACACATGCATAGTATATTCATCAAAATCATCATGTGTAATGGTAGAACGCAACCCATCAATATAATCCTCAATAAGAGGAAACTTCTCCAATATGGTGTAGTTTGGAGAATTAAAAAAGATAATTGGACTATCACGTGTGGGTGCAATAGCAACAATTTCATTCTTAATATAAGGAAGAATAACATACACTACTGGAATCAGGATCTTTGTCGTTAGCCAGTTCTTTGTCGTCCGCTAGCTGACAGCAAAGGAGGTCTTTGCCATCAGCATACAGAAAGCTGACGGCAAAGATGGTGTTTTCCATCAGCCAGATCTTTGCCGTCTGCTAGCAGACGACATAGAAGCTTTGTCGTCAGCTAGCGGACGGCAAAGAGGGAGGGTGGCGTACCAGCGAGGGCCTCCTAATGGTCACTTTCTTTGCCGTCAGCTAGCGGACGGCAAAGAATCTTTGCCGTCCACTAGAGGACGGCAAAGAAAGTGGCCAACTAACGTTCGTTAGCTAGGATCTTTGTCGTCTGCTAGCAGACGGCAAAGATCTATGACCTAAAATAAAAAGCGGCCAGCCCCACGTCCCTCTCTCTCCCTCCCTCATCACACCCGCGCCCCGGCCCCGTGCCCGAGCAGCCCTCGCCGCTCCGCCACCCCGTCTCGTCACCCCGCTGCCCCGCCCTGCCGTGTCCCGCCGCCTCATGCGGCCCAGGCGACTCCAGCGCCTCGCCTGCCACCCCGGGCGCCTCCTCCATCCGAGGCACCCCCTGTCGCGCCTGAAGGTGAGACATTCCTCTTTTTCATTTTTTATATTTTTTAGATTTAGTTTAATTATGTTTAGTTTAATTTAAGATTGGTTCAGTTTAGGTTTAGTTTAGGTTTAGTTTCTATTTTTTAGTTTTAGATTTAGTTCAGTTTAGGTTAAGTTTATTAGGTTAAGAAGAAAGATGAAAAAAAGAAGAAGAAGAAGAAGAAGAAGAAGAAGAAGAAGAAGAAGAAGAAGAAGAAGAAGAAGAAGAAGAAGAAGAAGAAGAGGAAGAAGAAGAAAAGGTGGAAGAAGAAGAGGAAGAGGAGGAAGAAGAAGATTAGGGGTGCATCACCGACGAAACTGGGTCAAGTGGGTTAGGGGGTTCCTCGGTGTCGATGGAACCCAAAATAGCAAGTATCGTCGATGCGTGATACATGTGGTCGTCGGTGTCGAATACTACATCCACGTCCCACAAGTGATGCCAGCGTCCGACGTCCCACAGGAACAATTCTCGGCGTCGATGGCGGTGAAACACCATTGCGAATTTGTCTTGCAGCCTCTCCGATGACAATTAAAAGGCAAGTGTTAAAACTTGAAACACCCAAACTGACTCAAGTCGGTTTGGTTGTCTGAACTTTCAAAACTTGGACTTAATCCTCATCGCAAAGGATGCCAGACAAATGCGCCAATGTGTTTGACCGTCATCGGCCACCAAAACTATTGTTGCGGGACGCTGTGCGCCAGATTCACTTTAGGGTTCCATCAACGCCAAGGAACCCCCTAACCCGCTCGTCCTATTGTAAATATTTAGTTAGGTCGACAAAAAAACAAAATTGCTATTTTACTCATCTTTCGATTTAAATGTGCAGTCTTTTCGTCGTTGTGAGGGTCTAGTGTTCGACGAGCTCTGCCCCTGCATTTGTGGGTGAGAACAAATGAAATCTCCTCCTCCCCCCCTTCATTTGTGTCGGATTTCGGGTTTCGGAAAAACCGTTGAGGTTCGAACACTGGGGTGCGCACGAAGGTCTCTCCTCCCCCTAGCTCACGCTCTCACCACAATCTCAAAGCTCAGCACGTCGAACTCATAGAACAAGAGACACAGGGTTTATACTGGTTCGGGCCATAGATGTGGTGTAATGCCCTACTCTAGTGTGGTGTTGTGGATTGCCTCTTGGGCTGAGGAAAAACAGGTACAGGGGAAGAACAACCTCCTGAGGAGAGGTGTCCTTGAGCTTGGTGTGCTTGTGTGGTTGAGGATGATCTGAATGGCCCAAGATTAGTTGCCTCCTACTGTGGTGGCTAGTCCTATTTATAGAGGCCCTGGTCCTCTTCCCAAATGTAGGCGGGAAGGGATCCAAAAATGGCCAAATTTGAAGGGAGACAACTAGTACAAGTTATCCTGACTAGAGGTTGTCTTCGCGTGCCAAAGGCTCTGGTAGTGACGCCGTCCTAGGCTCCACGGTGACCTCCGTCCTGCCGTCCTGCTGGTCTTGGTCTTGTTGCACCGATATGGCAGCCTTTTCCTGATGCCTCGGGACTCCTCGCGTGTGCTTACCTCTTTAGCACCAAAGAAGAAAGGAGTATGCTGCGTGCTCTGGCGCCCGCCTGGCCTTGGTCGTCATGGCTTGCATCACAGGAACCTCGCGATGTGCCCCTTACATTGATCTCTCCGCTCCTCGCGAGCCAGCCTAGTGACGCCGCCCCCGAGGAGGGCTTGCATCGTCTGCCTCGCGAGGCTCGGCCCCTCGCGAGGGTCTTGAGTGTTCACTGATGCAGATGGGCCATATGGGGCCGCTGGAGGAGCCATGTCGTGGGCTACAGGCAGGCAAGTCTGGGGACCCCCGTTCCCAGGACGCCGACAGTAGCCCCCGAGCCCAAGGCGCGCTCGGACTTGGCTTCGAGGCGAAGCCAAGGGGCAAGTGCGGAGCGCCGCGTGCCGCAACAGCCTGCGGCCTCAGTTGACGCGTGGCGATTGATGGGACGTGGGCGTCTCCGCATCCCCACGCAGCCTCGACAACTGCCCGCCTGACAAAAGACTAGCGCGGGCTGCATTTGCCTTCCTTGCTTTCCATCGTCTTGCTCCCGATCCCCTTTCTTGCTCTTTGCTTCCAGAGACTCCAGATCCGCCCAGATCCTCCTTCAAGCCCGCCGCTAATGGATCCCAAGAAAGCTCAGGTCGCTCCCTCGTCATCGTGGTACGAGCCGACGCTTGATGCGCCGAGCGTTTTGGAGAAGAACCTTGCCGCCGTGCTCGTGATGACGGCGAACGGTGATGAGAAGAGGAAGACTGTGCTCCGGGTTGGCTCCGCCGAGCCAGAGGCCCCAGGCAGCACTTTCTACCCCTTCTTCATGAGTAGCATCATCGCTGGGTTGGTTCCCCCTTTCTCCGACTTCTTCTACTCCGTCCTCAGCCACTACAAGATCCATGCCCTCAATCTTCATCCCAACTCCATCCTCCTCCTGTCGATCTTCGCCTTTTACTGTGAGGCGTACGTTGCAGTGATGTCGTCCGTGGCGCTGCTGTGTCACTTCATCTTCCTCCGAATCAAGGAGGGCCACTACTATGGGTGTGTTGGCTTCGTCGCGGCCAACAAGACCAACGCCATCTCGAAGGCCGAGAAGAAGGCCGAGGGTTTCAGGAGAAAGTGGGTCTTGATGGACGCCAAGTGCTCCCACCCCCGGCTGGTGCTGTTGACGGAGATACCTGTATCCCAAGAGGGGTGGCTTTGCGTGAAGCTCACCGACCCCGGGCGGCGCAGGTGTTGGAGAAGATGACCGCCGACCTGAGGCCCCGAGACTCAAGGGCGGCGAAGCTGACGGGGGCCATGATCGTCAAAGAATTGATGACGTAACACGTGGCTCCCCTTCAAGCGTGCCCGCGCCCCTTGTGGAAGCTTGGAGACGAAGGGGACGACCTCGGCCTGCGCTCGGAGGTCCTTTCTATCAAGGAGTTGCGCTCGGCCCTCCGCTCCTTGGTTGGGGACGACCAAGGGTACGCGCTGGACTCCTTCGTGTCCCTTGTTCCGCTGCTCAGATGGGGCGGAGGTTGCCTCCGCCATGCCTGTCTTTGATGGGCGCGGTTTTGTGCCACCTCCACCCTCAAACATCCCGCTGGCGACGACTCCGGTGGACGTGTCTTCCGGCGAGTCTCGCGAGGAGGAAGTAGAGGAGGAGGAGGAGCGCGACTCGGAGGCGACCCACTAAGGGGTGGGGGAGACCTCCCCTTTTCGCAATGCCGACAACCTCCGCACCCTGCCTAATGACGATGATGAGGCCGATGTCCCCCTTGGAAGGGGGGAGCTGCACGCGGCAGGGGGCTCGTCAAGGTCCAAAGTGAGTCCTCAAAGGAGGTCACCAGTCGAGGTTCCGACGAGGGGAAGGTCGGCGCTGATCTCCCGAGATGACGCCCCTGTTCTGACGCTTCCTCGAGCTGCTTCCGGCCTATCTACTGCCCCCTCTTCTGTGCCTGGAGCCCTTGCACTCGCGCCTCAGGCTACGAGGCTCTAAGGTTTCAAGCTCAGGAGGCGGAGGGACTATGCCGCGGTGGACCAGTAAGTATTCTCGTCCTTCCTTGTTCTTGCTTCTGTTGCTGGTTCTTGGTGCTTCTCTGTTGCTCGATTAGGCCGATGCCCGCGGCAAAGAAGAGGAGGGAGGAAGCGGTGGTACTGCTCTAGACCAAATGACCTACGGCGGCTGCACCTTCCTCCGCGGGGAAGGGCAGTGATGGTGCTCGCGCTTCCCCGGCCCGATCATCCTCACGAGACTTGGGTGAGCGTCCTCCGGAGGAAGCAGCCCCCGTAGTCCCACTGGCTCCGGAGGTGCCGATGTCCGGCTTAGTTGCTGGGGTCCCCAAAGCTCAGGAGCCACCAGCCTCCCAGGTCATGGTCACGACGTTGCCTCCTTCTTCTCCTGCCAGATCGCCGACGCGGATCCTTTTCGCCTTCCCTTGACGCCCCGAAAGGCTTTTCTCGGATCGACCTCGCCAAGGGAGGATCTTCAAGGCACCGACCGCCGCCTGGTGGACGGGCGCCTGGAGCTGATCTCTGGCTAGCTTCACTCCGATGTGTCCGTCCGGGCGGCGCTGAGCTAGGCTGCGGCGGCCTCCAAGGAGGACAAGCAGGCCGTCGCCCAACCTGCGACCGCCCGAGAGGTGGCGTTGAAGGATGACGAGGCTGCCTAGGATCACTGTCGGTCGCTGGAGGCCGAGCTGAATACAAAGTGTAGTGAGCGTGTGGACGAAGCTCGAGGCTGCAAGGCGGAGGAGGAGAAGATGAATGCCCGAGAGGACGCCGTCAGGGGTCACGACACCGAGCTGGAGTAGTTGGTGAAGGCGCAGGCTACGGAGCGCAGCCGGCTGGCGGAGCAGGAGCAGAAGATGAAGGCAGAGGAGGCCGAGCTGAAAGGCAAGGCGAAGGTCCTGGCTGAGGACCGCGGGCCTTCAAGTCCCTCGAGGAGAGGTCCCGCGTGGCGCTGCGGGCACTCTACGGTTAGGGCTTGGAGGAGCCGCTGGCCACAGAAGACGAAGGCCCCACCCAGCGACTTCCTCATCTTGTCGCGGGGCTTGAGGAAGTCGTGGAGGGTATCGGCCCCTTGGTGGAGGGAGAAGCCCGATTTATTTCCTCGACCATGCTGACGCGCGTCTTCAGCCACCTCCATCTACGTGATCCTGCTGCCAACCTCGACGAGCTGCTGGAGCCTATGGATGACGAGCGCTGCGCAGCTTCTGCCGAAGCCATGAAGGGCCAGGTGGATGCTTTGCTGAAGAAATTCCACGCCTTCGATACTTCGCCCTCAACTGGTGGTGCTGCTGAACCTGCAACTCCGGTGGGCGGTGCAGGTGAGGGCAACCCTGCTGTGGGAAGGCATCCCTTGCAAGCGACGGCGGCGTCCAGGGATGACGAGATGGCTTGCTTGCGGCTCCTTTCCTATTTGGCTCCTGCAATATGCACCATGCCTCGTGGAGGCATTTAAACTTGTGTTTGGTACTGGGAGAACAATATGTCTTGTAATATTTGTTTGAGATTTTGCGATTTCCTTCCCATTTGCTTGGTGTTCTCAAGGCCGGCAGGCCCAACCTCACAGCATACCTCACCATTGCTGGGTCATCCGGATCACCAGGACGAGACCAAGGGGTGACGGGCTACGTGGCCAGTTAGGCTCCTGACTCGCGATGCTCAGGAGTCCCCCTTGACGTGCAAACAGCTTACAGACAGGAGATGCAGGAGTAGGCCTAGTGTTCTACGTCGGTAGGGCCCGACCCCGCGCATACCTCAGCCGCCGTTGGGTCGACCGGATCACCAGGACGAGACAAAGGGGTGAGGGGCTACATGGCCAGTTAGGCTCCTGAGTCGCGATGCTCAGGAGTCCTCCTTGACGCTCAAATGACCATCATACCTTTTCCCTCGTCGAGGCTCCGCTTGGGAGGGGCGCGCGGAGACCAGGTCGGAGGGACCTGGCAGGGTGGCGTACGCTTGGGTGTGACCCGAGCGCAGCCCCCATGCCCAGCCCCCTCGCGCGACTCTCCCGGGGGGAGGTTTTGCGATGAGGCCAGACACTGAGCTCGGAGGCTCCCTGAGGTTGATACGGCCACGGGGCCGCCCTCAGTTGTTTATCACCAGCGCGGAGCATAGCGCTTCCGCACTTGCACGGGCATAGCCGCTCCTCGGTCGTGTCGACTGCCAGCACGGAGCATGGTGCTTCCACTGGTTCATGGGTGAGGGCTCCCTCTGAGTGGAGCCCCCAGGGCATGTACAGGCCCGCCCTGACACTTGGCTTGCACAGCAGGGCAGGACGAGGTGTGTCTGGGCACTCGTGAGCCAGCGCGGGACTCACAAGGCCCTACCGCAAGGCGGGTTGCGCCTGGTTTTGGTTCTTGATGACTGTGGTGGTCCTGTGAGATGGTTAGGCAACCTGCGCCAAGCGAATCTCCTGAGGCTATCGCATGAGAAGGCCAAGCACCAACGACCCCAGGAGGTGACGTGAACGGGGCCGGCCCGCCAATCAGAGCTCAGCCGTTGGGTTTATCGATTCTGTAGGGACGGACCCGAGCACAGGTGCCATGCCTAATCTTCTTATGCGAAGGATCCTAAAGAAAGACGATCGGCGCACGCCTCCCGTGGTGGATGACAATCAAGGAGGGGGTGACTATAAATAACTCATGCATGGGAAGTGAACTAGCTTAGATAGATGCGAGAACAATACATGCCATTGGGACGGACCAGAGCGGCCAGGGGATGATGCAGCCTGAGGGGCGCCCCCAGTAGGGTAAGCTAAAGATGCAAGAGGATACATGCCGTGGGGAAAGGCCCATGCGACTTGGGAATGATGCAGACTGAGGGGCGCTCCCAGCTAAATAAACTTGGAAAATGTCACGTGGTTGCGTTGTCGAAGGAATGTCGGGGTAGCTGAAGATGCGTGGTTAAGTGGTCGCTCTTCATGAGCGATCACGGCCCTGAGCCTCAGGAGGCTCTGGGGGCTCAGGTGATTCCTTGAGGTCTCCATCTCTGCCAGGACCGCGTGATTCCTAGCCTCCTGAGTCACCAGGATGCTCCATAGGTTGCGCTGGAAGGCGGCTGCCACGCTCGGAAGGCCAAACGGCATGCGGACATAGCTGTGAGGTGGACCCTCGCAACGCCCAACGCGCGAAGGCTAGAAGCGATCCTGAGATGCGGCCCGGTTGAGCCCTGGGATGTCGATGCAAACACGCAGCCCGCCATCCTTGCCTGGATGGGGAGCTGCACCAAGTGGGCGGCGGTCGCCGCGCATGGCTCTTGCATCCTGTAGCTCCTGAGTGGTCTTGGTGATGAACTCCTGAGCGCCAGGTGCTCCTCGCCCGGTGTCCTCCTGAGGGAAACATGCCGCAAAGCACGCCTCCACGTGGTGCCCGAGCGCCTCCCTCGTGATGTTGGCTAGGTCTGAGGCCCTCCCGAAGAGAGCCCCGAGCCCTGCCCGAGGAGGGTGCCGGGCACGCCTTCCTATGCGAGGGAGGGAGGCCTGAGGGAGTCCTGGATTAGGGGGTATCCGGACAGCCGGACTGTGTACAACGTCCAGACTATTGAAGTGTGAAGATACAAGACTCAAGACTTCGGCCCGTGTCCGGATGGGACTTTCCTTGGTGTGGAAGGCAAGCTTGGCGATCCGGATATTATATTTCCTTCCTTGTAACCGACTCCATGTGAACCCTAGCCCACTCCGGTGCCTATATAAACCGGAGAGGTTGGTCCTTAGAAGACCGATCACAATCACAATTACAATCATACCATCATAGGCTAGCTCTTAGGGTTTAGCCTCTACGATCTCGTGGTAGATCTACTCTTGTATTACCCATATCATCAATATTAATCAAGCAGGAAGTAGGGTTTTACCTCCATCGAGAGGGCCCGAACACTGGTAAACATCTGTGTCACTTGCTTCCTGTTACCATCAGCCTTGACGCATAGATCGGGACCCCCTACCCGAGATCCACCGGTTTTGACACCGACATTAGTAGCCCCAACATTAGACTCCCATGGCTAAGCAAAAGTGTTACAGCTATATAATACGGGCACTTCGCGTGCATCCAATGTCTTTGGTCAAATGTTGGGTTTGCCCGGCTCCTGGGTTTGCTGTCTTACGTTCCGTTACTATCGGCTAAGGTGGCCAAAGGAGAACTACTGCGATTGTGCCCTGGTTATTCGGGACGAGCACCTCAGTAGAAAAAGCCGAAAAATGACTGTCATGATACAGCGAGAGACTGTTCAACCACTCGAAGACTCATCGGAAACTTTAGGATCCCTCCGCATTAACGAAGGACCGTTTCCCGGTCATGTACACAAGTGCCCCAACATTAGACTCCCATGGCTAAGCAAAAGTGTTACAGCTATATAGTCCGGTTGCCTTGTTTGACGTGCGATCACCTCCTTCATGGACCAAGACGTTGGATTAAGTGTGATTAAGCATATTTTTGCGAACACCCCCGCATTGCCTGCGTGGGGGATGAAGCCAACGACTGCTATCTTTCGGATTAAACATTCATATACATATATGTAAACGCCACACAAGGGACACAATAATACTTTCGGGCACAAAGTATAAATATAGCCTTATAATCAAACAAACATTGTTTTTTACAATGATTCGATTCATCACTCGAATAAGACATTCTTCGAGCACTGCGCCTCTATTAGGCGGGCACCTTCTGTGACCTGCGCCAAGTAGTGCTCGGCCGGATACTGGCCCCCCGCCGGATCGTGGGTCGCTATAATATTGGCCTCCATATCCGTCCAATAGGCTTTAACACGGGAAAGAGCCATCCATGCACCCTCTATGCATGCCGACCTCCTCATGGCGTCGATCCGAGGCACGGCCCCAAGGAACTGCTGCACCAAGCCAAAGTAATTGTCCGGCTTAGGCCCTTCCGGCCAAATATGGTCTATCACAGACCGCATTGCAAGACCGGACAGCCTGTGAAGCTCCGCTACTGCAGCCATCTTGTCATTTAACGGCAGCGGGCGAGTGGGAGCATCGAATTGCGACTAGAAAAGCTTCTCCACCTCCATATCACCCTGACCATCGAAGAACTTGGCAGCATCAGCCTTACTCTTCACCAAATCCGCATACGCGTCCGCGGGACTCCAGCGCCCATCCAGGGGAGCGTACTTCGGATCGAATAACTTCATGCGCAGCAAGTAGGAACCTCCAGCCACGATTTTACCGGCCTGTTGAAGCTCCTCCCGCGCACCCCTGAGCTCGGTTCGTATTTCCTTGGTGGCATTGCATGCCTTGTCCAACTCGGCCAAGCTATCCTTATGCTCCTTTTTAAGGAGCTCATACCGTCAGCCGCATTTTTAACTCAATAGCCATTTCGGCCATCTTTTCTTCGCTTCGGCGATGAGCAGCCTGTTCGGCACTCAGTTCATCGGTCGCCTTTAGGGCAGCCGCATTGTTAACCCGAGCTTGTTCCTTGGCTTGGACAAGTTCTGCCCTCAGGGCCTCCACGACAGCAGCACCATCTGCAGTCCGAACATATTACATTAATATCATGCCGCCTACATATTTTCCTATACAAAGGAAGGCAGAGCACATGCCTTGTGACTTGTCTAGCCGCCTGCTCACCGCCGCGGATATCGGCATCAATCTATCGAATCTGCCCGGTCGGGCCTCGTAAACTTCCACGGACTGGTCGGGCGTCGGACTCACGTGTACCGCACATATTTATGGCGCAATCATTGATTTATGATCCCTCGTTTGCCCCCTAGGGCGGGCAACCAGTGTCTCAGGGGCTACTATCTATATGGAGCACACCTAACGCATGCCTCACAGCCAAAAACGGTGTATTCTTCACTACATACCTCAAAGCCTCGAAAGCGCATTTGCAAATGCTTCATTCAAACTGCTTGTAGCGGATGAAATCTTCTGGAGCACCGTGCTCATTAATGAGCGGTGCTCCTCCGAGAGCGCAGCCCGCCCTAGTAGGCCCGTCAGTATGTCCGGCCGGACATCAAACTGTGCCGGACCCTTCCCATCGCCCCTCGTGGGAGCCAAACGCTCCGAGCTCAGGGCGGCTGACACGTTGGCCTCCGGCTTTGGCAGATCTGGACTCCTCCGTGACGACACTTCGGTGTCGCCCGCTTCGCGAGCCGGAGAGGTAGGTGGGGTCTCGCTCTCCCTCATCCCCGGAGGAAGGTCCCCCGAAGACAAACTCTATCGAGAGGGGCTGCTAGCCGAACTGTGAAAGACGAATCCTGGTTATTGATCTAGGAGGAACACAGTACCTTCAAATTAAAAATTAACTTACAGCTCGGTGGAGGGCTGGCCCGTTGTTGGGCACGATGCGGTGAGGGCGCCCATTTGGGCAGAGCCCCCTGGTGTTATCTTTTTCCCAGGTTTGGGCATCTCCGTCTCCGACTCTTCGGAGGCGGCCCTCTTCTTCCCGCGCAGGGAGGAGGCCTTAGCCTCCCTTCCCGACTATCCTCCTTAGGGGAGGTGACAATTCCCCCGGTTCGGATACGTACCGTGTGGGGTTCGGATTCTTCGTCCTTCCCCTTGTCTTTCCCCGGGGGCATCCTGCTCAAGATTTCGGTCAAGCATCTTGGCCATGGTCGGGCGGGCGAGCCTTCGAAGTGGCGCCGACACCTAATTCTCTCCGCTTTGCCGAGCCATTCCTGGATGCGGATGATTTTCAGAATAAACAATCATAACAGATACTAAACACGGTGTACGGTATCAAGTTTACTTACTTGGGTATCTAGGCGATTGCAGCTTAGGCCCGCATCCTCGGTGGTGTCCGGACATTTTACTTTCCGTCCGAAGAGTAATTTGCACATCTCTTCGAGCTTCAGGCCGAAGAAGTGCTTGACGGTCCGCGGACCCTCCGGGTTGGACTCCTACATCTGGAGAGGCCGGCGTTGGCATGGCAACATCCGTCGGATCAACATCACTTGCATTATGCTGACAAGGTTAATGTCCCTTGCAAGAAGCTCCCGGATGCGATTTTGCAAGATCGTATACCACCACGGGTCCTCAATTCCGCCACGCCCGTCCAAGACGCCATGACGGAGGGCCCGAACGAAACTCGGGGGCAGCCGCCCACTTTGTGCCTCTGGGAGCCGTGACATAGAACCACCTCCGCTGCCATACATCGTATACTTCTGGGAAAGAACCCTCTGGCCACGGGGCATCACCATTCCTTCTTATTACGGGGCCTCCGCAATCCACATGTCGCCCCTCGATCATCTTCGGCGTCACATTGAAGGTCTTGAGCCATAAGCCGAAGTGTGGGATGACATGGAGAAAAGCCTCGCACACGATAATAAACGACGAGATATGGAGGATAGCGTTAGGAGCCAGATCATGAAAATCCAACCCATAATAGAACATGAGCCCCCTCACGAAGGGATCGAGGGTGAAATCCAGACGGTGGAGGAAGTGTGGGATGAAAAAGACTCACTCGTTGGGCTCCGGCAGAGGGATGACCTGCCCTGGGGCAGGGAGCCTGTGCCGGATATCTGCGGTCAAGTATCCGACCTCCCTAAGCTTGACGATGTCGTTCTCTTCGATCGAGGAGACCACCCACCGGCCCTGAGGGTCAGATCCGGACATATTGGAGGATTCCGGAGGGGTGGAGCTTAGGTTTTGGGTGTTAGAACTCGAGGTGCGAGAAGGCGCGATGAAGGTGAAAAAGGAGGCGTAGGTCTCGACCCCTTTATAAAGAGGGTGAATATCAAGAGTCCCCGGTGTGACTGGTTGAGGCTTATCTAAAAACACACGGGTTATACCAACAGCCGTCGTGGGGTCACGCGTGCTAATATTGATGGAAAATCCTGTAATAAGAGGAACACGATCTCTGCCTCGACGGGACGTGCCAATAAAACCACCTCGCAACACGAGTCGTTGTGGGGCAAGAAACGTCGGTTCGCGTTGGACCAAGCCCCGATGCAAGGGTGTGACGCACGAAAATTGCCAGCAGATCAGATCTATACCATACGAAGATTATCTTGCAGATCCGGACATGGTCTACGTGTTCGATGACCACTTTGGAGTATTCGGAGAAGGAACCCGCCCTGCAATGCCGAAGACAAAACTGCGCGCTGGACTCATTGTCATTGAATCCTGTTCAGGGGCTAATGAGGGAGTCCTGGATTAGGGGGTATCCGGACAGCCGGATTGTATACAACATCCGGACTATTGAAGCATGAAGATACAAGACTCAAGACTTCGGCCCGTGTCCGGATGGGACTTTCCTTGGCGTGGAAGGCAAGCTTGGCGATCCGGATATTATATTTCCTTCCTTGTAACCGACTCCATGTAAACCCTAGCCCTCTCCGGTGCCTATATAAACCAGAGAGGTTGGTCCTTAGAAGGCCGATCACAATCACAATTACAATCATACCATCATAGGCTAGCTCTTAGGGTTTAGCCTCTACGATCTCATGGTAGATCTACTCTTGTATTACCCATATCATCAATATTAATCAAGCAGGAAGTAGGGTTTTACCTCCATCGAGAGGGCCCGAACCTGGGTAAACATCTGTGTCCCTTGCTTCCTATTACCATCAGCCTTGACGCACAGATCGGGACCCCCTACCCGAGATCCGCCGGTTTTGACACCGACAAGGCCCCGCAGTTGCGGGCGCTAATCCTGAGGCGGTGCCACTTGAGACGCCGCCCCCCTGAGGCCCTATGCGAGTAGCTGCTTCTTATTTTTGGGGATCGCCTCAGGAGCGTACTGTGTGCCCTTGCTGTCAGGGTCGTTGATTGCTACAGTTTGGATGGCGCGCTCGAGGGAGCACACCGCATCTCGTTCTTCACTAGGGACTGTGATGATCCCGCCGCTCCCTGGCATCTTGAGGACATTGTAGCCGTCGTGGGTCACCACCATAAACATGGCTAATGCTGGATACCCGAGGATGGTGTTGTACGACAGACGGACGTGGGCGACGTCGAAGTCGATGAGCTCGGTGCGGTAGTTGTCGTGTTGGCAAAAGGTGACAGGGAGGCGGACCTGCCCTATCGGGGTGGTGGAGCCGTTGGTCACTCCTAAGAAGGGCTTAGTAGGCTGCAGCTGATCGTACGACACTTGGAGGCTGTCGAATGTCTCGACGGACGGGACATTAAGCCCTGCGCCACCGCCGATGAGGGTCTTGGTGACTTGAACATTGCTGATGACGGGCGAGCACAACATCGGAAGGGCACCTGCGGTCGCCGCACACTTGAGCTGGTCCGCCGAGCTGAAGGTGATGGCGCACTTGGACTACCTGAGCGGGAGCGTGGCCTCGACCTGGGAAGGGATGCATTGACCTCACGAGAGAACTGCTTGAAGATGCGCTGGGATACTGGGGCCTGAGCTCCGCCCAAGATGCAGGCGATAGCGCGCGGCTCCTAGAAGCCCCCAGCCCCCTCGTCCTGATGGTGGTCGTCGTTTCTTCTTGGCGGTGGCGGCAATGGAGGGAGACCAGCATTGCCCTGAGGGCGGTCCTCGCGAGGCTGATCCCTCCATGCGCCCTCACGAGGTTTGTCCTGCCAGCGATCCCCACGAGGCCGGTCGCGCCACTCCTGGCGGGGGCCATGATCGTCCCAGTGTCCTCCACCTCGTCCTCCTCCTTGGCCATAACCCCGGTCGTTGCGCTCGGCGAGTCGACCGAAGCGTCCATCTCGAATGGCTCTGAGCTCTTGACAGTCATTGGTGTTGTGGCTGTTTACGTTGTGGAAGGCGCGAAACGGACGACTGTTATTGGACGACTCGGGATGGTCCTGGCCGCACTTCGTGACTGGCTCCGCCGCAAGCACAGCCACCCCCTTGCGCTTCACGTCTTTGGCCTTGGCATTCTTCTCCTCTTGGTCAGTAGCAGGGAGCTCGAGGAGGGAAAGGCGCCCTTCCTCAGCTCTTGCGCACTTGGTTGCCATGTTGAACAACTCCAGAGCCGTGCATAGCTCGTCATGGATGGCGAGCTCCTCCTTCACCTTGACGTTGCGGACGCCATCGAAAAATGCAGAGATGATGGACTCGTCCGTCACCTTGGGGATCTTGAGGCGAACGATGTTGAAGCGCTGGATGTACTTCTGCATGGTCTCTCCTGGCTGCTGCTTGACGCAGCGTAGGTCGTCCGCGGCCGGCGGGCGGTCACGAGTGCCTTGGAAGTTTGTGACGAAGCGGTCGTGCATCTCACCCCAGGAGGAGATCGAGCCCAGGGGCAGGTTCAAGAGCCACGAGCGAGCACCATCCTTGAGAGCCATGGGGAACAAGTTCACCATGACTATCTTGTCGCCATTGGCCGCCTCGATGCTCAGCTGGTAGAGCTGCAAGAACTCCGCAGGTTCGGAGGTGACGTCGTAGCGAGGAGGCAGGTCTGGCTTGAACTTGCCCGGCCAGACGACGCTACGCTGCTCTGGAGTGAAGGCGCGGCAGCCTGCTGTGGCCACCGGGCCCTTTGCAGATGCGGAGCCTGCCCTTGATGTCCACACGCCGCCACCGCAGGCAGCGCACGGTCTTGTCGTGGTGGTGCTGGGAGCGCGGGAGCGATTTCTTGCGGCGGGGGAACCTCTTGGCAGCTTCCTTCTTCTTGCTCGGGTGCCCGGCGCGGTGGGTCGCGCCGGGGGGTTGCACGCCTTGGCGCCAGGGCTCCGTCTTCGTGCGGAGGTGGTGGAGGTGCTCCGTGAGCCACGTCGCCCGCAGCTAGCGGAGGGTGAGGGAGCGAGAGGGATGGTGCGGGAGAGCCCCCAGGGCGCTAACGAGCTCAGTGATGCGGTCCAGCCAGTCCTCGTAGAGGTCGTCGACCGGGCGGTAGCGCGGGAGCTCGCGCACCATGAGCAGTGTGGCCTGCGCGTCCGTTGGCGCGCGACGACCGTGAGACAATGAGCCGGCTGGGGTTAGTGACAGAGTGGCGGTGCGGCCATCCCGCTGCATGAAGGGGTGCAGCGAGGACGCTTGCTGTTCGTTTCCCGCCAGGCCGGTGGCAGTGTTGGCGGCGGGTGATGGAGAACGACGGGGAGGACCGCCGATAGGGGCCGTCTGAGCGACAAGAGCGGCGAGGGCGGCCCGACGCTCGGCGCGGGCTCGACGCGCGTCCGCCATGTATGCGGTGGAGCGGTGGAACATGGATCAACGGAGGGAAAGCTTCAGCGCACCCCTAACTGGCGCGCCAAATGTCGGATTTCGGGTTCCGGAAAAACCTTTGAGGTTCGAACACTATGGTGCGCACGAAGATATCTCCTCCCCTAGCTCACGCTCTCACCACAATCTCAAAGCTCAGCACGTCGAACTCGCAGAACAAGTGACACAGGGTTTATACTGGTTCGGGCCACCGATGTGGTGTAATACCCTACTCCAGTGTGGTGTGGTGGATTGCCTCTTGGGCAGAGGATGAACAGGTAGAAGGGAAGAACAGCCTCCTGAGAAGAGGTGTTCTTGAGCTCGGTGAGCTTGTGTGGTGGAGGATGATCTGAATGGCCCAAGATCAGTTGCCTCCTACTGTGGTGTCTAGTCCTATTTATAGGCCCTGGTCCTCTTCCCAAATATAGGCGGTAAGGGATCCAGCAACGGCCAAATTTGAAGGGAGACAACTAGTACAAGTTATCCTGACTAAAGGTGGTCTTTGCCTGCCAAAAGCTCTGGTGGTGATGCCGTCTTGGGCTCCACGGTGACCTCCGTCCTGCCGTCCTGCTGGTCTTGGTCTTGTTCCACCAATATGGCAACCTTTGCCTGATGCCTCAGGACTCCTCGCCTGCGCTTGCCTCTTTAGCACCAAAGAGGAAACGAGTACGCTGCACGCTCTGGCGCCCGCCTGGCCTTGGTCGTCATGGCTTGCGTCACAGGAACCTCGCGATGTACCCCTTGCCTTGATCTCTCCGCTCCTCGCGAGCCAGCCTAGGGAGGCCGCCCCCGAGGAGGTCTTGTGTCGTCCGCCTCGCAAGGCTCGGCCCCTCGTGAGGGTCTTGAGTGTTTGTTGATGAAGATGGGCCGTACGGGCCCGCTGGAGGAGCCACGCCGTGCGCCGCAGGTAGGCAACTCTGGGGACCCCCATTCCCAGGACGCCGACAATTTGGTCTGTTCCGATCTTCGTGCCGATGAAACTTGCTAGCTATAGGTGTCTTCAATCATCAGTATGCGTGACCACTATGCATCTCCCGTTCGAAAGGGTTACATCTATAAATATGCATGCATTTGCATATTTATAACCGTGATTCTTTCGAATTGTCCAACGTTATCCAAGGGCAGCCCTAGTATGTGTAGATTGGGTTCATTTTCCCATATGCTCTGCTCCGGATCTGATGCAGAATTTTGTCGGTGCCTCCCTATTGTTCTCCGGGTACACATCCTCTCTGCTTATTGCCGAGACGCGTGTATCAGAGAACAGCGGGAGGTGCTGCCGAAATTTTAAGGCCGGATCCAGAGCAGAGCATGGGAAAATGAACCCAATCTACACATACTCGGATGGGACTAGGACCTATCATTACCTATTAGCGTTCAGGTTGCATGGACGTAATAAAAGTGACAAACTCCATTAACTGTTGAATATATACATGATGATTTATTTATATATATTTCTTATGTGTCCATTAGCTAAGCAAGATGACTGATCGTGCGTGGATGTACACCGGTCACACTAGTCAAGAAGACATGACCATTGAATGTTTAACAAAAACCAAGGGGTTTCTGAGAGGCGCATTTGCAAATGGCCAGAGGACAACATGGTGCCCCTGTGCCGCGTGCAACAATTGGCACAAGAGGAAAGAGGATGAAATGGGCAAACACCTATAGAAGGGTGGTTTTACGCCAGATTATACGGTGTGGAAATTTCATGGCGAGTCTGCCCAATGTGCCAGAGCATGGTACCAGGATGCAAGACATGGTGCAAGACTTTGATGATGCTCGGGACTCGGACGATGAGATGGAGGAATCTGCAAAGGTCTTCAATGAAATTTTGGAGTCTTAAAAACGTCTTCTCCACGAGCACATCGAGCTTTGTCAGCTGGATGCCATCTCACAAATAATGGTTCTGAAGGCTCAATTCAACTTGGGCAGAGAAGCTACGACCCAATGATGACAGTATTTGGACGTTTTCTACCCAAAGGCCATGTACTACCTGTAAACTTGTACCAGTCGGACAAAATCCTCTGTGCTCTTAAGATACCCTATGAGAAGGTACATGCCTGCGAGAAAGGATGTGCCTTATTTAGGCTTTAGTATGCAGACTTGAACTATTGTCCCATTTGCAAGTCATCCAGGTATGTTGTGGTAGACAACGGTATGGGTGAGAAAACGCAGACCAAAATTCCCATTAATGTTCTTCGGTATATGCCAATCATACCAAGACTTGAACGTCTTTTCATGGTCGAAGAGATGGCCAGACAGATGACATGGCACAAAACGGGCAAAAGAACCCAACTAGATGCAGATAGGAAGCTGATGATGGTGCACACATCAGACGGTGAAGCATGGAAGAGCTTCGATGCATTACATGATGACAAAGCGGCTGATCTGAGGCATCCTCGAGTCGGCATCGGCACGGATGGGTTTAGTGTGTTTGGTCTGACATCAGCCCAATACAGTTGTTGGCCCATTTTTGTCTTTCCACTCAATCTCCCCCCCGGACAGATTATGCAAAGAAATAACATTTTCCTGACGTTGATAATTCTAGGGCCCAACTATCCGGGGAAGAATATGAATGTGTACATGCAGCCGTTGAAGGACGAATTGCAAGAAGCCTGGGATAATGGGTTCAAGACATACGACGCCTTTAGCAAACGAAACTTCATAATGCGTGTCTGGTACATGTACTCGATGCATGACTTGCCGTCGTATGCGCTATTGGTTGGCTGGTGTGTGCATGGAAGTTTTCTTTCTTCGACATGCATAGATAGTTCTTGGATCCTCGCCATATGTTCAGGAAAGACAAGAAGAACTTCATCATAGGTAGAACTCTGCACCACCTGCGTTGACAGGCCAAGAGACCCTGGATTAGTTAGACACTCTCGAGCCAAATCCAGAGCGTCCATGGTATTTCAAGGGGTATGATTCGAAACACGTCTGGACTCACAAGACATGCTTGTGGCATCTAGCTTACTTCAAAGACCTCCTTTGCCCACACAACATCAACGTGATGCACACTGAGAAGAATATCGCCGAGGCACTTTTTGGTACATTGTTCGGCATAGATGGGAAGTTAAAGGATAATACTAAGACTAGATTCAATCTGGAGGCGCTATGTGATAGGCTGTTACAAAACATGAAAGAACCGAAAGGAAAGCAGAACTGGACGAAGCGAAAGGCATGGTTCAATCTTGGAAGGCCAACTACGAGGGAAGTTATCTTGTGGGTGCAACAACAGTTGATGTTCCCCGACGGGTATGCAGCGAGTCTAAAGACGGGAGCGAGTCTTGATAAATTGAAGATATTTGGTCTCAAGAGTCATGCTGGGCACATATGGATTGAGCGGGTAATGCCCGTGATGTTGCGTGGCTTCATCCCCGAGGATGAATGGCTAGTACTGGCAGAGCTGAGCTATTTCTTCCGTGTTCTTTGTGCGAAAGAACTATCGCCTGGCCTGCTAGAAGAAATGGAAGAGTTGGCGCCGGAGTTGATCTGCAATTTAGAGAAGATCTTTCTGCCGGGCTTCTATAATCCAATGCAGCACTTGATTTTGCATCTCCCAACTGAGGCAAGATTGGGGGGCCCATGCAAAATCGTTGGCCCTACGCCACTAAGAGGATGCAGAAGACTCTACGAGCAAAATGTAAAAATAAACGTAGAATTGAAGCATCGATGGCTGATGCATTCATTACAGAGGAGGCGGCAAACTTCATAACAGCACACTACGAAGCCAAAAATCGTCATTTTCATAATCTGAAGCCTTGGTACAATGCTGACGACCCTAAAAAGGGTGGATCCAATCTCAGCCGATTCAAAGGGGATCTCGCACCAGCCGGTGCTTCTAATTCCTTAACGTTGGATTTTGAAGAATGGCAGATCATTTCGTTGTATATCTTCACCAACCTAACAGAAGTGCGGTCGTACATCGAGTAATTTCTCTGTACATTGTTTTGCAACTTCCAATTCCTTTGAACTGCTCTTATTCCCGAATAAATTTGATACAGTCGATACATCGCAAAATTCTCGTATGGGGTGGTGATCTAAAAGGATTCCTTCAAAGAGTATGAGCTTCTGGCAAAGCATGGAGGTGGCTATCCAGGTTTCATCTCTTGATTCAAACAAACGGTAATTTCCATTAGAAACTTGTAGGCTAATTCAGAGTTAATGTACGCCGAACTGAGACAACTCGCTAATGGTTTTAACTTTAAGGTCCATTCATTTGACAAATACGACATCAACGGGTATCGCTTTCGTACCGATGGCAAAGAGCTATCTATGGCCGACCGAAAGTCTACATATTGTTGTGTCTCTGCTATCAGCGAAGGAGATACCGAGTATTATGGAAGAGTTGAAGCAGTTTATGAACTTCACATCTATGGTGCAAACCCACCAAACGTCGTAGTCCTCAAATGTTATTGGTTCCAGCCGAAGGAATTTAGAAGGACTCATGAACAATTAGGGCTAGTGGAAATCAAACAAAGCACCCATTTGTAGGTTGTCGATGTCTATATTATGGCTCAACAGGCAACCCAAGTTTTCTATCTACCGTGGGCCTATCAAAGTGATGCCAATCTCAGTGGTTGGGATGTAGTTTATGAAGTGCCGCCACGTGTTAGACCACCTCCCCCCAATGAAGAAGATTATGAACCTCACATTAACCCAGACACATATGAAGGAGAATTCTTCCAAGAAACACGTCTTTCCAAAAAATGTTTGATGAACCGCTCTACTTCACCCCAGAACATTGAAGTAGACAACGATAGTGAACCCGACTTCACCCCTGAGCTGGAACAAGAAGAGCCTGAACTAGAAGAGGTTACTGCTGCGGATGACCTGTCAATGCTTGACCGATTACGTAAAGGTGGCCATCCACATGATGATGCATTTATTAATGATGATGAGCACGTCATTACCGATAGTGATGATGATGATGCATTTATTGATCCCGGAGCATTTATTGAACCTGAGGATACAGATTATGATTACGTATTCAATTTTTTATGTTGTACTTGATTTATATAGTTACTTGTATGATTGTATGATTTATATAGCTACTTGTATAATTTTCTTACTTTGTATGATTGTTTCTTATACATAGTGCCATGGTCTTGATGTCCGTCCCTATCAGCCCTCGCTCGCATTATGTTCCGGACGTGGTAAATTCTCTTTCATAACTATTTGTTGCATTTCGCATTTATGACCATTATGGCTATCAAATTGACATAGAGATATTTTAATCTAGGAGGTATGTGAACCGGAATTTGAAACCGACCCTCTTGTCGAGAAATTAAATTTAGTTGAAAAAGAAAATGAGTATTTGAAAGAAAAAAATTAAAAGAATTGAAGAAGAGAAGATGATATTGGAGTTGTATGTTGCCGATGTCGTCGATGATCACAAGATGAAGATGAATGCAATGCGCTTGAAGATGGATGCAATGCGCCTGAAGCTTAAGAAGATTATAAAATATGCCGTTGATAATGAGGCTTGGTATCATTATGTCGTTGGATCAATTGTTACCTTAGTTGCGATCTTCATCACATTTTTTTTGTGATGAGGGTAATTTTTCTCTAGTGTTTTTCTTTACAAATGGATACTAAGCTTATTTTCCTCCTAAATGGCATAATTACCTAAGTTAGATAAAAAAAGAGCTATACTTAGCTTCTTCAGTTCATTTATGACATACTTAGCATACTTAGGTCAAAAATGGCATGATAATCTTTGTTACCTCCAAAATGATATAGACTTAGCTTATTTTCCTCGAAAATGACATAATAACCTTACTAAGCTCCAAAATGACCTATTTACCTAGCTTAGCTCTAAAATGATCTACACTTAGCGTTTTTACCTAGCTTAACAATAAAATGGCATTTTTACCTAACTTATTTAGAAGAAGAAGAATATAAAGAAGAGGAGAGGATAAAAAGAAAGAGAAGAAAAAAATATTCTTCTTCTTCTTATTTTTCTTTTTCTTCTTCTTCTTCTTCTTCTTCTTCTTCTTCTTCTTTTTTTTTCTTCTTCTTCTTCTAACTTTATTCTTCCCATACTTGCAGATTTGCTTTAGATGAGGAAGCTTGCGTTGATGGAGTCTACTCTTCTCTTTATGCTTCCTTCTTGTTTTTACTTTGTAGTATGAACAATGTGAAACTTGCTACCTATATATGTATGTATGTATGAAATCATTGTATTGTTTTTGTTGGATACGTTGGCTAGCTATGTATATGTGTTGGATGATCATATCCATATGGCAGGGATATGATTTGGTATGTATATGTGTTGGTATGTAAATGTGTTGGTATGCTTGTCGAAAGTATTTTCATATGTGTGTGTGTATATATATATATATATATATATATCTGTGAAATTGAATGAATTTAAAAAATCAGAAAAAGAAGGGGCTATACAGGCTCTTTGCCGTCTGTTGGCAGACGGCGAAGAGCTTTGCCATTAGCCAGCAGATGGCAAATATGCCACGTGTTAGCTACCTGTGCAACCTTGGGCAATAGGCTGGCTATTTGGATGCTTTGTCGTCCACCAGTAGACGGCAAATACCATTGCATCTTTGCCATCAGCCAGCAGACGGTAAAGAAATCAATTACGCCAGCCCCCCAGGTGCTGCCTTGTGGACCACTATGAAGTCCGCTGGCAGACGGCAAATATGCAAAGGTCTTTGCCGTCTGCCAGCAGACGGCAAATATGCAAAGGTCTTTGCCGTCTGCCAGCTGACGGCAAAGCATGCCGTTAACCCACTAACAGCCTATAGCTGACATGTCCACCATCCAAGTCCATTGCCGTCTGCTGGTGGACGGCAAAGACCATTTCATCTTTGCCATCCGCCAGCAGACGGCAAAGATTTCTTTGCCGTAGCTCATTGAGCCGGACCTGTTGCCGTCTGCTGCCGGATGGAAAAGGCCTTTGCCGTCCGCCAGACATGCGTTTTCCATCCGCCATGGCAGACGGCAAAGTTCCTGATTCCTGTAGTGATAATTCTTATTGGCATCATGGCCACAAGCATAGCAAGCATAGGTTTCATCAAAACGGGATATTTAAAATGAATCAATGGGATCATAGCAATTATCATAGCATTCATCTTTCGGTAAGCACAAAGGAAAATTAAACAATGTACTAGTTAAAGAGTTACTCTCATTAGAAGGTGGGCACAGGTAGCTAATCCGCTCTTCCTCATGTTGTTCTTCTCTCTCCTCCTGATCTTTTTCATCTAATGAGTTCACTGTTTCATCAATTTCTTCTTCCAAATATAGTTTCCTGCAAAATATTTAGTCTCTTCCTGGATAGTAGAGGAGTCCTCAATATGTGGTTTAACATAAGCATTAGAAGCATAATTTTCATATCAATATTTAAGTACGGCAAAAAAATTTAGATTTGTAAAGAGTAACATCATACTTTTCAATCAAAGAAGCAATTTCATAAGCACCCTTAAAAGCAAGAAATTCTTCAATTTTTTCAACATCATAGTAATTATAAACACCCTTAGCATAAGAAGATATGATTACATTATCACTAAACTCACATTGGAAGGGAAGGTGTTTCTTAGGGTCTTGAGAACAAGAAGTAAAATCACGTATTTCGCATAATTCACTACAAAAAAGGGACACTTCCGTGATGATACGTGTTTGTCACAGTAGGTCACGTTTTCTGTCATGCACGTAAATCCATGACAATTTTATGACAGAATCAAGATAGTCATACCTATGCTGTCGTAGAAGTGTTCCATGACATTACCAAAATTATCATCACGGAAGTGTCCACTTCCATGACGATAAATCGCGCGTCATAGAAGTGCTTTCGTCAAGGGTGACCGACACGTGGCATCCACCATAACGGGACGCCGTTAAGCTATCAGGTCCGGTTTTGGATCCGATAACCCGTTAACAGCCGGGACCAATGGGGATTTTCCACGTGTAAAATTCTCATTGGTTGGAGGAAACACGTGTTGGCTCAACGTTCAGACGGATGTCATCCACTCATTGGACAGCAGGCGCCTATAATACGTCGACACGTGGCATGGCCCAATAGTGGCCCATTCCCTTGAAAAGGCTGGCCCAGCTAAAGGCCCACCATGTTTTTTCAAACACTAATGGGCTGGCCCGTTAACAGCCTACCATGTTTTGGGTCAAATTGAGGCCCATACCAGATCAGGCCCGTTCACAGCCTGCCGCGTTTCGGGCCAAATTACGGCCCATATGGGATCAGGCCCATTAATAGGCCACTATTCTTTTGGGCCCATACTAAGACAGGTTTGTATTTCAGCCTGTTAAATGCCCGTTTACCAGTTCGGCTCGATAATAGTTTTGGCCTGTTAGCGGCCCATGTGCATCTGGGACGTTGTCGACCCAGTTTAACTTTAGGCCATTTAACGGCCCATGCAGAAACTGGGCTATTTCTTGTCCGAAGTAACTTTAGGCCTTTTAGTGGCCCATAGTATTCGTGGATAAATTTCAGCCCAACTGGCATATCGGCCTGTTAATGGCCCCTGTAATAGTTGGGCCTAATTACAACCCACCTTGAATCCGGCCTGCTTACAGCCCATCTGATAATGGCCCATGACACTTTTATGCCTATGGCCGCGTAGATACCGGCCTGCTTAAAGCCCATAATTTTATTGGGCCAAACAGGCCCGAGATATATTTTGGCATGTTAACAGCTCGTCCTATTTGGGCCAAACATGGGCCTTAGGCAATTTCGGCCTATATTGGCCCATGATTTTTTCACCTCAACGCTAGACCAATCTAAGTTTTAGCCTGTTAAAAGCCCATGGTATTCTCTGGCCCAGAACTTTACTCGGCCTGTTAAAGGCGGGAAACAACTGTAGGTTTAGACCTGCTAATGGCCCAAGATGATTATAGGCCCAGGTTTTGGCCCATATGAGTAACAGGCCGGCCTGAAGACCGCATACACTGAGATCCACTCAACCTGCCGGCCTAAATTACAGCATACCGACCAAGAATAAACCTAGACTATACAATAAAGAAATTACAGCATATTACATCCCCTCGGCATCAAAGTTCGGCGCCAGTGATAATAAAGGGAAACCAGACAGCAGATTACATAAACTGGGTAGGTCGCCACCAGTGGCAGTTAACAGGCGGAGAAAATAATAGAGAGAACCGACATCACTTCAACATAGTTCAAGAAAGGTTAGCCCGGCCGAGGAGCTGCAGCGCAAGAAGCTTAGCAACCTGATGAGACTGTGCTTCTTTGGCGCTCATGTCCACCAACTTAAGCTGCCTAACATCAATAAATGTCATGTACTTACGGTTAATCTTGCATAGATATAGGATTTCCAGTCGTATTTGAGCGAAAGCATGTATTTCTGCTTGAATTTTAGACCGAAGAAGTCAAACACATTCAGGCGGCGACTTCATCGAGCTTGTGTCACTAAGTAAGTTTAACACTACATCAAGATGTGACTTCGTGGTTGTATCCTTACCATCAATATGTGTTGCCTTCTCCTCTAGAATATGTGTTAGAGGGACAAACAATGGGTTCGTCTCACAATCATTGTGGCAGTTCTTCCTAGCAGCAGTGTTGTCACCCTTAAAGAGAAACATGTAGGTAGGTAACAGGTTTTGCACGTATAAGCATCAGTGCTGTCAATTCATCTCATTTCTTTGTCAGAAATAAAGAGACACGGTTTAAAATATCATTAACATAATAGGCATTGTTCATAGTTAAGACGGCAGGAAATGGCATTGTGCAGGAGCGGCCAGCTTCACCAGACCACTGGATTACAGATCAAGAACACAAGCATAGATGTAGTTCTAAACAACGTATAAGCATGAATGGTGAGTGCACTGTCAATTTATACCATTTCAGATTTGTAAATAAAGAGACATGATTTAAATAACATTAATATAATATGGCATTGTTCATAGTTGAGACATAACAGGATATGACATTGTGCTGTTGTTGGTAGTCTCACCACACCACTGGATTACAAATCAAGAACACAAGCATACACATAGTGCTAAATAAGATAACTTGCTATGTTTAGTTTAATTTACATGGTACAAATAAGGAACTATATTGTAAAAATAAAGACTGAAATTGAGAAGGACAAACTTATGTTTATGTACTTGTACTTTATAAACTTTGAACAAGAAATTTGATGCAGACAACAAAAATAAACAGCATTTGCACTCATAGCTATCCAAATATAAACAACAAAGTTTGAAGGCTCGAGGAGGACAAACTTACATTAGTAGTGAAGATAGGCTCTATAAAGGCCTTGTCCATATTGATATGGGGGGGGATTCAAGAAGTTTACCGCAGACTCTTCTTCAAGAGTATTGCCTTTATTCTACATTTTGTCAAGAGTAAATATAGATGTGAAAACATAGGAACAAATGGTGATTATTTAACTGAAGATGTAGAATACAAATGTAAATACATCATACAGGCAGAAGGCACTGACAAGAGCAATGCAGAGCTAAACTTCTTTAGTAACATTAGTTTTATTCAATATTTTGGAAAGAGTAAATGTAGATCTGATGTGTAGAAAAATGGAGGACAAGGGAAAATAAGCTGCAAAGTGTACATGAAGAACTAGCTGACAAATATAAGTACAGTGATGAAGGACAACAGATACTTACAAGAGCAATCCAGAACTAAATTTCTTCATAGGCATTGGATTTATTCTACATTAATTTAAGCATTAATATAGATCTGATAATTTGGAGCGAACAGTGGATAAGCAAGCTATAATGCGCAATGATGTCACATAATCTACTAGATATGAATGTAAGGACAACGATATGACAATAGGTACTCACAAGAGCAAAGCAGCGACCAGCATATTTGCAATATCCTAGGTTTTGCGGCGCTGGTTCGATCGCCAATATACTTCGGGTGCTATGTGATTTCTCCGGTAGCACCACCTTTTTCAAGGACTTTCCTTGTACTCCTTCAGGTTCTGCAATCACCCTCTTCCTTTTGGATGTCTGAAACACAAGAACGACATTTGAATGGAAAACCATGGTATGACGACAAATGGAATAGGTGTTGATAATGGATGGGCATGGCATCTTCACATATATCATGAGTAAACTAAGCAGATGGCTGTGCAACGAAGCAAAAGAAATGCAAGACACCTTATGCAAGATATGTGCAACCAATATAACCTTGCCAAATCAGAATAGGCACCTTATTGGATGAACGGGATAGGCCATCAGCCTTTGACTCCTTGAGCTCAGAATATTCATTAGGATCATATTCTGAATACAAATCTGTAGGGAGCATGTGGGTTTCATTGCATCCACAATGGACCTCAATCCCTTGATGCCAAGTTTTTTACCCATTGAACTGTTTCGCAATATTCTTCTGATGTGCGCATTCTTATATTCATTCTGATTATGTAAAATATTTGTAAAGCAAGAAAACACAAATAGTTGTGAGATTATCTTTGTAATGCAGAGGATATTGTAATATAATAGAGGCTCCCTGTAAACCCTTGTGTGCTATCACTGGATTCTGATGAGAGAGCCCAAGTGTGCTGTAATATGGTGAGTAGATTAATATAATCTAGCACAACTACACAAAAAATAAGCTCGCTGTTGGGGGGCCCAGATGTAAGGATAGTTGGTAGACGATAGGTTCATAATATACCGTATAGAAAGTTTATTGCCAAACCATGATAATGAGAGCGCAGAGCTAGTAGATAGATCGTATTGTAGATAATAGGGCACTGGTCCACGTCAGTCCTAAAAAAACGGTTGAAAACCCCTTTTCGTGATGACATTTGGAACCGTCGCCAAGTGAGTGTGGGCGATAGGGGGATCCTTCTCACACGAACCAGAAACCGTCGGTGATAGGGCCCCCACAGTACTCCTGCTCGTTTCTGCTCGCATTGCCATCACAGTCGGTATTCTGTGGTGCTACATTTATTATGCGCTGCCCATCACAAATGTTTCACTATTATAGAACATGTATGATGTACGGCCCATCACAAACGGTTCACCGTTAAGAAGATTAGCTAATCGTCGTACAAGTGTCAGACAGGATTACGAAACGTCGGACCATCGTAACATCGTCGTACACGACAACTATTGCACACGCTATTATGTGGTGCAACGTTTACAATGCATACTTCGTCAGAAACAGTTCATTGGTTTTGAATCGTGTACGATAAGGCAACTAACACAAATGTTTAGTTTGCCTGCACCGTTTGTGATATTGTCTGACATCACACACGCTTTGCAAACAGCAACTGTGTGCATGCTTGCACACGTTTCCTCTCTGTGAACCGTCTCGGATTATGGTGCATATTGCAAAAGTATGTGTTTTACCAACCGTGTGTGCCGTAACAACCTGGAGAGCGTAATTTCACCATAATTTAATTGCTGCTTTTCCAAATTGTACCGGATTTGGATTTGAATTGAACGTATGCTACAACATTATTCATATCCATCAGATTCAAACAACCAATGCATTATTCGATTCATAGGTACATATGTTCAAGAATTACATAAGAACCAAGTAAAGAATGCTGAACCATAGTTGTATACTTGTACTATTAAAGACGGTAAAGAAAGAGACGAAATATATTCTGGTTGCTGAACAAGGTGAAGCGGAACGCCCATATTAGGCCCTCCTCAAGGCAAGTGTAAGGCACGCACGACTCTAGTCCAACCCCTTGTGATGGCCGACCGCCCATCCTTCACGGTCTTGATGAAAACATCTAGATAATCATCGTGTTCTAGTATAAATACTTTAACCTTTGCATGCCCACCAATCATGTAGTTTGAGAGGTAATCTTGAGTAAACTGCTTTGGCAACCACTGCAAAGGAATAAGATTTCAGACATTGTCATCTAACACAACTCATTATGGGCAGTAAAAAGAAGGCTGCAGAGTTCTTACTTACCATCCTACAGTTCACTGTTGTCTTGGATAAAGTGTAAACAAATAGTTTAATTGCCATCTTTGGACCCATTTTACTAACAATCTTTATCAGCTTCCTCACTTGATGCTGGTTCATCGATATCTCATTGCCCCATACGCAGAAAGGGTCAAAACGCGGATCTTTATCAATGACATATGTACCTAAAAGCACCAAGTTAATATTAGAAGCTAAGCATCAATTACACAATGATGTAGTATAAGACTCTTTTATAATATGTCTATATACATCTGTATGTCGTTGTCCATTTGAAATCTCTAAAAAGACAAATATATAGGAACAGAGGGAGTATCTTATAACATCCAATATACTCACATATTAGATGAATTAACATCTTATATTATGGGCCGAAAGGAGTTTAGTTCATTCTTAAAAATTATCTGCTGTTGTATCCACGGGTTACAGTTAGTTTGAGCTAGTTCGGGCTCAAATAGACCTAAAGTATATCTAAACATGAGGGCTAGTTTGAGTTAGTTGCGTCTATAACCCACCAAAAAAAACTAGTATCCAACCCAAGAGGTGCTAATTGGAGCTAGTTCTCCTAGTGCATTTATTGTCAATCTAACCCTGCCATCCAAACAACTCTTCGGATGGAGTTAGTTCAGAGTTAGTAATGAGCTAGAAACTAACTATAACCTCTAGCTAAGTTGAGTATCCAACCAGGGCTGTGTTGTTGCTGTTGTTGCTGCTGCTCTTCTACGCATATCTAGACATGATTAGAACATTAATGTAACACTCTTCCTTGTTTCTATGTAGCCTAGGATTGCATATTTAGACATTAAGTATAGTGCATGTTGCTATGTAGCCTCAGATATATTACATATGGCCCTAGTTAACCTAAGGAAAAAGGGGTTCCGATATATTCAGTTAAAAGTCTGATTCAACGATTAGTCCCTTATCAGCCGCCGACCTATATGGTACCAGCTACGGATATCCTGAACAGTGAGTAGATATAAGCCATGGGATGAAACTAACCTCGATGGAAAACATCAGTCGTTCCCAAAATTGTCCAGTGTAGGTACATCAAGAAGCATGTTAAGCACAACAGGCTAAACATCAACCAAAATTACACATGGCATACGAAATAATCTCCAAAATATTGCTTTAGTGTGCAGGTTTAAGCACGCTAGTAAAGCAAAACAAGTGGAAAGGTGTGCTAACTGCAACAGGGTTAACATTTAACAACAAGCAAACATGGTCATTCAAACTGGTATTGTGCCGGTCTAAGTACAGTGGTTATGGTTAAATAAAAATGGGAAGGCGTGTTAACTACAAGATGCAGCAACCAAATGTAGTCATTCATAGTGGTATTGTTGAAACTGGTACTAATGAAATTGAACTACACAGCTCATACTTGCACATATAGAACATCACGTTGTGAATAACTGGAATAAACAAGGCATACTACAAACAACCAAAGATAGCATATGAAACTGAACATATGCTAACTACAAACAACCGAACAATCAAAAAACTTTAAAAGAGGCATATGCTAGCTATAACAGGCTTAACAGCAAGCAAATATATGTATTCCTATCGGTATGTTCAAAACATGATTGATGAAATGTACTGCACAATCAATTGTGAACAACTGAAATAAACAAATCATGGGTTTCCTCACTTGTCACAGATGGGCTCGTCGTGGACGCCGTCGATGAGGGTGCCCTCCTCGTGGACGCCGTCGATGAGGTCTGACTCGGAATCTGTGGATACCAAGCCAGCATCACAGAACATGTCCTTCAGAAATGACAAAAGGGGATCGATGGCGATGTAGAATGGAAAATTGTTGACAGCGAGCCAGAGGAGATCAGCGGCGGGGCCATGGATGAGATCGATGGCGGTTGAACCCGAGGGGTTGGGGGTGGGCCACTTAACCTGGGGTACATCCCGCCTCAGGGCGTCGCTGTCGATAACCTCGATGTCGTAGTCGGCGGACGAGACATGCCTGCATACTCTAGCCCGCTGCTTGAGTGCCTGCCGCCAGTAATGGTCGTCAGCTTCCTCGGCAACGTCGGGCGAAGAGACCGCTATACACCTCTTTTTGTCCAGTCGCTCCTCGAGCTCCACGGGAAGCGTAGCCGGGCTTAGGCTGCGATGCTCTGGAGTGGCGGATGGGGATCTATGGGAAAGGGGGCGTTTGGCTGGCGTCATCTAAGAAACTCAGGGCGGCTTGGGTATGGAGATCGATGGGTAAACTACACGGGCAAACCCACAGATGTTGACAATGGTGGACTTGCGGCGGCGGCGACGGCGAGGACTTTGCTAGGGTTTCGAGTGAGGGAGGGTGTGTGTGTGTGGACATGCCCGAGGAGGTTTTGGTTTGTGTCTGTATGGAGGGGGCGGGGTGTTTGAGGAAATGACGCGGGTATTGAAAATTTTACTACGCAGGAGTGAAATGTCGGGCTATTGAAAATTTTGTTGATAGTGCATCGCACACGGTCTGGAGATAAAAACCGTGTGTTATGAAAAAGAAAAACCCTCGAGGCGGGCAGATATTTTCGATGCAGGCGGGATTGGGAACAAGAAACATCGCACACGGTCCGGAGATAACAACCGTGTGTTATGAAACAGAAAAACCCTCGAAGCGGGTAGATATTTTTGAGAGGGGGAGCCTCATGGAGCCCAATGTACTATGCGGCTGTCTGCGTGACAGGTGTACCGTCGTAGCACACTGTTAGTTTGAGTGAACCGTGTCTGTTGCGCCATCCGACTTGTCTAATGTTCATAAATTTGGCGAAAAATGACGCGGGAGAGGGTCAGAACACGAACACACTTGCATGTGGACCAAATTTATGTATCAAAAGGGTGGTTTGATTTTCAAATACCAAATTCAACTTCAATGTGGCACCTCCCTTGCAAAGCGCATGGTATTTCTTGCTCCCACCCTCTCGTGTCAGCACGAAGGGAATCCGAAGCTATGAATGCATGCCCCTCCCCCTCAACCGAGGTTCACCTAGCAAAGTGTGAAGTAGCTAGCAGCCCCCTCCTCCCTCATGTCGGCACGAAGGGAATCCTAAGCTATATATGAATGCATGCCCCCACCCCAACCGAGGTTCACCATAGCAAAGTGCAAAGTAGCTAGCAGCCCCCCTCCCTCGTGTCGACACAAAGGGAATCCTAAGCTATGAATGCATGCCCCCCAACCGAGGTTCACATAGAAATGTGTGAAGTAGAGCTAGCAGCCCCCCCCCCTCCCTCATGTCGGCACGAATGGATTCCTAATTTATGAATGCATGCACCCCCCAACCGAGCTTCACCTAGCAAAGTGCAAAGTAGCTAGCAGCCCCCCTCCCTCGTGTCGGGACGAAGGGAATCCTAGCTAAGCTATGAATGCATGCCCTCCCCTCCTCCCAACCGAGGCTCACCCTTGGAAAGTGCGAAGTAGCTAGCAGCCACCCCTCCCTCGTGTCGGCATGAAGGGAATCCTAAGCTATGAATGCACATGCCCCCCAACCGAGGTTCACCTAGCAAAGTGTAAAGTAGCTAGCAGCCCCCCCTCGTGTCGGCACGAAGGGAATCCTAAGCTATGAGCATGCCCCCTCCCCCCCCCAACCGAGGTTCACCTAGCAAAGTGTGAAGTAGCTAGCAGCCCCCACCCCCTCGTGTCGCCACAAAGAGAATCCTAATTAAGCTATGAATGCATCCCCCCCAACCGAGGTTCACCTAGCAAAGTGCGATGTAGCAACCCCCACCGCCCCCCCCCCCACACACACACACACTTTCAGTCGGCGGGCCAAAGAGGCATATATCTCACCAAGATGGATCGTAAAACGGACCAAGAATAATCCACCTTGGTCGTACAACCTCTCTCTTGTTGTTGGTCAAAGTGATGGCTGTCCATGCGACCCCGGAGATGGGCTAGCTGGCCAATAATCACGCAAGTAGCTAGTCCCCGAAGACAACCACTGCATGCATGTGGCGCAAACATATGTATGGACAGGTGTGTTTTTGAGTAACAATGAACAACTTTGATGTGGCACCGTGATTTCGAACTAGAAATCCCCACACTGAGTGAGGGTTAGGTTGACGATGCATATATATGTTACACCAGACTTCAAGCCAACGACGGGGATTCATATATGCATGCATGCATGCATAGTATATGCACTCAAACTTAATTACGTCTGAATCTCACCATGACCTATACTATGATAAATCGAACCAAATGCAGAATCCGCCATGGTAACCTATCTTGTTGTTGGTCAAGGTGATCATGGATGTCCACGCGGGCCCATGACTATATAGGCTTGTCGCCAATAACCTTGCGAGGGGGTGTATTGTTCGAAGGCAACCACTACATGCATATGTATGGAGGTGATGCGTGCATGCATGTTTGAATACACAGCATTGATCTGGCGTGTGTGTCAAAAATCGTACACTAGCTCCCCACACAGAGCGAGATCGGTTCATGATGGTGTCGTTGTACTAGCCACTTCGACTCTATGGGAGGGATTCATGCGTACACATACATGTGTGTGTGCTCAAAGTGTATCATGCATGTCATCCCAGAGAAAAAATAATAATCCCCTCATAAGTCAAATTAACCTCTCTTGTTGTCAGGCAAAAAGAAGTGATGGACCAAGCAGGCCCATAGATGGAAAGCATCGATATCGCTGATAACCGCTTAAGTGGGTGCGAGAGGACAACCACCACCGCTTTGCATGTGGGCCAAACATATATATGTTGAATACCTAAAATGCACTACTTTGATGTGCCACATGCCTCAAAAACCGTAAACCATGGACCCACACAGAGCTAGGTTCATATCAAGCGTACTACATATGATGGTCCCCTTCCCCCCTCTTCACTGCATACTATATGCTCCTGCCATAATATATGTACAACCCAAAAGAATCCTCATCAATGGTGAAATTAATTAATCTCTCCTAATGTAGGCCAAAGTTATGCATGCATGCATGCAACGACGATGGCCTCGTGGGCCCACAGATGGAAGCGTCACACGTGAGTGTCCTAGCTTGGATATATATGCATGTGGCCCAAAAAGGTGTTTTGTGATGTTTGAATAACCAATTTCACAATTTTGATGTGGCACGTGCCTCGGTAACCAAAAAGTCCCGACACTGAGTGAGGTGTACTTGTTCACGGACGCATACGTATAGTATATATGCTAGTCCCCTCCCACCTCTTCGACGCGTACTATATACCACCATAACACAAACAAAAAAGATACTACCTCACTGGTCAAATTAACCTCACTGCCGGTTGTTTGTTAAAGTGATGGACGACGACCTCGCGGGCCCGCAAAAAGCATCACACCCGAGAATCGAGTGTCGTGTAGGACAACCATCGACTGCATGTGGCCAAAACATTTATGTATGAAAGGGTTGTGTTATGTTTTAAATAACGATTTCACGACTCTGATGTGGCACCAGCCTGCCAAACAAAAGGGCCAACCTACACGGTGGCTCACAACTCGTAGTGTACTGTGAGCCACCTGCCACCCCCAGACGCACACACCTACACACACACCGCGAATCCACCACAAGTACGATGCATGTTTAATTATCCCGCGGTGAATATACATGTTACCAAAGGAGGGACGTTTTAATTTCAAAAAAAATCACATAGATCATTAAGACGTTTTAGTACATTGATTGATTGATTTTCTATGGGTAGAATGTGCAAAAATCAAATTTGAGCTACATGCACACGTGACAGTGCAACTAAATGGATTGCAAAAACACATGTGTCTCACAGGGTGCATGTTTACTCCCCGTGCAACAACTTTAAAACATTGAGAATCTTGATTTTTAAATTCTAGTACATCCAAAACTTATTTGAAGTTCATGAAACTTATTGTGTTGTCATATGGACACCAATACAAAGTGGCATTGTACTTTTTTGTCCAATTTGAGATCTGTTTTGATGTAATCTTTATCTAATTACAGAAGGGCGATTATTAATAATTTGGAACCAATATCCCAAATGGATTATTTATTTGAACTGTGAGCGTTAGACCAACAATGGATACGTGCCATGCTTTGGTTAAGCAATAAAGCAGCAGCATTAATCATCCAAATAGAAAAACAATATACGTGCGCAAGGCACCCCGTGTGGCGTCTCGAAAGCAGCGTGAGTTGACGGGACGCATGCGAGCAGTCCACCGCGCAGGTAGACGGGGAGGCGTGCATGCAGGTGTGTGAATTGATAGAGGCGTCCTCGCTGCGCAGTGTCATCGGGAGGCGTGCGAGTAGTTGTGTGAAACTTTGGTAGGCATGCTAGCAGTCCGGTGCGTAGGCTCACTGGGAGGCGAGCCATCGATTTGACTGCCACCCGCCTCTCTCCCCCAACTACCACTACTCCATATTAATGGTGCGCCCGAGCGGCCGCACCCCCCCATCGTCGCTACACACACACAATCCTCTCTCTCCGCTTGCATCCTCGATGCCGCTCTCAGTCCTCAAAGCCGTCAGTGTATGAGGATGCCGCCGAAGTGCCCCATCGGAGGGAGTGGCGACGCCGGGGCTGCTAAAGCACCGGAGCACGGCGTGGAGATGGAGACAGAGGTTGCTGTCACCGCTGGCGACTTATCGCTACACCATGATGTCATCGAAGGCGTCGAGCTTCCACAGCTGGAGGCGGAGTTCCACACCGACTCCGACGACCACTCGGGCGACGACTTCGACGACCACTCCGGTGACGACTCCGACAACGACGGACAGATGGTTAGTCATCTATACCCATTTATTTGTCAAATATATCATAGGGTTTCTCTGGTTAAAATATAGTCCTGCCTCCCCCTTTTTGGAATAGAAATCATGTGGTTATGTTCTCCCAATCCATGAAATCTGAGTAAGTTCCTTAGATCCGTGTAGTGTATTGATTGTTTGAATGTTATAGGTGATAAGTCATTAGTTGTTTCACCTATGCAAATGATTTCTGCTAGTAATCTGACTAGGGTTAGTGTTCGTGCTAATATTTCCTAGCCAGGACTTGACAATTGATTTTGAATGACCTACAAATGTTTGTCCCATTAGTTTCTTCAAGATTGGTCTGTACATAGATGACTGTGCTTAAAAATCAAACCATAATGTCAGGACTTGACAATTGATTTTGAATGACCTACAAATGTTTGTGCCATTAGTTTCTTCAAGATTGGTCTATACATAGATGACTGTGCTTAAAAATCAAACCATAATCTCTGAATATGTAAAAGTAAATGGCCATAAATTCCTAATCCTACTTCACGGCATGTAATAAGTGATTTGATGCCAAATCTGTTTTACTATATGTATAGGTGTTGTTTGACGATGTGGACAGCGAGGATGAAGATGGCCAGAGGAGGTACAAGAGGCGAACCCTGAGGCAGCTTTATGCGGGAATGCATAACAGGCGTATTAGGACCTGGAACGACGGCTATGGATGCCCATTTTGCAACCACAAGATTCATGACGCGTATCTAAGTGTTCTGGCGCATGCAAGAGGACGGGGCCGTTGGCTCCTTCAAGTAGAAGTATTCTCGCATGGTGGTGCATGGCGCGTATGACGAGTACCTGGAGAAGCTTCATGATCGTGCCGGCCGCATGTGAGATGAGATGTGGGATGGATCGAACTATGTACGCTTCAGTATGATTAATGACGGTTGAACTATGTACTTATGGTTGAACTATGCTTATGTACGTGTATGCTTATTATCTATGTCTGAGTATGTTAAATATTTCACAAAATTTTTGTAAAAATTACAACGGGGGACCAATAAACTAGGACGGAGGTAGTATGTCAATCACACACGGTTCCCAAAATTGGAACCGTGTGCAATGACTATCATTTTTCCTGCTGCGTCAATCACACACGGTTCGCTCTAGCAAACCGTCGCCCCCATAATTCTTTGTGCGACAGAAAACCCTCGCCACCCAATTGAAAAAAGAAAAAATAAAACCCTCACGATCCCCATGTCATAAAAACCCTCACCCCGCCCACCACCCCCTCGGCCCCTCCAGTACGTTCCCCATTCGCACCTGCACAAGCTCCTCCACATCTATGCCATGGCACCGCCTATCACGGCGGTAAACACTTAGCTCGACGCCTGCCACCGCCGCCAGGCTGTCAGCAAAGCCCACCGCATTTCGCTATTCCGCTTCCCACCGCCTATCGACATTGACTTTCTCGACGCTGCTCGCGGTCGAACCAGCTCCGCTCGGTTGGGGAATCTGCCGTACTGAGGGTTGTTTCTCATGGACGACAAGTTAACTGATGTAAGGAGATATTATCTCATCTCTTATCCCAGTTCATCTGCCTCCTTTAATCACCCGGCGGAAATCGCCGTGAATTCATTTTTATTCGAGCTGATTTGAGGGTTTTCTATCATTCATAGAATGTACAGTGCGCCGATGCTTCAGGACTTGGCAACCGCCGCGAGAGATTCCATCACATCATACCAGATAACTTGAGGACGCGCGCGGTCTATTCAATCTCACCCTAAATCGGTTGGCATGGCCTACTTTCCTGAACATATTCTAAATATTGCTACATTTGGGTAAAAGGTGCCACATGCACCATATACGTCAAAGGGGATTTTCCCCCTCATCTTTCTATATTAGGAAAATTAATGATGTATTGTTCTTTCGATTACTCTCATATTTCCATGACATCATGTTTACCCTATCTGTTTAATTATAGACTTTTGTCCTTCGATTTCAACTGCTATACAGTTCTTTCAATTTGGGCCCATATTTGCATGTTACCATATTTTCCTTAACATCCATACCATTTTCTGCAGGACATCCCTCGCTATGCAACAGATTATGTAGTGCACATTTTTTTCCCTTTACATACATCAAGGCTACACGAATGTCATACTGTGCACAAACCATGGATTTACAATCATTGCTACTGTAAGACTTGATGAACATGGTGACTCCTATTTTGGCACTGGCTTTTGGAATGAAGTTGCAAAGTTTAATGTACTGAAAGCTGGCACTAAAATTGCACTTCACATGGAAGGGCTTGGTCATGAGATATATGCTAACTTCCCCGACAAAATCATCCGACCAGACTTTGTTCGAAGTAAGTTTTCTTTTCAACTAACTGCATATGTTGACTTACCCAGCAATGTAAAATGAATTGTGTAGTATTTAAGCAACCAATTGTTATTCCCTTATCTTACTATATTCCTACCTAATACCTAATAGTTACCAATGCACTTTTCTATTGCCCTGTTTTAACTAAATATTCCCTGTACTCCCATTTCTATCAGAAAGCGCCGCTGACAAGGAGACTCTGGAGGTGGAGAATGGGGCTGCCAACTAGCGGAGGCGGGGTGAGCTAGAACCGCAAGCGACTCCAGCAGGCCTAGACTTAATCAGCAGCCTCCCCGAGGATATGTTGAGCGTCATCATCTCCCTCCTCTCAATCAAATATGGGGCACAGACAACCCTTCTTTCCCGGCGGTGGAGACCCCTATTGAACTCCAGCCCTCTTGACCTCATCGACACCCACGAGCTCTACCATGGCTATCGCAAAAGCTTGGATACGTTCTCCAAGATCCTCGTCAGTCGCCTTGGGCCAACCAAATGCCTTAGAATGGGCAAGTTCCGTTCCAACGGCAAGGACCGAGCCAAGCTTGACGACTGGTTCCGATCCCCAGCCCTAGATCAGCTCGAGGAGCTCACTTTTGATGATGGGCATATGCGGTCGCTGCAAACGTCCGCACTCCGCCTCGCGCCCATGCTGTGTGTCGCCAAGTTCAGGAACTGCCATTTCCCGCCCCTTAATGATGTGCCCACTCTTATTCTACCACGACTGAATAACCTCGAGCTTGTTGCCGTCTGCGTCTCAAAGGGTGACATGGAGCACCTGCTCCGTGGCTGTACTACAACTCGAGTACCTTCGTCTTCAGGCGATCAATGGGTTGAGTACCTTCCACATCACCTCCATGACTCCCTGGACTATTTATGTGTATTGCTGGTGCCGCAGGAAGACATCACAACAGGTGGACCACGGTATGGTCATCCAGGACACACCTGCACTTGAGAGATTACTTGTAGTTGATCAAGAAGGTCCAACAAGAATCAATGTCATTTCTGCGCCAAAATTGACAGTGCAGGGATACTCGTCTGACAAATACTCCAAACTTGTTATTGGATCCACACCCGTTCAGGTACAACAGCCGCCTTCTACCTCTCCTTCTAAAATTAACATTATTTCTAATTTTGAACATGTTTGTCCGTCCGTCATTCAGAAAATGATTCCGACAACCTTGACCCCGAAATCACAAGACAAGGAAGGTCTTGGCACTAGAATCTATCGGCCCGACTGGAGCAAGTTGTCAGTTTCCTGAGATGCTTTCCGTGCCTAGAGAAGCTATATATCGAGGTGATGTTCCTTTCCTGCTAAATGTTAACCATAAGGGAGTTCAATTTGTGACACCTTTTTCCAAGTTTACAATGACAGTGTACTATGATTTCTAAATGTTCTTTTGGAGGATTTCAGTACATATGGTTACAATCAATAAGCATTTCTCCTTTGGATTCATCTGTACTAGTTTTCTTAGGGAACTTTTCATCCACTCCAACCTCTTGTGAAGAAGGCTACATTTTTCTAGAATGTAATCAAATGCCCTGTTAATCATGTCAGATCGAAGATGGCATGTTAGTGCATTTTACAAATCCTGCAAACCAAATAGCTAGTCCTCTAGTAATGTTCAAAACTGCATGTAGGCACCAACACGTTTTCTTCTTTTGCAGATAAGATTAGGCCCAGTGGTGGATAATGTGATACAATATAACAATCACGTCGAATGCCTAGATTTGCATCTCTCATAAATTACATTGAACTCCTACCGAGGGACCTTACCAAAGAATATATTCGCTAGGTTCTTTGTTCTGAGAGCAAGGGTGCTGAAGGAAATGAGGTTTGACCTACATTTACTTCGCAAAAGTGAATGGTCTGTTGATCAGCGTCGGCGCCTGCGGCAAAACGCAGTAGGCTCCAAAAATGCTGAATTTCATTTTGCAACTTCAGATGCAATAGTAATCGGAAGTCATCAGGTCAACCCCATACATGACTTCTCAGTGGCTAACCCCTTTGCAAAAATTGTGAGGTTTCGAAGCCAGACTTAGAAGCGGTGATATTAGTTTGAACCTCTCTGATATCCATGTTCAGTGCATTAACGCGAGTGTTTGCAGCCTATGAGCTGAATTTCATTTCTAATATCAGTTTGAACCTTGTAATCTTCGAATTTGAGCCATATAACTCTGCAATTTGAACCTTGTAACATGTCAAGATTTTGTGGTACAATCGTTGAAATGGCATCGTATGAGACTCGTATACTGCTAGCACTATTTTGACCTTAATATGCAATGGTCTTAGATTTTATTAACCATTGTCGAATCAGCTTACCTTGTCGATCTCATAGCACACGATCTGTATAGCTAACTCGACTGCGATCTTCGACATTATTGCACACAGTTGGTTTCTTCCACCGTGTGCACTGTAGAGCGCAAAATTAATTATTGCACTCAAGTGTCCACGCCTGGGGTGCGGTGTTGCCAAGTGTGCATTGGATTCTGGAATCCCGCGCTATGAACGCCGTGACAAGACGTGACGATTATAGGCCGGTCGACCTCCATTTATTACAGCGGCCATTTAACCTACCCTTGTGTCTCTTCAACCTTTCGATCGCGCCCCACCATTGCAAGAAGCACACCCACCACGAGAAATTCTTATAGGGTATCCTGCGCGGCTCCAATCGCGCTCCGAGCGGCTGCCGACGACGTGCAGCAGTTCACCATGCGTGCCGTGGTGGACACCCACAGAAGATTCATGGACCTCTCGGTGGTGTACACCAACGACCCAGTCTGGGCGGAGCACTCCATCCACATCATGGAGTTGTTGCTTGCCGAGGAGAAGTACAAGGTGGTTGGGGTCGACCTCGAGTACACCCGCGCTCGTGCCGTGCCTTGTCCCAAGGTCGCCGTCGCCCAGATGTGCGTGCGCCACCACGTCCTTGTCTACACTATTGCCTGGCCACAAGGCCTTGCGAGCGTTTCACTAGGTTTTTCAACAGCCCCAATACATGTTCGCTACGGTGGACATCACCAATGATGTAAAGGCGCTCGAGAGTTCGGGCATCGCCTGGCAGAATCTTGTCAACATCCAGGGTTAGTACAAGATCTGGGGCAGCAAGGAGCATGAGAAGGACTCACTGGTTCACCTCATCAAGGCCATCATCGACCCCTACTACAAAGACATGAAGGAGTCGTGCAACAAGGACAAGCGTGCCTGGCACTCGGCCTGGATGGAGAAACTCGAGAAAGCTCACGTCGTGTACGCGGCCAAGGAGGCGTACACGAGCTACGACATGTACCGGCGGATCGCTGACACGAGGAAGTCCCTCCTTCCCCAAAACGGTCAGGGATCCAGCCGGAAGTAGAGCAATGGCAAGCATCATCGCAACAATAAGTAGATGATTAGATCCTCGTTTCTCATACTTTAGTATGCATGTAATTGCTTACTTCGGTGTGTGCAAATGTTATGTGTGTAGTCACTTGTGTAATTGTATGCTTAATTTGGTTATGCAATGTTGTATTTTTAAGTATATATGTTGATGCTTTGTAGACTAAGCGTAGATGGTGTGCGGACAAAGAAAATTACATCGCACACGGACTAAACAATGGAACCAGTTGGTGATGTTTTCATCAATCACTCACAATTGTATACCAACAATCATTTGCTCACAACAAACATGGCTTGTTAGTAGTAATCATCTGTGTTCTTATCGGTCTTCGCACACGTTTCTGATTATGGACCTGTTTGCCTCGTATCACACACATCTTGTTCATTTTAACCGTTCCTGTTCTCATGTCTCAACACAAACAGTTCATCCGAGTGAACCGCATGCCGTATATCACACACACCTTGAATCTTTATGACCGTTTCTTTTGTGTTGCCTAATCACAAACAGTTCATCCGAGTGAACCGTATGCTGTGTATAGCACACTCCTTCATCTGGCTGCTCGTTTCTTTTATTCCTCCTCATCGCAAGCAGTTAATTGAATTGAACCGTATGCCCTTCATCGCACACGCAACTAAAACCAGAACCGTGTTTGATGCATCCGTCATCACAAACATTTTATACATTTATGACGGTTTTCATACAGCACCGTTTGCGATTATGGCATCACACATAGTTTCTCGAAGGGTCTCTGATTGTAGTGTCGCGTTAGCAGCATCCTGCAGTAGTCGGGGTACAACATAACCACCATAAATAAATCGGGAAAGCGTAACTGGCTGGAAAACATAGGGTTTTGCCACTACTAATATGCCGCCTATCGATCACCTACAGGCCAGCTCTATTCATCTGAAGGCGCACAACTGTTACTATCATTTTAGTCTATCAAAGACCACGCGGCTCCCACCATTTCCGGGGTATTATGGTAGACCAAATCAAAGTGTGAAATCATTTAGCAGAACCAGCCCAATAGAGGTGTCGACTACAGATGTCTCTGCTCCCCTTCCTGACAAGGAACATACTGTGCTTACTAAAGAAGAACACAAGAGAAACATGTTAAAGAACAGAAGAGGAAGCATTTCTGCATGTCTGCATGCAAGTCGCGTGACATTTTTCATTTGGGCCAGTCGACCATTTCAGGCTGTTGGATGAAGATCCTACGTCTCCTAACCCTTCTTCTTCCTCATCTCTGATTCTTCCCATACAGAACAACGCACAGGCTACCGGCCGAATCACCTACCCCCACCGCATGTGTTCCTCCGCCACCCCCACCCCCGCCCCCACCCGCGTCGTGTTTTCTTCGTTCGGCGAGGCCCCACCACCGCCCCCACAACGACTGTCCCCACCCGAGCCCCTTCCTTTGCACCGGCGAACTCCGGCGAGGTCTAAAAAACTGACTAATCCAATTTTGAAATTTAGTCTACTGTCATTTAACTAGTGTGGAATATAAAAGGGGAAAACCAAAAGCAATGCGAGTATAGTGTTGAGCCTGGCATGGCGGATCTGAAGGTGCAAACTGGACAAAGGCAACTTCGCAACCAATGTTTGCTTTCAACTAGCAAGTAAGTGATGGACAAGAAATCATAGTAAAGCAGTGGCGATCTATTTTCTTGCTACGATAAATAGTTGAGCAGATACAAAAGAGTACCGCCTGTGGTGCGGCGCCGTGTATGCATCTCCCGAGAAATTGACGGTGCTGCGGTAGCAATGGCTGTCGGCAGCGTGGAAGGAGATCTAGGAGGGTAGACGATGGCGGCGGGGCGCGCTGGACAATACGGTCATAGGAGCGGCGCCGACAAGGTGGACGACGGCGGGGATGAAGCGAGAGGATGGGATGCAAGGATCCTGGTCCGAATCAGTGGATGAGAGAGGTGATCTCTTATAATGGCCGATGGCATCGAGGTATCAGCTCCGGCATGGTGGAGGAGGACGGCGGTGGATGGGGTGGCGGACGGAGGAGGCTGGGATGGAGAGAGTGTTTCGGCGCCCACGGAGTACGAATGGGGAAATGGAGGGAGAGAGGAAGGGGGAACCATGTCTTCAGGGCGTGTTTGTCTCAAATGCGAGGAAATTTACAAACTTAGTCCCTGTTTAAAATTTCCTACATTACAGCAATATTAGTCGGTTGGGGATAGGATGGTAATCTCGGATACACCGAATATTTGCCGACGAGAGTTTATTTTTGGCGCCCACCGTGTAGGAATCGGGGAGGGAGTCGATTTCGGCCGAGGAGACACTGTGTTTTGGCGCCCACCATGTATGAATCCGGGTGAGAGGCGGTTATGTCACGTTTGAGTGAAATTACAAACCCACCCCTATTGAAACCTATAGAAATCGAGCCGATAGGCTTTGCGTGTTAGGGATAGGCAGTAATTTCCATCTCGTGGATTTTGATTTCGGGCAGTTACTGCGATTTTCCCCGCTTTGTTCAAATTTTGTAGAGCAAGAGTGCACGTTTACCGTGCCAACTCAATTCGAATCCAGTTTGTATTCTATTTTTGTTCGGCCAGGATTCATTTGCGATTCGAATAAAATTCTATATACACAATTTTTTATGTACTTTCAAAAGCACAACACCCTTTATACATAAATATGGTTTACAAATGGCATGATCTTAGATTCATAAGGCTGTATCCATCTTAATTTGGATTTCCAAATATTTGAAACCACTTTATGTTGAAATCCAATGTATGCATTCCTCGCTAACTATCACCAATTAATGTGTGTTTCATGCGGGTTGTTTTTACTTCTCAAACATGTATAACGTGTTTCACACACGCAACATATAGTGTTATCCCATTTAGACATTAATTGCATATAAATCATGCATTGTCCCTAATTAAAGAATCTATGGATCACTAATATTGATAAACTATATAACATTATACGTGTCCCCAAATTCAAATGAATATGCATGTTTCATGCACCAATTTGCGTTATGATATTATCGATGTCGTGGACTCCAGTTTAAATGTTTGAATCCCCTTTAATCCAGATATTCGTCTCATATAGCTATCGCTCATGCTTATATAGGAGTATCTCTCTAGAACTATACATGTTCATCGTCTCTCGGGTATCTCTCGTGCTACATGTATGTCGACAGTGATCTTTTGTCTTCGCAACACACTGACGGTACTCTCTCCCTCGAACTTCATCACTCTATCTCTCTCTACGTATATCTCGCTCCCTGCTATGTGTCTCTAACTATGATTCTCCATGTGAAATCTCTTTCTCTCACACAAAAACAAACTTCGTCTCCCGGGGTCTCATTTCTCTCTACTATGCCCCTGTTTGCCACTCGCACACCCCCTCTCACACAGAGATGTCTTTTGCTCCTTAGATATGAGAAACTACGACTCTTCCTCTTAAATATCTCTTTCTCACACACAAATACAAACTTTGTCTCCCAGGGTCTCATATCTCTCCACCATTCTCTTGTATGTCGCTCACACACACTCTCTCTCCCTAGAGATATCTTGTGTTTCCTCATATGTCTCTCTAGCTATCACTCTTTTTGTGAAATATCTTTCTCTCGCAGACACAAAACTACATCTCTCGGGATCTCATTTCTCTCGATATTTGTTTGTATGTGACTCACATGCACACTCTCTCTATCTCTCTCACACCCACACATACATAACTCAGCCTTATGATCCACTCGACTCCTATCTCTAACACACACTAGCTAGCTAGCATCTTTATCTTTCTATTTATCTGTTTCTCCATCAACCTTCTTTCTTGCCCTCACTCTTGCTTCCTATCACGCACACTATATATGTTTCTCTCTATATGCAGTCAAGTGCCCTCTTTTTATCTTTCTCTCATACACACATAACTTCACCCTCTGAACCACCGGCGGTCATCTCCAACACTCAAACTAGCCGATGTCCCTCTATCTAGCATCTCTATCTCTGTATCTATCTGTAGTTTCTCCGTCAACATTTCTTTCTCGCACGCACTCTTGCTTCCTATCACCCACACTATATATGTCTCTCCATACATGCATTTATAGGTTGATGTCTTTTGCACAATCATTGTGTCCCGCTCCCTCTGCTCGCCATAGATGCATGCTCCAGCCCATGCCACTATCTCTTAAAGACAAAAACATATGCTCAATTATCGAGCCTTCTTCCCAGCACTCTCACATGCATGCATATTGTCACACCGATCTCTCCCATATCGTTGATCTTATGACTTATGTCTTCTTTCTTTTATATCAATCATGCTCGCGCGCACACACACACATCCCACGTATACATGTATACCACTCGCACATGCACATTCAAGGTCTCCTATGTCTCCATATATAGTTAATTACCCTCAACCCTAACGCCACATCGAATTGTTCTCTTCTTGTGTGCACATAACTTCCGCCTGGATGGGTAAAACACACACTCACACATAACAATCTGCTTCTAGCTACCCCCCCCCCTCTCTCACTCTTCCCCTATATCCCCGAAACCAATGACCATCCCTTCGCTTAATTCCCGCCGACATGCACCATCGATATATAGTAGTCTTCCTCGGTTTCTCTCGAAAAAACACGTTCTCTCGATGTCAACTCCTCTCACGTGCACACGCCTTCTCTTCCCTCTCTACGGGCCTTTTCTCTCTCGCACCCCCTCGTTGGTGGCCCCTGTCATACACTATGATGAAGCCATGCACACTTAAATTACATCCGCCACTGAGGACCCCGCGTCACAAACACACACCCGCCACACACACACACACTAATACTCCATCTCACACACACATGCTCTAGGAGGAGCATTTGTTCCTACCACCCTTCGTCCAACCTTACCCGTATGATAAGCAATCACCTGAATTTACTTGTATAACATGGACAAATTCCACTTTACTTTAGTAGTTAGCAAACTTATCATCTCTACTCTTATAGAAAAACGAGTTGGTGATGATGGTGTGCCTGCCATCTCGTAATATAGACCGTCCGATCTATATCTGACGGATAGAAAGCAAACTATGACAATTTCACAAAAGATACCCGCACCTCTCTCCACATTTACAGACAAGGCCTTGCCTCGTTCATCGTCCTTATCTCCCACAACCTCATTGCTGAGCAATTAAAAAAGGAAGTCTCTGGAACAATCTAGCATGGTTGCCGCTGCCGGGCGCCTGGCCCATCCCCATGCCTCCGCCAAATCACCACCACCACCACCACGCTCCACTCCTCCTCACCTTATCTCTCATCTTTCATTTTTTCAATGAAATTGTCGAGATACCAATTTTCCGATAAAATTCAAGAGATATCATTAGTTTTTACACATGGGATTACTCCTGCATGAGTCAATCACAACAGGTGTTTTGTAAAAAAAATGCATATTGATGTTCCGTGCAATGCATGAGCATCTTGCTAGTAATTATATTACGCAAATAACGAGCAGGAAGTGACATTTTTTTTACACAACCACGTAAACATGGCCACGTAAATAACTAGCTAAAGTGTAATACCATTATACTTATATCCCGATGCAAAAGGTTGAGTACATGTATGAAGAGTAGAGTCGTACACACGCACTCTGTCTCTCAGAATCTCTCACACACACCAGTTACATGACACCCACTTAAGTAGACACGTATGTTACAATTTGTGCACCCCCGGGTACACGTGATGGTGCATATTTATTTAAGCCGGACGGTGAACCCAAACAGTAGCTGCATTCATTCCCCTCCCGCCGCCTCTTCTCTTGTCGCCGTAGCCCGGTAGCCATGGCCCGGCCGAAGGTAACGACATACGCCATACTCCCGCCGGAGTGGTGCTTTAATCTGGAAATTTTAGTGGTCATGCATGCATTTTTTGTGCTAGCACTCCTATATAAGGGTTGACCGGTCGCTTCGCATGGACGCAAAGTGGTGGAAGAGGAAGGAGAAGGGAAGCGGCTGTGGAGTAACGTTTTTACCACATTTTTCTTAGAAACTGAGTGCAATAATTGAGTAGTTTTGCAAACTACCAGTACTACACCTGAAACGGTTTAAAACCAATACCACCACCATGCCCGCGTCTGACCACCCTGTCCGACCCAATCCCCCTCCCTTGCTGGCACGCGCTTCTCGCGTGAAACGGTCAGCGTCGCCCCGAAACGTCAGTGCCGCATTAATGCCCGGCCAGAGCGGAGGTGACCTCTTACTGGCGCCGGCTTTGAAGCAGCACGACGGCCGAGAGAGCGCCGCTTCCCGGTGCACGGACTGCTCCGCGTCGAGGCTGGCCATAGTTTGGATGAGTCTCCATCGTGGGGAGCCACACTAGCTGCGATGATATGGACTCCCGTTGCCCACAGTTATGGATCGTTCCATCTATGAAGAACACATGGGACTGGAACTACGAGACGGACATGTACCCAGGAGTGGACATATGAACTTGAGTAATGTAGCGCAGTAAGTGAAGTAGAAAGGCACAAATATTATGAACATGCATGGCATATAGGCATTTGTCTCTTACTACCACTAAATGTTGTACGTGCAATGCCCGGTGATGTTATGGAGTACGTGCCTAAGTACTCTACTACTACTATATTAATTGGAGGCACATATTAGGTTTTATAATTCTTTACGTGTATGCCTCGAGACATTCCAACTAGATTTGTCTTTCTCTCCGGGCCGCACTTTGTATTGTTCATGCCACTAGTACAGTAGTACTACTACATGTGGTCTCCGACCCAGAAGTGGAGACGCTCTACCACGTTGTCCATGTCCCACTCCTTTCGTTGACGTGTGGGACATCCAGCACATTCCGTGTTTGGCACTCCTTCATCGTAAGAGTTCAAACACTAGCATTCATCAGAAATTAAAAATAAATATAAATCACCCGTGATACTATACCATGCAGTTGCCTTGCTCCTCGATATCAGAAAGAATACTTCCCTACACTGACATGTGGGACGTCGACCATCCTTGTCCACTTGCCATGCGCACAGAACTCCAAGGGAGAGTCACCCCGGTCGTCACGCCATAGTAATTACTAATGAGCCATCAAATCATAGGCCCAACCTTTCCCACTGTGAAGTTGCTCGGACGAAGGAACCATCATGACTTCGTTGAATTTCGCTTCTTGAAGAAAACTAATGTACCAGCAATACATCTAGCTACAGTAGTTACTCGAGTAGAGGCCTCCTTTCGTTCATATGATAGGGATTTTATAGGAATATGAAAATCATAGGAAGTGAGATGACATGCATCTCAATTCCTATAGAGAAAGAGATGCCATTTGTTGCATAGGATAGAAATTTTTCCATTGAGTCTAGGCTAATGTACTGGTAATTTTCTCTAAAAACTACAATAATAACTAATAGTACTGGTACATGCTCGTAATTAATTAAAAAAACATATAGGCGACACAGACACACACACTAACCACTAGTACTACTACTTCTCACATGCTGGCCAGACGCCGTCGTTCTCCTTCCCGGCTTTTCGGCGACACCCCACTGTGCTTGGATCTCTGTCGACCTCTCCGCAGCAGTGCGTGCGTCCTGTTCTTGCTTGCGGCGGCAGGCCTCTCTTTTCTTGAGTGCTTTCTGACTTTTCCGCTCCCTCTGTGCGGCTTTGGCCGCCTCTTGCTCTACTGCCCATTTGGCCTTGGCAGCTTCAAATTCCGCCCACATAGGTGTGAGGTCGCGAGCGGCGATGCACTCGAAATGGCGGGATGCCACCGCTTCCCTACCATTCTGTGTGCGGTCGTCGGCGGCGAGGAACTCGGCGCGGCAGGATGCCATTTCTTCCTTACCGGTTAGTGTGCGGCGCGGTGGCATAAACGACGCTTGGTGACAGCTCTGGGGTGGACTGGCCGGACAACCATAAAGTGCATTGGTTTGTCAACAACTCAAGGACAAGATTTAAGGAAATTTGGATTCCCCTTCAATCCTGGTCATTTATTACCGAGTAAAATGCATTGGCGGTCATCGAACTTGTCTTGATAGCTCACTTTGATCATTGTATACGAGATATGGTGATTATACGGTCACTGGCTCAATGTATAGCTTCGTATTTGTCTGGTTGACCAGTCAAACAGTCCGCATGCACCTCATCAGCTCATGTTCTTTATCTATCTATCTAAGCGAGCCTACCTGTCAGCGGAGAAAGAAATAAAAACCAAAATTATGCGTATGTGACATTACTGTTTAGACCTTTGCTGGAGGCCTCCGTGAACACCGAGCATGTATTCACCTGGCTCAACACCAACGGTCATACTCGTGACTCGGCGCCTTGCTCATGTATATCGTCCATCACAACGATAATCTATAAAACAGCCTAGCTAGAGAGGGTACTATGGTATGGAGTATGTACTATCGTGAGCAACCGATCATAGTGCCACTGCACACGAGTGTGTGTTTGGTCGATTCGTCCATTATTCGTAAGTTATGCATGGTTGTGTGGTGTCTAATGGTGGTCTTCAAAGGCTAGTTGGCGACAAGAGCGGTTTGATGGACGCCTGGTTGTCAATACGTGTCGCATACGCTTCAAAGGCTTGTCATACATGAGTTCACATTTTACCACCACGCGAGCGTCTGAAGCCCTAGCCTACCGAAACCCCTTCCATCGCTAGCGCACGCTTCCCGCCTGAAACAGTCACTGTCTCTCCAGAACGTCAATGCCGCATTCACCGGCCTTAACTGCAGGTGTAGTTGGTGTGTCACTGACATGCGGGCTAGATGCCCATTCGGCCCACATTTCAATGATACAACGCAACTGCGGTTAAGTCACTGAAGCAGCGTTCACATTCACGCCCGACGCGACCTCTCACTAGCGCCGGCATTGCAGCAGTGCAATAGCGGAGATAGCGGCACCGGCGCGGCTTCCCGGTGCAAGCGTCTGTTCCGCGTTAACGACAACACGGCTATCCTTCCGTCCGCCGCCCACATTAATGACATGCGACTGCCGACGAACCTACTCCGGTGGCAGCCGTCCATCCGTCTGCCGAGGCTCATTTCCATTCACCCGCTATATTAACTTGAGCCCCAGCTCCCAACCATAGCCAAAGACCCACACTCATTCTCCTCCGGTCCCTTCCTTCTGTCGGCACCACTCCAACCATGGCCTCCTGGTGCTCCAAAGCTCTCTTGGATGTACTGTCGCAGGAGCAGACGAAGGACATCAGCGGCTCCGCTCTGGGCACGCTCCAAAGCTCTCTTGGACATACTGTCGCAGGAGTAGACGAAGGAGATCGCCGGCTCCCCCCCCCCCCCGGCCACCCTCCACCGCCACGACCACAAAGATGGCCCGCGGGCGCGGGCACAACCGACAGCGAGGAAGAGTAGTACATGGTAGGTCACTACCGCTCTGGTCCCAGGAAGGCCACCGCTCCTCCACTCAGTCGATGCCAAGCTTCGTGGGATAAACATCGGCGGCCGATTAGCCACTTCACAGCGATGTGGAGGTGGAAATCTTCAGAACCTTGTGCTCCGGAGGAGGAGGTCATCGAGGCGGATGACGAGGAGGCAAAGGTAATGGCCGGCTTTCTGGGGTTCATGGCCGGACATGGTGGTCCGGCGCCGGCGATCGTTTTGATTAGGTTTATAGTAGCTTTTAGTATGGTTTGTGCGAAATATGTAATGAATTTCGTCCAGTTTATAGGAAAAGTTTTCAAAATGTAATGAATTTCATCCGGTTAATTTGAAATTTGCTTTGTTTGCACGAATTTTGTCTGGTTAGTTCATATAGTTGTCAAAAGATATGCGGGCAGCATTGGATGGCATCCATCATGTCCTCGGACAGATGCCGGTGTTAATTTGAGGGCCAGCGCTGGAGATGCCCTAACTATCATGCTATAATCGCTAACAATGCTCCATTACTTCGCAAGGAACAGTTATCCCTCGATCAAAATCAGATCCGCCGTGTTTCACACTCCTCCCACATAAGAGTGTAGACTATTGCTTACATAAAAATGCACAAGTGGACGGCACTGTAGCACGTCATATCACTCAACCTAGCCCGCCTAACGCGTGGGAAAGCACCACCCTCGTCATATTGTTCTGGATTTCTATGATCGATCGCACGAAAATGTTACGCTTTGCAAGTTCAAAAGCAAAAGGCGGCACACTTACGACTCGTACGCGTTGCACCCCCGATAGTCTGGCTCGCATGCCGCTCACCAAAGGGGACACGCGTTGTCTCGCATTTTCACTGACATGTGGGACTGCAATTGAATAAACCGTCGATAGCCAAAATCTAATCGCTCGGCGAGCGTCGGTTGAGAAGAGAGAGACGGGGGAGGGAGAAGAGATCGCCCGCCTACCGTGCACAGACTCTAAGAAATATATATGGTGATAATGTGAGGTGGGCCATGCGGGAGTCCGGACCTTTTCCAAGCCCGCTTCTGACCGCCCTGGCCCACCAGAACCCCCCACCCCACCACCTCCCCCTGCGCGCTCCCCCCCTCAGGGCATATGTAACGCAATATATAGTGTGTTAAAAGAAACGCAATGTATAGCTATGGAATGTAGCCTCTAAGGTGGAGCCCATATGTAACATAAAATATTTACTCTCCCCAACCATCTCAGTTCAAATCTGAACAAATATATGTGCTACAGGGATTGCAAGTAGGGCCAGGGAATTATTTTAGTGCAAAGAAATGGCTTAGAGGCAACCTCTTGTGTTAGAGGCGACACTAGAGAATTTTCCCTAGAGGCTTGGTCCAGCAGTGTATAGTGACAACCTCTAAGGGCTTAGAGGCAGGTCTAGAGGCATCAGAATGATACATTGTGGATGCTCTTAGACGCCAGCTGCCCGCATTCATAGCAAGTAGTACCATGGTTGATAAGATAGTCCTATCATAAGTCTTGCATGTAATATAGAGATGAACAAAAAAACATGTGTACAATGGATCATCTCTTAGCCTTATCTTCAATAACTAGATATTCCTACAAACATGGTGAAACATATTGTGCTAGGAGATCATCTCTTGTCTTCTCTCAAATAAGAGAAGACAAGCCTTTTCTTATGATTTCTCTTTCCTCCACCTCATCATTTATCCTATGTGGCATCCCTACAATAGAACCATTGTACATGCCCTAATCCCGCTTAGGCTAGTCATAGTGGGGAGTAACTTAGACTAGTAACATGCATATGTTACTAGTCTATGTTACTTCATTCATAGTGGGGAGTAACATATGTATAGTATCATGCAAGCCATCATTTATTAAGACGTAGGCTTATTTTGTCTTGGGACTCGTTATGTTACAGTAACATATTATGTTACTCCAAACACCTCTCTCCTCATTAATTATATGCCACATAAGCAAACTTTTCTTGAAGTGGGTTATGTCACTTGCTAAGTTACTCCCACTATGACCAGCCTTATGTGGAGGAGACAGACGCATTGACAAAGTCAAGGAGTGGGATCTGCAGGAGCCCACCTCTACACGTGCTTGTAGGTATAAAAAAACTAATTCTATAAAAAAGAGGCATAAAGAAACAATTGTGTCTAAAAAAAGAAAGGTAAAAAAACATTTGAGAGTAAATAGATAGAGAGAAAGTGAGAAAAAGTTGTAACCTTATAGCCAACCTTATAGTCAACACTATGGTAGTATTACATGAGGAAGTAGGGAGTGGTGCACATGCCAAGTTCGCTGGGCTGCCGTGTTTCACACTCCTCCGTCTTAGCAGTGGAGACAATTGCTTTCATAAAAAATAAACAATGAATACTCATTGGTCGTCCACTATATCAGAAAGAATACTTTCATTCCCCGACATGTGGGACGTCAACCATCCTGGTACACCTGCCATGTGAAAAATTATCCTGGTCCACCCCGGTCGTAGGGCAGGCCCAACCTTTCCCACTGTAAGTTGGTCGGAAGAAGGAACCATCATGACTTCATTGAATTCTGCTTCTTCAAGAAAACTTCATCGCATTCGCAGATCGCTTCCACATGCAAAGACTGGACGACACTGTACCACGTCATATCACTGAAACCCACTAGGCCAAACTAGCCCTCCTAGGATTTGTACTCCCTCCGTTTCAGGCCTCCTTTGGTTCATAGGATAGACATTTTATAGGAATAGAAAAATCATAGGAAGTGAGATGGCATCATCTGTAACATCCCAAATTTTCAGTTTGGAATGTTATACATAGGTCATCCATGCATATCATATTTTATCGCATCTTCGTTCTGCAATCCTCGAAATCCTAAGCAACTCAAGGACCCTCGGGGAGAGTTGGGGATTTTCCGGTTTTCATATTTGATTTCTATCAAATACTGAGAACGAGGATTTTTTTATTTTAATTATTTTTCTCTCCAAAAAAATATTTCATAATAAAAATAAATGATAGGAGATAATATGACTTCTCCAAAATAATTGAAATATTGGAGGAAAAATGTTAAAATCATTATTTGGATTTTATTTGAGTTTATTTGGATTTTATTTGCATTAGAAAAATTGCACGTTTTAAAACTTGCATTTTAGAGCCAAGAAAATGTTCGTCTCGTTCTAAATATTTCGTTTAGATGGTGAAAATTTGTTTTGTCATTTTTAGATTTTTATTTTATTTTATAGGAATTTTTCTGTCGGAGGAACTATTTAAAAAAACTTCCTCATACCGACTGGCTGAAGCTCACCGAGCCAGCTGCCCAACCTCACGACGCCTTCCTCACACACAAGGCCACAAGCCGACTTGAGGAGTCCGAGCCGGACTCCACCGCCGCCCGCCTTTGGCCCCTCCGCCAAGCCGAGCCCCCTCTTAAATACCGCCACCCCGCCACCACCACCCACCACCACCACCACCACGAACCCGACCCGAGTCGGCTCGAGCCGAGCCCGCCGCCCGGAGTTGCCGCCCGCCGCCGCCTCCCATCGCCGAGCCCGCCGCCCCACGCCACCCGCCCACGGAGCCCGCCTCACGGACCTCTCGCCAGAGGTATCCGTCGGATCCGAGACCGCCGGTTTTTTTAAACCGTTCGGTTTATTTTCCGAAACCCTAGTTTTCCTTTTTTCTAAATAGATCGATTTTTCTCCGGTTTATTTATTTAGCGAAGCGTCATTGCTCGTTCGCTTTTAACGAACGCGTTCTTCGTTTAGATCCAGATAACGAATGTTCGTTCGTTAGTCTATTCGTTAGTTTTCCTTTTTCCCGGATTTATTCCACGATTCTTCTGATCGTGATTTCTGATCTGATCTTAGTTTCTGTTTATCTTTTCGCTCGTTTATCGAAATCAGGCGATTCAAGCGCCTAGAGTATCGTCTCGAAACCCTCTTTCCGAATAATCAAGTCAAACAAGTTTTTGCCTTTGTGAAATTTGACCCTAGTTCAGAATTAGTAAACGGATCTTGTTTCTTTCGCTGTTTGAGTTTTGTCGGTTCGTTTGGTTTGATTCTTTTTGCAAAACGGAGTTCTTAAGTTGAACTTTCTGGTCAACCTCTTTTAGTTGAGTTTTACCTGTGCATCTTTGCTTGTTGCTTATGTATGTTATTGTTTGCTTGAGATAGAATTCGAGTGCGAAGCGTGTTACTACGAGTCTCTAGGATTCACGGATCGTCAGCAAGGCAAGTAACACATTAATCATACTCTTTTCATACCCAGTTTTCATGCATTAGCTCAATCCTCAAACATTGCATGATTAGGATATCATTAATTTGTGGGTTCGGAAGTAGTTGTTGTGGTAGAATCTATTGCCCTGTTACTATCAAACCCTTGGAAGTTACTTCTATGTTTGCTTATACTGCTATGCTATGCTCGTAGACGTGGTTTGGGTTTGAGTGTATCCATGATAGATGTGAGTTGGTTAATTAATGGTTTACTTAAGGTGGCAACTCAAATACACATCTAGGTGGATTGAGGTACCTGGGTATTCTAGGATTGCCTGTTTTTTTATGGACCGCCACCCAGGCTCAAAGGGAACTGGGATTATTCATGCTAGAAACTTCCGTGTGCAGCCACAAGCTATTATGGGCTCTAGCATAGTTGAGTAAGTTACGTGAATCTCTTGAAGAGGTAGATCAGCAGGTAGTGGGTTTTGTAGGTTTGGTATGGTCTACCCGGAGTAGAGAGTTAATGTTTCTGAAAGACTTTGTCTCGGTCATCCGTTTCTCAAACACCATGTAGTGCGAGAAATCAACGGAGGCGATCGAGTCTTGTGGGGAAAAGTGCGCAAACCTCTGCAGAGTGTACAATCTAATCATGGTTAGCCGTGTCCCCGGTTATGGACAATTTTGAGTATCTAGTACTTGAGTATTCACATGTATCTCATCACTCTTAAATTGATATTGTTGGGATGTAAACTACTTTAATTGGGATTGAGAATGCTGTCAACCCTTCTCAATGATGTTTCAACCACCATGATAGTTAAATAAAAATCTATTCCTTTGTTGTAGGAAAAAATTGGCTTTTCTCAAAACAATAACCATAGAGCTTTCCACCAGCCAAATATGCATGTAGTGATAGCATTATTTTGCTCTTGCTCTACTGTATTATATTGCCAGCATATTCCATGTGCTGACCCGTTCTCGGGCTGCAACGTATTATGTTGCAGACTTTTCAGACGAGGAGTAAGGTTCGATAGGTCGTTGCCGTGCAGCTCAGCCATGCCGTTGGAGTTGATGGACTCACTTTATCTTCCAAGCCTTCCATTTGTTATCACATTAGATGGCCTTAAGCCATATTATTGTAATAAGTTCTCTTGTGAGACATCGATGTAATAAGTGTGTGATTGCTACTCTATTATAAATCCTTCGAGTAATCGTGTGTGTCAAAGATTACTAATCCGGGGATGACACTTTGAAACACGTAGACTTGACCATCTGAGGTCGGGTCGCTACAAGATGGTATCGAGCACACTGCGAGTGTAGGACACGACCACTAAGATAAACCATAGGTCACTCTTCTCTACTCATTTCCGACTCCTCTCCATTTTTCCACTCTTTAGGATGACGGAGATGAAGAACAAGTTTGCACAACCGGATGAAGACACACCTTTTGGACGCCACTTGAAGGAAGCCACTAGGTACTTGAACATTGGAATACCAAGTTTTACCGGGACATAAAACGCCACATTACCAGAAGAGGAGCGTTGGATGATTCAAGTACAAGTTCCAGGAAGGACGTTCTCGCCAACTTCTAAGCCCATAGAGTTTTCTTTCGAAGCACCCACCTGGAATTTAGGCAAGAGCATGGCAGCCCACATTACCATGGGACGCATTGGAGAAATCTACAACAGGGAGCTAAAAGACACCATCTATCAAATATGTGGGCGCCGAGACGAGCAATGGGAAGTAATCAGCACCAAGAAGGATAGATCCACTGCAGCTTTCATCCAGGAGCTAAACCAGCACATTCGACGTCAGGAAAACCAGATGTGCACAGATATGATAGAGTTGAAGAAGGCGAAGACCAGGATTATCAAACTGGAGGAAGAACTCAAGTTTACACACGACGGATATGAGGAGGAAATCAAGACACTACTGGAGAAGAACGACGACCTGGTTAAGAAGATCGGAGAATTCATGGGAGGACCAGCACCGGAAGAAGAAGACGAAGACCCCACTTGCCCGGACAACTACATCATCATCGACGACACCGATTGCGATCCAAGTGATGATGACTACAAAGACAAAGCTGGAGCGGACATCATGTAGTCTTCCACCGATCAAAATTTTTAGATGACCACCATATATTAGTAGTATTTTCCCCCATGTATCTAATAGTTGTTGAGCACTTTTGCGATAGTTCTAGACCGTTTGTATGCCCTTGCTTGATTGATTGAGTGAATTGATTGTGTTTGCCTCATATGCATATGGGTAGTGTTCTCTCATTAGACCTCTTTCTATTCTAATCTCTTCCTCTAAACCCATCAGATGCCTCCAGACGTGACCCCGGTTTTGTTTTCCCACCGGAGCTCACCCAGTTGATCCAACAGCAGAATGCCTTGATGCAATTGCTAGTTCAGAACCAGGGCAATAATAACAACAACAACCCTCCGCCAGTGGATAATTTAAGCCGTTTTCTGAGGTTACAACCGCCGGTGTTTTCCAGCAGCACCGAGCCAATAGTTGCTGATGACTGGCTATGCCGTATTGTAAGGGAGTTAACCACCGCAGGATGCACGGATGCTAAGAAGGTGCACTTTGCCGCACATCAATTGGATGGACCAGCTGCCGCATGGTGGGAGAATTACACGGCTACTTTTCCTATAGCCAATATCACTTGGGACTAGTTTCAGCAAGCCTTTCGCACAACCCATGTCTCAACTGGAGCCATGCAGATGAAGAAGCGTGAGTTTCGCAACTTACGCCAGGGGAACCGTACTGTGGCTCAATACGTGGATGATTTTAGTAAGCTATCACGCTATGCCCCTGATGATGTAGCCACAGATGCCGCGAAGCAGGAGAAGTTCATGGAAGGGCTGAACGATGAGATGAGCATGCGTTGATGGTGGCAACTTTCAACAACTACCAGGAGTTGGTAGATAAGGCCCTTATGATTGAAGAAAGCAGCAGCAGATTGAGAGCCGTAAGAGGAAGTATGGACAAGGGAAGTATAATTCAGGAGCTCAACAGAAGCCCCGTTTAACCCCGAACTCGGGAGGACTTGTTCATAACCATGGAGGCCACAACCGTACTGGAGGAGGATCGCATAACCACAATGGTGCGAAGAATAGCAATGGGAACGGAGTGAATAACAATCAGAACCGCTCCAACCCATCTACACCCGCCAGAAGAGACCTAAGTCAAGTTAGTTGCTATAAGTGCGGGAAGACTGGGCATTATGCTAATGAATGCCCTGAAGCAAGGAATGGGAACGGAAATGGGAGCGCTGGAAAGAAGCCCAATCCATTCAACAAAGGACAAGTGAACCACGTTAACGTGGAGGAGGTTGAAGAGCAGCCGGACGCGGTAATAGGTATGTTTTTGGTTAAGTCAATTACCGCTCTTGTTCTTTTCGATACGCGGTAATAGGGGATTTATGGATAAGTTTAGGTTACAAACCCAAACCCTTAGGACCCCTCTTTTAGTGAGCTCAACTGGAGCAGAGTACATGGCTAGCCGATGGTGCACCGAGATACCCCTAACCATTGGCACACAAGTTTTTCCGTCTGACCTAATTATCTTGGAGTCACAAGGATTGGATGTGATATTAGGTATGGACTGGATGTCGAAGTATGGAGGAAGCATTGACTGTGCTAGTAAGTCGATTTATCTTACCACCCCGGAGGGAAAAAGGATTAAGTATGTATCTAGGCATGTGCCTAGGAGGAGCCAAGTGAATACCCTCACGGAGTTGTGTAGGAGGAAGTGCTCGTAGTAAAGGATTACCCGGATGTTTTCCCTGGAGGAGTTACTGTGCATGCCCCCGGATCGAGACATCGAGTTTTTGATAGAGCTATTGCCAGGTACAGGGCCAATATCCAAGAGACCCTATCAGATGCCCGCAAATGATCTAGAGGAAATTAAGAAACAGATCAAGGAGTTATTGGAGAAAGGTTACATTCGCAGGAGTTCATCCCCTTGGGGAGCACCGGTACTTTTGGTCGAGAAAAAGGATAAATCCGTGAGGATGGTAGTTGATTACCGAGCCTTGAATGAAGTAACGATTAAGAATAAGTATCCATTACCAATGATCAATGATCTGTTTGATCAGTTGCAAGGAGCTAAGGTGTTTTCGAAGATTGATCTATGGTCGGGATACCATCAGTTGAAGATCCGAGAGAAGGATATACCGAAGAAAGCATTCACCACGCGGTATGGATTATATGAGTATACGGTCATGTCGTTTGGATCGACTAACGCCCTGCCTATTTCATGAGCATGATGAACAAGGTGTTCATGGAGTATTTGGACAAGTTTGTTGTGGTGTTTATTGATGATATTATGGTATGCTCAAGAACGAAGAGGAGCACAAGGAGCATTTATGCGTTTAGTTCTCGAGAAACTCGGGGAACACCAGTTATATGCTAAATTTAGCAAGTGCGAGTTTTGGTTGAAGGAAGTTGGATTTCTTGGGCATGTTATATCAGGAGAGGGTATAGCAGTGGACCCCAGTAAGGTTCAGTCAGTCACTGAATGGTTGGCACCCACTTCAGTTAGCGAGATCGCAGTTTCCTTGGACTCGCAGGATACTATCGGAGATTCATTGAATTTTTTTCCAAGATTGCCAAGCCAATGACTGAATTGCTGAAGAAGGATACTAAGTTTAAATGGATAGATGACTGCGAGACAAGTTTTCAGGAGTTGAAGAAACGTTTGACTACAGCCCCAGTGCTAACACTGCCAGATATACATAAGGAGTTCCAAGTTTATTGTGACGCCTCTCGCTAAGGACTTGGATGTGTGCTTATGCAGGACGGAAGAGTTGTTTCGTATGCCTCACGACAACTGAAGCCCCATGAATTAAACTATGCCACGCACGATTTGGAGCTAGCAGCCGTAGTGCATGCATTGAAAACTTGGAGACACTACCTTATTGGAAACCGTTGTGATGTGTACACGGATCATAAGAGTTTGAAGTACATTTTCACCCAGAAGGAGTTGAACCTTAGACAAAGGAGATGGCTGGAGCTTATAAAGGATTACGATATGAAGCTACACTATCATCCAGGAAAGGCCAATGTCGTAGCAGACGCTTTGAGTCGGAAAAGTTACGCTAATATCCTTGAAAGTAAGGGATTGCCTAAGGAGTTAGTTGAGGATATCATGGAACTTCGGTTGGAGATTGTTCCAAGAGGTTTCATTGCAACAATGGAGGTTCAGTCTACATTGTTGGATAAGATTCGAGAAGCTCAGAAGAATGACAAGGAGATTGCTGAGATAAAGGAGAAGATGAGTAAAGGAAATGCCAAAGGATTTCGAGAGGATGAGCATGATACTTTATGGTTTGAGGACCGAGTTTATGTGCCTAATAACTCGTGAGATCGTAGTTAATACTTCAGAGGCTCATGACTCACCATACTCGATACACCCGGAAACACCAAGATGTATTTGGATTTGAAGGAACGTTTCGTGGATCGGTATGAAAAGGATATTGCCGAGTATGTAGCTGTATGTGATGTATGTCGAGGGTGAAGGCGAGCATCGTAAGCCGATGGGACTACTACAGCCTATGCCGATACCTGAATGGAAGTGGGATAAGCTTGGCATGGACTTTATCACCAGGTTGCCCAGAACCAAGGCAGGATATGACTCAATATGGGTAGTAGTGGATCGCTTCACCAAAGTAGCTCATTTCATCCCAGTCAAAAATACTTACACAAGTGCAAAGTTGGCCATGATATATTCCAGGATTGTATGGTTGCATGGAGTCCCAAGGGCCATCGTATCAGATAGAGGAACACAGTTTACTTCAAAGTTTTGGAAACAGCTACACCAAATCCTGGGTACCAGATTGGAGTTCAGTACAACATTCCACCCACGTATCGGATGGATGCATGTAGAGAGTCAATCAGATTCTGGAAGACATGCTAAGAGCTTGTGCGCTAGATTATGGATCTAGTTGGGATGACAATTTGCCTTACGCAGAGTTCTCATACAATAATAGCTACCAGACCAGTTTAAAGATGGCACCGTTGGAAGCTCTGTATGGACGTAGATGTAGGACACCTCTGATGTGGGATGAGGTAGGAGACCGTCAGTTGTTTGGACCAGATTTGATCATAGAGTCGGAGGAGAAGGTTAAACTAATCCGAGACAGATTGAAGATTGCTCACCCAGTGTAAGAGTTATGCGATTCAAAACGCAAGGAAGTAGCTTATGAAATTGGAGACAGAGCCTATCTGCGGGTATCACCCTTGCGAGGAGTGAAACGTTTTGGAGTTAAGGGAAAGTTAGCTCCAAGATTTGTAGGACCGTACCGTGTTTTCGAACGGATGGGAGAAGTTGCCTACAAGCTGGAATTACCTGAAGGATTGTCAGGAGTTCACGATGTGTTCCACGTATCACAGTTGAAGAAGTGTCATGCTGAGATGGCCGATATACCGTTAAGAGATACAGTGCCCCTAGAGGCGATACAGTTGGACAGTAATTTGACTTATGAGGAGAAGCCAGTAAAGATTCTTGACTTTGACAGCCGAGTCACCCGCAGCAAGGTAATCAAGTTTTGTAAAGTTTAGTGGAGCCACCATACCGAGGAGGAAGCCACCTGGGAACGAGAAGATGATATTCGCAAGGACCACCCGCACCTATTTTCCAGCCAACCCGAATCTCGAGGGCGAGATTCATCTTAAGGGGGGTAGGTTTGTAACATCCCAAATTTTCAATTTGGAATGTTATACATAGGTCATCCATGCATATCATATTTTATCGCATCTTCGTTCCGCAATCCTCAAAATCCTAAGCAACTCAAGGACCCTCGGGGAGAGTTGGGGATTTTCTGGTTTTCATATTTGATTTCTATCAAATACTGAGAACGAGGATTTTTTATTTTAATTATGTTTCTCTCCGAAAAAAAATATTTCATAATAAAAATAAATGAGAGGAGATAATATGACTTCTCCAAAATAATTGAAATATTGGAGGAAAAATGTTAAAATCATTATTTGGATTTTATTTGAGTTTATTTGGATTTTATTTGCATTAGAAAAATTGCACGTTTTAAAAATTGCATTTCAGAGCCAAGAAAATGTTCATCTCGTTCTAAATATTTCATTTAGACGGTGAAAATTTGTTTTGGCATTTTTAGATTTTTATTTTATTTTATAGGAATTTTTCTGTCGGTGGAACTATTTAAAAAACTTCACACTGGCCAAGCCCACCGGCAAGGCCGACCCAACCCAGCGCGCCGCCTTTCCTCACAGGCGCCATCATGGCCGGTCGGCTCGAGGAGTCCGAGCGACTCGCCACGCCCGCCTTGGCCCCTCCACCAAGCCGAGCCCCCCTCTTAAATACCGCCGCCCCGCCGCCACCCCCACCCACCACCACCCCCGCCGGAACCCCAACCGAGCCGAGCCTATAAAATTTTATCGCATCTTTGTTCCGCAATCCTCGACATCCTAAGCAACTCAAGGATCCTCGGGGAGAGTTGGGGATTTTCCGGTTTTCATATTTGATTTCTATCAAATACTGAGAACGAGGATTTTTTATTTTAATTATTTTTCTCTCCGAAAAAAAATAGTTCAGAATAAAAATAAATGAGAGGAGATAATATGACTTCTCCAAAATAATTGAAATATTGGAGGAAAAATGTTAAAATCATTATTTGGATTTTATTTGAGTTTATTTGGATTTTATTTGCATTAGAAAAATTGCACGTTTTAAAAATTGCATTTTAGAGCCAAGAAAATGTTCATCTTGTTCTAAATATTTCATTTAGATGGTGAAAATTTGTTTTGGAATTTTTAGATTTTTATTTTATTTTATAGGAATTTTCCGGTACCGAACTATTTAAAAAAACTTCCCACGCCTGACCGGGTCAAGCCCACCGAGCCAGCCGGCCCAACCTCAGCGCCACATTCCCCTCACGCTGTGGCCATGCATGCCGACTCGGAGGAGTCCGAGCCGGACTCCACCGCCGCCCCGCCTTGGCCATTCCTCCAAGCCGAGCCCCCCTCCCTCTCTTAAATACCGCCGCCCTGCCGCCACCACCACCCACCACCACCGCCGCCGGAACCCGACCCGAGCCGGAGCACAAGCCGAGTCCCGCCGCCGCCGCCTCCCGTCGCCGAGCCCCGCTGCCCCACGCCACCCCGCCCCGTCGGAGCCCCGCCTCACCGGACCTCTCGCCGGAGGTATCCGCCGGATCCGAGACCGCCGAATTTTTTTAAACCATCCGGTTTATTTTCCGAAACCCTAGTTTTCGTTTTTTTCTAAATAGATCCGTTTTTCTCCAGTTTATTTATTTAGAGAGCGTTCGCTCGTTCATTCGTTTTAACGAACGCGTTCTTCGTTTAGATCCAGATAGCGAACGTTCGTTCGTTAGTCTGTTCGTCAGTTTTTCTTTTTCCCGGATTTATTCCGCGATTTTTCTGATCGTGATTTCTGATCCGATCTTAGTTTCTGTTTATCTTTTCGCTCGTTTATCAGAATCAGGCGATTCAAGCGCCTAGAGTTTCGCCTCGAAACCCTCTTTCCGAATAATCAACTCAACCAAGTTTTTGCGTATGTAAAATTTGACCCTAGTTCAGAATTAGTAAACGGATCTTGTTTCTTTCGCTTTTGAGTTTTGTCGCTTCGTTTGGTTTGATTCTTTTTGCAAACCGGAGTTCTTAATTTGAACTTTCTGGTCAACCTCTTTTAGTTGAGTTTTACCTGTTCATGTTTGCTTGTTGCTTATGTATGTTATTGTTTGCTTGCGATAGAATTCCCGGAGTGCGAAGCGTGTTAGTACGAGTCTCTAGGATTCATGGATCGTCAGCAAGGCAAGTAACACATTGATCATACTATTTTCATACCCAGTTTTTATGCATTAGCTCAATCCTCAAACATTGCATGATTAGGATATCATTAATTTGTGGGTTGGGAAGTAGTTGTTGAGGTAGAACCTATTGCCCTGTTACTATCAAACCCTTGGGAGTTACTTCTACGTTTGCTTATACTGCTATGCTATGCTCGTAGACGTGGTTTGGGTTTGAGTGTATCCATGACAGATGTGAGTTGGTTAATTAATGGTTTACTTAAGGTGGCAACTTAAATACACATCTGGGTGGATTGAGGTACCTGGGTATTCCAGGATTGCCTGTTTTTTATGGACTGCCACCCAGGCTCAAAGGGAACTGAGATTATTCATGCTAGAAACTTCCATGTGCAGCCACAAACTATTATGGGCTCTAGCATAGTTGAGTAAGTTACGTGAAGCTCTTGAAGAGGTAGATCAGCAGGTAGTGGGTTTTGTAGGTTTGGTATGGTCTACCTGGAGTAGAGAGTTAATGTTTCTGAAAGACTATGTCTCGGTCATCCGCTTCTCAAAAACTATGTAGTCACGAGAAATCAACGGAGGCGATCGAGTCTTGTGGGGAAAAGTGTGCAAACCTCTGCAGAGTGTACAATCTAATCATGGTTAGCCGTGTCCCCGGTTATGGACAATTTTGAGTATCTAGTACTTGAGTATTCACATGTATCTCATCACTCTTAAATTAATATTGTTGGTATGTAAACTACTTTAATTGGGATTGAGAATGCTGTCAACCATTCTCAATGATGTTTCAACCACCATGATAGTTAAATAAAAAACTATTCCTTTGTTGTAGGGAAAAATTGGCTTTTCGCAAAACAATAACCATAGAGCTTTCCACCAGCCAAATATGCATGTAGTGATAGCATTATTTTGCTCTTGCTCTACTGTGTTATATTGCCATATTCCATGTCTTGACCCGTTCTCGGGCTGCAACGTATTATGTTGCGGACTTTTCGCACGTGGAGTAAGGTTCGATAGGTCGTTGCCGTGCAGCTCAGCCATGCCGTTGGAGTTGATGGACTCACTTTATCTTCCAAGCCTTCCGCTGTTATCACATTAGATGGCCTTAAGCCATATTATTGTAATAAGTTCTCTTTTCAAACATCGATGTAATAAGTGTGTGATTGCTACTCTATTATAAACCCTTCGAGTACTGTGTGTGTCAGCATTACTGATCCAGGGATGACACTGAAACACAGAGACTTGACCATCTGAGGTCGGGTCGCTACAGCATCTTAATTCCTGTAGAGGAAGAGATGTCATTTGGTGCATAGGATAGGAATTTTTCCATTGGGTCTAGGCTAATGTTTTTTTTCACTCTAAAATGAGAAGGATTGATTCCTATCCTTCATAGGAATAGGAATCCACTAGCAAAATATGCCCGTGCGTTGCAACGGGAAAAAAATGTGGACCTCTACTCAATAGTTATTCCTAAATACCCCCACATGCATATGCCCTCTATTTCAATATAACGTTCCATCCGAGTTGTCATTTATCCTTTTTCATGAACTCGTCTAGTGGTGTCACACGATCATAAAAAGTCTGAATGTGGTCAATTCCTTGGCAACGAGCTCGGCCACTGCTCCGCTCAACTATCATTGAACCGTGCCAGCCCAACATAATGCTTAGACAAATATCGTCAACCTGGAAGTGAGTGCTGCCCTCTGTGAGACCCTCCCGGGACCTGGTCCATATACAACCCCCTACACATGCTCACTTTGAACTTGTAATGTTGTGGACTTGTCTCATGAAGAAAGGGCATGTCCTGCACTTGTATCGCCTAAATAAGGTCTAAACGGTGTTGGTACATAACATGATTATTTGTACTGTACACACATGTATAGATACTGGCTAAATAAACTTAATAAATAAACTATTAGTCAGCCTCGATGGAAACTGAATTATTAAAGATCACGTTACATGATTGCCGGCAAAATTAAAAAAGTTGCATGGACAGTGTCGCAGAGTACGTGTGTGTGTGTGTGTGTCGGTCCATGGCAATGCTGGCGTCCTTTTTGTGCTCCTCCCCTATTTCTTTTATGCTTCATTTCTTTCACACCTAGCCCACTTGTCAGCCCACAATCCTGAAATCCTTCCTTCCTTCATTTATAATTTCATAGCCCACGAAAAGAGATAGCCTTCAAATTCTTTCCTATACCCACAAATCTGCCTCAAATTCCTTCCTTTAATACACAAGTATTCGTAACATCCTCAAGTCCTTCCTTTAATACACACACGTGTTATTTCTTTCCTTTTATAGCCACAAATCAGCTCAAATTTCAGTCTTCCCTCTTGTCCGCTTTCTCACGACCCTTTTTTAGGCGACTTGCTGATAGTACATGAGACTTGTTTGTATATAAATTGATATGGATCTTTTTAAAGCAACAATGTGGGACTAATTTCAATGGAAATAACTTGTCTTTAGTTGGTTGTTGTGCTGTTCCACGGGACATGAGGTCATGAGTTTGATCCTCAGTAGCTATTTTTCTCACGCGCGGCCCAGAAGAGGCCTGGCTAGCTATGTGGCCCAAATACAGATAGTTTTTTGTGTGGATCGAGAGTAGAGCTGGCGGACGTTTTTTAATCCGGTCGATGGTTTGGCTGACGGACGAAAACGTACGAATTTTTTGGGAGGAAGAAGCGTTCAACCCCTTATTATTAGGTAAAAGATTCCTACAAACCAAAGGGCTTCAAAGTAATTTTTCCTTTGCGAATCCTATCCAATGGAATTCCTATAAAATTCCTACCAACCAAAGGAGGCCGAATGTATCTGTGTCGATTATTGTCTGATCGATCGCTAAGCATACAATTTTAGGAGCTTGGGCTATTGGCCGGTCGACGACGGATTAGTATAAGCGTACCACGAGCTCATCAGCCCCAACGTTTCTCTTCGGTGAGTGTTTTCCAAGTACTATAGCTCGCACAGTGCCTAGCCTACTAACACCAAGAATCATCAAACAAGCCCTGTTGATATGATAAACAGTTCAAACTTACATCTAAGCATGCCATGTATTACATCAAAAGCTGGTGAGGATACATATGTTTCCACAACTCGGAGAGGGTTCGCATGATTCACTATCAAACAAAAGTAGCAAGTACCGCCCACACAAGACAGTGCACTATACCTAAGATGGTTTGATAACACGCATCATTCTTGTAATTGAACACAATGCAAACTACCCTGAAGGATTAGTGTCGGTGTCAAAACCGGCGGATCTCGGGTAGGGGGTCCCGAACTGTGCGTCTAGGCGGATGGTAACAGGAGACAAGGGACACGATGTTTTTACCCAGGTTCGGGCCCTCTCAATGGAGGTAATGCCCTACTCCTGCTTGATTAATATTGATGATATGGGTAGTACAAGAGTAGATCTACCACGAGATCAAGGAGGCTAAACCCTAGAAGCTAGCCTATGGTATGATTGTTGTTCGTCCCTACGGACTAAAACCCTCCGGTTTATATAGACACCGGATAGGTTAGGGTTACACAGAGTCGGTTACAATGGTAGGAGATCTACATATCTGTATCGCCAAGCTTGCCTTCCATGCCAAGGAAAGTCCCATCCGGACACGAGACGAAGTCTTCAATCCTGTGTCTTCATAGTCTTGGAGTCCGGCCGTGACGATAGTCCGGCTATCCGGACACCCCCTAGTTCGGGACTCCCTCAGTAGCCCCCGAACCAGGCTTCAATGACGATGAGTCCGGGACGTTGATTGTCTTCGGCATTGCGAGGTGGGTTCTTCTCCAAATTCCATATACTTGTCGAATAGTGTCCGGCTTCTGATAAATGCTGCGCTCCTCGGCTTCTACGCCCAATATGGCCATATTCCACCTGTTTGAATGAATGCGAAAAGCCAGGGTATTTTTACGATTACCCCCCTAGCCGCGCAAATGAGCCGCCTATAAAAGGGGCAAGGATTTAGATCTGAGTCACACCATCCCTCCTTTGCGAGCTTTCATCGGCGCGCCTCCGATCAAAGCCCATTCCATCATGGACAGTCGACGCGGCTCCACCTCTCGCGCTCCCAGCCCCGAGCCAGGAAATTGGGAGAGATGCTCGATCCGCATAGCGAGCTAGTTATACTCAAGCCAAGGGATTTCTCCCCGGCCTTCATGGTCCCGGTTCGAGCTGGACTTGCCACCTACAAGGCGGAAAGCAAGCGGAGAGCGTCCCGATCCCTCTAAAGGAGAGCGGGTATGCTTCATCTCTTATCTAGTAAGAGGACTCGGATTTCCAATCCATCCGTTTCTCCGGGGGCTCACAGAGTTCTCGGCCTCGGTTGCACCATCTTACTCCTGCCTCCATCTTGCACATCGCGGGCTTCGTGGCCCTTTGCGAACTGTTCTTGGGCGTTGAGGCTCATTTCGGGCTGTGGAAGAGAATATTATGCCTAGTACCCCGTTCTCATGAGGGGTCAATATATCAAGTGGGCGGAGCCGAGCTATGGCGCATCGCCGGGACCGGATACCTATCCGGAACCCCAAAGAAGGCGTCCGAAGACTGGCCTTCGGAATGGTTTTACTTGGAGGACGTCCCGCTACCGGATCCTGTTCGGATCGGCCTCCCGGAGTTCAGCAATGCTCCTCTGAAGAAGCGCCTAAGCTGGCGCCCTCGGAGCCCCCGGAGAGAGGATGACCAGGATGTCCTTTATTTGATGAGCCGAATAAGGTTACTGGCTCATGCCGGATTGACCATGATAGGAGTCATGGCAATCTGCATTATGAGGGGAGTGCAGCCGCTCCAATACAGGGGCCACCCCATGTGGGACTTCAACGGGGAGGACGATGCCACCCGCCATGGCCGCAAAGGGCCACGATCGGTCACCGAACTGGCGAAGATCTTGTCTGCCATGTATAAAGGGGAGGAGGAGGATTTCCTCCGTGTCAATCCAATGAAGGAGTTTTCTTCGAATAATCTTTGAAGCTGGGTAAGCAAACATCTTTGTGACCTGTCCGATCCATGTTCCCATGGTTAAATATCTTATTTCATGGTTTCTGCGCAGGAACTGCGCCGGACTGTGGAGAAGATACACAGCCCGCCCCCACAACCCGAGGATCCGGAACGGTCCCTCGATCTGACCTCCGAAGAGGATCCGGATATAAAGGTGGAGTTGGTCGATGGGGTATTCCACCAACTTAGCATCGACAATGCTTTGGTTGCCATTACGGCTGATTACCCCGGAATACTTCCAGCCACACAGGTAACTGAGGCCGAGATCCCAAAACCCTGATAATGACCCATTCATGCTTATTTTTTATCGCCGTATACCAATGGTGCTTCGCAGGGGGTACCTTCAAGGCAGGAAGCCGAGCCCGCGGCGGCTGGCCAACAAAGGGCGGTGCGGCCCCGCAGGCTAAAAAGAAGTGCGGTTCGGATTGAAACTCCGCCGCAACGGTATGGCGTGTCACCATACTCCCGGGATTGATTCCTGGAAGGCGTCTTGTATTTGGTGCTCTTTTCGGGAAAAAGCGCCACGGACCGAGTCCGGAGAGGTTGCCAATCGAACCTTCACCGGCCATGGTTCAAAGCCGGGTCCGGAGGCTGAGGCGAGCACGAGACGTGCGTCGGATGCTCCTCCGACAAAGAATGCCGGCAGGCTGCCCGCCACCAACTCCGAGGTGAAGAGCGCCTTGAATCACAGACACCGCCGGACAGTTCTTCGTGACGCATGTTTCTCCAAGGAGGCCTTGAATGCCTTCGATTCGGGAGATGCGCACCTCCGTGCCGCTCAAGATGGTCTAGCCAGAGCCACGGAGCAGTATGTAAAGGACATACGGGTAAGAAAATTTGATGATTATATATGCCAAGAGTCTCCCGAGACTTAAAATAGTTAGAATAACTGATTTAAGGATCATTTGTTATCTGAGGATCTTCTGAGAAAAGAATATCCAATTGTCCCAGGAGCTTGAAGAGTGCAAGGCCTAACTTGAGGCCGCACTAGCCGCTACAGGGGGAGCCGCAGAGACCCCCACTGGTAATATACACTTTAAAAGATAAATAGTTTATGGAGTGCGGCGGGTGTATAAATCTGACAAAAACATTGCAGATGGCGCCAGACTGGATCGGGACAAGCAACAGCTCTTGCGCCAGCTAAAGGCCGGCGAGAGCGTGCTTACGAGGGTGCGGCAGGAGAAAAATGACCACCAGGATGCCAACACCAAGCTGGGTCAGGAACTAAAAGATGTTCGTGCCCAGATGTCTGACTTCGTAAAGGAGAATCGGCGGCTTCGTCGCGGCATTTTCAGTAAGTGCTTGAGCGAACTTTGAAAGAGTTCGACGAGGAAGGCGACTAACATAAACATGTATGTAGGTTTGCTCACAGGTCATCCTGAGGAGGAGATGCCCAGTTCTTGGTGATCTTCTTCCCGACCAGTGCCACCGTACGAACGAGTCCGGCAGGTGATGAAAGGCATCGACCAGGCCTTGTGGCCATCTATCTCCCTGCCCGAAGGCATTGGGGAGCTGGTAGAGCGGCTTCAAGGAGCACGGCGGCGCTTCCGTCTATGGAAGATATCGTCATGCCGTCAAGGCGCCAGGGAGGCCTGGGCCATGGTAAAGACGCGGTTCACGAAGGCTGACCCAAACCACATGGCCGAGGTCGGACATGTGGGGCATGAAGGGATGGAGATCCCTGTAAGCTTAGTGTACGGCCAAGTAGAATTGGCCGCCAAGTATTCCCAACAAGATTGTAAATTAGATAGCCTATTAGATGGCATTGAGGAGGAATACAATGAGTCGAGTTGACTATGTAAAAATATGACATGAAAAAAAATGTCTTCTAGCCGGATTGTAGATCGTTTGTCGTAGCGGACCTTTTCGCTTCGACCTCCGGACCCAATAGTCCGGAGTGTGTCCGAATACCTTCGTGGTTATATAAGAACCAGGGGTATGCATGGAGACAAGGCGTAGGGGTCATTGTTGCTGTATCAGACAAGTGCCCAACTAGTTATGTTATATTACATGGGTAGTAAGAAACATCTTCCGTGGAGAATAGTTCCGTTAAGGGTTCCTTTCATTTGGGATGCATGCCCTAAAGTGCATGTCAAAGCTGCTAGGAAAGCAGAAAATCATCTGGGGGCAGATGGGTAAATAGTTAAAAATCATCTTTCAGTTCACCGACCGAATATTCCCTTAAGAACGCTAGCTTTCGGCTTCACCCAGTCTGAGGTACACATCCGGTTGACCCGGCAGTAACAATCGCAGAGGTGCTCCCTTTACCACCTAGCCGAACAATCGGGAACGTAGGGGTAAGCATAGGAGCCAGGCAACCCAGCTTGGCAAAAACTTAAGTCATATCGATGCATATAATGGTGAATAAAAGGTACATGCGGAAGTTTAACGCATGTGTTGGGCATGAAGCCCGTATAAATAAGCTTCTGTTAAAGAAGCCCCCAGGTATAGTGAGCGCGGACAGCGCGTCACGTGTGTGCGGAAAAAGCGCAAACAAGCCTCTAGAGGCTTCAAGAAGAAGAAGGAGGAAGGAGAGAAATAAAAGACAGCAAAAATAAAAAATGTGGACGGAGGAAGGAGACGAACTTGGAGTCCGGCACTTCGGCGTAGAATCTTCATAGACAGGCTGCGTTCCATGGGTTCGGCTCGAGTCGGTTATCCGATGCGTTTCGCAGACAGTATGCTCCGCCGGTCAGGACCTGGTCGATGATGAAGGGACCTTCCCATTTGGGCTTGAGTTTGTCCTTTTTCTTGTCCGGCAGGCGTAGAACTAGTTCGCCAACGTTATAAGCTTTGGCCCGCATTTCCTCGCTTTGATATCTTCGAGCCTGCTGTTGATAGAATGCGGAACGAGCTTTTGCCATGTCGCGCTCCTCCTCCAATGCGTCCAAACTGTCCTGCCGATCAAGCTCGCCTTCTCTTTCTTCATACATGCGCACGCGAGGTGAGTCATGTATTATGTCGCAGGGCAAGACCGCCTCTGCGCCGTACACCATGAAGAATGGTGTGTATCCGGTAGTACGATTTGGCGTGGTCCGCAGCCCCCAGAGTACGGAGTCGAGCTCCTCAACCCAGTGCGTGTTAGATTCCTTGAGGGACCGCACTAGTCTGGGTTTAATGCCGCTCATGATTAGACCATTTGCCCGTTCGACTTGGCCGTTGGTTTGAGGGTGATAGACGGAGGCGTAATCGAGCTTGATGCCCATGTTTTTGCACCATAATTTGACCTCATCGGCCGTGAAGTTGGTGCCGTTATCAGTGATGATACTGTGGGGGACACCGTAACTGTGAACTACCCCTGATATGAAGTCTATCACTGGTCCGGATTCGCCATTTTAACGAAGCTTGGCCTCTATCCATTTGGTGAATTTATCCACCATGACCAATAGGTATTTTTGCTTGTGGGTTCCTCCCTTGAGGGGTCCAACCATGTCAAGCCCCTGCATCATGAGCGACCAGGTGATAGGTATAGTTTTAAGGGCGGTGGGTGGCATGTGGCTTTGGTTAGCAAAAGTCGGCAACCGACGATCGCCGGACTAAGTCCTCGCAGATTCCGCCCGGCCGTCGGCCAATAAAATCCTGTACGGAAGGCCTTGCCTACAAGGGCCCGGGCTGCGGCGTGGTGCCCACCCAGTCCGGCATGAATTTCAGCCAGGAGGTTTCGCCCTTCCTCTTCGGAGGTACATCTTTGAAGGACTCCGGTAGTGCTTTTCTTATAAAGCTCTCCCTCATGGACTTTATAGGCTTTAGAGCGCCGTACTATGCAGCGAGCCTCATTTTGGACTTCGGGGAATTCCTGCCTAGTTAGGTAGGCTAGGAATGGTTCCGTCCACGGGGCGATAACCGCCATTATTTCGTGAGCAGAGGGTGTTATCTCGGGGGCAGAGCCTCCGGTTATGTCAGAGTGTTCGCGTCGAGGCGGTCGATTGGGTCCGGATTGATATTGCGGACTCCTTCCCATAGTAATACGGATGGCTTGAACAGCCGTTCCAGAAAGATATTGGGTGGGACGACATCGCGTTTTGCACCGATGCGTGCCAATATATCCGCCGCCTGGTTGTTATCCCGGGCTATATGATGAAATTCGAGCCCTTCGAACCGTGCTGACATTTTTAGGACTGCATTGCGGTATGCTGCCATTTTCGGATCTTTGGCATCAAAGTCTCTGTTTATTTGAGAGATTGCGAGGTTCGAATCCCCGTGCACCTCTAGGCGTTGAATGCCCATGGAGACTGCCATCCGGAGGCCGTGTAGAAGGGCCTCTTATTCGGCTGCGTTGTTGGAGTCTATATACATTATCTGAAGGACGATGGATCGTGTCCCCGATTGGGGACGTCGTGACGACGCCAAATTTCAGCCGCCAACATTTTGGAGCCGTCAAAGTGCATGATCCAATTGGAGTATGCGCCGTACTCTTTAGGGAGTTCGGCTTCGGTCCATTCGGCCACGAAGTCGGCCAAAACCTGCGACTTAATAGCTCGTCGTGGCTTATAAGTTATATCGAATGGAAGGAGCTCTATGGCCCATTTAGCAATCCGGCCCGTCGCGTCGCGGTTGTTTATAATGTCGTTAAGAGGTACTTCGGAGGCTACCGTTATCGAACACTCTTGAAAGTAGTGTCGCAGCTTCCGGGATGCCATGAACGCCGCATATGCTATCTTTTGATAGTGTGGGTACAGGGACTTGCATGGAGTTAGGACAGTGGACACATAATAAACCGGTTTTTGAACAGGAAACCGGTGTCCGTCCGTTTCTCGTTCGACAACGAGCACCGCGCTGACAACTTGATGTGTTGCGGTGATATATAATAGCATTGGTTCGCCCATGTTGGGCGCGGCCAGGACCGGATTTGTTGCCAAAATGGCCTTTATTTCTTCGAGTCCGGCTGTGGCAGCATCCGTCCACTCTAAGTGTTCGGTGCGGCGGAGGAGGCGGTAAAGGGGTAACGCCTTTTCCCCCAATCGGGAAATAAAGCGGCTTAGAGCCGCTACGCATCCCGTCAATTTTTGTATTTGTTTGAGGTCTTTTGGAATATCCAATTGTGACAGAGCTCGGATCTTGGCTGGGTTTGCTTCAATTCCTCTACCGGACACAATGAAGCCCAGGAGCTTTCCGGCTGGAACACCGAAGACGCATTTTTCCGGATTGAGCTTGATGTCATATTTTCGAAGATTGTCGAATGTGAGCCTCAAGTCGTCTACTAGAGTTTCGACGTGCTTGGTTTTGACGACCACGTCATCTACATATGCTTCTACTATTTTGCCGATCTGGTTTGCCAGACATGTCTGGATCATGCGCTGATATGTTGCGCCGGCGTTTTTGAGCCCAAAGGGCATTGTATTGAAGCAGAACGGGCCGTATGGAGTGATGAATGTTGTTGCAGCTTGGTCTGGCTCCGCCATCTTGATTTGGTGGTAGCCAGAGTACGCCGAGGAAGCACAATGAGTCGTGTCCTCTTTGTAGCGTCAATGATTTGATCAATTCGAGGGAGGAAGGGATCCTTTGGGCAAGCCTTATTAAGGTCCTTGAAATCAACACATAGGCGCCAGGATTTATCCTTCTTTGGTACCATCACCAGGTTTGCTAGCCAGTCCGGATGTTTTATATCTTTGATGAATCCGGCTTCCAAAAGTTTGGCTAGCTCCTCTCCCATGGCCTGTCTCCTGGCTTCGGAAAAGCGCCGAAGAGCCTGTTTGATCGCTTGAATCCTTTTAGGATATTTAGGCTGTGCTCGGCCACCGACGTGGGATTCCTGGCATGTCCGAAGGGTGCCGAGCAAAGATGTCCCAGCTTTTCTTGTAGAAATTCTCGTGAGTCTGCGTCTACATCAGGGTTTAATTGTGCCCCAATGGAGGCCATCTTTGCGAGGTCCGTTGGGTGGACTTGGAATTTGACTATTTCATCCGCTGGTTTAAAAGAGGTGGACTTGGATCTTTTATCAAGTATCACATCGTCCTGTTCACCGTGGAGCGCATCGCGGTGAGTTCCTCGGCCGCTAGGGCTTGGATAGTGCCTCGAGGGCTAGTGCGGTTGTCTTGTTTTCGCGCCGAGTGCTATGTTTGGATCACTAGCGAGAGTGATGATTCCGTTAGGTCCGGCATTTTAAGCTTAATGTACCCATAATGGGGTATAGCTTGAAAAATTGTGAATGCCTCTCGTCCTAATAAAGCATGATATCCGCTGTTGAACAGGGCCACTTGAAATGTGACCTCCTCGGACCTGTAATTGTCCGGCGAGCCGAACACTACGTCCAGCGTGATTTTTCCTGTGCAGCATGCTTCCCGGCTGGGGATTATTCCTCTAAAGGTTGTGCTGCTTCGCTCAATGCGGTTCCAGTCTATTTCCATTTTTCGGAGGGTTTCCTCATAGATGAGGTTTAGTCATTGCCGCCATCCATGAGTACCTTAGTAAGGCGAAAGTCGCCCACTATCGGGCTGAGGACCAATGCGGTGGTGCACAGGCAGTTCGGAGTTTAGGTTCGTCACTAGCATTAAAGGTAATACCCGTGTCACTCCATGGATTTATTGTTGCTACTTGGTAGACTTCGGCAAGGTTGCGGAGTGTTCGTTTTCGCATGTTATTTGATGCGAAAGTCTCGAAGACTGTTAACACCATACTGGTGTTGCTGGGCTGGGATTCTGAAGCTAGAAGCTCTTCGCCACTTTTGGCCACCTGTCGTAGTATCCAACATGCTCGAAGGCTATGAGTTGGAGTGGCGCCCTCTGTGCTATGAATTTTGCAGGGTCCGTTTTGCCAACCCTCCAATATGGTTCCGTACCCTTTAGGGGGTTTTGGTTTTTTGGTATTTAACCCGGGTGCTTGATAATGATGCACCCTTTTGTTTCGGACTAGGGATGTATTCGGGGCCGGATTATCCCAAAATTTACTTTCGCTTTGCAGCGCTCTCCATCGCCTGAAGACTTTTGTACTATGGTCACCAAGTCAGCAAAGCGTGTAATTTCGCGACGATTTATGGCGTTTAGGATGCCCTTGTCCGTGCAATTATTGCAGAAGATTGGGATTGCATCCTCCTCTCAGCGGTCCTTTATCCTGTTCATAACCAGGAGGAATCTGGCCCAGTAATGATGTACTGTTTCGGTGGGCTCTTGCCGAATTCGAGAGAGATCGCTAATCTTTGGGTGGGCGGGTGGCACTAAATCCGTAACCCCGTCAATTTAGGACTCAGGGGCCGAGAAGTTTCCGAACTCGGAAGTTTGGATTTTTGAGTGCTATCCAATGAGTCCGACCCGCCGCCTGACTTTAGGTTCAGGGCTTGATCGACATCCGTCCCTCCGCGGGAATCCAGCTAGGAGGGATCGGGAATCCGGACGTAGCTAGTCCTTAAGATAAAAGAAGAATCGCCACATTGCTCCTCTATCACAGCAACGTGATGGGTAGCCTGGGGAGAGTTGATCTCTCTCAGATCGGTTTTAGGCCCGATCCGGTCGTAGTCTGTGGCGACTCCCAGTGCGGCGATTCGATCCAAGAGCTCGTTTACGGAGGAGAGCTCGATCGGATCTAATTGTTCGGCAAGTTCCGAATTGACATGAAGATAGGTTTTGATGACCTGAGAGGTCATCGTCGGTGCGGTGGCCGGACTGGCGGTCATAAGAAAACCACCTAGTCAAGAGTTCCGCCGGCAGCCAAGGCTCCTTTGGCGATAGTATCGCCTTTTAAAGACAAGATGAGGCATCCTACCCGATGGCGGCGACGAAGGAACTCTCAATGAAAGCACCAATGTCGGTGTCAAAACCGGCGGATCTCGGGTAGGGGGTCCCGAATCGTGCATCTAGGCGGATGGTAACAGGAGACAAGGGACACGATGTTTTTACCCGCGTTCGGGCCCTCTCGATGGAGGTAATACCCTACTCCTGCTTGATTAATATTGATGATATGGGTAGTACAAGAGTAGATCTACCACGAGATCAAGGAGGCTAAACCCTAGAAGCTAGCCTATGGTATGATTGTTGTTCGTCCCCACGGACTAAAACCATCCGGTTTATATAGACACCGGATAGGTTAGGGTTACAGAGTCGGTTACAATGGTAGGAGATCTACATATCCGTATCGCCAAGCTTGCCTTCCACACCAAGGAAAGTCCCATCCGGACACGGGACGAAGTCTTCAATCTTGTATCTTCATAGTCTTGGAGTCCGGCCGTGATGATAGTCCGGCTATCCGGACACCCCCTAGTCCGGGACTCCCTCAATTAGCACGACCAACTATTTCTTGTCATCGATCTCTCAGGCAATGAGCACAGCACGGACAGCGGCATGGGAATCGATCTCTGGGGTGATGTCCACCGCAACATTGGAATCGATCTTTGGGGTGATGTCCATAGGATGGACAGCGGCATCGGAATCGATCTCCGGGGCGATGTCAACAGGACGGACCACGACATCAAAAACGATCTCTAGGGCATTGTCCACAGGACAGGCCGCGACATCGGAATCATCAAGGACGTCCACCGGCACCTGCACAATCCTAACATATTAGCAAGCACATTGCAAATAATCAAAAACCACAACTATCGTAAGCCATTATTCTTTACCTTGTGCAGCTCACACGGGGTATCCCATCCCTCCGGGGGCCATCTCCTCGTCCTCGATGGGGGTCATCACCTTGCCAGGGGATTACTGCTTCTGAACAATGACTATCTCCTCAAACTCGTCCTTGAGCCTCGCATAGGTGGCCATTAGAGTTTCTGGGGTAGGCAGGGTGGGGCCCTTGCTGTTCTTCCAACTTTCTTTGAGGAGTTCGTATGCCAACGTCATCAACTCTTTGGTCAGTGCTTGTTTCTTGGAGTTCTTTGTCTCCATGGGTTGGCCTGCCAACATGGTCAACTCGTTGGTCGGTGCTCGCTTCCTGGAGACTTGCCCTAGTGCTCCAGGATCCATCAATGAACTGACAAACAAAAAGCAATCGAAAGGAAACCACAATCGCATGAAAACGGGAAAAGAATAGGCTGTGAGAATCGGTCGGTGCTTCGCAAAAAGAAGATTCTTGGAATGAAAATATAGTAGCATCACTGATTCCCCCACCTTTCCTTCCTCGGTACAGAAGAAAAATGGTTGAAGTGAGTAGCCTGGAGTGAGGTCTTCTTCAAGAAAGGAGAGAAAGGGCTTCAACGAGCGTTCCAGTGAAATGATGGTTGCTTCGTGCAGTCCAACTTCAAGGCCACTTTACCGCTGCTAGTAAAGGTGTGGGTTTTGTGATATGACGGGTCATGATGGCCACATCGGGGTGACCGATGAGTCTTGATTGTAGCACCTCGATGTGATTTGGTGGATGGCACGCGGGCCCGGGTGCTTTGTGATATGCTTTGATGCTTTGATGTTTTGTAGGGTGTATGAAGGGTGCATGAGTCCACACTAGCTTAACATGAGTACACTAGGAGCAAGCATGAGAAGAGCATGCATGAAGAGGGGTGCTGGGATAAGCATGCACGAAGAGGGAACAACTATGCTGAGATGAGAATGAAAGCAAACACACTGTGGCGAGCGTTTGCAACTGCCATGTTCAGAGTGCGCTTGGCTCTTTGCCTCTTCGAGAAGACGAACAATGATGTTACTACTACTTCTACAGTATCGAATCCATTGCTGCATGTCCTTCCATCGCGTGCGGGAGGGATAGCTTGTTGTATACCCTATATTTGTTGCAACCTCTCACATTTACCCCACCACAAATTAAAATATATATTCCTATCTTCACCAGATGAGCGTGCAAACTACAATCACCAGGATGACAGGTAGAGCCAGAAGATTATTTTAATAAAAAAAGCATGGAGCTGACCCCAACGATTTTAAGCTTACAGGCACGGTACACGCTATCCTAGACTACTCTACACCTGAAACTGCCACACGAGCGTCTGGGCTGCTCTTGGCTCTTCGCCTCTTCGGGAAGTCGAACAATGATGGAGTACTACTGCAATGGAGGAGTACTACAGTATGCTTCTGGCCATCTGACACTGATTGAACTGCTGCATGTCCACTGCGTGCGGTAGGGAGATCGTGTAGCGAACGAAAGCTTCTCCTAGTCCTGCCAGCCACCACGCTCATGGGCGAGTGAGGGACGCGGCTTCATTGACTTAGTGCTCCTGCCTTTGCATGTATGACAGATGGTCCCAACAGGTGGGTGGCCCACCTGTCATGCAGCCAAAGGCACGTGCGGTTAAGGCGAGAGGGCGTTGTAGTAATCAAACTTCTTGGTCTTGTACGAGTTGACGCGACACATCAATGCACTGCACTCGATATATTTCAATAATTTGCGTTTATCGATGCATTAATTACAACACATGCATGCATGCTGTGACTCTCCTTTTGATACTTGCATGTGTTGATTTAATGCACCTTGCCATATTCTGACTATAAATTTAATTAACCAAATGTTCATGCATGTCACAAAAAATTACATAATTGAAAACTATGTTCAAATACTAATCAAACGATATAATCTTTGTTCACATGCACTAACATTTTGCGAGTTAAATCTTTGGTCAAAATTTAGCACCAATTACAAAGGGGCCCAATAAATATTGTAGTCTCACATTTTGTTTTGAGGATACTCCCACATAGAAAATATAAATAATAATGCATGTTGGGGCAGCCCACGTTTCTGATAATTTTAGCCGTGGGCTTGTTCACAAATTTTATGTGGCACCCCGGCTCAGAGCGACCGGTTTACCCTGCATTGCCAGCCCAGAGATCATGTCTTCTGGCAACACGCAACATATTGGTATAGAAAACAACCGCTTTATTGATGCTAGCGGAACAGGGTTTACATTACAATAGCTATCGAGGCCAAGCGGCACACTCGGTGCGGCTGAACAATATGTACATTATTTAGTGAACACAAAGGGGCCTCAATCCGAACAACTACGTGGCAGCGGAATAACTTCGTAGTGGAAGCTCCATATCACAGGGACACCGATGTGGACACGATGTAGACTCGAACAGCGCTCCTTTCCAACGAGACTTTCCTGAAATCTGGCATGACACGCCAGGTCGGTACATTGAATGTACTTGCACTCACAACAGGCATAATCATAATGAAAAACAATATCATGATAGTTAACCAATTATTAACAATGCAACACTATGTGTCAACATGATGTGATCATGCTCGAATGTCCCTCAGGGCAACTTACCAACCGTGATCATCCTCGGATCACAAACACACCACCAACGTGGTATCATAAACACACCACCAACGTGGTGTTTAACAAAATGACTCGTGATCCTTACGGCGATCACAACCACGACCAGTATCTGGTCCCAATTTCCTCGATGGCCTTTCTGCCATCCTCGACAATGCAAGGTTTACAGCTTAGTGTGCAATTTTTATTAATCGTTGACTCATGGTGGGACCTACTACGAGGTGTCCGTGACCGTGGACTCGGCAATCGATAGATTACACACTCTGCAAGGGTAGCACACTGTACCCACACCACGGAACCCATGGCCTCGCACTCCCATTCGAGTGGACCAACGGCATTCCGACAAAACCCTCCATTGCCACAGCACTCTCCCGGCCACTCCGACCCAAATCCCCAACGGGCTGGTCCTGGGTGGCCCCGTGTCTACCAAAGGCACCTCGACCACCGTCGTGGTCAAAACACTCCCACTCGGCGACTCGGTACCATAATCTCATCAGCGAGCACACAAGATTATGTCTGCTTACAGGGCCAGGGCAAGCACGACATAACCTTCCCTAGATGGAGGCACCGACCAGAGTCCGTGTCAATGGACCGAATCAAGGCCTTCCCATAAAGGCAAATGTGGTTGCACTGGAAAGAAACTCGATTCAGCGGCACCATGACCCAGTCAATGGTATATTCAAGTTGAGTTATATTCAGGTTCAACTTTAAACTAAAAATGACCGGTGTCATAGCATGCCATGAAATGCAAAACAACACATGCATCATATAATGATAAAAATGACCGATGTCATCCATATACACACCAAGCATAAACGTCAACAACTCACATTACTCTACTTGCTCAAAATGACTCACCACTTAACCAAAATATTTTGCAACAAGTTTTATTAATTTCTTACGCAAGAAAGTAACTACGACAACTTTTTCATATGCATAACAAAAAGATTTCACTATCAACAACTCTTAATTTCTATATCACTAAGTTGGGTTCACACATTCTGTAAAACAAGTAATATGATTTAACAAGTATTTAACAGAATATTTTCTAACAAATTTTTATCAATTTATGAAGGAAAAAACATAGCTAAAATAATTACTAACATGCATAACATAATTATTTCTAACAGCACATCAAATAAACCTTATCTTGCTTTATCCACTAAACTAGTTTCAACCATTCTGTAAATCAAGCATAACAACTTAACCAACATTTAACAGAATACAAATAACACAATAATTATTTAAATGCATGGATTAATTATTTCATTCAAGTAAGAAAAATCACAAATATTTAGATGCCATCATGAAAATGTTGATGTGGCTTGCCTTAGTGCAGATGAGGTTCACAAGCCTCCTGGTGATCCTCAAGACAAGCCTCACCTTCTGAAAATAATTTTAAGCACAAAAAGGAAATATCAAGAACTATTCTGAAAATCACCAGAAATTCTAAACAGCTCAGAAAAATCTCATTTTTGGTGAGCTGCTAGATTTCTTTTCAAAGAACACAACGCAAAAAGAATCAATTCATTCGGAATTATGGTTAAAAAGTTATAACTATTTGAGCTATTCTGTAAATTCAAATGAATTTGAATAAAAAGAAATAGGTTGGGGGGAGGGTGACGTCGAAGGCGTAAAGCCCAGGGGCGCCACCACTCGTACCGCTTCGAGCGTGTACAGAGTGTCTGACTAGCAGGCCCCGCTAGTCAGGTGGGGAAGAGGGAGAGAGAAGCAGAGACGGCCGCGGCTTCGCTGGAGCTCTCGTCGGTGACGAGGGCTCCTTGGCCAAAACGAGAGGGAGGGATTGAGAGAGGGGAAGACGACGCACGTGCCCGTACCCGTAGCGTGGCTAGGGGTGGTCGGATAGCGTCGTAATCTAGCTCGCAAGCGGAGGCAGAACGAGGGGGTCGCTGGAGTTGAGGAAGACGGCGAGCAGAGGCCACTCCAGAGGGTCCAAGCGGGCGAGACAGCCTCACCGGAGAGAGGCGGAGGCCCTGGAGGGGTCGCCCAGGCCTGGGAGGGGTTGGAGCTACTGCGGCGACCAGAGTGCATCGCCGGCGAGCTCGAGCTCGGGGACGGCGGCCCGAGGCCTGCCCGGCCGGGCTACGGCTTCCTACTCGATCGTGGAGTGTGTGTGAGTGCTGGATGATGCTCGAGGAGGCTGGGGGGGCTCTATTTATAGGCGAGCGGCGAGGGTGCTTCGGGCTCCTCCGGTGGACACCTGTCCACAGCGCCCGGCGACGAGCGGCGTTAGTGAGAGGGGGAGAAGGCAATAGAGGTCACGCGGCCAATGTGGGCGAGCGGAGACGAGCACAAGATCAAGAGGGCGGCGACGAAAGCACGGTCGCTCCGCTATTGGTTGACCTTGCCCGTGCTTTCGGCGGGCGAAGCTCCGCGTCGGCGAGTGCCAGGGAGGAGTTAAGGGTGTCGAGACGATGATGGTGGCGAGTTTTGGCAAGGTTGGGCAGGCGGGGAAGCGAGCACACGAGCAACAGAGGCTCGGGCGCATGGCAGAGCGCGTCGGCCGCATGCCAAAGACGCTTCGATTTAACGCGGTCACCGCGTGAACTATGACATCAGGTTGATCTAAGCATAAACTCGATGTCTGGCATGTTGTTCGTGGTAGTTTTGAGTGTTACCATGATTTGGTTTGGATCCAAGTGCAGTAGAGAAGTTTTCACCCACCAAGTAAGTTTCTGGGCAGTAACTTTGTGATGTTACTGTGGTCAAATGGCAGGGAGTTTGAAGTTGTTCTTTGGAGGCTAGCTTAGATTTACTAAGGTAAATAAGCACAAGAAAGTTCAGGTCAAATGGAGCAAGTAAAATGGTAGTTGTTGTAGAAACCACCATTTCTGTCCAGAACAGAAAAGATTTTCTGTAGCAAAAATATTCCAAAAAGTGATGAAATATTTTTGCTCAGGGAGGTGCCCTAGGGTTCCTAGAATATTTGTGAATTATCTCAGAATTTTCTGAGCCACAGAAATTGGGGTTGCTTTGAAGCAAACAGATTTGGCTTAGGGTTTTTTGAGAGAAAATGAATATTTTTCATTTAAGAAAAATATTCCAAAGTTTATTTTGGGGTGGATCAGAAGTGAAATGATGATTTGGGAGAGAAGTGAAGCACTTGGGTGAAAGCCAAGGATGCCCAAGTGTTTAAGTCCAAATGAAAAGATTCAAGAACTCCAAGTTTCAAAAAAATTCAAATGAAAAATCAAGCAATTAAGAGAGGGCAAAAACCAGGCTATCACATTTTACGAGGGGGTGGTTGTTCATTTAATGGAGGGTCTCGTGCCAGAGTTGAACGATACAAAGTGCGACCTGGCACACTATAACACCACTTGGAATAAGCGGGTAGCTATCTTAAAAAACAATCAACAACTCAAAAAAACGGCGACCTGGCACGTACACAATTTTAAACGATTGTTTTGATGGAGTGAAAAAGGAAAAATACCCCACTACGTATATATAGGCCGGAGCCTCCACGCTTGCTTGCTAGGGTTGCTCTATTCACACACTCTCATCCTCTCCAGATCTAAACAAGATAGTGGTGGTAACACTGTCTTTCTCCCTTCAAAAAACATTGTCTTTCTATCCTCACCGCTGGTTACAGATCCGGACGTATCCCCCTCCGCCGGTGAAGGGGAGGAGGGGCAGCGTTTAGGCCGTCGTCAACAGCGAGGGAGGAAACCCACTGCCGGCCGCACCGTTATCTCTGGCCGAGCTCCGGCGCGGGAGGTCCTCCGAACCCTTCGTCGTTGCCCTAGTGTGGGCGGATCCGGCCTCCCGCCGCCCGACTATCCACATCCCGATGACCTTCAGGTATATCTTCCTTCGAAACCGCCCTAGCTCTACTTCCCCAGCTCGCTACGTCGCTGCATGTGCATCATTTTCTACCTCTCAGCCCATCTCGATTGGATGGTCAAACGACACATTTTTTTCTTCTATTATTAGAGGTAAAGCTACTTCATCGAGTCGAATCTTGTACTTGGTTCAAACAAGAAATAATGTGAGGGTGTGGGAATTTAGTATGTGCAACGGACTTGGTACAAACAGGAAGGATAGGGGGTGAAAGTAGTACAGACTGGTCATCCAACCGGTCTCTTGGTCGAAAGGGGAAATATAGGGGAAACGTTGTACACAGTGGTATGACCAGGACTAGATTTGCTATCCACACATAAGATGGCTGCGTGCATCATTATGATGTAGGGGCCGGGGGCACGCCTCCATTTCCGAAAAAACATAGGACTAGGTGGGTAGAGTGAACAAAAATGGGACCAACCCAGATATGTTTCTTGGATGTTTGTTTCTCGTGGCAACAAACTCTGAATCACCACTTTATGCCCCATTTTAGGTACATGGTGTTGGACTGCTGGTGCACCCACTGTCCCATGCCCTTATACAAAATATTTAGCTGTTCTTAATCTAATGCCCCTGGTAAAATGAAGCCATGCCACTATTATAAGCCATGACAAGTTTAGCCAAATGTTTTTTCATATAATTGTTTGAGACTGTGACTGTTTCCTCTCTAGCTATTTGTGCAAACATGGATATCCATTTCACCTAGTTGCTGTTGTGAACTTTTGGTGCACTGCACAACACACTTCTTAAAAGAAGTGACTTTTGTGCTGTTTAACTGGAATGTCAGAATGGAACAGTTGGTTCATTTCGGTGGAACTGCACAAAGGGAGATCTGTGCTCTAATCCTCATCATCCATATTGGCACCATAACCTTCCTTTAGGTAAGAATGATATTTAATGAATGTGTTCATCTCTATTTTGCAACTGCCATGAGAAAATAATGCTATTGTTTACTAGTACACTTGTACTCCCTCACTGACAAAACCAATTCTGAAATAGAAGGCCAATCATGTACTTGGTTTCACCAACTGGTGAGGAGAAAGAGAAATAGAGCATGAAGAGGAAGAAGAAGAAGAATAAATAGTGCCAAGGTGATATTGCTGAAGCCGAGGCCTCAGTCGAGGCCACTCAAGGGCTTCGACAACGTCTACCTTACATGTGAGACGATCCTCCAGGGAGCCCCTCCACTTCTGGGACCATACATTTGAAGTGCACACAAATATATACTATTGAGTGATTCCAGTGAGTGCTTTATCATCTCTTCTGGAACTACATGAATAAACTTTTTTGCTCAGGTTGGTACCAGCCTAAGGCCTTTATCCATATTAGTTTGATGTCATCTCCATTTGTATCGTGCTACTGTCATGAGAAACTCCTTTATCTTTGCATGTTAAAGTTTTGCAACCTATGATACATGGCAATGCTTTGAGTGTTGAGCTAATTCGCACTGATTAAATAAACTGATACCTCTCTTTAAGCAAGACTACTATGTAGCTAACTTTACCCATTAAGATAATGAGGGTGCTTCTATTTGTTAGTGTATGTTTCCTCAACTAGTCCCACTATTACAGTAATCTCACTCTCTCAATATATGTGCCAACAGGGATGCTCGATTTTGGTGGAACTGCACAAAAACTTTGGGTGCTTCATTGCACCGACAGCTTCCTTCCTTTCCTGTAGTCGCTAATCTCGGCTTGCTTCCTTCCTTTGTTGTCAGTCGCTTGGCTTATCTCGGCTTCCAGTCAAAGGAAATAGTAATTGATATGCTACCTCACACAGGTTGGTACTGGTCTTTATCCTGATTATTGTGCTTGTCATATGTATTGGTAATTTGGTATTGTGCTACTGTTTGCCGATTTCATAAAGGTGTAACTTGGAGCCTGAACTCGCAGGAAAATCATTACATTGGGTGATTTCAGTAGAACTGCACAAAAAGATCAGACGGACAGGTACTTATGATGCTGCTATGTACTCCAAAGTTCACTCAGACAAGCATCGATGTTGACAAGAAGAAGTGCCTATGTTCATTCGAGTATCAACCGGAGTCAACCAGTTGCCAAACTCAAAGTATTAGGAAAGTGAACGCCAAAAATATTGCTTGGCGCATAGCCCAGAAAAACGCAGTCCAGTCTTTGGTCCCAACTTGTGCCTTTTGGTTATCGGCACATATGGTAGCGAACTGTATGGCAAGGAGTCTAAAGATTCCAGACAAGTTGGTTGATGTGTATATTCATCTGGCACTTAATCTGTCTGCACGCCAGGGATGCTCCATTTCAGTTGAACTGCACAAAAAATTTGGGTGGTTCATTTTCTCAACCGCCTCCTTTCTTGTCTGCATTGTAGAATTTTGGCGAGCTACATGACCAAGATGAGCCAGTAAACTAGTTGGATGAAAGTAGTGGACAAGTTTCTCAAACCTCCCTCGGCACAAGGCCACTATTTGAGGATAAACCTACAAGCACAGTTCAGATTGTCTGTGCTGCCTCTTATGTACTCAAAAGTTTACTTGTACAAGCATTAGTTTTAGCAAGAAGTACCTCCGACTAAACACCATTTACCAGTATGTACCCTAGGTAATTAAAGTTCGTCCATGGATGATATTGGCTGTGATCTCAATCATTTGGTTGCATAAACATACTGAACCTGTGTATATCTGAATCTTTTTGTGAATTACCTATGAATGTTGTCCTGTGATCTATCAATCATTTGGATGCATAGACATGTTGAACTTATGTTTATATGAATCTTTTGAGTTGTTGATTGTGAATGTTGGCTATGAATATGAACGTGTCTTGTGAACCTGAGTTTGATACGAATGTTTACCTGTTCTGTTGTACTTGTGTGTGAACTTGTTATTATGTCTACTATGGGATTTGTGACGTGTGGGTGTCAACGACACACCTTCTTCCCGAGGAGAATTGCACCTGCTTTGTTAGGGTAGCGACGGCGCATCAGCTCTTCTTAATATTTTTGCTCTGTCTTCCCCCTCCCCCGCTCAACCCCTGCAGTAATGTTTTCGGCCTGAAAACAAGCATAATGGGTTGCGTTGTTTTTGGTGATTGATGAAAAATGAGTGCTGGTTTCTGTAGGTTGGCCCTCCTAGCAAATGGGCTCCTGGTCCACCACGGACTGGGAGGCTAAAAATACAAGTTGTATGGTGCAGAGGCAAGTAAAAAACACCATCGAGAGCCATCCACTGAAGAAAAACAATCGCGTCTGATGTGCTTCTTCAGTTGGGCCGCGGCCCCCCTCTTTAATCCGGTTCACTTGGGGATCTAGCTGGTACTATCATTTTTTTCCAAAGGGCGAACAAGTATCTGCTAGGCCTAGGTATGGGTAGCCCACGACATACGGAGACAGTGGTTTCAACTTATTTTTTGACATCCATACCGGCCTATGGGCCTCCCAGCGTAGGTTTTACTTTTTCTTAAAGATCGGCAGCCCAATGTATTTTCTTAATAAAACGGAGATCTCTGTTCTATTTATCTATATATAAGAAAAATAATGTTGTGTCCAATTTATGTTTTCCCTTCTAATCACATTATATATATTTATATTATTACTATTATTTCATATTTTATAGAGACATATATATATATTATAAAAACATCCCACGTGTTATTAACTTATAAAAGTTAATGTTAACAGAAGTTGGCAAGGAAAATCTTGGTTGTTTTTTACTCACATGTAGGAAAATCCTGGTGATTGCATACAAAAGCTTGCGAAGATTTCAAGGACCAATGTAATAATAACGCGCTCATTTTTATTTTGAGCAATAACTCGCTAATTTGTTAATTTTATATATAAAGAATGTGTCGCAACGGTTTATTTTTTGATATTAATTGCTCCTTCTAACCTAACATTATATATAGAACGAGTCCTGCTAATTCGTGTATTTCAAGAAAGTGAAAATGGGCCGTGATTTCTTAGAAAATATTGAATGGGCCGCATTGACCCGAAATTATTTGTTCACCAGCCCAGCAAATGGCTGTACATTCTAGAAAACATGGGTTAAATATATACCACATTTTTGCAGGCTGACATGTGGGACAATAGGTCGAAGCAACGCAGATCATTGTCAACTTGATCAACAAATGATTATGACAACCACAGCCATTGGATTTATATCCAACGGCCGGCATGCACCTTCAATATCTCGTCTTCTTCCTCCAAAGGTCGCTGGACCGCTGGTCCGGCCTCCGTGACTAGCGGCTGCTTAGAACGCATCGCTGCGAAGCGCTACCCCATTGCTGGCCAGGCTAACCCTCCACCCCTCCACACCTCCTGTTATTCTCCACCGACTATAGCTCCATGCCGCACCAGAACCAGTTATAACCCTTGTACTCATCTCAATCTGTGACTCCACTGCCGCGTCTTCGCATCTCCAGGTCGATCCCGTCCGGGTCCTCGCCATAGTTCGCCGCCTTGCTACACTCGGCGCGGCGTGGTAAGCAAGCGAGAGTCATCGGAAGAGGAATGGAGAGCCTGACAGCTGGGACCCACGCAAGGAAAGTTCCTCCTTATTAAGTTGAAAAAATGTTTCCTCCCCCTGACAGCTGGGACCCACCAGCTGTATCTTCGCACGGAAGGAAGTACCTCCTTGTTATGCGAAAAAACATATTCCTCCCGTTGACAGCTGGGACCCATCAGATTTTGTGGCTGACTTGTGGGCCTACTAAGGGAACGCGTACGTAGGGCTTTGTCAACTTAATCTACAAATGATTCTAGCAGCCGGACCGTTGGGTGTTAATCCAATAGTCGTGCTCCTTCTTCAACCTCTATTCTTGCTCCTGGTTCCCGTGGGCGGCAGTGCTGCCGCGCACCCGAACCAGTCAAGTTTCCCACTCCTCTGCATCTGCGACTCCAATGCTGCGTCTTCCCCTTTTCCAGGTCGTTCCAGTCTGGGGCCTCACCGTCGTCCACCGGCCTTGGTGCGCTCGACACAGTGTGGCAATGTGGTCAATAAACGAGAGTCATCGGAAGATGATCAGACGTGAGAGGTCGATGGGGGACGCACGACACTCATGGATGCATGAATGCAACTGCATCCTATTTACTCTAAAAAACAATGTTTTCTCCCCCTGACTGCTGGGACCCACCAGGTACATCTTCGCACGCAAGGAAGTGCATCCTTATTACGCCAAAAAGAATGAATACTACCGCTGACAGCTCGGACCCACCAGCTACATCTCCGCACGCAAGGAAGTGCCTCCTTATTACGCACAAAAAAATGAATACTCCCCCTGCTAGCTGGGACCCACCATAGTGGGAGGCTGACTTGTGGGCCTGCTAAGTTGATGTGGATGGAGGGTGTTGTCAACTTAGTAAATATGAACGATTCTAAATGCAGTGACCGTACGATGTCCATCCAACGATCGTAGTGTTTCTTCAACCTCTGTTCTTCTTGCTCCAACCGCCCAAACAAGCGTCAGCCGTGCCGCATGCTCTTGCCTCCCGTGTCCGGCTGTGCTGCCACCGCTGGCCATGCCATCCCTCTATACTCACCCACACCTCCTGTTATTCTCCAGCGACGGCGGCCTCACACCGCAACCGAAGCAGTCAACCCACGTACTCCCCTCCGCGTTGGCATCCACTGAAGCGTCTTCCCCGGCTCCACATCGTCCCCTTCCTAGGTCTCGCCGTTGTCCACCGCCCTGGTGCTCTCAGCACGGCGTGGTTAATGTGGTTGACGAATGACTTCTGTCGGAAGAGTACTGTACGTGGAGAGGCTAACAGCTGGTTCCACAGCCGCAGCAAGGAAGTGCCTCCTTATTACGCGCAAAATAATCATTCCTCGACCTGACAGCAGGGACCCACCAAACGGGCCACCGTATTTCGTGAAAAAAACATTTCCCCCAGACTGCTGGGACCCACCAGCTACATCTTCACATGCATGGAACCCCTGACAGTCGGGACCCACTTGGTCAAAGCGTACATAGCGTTGTCATTCTGGTGGCGAACATGTACGTACATACTGGTCGATCGGTCTGTCTGCAGGCTGTAGCGATGAACAATGGCCGAGTAAGGAAGGGTACGTGTCGTAGTAGAGGCGCGCATGTAGCATGTACACGTACGTACAACGGCCAGTGTGCAAGAAAGAAAATATGGCCATGTACATACATACGGACGGGGTCTGGAATGCCTACTCGCGCATACGTACGACCAGGGCTTGTGTCCATGGCTAGATCGGAACGGAGAAGCTGCGCCATTGTCGTGTTCATGGGGAGGCAACCGGCTGGGTCGGAACAGAATGCGTTGTCGTGTTCATCGGGAACCAACCGGCTTGGACGGAACAGCTGATGGAAACGAGGCCTGGCGTACCGTAGAACGGAGGAAACGGACCTCCTACGGTCGAAACAGGGTCATGTTCATCGGGAGGGGTCTGGCGTACCGCAAAACGGAGGAAATGGACCTCCTACGGTCGAAACAGGGTCTTGTTGATCGGGAGGGGTGTGGCGTACCGCAAAACGGAGTAAACGGACAAGTGTTGGAGCGCTACGGTCGAAACGGGGGTCCTGTTCATCAGGAGGGGTCTGGCGTACCGCAAAACGGGACTCCACGGGATACTGTTCATCTCCACCGTCGACTGCCTCCACCGGCTACTGTTCATCTACCGTCGATTGCCTCCACGGGCTCCTGTTCATCCACCGTCGACCTCCTCCAGCCTCCAGCCGCGACTGTTCATCCACGGGCTCCTGTTCATCTAGCCTCCACCGCTACTCCACCGGCTACTGTTCATCCAGCCCTCCATCGGCTACTGTTCAACCAGCCCTCCACCGGCTACTGTTCAACCAGCCCTCCATGGGTCGTGTTCATCTAGCCCTCCATGGGGTCCTATTCATTCACCGGCTCGATTGATCGATGTACTGTTCATCCAGCACAACAGCCTCTACTACCACGGGGTCCTGTTCATCCAACCCCCCATCAGGAACTGTTCATCCAAACCCCCTCAACAACGCTCACTGTTCATCCAGGGAAGGAGGCAGCCGTGTTCAATCGAGTTCAGTTAGCAGCAGTAGCGAAGGAACCACTCGGGTTCAGTTAACACCAAAGGATCGATCGATCGCTCGGGTTCAGTAACGCGTAGCCTGCAGTGCAATCACTCGGGTTCAGTTAGAGCCCAACGCCTCGCCAGTTCGATTAGAGCCCAACGCCGCACACACGCCAAGCGTGCGTCACGAGAAACGCGCATCGCTCGCCCCCGACCACCCATCGTAACCGGGAACTTCCCCGATATTTTCCTCGCCCTTACTTCTACCATGGTTTTTTCCGTCATGGACGGCCGAATGAATGTCATGCAACTGCGTCTCCGGCCCGCCCAGGATGAAAAGCCCATTTTCTGTCATGATGTTTTGTCATAGAATTAGGAGCCCACCACATCTATGATGATACCGGGTTTTGTCACAATTATCGTCATAGAAGTGTCATAAGTATGACAGAAAAAGTTTTTGTTCGGCCCAAAATGTCACGGATGTGCCTTATATTTTGTAGTGATTCCAATCATAGCAATGCATAGTATTAATATGATGCCATAAAAGTTTCCCTTTTTGAGAGGAGCGGTGTCACACATAATAAGCATGCTCATCTAATGATTTTCCCTCAACTAAGCAAGTTGGGGCTTCAGCACGAGCACATAGGGAGCGAAGATGATCCAAGTAGAAAGCTTCAGAAGTATGACAAATTTTGGGTGGTTCTTCAACCATTGGATTTATAGTCACAACTAATGTTTTTGGTATTTTACGTTTCCTACCGATAACTAAAGATAGAAAACAAGAGTACAAAATAAAATATACTTAGTGATAAAGCAAACGAGCACACACAAAACATATTCACCCCACGCTATTGCTCCCCGGCAACGGCGCTAGAAAAAGGTCTTGATAACCCGCAAGTATAGGGGGTCGTTTGTAGCCTTTTTTGATAAATAAGAGTGTCGAACCCAACAAGGAGCTAAAGGTAGAACAAATATTCTCTCAAGTTCTATCAACACCGATACAACTCTACGCACACTTAACGTTCACTTTACCCAGAACAAGAATAAAACTAGAAGTACTTTGTGAGAATAAAACTACGAATAAATTGCAAGATAATAAATTTAGTAGTTTAGCAAAAAGCTTTTTGTAACACGAGAAAGATTTGTCCCTAGGCAATCGATAAATAGACTGGTAATCATTATTGCAATATTATATGAGGGAGAGGCATGAGCTAACATACTTTCCATACTTGGATCATATGCACTTATGATTTGAACTCTAGCAAGTACCCGCAACTACCAATGATCATTAAGGTAAAACCCAACCATACCATTAAGTATCAAGTGCTCTCATACACAACAACCCCCTTACTCAGGTGTAAGCTTATGTCACTCTAGACACCCACCATATGCGAATCATGAACCAATCATGCTTGCGCGACACGGAGGGAACCATAGGATAGCACCAAAATAAAATATACAATATACAACTCAAATCAATCATGATCATCAATCAACCCATAGGAAAAAACACATCAACTCAAACATCATAGGATAAACACATATCAGGGGATAATAATATATAGTGTTGAGCAGCATGTTTAAGTAGATAATTAGAGTGGGGATAGTGAGGTTACACCACTGCATAGAGGGGGAGAGAGTTGTTGTTGACGGCGGCGAAGTTGTTGGTGTAGATCGCCGTCACGATGATTTCCCCGGCAGTGCTCCAGCGCCACCGGGAGAGAGGGGTTGACAGCCCCCTCCTCCTTCTTATTCCTTGTCCTCCCCCCTAGATGGGAGGAGAGTTCCCCCTCTGGTCCATGGCCTCCATGGCGGCAGAGGGGCAGGAGCCCTCCGAGATTGAATCTCTCTCTGTTCTCTTCTGTTTCATGCTCCTGTTTTTCAGCCATCCATCGTTTCTTAAATTCTTGGAGATCCTTAACTTCGACTGGACTAAAGTCTTGAGGAGAAAGAAGGGAAGCTACCGCCTTACAAGGTGTCCACTACCCATAAGGGCGCGCCTGGACCCCCTGGCATGCCCTGATACCTAGTGGTCCCCTGAAGCATCGTCCTGCATTGATTCTACTTCCAAACATTCACATATATTCCAAAAAATTGTCTATGAAGTTTTATCGTGTTTGGACTTTGTTTGATATGGATATTTTGCGTAACAAAAAACATGCAGCAACCAGGAACTTGCACTGGGCATTGATCAATATGTTAGTCCACTAAATCATATAAATGATCGCCAAAAGTATATGAAAGTTGTATAATATTGTCATGGAATAATAAAAAATTATAGATATGACAGAGGCGTACCAGAGATATGAAAATAAATGATAAAAGATAGACCCCGGGGCCATAGTTTTCACTAGAGGCTTCTCTCTTGAAAGAAATCATATGGTGGGTAAACAAATTACTATTGAGCAATTGACAGAAAAGCGCATAGTTATGACGATATCCAAGGAAATGATCATGTATATAGGCATCACATCCGAGACAAGTAAACCGACTCCTGCCTGCATGTACTAGTATTACTCCACACATCGACCGCTGTCTAGCATGCATCTAGTGTAGTAAGTTAACAAGAATGGAGTGACGCTCTATGCAAGATGACATGATGTAGAGAGATAGATCCAATCAATATGAACAAACCCCATCTTTTTATCCTTAATGGCAACAATATAAATACGTGTCATGTCCCCTTCTGTCACTGGGATTGAGCACCGCAAGATTGAGCCCGTTACAAAGAACCTCTCCCATTGCAAGAAAAATCAATATAGTTGGCCAAACTAAATCAATAGATCGGAGAGAAATACAAAGCTATATAAATCAGACTAAAATAATATTCATAGATAATCTGGTAACGAACCCACAGTTCATCATATTTCAACAAACACACTGCAAAAGAAGATTACATCAATTAGATCTCCAAGAACATCGAGGAGAACATTCGCTACTGCAGGATGCTCCTAACACGACACTACAATCAGAGACCCTTCGACGAAACTGTGTGCGATGCATTAATCGCAAATGGTGGTGTAATAAAACTATCAAAAATGAGACGAACTGTTTGCTATTGCACAGTCATCAAACACGATTAGGATCAGAGATGCATGTGTGATGCGTGGCATACGGTTAATCCATATGAACTATTTGCGATGATCCAGAACAACAGAAATGGTCATTCAGATGAGGGCGTGTGTGATAATACGGCATACAATTCAGTAGGTTGAACTGTGTGTGATTAGGAAACACAATAGAAATGGTCAGCCAGATCAAGGTGTGTGTGATGGAGGGCATAGAGTTCACTCAGATGAACTGTTTGCTATGAGCCAAGACAACAGAAACGGTTCAACTGAACAAGATGTGTGTGATACGTGGCAAACAGGTCCGTAATCAGAAATGTGTGCGAACACCAATAATAACACAGACGATTGCTGCTAATAAGCCGTGTGATTTCCTCCATCTACAGAAGAACAACATATATATAACTCATATAAACATCCAATTACATAAGTGACTATACAGATCATTCGTACACACCTCAATAAACAATTGCATGCATTCTAAACTAGGAGAAACGTTCATCTAGTTATCTACTCCTTTTGACGCTCCCACCACTGCTATGTGGCTCGATCCCTGGTCTGGGGCAAGACGAAGACACTTCCTCATGTCAACGATCTGCATGTACATCTCGTAGCTTGTGTACGCGTCCTTGGCCGCGTACTTGACGTGCTCTTCGTCTAGTCTCTCATGCCGTGCATCGTGCCAGCGTTCTTGTCCTTCTTGCTCTCATACTTCATATTCATGTAGTAGGCGTCGATGATGGCCGAGGCGAGGTCAACCAGGGAGTTTTGTTTGTTGTTGGTGCTGCCCCAGACCTTGTAGTGGTCAAAATGTTCACCAGATTCTGGCAGGTCAACCCCGAAACCTTGAGCGCTTTTAGATCGTTGGTGGTGTCCACCGTAGCGAAACTGTAGTCGGAGCTATTGATAAACCTAGAGAAACGCTCACAAGGCCTTGTGGCCAGCTGGTAGTGCTAGACGAGAAAGTCGTGTCGCACGCACAACTGGGCGACGGCAACCCTTTGATCTTGCCCGGCACGACCCCTGGTGAACTCGAGGTCGAAGCCGACCACTAGGTACTTGTCCTCAGCAAGCAGCTACTTCATAGTTTGGATGGAGCTCTCCATCGAGATCGGCTCGTTCGTGTACACCACCGAGAGGTCCTTCCCCCTCACGCGGGTGTCCACTACGTGATGCGTGGTGAACTAGCCCCAGTTATTGTCGTCGGCCGCTGGGAACGCCATTGGAGCCAGGGGAGCGCCATTGGAATCGCTGGATGTCCTCTTTGTATGTGTCGTCATGGGGTATGCTTATTGGGTCATGTGGCATGAGAGATTAAGGTAAATGACCGCGGGAATAAATGGGGGCCGGGCGGCCTGGATTCTCGGCGCGTCTGCATGGTAGTTTTTGCAGCGGGTAACTGCATCATGGCACAGCGCCCAGCGCAATCGCATGCATAATAGCAGCACAAACACACGTGATTGTGCGCCAGCGCCAAACACTGGCAGCGCGCGTGGAAGGATGAGGGTAGAGCGCGCGGAGGGACGCGCGAGTAGAGCACGCGTGGCGGGACGCGAGCAGAGCGCGCCGTGGCAAGTATAGGGGATCATTTGTAGCCTTTTTCAATAAATCAGAGTGTCGAACCCAACGAGGAGCTAAAGGTGGAACAAATATTCCCTCAAGTTCTATTGACCATCGATACAACTCTACGCACGCTTAACGTTTGCTTTACCTAGAACAAGAATAAAACTAGAAGTACTTTTTAGGTGTGGATAGTTTTGCAAGATAATAAAGAACGTGAAAATAAAAGTTAGGTGTTGTTTAAATAAAGAAACAATTAAGTTTAGTAAAACGAGAGTGGATCAGTGGTAGTAGGATGTGTGGAATGGTCCCTTAGCAATTGACTATGTTGCTAGACAGATTGCAAGTTTTTATGTGGGAGAGGCCACTGCTAGCATGTCGTCCCTTACTTGGAATTCTATGCACTTATGATTGCAACTATTAGAAAGCATCTTCAACTACTAACGTTCATTAAGGTAAAAACCAACCATTGCATTAAGATATATATTTGTCCCCCTTCAGTCATGTATGTATCAATTTCTATGTTTAGGCTGAAGCTGCTGTCACCCTTGCCCTCCAATGCATAGTCCTCTCAACGTACAACTAACCCTATGGTGTGATCCACAGGCACGCTCATATGATGCGCACCAAAGGACAACAACATAACCACAAGCAAATTAAACCAACCATAGCAATTCACCAATTACAGATAGGACAACAAAAATCTTCTCAGACATCATAGGATGGCAACATATCATTGGATAATAGTATGAAGCATAAAGCACCATGTTCAACTAGAGGTATAGTGGGTTGTGGGAGAGTGGACCACTGAATATAGATGGGGGAAGCTGATGGAGTTGTTGGTGAAGATGACGGAGTTGTTGGAGTAGATCACCGTCACACGATGATTGCCTCGGCGGTGTTCCGACGCCACCGAGAGAGAGGGGGAGAGAGCCCCCCCACCTTCTTCTTCGTCCTTGGCCTCCCCCTAGATGGGAGGAGGGTTGCCCTTCTGGTACATGGTTTCCATTGCGGTGGAGGGGCGGGAGCCCCTCTGAGATTGGATCTCCCTCTCTGTTCTCTTCTGTTTCGAGCTCCAGTTTTCTGGCCCTTCACTGTTTCTTAAATTCCCGGAGATCCGTAACTCTGATTGCGCTGAAATTTTTACACGATTTTTTCAATAAATTATCTTTACTGCGCCCGAAGAAGGGCCCCAACCGACTTACAGGAAGGGCACAAGACACCTGGGCGCGCCAGGGGGTGCCCGGCGCGCCCTGATGGGTTGTGGAGGTTGTGGGCCTCCATTTGCATTGATTCCACCTACCAAAAATCACAAATATTCCAAAATAATTCTCCATAAATTTTTGTCGCGTTTCGACTTTGTTTGATATGGATATTCTGCGAAACAAAAAACATGCAACAAACAGGAACTGACACTGGGCACTGGATCAATAGGTTAATCCAATAAATCATATAAAATGTTGCCAAAAGTATGTGAAAGTTTTATAATATTGGCATGAGACAATAAAAAATAATAGATACGACGGGAACGTATTAGCCTCAATCGTGAGCAACCACGCGCATAGAGCAGTTGAACACACAGGGAATGGTCATCTACAAGCTGGCCGACAATTGCGATGCTGCCTAGAGAGCGGCCGTGTGCTACTACCTCCTTCTTGGTCTATTTGTCCAATTTATATTATGTGCCATATTTTGACCTTAATTTTAACTAATAAAATGTTAATGCATGTTATAAAAATTATATAATTGGAAACTATGTTCAAATATGAATCCAACGATATAATCTTTGGTGACATGCATTCATATTTTATTAGTTATATATCTAGTCAAAATTTGGCACAAAAATACAAAGACGACTTATAAACCTGGATGGGTGTAGTAGGTAAATTAAATCGCAAACATTTTTTTATTAACCGTATGTGTATGTGTCCTTTCATCCTCTTCTAGCATGTCTTATCACCCCGCTGCCGCAGACGGCTTCGAGCACAAGCTTGAGCTGTGTGTGAGGGCATTCTTTTGGCCAAACGGTGGCTCGAAGTGGCGCCAATGAATAATCGGTGAGCCCGTTCCCATGCAATTATGCAGGTTCCCGCGCAGGCTTCCCGCCCAACTCGGTGAAATCCCCCAAAATCTCAACGCTTACCGGCCTGCTATATAAATACTCATGGTTGGCGAGTTCTATGTCGCATTTTCCCCTCCCTCCCTGTAGGTTATCTCGTTTACTTGTCCCACAATCGCTAATGGCACCAGTCCGTCGTCGTTGCTCAGCCACTCCGCTGTCATCAGAGGAAAGCTCTAGCTGGGAGGCTACACCGCGGCGGCATGCAGTTCTTGACGTAGTTTAGTGTGTGTGGTGTCCCTGTTGGGTGTGCGCAGAACACCCACCACACGCTCGGCCGCCACTGCCGTCGGCAGCTGTTGCTGGCCGCCATTGCCACCACCCCACCGTCTGCCGCCGTGGCCGCCACACCACCGTCGAAAGCCAGGGCCATCGCCCGCTCCACCGCCGCAGCCCGAAGGTAGGAAGTGGTTGTCGTGGCCGCCACCCCACTGTCGGCCACCATGCCCCTCACCCTCTCCGCCACCGCGGCCCAAAGGCGGGAGGTGGTGGTCCCGACCGCTACCCCATCGTTGGCCACCACGGCCGCCAGCACACCTTCGACTGCCGGGGTCATCACCCGCTTCGCCATCGCCGCCCGAAGCTGGGAGGTGGAGGTGGAGGCACGCACATGCGCCAGGGACCTTGCGCGCTACATCAAATTCCTGCGGGAGGAAGGAGGAGCACATCGTCGAGCATGCAAAGATCCTTACCGCCGCAGAGGAGAGGCTACTGGAAGTAGTACAAAGACCCTCCGTAGTAGTACTAGTATTTAGGGGCTATTCTGATCAGTTCATCTGACTATAGATGTCGTTGAACTGTACAGCGTACTTAAAACTAGCTAATATATATAGTTGAACTAGTTATTTCAGTATATGGTTGGCAACAATTGGGGAAATGTTTGGTCAGTTCAGCTGTCGAATTGAACTGTTTGTATAAAGAACGACTCCTTAATCTATGAATGAAATATGTGCTTAATTACTGAATTTTAGTTGCAAATATTAGATAGTGCTAGTGATTTTTAGCTGCAAATTTTGACAAATGGCAGCATTACAAGGTTGACAAAGGGCAATGTTACTAGATCAAAAAATGTCAATCTTTCCAGTTTGACAAATGGTAATATACCAATATGACAGATGCAAATCTTACCAAATTGTATGTACGTGGTTGCACACTGGTCATCCGAAAAAACTGTTTGCGTTGAAGGGGTGTACAAATCCTGCGTGCAAGATTTTCTCTTGGCTTAGGGGCGAAGGAACCATAGCTCTCGCTTTGCATACAGTATACAATCTGAACTATTTGCGATGAAGGGATGCACAAATCCTACGCGGCAATTTTTTCCCATGGCTTACTGGGGAAGACCGTAGCTCTCGCTTTGCATACGGGTGTTCTATCTAAAACCTTTGCGATGAAGAGCTCCACAAATCCTGCTCGGCACATCCTCCCTTGGCTTACTGGGGAAGTTGTCGATTTGCATACGGGTGTTCTATCTTAAACATTTGAGATGAATGTTTTAAATTTAAAAACCATTGATGTTTTTTATAAATCTTTTGATAAGCCTGTACATTCAGAGAGAAGATCGCAAGTTTGCTCAAACCATATCTTTCATTTAGTCACACAACGACTTTATATTCATACAATCGAGATACAGTATTAAACCCCAAAAAACTAATTCGACGGTAGCGGAGGCGGTATGCCACGCCAGCGTTGTCGTTGTCATCCTCCAGAATGCCGTTGTTGAAGTCTTCAAGGCAGCACAAAATGTTCTTCACTTGGAAATCAAACATCATGTCGTGTCGCGATCGACAGGCGGGGCGTGGGAGGACGGCAACTCACGGTGCTACGAGGTAGCGGTCGACGGCAGCGTCCCATGACGTTAAGGGGGCGCGTGCACGGGCACGGGCGCGGTGGGTGCATGTGCACTGGTGCTTGCATGTACACGAGCTCGTGTGGGTTCCGGCAACCTCACTGACGCATGCGGCTTCCAGCTCTGCGATAGCGCTCGGTGACCAGCCCGTCAATGTTATGGGGATGGTCGCTGGTGCATGCGTGGGGATGGGAGCTGGGACGGGCGCGGGGGCAGCTACCGCCACAGCCAGCTGGTTAAGGGACATGTCCATGAGGCCCCCATTCCTCCTTATTTTCTATCTCGTCCGGCTTGGAGTCAACTTCACCAAACTGGAAAACTAGTGGAAAATGATCTTTCTGCGCCATGGCATTGGTGGAGATCTGTAGGAGGGGAATGGGAGTCGAACAGTAAGGCCACCTGTATTAAACAGTGGCTCGGGGCGCCATTAATGGAGAGGATGTGAGCATGGCGGGCGGCCATGGGAGTCAAAGGGCTCTCTTCCCAATGAGCCTGCGCAACGTACAACTCGCATGCTTCTCGGTGAGGCTACCCATTGGAGGACGACTTGCACGCCACCCGGCCAACCAGCGTAGCGGACTGCACTCACATGCCTCCCGTCTACTCAAGCAGATGTCCGCACGACACCTCCTAGCCATTAAAAGTGAGACGCGTGGCATCACGTGACTGGTTAACAGAATGCCCGCGATTTAAATTATACAAACGTTTGAGATGATAAGGTGACAGCTATTTGTTTCAAAATGCGTTGTTGCTTGTTGATTCGACTGCACCTTCTCTCAAATAGGACACAAAAAATATCACAGCATGTCGGGTGCAATTCCATAATAGCATGCAAAGTTTCATGAAATTCAGACAAGTTTTTGATTTACAAGAATTTAAAAACGAAGTATCTGAACGTTTTGCCAGCAAGCAACGGTGCCCTGGTGTTTGAAATTCATTCCCATTTCTATCATGGGACCTAAGCATGCACCCAAGGACACACATTTTATTTTTGAACCGATTTTTCTGCCTTGGACCATGTGCATGTAGTTCAAATTTAAATTATGCCATAAAATGCATACAAAACATAGTTAATGTATAAAAATTTCCAAGCGAACCCAAAAAATTCCAAAATTTTACATGACACTCTTGTTGATCTATGTTGCCACTAGGACAAAATTTGTAAGCAAGAGGAGGCAACGAATATTATTTCATCCACGAAGGAGGCACATTCCTTACCAGAACCACGAGGCTTGTTGTGAGAAGCTCTCATTTCCCAGAAGGTTATACCCAAACCTGCCCCAAATGGGCAATGGTTTTACCACAGCATGTTGATGTAGTTCCATGATAGCATGCCAATTTCATGAGTTTCAGATGAATTTTGGATTTACTAGAATTTTAAAACCATGTACCTTAATGTTTGCGGGCAAGCGACGGTGCCCAGGTGTTTGAAATTCATTCCCATTTCTTGCATGGGACCTAAGCATACAATCAAGGACACACACATATGATTTTTCAACCCATTTATATGCACTAGAGCATGTGGATGAAGTTCAAATGTGAATTATGCACATAAAATGCCTAGAAAACTCAGTTAATGTATAACGAATCCCGAAAAACTAAAATTTTAACACAACACTCCTCTTGTACCATGTTAACACTAGAAAAAAATAAAAGCAAGAAGAGGCAATGAATATCGTTTCATCCACAAAGGAGACATTTTCCTTACCGGAACCATTAGGCTTGTTGTGGGAAGCTCTGGTTTGTGAGAAGCTTATACCCAAACCTGCCGTAAATGGGATAATTTTTTCACCACGGCATGTTGGTGCCATTCCATGATAGCATGCCAAGTTTCATTAATTTCAGACGGGTTTGGGCTTTACTAGAATTTTTAAACCATGTATTTCAACGTTTGCTGCCAAGCAACGGTGCCGAGCTGTTTGACAGTCATTCCCATTTCTTACATGGGACCTAAGCATGCATCCAAGGACACACATATGATTTTTCAACCCATTTTATGCAATAGAGCATCTGCATGTAGTTCAAAATTGAATTATGCACGTAAATGCATAGAAAACTCAGTAAATGTATAAAAATGTCCAAACGAAACCCAAAAAATTCAAAATTTAACACGACTCCCTGTTGTTCTATATTGACACTAGAAAAAAATTGAAAGCAAGAAGAGGCAACGAACATCGTTTCGTCCACAAAGGTGACCCGTTCCCTACCGGAACCATGAGGCTTGCTGTGAGAAGCTCTGGTTTGCGAGAAGCTTATACCTAAAACTGCTGGAAATGAAACAATTTTTTCACCACATCATGTTGATGCCGTTCTATGATAGTATGCCAAGTTTTAGGAATTTCAGAAGAGTTTTGAATTAACTAGAATTTTAAACCATGTACTAGACCGTCGTAGGCGCGCATTGCTGCGTCCATCTATTTTGGCACTATAATATTATGATGGATGCAACTATATGTAAATGTAGTAGTTTGATCGTGTGCTATAACTAATCACACTATATTCAAGGGTAATATTTCAATCATGTGATACAATTTTCATAGCCATGAATCGTGTTCTTTACCTGGATTTTGAAACCTGAAATTAATATGATTGTGCATACCTTCGTTATGTTTATTTTGATGCGAGCATGTTAGTTTTTGCTGGATAAGTTATTTAAGTTGATTAAAAGTTTTTGTAGGATTATGTTAGAGGGTAAGAAGGTTGGTACCAGTTTGATTTTGTGGGTTCTAAACAACGGAAGAGGGAGGAAGCAAGAGAGGCAAAGAAAAAAAGTGCACACTAAGGAATGTATGGATTATTTTTTTCAGTAATGTATGGAATACTATAATACTTCTTTTATCCAAAAAAGTGGCTCAAATTTAGTACAACTTTACACTAAATTTAATACATTGAGATGTTTATTTTGGGACGGAGGGAGTAGCTGCAGTAAAATAGTAGTAAAAATTTATTCCAGCAAAATCATAATGATGTCCCGCTTGTTAATATCTTAATTGGCAACGCAATTAGCAGAAGACAACCATATGCCTAAGTTTAGTTTATATATTGTCCACATTACAGATATAACATAGCTATGCCAACTACTACTCCTTAATGGCCTTCTGTTCCGATAGACTGATAATGGGTGTACCTCCTTCCTACATTCATCATCATTTTATTTTAAGGTAAGAAAGAGCAGCTTTCTTCCCATGGAGCACATCATACAGAATGCTAATCCTGTACGAATATGATCACATGTAATGCTCATTTGTTAGCGACTCATGTGATGGTCTGACAACTACTACCTGGATCCATTGACCACCCCACCCCCCCTATAAACATAGAAATGTCATTAATTCTTGAAGGGCACAATAGGAAGCTTTGCATTTCATGTAAAAGTGACTATCAAATAGATATAATGATAAAAAGTACAGAATGTACAAGAAAATTTATACTGTTGGACATTGCTGGCATCAAGAAAATTAGAGGTAGCATAGGCACATTTTTATGTCTTTTTCCCGACATTAAATATTATTACTTCTTTTATTTCTATGCAACAACAAAATCACACAAATTCTAATCTTCCCGATAGTGTTCAGTGCAGCTCCACAGTTCAGTTATGTAGGTGAGCGCCATACATCGATGTGCTCCTGTGGCTACTATTCGTTCTATAGAAGGAAGTATTTAGTATATCTGATCAAATGTCCAGAAGCAATGAACTTGACACCTAACCAAATTCTGCTTTACCACATCATCTATCCAGTTAAAACATAGTATATCTCTCCTCTGTTCATAATTATCATCTTCTCTCTATGTTCCTAACCCTTCCGATCCTTGACATGAACATGATACTAAACTAATGTTTGGTGTAACTGGTAGTGTTTTAGCATGATAAGCTGGACTATACGAAATAGTTATCTCGCGCATGTTTCACTGGAATATTTGGAATATGCTGATGCAACCGTACAAAATTAAATTCATTATTGTACTACTTTTCCACCCCCACCCCCCGCTTTTTATCCAACTTCTAATTCATGTTCCCTATCTTGAGCTAGATAAATTCATGATGACATCTTAATTTAGAGTACATATCCTTTGCTATAACATGAAAACCTGCTACCAATAGAGATTACCATGAAAGCACTTGATGATTGACCTAAAATGAAGGTAAATCTTAAGAAAAACAAGCAGGAAAAATACAATTGTACTTTAGTAAGAATTTCTTTGACAAAAAACTGATTGTACATGATTTTTTTCATTGATATACTACTTCTCTATCTCTCACCCATTTATTTAACTCCTATGTCCTATTTCCTATATTGGGCTAGATGACTTCATGAACACATCTTAATTTAGAGTGAGTACTATGCTCTAACACGGAAATCTTAGAAGAATAGAGATTCCACTAAAGCCAATTGATGATTGAGCTCAACTGAAGCTAAGTATTATTTTAAAACCAAGAATCAACAACACAATTAACCAATAATTTCTTTCACCCAGAAAAAATATGTTATTTGTACCCTCATGTCGAAGGTTTATCTGATTGATGGAGATTTGTGGATGTCGTAATCTGATCGGGGGACGAATTATGGTCTCCTAAACTTTCTGCAATTTCTCTTCACATGAGTGACACGGCGTACACCACCATTAATCGACACTGGTGAGTGGCGCACTCCCACATTATCCGCCATGAATGCCTCTAGGAACTGAAGAATTATTGCCTTCTTGAAAGTTCAAACCACATAGCATCAGATTCACGGGACAGCCGAACAGTCGAGCATATTTCGCCTCACCCCGCATGATTACATATGGTGAATTTGCATATATCATACATTTCTAGAAAGCTAGGTACATGAGATTAATACACCACTAAGCGTGTGAATAAATTTCAAAGAGAACTGAGCATAGTCATGTTTGAAGCATGGATGCCTTAACATGGCAAGAGATTACAAGGAATTAGTGATTACTCTAAGTTAATGTCTGCACTTTGTCAAAGAATACTGCACCAAACCAACAAGTGATGCGATTACTAATCTGGGCAACTGCCAAATGCGGGGACTCAACATAATACTCTCAGGCAACAAATCATTGAAGTTCAAAATAGTGCCTCATCTTCCAAATGGTTAGTCCCTAAAACTTCTGATCTAGCAGAACCAGCCAATCTAGCAAAACCGATATAAAAAATCTGTCAAGATAGAGAACATGCATTAATTTTGTAGTACAGAGAACAGTATCAAAAAGGGAAATCTATCATCATTAGATGAATAATTAGGGGGAAAGGGGAGGTATGAACAAGGGATGACAGGAAGACAGGAAAGATAATTTAGCGACTTTTGTTTCTCCTTGGCTGCAAGAGAAGGTTCTGCCAAAGTGAGGGGAGTGAGGAAGGAGTAGCAGGAAGATGGAAATAATATAGACCCCCGTGGATGGGAGGAAGAGGTGAATCGACATTGGTAACTAACCTTCAGTTATCAGCCAACGAAGAGTGCGCGCATCAATTGACATTTAATGGACTCTGGTTTACTTCCTCAATCAATCGACGACAATTCAACTCCAAACAACAACCGATGGTTCGATGTTCCGCCACTTCTCCATTGAGTTCCTGGCGAGGTGACCCGACGAACGGTTAGCTGCACCTGTCGCGCGGCTCGGCAAGGCGACCCGGCCGGTCGCGTCACTCGGTTTAGAGGGATGGTCTCCATGCGAGCCACCGACGCCCAGTGTCGGCCGCCATGCGAAAGTCGCCCATGGAGGCCACAACACGAAGGGTTTGCTGAACGAAACGACAATTTTTATTTTATATAAGGAAATCTACGTAGGAAACTACTAAAGGCCCATTGGATCGAATTTGACCAGATATGCCAAAAAAAGCGGCCGGAGTAGCAGCCCAGGACAGTTCGCGCTTGTTAACAGCGAACCAAGCCTGATTAGTGCGATTCACAACAAATCTGATGGTTGGGAATGGACAAGCCGATGATTCGACGGCTGAAACGCTAATGGCTTGAGAGGACATGAAAAGTGCTCTCAATTGCGGCCAAGCAACGATGCCGAGGTGTTTGATATTCATTTCCATTGCATGCATGGGACCTAAGCATGCAACCAAGGACACACATATGATTTTTCAACCCATTTTTATGCACCGGAGTATGTGCATGTAGTTCCCATTTGAATTATGCACATAAATGCATAGAACACTCAGTAAATGTATAAAAATATCCAAACAAACCCCCGGAAAATTCCAAATTTTAACATGACTCACCTGTTGTTCTATGTTGACACCGAAAAAAATTTGAAAGCAAGAAGAGGCAACAAACATCGTTTCATCCACAAAGTGACACGTTCCCTACCAGAACCATGAGCCTTGTTGTGAGAGGCTCTGGTTTGTGAGAAGCTTACAACCAAACCTGCCCCAAATGGGACCATTTTGTCACCACATCATGTTGATGCGGTTCCATGATAGCATGCCAAGTTTCAAGAATTTCAGATGATTTTTGGATTTACTAGAATTTTTAAAGCATGTATCTCAATGTTTGCGGCTAAGCAACGGTGCCGACGTGTTTGACATTCATTTCGATTTCCTGCAAGGGACCTAAGCATGGAACCAAGAACACACATATGAATTTTCAACCCATTTCTATGCACCGGAGCATGTGCATGTAGTTCAAATTGGAATTATGCAAATAAATGCATAGAAAACTCAATAAATGTATAAAAATGTCCAAACAAACCTAGAAAAATTCCAAAATTTAAGACGACTCTCCTGTTGTTCTATTGACACCAGAAAAAATTGAAAGCAAGAAGAGGCAATGAACATTGTTTCGTCCACAAAGGTGACATGTTCCCTACCGGAACCATGAGGCTTGTTGTGAGAAGCTTATACCCAAACTTTCCCCAAATGGGACAATTTTTTCACCACACCATGTTGATGCTGTTCCATGGTAGCATGCCAAGTTTCATGAAATTCAAATGATTTTTGGATGCACTAGAATTTTAAACCATGTATCTCAATGTTTGGGGCCAAGCGACGGTGCCGAGGTGTTTGACATTCATTCTCATTTCTTGCATGGGACCTAAGCATGCAAGCAAGGACACACATATGATTTTTCAACCCATTTTTATGCACTGGAGCATGTGAACGTAGTTCAAATTTGAATTGTGCACATAAATGCATAGAAACCTCAGTAAATGTATAAAAATGTCCAAACGAACCTAAAAAATTTCCAAATTTTAACACGCCTCTCCTGTTGTCCTATGTTGACTCTAGAAAAAAATTGAAAGCAAGAAGAGGCAACGGACATTGTTTCATGCATAAAGGTGACACGTTCCCTACTGGAACCACGAGGCTTGTTGTGTGAGGCTCTGGTTTGTAAGAAGCTTTGTCAGGACCCCGACCCTAAGTCACACTGATCTAGCAGGTAACACATCATATCACTTTGCAGCCTCATGCATGGTATTCCAACGGCTGCAGCCTTACCTTGGTCGGGGCCATTTGCGCCTTTTAGCTCATGTATATGATTGTGTCACTAGCATCCATATGACAGATAACCCGGGCCGACATGAATAGTCGTAAACCCAAGGTGGCACAAACTCACAGGGACAGGCATACGTAACGCAGCAATGAACCTGTCGGTCATCAACGTATCAACCTAAGTCATAGCAAGCTACAAGGACTTAAAGGAACAACGCGTGACATTTCCCTGAAGGGGAAGACACAGGAATAAAGAGGATACATGCCGACCAACCTAAGTGTTCCGGAGTAGTAGAGAACTACCATGGATCAGTGGAAGCACTAGGCGACATTTCCCCATAAGGAAGGCGACCAAGAATAAACAACTAGGTGTCGGATCCCACACATACAAAGCTTTTCAATAACATACACACAATATGCTCGATATGTGTAAATACAACATGGCATCACAACAAAACTCTACGACTCAAAGTATTTATTTAACAGGCTCCGAGGATCCAGACATTACAAACATGGGTCTCATGACCCAACATTCAAGTCATACAAGCAACAAGCACATGCGGAAGCATAAACATGTCTGAGTACAGACATCTGAAAAGAAAGAAGGCTAGGAAGCTTGTCTATCTATAAGACCCTCCAAAGGAGCAATACCTCTGTCTAGGATTTCCAAGCTAATTGTCGAAGCCCACCTGGAACTACTAGTGAGACTGAAGTCTCTGCCAAAAACATAAATTAAACAAACATGATTACAAATGTACTCAGCAAGACTTACATGAGAACTAGCTACATATGCATCAGTATCAACAAGGGGTGGTGGAATTCAACTATAGCAAGCCAGCTTTGACTCAGTGGCTATCCTGTACTACGACTACTAGCATTTCCTTTGAGGTGACAAAGCGCACACGAGTCCACATATTCACCATATCAATACACCACTATGGATCCGCTCCTCTCTCCCTACGAGATTGCCATCCATAGCACTCACACATATCTTGCACATTTTAGAGTATCCACTTCCACTTGTCTATGAAAAATTAATGTAAGCATTCCAAGTGGTCCATATCAGTGGACGCGGCTATTCGAATCGATCATTTATAACCCTGCAGGGGTGTACTTCTTCACACACGCTATCACCACTTACCACCATTTACACGACATGTACTCGGCAATCTTCAAGCGGAAGCCCTGTGAGGGTGTCGGCCATGACCTAACTAACCACACGAGGCGCTAGTCCAGGTTTATCGCCTATTTTAGTTCCATCCACAAGGAAGTCCGGCCGAGGTTTCCACTATGGCCCCAAACGATGTGTGCAGGGTTCCCGTACCCACCAGACGGGTGCCTCGGTACACCGTGCCACGTGCCTGCCGCATCAAAAACACCAGAAACTAGTTGCAACTCCTGGACAGTGATCTAGGCAATTAATATAAGTCGAGAGAGCTTGGAGTGCCCGAGCCCAATTTGTGGAAGTAGCTGTCTTGGATCACAAACACGGAAATCAGTTCCTAAGGACGGCTTCAATGAGACAACCCACCATGTACTCCTACATGGCCTCTCACCGCTACCTTTACCAAACCGTGTTCACACACTTAGCTCTCAATAGTAGGACATGATGACCACATTCCAATTCATCCCCGATGAATCATACCTGACACAACTCTAAGTAATAGCAGGCAAAACAAGCAAGCATAAATGAGTAGGCACATCATGGCTCAAACAACTGCTACTCATGCTAGTCGGTTTCAACTATTTACTGTGGCAAAGACAGGTCATGCAGAGGAATGAGTTCAACTACCACAACATGTAATTTATGAATCGTTATTTGTTGGGGAACATAGTAATTCAAAATTTTCCTACGATCACGCAAGATCTATCTAGGATATGCATAGCAACGAGACGGGAAGAGTGTGTCCACGTACCCTCGTAGACTGAAAACGGAAGCGTTATGTTAACGCGGTTGCTATAGTCGAACGTGTTCACGATCCAACCGATCCAAGTACCAAACGTACGGCACCTCTGTGTTCAGCACACGTTCAGCTCGATGACGTCCCTCGAGCTCTTGATCTAGTAGAGGGTCGAGGGAGAGTTCCGTCAGCACGACAGCGTGGCGACGGTGTTGGTGATGTGATCCGTGCAGGGCTTCACCTAAGCACTATAACACTATGACCAGAGCGGTAAACTGTGGAGGGGGCACCGCACACGGCTAATAAAAATCTTGGTGTGCCTTTGGGGTTCCCCCCGCCCCCGTATATAAAGGGGGGAGGAGGAGGCCGGCGGCCTAGGAGGGGCACACCAAGGGGGGGAGTCCTACCTGGACTCCTAGTCCAAGTAGGATTCACCCTCCCCCTTGCTTCCTTCCAACGGAGGGGGAAAGGGGAAAGAGGTGGTGAGGGAGAAGGAAAGGGGGGTCACACCCACCACCACTTGTCCAAATCAGATTGGGCTTGGGGGGGTGCCACCTCCTGTGGCTGCCTCCTCCTCTCCACTATGGCCCATGAGGCCCATTAAATTTTCCGGGGGGGTTCCGGTAGCCTCCCGGTACTCCGAAAAATCCTCGATCTTCTTCGGAACCATTCTGGTGTCCGTATATAACCTTCCAATATATGAATCTTTATGTAAGCCCCGGATTCGATGCGCCAGGTGTCTTCCAGTTGTTCATCGTCATTGCCATGTCATTTGCTTGCGTGTCGCATTTTGTCGTGTCATCATGTGCATCTCTTTTTGCATACATGTTCGTCTCATGCATCCGAGCATTTCCCCGTTGTCCGTTTTGCAATCCGACACTCCTATGTCCTTCGGCGCTCCCTTTTACCTCTTTTCGTGTGCGGGTGTTAAACATTCTTAGACTGGACCAAGATTTGCACAACGGCCTTGGTACACCACCGGTAGACCGTCTGTCAAGTTTCGTGCCATTTGGACGTCGTTTGATACTCCAAAGGTTATCCGAGCAACCGCAAAGGCCTCTTTTGTGTGCAGCCCAACACCCTTCAAAAGTGGCTCAATAACCCATCCAAACCCCCTCCATCCTCTCGGCCATTCGATCATGATCGTGTGGGCGAAAACCGCTCCTCATTTGGACTCTCCTAGCTCCCTCTACCTATAAATATGCCTCTCCCTTCGAAATTCGCAATCCAAACCCTAGCTTTCGTCCACCTCGCGCCACCGAACAAATCCTCCGCCGCCGGACATGTCAGCGCCTACCCCTCGCCCAATCCCGAGCCACCACTTGGCGCACCGCCATCCGCCGCCGCCGCGACCCGCCCGGGCCCGAGGTCGGCTTGAACAGGCGCCCTCGCCTCCAGCGCACCTCTCCCTCCGCCCAGCGCCGCCGCTTTCGCCGGTCCGCCCCGCCCGCCGCCGTATGCCGCCTAAGCGCGAAGCGCCGCCCATGACCTCGCCCGTGCGGCGTGCCTCGCCCACCACCGCCAGCGCCTCGTCCGCCGCCTCCCGTCCGCCGCTTCGAAGCGCAGCTCCGGCCTTGATGCGCCGTTCGCCGCCTCCTCGTCGGACCTCCTCGCTGGCCTCCTCTCCTTCGAGCTCCGGCCGCCGCCCCTGCAAGTTCCGGTGAGATCCGTTCCGCTCCGGTGAGGCCCTAGATCTGAGATTCGGAGAGTAATTTTTCGCTTAAGTACCTAAATATTTGCATTCTGGTGCATACTTTGACCTGTCATAATTTAATGGGTGTTGCTCCGTTTGCTGCGTGTAATATGTCAAAATGTTCTTAATGAGATGCTCTTTACTTTGCACCATTGTGTCATGTTAATCTGAGTCCATCTTGATGCCCTAAACATCGTTGCAAGAGTGCTATATAATGTTGTCTGCTGTAGTTTATCAGAACTTGCTCATTTTTCATTTTTACATCTTTTTGTGTGATTTTCTTTTGAGCATGAAGTCTACATGTCTTATGAGCTATAACATGCCATATTTTTTTGGTGCAATCCACTCTTCATGATATGCCATGTGTCGATTGTTACAAGCTTGCAAAATAGCCTCCATGATGTTGCTGATTTCTGTGACTGTGATTTCTGCCAAGTCTTGTTCTGATATATTGTGATGCTATGTAAACCTGTTGATACTATGAGTTCTATGCATAATCTGCAGATGTTCAGTAATGGTGTTTTGTTACACATGTTATGATCTATGCATCTATGCCCCTGTTTGCATTAATGGTGTGCTCTAGCATGTCTTAATCTTCCTCTAAGTTTGCTATAAAATGTTCCTTGCAGATTGTTTACATGTTAATCAATTTTGCCTTGGTTGTTGTTAGTGATCCATGCATGCTATGACTTCCTCTTTCCATGGTTATCTTCATGAACATGTCATTTTGCCGTAGGTATGCTTATCTTGTCATGCAATGCTTTGTGATGAGCGATTTGAGCTCGCAAACATGCCTTCATAATTCTGTTTATGCCATGCTCTGTTTTTCTGCTAAGTCTGAACCTGGTGATAAAACTTGCTATGTTTATGTGGGTGCCATCATACCTTCTGTGCCATTTTGGCTCATGATCAGTAAGGGCTTTTGTTCTATGAAATTAGTATATTAATTCCATGCCTTTTTTGCTATGATATGTTCCTGTAGCATGCTGTTCGATAGCTCTAAACTTTGCAACCTGATGTTATTTCTGTCATGTCTAGTGAATTCTGCTAAGTGTGTGAAACTGTTATCATTTGCAATTTGTCATGTCCTTTTGAGCATGTTATAGTGGTTTCCAGAGATAGCTCAGTATTCACGTTTTGTAATGCTTTACCTATACATCACGGCCATGTCTTTTTTTTCATGTTTAGATGTTGTAGCATATTGTTTTGGTGCTTGCAATATGCATAGTTGCTGTTTTGGACAGCATGCCCTTTAAACTTGATTCATGTGTATGTGTTGAACCGTTGCTCCGTTTTGACTGTGCTCTATATGAAACTTGCTTAGTATTGAATTTAGTTTCATGTTACCTTGTTGCATCCATGTTTTGAGGTGTGTGCTAGATGTTTGAATGCATTTTGCACCAATGCCATGCTTAACTTGTTTTTCTCATATCTTATAGGCCGTAGCTCCGAATCTAATGAACTTTATATGTAACTTGATTAGAATTTCGTGTAGATCATCGTGGTGCATCTTAACTTGATGTTTAACAACTTGAACATAAGGTTTATTCAGATCTGGACTAATTCCTAAATTTGCATATGAGGACCTACCGGAATTGTTCTATGTTGTTTCCGGCCTCATTTAAACTTGCCTTGATGTGTTGTTCTTCTATGCATCATCTCTTGCCATGTGTAGCCTCATGTAGCCTTGTCATGCATCATACTTGGTTGATCATCCTGCCTTGTTCATGTGTGGTGTGTTTACCATGTTGTGTGCTTCTTCTCGATAGTTCCCGTTTCGTTGCGATCGTGAGGATTATTTCGTCTACGCTTGGTTCGTTCGTGGCTTCATCTTCTTCATAGACTCGTTCTTCTTCCTTGCGGGATTTCAGGCAAGATGACCGTCACCTTGGATCTCATTACTATCATTGCTATGCTAGTTACTTGGTTCTATCGCTATGCCGCGTTACCTACCACTTGCTTATCAAGCCTCCCAAATTGCCATGAACCTTTAACCTTTGTCACCCTTCCTAGCAAACCGTTGTTTGGCTATGTTACCACTTTTGCTCAGCCCCTCTTATAGCGTTGCTAGTTGCAGGTGAAGATGAAGATTGCTCCATGTTAGATTATGTTTTTGTTGGGATATCACAATATCTCTTATATTATTAATGCATCTATATACTTGGTAAAGGGTGGAAGCCTCGGCCTTATGCCTGGTGTTTTGTTCCACTCTTGCCGCCCTAGTTTCTGTCATATCGGTATTATGTTCCTGGAATTTGTGTCCCTAACGCGGTTGGGTGATTTATGGGACCCCCTTGAAAGTTCGCTTTGAATAAAACTCTTCCAGCAAGGCCCAACATTGGTTTTACCGTTTGCCTCACCTATGCCTTTTTTTCCTTGTTTTCCGGAGCCCGATGGTCATCTTTTAGCCCCCCCCCCCGGGGCCAGTGCTCCTCTGAGTGCTGGTCCATACCGAGTGATGTCCGGCGCCCCCTGGGCAATCAGGGTCTATGCCAACCCGACGTCTTGCTCATCCGGTGTGCCCTGAGAACGAGATATGTGCAGCTCCTATCGGGATTTGTCGGCACATCCGGGCGGCTTCGCTGGTCTTGTTTTACCATTGTCGAAATGTCTTGTAACCGGGATTCCGAGTCTGATCGGGTCTTCCTGGGAGAAGGAATATCCTTCGTTGACCGTGAGAGCTTGTGATGGGCTAAGTTGGGACACCCCTGCAGGGTTTAATCTTTCGAGAGCCGTGCCCGCGGTTATGTGGCAGATGGGAATTCGTTAATATCCGGTTGTAGTAAACTTGAAGTAAACTCTTCTAAAATACACCAACTGTGTGCGTAACCGTGATTGTCTCTTTTCGGGTTTGTTCGAGAGGACAACGCGGATTATGGGTTATGTTTGACGTAAGTAGGAGTTCAGGATCACTTCTTGATCATTACTAGTTTACGACCGCTTGCTAAGCTCCTCTTCCCGGTCTTGTTTCGTAAGTTTGCCACCAAACATGCTTAGTCGCTGCTGCAACCTCACCACTTTACCCCTTCCTTACCCATTAAGCTTTGCTAGTCTTGATACACATGGTAATGGGATTGCTGAGTCCTCATGGATCACAAATTACTACAACAACAGTTGCAGGTACAGGTATTGCGAAGATCATGACGCAAGAGCGATGTTTACTTGTTTTGGAGTTCTTCTTCTACTTATTCGGTCAGGGGATATGTTGGGGATATTACCACTAGGTGTAAACCGGACGGGACAGGCCGGGTTAACTTCATCAGTAGTCAAGTATACTAGAAGCCCGTGAGAATATTCTATAAAGGGCCCAAGGCCCGTAACTGTTTAAGGCTTGTAGCCATGGACCGGCATTAGTATGTAACTTGTGTTGTAAGTTAGAAATACTAGAGACCGAACTGCACATGTCTATGAGCGGTCTCGGGGCTCTGCAAACCGACCAAGGCGTCACCCATGTATATAAGGGGACGACCGGCGTGATTCAGACAACAGACAACAACTCGAGACTTAGGTGAAGCTTGTTTGCTCCCTAGTCATCGAAACCCCATCAATTCCATCACAACTAGACGTAGGCTTTTACCTTCATCAAGGGCCGAACTAGTATAAACTCTCTTGCGTCCTTGTGTCCGCTTTAACCCCTTTAAGCTAACCCGTAGCGATGGCTCCACGACTAAGTCCTTTCATGAGGACATCTGCCGTGACAAAACCACGACAGTTGGCGCCCACCATGGGGCTATCGCACGATGGTTTCAAGTTCTTGGAGGGAAACTTCGAAGGACTCAAATGTTACGCTATGGCCCGGATGACCAAGAGTCGTCGCGGCAAGCTCTACATCAACGATTCAGGCTGGGGCCCCGAGGCCGGCTCGATTGAGTACGGGTACCGGGTCCCCTTTGGTGGCATACACGTCTTCATTGGCAAGATCGGTGAACCAGGCCCTGAGCCGAACATCTGCACCGACCTCGTCGAAAAGGCTCAGCGTGCGAGATCTGCCCAGGTTAAACCGGCCATGAAGCGTGCCTTTGTGGGAGTCATCCACGGAGGAGAGTATGAAAGTGGATCGGCATCTGGTGGCGAGACCATCGTCTATTCCGGCGATGAGTCCTCGACCGGAGAAACCGAATCATTGTATTAGCTACAGGATGGCCAGACTGGGGGCCGTTCCGATGGCGACAGTATTCCGGACCCCTCTGATCTGCCCAACTGGGTTGGGATATTCATGGCCGGTACACAGGAGGCAATCTATTGGGGATATAACTATTTTTGTAAGTCGCCCAGGTGGGGCCGGGTTACGTAAAGAGATTACCAGACAGAAGCCCAAGTCCAAGCGTGAAGATGGCGTCTCAACAAAGGGGCCTAAGGCCCACAGGCGACTTAAGGCCTGTTGTAGTAAACCGCCATAATGGCATGACTTGTATCATAAGGTAGACTTGACTAGTCACCGAGCCGGACATTGTTTATAAGCCGGCCGGGACTCTGTAAGCCGCAGGGCGTCAACCCGTGTATATAAGGGGACGACCTGTTGGCGGCTTAGGGCAAGAAACAACCAATCGAGAACCGGGCATAGCGTATCTCGCTCCCTGGTCATCGAAACCTCAAGCAATACCAATCCAACTAGACGTAGGCTTACCTTCATCGTAAGGGGCCGAACTAATATAAAACCTCTCGTGTCTTTTGTCCCGATTAACCCCTTTAAGCTTCCTAGTTGCGATGGCTCCACGACTAAGTCCTTGCAAGAGGACATCTGCCGTGACAATTCCCCGACAGTTGGCGCCCACCGTGGGGCCAGCGCACGGTGGATTTGAGTTCTTGAAGGACAGCTTCAAAGGGCTCAAGGGATACGCAATGGGCCGGATGACCAAGAGTCGTCGCGGCAAGATCTACATCGACAACGAAGGCTGGGGCCCCGAGGCTGACTCAATTGAGTACGGGTACCGGGTCCCCTTTGGCGAAATCCATGTCTTCATCGGCCGGATTGGTGAGCTGGGCCCAGAGTCGGACAGCTGCGCCAACCTCATTGAGACGGCTCAACGTGCGAGACCCGCCCGGATTCAATCTGCCATGAAGCGTGCTTTTGTGGGCCGTATTCACGGAGAGGCACTTTCTGAAGGATCTAAAGGTGGCGAAGAGACAGCCGTCCCATCAGATGATGATTCATCCTCGGGTTCAACAGACTCTCTGTATCAGGTCCAAGAAGGCATGCTTGGGGGATGTTCTGACGCCTCTAGCATTCCGGATTGCTATGAGCCGCCAAGCTAGGCAGGAGTCTTCATGGCCGGTACCTAGCCCGGCCAAAACTCGACGGCTGCGACAACAATAACGTCCGGGTCAGGAGCGGCCGGGGCAGGAGGCCCCGCGCGCCCGCCGGCTCAGGTGCTAATAGATCTTATGGACAATTTGACGGCCCTATTAACCACCACGGTTATTCCTGCAAATCCAGATGAGCATAACGCAGAGGTGGCAAAGGTGTGTGAGGAGATAGCCCTGGCCAAGGAGGCCTTGGCGGCTGAGGACACCAGGCTAGCTGCGGAGCGGGCGGCTTTGGATGCACGGGCGCAGCGACTCGGTCGAGGCTTTCCACCTTAACATGAGTCTGAATCGTCCAATGAGGTGATGAGAAGGAGACATCGAAGACCCAGTCCTGCCTCGCCTCCGGTTTACGATCCTCGGAATCTTTTCACGACACCCGGAGCTGGTCCTAGCAATCCGCCTCAAGCCAATCAATTTATGACACCCGGCTGGAGGTCCGGTTCAGCCTCGAGATGGCACCTCTTCACGGGAGCATGGCCCCGCCCGATACATACCGACACCTCCGCCACTTTTCCAACCCCATGGAGAACTTGATAGCAAGATCGGTAGCGTCTGGCGGCTCTTCCAAAGAGATGGTGATGACCCGACGGTGGTGGAAACACGGAGGGTTAGGAATCTTCTTCAGACGGCCTTGGCACGACAAGAGACCTATTCTTCAAAGCAGGACAGATTCATTCCACTCCTCAGCCTTGGATAGCACCTCGTCCAAACCGGAGTCCGAGTTACAAAGCAGTACATGGAGTCGAAGCTTTATCAAGCAATGCCCAGCGTTGCAACCAACCCGGCGGCTATAACCCGGTGCAGGATCGATTGTGTCAGGAGGATGAACGGGCGGCTCAATTAGCGGCTCAGCAGACGACATATGATGGACTCCTAGAGTATCCAATGACTTCTGTCGGAGCAGGAGTGGCCACTAGAACCGGTGGTGTCCCTTGTCTGGTGCCGGCTCTGCGAGATGTGCGTCTGCCCAAGGATTTAAAGGGACCTCGAAAGGTGCCGAATTACACGGCCGACTTACATACCGGGGCATGGATTGAAAGTTATGAGATGGCCATGGAGTTATTGGAAGTCAGCGACGCCGGCAATGGCTAAGTATTTCACCATGATGTTAGATGGAACGGCCCGATCATGGTTGAAAAGTTTGCCTCCCAATTCCATCGAGTTCATGGGCGAGTTAAAGGCCCGGTTTATCCGAACTTTAAGGATACTTGCAAGCAATCTATGTCCATTGTGGATCGACCAATTGTAAGGTGAGGAGGGTGTGTCCACAACTCATTGGGTGCGCCGGGTCAAGGAAATAATACAATCATCTCGATAAGATGGACGCCGCTCTAGGGTACTTATGCTCCATCAGAATTGTCGTTTTGTGCCGTTGAAGCAGAAGCTGGGGCGCCTTAAGCGTGATTGCAATGACATGGGTACGCTGATGGCGGCTTTGGTCAAATATGCCGATTATGATACTACCGATGATCCCGCGTCTGAGGAGGAAAAGACAGGGAAAGGAAAGAAGAACGGCAATGGAAAGGGTCAGCAGCATCACCCGGTAAGTCAAGGTGGCAACAAGCGTAAGCCGGACAGTAACCCGGCGTTTGTGGCCAATTCTAATGCCCAAGGTAATAACAAGAAGCGTAAGGGGAGAGCACCCCCTCGATCTGGTGGCTCAGGTCCTTCTCTCGAGCAGCTTCTGAATGAGCCTTGTCCAAGACACGGTACTCGGGAGAATCCTGCCACCCACTTATGGAAGGACTGCGCGATCATGAAGGCTTTCAAGAATTCAAACATGTTTGATGGCAATCACGGATCAGGAGGCGGTTCAGGAGCAGGTAGTTTCCATGGCCCGGGTGGCGGCTCGAGTTCCGGTTTTCAAGGTGGTCAAGGTGGCTATAATCAGCAGCAGTCAAGGAGGACAGCGGCAGCAGCGGTCAAAGTTATCGAGCCATCCAAAACAGTTGAAAGGTGGGCAATACCATGTGTTTACCACTAATTTGTGTAAACGTGATCGGAAAGGTTCATAAAGGGTCAGTGAATTCGGTTGAACCGGCGGTTCCCGTTATCTGAGGTGGTCGAGCAGCCTATCATTTGGAGTAGAGAAGATCACCCTCCGTGTTGATAACCCGGTCGATTGGCCTTGGTGGTGGCCCCTCGGGTTGGTGGATATAAATTCACTAAGGTGCTCATGGACGGAGGAAGCGACATCAATATTCTCTATTATGAGACCTTTCACCGTATGGGTCTGACTGATAAGGACTTGAGGACGTCTAACACTGTTTTTCATGGGGTGGTACCTGGTAAGTCGGCATATCCCGTTGGAAAGATCGAGCTGGAAGTGGCTTTTGGAGACGAATATGATTCCAGGGCTGAGAAGCTAACGTTTGAGGTAGTCAAAATCAGGAGCCCATATCACGCTCTGTTTGGACGGCCGGCTTATGCCAAGTTTATGGCACGGCCGTGTTATGTTTATCTGCAGCTCAAGATGCCGGGTTACAAGGGCACCATCACTGTGCATGGGAGTCGAAAGGTGTCCTTGGAGTGCGAGGAAGGTGATGCGGCTTATGCTGAATCCGTTTGTGATGAAGAGGAGCTGAAGTTTTATCAAACTAATGTTGACCCGGCAGATATGACCTCTTTGAAGAAGCCAACCACGGAGCAAGACTCGGCGTTGAAATTTAAGTCGGCCGCCGAGACAAAACTGGTTGACTTCACTCCAGGCGACTCTTCCAAGCAATTCAGCATCAATACCAATTTGGATCCCAAATAGGAAAGCGCGCTCATCGAGTTCATCCGTGAGAACCGGGATATCTTTGCATGGAAACCTTCTGACATGCCGGGTGTCCCGAGAGAACTCGCTGAGCACATTCTTAATATTGATCCGAAGTATAAGCGGTCGTGCAGTTTCTCCGGCGATTCAATGAGGAAAGGTGAAAGGCTATAGGGGAAGAGGTCGCTCGGCTCTTAGCGGCCGGGTTCATCGTGGAAGTTTTTCACCCGGAGTGGTTGGCTAACCTGGTGCTTGTGCTCAAGAAGAACGGCACCTGGCGGATGTGTGTGGACTACACAGACCTAAATAAAGCTTGTCCGGCTGATCCCTGTGCTCTGCCCCGCATTGATCAAATCATCGATGCTACGGCGGGTTGCGCCGGTTGAGTTTTTGGATGCTTACTCCGTTATCATCAGATCAAGATGGCGATTAAGGACCGTGGAGAAGACGGCTTTCATTACTCCATTTGGAGCCTTCGCTATGTGTCTATGCCGTTTGGGCTCAAGAGTGCCCAGGCGACTTATCGGCGGTGTGTGCATAATTGTCTCCACAATCAGATTGGGCAATGTTCATGCTTATGTGGATGACATTGTGGTGAAGTCCAGAGAAGGAAACCTTGATTTCCGACTTAAAGGAAACCTTTGATAATCTCCGGGTCTACAAGATGATGCTTAACTGGACAAGTGTGTATTTGGTGTACTGCAGCAAACTTTTGGGATTCCTGGTCTCAAAGCAGGGCATTGAAGCTAACCCGAGAACATCAAAGGCGATTACCTCTCTGGCTAAACCGGTGTGCATCAATGATGTTCAGCAAGAGTGGCGGGTCGCGTTGCTGCTTTAAGCCGATTCATAAGCCGGCTAGGGGAGAAGGCTCTACCGCTGTATCAGATGATGAAGAAAACAGACACCTTTGTCTGGAGTGAGGCTGCTGATGCTGCCTTTGAAGATTTAAAGAGACAATTGGCTGAGCCGCCGGTTCTCGCAGCTCCAATTGATAAAGAGCCATTGCTATTGTATGTTGCTGCTAACTCACGTCTTTGTTAGTGTGGCCACCGTGGTGGAGCGTAAGGAGACTGGCAAGGAGCATCCAGTTCAGCGGCCGGTTTATTACATCAGTGAGGTGCTCATAGAGTCCAAGCAAAGGTATCCGCATTGGCAGAAACTTGTTTATGGGGTGTTCATGGCAAGCCGGAAGGTAAAGCAGTACTTCCTAGGTCATCCTATAACTGTGGTAAGTTCAGCCCCCTTGGGAGACATCATCCAGAACAGGGAAGCCACAGGACGAGTTGCCAAGTGGGCCATCGAGCTTGGGCCTCACGGTTTGAAGTATATGCCGCACACAGCTATCAAGTCTCAAGCCCTAGTGGACTTTATCAATGATTGGACGGAGTTGCAGACACCGGAAGGAGAAGCCGGATAACACGTATTGGACTATTCACTTGATGGGTCCAGTGTTGGAAGGCTCGGGGCCGGAGTCGTTTAACTTCCCGAGGTGACAAATTTTGTTATGTGCTCCGCTTATGTTTCCTGTACTAACAATGCAGCTGAATATGAGGCTTTACTCCATGGCCTCCGGATGGCCAAAGAGATGAATTTGAGCCGTAAGATGCTTGGGCGATTCTGCACCTCATCGCTCAGCGAATGTGTCGAGCACGTGGGATTCTAAGGATCCCCTTATGGTGGCTTATCATTGTGAAGTTGATGCGGTGGTGGGCACTTCAAAGGTTATCAAGTAGAGCACATTGATCGAAGGAAGAATGAGGCGGTGATGCTTTAAGCCGGCTGGGGTCTCAGCGTAAGCCGGTGCCGCCTAATACTTTTCTTGACATTTTGCATAACCCTTCCGTCGAAAGTGCCTACAGAGGAAGAGCTTGCGATTGCACCGGAGGCGCAGCTGGTGGCGGCTCTCCATGCCATCCCGGACTGGACGGTCCCATACTTAGCCTATATGACCCGAGGAGAGTTGCCTGAGGACGAGACCTTGGCAAGACAAATCATCAGGTGGTCCAAATCCATGACGATTGTTCATGGCGAGTTGCATCATCGCAGCGTCACTGGGGCGTTTCAACGTTGTGTATCACGTACGGAGGGTCAAGAGATACTTCGTGAGATTCATGAAGGTGATTGCGGTCATCATGCCGGTTCAAAGTCTCTGGTAGCCAAGGCTTTTCGTCATGGTTTTTATTGGCTGACGGCTCATGCTGATGCGGAGGATCTGGTCAGCAAATGTGATGGATGTCAAAAATTCTCACGACAAGCTCATGTGTCGGCTCAGAATTGAGGATGATTCCGATTACTTGGCTGTTTGCAGTCTAGGGGCTTGATATGGTTGGACCTTTCAAAAGGTCTAAAGATAAGAAGACACACCTGTTGGTGGCAGTGGATAAATTCACCAAGTGGGTTCAAGCAGAGCCGGTCAGTAAGTGTGACGCAGCCACGGCGGTTCAGTTCATCAAAAGGTGATCTTTTGTTTTGGTTTTCCGCATGATATTATAACCGATAATGGTACTAATCTCTCCAAGGGTGCCATGGAAGAGTTACGTCAACAAGAACACATCCGGCTTGATGTTTCGGGTTGCTCACCCCGCCTAATGGTCAAGCGTAAAGAGCTAATCAAGAGATCTTGAAAGGTATCAAACCGGGCTCTTAGTTCCCTTTACAAATAACTCCGGGTTGTTGGGTGGAGGAGTTACCCTCGTGCTATGGAGCATCAACACAACGCCTAACAGGTCTCTTGGTTATACACCTTTCTTCATGGTGTACGGAGCGAGGCGGTTCTCGCCAAGTGACATCCGACATGATTCACCCCGGGTGGCGGCGACGTTGAGGCTGATAATGAAAAAGCTCGTCAGATGCACTTGACTTGTTGGATGAAGAGCGAGACTTGGCAATAGCCCGCTCGGCGATTTACCTGAAGAAGACTGCGCCGTTATCACAGCCGTCGGGTTAGAAGCAGAACTTTCCAGGAAGGCGATTTAGTGCTCTGGCTCATCCAGGATCAATCTGATATGCAAGCTGTCCCCTCCTTGGGAAGGACCTTTCGTGGTCAGCAAGAATCTCAACAACGGGTCATAGTACCTCATTGATGTTCGAGAGCACAAAGATTCACGTAAGTCGGAGGAAGAGACCCGTCGGCTATGGAACATAGCGCATCTCCGGCCCTACTATACTTAAGCCACCGGCTTTCAGAGTATATTTGTTTTTCTTTTTTAGCAATGTATATATTATATAAAGCAATAAAGCAGGACCTCTTTCCTTTCCATCCTACAAGGTTTATGTGTCTTCTTTACTGTGTGGTGGAAACGACTAACGAGGAGCGGATCATATCTCGAATCCGGTTTTCCCTTTGGTCCGGCTTATGGTCATATCTGAATCGAGCCATGGTCACTTGGGGGCTTCCTGTTCAAACATAGGTCGTATTCGAACCAAAGAGAACATAGCTATCGATACCCAATTGATTGGCACACTGCCAAACCCACTTGGGGGCTTCTTGATCATATTTGAATCATAGCTTAACCTCTTTGGGTCTGACGTGGATCGTATTTGAATCAGCGTCATTAAACAACTCTCATGGTCACTTGGGGGCTTCCTGTTCAAACATAGGTCGTATTCGAACCAAAGAGAACACAGATGTCGATACCCACTTGATCAGCATCACCAAAGCCATTGGGGGCTATATGATCGTATCTGAATCTTAGCTTAACCCCTTTGGAACGGTTCTATTGATCGTATTCGAATCAGAGGCCTTTGAAAATTAGGTTTACCTTATTCTATAATAGTGAATAATATTAAGGGCCAGGTAAACATTATATGTGCCAATTTTCAGAAGTTAAGTGTAATCGCTATGCATTTTTTGGGGAATGTAAGCCGGTAATGTACGCCTTAAACCGGCTGATACTTATGATGTTTTGGTTCATACTCCGGGTTAATATTATTTTACACGATCCCGGATGTGGTGAGATGCCAAAGAAATTTTTTGTTTTTATACACAGGGTTAAGCAAAAAGCTTTTGGATGTCAAGAAGCAATTCATGTAAGCCGGCAATGATAGCGGCTTGAGACATTGTGAAGTACCACAAACATGCGCGAAGGCATGACAGAGTTAAGAAGTTTTTCTAACCTATTACAAGACTCCCCGAGTCTGAATAATGAAGCATTATTTTTTCAAAGACTTAGTGCCAGGCGGGTTACTCCTTTGGTGGACTTGACGACCCCGGGTTATCCTTCTCCGCCTCTTAAATGCTGCTGCTTTGTCTGGAAGGTTGACGAGGTCCATCAATGCCGCTTAAGGCTTCAAATTCAGCTTCATCATCTATTAAATCGGACGGGTCAACTTCAGAGCAAAGGTATGCTTACGAGTTGGAGGGATCAGGCTGACATCATCATAATGCGGAGTTGGAATCCTTCGGTTCTCGTTGTCATAACCCGGCTGGTACTTTGTAAGATCAATATCATTGCCGATGATGGTGGCCACAGGACGTACGACTCTCACACAAGTGGTGAAGTCTGATTCATTGAATGCAGAGCCGTCCTCCTTTAAGCTAGGATATCCAAGAGCAACATCGCCTAAGTCTAGCTCTGGAACCAACGCTTTGGCCCGGCTTAAGGCGGCTATTGCCCCGGCTCTACCAGATGCTCGCCTTAACTCCTGAATCCGTTGAGGTAACACGGCAAGCCGTTTGAGCACATCCTGCAGAAGATAAGGAGTATCATTTGATAAAGCCACAACGGCCAAAGCACGTTGTGACCCAGTGTACAGCTGTTCCACTAGAGTGTACACCGCCTTAAGCTTGATCAGCATATTCTCGCCGGTGTTGGTACTCCTGGGACCTGCGTTTATGCATATAAGATTAAGCCGGAGATAATATCTGAAACAGTTATCAAATGAATCATGGTGATATTCAAAAGTTACACATAGTAACTTACCGAAAATTGTTGAGACCATTTGGGATATCTGGTGCTTTAAGCCGGACAATTCGGCAGTTGCTTCGGCAAGAGCTGCTTCTGCTGTCTCGGCCCGGGTCACAAGTGAAGATTTTTCATCCGCCCAGGCCTTCTTCTCCGCGTCAAAATCCTTCTTCAACTTTTCTTGCTCAGAGATGTTGAATGCGAATTTGGAGTCGGCTTTTTGAATCTCAAGGTCTTGGGCACGCCAAATTGGTCTTCGTGTCAGAATCTGCAATTCGAATTGACTGGTGGAGACCTACAATAACGCCGGGTTACAAGCAAGGTTATGGTAAGGTATTATTAAAGTCTCAAGCACTTTACAAGTAAAGACCCTTGACACTTGGGGGCTAATGTATGCTGAAGAAAATTTTAATTTATAATGTCAGATTATGCATATTAAAGTCTCAAGCACTTTACAAGTAAAAATACTTGACACTTGGGGGCTAATGTGTATCGCTTCTTTAAAAGTTGCTATATTACAGCCGGGTTAAATATACTTTCTTGTAAACCAGGTGAGCTAACAAGAAGTTAAAGATTCTAAGTCTACGCATATTTACCTATAAGCGATGAGACTTGGTGGCTGGTATGATAAGTAAGATTCAGGAGAAGTAATATAAGTTATACCTCAAATTTATGTTGTATCTGTTTCACCATGTCAATTTCCAGGTCGCGGCTGTTATGCACTTGATTCAGATAGCCTGAGACTATATCGCCAATGCTTAAGTGGGCATAATCAGCGATGTCCTGTTTGGTCTTCCTAATTTTGACAAGTTCTTCCTTAGCGGTACATCTGGCAAGAATGAGGGTCAGCCTACTCAACATATCGGCTTTTCAAGAATTCAACTTCCTGTTCAAATTATCCGGACCGGGCTAGGAATTTCTAGTTTATCTGAGCTATCAAGAGTGCCTTCTTGAGGCGGGTCGGGAAGATGGTGTCGAATTTCATGGGCCGCTCAGAGGAGGTTGATGAGTAGAAGCATCAAGTGGTTCCGGGTTCCGCTCTGTTGCTACCGGTCTTCAATCGGCTTATTCTTCTTTGCCCTCTTCTTGGGCTTTGCCTGCACAATCGTGAATAAAACAAAGGGATGAGTACAAAATATGAGTAAGGCAAAGCATGAGGATAACAAAGGTACATTACCTGTAAGGGCAGTCTTGAAGGCCGGCATGTTGGATTGCATAGACTCGCCAGAAGAAGGAGAGGTATCCTGATAATTGGAGTCAGATGAATTGAGAGGCTGATGAATTAAACCCGCCAAAGGATAAACAGAACACCAAGCGGAGATGACCTCAGTTCAACGCTTCCTGCTTACGTCAGGTAAGCCGGAAGAGAGCTCTACATCCTTACTTGTCCGGGTTTGCCTCCGGTTCTCAAGCTGTTGTTGCTTCAAAAGAAATTGAGGATCTTGATAAGCTAAGGGATGTGAAAATATTACTTTCCGGGTCACCCGACGGGTTTTGTGCTTTGGCAAAGGCTCTGAGTCGGAGGAAATTATAGTTACCTCTTTGCCATGAGCTTGGCTATTTCCAGTGTCTTCCTGAAAGGCGGAAATATCAATAAAATAGTAACAAAGGAGTTAAAGAGAATAAGGGATTACCTCTTCCTCATCCAAGAAGAGTCATCCAATTTGAGCAATTCGAGGCGCTGGTTTCTTCTTTTTGAAGTCCCGTCTTGGCGTTTTCCTTTCATTTTTCTTGGCTGCTCTGGCTAGTTAGGCGGCCTCGTGGTCATATTTGACTTTCCGTAAATCATCACCGGCCTGTGGGAAAGATAAGGAATTATAAGTACAAGGAGGTAAACATATTAAAGAGTATTTATTAAGATTGGTAACTTCATCGCAGGGCTGGGTTATTTTTGCGTATGGAAGTAACTCAAGGTGTTGTTGATAACGCATTACCCTCCTTCAGCAGGGACTGGGTTGTAGCATCTGCCACGTCATCTGGTAAGTCGTCAGAACTGTGGCGCATTGGGTTGTTCTGTTCGCCTGTATAGGTGCACATTAAGCCGGAGCGGCGGCTTAATGGGAGTATATGCCAAAGTGACCCAGACCTGGACCAAGTCGATGCCGTTTAAACCATTTCCTAGAAGAGCTTTAATCTTCTTGATGGTGGGGTTGAGCGGCAGACGTTCAACAGCGGTCAGTTTATCCGCCAGCGGATGGTTGGACTCAAGGCGCAGGGCGCGAAAGCCGGGCAGAGGCGGCTCATCACCGGAGAAGTATCTCGACAAGAGAACCATGATCGGGTTCCAATATTTGGGGTGACTCGGCAACTCAAAGCATAAGGAAATGCAGACAGTCTCTCCATCGCTGGATCGAGATACCGCCAAGTTCAAGACTTGGCCCGTTATACGCTCATTCTGCGGTTCAAGTAAAACAGTTCTCTGAATAAGAGCAGGCTTGGCTCCTCTCCTGTACACCTCACGTAAGACTTGGAAATTGCAAAGATTGGACATGGAATTGGGTCCAATGTCTTGAGGTCTAAGGTCAAAGAAATTTAAAACTTCTCCGACGAACTTTGAGCCGGGAGGGGCAAATCCCCGGCTCATGTGATCCGTGAAAACTATTACCTCCCCTTCTTTGGGTTGAGGCTTCTCTTCAGATGGGTCAGGGATGCGATAAGACATGACTTCCTTCTTTGGCAAATGGCCGACTTCACAAATTCAGCCAGCTTTGCTTTTAGTGACAAAGGATGGGACCAGTTGCAGATTCTGAGAGCTTTGGTTGACTTAGGCGCCATGACAACAGATTGGCCTATTACAAAATAAGAAGTTCGTTTAAATTTTAACCCGGAAGAAAATATCCACATTACTGAAGGTAGCGGCTTAAAGGGGCCTAATGACATAAGGATAATTGATCAACATTATTTAAGCCGCCACAAGTGTTAGCAACAGTTCAAAAGTTTTAAAGACCTTAGAAGGCACCAAGGTTCACAGATCAAGTGGAATACGTTTAAGACGGATCCCTGGACAGTTATGTTAAAGGCATTTAACATAAGAAGTCTTCCGGGTGATAAAAACAGGTTTCATAATCTTCTGCTATGATTTGAGATCAAAGGGATGTTCTGATAAGAAGTTTTTCTAGGCCTAAAAACCGACGCAGATGCATTCATAGGCTTGAATAAGGCCTTCATACAGAGAAAGAGATCTGCTTCGTATCCAAGATAAGGGTGGAAACAACTACCGCAGCTGTTTTATATCATTCTCGATCGGAAGCGGTATCTAGGAGGAAAAACTAACAAGGAAATGGCTCTAATGGTGATGAACTACGACGAACTCGAAGAAGATCTAATGCAGATCTAGGCAGGGAAGGAAAGGAAACTTACAGGTATGGAGGAGCTGCGGAGGTTCGCCGACGTGTTTCTGGTCCGATTCAGGTTGATGCGGCGACCTGGGTCGGTGAAGACGAGAAGCTTGACAGCGGCGGCGGCGGAGCTCGAGAAGAGGCAAGAGGAAGAAGACGACTGGAAGGGTGAAAATGAAACCTAGGTCGCGCCTATTTATAAGGAGAGCATAACTGAGACGGCACGGGAAACGAGGAGATAAGAATTATTATCCAGCGGCCCCGACGCCTCGAATTCCGGGACAGACAATAAAGACAGAGATCCGTTGGGCGATACGGCGGAGTAAAAAGAAAAGATGACGTCATGACGGGTTAACACGGATCCAAAGAATGACATCACGGCGGGTTAAAGAAAGTCTTTTGTGCAGTCAGAAGACTGAAGGTTTATGTTTTAAGTTATTTTAAGATTGACATGAACAGGTTCAAATCAATCTGAGGCCTAATGTTGGGGATATAACTATTTGTGTAAGCTGCCCAGGTGGGGCCGGGTTACGTAAAGAGATTACCAGACAAAAGCCCAAGTCCAAGCGTGAAGAGGGCGTCTCAACAAAGGGGCCTAAGGCCCACAGGCGACTTAAGGCCCGTTGTAGTAAACCACCATAATGGCATGACTTTTATCATAAGGTAGACTTGACTAGTCACCGAGCCGGACATTGATTATAAGCCGGCCGGGACTCTGTAAGGCCACAGGGCGTCAACCCGTGTATATAAGGGGACGACCTGTTGGCGGCTTAGGGCAAGAAACAACCAATCGAGAACCAGGCATAGCATATCTCGCTCCCTGGTCATCGAAACCTCAAGCAATACCAATCCAACTAGACGTAGGCTTACCTTCATCGTAAGGGGCCGAACTAGTATAAAATCTCTCGTGTCTTTTGTCCCGATTAACCCCTTTAAGCTTCCTAGTTGCGATGGATCCACGACTAAGTCCTTGCAAAAGGACATCTGCCGTGACAATTCCACGACATGATCCATTCTTCGACCGCAGCAGCAATGTTCTCCGGATCAGCAGCGGCGGCAGCGGCCGGGGCAGGAGGCTCTGTGCGCCCGCCAGCTCAAGTTTTATCTGATCTGTTTGATGCATTGGTTGTGCTTATGGCAGAAGCTAACCCGGCGGATCAGGACGCCCACAATGCGGAGATTGCAAAAGTGAGGGAACAGATCACTCAAGCCAAGGCCGATTTAGCAGCCGAGAACAACAGGATGGCCGCAGAGCGGGCCGCTTTGGACGCGCAGGCCAATAGGCTTATGCTGGACCAGAACGCATCGCATGAAGTCCTGAAAAGGAAGCATCGGTCTCGCCTGCCGACGGTCTTCGATGGCAGAAACCTCTTTAACACCCGTGAGCGAGGACTAGTAACCCGCCGTGGCTAAACCGGCGGAGGCACCGGGACGGTGCGCCGGTTCAGCCTACGCCGATGGAGCCGCCTCGGCGAATAACATCGTACCTCAGCCTGTCTAGACGCCTCCAGTCACTATTCCAATGCAATGGACAATCTTATCGCCGCCGCTTCACGGTGAGGCCATCCCAATTGAAGGTGATTCTCCGCAAGCGGTGGAGACAGCTGTCGGGTTAAGGAACTTCTTGAACAGCCTTGGTTCGGCAGAAGCATATTCATATAGCCGTGACGAATTCATTCCACCTTCGCCCAAGCCGGAGTTACAACAGGCGGATGGATGAACCGGCCGTATCCAGTAATGCACGGAACCGTGAAGCGCCCCGTGGTCGTAACCCGGTAGGTGATGCTCAGGAAGTGGTGGATCGGGCCCGAGCGCGCAGGGACGCTGAGTTAGCAGCGCAGCATGAGGCTCGTGAGCTTACGCCGGTTCGTCCAACCACCTCAATTGAGCCAGGGGTTACTTCTAGTTCTTTGGGAGTGCCTTGTCTTGTCCCTGCTTTACGCTATGTGCGCCTGCCCAAGTATTTCAAGGGCTCAATAAGGTACCAAATTACACTACCGATTTGTCTCCGGAAGCATGGGTAGAGAGCTATGAGATGGCCATGGAGATGCTTGACGTAGATGAAGCGGCATGTGCAAAGTATTTTACCATGATGCTTGAAGGGACAGCCCGTATTTAGTTAAAGAGCTTACCAGCCAATTCTATCATTTCATGGGCCCAGTTGCGAGCCTGGTTTATCCAGAATTTCAAGGATACCTGTAAGCAGCCCATGTCGATAGTGGACTTAGCGGCCTGTGTCCAGGAGGAAGGAGAGTCAACAACCCGCTGGGTACGCCGAAGTCTCGGAAATTTTGCACTCCTCGCATCAGATCAACGCCGACTCATGGTTATAACTTTGGAAAGCAACTGCCGGTTTAAACCTCTGAAGTTGAAATTGGGACGGATGAAGCGCCATTGCAACGATATGGGGACCCTCATGACTGCGTTAGTGAAGTATGCTGATTCTGATGGTACCAAGGATCCCGAGTCTGATGATGACAAGAGAGGGAAGGGAAAGAAGAACAGCAACTCCAAAGGGCAGCAACACAACACGGCAGGTCATGGTAACGGAGGCAAGCGTAAAGCGGATGGCAGCATGGACTTTTTGGCTAATACTAGCGCACAGGACAGGGATCAGCGACGGAAGGGTAAACCGCCGAATCGTGGTGGAGCTCCAAACCCCAATCCGGACCGCCTGACTTATCTATTAAACCAGCCCTGTCCAAAGCACGGGACGAAGGAGGCGCCAGCCACCCACCTTTGGAAGGATTGTTATATTATGCAGGAGTTCAAAAATTATAATGCTTTCTGGTATGATCACGGACCTGGCTCAGGATCCGGATTCCATGGGCCGGGTAACGGTGGAGGAAATGCCGGTTTAGGCTTCAATGGAGATCAGGGTGGACATAACAATCAAAACAATCAGAGTAGCCAAGGTGGTTACAACCAGCAGCAGCAGTCGGGTTATCAGAGCAATCCAAAAAAGTTGAATAGTGGGCAATATCATGTATTCACCACTAGCTTGGATAAGCGAGACCAGAAGCTTCACAAGCGAGCAGTGAATTATGTTGAACCGGCCGTGCCTCGTTATTTACGCTGGTCCGAACAACCGATTATATGGAGCAGAGAGGATCACCCTCCCCGGGTTGACAATCCGGGTCAGCTAGCGTTGGTGGTGGCACCTCAGGTGGGAGGTTATAAGTTCACCAAGGTGCTCATGGATGGAGGAAGCAGCATTAATATCTTGTACTATGAGACCTTCCGCCGTATGGGGTTAACAGACAAGAATCTTAAACCGTCCAATACGGTATTCCATGGTGTGGTACCTGGTAAGTCAGCATATCCCATTGGCAAGATAGCTCTGGAGGTGGCCTTTGGAGATGATCATGATTCCAGGTCAGAAACATTGACTTTTGAGGTGGTGAAGATCCGGAGCCCATACCAAGCTTTATTCGGGCGGCCGGCTTATGCCAAATTTATGGCACGGCCCTGTTATATTTATCTGCAGCTCAAGATGCCGGGTCACAAGGGGACCATAACTGTTCATGGAAGTCGCAAGATTGCCTTGGAGTGTGAAGAAGGTGATGCGGCCTATGCAGAGTCGGTTTGTGCCACAGAAGAGTTGAAGTACTACAAGGATAATGTTGATCCGCGGACATGACTACGTTGAAGAAGCCAACCACGAGCATGATCCGCTCTGAAATTCAAATCGGCGATTGAGACTAAGCTTGTTGACTTTTTACTGGCGATTTATCCAAGCAGTTTAGTATCGCACCAACTTGGATCCGGAATAGGAAAGCGCTACCATCGAAGTTCATCCGTGAGAACTGGGACATTTTGCATGGAAGCCTTCGACATGCCGTGTACCGAGGAACTCGCCGAGCACACTCTTAATGTTGATCCTAAGTACAAACCGGTGAAGCAGTTTCTCCGCCGGTTCAACGAAGAAAAGCGCAGCTATTGGAGAGGAGGTGGCCAGGCTCTTAGCGGCTGGCTTTATTGTTGAAGTGTTCCATCCTGAATGGCTGGCTAATCCGGTGCTGGTCCTTAAGAAGAACGGCACCTGGCGCATGTGTGTGGATTACACAGATCTTAATAAGGCTTGTCCAGCAGATCCTTTTGCCCTCCCCCGCATCGATCAGATTATTGATGCTACGGCGGGTTGTGAGCGTTTGAGTTTTCTGGATGCATATTCTGGTTATCATCAGATCAAGATGGTAGTTAAGGACCAGGAGAAGACGATGTTCATAACTCCCTTTGGAGCCTTCTGCTATGTATCTATGCCTTTTGGGCTCAAGAGTGCCCAGGCAACTTATCAACGGTGTGTATAGAATTGCCTTCATAAGCAGACCGGCCGTAATGTACATGCCTATGTGGATGATATTGTGGTTAAGTCAAGGGAGAAGGAGACTCTGGTTGATGATTTGAAGGAAACCTTTGATAACCTGCGGACATACAAGATGACGCTCAACCCGGCCAAGTGTGTTTTTGGTGTACCGGCAGGCAAATTATTGGGTTTTTTGGTGTCCAACAGGGGAATTGAGGCTAATCCGGAGAAGATCACAGCTATCACCTCTCTGGCTAAGCCGAAATGTATCAATGATGTCCAGCGCTTGGCAGGCCGGATTGCTGCGTTGAGTCGGTTTATCTGCCGCCTTGGTGAGAAGGTGATACCTTTGTATCAGATGCTGAAAAAAGCGGATCCCTTTGTCTGGAGTCCGGCCGCTGATAAAGCATTAGAGGACTTAAAGCGGCAGCTAGCCAATCCGCATGTTCTTGCTGCTCCAATTGACAAAGAACCATTGCTACTATATGTGGCAGCTAATGCTCGTGCAGTCAGCGTAGCTATTGTGGTAGAGCGCCAGGTGGCGGGCAAGGAATATCCGGTTCAGCGTCCGGTTTACTATATCGTGAGGTGCTTATCGAGTCCAAGCAAAGGTACCCGCATTGGCAGAAGCTGGTGTATGGAGTTTTCATGGCAAGCCGGAAGCTCAAGCAATACTTCCAGGGACATCCCATCACAGTAGTCAGCTCTGCTCCTTTGGGAGATATAATTCAAAACAGGGAGGCAACTGGCCGGATTGCCAAGTGGGCTATAGAGCTTGGGCCGCACAGTTTGAAATACGTGCCTCGGACGGCAATCAAATCTCAAGCACTTGTGGATTTCATCAATGATTGGACGGAACTGCAAGCACCTGAAGAAAATCCAGATCACACCTACTGGACTATTCATTTCGATGGGTCCAGGCAATTGGAGGGCTCGGGGGCTAGAGTCGTATTAACTTCCCCACGAGGTGATAAGTTCGGTTACGTTCTCCGCTTAATGTTCCCTTGTACTAGCAATCCAGCTGAGTATGAAGCTTTACTCCATGGTCTCCGGATGGCTAAGGAGATGAATCTTAGCCGAGTTAAGTGCTTCGGTGACTCGGACCTGGTGGCCCAACAAGTGTCTGGTACTTGGGATTCTAAGGACCTGCTCATGGCAGCATATCGTCGTGAGGTGGATATTATTGCAGGCCACTTCAAGGGATATCAGGTGGACCACGTGGACAGACGGAAGAACGGGTTTACGGACGCTTTAAGTCGGTGGGCTCTCGGCGTAAACCGGTCCCGCCTAATGTCTTCTTGGATGTCTGCATAACCCGTCGGTCAAGCTCCTGGCGAAGAGGATTTCGCTATTCCTGATCCGGAGGCTCGGTTGGTGGCGGCTCGCATGTCATTCCGGATTGGACGGTTCCTTATCTTGCATACATGAACCGGGGCGAGTTACCAGAGGATGAGATGCTGGCCAGACAGATAATCCGGCGATCCAAGTCCATAACTATTGTCAATGGCGAATTGCATCATTGCAGTGTGTCAGGAGCGCTTCAACGTTGTGTGTCGCCAGAGGAAGGTTGTGAGATCTTGCGCGAAATCCACGAAGGAGATTGTGATCACCACGCCGGTTCCAAATCGCTGGTGGCTAAGACGTTTTGTCACGGATTTTATTGGTTGACTGCTCATACTGATGCGGAGGACCTGGTTAGGCGATGTGACGGCTGTCAGAAGTTCTCAAGACGCGCTTATGTGTCGGCTCAAGAATTGAGGATGATTCCAATTACTTGGCCGTTTGCGACTTGGGGGCTGGATATGGTTGGGCCTTTCAAACGGTCCAAGGACAAGAAGACCCACCTTTTGGTGGCGGTTGAGAAATTTACAAAGTGGGTAGAAGCGGAGCCCGTCAGCAAGTGTGATGCAGCCACGGCGGTTCAATTCATTAAAAAGGTGATTTTCGGTTTGGCTTTCCACACGTGATTGGCCATCGATAATGGTACCAATCTGTCTAAGGGTGCTATGAAGGAGTTCTGTGAACGTAAGCACATCCGGCTTGACGTTTCATCACTGGCTCACCCACAGTCCAATGGCCAAGCGGAGAGAGCTAACCAGGAGATCTTACGAGGCATCAAACCCCGGCTTATGGTTCCTTTGCAGCGGACGCCGGGTTGTTGGGTTGAGGAATTACCATCTGTGTTATGGAGCATCAACACTACACCCAACAGATCGACAGGATACACACCATTCTTCATGGTCTACGGAGCGGAGGCGGTTCTCCCCAGTGATATCCGTCATGACTCACCTCATGTAGCAGCTTATGTTGAAGAGGGCAATGAGGTAGCTCGGCAAGACGCTTTGGACCTGTTGGATGAGGAGCGTGACATTGCAGCTGCCCGTTCGGCGATTTACCAGCAGGATCTTCGTCGCTATCACAATCGCTGAGTTAGAACCAGAACCTTTCAAGGAGGAGATTTGGTGCTCCGGCTCATTCAAGACCAGACTGATATGCACAAGCTATCCCCACCTTGGGAAGGACCTTTCGTGGTCAGCAAGAATCTGCACAATGGGTCGTACTATCTGATTGATATTCAAGAGCATAAAGATTCACGTACATCAGAGGAGGAGACCAACAGGCCGTGGAAAATAGCTCATCTTCGGCCCTACTATACTTAAGCCATAGGCTTTACTTATGTACATATTATGACAATGTATATATTATGATCAATACAATAAACCGGAGCCTTAGCTAAAGCGGGGTCTCTGTTATTTTTACATCATGAGTGGTTACACGGAGTTTTTATCTTAAAGCGGTCTCCGGTTTACCCCTTGAGTTATCTTTTTAACAAAGCTTTATATTATGTCACTTGGGGGCTTGGTCGTGTTCGAACCAATGCAAAACCTTTTGACAGGCGAAAGCCATGAGATCACTTGGGGACTTGGTCACATCTGAACCAGTCACGCCTCTTGGTCGTCCTAAGGCCACAGAATCACTTGGGGGCTTGGTCGAACCCGAACCATCGCTACACCTCTTGATCGGCGTAATGTCACTGCATCGTTTGGGGACCTGGCTGACATGAACCATAGCTATGCCTATTGGGAACTTGGTCGTGTCCGACCATGGTAATGCCACTTGATCGGCTCAAACAGCCTTTTTTCCGCAAAATATTTTGTCTTTGCCTTTAACTTGTTTGTCTTTTTGCATATTTCTCTTGTTGTGTTCTTCAATCGACAATTGTTAAACCGATTCGACTGTCAGTTGACGGGACACGGTTTGTTTTTCATCCGGAGACACTTTTGCTCGGTTTGATTTTTGATAAACATCCTATCATGGAGTAACACCGGTGTTCATCTTAACCCGGAACGGTTTACCTGGTAAACCGACCCTATATACACAGTAGTTGTTTTCTCCTTCAGCAGAGCGGGTTTCTTACAACTCCGCTTCAAGATTGGCACAACCAACTTCATGCCCTATGATGGCAGGTATCATATATTCCCATATTTTATCATATGTTTTTATCTAAAGTATTATCTTTAGTTTCATATACATGGATATGATGACCCGCCTAGTGGTAAAACCACAATGGTGTTTTAAGCTTTTTGCCGCAAACAACAGTTTAAGGTTGATGATTCAACAAAAACATAAGTTGCAATAAATATGCACGAAGGCATATCAACACAAAGTGTGGCAGCTAGTCTATTACAAGGCAACACAGTGCCCAGATAAGATAATTGTTTTGGCATAACATAAGGAAGCAGTAATGTAAACCGGCCTCTGGTTTATGCTTGATCGCCACTTGGCACGATGGTTGCGGGTCATCTGCGCCGCTTCAACTTCGATTCTCCCTACCCGGGCCGGAAATCAACAGTTGTCCGATCGATTCCCATTAATGCTTGGAATACGGCTTCATCATTGATCAGCAACGACGGTTCAATATCAGGAGCGTAAGTATGCTCACGGATTAGCGGTATAAGATTCTCCGCTTCAGGAATCGGGGCAGACACTCGTTTATTTTCTCCATCATATTGGGCCTGATAGTGAGACAGATTTGCCTCTTCAACCAGCTGACAAGCCAAAGGGTGCACTTCCTGGTTTATGGCTCGAAGATCCTCTTCGCTGAATTTTGTCCCGTCTTCCTTCAAGGTTGGGAAGCCTTGGGCTGCTTCAACAGGATCAAAATCCGGTACCCATGCTTTGGCCCGGATTAAGGCGTTTATGGCACCGGTTCTAGCAGCAGATTTCTTTAATTCTTCAAACCGGGCAGGAAGCATTGACAACCTTTTAAGGGTGTCCTAGATCAAGTTCGGTCTTAGGGTTGTTATGAGAAGCGGTCTTGATGATCCGCTGCGCACCAAGATAGAGTTGCTCTATCAAGGTATAAGAGGCTTTCGGTTTCTTCCTTTGCTCGATCCCAAGTGGCCAATGCGTGTCCCTATATCATTCAAAGAGTTAATAAACCGGCAATTACATGAGAAAGCTTCACTATGTCAGAAATCAAAAAAGGCTTACCAAAAACAGCGGCGGTCATGGCATGCACTTGTCGCTTTATACTGGACAGTTCATCCACCACCGGTTTAAGGGTAGCTTCAGCATTTTCTGCCCGTTGAGTTAAAGCGGCCTTTTCAGTGGCCCAATCTGCCCGCTCCTTGTTGAAACCTTCCTTAAGCTTTTCCATGACGCTTAAAGCGCTGGTTAATTCATTCTTAGCTTTGGAGGCTTCAGCTTGCTGGGATTTCAAGTTCTCTTGAAGTTCAGCGATTTGACTGTCTTTCTTGCTCAGATCAGCCTACATACAGATAATCATTTGATAAGGGTAAAGGTGAAGAGTTGAAGTACCAACCCCACAACAAATTATGCCCTTGGTACTTGGGGGCTAATGCATGTTTGCTTTTCATCCTACAATTTATATATAAAGTCCCAAGCTCAATACAAGTATTCAACTTGGCACTTGGGGGCTAATGCCTATTTGCTATGTCATTAAGTAATGCTGGAATTCTTATGTTATTCAAGTCCCGGTTTAACTACATTAAGTTGAACTGGCCCTTGGGGGCTATCAGAGTTGACAGTTTGCAATATACAAGCAGAGAGTCGTATGGAATTTACCTCATATTTGTCCTTCATCATGTTCACCAGACCGGCTTCATAATCACGGCTGGTATATAGCCGGTTCAGATAACCGGAATGAAGATCTTGGGGATTCAAAGCGGCATAAGTTTCTAAATCGGCATTCCACTTGCCTTTACCAAAGGCAATAAATTCATCCTTCGCAGTATGCTTGGACAAGGCGACAGGATTACCTGGCTCGGAATGGCCAAAGCCAGTAATAACAACATCGTCATCCTTGGCTTCGCCGGTTCGCACTGGGTTCGCCGGTTTCTCCGAATGCTTGGGTGGACTTGCTGTCTTATCGGTTTGAGCAGGACTTGTGGATTGATTTGAAGGGCTTGTGGCATCAACATATGCTTCTTCAACGGTAACGTCATGATCTTGCAGTGGTGGGTCGTTCAGTATATCATCCTGGATGTGTTCTTCAGGATTGGGTATATTGGTCGGTTCAGGAGCATCGTCCTCTGCCACTTTGTCCAGGCGAGCTTTCTTGCTTGCCCTAGGCTTGGCCCTGAAAGAGAAAAGACGGATCAGTCCAATGAACATTGAAAGTGGTATATCAAATAGCATTATCAGAAATATGGCTCACCCAAGCACTGTCTTGAGGGGTGGGAGTTGGGTGCCTGTCGACTCGCCAGAGGAAGAATGAGAAGTCACCTGATAATCGGATTCATATGGATTAAGAGGTTGACGAATGCAACCCGCTTTAGGATAAGCATTGATGAAACAGTTAGAGACCTTCTGAGCGGCGTTTCCGAACCGGACTGTTGATAAACCGGTGGAGGTGACTACCTGGCCATTGTCTTAGGGTTCTTGTGACGAGCTTCATGCTGTTGTGTCTTCATAAGAAAGTTTCGATCCAAGTAAGCAAGAGGATGAGAAAATTTAACTTTCCGGTTTGACCGGCGGATTTTTACTGAAGGTAAAGGGTTTGAATCGGAAGAAAGAGCGATTACCTCTACAACATCAGCATGACTAGCTTCAGCATCATCCTGGCAATAATCATTATCAATAAGGTGTGTAAAAAATAGACCAAGTGAGTCAAGTTCTACCACAAGGTCCGGATTACCCACATCATCATCAGCTGGTGGATCGGAGGAGGCAGTGGTTTTCTTTCTATTTGCTGGTTTCTTCACAACTTCGGTCTTGGGCCGGGTTATTGCCACCGGTTTTTCTCGTGGAGTCTTCCTGCTCCAAAATGGATCATCACCCTGTTTGAAAGATGTTAATGTCAACAAAGAGTATTTAAACATAGTCAGATTTTATAAAGGCATAAGATATGAGTCTTACGGCTGGCGGTTTGTTAATGGCAGAAAAGGGAGCCAGGCGGTTTGGGCGCGACTTCGATTCGTTTAACATCCTCTTAACAGCCTCGATAACTTCATCGTCTGCCGCTTGGATCTCAATATGCCGTAGAGGGTCTTTCACATCTTCTGTGTATTTACACATCAAACCGAGCGCAGGCTCGAGGCGATATACTCCAAGATATCCGGCGAAAGCAAGATCAACTCCTGTCAACCCATTGGCCATGAAGGCCCGGAGCTTGGATAGTTGAGGGGCATATTTGCTTCTTTCCCTAGCATTCAGTCTGTGAGGGAGAGGGTGTGTTGCTTAGCCGTTCCGGACGGTAACCCGGTAAAGGATTTTCTCCCTCAGGAGAGGTGTCTTTGCAGTAAAACCATGTTGAGTTCCACTCTTTGGGATGGCTATGCAATTTGGCGTGAGGGTAAGTGACCTCTTTCCGCTTTTGAATCGCCACACCACCCAACTCGGTGTTGGGACCTGATGAAGTCATGTACCTGGGGTAGGGTCATGGACCTGCCCAAGGGTACCCTCCACAAGGACATTCACAAGAGAAGCAGCCTTCCAGTCGACCTGGTAAGCTTCCACTCGACAGATTCAAAGGCACTCGACTATGAAGACCCACTCGACCACCAAGAGTCCAAGAGCCACTCGGTGTCCAAAGCAGTCAGTAGTTAAATAGTCTTTATGACCTTAATGACACTTTATGTAAGGCGTTACCGAACGCCTAGCTTTAATGTACCTTAAACCCTCTACTACGTGGGCTGGCTGGGGTCTGGCGCACTCTATATAAGCCACCCCTCCACAGGTAGAAGGGTTCGCACCCTGTAACACATACGTGAGATATTCGGTCGACCGCCTCGGGGCTCCGAGGCGTAGGGCTGTTACTTCCTCCGAGAAGGGCCTGAACTCGTAAATCTCTTGCGGATACAACTACTCCATAGCTAGGATCTTGCCTCTCCATACCTACCCCCATTCTACTTTGTCGGACTTAGAACCACGACAGTTGGCGCCCAAAGGGGCAGGTGTTCTAGCGAATTGTTGGAGAAGTTGGGATTCTCTCGATCTCTCGCATCATGGTTTCAGGTGGAGTTCTGGTCGACGGCCACGAGATCCGTCTCGGTGCGCTCACGTTCATCGCCGACGACTCCGCTTGGCTTCAGGAGGCTCCACTCGACGTGGACGCGCTCCCCATCCGCGGGGCGACGCACTTTCGTGCGTGTGTCCGCGGCGTCCTCCTGCGGCAACCGTCGACCCAAGATGGAGTCGGCTCTCGCGCCGTCACTCCTGGGCCTCCCACCGGCGCAAGCGTTCCGGTCGGTCGAGGCTTCAGCGGTGGGTGAGGCATGCGGTGGCCCGCCCGGTCGGCCATCCCCCAAGTCGCGACGATCGAGCCCGACGAATCTCTCTACGGCCTGTTCGACCTGTCGACTGGCTCCGTAGAGACCGCGTCCGAATGCGATAGCAGTGACCCGGCGGCAGAGGTTCTGATGGTCGATGGACCATGCAGTCCCCCTGGATTCACTCGCACCAACGAAGGTGGCGGTGGAGGCGTTCCGGCGCAAGCCCACGAAGAGTACTTGCCCGAGCCCCTTATTTCGCTCCAGAGGGAGGAGCTTCGTCATCGGAACATGGATGCACTTCACACTCCTATCGTTGGAGAAACCCCCGAGGCCCGCGCCTTGGAGGATGCGTGCTTGGCCAACCTGGCTGAGCGCACTCGACCGGAGAATCTTCAGCGAAATCTTTGGATGAGCGTCTGTGACCGAGGGTTCCAGAATCCGATTGACGCCACTCTTTCAACCGCCAATCCGGGTATATCAAACTCCGATTCAGAATTTAGCATTTGCTGCCCATATAGCAGAATCAATTCAGCCTTCCCAGTCGGAGGCAGGTAGAGGTTTGCGGCAAATCAGGGATTTGCTCCGGGCGGCAGGAGATCAAAACTCAGTTGTATCCCAGTCGCGGAACAGGGTTCACAGCCGATCCGTCACTGCGAATTTGTTCCAGTCGGCCCATAGTCCAAGATCGCCCCCGAGGCGTGAGGAACATGGAGGCCGGCGTGATGATCAATACAAGGGCGGCAGCGATATGAGCACCGATTCGATCGCATAGCGATCAACGTCAGTGCCCACCCCTCCCCATAGGGGGATCATACGCTCCTCGGCGGCAGGATGATAGACGCCAAAAGCAGTCTTTGAACGAAGAGTTCGGTCGACCCGAGGAACCGTGCTTTGATGCGAGATCCATTATCGTTCAAGGTTTGGTCGACAGAATGTGAGCTCACCGAGACGGCCATGATAGAGATGTTCCTTCCAAGAGTAGAGTCCATGTCTCGGGACCAGAGTGTTTCAGCGAGCCATCGAGGCTGCGGTGATTCCCCAACTTCGGGTTGGCGATTGAGTCGGCAAGTTCATGGAGAATCCAAGCGACACACGGCTTGAAGATTACCGAGTGGCGGTTCAGATCGGTAGTGGCAACGATGAGGTAGCCATGAAGCATTTACCTCTTATGTTGGAGGGTTCAGCCGGGCGTGGTTGAATCGATTAGCACCAGCGATATTTACACTTGGGAAGATCTAGCCCGAGTGTTTGTCGGGACATTTGAAGGAACTTGCAAGCGACCGGTGGTTTGACAGAGTTGCGATCATGCGTGCAAAAGTCGAGTGAAACCTTGAGAGATTATATCCAGAGGTGGATCACTTTGCACCACACAGTGGAGAATGTAATACGATCACCAGGCGATCTGTGCCTTCAAGGAAGGCATCAAGAACGAAGAATTGAGTTTGAAATTTGGTCGAACCGGAGATATGACCCTGAGTCGGATGATGGAGATTGCCACCAAATATGCAAATGGTGAAGAAGAGGACCGGCTTGAAGTGGTAAATATAAATCTGCCGCCAATGAGACGGCGGAGGAAATTCCAATCGGAACCGAGAAAAGCGCCAAAGCGAGCTGACTCCGGAGAGGCCTTGGCAAGGACCCCTGTGAAAGTTCAAGGGGAAACCAAAGGGTCCTTGGAACCCTAAGAAGGTGAAAGATCAGGATGGGAACAACGTGTTGGATTTACCATGTCATATTCATACAAAGAAAGATGAAGAGGGTAAACTCATTTACCCGGAAAATACCACTCGACAGTGTCGGCTCTTGATTTAGCAGTTCCAAGGGAAACAGCCCAAGGACAAGGATAAGGAGACAGACAAAGTTGAGGATAGAGATGACAGTGATGGTGGATATCCCCAAGTCAATTCCACCCTGATGATGTTCTTGGCGTCGAAAGCAAAAGTCGATTGAAGGTTATCAATCGGGAAGTAAACTTGGTTGCTCGCGACTCCCAATTATCTGAAATGGTCCTAGACCGCCATCACATTCGACCGGTCGATCACTCCGACGCACATTGCCACCCACAGGAGGCAAGCATTGGTGGTCGACCCGGTTGTCGAAGGCACTCGATGACCAAAGTCCTGATGGATGGTGGTAGTGGTTTGAATATATTATCTGTGAGACGTTGAAAGGGATGGGCATTACGATGTCCGGACTCGATTACTAGTAACATGAGCTTCCACGAGTCATTCTGGAAAGAAGGAAATTTGAGTCACTCGGCCAAATTGCTCTTGATGTAGTTTTGGTGATTCAAAGCATTTCCGGAAAGAAAGGTTGACCTTCGAGGTCGTGGACTTCGGTAGCGCTTATCATGCTATTCTAGGGAGACCAGCTTATGCACGCTTTCATGGCCCGACCATGTTACGTGTATCTTAAGCGAAGATGCACGGTCCCAAGGGCGTGATCAACATCACGGGCAATCGGAAGAAGGCTGAAGAGTGCTTCGAGAAAAGGCTCTAAGATCGCCGATGCTCGGTTGGCGTTGGTAGAGCTACAAGAGTATCGAAAACTGCAGATCTGAGTGATTTGTTGCGAGCTAAGAAGCCCGCTACTGAGTCAACATTCGGTCATCGGCGAGGCGAAACAGGTTCACATTCACCCGACCGATCCCGGCGCTGCTCCGACCAACATCTCAACGAAACTTCGACTCAAAATAGGAAGAAGCGCTCATCCGGTTCCTCCGTGAGAACTGGGACATCTTTGCATGGAAGCCGGTGACATGCCGGTGTTCAGGGGCTGGCTGAGCATCGCCTCTGATCGACCCAAAATTCAAACCAGTTAAAGAGTATCTTGGCGGTCCGCCGTCGAAGAGAAAAGCCATTGGCGAGGAGGTGGCTCGGCTCTTAGCGCAGAGTTCATCCAGAGATCTACCACTCGAGTGGCTCGCCAACGTTGTCATGGTCCCCAAGAAAGAGAAGTCGTTGCGGATGTGCATCAATTTCAAGCATATCAATCGGGCCTGCCCGAAGATCATTCCCTCTTCCTCGCATCGACCAAATAGTCGACTCAAGCTGCGGGATGCGAGAGGTTGTCTTTTTTAGGCGCCTATTCCGGGTACCATCAGATCGGGGTGTATGGACCCGATGAGGTTAAAACAGCGTTGATGACTCCATTCGGGTGCTTCTGGTATGTCACCATGGCATTCGGTCTCGAGAATGCCGAGCCACATTCATGAGGATGATTCAAAAGTGTTTGCTCACTCAAATCGATCGGAATATGGAAGCGTACATGGATGATATAGTGGTCAAGTCACGAAAGGGTTCCGACCTGTTGGTCGACCTTGCTGAAACATTTGCCAATCTCGGGAGGTATGATATCAAGCAACCCATCAAAGTGTACATTCGAGTCCCACGGTGGAAAGTTACTCGGTTTTCGTTTCGGCGAGGAATCGATGCTAACCGAAAGGTTGGCACCATACTCGAATGAAGCGCCTGCAATGCGTGTGCGATGTCCGAAACTTCTTGGATGCTTGGCGCTTTAAAGTCGATTCATCTCGCCTCGGTGAAAAGGCATTGCCTCTGTACCGATTGATGAAGAAGTCGAGACAAGTTCGAGTGGACTCTAGAAGGCGATGCAGCGTTAGCGAGCTCAAAGCTCTGCTCTCCACCAATGGTGCTTGCTGCTCAATCAGCAAGGAGCCTTTCTTTGCTTTACATTGCAGCCACTTGGACAAGTCGTCGATGCCGTACTTACGGTCGGCGGGAAGAAGAAGGAAAAGCCTTCAAAGTTCAATGCCCGGTTTATTATCTTTACGAAATCTTGACCCCGTCAAAGCAAAGATACCCTCATTATCGAGAAGCTTGTTTATGGGATCTATATGACCACGAAGAAGGTTTCTCATTATTTCTCACGATCATTCCATTACGGTCGTCGATGGCGCCCTTTGTCGGAAATTCTTCATAACAGAGATGCAACTGGTCGAGTGGCAAAATGGGCGATTGAACTCCTTCCCCTTGATATCAAATTCGAGGCAAAGAAAGCCATCAAGTCCCAAGCGATAGCAGATTTCCTCGCCGAGTGGACTGAACAACAGCTTTCGACTCAAGTTCACTCGGAGCACTGGACTATGTTTTTCGACGGTTCCAAGATGCTTTGAGCAGTTACAGTGCGGGGTTGTATTGGTTTCCCCGAGGAGATAGGCTCAAGTATGTTCTCCAGATTCACTTTGATTCTTCCAACAACGAAGCGTAATATGAAGCACTCTGTATGGGTTGCGCATGGCCATTTCACTTTCGGCGTCCGTCGCCTTATATGGTTTATGGCGACTCGATCCGTTGTTAATCAAGTGATGAAGGAGTGGGATGTCGAAGCCCGGCTATGACAAAGTTATTGTAATGCACGGTGAGAAAGCCGGAGAAGAAATTCGAGGTTAGAGCTTCATCATATACCTCGACTGAAAAATCAATCTGCGGATGATTTGGCGAAGATAGGGTCCAAGAGGGAAGCCATTCCCAGTGATGTATTTTTAGAACACATTCATGCTCCATCAGTGCACGAGGATCCTTTCACAGAAGAAACCCTGCAGCAAAAGCGTGCCAATGATCCGACTGTAGTTGAGGTCCCAGCCGTGGTCGACCTAATTATGGAAGTTGTGGTCATCACTCCCGACTGGACAGTGCCGTACATCGCATATATCCTTAGGAAAGAGCTCCCAGAGGCTCGACAGATCGTCCGTCGATCCAAGGCCTTTACAATAATCAAGGGACAATTGTACAGAGAAAGCGCGACTGGAGTCGGCCAGAAGTGTATCACGCCAGAAGAAGGTCAGATAATTCTTGAGGATATCCACTCGGGGACCTGTGGCCATCATGCATCCTCTCGGACCATTGTGGCTAAAGCATACCGGCGGGATTTTCTTGGCGAAGGCAAATGAAATGGCGAAAGAAATAGTCGACAAGTGTGAAGGATGTCGGTTCTATTCCAACATGTCGCACAAGCCAGCCTCGACCTTGAAGACCATTCCACTCGTTTGGCCCTTATTTGTTTGGGGATTGGACATGATTGGACCTTTGAGAAGCTGGCGAAGCGGCTTCACTCATTTGCTAGTAGCGATCGACAAGTTCACCAAGTGGATCGAAGCCAAGCCCATCAAGAACCTCGATGCATGCACTGCTATCAGTTTCATCAGAGAGTTTATATTCAGATATGGAGTTCCGCATAGCATCATCACTGACAATGGGTCAAACTTCGATAATGACAAGTTCAAAGCCTTCTGCGCCTCTCAAGGCTCGCGAGTCGACTATGCTTCAGTGGCTCATCCTCAGTCGAATGGACAAGCGAGCGTGCAAGCGGCCTCATTCTCAAAGGCTGAAACCTCGGCTGATGCGTGATCTCAAACACGCAGCGGGGAGCTTGGGTCGACGAACTTACATCAGTTCTCTGGGGATTGAGGACCACTCCTAATCGGTCGACCGGGAGAACTCCATTCTTCCTGGTCTCACGGAGCTGAAGCGATTCTGCCGAGTGACCTGCTTCACAATGCGCCTCGAGTCGAGCTATACTCAAGAGGAAGCGAGAACAAGCACAGCAACATGCGATCGACCTCTTGGAAGAGGAGAGAGATGGCCTTGATCCGCTCGACTATCTATCGGCAAGACTTGCGTCGATTCCATGCCAGAAATGTGAAGAGTCGAGCCTTCCAAGAGGGAGATTTGGTCCTCCGAGTGGATCAACAGAAACCACACAAGCTTGCTCCCACTTGGGAAGGTCCCTTTATCGTCACGAGGGTCCTCCACAACGGAGCGTATCATCTCTACAACGTTGATCGCCCGGATCGGCGAGCCTCGAGCTTGGAGCAGCGGAGCTGCTCCGCCCCTTTTACACTTAAAACTCACTCGGTTGAGATGTAATAAAAGTACTTTGGTAGTTTTTTTATCTAAGACAAGAATGTTATAATTCTCCCAGTGATTAATATTGCTTTTTGTTGGAATTTCCCCCAGTGGGTGGCTTAGCTGCGAATCCGATTCGCCTAAGTTTGTAAAAAAAAATCCTTTTCGAGTGCGAGCCAGTCTCTCACTCGGGGCCTTAGCTGCAAATCCGCTTCGCCTAAGTATTCAAAATCCTACCGAGTGGCGAGCCAGCCTCCCACTCGGAGGCTTAGCTGCAGTCCAAGTACTCGCCTAAGTATCCAAAATCCTACCGAGTGGCGAGCCAGCCTCCCACTCGGAGGCTTAGCTGTAGTCCAAGTACTCGCCTAAGTATCCAAAATCCTACAGAGTGGCGAGCCAGCCTCCCACTCGGAGGCTTAGCTGCAGTCCAAGTACTCACCTAAGTAATAGAAATCCTACCGAGAGTAGAGCAAACCTCTCACTCGGGGGCTTAGCTGCAGCCCCGTGCTATCCTAAGTAATAAAAATCCTACCGAGTGGAGAGCAAACCTCCCACTCGGAGACTTAGCTGCAGTCCAAGTAGTCGCCTAAGTAATAGAAATCCTACCGAGAGTAGAGCAAACCTCTCACTCGGGGGCTTAGCTGCAGCCCAGTGCTCGCCTAAGTAATAAAAATCCTACCGAGTGGAGAGCAAACCTCCCACTCGGAGGCTTAGCTGCAGCCCAGTGCTTGCCTAAGTAATAGAAATCCTACCGAGTGGAGAGCAAACCTCTCACTCGGGGGCTTAGCTGCAGCCCAGTGCTCGCCTAAGTAAGGAATTCATCCAGATCCGCAAGGACGATGAGGTGCAGGTCGACTGCTACCTTCTCCTTCGGAGCTTCGCCACAAGTACAACGTCGGCCCATCCCAATCCGCATAAGGGCGACGAGGTGCAGGTCGATGCTACCTCCTCCTTCGAGCTTCAATGGAATATCTTCGAAATGAAGAATAAAGTTCTCCGAAGGCAAGCAAAGCATGTTAAAGGAAAAATCAAGTTCGGATAAACGTCCCTACGGATCCAAAGGTGCTCGGGCATTAAGCACATTAAAGTTTATCGATTCTGAGAAACCACTCGGCATTCGAGGAAAATTTAAAGTGGGACTTAGAAGATTTTTACTCCTCCGTGAAGGATTGGAAGGCGCAACAAACTGGTCGAGGTCGATTCCGTCGGCAATACGGGTAGCAACAGCGATGAAAGTCTCCATGAAAGATCTGAAGTCGTGCTTCCTGGTATTAGCAACCTTGAGAGACACCAGCTTGTCCTCTTGCGCTTCTTTGCGGTGGACCTGAACCGAAGATAGAGCAACATCGGCACCACACGGTAGATGACTTCTTCCATTCTTGCACTCGACTTGGAATCTCATTCGATTCGAGTCATCAAAGATTCAAGATCATTCGAGAGTACATTACGGCGGAGAGTCGAGTCGATCCGCGACACTGCAACTTTCAGTCGAGCAAGATAATCCACTGCGCTAGCAACATGAGACTCCAGTCGGAGCACATTCATAGCAGCTTCGTCCTTCACAGGAGAGTTGATGGGGTCCAAACTGGTTTCCACTCGACTGGTTTCTTCTTCAAAGTTTTGGCAGAATTCTGAAAACACAACTCAGATTCAAAATGAAGATCATGTGATGAGCCGGTGAGAGCAAGATAGTTGGATAAAAGAGATTACCTTCAAGCATGAGAAAGCGACTTCTTGGCGAACCCTCCAAGATAAATCTCCAGTCGTTTCGCTTCCCTTGGTAGCCAACCTTGTCGAACAGAACATTCTTGTCGTTCTTGATCAATGACTTCCTTGTTAGCCGCGTCAAGAGGCTTTCAGCTTGGCATTTTCATCTTCAAGTTTGTCGGTGAGGCAAGCTTCTCTTCAATGACTTTGTTTTCTCCAAAGCCGCCTATACGCCTCTGCAAGGTCAAGGTCCTTCTTCTTCAAAGTCTCTTCCAGTTTATCTGCAAAGCAACAATGAGAACAGAGTTGAGAATGAAGCAGAAAAAGAGGCGATCGCCAAAAATTCTCACCAGCCATACCTTTTGCTTCATCCTGTGCCTTCTGCAAATTCTCCTGAGCAAGCTTCAAATCGAGGTTGAGCTGAATCTGCTTTTCTCTAACTTCGATATAGCGAGCCACAAGCTCGCAAGATTTCTAAAGATTCAACCAACAAAAGACATCAAAGGCAGATCACTTCCGGTGACTAAGGAAAAATAGTAGCATTTCTAAGACTACGGTCGAATAAAACATTCGACGGTAGTCTCGAGGACTACACCAGCGGGTGCACTCGGCGTGCCCCACTAGTTTACCAATTTGGTTCGATCGATCGACCAAAAGAGGCAAAGAGGCTATGATTCTAAAAACATGGCTAATTGTCGTTGGTCAGCGCAGTAAAAAAAATAGTTCTTTAGACTATAGTCAATCGCTGCACTTGATCGACCATAGTCTCGGGGACTACACCGGTGGGTGCACTTCGCGAGCCCCCACCGTTATTTCAGTTCCATTCGACTTGGTCCGTCCAAGTCGAGTGAAGAAGATCACAGCATAAAGACCATAGCCGACTGCACGCAGTCGACCATAGTCTCGGGGACTACACCCAGTGGGTGCACTCAGCGTGCCCCCACAAAAGTTCAAATGACACACACACCCAGTGGGTGTACAGATATGGAAATTTCCAGAAGAAAGCAGTTTCAGATAGTATATCCTAACAAAGCAAGCGACGACTGACTTACTTGGGCATTGCTCTAGAGAGCTGAACTAGCATCATAGGCCGCCTGACTTGCCTCTCGAGCCGCTTTCACCTGCTCCATCATGATCCTGCACGGCGTATGGCCTCCTTAGCGGCACTTACTTGGTCTTCCGGGGCGTGGTGTGTAGCAAAGAGAGATGGTGGATCAGCGGTCGGCCGAAGTGGGTCGGGCACTTGTCGGTGACAGTGAAAATCTGAGAAGTCTGAGTGGGGTTGCCTCCCTCGAAATCAACGTCTCGAAGTCGCCATGACTTGAGCAGCCTTGCCAGCGAGCACTTTCTTGTTCCTCCTTTTCCTCAATGGCGCTTCCTCGTCATCATCGGGAAGATCAATGACGGAGGCGGAACTACAAGAGAGATCCGAGTAAACATGGAAGCCCAATCGACTAAAAAGCCCGATCGGCTAAAAGTGAAATCTCGGAGATCTTACCAGATTGAAGTAGCCGCATCCTCCATTTCCCGATCATCGTGCTTGGTGAAGTCTCGGAGGTAGCGGTATTTGTAGATTTCAAGAGTCGGCTGATCATTCATAGTGTCGACTAAAAGTTCATTCATGTTGAAAAAGGAAATACAAGGTTACATTGGTTACCCGGAGATGGTGGGGATGACCATTCGCATCTTAGGCGGGGCCTTCGCCCGGCTTCGACGACGTCGCTCGAGGTTGCTTGGCGGCTTCTCGGTCGGCGCTGGAGAAGTTGTCCTAGGTCGCTTCATCGGTGACGGTGGGCACAACAGCTTTACCGCATCCGGCCGCCCGGGTCGTCGTCGACTTGGACCTTCCCTCCAAGCGAGGAGGGTCGACGTCTTCCTCCTCTTCTTCCTCCTCCTCCTCATCATCAGAGCCATCATCCTCCTCATCCTCTTCGCCGTTGGACTCCCATTCCTCCGGACTCTCACCTCCACTTCCTTCTTCTTCTTTGGCTGCTTCCTGCGCCCCGTTGGGCATCGAGTACATCTCAGTGGTGACCTAGAAGACAACAAAACGAGGTTAAAGTCAGTCAACAAAATTGACATCAAAACAGAAGGTATGCAGCAGAATCACAGTCGGAGATAAGTAATGATACCTTGTCTGGTTCGTAACTCTGGTCGAGTGGTGGAATCCTCTTAGCTCCGCGAGGGTTATATTTATTTCCTGTGATGGCAGTCATCCACTTCTCCAAAGATGGCGTCATCAACCTCCTCCGGATGGACCCGAGTGGTATCATCCGTGCGAAGTACATCCACATCGGATGACCTCGGTATTGGAGTGGCTGAATCGCCGTCGGGAAAAAAACCTCCGGAGATCCATGCCGGTCACCCCTTGGCGAATAAGCTGGACTACACGCTCCATCGAAGCTTTACTTGGGCCTTCTCCTCCGCAACACCTTCAGGGAAGATGGCTTGTTCACTCGACTCATGGAGAAAGGAGGGAGCCAGGTCGATTGCCCGGCGTCGGCTGGTCTTGGCAATAAAACCAGGTCGACCGCCACCCTCTAACCGAAGTCGGGAGAGTTATAGATGGAAAGGCGCTCTTCCCCTCATCTGGACTCCGAGTCCCCCACATTTGGATTACTTGGGTCCTCTCGTCATTCGCTCGTTTTCTTCACCGTCCGAGAGCGACGGTGAATATGTGCTTGAAAAGACCCCAATGCGGTCGACAACCCAAGAAATTTCGCATGAGCTAAACGAAAGCAACAAGATACACAATGGAGTTTGGAGTGAAATGGTGGAGTTAAGCTCCAAAAAGTTCGAAACCCCGGAAAAAAAGGATTTGGCGGCGGAAAACCCCCTATCTCGTGGGTGGCGAAGAGGACACACTCACCCTCTTGAACTGCGGTTGCCACTCCGTGCCGGAAGCCTCCCGACCCATGGGGATCAGTCCTTCGTTGGCCAGATCAGTGAGATCTTTGTCGGTGATGGTCGACCGGATCTAGTCTCCTTGGACCCAGCCCTGCGGCAGCTTGGACCGCGAAGAGGAACCGCCCCGACTGGGCGCTCTCCCCTTGGCCTTCGCCGCCGTCTTCTTCACCCGTTCCAAGGTGGCAGTCTTGTCCTTCACCATGGTCGCCGGCGAGAAAGGTACTGAGCTTTGGTGCTGGACGGACGGAGAGCGTGGCGAGAAAGTTTTGGAGGCGGAGAGAGGAGAAATCTGAGGGCGCACTGTTCAAAATGCCCGGTTCAACGCCTTATATGGGGTCGCTTCCGAGTGGCTGACCGGTAGGCCCAGGCAATCCCGTCACGATCCCGCAACAGCGGTAGCGCATGATACGTGGCGAAAAAAGCGGCGAGGATCGAGGCGTCATCGTCTTATCCCATCCGAGTCTTAGTGGTTTTCTCGCTTCGCGATTCCCAAAATTGGATCCCACGAAATCCGCTAACCGCAGAGCAACTCGTCGGATAACAGATTTCCTCGGATCCGTCGCTCGGAAATCCTCAGGTTCACAAAGTTCACTCGACAAACATGAAGAATGGATCAAGGCGACTGAAAGAAAGGTTGACTTCATCACCAAAAGGTCGTTGATCCAGAGTAAGACGCACTGACAACACGAAGAACAGGTCGGGAAGATTCTCAACTCCTTCCTCACTCAAACCTCGATCCATTCGGGGGCTAATGATGAAGTCATGTACACAGGGTAGGGTCATGGACCTGCCCAAGGGTACCCTCCACAAGGACATTCACAAGAGAAGCAGCCTTCGATGGACACGGTAAGCTTCCACTCGGCAGATTCAAAGGCACTTTCGACTATGAAGACCCACTCGACCACCAAGAGTCCAAGAGCCACTCGGTGTCCAAACGGTCTGTAGTTAAATAGTCTTTATGACCTTAATGACACTTTATGTAAGGCATTACCAAGATGCGCCTAGCTTTAATGTACCTTAAACCCTCTACTACGTGGGCTGGCTGGGGTCTGGCGCACTCTATATAAGCCACCCCTCCACAGTAGAAGGGTTCGCACCCCTGTAACACATACGCAGATATTCCAGTCGACCGCCTCAGGGTTCCGAGACGTAGGGCTGTTACTTCCTCCGAGAAGGGCCTAAACTCATAAATCTCTTGCGTATACAACTACTGCATAGCTAGGATCTTGCCTCTCCATACCTACCCCCCATTCTACTGTCAGACTTAGAACCACGACAGTTGGTACTGTCAGACTTAGAACCACGACAGGACCGTCAAAAAATTCAGTGCCGCGGTTTAGATGGAAGCAATCTCTGAACAATTCAACTGTGGGCTCCTCCTGAAAGAACACCTCACAGAGCACTTGAAAATGACAGATATTGGTTATGGAGTAGGGGCCAATATCTTGTGGACGCAGTTGGAAGTTGGCCAAGACATCTCGATAAAACTTTGAACCGGGTGGACTGAAGCCCCGGGCCAAGTGGTCAGCAAAAACAACAACTTCTCCATCCTTGGGTTCTGGAGAACTCTCCGTGCCGAGGACCCTCCGATGAATGTCGTCTTTTTTCCTAAAAGCGCCGGTGCGGACTAAGTTATCCAGCTTGAGTTTCACCACTGAGAAGGAACCCAGTTGCACTTTCGTACACTTGCTTGGCCATGATGCAATCTGCAAGGCGATAATACCGGTTCAAGAATATGTTGGAAGGCTATATATTGATACATTCATTGTTAAACCGAAGAAGTTGCTTATAAACCGGAGTTATGCAAGGTGGCAATACATAACCGGAAAACCTTGGCGGTTCAACAAGGGGACTAATGGTATATGCCGAGTTGTCAATTTTTCTACAAAGTTAAACCGCCTAGTCTGAAACATTGATGAATCAAGAGTGGAGGTGCGAAAACAGGTTTCACAAAAGCTTGTCACAGTTTTGGATCTGGAGCATATTCAGAAAAGAAGTAAATATTCATGGTCCAAAAACGGAGCAGTACCGAATCAATGAGCAAGGATGCAGGGAGATCTATGACCTTGAAATGCGCAGGTAACAGCGGATGCTAAAAAACTACCGCTACGCAAAACAAGGATTTGCAGACTTAACTAAAAGTTATCATATGAGCAAGAAGCAAGCGAGGAACACCGAAGAACATGGAAACCCTAGAACAGATCTATGGTGAAAGGATATAAGACTTACCGGAGCGGAGGAAGAAGAGGAAGGTCGTCGCGATGTGCTGGTACGTTCAGGGTGATGCAGCGGCCAAGGTTGGTGCAGAAGTTGACGGCGGCGGCGGAGCTCCAAAGCTGGGCGGCGCGAGGAAGACGAAGCAGAGGGGCACGAAGGGGAAAAAAGAAATGACCCTTCGGTCTTATTTATAAAGTAAGGGACATGTGTCAGGCGCGAGAATCAAGGAGCCGCGAGTTTGGAAACGGAGTTGTCGCCTCGATTGTTGCAGGTCTATTAAACAAAAGAGGTATTGTGGATAGTCTTTATGACAGATGACGTCATGCCGGTTCACCACAATTTGTGAATATGACGTCACGGCGGTTCAACCAAGAAGATGTTGAAGACGAAGTTTTTTGCTGAGGATTGACATGAACCTATTCAAATGATTCTGGGGCCTAATGTTGGGGATATTACCACTAGTTGTAAACCGTACGGGACAGGCCGGGTTAACTTCATCAGTAGTCAAGTATACTAGAAGCCCGTGGGGATATTCTATAAAGGGCCCAAGGCCCAGAACCGGTTTAAGGCTTGTAGCCATGGACCGGCATTAGTATGTAACTTGTGTTGTAAGTTAGAAATACTAGAGACCGAACCGGACACGTCTATGAGCCGGTCTCGGGACTCTGCAAACCGATGGGAATCACCCATGTATATAAGGGGACGACCCGGCGGCGATTCAGGATAACAGACAACAACTCAAGACTTAGGCGAAGCTTGTTTGCTCCCTAGTCATCGAAACCCCCATCAATTCCATCACAACTAGACGTAGGCTTTTACCTTCATCGAAGGGGCCGAACTAGTATAAACTCTCTTGCGTCCTTGTGTCCGCTTTAACCCCTTTAAGATAACCCATAGCGATGGCTCCACGACTAAGTCCTTTCATGAGGAGATCTGCTGTAACAAAACCGCGACAGGATAGGTTCCAGGTCGGCAGCCTGGGCTAGCAGGGTGGATGTCGTTTGAGTTTCTGTTTATGTTTCATCTGTAGTCGGATGTTGTTCTCATGTATATTGATGTATTCTTGCGGCATTTGTATGCCTTGTTTGTATCCCCATCCATTATGTAATGTTGATGTAATGATATTCACCTTGCAAAACGTCTTCAATATGCGCTTCTATCCTTAGTGGGACCTTCAAGTTCCTTTAGGATAGGATCGCATCTTGGGCGTGACAAGTTGGTATCAGAGCCTCGACCGACCATAGGAGCCCCCTTGATTGATCGTGTAGTTTTTGCCGATGTCGAGTCTAGAAGAAAAAAATTTCGGAGTCTAGTTATATCCGAGAGTAGGATTTCTTTTTACTCCTCTGCCCCTTCGTCGCTCTAGTGAGAAATCTTGACGTAGGTGTTTTGAACTACTCCTTTTCCCTTTCAAATTTTTCTTTAGGATCACGCGGTTAGTTTTTGTTCGTTGTCCATCCTCTTTTCAATCCGGCGCACTTCTCTTCAAGTGGTTTCAATCCTTGTCATTTTTTGCAAGATGAGTCGTTAGTTCTTTCTCAATCGCCATTGTTTTCCCCATCCGAAGTTGTTTTTTTCCCACCCACCCACCCTTCTTCTTCTTCTCGGAACCGGAGTCCGAAATCGAGTATCCATCCTACTCGTGTGAAGCCTTTGCATTCTCTCCTCAATCATTTCAACCGGCGCATTTCTATTCGATTATTCGTCATTCCAATTGCCTTGTTTTTCCCGCCCTCCCACCCTTTTATTCCCTGAGTCTGAGCCTCTATTCGAGCATCAATTTCATTCGTGCGGAATATCTTCAGTCTTTCCTCAATTGTCTCAACCGATGAATCCTCATCAAGTTAATCGGTGTTCGTCTCATTTTCTTTTCTGGTGCTTTCAATTCAAGCTTTTTCGATGTTGATCACAATCCTGTCCTCGACTCAAGTGCTCTCTTTGCTCGCTCACCTCTCGCTAGTTTAATCTTTCCGGAGTGATGAAGACATCTCAGAAGAGTAGTGTTGTATTCAATTATTTTGAGGTTGTCACCTCATTCAAATCTTTCAATTGTTCCGGTGCATCATTTCTCGTTCGACAATCCTTTCCAACGTTGGTTCTTTCAGTGGGCCCTAACCCACAGGTTTTTTCCCAGGATCTTACCTTACTCTTCTAATTTTCCCAGAGCTAGTTACAAACTCTTTTCAAAGTTTGACGTAAGAATGATTTCTCATCATTCAAGTAAATCCTCTAAGATCGTTTTCAAATCATTTCATTGTTGGCTCAACCTCTTCGCTTTTTTCATTCTCCCGGAGTACCTCAACAATTTGATGGTGTTTCTCGTCGTCATTCTCAACATTTGAAGACTGAAGTAGAGTTTTCCCTATATCTTGTCCATTCTCCCAATGATTTGTGGTGCTAGCTCGATGTTATCCTATCAAATTGTTTTCAGTCATGCTAATTCTTTTCATCCATCCGGAGCATTTTAGGAGTTGATGTCTCTCTCGATCATCCGGAGGCCATCTTTTCGGAATATTTCTTCGCTCGAAGTTGTCAAATTTGTTCTCCAATTATTCTATATCCGTGCCCCTTCGCTCATATCAATATTCTTCCGGTGCTTCATTCAAGTATTCTTCAATCAGTTCGCGATCTCTACGTTCTCGTCTCTCTAAATTCCCTCAAGTATCTTCGTGCTTTTCTAATTCTTCCCGGCGATTCATTCTCTTTTCTTCGTTCATTTTCATTTCTAATGGTGGTTCGTTCAAGATTCCTTTTCATTTGTAATCGCATCAACTAATTCGTTCTTTCCAAATCCTACCGGTTGGTCAAGAAGACTTTCTCAAATTTCCGTGCTATATCCCCCATTAATCTTTTCCAACGCGAATAATTAGTATGCAAATCCATTGCTTCGCATCAATTTAATTGGTGGAGGATAAGCATAACGTAATTCTTATTCTCTTTCATCAAGTTGATTAATTCCTTCCTTTGGAGATTGTTCATCATAAATAATCTCTCGGTTCAAAGTGTTTTTCATCTTTTCTTTCTCGGAGTTCAAAGTTTCCTTGGCCATCTCGTCGGAACCTCCATCGGAATCATCGCAAGGCTTAACCTTAAAATTTTCAGCCTTCAATCATATTTTTCATCATTCTTTCGTTGCCGGAGGTCTTCATGGTGGCTCGTCATGATTTAATTCATTTTTCAAGTGTTCACCAAGATTCTTGTAGTTGAAGCTCAAGTATCTTTTCTTCTTGCATCTCGAAGTGCAATTAATTCTCCATATTCTTTTGAAATGGAGTTTTGCATTTCTTCATTTTTCTCAGCTAGTTAATCTTTTCTGCTTGTGGTGAGCGATCACCTCATAATTTTGAGATGTTATTCATAACTCCACGACAAGCTTATCCTTTTCGTTGTTGATTTTTTCAACAATTCCGTTCAATGCTTCCTTCTATGGATGCTTTCTATTTCATTCGTGGTAGAAGTTGTCATCTTCTTCCCTGTTCTTCTCATTCCACTCTTTCAATTCTTCTGGAGGCATTGTGTTGTTCCTCTCGGCAAATATCGTTCCATCTTCTCAAGTTCATGTTCTACTCTTTCCATGTTTAGCTGGAGTGCTGCCTAATTCTTTTGTACTTATTCCTTGTCTATCTTGTCTTAACCGGAGTGGTTTCAGAGTCTATCCTGTTCCTTGATCTTTTGATTCTCGTCTTAGTCGTCATTCCTCTATTCTTCCCGAGTGCTCTTAACTCTTTTTTTCTTCTCTTGCGTTCTTGTTTCACCTTGCTCTTTTTCCTTTCCGTCTCGGTCCTAAGATCTCAGGAGGAGATCTCTTATTAGTAGAGGAGAGTTGTAACGCCCCGGATTCGATGCGCCAGGTGTCTTCCAGTTATTCGTCATCATTGCTATGTCATTTGCTTGCATGTCGCATTTTTGCCGTGTCATCATGTGCATCTCTTTTTGCATACGTGTTCCTCTCATGCACCCGAGCATTTTCCCCATTGTCCGTTTTGCAATCCGACACTCCTATGTCCTCCGGTGCCCCCTTTTACCTCTTTTCGTGTGCGGGTGTTAAACATTCTCGGAATGGACCGAGATTTGCCAAGCGGCCTTGGTACACCACCAGTAGACCGCCTGTCAAGTTTCGTGCCATTTGGAGGTCGTTTGATACTCCAAAGGTTATCCGAGCAACTGCAAAGGCCTCTTTTGTGTGCAGCCCAACACCTTTCCAAAGTGGCCCAATAACCCATCCAAACCCCCTCCATCCTCTCGGCCATTCGATCGCGATCGCGTGGCCGAAAACCGCTCCTCATTTGGACTCTCCTAGCTCCCTCTACCTATAAATATGCATCTCCCTTCGAAATTCGCTGTCCAAACCCTAGCTTTCGTCCACCTCGCGCCACCGGACAGATCCTCCGCCGCCGGACATGTCCGCCGTCCCTCGCCCAATCTTGAGGCGCCACGTGGCGCCGCCACCACGCCGCCCTGGCCCGGGCCGAGGCCAGCCCGCCCAGGCTGCACTCCGGGCCGCCTCGCCCAGCGGCCCGCACCTCCGCCCGCACCGCCGATCACGGTCCACCGCGCCGCCGCCCGTCCGCCGCTTAGTGCGCGCCCGCCATGAGCCTCGCCCGCCAACCGCGCACCTCGTCCGTCGCCTCCTCGCCGGACCTCCTCGCCAGCCTCCTCTCCTTCGAGCTCCGGCCGCCGCCCCCACAAGTTCCGCCAAGTTCCGCTCCGGCCGTCCTCGTCATCCGCGCAAACCCTAGATCTGAGATTCAGAGGGTAATTTTTCGCCCAGGTACCTAAATATTTGCATTCTGGTGCATACTTTGACCTGCAATAATTTAATTGTTGTTGCTCCGTTTGCTGCGTGTAATAGGTAAAAATGTTCATCATGAGATGATCTTTACTTTGTTCCATTGTTTCATGTTCATTTGGGTCCATCTTGATGCCCTAAGCATCGTTGCAAGAGTGCTATATAATGTTGTCTGTTGTAGTTTATCAGAACTTGCTCATTTGTCATTTTTACATCTTTTTGTGTGATTTTCTTTTGAGCATGAAGTCTACATGTGTTATGAGCTATAACATGCCATATTTGTTTGGTGAAATTCACTCTTCATGATATGCAATGTCTTGATTGTTACAAGCTTGCAAAGTAGCCTCCGTGATGTTGCTGATTTCTGTGACTTGGTGATTTCTGCTAAGTCTTGTTCTGATATGTTGTGATGCTATGTAAACCTGTTTATACCATGAGTTCTATGCATAATGTGGAGATATTCAGTAAGGGTGTTTTGTTATACATGTTATTTTCCATCCATCCATTCCCCTGTTTGCATTTATGGAGTGACCTAGAATGTCCTAATCTTGCTCTACTTTTACTATAAAATGTTCCTGGCAGATTGTTTACATGTTAATCAATTTTGCCATGGTTGTTGTTAGTGATCCATACATGCTATGAACTTTTTCTTGCCATGGTTAGCTTCATGAACATGTCATCTTGCTTTAGGTATGATTATCTTGTCATGCAATGCTTTGTGATGAGTGATTTGAGCTCGCAAACATGCCTTCATAATTCTGTTTATGCCATGCTCTGTTTTTCTGCTAAGTCTGAACCTGGTGATGAAACTTGCTACGTTTATGTGGGTGCCATCATATCGTCTGTGCCATTTTGGCTCATGATCACTAAGGGACTTTTGTTCTATGAAATTATTACATTCATGACATTCCTTTGTTTGCTATGTTATGTTCTTGTAGAATGTTGTTCGATAGCTCTAAACTTTGCAACCTGATGTTATTTCTGTCATGTCTAGTGAATTCTGCTAAGTCTGTGAAACTGTTATTATTTGCAATTTTGCCATGTCCTTTTGAGCAAGTTCTATTTGTTTCTAGATATAGTTCAGTATTCATGTTTTGTAATAGTTTACCTCTACATCGCGTCCATGACTGTTGTTTTCATGTTGAGATGTTGTACCATATAATTTTGGTGCTTGCAATATGCCTAATTGCTGTTTTGGACAGCATGCCCTTTAAACTTGATTCATGTGTATGTGTTGAACCGTTGCTCCGTTTTGAGTGTGCTCTATATGAAACTTGCTTAGTTTTGCATGTAGTTTCATGTTCCCTTGTTGCATCCATGTTTTGACGTGTGTGTTTGATGTTTGAATGCATTTTGCACCAATGCCATGCTTAACTTGTTTTGCTCATATCTTCTAGGTTATAGCTCTGAATCTAATGAACTTTATATGTAACTTGACTAGAATTTCGTGTAGATCATCGTGGTGCATCTTAACTTGATGTTTAACAACCTGAACATAAGGTTTATTCAGATCTCGACTAATTTTGAAATTTGCATATGAGGACCTACCGGAATTGTTCTATGTTGTTTCCGGCCTCATTTAAACTTGCCTTGATGTGTTGTTTTGGTATGCATCATCTCTTGCCATGCATAGTCTCATGTAGCCTTGTCATGCATCATACTTGGTTGAGAATCATGCCTTGTTCATGTGTGGTGTGTTTACCATCTTGTGTGCTTCTTCTGGATAGTTCTCGTTTCGTTGCGATCGTGAGAATTCTTTCGTCTACGCTTGGTTCGTCTTCGTGGCTTCATCTTCTTCATGGACTCGTTCTTATTCCTTGCGGGATTTCAGGCAAGATGACCATCACCTTGGATCTCATTACTATCATTGCTATGCTAGTTGATTCGTTCTATCGCTATGCCGCGTTACCTACCACTTGATTATCAAGCCTCCCAAATTGCCATGAACCTTTAACCTTTGTCACCCTTCCTAGCAAACCTTTGTTTGGCTATGTTACCACTTTTGCTCAGCCCCTCTTATAGCGTTGCTAGTTGCAGGTGAAGATGAAGATTGCTCCATGTTGGATTATGTTTATGTTGGGATATCACAATATCTCTTATATTATTAATGCATCCATATACTTGGTAAAGGGTGGAAGGCTCGGCCTTATGCCTGGTGTTTTGTTCCACTCTTGCCGCCCTAGTTTCCGTCATATCGGTATTATGTTCCCGGAGTTTGCGTCCCTAACGCGGTTGGGTGATTTATGGGACCCACTTGACAGTTTGCTTTGAATAAAACTCTTCACGCAAGGCCCAACATTGGTTTTACCATTTGCCCGAGGGTCATCTTTATTTTAGCCCCCCCCCCCGGGCCAGTGCTCCTCTGAGTGCTGTGTAACGCCCTCGATGCGGCTATATCTCCCACGTGTCGAGGCACGACTTAGAGGCATAACCGCATTGAAAGCAATGTCGCAAGTGAGGTAATCTTCACACAACCCATGTAATACATAAGGGAAAGAGATACATAGTTGGCTTACAAATGCCACTTCACACAATACATAAATAAACATCCATCATTCAGAGTACACTCAAGGTCCGACTACGGAACCAACATAAAAGAAGATAACCCAAATGCTACACAGATCCCCGATCGTCCCAACTGGGCACCACTAATGATCATCTGGAAAAGACACATAGTAACGACCACGTTCCTCGTCGAACTCCCACTTGAGCTCGGTTGAGTCACACCTGCCGGCATCGTCGGCACTGCAACTGTTTTGGAAGTATCTGTGAGTCACGGGGACTCAGCAATCTCACACCCGCGAGATCAATACTATTTAAGCTTATAGGAAGGACAGAGTAGTATAGTGGAGCTGCAGCGAGCGACTAGCATATATGGTGGCTAACTCGCAAAAGAGAGCGAGAAGAGGAGCAAAGCACGGTCGTGAAGCTAGTAGCGATCAAGAAGTGATCCTGAACTACTTACGTCGGACAAAACTCCAACACCGTGTTCACTTCTCGGACTCCGCCGAGAAGAGACCATCACGGTTACACACGCGGTTGATGTGTATTTTACTTGAGGTCAACTTCGGGTTTTCTACAACCGGACATTAACAAATTCCCATCTGCCTCATAACCGCAGACACGGCTTTCGAAAGATATTACCTGCGAGGGTGTCCCAACTTAGCCCATTATAAGCTCTCACGGTCAACGAAGGATATTCCTTCTACCGGAAGACCCGATCAATCTCGGAATCCCGGACTACAAGACATTTCGACAAAGAATAAAACAAGACCCGACAAAGCCGCCGATTGTGCCGACAAATCCCGATAGGAGCTGCACATATCTCGTTCTCGAGCACATCCGGATGAGCAGTCCATACAACTAAAACCAGACCTCAAGTTTCCTTGAGGGGCTACTGAGGGCTCTAGTTCGGGCCAGCACTCGAAGGAGCACCGGTCCGGGGTTTAAAATAAAGATGACCCTCGGGCTCGCGAAAACCCGGGGAAAAAAAGGCTTAGGTGGCAAATGGTAAAACCAATGTTGGGCCTTCTTTGGGCCGGAAGTCTTATTCAAAGCGAACTGTCAAGGGGGTCCCATAAATCACCCAACCGTGTAAGGAACGCGAAATCAAGGAACATAACACCGGTATGACGGAAACTAGGGTGGCAAGAGTGGAACAAAACACCGGGCATAAGGCCGAGCCTTCCACCCTTTACCAAGTATATAGATGTATTAATTATAGCAGATATATATTGTGATATCCCCAACAAGTAAACATGTTCCAAAAAGGAACAACATCTCCATGTTCCAACAAGGAACAACTTCAGCTTCACACCGCAACTAGCAACGCTATAAGAGGGCCGAAAAAGCGGTAACATAGCCAAACAACGGTTTGCTAGGAAAGGATGGTTAGGGGCTGACATGGCAATATGGGTGGCATGGCATAGCAAGTGGTAGGCATCGCAGCATAGGCATAGCAAAAGCGAGCATCTAGCATAGCAAAGATAGAAGTGATTTCGAGGGTATGGTCATCTTACGCAATGTTCTCGAGTTGTCGAAAGCTTGATCCTCGTGGCGTTCTCAACAGGTTCCTCGTTCACGTACTGCGTCTCCGGCTCTACCCAAAGCAACAACACAAACAAAGGAACCACAATAAATCACGGTGCAATGCACAATCAACATGATGCAAAACATGGCATGATATGCGGGATGTGATATGCAATGCGTATGTGCGCTCGAAAGGAAAATGATGAACCAGGCATCAACTTGGCAAACCAAGTATGCCACTGGAAAGATGAGATGATTTCGGTTGAAATCGATATAAAGATCACCGAATCGGATGCACGGTTTGGAAATGACAAGCAAAACAAGAATGGCACAAATCTGCCATTAACAGCATGATGCCACTTAGCAAGCAACAATAAATTAAGCTACTACACCCAAACGTACCAACAAAGTATATGGCAATGATCTACACAAGATGCTTGACAAAATATGAGCACTGAGCTTCAAGCTAAATCACATCATAACAGGTTCAAACAAGCATGGCAAAAGTGCACAAAATATCAGGCTGGACATGGCAAAAACAGCATCAGGTTGCAATGTTCAGAGCAAGAAAACTACCTGCTACAGGAACTGAAAATAGCAAAACAAGGCATGGCATGAATCTACTCAAAGCATAGAACAAAAGTCCCTTACTGACCATAAGCCCAAAAAGGATCAGAAAATATAGTAACACCCATGTCAATATTGAAAGTTTCATTAACAGATTCAGCAACATGGCATGTCAAAAACTGATAACAAGTAGGCATGTTTAAAAGCTCGATGCACTCACTACAGAGCCTTATATGATAAACTAAGCATACATACATCAAGAAGACATGGCATAGAAGACATACATGGCAAGAACAATAACATAGCATAAACGGATCAACCATAACGACCTTGGCAAAATTGAATAACATGTATACAATCTGCCAGGAGACATTTGATAGCAAAAGTAGAGCTCGATTGACTCAAGCTATGGCACTCCATAATTGCAAACCAGGGCATGGATGGATAGAGCAAGGCATTTTAAACAAAACATCCTTACTTAAGTATCTCAAAATATGCATAGATCTCTCGGTAGCATCAAGTTAACATGGCATCAAAATATCAGCTAAACAGGGCTGAAAACAGCAACATCAGGACACCTACTTTGCATGCTTGTGCTAGTCACCACATAGATCACAAAAATACATGGCATACACCCCTGGAAAGATGGCATGGCATATTACAAAACACATGTAGGACTCCAATTCATAGGGTGCACACAATAATCATGGCAAAAATAACAAAAGTGCAAGTTCTGTTAAGAAACAGAAACTAACATCACATAGCCCTCTTCTAACAGCATTTCGGGCATCAAGATGAGCTTAAATGAAAATGATGCAATGAGATGAAATGATCTACAATTCGAGGCGAATATTTTGCTCAAAATATACCTACAGATGCAAAGATATACCACTTTGAAAATGACACAAAATAACAAAGATATCAAGACTTAGAAGAAAACGAGGGGGAAAGAGAAGTCAACGGCGCGGGAACCGAGGCCGGATCGGGCCGGGCGACGGGCGGCGGCGCGGTTCGGTGAGCTCCGTGGCTTGTGGAGGTGGCCCAGAGGGGCGTGGCGAAGGCGGCGGGTGGCGGGACGGCGAGGCCGGGCGGCAGCAGCGGGCGCCGAAAGGCGGTGGGAGCGGGCGCTGGGCGGCGGCGCCGATCAAGGCGCGGCGCGCGGCGCTGGCGCAAGCGCTGGGTGGCCGGGCCCGCCTGCCGGGCGGCGCGACAGTGGCGTCCGCGATTGGGAGCGGGCGGCAAGGCCGACGGCGGACGTGTCCGGACGGCGCGAGGTGGCGTCCGGCGCGAGGTAGGGAAGGCTAGGGTTAGACCCGAGATTGGAATGGGGGTTTGCTTAAATAGGCATAGAGGGAGCTAGGAGAGTCCAAATGAGGTGTAGTTTTCGCCCACATGATCGTGATCGAACGACGGAGAGCATGGAAGTAACTTAGATGGATTATTGGGCTGTTTTGGAGGGGTGTTGGGCTGCAACTTAAAAGAGGCCTTTGCGAGAGTGCGGTTAACCGTTGGAGTACCAAACGAGCTCCAAATGACCCGAAACTTGACCGGTGGTCTCTGGGTGGTATACCAAGGCCACTAGACAAACCTCGGTCCATTCCGAGACGGTTTAGTACCCTTTTACGGAAAAAGCGTAAAAGGGGCCGCCCGGGGAGAGAGGAGTGCCGGATTGCAAAACGGACAACGGGGAAAATGCTCGGAATCATGAGACGAACAAGTATGCAAATGCGATGCACATGATGACATGATGTAAAATGCATGACATGGACAAAATGCAAAATGAAGAAAAAAACCCAACCACGGAGGGAATATCATATCACAATGCCGAAAATGGCAAGAGTTGGAGTTACAAATATGGAAAGTTACATCTGGGGCGTTACAACACTCCACCACTATGAGAGGATCTCGTCCCGAGATCTAGGATGGCACCGGAGGGAAAAGGAAGAGGAAGATAAGCGGTAAAACTAAGTTGCTTCTTCGACAAAAGAATGAAACCAAAGAACCTTGAGAGGTTGAAAAGTTATGAATAGCGAGCACAATGAACAAGAAGGAATTGGAACCACTCTGGTTGAAACGAGATAAACAAGAAACAAGGAAGAACAAATTCGGATAGAACTCCGGTTGAAAAGAGATGCCAGACTTGATAAGATGCAAAAAAAAACTTAGCAGAGATGACACAACACTCCGGTTAGATGGATAAGCACGAAAAGAACACGATCCTCACAATACGAGAAGATGAGTGAAGAGAGCAACATCACAATGCCTTCGAAAGAAAGAATAGAAGATAGATCATTGGAATAACAAAATGGAGAAGAGATCGACAACTTTTGCCACAAATGGACTTGGAAAGCACCCTTCCAAGAAGGTTAGAACGAAGTCGTTGGAAAACCAACAACGAAAAGAATAAGCTAGTTGTGGGCTTATGGAAAACATCTCAAACTTAGAGGTGAATACATGCCACTATGGAAAACAATTGATTGCTTGAGAGCAATGCAGATGAAAACTCTTTCACCGAGAAGAGAAAGAGAAACTTGGATCATTAATAAGCACCATAATTAGCAACATTCCTTAGGGAAGGCTTTAGGTGAAATATGACACAAGATAACTCCAACGAAGAGATTGATGGATTTAAAAATACCTCGTTCTTGACAACATGTGAATCATGAAGCATGAAGGAAATTGTCAAGAATGACATAACACCACCTCAAAAGATAAGGTCGAAAGAATTGCACTTCGGAATGCAAGATGAAGAATACTTGAGCTCCTCCAAACAAAACATGTGTTGAACACCATGCTTATTTTTGAGTAAAGCTTGGCGGATCTTAACTCCGAGAGAAATCTTGATGAACAATTGAAGAATGAAAAGAATCCTTGATGAACCACCATGTAGAGCCTCCATGAAGAACTCCGGTAAGAAAAGGATGATAAAAGAAAGAGAAGTTGAAAACACAAGGTGAAGCCTTGCGGTGATAATTAGAATCTTTGAAATGATATAACCGAGAAAAACTTTGAACTCCGGAAAGAAAAGATGAAGCATCTCGGACCGAGAATGTGATATGATGAACAAACTCCGGAAAGAAGAGATGAACAACTTAGAACTGAGAAATTGATACCATTACGAACTTCGGAAGAATGAATCAATCACTTGGAGAAACAAGAACAAGAATTATGTTATGTGTATCCTTCACCAATTTAGATTGATGACAAGCAACGGATTTGGCATACTACTTATTCCCGTAGAAAGGATTAAGATAGATATGGCGGAAACTTGGGAAGGTCTTCAACAATTCACCGGTAGGATTCGGAAGAAACGAATGAATTGATACGATAATAAAGGAAAAGAAATCTTGAACGAACCACCGTAAGAATTGAGAATGAAAGTAGCAAAGGCACAATTCACCGGGAAGAATTGGAAAACGAATGAAGATATTTGAGGGATTTAGATACAAGTGAGCGAATAGATGACGAGCTGATTGGAGAATACTTGAATGATGCACCGGTAAGATTTGGAGAGTGAGATGTTGAGAATGAATAATTCTAAGATGATGGCTCTGGATAATCAAACTGAAAAGATTTCTGAATTGCTCCGGATGGGTAAAAAGAATTCTCACAATCGAAAATAATTATGAGAGGATGGCATCAAGCTAGAACCATGAATCTTGAAGAGAATGGAGCAAAATTTAAGAGAAGCTCTTCTTCGGTCTTCAAAATTCGAGAATGACGACGAGAAACACCACCATGAATTGTTGAGGCACTCCAGGATGAAAATTAGAAAGGTTGAACCAACGATGAAAAGAATTTGGAAGATCTTGGAGAAAGACATTTGACTGATGATAACTCATTCTTACGTCAAACTTAGAAAAGAATTTTAGAAGCTCCGGAAAAATTAGAAGAGTCAGGTAAGATCCTGGGAAAAGACCTGTGGGTTAGGGCCCACTCAAAAGAAACACCGTTGAACGATTGCTTGAAATAAAGATTGCACCGGTTGAATTAAATGACTTGAATGAGATAATAATCCCCAAATAGCTTGAACGGATCTTGAATGAAAAGACGAGCCTTGGAGATATCTTGACACTCGAGAACAAATCAATAGCGAGAAGTGAGTGATTGATAGGTGCACCGATATGAGAAAGCATTTGAAGCAGGGAAAATGATATGATCGACAAAGCTTGAATTGAATCCACCGGAGAAGAAAATTAGAATGGAACAACGATAAGGTTGAAGCTTCCTTAGCGTCTTCATGAGAAATCACCGGATAAAACATTAAAGGAAAAGAATGAAGAAACTTCACAACAAGTAAAATGGATGCTTGATTAAGAAATCTGAGTCCTTGAAGAAAAAGGGTGGGAGGGTGGGAAAAAAAAGGCAACTTGGGTCGGATGAAACGCACACCGTTGAGAAAAAACTTAGAATTGATCTCGCAAATGTTGAAATGATCGGATCCACTTGAAGAGAAACGCACCGGTGAGAAGAAATTGAGATGACAAACTCGATGATCAAGAAGGATTAGTATTCACATAGAAATATGAGAACACCGTTTAGAATAAGGTATGGAATCAACACTTGGCGTTGAAGCAACTTGAATACCACAACTGAAAACAAAAGATTGGCTTCTAGAACGAGCCGGAACAAACACATGATAGAGATTTACGCCCAAAGTGTTGTGGTGGGGCCCACAGACACGACGATATAGCGGCCGTCACGAATGACAAACAAGACGTCCCCGAATCAGCATAGCCAAGGATTCTTTAAGGCGTCTCGCGACCATCAGAATCGACCGTGAATGGGCGGACCACTAAACTTTGAACCCCAATCTCAAATCATACATCTGTCGGAAAGAATATCCTGTAAGCTACTAGAATTCCCACCTATAAACTTCCGAAACTTTCTGGTTATGCAATCTGGTGTTGGGGATACAGGGGACACAAAATATATCACCCAAACTAACAATACCTAGATCCAAATTGTATCCATCCGTCAACACATAACCAAGAAATCCTCGGAAATCGTGTACCTCGACCTTGAAAAACATCCGTTATACAAGTCATGGCAATACTCCCTTTTCGCCTCGATCGGGCTATCGTGGTTATCTCACCAACAACTGCACAAAAGAGATTTCGATGTCGGCAAAACTCGGGTATTCCAGAATCGCAACGATAAAATTGTGGCGACAACACCTCGGAGCTCAACTCCCCGGGACACCGCCACAACCCCTAAATGTCGGGAGGCACCAAGAACAATGTTCTCGTCACAAAACCATCGGAACGATTCCAAGATACCCACGTGATCCTAAAAAAATTTAGTGAAAATTGAGGAGAGAAGAGTCAAAACTCTACGTCGGGATACCTCACCAGAGCGACGGAAGGGACCGAAGTAAAAAGAATCCTACTCTCCGATATATATAATCCTAAGACTCAAAACATTTTTCCATTCTAGACTCAACAACGCCAAAAACAATCAAGTAGGGGGCTCCTAAGTCGGGAAGGCTCGATTACCAACTTGTAGCGCCCTCGATGCGGCTATATCTCCCACGATGTCGAGGCACGACTTAGAGGCATAACCGCATTGAAAGCAATGTCGCAAGTGAGGTAATCTTCACACAACCCATGTAATACATAAGGGAAAGAGATACATAGTTGGCTTACAATGCCACTTCACACAATACATAAATAAACATCCATCATTGAGTACACTCAAGGTCCGACTACGGAACCAAAATAAAAGAAGATACCCCAAATGCTACACGGATCCCCGATCGTCCCAACTGAGCACCACTCACGATCATCTGGAAAAGACACATAGTAACGACCACGTTCCTCGTCGAACTCCCACTTGAGCTCGGTTGAGTCACCTGCACTAGCATCGTCGGCACCGCAACTGTTTTGGAAGTATCTGTGAGTCACGGGACTCTGCAATCTCACACCCGCGAGATCAAGACTATTTAAGCTTATAGGAAGGACAGAGTAGCACAGTGGAGCTGCAGCGAGCGACTAGCATATATGGTGGCTAACTCGCAAAAGAGAGCGAGAAGAGGAGCAAAGCACGGTCGTGAAGCTAGTAGCGATCAAGAAGTGATCCTGAACTACTTACGTCAGACATAACTCCAACACCGTGTTCACTTCCCGGACTCCGCCGAGAAGAGACCATCACGGTTACACGCAGTTGATGTGTATTTTACTTGAGGTCAACTTCGGTTTTCTACAACCGGACATTAATAAATTCCCATCTGCCTCATAACCATGCACGGCTTTGAAAGATATTACCTGCGGGGTGTCCCAACTTAGCCCATTATAAGCTCTCACGGTCAACGAAGGATATTCCTTCTACCGGAAGACCCGATCAATCTCGGAATCCCGGACTACAAGACATTTCGACAGCAATAAAACAAGACCAGCAAAGCCGCCCGATTGTGCCGACAAATCCCGATAGGAGCTGCACATATCTCGTTCTCAGGGCACATCCGGATGAGCAGTCCGTACAACTAAAACCGGACCTCAAGTTTCCTTGAGGGGGCGCTGCAGGGCTCTAGTTCGGGCCAAGACTCGAAGGAGCACCGGTCCGGGAGTTTAAAATAAAGATGACCCTCGGGCTCGCGAAAACCCGGGGAAAAAGGCTTAGGTGGCAAATGGTAAAACCAATGTTGGGCCTTCTTTGGGCCGAGTCTTATTCAAAGCGAACTGTCAAGGGGGTCCCATAAATCACCCAACCGTGTAAGGAACGCGAAATCAAGGAACATAACACCGGTATGGCCGGAAACTAGGGTGGCAAGAGTGGAACAAAACACCGGGCATAAGGCCGAGCCTTCCACCCTTTACCAAGTATATAGATGTATTAATTATAGCAGATATATATTGTGATATCCCCAACAAGTAAACATGTTCCAAAAGGAACAACATCTCCATGTTCCAACAAGGAACAACTTCAGCTTCACCGCAACTAGCAACGCTATAAGAGGGGCTGAGCAAAGCGGTAACATAGCCAAACAACGGTTTGCTAGGAAAGGATGGTTAGGGATGACATGGCAATATGGGTGGCATGGCATAGCAAGTGGTAGGCATCGCAGCATAGGCATAGCAAAAAGAGCGAGCATCTAGCATAGCAAAGATAGAAGTGATTTCGAGGGTATGGTCATCTTGCTGCAATGTTCTCGAGTTGTCGAAAGCTTGATCCTCGTGGCGTTCTCAACAGGTTCCTCGTTCACGTACTCGTCTCTCGGCTCTACCCAAAGCAACAACACAAACAAAGGAACCACAATAAATCACGGTGCAATGCACAATCAACATGATGCAAAACATGGCATGATATGCGAGATGTGATATGCAATGCGTATGTGCGCTCGAAAGGAAAATGATGAACCAGGCATCAACTTGGCAAACCAAGTATGCCACTGGAAAGATGAGATGATTTCGGTTGAAATCGATATAAAGATCACCGGAATCGGATGCACGGTTTGGAAATGACAAGCAAAACAAGAATGGCACAAATCTGTCATTAACAGCATGATACCACTTAGCAAGCAACAATAAATTAAGCTACTACACCCAAACGTACCAACAAAGTATATGGCAATGATCTACACAAGATGCTTGACAAAATATGAGCACTGAGCTTCGGCTAAATCACATCATAACAGGTTCAAACAAGCATGGCAAAAGTGCACAAAATATCAGGCTGGACATGGCAAAAACAGCATCAGGTTGCAATGTTCAGAGCAAGAAAACTACCTGCTACAGGAACTTAAAATAGCAAAACAAGGCATGGAATGAATCTACTCAAAGCATAGAACAAAAGTCCCTTACTGACCATAAGCCCAAAAAGGATCATAAAATATAGTAACGCCCATGTCAATATTGAAAGTTTCGTTAACAGATTCAGCAACATGGCATGTCAAAAACTGATAACAAGTAGGCATGTTTAAGAGCTCGATGCACTCACTACAGAGCCTTATATGATAAACTAAGTATACATACATCAATAAGACATGGCATAGAAGACATACATGGCAAGAACAATAACATAGCATAAATGGATCAACCATAACAACCTTGGCAAAATTGAATAACATGTATACAATCTGCCAGGAAACATTTGATAGCAAAAGTAGAGCTCGATTGGCTCAAGCTATGGCACTCCATAATTGCAAACCAGGGCATGGATGGATAGATCAAGGCATTTTAAACAAAACATGCTTAATGAAGTATCTCAAAATATGCATAGATCTCTCGGTAGCATCAAGTTAACATGGCATCAAAATATCAGCTAAACAGGGCTGAAAACAGCAACATCAGGACACCTACTTTGCATGCTTGTGCTAGTCACCACATATATCACAAAAATACATGGCATACACCCCTGGAAAGATGGCATGGCATATTACAAAACACATGTAGGACTCCAATTCATAGGGTGCACACAATAATCATGGCAAAAATAACAAAAGTGCAAGTTCTGTTAAGAAACAGAAACTAACATCACATAGCCCTCTTCTAACAGCATTTCAGGCATCAAAATGAGCTCAAATGGAAACGAGGCAATGATATGAAATGATCTACACTTCGAGACGAACATTTTGCTATATTATACGCGCAAAATGGACCCACAGATGCAAAGATATACCACTTTGAAAATGACACAAAATAACAAAGATATCAAGACTTAGAAGAAAAGAGGGGAAAGAGAAGTCAAGCAGAACCGAGGCCGGATCGGGCCGGGCGACGGGCGGCGACGCTGATTCGGTGAGCTCCGTGAACCGGTGGAGGTGGCCGGTAGAGGGGCGGCGAAAGGCGGTGGCGGTCGGCCGGGATAAAGGGCCGAAGGCATGTGGCGCCGGCAGCAAGGTGGCCGAGCGGGCGCTGGCGGCGGCGCTGACCGGCCAGCTGGGCGCGGCGGCCGGCGCGCTGCTGGTTGGGGCCCGAACCAAGCGCGACAGTGGCGTCCGGCGATTGGGCGGGCGCCCGACGCGGACGTGTCCTGACGGCGCGTGGCGTCGAGGTAGGGGAAGGCTAGGGTTAGACCCAGATTGGAATGGGGTTTGCTTAAATAGGCATAGAGGAGCTAGGAGAGTCCAAATGAGGTGTAGTTTTCGCCCTACGATCGTGATCGAACGACGGAGAGCATGGAAGTGACTTAGATGGGTTATTGGGCTGTTTTGGAGGGGTGTTGGGCTGCAACTTAAAAGAGGCTTTTGCGAGTGCGGTTAACCGTTGGAGTACCAAGCGAGCTCCAAATGACCGAAACTTGACCGGTGGTCTCTGGTGGTATACCAAGGCCACTAGACAAACCTCGGTCCATTCCGAGACGGTTTAGTACCCGCACACGGAAAAAAGCGTAAAAAGGGGCGCCGGGGAGATAGGAGTGCCTGGGATTGCAAAAGCGGACAACGGGAAAATGCTCGGAATCATGAGACGAACACGTATGCAAATGCGATGCACATGATGACATGATGTAAAATGCATGACATGGACAAAATGCAAAATGAAGAAAAAAACCCAACCACGGAGGGAATATCATATTACAATGCCGAAAATGGCAAGAGATGGAGTTACAAATATGGAAAGTTACATCCGGGGCGTTACATGCTGGTCCAAACCGAGCGATGTCTGGCGCCCCCTAGGCAATCAGGGTCTATGCCAACCCGACGTCTTGCTCATCTGGTGTGCCTTGAGAACAAGATATGTGCAGCTTCTATCAGGATTTGTCGGCACATCCGGGCGGCTTTGCTGGTGTTGTTTTACCATTGTCGAAATGTCTTGTAACCGGGATTCCGAGTCTGATTGGGTCTTCCTGGGAAAAGGAATATCCTTCATTGAACGTGAGAGCTTGTGATGGGCTAAGTTGGGACACCCCTGCAGGGTTTAAACTTCGAGAGCCGTGCCCGCGGTTCTGTGGCAGATGGGAATTTGTTAATATCCGGTTGTAGTAAACTTGAAGTAAACTCTTCTAAAATACACCAACGGTGTGAGTAACCGTGATTGTCTCTTTTCGGGTTTGTTCGAGAGAAGAACACGGATTATGGGTTATGTTTGACGTAAGTAGGAGTTCAGGATCACTTCTTGATCAATCCTAGTTGACGACCGCTTGCTAAGCTCCTCTTCCCGCTCTTGTTTCGTAAGTTAGCCACCATACATGCTTAGTCACTGCTGCAACCTCACCACTTTACCCCTTCCTTACCCATTAAGCTTTGCTAGTATTGATACCCATGGTAATGGGATTCTTTGAGTCCTCGTGGCTCACAGATTACTACAACAACGATTCTGCGAATGCAGTATTGTGATGTTCATGGCGCGAGAGCGATGTTTACTTGTTTTGGAGTTCTTCTTACGCTTATTCGATCGGGGATATTTTCCGGTCGGCAGCACAGGCTAGCGAGGTGGATGTTGTTTGAGTTTTGTTTATGTTTCATCCGTAGTCGGATGTTGTTCTCATGTATATTGATGTATTCTTGCGGCATTTTATGCGCCTTGTATGTATCCCCATCCATTATGTAATGTTGATGTAATGATATCCACCTTGCAAAAGTGTCTTCAAGATGCGCTTCTATCCTTAGTGGGACCTTCGAGTTCCTTTAGGATAGGGTCGCATCTTGGGCGTGACACTTTACCACTCGACCATTTCGAGACTTCTCTTCATGTACGTGATCTCATCCGGGACTCCGAACAAACTTCGGTCACCAAAACACATAACTCACAATACAAATCATCATCGAACGTTAAGCATGCGGACCCTATGGGTTCGAGAACTATGTAGACATGACCGAGACACATCTCTGGTAAATAACCAATAGCGGAACCTGGATGCTCATATTGGCTCCTACATATTCTACGAAGATCTTTATCGGTCAAACCGCATAGCAACATACGTCATTCCCTTTGTCATCGGTATGTTACTTTCCCGAGATTCGATCGTCGGTATCATCATACCTAGTTAAATCTTGCTACTGACAAGTCTCTTTACTTGTTTCGTAATGCATCATCCTGTAACAAACTCATTAGTCACATTTCTTGCAAGGCTTATAGTGATGTGCATTACCGAGAGGGCCCTGAGATACCTCTCTGATACACGGAGTGACAAATCCTAATCTCGATTTATGCCAACTCAACAAGCACCTTTGGAGACCTGTAGAGCATCTTTATAATCACCCAGTTACGTTGTGACATTTTATAGCACACAAAGTGTTCCTCCGGTATTGGGAGTTGCATAATCTCATAGTCAGAGGAATATGTATAAGTCATGAAGGAAGCAATAGCAATAAAACTAAATGATCATTATGCTAAGCTAATGGATGGCTCTTGTCCATCACATCATTCTATAATGATGTGATCCCGTTGATCAAATGACAACACATGTCTATGGTCAGGAAATTTAACCATCTTTGATTAACGAGCTAGTCAAGTAGAGGCATACTAGGGACACTCTGTTTGTCTATGTATTCACACATGTACTAAGTTTCCGATTAATACAATTCTAGCATGAATAATAAACATTTATCATGATATAAGGAAATATAAATAACAACTTTATTATTGCCTCTAGGGCATATTTCCTTCAGTCTCCCACTTGCACTAGAGTCAATAATCTAGATTACATAGTAATGATTCTAACACCCATGGATTCTTGGTGTTGATCATGTTTTGCTCGTGGGAGAGGCTTAGTCAACGGGTCTACAACATTCAGATCCGTATGTATTTTGCAAATATCTATGTCTTCCTCCTTGACTTGATCGCGGATGGAATTGAAGCATCTCTTGATGTGTGCGAAATCTGGATTCCTTTGCCAAGGCTATTGCTCCAGTATTGTCACAAAAGATTTTCATTGGACCCGATGCACTAGGTATTACACCTAGATCGGATATGAACTCCTTCATCCAGACTCCATCATTTTCTTCACAAAGGAGGAGGACGCAGAGCGTGTGGCCCGACAAGCCACGGCATACTGCATACAGGACGGTGAGTTGTACAGGAAGCGGCCAAATGACATTTCCCTGTGTTGCATCTCCAGGGAGCAGGGGAAAGAGCTCTTGAGTCGACATACACGGCGGAGACTGCGGGCACCATTCGTCATCACGGACCCTCGTCGACAAGGTGTTTCGTAGAGGATTCTACTGGCCCATGGCACTTAACGACGCGGCTGAGCTGGTGAAGTCCTGCGAGGCCTGCCAGTTCCACGCCAAGCAGATCCATTAGCCCGCTCAGGGCCTCCAGACCATCCCACTCCATGGCCATTCACGGTTTGGAGGCTAGACATCTTGGGCCCGTTCCCTCGAGCGCCTGGGGGCTACCGCTACCTTAACGTCGCCATCGAAAAGTTCACCAAGTGTGCGGAGGTAGAAGCCGCCCGCACCATTCTGGCCGGTTTCGCGGTCAAGTTCATCAAAGGTCTCGTGAGCCGGTTTGGGGTCCCCAACCGCATCATCACCGACAACGGCTCGTAGTTCACTAGTAACCTCTTCAAGACATATTGTGCTAACCTTGGAACGCAGATCTGCTACGCTTCGGTGGTGCACCCCCGGAGCAATGGCCTGGCCGAACGCGCCAACGCAGAGGTCCTAAGAGGCCTCAAGACCAGGACCTTCAAGAAGAAGCTCGAGGCTTGCGGCATGGGCTGGCACGACAAGATCCAGTATGTGTTGTGGTCCATCCTCACCACCGCCACCAAGCCAACGGGTGAGACCCCATTCTTCCTCGTCTACGGAGCTGAAGCGATTCTCCCTCACGAGGTCAAGCATCGCTCCGCGCGGGTCCTAGCGTTTGATGAGATGCAGCAGGACGACATGCGGGGGATGGACCTCGTGCTGGGGGAGGAACTCCGCCGTGAAGCCACGTTGTGGGCGGCAAGATATCAGCAGGCGCTACGACGGTACCACTGTCGCAGCGTCCGCTCCAGGACGCTCGAGGTGGGTGACCTCGTCCTACGGCGGGTGCTCTCTAGGGAAGGCCTGCATAAGCTCTCTCCCATGTGGGAGGGTCCGTTTAGGGTCGCCCATGTCTCCAGGCCTGGCGTCGCGCGCCTGGAGACGCAGGACAGGGTACCCATCCAGAACGCCTGGAACATCCAGCACCTCCAGAAGTTCTACCCATGAAGAAAGGCCCAGCGCCTGTGAAGAAGGCCCCGTGCCTGTGAAGGTCTCCGCTCGTGACACTCTCACATAATAATGAGTGGGGTTGTACATGCCCCGGAGTCTCAGGAGTGCCGCCCTCGGGCCTCTGGGGCTCCCTCCCACGTCCTAGTGGCAGCACTTAGCTCCGCGCTGGTGAGAAGACATGAAGACTAGACTAGGTGCCGGACGCAGCTTTTCATTTGCTTTCCGTAATTGGCTTGCCCCTCTTTAGTCAAAATTTTCTTTCTGGTGTCGCTTGCTAGTCTTGTTTCGTCGACTTCTGCCTCTGTTCTGCCTTTGGTTCTTTATTTGACCTGTACCCTCCACTACAAAAAAATACACTTCCGTGATGATACGTGTTTGTCACAGTAGGTCACATTTTCTGTCATGCATGTACATCCATGAAAATTTTATGACAGAATGAAGATAGTCATACCTGTGCTATCGTAGAAGTGTTCCATGACATTACCAAAATTATCATCACGGAAGTGTCCACTTCCATGACGATAAATCACGCATCATAGAAGTGCTTTCGTCAAGGGTGACCGACACGTGGCATCCACCGTAACAGGACGCCGTTAAGCTATTGGGGCCTGTTTTGGATCCGGTAACCCGCTAACAGCCACGACCAATGCCGATTTTCCACGTGTAAAATTCTCATTGGTCGACGGAACCACGTCGACTCGCGTTGGCACATGTGTCACTCATCCAACGGTCGAGATGGGCCTATGATATGTTGACACGTGGGCGGGCACATAAGTGGCCATAAAGTTTAAATGGGCGGCCCAACTAAAGGCCCACAAGATTTAGCGGACCATAATGGGCGGCCCAGCTAAAAGGCCCACAAGATTTTGCAGCCATAATGGGCGGCCCGACTAAAGGCCCATAAGATTTAGCGGACCACAATGGACCAGCCCAGCTAAAGGCCCACAAGATTTTGCAGACCATATTCAGCCGGCCCAGCTAAAGGCCCAGCATTCTCAGTTAAGGCCCGTATGGCTAGTGTCAAATCGGCCCGTCAACGGCCTGTCCTAAACTTGTCATCATCGCGGCCCATGGCCACTTCTGGCTCGTTAACAGTCCGCTAAGTATATGGGACGAATTACGGCCCGGTGTATTTCCGGCCTGTTAAAGGTCCTGCTTCATTTGGGCCCATTTACAGGCTATTGAAACTTTTGGCCCATAAACGACCGTGAAGGATTTGGGTCATATTCGGCCATGTCTAACATTCGGCATGTTAGAGGCCCACTATAGATTTGGGCCACTTTCGGCTTGTTGTGATTTTCGGCCTGTTAACGTCGGACGAAATCCATGGGCCATATGTGGCCCAACGTCACATCGGGCCCATTAATGGCCCATATAAAAATGACAATAATCTAGCCCGGCCGAACTTCCGGCCTATTAAAGGCCCGTGTATTAGGTCTGCACATTTACGGCCCGTCCGAATCTCGGCCTCTGAAAGATCCGCATCGTAAATGGGCCACCATTTCGGCCTGCTAAGACCAGTGGGTTATTTGGCACAATCAGGGCCCAATCTCACTTTCAGTCTATTAAAGGCCCATGTTTTTTATGGGCTCGAGATATTTAGACCTCTAAACGACCTATTGTTACTGAGGGCCCAAATTATGTTTTGGCCTGTTAAAGGCCCACTATGGGCACAGGCCTACCAGAAAAATATGAAAGCTTATGTTGATTTAGGCCCAAATATTTTTAGTGGGCTACATGCAAATTTCGGACCATAATCGTTTTAGCCCAATTGGAATGGGCCCGACGTTGGCATGTTGGGCTCCTACGAAGCTTTCGGCCGAATACATTACTAAGATAAACCTACACTATACAATAATAGCGTCGTAATTACTGCAGCCTTTGGCAGCATCATAAATGTTGTATCACAACAAAATAAATTCCAGCCATACAACAAAAGGCCTGTTGGCATAAAGTTTACAATCCTTGCAGATAAAAGCACCATCAGATGTATAGAAGCACAGATCATTTGACCTGAGTGCTAATGTTTCAGGCTGTAGAATCTGATGGAGCAGCACGATATTCACCTTTTTCCGCCATTGCTCTAGAACAACGAAGCGAATATCTGATAGTCTGGTTTCAAAACCATTCATATCTTGAAGACATCTGTCAACCACTATTCTTGTTTTCAAAACGACGTCCATTAGGGATTGGACTTGTGCAGAACGCAGATATATCACTACGTATAGCAGGAAGATTTTTGTTCGATGGCGATTTGGACGAGGTTACCTTGACAACCAACCAAGAATTACGCAGGAAGGTGCTTTTTGCACTGTTAGTGGAGAGATACTGACACACTGCAGCAAGAGGTTACATTGTGCCTATAGTAGCCTCGTCACCTTCAGGTGGTTGTGGCTGTTCAATCATTTGTTCCATAGCTTCATGAAAGTTTGAACTTGTAGATTAGTGTACCAGATAAGTTACTAATGAGACAAAAACAAACAAAGTAGGTTACATTTACACATAACTTATTTTGGTGAACTACTGTAATACATTAGCATGTATTGTAGTGCCAACTACATAGTAAAATCACTTTCGGAACATATGTCCATGTAGCATGCCTACTGTATTGTCTATTTTCTCACATTCGTTGACATCTAAGGATAAAGAGACATGGTTTAAAGTAGGATGAACATAGTATGACATCATTCATATCATGGGCAAACAAATATAAAACAAGCAGGCTATTTTATCATTGTGTGCGCATGTGAACATAACAACTAGATTACAGATCAAGACCAAAAGAATATCCTTCATCTCTGTTAAACCATGTAAGGTGAAATGATACGTTAAGGCAACTGTGTATAAAAGTGAACAGAGTAACCGACATTGGCTACAAACCAAGTAGTTAAATGAACACATCACAGTACCAATCAGTTAAAAGGCAGGAAGAGTAAGGACTTACAACAGCGGCTTGAACTGGTGTGCTCATGCCCTTCATCTTGCTGGTGTGGCAATCTTGAAGATTTGCACTGCATTCGCTTCAGGTTCTTTTTGGTCCGCACAGGCTTTCCTCTGTATTTGGAACAAGTCATTATAGATACGATAATATGGCACAGAAAAAAGAAGGAAGTATCAGCTATTTACAAGAGCCTCGCAGTGTGCAATATAGCTACGAGATCATGTTGTCTGTTGGAATTTCACTTTAGAACGGTTGGTCTTGTTCTTCAAACAGTTAGCCTAGAAGAAGATATACATGTAAGGCACATACATAAATACAAGTTCAATATCTGGTCTGATCAGACCAGTGTTTAACAAGGGTTGTCCAGTCTTCATCTGTAATATATTCCACTTCAGATGTTTGGGCGATTTCATTATTAGCCTTGCCTTCAAAGTGAGATTTTCTAAGGTGGTACCGATCTTGTCATGAGAGCAGATTGAAAAACATGAGTGCATGCTTGTTTAGTTGCATCAAATTACGGATCCAACTTGAACCTCAAGCTGTTGAAAAAGAATGTGAGTCTTATTAGGAGGAACCTAGAAAGTATGGGATGAGCAAGACAATATTACTAATTGCGATGAATAACATTACTTACGGATAAATGGTCAAGGAAGGTGTTAAAGCGGGTATTGTCTTTCTCATTCCTGTCTTTGGATCCATGTTGGGAGGATACATGCATGACACCTAACGGCAATGGCTACCTCGATACTAACTTGGTGACTACAGCAGCATCACGTGGCCTTTTTAAACCTGCCTCGAAATGGATCTCCATTCTTCCTCCTTTAGATTTTGTTAATCTGTCAAGCATTATCCCTGATGTCTGTTTCCGCTTGCGCCGTGGTGCTAGTTCAACAACGAATATGGAAAGTGTTAGTGTACATCAAACTGTGAGAATACATATAAAGGAGCATGCAACTACAACTTGACTCGGTCAGGTACCGTCTTTGTGTTGATGCTCATGAGGTTCATCTGATCTTTCAAAGTCCTGTTGTGTAAGTAGTGCTTCAGAAGTAGTGTTAGGTGTGAAGGCAGCTTGGGAACTGGCGATTCGAGCAAGCGAGCGAGTAACTCGTTGAGATGCTGGTATAGTTGAAGCGGTTGCTGCAGCTGGTGGAGCAGGTGATACTGTGTTTGTAGATTTAGCCGGTGGACTTGGACCTTCTACTACACTATAAGTACCAGCAGAATCTGGACGATAGTTCCTTTTCCGTTTCACCCGACGAGTAACACCACTCCCCACTATATATTTTCCTTGCTCATTTTTTACTTTGCCATGTCAAGCCGTACCCACAACACAGAAGAATAAAATCGCTCTTCAGAACTCATTGATGCATGATACAGACAAGCAATACTTTGATGTAAGACAACTGTATGAGGATGGAATATGTAAGAAAAATAGGATGGAATATGTAAGAAAAACAGGATGGCATGACATAGTCACAGCTACGATGTGTAAACTAAGCAGAAGAATTTTCAAGAAAATAGAAGTAATGCAATCTAGACACCATATGAAAGATGCAACCAATATTACTCTGCGAAGTTCAAAGTGTCTTGTCATAAGTGGAAATTTGAAAAATTAGAAGCAGTACAACGTAGAAATCAATGCAAGATGCAACCACTATCAATCTGCCATGTTAAAAGTGTCCAATCTTGAGTGACTGATGCGGGATACACAATAGCAGTACTTTGATGTAAGAACATGGTATGATAGATAGATGTGGTGTATTCTAGACACGAGCATACATGTCATATGCACATGTATAACGTATAAACTCAGCAGGTGCAATTTAATCAAAATAGAAGAAATACAGGCTAGACAACATATGCAACATGAAACCAATTAGCACACTGTCAACTTAGATCAAGCACCTGCGATGGTGGAGTACGGGAGATGAACTCATCATGTAGACTTGGGACTTCAACTTCATTAGCGATGGCGATGGCAAATCTAGAGAGTCTCAGTTTGCGTCGGTGCGGAGGACCACCAACATGCCCTAACTTACTCTTTTCCTTCCTATTTTCTCATATTGCCTTATGAAGTCAAAACCACAAGAAGATGAATAAAATTAGCTCTGCATAACTGGTTGATGCATGATATAGACAAACACTACTTTGATGTAAGGCAAGCGCAGGATAGGAGGATGGAATATATACAAAAAACAGTGTTTCATATTCACACGCACAATAGGAGGATGGAATATGTATGAAAAAACGATGGCGGAAGGCATTTCAACAAAATTAGAAGAAATGAAAGCTAGGCACCATATGAACATGCAACCAATATCACTCTATCGGGTAAAAAGTGTCTGCAAATGCGTAAGTGCCATTTCAAGAAATTAGAAGCAGTACAAGCTAGAAGACAATGAAAGATGCAACCTATATCACAGTCCCAATTTAAATGTGTCTTATGGGTAAGTGATCGTTGTGGGTATAAGTTGTAAGCTACGCAGATGCAATTCAACATAATCAGAAGCAATACAAACTAGACATCATACGGAAAACACAACCACATATAACAGTTCCAAGTTAGAGCAAGCACCTATGATGGTGGAGTAGGGGAGATGTGCTCATCATGTACACGTATGTTCTAGAAACAGGAACACGCGTCATATTCACAGGCATTATGTGCAAAGTAAGCAGATGCAATTCAACAAAGTTAGAAGCAGTACAAGCTAGACATCATACGCAACGTGCAACCACATATAATAGTGCCAAGTTAGAGCAAGAACCTGTGATGGTGGAGTAGGGGAGATGTGCTCATCATCTACACAGCTACGTTGACTGTCCAGCCTTGTGTTGTCTTGTGAATCTTGTTGGGAGGATGGCGGAGTAGAATCTGTAGAGACCCCCTGTTTGAGTTGCTCCGAAGGACCACCATCATCCACTGCCGGACTAATTTCCTTTAGCTGTAATGATTTTGCATTGTGAAGTCAAACCGATAAGAAAAAGGAATAAAATTCTCTCTTCAGAACTCATTAATGCATGATACTGATGAACACTACTCGGATGGAAGGCAAACACATGATGCGAGGATGGAATATGTATGAAAAACAGGATGGGGTACATATTCACACCTATGATGTGGTAACTAAGCAGAAGGCATTTCAACAAATTAGAAGCACTACAAGCTAGACACCATATGAAAGATGCAACCAATATCACTCTGCCAAGTTCAAACTGTATGGCGCTTCAACAAATTAGAAGCAGTACATGCTAGAAATCATATGCAAGACAGAACCAATATCATAGTGGCCACTTAAAGGTGCCTTATCATAAGTGACTGATGCAGGAAATGCAAGAACAGTAGTCTGATGTGAAAACATCGTGTGATCAGATATAGTATGTTCTAGAAACAGGAACATATGTCATTTTCACATGCATTATGTGTAAAGTAAGCAGATGCAATTCAACAAAGTTAGATGCAATACAAGCTAGACATCATACGCAACATGCAACCACATATAATAGTGCCAAGTTAGAGCAAGCACCTGTGATGGTGGAGTAGGGGAGATGTGCTCATCATCTACACAGCTACGTTGACTATCTAGCCTTGTGTTGTCCTGCGAATCTTGTTGGGAGGATGGCGGAGTAGAATCTGTAGAGAACCTCCGTCTCAGTTGCTCAGAAGGACCACCATCATCCAATGCCTTGCCAATTTCCTTTAGATTTATTGATTTTGCATTGTGAGGTCAAACCGACAAGAAAAAGGAATATCATTCGCTCTTCAGAACTCATTCATGCATGATACTGACGAACACTACTCTGATGAAAGGCAAAGTCAGGATACGAGGATGTAATATGTACGAAAAATGGATGGCTTGACATATTCACGCCTATGATGTGGTAACTAAGCAGAAGGCACTTCAACAAATTAGAAGCACTGCAAACTAGACACCATATGAAAGGTGCAATTAATATCACTCTGCCAAGTTGAAACTGTCTCGTCATAGGTGGCGTTCATCAAACTAGAAGCAATACATGCTAGAAATCATATTCAAGACGCAAACCAATATCACACTGCCAACTTAAAGGTGTCCCATCATAAGTGACTGATGCAGGATACACAAGAAGAGTAGTTTCATGTAAGAACATGGTGTGATAGACAGATCTAGTATGTACCAAAAAGCGTGTCATATTCACACGTATCATGTGTAAGCTAAGTAGATGCAGTTTACACTAATTAGGAGCAATACAAGATAGACACCATATGCAACATGCCACGAGGTATCACACTGCCAAGTTAGAGCAAGTACCTTGGATGGTGGAGTAGGGGAGCGGAGACTTGGACCTTGTAATGCACTATCGGTACAAGGAGAATCGGTACAGATGCTCCGTTTACGTTGCTGCAAAGGACCACCATCATCGCCTTCCTTACTCTTTTCCTTCCTCTTTTTTGATTTTGCCTTGTCAAGTCAAACCCACTAGAAAAAGGAATAAAATTTGCTCTTCGTAACTCATTGATGCATGATCTTGTGAACACTACTTTCATGTAAAGGCAGCCGCATGATAGGAGGATGGAATATGTATGAAAAAGCAGGACGTGACATATTGACATGTATGATGTATAAAGTGTAAACTAAGCACAAGGTGCTTGAACTTGTTAGAATCAATGCAAGCTAGAAACCATATGAAAGATGAAACCAATATCACTCTGCCAAATTAAAAGGGTGCCGTAACAAATGTATTTGACCAAATTAGAAGCAATACATGGCAACATGCTAGAAATAATATGCAATATGCAACAAATAAAGGTGACTCGTCATAAGTGATTGATGCAGGATACAGAAGAGAGGTAGTTTCATGTAAGAACAAGGTTAACACATAGGTGTAGTGTGTACCAAAAATAGGAATGCATGTCATATTCACAGGTATAATGTGTAAACTAAGCAGATGCAATTTACCCTAATTAGAAGCATTACAAGCTAGACACCGTATGCAACATGCAACCACATATCACACTGCGAAGTTAGAGCAAGCACCTATAATGGTGGTGTGGGGGAATTGCGGTCATCAACAAGAGAGCTATGTTGACTATCTTCATTTAGCCTTGCTGTATCTTGAGAATCATGCGGGGAGGATGACACTGCACTCTTTAAACGAGTATGGCGTCTCATAGTAACTGTCGGTGTCAAAACCGGCGGATCTGGGGTAGGGGTCCCGAACTGTGCGTCTAAGGCGGATGGTAACAGGAGGCAGGGGACACGATGTTTACCCAGGTTCGGGCCCTCTCAATGGAGGTAATACCCTACTTCCTGCTTGATTGATCTTGATGATATGAGTAGTACAAGAGTTGATCTACCACGAGATCGTAGAGGCTAAACCCTAGAAGCTAGCCTATGGTATGATTGGTGTTGTCCTACGGACTAAACCCTCCGGTTTATATAGACACCGGAGGGGTCTAGGGTTACACAGAGTCGATTACAATGGGAGGAGATCTACATATCCGTATCGCCAAGCTTGCCTTCCACGCCAAGGAGAGTCCCATCCGGACACGAGACAAAGTCTTCAATCTTGTATCTTCATAATCCAACAGTCCGGCCAAAGGATATAGTCCGGCTGTCCGGATACCCCTAATCCAGGACTCCCTCAAGGTAGCCCCCGAACCGGTGACGATGAGTCCGTGGCAGATTGTCTTCGGCATTGCAAGGCGGGTTCCTCCTCCGAATACTCCATAGAAGATCTTGAACACAAGGATAGTGTCCGCTCTGCAAAACAAGTTCCACATACCAACCGTAGAGAATAATATTTCCACAAATCCGTCCTGCTGACATATTTGATACCATGACATCATACCACGGCCCGGTTATTATCGAACCGTTTTTCTCAACCAGCCTTGGCGCATATCGCGAGGCGGTATCCTTGGCACGTCTTGTCGAAGCAGAGATCGTGTCCCCTTATCGCGGGATTCTCATCAATACGGGCGTAGGTAACCCAGTCGTGCCCGTTGGTATGACTCCTCGATTATAGGCAAGTCCCAAACGGTCACGAGGAGGACGCTTGGTATTCACCCTCTTTATAAAGAGACCAAGGCCTATCCTCTTTTATTCCTCGAAGTCAATCGAATCCTTACCCCGCCTCGAGTTCCAACACCCAAAGCTCGTGTCGAGTAGCGCGGACCTTCAACCATGTCTGGATCCAACCTTCAAGGTCGGTGGATGCCCTCCTCCGTAGCGGAGGAAGACATCAAAAAGTTAAGAGAGGCCAGGTTTTTGACCGGCGAGATCGCGCACCGGCTGCCTGCTCGAGGGCAGGTCATTCCTACTCCCAAATCCGACGAGAGCGTCGTGTTCATATCTCACTTCCTTCGAGGGCTAGGCCTCGCACTGGATCCCTTCGTGAGGGGGCTCATGTTCTACTACGGGCTGGATTTCCATGATCTGGCTCCGGATTCTATCCTCCACATCTCGTCTTTTATCGTCGTATGCGAAGCTTTCCTCCGCTCACCCCTCACTTCGGCCTGTGGCTCAAGACCTTCCAAGTGGAGCCGAAGATGACCGAGGGGAGGCACGGGGAGTGCGGAGGTGCCGTAATAAGCAAAAGTGTCGATGCCCCATGGCCCGAGGGTTCTTTTCAGGAGGTGTCCTGCTTATGGCAACGAGAGTGGTTTTATGTCACAGCTCCCAGGGGTACCAAATGGGTGGCTCCCCCTGCCTTTCGCTTGGGCTCCCCCCATGATTAACGTCATTGATCAACAAGGGGCTGGACTGGGGGCCAGTAAAGGATGTACCCATGCTGCAGAGCCGCGTCCGAGATCTCCTTGAAAGAGATATTAGTCTGGCTACGGTAACACAAGTGATGTTACTTCGTTGAATCCTGCCCTGCAAACGTCGTCCCCTCCGCCTGTGGGAGTTCAACCCGGAGGGACTGCGAGCTATTCAGCACTTCCTCGGCATGACGCTCGAGGAGATGTACAAATTGTACTTCGGACCACAAGTAATGTGTCCGGATACCACCGAGGACGTGGGTTTGAGCTGCAATCGTCCAGACACCCAAGTAAGTCGCCCTGTGGCCGAACACGTTGTATTTTTATTCATCACAACATTATTCTGAAAAGTCGCTCTTTGACCAGGACTGGATAGCAAAGGCGAAGATGATCAGGTGTCCGGCCCCCCTCCCCGAGGTCTCACCGGATCCGGTACTAGCCAGGATGTTGGAGCTCGTGCCTTACCAAGCACCCTCAGGGGAAGATAAAGGTGGAAAGAAAGAGGCTAACGCCTCCGTGAAGGAGGATAACCAGGGAGAAGAAGCCAAAGTTCCCTCTCCCCAAGGAAGGAGAGGACCACCTCTGAAAGCCCGGAGACAATAGTCTCCAAACGGGGGAAGAAATCTTCGTTAGAGGGTCCTGCCCCAGGGGATACCCCGGCCGCACAATGCCCGCAAGGGGGTCAGCCCTCCATCGAGTTGTAAGTAAAACTGGGTCTAATAGTAAAAAAACATCCTACTTTACCTCCGAGGAAAATAACCGAGACCTTTATCTTATAGTCCGGATCGTAGCCCTTCTCGACAGAGTTCGTCTTCGGAGGATCTTCTTCCGGAGATGATGGAGAGCGAAATGCCTCCCCATACCATCCCGCCTTACGAGGCGGGCGACCCCGAGGTGTCGTCTCGGAGGGCTTATCCCGATCCGGCAAGGCCAGAGGGTGATCCTTTGGCCACCCGAAGTCCTCAGTATCCGGCTCTTGAAGAGAGCAACCGGAAGAGTCCGGCTCCGCCTGTTATGCGGTCGGACGCACTGAAGGATCTGCTAGAGCAGGCGGCTATCTTAGAAGCGCATCGTGCACTCATGGGCGCGGTGGTTGAGAGGATTTCATCCGCCGAAAGCGGGTTGCATGAAGCCTTTATGAGTCTGCTGACAGGTTTTGAGGTTGGTGAGGTTGCCGAGCTAAAGCGACAACTTGACGCGGCAGATGCCGACATCGTGCTTGTCAACAAGCGGCTTGACGAGGCGTAGGGTACGTAATTTCTCCGGTGATCAACATATAGTAAGAGGAGCGTGATGCTAGTATCTTTAACATGTTGTATTTGCGAGATGGAGCTGTGGCGGTGGAGACCCTTCGGGCGGAACTTGCCCGAGCCAAAGAACAAGCCGAGAGAAGCGATGCGGCGCTCTAAAAGGCGGCGAATAATAGCCGAGAGCGAACAGGCCGCTCATGGCGAAGCAAGGAAGAGATAGCCAAGATGGTACATGGATTTGAAGGACGCTGCCGATCATTACGAGCTTCTCAAAAATGAAGATCGAGCGAAGATGACTGACCTGGAAAAGGCCACGGCGGCGGCCAAGGATGCTCGCTCTACAATTAGAGCGATGAAGGAGGAGCTGCGTCACGCCGGGGATATCGCGGCTGGCAAGCCCTTTATGCTGCGGATGAAGTTCGTAGATCCTAAGTACGCTCCTATTGATCAGTTGTGGAGCTCCGCAGACGATTATCTTGATTTGGCAGCGAGTGCCACAGATGCAACCGAATACTTCAAAGATCAGAAAGATCGCGAAGTGGAGAAGCTGTTCTGGTCACAATTTAATGCTCCAGCGCATCCGCTTCCGTTGAATGAACGGATGGCCGAATGGGCCAAGCTCCATAGGTTGTCCGGGCTCGCCATGAGGTCTGTTGTGGATCATTTGTGGCCGGAAGGGCCAAGGCTGATACGTCTCCAACGTATCTATAATTTTTTATTGCTCCATGCTATATTATCTACTGTTTTGGACCATATTGGGCTTTATTTTCCACTTTTATATTACTTTTGGGACTAACCTATTAACCAGAGGCCCAGCACAGATTTGTTGTTTTTTGCCTATTTCAGTGTTTTGAAGAAACAGAATATCAAAAGGAGTCCAAACGGAATGAAATCTTCGGGAACGTGATTTTCTCATCAGATACGATCCAGGAGACTTGGACCCTCGGTCAAGAAAGGAGGGAGGCGGCCACGAGGGTGGAGGGCGCCCCCCCCCTAGGGCGCGCCTGCCTCGTGGGCCCCGAAGCTCCACCGACGTACTCCTTCCTCCTATATATACCTACGTACCCCCAACAGATCAGATACAGAGCCAAAAACCTAATTCCACCACCGCAACTTGCTGTATCCACGAGATCCCATCTTGGGGCCTGTTCTAGAGCTCCGCCGGAAGGGGAATCCACCACGGAGGGCTTCTACATCATCATCATAGCCTCTCTGATGAAGTGTGAGTAGTTTACTTCAGACCTTCGGGTCCATAGTTAGTAGCTAGATGGCTTCTTCTCTCTTTTTGGATCTCAATACAATGTTCTCCCCTCTCTCGTGGATATCTATTCGATGTAATCTTCTTTTTGCGGTGTGTTTGTTGAGACCGATGAATTGTGGGTTTATGATCAAGATTATCTATGAGCAATATTTGAATCTTCTCTGAATTATTTTATGTATGATTTGTTATCTCTGCAAGTCTCTTCGAATTATCCGTTTGGTTTGGCCAACTAGATTGGTAGTTCTTGGAATGGGAGAAGTGCTTAGCTTTGGGTTCAATCTTGTGGTGTCCTTTCCCAGTGACAGTAGGGGCAGCAAGGCACATATTGTATTGTTGCCATCGAGGATAACAAGATGGGTTTTTTATCATATTGCATGAATTTATCCCTCTACATCATGTCATCTTGCTTAAGCGTTACTCTGTTTCATTAACTTAATACTCTAGATGCATCTTTGGATAGCGGTCGATGAGTGGAGTAATAGTAGTAGATGCAGGTGAGTCGATCTACTTGTCTCGGACGTGATGCCTATATACATGATCATACCTAGATATTCTCATAACCATGCTCAATTCATCAATTGCTCAACGATGAATTTGTTCACCCACCGTAGAATACTTATGCTCTTGAGAGAAGCCACTAGTGAAATCTATGCCCCCCGGGTCTATTCTCATCATATTAATCTTCCTACGCTTTATTATTGCTTTGCTTTTTTACTTTGCCTTTTATTTTACTTTGCATCTTTGTACCAAAAATACCAAAAATATTATCTATCATCTCTATCAGATCTCACTCTCGTAAGTGATCGTGAAGGAATTGACAACTCCTATTCGCGTTGGTTGCGAGGAGTTATTTGCTTTGTGTAGGTACGAGGGACTTGCGCGTGGCCTCCTACTGGATTGATACCTTGGTTCTCAAAAGCTGAGGGAAATACTTACGCTACTCTGCTGCATCATCTTCTCCTCTTCGGGAAAACCAAATAAGCTCAAGACGTAGCAAGAAGGATTTCTGGCGCCGTTGCCGGGGAGGCTTATGCAAAAGTCAAGTCAAGATTTGGACTCCCGGCAACGAGCCATTTCTAGCGCCTTTGCCGGGGAGTCTACGCAAAAGTCAACATACCAAGTACCCATCACAATCCCTTATCACCCGCACTACATTATTTGCCATTTGCCTCTCGTTTTCCTCTCCCCCACTTCACCCTTGCCGTTTTATTCGCCCTCTCTTTTCGTTTGCCTTGATGTCTTACTTGGATCGTTTGCTCGTTTTGTTGAAATATTTGAGTATTTATTCCTAAACAAAGAAGACAATATCTAAGGATCCTCATCCGCTTCCCAATCTTTTTAAGAGATCCAATTATGATGAACCAATTCCTAGTGATTTGGATGCACTAGATTAACTTTATAAGGTTTTGCCTGAAATCCGTGAAGTGACTCATGAGAGATCTTTGAATAAAAAGCATGATTGCAATGATTTTATTATAAATTCTTTTGATGTCAATTGTGCTAATAAGATGCAAAACCCTAAGCTTGGGGATGCTGCTATGTATACTACTTGTTGCAATGATCATGATTGGGGTGATTCTTCTTATGATCTTGAAAATTTATTTAAGCCCCATGATGAATATGAGATTGATAATATTGTTTGCAATAATATTGAAAGTGGGTCCGGAAGAGTGTCATCTTTAGATCCCACATATTTGGAGAATTCTCAATCTTATGAAGTTTTTGATAAAAGTGGGTTTGGAAAGGTCATGACTTTAGTTAATGATAATCCCACTATTTTGGAAGAGTATCAACTTTGCATGCATGTGGATCGTGTTGAGAATATACTTTGTGATAGCTATTTTGTTGAATTTGCCTATGATCCTACATGTAATTATTATGAGAGAGGAAAATATGGTTGTAGAAACTTTCATGCTACTAAATTGCCTCTCGCTATGTTGAAATTGCTATTGTCTCTTTCCGCTTCCTTGCATATGCTAGTTTTTGCTTGCCTTGATTCGCTTGCCTATAAGATTCCTATGCATAGGAAGTATGTTAGACTTAGATGTGGTTGTCACATGTTTTATGATGCTCTCTTTGTGCTTCAATTCTTGTCTTTTATGTGAGCATCATTGAAATCTTAATGCCTAGCTAAAAAGGCTTTAAAGAAAAGCGATTGTTGGGAGACAACCCAATATTTATCCTTGCTATTTAGGAATAAATAATCCATCTACCTTATGTTTAGATGTGGTTTTATGTTTTAATTAGTGTTTGTGCCAAGTTAAACCTATAGGATCTTCTTGGATAATAGTTATTTGATCTTGCTGTAATTTCCAGAAACTTTCTGTTCACGAAAATAATTGTTAAAAATCACCAGAAAGATATAAAATAGTGATTCCAATTGATGCTGATCAATAAAGAAATTTCCTAGGTCTTCCTATTTTTTCTGAATTGTTTGAGTTCCAGAAGTTTGCGTTAGTTACAGATTACTACAGACTGTTCTGTTTTTGACAGATTCTGTTTTTCGTGTGTTGTTGGCTTATTTTAATGAATCTATGGCTAGTAAAATAGTTTATAATCCATAGAGAAGTTGGAATAAAGTATGTTTAACACCAATATAAATAAATAATGAGTTCATTACAGTACCTTGAAGTGGTCTTTTTGTTTTCTTTTCGCTAACTTAGCTTACAAGATTTACATTGAGTTTTGTGTTGTGAAGTTTTCAAGTTTTGGGTGAAATCTTTTGATGGATTATGGAACAAGGAGTGGCAGGACCTAAGCTTGGGGATGCCCATGGCACCCCAAGATAATCCAAGGACACCAAAAGTCAAAGCTTGGGGATGCCCTGAAGGCATCCCTCTTTCGGCCCACTTCCATCGGTAACTTTACTTGGAGCTATATTTTTATTCACTACATGATATGTGTTTTGCTTGGAGCGTCTTGTATTATTTGCGTCTTTGCTTTGTAGTTTACCACAATCATCCTTGCTGTACACACCTTTTGAGAGAGGCATACATGAATTGGAATTTGTTAGAATACTCTATGTGCTTCACTTATATCTTTTGAGCTATATAGTTTTGCTCTAGTGCTTCACTTATATCTTTTAGAGCACGGTGGTGGATTTGTTATAAACAAACTATTGATCTCTCATGCTTCACTTAGATTATTTTGAGAGTCTTAAATAGCATGGTAATTTGCTTAAACAATCCTAATATGCTAGGTATACAAAAATAGTAAAAACTTTCTTATGAGTGTGTTGAATACTAAGAAAAGTTTGATGCTTGATAATTGTTTTGAGATATGGAGGTGATAATCAAAGTCATTCTAGTTGAGTAGTTGTGAATTTGAGAAATGCTTGTGTTGAAGTTTGCAAGTCCCGTAGCATGCACGTATGGTAAACGTTATGTAACAAATTTGAAACATGAGGTGTTATTTGATTGTTCTCCTTATGACAGTCAGTTTTCGGCTTTCTCTACTGAGGTGCTCGTCCGGGCTAGCCAGGGCACAATTGCAGTAGTTCTCCTAGTGCCACCTTATCCGATAGAGCGGAACGTAAGGTAGCAAAACATAGGAGCCGGGCAAACCCAACATTTGACCAAAGACATGATTCAGAGCTGATGCATATAAGGCCAAACTCGCAACGCCGGACACTCCCTAAGGTATTCGGTCTTTGTAGTATATACCGGGCTAAACAATGCCCTTGGTAATGAGACCCTAGTGTCCAGGTACGTGCAATATTCTGACGTGGCCACATGCCAAGAACGCCAAAGATCCTTCTCGGTTATATTGAGAATCCGGAGGATGTGAACAACGAAAGACAGTAAAAAAGGTTTACGTAGGGTCTTAATCTAAAGAGAAACCTTTGAACGGGTCCCTGTTGCACGTCTGCGCCTGTGTCTCGGTTGTGCCGTATACTGGACGGGTGTAGCATGATTGTCATCTGTAAAAGAGATGAACTTAGTTGAAAGTCGTCGTGCAAAAAGAAAATTGGCTATTATAAATAAACCGTATTAAAAGTTAAGATGGGTAAAGTTGAGTCGTATTATCGCTGTGAAGCCCCTAGTACCGCCTGGGAGGGTGTAACCATTACACCAGTCTCAAGTATATCCAATGATTGTTCGGACCCGTCGAACCGTGTCCGTGGTCTTAACGACCAGTCATCTGTTCTGGTTGGTGAGGCCGTCTAGTGTTCGGCTATTAAAGCAGCCGTACGTTCTTCTGCGCTAAAGAAGCGCTCAACATTTCCATTTATTGTGATGATGCCACTTGGACCGGGCATCTTAAGCTTGAGAAAAGCGTAGTGCGGTATTGCATTAAAACGAGCGAAAGCCGCTCGTCCGAGTAGTGCTTGATAGCCACTTCGGAATGGGGCAATGTCGAAGGTTAGCTTTTCGCTTCGGAAGTTGTCAGGCGAGCTGAACACAACCTCTAGTGTTAGAGAACCCGTGCAGCGGGCCTCTGCGCCTGGTATTACCCCCTTGAAGGTAGCATTACTATGGCTGATTTTTGTTGGGTTTATTCCCATTTTGCGGACTTTTCCCTGATATATCAGGTTTATACTAATGCCGCCGTCCATGAGGACTCGTGTGAGATGGTACCCGTTTATTATTGGGTCTAACACCAACGCAGCCAATCCTTCGGGCCGGATACTTGTAGCGTGATCCCTGTGATCAAAACTGATCGGTCGGGACAGTGAAGGGTTGAACTTGGTGGTGATGGGTTCTAGCACGTGTATGTCTCGGAGTGCGGTTTTGCTTCTCCCCCTTATTACTTGCACCACATTTACCGTTTTGACTTCCGGTGGGAATTTCTTACGTCCCCGGTCCCTTCTTTGGCGAGGCTCATCCTCGTCTTCGTTTGGTGTCTCCTCCCCCTTATGTTCGGCGTTTAGCTTGCCTGCCTGCTTGAAGACCCAGCATTCTCTATGGGTATGATTTGCAAGTTTATTGGGGGTGCCGTGGATCTGACATAGTTTGTCTAGGATCTTGTTTAGGCTATTCGGACCATCTCTGTTGCCTTTGAAGGGCTTTTCCCGCTGACCCGGTCGAGAGCCCCTGAATCCGGCGTTTACCGCCGTGTTAGCTGGGCTGTCTTCTTCTTTCAGGCGCTTGTTTTTACTGCGTCGCGGTTTTCCATTGTCGTCCCTGACTTTGGATGTGCTTGGGTCACTGGTGCCACTTTGGACTAACCAGCTGTACTTGCCCACGCAAAAGCGGTCATGAGGCTTGTTAGAGCTGCCATTGTTCTCGGCTTTTCTTGGCCGAGGTGTCTGGCAAGCCATTCGTCTCGAACGCTGTGCTTGAAAGCTGCTAAGGCTTCAGCGTCCGGACAGTCGACAATTTGGTTCTTCTTAGTGAGAAACCTGTTCCAAAGCTTTCGGGCTGACTCTCCAGGCTGTTGAATTATATGACTTAAATCGTCAGCGTCCGGAGGCCGGACATAAGTCCCTTGAAAATTAGCCCGGAAAGCGTCCTCGAGCTCCTCCCAACTTCCAATGGAGTTTTCGGGGAGGCTTTTCAGCCAGTGCCGAGCTGGTCCTTTGAGCTTGAGGGGCAAGTATTTGATGGCATGGAGATTGTCTCCGCGAGCCATATGAATATGGAGGATGAAGTCCTCAATCCAGACCCCAGGGTCTATGGTCCCGTCGTACGCCTCTATGTTCCCTGGTTTGAACCCTTCTGGAAATTCATGGTCTAATACTTCGTCGGTGAAACATAGGGGGTGTGCGGCACCTCTGTACTTAGTTGTACCATGGCGTTCGGACGGTTGTGATATTTGGTTTTGGTTGGATGCTGGAGCGTGTTTCCTTGATCCGTAGATGGATCTGTTTGCGCCGGTCTTTTGATGCGAGTCCTCGCGTGGGTCATGTACTGACTTAAGTGCGGCCTCGTTGGCCGCTCTGACGCGGCCACGGGGTCGTCGATCCGACCGGCCGGCAGTTTTATTTTTTAACTGTGGGGGCTCTAAGGCCTCGTCGTCAATTCGAGCAGCTTTCGCTTTGGGTAGCTCTTCGTGTGGTGACTGTCACCGTACTTTTCTGCCGTATCGAGCACCTTGTTCCATCTACTATTGAGTGTGTTTTGTGCGGCCTTGAGCCTTTGTTTCTGCTTCTTCAGACTTCTTGCAGTGGCGATAAGCCTTTCTTGCTCCAGCTGCCTTTCCGGGATGATGCGTTCGTTGTCATCCGGACTGTTCTCTTCTCCGGAGACGGGTTGATTGTCTTGACGCTCGGTGTCGCCGTGTTCGGACAGCAGCTCCGTACTCTGTTCGTCCGCTGGCTCACCCTGCTCTGTCGCTGGGTCTATTTGGTCATTGTTTCCTCCGGAGTCGACCGGGGTATTGTTTATTCTTGCGCTGTTACCGCTGTTTTTGCCGAGGCGGGATTTGGGGCGGCGCTTACGCCGCCGCTTTGATTGCTTCTTGAGGGAGCTATCTTTCTTCCGTTCCTCGTCCTCATTTTCTTTGGGTGTATCCACCATGTAGATGTCATGTGATGAAGTGGTGGTCCAGCGCCCTGTTGGCGGTGGTTCCTGTTCATCTCCTGCATCGCTGTCCATACCATCGATGTCTTCGGAGTCGTAGTCGAGCATGGCGGTTAAATCCTCGACAGTGGCTACTAAGTGGGTGGTGGGTGGGGAGTGAATTTCTTCGTCATCCACATCCCATTCTAGCCGAACGTAGTTCGGCCAAGGTTCTCCTGACAGGGAGAGAAACCTTAAAGAGTTTAGCACATCGCCGAAGGGCGAGTGCTGAAAGATATCCGCGTAGGCGAACTCCATGATCGGCGCCCAACCGGATTCGATGGGCATGGGCGTAGGCGGTTCAGAGTCTATGGCCGGAGACGAGTTGGCTTCACGGCTCTCGCGAAGGGTAAGGTTAGTATTCGTCTCTATCGCCACTGAGGGTGCGGCCTCAAAGGCAGGGTCCATCCACCCATCCTCGGGTGGCGCGACCTGTTCCAGATTATAGGCCGGAGTGGTTGCTGGCGTGATTTCCTGAAGACTGTCTGATGGCAGAGCTATATCGTGCTCGTTGTGATCGCGCGGCACACCTGGCATGGGCTCGAATCCGTCGAAGATCAAGTCTCCGGGGATATCGGCAGTGTGATTCAAGTTTCCAAACCTGACCTAATGGCCAGGGGCGTAGCTACCGATCTGCTCCAGATGGCCAAACGAGTTGGCCCGCAGTGCGAAGCCGCCGAATTCAAAGATCTGTCCGGGGAGGAAGACCTCACCCTGGACCGCATCGTTACCACTGATCAAAGGAGCCATCAGGCCTTACGGTGACGACACAGTGGAACTCTCAGTGAAAGCACCAATGTCGGTGTCAAAACCGGCGATCTCGGGTAGGGGGTCCCGAACTGTGCCTCTAAGCCGGATGGTAACAGGAGGCAGGGGACACGATGTTTACCTAGGTTCGGGCCCTCTCAATGGAGGTAATACCCTACTTCCTGCTTGATTGATCTTGATGATATGAGTAGTACAAGAGTTGATCTACCACGAGATCATAGAGGCTAAACCCTAGAAGGTAGCCTATGGTATAATTGCTGTTGTCCTACAGACTAAACCCTCCGGTTTATATAGACACCGGAGGGGGTTAGGATTACACAGAGTCGATTACAATGGGAGAAGATCTACATATTCGTATCGCCAAGCTTGCCTTCCACGCCAAGGAGAGTCCCATCCGGACACGAGACGAAGTCTTCAATCTTGTATCTTCATAGTCAAACTGTCCGGCCAAAGGATATAGTCCGGCTGTCTGGATACCCCTGTGATGCCCGGATAATTAGACTACAGTAACCCTCCGCCAACGATGCCACGTCACCACGATTAATGTTGATAGTCTTGCGATGGTTCAAATCCCGTTCAAAATTCAAAATTGAAATAAAGTCAAACAATAAAAGTTTTTCAAAATTTAAAACAAAAATGTTCGGGAGATGCCATATTTTACATAAGTCAATATGGTGTAATAGACACAATTTTATATGCCTAAGTATTTTCAAATAAGTAAAAACAGAAAAGGAAAAGAAATAAAAGAAAGGAAACTACAAAAAAAAGAAAAAAACTAAAACTAAAACAAAAAAGAAGAAGAAGGGAGAAACCCCCCCTGCCCTTTGGGCTTCGGCCCACAAGGCCGCAAACCAAGGGCCGCCAGGCCGGCCCACCCCGCCACCTTAACCTCCCCCACTCCCCCCACTAGCCACCGACACCCCCCACTCCTCTCCTGCAAATATTTCCTCCCCCTCCACTCTCCCGATCTAGATCGGGATCGAGAGGAGGCCATCGACGCGCCTCGCCGTCCCCATCGCCAATCCGCCGCCCGTCGCCCGACCTCGCCCGCTCGGCGGCGCCTGCACTGTCTCCGGCGTCCGAAGCCATCGCCCGTCTCACGCCGCCTCTCCCGGCGCTTGATCCTCGGCGCCGCCCGTCACCACCGGACCGCCTCTCCGCCGGGACGATCCACCTCGACCTCGTCTCCTCCCCACCGCGTGACGCCCCCATCCTCCTCGCCGGACTCCATCGTCGTCGTCCTCTCCGTCGTCGCCTCGTCCCCGCCATCGCCGACCGCCTCCCCGGCCCCTCCCTGAGCCGACTTAAGCACAACCATAGGCCCCGGTGAGGCCTCGTCGCCGCCTCCGTTCCCCTTTGCTCCGGTCGCCGTAGGCCGCCCCCACCGCCTGCGCTCGCCACCCTCCGTAGTCGCGTCGCGTGCCACGCACCGCCATCCTGCGTGCGTGCCCGGGTCCCCACCCGTGCTCCTGCGACACACCCCTACTCCCCGATCATGTCTAATACAGAAGGGTTTCGCTCAGCATACCGTCAGCTCGCTTCGGCCCGCTTAGCCCCTCGCCTCACGTTGGCCGCCTTCACTGTCGGCTACTGTTCCGCTTCATCGGCGCCTCAGAATCGCCAAGACACTCACGGGCTCGCCCAAAGAACCACGCCCGAACCCGATAGGCCACTCGGGCCAATGACAAACGGGCCCACGCCCGAGAACGAAAATGGATTAAAAGAAAATGGTTAAAAATAATAATGATAGTAAATAAATAAATAATAAAAATGAATTAATAAAACTAAACTAATTATTAATTAATCAGTGAATCAATTAAGTTAATTAATCCTAATTAATTAATCTAATTAACATGTTAGTTTAATTAATAATTAGTTTAACTAAACTCTAATTAACCTAAACAGAGTATGACAGATGGGTCCCACTGGACCCACGCGTCAGTTTGACCTAGTCAACCACTGTTGACTGCTGACATCAGCATGACATCATGCTGATGTCATAATTCCATTTTCGGATTAAATTAAATAATTAATTAAATTCTAGAAATTAATAAAATCTTTAGAAAATCATATCTTTTAATCCGTAACTCGGATTAAATTATTTTCAACATGAAAGTTGCTCGAAACGACAAGATGATTCCGGATACACAACCCGTTCGTCCGCCACACCCCCCTAACCTATCGAACTCGCAACTTTCCCCTCGGCTCCTCGCCTAAAATCAGCGTAACACCGAATACTTTCCGGATGTTTCCCCTTCACCGTATCACCTCATACCGCGTTAGGGCACCCCTAGCACCGATACTTGTCATGTCATGTATCGCTATGCATCTGTTTGCTTAAGTATTTATTGTTTCTTCCCCTCTTCTCTCGCTAGACACCGAGACCGACGCCCATCGCTACCCAAGACGACTCACGGAGTTGGCGACCCCTCTCTCTTGCCAGAGCAACCGGGCAAGCCCCCTTTGATCACCGGATATCACCTACTCTTATCTATACTGCTTGCATTAGAGTAGTGTAGCATGTTACTTGTTTTCGATTAATCCTATACCTTTGCATAGCCCTTTGTCCTTGCTACTACATCAAGAGTTACCCTTACCTGCTATCCTACTGCTTAGTATAGGATGCTAGTGTTCCATATGTGGCCCTACATTCTTGTTCGTCTGCTGTGCTATACTATCGGGCCGTGATCCCTCGGGAGGTGATCACGGGTATATACTATATACTTATACATGATACATGTGGAGACTAAAGTCGGGTCGGCTGGTGGAGCACCATGAGTGGATCTTTGTGGCGGAGGCGACAGGCAGGTTGAGACCGCCTAGGAGAGAGGTGGGCATGGCCTGTTCGGGCGCTCATCGGATACTTAACACGCTTAACGAGATCTTGGTATTTGATCCGAGTCCGCTACGGGCCTATACGCACTAACCAACCACGTGGGAAAGATATGGGCACTCGGCGTCATGGTATCACCGGCACTTCGTGACGTCACGGCGGCGCTGCTACCGGATTGGAACGTAGGGCCTGCTCTTGTATTAAGGGGGCTAGTTACGCTTTCGCCGCCCACGCAACGCAAGGTGTGCATTGGGCGATGGGCCTGCACTGTGGCGCTTAGGTTTAGACCGGCGTCTTGGCCTCTCTGTTGTGCCTAGGTGGGGCTGCGGCGTGTTGATCTTCCGCGGCGGGCATGACCCGAGAAAAGTGTGTCCGCCAAATGGGATCAAGCGTGTCGGGTTATGTGGTGCACCTGCAGGGAAGTTAATCTATTCGAATAGCCGTGATCTTGATAATGTGACGACTTGGAGTTGTACCTTGACCTTATGACAACTAGAACCGGATACTTAATAAAACACACCCTTCCAAGTGCCAGATACAACCCGGTGGTCGCTCTCTCTCAGGGTTATGAGGAGGGGATCGCCGGGTAGGATTATGCTATACGATGCTACTTGGAGGACTTCAGTCTACTCTTTGCTACATGCTGCAAGGCGGAGGCTGCCAGAAGCGTAGTCTTCGATAGTGTCGTGGATTTAACACGCCAGATGTCCTTAGTGTCAGGACTTAGTCGCGAGGCCAACGCATCTATGTGGTAGCTTGAGAGGGGTTGAGCGGAATCGAGAGACGCAACACAAGACCGGGCTTTAGACAGCTTCGGCCCCGGAAACATCATCCGCAATAGCCCCACGTCTTTGTTTGAGGCTAGGTCTCATTATGATCATGAGGAGTCGCCGTAAACCGGCTCTCCTCTAGTTGTGTCTAGCCCTAGATATTGTTGTTTGCTTGTAGCCCCGTCCCTTTGAGGGAGCCCCTGCCTCCTTATATATGTTGAAGGGCGGGTTACATGTGGAGTCCTATTAGGATTAGGACTAGTCTATCTCTAATACAAACCGGATACAAGTCCGTGTCTTAACTCCTTGTAAGACAAATATTCCTTATGTCTTTCCTCTTAAACCGCCCACCGTAGTTGAACCGCCTTCATGAACCGCCACGGGCCACCGGGTCTTGTTGCTCCTCTCGACCGCTTTGCGGATTACCAATGAAACGTAAACCGCCGGTCGCCAAGTGAACCGCCAAGTGTCGTGGGTTCTTCAGTAAACCGCTAAGTCCGCCGGGTTATACTTCCGCCGGTTTACGCCATGGGTATATCCCCGACATTAGCCCCAGCTTAATTTGGATTTATCCATGTTAAACTGATCCTGTGAAATAAACACAAGAACAAACTTGACAGATTATGCTCGGGTTAAGAATTCTTGTAAACCGCATCCGATCATCCTTAAATCCTTGTCATTTCCTCCTTCTAGATAATTCGGTCAACAAGCCAGCTTCATACTCAATTTGTCGACGTTGATTTCTCACGAGAAAATTTGTGAAGAATAATACACTTGAGTCGGCCTTCAATGCTCGATTTGACAAAAATATTGGTCTTTAGATATTCCACCGATACCACCGGTTTGAAAATGTAGAACTTGCGGTTTATCATTGCCAAATTTGTCGGTTTGTAAATATGGATGGCACCGAGTCATAATTGTTACCAACGCTGGCTCATAATTGTTGCGTATAACCGGGTCAATCTGGTTTGCTCGTAACTGAGAATAGAAATTTTTCTCCCTTATATCCATATTACCGTAGCCCCCAAGTCTTGAGCGAGAACAAAGTGATGGTTTAGGACTTGTTTCCATATAATTACTGCCACATTGAAGAAATCCATTTTGTTCATCTCATCACTAGTAAAAACTGAATACTCCATATATGTAGCCCCCAAGTGTCGGGTTGTCATGCTTACAAAGAACTCGACTTGTAATTTCTGATGCTCATAAAAACTTCAACCAAGTGTAGCCCCCAAGGGCCGGGTCATTATGCAAATAATGAGCGGGGACTTTGAAAATATGATCATGTAGAATGTAACAAGAACGTGTAGCCCCCAAGGGCGGCTCGATAAGATAATATTGAGTGGGACTTTATATATACTTGAATTGTCGACAGAGCAATTGGTAGCCCCCAAGGCCGGCTCATTATGATGCGATGAGTCGGGTCTTCCATAAGACTAAAAAATGACTTTGCATTAGCCCCCAAGTATCGGGTCGTAAGCTTGCAGCGATTTGGGACTATTCCTTCAATTATAAGATAAATCATATCCATTGATAATATAATAGCCATTGCGCTAAAGCGACTTTGAAAACCTTAATCATAATATTGGTTACTGATAACCATAATAAAATCCATCCATGTTGGCTATTTGAAGATTTGAATAATATAATCCAATGATTTATGAGCGCATGATTCCAATGGTGCAATCCAAATATGTACTGGCGACTTATAGTCCAAAACCAGGCCGGGTTAACAAACACCGGATAATTTCTCATCATATACTGGCGACTTATCGTCTTAAAGCCGTGCCGGTTTAATAAACACGGATACTTTATCATCATGCTTTATTCAACTTGTCTCGCATACAACAAGTTGAAAGTGTCCTGGCGGTTTATCACGGACGGGTCATCATGCCCAACATATAACCCAGGTTTATAACCAAGGCTGCACTTAAGAATAATCAATGAAATATATCATACCTGTGACATTGAATCACATCATTGGTTTACCAACTTTTTGTAGTAAGGGTGATAACCCCAATCTTGAGTACTGATAACTCCTTCCATATTGTGCCGGTTTATGATAAAACCATGCCGGGTTGTGATAAACACGGATTAACCATATATAATACTGGTGACTTTGAGTCAAAGCCGACCGGGTTGATAGTCTCCGAATTAAGATTTGAGCATGTTCCGTCAATTTTTAATTGACAATGAACCGGTTTAATAATGTCGGTTTGTAAACGCAACAAAAGAAATGTTTATCAAAAAGAAAACAGAATTCAAGCAAAGGCAAAGATAAAACCATTGCAAATGAGGCTTTGAGCCGATCAAGAGGCATTACCATGGTCGGACCCGACCAAGCTCCCAAAAAGGCGTAGCTATGGTTCGAGTCAGCCGTGTCCCCAAATGATGCTTTGGCATTACGCCCGATCAAGAGGTGTAGCGATGGTTCGGTTCGACCAAAGCCCCCAAGTGATGCTATGGCCTTAGGCCGATCAAGAGGCGTGACTGGTTCGAGACTTGACCATGGCCCCAAGTGATCCGGGTGGCTTTCGCCTATCAAAAGGTGTTGCATTGGTTCGGACACGACCAAGCCCCCAAGTGATATAACATGATGCTTTTAGCAAAGCGAACTCAAGGGGTAAACCGGAGGCCGCTTTAGAGCAACTCCGTAACCTCACATGATGTAAAAGAACAGATACCCCGCTTTATGAAGCGAAGCCCCATGTGATCAATAATATGTCGAGGCGAAGGCGGGATACCCATGTTTGAACCGCGCATCATGGCGCAGGTCCTCTTTGGCGATTTTTAACTTTTTGCACGAGATAAATTCTTCTTGAACCGGGATTTTGAACCGATATTGAGAGCTTCAAAGCTTTGTGGGAAACATCTTTCCCCGAACCGGATTTTAAACCGAAATCTTCATTTTCAAATTAAAAATTTTCTCGACGGCCTTTAAACCTGAACTTGCGAGAAGTTAATTCCTTTTTGAACCGGACATTGTTAAACTGGATTTGAGCACTTCAGAGCTTTGGGGGAGAACAGACTTCCCTTGAGCCGTATTTTAAACCGGAATCCTTTCTGATGACCCGGATCTTCTTCATTGAGCCGGGATTTTGTAACTGTCATATACTTTCTAAACCGGAAATTTTCTGACGGCCTTTAAACTTTCATCAATATAACAAGAGCCTCTGGGACCGGGTTATCCTTCCTCCATCGTCACCGGGTTTTTAAATTTGCTTAAATCGGCAATATTCACGAGCCATGTCATCGTAGCCCCGAGTCTCAAAGGTGACTCGAGGAGTTGGCTTGAGACTCTCCATATTTGACCGTGATGTAAACCGGCATAAGTTGTATATCACCGTGTTGATAGCCCGATGTAAATCCACGAATATTGAGGTGATCGCGGCGGGTTATAAATGATCCCGAATGATCCGTGTCGACCTTTCGCCAATGGTTCCTTCCAACTGGTGATTTGAAGTTAACCAAACTATAGTGGCAGCGATTTGTACGCATGCCCATTGAACCATCCAGTGCAGACGGCGGTTGATAATATATGATACTTTTCCTCCAATTTGTTGGAAGAGAAAACCGAGCTTCCCCAGTAGTGACTTGCTCATACTCAATAAACAGCTCGTGCAGATAGGTGTGGCCCGGCATGTTGATGTAGACCAGACCGCAAGGTTGATAGCGTAAGCACTTCCGTTGAAACACGGTAGCACGGATAGATGTAATGCAAAATGACAATGCTATGCACTCTATATCCGTGACATAACTCCGCTTCGATGATGAAATAATTGTCTGATATATTTGGATGATGATGATCTTATTGTATCATCACGATCATGGGACAAACATATTAAAAGAGGACAATTATTCCGTAGGAACTTTAAAGCATATTGAAAAATAAATAAGATGGATAGCACCTGATTTTGTTTTCACCGGGTGAACGTGGACAATGTCTCAAATAATGTCTTAACTGCACCCATAACCTCACGTGGAGTAATAGTGGCGCGCGGTTGCTCACCGATAGCGGCGGTTTACGCGTGGCGGTTCAGCGATGCACACGATGGCGAGGCGGATCTGGTAGAACTTGCTCGCGTCGGGCCGGCGACTTCGAGCGAGGGTAACCACAGAGTCCATGTCTTTTGCCGGATTATCCTGGTTTTTCGTCGGACGTAGCGATCGTAGCAAAGCTCATCATGCAGGTTTTACTTGGTCTTCATATCCATCCATGCATCCATCAAGCCTTGAAAGGCTTGCCTAAATAGCAGTTTTTTTAACACCAATATACATCATTGCATTGGCCGACTTGAGGCAGAAGTAAATCGGCGAGGCGAACCGAGCTCGGAGGCGGGTCGCGGCTGCGCGCAGCAGAAGCGGCGACTCGCGGAGATCAGCGCACAGCTAATAGTGAACCGGCGAAGCGGATCGGCGGTGACAGCGCGATCAAGCAAGCGGTCGACGGGCAGCAGATTGAGCGCCTGAAGTGCGACGGACGACGCCGCCAGTTATAGCTCTCCATTGGCGACTTGACGAGGCGGAAGCGGCCGCAGCGCCGAGGGTAGTCCGGCAACAGCAGAGGCGAAGGTAAAGTAAGGCGGTTCAATGGGGACTCCGGCGGTTTGACGCGGGTGACAGCTCTCCATTGCGTGATTGAGACAACGAAGTCGGAGACGGCAGTTTGAAGACGGCAGCTCGTGGCCATGGGGACGAGGCCGGCTTGACGCAGCGCCCGGCTTATAATTGCAGCGATGGCGACTCGGACAGCCCAATGCGCAGAGGTGCTTGGGAAACGCCGCCAAGCGAGGCCTGGTGACTTGGAGGTGGTAGGGTCGGCTCAAGGCGAAGGTGAACCTGACCCGGCCATGGGCGGCTTGTGGCAGCTGGCTGCAGCAGAGTAGGTCGAGGCGCGGGCCGTCGCTTTAGAGGTAGTAGTGGAGGCACGAAGGCAAAGGCGGGGAGACGCCAGCGTGGGAGGCCGACAAGGCGGGCACCGGGCCAGTCCAGCCAGAGGCGGCGAGGCGCCACGAGCCATGGCCGAGTCCTCCTCTGAATTGTGGGGGTTTGACCAAACATGTTCCGTCCTTCTCCAAGTCGTGCTTCTCCTCCTTTTTTTAAACATATCGCTTCTGTTTCTTTATGCGTGAGCAACCGCAGCTTTTCCTCATGTGTGGCTGTTCTCAATGTAAGTTGTATTGATCTGGGACTGCTTTGTTTGGTACATGGAGCAACGGTAGTAGTGAGAGGAGTGCCTGGCTACCATATAGGTATAAGGAAAAGGGATTTGTGGACATTGTTGATTGTTCGCCACGCAAAGCATTGGGCTTGCAGCTTTTGACAGCATCTTGCCGCCCCACATAGCCTTCCTTGCAATTGTTGTCCGAGCACGTGTGGTTGTACAGCGCAGTTCTTGTCTCTCGCCACAACCACATATTCGCAGTAGCAAGAACCTATTGATGTTCTACCAGAGGCGAAAAACTTCCTGGACTTGATCCGGCCGTTGTGGCGAAGCTAAGCGGCGTCATGGCGCGATCAAGCAAGCCCAATGGCAGGTAGACCGCAAGACCGGTGACCTGCGGCCCGATTTAAAAGTGCAGATCGAGACGGAGACGTGTCCTTCCGTAGTAACCTTCCCCGATGGATCCAAATAGAGTTGACAAAGAAAAACCCGATTCGGTCTCGGATGGCATGAAACGGTGCTTTTGCTTATATGTTTTGACTCGATCGCTAGGCGGAGACTTGGCCTTGCGCTTTGTTGGCGACTTCGTCCTCCATCCGACCCGGCGAATACTTTTCGAACCAAAAAACCTTCACCTTTCGAGATCTTCTCTGATGATCTTGCCAAACGAACCGACGATCATCATCAAGTAAAAAACCTCTAGCGAACTTTTAACATTGATGGATATCCTTCCAAGAAACCGGTCTTTTCCTCATCCGAATGCAAACTTCTCAAACCCTAGATAAAATCCCTTCAAGAACTCAACACCACCGTGCGTAGGCCCCACGGTGGGCGCTTAACCGTGGATTTAACACGCCAGATGTCCTTAGTGTCGGGACTTAGTCGCGAGGCCAACGCATCTATGTGGTAGCTTGAGAGGGTTGAGCGGAATCGAGAGACGCAACACAAGACAGGATTTAGACAGCTTCGGGCCCCGGAAACATCATCCGGTAATAGCCCTACGTCTTTGTTTGAGGCTAGGTCTCATTATGATCATGAGGGAGTCGCCGTAAACCGGCTCTCCTCTAGTTGTGTCTAGCCCTAGATATTGTTGTTTGCTTGTAGCCCCTGTCCCTTTGGGGAGCCCTGCCCCTCCTTATATATGTTGAAGGGGCGGTTACATGTGGAGTCCTCTTAGGATTAGGACTAGTCTATCTCTAATACAAACCGGATACAAGTCCGTGTCTTAACTCCTTGTAAGACAAATATTCCTTATGTCTTTCCTCTTAAACCGCCCACCGTAGTTGAACCGGCCTTCATGAACCGCCCGATCAGGCCACCGGGTCTTGTTGCTCCTCGACCCGCCGGATTACCAATGAAACGTAAACCGCCGGGTCGCCAAAGTGAACCGCCAAGTGTCGTGGGTTCTTCGAGTAAACCGCCAAGTCCGTGGGTTATACTTCCAGGTTTACGCCATGGGTATATCCCCGACAGATAGGATTAGCTATCCCCCTCTTATTCTGGCATTCTGCAGTTCAGTCCATTGATATGGCCCTTTACACATATATCCATGCATATGTAGTGTAGCTCCTTACTTGCGAGTACTTTGGGTGAGTACTCACGGTTGCCTTGTTCCCCCTTTTCCCCCTACCTCTACTCGGTTCTTTGCGACTGGATGATGGAGCCCAGGAGCAGACGCCACCGTCGATGGCGACTACTACCCCGGAGGTGCCTACTACTACGTGCGGCCTGGCAACGACCGAGAGTAGTTAGGAGGATCCTGTGCAGGAGGCCTACGCCTCTTTCGACCAGTATCCCAGTTTGTGCTAGCCTTCTTAAGGCAAACTTGTTTAACTTATGTCTCAGACGTAGATATTGTTGCTTCCACGACTCGTCTATGATCGAGCACTTGTAATTCGAGCCCTCGAGGCCCTGGCTTGTATTATGATGCTTGTATGACTTATTTATGTTTTAGAGTTGTGTTGTGATATCTTCCCGTGAGTCCCTGAACTTGATCGTACACGTTTTGCGTGCATGATTAGTGTACGATTGAATCGGGGGCGTCACAAGTTGGTATCAGAGCCGACTACCTGTAGGAATCCCCCTTCCAAACTCCTTGGCCGAAGTCGAGTCTAGTCAATTACAAAACTTTTACTAACATGGTTGTGTGGCTTACGGGCCCACGTCGCCATTGGGTGGTATTAGGATCTTTTACTCCTCGATCTTTACTCTGGGACTCTGAACTCTCTTCTACTCGGGTTAAACAATTTTACTAAAATCTAACATTAGGATCTCGTTATCACTTTCACCCGGAGAGCCCCTTATTACTGATGATCGTCGGTTGCACGTGAAGACCCTGAAGATACTCTCCGTTGTTAACCCGAGAACTTGTGTTCATCGCTTTTGCAATTCCCTTCCACCAAAATATCCCTAAGGATAAATACTTACACCTGTCGTGCTTACTTTTATTCCCAGTCGATCTTGTTATTACAAGATACCCCAAGAATATTTGGTGCCTACTGCCTTGCAGTTCTTTGCCACCTGAATACCCCCAAGAATAATTTCTCGCACTTTCCGAGTATCCGCTCATCCCCAGTTGTTCAGGTGTTTCACAAAAGTCTTTGAAATACTATTCAATCCTCCGAAAATCCTTAGTAGCTTTATTGCTCTGTAAATACTTGTCTACTTGCATTATGGATGCTTCCCATATATCTGGCAATATTCGCTAGTATCTTTTGACACCGTCATTTTGATCCTATTGATTCAACATGTGTGCGAATGCACACAATCATCTATCAACCCTTCTAAATTATCTTTCCGGCTCAGACAACATATTTGAACATGAGCTGGTTCTCGACCAAACTATTGGTCGTCAATTGTGCCTCTGGTCTATCCAACTTGTCCATCCTTGATTAGAGCGACTGCTTCTGATCCTTTGTTTTGGAAATCATAATTCCTTTGTTATCTAAGCATCGAATTATTCAGATGTTCTATAATATGATGCCCGTGCATTCTTCTTCCTCTGGTTGAGTACCGATGCTCACATCAGATCCCTTGTGGACCATCAGTTCCTTTGTTGGATTTTATCCGACAGTGTCCTTCATGTTGAATAACCTTGAGAGCCTTTCCATGGGTATATAGTGCCTTTGGTAAATTGTATCATCTGCTTTTGAACATGCTCTACTTTTGAGCTGGTGTTATTTACTCCTGAAGTTCATGGTATATGTTCTAAGATGCCCCGATGGGTTGAACCTATGCTTTCCGTAATCTGTGTGAACCCGAAAGTTTTCACGGGTCTTACTCCTCTGGTAATTCACCAGGTAGGTTTTGACACTGAAATCATTTCTATTTTGAGGAGTGAATGATAGGTTATGCATTGGGGAAGTGGGAGTCGACCTTGAACTTTGTGTTCAAGCCCATGGACACGATGTAGATCTTGTCATGGAAGCTTCTCGTAATGACAATTATCCCCTTGATATAATTTAATCTTATATCTGGGATTTGGTCATTTGCAACCGTGGTTCCGACCATGATCGTTCTTCTTTGATTCCTTTTCTCGGGCAAGTTTAAGTACTTGTCTTTTGTGGATCAATACACCATTCCAACCTTTACTTTGATCTTTCATCGAATATTACCCCCCTGGTATCTCGAGATTATCTTGGAACTGCATAACTTCTTATGAGTTCTTCATCAAGTACTACATTCTCACTGATTACAATTGTTCATGGGCTCGAAAGTTAATAAACACTCAAAGACTCCAATAAGTGAATCAATTCCGCACTTCGATTCAATAACTCTAAGTATTATTCATTGCTTATGAGTTTATTAATCCTTCAAGTCATTGCTAGCCTGATCGGCTATATCATTATCGTGCGACCTTTTTAACTGTGCTACCTGGCCCCTCTTTCCGGAGCACAAATTTAGATGGTAAGCTAATCTTCCGTGATCTTCCTCGTCATATCATTTCTCCTTGAACAGACTTGATTTTGAGTTTGTGTCGTACCCTTGGTTCCATTAACCTTTCGCTTCATCATTCCTTTGACTTGATGTCATCGCCGCTTTATTACATCTTCGAGGAGCCTCTCGACAAAATTTGTCGTGATCATCACATTTTGACTCCTTCCAGAATATCAATCAAATTCATGATGACAAGTACCATCCTTGCCCCTCGATGAGTTGTGTTATCATCGACAACATTATTTCTTTCCCTCCAACACAAACTTGTTCATGTTTTGTGTTGTACCTTGAGTTCCTTGCTATCCAACTTATGTTATGATTCTACCGCGGAGTATTACCGTCTTTGATGTCAGGAATGTTGTGAGGATTGCTCCACCTCTTCAGAATTCTTGCTATAACGATACTTCTCACCATCACCATTCTTTCTTGGTCCTTGTGTTGATTCCAATCGGGGTACCCACAAGTGAACGGTGTTGTTTGGATTACTCGCCTTCTAGCAACCCTCTTGCTTTGAAGTTAATGGTTGACCGCTCATCCTTAGCCTATTGATTATTGAATCACCATTCCGACATTGGTCGTGCAACCCAGCCCATATTCGGGTGCACCTTTCAACCAATGTTTAATTGTGTATGTTTTCCTCGAGCATACATCATTATACCATTTGATCTGACAAATGTTATCTCCTTGCTCACATAATTGTGGAAATCCATCTTTTGTTAAATCTCGATGAATTGCCGATGATTCCTTAGTAGCACAATGCTAAATGTTTCTTACTGAATTATCCGCATAATCGCTTGTATGGGTAATGTCATGAAGTTTCTCTCCCTTACCTAAAGGGTTTTCTACTTTGTATCCTGTCTTGCATATCATGCCTTACTTGTCCGTGGGAAGGATATACCCATGGGATATGTGTTCTAACACGTTTTCCTTTCCATTGTTCTCGCCTAATCTGATAATGATATAATCCTTTCCATTGTTTGGTATAACCTTTCTGGTGATCTATAAGATCTAAGCAGTAATATTTTCCTGCTTACGGAAACACCTCGGTGTACCACCTTATCAGTCAGACCCTGTTACTATTGTTGATGACATCCTGGTAACCCCCTCTGGATGAGAACTTTGCCTATTGGTCCGCCTCGTTCAACAAGCAGGAAAATGGTTATCTTCGTCCCTCGCCCTTGGTACCAATGGTTGTTGCCGACATAATCGATAGTCCATCCTCTGACAGGCCTTGCTTACATGATCATGCAAGACGTCATCCCCTTCCTACTTTTTACCCACATGGTGGGCCCATAACCCACAGTCCCACAGGATCGAAACCTGACTCTCCTATACACCCCTGTTGCTACAGTTATTTCTCGCGTTTGACTCCTTATGTAATTCACGGGTAAACTTCCTAGAGATGATCTGTTCCGGTATCAGATGCAATACTTAAACTTGATGCTTTGAACCCCTTTCACACTCTTTTTCAGGCATCGAATGATTGTCTATCCGCTTGGAACTCCTTATTGTACCTTCCAACTTTACTCTCGATGTGTTTTATTTGTTCAACTCGAGAGGTACTCATATGCTCATTCATGGGTTAATCCCAAATCATTACCTTATAACATTCTGTCGTTGCCGACCTGCCTCGTTACCTATTCGTAAGTACGTTGGAGTTCCCGAAGAAAAGGACGACTTCACCATGATGACCTGAAGCAGAGAAATGAAGACGTCAATGTAATGGATCGACCTATTCGAGAAGAGCAACCAAGACCGAGAAGATCCGTTAGATTTTTCGTAACCCAATCCCTCCCCCTTACTCCCCTCCTAAATCTCGGGACGAGATTTCTTTTAGTGGAGGAGAATTGTGACGCCCGGATAATTAGACTACAGTAACCCTCCGCCAATGATGCCACGTCACCACGATTAATGTTGATAGTCTTGCGATGGTTCAAATCCGTTCAAAATTCAAAATTGAAATAAATTCAAACAATAAAAGTTTTTCAAATTTTAAAACAAAAATGTTCGGGAGATGCCATATTTTACATAAGTCAATATGGTGTAATAGACACAATTTTATAAAATGCCTAAGTATTTTAAAATAAGTAAAAACAGAAAAGGAAAAGAAATAAAAGAAAGGAAACTACAAAAAAAAGAAAAAAACTAAAACTAAAACAAAAAAAAGAAGAAGGGAGAATGTAACATCCCAAATTTTCAATTTGGAATGTTATACATTAGATCATCATGCATATCATATTTTTCTCGCATTTTTTCGATCCTAGAAATTTCACGCAACTCAAGGACCCTCGGAGAGAGTTGGAAGTTTCATTATTTTCATATTTGGGATTTTCCAAATCTTGAAAATAGGATCATTGGATTTATTTAAATTATCTTCATAACATTTTTCCTATAAAAATATTTCGAGAGGGAATAATATGACTTTCCCAAGCAATTAGGAAAAATGAAGATATTATAAATAAACCAAATTTGGTTTTGGAAGATTTATTTTGCTTAGGCAAAAATGAGCATTTTAAAAAAATTATGCATGTATATTGTTTTTAAAGCTCATTTTGTTCGACTCATTTTTAGGAGTCGGGGAAAATTTGTTTTATTTAATTTGGAGTTCATTTGGTATTTTTTATTTGTTTTGTTTTAAATTCTAATTAAAAAATCAGCGCCCTGGACTGAGGCCCAACCCGGCTTGACCAGCCAGGCCCCGGCGCCCAGCCCGGCCTCCCTCTCTCTCCTCGCCTTGCCCGCCTCGGACTCCGCATGCCATCGCCATCGCCCGCCGCCCGGAGTCCCGCCTCGACCTCCTCCTCGCCTCCCAAGGAAACCGGCCCCCCCTTTATAACCGCCGCCCCCCTCTCCCTCACCTCGACCGCCGCCCGCCCCCAAGCAGCGCCGCCCGCCCTTGAGCATGGCCGCCAGCCGCCCTGCCAGCCAGCCGGAACTCCGCCGCCGGAGCCCCTCCGACCCACGGACCCCACGCCCGAGCCCATGGGACCCAGCCGTAGAGAGCCACCGGAGGTAGCCCCGCCGATCCGGTTTTCCCCGTGAACCGATCCGGTTTTTTTTTTAAAAAAATATATGTTCGGTTTTTTTTAAAAAAAACCTAGATTGGTTTTATTTTTTTCGGTTTTCTTATTTAACGAACGTCCACCGAACCGTTCGCTTCAATGAACATGTTCGTTAGATTCGTTACATTATGACGCTCACTTTTTAACTCGTTCGCTGCTTTTTCTTTTTAATCGGAATTAATCCGTTATTTTTCCGATTTGATTTCAGATCTGATTTTCAAAACTGTTTTATTTCTTGCTCGTTTATCTAATCAGGTGATTCAAGCGCTGGAGTTTCAGAACGAAACCGCTGCCGTTCGACTAACCTATTTTCACAGAGTTTTGCTACTGTGAAATTTTGACCTATTTTCAGATTTGCTAAACCAAGTCGTTCTCTCTCGAGTTCCGACTTTCGATGCTTTATTTGATTTGATTCTTTTGCAACCGTGGTTCTTAAGTTGAACTATCTGGTTAGATCTTTTATTCGAGATTTTCCTGTGCATTAGATGAGTACTTATTGTATGCTTGTTGTTTGTCTGCGTTAGATCACCCGGAGTCGCCGCTTGTTATTTCGAATCTCTAGGACTCATGGATCATCGAAGGCAAGTAACACTTTGATCATACCTTTTCTACTACCCAGTTTTTATGCATTAGATCAAACCCTCAAACACTTGCATGTTTAGGATCTAATTAAATTGTGGGATTGGGAAGTAGATTGAGGTAGTACCTATTACTGTTTTACTTATGAAACCTTGGGAGTTACTTCTACGTTTGCTTGATTATGCCATGCTATGCTAGTAGACGTGGATTGGGTGAGTGAATATCCATGACAGATGTGAGATTGTTAATTAATGGTTTATTTAAGGTGGCAACCTAAACACACATCTGGGTGGATTGAGGCACCTGGTTTCTATCGATTTGCCTGTATTTCTTTGGACCGCCACCGTGCTCTAAGGGATCATGAGATTATTCAAACTAGAAACTTCCGTGCAGCCACAAGCCAATTATGGGCTCTGGCGTAGTTGACTAAGTTGTGCGAACTCTTGCAGGCGCACTAGCTGATGTAGGGGATGTAGGTTGGTACGGTCTACCCACATGTAAGGTGCTAGCGCTTACGAAAGACTATGTCTCGGTCATCCGCTTCTCAAACACCATGTAGTCACGAGAACCAAGCGGAGGCGATCGAGTCTTGTGGGGAAAAGTCACAAACCTCTGCAGAGTGTATAAACTAATCATGATTAGCCGTGTCCCCGGTTATGGACAAATCGTGAGTATCTAGTACTTGATTATCATGTGAATCTCAACATGTTACTTCTAAAATAAATGTATTGGGTTTTAATGAGTACTTTTTAATTGGGATTGAGGATGCTGTCAACCATCTTCAATGTTTAACAACCACCATGATAGTTAAATAAAATTATTCCTTAGATGTAGGGAAAAATTGGCTTTTCGCAAAAATGTAAATCAGAGAGCCTTACCACCAGCCAAATATGCATGTAGTATAGGCTTATTGCATCATTGCTCTTTACGTGTTACATTGCCAAGATATTCCATGTGTCGACCGTTTTGGCTGCAACTTTTCATGTTGCGCACTTTTTCGAATTACGAGTAAGATGTTAGGTTGTGGTTCTATACTCGGTGATGCATTTGAGTTGATGGACTCACTCGTTTTCCAAGCCTTCCGCTGTTATTATTAGATGGCCTTAAGCCATATTATTGTATTAAGTTCCCTTGTTTACAACGATGTATTAAGTGTGTGATTGCTACTCTGCTATAAATACTTAGAAGTCTTGTCTTTGTGTCAGGTCATTCTCGATCCGGGGATGACACCGAGTACAGAGCGCTAGATCCATTCGGTCCAGTCGCGACAGAGAATGGTATCGAGCACACGCGACTATAGGACCACGACCACTAAGATAAAGCCATAGATCACTACTCTCTTCTCATTTTCTAACTCCTCATCTTTTCTACTCTCTTTAGATGACGGACGCGAAGATCAAGTACACCCAACCGGATGAAGGCACACCATTTGGATTTCACTTGAAGGAAGTTACCAAGTACACGAACATTGGATTACCAAGCTTCACGGAACTTTCAACGCCACTCTGCACGAAGAGGAGCTGGAAGATTCATGCTCACGTTCCAGAAGGACATTCGCCCCAATCACCAAGCCTATAGATAGTGTTTTCAAGCACCAACTTGGAGTGCAGGAAAGAGCATGGCAGCTCACATCACCATGGGACGCATTGGAGAAGTTTACCAAGAAGACCTCAAGGACACAATCTACCAGATTTGCGGACGCCGAGACGACAAATGGGAAATCGTCAACACCAAGAAGGATAGATCCATTGCAGCATTTATCCAGAGTTAAACCCGCACATTCGGCGCCGGAGAACCGGATGTGCAATGATATGTTGGAGTTGCAAAATGCAAAGGAAGGATCATCGAGCTTGAAGAAGAACTCAAGACAACTCGCAAGGACTATATGGACGAGATCGTAGCTCTAGCAAGACACAATAACGGTCTTAAGTACGAGATTGAAGAACTCAAGAAGAAGTTGGCGCTCGTGAATGAAGACCTTTATGTCAATCACCCAAGCGACTACATCAACATCGACGACACCGATTCGGATCCAAGCGAACCCGACTTTGAAGACGAAGCTGGAGTAGACATTATGGAGTCTTCCACCGGTTCAAATTAGTAGAAGTCCCCCACATATTAGTAGTATTCCCTCCATGTAACATTATAGTACACGCACTTTTGCGATAGTTAGATCGTTGTAAGCCCTTGTTTGATTGAATGAAGTGATTTTGTGTGCATTTGCTCATGTGCATTTGGGTAGTGATTCCCCTTAGACCTCATTCTATTCTAAATTCTCATCTTTTCTAAACCCATCAGATGCCTCCGAGACGCGACCCCGGATTTGTTTTCCCGCCGGAGATCACCCAATTGATTCAAGACGAATACCTCGATTCAAACACTGGTGCGTAACCGAGGCAACAACAACAACAACAACAACCCACCGCCACCACCACTGCGGATCATCATCGACTCGTTTCCTTAGACTGAATCCGCGGTGTATTCCAAAGAGCACCGAGCCGATTGTAGCGGTATGACCGCTCCGCAAGATAGGAAGGAGCCGACCACCTGCGGGATGCACGGATGGTGAAAGAGTGAAGTTTGCCACATCAGCTTGAAGGACCCGCAGACATGGTGGGAGAATTTCCATGACCACTTACCCGTGAACAACATCACATGGGATCAATTTCAGCAAGCTTTCGCACCGCCCATGTTTCGGCAGGAGCCATGGCCATGAAGAAGCGTGACTTTCGCAACTTACGCCAAGGAGGAAGGACTGTTGGCGATGCGTGGATGATTTTAGCAAATTAGCACGTTATGCCCCGGATAGCGTTACTACGGATGCGACTAAGCGGAGAAGTTTCTAGAAGGACTGAATGATGAGTTCAAGATGCCGTTGATGGTAGCAAGTTTCAATAACTACCAGGAATTAGTAGACCGAGCCCTCATGATTGAAGGAAAGCAAAGACAAATTGAGAACCATAAGCGGAAGTATGGACAAGGGAAGTATAACTCGAGCTCAGCAGAAACCTCGTTATACCCTAAATCAGAATTCGGCCAAAGATACCCATGGAGGAGGAAATTCGCATAACCATAACAGACCAAAAATGGGAGCAGGGAATGGAGGAAGCAACGATGTAATCGCACCAACCCGTCAACACCATCCAAAGTAGACCTAAGTCATGTTACTTGCTTTAAGTGCCGCAAGATCGGGCACTATGCAAATGACCTGGTCGAGAAGGCGAATGGAAATGGCAATGGAAGCTCGGAAAGAAGCCCAACCCTTTCAATAGAGGATGTGTGAACCACATTGAAGTGGAGGAGGTTGAAGATCAGCCCGATACTGATGGTGGTAAGTTTTTGGTTAAGTCATTTATCGGTTGTTCTTTTCGACATCTGGTGCATCGCATTCATACATATCAAGGGGATTTGTGGATAAGTACAAGTTACCAACCCAAGCCCTTAGGTCACCCATGCTAGTAACCTCACCCGGAGCAGAGTACATGGCTAGTAAATGGTGTGATCGACTGCCATTAAGGATTGGACCCTATGTTTTCCCCTCAGACCTAATAGTTCTGGAATCCCAAGGATTGGATGTGATATTAGGAATGGATTGGTTATCGAAGTATGGAGGAAACATAGATTGTACCACAAAGTCAATTTTGCTCACCACACCAGAAGGAAGAAGGATTAAGTATGTATCACGGCACGAGCCGAGGAGAGCACAAGTTAATTGCTTATCAGGAGTGGTACAGGAAGTACCGATGGTGAAGGATTTTCTGATGTATTTCCTAAGAGTTGCGGGAATGCCGCGGATAGAGACATTGAGTTTTTAATCGAGCTGTTGCGAGAATGTGCCCGATATCGGGCGACCGTCTTGGGATGCCCGCAAAGGATTTGGCGAAATCAAGAAGCGATTAAGGAACTTTTGGATAAAGGTTTTATACGCCCAAGCTCTTCACCTTGGGGATCACCCGTTTTGCTAGTAGAGAAGAAGGATGGATCTTTGAGAATGGTTGTGGATTACCGTGGATTAAATGAAGTAACAATCAAAACAAGTACCCACTACCTATGATAAATGACCTGTTTGATCGCTTGCAAGGAGCCAAGGTGTTTTCCAAGATCGACTTGCGATCGTGGTACCATCGATTGAAGATTCGGGAGCAGGACATACCCAAGACAGCATTTACCACGAGATATGGACTATACGAGTATACCGTTATGTCATTTGGACTGACTAACGCACCAGCCTATTTCATGAACACGATGAACAAAGTGTTTATGGAGTTTTTTGGATAAGTTAAATGCGTGGTGTTCATTGATGACATTTTGATTTTCTCGAAGAATGAAGAGGAACACAAGGAACATTTGCGATTGGTTTTGGAGGCGAGGGAACACCAGTTGTATGCCAAATTCAGCAAATGTGAGTTTTAGTTAAAGGAAGTTGGATTTCTCGGACATGTTATTTCCGGAGAAGGGATAGCAGATTGACCCCACGAAAGTTGAGACCGTAACCAAATGGGAAGCACCAACGGCAGTTGGAGAGATTCGGAGTTTCCTTGGACTCGCGAGGATACTATCGAAGATTCATTGAGAATTTCTCAAGGATTGCTAAGCCTATGATGTAAATTGTTGAAGAAGGAAAATAAATTCATATGGACCGAGGATTTGTGAGGCAAGTTTTCAGGAGTTGAAGAAAAGATTGGTTACCTCACCAGGTTTGATCTTGCCAGATCAAACTAAGGATTATGAGGTATATTGCGGCGCTTCACGTCGAGGACTTGGAAGCGATGCTTATGCAGGAAGGAAGAGTTGTTTCGTATGCTTCACGACAACTTAAGCCTCATGAGTTGAACTATGCCACTCATGATTTGGAGCTAGCAGCCGTTGTGCATGCCTTGAAGACGTGGAGACATTTTCTCATTGGAAATCATTGTGAAGTATATACGGATCACAAGAGTTTGAAGTACATCTTCACACGAAGGAATTGAATCTCGGACAAAGGAGATGGTTAGAGCTTATCAAGGATTATGACATGAGATTGCATTATCACCCGGAAGGCTAATGTCGTAGTAGCAGACGCATTGAGCCGTAAGAAACCACGTCAATACCCTAATGATGGGAGGAATACCCAATGAGTTAGCCGAGGACCTTGAGAGCTATGTTTGGAAATAGTTCCGAGAGGCTATGTAGCAGCATTGGAGATTCGATCGACACTAATGGACAAAATCGGAGAAGCCCGGAAGGCGGATAAGGAAGTTGCCTCTATAAAGGAGAAAATGAGCAAAGGAAAAGCTAAAGGATTTCGTGAGGATGAACACGATACCTTATGGTTTGAAGACCGTGTTTATGTGCCCAATGACCCGAGAGATCGGGAAGTTGATTTTACAAGAAGCCCATGATTCACCCTATTCGATTCACCCGAAATACCAAGATGTATTTGGACTTGAAGAATACTTTACGGTGGACCGGAATGAAGAAGGATATTGCGGAGTATGTAGCAGTTTGTGACGTATGTCGAAAGTAAAAGCGAGAACATCGAAGCCGGCGAGTTGTTACAACCATTGCCGATACCCGAATGGAAGTGGGATAAACTAGGCATGGATTTTATCACGAGGATTGCCAAAGACTTCGTTCGGGATATGACTCGATTTGGGTCATAGTCGACCGCTTGACAAAAGGTAGCCCATTTTATTCGGTCAAGACTACCTATAGCGGTGCTAAGTTGGCAAAGATATACATGACCAGAATTGTATGCTTACACGGAGTTCCGAGAAGCATTGTATCGAGATAGAGGAACCCAATTTACTTGAAATTTTGGAACCAGTTACACGAAACATTGGGAACTAGATTGGAATTGATGCTGACTTTCCACCCTGCATCGATGGGATGCATCAGAGAGTCAATCAGATTTTGGAGGACATGCTAAGAGCTTGTGCACTAGATTATGGATCTAGTTGGGATGATAATTTGCCGTATGCAGAATTTTCCTACAATAACAGTTACCAAACCAGCTTGAAGATGGCACCTTCGAGGCTTTGTATGGAAGAAGGTGCGAGGACACCATTGTCATGGGACGAAACTCGGAGATCGTCGGTTGTTTGGACCAGATTTGATTAAGGAGTCTGAACAGAAAGTTAAGTTGATTCGAGATGTGCTCAAGGTAGCCCATTCCGGACAAAAGAGCTATGCCGATTCAAAGCGCCAGCGATTGAGTATGAAGTTGGAGCAGTATATCTCGAGTATCCCCGCTTGAGGAGTTAAGCGTTTTGGAGTTAAAGGAAAGTTAGCACCCGTTTAGTTGGACCGTATAAGATTTTTGCAACGCATGGGAGAAGTTATGTATAAGTTGGAATTGCCGGAAGGGTATCGGGAGTTCATGATGTATTCCATGTTTCTCGATTGAAGAGATGTCACCCGAGATAGCAGAGGTACCGTTAAGAGACCACAGTACCATTGGAAGCAATTCGGTTGAAGGATGACTTGACATATGAGGAAAAACGGTTAAGATTCTCGATTATGCCGTGAGTTACCCGCAGCAAGGTTATCAAGTTTTGCCAAGTTCGATTGGAGCCACCACACCGAGGATGAAGCCACACAGGAAAGAGAGGAAGTTTTGCTCAAGGACCACCCTCACCTATTTTCTAGCCAACCCGAATCTCGAGGGCGAGATTCATCTTAAGAGGTAGGTTTGTAACATCCCAAATTTTCAATTTGGAATGTTATACATTAGATCATCATGCATATCATATTTTTCTCGCATTTTTCCGATCCTAGAAATTTCACGCAACTCAAGGACCCTCGGAGAAAGTTGGAAGTTTCATTATTTTTCATATTTGGGATTTTCCAAATCTTGAAAATAGGATCATTGGATTTATTTAAATTATCTTCATAACATTTTTCCTATAAAAATATTTGAGAGGGAATAATATGACTTTCCCAAGCAATTAGGAAAAATGAAGATATTATAAATAAACCAAATTTGGTTTTGGAAGATTTATTTTGCTTAGGCAAAAATGAGCATTTAAAAAAAAATTTATGCATGTATATTGTTTTTAAAGTTCATTTTGTTCGACTCATTTTTAGGAGTCGGGGAAAATTTGTTTTATTTAATTTGGAGTTCATTTGTTTTTTTTTATTTGTTTTGTTTTAAATTCTAATTAAAAAATCAAGCGCCCCACACTGGACCGAGGCCCAGCCCGGCCCGAGCCAGACCCAGCGCCCCCGGCCCACCTCCTCTCTCCCTCGCCGCCCTTCTCGGACTCCGCCGCCGCCATCGCCATCGCCCATGCCGCCGCCGAGTCCCGCCTCGACCGGCCTCCCTCGCCCCTCCCAAAACCGCCCCCCTTTATAACCGCCCCCCCTCTCCCTCACCTCGACCCGCTTGCCGCCCCAAACCGCCCTTGTGCCCCATGCAGCCCTACGCCGCCCAAGAACTCCATGCCGGAGCCCTCCCGACCATGGGACCCCGCCCCTTGGGAGCCCATGCGTGAGAGAATACCGGAGGTAGCCCCGCCCGATCCGGTTTTCCCCGTGAACCGATCCGGTTTTTTTTTTAAATATATGTTCGGTTTTTTTTAAAAAACCTAGATTGGTTTTATTTTTTTTCGGTTTTCTTATTTAACGAACGTCCACCGAACCGTTCGCTTCAATGAACATGTTCGTTAGATTCGTTCTGTTAACGAACGCTCACTTTTTAACTCGTTCGTCGTTTTTCTTTTTAATCGGAATTAATCCGTTATTTTCTGATTTGATTTCAGATCTGATTTTCAAAACTGTTTTATTTCTTGCTCGTTTATCGGAATCGGGTGATTCAAGCGCTGGAGTTTTCAGAATCTAAACCGCCGTTCGACTAACCTATTTTCACAGAGTTTTGCTACTGTGAAATTTTGACCTATTTTCAGATTTGCTAAACCAAGTCGTTCTCTCTCGAGTTCCGAGCTTTCGATGCTTTATTTGATTTGATTCTTTTGCAACGAGGTTCTTAAGTTGAACTATCTGGTTAGATCTTTTATTCGAGATTTTCCACTGTGCATTAGATGAGTACTTATTGTATGCTTGTTGTTTGTCTGCGTTAGATCACCGGAGTCGCGCTTGTTATTTGAATCTCTAGGACTCGCGGATCATCGCCAAGGCAAGTAACACTTTGATCATACCTTTTCTACTACCCAGCTTTTTATGCATTAGATCAAACCCTCAAACACTTGCATGTTTAGGATCTAATTAAATTGTGGGATTGGGAAGTAGATTGAGGTAGTACCTATTACCTGTTTTACTTATGAAACCTTGGGAGTTACTTCTACGTTTGCTTGATTATGCCATGCTATGCTAGTAGACGTGGATTGGGTGAGTGAATATCCATGACAGATGTGAGATTGTTAATTAATGGTTTATTTAAGGTGGCAACCTAAACACACATCTGGGTGGATTGAGGCACTGGTTTCTATCGAGGATTTACTGTATTTCTTCGGACCGCCACCCGTGCTCTAAGGGATCATGAGATTATTCAAACTAGAAACTTCCGTGTGCAGCCACAAGCCAATTATGGGCTCTGGCGTAGTTGACTAAGTTGTGCGAACTCTTACAGGCGGACTAGGCGATGTAGGGATGTAGGTTGAGTACGGTCTACCCACATGTAAGGTGCTAAGCGCTTAAAAGACTATGTCTCGGTCATCCGCTTTCTCAAACACCATGTAGTCACGAGAACCAAGCGGAGGCGATCGAGTCTTGTGGGGAAAAGTGCGCAAACCTCTGCAGAGTGTATAAACTAATCATGATTAGCCGTGTCCCGGTTATGGACAAATCTTGAGTATCTAGTACTTGATTATCATGTGAATCTCAACATGTTACTTCTAAAATAAATGTATTGGGTTTTTAATGAGTACTTTTTAATTGGGATTGAGGATCTGCATCAACCATCTTCAATGTTTAACAACCACCATGATAGTTAAATAAAATTATTCCTTTGATGTAGGGAAAAATTGGCTTTTCGCAAAAATGTAAATCAGAGAGCCTTACCACCGAGCCAAATATGCATGTAGTATAGGCTTATTGCATCATTGCTCTTTACGTGTTACATTGCCAAAGATATTCCATGTCTTTGACCGTTTTCGGCTGCAACTTTTCATGTTGCAGACTTTTCGCATTTACGAGTAAGATGTTAGGTTGTGGTTCTATACTCGGTGATGCATTTGGAGTTGATGGATTCACTCGTTTTCCAAGCCTTCCATTGTTATTATTAGATTGCCTTAAGCCATATTATTGTATTAAGTTCCCTTGTGGACAACGATGTAATAAGTGTGTGATTGCTACTCTGCTATAAATCCTTGAAATCTTGTCTTTGTGTCGGCATTCTTGATCCAGGATGACACTGAGTACTGAGCGCTAGATCCATTCGGGTCCAGTCGCGACAGAGAAACCCCCGCCCTTTGGGCTTACCACAAGGTCAAGAACCATCGGCCGCCCGGTGACCCACCGCCGCCTTAACCTCCCCACTCCCCCCCCACCGACACCCCCACTCCTCTCCGCAAATATCTCCTCCTCCTCTCTCCGATCTGGATCGGGATCGAGAGGAGGCCACCGACGCCTACCGCCTGCCCCTCCCCATCGCCAATCCCGCCGTCGCTTCGACCCGCCCGCTTTCGATGCCGCACTGTCTCGGCGTCCGAAGCCATCGCCCGTCTCGCCGCCTCTCCCGGCCGTCATCGGCGCCGCCCGTCCTGTGGACCGCCTCTCACGGGACAATCCGCCTCGACCTCGTCTCCTCCCCACCGCGTGGCCTCCCATCCTCCTCGCCGGACTCCATCGTCGTCGTCCTCTCCGTCGTCGCCTCGTCCCGCCATCGCCGACCGCCTCCCGGCCCCTCGAGCCGACTTAAGCACAACCTGGGGGCCCCGATGAGGCCTCGTCGCCCTCGCTCCGTTCCCCTTTGCTCCGACGCCGTGCCCACCGCCGTCTTGCGCTCGCCACCCTCCGTAGCCGCGTCCGTGCCCACACACGGCCATCCGTGCGTGCCGGGGTCCCCGACCCGTGCTCCCAGCGCGACACACCCTCTGCTCGACTGCATGTCTGTGAAGGGCTTCACCATGGCCCGCTTCGCCCGGTCTTGGCTCCAGCTTGGCGCCCATGATCTTACCGTCGGCGCTGGGTCCCCCATCGAGCGCCCGTAATCCGCGCACACTCACGGGCTCCGCCCGACAACCGAACCCGATAGGCCACTGGGCGATGACAAACGGGGCCCACGCCCCTGAGAACGGAAATGGATTAAAAGAAAATGGTTAAAAAATAATAATAATAGTAAATAAATAAATAATAAAAATGAATTAATAAAACTAATTATTAATTAATCAGTGAATCAATTAAGTTAATTAATCCTAATTAATTAATCTAATTAACCAGTTAGTTTAATTAAATCAGTAATTAGTTTAACTAAACTCTAATTAACCTAAACGGAGTATGACAGATGGGTCCCACTGGACCCACGCGTCAGTTTGACCTAGTCAACCATTGTTGACTGCTGACATCAGCATGACATCATGCTGATGTCATAATTCCATTTTTGGATTAAATTAAATAATTAATTAAATTCTAGAAATTAATAAAATATTTAGAAAATCATATCTTTTAATCCGTAACTCGGATTAAATTATTTTCAACATGAAAGTTGCTCGAGCAGCGAGGCGATTAAAGCACGCAACCTGTTCGTCCGCCACACCCCTAACCTATCGAATTCACAACTTTCCCCTCGGCTCCTCTGCTTTAAAAGCGAAACACCGGAATACTTTCCGGATGTTTCCCTTCACCGTATCACCTCATACCGCGTTAGGGCACCCTATCACCGATACTTGTCATGTCATGTATCGCTATGCATCTGCTTGCTTAAGTATTTATTGTTTCTTCCCCCTCTTCTCTCGCTAGACACCGAGGCCAAGCCATTGCTACCCAAGACGACTACGGAGTTGGCGACCCTCTCTCTTGCCGGAGCAACCAGTAAGCCCCCTTTGATCACCGGATATAGCCTACTCTTCTCTATACCTTGCATTAGAGTAGTGTAGCATATTCTTATTTTCGATTAATCCTATCTTCTTTGCATAGCACATCCCTTGCTACTCTGTTGATACCTTTACCGCTATCCTCTTTGCTTAGTATAGGATGCTAGTGTTCCATCTGTGGCCCTACATTCTTGTCCGTCTGCATTGTGCTATACTATCGGGCCGTGATCACTCGGGAGGTGATCACGGGTATATACTATATACTTATACATGATACATGTGGAGACTAAAGTCGGGTCGGTGGTGGAGCACCCATGAGTGGATCTTTGTGGCGGAGGCGGCAGGCAGGTTGAGACCGCCTAGGAGAGAGGTGGGCTGGCCTGACCGCTTTCGCGGGTACTTAACACGCTTAACGAGATCTTGGTATTTGATCCGAGTGCAGCTACAGGGCCTATACACACTAACCAACTACGTGGGAAAGATATGGGCACTCGGCGTCGTGGTATCGGTAAAAGCACTTCGTGACGTCGGCTCGAGCGGCGCTGGCTACCGGATTGGAAGGTAGGCCTGCTCTTGTATTAAGGGGGCTAGTTACGCTTTGGCCGCCCACGCATAGCGTGCAGGTGTGCATTGGGCGATGGGCCCGGACTTCTGTGCGCTTAGGTTTAGACCGGCGGTCTTTGGCCTCTGTTGTGCCTAGGTGGGGCTGCGGCGTGTTGATCTTCCAGCGGCGGGCATGACCCGGACAAGTGTGTCCGGCCAAATGGGATCAAGCGTGTTGGGTTATGTGGTGCACCCCTGCAGGTGAGTTAATCTATTGAATAGCCGTGATCTTGATGTGACGACTTGGAGTTGTACCTTGACCTTATGACAACTAGAACCGGATACTTAATAAAACACACCTTCCAAGTGCGGATACAACCCGGTGGTCGCTCTCTCTCGGGGTTATGAGGAGGGATCGCGGGTAGGATTATGCTATCTGATGCTACTTGGAGGACTTGATCTACTCTTTTGCTACATCTTTGCAAAGGCGGAGGCTGCCGAGCGTAGTCTTGATAGGATTAGCTATTCCCCTCTTATTCTCGGCATTCTGCGATTCGGTCCACCGATATGGCCCTTTACACATATATCCATGCATATGTAGTGTAGCTCCTTGCTTGCAGTACTTTGGATGAGTACTCACGGTTGCCTTGTTCCCCTTTTTCCCCTATCTCTACTCGGTTGCTGCGACCAGACGATGGAGCTCGGGGCGACGCCACCGTCGATGGCGACTACTACCGGAGGTGCCTACTACTACGTGCGGCCCGTGGCGGCGACCGGGAGTAGTTAGGAGGATCCTGCAGGAGGCATGCGCCTCTTCGATCTCAGTATTCCAGTTTGTGCTAGCCTTCTTAAGGCAAACTTGTTTTAACTTATGTCTCAGACGAATATTGTTGCTTCCACTGACTCGTCTATGATCGAGCACTTGTATTCGAGCCCTCGAGGCCCCTGGCTTGTATTATGATGCTTGTATGACTTATTTATGTTTTAGAGTTGTGTTGTGATATCTTCACGTGAGTCCCTGATCTTGATCGTACACGTTTGCGTGCATGATTAGTGTACGATTGAATCGGGGGCGTCACAACCCCCTAATCCAGGACTCCCTCAGTAACCCACTAGGGTGATGTCTCATCGTAAGTGATTGATGAGGGATACAAAAGAGCATTAGTGTGATGTACGAACATGGTTAATAGACATATGTAGTATGTATCAAAAACAGGAAGGCATGTCATTATCAAAGTTATAATGTGTAAAGTAAGCAGATGCAATTTAACCAAATTGGAACAATACAAGCTAGACACCATATGCAACATGCAACCACATTTGACAACGCGAAGTTAAAGCAAGCACACAGGATGGTTGTGTGTGGCAATTGAGATTATCAAGCTATGAGCTACGTTCTTGTCTCCAATCACGACATCGCACCCTTTAGAGTCTCAAACGCCTAGTTCTTACCTTGAATTACACCGAGCGACTTCTGTCTTTTCTTTTCTGCATTCATCAACACTACGTCAGAGTCTGAAATACCCATGCATAAAAAAACAATAGTGTGAGTATTGGTGAAGTGTGTGCACAATTAGTACAGTGTAAAGATAGCAGATAGTAGGTCGGTGAGAAATAAATGACGGGAGACATATGATAGCTCTACAAAATGCATGGCACACTAAATTACTACAGGATTGTATGAAAATAACGATTGGAGGAAAACAAATAGGTCACCCATTTTTCTTACCGTCCAGATGTACAAAAACACGCAGATCGCCTTCATCTACCTACAGCTAGTCAGTGTTGACGATCTTCCTCGAAACGCCAGTGACCACCGGCCCAGTTCCCTACCTGCGCCCTCCCCTCGATGTGACGCCCCGATACTGACGCTTCAGACGCCTTCCATGTTTTGCGTGTCAGTTGTGTTTTATTTGTTTGCCACATTCACCATGTCATCATTTGCATTGCATCGGTAGCCCGCTGCCATCGTTTTCATAAAACTTGCATCCGCTCGTAGCTACCGCGTCCCCCTTGCTTTCATTAATTGTTCTGAGACCAACCTTGTTCTTTGTTTGCCCACTTGCCTAAACCGGAATCTCTCTGAATAGTGCACATACCCCCTTGTGTGCGCGTCAAGCTGTCCCAAATCCGAACCGCTCAGTCGTGGCCATTGAATTCGGATCATCCCCAAACATCTATAAAACATCTCTATTTTCTTATTTAAACTCCCTACCTATTTATTCTTGACCGCCCGATTACGATCGGACGGAACGAGTTAACCCCTACCATAGTCCCCTGCCTATATAAACTGCCTAACCCGCCGCCAGCCGACAGCCTCCCTCCAACCCTCGGGATATCCTCCCGATCCACCCGCTCCTCTCTTTCCGCGCCTAGCCATCCCCTCGATCCATCCATCCAGTCGATCCAGCCACCTCCTTGATTTGCAAACCCAGCCAACCAGAGCCAGCACCCCACTCGATCCACCTCGCCGGTGCCTCCTCCTCCAAATCCGATCGGGAGAGGAGCTCCCGATCTGAAGCTTCCTTGCGCCTGCGGTCCAGCGCGCCCGTGCCCAAGGCCTTCTCTGCCCGAGCATCACCTCTCTCTGTTCCCGTCGCTGCCGGCGACGAGCCGCAGCTTGCCGGGGCACCCAAACGTCGCCGTCGACCACCTCCAGCAGGACCTTCCCCAACGCGTCCAAGCTCCTCCCCTGCCCCGAGCCGCATCTGCAGCTCTCCTCCTCGAGCAGCGCATCCCCGAGCGAGGAGCGCTCCATCTGCTCGTGCTAGAGCCCCTCCATGGAGCCTAGGAGCTCCTGCACCTTGCCTCCGCCGCCTTCATCGAACCTCGCCGCCGGCACCTCCATCCTCGACGCCCTCACCCCCATCTCCGGTGAGCCTCGTCGCTCATCCTCTCTCACTATCTATCTCTCCCATGTCTCTCTCTGCTTTCTCTGAACCTTCTCCTTTTTCCTTCGACAGGAGCATCCATGGCCGTCCCTACGTCGTCGCTGCCTCGAAGTTTCTCCCTCCGGCCACCTCGAGATCTGGCCATTCCTCACTCTGGACGAGGACAAGCCCCCGCGCCTCTGGCGCCCCGCCATATTCCTGGAGCCACGGCGCCCGCTCGTCCTCTGTTTCGGGCGACAGGGACATGCGCCTCCTTTGCCTCGCGCGTTGACCGCGTCGCCGGCCACGTCCTTGCGCGGCCCAGTTCGCCCCGCCCCAGCCTCTGCAGCAGCGGGCCTTGGCCCAGGGTGAGCAGCACTCGCCCCTCTCCTGTGCACCATTGGGCCAGCCAGATTCGGCCCGTAGTGTTTTTTTTTTCTGCTGCTGCGAATTTGTCTAATTATCCAGAGAGCGCCTGTTTTGCAGAAAAGCCCTCATGTTCATGCATTTAATATCTCACAAACCGTGTATCATATGTAAATAATTCATATATGAAAAATGCTTAGGATTTCATCTAGTTTCATAATATGCTGCTTTCATCCATGTTTAAAATGTTAAACTTGCTGTTTGCATTTATTTTGCATAAATGCCATGCGAAATGATTTATTTCATAACTAAATAACCGTAGCTCCAAATTTGATAAACTTTCTATGTAAATGGGGTACAAAAATGCCTAGTTTAACATGGTGCACTTAATTTTGCTGTTTAATAACATTAAAATTGTGTTTAGGGCAGAACAATACCAAATCTGAAATATGGACATGAGAATTTTCCGAAATTGTTGTTTGTTGTTCCGGCCTCATTTAAACTTTCCTAGATAGGTAGTTTTGTCATGCTTCACCTCTTGCCATGTTTAACAACATTTCATATTGTTGGGTAGCCTAAACAAGAGTGAAGTAATAAATATTGTGAAGTTCATCAATATGCAACTCGTTGCATATTGAGCTCCACTTAATTTGTAGTATCGTTTGTGCACTTTACCATCCCATGCCTCATTAAACCGGACATGCATCATACTTGATTGTGCATCATGCCATGTTCATGTGATGGTTATTTACCATGTTGTTTGCTTCTTTTCGGTGTTGCTTCTTCTTGATAGTTCCGGTAACGTTGCGTTTGTGAGGATTCGTTCGACTACGTCCGTTTTTCTTCTTCATGGACTCGTTCTTTTTCCTTGTGGGATCTTAGGCGAGATGACCATACCCTTAAAATCACTTTTATCTTTGCTTGCTAGTTGTTCGCTCTATTGCTATGCCCCGCTACCTACCACTTGCTATATCATGCCTCCCATATTGCCATGCCAAGCCTCTAACCATCCTTTTCTAGCAAATCGTTGTTTGGCTATGTTACCGCTTTTGCTCAGCCCCTCTTATAGCGTTGCTAGTTTCAGGCGAAGATGAAGTTTGTTCCATGTTGAAACATGGATATGTTGGGATATCGCAATATCTCTTATTTTAATTAATGCATCTATATACTTGGTAAAGGGTGGAAGGCTCGGCCTTATGCCTGGTGTTTTGTTCCACTCTTGCCGCCCTAGTTTCCGTCATACCGGTGTTATGTTTCTTGATTTTGCGTTCCTTACGCGGTTGGGTGATTTATGGGATCCCCTTGACAGTTCGCCTTGAATAAAAGGTCCACATTCAGCAGCGCACATTACCATAGGGCCCACCCGTCGGTGTGTATATGAGGGACAAAAATGGTAACAAATTAGTGGTCGGTGGGTACTCGAAGTTGTGAGACCTCTGGTTGGCGATCATGTGGTGAAGCGCGTTGATTGGGCGGTGGGGTGGGGATCGCCGGAGAAAAAGCTTCGGCACGGGGCCTAGAGGGATGGCGGTCTTGTTGGCGGGCCGTGAGTGTGGAGATGTTTGGTAGGCGGGTGGCGGCGTGGCGGCGTGGGCCGTGGTGCATGGCGAGGGCTAGCGGTTGGCCGGTGGTGGTGACAGCTCGGGGGTGGAGTTTGATGATAAAGCGCAAGCCCTTGATTTCATATCCAACGGTGGAAAATCTAATGACCAGAGATGAAAAAGTCGATCGGCGACGTGTAGCCTCACCCGCACGCATTACATGCGCACGCACGCAAGACACGCACGCATGCAGGCGTGCAACACTGACACATACACGTGACGAACACATGCACGCATGCAGGCGTGCAACACTGACACGTACACATGCACTCGCGAACACACGCACGTATGCACACATGCATGCAACACTGAAACGTACCCTTGCACGCACGCAACACTCGCACGCTTGCATGCACACGGCACACGATGGAAGACACACGCTCAACCTATACGTGCATGCACCCTTTTTAAGGACGTGGATTGTTACGGGTATTAATCAATCTTATCGGTGATAAGCAGAACATTGATGTTTGCAGCGGTCTTTATGAATCACAACCTATCGAACGGGCTATCAACATAGTAGGCTTATCTACATGAAAAGGATGATGTCACACTCAATGAACAATCATCGGTTTATGAAATGCCCGCTTCGACCGCCTGCCCACCAAAGGTTCCTCTGCATCTTGTTTGCTGCGTTGGGTCACTGACATGCAGGCCATGTACCCAAAGAGCCCACACGTCAGTGGAAGAACGGCGCGGTGTCCTACGTCAGATTCGAGGGCGCCACTCGCTGCCACTACAAAAAAAAGACACATCCGTGGCATTTTGGGCCGAACAATTTTTTTTTCTGTCATACATATGACACTTCTATGACGATAATTGTGACAAAACCCGGTATCATCATAGATGTGGTGGGCTCCTACTTCTATGACAAAAATCATGATGAGAAAATGGGCTTTTTCGTCTGGGCGGGCGGAGACGCAGTGCATGACATTCTTTGGGCCGTCCATGACGAAAAAACCATGGTAGAAGCGAGGAGGAAAATTTGAGGAGTTGCTTCTGATGGGAGGTCGGGCCGAAGCGATGCGCGTTCTCTCATACGTCTGTGCGTCGCGTCTTGGCGTTAGCTCTAATCAAGCCGGGCGAGGCGTTGGGCTCTAATCGAACCCGGCGATTGCTGCGCTGCAGTTACGCGTTCTCGAACCCGGCGATCGATCGATGGTACGTTAATCGAACCCGATGGGCGATTCGCCCGCTCTGCCGCTAATCAAGCCGATCGATGCTTCCTCAGGATGAACGATGGCGTTGCGGGGGGTTGGATGAGCGATGGCGGTGGCGTTGCCTCTGGATGAATAGGAACCCGTGGTGTGGAGGGATGGATGAACAGTAGACGGTGGAGGGGTGGCCGTGGAGGGGTGGTTGAACAGGACCCCGTGGTGTGGAGGGCTGGATGAATAGTAGACGGTGTAGGGATGCCCGTGGAGGGGTGGTTGAGCGATGGCCCGGTGGACTAAGCGGCGTGGTGGAGGCCGGATGAGCAGGAGCCCGTGGTGGGCTGGAGGAGGAGGTCGTGAGCCGTGGAGGCCGGAGGAGGTCGACGGTGGAGATGAACAGTATCCGTGGAGCCCCGTTTTGCAGATGCCACACCCCTCCCACCCCCGTTTTGGTATGGCGCTCCAACTCAAGTCTGTTTGGTCTGCTTTTTGCGGTACGCCACACCCTCCCGATCAGCGGGACCCCGTTTCGGACCGTAGGAGGTCCGCTTCCTCCGTTCTGGACGCCAGCCCTCCCTATCAGCGGGACCTGTTTGAACATGGTCGGTCGAACACAAGGCCGTTTCTCCGTTGTCGACGCCAGCCTCGTTCCATCGCTGTTCCATCCAAGCCCTCCCGATGAACACGACCACGCATTCCGCTCCGACCCGGTCGGTTGGCTCCCACGCTGCGTTCCGTTGCCTCCCGATGAATACACGATGCATTCCGTCATTCCCCATGAACACGACGACCATTGCTTCTCGTTCCGACTCAACCATGTACGATGCGTGAGTAGGCGTTGGAGACCCCGCCTCAGTATGTACGTGGTATCAGATTTTCTTTCTTGCACCCTCTCCGTGTATGTACGCAATGCGGCGCCTCTACTGACCAAGATGTACGCATAACGTTCGCACGAATGACAACGCCACGCACGCTTCGACTAGGTGCGGGTCCCATTGTCGGGCACTTCCTTACTGTGAAGATGTAGTAGTGGGTCCCAGCAATCGAAGCGAATCGTTTTTTGCGGACGCACTTCCTTGCGTGCGAAGATGTAGCCGTGGGTCCCAAAGTCGAGGAGAATCATTTTTTTTGCGGACGCACTTCCTTGCATGCGAAGATGTAGTGGTGGGTCCCAGCATCGAGGGAATCGTTTTTTCGCGAAATCGGTGGCCCGTCCGGTGGGTCCCATTGTCGGTGGAGGAATAATTATTTTCTTGGCGTAATAAGGAGGCACTTCCTTGCGGCCGTAGTGGACCCGGTATCGACCTCTCCACGCACGATTTCTTAGATGGAAGTCGGTCGTTGACCACATTGACCACGCCTTGGCAAGAGCACCACGGCGGTGGACGACGGCGAGGCCTAGGAAGGGGACGACGCGGAGCCGGGGAAGACGCAGCGGTGGATGCCTGCCGAAGAGAATGCTGAGGGTGAAATTTCTGGTCGCCATAGAATAACGGGGGTGTGGGTGAGTAGAGGGATGGCACGGCAGTGGGAGTAGTAGGGGGCGGTGAGGCCTCTGCGGCATCCACCGGCCAGCCACGGGAGGCGAGGAGCACAGCGTCCTGACCGTGGCCGCTTTGGGCTGAAGCACGAAGACCAGAGGTTCAAGAAGCACTACTAGTTGGATGGACATCGTATGGTCACTTTGGAGCTAGAGTCGTTCATATTGACTAAGTTGACAAAGCCCTCCGTCCCCAGTAAACTTAGTAGGCCCACAAGTCGACCTCCCACTAAGGTGAGTCCCAAAAGCGGGGAGTATTCATTTTTGTGCGTAATAAGGAGGCATTTACGGTGGGTCCGAAATGACAAATGGGGAACGCTTTTTTAGCGAAATCTGAGAGACCCTTCCGATGGGTCCCAGCTATCAGTGGAGGAATCATTATTTTGGCGTAATAAGGAGGCATTTTCCTGTGTGGGCCCCTCATCGTCGACCTCTTAGATGGTTGTTGTTTTTGACCATATGTTGACCTCGCCGAGAGCACAAACGCGATTAGACGAGGCGGTGCCAGAAGAGAACCACCGAGCCAAGAAGCCACCGCAATGATGCCCACGCCGAGGGGAGAACGAAGGCCGACCGTTTGGCCATGGTGGTAGGCCGACGCCACCGGAAAATAACAGGATGTGGGTGGTTAGAGGGATGGCTTTGGCGGCCAAGACACCGACCACGGGAGGAGGAAGCAGCGATCCGTCGGCTTGGTTTGGTAATTTGGGCGGGAAGATCGAGAGATCGAAAGAAGCACGGCCGGCCGTTGGATGGACATCCAACGATCAACATTGTAATGTTGACTAAGTTGAAAAAGCCTTGCGTCTGGCGTCGAAATTTTTTTAGGACAACGTCATCGTCAACCTAGTAGGCCCGTAAGTCGACCTCCAAATCATGGAAAGCAAACATACAACCCATTAGCCATTATTTTCAATAATTTACGTACCCATTTGCTAATTCTTAAGGATATATGAAGCTCATATTCTTTTTATTAGCATTACGGACCATATATTCAGGCCTTTGCTAAAAAATTCAACGAAATTTTGCATATTTCGATTGGGTCTGAACTCTTTTAATCACGAAATTTGAGTCATGTTAAAAATAGTTTTCAAAAATTATATCAAAATAAAATTCAAAAAACAATTCTCCAAAAAAAGAATGAAATTTAGAATCTTAACTAGCAAGATGCCCGCTCGTTACCGCGGAACATGAAGATGCATTTGTATGAGTAGTTTATCTTGTGGGTGAAAAGATGATATTTTAATGTAATTGCCGGTTGGCTTTGGTTTTTATAAGAGTAGAGAGTAGAAATCACGAAAAAAATGATATTTTAATGCAATTGCGGTTGGCTTTGGTTTAAAAATTTACTGACCCATTTCTTACAACTTATAGCTTTGTTTTACGGGAAGCCCATTTCTTATCCTCCTCGTCTTGAAAGATTTGCGGCCAATAGTGAGAAAAGCAAGTAGGCCTCGGTTTTGGTATTACGCAAAAAAAAAAAAAAAGCTAGCCAATTTCGGAAAGAAAAAAAATATCAAGCTGGGCTCGTCATGTGCTTAATAAAAGTGTAAGCGTGGGCTAGGCAGACCCTGACCCCATACAGCGTCTTGATTGAGCTCAAATCTCTGGCCCGAAAAACAATGGCGAAATTTCTTTGGGTCCACAGTGTTATCCGCTTCGTTGTGTAATTTTCTCGTTTATTGACTACATTGACAATGGCGTGGAACCTAGTTGTCAAACAATTAAGAGGAAGTATTGTTTTGGCTTGTAATAACGAGGCACACCTTGCGAAATGCAATGACCACAGTGGGTCCCTCATCGACCTCTCCACGTCACAATCATCTCACGATTCCTCTTGGTTGTTGACCATGTTGATAACACCAGGGCGGCGAAAGCACAACGAGCTAACCAAAGGCGGAGAACGACGGCAAGGCCTCGGACGGAACGAGCAATGACCACTGAAAGATGCGGCGGTGTAGTGGCGGTCGAGGGAATCTGAGGGCAACAACATGCAAGTCAAGCATACAAATGGTACAAAAGGCCCAAGGATTAATTGTTCATCAAATTTTTAGACAAAACCCAGTTGAACATGACGGTAACATCTAACCCAACCACTCTTTTTGCGGTCACAAACAAATAGATCGGTCGATCCATAAAATCAACATCCTGTGCAAAAATATTATTTTAGGATGTCTACAACTTGTTGTAAATAGAAGCCGAAACGCGTTTAGAAGCCCATTTGTCCACAGAAACTTCTTTTTTGTCGCTCAACATGTTCGTCGGTGAGAAATCTCTTCTTTGTAAAAATTAAGCCTCATGGACAATAGTAACCTCGCATTCAACGGGAAGAATGTGACAAAGCTTCGTTTGCACGGTTGGATGCATATCGTCCCATCGTTATTGTCCTCAAACGAATGTCATGAGAATCGAGAAAATCCTTGTGCTTATTACGCCAATGATTGGTTATATGTTTTTGTCCATGTGGTTACGCCTAAGTAGACATGAAGATTGAAAAGCAGTTAAGGTGCGAAAAAAGAGTATGTCGAAAGAGCGACAAGCTGAGCAGTTAATTCTAGTACAATATATCACGGGCTTTCAATGTGCATGAAATCATCACCTCTATGTATAAACTCTCCGGAGATCGAAAGCATCATGACAAGCCAATAATTATGTCGAGATCAAAACTATACATTACGATATATATGATCTTGATGTAATCCGGCGACATTGATAGGCTATCGATGGACGAACTCTTCATTGAGCATATAACATAATATTAGTACCCAAAGTGTACTCCAATATGATATAAAACTTATGCGCATAAATGAAAAATGCGACATATGATTACAAATGTGTAGATGATAATATACGGTACTGAAAAGGTGAGGAGCCAAGCACCACTCCTTGTGATTATTAAGCGGGTCTTAATTACACCCAAGGTCTCCGGTTTGGTAGCGAGAGGCGACAATTATTCGACGGTGTATAACAATTATGAAGGAGCAACCTTTCAAGTGAAGGGGCATCTTCGTTGGCTAGTCATCCTTCAAAACAAATTCCAGTGCTCTAAAGGTGAGGCGACTTTATTTGGAGACAAGCGATACCGATTTCTATTCCCAAAACAATCAAAGCGCTCGAGGCGAAGCGACTAGAGTGGATGATCTTTGTGCGGTGAGGCCTCCAACAGATAAACCACCACAAGCGGAAGTTTTTTAGCGGCGGAGTCGAAGCATTTGTACCGGATAATCGTCGGTAGATGGCACCGGCGAAGGTGGCGGTGTGGAGAGAGGAGGAAAAGCTGCGAGATGGACAACGGTGGTGTGGGCACGAATTCTTGGTATGTTCGTGGTATGAAACTTTCGTGGTAATGGTAGAACTCAAAGCTGGAGTTTTAGAATTCGAGGATGTCGATAGCGTCCACCTTGCTTAGGGTATGGAATGAGTAGCTTGTCGGGATGCAGAGGCATTGAGCGAGGCCTTCTTTGGTGAGAAGAGCGATGGCTCGATGAGATCAAATTCAGAAGGATGAGATGTCGGACGACGATCGAGATTGAGAAGCGCGATCGCCATAGAAGCGCCACCGAGTTGAGAGGACTTGTGTGCGGCAGCAATCCTTGGTCGGGAGAAGCGAGATGATCTCCTCAAGGATGACGTCCGGGAGATCGTTGATGCGGTCCACCGGAGATTCTACCGGTTCCTCAGATCCGGGTGGGGGGCTCATTGCTTCTCCCGCTCTGGTCAGGATCTACAACCGGCGTCGCCCATTGGCGGAGCCTCGTCTTCTTAGCTGGGGCGATCGACTCCATTTTCCTTGTGGGCGTCGTGCGAGCTCACGAGTTTCAATGAGTAGCGAGGCAGGCCTTGTGGCGGTCGAGTGGGGAACAAGGAGGCTGGGGATTTCATAGGAGTGGAAGAAGAGGAGCGGTGTGTTTTACATGCGAGTGAGGAAGAAGGTGAGCGGGGTTTTACGGGCCAGTGAGGAAGATTGGGGAGGCGGGGGAATTGGGTGGGGACACGAAGCGGGAGAAGCGAGGCATTACGTGTTTATAAGGCACGTTGCACTAACTACTCGCTTTTTCCCAAGAACCGCTCTCTTCTTTTGCGTTCTTTGCATGGTAGCCATGCATGCAGGATGCATGTGCCCTTGACCCTTTGCATGCGCTGGTTTGTTACTAGGCCTATTTAATAGGGTGGTTATGGAGTAAATTAAGGAGATTTATTTTCTCTGTGTGCAACCACCAAATTAGAGGATGCGGATCTTGGATGCGACGCTCACATCAAACTAACATTCGGAAGAACAAAAGTTCGGCATGTCTATGCATCTCAATGATTCACCATACTATAACCAATATACAAAAGCTGCGAGAAGGTGTGGAAATAAAAAAAATCGGTCGATGCTTCTCTCGAGCGAAAGGGCCTCCCTAGCATACGCATTAATTTCACAGGCATGCTTGTTTCTTCTCAATGTTGCGAGCACTTTGAGCATGTTGGCAACTCCACGACTATCTAGCTGCCTCATCTTGCAATTGATCTTTGACACATTTGCAAAGAAACACATGAGGCAATAGAGATGACTCAACATGGGTCCATATTGTGCGATTCCCGATATCCTATTCATTGTCACGAATCAAAAAGATAGGAAAACAATAGCTATACTTAAGCGGTGTTGCAAAAGCGATAGCACATATCAATAGCTCGGCATGACAAAACACGATCATGCGGGACGAAGGGGATCTTGACACACTGAGGAAGATTACATATAATTTCATAAGTCCTTGGTTGATTTCCACCTTCGACTGTGAAAGTGATAGTTATCGACTAGAGTGGGGGGGGGGTTAATAGGCGATTTTTAGGAAAGTCTTCAAAACAGGAATGTTTCGAAGTCAAACAATAGAAATGACCCTAATTGATATGCGCGGAAGATAAACTACAACAAGCAAGCCATAGTCAAGTATGCAATAATGTGAACGGACAAGACTAATAGCGACTATGTAGTAAGGATCGAGGATGGAAGATAGTATGAAGCCAAACAACGATAGTAGTCAAGCAACGAAGTCAAACAGATAAGACATATAAGCAATGACTTCACGAAGACAAACTTCGGGGTAAAGGAGGGAAGGGATAGAACCGGTCACTTGTTGAAGACCACGAGATTTGTTGGACTGTTCGATTCTTTGTGACAAGCTGTACATCCTGGTTAGGGAGGCTGAGATTCAACTTTCGAGGAAGACCGCGTCTTCACCTTATTCCCCTTGATCTAAGGACACATAGTCCTCGCCCAATCACTCTGGTAAGTCTTCAAGGTAGACTTAGAACCTTCACAGACTACGTTCACCGCAATCCACAATGACTCTTGGATGCTCAGAACGCCGACGCCTAACTTACCGGAGGATTCACATCCTCAAGTGTAATAAGTCTTCGTGTCACACAGACGGAAAAGACTTGATGATGCCTAACACTCTTTGGCTCTGGGTGTTTGGGCTTTGTCCTCGCAAGGATTTCTCTCTCTCAAAGGCTTGAGGTGGGTTGCTCTCAAGCGACAAAAGCCGTGCACTAACTCTGAAAGCGACCATCAATTTATGGTGTAGGGGTGGGCTATTTATAGCCACTAGGCAACCCGACCTAATATGTCCGAAATGACCTGGGTCACTAAGGAACTCACACGTGTTCCAACGGTCGATTTCAAACACACACGGCAACTTTACTTGGGCTACAAGCAAAGGCGACTCATCCGACTCTGGATAAGTTTTGATCTCATTGTCTTCCCTCGAAGACATAGGATTTGGGTTGAGCATCACTTGATCATTACGACTATGATCACTTGGACCCACTTAACGATGCGGTGGTTCCTATGACTCAACAAAGAAGAAAAGGAAACAACGAAACAACACGATCTTGGCGCTCCATAGTCTTCACTCAATGTCTTCTCATGTCATAGTCTTGATGTGAATATCTTCACATACCACCATTGTCGTCAATGTCTTCATATATTTTTAGGGGTCGTCTCCGGTAGGTAAACCGAATCGATGAGGGACACTACTGCGTTATCCTGCAATTCTCACAAACACATTAGTCCCTCAACCACATTTGTCGTCAATACTCCAAAACCAACTAGGGGTGGCACTAGATGCACTTACAATCTCCCCCTTTTTGGTGATTGATGACAAACTGGTTGAAGTTTTCAACGGGGATAAAATATGTGAAATTGTAAAGGATAGGGAATTGTCTTCATAAGTTGCAATAGCTCCCCCTGAAGATGTGCATATAAGTAGTTTGCTTTTGGAATGCAAATGCACATGGCAGGTTGTACTTGTGGAGATCCTCTTCAACTTATGAAGATAATTCATCATGCATGAAATGATATAGCTAAGAGAATGACATGCATAATGAAAAATGGACGTCTATGAGAATGATCTAAGTGCGGAAGTTATAAATGCACATTTTGCGGAATTTATCATCGCACTGAGTAAAGCAAATAAGTAGCGAGCGACCATCGAGTTTAAGTGTCTACAACTCAAAAGAACCAAATGTATCAAAAGCGAGAGTTGTAAACACTAGGCAAAATATTATGCAACCGCCCTTATGAACCCGCTTGAAGACTATCAAACTCATATGCTTCTCCCCTTTTATCAAGAATGACCAAAAGGTTTGAAGACATAGAGCATCCACTCGTCCTCTTGAAGTAGATGATGCACGGCGGGGTTATCGTTGTTGGTTGGCGGTCTGAGCGAGCTTAGTCTTGATGTCGATCGTCTCTGCAGTAGAGGCGGTGAAGTAGCATCATCTTCATCATCGATCACTCTGGCATTGTGATTGCCGCGGAGGAAGAATAGTCGAGTCTTCAAGTGATGGAGTTAAATGCGTGGGACTGCATTCCGTGGAGGAGTGGAGTCAAACTTGAAGCGTTCGGTGAAGCCATCGTCTTGAAGATCTCGCTTCAAAGACCGAAAGGTGGTCAAACTCTTCCATGATCGCCGACAGTCTCGTGGAGTGACAAAAGCATTCTTGGTGGCAAGGTTTGAATGTGATTGGCGTCCACCAAGAGGCTTTGCATTGACACTTGAGCCAGAGTGATGCTTATCTTGCTTTTGATGCGGCGCCACAAGAAGTCCTCGATCATTGAGGACTCGAGGCGCTTCCGAGGCCTTTGGCCAATTGTGCTCTCGGTGTCTTGATCCGCGTGCGATGAGGCGGGCGTGTGTTCCCAACCGAGGATAGACACGAGATACCGCTTGGGCGCCTTCCATGGGTTGAGAGAAGCTATGGTGATCTGCATTACGAAGACTTAGTGGCGTTTTGGCGGGCTCGGGGTATATGGCTTCAGCGGACATATCAACCTCTCGTAGAAAGATCGGATGATTGCGGCGGAGGGTTGATAGTTGATAGCAGAGTGCATTTTGATGAGGCGCATGACCCATGGAGCATAGAACTTCGGACCAAAGCGGATCGAGATCCAGACGCAGCCAGTTGTCGAATGAAGAATTCTTGCGTGTTGAAGCTGATGCCATTGAGGATGTAGAAGACCAATGTCTTCATTGCTCCTTCAAGCTTTGCAGATGATGAACACCCTTTGATAGGCCATAGAGTTCGCCTGATGATGTGATATATTGTGCGAGGCAGATACTCAAGGTCATCAACAAAGAAGTCTTTGAGGGTATTCGGCGTCATGTGGCGATGGCTTCATCATGCTCGATCCGACTCATGTCGGGTTACGGCTTATGAAATATGCTCTCAAGGCATCGCGGTGGAGTTGACATCCGAGTTCAAACAGCTCTCCGGGAGTGGGTAGGCCTGTGAGCTCAATGATGTCAAGAGCTTTGGCTTCATGATGAACATTTCTGTCATCCACTCGAGAACCCATGTCTTCGTATCTACTGTTGTAGCCGCGGATGTGGAGGGTAGCATAGAATTGAAGCACAAGTTCTTCATTCCGATTGCTCTTTATGCATTACGAAACCAAGCGGACTGCATCATGAAAGCAATCAAGTGCTTCTTCTAAGCACGGCGGTCCGATAATGGCTTCGATGTCGAGGCATATGAGGGAAAATGCGGCCTTGATCATACTGAAACAGGAGTAATAAGCTTCGTTGCGGATAGCTCCGAAGCGGTCGGATGATATCCTTGGCCTTGTGTAGGGGTTCTTTGCCTTTGTCGAAAAGAAAGTATTGTGGGCCTTGAAGCCATTTGCATTGAAAGAACACATTGAGGTGGCGGTGCACGGAAACCTTGGCGATCTTGGCCCGGCTTACGGACTGAGGCCTATCTGCAATATGATAGTCGAACCGAGGACCGAGGCATGAGGCGGAGGGACCGAGCAGGCCATCTTCTTGTGACTAGCTTCGCCATAGTTGTATGCTTGCTTTCGATTGTGTAGGGCCTTGGTGGCGGAGGCTGGGCGATGGCGACAAGCGAGGCTTGAGTCGCTCGGCCAGATGCTTGAGGCGATGGCCTCATTGGCTTCAAGCACATTTCCTTGATGGCTTCGGGAGGCGGTTGGTACAGGCTCCACATTGGCTTCCGGCCATGACCACGTCATTGGCTTCATTGGTGTTGGAGGTGGCGACCTCAATGTTTTCAACCTCCACTTGAGGAGCTGGAGGGTCGGGCAGCACGTTGATATCGAGGATAACTTCTTCAATTACTTGGGGTGTAGGGACACGTTCTTCTTCTTCTTGGGTGTCTGCGGTGATCTGTGGGATTGTCTTCAGCGACTTTAGCTTAGGACTTCGAGACATTCCACAGTTGGAGTGGCTTCGAAAACACTTGTCGTCTGATAGGTTGGTGGTGCACTTCTCATACAGAGCGCTCGAAAGAGGTACTTGAGGCCTTTGACCTTTGTGAAGCACGCAAAATCTTTGGCGGCGCCTTTGGAGAAGGGGTTGGTGGGCCTCAAAGTCTTCCTCTTCTTCTTCTTTGTTGTTGTTGGGGAGTGACTTGATGTTGGGGAATCTTTGGGGAGTCTTGTTGTTGCAGGCGATCAGCCCATGAAGCATCTGAGCAATTGGCGTCGAGAGGGCGACCAATCTTGATGAGTTCATTTGTTAAATGCGAGCAGTGATGATACCACATTGTACTCGATTTGAGGAAGAACTTCATCATCTTCAACATTGTCATGGTGACCAATGTCTTGGCGGTGATGGGATCATTGCTGGAATCTCTTCAACTTCAGGAGCCTCTGTGGAAGCGGGCTCATGAGCAGTCATGTGGACTTCTTGGGTTGCGAGACGCTGGGCGAACCAATCGAAATGGGTTCAACAACCAAGGGCTCTGTGGGAGCAGCCCGATTCTTCTTGGTCTTAAGCTTCTTCTTGGAGGAGCGACGCCAGGCGTCGAGGATTTTTCCTTTTACGGCTTCACCTCGGCAGCCCTCGTCTTCTTACATTGAAGCGGTTGGCCGGACCTTTGGCTTCGAGCCGGTCATGCTTTGCTTGGGAAGACTATGCGGGGTTCTTCTGTCTTGAAGGTGCGGCTTGGTCGATTGAAGACTTCTTTTTCTTTGCAACCATCCTAGGGTCGACGCCAGGACGGCCAAGAGCCTTGCGCTTCTCAGCCTCATTGTAGGCAAGCACGCACTTGTCAGCCAGAGCCTTCATGCGCTCACGAGAGCCTCTGGCTTCTTCACGCTTCTTGAAAAAGGCTTCCTTGAGGTCGTGCAGCATGACCTTGAAGTTTTGACGTCTTGCACGCTAAGTGCAGCCATATGCTTCTTGAACCGAGCCTTCTCATAGTCAATCTTGTGCTTCAGTTCAACAATCCGGCTGAGCAAGAGCTAGCTCGAAGCAATGGCGCCATTGAAGGAGAGGCTGAGGCCAATTGGAAGTTGCGAGATCTTCAAAGGCGATGTTTGGGGTATCAAACCACTCATCGGTGAAGTGATGGATGATTGCCACATCAAAGAGAGGCAAGTTGTTGAAGATTTACGCTTCTTCTTTGCTCTTGATAAGTTGCTCAAGAGCATCATCTGCAAGATCGTCATCACTTGACGGATCAATGTGCTCTTCACGCAGAATGGCGGCGAAGTCGATGTCGATTCGGTGTTGTTGAAAATTTTCTTTCTCTTCTCCGTCTTCTTGGAGATACGAGATTGATCTTCGTGTGCGCAATCGCTTCGTGGAGGTGCGATGGCGATGGCTTCACACGTGAAGCTTTTGGAGGAGCGGTGACTTTGAAGCCTTGACTTTCTTAAAGCTGCGGCTTTGGAGGCGGGAGGCGGGAGCTGGAGGCTGAGGCTTCATCGGACTCGGCATCGTCATCGAGTGATCCACTTTGGCACCTTGGACCGGGATGTAGGTGATGAGGCCATCAAGGATTGAAAAGGGACCGATGACATTGGGTTCGACATCACGTGAGCCGTCGGCCGGGGAAGCGAGAGGGACCAGGGTTGAAGTCTAATCCCAATGACTTCTTGTTTTCCTTTCGCGAAGCCTTTGCGTCTTTGGAAGTTGCGCTTGAAGAGATTATCGTCACGACGCCTTGAAGCAAAGAGCGTTGGGTCGGCATTCTCGGTGAGGTCCACGTACCATGCAAGGATAGAAACCTTGTGCAATAGCTTGACCATGTTCTTGGGAGGAAGGCCTAGAAAGAGAATATCACCCCAAGGGCTTCGATAGCATTCTTCTCGGCATATTCTGTGTGACGAAATTGTACTTGAACCACTGTATTCAGCCCAATATCGACGAATCCATTGGATTTGCGTCTTTCTTGATTGTATGTCTCTTCGGGATCTATTTTGTACAACTCTGCGAGGTCATCAGGCGAGATCTTTTGAGGTTCCCTCATGGCCTGTCTGCCGCCCTTCTTGGCCGATTTCTCCGAAGCCATGAATTTCAAACCGAATGGCTTCATGTTCAAAGGCTTCAAAGGCTTGCGTTCTTTGAGCAGTGTGAACGGCTTGAGGAGAGTTAGTTTGATCTTGTAAGAATTCTGCAAGCGAATGCGACTATGAGAACCAAGGGATTCTCCACGGACATGTACCGTGACAACATTAGAGATGCGAGGAAGGGGAGAGGTCATATGCATTCTCGGAAGATTTTGAAGATAAATCGGTTTGAAGACATTGACCTCATGATGCGAAGACATTCACTTATCTGTTGAGAGTTGGTTCGATTTGTATGCGAATCCGTGAATAAGTACAAGTGAGGAATCTAACTAGTTGTGAAGCTTAAGTGAATATACTAGGCGATACAAGATGCGCAGAATAGATCTAACATAGTATGGGCAGAAACCAATTTTGGCAAGTAGGATGAATCTTGAAGATAAAAAGATGGTAAAAATAGAGTTATATTTACCGCTTGAAGAACTGCTAGGCGGGAAGAAGGGAGGCCGAAGCGGTTCAATCCAAATGCCCTAACTTGGCGACGGAGGACACCCTCTGGCCAAGGAGATGAAGATGTTCGCGGTAGGCGTGAAAGGCAGCGTCGGAGAGGTCGCGACGACTAAGCGCTCGCCGGCGTCGTCGAGAGCTAGTGGTGGCGCTAGGGTTTTGTGAGGTGGAGAGGTGGAAGAAGATTTTCTTTACCGAGGGACATTTATTTATAACGAGGTGTCTTGTGGCAGCAATTACTGTGAGTGCCTGGCGGTTCACATCCGAGGGGCATGTGGCAAGCATGCAACATGCTCTGAGTTGTCCCACGTTCCCACGCTCGCCGGGTTTGTCGGATGGTCGTTCCGCTTCTCCGAATTCAACAGATGAGATGAATCATTTAAAAGCAGACTTAAAGTTTGTCTCTGTGTCTTACTGGCGACAAGGGCCTTGAGAGAAGACATTCGACGATTTCAATAGAATGCATATGATTTGGACAGATAGAGTTTGAGATAGAAAGCATAGAGATTAGGGTCCCATCACATTCACTTAGTTCAAAATATTCAACTTGAAGACATAGCTATAAGTGAATGTTGTAGAGATGTAGAACAATATATATATATATATATATATATATATATATATATATATATATATATATATATATATATATATCGCATGACAACCAAATCAACATAGTGAAGAAAATCATGAAGCTGAGTTGAAGTTGAAGACAAATCAAATGCGAAGATATTGCAGAAATAACGCCATAAGTGAAACACTTCAAACAAAGAAATTTGGTGGTGGCGTTACCCACCGTATGGGAAGTATTAGACCCAGACACGGCGCACAATTATCGTGGCGCTCCAAAGTCAAATTCCACGTTAATGTATTCACACTCAGAATGTAAGTCTTCATTGATTGAAGATATACGTTACTTCGTGTGTTGCACATCTAAGTCATCAACATGCATAAGTGTTAGGATGTGTTCTTGATCACAGGACATTTGAGGATTCCAAGATATTTAGCTCACCTTTGTAACTTGCAAAACCTTTTCTCATCCAAGGGCTTTGTGAAGATATCCGCGATTGCTCTTCGGTGATAGCGTGAATGATGTCAATATCATTCTTCATGACATGATCCTTGAGAAAATGATGGCCAATTTCAATGTGCTTTGTCTTCGAGTCTTTGGATGGATTGTTGGCAATCTTGATGGCGCTTTCGTTGTCGCAAAAAGAGAGGTACTTGTGTCGATTGATGCCATAGTCCTTGAGAGTTTGCTTCATCCATAGAAGCCGAGCACAAAGATCCAAAGACAATGTATTCAGATTCAGCGGTTGAGAGTGATACGCTTACGCTTCTTTGAAGACCAACGGACAAGTGATCGTCCCGAGAAAGTGACATGTGCACGATGTAGACTTGCGATCCACCTTGTCACCGGCATAATCGACATCCGAGAATCCAACCAGATCAAATTTTGAGTCCTTTGGATACCATAATCCGAGTGTTGGGGTGTGAGCCAAATATCGAAGAATTCGCTTCACAGCTAAGTGATGCGATTCCTTTGGTGCCGCTTGGAATCGAGCACACATGCAAACACTAAGCATAATATCTGGCCTAGATGCACATAGGTAAAGTAAGGAACCAATACCTTTTGATCGAACTCTTTACCATTGTCGTCGGGACCCAAGTGGTGTTTGGCTGGCATTGGCGTCGTGTATCCTTTGCACTCTTGCATTCCAAACTTCTTCAGACAATCTTGGAGGTATTTTTCTTAGATATAAAGATGCCATTTCTTTGCTGGCGAATTTGAAGACCAAGGAAGAACTTGAGCTCTCCCATCATGGACATCGATATTGTTCTTGCATCATGTATCCAAATTCATCACTATACTTACGGTTGGTGCGGTAGAAGATAATGTCATCCACATATATTTGGCATACAAGCAGTTCACCATCATATGTCTTCGTGAAGAGTGTGGGATCAAGGGATCCGAGTTTGAAGCCTTTGCTCTTGAGGAAGTCTTTGATTGTATCATACCGGTAGCGAGGAGCTTGTTTGAGGCCATACGGTGCTTTATTTAGCTTGTACACCATATCGGGATGTTTTGGATCTTCAAAGCCGGTGGTTGAGCGACATATACTTCTTCTTCAATCTTCTTTGTTGAGAAATGCACTCTTCACATCCATTTGATTGAGCAAGATGTTGTGGTGGTTAGCATAGGCTAGTAGTATGCGAATGGCTTCAAGCCTAGCTACGAGGAGCAAATGTTTCATCAAGTCAATTCCTTGACTTGAGTATATCCTTGAGCCACAAGCCGTGCTTTGTTTACGACGACTTGACCATGCTCATCTTGCTTGTTTCGCTATATCCATTTGGTGCCAATAATGTTATGCTTGCGAGGGTCGTATGCTTGACAAGTTCCCAAACATTATTCAAATTTTGAATTGAAGTTCTTCTTGCATAGCTTGAATCCATTACGGTTCCATAAAAGCTTGACAACTTTCTTGGGTTCTAATATTGACACAAGCGAAAAGTGCCCACGTAAATTTGCTAGGCTGTGTTGCTCTTGAGCGAGTAAGCGGACCAGTGCATTGATGCTATCGATTATCTTCTCAATCATGCTTCATTTGCAACTCGAGGATGAATCGGGCGAAGACTTTGCTCATCTTGATCATTGTCTTCATTGGGAGGATTGTCTTCAGGTGAGCATTGTCTTGAGTTGGTTAGGTGCGAAATGATAAGTTCCTCTTCAGTGTGCTTCATTTGGCATGATTTCACGGTTCCCATCGACTTGATAGATTATTTGGGCGGAGCTTCGTCTAGTGTACTTGGCGGGAACTCTCTTTGTGAACCATTGGTTTCATCAAATCGCACATCTGATTTCGACGATTTTGTAGAGATAGAGATTGAAGACTACTGTAAGAGTGTGAGTCCTTTCCATAACCGAGCATGAAGCCTTCGTGAGCTTTGGGTTCAAATTTTGACTTGTGATGGGGATCCTTGATCCAAAGACTTAGCCCCAAATACTCTGAAGTAGGCGACATTTGGCTTCTTTCCGATAAGGAGCTCATAGGATGTTTTGTTCGAAGCTTATGGATATAAACACGGTTGATGACATGACAAGTCAGTATCAATGGCTCCGAGCCGAACTTTCTTGGTGTCTTGTACTGCGTCGAGCATTGTTTGAGCCATCTCAATGAGGGTTCTGTTCTTGCGCTCCACGATGCCATTTTGTCGAGGTGTGTATGGGCCGAGAACTCATGAGTGATTCCCATGGTATCCAGATAAAGATCGGGACCGGTGTTCTTGAATTCGGTGCCATTATCACTTGATATGCTTGATCTTGATGCCATAATTGTTCATTGCTCGATTGGCGAAGCGTCTGAAGACATCTTGCACTTGATCTTGTAGAGAATTATGTGCACCCATGTGTATCTTGAGTAGTCATCAACAATGACGAAGCCATAGAGACAAGCAGTTGTTGTGAGGGTAGAGTAATGAGCAGGGCCAAACAAATCCATGTGTAACATCTCAAAGGGTTGAGATGTCGTCATGATTGTCTTTGAGGGGTGCTTTGGCCTAGTCATCTTTCCAGCTTCGCAGGCACCACACAAATGATCCTTCTTGAACTTGACACCTTCGATGCCTATGACATGCTTCTTCTTGGCGAGTGTGTGTAAGTTCCTCATGCCGACATGCCCCAACCTCCGATGCGAGCCAAGATTCTGAAGCTTTTGCAAGAAGACATACGGCAAGCTGTGGACCTGCTAAGAAATCTACCATGTATAGATCATCTTTCCTATACCCTTCAAAGACAAGAGACTTGTCAGATTCCATTAGTACAAGGCAACAATATTTCCGAATATCACAATCATGTTCAAGTCACAAAGCATTGAGACAGACATCAAGTTGAAACCAAGGGATTCAACAAGCATCACTTTATCCATGTGTTGATCCTTTGAGATTGCAACTCTACCTAGACCCAATACCTTGCTTTTACCGATTGTCAAGAAATGTGATGTGACTCTTGTCCGATGGATGTAAGGTTGAGCCCATGAGAAGACTTGATCACCAAATATATGATTAGTGCATCGACTGTCCATAATCCATTCTGAAGCATGAGGTGTCATACCCTACAGTACAGTTAGGGGGATAGGCTTCACCAAGAGCATTGTGAAGTATAAACATTTGACAGACAAGTGGATTATTGAAGCTTAAATCAAGATTAGGACTAGGATGAATGGCAAACGATTCAGGAACAAAATACATAGTGAGACCATTTGGGCATTTGATCTTCTGCCCTACAAGATGTTTTAGGTCCCCATCAATATCATCAGACGCCTTTGATTTTTGGCTGGAGACCCTTTCCTGCAAAAGAGAGTTAATTCTTCTTAACCACCCACATCTTCAGGGGTGGCTTAGAAGCAATGAGTCTAAGTGCAGCATTTGAGAATTTTGGCTTTGGAGCCCTAGCAAATAGCCTTGCAGGAGATGAATGATACTCATATGAATAAGCAGAAAAGTTCTTAGTTCTATGAACATAGCGGTTTGAAGACACACGCTCATATTCATAAATATGAGTACGGTTTCCCTGCAAAACATTGGCGTTAGGGTGACTCGGTGAGTCCTCGATGCATGTGAAGCCTTTGGACCATATGACGCCTTAGGTGCAGGGTTTGTCTTCTTCCTGTGTGATGTCATGATGACATTCACCGGAAGATTCTCAATACTGACTTTTGGGAACTCGGATCTTCTTCATAGGCGGTCCATTCCTGCGATTAGTACCAATATACACGGCAAACACTTCACCATTACGATTCTTGAACAGCGTATAGTTTGCATCAAAGGATTCATCAATGATAATAGGGTTAGCAGGTAAAGCCGGATAAGGTGGATGGATCCACTAAAGGTCCCTTTGCAAAGAAACCATGTGGTTTTGGGATACCGCTCGGGCTTCCGGTAGGAACCATCAACATTCATTTTCCTCTCGAACCCAACACCCTCTTTCCTAGGGTTTCGGTTCGAGAATACGCTTTTGAGGACATCGCAAAGTGTGTGATGCCCTTTCGGACTTTATACATCCTGTTTCAAGCAAAGTCTTCAACCTAGCATTTTCATCGACAATAGCGGTGGTATCCTCCGCAGAGGGGTTAGTTACCACATTAGTAGTTGAAGACAATGCAACAAAGATGGCAGCTTGAACATTCGACAACGAGAGGTAGCGATATCACGCTCAAGACATTTTAGACATGGTGGTTCAAATCCATCTGGCCAGGCCCGATACATTGGTAGCGAAGTGACTCATTCTATTTTTGAAGATCTTCATGAGCCGCACTCAATTTCTCAACCTCTTGCTTCATTTGAAGATAATCATAGGAGAGCTTTTCATGAGTAGTTGAGAGCGTTTCATGACGACTTTCAAGTTCTTGGTACTTAGCATGAAGATTTTTAATGTCTTCAACTAAGGGTGTGAACGTGTCATTTCCGCGTCCAACGGTCATCGCTTTTGTCTAACAGTTTTTGAGTATGTTCCATAGCTCTTTGTTGTTCGGTTGCAATTTTAGCAAGTGTTTTGTAGCTGGGTTTGGATTCACAATCGAGTCATCTTCACTTGATGTTTGAAAGTTAGCATCACGTGATTTTACCTTGGCACCGCGTGCCATGAAGCGATAGGTGGGAGCAGGATGCGTCCTTGTCATCGCCTTGACGTTGGTGTAGAAGTCATTGTCTTGATGTTGAAGATGGACTTGGCAACATAGGTCGTGGCTAAAGCCATACTTGCAGCGCCTGGTCGGACTCCTCTTGGACTCCACCTCCACCTCCTCGAAGCGAGACTCCTCCTCTGAATCCATTTCCTTGCCAACAAAAGCACGAGGCTTGCCGGATGAGCTCTTCTTATGAGATGAAGACTTTGATGAGGACTTGGAAGAAGACTTTGAAGATTTCTTCTTCTTCTTGTCATCGTAATCATATTCTTTGCTCTTCTTCTTCTTCTTCTCATTGTCCCACTGTGGACACTCGGAGATATAGTGTCCAGCTTTTCTTGCACTTGTGACGGGTTCTCTTCTTGTAGTCATGAGTGGAAGCTTCATCATTTCTTGAGTTGGATCGTGAAGACTTTACGAAGCCTTTCTTCCTAGTGAACTTACGGAACCTCTTCACAAGCATAGCAAGTTCCTTTCCAATGTCTTGAGGATCATCGGAACCGCAGTGATTCTTCTTCGATGAGGAAACAACTTTTGCCTTCAAAGCGCGAAGTTCGGCCATAGTTGGGACCATAGATATCTCTTTTCTCGTAAAGCTGGAACTCATGTGTGTTGAGCCTCTCAAGTATATCAGACGGATCGAGTGTCTTGAAGTCGGGGCGTTCTTGTATCATGAGGGCAAGGGTGTCGAAAAGAGGCATCAAGTGATCTCAGTAGTGTCTTGACGATTTCATGCTTGGTGACCTCAGTAGCGCCGAGAGCATGAAGCTCATTTGTGATGTCAGTGAGGCGATCAAACGTGAGCTGGACATTTTCATTGTCCTTTCTCTTGAAGCGGTTGAAGAGGTTGCGAAGAACACTGATCCTTTGATCTCTCTGGGTTGAGACGCCTTCGTTGACCTTGGATAGCCAGTCCCAGACTAGTTTCAACGTTTCCGAGCACTCACACGGCCATACTATCCTTTGGTCGATGACCACGGATGATGTTCTTTGCGGTGGAGTCGATTGAATGAACTTCTTGACATCGGCGGGGTGACACCTTCACCAGATTTAGGAACGCCGTTCTTGGCGACATATCGGAGGTCGAATCAATGGCTTCAAGATGCATGCGCATCTTATTCTTCCAAAGAGGGATAGTCGGTTCCATCGAACACGGGCAAGCGGTGGAGACTATGATTATCCCTGCGATCGACATATAGCTAAAACTCCTGGTGGTTAAACCGAATCAGACATAACAAGGGAGTACCTTGCTCTGATACCAATTGAAAGTGCTAGTTATTGAATAGAGGGGGGGTGAATAGGCGATTTTTAGGAAAGTCTTCAAAACACGAATGTTTCAAAGACAAACAATAGAAATGACCTAATTGATATGCAGCGGAAGATAAACTACAACAAGCAAGCCATAGTCAAGTATGCAATAATGTGAACGGACAAGACTAATAGCAGCTATGTAGTAAGGATCGGGATGGAAGATAGTATGAAGCCAAACAACGATAGTAGTCAAGCAATGAAGTCAAACAGATAAGACATATAAGCAATGACTTCACGAAGACAAACTTCGGGGTAAAGGAGGGAAGGGATAGAACCGGTCACTTGTTGAAGACACATGATTTGTTGGACCAGTTCGATTCTTTGTGACAAGCTGTACATCCAGTTAGGGAGGCTAAGATTCAACTTTCGAGGAAGACCGCGTCTTCACCTTATTCCCCTTGAGCTAAGGACACACAGTCCTTTCCCAATCACTCTGGTAAGTCTTCAAGGTAGACTTCGAACCTTCACAGATCAAGGCGTTCACCGCAATCCACAATGACTCTTGGATGCTCGAGAACGCGACGCCCTAACCGGGCCGGAGGATTCACAGTCCTCAAGTGTAATAAGTCTTGGTCGCACCAGACGAAAGACTTGATGATGCCTAACACTCTTTGGCTCACAGGTGTTTGGGCTTTGTCCTTGCAAGGATTTCTCTCTCTCAAAGGCTTCGAGGTGGGTTGCTCTCAAGCGACAAAAGCCGTGCACTAACTCTGAGCACCCACCAATTTATGGTGTAGGGGTGGGCTATTTATAGCCACTAGGCAACCCGACTTTGATATGTCCGAAATGACCACAGGTCACTAAGGAACCGACACGTGTTCCAACGGTCGATTTCAAACACACACGGCAACTTTACTTGGGCTACAAGCAAAGGCGACTCATCCACTCTGGATAAGTTTTGCTCTCATTGTCTTCCCTCGAAGACATAGGATTTGGGTTGAGCATCACTTGATCATTCTGACTATGATCACTTGGACCCCACTTAACGATGCGGTGGTTCCTATGACTCAACAAAGAAGAAAAGGAAACAACGAAACAACACGATCTTGGGCTCCATAGTCTTCTTGAATGTCTTCTCATGTCATAGTCTTGATGTGAATATCTTCACATACCACCATTGTCGTCAATGTCTTCATATATTTTAGGGGTCGTCTCCGTTAGGTAAACCCGAATCAATGAGGGACACTACTGCGTTATCCTGCCAATTCTCACAAACGCATTAGTCCCTCAACCACATTTGTCGTCAATACTCCAAAACCAACTAGGGGTGGCACTAGATGCACTTACAATTGCACTACTTGTTTGCTCCTCCGGATATGACGGGATCGTTCACCTTTGCATTCAAGCAAGTCAACGTCTGAATAAGCTAATTTCATCTTGCGGTGGTCATTGTACCTGAATTACGAATGTAGGAATACACGGAGCACCATGAGGTTAGTGACGGCGGTAGATGTGACCATATAAATTTTGTGCGGTGCTACCAAAATTGAGGTTTGTATCCCTTCCGTTATGAGAATTCTTCTTGAAGTTGGTAGAATGTAATGACTTGTTCTTTGCATCAAACTTCCCTTTCCCCTGAGATTTGTTCTTGTTGTTTTGGGGTTGGTTGGGCTGGAAATTCTTCTCGTGTACCATGTGGGCACTAGAAGCTCCCTCGGCGACCCGAGCACGTGTGTCTTTTGCTCTCGCCTTCTCCTCAAAATCAAGAGTGCTAATGAGATCCAAAACAGAAAACTGATGTCTCTTGTTTTTCAGAGAAGTAGCAAAATCGTTCCACGATGGTGGAAGCTTGGCAATGATGGTCCCAGCAACAAATTTGTCCCAAGAACACACACTTAAAGTACTCAAGTTCCTTAGAGAGTGATCAGTATCTCATGAGTCTGTTGAACAACAGGCGCTCATCGGTCATCTTGTAGTCACAGGATTGCTCCATGACGCATACAACTTCGTTGCCGGTATAGAGGGCCCAAAGCGTGGCCTCGGCGCAGCCCCACATGTCTTTGCATTTGTCGAACAACATATCACGAATCCACAATGGAATCGTCAAGAACACTCAATGAGGCGGCTTTGAAGAGGGTATCCTGATACGAAAAGCTTCTGTTGTGTAGGATTAAGATCGCCCTCGGGCTTACCCTTAGTGGCGTCATAGCGGCACATGATCTGAAACCAATATACTGCTCTTGTGCGCCACCTTTTGTATTGCACCCCCTTAAAAGTAGGCGGCTTCAAAAGCGCAACAAAACAACTCGGAGTAAATTGCCTGTGATCAGGTTTTTGGATTGGATTGTTGAATACATGAGCAATTTAGTATGAGATTTAATCCGAATCAGCAGTAAATAGATCATGACGACAATTGCAAACATCAAAGTAATGATGCGGACTAAACCAGAGGACAGAATCACATACGGTCTGAGCAGCGTAACCGATGTGGTTGATGTTGTCACTCATGTCGTTGATGAAGAGGTTACCGAGGTCGGGGAAGAAGGCTGTCGTTGAGGAAGTCGTCGGCTGGCAGCGATCACGGTGTGCTCCCCAAAACCTGATCGCCTCTCCCGTGCAAGGATCACGAAAGGCGGGGTTCGGAGGATACCGTCCCTTCTCGCGGTGCAGCCGGAAGGAGGATGGAGAAGAATTGCGTGGCGGCGCTAAGATCTAGAACGGTCTTGAAACCATATGATACAACAAGTGGCTAGGGTAGAGCATGTCAGGTCGGAGTATAATAGTAGGCCTTTGGCCCCCAAACCCCACGTCCAAGTCAATAATAGCTCAAAAAAGTCAATAATAGCCCCACCAAGGTTTGTCTAAAAAAACGGAGTAATTAAGGCGTCCGTTAGTCCCTTTAGTATAAATACAATATCATTAATAATGGCCCCACCTTTTGTCTCACAAAGTAGAGTATGTTGGAGTACAACCGGCAACACGTTTACAATCCGCTTCTCTTCTCTCTCCTTCATCTAAGCACAAATACCATATTTAAATCCTTATAGCCTGCTTATGTCATCTAATTATAGTAGTACTTGCTCTAAAAGTTACTATCCACTGTGTAGTCTGAAATCTTTGGGCGTGCGTGGCGGTGCCCTCGGTCGGCGTGCCGCTTCAACGGAAGGAGTGAGAGGTCGCGTCATACGACTTTCCATCAATGTGGAGTGGCGAGCTCGGTGTGTTGTCTTGGGAAGCCTGTGGGAGGAGGGAGGGTTTTGTTGGGCCAAGAAGGTGAGAAGCCAACTTGGGATCGGTCAGGACGGGAAATATCATGTGCTCCCATACTCTGCATATGACACTAGTGTATGTTACTACTCCATCCTTTCCGGTTTATAGAGATGTTTAGAGTAACATAGTAATATGTTACAGTACAAGTTACTCCCCACTATGACCAGCCTTGGCCTTTCCCAGTGCTCCACCATGTATAGCTGCTAAGCCTGCCACATAGGCATAAAATGTGATGTGGCACCAATAAACTAAGAACCTATGCATTGAACACTTGAGTTACTAAGCCATTTAATGCACTTAGCACCTCATCTAAAGAGAATTAATAGTATAGCCATTCTTTGGCTATAAGCCCTCTGACCCATCTTATAGTCAACATGTACTACAAAGTGCCTAGGAGCACATGCTAGAGCGAGGCTCTTCACGAAGAGCCCGCTTACCTTCTCTCTCCTCTTCTCTTTCCTCCAACTAAGCGAAATATATCTTGTCTTGTTTATTCCTTATAGCCCGGACTCGGCTCTATTGTACTTGCTCTAAGCACATCTAAGCACTTTCTAGCACCCCTTGACCGTGGACCTTGACGGTGTCGTCACCTTGTGTCTCATAATTTTCCTCATCATCATCTGAGTCCTAGAAGGTCTCACCCACATAATCATTAGCATGCAGCCGCCTTGATAGACAACATGCGCAGAAGGAGTAGAGGCGACTGGGGACGCACCACCACCACGTCGTGGGCACTCCGTATGTGCTCGTGTGTGTGCAGCGTGCGTGTTTTTCCATCGGTGCTAGCTCTAAGGCCGAGGCTGCGGTCGTCTTGGTCTCCGACTAGTAGTTGAGCAACGACGGCAAAGAGGTGCTGCAAGAGATGCACATGTGCCGTTGCGTGCGAGCTTTGCCGTAGCACGACGAACCGGACGTCGCCGCGGATGGCGCACGCCTCCATGCAGCCGAGTGTGTGCGCATGCATGTGTTATTCACGTGCATTCTGCGGCGGCGTGTGTGCATGCACGTCTTGTGTACGTCGTTGTGTGCTCCATCTTTGTCTTGGCGTATGTGCATGAGTTGGATCGGATGGAGTTAGTGCGTTCGTTTGTGTACATATTTTAGAGTGTAGATTCACTCATTTTGTTTCTTATGTAGTCCCTTACTGAAATATCTAAAAAGACTTATATTTGGGAACGGAGGGAGTATAAAACATCTTCAACTTAGCATCCTGATGTACCGTTTCTAGTGGTTAGCGAAAAGTTCATGTTCTTTTAGTTGTTTATCGGTGGGCAGGCGGCAAAAAACAGGGGAAAACGCGCAAGGTTCCTTGCAGACGCTCCACCGCAAGGTTCCTTGCTCTCCTCGGTCGTCGGGAATCTATGCTGTTCAACTCTTTTCTTTTACGTGAGCTTTGTTCATCCTTTTCCCAACACGCGAGACATCTAGCATCAAGGTGCACGTGTCATGCAAGAAAATGGAGATAATCGGATAAGCGGTCGTAAGTGAGTCGTATGCGGGGAAGTGGGGAAACCCTTTTTCGTAAGTGAGTCGTGCACTTCGATGGCACCTACGCAATATTTTTTCTCCTCGATGGCACGTGAATGGCACGTTAATAGTGCACGTACTCAACGACGGAGCACGGGATGGTAGCAATGACATGGTCAACCCTTTTTTGGAGAGAGTACGTACTACTAGTAAATAACTTTGATGTGTCCCGTCAACTCGCGATGCTGACGAGAAGCTTGATTACGCCTTCTCCCTCGCCAACGCGTGTGCGGTGGCTCGCAACACGAGGAGAAACTTTTGCTTACAAGCGGTGGACGTGCAGCAGTTCATTTGGTGTCAGATTGCCAGAAGCACTACTGTAGAACCATCGACTTCCGGAAGAGGCGAAGAGCCAAGCGCAAGGTCACCTACTAACCTTAGGCTAGGCGTAGTGGGAGTAACATAAGTAGAGGTACCTCCTTTTTATTCTAGAAACAACCACACGCGAATATTAAGGTGCTTTGATTACGTAGAACAAATTTCTGCGGTCCGTGCTCGGCACTCCTCTATCTCTCTTCTCGGCCCGGCCAATGGACGCCTTGGAGCCCATCGTCTGTTTGCTCACATGCGCCCCACATGTCGTTGAAAAAGCAAGAGGACCCACTGAACACGCACATCTTTCACCTCGACGTGCTGGTGATGAAAAACAAATCCAAGAAAGATCTTTGGTGGCCGCTTTTGGAGTTACTCAAGAGTAGTAAGATTCTATTTACAGTTTAACCCAAGATGCACATCTCGTGGCTTCAACTTATCAACTACCACTCTATTTTCTTTCATGACACGACACGGATCTTTGGATGTCCCACGTGTCAGCAAAAGGAGGAAGAACCCGACCAAATCTTCGGTTCTGCTCTCGGATTAGACTAGTTGTGCTAACTTAAAAATTTTATTGTGTACTCCCTCCGTTCCAAAATACTTGACTTCCATTTGTCCAAAAATGGATGTGCCTATATACTAAAACATGTCTAGATACATATATATTTTGACAAATACTACCTCCGCCCGGGTTTATTGGTCCCCATTATATTTCGTGCCAAATTTTGACCTTAGATTAAACTAACAAAATGTTTACGCATGTCACCAAACATTATATTTTTGAAAACTATGTTCAAATCTGAATCCAATGAGATAATTTTTCTTGACATGCATTAACATTTTTTAGTTAAATCTTTAGTCAAAATTTGACACAAACTACAAAGGGGACCTATAAACCAGACGGAGGTAATAGAACAGAGGGAGTAGAATGGATGCAAGTTTTTGTATTGGGAAGAAGAGTACATCCATATATTGATAGAGCGTTGGAGTTGGCCTTACAAGTGGGACCGCAGCTGAGGAAACCGACTATCAAGAAACCCCCACCTCGCCCGGCCACGATGGCTGAGTTAGAGAAACGATGAGGTTGAAGAGATTGCTCTAGCACAGACTCCAAGAAATATGGTGTCGAGATGGAAGTCGTCTTTGGTGGCGTGTCTTGCGTACTCACAGGCGTGAATGCTTGTTCGCCCATGCCACCCTACTACTCCTACTACTACTTACTATATAGTACTACTAGTATCGAGGATTCGAGGTCTTTGGTTACATAGTACAATATGGCTACAAAGAAAACACCCATACGACGAGAAGCATGTGAAGCTAGTACAAATAGTGTACTACTATTGTTGATGATTGGCCTCATCCGATAACCTATTGCAATGCACGTACAATTATGTATTCGAAAATATTTTTTGCCTCGTCGCACCACTCACTCCACGAAGCATCTCGAAAGCCATTCATAAATTTAGTAAGTTTATCACGGGCATATCATTTTATTACATACAACAGTCATCAACCCACATCGACTACGAGGATACATTATAAATACTAAAGTTTTCACCACACAACAAATAACAAGCAATGAAATGAACTTCAACTCAACCATTCCTCGGCGTTGGAAACGCTTGCTTTGAACCACAAGTGATTCTCTGGACGGGGCATCTATTGTCGATCTCGAGACCAACGCAGGACTGATCATCCAGGCTGAAGCGGCCTACTATATCAGTACCAGGGTAGGGAACGCAGGACTGATCATCCAAATCGAGAGGGAAAGGCGAAGCGTCGGTGGACGGTTGCCAGTTTGCCACGGTTCTCGAAGGGGCACCCCGGCCTACACGTCGGTTCAGAAATACTCCTACTACTCGCCGTCATCTCACTGATATGTTGGAACGGGACCACATGTCAACGAAACATGGTGTGGAATTTCTCGTGCAAAATGCGATCTGGCCACGTTGGCCCGAAGTGCCGCCTTAGTTTTTTTTAAGTTTGCCGCATTAGTTATCGACCTTTATTTTTTTAACATGCAATCTGAATGGATAGCTCTGTGGTCATCACACGTGGCGGATATAGTGATGGTTGATTCGCCGAAACAACTTTACTATGGGAATATGGGAGTACCAACGGATTCAAGGAACAGAGAAATGATGGTTGATTCGTCCGAGCAACTTACTGTGGCGAAGGTGGGGCTCTGTGATTTGACTGCTCACTAGTCATTTCTCTTTGCAGTAGCAAACCGGGTGAATCTTTCCCTGAAGTTGTGTTGTGCACTCAATATTGCCGCATGGCGGTGTGGAGCCGGATGAAGGATGTCCAACATGTCGGTGAAACGAAGTTGAATTGTTTCGGCATTGCTATCAATCCTTCGTGATTTGTTTATATGTACGCATAATTTTGATGAAATTGTCTTTGTGATGCTATGAAGGTTTCAACTCTGGTTCCCTTGAGGAAAAAAAGGTTTCAACTTAGGATTCATGTGTCTTGCCTCGAGATTATCTTGTTACAACATTCCATCAAATACAAATGAAACTACCATGGCTAATGCATCTCAATGGTTCATGATGAGCGCCAATATTCACATCAAAACTGAAGACAAAGTTGTGAGAAGGTGTACAAATAAAGAAAAAATATAATTGATCGATGTTGTTAGTAGGCATGGCTCCATTTCCTTGGCACGGTGTTCATTGCTTGGCAGCTAGTTTCACCCAGCTCTGTAGCCAAAAAAGAGGTGTATGAAGGACACCACAATCCGATCATTTTGTGCAGCTCCACTAAAATCGGGCGGACCATCCCTGTTTGCAAAGATATCCAGTCAGTGTGATTACAATAATAGTGGAACTAGATGATGAAACATAACACACATAAATAGAAGCCGATCAACTCTACAATCTCTGTTTAGGACTAACTTCTTGTCGGAGAAGATTAGGCACGGAGTTGGATGAGGAGGATAGCAAGACCAATCTCCCTTTCCGCAGTCCCACGGAAATGTAAAAACGTTGCCCGTGTGACATTTTGGCAGAACTGCACAAAACACTCACCAAAAGGCCGCAATAGCAACAAGGTGAAAATGGATAACCCTGTTTGCAAAAGGAGGTCGAAAGGAAACAATTACCGCCCAATAACACGAGTTGAAGACACATACGCTGACAAAAAAGAAGCATGTTCATGTAAAAAGGGAAAGATAGCACATGGTGGTTTATCAAAAATGGTTTGAGGACGAGATTGCAAGATGGAAAGTACGCCCGGTAGAGATACGATTTAAGCAAACAACTAAAGAAGATCCACATGCGACAATGTGGGAAGATGGGCGATGGAGCAAGGACGGAGGAAGCTGTACACGAGGGTAGTCGGTATGTTACTAGGAGGGCGCCGGCGGCCGGATCTGCCCTTATCAAGGCAGCGAGCAAGTGGCGAAGGCCCTATCGCTACCGGAGCTTGGTCGAGAGAACGGCGGGTACCGCGCAGATCGGACGAAGCTGCCTCAACGCCGTCGAACGGAGAGACGATGCACATCCTCCCTTTCTGCCCGGACGGGCTGCGGCGGATCACCGACCAACGCCGAGAGAGAGGCCACGGCGGCCTTGTGTGAGATTGTGTGACTCACGAGAGACAAACCCATTTTTCCATTTTCCCGACGGCAATCGTTTTATATTCTAGGCGTGGTACCCGACCCTCCTTCGAGTAAACAACCGCTACACGCATCAAATTATCACGTGGGCCGTCTTTTTGTACAGAAACAAACTCCGCCGTGTACCCGCGCGGGTGTGGCAGGGAACGAGACGTGAGTACGTGCGTCCTGCGTGCACTTCTTCTTTAGGTGCAGGTACGTACGTGGATGGGTGTGAGAGAGATGGTTTGTGCGAAACAGAGGCAATGTGTTGATGATATCTCAATCAGAAAAACATAACATGAGATATCGATAGAATTGAAAACAAGGATGAAGTGTGTGGCTGCACGATCGATAAAGAGTGCCATCGAATTTGTGTTTGCCCACGTCGAAGATCTGAGGCGGCTGGCCCTCTTGGAATTTGAGAGGGCGAGGTGTAGTTCTTCTCCATGGCATGGATACCTACCTACAACGTTCGACTATCGGTGTGTGTGTGTGTGGGGGGTAGAGACCGGTCTACTAGTATATGTCTGGGGAAGGAGAGAGACCTAGCTATGTATTGAGGGAGATCAATCGACATCCATGGATATGTGTAGCAGAGGAATAAGGTTAGGAAAAAGACAAAGGTAGAGCGTCGGAGGGTTGGTGGTGGAGTGGCGTCTCACAAATGGTGGGAGAGGCACGCTAGACAAGCGGAGGGTATGAGTGCAATATCAATAAGAGAGGGCGGGGATGTCATGCATCTGCCTATGCGTGCGTGTGAGAGAGGCGGGTCGGGATGTAGTCAAGGATTATGCTGGGAGAAGATATGGTTGTTGTTAGCATGAGTAACTACTTATGAAGATCTACCGTAGTGTCTCTGAGAAAAGGAGAGACATAACTAGCGAGGTAAGTGTATCGGTGCGTGGTGAAAGCAATTATAGTCGACACGGCTATATGTAGGAGATCAGTTCATATACTGCCTTTGCATGTGTTAGAAGCAAATAAGGTCGGAGAGGCGCAGGGGGAGCGAGTGTGGCTAGGAGGTAGTGCGAGAGGCCTACCATGTCGAGGGGGAGGAGTGCGAGCATGTGACTAATGAAAAGAGGCGGGAGTGTGCACTGTGTGGAATCGTATTGGACATATGGGGGCATGGGACGGTGAGAAGAGAAGAGGGAAGTATATATGTGTTTGTTGTAGGCACACTTGGCTAGAGAGGTATATCGACCGGTGTGTGCCAGAAAGAAGGAGCCGGGGGCCTACACACACCGCTGGTGGACGACTAAAGAGAAATAATGAATGTGCGCGATGGAGGGGACGCTAAGGGTGTGTGAGGGGGGCGGGCGTGTGCATGCACAATAGAAAGTTAGTGCTAGCTAGCTACAAATAGAAGAGGATCTTGAAGGTGTAAAAGACGAACAAAGATCATAATTCATTATAAAAAGGTGGATACGGATACTTGAAGAAGATATCATAATGTACAACATTGATTATAATTTGGGCTAATGTGTGGCTTTTGCAACTCAGCTCTAAATACTTGTCATAATGTAGGGGGCGGGGCACTATACTTTGTGTGATAAACACGGTGTACGTATGGAACGTGGTTTAGATTATGAATATATAGTTAGTACATCAAATGTACTATTATTTGGAATCAACATCAAGTGTATTCAAAAAATAGAATTCGAGTTCATGTAGTACACATAGTTCATATCTATCTCTATAGTAATCATGTGGTGTGTTATTAAGGTAATACACGAATGATGGTTTAAGTTAGCAACAATCATGATTGTAGATTCTTATTGAAATAGAGAAAGCGAATTCAAATTTAGTTCGAATTGCAGCGGTAGTATAGACATTTGGAATGCACTAAAATGTTGGTATGAGTAGGTTACATGCATTATACAGCAAAGCGAAAAAAATTAATCGGACATAACATGGATTCATACTCCCTCCTTCCATCTATATAGGGCGTAATGAGATTTTTAAGACCGCCTTTGACTATTGACAAGATTAATAGTACATGACATGCACAATGTGAAAATTATATCATTGAAAGAACCTTTCACAGACGAAGTTAACGCTGTGCTTTGTGTAAGTTGCATGTCATATATCATTTCTCTAATATTTGGTCAAAGTTAGCATCAAAAAACGCATTAGGCCCTATATAGATGGAAGGAGGGAGTAGCTTTGAATAACATTTGTATAGTAAAAGCGGGCAAGACTCTCTCTTTGTGTGGTGTGAATAGTTCTATTTTTTCATTTTTTTTTGGTTGAGGGAAGTGCGAATTGATTTGGTACGTACAAGTACAATATTACATGTTAGGCTTGTCCCTAAAATTCAACCCGCGCCTTGTTATATCCGAAAATTCAGATATCGTGCTCGCAAAACTGGCGCCTTCACAACCCGCGCCTTGCTATCCCGAAATTACAACACGCGAAAACTCCCTCCGGTGCCAAATCCCGACACGAAATCCCCTTCTAACCTCGAGCCGAAAGGGTCGCTAGTTCAAATCGTGGGGGTACTTTTGTAACACACCCTACATTTTGGACAAGCTCGTCCCTAAGTCATGCTTCACCCTCCCATCGCTCCCTTTTCGCCATTCGAAATCCCGAGCCGCCATAACCTCTCCGCTCGGCCGCGAAACCCCACCCTCCTCCGTCCATACGTCATCGCTGCCCGGTGAAGCCTCTTCCCCGGCAGCGTCGTCCACATAACAGCTCGATGTCCCTCGTCCACCTCCCGGATGAGGATCCGTCGTCCATCTCGCCGTCCCGGTTCGGCCGCCTGTCCTCCACCTCCAAGGAGCTGCTCCGACGATCGCCTCGTCTATCGCGGCTGCTCCATCCCCATAGCGCCGCCTTAAACTGCTCCACCGGAATTGCAACATCCTCACTGACTCCTGGGACGAAGCCAAGGCCTACCCGGCACTACCAAAGAGGTTGTACACTCATCGCATCGCACCTTCTCCTTAACTCGACCTCCGGCACCGACGGTGCTCCATCCGCACCGCCATGAAGCGGCTACCTTGAAGCCGGCGCCCATGGCGACATCTCCACGGCTCTCCCCGGTCTGAGGCCCCTTCGGCGGCGGCGTCCATACCAGCCGGATCTGCTGCTGCTGCTCCGGCTCTCGCTCGATCGCTCGCTCGCCCAGCTGCTGCTGCTCTCCCCCTCGCTCGTGCTGCTACTCTGCTCTGATTAAGCCACACTTCAGTCGACTGAATCGACATTTGGGTCGGTCGATTTTCAGGGGTTGGGGGGCTCATGGGAGTTAAGGAAGAACCACCATAACGGGACGAGGGCTCGCTGCAGAGAGGTACCCACTATCTATTTTAGGGTTCAGGTTGGGGGTGGCGGGGGCCTAGAGGGCTGGCCGGGCGGCGGTGGCGAAGTTGTTTCGGGCGGCGAGGCTGGGCTGGGCGGTTCGGTGGTGGTGGCAAAGTGCTCGAGGGTGTGCAGTTGAAGATGAACTGCAGGCCCTCCCTAAACTACATGTCAAGTGTCTCTCTGCTACCATTGCGTTCGATTTCGGCAGTAGCATTCAGATTCCTGATTAATTTCAGTTTGACGATTAAGTTTAGAGTCAACCGTTTTACCTCATCTGTTGTAGTCGGTGGTTTTTGGTGATGTTAAATTTACATCCATTTTTCATCATCTATTGGAGATGCTATTAGAATCCCACTTGAGATTGACGATGTACATCTTGTCTTGCTTGACCTTGACGTCTTCTGACTCAACCGAGCTGCTCCAACGACGTAACGATCCATCACAACAGAAAGCGATGCCACAGGCGCCGTCTCTGATTCCTCGAGATCTTCCTCCACACCTCCGACAGCCACCTCTGCCTCAATCGCTTGACGACCAACCCAATGATGCTTTGAGGTCGGCACGGCTCTGATAAAGAGGTTGTACACTTGTTGCGTCACTTATTACTATACATTCACGTCGATCCATTAGGGCTATTTTGGTTCAACGGAAAAACATAGCAATAGGGAATTTTCCAATGGCACTCTACTTTTCAATTATTCATGCATTTTGTTGAAAGGAATGAAGCAAAACATCCACCTGGACCTACTTTTCAAAATCCTATGCATGAAAACAAGACCAAGGGCATTAGTGCCAAAATAACATTCTAACTGTACACGCTTTCATATGGTTTCTCTTTATTTTGGCCATGTTTCTTTGCATTCCTCTGCTCTTCCAATTCCTGTAAACCAAACACCCAAGTTGATAGAAATCCTGTGTTTACAAATGCTCTATTTACCATGTGCATTTTCCTATCCTATTCCGGTGTTTTTCCTATCCCTGTGTTTTAAGAATCATGCAAGCCAAATGAGGCCTTACGTAATTACTTGATTCACAGTGCGTGTCGAAGGAACTTTGTGTGGTTTGTCCCGCTCCTGCCATGACGTTGTCCACCTCACCGAGCTGCTCCATCAATGTAAGCATCCACCAAACCGGACATCACGACTCTCGACCGTCTTTCGCCGCCTCAGATCTCCTTCCTCGCCGTGCACGCACCCCAACGGCATCACCATCATCGACTCGTGAGATGAACACGAGGAGTACGGGTCCACAAGAGAGGTCACACTCTTTTGTTTACGCTTATGTTATGCATTGCTTAAACTTACACCTTTACTTTATCGTCTGTTCAGCTCTTGGACTCCCAACTCAGTCCAAATTCATGTTCAAACTTGAGTTCTATATTAGTTGTGGGGCACATATCGAGGCAGCAATGAATAGTATGTCTGTCTAATATCTGGTTCACCTAGGGTATGCCTATGTTGTTCATCTTGGGTGGGAAACAAATAGTAAAGGAATCATCATCTGTCTTTTTATTAATTTAAAGCAATCATCGACTGCTATCATTATTTTTGGATCCATCCATGGTTGTTACCATCACTCTAAATTTCTGCATGCTCTCCTTACATAATCTCACCATATTTTTTCGTATGCATGTCGGATATTGTACACGATCATCTTTGAACATGTAGAGAAAAAGAGAACAGTTTTGCGGCAATACAATGTCATGCAGACATCGCTCCATGATGGGTTCAATGGCAAACCCTCCCCACCCCTCTCCAGTTGTAATCCGGAGGAAGATATACTGCCGAGGCGGATTCGCACGCCCACCACTCCTATTTACCCCCCACGGTGTTTGCTCTAACTTAGCATGATGATGTTAGTCATATCATGCATATGTTGCCTTGAAGTGCCTACTTTTGACATCATATATGTTATCTGCTTAGTTTAGACATGTTCTGTAATGCCACCTGTTTAGTTTCTATATCATATATGGGAATTATGCAGTCTCATGTCTTTTAGCCAGCCATAATATATGTGAAATGTGCAATGCCATCCTGTTTAACCAGGCATCATATATTTGAATGATATCTTGCCCATCCTTTTCTTCATTACATTTCCATTTGTCGACAATGTTTGTACATTAAACTACTCTTTACGTGAATCAGCCATTTGGGTGGGAGATGGAAAAATCTGGAGTGAAAACAAGGCCTTCAGAGGCATAATGCTACATCAAGCGAGATCTCTTGTTGGGTCGATAGCTCCTCGAGAGATGAATTCAGAGACAGATGACCAGTCCTATTCCCCTCTTGAGGTGTATGCTCTAACTTGGCACGGTTATATCGCTCACATCATGCATACGGTGTCTTGCATTGCATAGTTTAGACATCATATACACAATATTCAACACCATGTTCTTAGTTCAGACATCATATCGAATGCCCTTTGTTTAGCATATAAATCACATATGTGAATTAAATGATGCGATCCTGATTACTTAGATAACATGTAGGTGAATATGTCATGCGATCCTGTTTTGTTATTCATCATATCTTTGAATTATGTTATGCTATGCTATCCAGTTTAGATAGACATCATGTATGTGAAATTATGTCATGCTATCCATTTTAGTTAAACAATATACATGTCAACTATTTCATGCCCTCTTTTTTCCACACTATCTATTGCATCTATCTCTCATACAATGTCTGTACATTCAAATATGTTTCCTGTTTATCGCCCATTTGAATTGGAGCGGTGATGCCGATATCTAGCGGAATAAAACACGGTCTTCAAATAAAAGCAGTGCTACCTATTGGTGGAGATAGCACCCGGTTGTACATGCACAAGAACCAGCCCTACCACACATAACCCAAACTCTATGATTGTACCCCTACTGCGATGGACAGAGAACCAGCTTCACCCAATCTAACCCCAACCCCAGTAGATAGTAACCCAGTTCCTGTTGACACAACACCATCTCCACCACAGAGCTCCCAAACAAGAGTAGTTAGTAAGGCAACTCCGAGGCCCAAAGGGCCAAGATTACTATCCTGGCGAACCCCGGCTCCACCGGTTAATGCGCCTATTCCCGTGGAGGAAGCACAACCAACGATCGTAGTTTAGCATCTATCGCATTTGATGTTGTTAAATCGTATGTGCGTAGCTTCCCATCTTGGAAATATTATACTGAAGATGAAGGAAAATGCCATTTGTAGGTGTTTGTCCAGGATTTATGTGTAAGTAATGATATTCATGGCAATTACTTTGCTTCGTCCCATACATCCTACCTCCATGATGGTTATAATACAGCAATTTTTCCCATTTTAGAGAAGGACCGATTTGGAAACTTAGGATGAGGTAACCTGTGCTAATACCTCTCCTGTCTTCAAGAATGCTTGGTTGCAGTATCGGAATTACCTGAAGAAAACGTACTTCACCGGCAAAGAAACTCATCAAATTCCCTTACGTTCTCCTGAGACACATTCTTTGGACGATGGTAGGAACGCCTTGTTCTATCTTGGTCCCGAACCAAGAATGTGGTAAGGTCTATGAGCTCATTTTCTATTTTTAAGTATTATATTCTTGCGTCTTCTTGTACTCTGCTCATGTAGAACAAGTGCCTAAACTCAAGAACAACTGTTCTAATTTAAGATTCCATTGCTATCACAGTTCAAAAAAGCGCTAGGCGTTAATTGTGCGTTTTGCCACCGCCTTGCACTTTACTGACCAAAGCGCATGCTTATGCGCAGTTATGCATAGATTAAGCGTAGTTATGCGCAATGTGTTTTGCCAACGCCTAGAGCCTAGGGGCGCTTAAGCGCTCGCTTAGGCGCGCCTTTTTTAACTATGATTGCTTTGCTCTTGTACCATTGTATTTACTCATACAAACTTATTTTTAAATTGAAGGATCCAATCGAAACACCAATGGCACGGCAGGTATGTTCACGCATGTTTCTTTAACAGGTTTGCTCTTATCAATAGCTCTTTTGATTTCAATTTCAATTGTGTATACAATTGACTTTCATATCATGCACATTACTAGCGACAATGTGAGCCAAGAGTGTTGTTGTACATGTAGACCCATGGTACCCATCTGAAATCTTGTTGTGCCATGTAGTTTCCCATGCTTTATATTCTTTCACTACTGCTTTGTCTTGAACTGATATGATTTGAACCGTGTCTCTATTTTGATTTGGCAAGACAATGCAGTGACCATAGGACATAGATATATGTTTGTTTGATGCTTTTATTATGTACTAGTACTTGGCAATAGAAGACTTGGTAGTTTAATCCTGTCCACCTTACTAATGAACTGGTTCACCGAAATGAGTTTCATATACTATTACATGCTAAACTTGTTATTTGTGCCTTGTTTCTTCTTTTAGAATCTTGTGAGAATATTGGGGAAGAGTGCCTTATTAAGCAATGGTAAAGGAAGTAATGCGAGATAAGGTTCGGGATAGTGACACATCCTTGTTGGTCTCCAACAAAGCTGATAAAACAGCTAAGGAAGACTATCTTGAAGACAACGAGACAACCCCAAAGTCCTGTCTTGGTTTAGTGTTCGATTCTTGGCCACTACCGCATGCACAAGCTATTCAAACTCCTTTATGCAGAATCAGTTCGGTTTCTTGAGTCTCAACTACAATTTGAAAGACATCGATCATTTGTCTTTGCGACAAGCGTATGAATTGCGGAAGTCCCTGGAGCATTCAGATGCATACTTTCCGTGCAATGTGACAAGCGTTGGAGGATTTTAGCGCCAAACAGGACAAAGCTAATCAGCTTGCTAAGCTTATTGCCGACATGGTGGATACCTGGGATAACGTTTCTTGAGCTCTTGAAGTTGTTTGATTATGCTCTTGTTTTGCTGCCGCGTTTATTTGCACTGGTGGCCAATTTTGATGGCCAAGTGTATGTACTATGCTGCTTTGTTCCCTATATTTGCACTGGTGGCGAACTTTGATGCCAGTGGATGTAATATGTGTAATAGCGGTAATAGGCTAGTCTTAATTGCTTGCTTATTTATTTCCTTATTGTCTTGTTTAGTTGTTTGCTTGTAGTCACTACAGTTCTTTTTCTGTGTTTTTCTAGTGGCCACAATAGCCTATTTTGGTAACTAGGCCAAAATAATCATGGCAACACACGGACTGTTGTAACCATGGGCCTCCTGCAGGCCGTATGATCCATGGGCCTTCGTTCAGCCATAGGACCATTGGCCTTCTATACGGGTCGTAGGATCCATCGGCCTTCTATACGGGCCTTAGGGATCAATGGGCCTTCTAAGGGCCGTAGGGTCCATGGGCCTTCTACGGGCCGTACTATCCATGGGCCTCATACGGGCCGTAGGATCCATGGGCCTTCTACGGGGCATATCATCATTTCACCAATCATGGGCCGTACTATTCGTGGAACATAACGGGCCGTTAATAGGCCGTATTTGATAACTCTATGAAAACAGCCCAACGGGTTTTATTTGACATGAAAACGGCCCAACGTATTAACGGTCCGCAAACGGGCCGATCAGAACGACGGGCTGAATTTGGCCCGTAAGCGTAAAATAGCGATGAACGGGTCAGATGTAACCGAATCTGCAAATGAGCCCAAGAATCAATGGGCTCGAGAAGGCCGAAGATAACTTGGGCTGGAAACGACCCAATGGAATAACGGGCCGTTAATGGGTATAAAGTGATACACTGTTCATTACGGGCCAGTTTCACCACAGGCCGTTAATGGGCCAAGAGTTAACAAAGGTCCTCATATGGGCCGAAAGAAGTCATGGGACACACACGGGCCGGAAGTTAAAACGGGCTGAATCATATTGGACGGCCCAGATGACGCTATTGGGCCTAATTCGGATAGGGCGTAACGGGCCTTGGGTTAGCGGGCTGTAAATGGGCTATATGCGAACATGTCGTTAACAGGCTTTCCGTGGGCCGGCCCACCACCTTTTGACCAAGTCAAACGGGCCGGCCTTTTCACAGGAATGGGCCTTTGTTGGGCCGTGCCACGTGTCGCCGTATCATAGGCGCCTTCGGTCCAATGAGCGGATGACATACATCCCCAACGGTGAGCCGACACATGTTTCCTCCAGCCAATGATGATTTTACACGTGGAAAATCCCCATTGGTCGGGCTGATAACGGGTTATCGGATCCAAAATCTGACCCGAAAGCTTAACGGCGTTCCATTACGGTGGATGCCACGTGTCGGTCACCCTTGACGAAAGCAGTTCTGTGACGCGCGATTTATCGTCATGGAAGTGGACACTTCCGTGATGATAATTTTGGTAATGTCATGGAACACTTCTACGACAGCACAGGTATGACTATCTTGATTCTGTCATAAATTTGGCATGGATGTACATGCATGACAAAAAACGCGACCTACTGTGACAAACACGTATCATCACGGAAGTGTATTTTTTTGTAGTGTGCACGCCCGGCTGAACACGCCTCCTTGCCCCATTACAACGCCTCCATGAAACCCGCCCGTGTGGAAGCCGAGAAACCCACTCCGGACACACGTCCGTTCATGACCGGGCTGGCACTAAACGCAACGCCGGCCGAGCTCCTCCAGTCCGCCATCTATTTAATCTCCTATTTAAACGAGGCCAAACGCCGGCCAAGAATCGCACACCTCCGCCACTCCCCTATCTCCTCCTTCACCATTTTGTCTACTCTTACAATGGCTTACGAAGAGTAGTTATTCCGCACAAGCCATTTTGTCTAGGTTTGTATCTCTCACACACACCCATGTAGGTGGGGGACGTGCATGAAGAGAAGAGGTGCACGCACGGCGCACGTACTCCCGTGTCTTTCCCAACCACACCCGCGCGGGTACACAGTAGAGCTCATTTCTGTACGAAAGGCCGCCCACGTGGTAATTTGACCGTGTACTGGTTGTCCACTTGGTGGAGGGAGGATCGTGTACCACGGGTGAACAAACAAATTTCGACTTGACGCGTTATGTTAAAAAAGAGACAAACCATGTGGGGCCTACCTTAGAGGCAAGGCTCTATACATTGGAGTACTTTTGATGTGTCCCGTCAACTCACAGAACGAGGAGAAGCTTGCTTAGTACGCCATCTCCCCCGCCCACGGGCGTGGTGGCTTGCAGGATGAGGTGAAGCTTGTTTATTAGTAGTAGTATTGTATGCCTTACGCCCACTCCCTCGCCCACGCACGAGGTGGCTCACAGAATGAGGAGAAAATTTTACTACTCCCTCCGTTTACTCCTCGTCCCTGCTACCTTGGTTAGAGAGATTATCATATTGTTTGGAATATGTATTCCTTTACTACTCCCTCCATTTCCTTATACAAGGCCACTATAAAAAAATACATTTTGCATCTATACAAGGCCATAAATAGTAATCGAGACAAAAGTTACTACTCCCTCCTTTCCAGTTTATGGCTCAATTTCAAAATTTCTTCAACCAAGGTAGACGGTGAGTGGTCGAATTAATTTCGTACTCCTAGTTTGCACAAGTAATTAGTATGCTCGTTTTTCTCAAGAAGTTATGTTTACCGAGGCATTAATTAGAATGAATGCATGAATGACCACTAAATTTCCATGAACTTCTACATGCATTGGTGAGTTTTCTCTTGACACTGCTTGCATCGGGTGATCTAACGCACCTCGAAATGCAACATGTGATGGTGCTACTACTAGTAGTAGAATTGATAGTTATAAAACGGAAAAACGAATGTTTTTTAGATGAGCCCTATAAACCCTAGTGGGTACGTACTCCGTAAAATCAGATTTTCCCAAAACGAAGTCGCTCAACCTTTATTTGCTTGTTTCCCTTCCTGCCTCCTTGCCTCGAGCAGACTATGCCAAACTCCCCGCCTTGTGAAAAAGACCCACCCTCGCCTTTTTAAGTCCGGGTTTGTATCGATGGATCGCGCGAAGCAGCAAAAAACCAAGCTGTGTCTTGTACTCCCCCGTCGACGATCGCTTTCATGAATTATGTACTTCCTGTCGCTGACATGTGGGACATATAGCAACCGGGTCGATGCGTCAAGCACGAAATAATAGTGCGTAATGACAAGGGGGACACACCTACCGCATCACGCCCAAGAGAGTAGTAATGAGCAATGAGACATCAAATCACAATGCCGCACCTTCCTAGACGGACGAAGCAACCGTTATTTCACACTTAGGTTCGGCATCATCCCAAACCACGTAGTATTGCTTCTTCCCCAAGAGGGACACGCGCATCGCCTTGGTACATCATGACACATGGGACCACATGACAGGCCATGCTCCCCCGCCGATCGCTCGGTAAAATCACCTCATTTTTACTACTATACTTCCTCCGTATCGGTTTACATGGCATGCACGTCATTCTAGGTTGAGAATTTAACTGGCTATATATGTGATAAACAATATATGTTTAGAAACTACATCCGCTTAATAATCCAATGATATACTTTTTGTGACATAGTAACTCATATTTAGTTAGTCAAATGGATGACCTAGAACTACATGCACGCCCTATAAACCGAGACGCCTAAAAAACGAGACAGAGAGGGTAGTTCAGTACGTATCTTTTTAGATCAATATAGTTGAGATTCACCAAGGAGCAAAACCAAGTGGTAGGATGCGCCTGTCATGTTGGCGTAGCAAATCAAGCAGGGTCAGTCCGTACACAAAATGGCGACACACTTAACAGGACCCCTTTGGACGACATGTGGCTCATCCACTGTCTTGTTCCACGTGCGATGCACCAAATTACAGGTCGGAGCAGCGGTTGGAATTGGAGGCACCCCGGTCCTAGCGCCGCAGTAGTAGAAAATGAGAGATGAGGGGTCAAATCACAAAGCCCCACCTTTCCTGCATTAAGCTGGACGGACGAATCAACCATCATTTCACTCTAGGGCGCAAGAGCATAAAGAAAAGAGAAAACCAATGATGCATGGGGCAGCTACCTAGGGCACCCTAGGGTAAGGGTCTCCACAACAAATCTTTTTTAAAGCGCCTCCACTACAAATCAGCTTCTCCCTCGTCCTCTTGAAGAAAACCGATGATGCATGCGGCGGTAAGGTTTGTAGGAGTACTACTACGGCTTGGGGGGCCACGTTGTAGTAAACGGGATAGGGATTGAGTTCGAGTCGATGGCTTAAATATGTGTGGGCTGCTTGGTTTTAGGGGAACGAGGCAGCATTTTGGGTTCGGGGACCAGTGGAGATATAGTATGTACAAAAAATTGTGGACGTAGGTTCGACTGAGAGGAAATGATGCATGGGCCCTGCATTTTGATACACCTGGGGTACACATTCATTGAAATTTTCTACTCTACTCAAAACTAGTTAGGTACACATGCATTGAACGCATGAGATTTCGAAACCAAATTATGAATAAATACACACTATAACATGTAAAGCTTTGAGTCATATATGCATGATGTAGATGTTCATTTAGTTCTTATAGTTCATCTTATTCAAAATCAATTAGTTTTATAAAAATGTTAAGATTCATGGGGTTGTGCATTGTAAAGCATAAAGTAAAAAACAAATAATGGCAATTCATTTAGAAAAATATGTTCAATTATGATACGGAAGATTCTAGAACAAAGGAGAAGTGCTTGTGTTTTGAGGTTTGTTCATTATGCTTAAGTTCAACCATGGAGTCTTCTAAATTGTACATGTGGCAGATCTGGTGGAATGTTGATGATATCCAACGGCCAGCAGTGCTCGGATTTTCCATCTCTGCATTGTCGGATTAGCCTCATCCAGCGACCATCTTTCAAAGTTATTCGCACACTATATAGTTCTTGTGCCATAGTTGCATGTCTTAGAAAAAAGCTACTAGTGGGTTGTACTAGCTATTTAGGAATAGAAGATGTATACATGGAAGTTGTAGGGAAAGAGATGACATGGAGTATCTCAATTCCTATGAGTAGGGATTGGAAAAGAGATGTCATTTGGTTCACATCATATGAACTTTTCTATTGAATCTAGAGATGACATGTATCTCAATACCTATGAGGAGGGATTAGAAAAGAGATGTAATTTGGTTCATATCATAGGAACTTTTCTATTGAATATACGCTAATGTTTATTTTCCTTTGAAATTATGGGAGTATAGGAATCCATTCATATGAACCAAGTGGCTCTAAAGCTATGGAAATGATATCATGTTTATTTCCTTTGAAATGTGGAGTATATGAATCTATTCCAATGAACCAATTGGCTCTAAAGGAAAAAATCCTATAAAAATCATATCATATAGAGTTCCTATGATATTCCTCCACACCAAAGGATGGTTGAAATTGCTGCAGGTGATACGATGGTCTTTCTTTGTAGACTCCTCCCCCATCTTTATAGTTACCTCTCGAAGATGGATGAAATGATATATACAGGGTATTCCACATGTGCAATTTGGTACATGAAAACTCGGTAAAAGTTAGCGAGGTTCGAATTTTCAATAAAGCAATATGCACTCCATTTTGGAATGGAGGGAGCATACGGCAGTTACTAACACTCACGTGGAAGATTTGTGTGTAGGAGGAGTGGCTGTTCTGTTAAATGACATGGCAAACCGACCTTTGTCGGATGCTGATCTAACGGTTCTTACGGCATTCGTCAGGAAAAGGCTTGTGGTGAACGTTTGTTGGATAATGATTTACGGACACAAGCATTGCATTGATACGTGCCCCCTCTCTCTCACGCACACGCACCCTCATGAGTCACGAATCTCCCGAGTCCTCTCGGGCCCACCATCTATCTGCAGGTAGACGTCACACACATATGTGCTCTTCACACCCTACCCTCAGAACTTCTAAAAAACAAAAGACGTCGCGCACATTTTATTTTAGCTCACACGTCACACACTTATACTATTACTCTTGTGGCAAACATTCTTTGGGCATAGTATATTGTACTCTCTCACGAAGAGAAGCAAAGGCACGCACGCACTAGTTCTCTCACACCCACTCGCGGGTACACGTAGGAGAGCATTTTTTTGAAGCTGGTACAACAAAATCACTCAACTATATATATAAGCAGGAGCCTTAGCGCTTGCTTTACTAGGGTTCCTCTTGTTCACTCTCTCATGCTCTCCAGATCTAAGCATGACATAGGTGGCCAGCCGGACAACCTAGACCGGGGCAGGGGTGTAGGTGCATCGTTCACGATGTTGTCGGCAGCGAGGGAGGAGACCAACGGCTGCCCGCGCGTCCCGATCGGCGGCCATGCCGTTCTCTCCGAGAGAGCGCCAGCTTGGGAGGGTCTCCGACCCCTTCTACCTCCCTGCGGCATTGTGGCCAAGATGCGGCCTCCCGACGCCGTCTTTCCATGACGACCCTCAGGTATATATTCCTTCGAAACCTGCCTTGCTCTATTACCCTAGCTCCCCACTTGGCTTCGTGTGGATCTTTTTCTACTTCCGTCTGCTGTTCCAAAGCCACCTAGATTCATGCAGTCGACTCTAAGAGTTGGTTCAAACAGGGAAGAAAGTGGGAAAGCTGTAGCATGAATCTAGGACTTGGTTCTAAGAGGAAACGAGGGAAAGTAGTAGATACTGGCTACCCAACCGATCTCTTGGTTGAAAAGACAAAGAAAGCATGGTGGACGGAGAAGGGTGGGGGGAAGTGGACATATCTCTTGGTTGAATAAGGAAAGAAAGTGACGGGTGTTGGGGGACAACGCAAATGAGAATGAGCAGGTCTAGATTTCCTGTGCTCACATAGGAAAATGTCGCCGTGGAGATAAAATATGGGACAAATGCAGACATGCTGCCTGAGTGTTTGCCGCTCTCGGCAACCACATCTACCTCACCACTTTATGCCCCTGATGTCCCTACGCCCATATCGCTACCGTTAATGTAAAATCACATGAAGCATTAAGCAATGCCACCTAATGTCACTATAAGTAATGGTCTAGTGCCGTCGATAAATTGAAGCAATGCCACCACCATTTTATGAAGTGCTTCGTCTTGCTTTATTTCCGATGAATTGTGTTTTCATGATTACACTTAAATCTCACACCGCTAACATTGCTTCATCCCAGTGGAACTGCACAAATTTGATTGCACATTTACTGACCATGTGCTACTCTCATGACAGTAATACTAATGCTATTGTTCTGCATGTTAATCTAGTGGCATTGTTGATGTGATGTGATGCTACTTACTTAAGGACACTTTCATACTGTCAATCTAGTGCCAATTATAACTCAATAGATGCTGTTGTTAATCATACGCCACTGCAAATATCTGTCACTGTTTAAATAACCGTATTTCATATTTGTGCAAACAAGGATGTCTGTCTCCATATCGTTTTGGAATGTCTGTCTCCGTATCATTTCTATCCGCGCAATCAAAAGCACACACCTTAGTTTTAGTAGAACTGCGCAAAATGAGATGGCTATCCCTCCTTGCTGTCGTCTAACCACCCCTCTTTCAGGTATTCCTACATTGGTAGTTACTAGGTAGAATGACCAACGCAATATAAAAGAAGTTGATTCGTACGTTTACTACCTGATTGCAGTGTAGGGACGAGCGAAAACAACTGTATGCTAGTCCGGAATGCACTTTCTACTAGTTCATCCATGGACCGAGGACTAGCTGGCACGGTTGCATGGCGGTTTTTTGGACAGGTGCGCGGACAAGAGGCATTGTGGTCTGCTTATTTCTGCAAATAGCGATGCTTAAATTTAGTGGAATGCACAAGACTTTCAGCTGGTCAGTAGACTACATGGTTCAGTTCAGCATTCGAGCTGAGAACACAATTATAATTGGTTATTCTGGAATGAGAGAACCTATCCCTGGATGGTGGCAACAAGAAAAAACCAGAGTGAACTCCAGCAAATTTAAGCCTGCCGGGAGGCCCTTTGCTCAGAGAAGCCTTGCTTGTTTTTTCCTGATTTGTAAACCTTCTCACAACTTTTTCTTTTGCTGTGAACTAGTATATGCTTGTTATGTTCTATGAATCATTGAGATGTATAAAATTGCTTAAGTTATGCTTTCAAGTTTTTTATGAAGCCGAGTTTAATGTGAGTGTTCCACATGAACGCTAGACTAGCGTGTGAACATTTGGAATTTACAATGTGGCCTCAATTAACTGCATGAACCACTGTAACAAGATACGTAGTTGCTTATATGTCAGACATCAGATTGTTGATTGTTAGCTGGTCGATAGCCTAGTGTTGTAGCGAGATGAGACAATGTACCGTGTTTTGCATAACTTCTTACAAGTGGGGTAGCACCAACAGTGTTTACAAGTACTTATGTATACGTTGGCGCAAAGTTCTCGAACAAGTACTCTATTTCATCAAAACACACATTGCTCGTATGATAAACCGCGACAACTTATGTCTTACCATGCCGTATTCATGAAAAAACTAGTGAGGACGCATCTGTTTCGGTAACAATTACGATGGTTCTCACATGATTCACGGGCACACAAAAGTAGCAGCAGTTCCCATAGACGGATTCAAACAGAGTACTAGCCCAGAGGGCTCGATAACAGGCAAGGTTCGGATAATTAGACACAATCCAAACTACTATGAAACACTAGCTGGGGCAATTATTTCATGCCTCGATCTAATTTGGGCTAGACACAAGACGGACCTTGCCATGAACATCATCGAGGACGTCAGGACAGCAGCTAATTCCTGTGAACATTCATGAAGACAACCTTGTGGCCTTGCCACTCATAAATTTGTTTGTGGAGGCATGCCACGTCATCTTCCTGCGTAAGCTTGACAAGAACAGTATGCCTCACAAATGAAGGAGTAGCTTTGAACTTCTTGTGCTTCAGTACACCCTGGACAACACGCCTGACAACAGTGAGGCTGGAATACAACTCTTCATTGGTAAAAGCGCAAATGGATTCTAGGATCCAACAACCTAAAAACTCTGTTTTCCCAGTGCGTATATTCAGGTCATCCGCCTCATAGCGAGTGACATGTACAACCACACAATCCTTGTCTGCATCAGGGCTCTAATTGAAACAGAAACAAATTCTGAATTACTTTCCAAAGATAAGAAACACAAGTTATTTAAACCACTATGTATAGCATGGCATCAAAGCTAATAAAATTTTGCATTATTCATCACCACATACTTAGATGAAAAACCACACTCGAGATCGGCAAAGAAGAAAATCACCTTGGGCAGCTCAGCGGGGAGGGGGGGGGGCACACATCCTCGAAGGGGGAAAACTGCTCTTGCAGTGCCATGGGGGTTGTAACCTCAAACGGGGCATTGACCATCTTAGTAGTGGCCGTGAGCGTATCTGGGGTCGGCTCGATGGCTGCCTCCATCTTCTTGGAGCTCTCTGTCTCGTGGGGATCAGCCTCCCGCGTCTGCTCCAATATCGGCAGATCTTTGCCTGGTTCTCCTCGGTCCATCATGAAACCAGCGAATACTAGGAGACCACCGAAAGGAAAACACAATCGCAATGACAATGAAACAAAAAAGAGAGTGAGGATCGGTTACTGCTTTGCAAAAGTTCTTTTTTTTCTCTGAACGAAAATATACCAACATCACGGATCCGCTTACCTTCCCTTTGTTGGGAGAGAAGAACAGTGGCAGATGCGAGTGTTGCCTTTCTTGAAGACGGTGAGGGAGAAGGGGATTCAGCGAAGAGTGAAATGATGGTTGCTTCGTCCGTCAAACTTAGACTACGGGGAGGTGGGGTTTTGTGATACGACGGCTCGTTACTACCGCGCTATGACCAGGGTGACTCTCCGCCTGCATACTGCCTTCTAATTTTGTGGATGGCATTTGGTCCCACGCGCTGCATGGCCCGCATGTCGGTGAACAAAAGTATAATGACATTTAGTAGAGGGAGACGTTTCGATGACCTAGGAGGAGCCAGAAGCGGTATTGTATCCACTATACTAGTAGTAATTGTTTTTCTAGGTAGCTGTAGAGTGTCTCCACTGTACTAGTAGTAATTGTTTCTCTCGGCCCAAGACAAAACAACCCATCCACCCTAGTAAATAGTAAAATCAATTCAAAAGTCCATATATTTACTGAATGAGAGGCGCTACCCACACCCAAAGACAACGCGCCCCCAAAAAACACAGGTGTTCTTCTTCCTCCTCACTCCCACCCACCTCACGTCAGCTCGATCCACTCCATACCCCCAAATTCCTTCCTCTGAAAACCCCAGCTCCCTTCTTCCTCACTACTACGTAAAAACCCAGCTCCCTTCTTCTTCACTGCTTTTCTACAACTAGGCTCGTCATTCGTTACTCTGCTCAAATCCGTGAGCGCGACACGACGCCCTCGAGGAAAATGGAGTCGGCTGACCCCAGTGCCAAGAAGATGAGGCTCCCGCAGCGGCGACACCTATTGTAGATCCCACACCCGGCAGCGCGGGGAGAAGCGGCGACCCGCCCCCACCGGATCCCAGGAACCCGTAGAATCTCGGGTGGACCGCATCAGCGATCTCCCAGACGCCATCCTTGGGGAGATCATCTCGCTTCTCCCCACCAAGGATTGCTGCCGCACCCAAGTCCTCTCAATTCGGTGGCGCCCTCTATGGCGCGTCGTGCCCCTTAATCTCGACTGCCATCAGCTATCTCTCTTCAATGATTTTGAAATCCCCAGAGCCATCATCTCCTCCCACCAGGGCTCCGTTCAAAGCCTCTGCATCCTGTCCTGCTACCTGAGCAAGCATACCATGCCCTGCACGGTCGACGCCTGGCTGAAATCCCCTGAATTCACAGAACTACAGCTGCTTGAGTTCTACTATTCCCCTGGAAATCACCTACCAGATATTGAACGCCATCTACCTGTGCCCTCAGCACCAATGTCCATCTCGCAGTTTTCCTCCTCTCTCCACACGGCCACCTTTGCGCTGTGCGACCTACCAGACAATCTGGTACTAAACCTTCGACTCCCATTTCTCAAGAAACTTTCACTTGTGCAGGTTCGTATATTGGAGGGCTCATTGCAAAGCATCATCCACTCCAGTTGCCCTGCCCTGGAGTGCTTGGTGCTTGTTTTCACAGTTAGAATCGGTTGTCTCCTAATAAAGTCGCCTAACCTTGTAAGAATTGGAATTTCTTTTGACGGAAGGCAGCTCATCATCCAAGATGCCCCTTCACTTCAAAGGTTGATCCTTGATTCTAGTTATTCACCGTTGCAAATAACCGTCCTCTGCGCCTAAAGCGGAGACCTTGGGTGTAATACATGATCTCTGTGCTCATTTCAATATGGTGTTTGGCTCTACAGTTCTTCAGGTACTTTATATTATCATCTACACTTGTAACCATAAGCTGCATTTTAAATTTATGCTCATAAGTTATATGTCATCTTGGAGTACACATTTTGTACTAATATTATGTTCTATGCTCAATGAAGAGTTTCTCCATGGATGGCCTATCAATGGTGCTGGATTCTGTCAAGATCTTGTATATCCAAATGAATAGTTTTGATCTGAACAAGATTATTGGCTTGCTGCAATGCTTTCCATGTCTGGAGAAGTTGTATAAAAAGGTGATAAATTCACGCACATTGGAAGCCCGTATATAGTGTACTAGAATAAACCGTTCAGCTGTTGCTCTTTCGACACTCTTTTTTTAGACCTTAACTGTTTTCAATCTTCATGTTTATTTAGGAAACAGGACGGGGTAAGAAAGTTATAACCAATTGGTGGATTCGTAAGCATCGGGATTTTCTCACTTCTCATGAGATTCGATTGAAGACGATAACGCTAGAACGATATGTATCCAACCATGCAAACACTAGATTTGTCACATATTTCCTGCTGAATGCAAGGTTACTATTGTCCATCAGGCTTAAGTTTATCAGCAGCATGGTTTTGACGGATGGGTATGTGGAAGAGCAAAAAAAGGAGTTTCAGGTGGGCAAAAGAGCTTCTGAACGTGTCGGGCTTCTATTTACAACATATTGTGGTCATAATCCAGTAAATTTGACGACCCAGGATGTTCATTTGACTGTGACTACCGAAAACAGTGTTGGAGTTAGATGTTGTTGCCCTTTTCAACCTGGGTTTTTCTGTAAACCTGATGAACAATTAACCCTCGTGCTTTTGTACAGTTTGTAAGCTGGAGTTAAATGTTCTTGCCCTTTTCAAATCGGCTCTGACTGTCATATTTTCTTTGAAGCAAGGCAAATGGCTTGCCAGTCGTTTAATTTAGAGTGAAATATTGTAACAACTAACAAATCCCAACCAAGGGAAATAACATCACTCTCGCCGGCTGCTTGAGCTCACTGTGCATTACAGAAGCCAAGTGATTAGCCCCCACCAGCACCCACAAATTATTTCGAACTAGCCCATCAAATGGGCTGTAAATTTTCATAGGAAAGGCTACATGACCGTGACAGATTTGGATTCTGACATTTGGGACCCATGAGGAAATAGCCTATCCAAGGTGGTGTCGACTTACTAGCCAGTCAACAAACGATTCTGCCTACCAGCCGTTGGATTGACATCCAACATCTGTCGTGTATCTTCTATCTCTTGTCTTCTTCTTCCTCCAGTGACCCAAACCAAACCACCCCGTTGGCTCCGCCTGCTCCCTCCTCCCATGGCTGGCTGCACCTCCGCCGCCCTACCGTACATACCCTCCAATGTTGGCCAGTCCCTCCTTCTATTCCCCCACACGTCCTGTTATTTTCCGGTGATGTCAGCCCCAACACGCACCCGCACCCGAACCAGTCAACCCTCGTACTCCCCTCCGCCTGCGACTGGACCGGCGCATCTTTCATGGCTCCTGTTCGTTCTGTCCGAGGCCTCGCCATCGTCCTCCGCCTTGCGGCCTTGGTTCGCTCGCCGTGCACGGTGCGCTGTCCTCTTGCGTTGTCAATGTCGTCAACAACCGAGAGGAACAAGGAGATGAATGTACGTGGAGAGGATGACAGTAGGGACCCACCAGCGTCACGGCAGTACGCAAGCAAGTGCCTCTATATTACAAGCCCAAAAATATGGTTCCTCCTAATAGTTGGACATCTGGGCTCACGCCATTGTCAACGTAGTCAATAAATGAGAGAATTAGACTACGAGCGGTGACACCACTGCACTCCAAAGAGGTCGTGCATTTTTTTTTGAGGAACAAGCAGTTGTTATTTATACTAGTTTTAGCGACGGATCATGGTAACAACGGGGCTATGGAGGGGTTGTGGCCCGTCTAGCCAGGGTTTTATTTATTTACCACATCATGAGCCCAGTTGTGTTTTGTTTGCTGAAAATGGCTAGCCCAGTTCTATTTTTTTAAAGAAATACCCAAACAAGGCCTACTTGCTTTATCAGCCTATTTGGCTGCAAATCTTTCAAGACGAGGAGAGTTTCATTCGGTTTGCCCAGAAATGGGATGTACATTTTTAAAACACATCAAACCGGGAATTAGTTTCAATATTTTCATTACAAGATTTTAAATTCCATTGATTTTTATGCGTGGACAATTATTTTCATTTTATATTTATATAAATTATTTTTCAAAATAGTTTGAATGTGAATCAATATTTCGGGATTAAAAACAGTTGACCGCACCGAAATATGCAAAATTTCGTATACTTTTAACTGTGGCCACAATATGGGGTGTAACGCTAACAAAAAGATGATGGACTCCAAAAAAATTCTTAAGAATTAGCAAATGGGTTGTACAATATTAGAAATAATGCACACGAGAGCAGTGACTGTTGGATGTCCATCCAATGGCTGTCGTGCTTCTTCAATCTCTACTCTTCCTGCTCCAGCCGCTCAAACAAGCGCCGGCGGGACTGCCTCCTCCCTCCTCCCATGGTGGCTATGATCTTTGCTGAGCCTCACCGCCCCACCATACTCCCATCGCTGGCCTAGCCATCCCTCTACTCACCCACACCTGTTGTTATTCTCCGGGGACGGCAGTCGAACCAGTAAAGCCTCGTACTCCTCCGCGTGGGAAACAACTACCGAGTCTTCCCTGGCTCCGTGGTGTTCCCTTCCTAGGCCTCTCCGTCGTCCACCACCCTGGTGGTCTCGGCGCGGCCTGGTCAACGTGGTCAATGAACGACATCCATCGGAAGTGGACTGTACGTGGAGAGGCTGACAGCTAGGTCCACGGCCGCACGCAAGGAAATGCCTCCTTATTATGCGCAAAATAATGATTCCTCCACCTGACAGCTAGGACCCACAGGAAGTGCTTCTGTATTTCGCAAAGAAAACGTTCCCCCCGCTGACAGGTCGGACCCACCAGCTATATCTTCGCACGCAAGGAAGTGTCTCCTTATTACGCACAAAAAAATGAATACCCCTGCTAGCTGGGACCCACTATAGTGGGTGGCTGACTTGTGGGCCTACTAAGTTGACGGGGACGGAGTGCTTTGTCAACATAGTCAATATGAACGATTCTAGCTCCAGTGACCGTACGATGTCCATCCAACGGCCATAGTGCTTCTTCAACCTCTTGTCTTCTTGCTCTAGCCGCCCAAAGCAGCGCCAGTCGTGCCGCCTGGTCCTGCCTCCCATGGCCGGCTGTGTTGCTGCGGAGGCCTCACCGCCCCCATACTACTCCCACTGCTAGCCATGCCATCCCTCCACTCACCCACACCCCCTGTTATTCTACAGCGACGGCAGCCTCATACCGCAGCCGAGCCAGTGAACCCTCGTACTCCTCTACGCGTGGGCATCCACTGCCGCGTCATCCCCGGCTCCACGTTGTCCCCTTCCTAGGCCTCGCCGTCGTCCACCGCCCTGGTGCTCTCTGATACGTCTCCAACGTATCTATAATTTTTTATTGTTCCATGCTATTATATTATCTGTTTTGGATGTTCAATGGGCTTTATTATACACTTTTATATTATGTTTGGGAGCAACCTATTAACAGGAGGCCCAGCCCAAATTGTTGTTTTTTTGCCTATTTCAGTGTTTCGAAGGAAAGGAATATCAAACGGAGTCCAAACGGAATGAAACCTTCGGGAACGCGATTTTCTGAACAAACGTGATCTAGAGGACTTGGAGTGGACGTTAAGCAATCAACAAGGAGGCCACAAGGCAGGGGGGCGTGCCTACCCCCTAGGCGCGCACTCCACCCTCATGGGCCCCTCGTGGCTCCACCGACCTACTTCTTCCTCCTATATATACCTACGTACCCCGAAAAACATCAGAGGAGGAGCAAAAACCTTATTTCCGCCGCCGCAACCTTCTGTACCCATGAGATCCCATCTTGGGGCCTTTTCCGGCACTCCGCCGGAGGGGGCATTGATGACGGAGGGCTTCTACAACAACACCATAGCCTCTCCGATGATGTGTGAGTAGTTTACCTCAGACCTTCGGGTCCATATTATTAGCTAGATGGCTTCTTCTCTCTCTTTGGATCTCAATACAAAGTTCTCCTCGATTCTCTTGGAGATCTATTCGATGTAATCTTCTTTTGCGGTCTGTTTGTCGAGATCTGATGAATTGTGGGTTTATGGTCAAGACTATCTATGAACAATATTTGAATCTCCTCTCAATTCTTTTATGTATGATTGGTTATCTTTGCAAGTCTCTTCGAATTATCAGTTTGGTTTGGCCTACTTGATTGATCTTTCTTGCAATGGGAGAAGTACTTAGCTTTGGGTTCAATCTTGAGGTGCTCGATCCCAGTGATAGTAGGGGAAACGACACGTATTGTATTGTGCCATCGAGGATAAAAACATGGGGTTTATATCATATTGCATGAGTTTATCCCTCTACATCATGTCATCTTGCTAAAAGCGTTACTCCGTTCTTATGAACTTAATACTCTAGATGCATGCTGGATAGCGGTCGATGTGTGGAGTAATAGTAGTAGATGCAGGCACGAGTCGGTCTACTTGTCGCGGACGTGATGCCTATACACATGATCATACCTAGATATTCTCATAACTATGCTCAATTCTATCAATTGCTCGACAGTAATTTGTTTACCCACCGTAATACTTATGCTCTTGAGAGAAGCCACTAGTGAAACCTATGGCCCCCGGGTCTATTCTCTATCATATTAATCTACCGTTATTTCTATTACCGTTTATTTTGCTTTCTTTACTTTTAGTCTTTATCATAAAAATACCAAAAATATTATCTTATCATCTCTATCAGATCTCACTATTGCAAGCGGCTATGAAGGGATTGACAACCCCTTTATCGCGTTGGTTGCAAGGTTCTTATTTGTTTGTGTAGGTGTGTGGGACTTGAGCATGGTCTCCTGTCTGGATTTTCCTTCGTCCAGTTGATGATAGCTAGAACCAATTTAGTAGCAAAATCATTTCTGCAGGCAGTTACAGCTGCATTGACTTCCTGTTGTAGCAACTCATTTTTCTCCTCGGCTGTTTTTCTTCGTGTCCTCAGCTGCTTTTTTCTCGACCGCAAGCTTCACCTTCTCGTTGATGTCCGCCTGACTAAACTTCTTTTTATGCTTCTTGGCCTCCGGGCCCTCGTTGTAAAACACCTTCCACGTGGCGCTGGCCCAAAGGGAGTCCCTTAAGTTTGTTCAAGGCCCGGTTGAGAGGGGTGTCCCACTTGGGCCTCATCAGAGAAGTAGGGCTTTCGGTTGCAAGCTGGTGTTGCTTCTCCTGCAGACGGAGCGTGAACCATTTAGGAATGTGTAGTGGAGCTGATCTGGAGCTAAATGTAAGGCGTTAAAAGAATAATTACTAGTAGTCTAATCAATTTCCTCGTGATCTGGTCCGTCTAAAAAACCTTCTTTTCCTTGTCCCACTTGTAGCGGGCCCTGATGAAGTCACGCCCCAAGGGGTTGGTGAACTTCGCGAAGGGGTCTGGGATACCTGCGGCTTCACGTTCCGCGTCCTCCTTATCCCATATGGGCCTTTTACCGAGGTAGCCAAGGCTTCCGAGGCGATTCTTCCCCGTCTTCCTTTGCTAAAGGCTCTTGAATTTCGCAGCCTTAGCCTTGGCTGCCTCGGTAGCGCAAGTGTCTTTTAACTTTTTGAACTCCTCTTCCGTAAGTGTCGGATTTTCCTCCAGAATCTTGGACTGGGGTTCCTCAGCCTCAGTAGCTCGTTTCACCCTCCCTTTCTAGGAGGCCAAATCATTGCTGAACATGCCCATGGCATGATTGTTAATCTTTTTCATCTTCGGATCATCCCACGGTTGTTCTATGCTATCATCCCAGTTGGGGAACTTGAATCTATTGTGCAACATCGTCAGGAGCAACTGCGTCAAATGTTCTTTACTCCTTAAGTCATCATCGTTGATGCTCGCGCATTCCCGTAGGATGCATCCTACTTGGTTCCCATAGCACTTGCGAGGTTCTTCCAGCTCTAATGCCTCAAACTTGCCAGGTGCCATCTTTGTGATCACCAGTCGTCCAATCCCTAGTTCTTTAGCTTTTCGTATCCTCTGCTTCTTCTGCTTCTTCTTTTCAGTAGCGGCATCGGGTACCTTCCCCGCCGGTATCTTCCCCGCCGGTACCTTTCCCGCCGATCTCGGCGCCGCCATCGGTGCTAGCGCCGTCGGTGTCGATGTCGGCGTCAGTACCATCATCGAGGCCGACCTGCAAACCTTGACTTTGCTATTGCTTAGCAGTCAAATAGTCATGGTACTCTTGTTCACCCTCATAATCCATCACATCTGCATCTTGGTCAGAAGGCCCAGTTTCTTCGTTGTTCGACATGTTTCCTATGATTAAGTCTCCTCGTTTAATTCTTAAACTATGAAAAAAATGAGAAATGACATAAAAAAGAAATCTATGTTTGCCGGAATGTCATTTCCTAGCAACTCCCAGCACTCGATATGCCTACTATCTAGCACAAATCATGCCAAAATTCATGGAAAATTTAGGCATGACCTTTGCTAAAAAATGGACATATCGAGCGCCTGAAATTCATCGGAACGGAAATGAATCAACATTCCGGCGTAACATAGGCCACTCGGATCATTTAACCTGCACATAATCATCATGTCCAAATGACATGTCCAAATTCCAAATATGACATGTCCAAAACATCACATGTCCATATATCACATGTCCACATATCACATGTCCACTTCAAATTTGCATATAAAAGGAAGAAAAATATAGAACTTTAAAAAAACCTAGCTAAATTCATAACTAAATATATAACCTAATTAACCATCTGCCCGAACTAAAACCTAAGTAAATTAATCAAAAAACCTAGCTACCAGAGAGAGGAGGAGCGGTGGGGGCTTCTGAGAGGTGGAGGCCCGGCAGCCAAGGTTGGGAGGGTCGGGTCGAGGTCGAGCACCGGGGCGGAGTCGGAATCGGTCGGGGTTGGGGCGAGGAGTCGAGGTCGGTCGGTCGGGGTCGGGTCGGGGTGGGGCCAGGGACGGAGCCGGCACTGAGGGTCGGTCGAGGTCGGGGTCGGCCTCGAGGCAGCTTGAGAGTCTGGCGAGGCTGAGCTCAGCTCGGCGATGGGGAAGAGAGAGTGTGGGGATTTGGGGGAAAAGAGGCGGGATGAAGGGAGGAGTGGGGATTTTGGGGGTTAAGTGGGCATAGCAGTAGCGCGTTTAGGCAAAACGCACTATAGCCACTCCAGGTAGCTATAGCGGTTTCGTGTAGAAACCGCTACTGCTATCTTGTCTAGATGTAGCTCTTTACCAGTACCTATATAACATTTTCCCTGTTTGTTTCCTTCTATTTTCTTTTCCTTTATTTTCTCTCACTTTTCTTTTCTTTTTTCCGAGATCAGTGAACGAAGGGAAGGCGATATATATTGCATCATTTGACGGTTAAATATGTATACAAAATAGGAACATATATATTACATCATTGGACCCATGCATAATAATGGCTAAGTGTGTATACAAAATAGGAACATATATATTACATCATTTGACCAATAACATACGGTTCCTCAGCATTGACGTTTTCGTTTTTGAGTCAGCTTCTCTCCCTTCTTGTTCGTTGAAGAATAATTGAGCCCCTCATTGTGACTTTGCCTTGTCCATGGAGTACGATTTTTCTTAGGTAATGTAGTATTGATTCTTCTTTTGACGTATACTTCATCAACATCGTCATCTTCCCTCATTGGGTTGCCATACCGATCGTAGTCTTCCTCGTTGGTGACTCCATCCATTCCAATGATGTTCCTTTTGCCTCTCCTCACGACAACACGGCTGGTTTGCGCGGGTCGGTTATGAAGAAGCATTGTGTCACGTGCGTAGCTTGTACCCATGGCTCGTTTTTTGCGATAGCGTTCACAGTAGCGCTCTTGGCGTCGGGTATAGTCATGGTAGTGAAATTCCGGTTTTCTCTTTCGACATTCTTAGCCCATCTGACACGAAACATCGTTGTGTTGTGCAGTCCAGAGTAGTCAACCTCCTAGATCTCCTCGACCCTTCCGTAAAATCTTTAACTTGCGCCGTTGTCGCCGCCGGTCGTGCATTCTATCGTCACTCCTGAGTTCTGATCATCACTGTCCATATCTTTGGCCTCCGTGTCGAACATGTATCCGTTGATATCGTATGCCTGATAGGTTACGAGGTTGGGCGAGGGACCATGTGCTAAGGCATATATGAGCAATCCGTCCTTAGAGCCCTCCTCCGGGGGATTAGCAATAATATGCTCTTTGAACCAATGCAAGAAAGTGGAGTTGTGCTCTCTAGTAACTTCGGCGTCCGTCCTGCATACCCCCAGTCACGATACTTCTTTGCAATAATTTCTTTGTGCAGTGCCACGAAAGGATCTACCTCGTCTAGGTATTGTAGCACTACCAAGTTTGCTCTGTCAAAGTCGTTGCCTCGATCTGAGTATGCCATGTGCAGTTCCCTGTGATTGTTGGAGTGACCTTCTCCTTCGAGCCTCCCATCGTGCTTGTTAATGGGCAAACCAACACTAACACCAGGTGGCTGGTCTGCGCCATATAAAAAATTCTCACAGAAAGAGATGCACTCTTGTGTCAGATAGCCCTGGACGATGCTTCCATCCGGACGGGACATGTTACGAACGAATCCTTTGATGATCCCATTCATCCTCTCAAACACCATCATGTTGTGCAGAAATGACGGCCCCAGGTCTATTATGTCATCCACAATATGGACACACAGATGCACCATCACGTCAAAGAATGCGGGCGGGAAGTACATCTCAAGATCATTCAGTATCACAACGATCTCTTCCTGTAGCCTTCGGAGCCGCTTCACACTGATCAACTTTCGTGAGATGACGTCGAAAAAGTTGCAGAGACCAATAAGCCTGTCACAGACGTGCTTGTCCATTATCCCTCTAAGGGAAACATGTAGTTACCTTGCTGTTTTTATATTTTTAGATTACAAAAACCTATATCTACCATCCATATTGCACTTGTATCACCATCTCTTCGCCGAACTAGAGCACCTATACAATTTACCATTGTATTGGGTGTGTTGGGGACACAAGAGACTCTTTGTTATTTGGTTGCAGGGTTGCTTGAGAGAGACCATCTTCATCCTACGCCTCCCACGGATTGATAAACCTTAGGTCATCCACTTGACGGAAATTTGCTACTGTCCTACAAACCTCTGCACTTGGAGGCCCAACAACGTCTACAAGAAGAAGGTTGTGTAGTAGACATCACCGGTCAACGGACACGTCAGCGCGGTCAAAGCTGACATGTGGCTCCACTGTGATTAAGTTAAAACTAGGCAGGAAATAAACCCAAGGTTAATTAAGCATGGGGCCCATCCGTCAGTGAGCTAGGGGGTTAGTTAGTGGCATCATTAGCGCTAATTAAGTGTGCCACGTCAGCTGCCGGCGTTTAACCACCGGCGACCTCAGATCGTGGTAGCGTCCGCGTCGGGATTGCGCTATAGGCCACGGTTTGGGGCGTGGTTGGGTTCTATGGAGAGCTGGGGCTGAGCCGCGTGTGTGGGTGGTAGAGCTGGACCAGATGGTCGTCAGAATCGACGCCGGCGACGAGGTTTGCGGCGGCCGTGGTTCATCCATCGATGGAAACGGGGCTACGGAGCACTAAGGGAGGAGATGGTGAGTGCATCGTGCTCCTAGTGGTGCGCTGAGCGCGTTGATGAGCTCGGACGCGGGTGGCAGCAACTATGGCCGCGGCGGTGCCATGGACGGCGGCAGTGAGCTTCGGCCGAGGTGGAAAACACGGCTAGAGGACGAACGCGTCAACGTGGAGAGGGGCGAGAGGCGTAGGAGCTCACAGCGGTGCCGAAGAGGGGGTCAGCGAGCTCGGGGAGGTCCTGGCGGTGCCAAATCGACCGGAGACGGGCTCGGGTGCCCAAGGTTGAAGACAAAGGCGAGGACAGCGTTCGGCGGCGTTTGGAGTCGCGTGAGTCAACAGAGAGGCGTATGCGATAGTGGCGGAGCCCCTTGGCATGTCGGAGAGGTGAGGGGGAGGCTTAGGGCACGGCAGCGGCGAGCGGTGGCGACGACGGCTCTCTGTCTCACTTGGGAACGAGAGGTAGAGAAGGGGAGGAGGTCCAGGAAGAGAGAGGAAAGTGAGAGGGGTTCGAGGGGGTCGCGTGGCGACGTTCAGGGCGAGGGGGAGCAGCTGCGTGGCTAGCAGGAGGTGGCCGTGGCTCGGCTGTGCACGCACCACGCGCAACGCCAGAAGGCGTGAGGGAGACGACGTGCGAGGGGCTGGGCTGGGCCTAGCAGGCCGGCTATCTACTGGGCCGCTAGTGGGCTGCCAGGTAAGGCTGGGTGAGTTCTCTCTCTCTCTTTTTATTTGTTTCTGTTTTCTATTATTATGTAATTTTCGGGCTTTAATAAAAATACCAAAACAATCTCAAAATTCATGAAACTGCTCAAGAATACTGTTTGGAATAGTTCCAACAATAAACATTTTAGTTCATGAATATTTGGACATTTAAAATATTATATAGCATTTAAATGCCCAAATGCAAATAGCATATGATTTAATTTAGTGACCTTAATATGACCTAGAAAATTGTGAACCAATTTTATCAGAGGTTCTAACCCAAGACAAAAATGATGGACATTCTAGAAGGGCATTTCAGGTTCATTGAAAATGATTTTAGTAAACCCTAGTTGGTTTCAGAGGGGGTGCTGGGGGTTCTATCATCCCCATTTCAACTTTCTGTGAAAAGTAAACATGATGCACACATGAAGCGATAGCCTAGTGCATACCAGAACTAAGGATGTGACACGAACGATGCGACCCATGCGAACGGTGCGGCAGGCGTCCGGTGCAAGTAGGGCGTGGCTGGCCTCTTGTACAAGTATGACATAGAGGACCTCTGCCCACTCCTGGCGAGGAATGGGGCTACTGATGGGCCATGTACCCAACTGCGACGCCCTGTCTACAGCAGGCAAGCGTCGATAAATCGGCTCTTGCTGTGCGGCGTGCCATGCCTCTTGCTCTATGGCGCTCCAACGATCTCAATGTGTGGCGAGCCACAGTCTATCGGCGCGGACGTGCCTAGCTTGCTCTGCAGCACACCACTGATCATGTTGTGTGGCGAGTTGTAGCCTCTCGACGCTGACATGCCTATCCTGATCGTGGCGCTGATGCACTGTGTGCCAATGGTCTGCTCAACCCAGGCGACGACGCACACCATAGCATCGTCCATCACGTTGCTAGGGACACCCTCGGCATGGATGGGCCGTGACGCTTTCTCGTTTTTCTCATCGAGGAGATTGATGGCAGAGGCGACGCTCCGATGTGTTGGCATGCTTGGAAAAGGTAGAGGGGCTATAGACCACGCTTGTTGCCTTGGTGTCTCGCGCTTTGCCTAGTTTTTTGCGCAATATCGCTGGGTGGTGGCGGGAAATGGCGGCGTGTTCGTAAAACACCATCAACTCGTGGAAACTTAGCATAGAAGGAACCTCGATCTTGCACGGCGCGTGCGGGCACATTGCTCGCCCAGGCTATGGTCGATATACTTTTGTGCCCAGCAAAGCACACTATTCATAGTAAAGAATATTATTCTATACACAAAGAGCGTAGATGTTGTGCAGACTGAGCAAACCATGGAAAATGATTAAACTAAGGAACACGTCATATGATGATTTGAAGAATGGCAGTCAATAATTTACCAGCAAGCGTCGTTTTCCAATAACACACATAACTTATTAGCAGGAAATGTCTTTGTTATTCTCAGTCTCCCCACACAATTTGTCGGTGCACCCTTGTTCGTTGCCCGCGTTCACCACACCGTGCCGGCCATTTCTCGTGTCCTCGATGTGTTGTGCTCACTATTAGGCGCCATGGCGTTCTCTGATCATGTCCCTTCGAACGCTCAGCTTGTGGACGGCTTTTCCTGGCATGTTCAACTACTATATGCATATGGTTGCTCTCCGTTGAGGCGGCCGCGGAGCGCTCCGCTCGTGTCCATCCACGCGCGCTCTGCCAGGTGTTGGGGCCGGCGCACGATCACGTTGGGGGGCCAATATGCATGCGGTTGCACGGCACGCATCACCACGATGCAGTTATGTCCAACACGATGGAGTTAGGCGATACAAAAACTGACATCCGGGCATGCCGATATTCCAGGCCGTCCGGCTTCCCCTTTAATTCCAGCAACCATTATAACCTTAGTCTCTTCAACCATTCGATCGTGCCCCACAACACAACAAGCACACCCACAATGACACATACAGAGAGGATATCTAGTGGCACTCCAATGGAGTTCGGCGTGCATCAAGTGGAGACCTATGCGAGGGAGACGGATCTCTCGGTGGTGTACACCGTCGACCTAGACATGGTGGAGGAGTACATCAACACTGTGGATCACTTGCTTACTCGGGACAAATACAAAGTGGTCGGCATCAACGTCTAGTACACCAGCGGTCATCCCGGGATAGATCAGAAGGTTATCGTCGCCCAGTTGTGCGTGCTCCATCATGTCCTCATCTACCACTACTGCATGGCCACAAAGCCTTGCGACCATTTTGCCTGGTGTGTCAATAGCACCGACTACAAGTTCTACAGTGGAAACCACTAACAATGTAAAAGCGCTCTGGGTTACAGGCTTGGCTTGCAAGAACCTTGTCGAAATACATGGCTACTACAAGGTCTGGGGCAGCATGAAGAAGGACTCCATAGTTGAACTCACATCGGCCATCATCGACCCCGACTACGAAAAGAGGAAGGAGGATTCCAAGAGAAATCATGTATCCTGGCATGGGGCCTGGATGCGGAAACAGGATGAAGCTCACCCCAAGTTCACGGCCAAGAACGTGTACACGTTCTACGAGATGCACTTGTGGACCGTTGACACAAGGGAGTGCCTCCTTCCTGTAATCGACGAGGGATTGAGCCACCAGCAGAGCAGTGGCGGCAAGCGTCGCAAGAAGAAGCAGATAATGCTTAGATGATCGTTTATCCTAGTTAATTCTGCATGTACTAGTTTACTTTGGTGTATGAAAATGTCATGTGTGTACTAGCCGCCTATGTAATTGGATGTTTAATGATTAGATGATCGTTTATATTTTGTTGTTCTATATGTAGTCACATCACACAAAGACCATACTAGGGAAATCGTCGGTGATGAATTCATTAATTGCTGACAATTGTATACCAGCAAGCGTTTGACCACAACACAAACAGCTTATTAGCAGCAATCGTGTGTGTTATTATGGGTCTTCACACACATTTCTGATGACGGACCTGTTTGCCGGGTATCACACACATTTTGTTTAGTTGAACCGTTTCTGTTCCCTTGGCTCAACGTGAACAGTTTATCCGCGTGAACTGTATGCCCTCTATCGCACACACCTTGATCTGGCTGACCAGTTCTGTTGTGTTGCCTAATCATAAACAGTTCATCCGAGTGAACTATATGCCATATATCGCACACACCTTCATCTGGCTGCACATTTATGTTGTTATGCTCATCGCAAATAGTTCATTCGAGTGAACTGTATGCCACGTATGGCACACGCAACTATAATCTGAATCATGTTTGATGTCTCCGCCACCATTTGCGATTAATGCATCGCACATAGTTTCATCAAAGGGTCTCTTATTGTAGTGTCGCATTAGCAGCATCCTGCAGTAGTGATCGATGTTAATGTCAGGAGTAGGGATTGCCATGCAACGGATGAACTAGAGCTATAAGTGTATCAAAAGCTCTCCTAATAAAGCTATGTGGGTGTGCATCCAACTTACTTGATCATGAAGATTTCAAGCATTTTGAGGAAGCTCGACATCGGAATATCCAAGTCAAGTTTTAATAATGTAAAAATCACATTAGCATATGAAAGTGAAAATCATGAAGACTGTCTACTATGAAGTATTGTTGCTACTTTGAAGCACAAGTGTGGTAAAGGATAGTAATGCACCTGCTCTTTCTTTTTATCTCATTTTTATGGGCTTATGGACCTTCTCCTTTTTTCTTTTTCTAGAGATCATTGGTCTCCTTTATTTTGTTCTCTCTATCTTTTATTCTCAGTGGTAGGGGCACACTCTAGAAATAATGATCATCAAACTTTTAATTTACTTACAACTCTAAAATGAGAAACAATATGATGACTACATATGAAAGCCTACATATGAATGCCTCTGGCAGTGTACCAGGAGATGCAATGATCTAGCGTAACATGTATAATAATGATGAACGGTGGCATTGCCAACAATATCATGTCAGCTCTATGATCATGCAAAGCAAAATGACAATGAATGCTCAAGTCATGTAATGAATACTAACAATGGATTTTGCATGGCAATATATATCAGAATGGCGATGGAAATGCCATAATAGGAGGTATGGTTGCTATTCTGAAAATATATAATGAGGTTTATCTGAGCGTGTCATCCATGGGGTTGGATGCACTGGCGAACTTTGCACCATGTCTCAATATGAGAATGGGCAATGCACGGCACTGAAGAGACTAGCAAAATATGGATGGTGGAAGTGCATATAGACCAATATACTCACATTAGTCATAAAGAACTCTAATACTTATTGCAAAATTATAGTAGCCCTCGGAGAAAGCACATGTTGCATGCCCCTAGGTGGAAGGTTGCTAGGAGTTAACTATCATGCGTCCTAGATCCGAACACACACGGGCACCACTCTAGACATCTCACACTCACACTTCTTCGCTAATACCATCAGCTATCGCTTTCATGTATACAGATTCACACACCTTAACACCAAATATCCGTACTTAACTTTAATCGTTCACCCACACAATCACATATCACTACCTCAATATCGCAAAACTATTGCAAGGAATCAAATCTATCATATTCAATGATCTACAAGTTCCATGCAAGTTTTTATTATACCATAATTATATACCCATTATTTTTAGACCAACCATATAACTCATGCAAATTACCACTTCTCTATTCAACTCTCTAAAAAAATTAAGTGAAGCAAGAGAGTCTTAATATTTTCTAGAAAAACATATCACCTTGCTCAATCAAATATAAGTGAAGTACAACAACAATTGCCTCAACACAAAATAGATATAAGTGAAGAATATATGAGCATATAAATATTAGATGAATGTGTGTCTTTCTTAATAGATGTGACCAGGAAACAGTGATTGTGAAGACTAGCAAATAAACCAAACAAAAACAAATGACACTGCAAGTAAAACACATATTGTTGGATTACGGGTTCCAAAAAAACCCTCAAGGTTCGAACACTGGGGTGCATGCGAAGATCTCCCCTGCCAAATCACGCCCTCATCCTCACCGGGATCTCTAAGCTTAGCTCGACGAACTCGCAACACAAGAGACACAAGATTTATACTGGTTCGGGCCACTGTTGTGGTGTAATACTCTACTCCAGTGTGGTGGTGGTGGATTGCCTCTTGGGCTGAGGATGAATAGTACAAGGGGAAGAACAACCTCCTGAGGTGAGGTGTTCTTGTGCTCGGTGAGCTGGTGTGCCGGTGAGGATTGCTCAAGATCGGTTCAAGCTGTCTCCTACTGTGGTGGCTAGTCCTATTTATAGAAGCCCTTGTCCTCTTCCCAATTATTGAGCGGGAAGGGATGCCACAACGGCCAATTTGAAAGGGGACAACTAGTACAGCTTATCCTGACAAAAGTAGTCTTCGCCTGCCAAAGGCTCTGGCGGTGACGCCGGCTTGGGCTCCATGGTGACCTCCGTCTTTCCATCCTGCTGGTCTTGGTCTCGTTGTCCCGATATGGAAACATTTGCTTGACGCCTCGGTACTCCTCGCCTGCGCTTGCCTCCTTAGCACCAAAGAGGAAGCAAGGACACTGTGCATGCTGGCGCCCGCCTAGCGCCTGCCTAGCCTTGGTCGTCATGGCTCACGTCATGAGAACCTCGCGAGGTTTACCTTGCCTTGATCTCTCCGCCCCTCGCAAGCCAACCTAGTGAGGCCGCTCCCGAGGAGGTCTTGTGTCGTTCGCCTCATGAGGCTTGGCCCCTCGTGAGGGTCTTGCGTGCTTGCTGGTGAAGATGGGCCGTACGGGCCCACTTGCAGAAACCACGCCGTAGCTGTGACGAGGCAAGTCTGGGGACCCCCGTTCCCAGAATGCCGACAGTAGCCCCCGGGCCCAAGGCGCGCTCGGACTTGGCTTCGAGGCGAAGCCAAAGGGCAAGTGCAGAGCGCCGCGGGCCCAAACAGCCTGCGGCCCTGGTCGACACGTGGCGGTTGATTGGACGTGGGCATCTCTGCTTCCCCACACTCCCTCGGCAACTGCCCGACTTGACGAGTCCCTGCTGCATGCAGAAAGGGTTATCATTACCTCTGATCGTGGAGGCCGGCGGTTGGCCTCCTCTGGGCTATAATTGGGGAGGGGCAGAGCCCCCGTCGCCCATCTCTTCCATTCTGCTCGCTTCTCCCCCTTCGCTCCATTGCCAGTAGTGACACCAATGGCGCCATCGAAGAGGTTCTCCGCCGCGGAGAAGGGGAAGGCCCGTCAGGAGGGGCCCGGCTCTCCGGCGCCCAAGCATGGACGCGGTCGTCCCCGCAAGCACACTGCGACCCCCGTTGCTGCTCCCCGCAGCCGTGGCGGGGCTGCTTCATGTGGTGGGGGTCGCCCCGGTCCTGGCAGCCTTGTCGGTGAAGGGAGACATGTCGTGGTCGCGCGTCCTCCCTGGCCACGATTCCACTCGGCGGAGGTGCTGCCGGAGTTCATCGTCTGGTCGGAGAATCCGACCGGCAACTGGCTTCAGCTCCCGCGCTTCTTCGTCGACGAGGTGCCGGCCACAGGTCCCGGCGGGCTCTGGCTGCAGGCGGACGGCTGCTGCTGCAGGGTTTCCTAGGTCGCGGTTGAGGTCTCCGTTGCGGGCAACATAGCCCTGGCCCGAGGCTGGCAGACATTCGCCCGCGCGCAGCCTGGGCAGGCGGTGCACCCTCCATTTCAAGTACGACGGCGACGCGACCCTCTACGTGAGGGTGTTTGGGGAAGATGGTCGCTGTTGGTGTCAAAACCGGCGGATCTCGGGTAGGGGGTCCCGAACTGTGCATCTAAGGTCGATGGTAATAGGAGACAGGGGACACGATGTTTACCCAGGTTCTGGCCTTCTCTATGGAGGTAATACCCTACTTCCTACTTGATTGGTCTTGATGAATATGAGTATTACAAGAGTTGATTTACCACGAGATCGTAATGGATAAACCCTAGAAGTCTAGCCTGTATGACTATGGTCATGAATATCCCCCCTCCGGAATAAGTCTTCCGGTTTATATAGACATCGCGAGGATCTAGGGTTACACAGGGTCGGTTACAAAGAAGTAAATCTACATGTTTGATCACCAAGCTTTCCTTCCATGCCAGGGCGAGTCCCATCCGGATACGGGTGCAGCCTTCGGTCTTCGTATCTTCACAGCCCATCAGTCCGACCCATGGCTAAGAGGCCGGATGCCCGAGGACCCCTTAGTCTAGGACTCCCTCAGTAGCCCCCGAACCAGGCTTCAATGACGAGGTGTTCGGCGCGCAGATTGACTTCGGCATTGCAAGGCGGGTTCCTCCTCCAATGACTTCCAAGTAATGTATTCGACCTTTAATTCAATGTCGCACCCCTCGGCTTCTGTGCATCAATGACTTCAGCTACCACGTGTCGAACGAATGCGGAAGGTCAAGGTATTTTTTGCAAATAACACCCCGACCATGCAAGAAAGAGCGTCTATTTAAAGATATTGGATCTCAGATCCATTTGGCACCACGCAGAGAGAATCCTCAGAGATTGCTAGGAAAGACCATTCCAACATGGCTAGCATTCCCAGCTCCTCCTCCCATTCCGACCCAGAGAAAGGCGAATGGGAGAGGTGCTCTGTGCCCCACAGTCAATTGGCGAAGTTGCGAACGCAGGGATTTCTTCCCCCTGCAGATCTGGTCCCTGTTCGAGCAAGGTTGGCCTCCTTTAATGGCGAGACCCAGGCGGAGGACTTCCCCAATCCATCCAGGGGGGAGAGAGTGTGTTTTGTCCCTTATCTTCTAAGAGGTGTCGGACTTCCAATTCATCCATTCCTCCGGATCCACGCCCAAAAACTAGTTACAAAACCAGGTAACATCGTATGTAGGTGGCAAAACCATTTTTGCCCGGGCTTCTAGAATATTATGGCCTCCAACTGCACAACTTTACTCCTGCCTCTATCCTGCACATTGCGGGTTATGTTTCTTTATGTGAACTATTTCTGGGGGCCCATTTTGAACTGTGGAGAAAGTTGTTCTGTCTTGTCCCGCGCAACAACGAGGGGTCAATATTTGAAGTGGGTGGAGCCCAAATATGGCGCATCGCCGATACCGGATACCTGTCTGGCACACCAAGGAAGGCGTCTGAAGAAAGGCCTTCTGAATGGTTCTACATTTTGGACGTCGCACTTCCCGACCCAGTTCGGAAGGGTCTTCCTAATTCTGCAAGTGTTCCGTTAAAGAAATGCCACAGTTGGGGTCCCTGGAGTCTTGAAGAGGATGATAGTGCGGAAGTTGGTCAGCTCATGAGCAAGATAAAGACGCTCGCTCAGTCCGGACTAACAATGGTTGAGGTAATGGCGACCTCAATAGTGCGAGGGGTTCAGCCACTTCAATACAGAGGGCTCCCAATGTGGCACTATAATGGGGAGGACAACGCCTCCCGCTGTGGTCGGAAAGGTCCGGACACCCCCGCCGCTCTGGCCAAGATACTGGCCGGGCTGTTTAAAGGGGAGGAAGAGGAATTCCTTCGCATCAAGCACAGAGATGGATACTCTATGTATGACCCTCCCAGCTGGGTAAGTCTTGACCCCTCTGCTTTTATTTATTCCGCTTTCCGAGTCATCTTTAATGAATTCTTAATCCGTCTATTTATAACAGCACTGGCGAAAAACCACCAAGGGGCTTCACAGCAAAGCATGGGGAGGACTCCGGCCGTTTCCGCACACTTGAGCTGATCCGCTGAGCTGAACGTGATAACGCACGACCACCTGAGAGGGCATGTGGCCTCAGGCTTGGGGAGGACTGCATTCACCTCACGAGCAAACTGCTTGAAGATGCACTGAGAGGCTGGGGCCTGAGCGCCACCCAGGATGCAAGCGATCGCGTGCGGCTCTGAAGCCCCAGCCCCTCGGCCCCCGATGATGGTCTTCGTACCTCCTTGGCGGCTGCGGCAGAGGTGGGAGCCCCGCGTTCCCATGAGGGCGGTCCTCACGAGGCTGGTCCCTCCAACCTCCCTCGCGAGGCTGGTCCTACCAGCGGTCCTCGCGAGGTCTGTCACGCCATCCTTGGCGAGGACCACGGTCTTCCCAGCGTCCTGTGCCTCTTTTTCCTCCTCGGCCGTAGCCCCGATCATTGCGCTTGGGCGCCGGGCCGACACGCCTTCTCGCACGACCACGAGCTCCCCGACATATCTGCTGGTGTTGTGGGTGTGGAGGTCGTGGTATACGCAGTACCGGCTGCCTTTGGATGACTCGAGCTGATCCCTGCCTCGCTTGGTGCCTGGTTCTGCCGCGAGCATGGCAGCCCCCTTGCGCTTCACATCCTTGACCTTGGGCTTCTTCTCTTCTGGATCGGCAGCCGGAAGCTCGAGGAGGGAGAGGCGCCCTTCCTCAGCCCTGGCGCATTTGGTTGCCAAGTTGAACAGTTGTAGAGATGTGCACAGGTCTTCATGCATTGCTAGCTCCTCCTTCATCTTGACGTCACACACGCCATCGGAGAAGGCTGAGATGATGGCTTCCTCAGTCACCTTGGGAATCTTCAGGCGGGCGTTGTTGAAGCGTTGGATGTACTTCTGCAGGGTCTCTCCTGGCTGCTGCTTGACGCGGCGCATGTCGCTCACGGCCGGAGGCCGATCGCGAGTGCCTTGGAAGTTGGCGATGAAGCGGGTGCGCATTTCGTCCCAGGAGGAGATCGTGTCGGGAGCCAGGTTCAGGAGCCAAGTTCGGGCTCCGTCCTGGAGCGCCATGGGGAACCAATTCGGCAAGACCTTTTCGTCCCCGTTGGTGGCTTCGATGCCCAGCTCGTAGAGCTGAAGGAACTCCCCGGGGTCGGCAGTGCCGTCGTAGCGAGGAGGGAGGTCTGGCTTGAACTTGCCGGGCCATGTGATGCTACGTAGCTCGGCGGTGAAGGCGCGGCAGCCTGCAGTGGCCACCGGGGCTCTCTGCTGATGCGGAGCTTGCTCTTGTGGATTCCCGCGCACCGCTGCCTGGAGCAGCGCGGGGTCTTGACATGGTGGCACTGGAGCGCGATCGCGGCGCTCCGGTGCTGGGAGCACGCGAGCACCTTCTTGGGGACGAGGGATCTCCTGGCAGCTCCTTTCTTTTTGCGCGGGTGCCGGATGCGGAGGGTCTCGGCCCGGGGCCACGCCCCTTGGAGCCAGGGTGCCTTCTTGGGGAGGAGGTGGCGGGGGAACCTCCGGCTCCCTGCCTCCCGCGCGGGGTGAAGGGCGAGGCAACGAGAGGGATGGCACGGGGGAGCCCCCTGCAGCGTGGACGAGCTCGTCGAGGCACTCCTCGTAGACGTTGTCGACAGGGCGGTAGCGCAGGAGCTCGTTTGCCGCGATGAGCACGGCTCAAGCCTCCATGGGAGCACGGTGCGCATGGGACGAAGAACCAGCAGGGGTGAGCGAAGGAGTAGCGGTGCGGCCTTCGCGCCTCACCGATGGATGCAGGGACGAGGCATGCTGCTCGTTCCCCGTCGGGCCGGTGGCGGCGTTGGCGGCAGGCGACGGCGAACGACGGGGGTGTCCGTCGACGGGAGCCGTCTGGTCGACTCGAGCGGCGCGAGCAGCCCGGCGCTCGGCACGGGCTCGGCGAGCGTCAGCCATGGACACGACGGAAGATCACGCGCGACCAGCGGAAGAAAGATTCCGGTGCACCCCTACCTGGCGCACCAAATGTCGGATTTCGGGTTCCGGCAGACCCTTGAGGTTCGAACTCTGGGGTGCGCACGGAGATCTTTCCCCTACCAGCTCACGCGTTAATTGTTTGCAAGGGATCTAAACTAGGAACGATGAACAGCACAAGAGACACAAGATTCATACTGGTTCGGGCCACCGTTGTGGTGTAATACCCTACTCCTGTGTGGTGTGGTGGATTGCCTCCGGGGCTGATGAAGAACAGTACAAAGGAAGAACCGCCTCGCGAGGGGTTTTTCTTGAGCTGGTGGGATGGACTGCTTGGGTGAGTCCAGTCGCTTCTCTCTCTCTCTAGTGGGTTCGACCTCTCTCTTTCCTTTTCTTCTCTTTCTTCTCCCTGTGGTGGCTAGTCCTATTTCTAGAGGGAGGCCCTGGGCCTCTTCCCAAATAATGAGCGGTAAGGGCGCCAACAATTGGCCATTTTGAAGGGGAACATCTAGTACACTTATCCTGACTAAATTTGGTCTTCGACTGCCAAAGGCTGTGACGGTGACGCTGTCCTGGGCTCCACGATGACGTCCGTCCTGCCGCCCTGTTGGTCTTGGTCTTGTTGCCCGAAGCGGTAACCTTTGCCTGATGCCTTGGCCTGTGCTTGCCTCCTTTGCACCAAAGGAGAAACGAGGACACTACGCAGGCTGGTGCCTGCCTGGCGCCCGCCTGATCTCGATCGTCAAGGCTTGTGTCATGGGGCACCCTCGTGAGGTACCCTGTGTCGGTGTCAAAACCGGAGGATCTCGGGTAGGGGGTCCCGAACTGTGCGTCTAGGCGGATGGTAACAAGAGACAAGGGACACGATGTTTTTACCCAGGTTCGGGCCCTCTCGATGGAGGTAAAACTCTACTCCTTCTTGATTAATATTGATGATATGGGTAGTACAAGAGTGGATCTACCACGAGATCAGAGAGGCTAAACCCTAGAAGCTAGCCTATGGTATGATTGTTGTTCGTCCTACGGACTAAAAACTCTCTGGTTTATATAGACACCGGATAGGGTTAGGGTTACACAGAGTCGGTTACAATGGTAGGAGATCTACATATCCGTATCGCCAAGCTTGCCTTCCACGCCAAGGAAAGTCCCATCCGGACACGGGACGAAGTCTTCAATCTTGTATCTTCATAGTCCAGGAGTCCGGCCAACGGTGATAGTTTGGCTATCCGGACACCCCCTAATCCCGGACTCCCTCAGTAGCCCCTGAACCAGGCTTCAATGACGACGAATCTGGCGCGCCTATTGTCTTCGGCATTGCAAGGCGGGTCCCTCCTCCGAATACTTCATAGAAGATTTTGAACACAAGGATTGTGTCCGGCTCGCAAAAGCAGGTTCCACATACCGTAGAATAACCTTTGCACAGATCTGTCGACGTATTCAGCGGCATGACATCACACCACGGCCAGGCCTTTATCACGAATCGTTTTCTTTGTTCCACCTCGGTAGCGTTTAGCGAGGTGGTTTCCATGGCACGTCTTATCAAAGCGGAGATCGTGCCCCCTTATTCCGGGATTCCCATCAATACGGACGTGGGTAACCCAACCGTGCCATTGATTACGGTGCTTGGGAGATAAGCGAGTTTTACCGGTGGCGGGGACGCATAGCTTCGTCCGCCTATATAAGGGATAAGGATCCACCTTTTAACCTATGCCTTCTTCCTCCTTTGCTCATCCATTTCACGCTTTTCGAGCTCCAAATACCAAGTCCGCACATCCCTCCTCAACCGCTCTCCAGCCATGTCCGGAGCGGGAGGCAAGTGGATGGTCTCCTCTGTCACGGAGGGACAAGTCAAAAAGCTGCGGAAGGCCGGATACTTGTCCAGCGACATCGCACACCGGCTCCCCGACGAGGGGCAGCTCATTCCCACCCCCAGGCCCCATGAGAGGGTGGTGTTCCTCACCCACTTCCTCCACGGACTAGGTTTTCCACTTCACCCAATTCTTCGGGGGCTCATGTTCTACTACGGCCTGGATTTCCACGATCTGGTCCCGAACTTCATCCTCAACATCTCGGCGTTTATCATCGTGTGCGAGGCCTTTCTCTGCATCCAGCCCCACTTCGGCTTATGGCTGAAGACCTTCAATGTCAATCCGAAGGTAGTGGGTGGCCGCCAAGCGAGTGCGGAGGTGCCATGGTTGGCAAGATGGCCAAAGTCCTATGGCTCGAGGGCTCCTTTGTGGAGACCGTGAAGGGGTGGCAATCGGGGTGGTTCTACATCACCGAGCCGCGCGACTCTCAATGGGCGGCGGCCCCCGAATTCCGATCTAGCTTCCCCACACGGCTCACATCATGGAAAGAGACGGGCCTGACGTCAGGTGATTCGGAAGAGCTGTCCGGACTCCAAACCTGTGTCGAAACCTGGTGGACAAGAATCTCAAGCTTGTCAACGTAATCCAGGTGATGCTCATCCGCCGGATTCTCCCATGCCAAAGAACGGGCCTTCAATTTGTGGGAGTTTGATCGCACAACACCGAACCTTGAGCCGGCTCTTCGACACTACGTCACGAAGATGCCTCGAAGGTGTTGTTCAAGGCGCTGAAAGCTCCGCATCCGCCACCGAAGATCGCGGATTCAGCTCGCAGCCAAGCCAGCGAGGTAAGTTATTTTACCCTTTATGGGACTATTTTTTCATAGTTTGACTCTATGCAGGATCTAAAACTCCCTAACCTTTGACAGGACTGGCTGAAGACGTCCGGACAGATTGACTTTCCGGCCCCCTTGCTAGAAGACCCATCGAACGCCCGATTGACGGGGCTGCTGGCTCCGGCACCTCACGTGGTGCCGGAGAAGAAGGCCAAGAAGAAGGCCACGGGAACTCATATTCCGACGACTCTGAGGCGGAATCCTCCCCTGAGGACGAGGAGGAGGAAAAAGCCTCTCTCCCGGTGAAGGAGAGAAGAAAGGAAGGCCGCCCGACCGGGAGGCCGGAGGGTCCAAGAAAGGAAGGACCCTTCCTCCGGACTTCTCCACCAACGCCGACAACGACGAGGAGGAATGGCCACCAAGGGCCAAGGCCCTGGCGAGATCGTAAGTGTCCGGACTCCGGTATAGCTCATGACTTTTTATTTGTCGCATAGTGTCTTCTAACGCCGAATATAACCATGTAGCCCGCCCAAGGACGAGCTCGCCGCTTCGTCGAGCGGCTCCCTGGATTCATCGGATGTGAATAGCACTTCACTTCTGACCGCCTCCTCTCCTAGTGATGTAGACGACACCGCGGTGGAGTCCCAAAAGGGGCCCCACCAGGAGGAGGTGGTCCTGGAGGCGCCGCAAGGCGACCTCCCGGACTCCGGGCACAAAGGGGGCGAAACCCCAGAGGGCTCTAAGTCCGCCTCTGCAGGACTCCGTCTGCATCGAACCTTCAGATGGTTCGAAGTCCGGCAAGCGGCCCCTTCGTAAGAAGGGCAAGACTGTGACGCCGGTGACCTCCGTCCATCCGGAAGCACCGGATAGCTTGCTGGAGGCGCTTAACGGCGCCTCCATCGACGAGGAGCACCGCATTGTTATGAGTGTGGTGATCCAGAAAGTTCAGTCCGCCAAGAGCGGGATGACTGAAGCCTGTACCAGCCTTCTAACAGGCTTTGAGGTAAGTTTAGAATATGTAAAAATATTACCACATAGACAGTAGCCCCTGATGCTTACTTCGGTGTTCGAAAATAAAAACCGGACTGAGGATCTAAAAAGATATACGCAGGAGTCTAACATAAGTATGACAATATGGGAATTCAGGCTACATTTGACCTCTAACGCATGGATCAAGGAGGTCAATGCATTGAAGCAGAGCCTCGGCGGTCGAGAACGAGCTCGGCCTTGCCAAGAAGCAGCTCGAGGACAAGGAAGGTAAGTAATACCTTCTTAAAGTAATACCTTATAGAAAGGATTTGTTTGCAAAAATGACAGGACTAACGTGGGTATTGTAGGGGCCACGAACAAGGTGGCGACCCTGAAGGAGGCGGTGTGCACGGCCGAAAGCAAAGCGGCCGTGGAGCGTACCGAGCGAGAGAAGCAGGAGGCGTGGGTGGTAGAGGTGCGGCAAGAGCTCCAGGCTCTCGTGGAAAAACACGAGAGTTTGGAGCGTGACTCGAAGACTCGAGAGTCCGAGCTCGCCTCGGCTCTTGAGAGTGTCAAAGCCGCTAAGGCCGAAGCCCAAAAAGCCCTCCAGGAAATTGAATCGTTAAAGAAGATAGCGGCGGGTAAGGCATTCTTTATGCAAAGCAAGCATGTGAAAGTGAATTATCTATTACTCACCCGATTCCGGAGCTCTCCAGGAGCATTCGCAGATCTGCCCCGTAGTGTGTCTGATGCTACTGCGTTCTACCGCACCGAGGAGGGGAGCTCGACGGAAAAGGTGTTCTGGTCTCAGTATGCTGAGGCTGGACATCCGGTGCCCCTGAGCGACCAGCTGAAGCAGCTGGTCGAGCTCCACAAGGTCGCCGAACAGGCCATGAAGGGCCTCATAATTCGGCTGTGGCCTAAGGAAGCCATGCCTGGGAGCTACTTCGGGCTAGTGCGGGGGCTGGTGGACGCCTGTCCATGGATTGAAGTCATAAAGCGCTCCGTCTGCATCGAAGGTGCCCGTGGGGCCTTTGCCCTTGCTCAGGTGCACTGGGGCCAGATGGACGCTGAGAAGCTGGTGACAGACGGACCACCACCGAAGAAGGAGCATCGTAAGCCTGAAATTTATTATGAGGGCGTCTGAAGGGTGCACGCTTATAGCGGATGAATGCTCCAAAGATATAATTTTTTAGTAGACTCGCATTTGTTATCCTGTACGCTGAAAACTTGTTCATATGCGCTAAGCAACACTTTTGAATTTAAAATATTACCTTTTGTGCGGCTGTGTATTAAATTTGAGAGACGGCGAGTCGTCGGCTTCAGCCCCCATGCCACGAGTGCTGGGGTGTTCGGGATAAACTTGAGTGCTCTTGTTCCCATCCTTGTGTCCTTCGAGGGAGGCGCTCAACACAACAAACAAGGCAACCGGACTATAGTGCTTGAACACTCTCACTTAGCCATAGAATTCTATAATTTTAAATTTTGGCGAAGCCCCTAGTATTCGAAAAGACCGAAGTTCGGGCGCTATCCACGCCTTGGCGGACAATGCCGACTCCTCGCTCTAAGCGGCATAAGTCTTTAGGGACCCGAAAAAACCTCTTGAACAGCGACCGGCTCTCGCCCTATCATGACAGTCGAGTTTAGCTTTCTCCTTTGAGGTGCTCAACCCAGCTCAACCGGGCACAATCGCGGTGGTTCTCCCAGCGCTACCTTAGCCGATATAACGGAACGTAAGGTACCAAAACATGCGAGCCGGGCAAACCCAACTATTGACCAAAGACATGATTCAGAGCCGATGCATATAATTCTATAAGTTCGGGGTGCCGCACTTGTGGAAGTGTTCGGACTTATCACACCATATTTTTGGGGTACTTAAGCCCCTGGTGTATTTGCCGTACCAAAGTGTACGGGTGCAACATGTCATGAATGAACACATATATAGATAAAGAAAGGAGTGCAATAATAGGCAAAAGCTATGTATTGTTTATTCAAAAAGGCACTGCAATGAAAGCAGAACGATACAAATAGTGCGATAAGCAAGGGATGGGATTATTTAACATGTCCCCCTCCAGGGGTAAGCTGCAGGATGGTATGTAAAATAGGTATAATGCTCGTAGTAGAGACCACCTGGACACTCGACGTAGCTTTCTGCTTCCCTGGCTGTTGCATCGTGAGTTCGGCAATTCTAGTGCCGGACAGGGCTTCTAGAAAACGGAGTCTTGAAAGTAAGAGAAAATAAGAAAGAAAAAGAATGACACAATCGGAGCCCCACAGTGCGGTTGAGCCGCATTCTGGCGTGCCGTGGTCGTGCTCCCTCCCCTTATGCCCATGGTATCTCCGGGCGTAGTTATATGCAGCGTAATCCTTCGCAATTTCGTGAGGGCTGGGGTTGGGTCCGGATTACTACGCGTGCTTTCGGATCGTGCTGAGCGGTCTTGTTGTAGGTTACTCGGCGCTTTGACGGTGTCCGGACGCTTAATAGCCGGACTCGAGAATTGCTGAGGCTGCTTTGCACCTGCCGCGAGGGGCTGCCGTGTGCTCCTCCGCTCGGAGAGCGTTCGGTGTTTCCATTGACCGTGATTACTCCTCGAGGGTCTGGCATCTTGAGCTTGAGGTACACGTAGTGCGGCACCGCATTGAACTTTGCAAATGCGGTTCGTCCAAGCAGTGCGTGATAGCCACTGCAGAACAGGACTATGTCGAAGATTAACTCTTTGCTTTGGAAGTTATCCGGGGATCCGAAGACCACTTCGAGTGTAACTGAGCTTGTACAATTGGCCTCTACACCTGGTATGACGCCTTTAAAGGTCGTCTTTGTGGGTTTAATCCTTGAGGGGTCTATTGCCCATTTTGCGCATTGTATCCTGATAGAGCAGGTTCAGGCTGCTACCGCCATCCATCAGGACTCTAGTGAGGTGGAATCCGTCCATGATTGGGTCAAGAACCAATGCGGCGAATCCACCATGGCGGATGCTAGTGGGGTGGTCCCTTCGATCAAAGGTGATCGGGCAGGAGGACCATGGGTTGAACTTTGGGGCGACTGGCTCCATCACATATACGTCCCTTAGTGCACGCTTCCGCTCCCTTTTGGGTATGTGGGTTGCATATATCATGTTCACCATCCGCACTTGTGGGGGGAAGCCCTTCTGTCCTCTATTGTTCGGCGGCCGGGGCTCCTCCTCGTCATTGCTATGCAGCCCCTTGTTATTGAGTTCGGCATTTAACTTGCCTGCCTGTTTGAAGACCCAACAATCCCTGTTGGTGTGGTTGGCCAGTTTTTCGGGGGTGCCATGTATTTGGCACGAGCGATCGAGTATTCGGTGAAGATTGGACGGGCCCTGAGTATTTCTCTTGAACGGCTTTTTCCGCTGACTGGGTTTAGAGCCTCTGAATCCGGCATTGACTGCCGTATCTTCAGCATTATCGCCGTTAATGCGGCGCTTGTGCTTGTTGCGACGTGACCTGCCATTACTGTCTCTGGTATCCGAACTAACAGGGTTTTTGGTCAAGTTGTTGCTACGAGCTAGCCAGCTGTCCTCTCCCGCGCAAAAGCGGGTCATGAGTGTTGTGAGGGCTGCCATGGATTTCGGCTTTTCCTGTCAAAGGTGCCGGGCAAGCCACTCGTCGCGGATGTTATGTTTGAAGGCTGCAAGGGCCTCTACATCCGGACAGTCAACGATTTGATTTTTCTTGGTTAGGAACCGTGTCCAGAATTGTCTGGCCGATTCTTCTGGCTGCTGAATTATGTGGCTGAGGTCATCAGTGTGCGGTGGTCGCACATATGTGCCCTGGAAGTTATCAAGGAATGCGGCTTCCGTGTCCTCCCAACAACCAATTGATTCTCTGGCCGTTAAGCCAATGCCGAGCTGGTCCTTTAAGCTTGAGTGGGAGGTATTTGATGGCGTGTAGATCATCACCGGGCCATGTGGATATGGAGGAGGTAGTCCTCGATCTAAACCGCAGGATCTGTTGTGCCATCGTATGATTCGATGTTTACGGGTTTGAAACCCTCGGGATTTGATGATCCATCACTGCCTATGAAGCATAGTTGGTGTCTGGCGCCTCTATATTGAGCTATATCACGGCGCAGCTCAAATGAGCTTTGTCTACCGTGTTCGGCCCGGCCAATTGCTGTATCCTGCGTGACGGTTATCGTCGCGTGTCGTGGGGCGCCCACGCGATCCGTAGATCGATCTTGTTTGCCTTGCCTTGTCCTCCAATATGTCTCGCAGGTCTGGCACGTTTCCCCGTGCCTTGGTACTTTTCAGCGACGCCGGCTGCGGCTTGAATGGAGGGTCTAGTGGCCTCTATGTCGCGACCACGAGGTGGTCGGTCGGCCGCATCATGCGCTGGTGATGTAGGTTTGGGTGCTGCTTCCTCTAATTGGGGTAGCAGCCTGCGTTTTGGGTATCTCTTGGAGGGGCGTTCGAGTTCGTATTTTCGGGTGCAAGGACTTGATCCATCCGTCGACTAGCAAGTCTTGGTCAGCTCTAAGCTACTGCTGCTTTTTCTTGAGGCTGCTTGCCGTGGCCATAAGCCTGCGTTTGAAACGCAGCTCTGTTGGCGGGATCCTCGAGCACGACAAATTCATTATCGTCGAGGCTTGCCTCATCTTCGTGAGGGAGGCATATAATTATCGCCCTCCACCTCCCCGTCTGCAGCCGGCTCTATCATGAGGGCTGGCTTCTCCCTCCTCTGTCTTTGAATCCTGCTTTGGAGGGTTGTCTTCAACCTTGTCCGGTGTTATTATCTCCCGTGCGGAATCACCATTTTTTGCCGTGGCGGGATTTAGAATGGCGCTTGGCGCTTGGCGCTTGGGCTGTTTCTTGGAGGGGTCATCCTCCGCTGGTCCATCGCCGTTCCCATCTTTTGGGATGTCCACCATGTATATGTCGTATGACGTGGTGGCCTTCCAGTGCCCTGTAGGCTCTGGTTCTTGGTTGTCTCCAAAGATCGTCGTCCATACCGTCGATGTCTTGGTCGAAGTCAAGCATGTCGGTCAAATCATCGGCGGTGGCTACAAAGTGGGTGGTGGGTGGGCGTTGAATTTCTTCGTCGTCCGCATCCCAACCTTCCTGACCATAGTCCGGCCAGGGCTATCCTGATAAAGAGAGAGACTTTAGTGAATTCAGGATGTCGCCAAAGGGCGAGTGCTGAAAGATGTCCGCGGCAGCGAACTCCATGACCGGCGCCCAATCGGATTCGATTGGTTGGGGCGCGGGAGGTTCAGAGTCCGGAGAGGAGTCCGGCACCTTGGAGTCACGGGATTCGCAAAGGACAGGGATGGTGTTCGGCTCAATCGCCGTAGAGATCCTAGCCCCCGAGGCGGTGTCCAGCCACTCGTCCTCGATCGGTGAGTCGGCTCGAGCTAAGGGTCGGAGCGGGCCGCCTGCGACCTCGAGACCTTGACCGGTGGCGAGCTAGATCGTGCCCATCGAGGACAAGTGTGGCGGCGCTTGGCTGTTGCTCGAATCCGTCGAAGATCAAGTCTCCGCGGATGTCGGCCGTGTAGTTCAAACTCCCAAACCTGACACGATGGCCAGGGCGAGGCTTCGATCTGCTCCAGATGGCCCGGTGAATTGGCCCGCAGCAAAGCCGCCCGAATCTTAAGATCTGTCCGGGAGAAAAGTCTCACCCTGGACCATGTCGTTGTTGATGATCGAAGGAGCCATCGGGCCTAAAGATGACGCATAGAGGAACTCTCAATGAAAGCACCAATGTCGGTGTCAAAACCGGCGGATCTCGGTAGGGGGTCCCAAAGCATGCGTCTAGGCGGATGGTAACAGGAGACAAGGGACACGATGTTTTTACCCAGGTTCGGGCCCTCTCGATGGAGGTAAAACCCTACTCCTGCTTGATTAATATTGATGATATGGGTAGTACAAGAGTGGATCTACCACGAGATCGTAGAGGCTAAACCGTAGAAGCTAGCCTATGGTATGATTGTTGTTCGTCCTACGGACTAAAAACCCTCCGGTTTATATAGACACCGGATAGGGTTAGGGTTACACAGAGTCGGTTACAATGGTAGGAGATCTACATATCCGTATAGCCAAGCTTGCCTTCCACGCCAAGGAAAGTCCCATCCGGACACGGGACGAAGTCTTCAATCTTTTATCTTCATATTCCTGGAGTCCGGCCAACGGTGATAGTTCGGCTATCCAGACACCCCCTAATCCAGGAATCCCTCACCCTACCTTGATCTCTCCGCCTCCTCGTGAGCCTGCCTGACGAGGCTGGTCCCGAGGAAGGTTCCTGTCATCTGCCCCACAAGGTTTGGCCCCTCGCGAGGGTCTTGAGCTTGAGATGATGAAGCTGGGCCGCGCTGGGCCCCCACTTGAGCCACGCCGCAGGCCGCAGGCAGGCAAGTCTGGGGACCCCCGTTCCCAGAACACCGACAGGCGTGCCGAATACCACGTCAAGTGTGATTTTCCCGCACAACGCACCTCCCGACTAGGAATGATTCCTCGGAAGGTCGTGCTGCTTTGCTCAATGCGGCTCCTGTCTATTTCCATTTTGTGGATTGTATCCTCATAGATGAGGTTTAGTCCGCTGCCGCCGTCCATGAGGACCTTAGTGAGTCGAAAGCTGTCCATGATGGGACTGAGGACTAATGCGGCTGGCGCTCAGACTATCCTGTATTTTGGTTCGTCACAGGTTGATCGTACCCACGGACACCTATGGGGCCGGCGGAGCAGGCCCCTTTGTGGTTCGGAGGGGGGCGGAGGTCGCACGAAGAGCGGATCGAGGCGATGCACACGAGCGGTTTACCCAGCTTCGGAGCTCTCCGGAGATAAAACTCCTCACTGCTGCTTGTTTGATCTATTGTGTTATTGCTAGGGAGCAATCACGGGCTACAAAACCTAAGCGCGAAAGTGTATCTAGTCTCGAGTGGGTCGAATGAACCCACGAGGCGAACCTGGCCCGCTGAATCGAACGGAACCGAACCCTCTTTACGTTGCACTCGGGCCTCCTTTTATATGCTCAAGGGGTCTCCGACAGGTGGCAACATAGGCGGGGGTACAAATGTAAAAACAGGAGTTGGTACACCTACTTGAACAGTGTACACTGTAACCTAACTCTGACGGCAAGGGACAAAAGCAATAAATGCCCGTCGTTGTCGCCCAAATAGTGTAACAGAGACCGTTAGGTGCGCCTCCGCTCGCCACGATGGCGAGCCCGTCAGCCGCTCGACACGCGCCCATGGAACGGTCCCATGGCGACACGTCGCTGGGTGAGCTGGAGCGGAGACGGAGAGAAGTTGCATGCCGCGTTAAGCGCCTTGCCGCGGCCGAATCCTTGTCGCGCCCGGAGACCTGTCAAGGCCTGAGCCTTCTCGGCAAGCTCCTCTTGCCGGGGCCTTGTCTTCCGCGTGCCTGGAGCGGCTTTCCCAACAAGCTCCTCTTGTCGGGACCTTGTCTTCTCAATTTAATACTTTGTTCTTGAATGGCTCCAAAGGAGCCACGGAGGATATTGGCGGTGGACAGAGGCAAACCCCGCACAGTGTCAGAATCGTCCGTGCACGCAGTACGGGATACTAGGGTACCCCTACTCTAGTACACCGACAGAGCCCCGGCCTAGGCATTACATGGTGCCGAGCGCTTGTCGGGCCAGGCCCAGAACTGTACTGCGGACACGCGGCCTCGACCACGCCGCAACTTCGCCCCGGACCCACCACGATCCCCACTAACGGCACGCACCGGACGTGGCGTCGTGCGAGAGATCGTGGGCACGGTCGTGGGGAGTTCTTTATTAATATATGCGGAACGTCCGCCCCCCTCCTCCCCTTTATAAGCAGAGGAAACAGAGGCAGGCCGACCGTCCCGGCCATTGCTGTCTTGTCAAGAAACCACCGCCGCTCCCCTCTCCTTCTCCGGTGCGAAGAGAGCAGCACCCCGCCCCCCTTTCACCGCAAGCACACTCACCGCCAGCGACCTCCTCCGCCCCCCTCGCCATGGCTCCGAAGGCCGATAAGGAGAGGGGCGTAAAGTCGGCCTTGGCGCAGCGGCTCGCGGCGCTGCGCAAGGAGCGGGCCGTCTTCCCCCCGCAGCTCGGCGCGCGGGAGCTGCGGGACGTCTTCTACCTTTTCTGGTCGACGGAGACTCGTGCGCATCCGCGCACGAGGGTGCTCCCCGCCTCCGCCCGATCGCTAGCAGGTACCCTTTCTTCGCCCTGTTCTTCTATTGCGGTCTTTGCCCGCCGTTTTCCGAGTTCTTTTGCGACATAATGAACACCTTCGGCCTCCACCTCCTTGATTTCACCCCCAACGCCATCTTGACCATGGCCGTTTTCGCACATTTATGCGAAAACTTTGTCGGTGTCCACCCGAACGTGGCACTCTTCCGCCATCTTTGTTCCCCGCGTCGAGAGAGGAGAGCCACTTGCCGGAGGAATAGCCTGGATCTCTAGGATCGGCAAGAAGGAGGCCTACCTAGAGGGGGAATTCCGGAACAAGTGGGAGGAGTGGAGAGCCAAGCTGGTGCTTTGGGTCATGGAGGAGAACCCACAGCCCTTCACCGCCGTCGCCAAACCCCAATTCAGCAGCGGCAAGGATTGGAGTAACTTGGTGCCGGAGGATGCGGCTGAAGATAAATTGTGACCCGAATTCTGCGCCTCGGGCTTGCGGGTTAGCGATAGGGAGCAGTTAGCGCAGACTTCATTCGCCGCCCGCATCGCTCCTTTGCGGCAGGAAAGGAGGAGGCCTGCTTGGGAGTTCCGTAATCTGGCGGACATCATGAGGCTGCGCCGGGCCTGAATTGGAACTTCACCGTCATGGAGCTGGATTCGGTGCTGCTCGAGCTGTTCAAGAACGACCCCGAACATCCCGAGTGGTTCAGGTTGCCGCTGGGGTCGTCCGTTGTGCAACAACTTCGGCGCTCGACCGCATCCAGCGCCATGATGCCATGTACGACTCCCACGGGATCGTCCCGACCTGGCAGGAGCCCCGACGAGGTCGTGCAGCAATTCTTCGACAACTTGCAAGAGGTGCCGATCCGCTCCGAAAGCGTAAGAGGCTCACCGAGACACCACCGGCGGTGAGATGGCGCGGATTGCCACCAGGGTGGAGGAGGCGGCAGCAGCCGCTGCCGCTGGAGCCTTCGGGTTCACCGTGGAGGAGGCGGAGGCGGCGAAGGCGGCAAGCCTTGCCGAGCGAGGGGAGGTCGCCGGCGAGGACGAGCTTGTCGGGACCGAGGCCGGGTCGAGTGGACCCGCCGAGGGTGCTTCTTCTTCTCCGCCAAGTGACTTGCCGCCAGCGGAGCCCCCGGCTCCGCCGAGGAGGCGTCTCCGCAGGGTTGGAGACGAGTCGGGGCGGCAGACCGGCCCACAGCAGCAGTGCCGCTCGACGTGCTCCACCACGGCAAGCGAGGTTGCCGCGGGAGCGCCCCAAACTGCAGCGACAACTGGGGCGGAATCTTCTCAGGCCGCCGCCGACGCCTCCGCCAAGCGGCCATGAGAGCCCACTCCCCCACCTCATCGCACCGGAGGCGGGCCGGAGTTTGATTTCTCCGCGCTCAGCTCCGAGGAGGAAGGCGAAGAGTAAGCTTCTCGCGATTGTGCTTGTATTTCTTCAATTTTCATTGCTTCATCTTGAATCTGATTTGCTTTGTTCTCGACTCTTTCCTTTTCGTGACGCTGGTCCGAAGAGCGGCGAAGAGGGCCAAGATCCCGGCAGTCGTCGCCGAGGACGATTCTCCCGTGGCGACGGGGACGCTGGCCCCGAGACCGCTTTCGCTGGACCCAGCAACCCCTTCCCAGAGCAGCCCCCAGCCCACCCCCCAGTAAGTGCAGTTTTCTCCCTACTACTAGGTGTGCGGGGTGCCCTTTCTTCGTTGATTTCGACTGTTTGTTGGTGTAGGAGCGAGCAGCCTCATCGGGAGGGCTCGGGAAGCCGCCTCGAGATCCTGCCCACTGTTACTACGCCGCCAAGGGAGAACTCCCGGAAGGAGCTCCCTCCGACAAGGGAGGCCACCCGACAAGGGAGGCCACTCCGGCAAGGGAGGCTACCCGGCAAGGGGCGGCGCCGGCGACCCTCCGGTGGTCGAGGCCATGGCTGCGGATCCCGTTGCGGGTAACTCCCTTACATGGCATTTTCCTTGGGCTTGCTTTCTTTTGTTTCTCTTTTGAACATCTGCTTGACTGCCCTTCTTCGTCGCCTTGCAGACCCGAAGGAGGTCGAGGCCGCCGGCGAGGAGGAAGCAGCGACAACACCGACGAGGCCGCCGTCGAGGAAGAAGAGGTCATCGTCGTGGAAGAAGAGGCCGTCGCTGACGAGCCTGTTGGCGAGGAGGCCACCGAGGCTGCCGACGCAGAGGCCGGCGAGGGGTCAGGCGGTCATACTGATGGCCCTGAGGCCGCAGGAGCGGCAAGCGCTACACCGACAGCCGATTCCCCACGCCACAAGGCGGCCAGTTCGAGGAGCCCCAAGACGGCCCCTACCAAGGCCGGCGAAGGCGTCTTCATCAAGCTCCCCAGGAACCCGAGTTCAGGCGCCGGTCGGCGAGACCTTCGACGGCGAAGCTACTCGCGTCCGGCTGAGGCTGGCGCTGGTGGATGCGCCAAGCGGCAGCGGCAAGTCCGAGGAGGAGCAACTTGAAGAAGCTGCTGTCTCTCTACCGCACCCGTCAAGCCAAGTTAGAGACCCGGGAAGCCCTTGTCGCGAGGGCCGAAGCAGACATGGAGAAGCGCGCCGAGGAGCTCCGGAGCGCCAACAAAGAAACGCTCCGCGACGTGGCGGACGCGCGCGCGCAGCTCGCAGAAGAGCGCACGGCCTTCATCCTTGAGAAGGCCGCAGCTGATGAGGAGCAGCGGCTGGCTGCCGAGAAGCTCGCCGCGCAGGAAAGCGAGTTGGCGCAGCGGAAGGTCAACCTGGACAGCCACGAGGAGGACCTTGCCGCGCGTGAGGAGTCGCTTGGCGGGGCGCTTCAGGAAGCGAAGGACGCTACCGCAGCCGCCGAGGCCGCCAAGGAAGAGCCGAAGGCGAAGGTGCTGGTGGAGGCCACCCTCAAGAAGAGCGGCGAAGAGCTTGCCGTGCTCAAGCGTGGCCCGAGAAGGACGCCCTACGCTGGGCGAAGCTGCAGGTCCGTCTCGGCTGACAGGCCAAGGAGCTCGACGCCGCCAAGGACTCCAAAGGCGGATCTGGAGCTGAATCGCCACTCATGCCTTGAGGCGTTGGATGGTGCGGAGGCGGGAGGCAGGCTTGTTGGAGGCGATCACGGCCAAGGAGGAGCTGCTGGCGGATGCTGCCTCCGTCCAGAACACCTTGAGGGAAAGCGTGGAGCACTGGACCGAAGGTCTTGTGGACACCGCCGCCGACATCCACAACGAACTCATGGAGCTGGGGATGGGGGACCTTGCGTACTCCACCGACGAGCAACTCCAACCCAGCGTCAAGCTTAGCCTATTCTTCAAAGGCGTGGTGGCCAGACCTCCGACGACTCGGGAGGAGGTCCCGAAGCAACTTGCCGAGGAATCGCGCCCGGAGTTTGCGCAGGGGCCCTCGAGACGGTGTTGATGAAGGTGGCCTTCCGCAACCCGGGCCTCAACCTTAACGGCGTCCTCAGATCCTTGCCGTCCGAAGCCAACGTGGAGGAGCTCAAAGCCCTTGTCGCACCCATTGTGGACAAGGTGAACAAGATCAAGCGGATCGAAGGCGACCCGCGTGGACTAGGCCGCCCACCATATCTTTCCTTGTCGCTGCCGATCATGTTTAGAAAACTTTGTTAGATCAGCGACAAGTTATTCTAACATACTCTATCTTAGGTGAATCGATCAATGCAATGTTATTTCCTCTATTTGATTCTTTCCTTTGTAATGCGTTATTGCCCTCACGCTTTTCGTGGAAACTTGCCGATGCAGGCACCCTTGCCTTGGCCGAGTCGCGGAACTTCAAAGCAGCTCGTGGCAAGGGTCGCCACCGACAAGCAACCTTGTCGCGGACTAAGCGCAGCTCACTTAAGTTGTTGAGCGGACTCGAAACAAAGTAAGGCGCGACCAGTCACGATTTGGTTCCTCTGCGCATGAGTTTTCCATACAAAGTACTATCGTTCGAGGAAGATAACGAAAATTTAAAATTGATTGCTTAAACTTGGTAACTTAGCTTTTCATTTCTTGCTTCCCGATGAGGTGAAACTTCCTCGAGTGGTGCCTGGTCCATATTATTATCTCCTCCTCCCCTGGTTAACTTGTGCGCGAGGGAGCCTTCCTTTCTTTGAGAGAAGAAAAGAAGAGGAAATAACGTTATGGAGCCTAGCGGCTCGATTCTGCTTACGGGTATGGTTGCTGCACAAAGTGTTAGCCAAAGCATGCAATAAAATGGCCAAGCATGAACTTGACAAGCTGCGCAACACATGAGCTTTCTTGATGCACGGTGCGCCCGGCTTTATCTGAAGGATTACATGCAACAGCGGCAAGACTTGTACAAAAGGTGGTTGCCGAACGGATTCCGACAACCGCCTTATGGGTAAAACTTATGAAGATGCTCGATGTTCCAGGAGTTGCTCACCGGAATGCCATCTTCGGTCTCAAGGCGGACAGTGCCAGGCCTAGTGACTCGTTTCACCCGATAAGGGCCTTCCCACTTCAGCGTCAACTTGTTCAAATTCTTGGCGGTGAGCAGCGCCCGAAGAACAAGGTCGCCTTCCTCGAGACTTGGCACTAACCCTGCGGCTATGGTAGCGACGCAAGGCTTGTTTGTAGCGGCGGCTCGCCTGACTTTGAAAGGCGATCCTCCTCGAGGAGCAGCGTCATCTTGTCGTAGCTGCTCTTGCTCAAGCTCATCATAAGCGAGTACTCGAGGCGATCTGTATCTGAAGTTACGTGGGGAGAACTACCTCTGCTCCATAGACTAGAGCAAAGGGTGCCTGGCGATTGGCTCGATTTGGCGTCGTCTGATCGACCAAGAACCACCGGCAGCTCCTCGATCCAGTTTCTTCCGCACTTGTGCAGCCTGTCGAAAGTTACGGTCTTGAGCCCGCGCAGCACTTCAAAGATTTGCCCTCTCGCTTGACCGTTGCTTCTCGAGTGAGCAACGGAAGCAAAGCAGAACCTTGGCGCCAAGGTCTTGGACGTCTTGCATGAAGGTGCGACTCGTAAATTGTGTGCCGTTGTCGGTGATGATCCTGTTAGGGATTACGAAGCGGCAAACAATCGACTGAAGAACTTGATCACTGACCGTCTTGTCACCTTCCTCACTGCTTCCACTTCCGGCCACTTTGTGAACTTGTCGATGGCGGCGTACAAGTACTCAAAGCCCCGACAGCTCGGGAAGGGGCCGAGGATGTCGAGCCCCAGGACCGAAAATGGCCGGGATAAAGGGATCGTCTGGAGAGCTTGAGCTGGCTGGTGTATCTGTTTGGAATGGGCCGCACGCTTCACACTTGGTTACTTGTGCGGTTGCATCCTGGAGGCTGTCGGCGGAAGAAACCTTGCCGGAAAGCTTTCTTGCCGCAAGTGCTCTTCTTGCCAATGTGGTGACCACATATGCCTCCATGTATCTCTGCCAAGCACATCCATCTTCCACAGGAATACACTTCAATTTCACACCGTTGAGTCTTCTTCAGACATGCGGTATCTTTGTCGACAAACTGGTACATACTTGACCGCCGGGCTACTCTTTCCGCTTCTTCCTGCTCTTGGGAAGTTCTCTGTCTGAAGGAAATGGACAATCTGCTTTGCGCCCATGTTGGAGCTTGTGGCTCGACAACAAGGACTAAAGGCACATCTGCTGCTGCGGAACATCAGCTTCTACGGCAAGAGCTCGTGGCTCGCCGAGTTAGATGCTCCCCGACAAGCTTCTTGCCGGAGCAAGACTTGTCGGGGCGTCTGCTTCAACGAAACAAACCCTAGGGTTTGTCAGGAGCATCGCTCCTCAAAGATCAAGCAGTGTTGATCTTGGGGACCTTTGCAACGACGGCTTCACGAAGCTCTGTGGGAAAATAGTCACCAGAGGCCAACTTCCTCTTCTTGCTCTGTCCGGTCGATGGTGTTACGGTTATCGAAATCAGCTTGAGCACGAAAATCCCTGGTTCCACAGTAACTTAAGCGCTGCGCAAGACTTTGACAGTCGGCAATATCATTACGAGCTCTTGGAACATGTTCCATTTGCGAGCCGTCAAAGTGCTCTTCTAGCTTCCTCACTTCATCAACGTGAAGCTTCCATCAACGGACTCTCGTAATCTTTGTTGACTTGGCGGACTGACAAGCTCGAGTCACCCCGATAATAAGCTTCTTGATCCCAAGGTCCATCATGATCACGAGACCGCAAGCAAACCTTCATACTCTGCAGATTGTTTGTCGCTTGCTCCTTGGGAAAGTGCATCCGGACGGCGTGCTTGAGGTGCTCTCCGGTGGGTGCGATAAGCGACACTCAAAGACCGGCGCCTTGCAGCGAAGGCACCATCAAAGTACATCAGCCACTCTTTGCTTGCTTCTTTGACGGAATGCTCGTCTCGGAATCTCTTCATCTGGCGTTGGCGTCCATTACGCTATGAATTCTGCCAATCCTCGCTTTGGATAGTTGATGTGCTTTCAATCTTAAGACCAAAGCTTGACAGCTCCGATGCCCACTCGACAATCCTGCCTGCCGCTCGGATTCTGCAGTATCCTCTTCAGGGAAAGCGATCGACAACCGTGATCTCATGTGCTTGGAAGTAATGGCGCAGCTTCTGGAGGCCATGAGGAGGCCGAAAAAGCAATTTCGCTTGCCGGAATACCTTGACCTAGCCCCTTGCGGGAGGGAACCGACAAAAGTAGATCGGGCGCCGCACCATCCTTTTCGCATCTGTTCACGCGGTCCGCGGACTCATCCTTGTCGGGACCCGAGCTTGTCGTGAAGCCCCGCTTGTCGCTGGATGTGTTTGCCGTGGTTGTGGCTCATCATCTGCCTCCCTCTCCGCCACTAACGCAGCACTAACCACTTGATTGGTTGCCGCTATATATAGTAGCAACTTCTCTTGTGGCCTAGGTGCGACAAGTGTTGGAGTGGAGGACAGGTATCTCTTCAAGTCCTGCAGCGCAGCCTCCGCTTCGGGTGTCCATTTTACTGGACCTGCCTTTTTCAAAATCTTGAAAAATGGCAGGGCGCACTCAGCAGACCTAGAAATAAACCTGCTGAGAGCAGCCACGCAACCGGTAAGTCTTTGTACATCCTTGACGCGCTTTGGTGCTTCAATCTGCTCAATGGCCTTGATCTTGTCGGGATTAGCTTCAATCCCCCGCTGAGACACGAAGAACCCGAGAAGCTTGCCGGAAGGGACTCCAAACACGCACTTCTCGGGGTTGAGCTTGAGGTTGATCTTGCGCAGATTTGCAAAGGTCTCGTCCAAATGTTGAACCAAAGTTGCTTTGTCCTTGCTCTTGACCACTATGTCATCCATGTAGGCTTCTACATTTCTGTGCATTTGCGGCTCAAAAGCGTCATGGACTACCCTTGCAATGTTGAACCAGCATTCTTAAAACCGAAAGGCATCCGTATAAAACAGTATGTGCCACATGGTGTGATGAATGCGGTCTTCTCTTCATCTTCTTCAGCCATGAAGATCTGATGGTATCCTGAGTAGGCATCAAGAAACGAAAGCAAATCACATCCGGTCGTGGAGTCAACAATCTGGTCAATGCGCGGCAAGGGAAAAGCGGATCTTTGGGACAAGCTTTATTAACATCCGTGAAGTCAATACAAAGTCTCCATTTCCCATTTGCCTTGCGCATCGACTACAGGATTGGCCAGCCACGTAGGATGGAGCACTCCTCGACAAGGCCTTTGCTTCCGGTTTCTTGATCTCTTGACTATGAATTCTTGGCGCTCCAACGCTTGCTTCCTGACTTTTTTGCTTGACGGGCCGCGCATGAGGACAAACGGCCGGCGGTGCTCAATCACTTTCACGGGAACACCGGGGATATCGACGGTTGCCATGCAAACACATCGACATTCGCCGTAGGAAAGCAACGAGCGCGCCTTCCTATTTGGGGTCGAGAGAGGCACTGATGGTGAAGGTACTACCAGCGCCGTCCTCCTTGGCGGGCACCTTCTTGGTCTTCGGCGGAGCCACCATCTTCTTGCACTTGCCAGTGGAGCTCGATGGTGCGTCCTCGATGGTAGCGCAGCACTCCGAAGAGGTGCGCTTGCCGGAGTGAGCATCAGAGCCCTTGCCGGACTTGGACTTGGTCTTCTTCCCCCGGGAGCTTCAGCGGCAAGTGTCACGGCAATCTGTCGCGGCTGCTGCATCCGGAAGATCTTGTCGGCCTGAGATAAGGGCATCCTTCTTGTCGCCATGGACAGAGATGACGCTTATCGGGCCCGGCATCTTGAGTAGGTTGTAGGCGTAGTGAGAGGCTGCCATGAACTTGGCGAGTCTTTGGGCGGCCAAGTATCCCATTGTAAAGCAATGGGAAATCGGCAACGTCAAATGTAACCCTCTCGATCCTGAAGTTCAGCTCGCTGCCAAATGTGACCGGCAACGTAATCTTCCTTCGCTTGCTCCTTCCCGGATTGATTCCTTGGAAGGTTCCGGTCTCTTCAACTCGCTTTCGAGGATTTGAAGCTTCGGAGCACCGCGGAGGAGATCAGATTCAAGCCGGCCCCGCCGTCAACTAACATTTTTGTGACCTTGAGGTTGCGGATGGTTGGAGAGACCAACATCGGCAAGCACCCGACCGCAGTTAAGCGATCAGGGTGATCCTCAATATCAAAAATGATAGGCGTGCTGGACCACTTCAGAGGCTTGCGCGACTCTACGGATGGTTCCGCTGCATTGACCTCCCGCATCCATTGCTTGAGTTGGCGGTGGGAGGTATGCAGGGAAGCACCTCCATCAACGCAGAGAACCTCTGTGGCTTTACGAAACTCCTGCTCATCGGCGTAAATGCGTCCTCCATATCTTAAATGCGTCATCATCATCTTCATCCTTGTCGCGGCGGCGGAGGTCGATCTCCTTGTCGCTGCTTGACTTTGCCATGGCGTCCTCCCGGCCGGGCGTTTCTTGCTTGCTCCCCGGCACCTTCTGGGCCTTCTCCTTGTCTCGCCGCTCATACTCAGCTCTCTGCTATTCGGCGAGCTGCTCGACCTTCTTGCAGCTCACGGAGATCATGGCCCTTAGTGCGGTGGATCTTGCAAGATCGCTTGCCGGAGCCGTCACCTTGTCAAGGCCGCCACCGACCGGTGGTTGGCGTCGGCGGCAACCTCCTTGCCGGAGCCACCAGCCTTGGCGTTCTTGTCGCCGCCTCCGTTGCGGACTGCTCGACAGCTAGCACTTCTCTGCTTTTCTTCTTCCTGTTGCCTCGCCGCGGCCCTTCTTTGTCGGGCGGTGTCATCCTTGTCGAGATCCTGCTTCAGATTCTCTCTCACAGGAGTCTCCTCCCTTCCTCGTAGCCACAAGACACTTGTCGGCCAAGGCGCATAGCTCGCCGACGTCCTTGACTTTGCACATCGCCATCTCCTCCTCATCCTGCGGTTCCGCACATTCTGATGAAATCTTGCGCCGATCACCGCGGCAGGGTGGACGTCTGGGATGTTGTAGTGCACACGGCTGAATCTCTGAATGAACTTGCGCAGGGACTCTCCTTCCTTCTGGGCGAGCAAGTGAAGGTCGCTCTCTTGGCCATGAGGTTTGTGGCCAACTGTGAAGGCGCCAACAAACTGATGGCACAGATCTGCCCAAGAGGATATGGAGCTGTCCGGCAAGTGCATGAGCCAAGATCTGACGTTGGGCTTGAGCACGAGCGGGAAGTAGTTGGCGAGGATCTTGTCGTCCCGTCCCCCCGCAGCCTGCACCGCGATGGTGTAGATGCTGAGGAACTCTGACGGGTGTGTCCGGCCATCATACTTCTCCGGCACGTCTGGTTTGAAGTTTTTACGGCTGGGCCCTTTGGACTTGCCGCAGCTCACGAGTGAGCGCAGGGCAACCTACCGTCTGACAAGTCGCACTGCCCCTCCGGCGCGTGCATGTCAACAGAAGGCCAGTAGCGCTTGTCGGATTGACGTCGCGCTTCTCTTCGGCGCTCGATGCGAGTTCGAGCGTCCTCTTGTTGTCGCTCATGAAGAACTTGGCGCTGATCGCGGCGAGCTCGCGGATCCGATGACGCAGTGGAGTCGCTGTCGAGGTGGATCCGGTGAGTCGGCAATCTTGGCCTTCTTGGCGGAGAGTGCACGGTGGTTGCACCTCCGACAGTCTCGTCGCCACCGGCTCATGCCTTGTCGTCTCGCCGCGGCAACGATGGCGTTGGTTGCCGCGGAGCGTCGCCGTTGGCAAAGCCGATGAGGCTCTGGATAGTGGCCCTCCACTCGTCGACCTTGTCGGCCGTTGGAGGGTAGTCGAGGAGCGATTGAGCTCTCGCCGAGCTTTCGCCGGAGTAGTAGGCGGCATTGGAGAATCGTGCGAGGCGGGACACGCTCGGACTTCTAACTACGTTAGAAGGAGCAGCGCCCGTCCGGCGACCGTATCTCACTAGTGCCCGGCATGTTGGCGCGCATGCTGGTCTTGAGGGTCTCGATCCAGCGAGCGTATGGCGTTGTGAACGCCATGGCGTTGTTGGTCCCGTCTCCTCGGATGGGTGCGGGGATGCGCGGACGCCGAGGTTTGCGGTGCCTTGTCCTTGGACTTGGCAGCGTCGCGAGCACCTTCGCCGGGCGCCGTCCCTCCGCCAAATGTTCGCCCCACCACCCGTTTGCTGCGGTGAGGGTGGGTACGACGCGGACGGCTCTGCTGCCGCCGAAGCCTTCTTCTTCGGTGGCATGTTGAGGAAGATGTTGATGGCGCTGCCCGCGTGAATGCCGGATCGGATTCACACGGCCTCGACGCCCCCTACCTGGCGCGCCAGAGATGTCGGGGAGGCTGATCGTACCCACGGACACCTATGGGGCCGGCGGAGCAGGCCCCTTGTGGTTCGGAGGGGGCGGAGGTCGCACGAAGAGCGGATCGAGGCGATGCACACGAGCGGTTTACCCAGCTTCAGAGCTCTCCGGAGAGATAAAACTCCTACTGCTGCTTGTTTGATCTATTGTGTTCTTGCTAGGGAGCAATGCGGGCTACAAAACCTAAGCGCGAGTGTATCTAGTCTCGAGTGGGTCGAATGAACCCACGAGGCGAACCTAACCCGCTGGAACTGAACGGAACCGAACCCTCTTTACGTTGCACTCGGGCCTCCTTTTATATGCTCAAGGGGTCTTCGACAGGTGGCAACATAGGCGGGGGTACAAATGTAAAAACAGGAGTTAGTACACCTACTTGAACAGTGTACACTACAAAATACCTAACTAACTCGGCGGCAAGGGACAAAAGCAATAAATGCCCGTCGTTGTCGCCCAAACAAAGGTAACGAGAGACCATCAGTGCGCCTCTGCTCGCCACGATGGCGAGCCTGTCAGCGTCGCTTATCGCTGCTCTCCGCTGGCTACACAGCCGCTCGACACGCGCCCATGGAACGGTCCCATGGCGACACGTCGCTGGGTGAGCTGGAGCGGAGACAGAGAGAAGTTGCATGCCGCGGCAAGTGCCTTTCCGCGGCCGAATCCTTGTCGCGCCGGAGACTGCCGGCGCTCGAGCCTTCCCGGCAAGCTCCTCTTGCGGGGCCTTGTCTTCCGCGTGCTGGGCGGCTTTCCCGACAAGCTCCTCTTGTCGGGACCTTATCTTCTCAATTTAATACTTTGTTCTTGAATGGCTCCAAAGGAGCCACGGAGGATATTAGCGGTGGCGAGGCAAACCCTGCAGCGAGGTGCTTTAATCGTCTGCAATCTGTACGGGATACTAGGGTACCCCTACTCTAGTACACCGACACCGGTATTAAAGGTTATAGCCGTGTCATTCCAAGGGTTTATCGCGGCGATTTGACAGACTTCGGCGAGGTCACGGAGTGCTCTTTTGCACTTATTGTTTGAAGCGAATGTCTCAAAGACCGTCAATACTCTAGGGTCGTCGTCTTCTAGGGGGTGTTGTTTATGGGATATTCTTGGTGAGGATATCCTCGCCGCTCTTGGCCACTTGCCGGAGTATCCAACATGCTCTAAGGCAATGTGTTGGTATGTTATCCGGTGTTGCGTGTATTTTGCATGGCCCATCGAGCCATCCTTCCAAAACGGTTCCGCGCCTCGTAATGGACTTATATTTCTTTACTATTGGACTGGGCGTGTTACAAGGTTGTGCCCTTTTCGCCTGAATGAGGGGTTGAGTGGGGGCCGATGGTTCCCAACGGGCTGCCTGAGTTTTCCAGGCGCTTTTCATTGTGTTGTACTTCTGTACGATAGTTGCCAAGTCAGCGAAGTGTAATAAGCGACGATGGTTGATGGCGTTGAGGATTTCTTCGTCCGTGCAATTGTTGCAGAATGCTGATATCGCGTCCTCGTCGCGGCAATCTTTAACCTTGTCCTTGACAAGGAGGAATCTGGCCCAGAAGTGATGGACCGTTTCCTGAGACTGCTGTTGTATGATCATAAGAGCGCTTATGTCTGGGTGGGTGGGTGGAATTGAATCCACTGACCCGATCGATGATCCGGAGTCTGAAGATTTTCCAAACTTAACAGGCTGGACTCTAGAGTATCTTCTGATTGCTTATGCCCGCCGTCCGATTCTATGTTCGGAAGGCCAGTCACATCCTTTCGCTGGTCGGTATCCGGCTCTGCAGGGTCGGCGACCCGAACATAGTCCGTATTCAGTATAGGGGAAGAGTCGCCGTCTTGCTCCTCGACTACCGCTATCTGGTGGGTGACCGGTGGAGATTTAGTTTCTCTTTGGTCGGGTTTAAGCCCGATCCGATCGAATCTGTGGCGATTCCTAGGGTGGCGATGCGATCCAGGAGCTCGTTTAAAGACAAGAACTCCGCCGGATCCATCTGCTTGGAGTGTTTGGATTCGATAGGGAGGGGATTTTCGATGGCCCGAGAGGTCATCGTCGGCTTAAAGGCCGAATGGGCGGTCATGGTAAAGCCGCCCAGCCGGAGGTTTTGGCCTGAGGCCAGTCCTCCTCCGGTGGTGATATTGTCTTTAAGGATGAGGCGAGCCATCGATCCTGTCATCGACGTCACAGTGGAACTCTCAATGAAAGCACCAATGTCGGTGTCAAAACCGGCGGATGTCGGGTAGGGGGGTCCCGAACTGTGCGTCTAAGGTCGATGGTAATAGGAGACAGGGGACACGATGATTACCCAGGTTCGGGCCCTCTCTATGGAGGTAATACCCTACTTCCTGCTTGATTGGTCTTGATGAATATGAGTATTACAAGAGTTGATTTACCACGTGATCGTAATGGCTAAACCCTATAAGTCTAGCCTGTATGACTATGGTCATGAATATCCCCCCTCCAGACTAAGTCCTCCAGTTTATATAGACACAGGGAGGATCTAGGGTTACACAGGGTCGGTTACAAAGAAGGAAATCTACATGTTTAATCGCCAAGCTTGCCTTCCACGCCAAGGCGAGTCCCATCCGGACACGGGTGCAGTCTTCGGTCTTCGTATCTTCACAGCCCATTGCTATGTCTTGAGCTTGCGTTGGTTTTCCTCGAAGAGGAGAGGGTGATGCAGCAAGTGTAGCGTAAGTATTTCCCAGTTTTGAGAACCAAGGTATCAATCTAGTAGGAGGCTTCTCAAAAGTCCCACGCACCTACACAAACAAACTGAGAACTCGCAACCAACGCAATAAAGGGTTGTCAATCCCTTCACGGCCACATGCGAAAGTGAGATCTAATAAAGATAGTATGATAAGACAAATATATTTTTGGTATTTTATAATATATATGCAAAAAGTAAAGATGCAAATAAAAGTAGATTGAAAGCAAATACGATAAGAGATAGACCCGGGGGCCATAGGTTTCACTAGAGACTTCTCTCAAGATAGCATAAGTATTACGGTGGGTGAACAAATTACTGTCGAACAATTGATAGAAAAGCGCATAGTTATGAGATTATCTAGGCATGATCATGTCTATAGGCATCACGTCCATAACAAGTAGACCGACTCACACTTTGCATCTACTACTATTACTCCACACATAGACCGCTATCCAAAGCATGCATCTAGAGTATTAAGTTCATAAGAACAGAGTAACGCATTAAGCAAGATGACATGATGTAGAGGGATAAACTCATGCAATATGATATAAACCCCATCTTGTTATCCTTGATGGCAACAATACAATACGTGCCTTGCAACCCTTTTTGTCACTGGGTAAGGACACCGCAAGATTGAACCCAAAGCTAAGCACTTCTCCCATGGCAAGAAAGACCAATCTAGTAGACCAAACAAAACTGATAATTGGAAGATACTTGCAAAGATAACTCAATCATACATAAAAGAATTCAGAGAAGATTCAAATATTATTCATAGATAAACTTGATCATAAACCCACAATTCATCGGATCTCAATAAACACACCGCAAAAAGAGTTTACATCGAATAGAGGGGGAGAACATTGTATTGAGATCCAAAAAGAGAGAAGAAGCCATCTAGATAATAACTATGGACCCGTAGGTCTGTGGTAAACTACTCACAACTCATCGGAGGGGCAAGGATGTTGATGTAGAGGCCCTCTGTGCTTGATTCCCCTCCGTGAGTGCGTGAAGGCTCCAAGATGGGATCTCGCGGATCACGAAGGTTATGGCGGTGGAAATTGTGTTTCGTGGTGCCCTGGTGTTTTCGAGTGCGTAGGTATATATAGGAAGAAGAAATGCGTCGGTGGTGGCGAGGGGCCCACAAAGGCGGCGCACCCTCACGAGGGGTGGCCTCCTATCTCGTGGCTTCCTCGGAAGCTTCTTGACTTGCACTCCAAGCTCTCCGGATCACGTTCGTTCTAAAAATCACGCTCCCGAAGGTTTCATTCCGTTTGGACTCCGTTTGATATTCATTTTCTTCGAAATACTGAAATAGGCAAAAAAAACAGCAATATGGGCTGGGCCTCCGATTAGTAGGTTAGTCCCAAAAATGATATAAATGTGTAAAATAAAGCCCATAAACATCCAAAAGAGGTAATATAATAACATGGAACAATCTAAAATTATAGATATGTTGGAGACGTATCAAGGATCCCCAAGCTTAATTCCTGCTCGTCCTCGAGTAGGTAAATGATTAAAAGATAATTTTTGATGTGGAATGCTACCTAGAATAATTCATAATGTAATTTTCTTTATTTTGGCATGAATGTTCAGATCCAAATGAATACAAAATAAAAGTTCATATTGATAAAAGAAATAGTAATACTTCAAGCATACTAATCAAAGTAATCATGTCTTCTCAAAATAACATGGCAAAAGAAATTTCATCCCTACAAAATCATATAGTTAGGCTATGCTTCATTTTCGTCACACAAAGATGTTCCCAACTTCTATACCCCCGATTACAAGCCAAGCAATTGTTTCATACTTAAATAATCTCAAACTTTTGCAACCTTCACGCCAATACATGGCGTGAGCCATGGATATAGCACTATGGGTGGAATAGAATATGATGATGGGGATTGTGTGGAGAAGACAAAAAGGAGAAAGTCTCACATTAATGAGGATAATCAACGGGCTATGGAGATGTCCATCAATTGATGTCAACATGAGGAGTAGGGATTGCCATGCAATGGATGCACTAGAGCTATAAATATATCAAAGCTCAACGAAAGAAACTAAGTGGGTGTGCATCCAACTTGCTTGCTCACGAAGACCTAGGGCATTTGAGGAAGCCCATCATTGGAATATACAAGCCAAGTTCTATAATGAAAAATTCCCACTTAGTATATGAAAGTGACAACATAGGAGACTCTCCATGAAGATCATGGTGCTACTTTGAAGCACAAGTGTGGAAAAAGAGATAGTAGCATTGTCCCTTCTCTCTTTTTCTCTCATTTTTTTTTCCTTTTTTTCTTTTTTTTCTTTGGCCTTCCTTTCTTTCTTTCTTTTTGGCCTTTCTCTTTTTTTTCTTTTTGTAAAGTCCAAAGTCTCATCCCGACTTGTGGGGGAATCATAGCCTTCATCATCCTTTCCTCACTAAGATAATGCTCTAATAATGAAGATCATCACACTTTTATGGATTTACAACTCAAGAATTACAACTCAAAACTAAAACAAGATATGACTCTATATGAATGCCTCGGGCGGTGTACCGGGATGGTGCAATGAATCAAGAGTGACATGTATGAAAAATAATGCATGGTGGTTTTGCCACAAATACGATGTCAACTACATGATGATGCAATGGCAATATGACAAAAGTAAAGTATGTCATGATGATGAAGAACGGAACGGTGGAAAGTTGCATGGCAATATATCTCGGAATGGCTATGGAAATGCCATAATAGGTAGGTATGGTGGCTGTTTTGAGGAAGATTTAGGGAGGTTTATGTGTGATAGAGCGTATCGTATCACTGGTTTTGGATGCACCGGCGAAGTTTGCACCAACTCTCAAGGTGAGAAAGGGCAATGCACGGTACCGAAGAGGCTAGCAAAGGCGGAAAGGTGTAAGTGCGTATAATCCATGGACTCAACATTAGTCAAAAGAACTCATATACTTATTGCAAAAATTTAGAAGTCATCAAAATCAAGTACTACGCGCATGCTCCTAGGGGGGATAGATTGGTAGGAAAAGACCATCGCTCGTCCCCGACCGCCACTCATAAGGATGCACAAGCCAGGTACACTTCATGTTTCAAATTTGTTACATAACTTTAACCATACGTGCATGCTACGGGACTTGCTAACTTCAACACAAGCATTCTTTAAATTCATAATCACCCAACTAGCATGACTACAATATCACTACCTCCATATCTCAAAACAATTATCAAGTATCAAGTTGATCATAGCATCCAATTCACTTCCTATGATAGTTTTTATTATACCCAACTTGGATGCTCATCATACTAGGACCAACTTTGTGACAATAGAAAATACCATGCTGTTCTAAAAGACTCCCAAAATAATATAAGTGAAGCGTGAGAGACTAGAAATTTCTTCAAAATTAGGTCACCACCGTGCTCTAAAAAATATAAGTGAAGCACTAGAGCAAAAACTATCAAGCTCAAAAGATATAAGTGAAGCACATAGAGTATTCTAGCAAATTATAATCAAATAGGCTTCTCCCAAAAGGTGTGTACAGCAAGGATTATTGTGGTAAACTAAAAAGAAAAGACTAATATAATACACGACGCCCCAAGGAAAAAACATATCATGTGGCGAATAAAAATATATCTCCAAGTAAAGTTACCAATGAACGAAGACGAAAGAGGGGATGCCTTCCCGGGGCATCCCCAAGCTTAGGCTTTTGTCTATTCTTGAATATCTTGGGGTGCCTTGGGTATCCACAAGCTTAGGATCTTGCCACTCCTTATTCCATAGTCCATAAAAGCTTTACCCAAAACTTGAAAACTTCACAACACAAAACTCAACAGGAAATCTTATAAGCTCCGTTAGTGAAAGAAAAGAAAACCACCACATAAGGTACTGAAATGAACTAATTCTTTATTTATTTTGGTGTTAAACCTACTGTATTCCAACTTCTCTATGGATTATAAACTATTTTATTGTCCATAGATTCATCAAAATAAGCAAACAACACACGAAAAACAGAATCTGTCAAAAACAGAACAGTCTGTAGTAATCTGTAACTAACGCAAACTTATGGAACTCCAAAAATCCATCAAAAATAGGAATTCCTAGTAAATTTGTTTATTGATCAGCAGCAATTGGAATCACTATTTTATCACGTTCTGGTGATTTTTAACAATTGTTTTCGTGAACCAAAAGTTTCTGGAAATTACAGCAAGATCAAATAACTATCATCCAAGAAGATCCTATAGGTTTAACTTGGCACAAACTCTAATTAAAAGATAAAACCACATATAAACAGAAGGTAGATGGATTATTTATTCCTAAACAGAAATAAAAACAAAAACCTAAAAATAAAATTGGGTTGCCTCCCAACAAGCGCTATCGTTTAACGCGCCTAGCTAGGCATAAAAAGCAAAGATAGATCTAACGAGTGCCATCTTTGGCACTAAACTCATAAGTAGCACGCATGATAGATTCATAAGGTAATTTGACTTTCTTTCTTGGAAAGTGCTCCATGCCTTTCTTTAATGGAAATTGGAATCTAATATTCCCTTCCTTCATATCAATAATCGCACCAATCGTTCTAAGGAAAGGTCTACCAAGAATAATAGGGCAAGAAAGATTGCAATCTTTATCAAGAACGATTAAATCTACGGGCACCAAATTTCTATTTGCAACAATAAGAACATCATTGATCCTTCCCATAGGCTTTTTAATGGTGGAATCCATAAGGTGCAAATTTAAAGAACAATCATCAAGATCATGGAAGCCTAGAATATCACATAAAGTTTTCGGAATTGTGGAAACACTAGCACCCAAATCACACAAAGCAAAACACTCATAATCTTTAATTCTAATCTTTATAGTAGGTTCCCACTCATCATTAAGTTTTCTAGGTATAGAAACTTCCAAATTAAGTTTTTCATCATAAGATTGCATCAAGGCATCAACAATATGTTTGGTAAAAGCTTTGTTTTGACTATAAGCATGAGGAGAATTAACAATGGATTTCAACAAGGAAATACAACCTTTTAAGGTGCAATTATCATAATCAAATTCCTTGAAATCCAAGATAGTATGTTCAATATTATTAGAAGTTGAGGATTCTCCAATCTCACTTTTACCTATTTTAGCATTAAGATCTAAAGACTCCGAATTCTTGGGACGCCTTCTAGGCAAAGTTGATTCATCATCAGTCCCATAATCATCAAAATTCATATTGCAAAACATAGATCTAATCGGAGAAGCATCAATAACTTTAATATCCTCATCATTATTTTCATGTAATTTTTCTGGTTTAGCGGCCATCATACTGAATAAGGTGGCTTGCTTGTCAGAAATTTTGGCTATAGCATTTTCAAGCCGGGTAATTTGAGCGTTAACACCATAGAATTTTTTATTCATGTCATCAAGCTCTTTGTTCATAAACCCCAAAAAACTTTTTTGTTCCTTAAGCTCTTTTCTAAAGAAATTATTATGCTCAAATTGCAAATTCATAAAGCTTCTAATATTTGATTCAATCTCATCCATCCTTCTGAGAAGGTGGTCAGGACCCTTAGGCGCGGCCATAAGGTCAAACAAGAAAACAAGCACACAAAAGAAGGCAAGCGAAAAAAGAGAGAGGATGAGATTGGGAAAGAGAGGGCGAATGAAACGGCAAGGGTGAAGTGGGAGAGAGGAAAACGAGAGGCAAATGGCAAATAATGTAAATGCGAGGGAGATGGGTTTGTGATGGGTACTTGGTATGTCTTGACTTGAGCGAAGACCTCCCATAGCAGCGCCTGTAAATCCTTCTTAGTACGTCTTGAGCTTGCATTGGTTTTCCTTGAAGAGGAGAGGGTGATGCAGCAAGTGTAGCGTAAGAATTTCCCTCAGTTTTGAGAACCAAGGTATCAATCTAGTAGGAGGCTTCTCAAAAGTCCCACACACCTACACAAACAAACTGAGAACTCACAACCAACGCAATAAAGGGGTTGTCAATCCCTTCACGGCCACTTCTTGTAAAGTGAGATCTAATAAAGATAGTATGATAAGATAAATATATTTTTAAGTATTTTATAGTATAGATGCAAAAGTAAAGATGCAAATAAAAGTAGATTGAAAGCAAATATGATAAGAGATAGACCCGGGGCCATAGGTTTCACTAGAGGCTTCTCTCAAGATAGCATAAGTATTACGGTGGGTGAACAAATTACTTTGTCGAGCAATTGATAGAAAAGCGCATAGTTATGAGATTATCTAGGCATGATCATGTATATAGGCATCACGTCCATAATAAGTAGACCGACTCCTGCCTGCATCTACTACTATTACTCCACACATCGACCGCTATCCAGCATGCATCTAGAGTATTAAGTTCATAAGAACAGAGTAACGCATTAAGCAAGATGACATGATGTAGAGGGATAAACTCATGAAATATGATATAAACCCCATCTTGTTATCCTCGATGGCAACAATACAATACGTGCCTTGCAACCCTTTCTGTCACTAGGTAAGGACACCGCAAGATTGAACCCAAAGCTAAGCACTTCTCACATGGCAAGAAAGACCAATCTAGTAGGCCAAACCAAACTGATAATTCGAAGAAAATTGCAAAGATAACTCAATCATACATAAAAGAATTCAGAGAAGATTCAAATATTATTCATAGATAAACTTGATCATAAACCCACAATTCATCGGATCTCGGCAAACACATCGCAAAAAGAGTTTACATTGAATAGATCTCCACAAGAGAGGGGGAGAACATTGTATTGAGATCCAAAAAGAGAGAAGAAGCCATCTAGCTAATAACTATGGACCCGTGGAGTGCAGCGGTAAACTATTCACAACTCATCGGAGGGGCAAGGATGTTGATGTAGAGGCCCTCAGGTGCTTGATTCCCCTCCGTGAGTGCGGCGAAGGCTCCAAGATGGGATCTCGCGATTCTGAAGGTTCTGGCGATTGGAAATTGTGTTTCGTGGTGCCCCTGGGTGTTTTCGAGTGCGTGAGGTATATATAGGAAGAAGAAATGCGTCGGTGGCATAGGGGCCCACGAAAGCAGTAGCGCCCGTGCAGTGACCTCCTCTCTCGTGGCGTCCGCGGAAGCTTCTTGACTTGCACTCCAAGCTCTCCGGATCACGTTCGTTCCAAAAATCACGCTCCCGAAGGTTTCATTCCGTTTGGACTCCGTTTGATATTCCTTTTCTTCGAAATACTGAAATAGGAAAAAAAACAGCAATATGGGCTGGGCCTCCGGTTAGTAGGTTAGTCCCAAAAGTGATATAAATGTGTAAAATAAAGCCCATAAACATCCAAAAGAGGTAATATAATAGCATGGAACAATCAAAAATTATAGATACGTTGGAGACGTATCACCCATCAGTCTGGCCCATGGCTAACAGGCCGGACGCCCGAGGACCCCTTAGTCCTGGACTCCCTCAGTCGCCACGCCGGGCGCTGCCCCGAGGTCAACGACGGCGACGAGGTACTCGGCCTTGGCGATGGTCGTAACGAGGATGAGGGCGAACCCGCCCTTGGTGCCGACCACGTCTCGTCCAGCTACGACGGTTCTTCTTCCAGCGACAGCTCCAGCAGCGGTGGTTAAGACCAGCCGCCATGCTGTCGCGCCCTCTTCGAATGCAGCAGCGGGTCGTCTCGTTGCCGCGTCTCTGTGAAGCGCGGGAGAGGGGTCTGGCTGAGCCGGCGCCAAGAGCTCGCCCTCGCAGACCACTGTGGGGGCACGCGCCACTTTTATTTCGTTCTTCCTTTCCTTCCTGTATTAAGAGAGAAACCAGTATGGGGCCCCGGAGGGGCGTGCAACAAACTATGAATTCCCAGTTGTTATGCTATGTTTATCGTTCCTGTATTGTCGCAACATAAATGTCTCATATAAGTGCGTAGGAGTAACTTAGCTTGCCGTGTTTGAAGTAGTCTCCATCTCCGAGGCACGCATTCCTCAGCACCTGGCGAGGCTTTTTGGGAACTGCAAAAAAAATTATCTAGGGAATTCCAAGCCTTGATCGCAGGCGCCGCCACCAGCGCCTCGCATCGCGGTACCCGTGGGGCACGGATTAGGGGAGGAGCGCCAGCTTGCGGCTCAAACGAGGGTGCTTCACGAAAAAACAAGACGCTCACGAGCACCTGTACAGCCCCCTCGCGAGGGACTCGAGAGAGTATACAGGCCAAACAGAGAAACGATGGCAGAACAGAGGCACAAAGCGACAGGGCGAGACCAGCAAGAGAAGACCAGAAAGCAAATTTTGATTAAAGAGGGGTGATCCAACTAAGGAAAGAAAATGAAAAGCCACGTCTGGCACCTAGTCTAGTCTTCTTGTCTTCTCACCAACGCGGAGCTAAGTGCTGCCACTAGGACGTGGGAGGGAGCCCCAGAGGCCCGAGGGCGGCACTCCTGAGACTCTGGGGTATGTACAGTCCCACTCATTATTACATGAGAGTGTCACAAGTGGAGACCTTCACAGGCACTGGGCCTTCTTCACAGGCGCTGCGCCTTTCTTCAGGGGTAGATCTTCCGGAGGTGCTGGATGTTCCAGGCGTTCTGGATGGGTACCCCGTCCCGCGTCTCCAGACGCGCGGTGCCAGGCCTGGAGATGTGGACGACCTTGAACGGGCCCTCCCACATGGGTGAGTACTTCTGCAGCCCTTCCCTGGAGAGCACCCGCCTCAGGACGAGGTCACCCACCTCGAGCATCCTGGAACGGATGTTGCGGCAGTGGTACCGCCGCAGCGCCTGCTGATATCTTGCTGCTCCTAGCATGGCTTCACGGCGGCGTTCCTCCCCCAGCACGAGGTCCATCCCCCGCATGGCGTCCTGCTATGCCTCATCAAATGCCAGGACCCGCGCGGAACGATGTTTGACCTTGTGAGGGAGAACCGCTTCTGCTACGTAGACGAGGAAGAATGGGGTCTCACCCGTTGGCTTGGTGGCGGTGGTGCGGATGGACCACATCACGGACTGGAGCTCATCGTGCCAGCCCCTGCCGCAGGCCTCGAGCTTCTTCTTGAAGGACCTGGTCTTGAGGCCCCTCAGGACCTCTGCGTTGGCGCGTTTGGCCTGACCGTTCACTACAAAAAAAGACACATCCGTGACATTTTGGGCCGAACGAATTTTTTTTCTGTCATACATATGACACTTCTATGACGATAATTGTGACAAAACCCGGTATCATCATAGATGTGATGGGCTCCTACTTCTATGAAAAAAATCATGATAGAAAATGGGCTTTTCGTCCTGGGCGGGCCGGAGACGCAGCTGCATGACATTCTTTGGGCCGTTCATGACGGAAAAACCGTGGTAGAAGCAAGGGGGAGGAAAATTTTGGGGAGTTGCCGGTTACGGTGGGAGGTCGGGGGCGGAGCGATGCGCGTTTCTCTCGTACGTTCACGTGTGTGTCCGGGGCATTGGCTCTAACTGAAGCCGAGCGAGGCGTTGGGCTCTAACTGAACCCGAGCGATTGCACTGCAAGCTACGTGTTACTGAACCTGAGCGATCGATCGATGGCTGTTAACTGAACCCGATGGAGCGATTCCTTCGCTACTGCTGCTAACTGAAGCCGATCGATGCTGCCTCTGGGATGAATAGTGAGCATTGCAGGGGGGGTTTGGATGAACAGTGAGCGGTGGTGTTGCCTCTGGATGAACAGGAACCCGGGATGTGGAGGGCTCGATGAACAGTAGACGGTGGAGGGGTGGCCGTGGAGGGGTGGTTGAACAGGACCCCGTGGTGTGGAGGGCTGGATGAACAGTAGATGGTGAAGGGGTGCCCGTGGAGGGGTGGTTGAGCGATGGCCGGTGGAGTAGCGCGCGGTGGAGGCTGGAGGAGGTCGACGGTAGCCCATGGAGGCTGGAGGAGGTCGACGGTGGAGATGAACAGTATCCCGTGCAGTCCAGTTTTGCGGTACGCCACACTCCTCTCCCCCCGTTTCGACCGTATAGCGCTCCAACACAAGTCCGTTTCGTCCGTTTTGCGGTACGCCACACCCCTCCCGATGAACAGGACCCCCGTTTCGACCGTAGCGCTCCAGCACAAGTCCGTTTCGTCCGTTTTGCGGTACGCCACACCCCTCCTGATCAACAGGACCCCCGTTTCGACCGTAGAAGATCCGTTTCCTCCGTTTTGCGGTACGCCAGGCCCCTCCCGATCAACAGGACCCCGTTTCGAACATGGTCGGTCGAACACAAGGCCGTTTCCTCCGTTGTGCTGTACGCCAGGCCTCGTTTCCATCGCCTGTTCCGTCCAAGCCCTCCCGATGAACACGACCACGCATTCCGTTCCGACCCAGCCGGTTGGCTCCCCATGAACACGACGACGACGTTGTTTCTCTGTTCCGACCCAGCAATGTACGTATGCGCGATAGGCGTTAGAGACCCTGCCCGTATGTACGTACGTGGCCGTATTTTGTTTCTTGCACCCTCGCCGGTGTACGTACGTGTACATGCTACATGCGCGCCTCTACATCTACGACACGTGCGCGCCTCTACATCGACCAATATGTACGTACACGTTCGCGACCAGAATGAGAACGCTACGTACGCTTCGACCAGGTGTGTCCCGACTGTCAGGCACTTCCTTGCGTGCAAAGATGTAGCTAGTGGGTCCCAGCAGTCAGGGGGCGAATCGTTTTTTTTGCCCGGACGCACTTCCTTGCATGCGAAGGTGTAGCTAGTGGGTCCCAGCAGTCGGGGGGAAACATTTTTTTTCGCGAAATATGGTGGCCCGTCCGGTGGGTCCCCGTTGTCAGGTGGAGGAATAATTATTTTGCGCGTAATAAGGAGGCACTTCCTTGCTGCGGCCGTGGACCCAGCTGTGGGCCTCTCCACGTACAGTCCATGTCCGATGGAAGCCGTTCCTTGACTACGTTGACCACGCCGCGCCGAGAGCACTAGGGCGGTGGACGGCAGCGAGGCTTAGGAAGGGGGCGGCGGAGCCGGGAAGACACGGCGGTGGATGCCCAGCGTGAAAGTACGAGGGTTCACTGGTTCGCTGCGATGTGAGGCTGCCATCGCCGCAGAATAACAGGGGGTGTGGGTGAGTAGAGGGATGGCCTGGCCAGCGGTAGGAGTAGTAGGGGGCGGTGAGGCCTCCGCCGCATCGCAGCCGGCCACGGGAGGCGATGTACGAGGCATGACCGGCGCTGGTTTCGGCGGCTGGAGCAAGAAGACCAGAGGTTGAAGAAGCACTACGGTCGTTGGATGGACATCGTATGATCACTGGAGCTAGAATCGTGCATATTGACTAAGTTGACAAAGCCCTCCGTCCCGGTCAACTTAGTAGGCCCACAAGTCAGCCTGCCACTATACTAGGTCCCAGCTAACAGGGGGAGTATTCATTTTTTTGTGCGTAATAAGGAGGCACTTCCTTGCGTGCGAAGATATAGCTTGTGGGTCCGAGCTGTCAGCGGCGATAATGTTTTTTCGCGAAATATTGAGGCCCTTTCGGTGGGTCCCTGATGTCAGGTGGACGAATCATTATTTTGCGCGTAATAAGGAGGCATTTCCTTGCGTGCGGCCGTGGACCCAGCTATCGGCATCTCCATCTGATCCACTTCAGATGCATGTCGGTCGTTGACCACGTTGACCAGGCGCCCGAGAGCACAAGGGCGGTGGACGACGGCGAGGCCTAGGAAGGTAACGACTTCGAAGGCGAGGAAGACTCAATGATTGTTTCCCGCAGCGGAGAATGCGGCCCGAACGAGGGTTTCTTGGTTCGTCTGCCGTCGTTGGAGAATAACAGCGGTGTGGGTGAGTAGAGGGATGGCTACGCCAGCGATGGGAATCTGATTGGGGCGATGAGGCTGCTGGCAGCACCTGGCCGGCATGAGGAGGAGGAGCGAGCAGTCCCTTGGCGCTTGTTTGAGCGGTGGGCGGGAAGAAGCAGAGATTGAAGAAGACGATGGCCGTTGGATGGCCATCCAACAGTCACTGCTTGTGCATCAACCTTTTTTTTCGGAAAGCCTCAAATCTGTGGAAAACAACATACAGCCCATCTGCCATTATTTCTAATAATTTACAGCCCATTTGCTAATTCTTAAGGTTTTTTTGGAGCGCATATTCTTTTTGTTAGCATTATACGAAATTTTGCATATTTCGGTGCGGTCCGAACTGTTTTTAATCCCGAAATTTTGACTCACATTCAAAATGATTTTAAAACTAAATGTATATCAATATAAAATCCAACAAATTCTCCACGCATAAAAATTAATGTAATTTAAAATCTCGAAATGAAAAAAAATTGAAACTAATTGCCGCTTTGATGTGTTTAAAAAATGTACATCCCATTTCTCATTACTGATGGGCCATTTTCTCGGCCAGCCGAATGAAAGCTCTCCTCGTCTTGAAAGATTTGCAGCCCAACAGGCCTGCAAAGCGACTTACTTGGCAAATCACAAAAAAACTGGGATGTGGCCGTGGACCCGGTATCGGCCTCTCCACGTCTGATACTCTTCCGATGGAAGTAATTCCTTGACCACGTTGACCACGCCGCGCCGAGAGCACCACGGCGGTGGACGACGGTGAGGCCTAGGAAGGGGACAACGCGGAGCCGGGGAAGACGCGGCCGTGGAAGCCCGCGCGGAGAGGGGTACGAGGGTTCACTGGTTCGGCTGTGGTGTGAGGCTGCCGTCGCCGTAGGGCCTGGCCAGCGGTGGGAATAGTAGGGGGCGGTGAGTTCTCCACGGCAGCACAGCCGGCTACGGGAGGCAGGAGCATGAGGCACGACCGGCGCTGGTTTGGGCGGCTGGAGCAAGAAGACCAGAGGTTGAAGAAGCACTACGGCCGTTGGATGGACATCGTCAGTCCTTTGGAGCTAGAATCGTACATATTGACTAAGTTGACAAAGCCCTTCGTCCCCATCAACTTAGTAGGCCCTGAAGTCAGCCTCCCACCAAGGTGGGTCCCAGCTAGCGGGGAGTATTCATTTTTTGTGGGTAATAAGGAGGCACTTCCGGTGGGTTCGGTGACAGCGGGGGATGTTTTTCGCAAAATACGGTGGCCCGTCGGTGGGTCCCAGCGGTCGAGGCAAACTTTTTTTGCAAAATACGGTGGCCCGTCCGGTGGGTCCCTAATTGTCGATTGGAGGAATCATTATTTTCCGTGTAATAAGGAGGCACTTACTTGTTGCGGCCGTGGACCCGGTGAGACTCTCCGCGTCTGATATACTTCCGATGGAAGTCGTTCCTTGACCACGTTGACCTCGCCGCGTTCCGTTGCATGCATGCGTCCATGGGCGTGGTGCGTCCCCCTTGTCGACCTCTCACGTCTGATCATCTTCCGATGACTCTCGGTTATTGACCACGTTGACCACACCGTGCGAAGCGCACCTGGTTGGAATGACGGAGATGGGGAAGGCAGGCGGTGGAGTCGCAGATGGAGAGGAGAGGGAACTTCACTGGTTGGTCTTGGCGGCAAAGACAGCCTTGATGCCGCCCACGGAGAGCAGGGAGCAAGAACAGAGGTTGAAGAAGGAGCACGGCTGCTGGATTAACATCCAACGGTCCAGCTGGTAGAATCATTTGTTGATTAAGTTGACAAAGCCGTGCGTACATGTCCGCTTAGCAGGCCCACAAGTCAGTCAACAAATCTTACGGGTCCCAACTGTCAACGGGATGAATAATTTTTTTCGCAAAACAAGGAGGCACTTCCTTCCGTGCGAAGATACAGCCGGTGGGTCCCAGCTGTCAGGTGGAGGAAACATTTTTTTAGCTTAATAAGGAGGAACTTTCGTTGCGTGCGACCATGTACCTCATGGGTCCCAGCCGTCAGGCTCTCCACGTGCAGTCCTCTTCCGATGACTCTTGTTTGTTGACCACGCCACACCGAACATAGCGAGGCGGTGGGCGATGGCGAGGCCCCGGACGGGAACGACTCGGAGATGGGAAAACGCGGCAGTGGAGTCGCGGATTGAGAGGAGGAGAAGGGATATAACTGGTTCTGTTGCAATTCATATCAAACTCAGGTTCACATGACACGTTCGTATTCATAGCCAACATTCACTATCAACAACTCAAAAGATCCATATATACACAAGCTCAGCATATCTATGCATCCAAATGATTGATAGATCACACGACAATATTCATACATAATTCACAAAAAGATTCAGATATACACATGTTCACTATGTTTATGCATCCAAATGATTGAGATCACAGCCAATATGATCCATGGACGAACTTTAATTACCTAGGGTACAGACTGGTAAATGGTGTTCAATCAGAGGTACTTCTTGCTAAAATTAGTTCTTGTACGAGTAAACTTTCGAGTACATAAGAGGCAACATAGACAATCTGAACTTTGGTTGTAGGTTTATCCTCAAATAGTGGCCTCGTGCCGACGGAGGTTTGAGCAACTTGGCCACTACTTTCATCCAAGTAGTTTACCGGCTCATCTTGGTCCTGTATCTCGCCAAAATTCTACATTGCAGACGAGAAAGGAGGCGGTTGAGAAAATGAACCACCCAATTTTTGTGTGCAGTTCAACTGAAATGGAGCATCCTTGGCGTGCAGACTGATTAAGTCCCAGATGAATATACGCGTCAACCAACTTGTCTGGAATCTTTAGACTCCATGCCATATAGTTCTCTACCATATGTGCCGATAACCAAAAGGCACAAGTTGGGACCAAAGACTGGACTGCGTTTTTCTGGGCTATGCACCAAGCAATATTTTTGGCGTTCACTCTCCCAATACTTGGAGTTTGACAATTGGTTGACGCCGGTTGATACTCGAATGAATATAGGCACTTCTTGTCAACATCGATGCTTGTCTGAGTGAACTTTGGAGTACATAGCAGCAGCATAAGTACATGTCCATCTGATCATTTTGTGCAGTTCTACTGAAATCACCCGATGTAATGATTTGCCTGCGAGTTCAGGCTCCAAATTACTCCTTTATGAAATCGACAAACAGTAGCACAATACCAAATTACCAATACATATGACATGCACAATAATCAGGATAAAGACCGGTACCAACTTTGTGTGAGGTAGCATATCAATTACTATTTCCTTTATTTGGAAGCCGAGATAAGCCAAGCGGTGACGACAAAGGAAGAAAGCAAGCGGATATTAGCGGTGACAGGAAAGGGACGGAAGGCTGTGGAGGCAATGAAGCACCCAAAGTTTTTGTGCAGTTCCACCAAAATCGAGCATCCTGTTGGCACATATATTGAGAGAGTGAGATTACTGTAATAGTGGGACTAGTTGATGAAACATACACTAACAAATAGAAGCACCCTCATTATCTTAATGGGTAAAGTTAGCAACATAGTAGTCTTTATTAAAGAGAGGTATTAGTTTATTTAATCGATTGCCAATTAGCTCAACTCAACACTCAAAGCATTGCCATTTATCATAGGTTGCAAAACTTAAAAGTGCAAAGATAAAGGAGTTTCCCATGACAAGAGTATACGATACAAATAGAGATGACAGCAAACTAATATGGATGAAGGCCTTAGGCCCGTACCAACCTGAGAAAAAAACTTATTCATGTAGTCCCATAGGAGATGATAAAGCACTCACTGGAATCACACAATAGTATATATTTTTGTGCACTTCAAATGTATGGTTGAAATCACTCTTGTTTACCAGTGCTGAGGTTATATCGAAAGATTATCAAGAACTTCCAGCAGAGTTAAAGCACTGGCTGGGATACAGTTCATTGTATTGTCTTGTGTAGTTCCACTAAAATGTATGATTGGCACAACATGATCCCTGTTTGCACAAGTAGGAACAAGGTGAAACATTCATTAGCTTAGTGAGAAAGGATAGGAAGACATTAGCATATTACTCAAACAGCAGAATCAAATTCATGATGGACAATACGCAAAACATTGCCTCATTGAACCAATGGCAATAAATTGACATGCAAAACAATAGCACTATTATGTCATGACACTAATAATATTCCCTCCCTGCTCCACCACATGATTCACCTCCATAGACAAACATTCACACGTACATGATTCAAAGCATAGGGTCCTACTAAAGATTTGTTTAACTCCAACAGGAAAATTAGGCAGTAATAAATTAGTGGTACTTAAGTGCTCCTAATTAATTAAGTGAGACAGCGAAGTGGAAGGGATCCACGGAGGATCGTCTCACATGTAAGGTAGTCGTTGCGGAGCCCTTGAATAGCCTCGACTGAGGCCTCTGGCTTCAGCAAGATCGCCTTCGCACTGTTTATTCTTCTTCTTCTTCCTCTTCATGCTATGTTTCTCTTTCTCCTCACCAGTTGGTGAAACCAAGTACATGATTGGCCTTCAAATTCAGAATTGGTTTTGTCAGTGAGGGAGTGCAAGTGTACTAGTAAAAACAACATTATTTTCTCATGGCAGTCGGAAAATAGAGATGAACACATGCATTAAATATCATTCTTACCTGAAGGAAGGTTATTGTGCCAATATGGATGATGAGGATTGGAACACAGATCTCCCTTTGTGCAGTTCCACCAAAATGAACCAACTGTTCCATCTGACTTTCCAGTTAAATAGCACAAAAGTCACTTCTTTTAAGAATAGTTTTGTGCAGTGCACCAAAAGGTCACAACATCAACCAGGTGAATTGGATATCCCTGTTTGCACAAAAAGGCACAGAGGAAACAGTCAGAGTCTCAAACAATTACAGGCAAAAACATTTGGCTAAACTTGTCAGAGTCTCAAACAATTACAGGCAAAAACAGTGGACTGGCTTCATTTTTACCACGGACATTATATTAAGAACAACTAAGGCTGCGTTCGGTTCACATGTTTGGTGCAGGATTTTCGTAGGAACACAATTCCTACCGTATTCTTTCCCTTCCAACCGTTCGGAACACGGGAAAGGTGAATAGTGTTTCATAGGGAAGCTGGTCTAGTAGTACTGATTCCCTCGGATTAGAAACATCCACGCGCTGCTCATTTTTTGGGCGGAAGCCCGAGGCACTTTTCGCTGCCATGCGTTAGACAAGGTTGTTGTGTTGTGTTTGCGGAATAAAAAAATCAACCTATGTGTGATGCGTGAGGTGAGGACAAGATTAGTCACTTTGCAGTTGAATAAACAAATAGCATCTCATAATGCCAAGCATGCTACTCTAAAAAAACAAATCTGTACATTTCGTAGTCCATCCGAACACATTCTCTTGAGAGTTTCCTCCGGTTCGCTGTTCCATAGTTTTATACCTACATTCCTTTCCTCCTCTATTTTCATCAAGACCTATGTTTTCTGCCCTTTATTTTATTAGGAGCCTAAATATTTGGTATAAGGGCATGGGACGGTGGGTGCACCAGCAGTACAACACCATGTACGTAAACAAGGGCATAAAGTGGTGATTCATAGTTTGTTGCCCCGAGAAACAAACATCCAAGAAACATATCTGGGTTGGTCCCATTTTTGTTTACTCTAGCCACCTACTCCTATGTGTGGATAGCAAATCTAGTCCTGGTCATACCACTGTGTACAGCGTTACCCCTATATTTCCCTTTCCGACCAAGAGACCGGTTGGATGACCAGTCTGTACTACTTTCATCCCCTTTCCTTCTTGTTTGTACCAAGTCCGATGTACATACTAAATTTCCCCACCCCCACTTTATTTCAATGACAAGTATTTTCGGACGGAGGGAGTACAAGATTCGACTCCATGAAGTAGCTTTACCTCTAACAATAGAAGAAAAAAATAGGTGACGTTGGACCATCTGATCGAGAGGGGCTGAGAGGTAGAAAATGATGCACATGCAGCGACGTAGCAAGCTGGGGAAGTAGAGCTAAGGCGGTTCCGAACGAAGATATACCTGAAGGTCGTCAGGATGTGGATAGGTGGGCGGCGGGAGGCCGGATCTGCCCACAGGCAACGACGAAGGGATCGGAGGACCTCCTGCACCGACGCTCGGCCAGAGATAACGGTTCGGCTGGCAGTGGGTCTCCTCCCTCGCTGTCGACGACGGCCCAAACGCTGCCCCTCCTCCCCTTCACCGACGGAGCGGGATACGTCCGGATCTGTAACCAGCGGTGAGGATAGAAAGCCAGTGTTTTTTGAAGAGAGAAAGACAGGGTTACTACCCCTATATTGTTTAGATCTGGAGAGGATGAGAGTGTGTGAATAGAGCAGCCCTAGCAAGCAAGCGCGGAGGCTCCGGCCTATTTATAAGTAGTGGGGTAGTTTTCCTTTTTCACTCCATCAAAACAATCGTTTAAAATTGTGTACTATACTACATGCCGGGTCGCGTTTTTTTAGTTGTTGATTGTTTTTTGAGATAGCTACCCGCTAGTTCCAAGTGGTGTTACGGTGTGCCAGGTCGCACTTTGTATCGTTCAAGTCTGGTAGTACTACAAGTCCCTCCATTAAATGAACAACCACCCCCTCGTAAAAATTGTGAACAAGCCCACGGTTAAAATTAGCGGAAACGTGGGTTGCCCCAACATGCATTATTATTTATATTTTGTACTCCCTCCGTTCCTAAATATAAGTCTTTTTTATTAGCCACACCTAAGATAAGAATTTTTTTATTAGCAGTGAACCCCACATGTCATGGACACGAAAAATTGTGGCAAGATTCCCTTAGGCAAGCCAAAGTGTGTCTAACAATTTGAGAAACTCAGGTTAGGCAAGTGTGGGAAAAATAATGTGGCAACATAAGACAAACATAGTCACAATCCAAACAGCCCGTGATTTTTGTGACATGCATGAAAATTTGGTTAGTTAAATTTATAGTCAAAATTTGGCAAGGTGCATCAAATCAACACATGCAAGTATCAAAAGGAAAGTCACGACATGCATGCATGCCTTGTACTCCCTCCGTTTCCAAATATATGTCTTTTTAGAGATTGCAACAAGTGACTACTCCCTCCGTTCCTAAATGTAAGTCTTTTTAGGGATTCCACTACAAACTACATACGGATGTATATAGACATATTTTAGAGGATTCACTCATTTTGTTTCGTATGTACTCCAGTTCATAGTGAAATCTCTAAAAAGACTTATATTTTGGAATGGAGGGAGTACATACGAAGCAGAATATGTCTACTCCTATATACGAAGTAGCCCATTTGAAATGTGTAAAAAGAGTTTTACCGAATGCAGTGCTTTGATGTATCGCGTCAACTCGTACAAGCCCGAGAAATTTGATTACTACGACGCCCTCTCGCTCGCGGACTGAGCTCTGCTGCCTTAACTGCACCTGCCTTTGGCTGCATGATGGTGGGCCAACCACCTGTTGGGCCCCCCTGTCATGGGCGCTTAAAGGCGGGAGCAGTAAGTAGAAGCTTTCGCTACACGCTATCCCTCCCGCACGAGGTGGACGAACATGCAACAGTTGATCCGATACTGTAGAAGTAGGGGTAACATCATTGTTCGTCTTCTCGAAGAGGCGAAGAGCCAAGTGCAAACCGAACATGACAGTTGCGAATGCTCGCGTGGTGCAGTTCCTTGGAGTACTAGCCAGGCTCTTGCATGAGACAAAATTGCTATTGTTTAACAATTAAACTCCATTATCCATTGGTTGATACTCATTCTGCATAGGTCCACGCGCGTAGCACCGTTTCCTCCTGGGGTCACCAATGTTTGTTTGCTAATTAATAGCATTCCATGCAATGAACTAGCCATTGCAAGTCATTAAAAGCATGCACACCTCTCATCTCTTATTGGTTGATACGTATGTCAAGAAACAAGAAACAAGGTAGAAGTTAATGCACCGCGCCTAAGTGTTTTGGGACGATTTGGTTTTCATAAGATGACTTACACACCTAGACGGAGGGAGTAGTATAGACCTGTAAACCGGAAAGGAGTATTTGCCTTTCTAGAGATTTCAACAAGTGACTAGACTTCGGCTAAAAACAGGTGACTAGACTACACTGTGTGCAGTACCCCCTCCCCTCCGGTTTATAGGGCTCAAATCTCAAATCTCATGAACCAAGGCATTTTGCGATTGGAGGAATGTATCTCATACTTTACAAAACTACCCTAATTAAACTCATGCATTAATTACGTAGTTCTCTCGTTTTCCTGTCCGCCTTTGGTCGCGGTGCACAATATTGAGGCTAGCCATAGTGGGAGTAACTTAGGTAGTAACTTAACACATCCCAAGACAATTTTGCTTATGTGGCAAGTATTTAATGAGGAAAGAGGTGCTTGTGGTAACATAATATGTTACTATAACATAGCGCTTTCTGAGGCAAAATGAGTCTATGAGATAATAAATGAAGCAATCTATGATACTACTACTATGTTACTTTGCACTATGGAGGTAGTAACTTACACTAGTGTCATATGCATGACACTAGTCTAAGTTACTCCCCACTATGACCGGCTTTGAGAGAGTGCTTTGATACGTTTTAGTCTCATGACTAAAAGTAGTGGGACTAAAACTTGTTAGCCTCATCCATACTTGGATCCAAATACTAAAGAGACTAAAATCAAGTTAATGGCATTTCAAAATCCGGGCCCGCGTGCCATCCACCAAATCACAGCGAGGTGCTACAGTCGGGACTCACCTGTCACCCCGGTGTGGCCGTCATGACCCGTCATATCACAAAACCCACACCTTTACCATCAGTGGTAAGGTGGCCTCCAAGTTGGACTAGACGAAGCAACCATCATTTAATTGGAACGCTCGTTCAAGCCCTTTCTTCCCTTTCTTGAAGAAAACCTCACTCCAGGCTACTCACTTCTGCCATTTTTCTTCTGTACCGACGAAGGAAAGGTGGGCGAATCAGTTATGCTGCTATATTTTCATTCCAATAATCTTCTTTTTGCGAAGCACCGACCGATTCTCACATCATATTATTTTCCCGTTTTCATTACGATTGTGGTTTCCTTTCGATTGCTTTTTGTTTGTCGGTTCATTGATGGATCACGGAGCACTAGGCAAAGAGTTGCCGGTGGACAACCCATCGGAGACAATGATCTCCAGGAAGCGAGCACCGACCAACGAGTTGACCATGTTGGCGGGCCAACCCATGGAGACGAAGAACTCCAAGAAACAAGCATTGGCCAAAGAGTTGAGGACGTTGGCGGATGAACTCCTCAAAGAAAGTTGGAAGAACAGCAAAGGGCCCCACCGTGCCTACCCGGGATCTCTGATTGCCACCTATGTGAGGCTCAAGACCGAGTTTGAGGAGATAGTCGCCGTTGAGAAGCGGTATTCCCACGAAGGTGATGGCCCCATCGAGGGCGAGGAGATGGCCCCGGAGGATGAGATCCCCGGTGAGCTGCACAAGGTAAAAAATAATGGCTTATTACCATAGTTGTGGTTTTTGATTATTTGCAATGTGCTTGCTTTTTGATTATTTGCAATGTGCTTGCTAATATGTTAGTGTTGTGCATGTGTCAGTGGTTGTCCTTGATGATTCCGATGTCGTGGCCCGTCCTGTTGGCATTGCCCCGGAGATCGATTCCGATACCGCTGTCCATCCTGTGGACATCGCCCCAGAGATAGACTCTGATGTCGCGGTCAGTCCTGTGGACATCGCCCCAGGAATCGATTCCCATGCCGCTGTCCGTGCTGTGGTCATTGCCCGAGAGATCGATGACAAGAAATAGTAGGTCGCGCTAATCCTTCAGGGTAGTTTGCATTGCCCCGTGTTTAATTACCAGAACGATGTGCGTTATCAAACCATCTTAGGGCTAGTGCACTATCTTGTGTGGGCGGATCTTGCTACTTTTGTTTGATAGTGAATCATGCGATGAATCATGCGAACCCTCTCCGAGTTATGGAAACAGATGTATCCTCATCAGCTTTTGATGTAATATATGGCATGCTTAGATGTAAGTTTGAACTGTTTATCATATCAGCAGGGCTTGTTTGATGATTCTTTGTGTTAGTAGGCTAGCTACTTTATGCGAGCTATAGTACTTGCAAAACACTCACCGAAGAGAAGCGTTGGGGCTGATGAGCTCGTGGTACGCTTATACTTATCCCTCGTCGATCGACCAATAGCCCTAGCTCCTAAAATTGTAGGCTTAGCGATCGATCAGACAATAGTTGACATACATTCAGGCCTCATTTGGTTCATAGGGTAGGAAAATCATAGCAAAAGTACAGAGAACGTGCAACACAAAATCATAGCGGTCTTGAGGCGTACTCCCTCCGTTCCAAAATAGATGACCTAGGCGGGCTAGTTTGGCCTAGTGGGTTTCGGTGATATGATGTGGTACAGTGGCGTCCGGTCTTGGCGTGTGGTAACAGTATTGCGGGTACAGTAAGTTTTCTTGAAGAAGCGGAATTCAACGAAGTCATGATGGTTCCTTCGTCCGAACAACTTACAGTGGGAAAGGTTGGACCTGCGATACGACCGGGGTAGACCAGGATAATTTTGTGCATGGCAGGTGGACCAGGATGGTCGACGTCCCACATGTCGGCGAATGAAAGTATTCTTTCCGATATAGAGGAAGAGCAACGAGTATTCATTGTTTATTTTTGATGAAAGCTATTGTCTCCACTGTTACTCCTTGACTTTGTCAATGCCTCTCTCTCCTCCACATAAGCGGGGACTACTTGCTATGCATGCAGCGGGCAGCGGCGACTTGAGGGCCAGGCGGTGAGAGCGGGCTCGGGCGGTCCGGACTCAGATGGCCCACCTCACATTATCACCATATATTTCTTGGAGTCCGTCTTGGCGGTGGCGATCTCTTCTCCCTCCCCCGTTTCTCTCTTCTCAGCCGACGCCCGTCGAGCGATTAGATTTCGGCTATCGACGGTTTATTCAATTACGGTCCCACATGTCAGTGAAATTGCAAGACAACGCGTGTCCCCTTTGGTGAGCGGCGTGCGAGCCAGACTGTCGGGGTTGCGGCGCATCTGAGTCGTAAGTGTGCCGCCTTTTCCTTTAGAACTTGCGGCGTAACATTTTCGCGCGATCGATCGATAGAAATCAGTAACAAAATGACAAGGCGGTGCTTTCCGCTCGTTAGGCGGGCTAGTTCGAGTGATATGGCGTGCTACAGTGCCGTCCACTTGCTCCATTTTATTTAAGCAAGAGTTTACACTAAATGCAGCGGGAGGAGTCTGAAACACCAGCGGATCTGATTTTGATCGAGGGATAACTGTTCCTGCCAAATAATGGAGGATTTTTAGCGATTATAGCATGATAGTTAGGGCATCTCCAGTATTTGGCCCACAAATTTACATCGGCATTTGTCTGAGGACACTGATGGATGCCATCCGATGCTGCCCGCATACCTTTCGACAACTATATGAACTAACCGGACGAAATTCGTGCAAACAAAGCAAATTTCAAATTAAAAGGATGAAATTAACCGGATGAAATTCATTACATTTCGAAACTTTTCCTACAAACTGGACGAAATTCATTACATATTTCGTGGTGGAGCAAGGAACCTCGTGGTGGAGCGTCTGCACTCATAATATTTAATATTATTCAGCGATATAAAATTAACAAATCATCTCCACGATTAATTTGGAAGAGTACGAAACACGGCAGCCCGGTGTAGTTACATCATACTAGTACATGGCTAACCCACGCTATCACCATATTTCTTGGCTTCCGTCGACACCTATCTCTAGTAATCCAAGCACTGTATCGCTTATCCCTCCTCGTCTCTATCAAAGTGCAGCGGGCTGGCGTTTCTGCCGTCTATTGAGGTCGGTTAACTATCACATGTTAGCGACATGCCAAGAGCATTCTAAAAAAATTCCTTTCACGTTTCGTTTTCAAAAAAAAAAATCCTTTCACGTACGAATTTGCCTGTATGCTTTGAGCAACTTGCATGTCCTATACTGCTCCTGTTTGATACTCTAACTTAGCTAGAGGTTAGACTAACTCATGACTAACCCTGAACTAACTCCAGCCAAAGAGGTGTTTGGGTGACAGGGTTAGATTGACAATAAATGCACTTCATGGAGAGAGAAAAGTGATTTTTCAGTGGTCCCAATGAGAACTATCTCCAGTTAGCACCTCTTGGGTGGGATAGTTTTTTTTGGTCGGTTCGGTGCAACTTTCTCCAATTTAAAGCCTCATGCTTGGATACTTTAGGGCTATTTGAGCCCCAACTAGCTCAAACTAACTCTAACCCATGGATCCAAACAGGGCCTATGGCCAGTCTCGACGCGGAGCGATCGCGTGCACCGAAGCGGCAGCTCTCTCGGCCGTCGCGCCACTTCAAAGCCGGCGCTAGTGAGAGGTCGCCTCCGCTCTGGCCGGGCATTAATGCGGCCCTGACGCTCCAGGAGACGCTGATTGTTTCACGCGGGAAGCGCGCGCTGGCATGGGAGTATAGCTTTTGAACCGTTTCAGGTGTAGTAGTAATGGTAGTTTGCAAAACTACTCAATTATTGCACTCAGTTTCCTAAGAAATTGTGGTAAAAAATGTTACTCCATAGCCCGCTTCCCTTCTCCTTCCTGCTCGTGATTTACGTGGCCATGTTAACGTGGTTGTGTCAAAAAAATGTCACTTCCTGCTCGTGATTTGCGTTATATAATTACAAGCAAGATTCTCGTGCATTGCACGGAACATCAATATGCATTTTTCTTACAAAACACCTGTTGTGATTGACCCATGCAGGAGTAATCCCATGTGTAAAAACTAATGATATCTCGAGAATTTTATCGGAAAACTGGTATCTCGTGAATGTCATCGAAAAAATGAAAGATGAGAGATAAGGTGAGGAGGAGTGGAGCGTGGTGGTGAATGGTGGTCGGAATGGGCGGAGGCATGGGGATGGACGGCGCCGGCAGGCGGCAGCGGCCACCATGCATGCTAGATTTTTCGAGAGACTTATTCCTTTTTTAATTGCTGAGCAATGAGGTTTCAGGAGATAATGATGTGGAGAGAGGTGCAGGTATCTTTTGTAAAATTATCATAGTTTGCTTCCTATCCATGAGATATAGATCATACGGTTACGTATTACAAGATGGCAGGCACACCATCATTGCCAACTCGTTTTTTTATAAGGGTATACAGATGATAAGTTTGCTGACTACTAAAGTAAAGTGGAATCGGTCCATGTTATGCAAGTAAATAAAGGTGATTGTTTATCATACGGGTAAGGTTGGATGAAGGGTGGTAGGAACAAATGCTCCGCCTAGAGCATGTGTGTGAGATGGAGTCTTAGTGTGTGTGGTGTGTGTGTGTGAGAGAGAGAGAGAGAGAGTGTGTGTTTGGGAGAGAGAGAGAGGAGAGAGATGGAGTCTTAGTTTGTGTGCGTGTGTGTGTGTGAGAGAGAGAGAGATGGAGTATAAGTGTGTGTGGGGGGGTGCGTGTGTGTGTGTGTGTTTGTGTGTGTGTGAGAGAGAGAGATGGAGTCTTAGTGTGTGTGGGGGGGGTCGTGTGTGTGTGTATGTGTGTGTGTGTGTGTGTGTCCCGGGGTCCTCTATGGCGGATGTAACTTAAGTGTGCATGGCTTCATCATAGAGAGGTGATGTGTATGGCAGAGGCCACCAACTATGGGGTGCGAGAGAGAAAATGCCCGTAGGAGGGAAGAGAAGGTGCGTGCGCGTGAGAGTTGTCGACATTGAGAGAACGTGTTTGTTCGAGAGACACCACGGAAGACTACTATATATCGATGGTGCATGTAGGCGGGAATTAAACAAAGGGATGGTCTTATTGGTTTCGGGGATATAGGGGAAGAGTGAGAGGCGCGCTAGAAGGAGATTGTTAAGTGTGAGTGTGTGTTTTGCCCATCCAGGCGGAAGTTGTGTGCACAAAGAGGAGAACGATTGATTGTGGCGTTAGGATTGAGGGGAATTAACTATGTATGGAGACATAGAGACCTTGAACGTGCATGTGTGAGAGGTATACATGTATACGTGGGATGTGTGTGTGTGTGCGCGCGCATGATCTAGATAAAAGAAAGAAGACATAAGTCCTAAGATCAACGGCATGGGAGAGACGGATCGATATGACAATATGCATGCATGTGAGAATGTAGGGAAGAAGGCCCGACAATTGAGCATGTGTTTTTGTCTTTAAGAGAGTGGCGTGGGCTGGAGCATGCATCTATGGCGAGCAGAGGGGGTGAGGCGCAAGGATTGTGCAAAACAGATCAACCTATAAATGCATATGTATGGATAGACATATATAGTGTGGGTGATAGGAAGCAAGACTCCGTGCGAGAAAGAAATGTTGACAGAGAAACTACAGATAGATACAGAGATGGAGATGCTAGCTAGAGAGACATCCGTTAGTTTGAGTGTCGGAGATGACCGTCGGGTGGTTCAAAGGGTGAAGTTATATATGTGTGTGAGAGGGCACTTGACTGCATGCATGTAGAGAGAAACATATGTAGTGTGCGTGATAGGAATCAAGAGTGAGGGCGAGAAAGAAGGTTGATGGAGAAACAGATAAATAGAAAGATAAAGATGCTAGCTAGTGTGCGCTAGAGATAGGAGTCGAGTGGATCAGAAGTCCGGGTTATGTGTGTGGGTGTGAGAGAGATAGAGAGAGGGTGCATGTGAGTCACATACAAACAAATATCGAGAGAAATGAGATCCAGAGAGGCGGAGTTTTGTGTCTCATGAGAGAGAAAGATATTTCACAACAAGAGTGAAAGCTAGAGAGACATATGAGGGAGCATAAGATATCTCTAGGGAGAGAGGGTGTGTTTGAGCGACATACAAGAGAACAATGGAGAAATATGAGACCACAGGAGACAGAGTTTCTGTTTGTGTGTGAGAAAGAGATATTGAAGAGGAAGAGTCGTGGGTTCTCATATCTAAGGAGCGAAAGACATCTACTGTATGAGGGGGTCTTGTGAGTGGCACACATGGGAATAGTTGAGAGAAATGAGACCCCGGGAGACAAAGTTTTGTGTTTGTGTGAGATAAAGATATTCCACATGGAGAATCATAGCTAGAGACACATAGCAGGGAGCGAGATATACTTAGAGAGAGATAGAGTGATGAAGGTCGATGGAGAGAGTACCATCAGTGTGTTACAAAGATAAAAGATCATTGTCGACATACGGTATACGAGAGATGCACGAGAGGCGATGAGCAGCGTATATGTCCAGAGAGATAGTCCTATATAAGCATGAGTGATAGCTATATGAGGCGAATATCTGGATTAAAGGGGATTCAAATATTTAAACTGGAGATCACGACATCGATAATATCATAACGCAAATTGGTGTATCAAACATGCATATTCATCTGAATTTGGGCACACGTGTAATGTTATATAGTCTATCAATATTGGTGATCCATAGATTCTTCAATTACAAACAATGCATGGTTTATATGGAATTAGTGTCTAAACAGGATTACACTATATGTTGCGTGTGTGAAACACATTATACATGTTTGATAAGTTAAAAAAAACCCCGCAAGAAACACACATTAATTGGAGACAGTTAGCGAGGAATGCATACATTGGATTTCAACATAAAGTGGTTTCAAATATTTGAAAATCCAAATTGATGTATACAACCTTATGAATCTGAGATCATGCCATTTGTAAACCATATTTATGTATAAACGGTGTTGTGCTTTTGAAAGTATATATGTAAAAAAAATAATGTATATAGAATGTAATTCCAATTGAAAATTGATCCCGCCCGAAAAAAATAGTAGAATACAAACGGGATTCGAATTGAGTTGGTACGATGGCGTGCCTTTGTGCAAAATTTGAACGAAGCGGGGAAAGTCGCAGTAACAGCCCGAAACCACAATCTGCGAGATGGAAATCACTACTGCCTATCCCTGCCGCGCAAAGCCTATCTGCTGGATTTCTGTAGGTTTCAATAGGGGTAGGTTTGTAATTTCACCCAAACGTGATGTAACCGCCTCTCACCCGGATTCATACACGGTGGGGGCCAAAACACAGTGTGCCCTCGGCCGATATCGACTCCCTCCCCGATTCATATTCATACACGGTGGGCGCCAAAAACAAACTCTCGTCGACAAATATTCGGCGTATCTTGAGATTACCGTCCTATCCCCAACTGACTAATGTTGTTGTGATGTAGTAGAAATTTGAAAGCAGGGGCTAAGTTTGTAAATTTCCTCGCATTTGAGACAAGCGCGCCACGACTACATGGTTCCCCTTCCTCTCTACCTCCCTTTTCCCCATTCGTACTCCGTGGGCGCCAAAACACCCTCTCCACCCCCACCCTCCTCCCGTCATGCCGTCCGCCACCCCATCCACCGCCGTCCTCCTCCACCATGCCGAGCTGATACCCAAGCCTTGCCGTCCATTACAAGAGATTGACCTCTCTCATCCATGCCTTCGGACCGGGATCCTTGCATCCCGTCCTCTCGCTTCATCCCGCCGTCGTCCACCTTGCCGGGCGCCGCTCCTCTGTTGTCTCGTCCACCGAGCCCCGCCGCCACCGTCTACCCTCCTAGATCTGCTTCCACGCTGCCGGCCGTCGCTACCTTGCACCGTCAAATTCTCACCAGATGCGTACATTACCGCACCACAGGCGGTACTCTTTCAGATCTGCTCAACTTATTTACCTTGACAAGAAAATAGATCGCCACTGCTTTACTCTGATTTCTTGTCTTGGTTGGGAAGTTGCCTTTGTCCGGTTTACACCTTCAGATCCGCCATGGCACGCTCAACACTATACTCCCAATGCTTATGGTTTTTCCCTTTTATATTCCACACTAGTTAAATCACATTAGACTAAATTTCAAAATTGGGTCAGTCGATTTTTTCAGAGCTCGCCGGAGTTCGCCGGTGCGATCCAAGGGGCTCAGGCGGTTGTGGGGCCTCGCTGAACGAAGAAAAATCGAAGCGGGTGGGGGTGGCGGAGGAACACAAGCGGTGGGGGCCGGTGGTCCAGCCGACGGCCCGTGCGGTGTTCTGTATGGGAAGAATCAGAGACGAGGAAGAAGAAGGGTTAGGAGACGTAGGATCTTCATCCAACCGCCTGAAATGGTCGAGAGATAGCTGGGAGTTGCATTCTTAATGCGCTCTGGTTCATCATGTGTGGGCACTGCGCAACCAACATTTTATTATCCAAAATCTGCTTGCTCTTCTTTACCATGTTCGATAGTGCTGGCCTGTACGCGATCAATAGGCTTTCAATTACTAGCGGCAATACAACACCGTATTTTCAAGCCAGTTCAACTTTCCCGATTTATATATCGTGGTTATGGTGTACCCGTGTTATGTACACTATGATCTGCCTAGTTGCTGTGTGCTCTTGTTATCATGGTTTGGCAATAAACTATCTATACAGTATATTATGAACCTATCATCCGCCATTATCCTTACTTACGGAGCCTATTTTTTGTGTACTTGTGCGGATTAATGCGCATACGATATTACAGACACATGAGCTCTCTCATCGTAATCCGGTGATAGCACATAAGTGTTTACAGGCGCCCTATATTAGAATATCATCTGCATTACAAAGATAATCTCACAACTATTTATGTTTTCATGGTTCTCGAGATATTATACGCAATTACGGTGAATATCGAATCCGGCGCATCGTAAGAATATTGTGGAACATTGCAATGACTTACAAAATTGGCACCAAGGCATTGAGTGCCATTTTGGAAGCAATGAAACTCGTACGCTCCCCACCTATTGATTCTTGTTCAGAATATCATTCTAATGACTATTCTAACCTCGAGGAGTCAAAGGCAGATGGCCTGTCCTGTTCACCCATCAAGGTGCCTATTCTAATTTGGCAAGGTTTTAGTGATTGCGCGTATTATGCATATGTTGTCTTGCATTTCTTCTACTTTGTTGCACCACCATCTGCTTAGTTTACTCATCATATAACTCGAGATGCCATGCCCATCCATTATCAACACATATTCCATCTATCGTCATACCATGTTTTTTCACTCAAATGCTGTTCTTGTGCATCAGACATCAAAAAGGAAGAGGGTGATTGTCGAACCTGAAGGAGCACCAGCAAAGTCCTTGAAAAACGTGGTGGTGCCGGAGAAATCAGACAACACCCCACTTATATTAGTTGTACAACAAGTGACACAAAACATAGGACTGACTCCATCAGACTGTACCCATACTTCACTGGCCACACCACTACCCCCACCACACAGGACCTGCACTCCAGCAAAAGGTATACCGATTTCATTTGCCATAGCACCAGCCGTACCACAGAAAAATCCCTCCGACCAAAAAGTACAGCAAGTCCACCGGCCGAAGACCTATCCCAACCTGCAGAGACGGCCAATTCCTGCAGATTGGAACCCCATTCCATTTATTCCCAGTTTAAAAGATAATGCTTTCAATGTTGTTAGGGACTACGTGCATATATTCCCATCATGGGAAGATTATAGTGAAGACAAACACCATTTTCACATCTTCATGCCTAACTTACGTGTAAGTGCTATTATTCATGGTTATTATTTTCCTGTTTTCTGCTGATCGAACACATCAATGATTTACATTACATTGTTGTAACTAGGTAGGGTCAATCTGGATAGTCATGACGAGCAAAGCTTGCTTGTGCTTTTCAAGGAAGCATTGTAGCAGTATCGGTGTTACCTGAGGAAATCACACTTTGATGGCAAGTCTATAAACGAATTTCCGGTGAAGTCTCCTGTGCTAAATATAGAAGACATTGAATGGAAAAAACTTGTCATGCACTGGTCTCGTTCCCAGGATGAGGTATTGTCTATGAAATCACATGACAATTTAAACTTCTACTTTTCCGCATGTGCCTTACGGATCTTTTTTGCAGGAAATCAGCTCGAAGAAGAATTCCAGTTTGAAAAGAACGACAGGTTATCGCAAATATGCTGCCCGCTACTTTGCTCTTGTTAGTACCTGTTGTCCTGTATCACTGTACTTGCAAACATGTGATACGTCTCCGTCGTATCTACTTTTTCAAACACTTTTGCCCTTGTTTTGGACTCTAACTTGTATGATTTGAATGGAACTAACTCAGACTGACGTTGTTTTCAGCAGAATTGCCATGGTGTTGTTTTATGTGCAGAAAACAAAAGTTCTCGGAATGACACGAAACTCCACGGAATATCTTAGAATAAATAATAAAAATCCTCGCCAAAGATGAAGACCAGGGGCCCACACCACATCCCACGAGGGTGGGGGCGCCCCCTACCTCGTGGGCCCCCTGGTGGCCCTCCGATGCCAACTCCAACTCCATATATTGGCTTTCGGGGAGAAAAAATCAGAGAAAAAGTTTCATCGCGTTTTACGATACGAAGCCGCCGCCAAGCCCTAATCTCTCTCGGGAGGGCTGATCTGGAGTCCGTTCGGGGCTCCGGAGAGAGATTCGTCGCCGTCGTCATCATCAACCATCCTCCATCACCAATTTCGTGATGCTCACCGCCGCGTCGTGAGTAATTGCATCGTAGGCTTGCTGGACGGTGATGGGTTGGATGAGATTTATCATGTAATCGAGTTAGTCTTGTTAGGGTTTGATCCCTAGTATCCACTATGTTCTGAGATTGACGTTGCTATGACTTTGCTATGCTTAATGCTTGTCACTAGGGCCCGAGTGCCATGATTTCAGTTCTGAACCTATTATGTTTTCATGAATATATGTGTGTTCTTGATCCTATCTTGCAAGTCTATAGTCACCTACTATGTGTTATGATCCGGCAACCCCGAAGTGACAATAATCGGGACCACTCCCGGTGATGACCATAGTTTGAGGAGTTCATGTATTCACTATGTGCTAATGCTTTGTTCCGGTTCTCTATTAAAAGGAGGCCTTAATATCCCTTAGTTTCCAATAGGACCCTGCTGCCACGGGAGGGTAGGAAAAAAGATGTCATGCAAGTTCTTTTCCATAAGCACGTATGACTATATACGGAATACATGCCTACATTACATTATTGAACTGGAGCTAGTTCTGTGTCACCATATGTTATGACTGTTACATGACGAACCACATCCGGCATAATTATCCATCACTGATCCGGTGCCTACGAGTTTTCCATATACTGGTTTACGCTTATTTACTTTTCCGTTACTCTTTGTTATCATCACTACAAAAATACAAAAAACATTACTTTTGCTGTCTTTACTTTTGTTACCGTTACCACCACTATCATATTACTTTGCTACTAAACACTTTGCTGCAGATACTAAGTTTCCAGGTGTGGTTGAATTGACAACTCAACTGCTAATACTTGAGAATATTCTTTGGCTCCCGTTGTGTCGAATCAACAAATTTGGGTTGAATACTCTACCCTCGAAAACTGTTGCGATCCCCTATACTTGTGGGTTATCAAGACCTTTTTAAAGGCGCCGTTGCGGGAGCATAGCTCTATTCTTTGAGTCACTTGGGATTTATATCTGCTGGACACTATTGAGAACTTGAAAGACGCTAAGACAAAAATTTATCCCTCAACTACGAGGGGAGGTAAGGAACTGCCATCTAGCTCTGCACTTGATTCACCTTCTGTTATGAGTAAGCTAGCCACACCTAAACCTGCTTCTGCTATTCGTTCTAATATGTCGCATGTTATTGATGATGCCACTTCTGCTATGCATGATACTTATGATGAAACTACTTCTATGCTTGATACTACTGTGCCCCTTGGTGAATTTCTATATGAATAAATTTCTAGGTCTAGAGAAAGAGAAATTATTGAAACTGAATACGATGATGTTAGTAATGATGATAATATGCCTGCTATTCCTGAGGGCTATCTTTTCGATGCTGAATCTACAACAGCCATTCTTGCTTGCCAGGATAGATATGAACTTAAGAGGTTGCTAGTTAAATGGAGTAAAGAATCTTTTAGAGATAGGATGAGACCCGACCCTGCTTTTGCTACTTCACCTATCTGTGTTCCTGATCAGGATTATTATGATTTTTCTGCTGATCCAGATATAATTACTTTGGTTGAATCTGATCCTTTTTATGGCTATGAATCTGAAATTGTTGTGGCACATATTACTAAGTTAAATGATATAGCTGCCCTATTTACTAATAATGAGAGATCGCGCTACCTTTATTTACTCAAAATATTTCCGTTCTCATTAAAGGGTGATGCTAAGATATGGTTTAATTCTCTTGATCCTGGTTGTGTGCAAAGTCCCCAGGATATGATTTATTACTTCTCTGCTAAATATTTCCCTGCTCATAAGAAACAAGCTGCTTTGAGGGATATATATAATTTTGTGCAAATTGAAGAAGAGAGTCTCCCACAAGCTTGGGGGAGGCTTCTCAAGTTACTTAATGCTTTTCCTGATCATCCTCTTAAGAAACCTGAAATACTTGATATCTTTTATAATGGACTAACCGATGCTTCCAGAGATTACATTGATAGTTGTGCTGGTTATATTTTCATGTAAATATCACCGGATGAAGCTGAAATTTTATTGAATAATATGTTGACAAATGAAAATAATTGGGCACCTCCTGAGCCAACTCCTGAGCCAACTCCCGAGCCAGCTCCTGAGCCAATTACTGAGCCTATTCCTAAACCAACTCCGAAGAAGAGAGGTGTTCTATTTCTCAGTCCCGAAGATATGCAAGAGGCAAAGAAATCTATGAAAGAAAAAGGTATTAAAGCTGAAGATGTTAAGAGTTTACCTCCTATTGAAGAAATACATGGTCTTAATTTACACTTTGTTGAAGAAGTATATGATCTCAATTACTTATTTACTGAAGAACCTCCCGATATCCCGACACAGGTAGTGAAGGTAAACTCTCTCTATACATATGATAAAGTTGAAGTCCCTCCTACTAAAATTGCTAATCAGTGCTTGGATGAGTTTGATAACTTTATGTTTAAGCAATATGACTTTAATGCTTATTTTGGTAGACAAGTAAAACAGAATACCTTTATGATTAAACGCTTGAGTGATTATATGGCTAATATTAGAGGTGAACTTAAACTTGTTAGCAAACATGCTTCTATGGTTACCACTCAAGTAGAACAAGTACTTAAAGCTCAGAAAGAAGTGCTTGATGACATGAATAGTAAGAAAAAATGATTATGCTGTTAGAGTGGCTACTAGAACTGGTAGAATGACTCAGGAACCTTTGTATCCTGAAGGCCACCCTAAGACAATCGAGCAAGTTTCTCAGAGAAGTAATATTGATATGCCTAGTTCTTCTAAAAGGAAGAAAAAGAAAAATGATAGAACTGTGCAAACTTCTAGTGAACCTATTGCTGAACCACCTGATAATCCAAATGATATCTCTATGTCTGATGCTGAAACACAATCTGGTAATGAACATGAACCTAGTGGAAATGTTAATGATGATGCTCAACCTAGTAATGATAATGATGTAGAAGTTGAACCTGCTGTTGATTTTGATAACCCACAATGAAAGAATCAACGTTATGATAAAAGAGACTTTGTTGCTAGGAAACATGGTAAAGAAAGAGAACCATGGGTTCAGAAACCCATGCCTTTTCCTCTCAAACCATCCAAGAAAAACGATGATGAGGATTTTGAACGCATTGCTGAAATGATTAGACCCATCTTTTTGCGTATGCGATTGACTGATATGCTCAAAATGAATCCTTATGCTAAATATATGAAAGATATTGTTACGAATAAGAGAAAGATACCGGAAGCTGAAATTTCCACCATGCTTGCTAATTATACTTTTAAGGGTGGAATACCAAAGAAACTTGGAGATCCAGGAGTACCTACTATACCATGCTTGATTAAAAGAAGTTATGTTAAAACTGCTTTATGTGATCTTGGAGCTGGTGTTAGTGTTATGCCTCTCTCTTTATATCATATACTTGACTTGAATAAGTTGACACCTACTGAAATATCTTTGCAAATGGCTGATAAATCAACTGCTATACCTGTTGGTATTTGTGAGGATGTGCCTGTTGTGGTTGCAAACGTTACTATTTTAACGGACTTCGTTATTCTTGATATTCCCGAGGATGATATTATGTCTATTATTCTTGGAAGACCTTTCCTTAATACTGCAGGGGCTGTTATTGATTGCAACAAAGGCAATGTCACTTTTCATGTTAATGGTAATGAGCATACGGTACACTTTCCGAGGAAACAACCTCAAGTTTATAGTATCAACTCTATTGGAAAAATTCCATCGATTATATTTGGAGGTTTTGAATTTCCTCTCCCTACTGTCAAGAACAAATATGATATACTTATTATTGGGGATGTCCATATCCCGTTGAGGTAACATAGTGTTATTCAAATTTCTCCGGTTCCATGATTATCGGAATGAGTTTGTTAACAAGACTTGATCAACCTTGTTAGTGGATTCTTTTTGATGAGCATGAGACGGATGAAACTAGAAGCACAACCTTCTGTACCCTCTTTATATTTTCTGTTACTTAGTAGAAATAAAGTAAAAAGTATTTTTCTGTCTGTCTCCCAACTTATCCGTGCAATATAAAAATATCCCGAAAATAAAAGTCCTCAGAATGCCATGCCAATTTAATATGATTTTTTTGGGAATATTTGAGGATTTTTAGTGCAAAAATTACCACGGGGAGCTGCCACACTGCCACGAGGGTGGGCGCGCCCTACCCCTGGACGCCCACGCCTCGTGGGCCCACGGTGGCCCTCCTCCACTTATCCCTGCACCCATCTTCTTCCTCTGTCTCACACAAACCCGAAAAACCAACTCAAGCTCGTGTTCCAGCAACTTTTGCTGTGATTTTCGATCTCCTTGCTCAAAGCACCTCTCGCAAAACTGCTTGGGGAGATTGTTCCTTGGTGTGTGACTCCTCCATTGGTCCAATTAGTTTTTTTCTAGTGCTTTATTCTTTGCAAATTTGTGCAGCATAGGTGACCATGTTCTTGAGCTTGCATGTCAAATTTATATGGTTCCAAGTAGTTCTAATGCTTGATATATGCTCTAGGCACTTGTATGAGTAGTTGCTATCAGTTTTATTGAAGTTGGTTCACTTTTGTTTGAAGTTACTAAAAATTTCAGAATTATTTTTCAGAGAAAACAATATGCTTAGGAAGATGTTCCAAGGTGGTTCTTCAAGGAAGCAAGGTCCCAGGCTTGCAATGCGTGATGGTGACGAGGAACCACCAAGAGACGCTCTCGTGAGGCCCTCTGAATGGCCTTCAAAAAAATTTATGAATCAAGCGGGAATTAAAGAAGAATTCTACGCATATTTGCGTGATGCCGGTCTTGAGGACTTTGAAGCTGATAAATGCCCACAGTGTCGTGACCTCACAAGTTCATTTGTGGGGAGGTTTGAGTTTTCATCTTCGCGTAATTCTCCTTCAGTCATGTTTGACCTTTATGACAAATCTTATTCCATGGACTTAGAGGATTTCACTTTTGCATGCAAACTTCCATCTTGGGGTAGTATCAGGGATCCCCCTAAATCTGAATATCGAGCATTGCTTGCTAGATTAACCGTTGGTGAATCTAGAGATATAGCGCAGGCCACTATAGGGAGCATTCACTTTCCTGCTATACATTATTTTGCTCTCTTCATTGGTAGATGCATAAATGCTAAGGATGAAGCATGTCACATGTGTGCCCCTGATCTCAGCATTCTCAGAAGTGTTGTGTTAGGGGACCAATCTTATCATATGGGAGCCATTGTAGCTCGTATGTTGCATCATAATAGACATAACGGAGATTTCTTTGGACGAATTTATGCGATCCACTTAGCTAATTTTCTTGATGTAGACATTCGTGAGGGTGATATGGAGTTACCTCCTTCTATGTTTTCCCACCAGTTCATTGAGAGGACTAGACCAACTTTCCAGTATCGACTAATCTTTAACAAACGGCATGTTGTCCGTGTTACTCTTCCTGCTCCTGCCTTCTTTGATTTTCAGACGAGAGGATGATATATTATTACCAGAGAGGAGGCAGATGAGTACAAGAGGAGAGCGGAGGCAGCTCGATGCCATCTTCAGCTTTCAGAGGCGGTAGTGCATCGCATGTGATCTGACCCAGCTACACCCTACGGGTATCGGCCAGCTATCCTCGGCAATAGACCAACTTAGGCCAAAAGCCTAAGCTTGGGGAGTACGTATTTCTCACCGGCATTACATTTATGCTCACACACACTCATTGCTAGATGTCGGTGCTCATACTCTTTCACTGTAATATCCATGTTAGTTTAAATTTCTTTTTCTAGCTTTCTTCTTGTGTGTTTGATAAACCTTAAGAAAAAGAACAAAAAAACCCAAAAATATTTCCCGTTCTTCTTTTGCTTGTTGGGAGCTTTCCCGTGTAAATAGTTTTTATTTTTCTTTTCCTTTCTTTGGGGGTCGAGAAGACCATATTGAAAATGCTTAGTGGCTCTCATATGCATGATCATTCATTTAACTTAGAGCCCATATTACTTGTGTTCTCTCTTGAGTTAAATGCTTGCAGATTCCAGCTTAGTCCAATGCACGTGCACTCTTATTATTATTCACACCGTTCGGTCGTGCAAGTGAAAGGCCATAATGATGATATATGATGTACTTATTGGGATGAGAAAAGCTGGTATGAACTCGACCTCTCTTGTTTTTGTAAATATGATGATTCATTGTTCCTGATTCAGCTATTATGAAGTAAACATATCTGCAATGACATTTAGAGATTATAGTTGCTTGTGACATGCTTGATTAGCTATGAGTTATAATGGTTTACCTTACGTGCCAACATGCTATTAGAATGATTATGATGTGGTATGATGGATGGTATCCTCCTTTAAGTGAATTCAGTGACTCGACTTGGCACATGTTCACGCATGAAGTTGAATCAAATCAACATAGCCTTCATGATATTTATGTTCATGGTGGATTATATCCTACTCATGCTTATATTCTGTAAATTAATTTTAATGCATGTTTACGATTGTTATCGCTCTCTTAGTTGGTCGCTTCCAGTCTTTTGCTAGCCTTCACTGTACTAAGCGGGAATACTGCTTGTGCATCCAAACTCCTTAAACCCCAAAGTTGTTCCATATGAGTCCACTATACCTTCCTATATGCGGTATCTACCGCCGTTCCAAGTAAATTTGTATGTGCCAAACTCCAAACCTTCAAATGAAATTTTGTTTTGTATGCTCGAGCAGCTCATGTGCAACTAGGGCTGCCTATATCTTCCATGCTAGGTGGGTTATTCTCAAGAGGAGTGGACTCCGCTCCTCATTCACGAGAAAGGGCCGGTAACCGGGATGCCCAGTCCCATGATCCAAAAAGATCAAAGAAAATCAAAATAATTAAACAAAACTCCCACTGGGACCCGTTGAATGTTGGAGGCACTCGTTTGTTTCGAGCAAGCCATGGATTGATGCTTGTGGAGGAGGGGAGTATAAACCTTTACCATTCTTTTTGGGAACTGCCTATAATGCATGTAGTATGGAAGATACAGCCATCTCATAGTTGTTGCGTTGACAGTGATAGTATGCCACTCAAAATATAATTTATCTCTATTTCAAATCGAGCTCGGCACCTCTGCAAATCCTGCTTCCCTCTGTGAAGGGCCTATCTATTTACTTTTATGTTGAGTCATCACCCTTCTTATTAAAAGCTCCCATTTGAGAGAACACTTGTCGTTTGCATTCATTATGATTGGTTTATATTGGGTATGACTTGATGGATCTATTTTACCATGAATTACAATGTTTAGTCAGTCCTTGATCTTTAAAGGTGCTCTGCATTTATGTTTTTGCGGTCTCAGAAAGGGCTAGCGAGATACCATTTCGTTATATCATGTTATGATTATTTTGAGAAAGTGTTGTCATCCGAGTTTTATTATTATGGCTCGCTAGCTGATTATATTATTGATATGAGTAATTGTGAGACCTACGTGTTACTGTGAGTATGGTTAGTTCATAATAATTGCTGAAACTTGAATGCTGGTTTTCATGTTTACAACAACAAGAGCAAACAGAGTTTATAAATGTTTTTCTTTTTCTCTTTCAGCTTGTCAACTGAATTGCTTGAGGACAAGCAAGGGTTTAAGCTTGGGGGAGTTGATATGTCTCTGTCGTATCTACTTTTCCAAACACTTTTGCCCTTGTTTTGGACTCTAACTTGTATGATTTGAATGGAACTAACCCGGATCGACGCTGTTTTCAAAGAGAATTGCCATGGTGTTGTTTTATGTGCAGAAAACAAAAGTTATCGGAATGACCTGAAACTCCACGGAATATCTTAGAATAAATAATAAAAAATCCTCGCCAAAGATGAAGACCAGGGGGCCCACACTCTGTCCACGAGCGTGGGGGGCGCGCCCCTCCCCCCTGGGCGCGCCCCCCTACCTCGTGGGCCCCCTGGTGGCCCTCCGACGCCAACTCCAACTCCATATGTTGGCTTTCGTGGAGAAAAAAACATATAAAAAGTTTCATCGCGTTTTACGATACGGAGCCGCCGCTAAGCCCTAATCTCTCTCGGGAGGGCTGATCTGGAGTCCGTTCGGGACTCCGGAGAGGGGGATTCGTCGCCGTCGTCATCATCAACCATCCTCCGTCACCAATTTCATGATGCTCACCGCCGTGTGTGAGTAATTGCATCGTAGGCTTGCTGGACGGTGATGGTTTGGATGAGATTTATCATGTAATCGAATTAGTCTTGTTAGGGTTTGATCCCTGGTATCCACTATGTTCTGAGATTGATGTTGCTATGACTTTGCTATGCTTAATGCTTGTCACTAGGGCCCGAGTGCCATGATTTCAGATCTGAACCTATTATGTTTTCATGAATATATGTGGGTTCTTGATCCTATCTTGCAAGTCTATAGTCACCTACTATGTGTTATGATCCGCAACCCCGAAGTGACAATAATCGGGACCACTCCGGTGATGACCATAGTTTGAGGAGTTCATTTATTCACTATGTGCTAATGATATGTTCCGGTTCTCTATTAAAAGGAGGCCTTAATATCCCTTAGTTTCCAAAGGACCCCGCTGCCACGGGAGGGTAGGACAAAAGATGTCATGCAAGTTCTTTTTCATAAGCACGTATGACTATATACGGAATACATGCCTACATTACATTGATGAACTGGAGCTAGTTATGTGTCACCCTATGTTATGACTGTTACATGACGAACCACATCCGGCATAATTATCCATCACTGATCCGGTGCCTACGAGTTTTGCATATACTGGTTTACGCTTATTTACTTTTCCGTTGCTACTGTTATCATCACTACCAAAATACCAAAAACATTACTTTTGATGTCTTTACTTTTGTTACCGTTACCACCACTATCATATTGCTTTGCTACTAAACACTTTGCTGCAGATACTAAGTTTCCAGGTGTGGTTGAATTGATAACTCAGCTGCTAATACTTGAGAATATTCTTTGGCTCCCCTTGTGTCGAATCAACAAATTTGGGTTGAATACTCTACCCTCGAAAACTGTTGCGATCCCCTATACTTGTGGGTTATCAACATACCTGGTTCATTATGTGACAGCAGTATGCATGATAGCTTGCTTATCAATTGTTCGCTCCAAATTATCTGATCTGTATGAATGGTTACATTAGTGTAGAATATATCCAATGCCAATGAATTTTTTTAGCTCTGCATTGTTCTTGTAAGTACATGCTGTCCTTTATCAGTGTACTTATATTGACAGGTAGTTGTTCATGTACCATCACTCTGCAGCTTATTTTCCTTTGCCTCCATTTTCTACACATCAGATCTATATTTACTCTTACCATAAGGTTGGTACTGAATAAGTTTAGGTGTGCATTGCTCTTGGCTGTGCCTTTTGCCTGTATCGCTGCACATACATTTATAGCTACTTGGTTATGTAGCATCACTCTTCATCTTATCTTAAATATTCTCCATTTTTTCGTATATTAGCACATCTATATTTACTCTTAACAAAATGTAGAATAAAGGCCATGCTTATGAAGAACATTCTGTGCTAAACTTCTTGAATTGCCCCCCATCAGCATGGACAAGGGCTTTATAGAGCCTGTCTTCATGAGTAATGTAAGTTTGTCCTTCTCAAGCCTTCAGACTTTGTTGTGTATATTTGGTTAGGCATGACTGCAATGACTGTTTATTTTTGGTGTTTGCATCAAATTGCATGTTTAAAGTTTATTATGTAGTTCATAAACAAAAGTTTGTCCTTCTCAATTTATGTTTTCAGTTGTACAACGAAGTTCCTTCTTCATACCATGTAAATTAAACTATACAGAGCAAGTGATCTTGTTTTGCACTGCATGTATGCTTTTGTTCTTCATCCGTAATCCAGTGGTGTGGTGAACCTACCCACTACAAAGACAATGTCATATTCTGCAATGTCTTAACTATGAACAATGTCATATCATTCTACTATTATTTAAACCGCCTCTTTATTTGCCAATCTGAAATGGGATAAATTGACACACTAACCATTGATACTTATGAGTTATTGATCTGTAATCCGATTGGTGTCGTTAAGCTGCCAACTCCTTCACAATGTCAATTCCTGCCATGTCTTGACCTGAACAATACCATATTGTGTTAATGCAATTTTAAGTCAGTGTCACTTTATTCACAAGAAGAAATGTGATGAATTGTCAAGACTAAAACTTTTATTGCAAAACCCGTCATCTGTCTTCGCTTGTTTATCTTTCGAGTGAGGAAGATATAAGTGTTGAACAAGCGCGATCTCATCATCTTGCTCATTTGCTTAGCTGCGGCTCCCAATGAGGCTAACCTTTCTTGAACTCTATTGAAGTCTTTATCGGTTTTGTATATTATTTTGTCGGCGTGTTTATTTGCACTAGTGGCGATCTTTGATGCCCAGTGTATGTAATCTTCTTTCTGCTTGTGCTTTATTATCATAGTGGCAAACTTTGATGCCCAGTGGATGTAATATATCGTAATTTCTTTATTGTATAGTCTAGGTTTTTCTTATTCACAATGTTGTAGTTATTTTATTGTATATATATCCTGTCTTCGCAGTAAACCGGCCAAACCGTAAAATTACGGTACATAATCGGGCCGTCATGCAATCACGATGTATGGTCCGCATCATGGGCCCCGTCAAACTGGCCCACTAGTAGATTCAGGCCTTTAATAGGCCGAGTAACCCCCGGCCCTCTTTTCGCAAGAAAACTAAATGGGCTTTTAGGAGGCTGAGAAGTAGGTGGGCACGAAGCGTCTTGAATAGCTCACGGGCGGCAGCCCGAAATGGACCCCGGCCCATGATTGTGCGAATCAATTCACGGGCTTTTAACAGGCCAAAGTTGTCTCGGTCCTCGTTTGGCCCAATCAGATATCGGCTGCGAGCAGGCTGGATGCAAACCGGGCCCTAGTTACGCCCAACTATATGACGGGCTTTTCACATGCCGAAATTAATATAGGGCCGAAATGTTAAATGGGCCCTTAACAGGCCGAAACTAATATCAGGCCGAATTACTAAATGGGCCTTTAGCAAGTGGACCCAAAAGCATAGCGTCCAGTCAACGGGCTGAATCTGATATGGGCCATAAAGGGCCGGACCTGATCTGGGTCGTGATTTGGCCCAGAAAGTGGGGGGGGGGGCATTTAACGGGCCGGATCTTATATGGGTCATTACTAGGCCCGGAACGTGGCAGGCCATTAATGGACCGAATCAATTATGGGCCGGCATTTGGCCCAAAACATGGCAGCTAGTTAATTGGCCGGCCTACTAGGGTCCTCAAAATCTTGTGGGCCTACAGCTGGGCCGGCCCATTAATGTCGGCGAAATCTTGTGGGCCTTTAGCTGGGCCGGCCCATTATGATCCGCAAGAAATTTGTGGGCCTTTACCTGGGCCGGCCCATTATGGCACACAAAAATCTTGTGGGCCTTTACCTGGGCCGGCCTATTATGGCCCGTGAAATCTTGTGGGCCTTTAGCTGGGCCAGCCCATTATAGTCCGCAAAATCTCGTGGGCCTTTAACTGGGCCGGCCCATTATGGGCCGCCAAATCTTGTGGGCCTTTAGTTGGGCCGGCCCATTTAAACTTGATTGGCCGTGCCACGTGTCGACGTATCATAGGCGCCTTCTGTCCAATGAGTGGATGACATCTGTCCCAACGATGAGCCGACACGTGTTTCCTCCGGCCAATGATGATTTTACACGTGGAAAATCCCCATTGGTCGGGGCTGTTAACGGGTTATCGGATCCAAAACCCGACCCGATAGCTTAACGGCGTTCCATTACGGTGGATGCCATGTGTCGGTCACCCTTGATGAAAGCACTTCTGTGACGCGCAATTTATCGTCATGGAAGTGGACACTTCCATGATGATAATTTTGGTAATGGCATCGAACACTTCTACGATAGCACAGGTATGCCTATCTTGATTCTGTCATAAATTTGTCATGGATGTACATGCATGACAAAAAACACGACCTACTATGACAAACACGTATCATCACGGAAGTGTACTTTTTTGTAGTGGTTGCTCCTAGGGTGCGCCACGGAAGCGTAGCGGATCTGCGTTCCAAGGTTAGCACAATATGTCTTCAAGAGATTACTAGTGAACTGCGAGCCATTATCGGTGATGATGCGGTTGGGGACCCCAAACCGGCTCATGAGACCCTTGATGAACTTGACCGTGGAGCCAGCTGGGATGGTGCGGACGGCTTGTACCTCCGCCCACTTGGTGAACTTGTCGATGGCGACGTAGAGGTAGCGGTAGCCCCCAGGCACTCGAGGGAACGGGCCCAAGATATCCAGCCCCCAGACCGCGAACGGCCATGAGAGTGGGATGGTTTGGAGGCCCTGAGCCGGCTGATGAATCTGCTTGGCGTGGAACTAGCAGGCCTCGCAGGACCTCACCAACTCAGTCGCGTCGTTGAGCGTCGTGGGCTAGTAGAATCCACTGCGAAACACCTTACCGATAAGGGTCCATGACGACAAGTGGTTCCCGCAGTCCCCGCCGTGTATGTCAGCCAGCAGCTCTCTTCCCTGTTCCCTTGATATGCAACGCAGGGAAACGTCATTTGGCCGCTTCCTATATAACTCACCATCCCGGATGCAGTACGTCGTAGCTTGTCGGGCCACACGCTCCATGTCCTCCTCCTCTTCCGGCAGCTTCCCTTGCGTTAGGTATTCCTTGAATTCCTCGATCCAGCACCCTTCCTGAGGCTCGAGCGCCAAGAGCAAGCGCGCTCCCAAAGTCGGGCCGCAGGCCGGGGCTCCTGGGGCAGTTGGTTGAGGGAGCTCCTCCCGAGGTAGCGCTGTTCTTGAGAGCGACTGTGTTGTTGATGGTTTGAAGAGCCGCTCCGCAAAGACGCCAGGCTCTTGAGGTAGCCGCTTGGATGCCCTTCTGGCGATGTCGTCGGCTTCCTTGTTGGTGCCACGGGGCACATGCTGCAATTCGGACCGAGAATCGCTTCTCTATCTTGCGCACCTCCACGAGGTATGCCTCCATGTGCTCGTCCTTTGGTTCATATAATTTGTTGGAGAAGTTGACGAGGAGCTGCGAGTTGCCCTTGATGGTGAGACTCCTCACCCCCAGGGCCACCGCAGCCCTGAGGCCGGCTATGAGGCCCTCGTACTCTGCTATGTTATTGGAGACCTTCTCGCCCTGCTGGAAGCAGAGCTGCATGACGTAGTAGAGCTTGTCCTGAGTGGGTGAGATGAGCACGGCTCCAGCCCTCGCGCCCTAGCGTGAGAACGCGCCATCGAAGTACATGACCCAGCTGTCTGGCGCTTCGCTCCCTGGAGATAGGGATTGGTTCTCGCCCGCTTCGATCTCTGGGGCGTCGGTCCATTCCGCCACAAAGTCTGTGAGTGCAGCCTCCTTGATGACCCTGGTCGTGCTGAACTCCATGTCAAACGCTTGCAGCTCGATGTTCCATTCAGCGACTCACCCGACATCATTGGGGCTCCTGAGCACTCTTTCCAACGGGTAAGCCGAGACGACCTTGATGGGGTGACCCTGGAAGTAGTGGCGCAACTTGCACGAGGCCACCAGGAGCGCGAGTAGGAACTTCTGAGGCATGGGGTATCGCTCCCTCGCATCCCGCAGCACTGTGCTGGCGAAGTACACCGGGTGCTCGACGAGGGCGGGAGAACTGACGGGGTCTTCGGCCTCCAGGGGTTGAGGTGTCTCTTCGGGGTCTTCGGCTTCAGGGGCTTGGTGGTCTATCAAAGCAGCCGCTGCTTCGTGAGCTTCGCCTTGGTGCCGCGCCGCTTCGTCCCGCCTGGCGGTTCCACTTGGCGGGCCCTTGTCCTGGCGCTCTTCTTTGAGGGCCACCAAAGCTGCGCTGGCAGAGTGGGGTGTGGCAGACAGGTAGAGCACCAAGGGCTCGAGGGGTCGAGGCGCCACCATCACTGGCGGGCTGGTCAGGTATCTCTTGAGTCTTGAAACGCTTGGTCGGCCTTCGGAGTCCACTCGAATGGGACTTTCTTCTTCATCAGCTTGAAGAACGGTAGGGCACGCTCTCCCAGCATGGAGATAAAGCGCCCCAACACAGTCACACGACTGGCAAGCTTCTTCATTTTCTTGAGGGTCTGCGGTGGGATCATGTCTTCGATTGCCTTAACCTTCTCTGGGTTCGCCTCGATCCCTCTGTGGGATACGAGAAAACCCATCAACTTGCCGGAAGGGACACCGAACACGCACTTCTCCGGGTTGAGCCGCAAGTTCACCTGGCGTAGGCTCGCGAAGGTCTCCTCCAGGTCTTGGATCAAAGTTCTCGTCTCCCAAGACTTCACCACAATGTCGTCGACGTAGGCCTCCGCGTTTCTCCCGAGCCGCCGCCCTAAGGCGATTTGCATTAGCCGCTGGAAGGTCGCTCCCGCGTTGCGCAGTCCGAAAGGCATGCAAGTATAGCAGTACACCCCACAAGGGGTCAGGAAGGCGGTCTTCTCCACATCTTCTACCGCCATTTTGATCTGGTGATAGCCTGAGAACGCATCTAGGAAGCACAACAAATCGCACTCGGCGGTGGAGTCGACGATCTGGTCGATGCGTGGAAGCGGGTGAGGGAGTCCTGCTGTGGCAACGGCCTTAGAGCCAAAGAAGATTGTGCCATCTGAGGCCACAGAGTCCGTGGCGTTGGAGCCGTACATGGACTCAACACCCTGCAATATTCGCTTTAACGGAACTTCGGACTTGTCTCCGGCTATAAGTTCCGGACTGTGTATGCCCGCGGACACCGAGCTAGATCGGTTATCGATCTTCGAGTTCAGCACCGCTGACGTTTTCCAGCACTCGCCTTTGGGTGATGTGCTAAAATCTTTAAAGAATTTGTCCTCGGAGAAGGACTCACAGCCGAACTACGTCCAGTTCGAGCTAGAGACAGGTGATGAAGAATTTTGCTTCCCACCCGCCACCCACTTCATAGCCATCGTTGATGACTTAACCGACATGCTTGACTATGGCTCCGAAGACATCGATGGTATGGACGACGATGCCGATAAGGAGCAAGGCCAAGACCCGCCATTCACTGGACGATGGACGGTTACCTCTTCGTATGACGTGTACATGGTTGATACACCCAGAGGATCTGGTGACGACAAAGAAGAGCCAGAGGCGAATAAAACCTCTGAGACACAGTCCAAGCGCCGACGCCCCAAACGCCGTCCTAAGCCTCGTCGCTCAAAGGACGGCAAACACCGGCATCGGAGAAAATAGTAGTCCAGGCGACGCCGAAAACAATGAAGACCCTGTCGGAGCTGCATCTGATCAGGAGGAACAAGACAACAGGCAAGACAACCCTGATGAACAGGCCATAGAAGATGACTCGAAGGACGATAGTTACCGTCCACCCTCCGAGGAGGAAACAAGCCTCGGCAACGAAGACTTCATCGTGCCTGAGGATCCTCTGGAGCAGGAGCGCTTTAAGCTTCAGCTCATAGCCACTACAAGGATCCTAAAAAAGAAACAGCAACAGCTTCAAGCTGAACAAGATCTGCTCGTCGACAGATGGACTAATGTCCTGACAGCCGAAGAATACAGCCTCAGGCACCCTACAAAGAGCTACCCGAAACGCAGACTGCTACCTCAATTCGATGAGGAAGCACCGGAGCACACATCTCCTTGCGTAATGCGGAACGACCACCACGTGGTAGAGACAGGGGGGCCGACCGGCCACCCCGCGGTCGGGATAAGGCAACAACTCAGGCCGAACAGCAGCCTGCCCCACCGCCTCGTAAAAATAGAGACGGAAGAGTTCGGGATCACACGTACGACCTCCGGCAGATCCTGGACGACAGAGCAGGACATACAAGATCGATCTACGGATCACGAGGGCGTGCCTCGAGGCACGACGACGGCTACCTATTCAGACGTGATAAACCTAACCACACCCAGGCCGAATACCGTAGACGAACTCCATCAGAGCTACGCCACGACGCGGCCCGATACAGAGGCGTCACACACCCTCTCTACTTCACAGATGAAGTACTGGATCATGAATTCCCCGAGGGGTTCAAGCGTGTCAACATTGAATCATATGAAGGCACAACCGATCCCGCAGTATGGATCGAGGATTTCATTCTCCATATCCATATGGCTCAAAAAGATGACCCAACGCCATCAAATACCTCCCATTAAAGCTCAAAGGGCCAGCTCGGCACTGGTTAAATAGCCTGCCTGAGAATTCCATCGGCAGCTGGGAAGACTTGGAAGAGGCTTTCCTTGATAACTTCCAAGGAACTTATGTTCGGCCACCGGACGCCGATGACTTAAGCGACATAGTTAAACAACCTGGAGAATCGGCCAGAAAATTCTGGACTAGGTTCCTAACCAAAAAGAACCAGATCGTTGACTGTCCGGATGCCGAGACCCTAGCAGCCTTTAAACACAGCATCCGTGACGAATGGCTAGCACGCCACCTCGGCCAGGAAAAGCCGAAGTCTATGGCAGCCCTCACGGCACTCATGACCCGCTTCTGTGCGGGTGAGGACAGCTGGCTGGCTTGTAGTAAAAACACACCCAGCGAGGCAGGCCCCACTGAGGCCAAGAACAGCACCAGAAAGCTCCGGCGCAATAGACACAAACGCCGAAGCAATGGCGACAACACCGATGACACCGCAGTCAACACCAGATTCAGTGGCTCCAAGTCCGGCCAACGGAAGAAGCCCTACAAGAGAAACAACAAAGGACCTTCCAACCTGGACCGCACACTCGACCGTCCGTGCCAAATTCACGACAGTCCGGATAAGCAAGCCAATCATACCAACAGGGATTGTTGGGTCTTCAAGCAGGCTGGCAGGTTAAATGCCGAAAACAAAGAAAAGGGATCACAAAGTGAGGACGAGGATGAAGAGCCCAGGCAGCCGAACACTGGGGGGCAGAAGAAATTTCCCCCTCAAGTCAAAATGGTGAAGATGATATACACTATGCACATCCCCAAAAGGGAGCGTAAGTGAGCACTTAGGGACGTCTACGCGGTAGAGCCAGTCGCCCCAAAATTCAACCCGTGGTCATCATTCCCGATCACCTTCGATCGTCGGTATCACCCAACTAGTATCCGGCATGGCGGTTCAGCCGCACTAGTCCTCGACCCAATTATTGACAGGTTTTGACCTAACATGAGTCCTGATGGATGGTGGTAGCAGCATCAACATGCTTTATTAGGAGACAGTGCGGAAGATGGGCATTAACCCCTCGCGAATCAAACCAACAAATACTACCTTTAAAGGAGTCATACAAGGCGTAGAGGCCCGCTGTACGGGCTCAATCATGCTGGAGGTGGTCTTCGGTTCTCCGGACAACTTCCGAAGCGAAGAATTAATCTTCGATATCGTCCCCTTCCGCAGCGGCTACCATGCACTACTCGTACGAACCGCGTTTGCTAGATTCAACGCAGTGCCACACTATGCTTATCTCAAGCTCAAGATGCCCGGCCCACGCGGTGTCATAACAGCCAATGGCAATACGGAACGCTCCCTCCGAAGAGAGGAGCACACCGCCGCCCTAGCAGCAGAGGTACAGAGCGGCCTTCTCAAGCAGCACCATAGTACGGTTGTCGAGCCCTCCGACATCATTAAGAGGTTTCGAACTACACAGCAACAGGACGGCGAGGCTCGTCAAGAGCTCGACTAGCAATTCAGACTTTGTCCCAGTCCCAATGAGGTAGTGGCATTCGTACCACGCCTACACAATTACGCACTCAAAATTCCATGGACATCGACGGAGGCACAAGATAACCCGGGGGCTACAGTTCGGCCAGACCGATCCCAGACACACATACTTTAACTTTTTCTTGTTTCAGGTTCCTTTTTTTCACGGGCCTGATCGCAAGTCCTTTAGGAGGATTGGCATACAACGGAGGCAAGCAGCACAGGTGTGTAGGGCAACCTTTATACGTTCTTCTTAACAATATTCATACTTATTTCCCAGGACCCGCACGTTGCGCCCTACTGATTCTGGCATGTTAAATAGCATGGATACTCCCCGCACCATCTGTACAAGATACGCCTTGACGTATCCATCCAGTTATAATAAAAATGGTTCGTGGCCCAGTTTCTGTGGTTTTCGCTTCTTACTTCATTTTATCTCGATCTGCTTATTTGCTGCATCGATACTCTTCTGTACGTTTGATATTCGTCAGGGGCTACTTATTGCCCCACAATACGGCAGCAAAGTCCGAACACTTCTTATACATAAGTTCGGCACCCCGAATTTAGCATTATATGCATTGGCTCTGAATCATGTCTTTGGTTAATAGTTGGGTTGCCCGGCTCCTGTGCTTGCTACCCTACGTTCCGCTCTATCGGCTAGGGTAGTAAAGGGAGAACTACTGCGATTGTGCCCTGGCCTTGACCAGATGAGCAACTCAGTAGAGAAAGCCGAAAACTGACTGTCATGATACGGCGAGAGCCGGTCAGCTGTTCGGGGGTTACAAAATCATTGGAGATTTTTTCCGCGCCATGCGAAGCATTGGCACTTCCCGATCAGATGCTCACAGCACCCTGGCTTGGATCAGGGGCTGCGAACTTGCTTAATTATAAAACTCCTATGGCTAAGTGATGGCGTTTAAGTCGTACAGTCTGATTGCCTTGTTCGTTGCGCTAAACAACTCCTCCAAAGGACCATATAATTGGATCAAGATTGTTTAGAATCCATCCCGAACGGCTCCGTACTACCTACACGAGGGCAGAAGCTGACGACTGCCAACCCTCAGATTACAAATAACACGGCCATGATACGTCTCCAACGTATCTATAATTTTTTATTGTTCCATGCTATATTATATTCTGTTTTGGACATTGTCGGTGTCAAAACCGGCGGATCTCGGGTAGGGGGTCCCGAACTGTGCGTCTAGGCGGATGGTAACAGGAGACAAGGGACACGATGTTTTTACCCAGGTTCGGGCCCTCTCGATAGAGGTAAAATCCTACTCCTGCTTGATTAATATTGATGATATGGGTAGTACAAGAGTGGATCTGCCACGAGATCAGAGAGGCTAAACCCTAGAAGCTAGCCTATGGTATGATTGTTGTCCGTCCTACGGACTAAAAACCCTCCGGTTTATATAGACACCGGATAGGGTTAGGGTTACACAGAGTCGGTTACAATGGTAGGAGATCTACATATCCGTATCGCCAAGCTTGCCTTCCACGCCAAGGAAAGTCCCATCCGGACACGGGACGAAGTCTTCAATCTTGTATCTTCATAGTCCAGAGTCCGCCAACGGTGATAGTTCGCTATCCGGACACCCCTAATCCAGGACTCCTCAAGAGCCCGAACCAGGCTTCAATGACGGCGAATCCGGGCGCGTATTGTCTTCGGCATTGCAAGGCGGGTTCCTCCGAATACGTCATAGAAGATTTTGAACACAAGGATAGTGTCCGGCTCTGCAAAACGAATTCCACATACCACCGTAGAGAGAATAACCTTTGCACAGATCTGCTGACGTATTCCGCGGCATGACATCACACCACGGCCAGGCCTTTATACGAATCGTTTTTACTGTTCCACCTCAGCGCGTTTAACCCAACCGTAGAGAGAATAACCTTGGCACGTCTTATCAAAGAGGAGATCGTGCCCCCTTATTCCGGGATTCCCATCAATACGGACGTGGGTAACCCAACCGCGCCATTGATTACGGCGCTTGGGAGATAAGCGAGTTTTACCAGGCTGGCGTGGGATGCATAGCTTCGTCTGGCCATATAAGGGGATAAGGATCCACCTTTTAACCTACGCCTTCTTCCTCCTTTGCTCATCCATTTCCGCGCATGAGCTCCAGCGCCCAAGTCCGCACATCCCTCCTCAACCTTCTCCAGCCATGTCCGGAGCGGGAGGCAAGTGGATGGTCTCCTCCGTCACGGAGGGACAAGTCAAAAAGCTGCGGAAGGCCGGATACTTGTCCAGCGACATCGCGCACCGGCTCCCCGACAAGGGGCAGCTCATTCCCACCCCCAGGCCCCATGAGAGGGTGGTGTTCCTCACCCACTTCCTCCGCGGACTAGGTTTTCCACTTCACCCATTTGTCCGGGGGCTCATGTTCTACTACGGCCTGGATTTCCACGATCTGGCCCCGAACTTCATCCTCAACATCTCAGCGTTTATCGTCGTGTGCGAGGCCTTTCTCTACATCCAGCCCCACTTCGGCTTATGGCTGAAGACCTTCAATGTCAAGCCGAAGGTAGTGGGCGGCCGCCAAGCGGAGTGCGGAGGTGCCATGGTTGGCAAGATGGCCAAAGTCCTATGGCTCGAGGGCTCCTTTGTGGAGACCGTGAAGGGGTGGCAATCGGGGTGGTTCTACATCACCGAGCCGCGCGACTCTCAATGGGCGGCGGCCCCCCGAATTCCGATCTAGCTTCCCCACACGGCTTACATCATGGAAAGAGACGGGCCTGACGTGGGGTGATTCGGAAGAGCTGTCCGGACTCCAAACCTGCGTCCGAAACCTAGTGGACAAGAATCTCAAGCTTGTCAACGTAATCCAGGTGATGCTCATCCGCCGGATTCTCCCATGCCAGCAACGGGCCTTCAATTTGTGGGAGTTTGATCCGGCACAGCACTGAACCTTGAGCCGGCCCTTCGACACTACGTACGAAGATGCCTGGAAGGTGCTGTTCAAGGGCGCCGAAGCTCCCGCATCCGCTATCGAAGATCGCGGATTTAGCTCGCAGCGTTAAGCCATCGAGGTAAGTTATTTTACCCTTTATAGGACTCTTTTTCATAGTTTGAGTCTATGCGGGATCTAAAACTCCCTAACCTTTGACAGGACTGGCTGAAGACGTCCGGACAGATTGACCGTCTCCTTGCCGAAGACCAGCGGACGCCCGATTAGCCGGAAGTTGCTGGCTCCGGCACTTCACGTGGTGCCGGAGAAGAAGGCTAAGAAGAAGGCCACGGGAACTCGAAGGAGCTCCCGGTGCAGTCTTGTCGGACTCATCGTCCGACGACTCTGAGGCGGAATCCTCCCCTGAGGACGAGGAGGAGGAAAAAGAAGCCTCTCCCCCAGCGGGGGGAAAGAAGAAAAGGAAGGCCGCCCCTACTGGGGAAGCCGGAGGGCCCAAGAAAGGAAGGACCCTTCCTCCGGACTTCTCCACCAACGCCGACAACGACAAGGAGGAGTGGCCACCAAGGGCCAAGCCCCTGGCGAGATCGTAAGTGTACGGACTCCAGAATAGCTCATGACTTTTTATTTGTCGCATAGTGTCTTCTAACGCCGAATATAACCATGTAGCCCGCCCAAGGACGAGCTCGCCGCTTCGTCGAGCGGCTCCCTGGATTCGTCGGATGTGAATAGCACTTCACTTCCGACCACCTCCTCTCCTCGTGACGCAGACGACACCGCGGTGGAGTCCCAAAAGGGGCCCCACCAGGAGGAGGTGGTCCTGGAGGCGCCGCAAGGCGACCTCCCGGACTCCGGGTGCAAAGGGGGCGAAACCCCAGAGGGCTCTAAGTCCGGCCCTGTGTCGGACTCCGTAGCGGAACCTTCAGTGGTTCCAAAGTCCATCAAGCGGCCCCTTCGTAAGAAGGGCAAGACTGCGACGCCGGTGACCTCCGTCCATCCGGAAGCACCGGATAGCTTGCTGGAGGTGCTTAACGGCGCCTCCATCAACGAGGAGCACCGCACTGTTATGAGTGTGGTGATCCAGAAAGTTTGGTCTGCCAAGAGCGGGCTGACTGAAGCCTGTACCAGCCTTCTAACAGGCTTTGAGGTAAGTTTAGAATATGTAAAAATATTACCGCATAGACAGTAGCCCCTGATGCTTAGTTCGGTGTTCGGAAAGAAAAACCGGACTGAGGATCTAAAAGGATATACGCAGGAGTCTAACATAAGTATGTCAATATGGGAATTCAGGTAGCGCTGCTGACCTCTGCCAAGACCGATCATGGAGGTCAATGCATTGAAGCAAAGGCTCGGCGGTCCGAGAACGAGCTCGGCCTTGCCAAGAAGAAGCTCGAGGACAAGGAAGGTAAGTAATACCTTCTTAAAGTAATACCTTATAGAAAGGATTTGGTTGCAAAAATGACAGGACTAACGTGGGTATTATAGGGGCCACGAACGAGGTGGCGACCCTGAAGGAAGCAAAGGTCCACGGCCGAAAGCAAAGCGGCATGAGCGCACCGAGCGAGAGAAGCAGGAGGCGCGGGTGGCGGAGGTGCGGCAAGAGCTCCAGGCTCTCATGGAAAAACACGAGAGTTTGGAGCATGACTCGAAGACTCGAGAGTCCGAGCTCGCCTCGGCTCTTGAGAGTGTCAAAGCCGCTAAGGCCGAAGCCCAAAAAGCCCTCCAGGAAATTGAATCGTTAAAGAAGATAGAGGCGGGTAAGCCATTCTTTATGCAAAGCAAGCATGTGAAAGTGAATTATCTATTACTTACCCGAATCCGGAGCTCTCCAGGAGCATTCGCAGATTTGCCCCGTAGTGTGTCTGATGCTGCCGCGTTCTACCGCGCCGAGGAGGGGAGCTCGACGGAAAAGGTGTTCTGGTCTCAGTATGCTGAGGCCGGACATCTGGTGCCCCTGAAGCAGCTGGTCGAGCTCCACAAGGTCGCCGAACAGGCCATGAAGGGCCTCATAGTTTGGCTGTGGCCTACGGAAGCCATGCCTGGGAGCTACTTCGGGCTAGTCTGGCGCGGCCGGGTGGACGCCTGTCCATGGATTGAAGTCATCAAGCGCTCCGTCTGCATCGAAGGTGCCCGTAGGGCCCTTGCCCTTGCTAAGGTGCACTGGGGCAAGATGGACGCTGAGAAGCTTGTGACGGATGGACCGCCACCGAAGAAGGAGCATCGCAAGCCTGAAATGTATTATGAGGGCGTCCTGAAGGGTGCCTGCCTTATAGCGGATGAATGCTCCAAAGATATAATTTTTAGTAGACTCGCATTTGTTATCCTGTATGCTGAAAACTTGTTCATATGCGCTGAGCAACACTTTTGAATTTAAAATATTACCTTTTGTGCGGCCGTGTATTAATTTTGAGAGATGGCGAGTCGTCGGCTTCAAATTTCCCCATGCCACGAGTCTTTGGGGTGTTCGGGATAAACTTGAGCGCTCTTGTTCCCATCCTTGGGTCCTTCGAGGGAGCCGCTCAACGCAACGAACAAGGCAATCGGACTATAGTGCTTGAACACTCTCACTTAGCCATAGAATTCTATAATTTTAAATTTCGGCGAAGCCCCTAGTATTCGGAAGACCGAGTTCGGGGCGCTATCCACGCCTTGGCCGGACAATGCCGACTCCTCACTCTAAGCGGCATAAGTCTTTAGGGACCCGAAAAAACCTCTCGAACAGCGACCAGCTCTCGCCCTATCATGACGGTCAGTTTTAGCTTTCTCCACTGAGGTGCTCAACCCAGCTCAACCGGGGCACAATCGCAGTGGTTCTCCCAGCTACCTTAGCCGATATAACGAAACGTAAGGTAACAAAACATGGGAGCCGGGCAAACCCAACTATTTACCCAAGACTGATTCGAGCCGATGCATATAATGCTATAAGTTCGGGTGCCGCACTTGTGAAAGTGTTGGACTTATCACCCCATATTTTTGGGGTACTTAAGCCCTCGTGTATTGGCCGTACCAAAGTGTATGGGTGCAACATGTCATGAATGAACATATATATAGATAAAGAAAGGAGTGCAATAATAGGCAAAAGCTATGTATTCTTTATTCAATAAGGTACTGCAATGAATGCAGAACGATACAAATAGTGCGATAAGCAAGGGATGGTACTATTTAACATGTCCTCCTCCAGGGGTAAGCTGCGGGATGGTATGTAAAACAGGTATAATGCGCGTAGTAGAGACCACCTGGACACTCGACGTAGCTTTCTGCTTCCTTGGCTGTTGCATCGTGAGTTCGGCAATTCTAGTGCGGACAGGCTTCCGGAAAATGGAGTCCGGAAGTAAGAGAAAAGAAGAAAGAAAAAGAATGACACAACTGGAGCCCACAGTGCGGTTGAGCCGCATTCAGGCGTGCCGTGGTCGTGCCCCTCCCCTTATGCCCATGGTATCTCCAGAGCGTAGTTATGTACGTGTAGTACTGCCTTCACAATTTCGCGAGGGCTGGGGTTGGGGCCGGATTGCTACGTGTGCTCGGATCGTGTCAGGAGGTCTTGTTGTAGGTTACTCCGGGCGCGCTTGACGGTGTCCGGACGTTTAATAGCCGGACTCGAGAATTGCTGTGAGAGGCTGCTTTACACCTCCGCCCTTGAGGGTCAGCCGTGTGCTCCTCCGTTCGGAGAGAGCGTTGATGTTTCCATTGACCGTGATTACTCCTCGAGGGCCTGGCATCTTGAGCTTGAGGTACGCGTAGTGCGGTACCACATTGAACTTTACCGTCTGGTTTGTCCAAGCGGTCGCGATAGCCGCCATGAACGGGACTATGTCGAAGATTAACTCTTCGCTTCGGAAGTTATCCGGGATCCGAAGACCACTTCGAGTGTGACTGAGCCTGTACAATTGGCCTCTACACCTGGTATGACGCCTTTAAAGGTCATCTTTGTGGGTTTAATCCTTGAGGGGTCTATGCCCATTTTGCGCACTGTATCCTGATAGAGCAGGTTCAGGCTGCTACCGCCGTCCATCAGGACTTTAGTGAGGTGGAATCCGTCGATGATTGGGTCAAGAACCAATGTGGCGAATCCGCCGTCGCAGATGCTAGTGGGGTGGTCCCTTCGATCAAAGGTGATCGGGCAGGAGAACCATGGGTTGAAGTTTGGGGCGACTGGCTCCATCGCATATACGTCCCTTAGTGCACGCTTCCACTCCCTTTTGGGTATGTGGGTTGCGTATATCATGTTCACTGTCCGCACTTGTGGGGGGAAGCCCTTTTGTCCTCTATTGTTCGTGGCCGGGCTCCTCCTCGTCATCGCTATGCAGCCCCTTGTCATTGAGTTCGCATTTAACTTGCCTGCTGTTTGAAGACCCACCAATCCGTGTTGGTGTGGTTGGCTGGTTTTTCGGGGGTGCCATGTTTTTGGCACGTGCGATCGAGTATTCGGTCCAGATTGGACGGGCCCTGAGTATTTCTTTTGAACGACTTTTTCCGCTGACCGGGTTTAGATCCTCTGAATCCGGCATTGACTGCCGTATCTTCAGCATTATCGATGTTAATGCGGCGCTTGTGCTTGTTGCGAGGCGACCTGTCATTACTGTCCTTGGTATCCGAACTACCAGGGTTTTTGGTCAAGTTGTTGCTACGAGCTAGCCAGCTGTTCTCTCCCGCGCAAAAGCGGGCCATGAGTGTTGTGAGGGCTGCCGTGGATTTCGGCTTTTCCTGTCCTAGGTGCCGGGCAAGCCACTCGTCATGATGTTATGTTTGAAGGCTGCAAGGGCCTCTGCATCCGGACAAATAACGATTTGATTTTTCTTGGTTAGGAACCGTGTCTGTAATTGTCTCGGCCGATTCTTCCGCTGCTGAATTATGTGGCTGAGGTCATCGGCCCGGTGGTCACACATATGTGCCCCTGGAAGTTATCAAGGAATGCGGCTTCCGTGTCCTCCCAACAACCAATTGATTCTGGCCGCGCATCGTTAAGCCAATGCCGAGTTGTTCCTTTAAGCTTGAGTGGGAGGTATTTGACGGCGTGCAGATCATCACCACGGGCCATGTGGATATGGAGGAGGTAGTCCTCGATCCAAACCGCAGGATCTGTTGTGCCATCGTATGACTCGATGTTTACGGGTTTGAAACCCTCGGGGATTTGATGATCCATCACTTCGTGCGTGAAGCATAGTGGGTGTCTTGGCGCCTTTGTATTGAGCTATATCACGACGCAGCTCAAATGAGCTTTGTTCATCGCGTGTTCGCCCGGCCGGAATTGATGTATCCGGCGTGACGGTTATCGTCGCGTGTCGTGGGGCGCCCACACGATCCGTAGATCGATCTTGTTTTCCTTGCCTTGTCCTCCAATATGTCTCGCAGGTCTAGCGCGTTTCCCGTGCCTTGGTACTTTTCGAGCGACGCTTAAAGTGCGGCTTGAATGGAGGGTCTAGAGGCCTCTCTGTCATGACCACGGGCTGGCCGGTCGGCCGCATCATCTTGTTGGTGATGTAGGTTTGCGTATGCTTCCTCTAATTGGGGTAGCAGCCTGCGTTTCAGTATCTCTTGGAGGCGTTCGAGTTCAGACTCTTTGGTTGCAAGGACTTCATCCATCCGTCACTAGCAAGTCTTGGTCAGCTCTAAGCTGCTGCTGCTTTTTCTTGAGGCTGCTTGCCGTGGCCATAAGCCTGCGTTTGAAACGCTCCTGTTCGGCGGGATCCTCAGGCACGACAAATTCGTCGTCGTCGAGGCTTGCCTCATCTTCGAAGGGAGGCATATAATTATCATCCTCCACATCCCTGTCTGCCGCTCTATCATGAGGGCTGGCTTCTCCCTCCTCCTGTGCTGAATCCTGCTGGAGGGGATTGTCTACGGCACTGTCCGGGTTGTTATTATCTCCCGTGCCGGAATCACCGTTTTTTCTATGGCGGGATTTAGAGCGGTGCCGCTGACGCCGGCGCTTGGGTTGTTTCTTGGAGGGGTCATCCTCCGCTGTTCCATCGCCGTTCCCATCTTTTGGGATGTCCACCATGTATATGACGTATGACGAGGTGGCCTTCCAAAGCGCCCTCGTAGGCACCGGGTTCTTGGTCGTCTCGACATCGTCGTCCATACCGTCGATGTCTTCAAAGTCGAAGTCGAGCATGTCGGTTAAATCATCGACAGTGGCTACAAAGTGGGTGGTGGATGGGCGTTGAATTTCTTCGTTGTTCGCATCCCAACCTTCCTGACCATAGTCCGGCCAGGGCTCTCCTGATAAAGAGAGAGACTTTAGTGAATTCAGTATGTCACCAAAGGGCGAGTACTGAAGGATGTCCGCGGCAGTGAACACCATGACCGGCGCCCAATCGGATTCGATTGGCCGGGACGCGGGAGGTTCGGAGTCCGGAGAGGAGTCCGGCACCTTGGAGTCACGAGATTCGCAAAGGACAGGGATTGTGTTTGGCTCAATCATCGTAGAGATCGTAGCCCCCGAGGCGGTGTCCAGCCACTCGTCCTCGATCGGCGGAGTCGGCTCTGAGCTAAGGGTCGGAGCGGACGCTAGTGCGGCCTCCAGGGCACTGTTCGGCGGCAAAGCTAGATCGTGCCCATCGAGATAGTGCGGCGAGCTTGGCTGTGGCTCGAATCCGTCGAAGATCAAGTCTCCGCGGATGTCGGCCGTGTAGTTCAAACTCCCAAACCGGACCTGATGGCCAAGGGCGTAGCTTTCGATCTGCTCCAGATGGCCAAGTGAATTGGCCCGCAGTGCAAAGCCACCGAATACGAAGATCTGTCCGGGGAGAAAAGTCTCACCCTGGACCACGTCATTGTTGATGATCGAAGGAGCCATCGGGCCTAAAGATGAAGACACAGAGGAACTCTCAATGAAAGCACCAATGTCGGTGTCAAAACCGGCGGATCTCGGGTAGGGGGTCCCGAACTGTGCGTCTAGGCGGATGGTAACAGGAGACAAGGGACACGATGTTTTTACCCAGGTTCGGGCCCTCTAGATGGAGGTAAAACCCTACTCTAGATTAATATTGATGATATGGGTAGTACAAGAGTGAATCTACCACGAGATCAGAGAGGCTAAATCCAAGAAGCTAGCCTATGGTATGATTGTTGTCCGTCCTACGGACTAAAAAACCCTCCGGCTTATATAGACACCAGATAGGGTTAGGGTTACACAGAGTCGGTTACAATGGTAGGAGATCTACATATCGGTATCGCCAAGCTTGCCTTCCACGCCAAGGAAAGTCCCATCCGGACACGGGACGAAGTCTTCAATCTTGTATCTTCATAGTCCAGAAGTCCGGCCAACGGTGATAGTTCGGCTATCCGGACACCCCCTAATCCAGGACTCCCTCAGACATTAATGGGCTTTATTATACACTTTTATATTATTTTTTGGGACTAACCTATTAACCGGAGGCCCAGCCCAGAATTGCTGTTTTTTGCCTATTTAAGAGTTTCACAGCAAAAGAATATCAAACGAGTCCGAACGGAATGAAACCTTCGGGAATGTAATTTTTGGAACGAACGTGGTCCAGAGGACTTGGACCTTACGTCAAGACATCAGCCAGGAAGGCACGAGGTAGGGGGGCGCGCCTACCCTCCTGGGCGCGCCCTCCACCCTCGTGGGCACCACGTTTCTCCACCGACGTACTTCTTCCTCCTATATATACCTACGCATTTCAAACTACCAGATACACAGAGCCAAAAACTAATTCCACCGCCAGAACCTTCAGACACGTGAGATCCCATCTTGGGGCCTTTTTCCTGAGTCTCACGGAGGGGGCATCGATCACGGGGGGCTTCTACATCAACACCATCGCCTCTCCGATGATGTGTTAGTAGTGTACCTCAGACCTTCGGGTCCATAGTTATTAGCTAGATGGCTTCTTTTCTGTTTTTGGATCTCAATACAATGTTCTCCCCCTCTCTTGTGGAGATCTATTCGATGTAATCTTCTTTTGCGGTGTGTTTGTTGAGACCGATGAATTGTGGGTTTATGATCAAGTTTATCTATGAACAATATTTCAATTTCAATCTTCTCTGAATTCTTTTATGTATGATTGGTTATCTTTGCAAGTCTCTTCGAATTATCAGTTTGGTTTGGCCTACTAGATTGATCTTTCTTGCAATGGGAGAAGTGCTTAGCTTTGGGTTCAATCTCGCGGTGTCCTTTCCCAGTGACAGTAGGGGCAGCATGGCACATATTGTATTGTTAACATCGACGATAACAAGATGGGGTTTATATCATATTGCATGAGTTTATCCCTCTACATCTTGTCATCTTACTTAAAGCGTTACTCTGTTCTTATGAACTTAATACTCTAGATGCATGCTGGATAGCGGTCGATTTGTGGAGTAATAGTAGTAGATGCAGGCAGGAGTCGGTCTGCTTGTCTCGGACGTGATGCCTATATACATGATCATACCTAGATATTCTCATAACTATGCTCAATTCTGTCAATTGCTCAACAGTAATTTGTTCACCCACCGTAATACTTATGCTCTCGAGAGAAGCCACTAGTGAAATCTATGGCCCCCGGGTCTATTTTCCATCATATTAATCTCCCGTCAACAAGTTATTTCTAGCGTTGTCTTTATTTTGCTTTCTTTACTTTGCATCTGTATCATAAAAATACAAAAAATATTATCTTATCATATCTATCAGATCTCACTCTCGTAAGTGACCGTGAAGGGATTGGCAACCCCTTAATTGCGTTGGTTGCAAGGATTTATTTGTTTGTGTAGGTGCGAGGGACTTGTGCATGGCCTCCTACTGGATTGATACCATGGTTCTCAAAAACTGAGGGAAATACTTACGCTACTTTGCTGCATCACCCTTTCCTCTTCAAGGGAAAACCAATGCAATGCTCAAGAGGTAGCAAGAAGGATTTCTGGCGCCGCTGTCGGGAGTCTACGCAAAAGTCAACATACCAAGTACCCATCACAAACCCTTATCTCCCGCATTATATTATTTGCCATTTGCCTCTCGTTTTCCTCTCCCCCACTTCACCCTTGCCGTTTTATTCGCCCTCTTTTTTTCGTTTGCCTTTTTCGCTTGCTTGCCGTTATGGCTAGTCCCCTATCTTCTCCATTGTCTCCCGAGAATGAAGTTCTTAATTTTAAGCAAAGGGAGGGAGAAAATCTGAAAGACGCTTGGTATAGAATTTGCAATGCTCAAAATAGATCTACCAGGAAGCAATCTACTTCCATTCTTCTATGCAATTTTTATGTAGGCGCTACTCCTTGGTACAGATATATCCTTGATACCATTACCGGAGGGAATTTCTTGGGTAGCCATACTTTTGATTCTTATAATGCTACGATATATTTGTTTGGCTCACCACCTCTTTTGGTTAATGGAACTATGTTAACTTTGGAGCATGTAATGCAAAGACTTGAAATTATTGAAAACAAAGTTGCTACCGTAGATTTAATTGAAAATATGGGTAAAAAGATCCACAACCAAATTACCCAATATGGATCTAAAGTAGAGTCACTTTGAAAAATATTAAGGAGAAGGAACCCATAGTTAATGAAAGAATAAATCAGGATTCCACTAGAATCGATAAACTTGAGGGTATCATTACCAACTCGGGAACCGCTTTTTCTTCCGTAAAGAATACTCCAAGTCCCCCAACTAAAATTTCCAAGCTTATGTATGTTCCTAAAAATAAGGGTATCCTCTAGTAAAGAAATTGCGGATCTCAAATCTATAAGTATTCATCCCAATCTTTTTGCTATCATTAAGGAACCATTTGCTACAAAAGAATTTTTCGGTTATGTGCCTAGAAGTTTGATAATTAATAAAAACAAAGAAATTCCAAAGGATGATAGATGTCTCATTGAAGAATTGCCTACCAAAGATGGCCATACCTAGATCTATCCTTGCTATTATGCCTAGCTAGGGACGTTAAACGATAGCGCTTGTTGGGAGGCAACCCAGTTTTATTTTTAGTTTTTTGCTTTTTGCTTCTGTTTAGGAATTAATATTTGATATAGCCTCTGGTTAGATTTGTTTTTATGTTTTAATTAGTGTTTGTGCCAAGTTTAACCTATAGGACCTTCTTGGATGATAGTTATTTGATCTTGCTGAAAATTGCAGAAACATTCTGTTCACGAAAATAATTGTTAAAAATCACCAAAACGTGATAAAATATTGATTCCAATTGCTGCTGATCAATAAACAAATTTTCTACGTCTTCCTATTTTGGCTGAATTTTTGGAGTTCCATAAGACTACGTTAGTTACAGATTACTACAGACTGTTCTGTTTTTGACAGATTCTGTTTTTCGTGTGTTGTTTGCTTATTTTGATGAATCTATGGCTAGTAAAATAGTTTATAAAGTATAGAGAAGTTGGAATACAGTAGGTTTAACACCAATATAAATAAATAATGAGTTCATTACAGTACCTTGAAGTGGTTCTTTGTTTCCTTTTGCTAACGGAGCTCACGAGATTTTCTGTTAAGTTTTGTGTTGTGAAGTTTTCAAGTTTTGGGTAAAAGATCTGATGGATTATGGAACAAGGAGTGGCAAGAGACTAAGATTGAGGATGCCCATGGCACCCCAATATAATCTAAGGACACCAAAAAGCCAACGCTTGGGGATGCCCCGGAAGGCATCCCCTCTTTCGTCTACTTCCATCGGTAACTTTACTTGGAGCTATATTTTTATTCACCACATGATATGTGTTTTGCTTGGAGCGTCTTGTATGATTTGAGTCTTCGTTTGTTAGTTTGCCACAATCATCCTTGCTGTACACACCTTACGAGAGAGACACACATGATTCAGAATTTGTTAGAATACTCTATGTGCTTCACTTATATCTTTTGCGTTATATAGTTTTTGCTCTAGTGCTTCACTTATATCTTTTAGAGCACGGTGGTGGTTTTGTTTTATAGAAACTATTGTTCTCTCATGCTTAACTTAGATTATTTTTAGAGTCCTACAAAACAGCATGGTAATTTGCTTTAATTATGATAGGCATTCAAGATTGGTAAAAAAAATCTTATGAGTGTGTTGAATACTATGAGAAGTTAGATGCTTGATAATTGTTTTTAGATATGGAGATGATGATATTAGAGTCATGCTATTTGAGTAGTTGTGAATTTGAGAAATACTTGTGTTAAAGTTTGTGATTCCCGTAGCATGCACATATGGTGAACCGTTATGTTATGAAGTCGGAGCATGATTTATTTATTGATTGTCTTCCTTATGAGTGGCGGTCGGGGACGAGCGATGGTCTTTTCCTACCAATCTATCCCCCTAGGAGCATGCGTGTAATAATTTGCTTTGATAACTTGTAGATTTTTGCAATATATATATGAGTTCTTTATGACTAATGTTGAGTCCATGGATTATACGCACTTTCACAACAAAAAAAGACACATCCGTGACATTTTGGGCCGAACGAATTTTTTTCTGTCATACATATGACACTTCTATGATGATAATTGTGACAAAACCTGGTATCATCATAGATGTGGTGGGCTCCTACTTCTATGACAATAAATCATGACAGAAAATGCGCTTTTCATCCTGGGCGGGCCGGAGACGCAGCTGCATGACATTCTTTGGGCCGTCCATGATGGAAAAACGTGGTAGAAGCGAGGGCGAGGAAATTTTCGGCGAGTTCCCGGTTACGGTGGGAGGTCGGGGGCCGAGGGATGCGCGTTTCTCTCGTACACGTCTGCAGCGTGTGCGGCGTTAGCACTAATCGAACCCGAGCGAGGCGTTGGGCTCTAATCAACCCGGCGATTGCCTTTGCGAACTACAGCGTTCTTCGAACTGAGCGATCGATCGATGGCTGTTAACTGAACCCGATCGAGCAATTATTTTGCTACTGCTGCTAACTAAAGCCGATCGATGCTGCCTCTGGGTTGAAGAGTGAGCGTTATGGGGGTTGGATGAGCGATGAGCGGTGGCGTTGCCTCTGGATGAACAGGACCCGTGGTGTGGTGGAGGGATGGATGAGCGATGAAGCGGTGGAGGGGTGCCCGTGGAGGGGTGGTTGAATAGGACCCCGTGGTGTGGAGGGCTGGATGAACAGTAGATGGTGGAGGGGTGCCCGTGGAGGGGTGGTTGAACAGTAGCCTCTGGAGTAGCTCGCGGTGGAGGTTGGATGAAGCGGAGCCCGTGGAGGCTGGAGGAGGTCGACGGTAGCCCGTGGAGGCTGGAGGAGGTCGACGGTGGAGATGAACAGTATCCCGTGGAGTCCTGCTTTTGCACGCCACACCCCTCCCGATGAACAGGACCCCCGTTTCGACCGTAGGAGGTCCGTTTTGCGGTACGCCACACCCCTACCAATCAACAGGACCCCCGTTTCGACCGTAGGAGGTCCGTTTCGTCCGTTTTGCGGTACGCCACACCCCTCTCGATCAACAAGACCCCCGTTTCGATCGTAGGAGGTTCGTTTCGTCCGTTTTGTGGTACGCCACACCCCTCCCGATCAACAGGACCCCCGTTTCAACCGTAGGAGGTCTGTTTCCTCCGTTTTGCGGTACGCCACACCCCTCCCGATCAACAGGACCCCGTTTGAGCGTAGGGAGGTCTGTTTCCTCCGTTGTCTTGATGCGCCAGCCTCGTTTCCATCGCCTGTTCCGTCCAAGCCCTCCCGATGAACACGACCATGCATTCCATTCCGACCCATCCGGTTGGCTCCCACGCGTTCCGTTGCCTCCCGATGAACACGACGCATTCCGTTGCCTCCCAATGAACACGACGCATTCCGTTGCCTCCCCATGAACACGACGCATTCCGTTGCCTCCCCATGAACACGACAACGACGTTGTTTCTCTATTCTGACCCAACCATGTACACTAGCCCTGGCCGTACGTATCCGCGAGTAGGCGTTCGAGACCCCGCCCGTATGTACACATACGTGGCCGTATTTTCTTTCTTGCACCCTGGCCGTTGTACGTACGTGTACATGCTACGTGCGCGCCTCTACTACGACACGTATGCGCCTCTACTACGACACGTGCGCACCTCTACATCCACCAGTATATATGTATGTACACGTTCGCGACAAGAATGACAACACTACGTACGCTTTCGACCAGGTGGGTCCCGACTGTCAAGCACTTCCTTGCCTGTGAAGATGTAGCTGGTGGGTCCCAGCAGTCAGGGGGGCGAATCGTTTTTTTTTTTTGCCCGGATGCACTTCCTTGTGTGTGAAGATGTAGCTGGTGGGTCCCAGCAGTCAGGGGCAAACTTCTTTTCAGGAAATACGATGGCCCGTCCGGTGGGTCCCCGCTGTCAGGTGGAGGAATAATTATTTTGCACGTAATAAGGAGGCACTTCCTTGCTGCAGCCGTGGACCCAGCTGTCAGCCTCTCCACGTACAGTCCACGTCCGATGGAAGCCGTTCCTTGACCACGTTGAACACGCCGCGCCGAGAGCACCAGGGCGGTGGACGATGGCGAGGCCTAGGAAGGGGATGACGCGGAGCCGGGGAAGACGCGGCAGTGGATGCCCACGTGTAGAGGAGTACGAGGGTTCACTGGTTCGCTGTGGTGTAAGGCTGCCGTCGCCGCAGAATAACAGGGGGTGTGGGTGAGTAGAGGGATGGCCTGCCAGCGGTAGGAGTAGTGAGGCCTCCGCCACATCGCAGCCAGCCACGGGAGGCTAGAGCACGAGGCACGACCGGCGCTGGTTTGGGCGGCTGGAGCAAGAAGACCATAGGTTGAAGAAGCACTACGGCCGTTGGATGGACATCGTACGGTCACTGGAGCTAGAATCGTGCATATTGACTAAGTTGACAAAGACCTCCGTCCCCGTCAACTTAGTAGGCCCACAAGTCAGCCTACCACTATACTGGGTCCTAGCTAACAGGGGGAGTATTCATTTTTTTGTGCATAATAAGGAGGCACTTCCTTGCGTGCGAAGATATAGCTGGTAGGTCCGAGCTGTCAGCGGTGGTAATGTTTTTTTCATGAAATAAAGAGGCCCTTTCGGTGGGTCCCTGATGTCAGGTGGAAGAATCATTATTTTGCACGCAATAAGGAGGCATTTCCTTGCGTACGGCTGTGGACCCAGCTGTCGGCCTCTCCACGTACAGTCAACTTCAGATGCACGTCGGTCGTTGACCACGCTGACCAGGCCGCGCCGAGAGCACCAGGGCGATGGACGACGGCGAGCCTAAGAAGGGAACGACATGGAGGAAGGGAAGACTCGGCAGTTGTTTCCCACGCGGAGGGGAGTACGACTGTACGAGGGTTTACTGGTTCCTATGTCATCGCCGGAGAATAACAGCAGGTGTGGGTGAGTAGAGGGATGGCTAGGCCAACGATGGGAATGCTGGGGTGGGCGGTGAGGCCTGCTGTGATATGAGCCGGCCTTGAGGAGGAGGGAGCGAGCAGTCCCGCCGCTTGTTTGAGCGGGCGGGAAGAACAGAGATTGAAGAAGCACACGGCTGTTGGATGGCCATCCAACCGTCCACTGCTGTCGTCAACCTTTTTTTAGGAAAGCCTCAAATCTGTGGAAAACAGCATACAACCCATCTGCCATTATTTCTAATAATTTACAGCCCATTTGCCAATTATTAAGGTTTTTTTGGAGCCCATATTCTTTTTGTTAGCATTACATCCCATATTGTGGCCACGGTTAAAAAATTATATGAAATTTTGCATATTTCGGTGCGGTCCGAACTGTTTTTAATCCCGAAATTTAGACTCACATTCAAACTGATTTTAAAAATAAATGTGTATCGATATAAAATCCAACAAATTCTCCATGCATAAAAATTAATTTAAATTAAAATCTCGAAATGAAAAAAATGGACATTTGAAACTAATTGCCGGTTTGATGTGTTTTAAAAATGTACAGCCCATTTCTCATTACTGATAGGCCATTTTCTCGGCCAGCCGAATGAAGCTCTCCTCGTCTTGAAAGATTTGCAGCTCAACAGGCCTGACAAAGCGACTTACTTGGCAAATCACAAAAAAACTGGGCTGTGGCCGTGGACCTAGCTGTCAGCCTCTTCACGTACAATACTCTTCCGATGGAAGTCGGACGTTGACCACATTGACCATGCTGCGCCGAGAGCACCAAGGCGGTGTACTACGGCGAGGCCTAGGAAGGGGACGACGCGGAGCCGGGGAAGACGCGGCAGTGGATGCCCACATGGAGAGGAGTACGAGGGTTCACTGGTTCGGCTGCGGCGTGAGGCAGCCGTCGCCACAGAATAACAGGGGGTGTGGGTGAGTAGAGGGATACCCTGGGCCAGCTGTGGGAGTAGTAGGGGCGGTGAGGCATCCGCGGCATCACAGCCGACCATGAGAGGCAGGAGCACGCGGCACGACCGGTGCTGCTTTGGGCGGCTGGAGCAAGAAGACCAGAGGTTGAAGAAGCACCATGGCCGTTGGATGGACATCGTACGGTCACTAGAGCTAGAATCGTTCATATTGACTAAGTTGACAAGGCCCTCCGTCCTCGTCAACTTAGTAGGCCCACAAGTCAGCCACCCACTATAGTGGGTCCCAGCTAGCAGGAGGTATTCATTTTTTGGTGCGTAATAAGGAGGCACTTCCTTGCGTGCGAAGATATAGCTGGTGGGTCTGACCTGTCAGCGGGGGAACGTTTTTTTTCGCGAAATACAGAAGCCCTTCCCACGTACAGTGCGTAATAAGGAGGAACTTTCCTTGCGTGCGACCATGGACCTCGTGGGTCCCAGCCGTCAGGCTCTCCACGCATCTGATCCTCTTCGATGACTCTCAGATGTTGACCATGTTGCGCCCGAAAGCACCGAGGCAAGTGGATCGACGGGCGAGGCCCCGATCGAACGACCGGGAGATGGGGAAGACGCGGCAGTGGAGTCGCAGACGGAGAGGAGTGACAACTTGACTGGTTCGGGTGCGGGGTGGGCCTACACCCGGCAGAGAATAACAGGAGGTGCGGAGTGGAGGTATGGCCTGGCCGTCGGCGGGGTAGCATTTTGCTGAGGCGCGCAAAACAACGCCGCCGACGCCAAGACCGGAAGCGGCGGTTCCGGCACTGGGGAAGAAGATGAGAGATTGAAGAAGAATGTCGGCCGTTGGATGTAAATCCAACGCCTTCTTAGGCTTCGACCCATCGCCCACATGTCAGCCAGTCCATTTGTTTTTTTAGTCCATTTGGTGGGCTGGCTGAAACAATGATGTAGCATCTATGCAGCCCGTTTAAATCCCATTTGCATTTTTCTCAAAATCCGCAGACTTGCTGGGCTGGGTGAAAATATCATGTTGGGCTAGACGGAGAAATGTTATCAAAACATAAACACATGATTGCACGTCAGTAAAATCTTTGCAAGCTTATGTACGCAATCAATAGGAGTTAACTTGCCAAGTTATATATAAACAATTATTATTATTATTTTGTAAGAACTTTCAACTTACGAAATAAAATATCATTTTAATTTGATGAGTTAATAGTACGTGGGGTATTATTATTTTTTAGGCTAGACGGGGGACAGTTGAGTTTGTTCTAGGGGAAAGTACTGGGAGAAAACTTAGTTTACATCAAAAAAGAAAGTGGGAGAAAATTCAGAGACCTGTTGGGTCCACCTGAGGAGGGGAATATGTTGGGAGGAAGGAGATTCAAAGCACGGCAGCCGAGTGAACTAGTTTTTTTTTATGAACAAGTGAACTAGTTTACATATATAAGCAAATAGCCACTAAAAAAGCAATCAGGTTAATGGGTTCTTAAAAGAAATATTTCGGACAAAATAGATAATTACGACACATAGGTTAATGCATGAAACACTCAGATGATAAAGGTGCTTATAAACAGATAAGTACAACATCTAGACCTTCCTGGCATGCTTGATCATGACGCTGCGGCTGTCCGTGTACTCGTCGGTTACGGAAGCGACACGCCCTCATGTCCAAGATCTGCTCAGACATGTCGCAGCATGCGTATGCGTCCTTGGCCACGTAGGTTATGTAGGCTAGATTCAGAGGTACCTCCCACGTGTTCAGGTCGTCTTCTTTCATGTTGGCGTATTAGGGGTCAATGATGGTCTCAGCGAGGTCAACCACGGAGTCCTTCTCCTGCCCGTTGCTGATGATCTTGTATTGCTTCTGGATGTCGACAAGCTTGTTGCACCATATGGCCGAATCATCGCGTTCTTCCTTCTCTCCACCGTAGCGAAGGTGCAATCGGCGCTGCCGATGAAACGGGCGAATGCTCCAGAACCTGGTGCATCCATAGGACTGAGGCGAGGCAGAGCTTCACCGAGTCCATATCGTTGGTGTACATCACATTCAACTTGGTGCAGCCATAGGAATGAATGGCGAACTCAAAGGGGAACTCCTTGCTGAAGTCCATGTCCAGCAGGCTCACCCCTCGGATCGCCATTGGAGTCTCTTCGAGTGAACGAGTGTGTAGGCGGCGGCAAAGATTCGCTTTTTCAGCTCTTGGGGAACTGGATTCAACGATATCTTTGAGTGTGTGCAGCGACAACAAGCATTACTACCCTCCCTCGTCCGCTGCATGCCCGGCAGAAGATGGACCCTCGGCCACACGTCGGTTCACGAGCGGGTTTGGATTGGTACTATAATAACATGAGTTAGTGGTCACTTTACTTAAATTTAATTAGCTTTAATAGAAATTTATACTTAAAACAAGCAATGCATTCAGTCATTCTATTAGTGCCACAGGATCAACATGCACAACAATTAGAATTATTATTCTTGGGATGCACACGATCAGCACATTTGTCGCACTTTCACAAAGATAATACTACCAAGTTTGAACTGCTTGTTATGGTTGTTGTCCTCTGCATCATCATGTCGTGTTTCCCAGCTTGCAAGATTCAGAACCATCAAATAAGATCCAAATAATAAGTACAACAAAGATGCCTACATATCTCATTGATTCCTAGCTTGCAAGATTCGTAACCAACAAATAAGATCCAAATAATAAGTACAACAAAGATGCCTACACATCTCATTGATTCCCAGCTTGCAAGATTCGTAACCAACAAATAAGATTCAAGTAATAAGTACAACAAAGATGCCTACACATCTCACCGATTCCCAACTTGCAAGATTCGTAACCAACCCATTAGAGCCTTTTGATAAAGTGAATATCGGGATTAAATCCATCTTGGCTAGCCATGTCATACAATTGAAGAACTTGGCGAATGCTCTTGACCGTCACAACATCTGTAGTTGAGTACTCCTGTTTGCACAACATGTTTGCACAGCACAAACAAGGAGACAGGAGAGCATGATTTCGCTTTAATAGCGGCCTCCTTGAACTCAAACTCCGGCTCTACTTGGATGAGGTCTGCCTGGAGTTCCATGATTCAATTCATGCGCCTTTTTCTGCAGTTCACCTGAAATGAAGCAAAGATTGCATCATTCAGCTAGCAAGAAGTACTTGCTCTTGTGAGTCAAGTGAGTTCTTCTTTAGTAGTTGCACTAAAATTGAGGAACATTAAGGTTGGCTGTCCGCTCATGTAAGGTGCAACTATAATTTTCTTATCCTTTTGTGTAGTTCCACTAAAATAAAGTGCCATTGTGGTGACAAAGGATTTACTCCATCTTGCAAAGGCTAATAAAATGTTGCACGAGATTACCAGCAGAACTTCACGGAGATTTTGGAAACTCCAATCACCATTTTGTGCAGTTCCACCAAAATTGAGAGATGTTGCCCACGTGACATTATAGTTGAACTGCATAAGACACTCATTCAAAAAAACGTGTTTTGTGCAATTCACCAAAAGGTCACAATAGCAACAAGGTGAAATGGATATCCCTATTTGCACAAAAAGATAGAAAGTAAACAGTTGCTGGTCAATAAGAATATATGAAACATATACAAAATGAAAAGAAGCATCTTAATTATGTTCATGGCAATCACACAAGGACAATAGAAATTTTAAACGTCAAAGAATGCTTCATGTTACCAGAAGCATTACGATCAACAATGAGATTCCTCAAATATGTGATTACTTTAATGGTGGCATTGCTTGTTTACCAGAAACAGTAAATCAACAGCCGCTAAAGAGTTGGTTTAAGGGCATGGGACCATGGGGACACCAGGACACTCAGCAGAGTAAAGGAGCAACTTACTTATCATACTGGGGAAAACAGCAGGAGTGCCATTTGTAACACAGTTTAATTGCATCTTATCACTGGAGGCATTAGATTAACAATAACACCGGTTAGACATGTCCTTAAGGTAACAAGCAGTGATCGCTTCATTTTACATGCGCCTTACATTAACATCAAGAAAAGGATGGTATAAGGACATGCGATAAAGGACGATCAAAGACAATGTACCTACAAGGAGGCATAAAGTGGTGATGCCGAGTTTGTTCATGCTATATGAGGGCAGCAAACGAAAATCATGCTACAGTAAGCCCACGAAAATCCAGGTGTAACGCCCGGATAATCATGCTACAGTAAGCCCACGAAAATCATGCCACGTCACCTCGGTTACTGTTGCTAACCTCGCAATGATTCGAAACCATCTCAAAATTTAAATTCAAAATATGTCAAACAACAAAAGTTTTCAAAACTTGAGACAAAAATGTTCGGTGAGTGCCGAATATTACAAGGGTAATTATAGTAAAGAAAACATATTTTTAGAAAGTGCCTAAATATTTCAAAATGAATTAAAACAGAAAAATGTAACAAATAAAATAAAAGGGAAAACACAAAAATAGAAAACAAAACTAAAAAGAAAAGAGAGGAAGAAATCCCCCCCCCCCGGTGGGCAAAGTGGCCCAGCTGGCCTCCGCCGCCCGAACGGGCCGGCCCAACCGCCCCACACCCCACTCCCTTAACCCCCTGGACAGGAAACCCTAACCCACCCCGTCGCCCCACTCGCCCCACTCGCTCCCCCTCCCGATCCAGATTGGATCGGGATCGAACCACCCCGCCCCCTGACGACCGCCCCGACCCCTGCCGTCGCTGCCACACGCCTCGCCGGCGTCGCCTGTCCCCGCAGCCGCCTCGCCGTCCCCTCCCTCATCCTCGCGCCCCCGTTCCCTCTCCCTCGACGGCGCCCCTCGCCGCACCTTCCGCGTTGCCCCCGACGCCCTGCGCCCGCCCTCCTTTGTCCTGTGCGGCCCGGAACGCCGCCCGTTGCCGGATCTCCCTTGTCGGACCTCCCCGACCTCCGTCGAGCCCACTGCCACGGTCCCTACTCCCCAGAGTGAGGCATCCTCCTTCTCCTCTGTCTTGCTCCACCGCCCGTCGGCGCCCTCTGCGGCTGCCACTGCCGCCACACGACCGTCCCGCTCTGTCACCCCCCTTGCCGCGCTGCTCCGGCTGCCGCCGTGGCCGGCGGCCCATTGTTGGCCTCGGGCCTCCAAGCGGGCGCATGCTCCACCCGCTACCAGAATCAAGCATTCTCCACGGCCCGGCGTCCTCCTCCGGTGGCCGCCCGCTTCACCACGGCCTCGCTCGCCTGGCCTCGCTGTACACGGCCACCCGCGCCTGGCGCCTCCACTGGCCTATGCAGGCGCCCAATCGGGCTACGGGTTGCGCCCGCCCCCCTGCACACGGCGCCCGTTAGCCCGAACAGATAAGGCCCTGGGCCACTTCCAAACGGGCCCTGCCTCCAGAACGTTAAAAAAAATAAAAAAATAATAAATAATAATTAAAATAATTAAAATATTAATTAATTAATTAATTAGAGAATTAATTAACTTAATTAATCTTGATTAGATTAACCTAATCACTAGTTAACCTAATTAACCCCTGATTAGCCTGACCAGTCAATGACATGTGGACCCCACACGTTAGTTTGACCCAGTCAACCTCTGTTGACTGCTGACGTCATGCTGAGGTCATGATGATGTCAGCATACACTATTCTGGATAATGTTAGAATTAAATAGTTAAATAAATCCTAAAAATGATTTAAATCTTTTAAAAATAATATAAAATAAACCGTAGCTCAGATGAAAATACTTTCTACATGAAAGTTGCTCAAAACAATGAGACGAATCCGGATACGCAGCCCGTTCGTCCGCCACGCATCCCTAGCATAGCGAACACGCAACTTTCCCCCTCCGGTTCCTTTGCCCGAAAACGCGAAACACCGGGAATACTTTCCCGGGTGTTTCCCCCCTTCACCGGTATCACCTCATACCGCGTTAGGGCACGCCTAGCATCACATATTGCTTTGTCATGCATCGTTATGCATCTGTTTGCATTGTATTCATTGTTTCTTCCCCTCTTCTTACGCTAGACACCGAGACCGACACCGCCGCTACTCAAAGACGACTACGGTGTTGACGACCCTCCTTCTTGCCAGAGCAATCAGGCAAGCCCCCTTGATCACCAGATATCGCCTATTCTTCTCTATATCGCTTGCATTAGAGTAGTGTAGCATGTTATCGCTTTCGCTAATCCTATATCACTGCATAGCCCGTCCTTGCTACTAATGTTGTTACCTTTACCCGTTATCCTACCGCTTAGTATAGGATGCTAGTGTTCCATCAAGGCCCTAGACTATTGTCCGCCCCGCCATGCTATACTGATCGGGCTGTGATCACTTCGAGGTGATCACGGGCATATACTATATACTTTACACTATTACATTACCTGTGATACTGCTTTGGAGATGGGGGCCGAAAGGACAGTGGCTCCATCCCGGTAGAGATGGGCCCGGGTTCCCACGGCCCTCGATCGTTACTTTGTGGCAGAGCTTATTGTGGCAGGTTGAGACCACCTAGGAGAGAGGTGGACCTGCCCGGTCGGCGTCATGGATACTTAACATGTTTAACAAGATCTTGGTATTTGATCCGAGTCCGCCATTTGGTCTATACGCACTAACCAACTACGTGGGAAAGTTATGGGCACTTTCGACGTCGTGGTATCACCGAAGCCTTCGTGGACGTCGGCGGCCGAGCGGCTGCGCGGATTGCAACGTAAGTCCGCTCTTGTATTAAGGGGGCTAGTTCGCTTCCGGCCGTGTTATAGCGTGCGGGTGTGCTAAGGGCGATGGGCCTGCACTTCGGCGCTTTAGGTTTAGACCGGCGGTCTTGACCTCTATGTTGGCCTAGGTGGGCTGCTACGTGTTGATCTTCCGCGTCGGGCATGACCCGTAAAAGTGTGTCCGCCAAATGGGATCAAGCGTGTTGGGTTATGTGGTGCACCCTGCAGGAAGTTTATCTATTCGAATAGCCGTGATCTTCGCAACAGGATTTACTTGGAGTTGTACCTTTACCTTATGACAACTAGAACCGGATACTTAATAAAACACACCTTCCAAGTGCGGATACAACCTGGTGGTCGCTCTCTAACAGGGCATCGAGGAGGGGATCGCCGGGTAGGATTATGCTATGCGATGCTACTTGGAGGACTTCAGTCTACTCTCTTCTACATGCTACAAGACGGAGGCTGCCAGAAGCGTAGTCTTCGACAGGATTAGCTATCCCCCTTTACACATATCTCCATGCATATGTAGTGTAGCTCCTTGCTTGCGAGTACTTTGGATGAGTACTCACGGTTGCCTTGTTCCCCCTTTTTCCCTTTTCCCTACCCGATTGTTGCGACCAGACGATGGAGCCCAGGAGCCAGACGCCACCTTCGACGATGACCCCTACTACACCGGAGGTGCCTACTACTACGTGCAGGCCACTGATGACGACCAAGAGTAGTTTAGGAGGATCCCAGGCAGGAGGCATGCGCCTCTTTCAATCTGTATCCCAGTTTGTGCTAGCCTTCTTAAGGCAAACTTGTTTAACTTATGTCTGTATTTAAGATATCTTGTTGCTTTCGCTGACTCGTCTATGATCGAGCACTTGTATTCGAGCCCTCGAGGCCCTGGCTTGTATTATGATGCTTGTATGACTTATTTATGTTTTAAAGTTGTGTTGTGATATCTTCCCGTGAGTCCCTGATCTTGATCGTACACGTTTGCGTGTATGATTAGTGTACGGTTGAATCGGGGCGTCGGGTTGGTATCGAGCCGATCGCCCGTAGGGAATCCCCTTCCACACTCCTTGGCCGAAGTCGAGTCTAGTCATTGCAAAACTTTTACTAACATGGTTGTGTGCCTTACGGGCCCACGTTGCCATTGGGTGGTATTAGGATCTTTTACTCCTCGATCTTTACTTTGGGACTCTAAGCTATCTTCTATTCGGGTTAAAGGATTTTGCTAAAAACCAAACTAACTTTAGGTTCTCGCAAGTACTTTCTCCCGGAGAGCCCCTCACTTCAGATGATCGCCTGCTGCACTAGCAGATTCCGAAGTTACTCTACGATTTTCTCTCGAGACCTTGTGCCCGTTGCTTTTGCAATTCCCTTCCACCGAAATATCCCTATGGATAAATACTTACACCTGTCGTGCTTACTTTTATTCCCAGTCGATCTTGTTATTACAAGATACCCCGAGAATATTTTGTGCCTACTGCCTTGCAGTTCTTTGCCACCTGAATACCCCCAAGAATAATTTCTCGCACTTTCCGAGTATCCGCTCATCCGCAGTTGTTCAGGTGTTTCACAAACGTCTTTGAAATACTATTCAATCCTCTGAAAATCCTTAGCAGCTTTATTGCTCTGCAAATACTTGTCTACTTGCATTATGGATGCTTCCCATATATCTGGCAATATTCACTAGTATCTTTTGACACCATCATTTTGATCCTATTGATTCAACATGTGTGCGAATGCACACAATCATCTATCAACCTTTCTAAATTATCTTTCCGGCTCAGACATCATTTTTGAACATGAGCTGGGTCTCGACCAAACTATTTTTCATCAATTGTGCCTCTGGTCTATCCAACTTATCCATCCTTGATCAGAGTGGCTGCTTCTGATCCTTTGTTTTGGAAATCGTAATTCCTTTGTTATCTAAGCATCGAATTATTCAGATGTTCTATAATATGATGCCCGTGCATTCTTGTTCCTCTGGTTGAGTACCGATGCTCACATCAGATCCCTTGTGGACCATCGGTTCCTTTGTTGGATTTTATCCGACAGTGTCCTTCATATTGAATAACCTTGAGAGCCTTTCCATGGGTATATAATGCCTTTGGTAAATTGTATCATCTGCTTTTGAACAATGCTCTACTTTCGAGCTTGTATTATTTACCCTGAAGTTTGTGGTATATGTTCCTAAGATGCCCTGATGGGTTGAACCTATGCCTTCCTTAATATGTGTGAATTCGGAAGTTTTCACGGGTCATACTCATCTGGTATTTCACCAAGTAAAACTTTCAACACTAACTCCATTATCGAAACGAGAAGTGAATATAAGGTTATGCTTTGGAGAAGTGGGAGTCGACCTTGAACTTTGTGTTCATGCCCAGGGACATGATGTAGATCCTATCATGGAAGCTTCTTGTAATAATAACTATTTCCTTGATATAATATCCTTTGGTATCGGTGAAGTTGATCCTTTGCAATCGTGGATCCGACCATATGTTCTTCTTTGATCCCATTTCTCGGGCAAGTTCAAGCACTTGTCTTCTGTGGATCAATACACCAATCCAACCTTTACATTGATCTTTCGTCGAGTATTACACCCTGGTATCTCGAGTTATCACGGAACTACATAACTTCTTATGAGTTCTTCGTCAACTATTATTCTCGTTGATTCCGATTTTCCCCCGGGTCCTGAGTTATTAGTCACTCGAAAACACCGATAAGTGAATCGATTCCGCACTCCGATTCAGTAGCTCTAAGTAATTTTCATTGCTTATGAGTTTATTAATCCTTCAAGTCATCGCTAGCCTGATCGGCGATATCATTATCGTGCAACTTTTTAACTGTGCTACCTGGTCCTTCTTTCCGGAGCACAAATTTAGATAGTAAGCTAATCTTACGTCGATCTTCCTCGTCATATCATTTCTCCTTGAACAACAAACTTGATTTCGAGTTTGTGTCGTACCCATGGTTCCAATAACCTTTCGCTTCATCATTCCTTTAACTTGATGTCATCGCCAATCGATTACACCTTCATGTAATCCCTTACAAATTTGTCGTGGTCATCGTCAACATTTTGACTCCTTCCAGGATACCAATCGAATTCATGATGATGAGTACCACCCTCGTCCCTTGGTAATTTGAGTTACCATGGACAACATCCTTGCCTTCCTTCCGTCACAAACTTATTCCTGTTATGGATGCCACTTGCAATCCAGCTTGTCTTATGTTCTACATTGAAGTATTATTGTCTCTAATGTCGAGGGTGTTGTGAGAATTTCACCATCTCTTAAGAAATTCTTGTTGCACGATGCTTCTCGCCATCACCATTCTTTCTTGGTCCCCGTGTTGGTTCTAACTAGGATACCAACAGATGAACGGTGCTATTTGGATTCTGCCCTTCTAGCAACCCTATTGCTTTGAAGTTAATGGTCGGCCGTTCATTCTTAGACATTTTATTATTGAATCACCATTCTGACGTTGGTTGTGCAACCCAGCCCATATTTCGGGTGCACCTTTCAACCAATGTTTAATTGTGTATGTTTTCCTCTAGCATACATCATTATACCATTTGATCTGACAAATGTTATCTCCTTGTTCACATAATTGTCGAAATCCATCTTTTGTTAATCTCGATGAATTGTCGCTGATTCCATCAGCCACCTCCTCATCCTCTCGTTGGTTTACCGATGAACTCTTGTTTTGGAACTGGCTTCCATAGTTCATCTCCCGAGAATCTTAGATGTCATCTCGTCAATTTGTATCGCACCTTTTCTCCTCAAGCATCATGAGTTTGAGGTATCCTAACACCGATCAGATCTGAATCTCGGTCAGATATGATGGTTGGAACATTTTTCCAAGAGTTATAACACTGGTCTTTTATGACCCGGTAAGGTGATGGCATGCCCAACACACCTGGCCGGATGACCTGCTGTTATAGTTTCCTTATTAGCAAGGTTATCCATTCTTCCATGAGTAAATTGTAAGACTTATTCTACAAGTTGTTCCTGGTGGATCCTTTGTGTATCCAAAGTCTGACCTTTGCTTGAAGACCATGTCAATGCTATCTCGAAGCATGTCTGTGGTACTCCGATCTTCAATAAGAACATTTCAAGCCCAATGCTAAATGTTTCTTGCTCAATTATCCAAACACCGTTATATGGGTAATGTCATGAAATTTCTCTCCCCTTACCTGAAGGGTTTTCTACATTATCTCCTGTCGTGGATATTTTGCTCTGCTTGTCCTTGGGAAGGATATACTCCTGAAATATGTGTTTAAACACACTTTTCCTTTCCATTGTTCTGCTTAACCCGATGATCACATTTTCCTTTCCATTGGTTTGTTTGACCTTTCTTGTGATCTATATAATCTATGCAGTAATAATTCACTTCTTATGTAAACACCCCGTGTACAACTCTGCCAAAGGAGACCCTGTTACTTTTGTTGATGACATTTCGGTAACCACCGATGGACGAGAACTTTGCCTACTGGTCCGCCTCGTTCAACAGGCAAGAAAATGGTTCTCTTCGTCCCTTGCCCTTGGTACTGATGTTGTTGCCAACATAACTGATAGGCTATCCTCTGACATGCCTGGCTTACATGATCGTGCAAGATGTCACCACCCTTCCAACCTTTAAACCACATGGTGGGCCCATAACCCAAAGGTCCCACGATCGAAACCTGACTCTCAGGTACACCCTGTTTCCAAAGTCAATCCTCACGCTTGGCTTCGTATGCAATTCGCGAGCCACATTCCTAGTGATCTATCCTGGTATCAGACGCAATACTTATTCACGTTGCCCTGAGACCCTTTCACCTTCCTCGACTAGGCATTGAGCGATTGCCTATGCGCGCTTGAAACTTCTATTTTGCGCCTTCTTACTTTGCTCCCGATAGTTTCTTAAGTTTCAATTTGAGAGTTACTTCCGCCACCTTCCCCGATGTTATAGACCCGATAGTCAACCTTGCAGAGGTTCGCTCCCCCGGAATATCCACCCCCTTTATTCTTACGTAAGTATGATGGAATTCTCGAAGGAAGGATGTCGACTTCATCATGATGAACTGAAGCAGAGAAGTGGAGACCTCAAGTAATGGATTGACCTCTTCGAGAAGAGCAACCAAGACCGAGGAGGCTCGTTAGAATTTCGCAACCAAATCCCTTCCCCCTTACTTCCCTCTTAAATCTCGGGACGGGATTTCTTGTAGTGGAGGAGATTTGTAACACCCGGATAATCATGCTACAGTAAGCCCACGAAAATCATGCCACGTCACCTCGGTTACTGTTGCTAACCTCGCAATGATTCGAAACCATCTCAAAATTTAAATTCAAAATATGTCAAACAACAAAAGTTTTCAAAACTTGAAACAAAAATGTTCGGTGAGTGCCGAATATTACAAGGGTAATTATAGTAAAGAAAACATAGTTTTAGAAAGTGCCTAAATATTTCAAAATGAATTAAAACAGAAAAGTGTAATAAATAAAAGAAAAGGGAAAACACAAAAACAGAAAACAAAACTAAAAAGAAAAGAGAGGAAGAAATCCCCCCCCCCCCCCCCGCTGTGCCAAGTGGCCCAGCTGGCCTCCGCCGCCCGAACGGGCCGGCCCAACCGCCCCACACCCCACTCCCTTAACCCCCTGGACAGGAAACCCTAACCCACCCCGTCGCCCCACTCGCCCCACTCGCTCCCCCTCCCGATCCAGATTGGATCGGGATCGAACCACCCCGTCCCCTGACGACCGCCCCGACCCATGCCGTCGCTGCCACACGCCTTGCCGGTGTCGCCTGTCCCCGCAGCCGCCTAACTGTCCCCTCCCTCATCCTTGCGCCCCTGTTCCCTCTCCCTCAGCGGCGCCCCTCGCCGCGCCTTTCGCGTCGCCCCCGACGCCCTGCGCCCGCCCTCCGTCGTCCTGTGCGATCTGGAACGCCGCCCGTCACCGGATCTCCCTCGTCGGACCTCCCCGACCTCCGTTGAGCCCACTGCCACGGTCCCTACTTCCCACAGTGAGGCATCCTCCTTCTCCTCGCTCATTGCGCGCCAACGCCGGCGCTTCTGCTGCTGCCGCCACACGACCGCCCTGCTCTGTCACCCCCCTTACCGCGCTGCTCCGGCTGCCGCCGTGGCCGGCGGCCCATTGTTGGCCTCGGGCCTCCAAGCGGACGCATGCTCCACCTGCGCCCGTAACCGCACCCCTCCACGGCCCCGGCGTCCTCCTCCGGTGGCCGCCCGCTTCACCACGGCCCCGCTCCGCCCGTGGCCTCGCCGTGGCCACAGCCACCAACGCCTGGCACCTCCATCAAGCTTGTCCTAATCGAAGCTACGGGTTGCGCCGCACTTCTCGCACACGGCGCCTGCTTAGCTCAACCGATAAGGCCCTGGGCCACTTCCAAACGGGCCCCGCCTCTAGAACATTTAAAAATAATAATAAATAAATAAATAAATAATAATTAAAATAATTAAAATATTAATTAATTAATTAATTAGAGAATTAATTAACTTAACTAATCTTGATTAGATTAACCTAATCACTAGTTAACATAATTAACCCCTGATTAGCCTGATCAGTGAATGACATGCGGACCCCACACGTCAGTTTGACCCAGTCAACCTCTGTTGACTGCTGACGTCATGATGATGCCATGATGATGTTAGCATACACTATTCTGGATAATGTTAGAATTAAATAGTTAAATAAATCCTAAAAATGATTTAAATCTTTTAAAATTAATATAAAATAAACCGTAGCTCAGATGAAATTACTTTCTACATGAAAGTTGCTCAGAACAACGAGACGAATCCGGATACGCAGCCCGTTCGTCCGCCACGCATCCCTATCATAGTGAACACGCAACTTTCCCCCTTCGGTTCCTCTGTCCGAAAACGCGAAACACTGGGAATACTTTCCTGTGTGTTTCCTTCACCCAGTATCACCTCATACCGCGTTAGGGCACGCCTAGCATCACACATTGCTTTGTCATGCATCGTTATGCATCTGTTTGCATTGTATTCATTGTTTCTTCCCCCTCTTCTTCCGCTAGAAACCGAGACCGACGCCGCTGCTACCCAGTACGACTATGGTGTTGACGACCCTCCTTCTTGCCAGAGCAATCAGGCAAGCCCCCCCCCCCTTGATCACCAGATATCGCCTATTCTTCTCTATACTGCTTGCATTAGAGTAGTGTAGCATGTTATCGCTTTCGATTAATCCTATACCGCTGCATAGCTGTCCTTGCTACTATCGTTGTTACCTTTACCGCTATCCCATCGCTTAGTATAGGATGCTAGTGTTCCATCAAGGCCCTACACTCTTGTCCGTCTCCGCCATGCTATACTCTTTGGGCTGTGATCACTTCGGAGGTGATCACGGGCATATACTATATACTTTACACTATTACATTACCCGTGATACTGTTAGGAGATGGGGCTGAAAGGACAGTGGCTCCATCCTCAGAGAGGTGGGCCTGGGTTCAAGACGGCCCCCGATCGTTACTTGTGGCGGAGCGGCAGGCAGGTTGAGACTACCTAGGAGAGAGGTGGACTGGCCCTGGTCGGCGTCATGGATACTTAACACATTTAACGAGATCTTGGTATTTGATCCGAGTCTGGCCATTTGGTCTATACGCACTAACCAACTACGTGGGAAAGTTATGGGCACTCGACGTCGTGGTATCAGCCGAAGCCTTCGTGACGTCAGCGACTGAGCGGCGCGCGCCGGATTGGAACGTAAGCCTGCTCTTGTATTAAGGGGGCTAGTTCTGCTTCCGGCCGCGTTCGCAACGTGCAGGTGTGCTAAGGGCGATGGGCCCAAACCCCTGTGCGCTTAGGTTTAGACCGGCGTGCTGACCTCTCTGTTGGCCTAGGTGGGGCTGCGACGTGTTGATCTTCCGCGGCCGGGCATGACCCAGAAAAGTGTGTCCGGCCAAATGGGATCAAGCGTGTTGGGTTATGTGGTGCACCCTTGCAGGGAAGTTTATCTATTCGAATAGTCGTGATCTTCGGTAATGTGATCACTTGGAGTTGTACCTTTACCTTATGACAACTAGAACCGGATACTTAATAAAACACACCCTTCCAAGTGCCAGATACAACCCGGTGGTCGCTCTCTAACAGGGCATCGAGGAGGGGATCGCCGGGTAGGATTATGCTATGCGATGCTACTTGGAGGACTTCAGTCTACTCTATTCTACATGCTGCAAGACGGAGGTTGCTGTGGCGTAGTCTTCGGCGTGATTAGCTATCCCCCTTATTCTCGCATTCTGCAGCTCACCCACCGATATGGCCCTTTACACATATTTCCATGCATATGTAGTGTAGCTCCTTGCTTGCGAGTACTTTGGATGAGTACTCACAGTTGCCTTGTTCCCCCTTTTTCCCTTTTCCCTACCTGATTGTTGCGACCAGACGATGGAGCCCAGGAGCCAGACGCCACCGTTGACGATGACCCCTACTACACCGGAGGTGCCTACTACTACGTGCAGGCCACTGACGACGACCAGGAGTAGTTTAGGAGGATGCCAGGCAGGAGGCCTGCGCCTCTTTCGATCAGATCCCGATTTGTGCTAGCCTTCTTAAGGCAAACTTGTTTAACTTATGTCCGTACTCGAGATATTGTTGCTTCCACGACTCGTCTATGATCGAGCACTTGTATTCAAGCCCTCGAGGCCCCTGGCTTGTATTATGATGCTTGTATGACTTATTTATGTTTTAGAGTTGTGTTGTGATATCTTCCCGTGAGTCCCTGATCTTGATCGTACACATTTGCGTGCATGATTAGTGTACGATTGAATCGGGGGCGTCACACCTGGAGACCTTGTACTATGTGAGGGCAGCAAATCTAATCCTGGAGACCTTTTACTATGTGAGGGCAGCAAATCTAATCATGTAGACCTTTTACTATGTGAGGGCAGCAATTCTAATCCTGGAGACCTTTTACTATGTGAGGGCAGAAATCTAATCTTGAGACCTTTTACTATGTCAGGGCAGCGAATCTAATCCTGAGAACTTTTACTATGTGAGGGCAGCAAATGTAATCCTGGAGACCTTTTACTATGTGATGGCAGCAAATCTAATCCTGGACATACACTGTTGACTTCTCCACCAGCCGCCACTTTCTATCCTTTTTTCAACCAATAATAGATCTGTTCCTTATCCAGTTTGTACTGCGTTTTCCCATTATTTCCCTTTTCAACCAAGAGACCGGTTGGGTACCCGGTCTCTACTACTTTCACCATATTATTTCCTCTTTGAATCAAGTCCTAGATTCATGCTACAACTTTCCCCCCTTTCTTCGTTGTTTGAACAAAGCCCTAGATTCGAATGCATGAAGTAGCTTTACCTCTAATAATACTAAAAATTTAGGTGGCTTTGGAAGTGCTGATGGGAGTAGAAAAAGATGCACATTGAGGGAGTCCTGGATTAGGGGGTGTCCGGATAGCCGGACTATAACCTTTGGTCGGACTCCTGGACTATGAAGATACAAGATTGAAGACTTCATCCCGTGTCCGGATGGGACTTTCCTTGGCGTGGAAGGCAAGCTTGGCGATACGGATATGTAGATCTCCTCCCATTGTAACCGACTGTGTAACCCTAGCCCTCTCCGATGTCTATATAAACCGGAGGGTTTTAGTCCGTAGGGACGAACAACAATCATACCATAGGCTAGCTTCTAGGGTTTAGCCTCTCGACCTCGTGGTAGATCTACTCTTGTACTACCCATATCATCAATATTAATCAAGCAGAGTAGGGTTTTACCTCCATCGAGAGGCCCGAACCTGGGTAAAAACATCGTGTCCCTTGTCTCATGTTACCATCCGCCTAGACGCACAGTTCGGGACCCCCTACCCGAGATCTGCCGGTTTTGACACCGACATAGGTGCTTTCATTGAGAGTTCCTCTGTGTCGTCATCTTTAGGCCCGATGGCTCCTCCAATCATCAACAACGATGCGGTCCAGGGTGAGACTTTTCTCCCCGGACAGATCTTCGTACTCGGTGGCTTTGCACTGCGGGCCAATTCGCTTGTCCATCTGGAGCAGATCAAAAGCTACGCCCCTGGCCATCAGTTCAGATTTGGAAGTTTAAACTGCACGGCTGACGTCCGCGGAGACTTGATCTTCGACGGATCCAAGCCACAGCCGAGCGAGCCGCACTGTCTCGATGGGCATGATTTAGCTCTGCCGCCGAACTGTTCCCTGGAGGCCGCACCCGTGTCCGCTCCGACCCTTAGCTCGGGGCTGACTGCGCCAATCAAGGACGGGTGGCTGGACACCGCCTCGGGGGCTGCAATCTCTACGACGATCGAGCCGAACACCAGCCTTGTCCTCTGCGAAGCTTGTGACTCCAAGGTGCCGGACTCCTCTCCGGACTCCGAACGTTCTGCGCCCCTGCCGATCGAATCCGATTGGGCGCCGATCGTGGAGTTCGCCCGCTGAGACATCTTTTTCAAGACTTCGCCCTTCGGCGACGTTACAATTCACTAAAGTCTCTCTCTTTGTCAGGAGAGCCCTGACCGGACTATGGCCAGCAAGGTTGGGATGCGTATGACGAAGAAATTCAAAGCCCACCCACCACCCACTTCGTAGCCACTGTCGATGATATAACCGACATGCTCGACTTCGACTCCGAAGACATCGACGGTATGGACGACGATGTACGAGATGAACAGGAACCAGCGCCTATAGGGCATTGGACAACCACCTCGTCTCACAATGTATACATGGTGGACACACCTAAACGAAACAACGACGAGGAACAAAGGGACACAACAAGGGATCGTTCCCTCAAAAAGCAGTCAAAGCGGCGGCGTAAGCGCCGCTCCAAACCCCACCTCGACAGAGACAACAGCCATACAGACCCAGCCACAGAAAGGTATGAATCAGCGGACGAACATGCCTTCGAGCAACCGTCTGAACATGGCAACTTGGATAAACAAACCGAACAACCCATCCCCGGCGAAGATAACAGTCCGGGCGACCTCACCCCGGACAAGTTGCTGGAGCAGAAGAACCTCCACAAAAGGCTCGTCACCACTGCGCGTAGCCTGAAAAAGCAGAAGTGGAAGCTCAAAACAGCGGAAGATGCACTCAGAATTAGATGGAGCAAAGTACTCAACACCATGAGACAAATACGGGCGATAGTCGCCACACAAAGAGCTATCCGGCGAAAAGTTATCGCCAGAATTTGATGAAGAGGCCTTAGAGCCCCGCAATCAAAAAATAAGGAAGCCACCCGTCGGATAAACAACCCCATGGCCAACATAGAGCGGCAACCAAGACCGCATGAAGCCGGCACGCGATCCGCACAAGGATTCGCATCAAAAAGATGGCCCGGCCAGATCTATCTACGGGCCAAGAAAGCAAGCTCTAGTAAGCGATGCAACGCAACAAGTATCTGAACATCATGGCACACCCAAATACAGGGGTGCCGCACATCCCCTATGTTTCACCGATGAGGTGCTAGACCATGAATTTCCAGTGGGATTTAAGCCCGTAAACATAGTGGCATACGACGGAACAATAGACCCTGGAGTCTGGATTGAGGATTATATCCTCCACATACACATGGCTAGAGGAGATGACCTCCACGCCATAAAATACTTACCCCTCAAGCTCAAAGGGCCAGTCCGGCATTGGCTTAAAAGCCTTCCCGAAAACACCATTGAAAGTTGGGAAGAGCTCGAGGATGCTTTTCGGGCAAATTTTCAAGGGACCTACGTCCGACCTCCGGACGCAGACGATTTAAGTGATATAACTCAACAACCCGGAGAGTCAGCCCGGAAACTATGGAATAGATTTCTTACTAAAAAGAACCAGATAGTCGACTGCCCGGACGCCGAAGCCTTAGCAGCTTTCAAACACAGCGTTCGAGACGAATAGCTCGCCAGACACCTCGGCCAAGAAAAGCCAAGAACAATGGCTGCATTAACAAGCCTCATGACCCGCTTTTGCGCGGGAGAGGATAGCTGGTTGGCAACATGCGCATCAATGACCCAAGTACATCCGAAGTTAGGGATGGAAACGGGAAACCGCGACGCAGCAAGGACCAGCACCGGACAAAGGGAAACAGCCCGAAGAGCACGGTAGTCAACGCCGGATTCAACAGCTCTCGGCAGAATCAGGAAAAGCTGCCCCTCAAGGATAACAGGGACGAGCTATCTAACCTAAACAAAATCTTGGATAAGATATGCCAAATCCACAAGATTACCGAAGCACGCAAACCATACCCACAGAGATTGTTGGGTCTTCAAGCAATCCGCAAACTCAATGTCGAACACAAGGGGCTCGACACACCAAGCGAGGACGATGACGAACCCCACAAGCGAGCAATCGAAAACAAAAGAATTTCCCACAAGAAGTCAAAACAAGAAACTCACTTCATGTGACAAAAGGGAAAACAGAGTGGTGCCTATAGAGATACGCGCCATAGGCCTATCCTGTGGAGTCCCGCCAATCGTTGTTAAAACCAATCACCTTCGACCATCAAGATTACTCTAGAAGTATCCGTAACGCAGGCTGGACTGCCTTGATATTAGATCCGATAATTGATGGACTCTACTTTACACAAGTCCTAATGGACGGCGGCAGTGATCTAAACCTGCTATATCAGGACACAATCCGCAAAATGGGGATAGACCCAACAAAATTTCGCCATAGCAACACTTCCTTTCAAGGGGTAACGCCAGGCCCAGATGCCCATTGTACGGGTTCTCTCCTGCTAGAAGTTATGTTCGGCTCCCCCAACAACTTCCGTCGCGAAAAGATAAACTTCCACATCGCCCCATTTACAAGTAGCTATCAAGCACTACTGGGACGCGAAGCTTTCGCCCGCTTTAACGCAATACCGCATTATGCATCTCTTACGCTTAAAATGCCCGGTCCGTGAGGAATCATCTCATTAAAGGGAAATATCGAGTGTTCCTCGAGCGCGGAAGACTGTGTGGCTTCCTTGACAGCCACACACTAAACCGGCTTCACTAATCAAAGCACCTAAACAGGTCGTTCAGACCCCGGACATGGCTAGATGAGTCCGGCGTAAACATACAAGGGCTTACTAGCCACCTACCCCAGTACAAGGGGCTCCGCGCATGTACAACAAGAGACCATAAAGCTAAATTTTACCCATTTTTTGAATTATACTTTGTTTATTTAATATAACATACATTTTAGCACAATATTTTTCAACTAAGTTCCTCTCTTTTACAGATGAACACCGTGCTACACCCGTCCAGGATACGGCACAACGGAGACACAGGCGCATACGTGCAGTAGGGACCCGTTCCAAGGATTCTTTTCAGATTAAGACCCTGCGTAAACCTTTTTCACTGTCTCTTGTTGATACACATCCCCCGGTTTCTTGGTATAACCGAGGAGGAGGCTAGCGTCTTGGCATGTGGCCACGTCAGAATTTTGCGTGTACCTGGACACCAGGGGCTTCTTACCAAGGGCGTTGTTCAGCCCGTTTTCATAAAGACCGAATACCTTAGGGAGTGTTCGGCGTCGCGAGTATGGCCTTATATGCATTAGCTCCGAATCATGTACTTGGTCAAATTTTGGGTTTGCCCGACTCCTGTGTTTTGCTGCCTTACGTTCCACTCTATCGGCTAAGGCGGCACCAGGAGAACTACTGCGATTGAACCCTGGTTCGCCAAAGTAGCACCTCGAGAGAAAGCCGAAAACTGACTGTCAGGATATAGCGTGAGACTGGTCAACCACTCGATGACCTGCCGGAATCTTTAGGATTCCTCCGCATTAACGAAGGGCCGTTTCCCGGCCAGGCACACAAGTGCCCCGAATTCGGGTGAGCGCGGTGCCCCTAGGGGCTATATAGTAGCCCCACTGTCGAACTCCTATGTCTAAGTGAAAGTGATAAAGCATTATAGTCCGGTTGCCTAGTTCGCTGCGCTATCACCTCCTTAATAGGACCAAGACGTTGATTCAAGTGTGAAAATGCGCTATCTGCGAACACCCTCGCATTATATGTGTGGGGGATGAAGCCGAAGACTGCCATCTTTCAGGTTATATACACATATACATTAACGGCCGCACAAGAGGTATTCTAATTCTTGAAGGCACAAGTATAAAAAGCTTTTATATTCCATCGAAACATTGTTTTACAATAATACATGTTATTCGAACATAACATCCTTCGAAAGCATCAGTCTCTATTAAACGAGCGCCCTGCAGAACTTCCTGAAAATAGTGCTCGGCAGGTACTCGGCTCTCGTCCAAATCTTGGGATGCAACAACGATGGCCTTCATCTCCGCCCAGTATGTCTTGACACGGGCAAGAGCCATCCGCGTACCCTCTATGCACGCTGACCTCTTCATTGCATTAATATGCGGCACCGCACCAAGGAACTGCTGCACCAAGCTAAAATAACTCTTCGGCTCGGGCCTTCCCGGCCACAGATGACTCACGACATACTTCATGGCGAGTCCGGTTAACCTATTCAGCTCTGCCCATGCGTCCAAACGATCGGTTAATGGAAGTGCGCGCTCTGGATTGTGAAATTGTGACCAAAAAAGCTTTTCCACTTCGTGATCCTTTTGATCTCGGAAGTGTTCGGCCGCGTCCGCAGCACTCGCCGCCAAGTCCAGATAAGTGTCCGCCGCACTCCACAGCCGGTCCAACGGAGCATATTTAGGATCCCCGAACTTCATCCGCAGCATAAAGAGCTTTCCAGCCGCGACATCTCCGGCCTGACTTAGCTCCTCCTTCATAGCTCTCATCATAGAGCGAGTATCATTGGCCTCGGTAGTGGCCTTCTCCAGGTCCTTCTGTGCCTCCCGATCTTCTTTTTCAAGAATCTTGCAGCGGTCGACAACATTCTTCAACTTTACAGCCATCTCGGCCATTTCCTTCTTTCTTTGGCAGTGAGCAGCCTGTTCAGCTTTCAGCTCTTCAGCCGCCTTTAAGGCAGCCGCATCGCTTTTCCTGGCCTGCTCCTTGGCTCGGGCAAGTTCCGCCTAAAGGTTCTCCATGGCAGCGGCACCATCTGCATCAAGCACACATGTTGTAAGGTACGGGCATCAAGCTCCTCGTACCAGGTGTCTTCGGAGAAATTACATACCTTGTGCCTCGTCAAGCCGCTTGTTGACAAGCGCGATGTCGGTATCTGGCACGTCAAGTTGCCGCTTTAGCTCGGCAAATTCATCAGTCCGGCTAGCCACCGGACACTTCGCCACCTACATAGGAAAGGCGACATATTATACCTGGGATTATGATCCTCGGCGCGCCGTCATTTTTGACAATGCACAGAGTCTCAGGGGCTACTATCTATACAGGGCGCATCTTATATATGCGGATCTGTCAAAAGGTACATCATTTCGCGTACCTCAAAACTCACAAGAACTCCTCGACGGCCTCGTACAACCCACTCTCCATGGATGAAATCCTTCCAATCACCATATCCATCAACGCATACGGTGTTCTTACGAGATAGACGCCGCTTGAAAGCAGATCCTTCAGCTCCTCCGACCGTGCACCGGACCGGTGCCGGACTCGTCCAATGGCCTTTTTCGAAGGCCGGACACGAAGGGCCTTGGGGGGCCATACGACTGCCTTCCGGCCCTGCCGGATTCGGAGAAACCCTCTGTGACGACACCTTAGGGTCGCCCGCCTCGCAAGGCAGTACGATAGGGGGAGGCGTTCCGCTCTCCATCATCTCCGGACGAAGATCCCCTGAGTATGAGCTCTGCTGAGAAGGGCTGAGATCCGAACTACAAGGTAAAATTTCGGTTATCTTCCTCACAAATAGAACAGGGATGTCTCTCATTTCAAAACTCCCCTCTTTACTTACGGCTCGGTGGAGGGCTGATCCCCTTGGGGGCACAATGCGACCGAGGCATCCCCCGGCGCCGGACCCTCTAATGAAGATTTCTTCCCCCGCCTTGAGACCATGGTCTCCGGGTCATCAGAGGCGGTCTTCTTCTTCCCCTGGTAAGAGGAATTCTCGATTCCTCCTTTCCTGACAGCCTCCTCCGGGGAGGCGGTAGCTTCCTTGTTCCCCTCTTCGCTTCCTGGTCGCCCGCCTCCAGCATCCTGGTTAACACGGGATCCGGCGTAGTCTCAGGGAGGGGGGCCGGACACCTGATTAGCTTTGCTTTCGCTATCCACTCATGTTTAAGGGACATCTCTTTTTGGGCAATTTCACGATAAATATACGGATAGCGTGTCCGGATACAGGGCTACTTACTTGAGTATCCGGGTGATTGCAGCTCAGACCTGCGTCCTCGGACAAGTCCGGACACATTGCTTGTGATCCGAAGAACAATTTGTACATCTTCATGGGCGTCGCGCCCATGACATGTTGGAGGGCTCGTGGTCCCTCCGGATTAAACTCCCACAGGTGGAGGGGCCGACGTTTGCAAGGCAGGGTGCGGCGAATCAACATGACCTGCGTCACTACGACCAGATTGATGTCTCTTTCTAAGAGATATCCAATGCGGCCCTGCAACAAGGGCACGTCCCTGGACGGCACCCAGTTAAACCCTTTATTGACCCATGACGCTAGCTGTGGTGGGGGACCCGAGCGAAAGGCAGGTGGCGCCACCCACTTGGTGCCCCTGGGAGCTATGATATAAAACCACTCTCGTTGCCATAAGCTGAACTCCTCTTGAAAAGAGCCCTCGGGCCATGGAGCGTCAGCATTCTTGCTTATAACAGCACCTCCGCACTCCGCTTGCTTCCCCTCGATCATCTTCGGCTCTACTTTGAAGGTCTTAAGCCACAATCCGGAGTGAGGAGTAATACGGAGGAAGGCCTCGCACACGACAATGAACAATGAGATATGGAGGATGGACTCCGGAGCTAAGTCGTGAAATTCCAGCCAGTAATAAAACATGAGCCCCTTCATGAAGGGGTCCGTCGGGAAGCCTAGCCCCTGAAGGAAGTGAGACGAGAACACCACGCTCTCACCAGGCTTGGGAGTGGGAATAACCTGCCCTTGAGCAGGCAGCCTATGCGTAGATTTCGCGGTTAGATACCGCATCTCTTAGCTTTAGCACATCTTCTTCCGTAACGGAGGAAGGCATCCACCGCCTTGAAGGTCGGAGCCGGACATCATCGAGGTCCGGCGCTGAATCTGGAGCTTTGGGTGTTGGAACTCAAGGTGAGAGGCGGATTCGATTGAGATTGAAAGAAAGGAGTCGAGCCTTGGTCTCTTTATAAAGAGTTTGAATACCAAGAGCCCTCCCCGTGACCGTTTGGGACTCGCCTTCGATTGAGGAGACATACCAACAGGCAAGATTGGGTTACCCACGCCCGTATTGATGAGAAACCCGGAATAAGGGGACACGATCTCTGCTTCGACAAGACGTGCCAAGGGAACCGCCTAGCTAAACGCGCTGAGGTGGGACAGTAAAATGATTCGAATAAAGGCTTGGCCATGGCATGATGTCACGCTACAGAATACGCCAGCAGATTAAATTTGTGCAAATATTATTCTCTCTACGGTGGTATGTGGAACTTATTTTGCAGAGTCGGACACTATCCTTGTGTTCAAAATCTTCTATGAAGTATTCGGAGGAGGAACCGGCCTTGCAATGTCGAAGACAATCTGCACGCCGGACTCGTAAATCATTGAAGCCCTGGTTCAGGGCTAATGAGGAGTCCTGGATTAGGGGGTGTCCGGATAGCCGGACTATAACCTTTGGCCGGACTCCTGGACTATGAAGATACAAGATTGAAGACTTCGTCCCGTGTCCGGATGGGACTTTCCTTGGCGTGGAAGGCAAGCTTGGCGATATGGATATGTAGATCTCCTCCCATTGTAACCGACTACTGTAACCCTAGCCCTCTCGGTGTCTATACAAACCGGAGGGTTTTAGTCCATAGGACAAACAACAATCATACCATAGGCTAGCTTCTAGGGTTTAGCCTCTCTGATCTCGTGGTAGATCCACTCTTGTACTACCCATATCATCAATATTAATCAAGCAGGAGTAGGCTTTTACCTCCATCGAGAGGGCCCGAACCTGGGTAAAAACATCATGTCCCTTGTCTCATGTTACCATCCGCCTAGACGCACAGTTCGGGACCTCCTACCCGAGATCCACCGGTTTTGACACCGACACACATGCAGACACATGGGGAGCTAGTGCAGTAGAGCAAGGCCGCTTTCGAAGAACTTATACCTGAGGGTCGCCGGTATGTCGGTGGTGGCAGGTCGGATCTGCGGACAATACGGCAGGGAGGAAGAAGGTTCGAAGGACCTCTCGAGCCGGCGCAGTGTCGGAGAGAACGGCACAGGCAGAGGATCGGGCCCATCCGGAAGCTACGGGTTTCCTCCCTCGGCGGTGATGACCGTGTGAACGATGCACCTTTTAGTCCTCTACACACACCGGCCGAAGGGATCCCGCCGGATCTGTGACCAGCGGTGAGCAGAGAGAAAATGTCGCTGCCGCTGTCTTGTTTATATCTGGAGAGGATGAGAGAATGAAGAGAGCAACCCTAGTAAAGCAAGCACTCAGGCCCCTGCGTCCATATATAGTGGAGTGATTATCTTTTTTCTCTCCACAACAAGCGTTTCAATTTGTGTACGTGACATTAAAGAAAAGAAACTCTCTATTTAAGGTGACTTCTGTATGACTCCTACTTACTACTAGTAGTACTGCAGTATTTTTCACTTTTGCTGCCCGCCCCTCCATTCATTGAACAACCCCACGGGAGAATAAACATACAGTAAGTACTGTATTTATATAGAATGAACAAGCTCGAACTATTTTCGCGTAGTTAAAAGTTGAGGGCGGGGCTTTTCCCGGCGTCTGTGGCAGTTTTTGGGTAGGCGGTTTGACAGAGAGGCGAGGAGGGTGAGCTAGTGGGGCTGTGCGATTTGACGGTGCGTTACTGCTAGAAAGACTTTTGATATGACCACTCACTATAGTCATGAATTACTGGCACTCCGATCGGGGTGATGCCCCCCTTCCGTTCCGCGCTCTAATCTGGTGCATGACACGTCGACCCTGATGCTGGCTCTCCCACATGTCGGAGTAGTAAGAAGGAGCAAAGAATGATGCGGTATATACTACAACTATACTACTCCCTCCATTCCTAAATATAAGTCTTTGGAGAGATTTCACTATGGACCACATACGGAGAAAAATGAGTGAATCTACACATAAAATGCATCTATATACATCTGTATGTGGTCCACAGTGAAATATCTACGAAGACTTATATTTAGGAACGGATGGAGTACTACTCAGGTCGGAGGAGGGCAAACCACGCAGCCAGTGAACCAGCAGCGCGAACCACGGTAGCCCAGTGAACCAGTAGTAGAAAACAATGTGGTGATATGGCCATAAAAAACAATGTGCTACGATCCACACTATAGCATGTACAGTAACACTCCTCTTTGTTTGGATCCCTGAGTTAGAGCTAGTTTGGGTTGAAATAGCCTCAAATTATCGAAACAAGAGGGGTTAGTTTGAGCTAGTTTGCTCTAACCCAGCTAAAAAACTAGCCCAAAGTGGAGAGGTTCTAATTGGGTTAGTTATCCTCGGCCCACTAAAAGAGAACTAAAAATCTCCCCTGCACAGATTGCTCCCCCTCTCGCACGACTCCTCTCTGTTCCCCATAGGGTCGCCGCCTCTCTCTCCTCGCCCTCTCCTTCCGGCCTCCGCCCTACTCCGACCGCCCTCTCCTCCGGCCTTCAAAGGTCGCCCGCTCCCCTTCACCGGTCGTTTTCTCCCTGTCATGCTGTGGCGGCGCATCTACCGTGGAGGTCGCGAGAGGGGTGAGTTTGTTCGTTCCTTCTCTGTCTCACGGCCATATCATTGATCTTGCTTGCTCTAGTGCTAATTCTGATTTGGAAAAGTAGATCCTGATCAAACTTAGTATAGATTTGTGGTGCACGCGTGGAATTGTTTGATGCTGCTTGAGGAGGTAATAAATCTTTCTAGAGGCCCAAAGATTCAGGTCACCTTTCTAGGTATTTCAATTTCAGGCTTGCATTATTTCTAGAGGCCCAAAGATTCAGTTCACCTTTCTAGGTATTTCAATTTCAGGCTTGCATTATTTCTAGAGGCCCAAAGATTCAGTTCACCTTTCTAGGTATTTCAGTTTCAGGCTTGCATTATTTCTAGAGGCCCAAAGATTGAGTTCACCTTTCTAGGTATTTCACTTTCAGGCTTGCATTATTTCTAGAGGCCCAAAGATTCAGTTCACCTTTCTAGGTATTTCACTTTCAGGCTTGCATTATTTCTAGAGGCCCAAAGATTCAGTTCACCTTTCTAGGTATTTTAGTTACAGGCTTGCATTATTTCTAGAGGCCCAAAGATTAAGTTCTCGATCGTGACAGCGGCCATGCTACCCATGCGGTGTCGACCTCAACTCGCAAGGGCCGTCGGGAGGGTTCGGGCTTGGGCTCTACAGAGCCTTCCTCAAGAGCGACGATGGCGAGCTCCTCCCTCGGTGCGTGAGGGGCTCTGGGCTCCCTCCCTTTCGTGAAGGACTTCCGTGATGAGTTAGCTCATTCTTTGTTTCATGAAGTGTTTTTTCATTTTGTGAAGCTTGATTGACGACTTGTATGTTTAAGTGGGATATCTCCTTTGTATGGACAAAGTAAAAATTATCATGTTTTGCATGCTTGATTTGTATAGATGGTTCGTTTATGTCAATTGTGAGCGGGAGGACGCCACAGAAGAACCGGCCACACCAAGAGGGTGCTTGGATCCAAGGGACTTATTTTAGTCTGACTAAAAATAGTCTCTTTAAGAGGCCAAAGTTCCAAGCACCCCTGACTAAAGAGGGGCTAAAACTAGTCTTGAGACTAAAAAAATTTAGTCAGGGGTACCCCTACTAAATTGTGGATTAGTCCTCTCTCTCCTCATTTAACTCCTCTCCTTTAACACAAAGTGAGTTCGGATTGGAGGGTTTGGAGGATAATAAATGCTCATTAACTTGATTTTAGTCTCTTTTGTATTTGGATCCAAGCATGGGTGAGGCTAGCAAGTTTTAGTCCCACTACTTTTAGTCATGGAACTAAAACGTATCCAAGCACCCTCCAAGGCAGGAAATAGGGTCCAAAGTAGTCAAATGATTGAGATAGAGCATTTATTGTCAATCTAACCCCGCTATCCATACCTCTTTGGTTTAGAGTTAGTTCAGGGTTAGAATCTAACTCTAACCTCTAACTGAGTTAGAGTTCTCCTCGACTCGGTTCATCGCCATCATACTTTCCCCATTCCTGTGTTTTCAGTATCCTGCGAATCAAAGAGGCCCTTTTTTGTGGGAAAAAACAAAGAGGCCCTTAGACTGCTTTCGGTCCGGTCATTTTTTATAAACGTGTTATGTCCAAAGTTTAATGAACGTGCTCCGGTTTCCACGAAAATAATCCGGTTTCATGTAGTAATTCATTCATTTATTTATTCTTCTGCAGGGGGTTTGCATGTAATTCGTGAGGTCTAAAATGTAAAGTACCCCGGCATATGCTCCGAGTCGTGCATGCACTACGACCCAGATGATCTATGTCCCACATGTCAGCGAATGGGAGCACGTGGAAATAGCCTAGGAGTACATGTAGGAGGATAAATGCGTGAAATAATATATACTATGAAGCATAGCCGCGGTCTGAAAAGGAGACCTAAAGTGATGACAGCTATAGGTCGCACGCACCCAACTAGTGGTACTAGAGTAACGACTAATTTTTCCCTCAAAAAAAAAGAGGCACGAGTGCTCAGTACTCCTATTCTATAAACACGAGTCCCATCTAACAACAGTGTCCATGCTACAACTAGCTCTCCTCCCTCGTTTCTCTCTTCTAATTCTAAACTCGGCCGACGCCCGGTGGGCGGGGTGGGTTTGCTCAACTGCGGCTCCACCTCACAGTGAAAACGTTACAACTGGAATAAAAATGCCATATACTCCCTCGGTTCATAAATATAAGCCTTTTTAGATACTATTTCAAATGGAATAGAGCATACAGATGTATGTAGACATAGTTTAGAGTGTAGATTTACTCATTTTGCTCCGTATGTAGTAATCACTTGCTGGAATCTTTAGAAAGACTTATATTTGGGAACGGAGGGAGTAATATACTAATAGAACATTAAGGCCACGAGGCGATGCAATGCTGGTTACCGGAGGCAAGAAGAGATGCATCCATCGACGACGTCCACCTCCTCGACTCAGGGCGCAGGCCCACCGAACGTCGCCTAAGTAGCAGCGGCTTTCATGGCCAGGTCGACGTGCTTCTGAACAATGGCGTCCAAAGATTCCAGCCGCTGGAAGAAGGCCAACGTCTTTCTGTCCTCGCTTGCCTTGTAGTGGCATATGTAGACGATTTCCTCGTAGACGTGGATGTGTAGGTCGACGGTTTCTTGCATGGCGAGGTGCTACGCGACGAGCTCGGCCTCGAGGTGCACATTCTTCGTCGCGACCTCCGGCACCTGCAGGGCCACCAGGGCTTGAAAGAGTTCGTCACCATGGAGGCCGATGTGGGTGGCAGGCAATGAGGAGCCTGGGCGCGCGGGCTGGAGCAGTACGACAAGGTCGTCCGTGCGCTTCTTGATGGTGGTGAACTTGCGGATGGAGTTGACCATCATGTCGTCCATGCGAGAGGCGAAGCCGGCGTCGGCGAGGGCTATGATGCCTGCGGTCGCCAGCACCGTCTGGAAAGGCTGCACGCTGCGAGGCCGCAGGCCGGCGCCTTGGATGATTTGGCACAGCCGACTGCCACTCGCGTCCATCGCCTCCATAGGTGCTTGTGGCTTCTGGTCACTTGGTCTTGGATTGGAGTGAGCAGTGTTGCACAGAGACTTGGGAGTAGATGGATTGGAGTGGTAAGGCGCCTTTATTATATGAGAGTCCAAACTCTGTTGCATTCACATCGTGTTGGCTCTATTCTGCTTCTCCAATTAATTCCCTTTGCATGTAACTGAGGATGCATCATTGACCGTTCAACGTCTCGGGAACCGGTACCCTCTCCCTCCTTGGCATTCAAGCACCTATGGACCCGTCGACGACAAGGTGCCTATGGTGACTTCAGAATTTCAAGATGATAGTGTCGTGCGTGTGTGCGTTCATAGGGGTGAGTGTATGCGCGTGTATATGAGCGCTTGCGTCTGTACTATGTAAAAAAACGTAAATGTGTGTCAAAAAGAGACTAGTCAGTATAATCAATATTGTGCACCTCGGAGAGGAAAACGATAGAACTAGTACATATTTATTTATGGTGCAGATTCACTCATTTTGCTCCATATGTACTCCGTATCGGTGTAGTCTAGTCACTTGTTGAAATCTCTAGAAGGGAAAATACTCCTTTCTGGTTTACAGGGCTATACTAGCAAGTAGTTGTGCGTACTAGTACAATAGTGGGCTCACTAGCAATTTTGTCTCATGCAAGAGCATGGCTATATGCGTGCTCCAATGTTCGCAAATGCAACGTTCGGTTTGCGCTTGGCTCTTCGCCTCTTCGAGAAGACGAACAATGATGTTACTACTACTGCTTCTACAAAGGTCGAATCCATCACTGCATGTCCGTCCACATGAAGCGGGACGGATATCTTGTTGTAGAAGTACTACTAAGCAAAAGCCTGTCCTCATTTATGCGAGCAATCACACAAGATGGGTGAGGGAGAAGGCATGTAGTAAAATCAAGCTTCTCCTCGTTGTATGAGTTGACGCGACACATCATAGCACTGGCCCCACATGCTAGCCTCTAAACTTGGCTGAAAGACCTGAAGTGTACAATATATTTGCTGCAACCTCTAACATTTGCCCACCACATATTAAAATATATGTGGTCATATGCATCGTTCTGATGTAGAGGCCGGGGAGTCCCCCCTTTTTGAAAAAAACAAATTAAAATATATATTCCTGTCTTGACCAGATGGGCGTGCAAACTACAATCACCAGGGTGTCAGTTAGGGCCAGAAGACTATTTTAATTTTTTTTAAAAACTTCGAGACGGCCACATAGCATGGAGCCGACCCCAACGATTTTAAGCTTACAGGCACGGTACACGCTATCCTAGACTACTCTACACATGAAACTGCCACACGAGCGTCACAGCTACGCTTGGCTCTTCGCCTCTTCGAAGTCGAACAATGATGGAGTACTACTGCCGGAGGAGTACTACAAGACGCTTCCGCCATCTGACACCGATTGAACTGCTGCATGTCCACCGCGTGCGGGAGGGAGAGCGTGTAGCGAAAGCTTCTCCTAGTCTTGCCAGCCACCACGCTCATGGGCGAGGGAGGGATGCTCCTGCCTTTGCGTGTATTGCAGGTGGGCCTGACAGGTGTGTGGCCAACCTATCATACAGCCAAAGGCAGGTGCAGTTAAGTCCGCGAGGGAGAGGATAATCAAACTTCTCGTTGATGTACGAGTTGACACGACACATCAAAGCACTGCACTCGATATATTTCAATAATTTGCGTTTACCGATGCATTAATTACAATGCATGCATGCATGCCGTGACTCTCCTTTTGATATTTGCATGTGTTGATTTAATGCACCTTGAAGTAGTATAAAATATGTGATGGTAAATCTTTGTAATACCCCGGCCCAAGTCGAGAGATGATTTTGCACGAGGAGGGCGAGATCATGTAGACCAAACAGGACCCGACGATGGAGCTCTCTAAGGTCTCGATGGACCTCACCGTGCTCCACTGCCCCTTGTGCCTCCGCCCCTTGATGCCTCCAGTGTATGAGGTTCGAATACACCTCGTCCGTTCGGCTGATTTAGCAATGTGCAGGTTTCCTGATTGATGTGTTGTTCGATTGATTTCTGCAGTGTAAGGGAGGGTACCTGGCCTGTGCGGACTGCCGCATCGAGCGCCCCGGGAACCAGCGGCAGTGCCAGAAGTGCGAGCGTGGCGGTGGCTTTGATGTGAAAAACATGGCGGTGGACTCCGTCCTTTCGTCGGTGAGGGTGGAGTGCCCGCACGAAGGCTGTGGGCTCTACGTCACTTACCACAAGCTCACTGATCACCAAAGCGTGTGTCCGCTCGCGCCCTGCAAATGCCCCGTGCCCGTCTGCGGCTACGAAGGCCCGCCGCCGGCGCTCTACCACCACATCAGCACCGCGCATCCCATGCCCGTGCACAGGATCAAGTACGGCAAGGTGTTCCAGCTGCAAGTGCCACTGTCGGAACCACGGCTCTTGCTGTTCGCGGAGGAGGACCGCCGCGCTTTTTTCTTAGTCGGCAGCATGCTCGACATCGGCGCGCCTATCGCCGTGTCGGTCTGCCGCTCCATGACGAGCGGGCGTCCCCACCGCCGCACTACGTGGCCAAGCTGTGGGCGAACGGTTCACGGGAGCCCAAAGGCACGACCGACGCCGTCAAGGTGGAAATGGAGGTGACAAGCAGCAAGGATCCTGGCGACGTCGTCGTGCAGGAGCTAACCTTCTTGACAGTTCCGCCCAAGCTGCTGGCCGTGACTAAGCTTGTGTCCCTCTACATTCAGATTGACAAGCTCACGTCCTAAATGTTTCTATAGTGCCATCTGTTTATCTTAGTAATATGCTAATATAGGGATTACCTTGGTCTAATTTAGCTTAAGAAATGGTGGGTTTTGGTGGCGATGCAGCAATTACTTCGACATCAGATCAGTAATTTCCAACAGTCGAACGGATATTTTGTGTCATTGGATATAAAGTTCCTTTGGGTAAGAAGTACTACTTGTCATAAAAATGGATAAAAGGAGATGTATGTAGACGTATTTTAGTTCTAGATACGTCCCTTTTTATCCATTTTGATGACAAGCGCTCCCTCCGTTCCACAATACATGCCTTCCATTTGTCAAAATATAGATGTATCTAGACATGTTTTAGTATATAGGTACATCCATGATAAAGCCAATCGGATGGTTGATAACACTACAATTCGTAGCTACAGATGCGTGTGTGACTCCCAGATGTAGAGGCCGGGAGTCATCATCCTCCTTTTCGAGAAAAAAAAGACGCGTGTGTGAGAGGACGAGTGCGTGCGTGCACCTCTTCTCTTCCTGTATAACGTACTACTAAACTCAGAGTACAAGTTTTTGTGGGTGGCACGATGGTGCGTGCAAGAAGTCCCGAGAGATAGGTTTAATGCGTCTGAAAAAAAAGACTAGCCTAGAGCTCGCCACGCAGCTATTCCTGTTGAACGCCCCATTAACTGTAAGATATGTATACGACGGTGCCAGCTATTGCACGTACACAGCAGTACTCCCTCCTTTCTGGTTTATAGGGCTTAATTCAAAAATCTCACCAACCAAGATGGTGAGTGGTGGAATATTTTTTGAGTTTGCAAAAGAACCTAATTAATGCTCTTGCTTTTCTCAAAAAATTATGTTTATCAATGCATTAATTGCAACGCATGCATGCATAAAGTACATGCATTGGTCAATTTTCTCTTAATACTTGCATGCAATGATTTAATGCACCTTGGAATCTGAACATGTGTTGGGGAACAACCAAATTGTGGCTTATAAAATGGAAAAAACTAAAATTTTGAGATAAGCCCTATAAAACCAGAAAGGAGGGAGTAATAAAAGAAGTACTCCATCCGGGAATAGTGCCGCACTTCGAAACTAGAACCGTCAATAAATTTTGAGCTTGCGTCTCGTCACATTCCAAATTACTCCACGCTATTGAATTGCAAACCTGTTCACACTGATCATAACCTAAACGGTTTCCCACTTAGGAGCGTATTAGTACCACGCTATATTGAATTGCAAATTTGTTCACACCGATCACAACCTAAACGGTTTCCCACTTAGGAGCGTATTAGTACTCTGTTATAAATACTAGTATGCCAAGATGACTGCACATTCCTCCTCAACTCCTCATCCACAAAAACAAACAACTCATTCAGCATCCTTCCCTTGCGTCTGCCATGGCCAGCGTGAGTTCTGGCTCGAGAGATTGCCACCAGGGAGAGGTGAGCATGGAAGCGGAGGCACAAGAGATGTCCCGCCTCGCTGCGAGAGCAGCCGACATGTCCCGCCGCACGGAAGTAGCAAGAGAAGGTCCGCCGCGCCCGGCAAGCGACGGAGGTCCCGCCGCACCGTCGATGCAGCAGACTGATCCGGCCGCGCCGCGGAAGCAGCAGAGATGTCCCGCCGTGCCATCATTGCAACAGAGATGTCCCGCCGCGCCGCGGCAGCCTGGGAAAATTTCTCGCGGGCAGGCGACGACTGTTACAGGCGCATGCATGCGATCGTCCATAGCCAGATGGATCAGATCTCCGGCTGGGCGAGGTTGCAGGACGACATGAAAGCCTCGTTTGAACAGGCTACCAGCGTCATCCGACAACTAAGGGAGGGCAATGAGAGGCTCCGGGACGAGCGCGGCCTGCTGAGGGAGAAGATCATCCGAAGTGCAGACCAACAGGAGGAGACCAGTGCCTTGTTGAAGAGGACCGGCATCATCGTCAAGAAACTTATGGACGAGAATGACATGCTCCGCAACGAGCCCCAAAGGCTGGTGGAGGAATCCGTGGATGTTCTCAAGCAGCGTCTTGAGGACACCAAAGAGCGCATCGCAGCTCGCCGCGGAGACTAGTTCCCGCGGCCTGCAGCAACGCATCAAGAAAGTAGAGATCAGCGAGCCAGATCCTTGTCTTCCTTCTTCTTTGGCCCTTGTGTATTTCGGGCGTAGCCGCATGTGGCTTTTTTAATTATCTTTCTAATTATGTAAGACAATTAATCGTCCTTATCTTTCTGTGGAAGATCAATGTTGCAAGGCTGGAATGAAGAAAACTCTTGCTGTGGCGACCCTGGCGTTGCTGTTCTTCTAGTTGCTGTTGGGCTTCCTTCAGTTTCCTGGTTTCTTTTGATGTAATAATCCATTTAGGATGTGGATTGTGTCCTCGGTTGTGAAATGTTGGGTTCTAGCGCGGATGTATGGCCTTTGTTGGCCTCTTGGGATGTTGCGATTTCAATCTGGTAGCTTTTAGTCCTTCGTGTTAGGCTGGAGTTGTGCTGAACTTCTTGTGAATTGTGGTGGTTTTCTGTAATGAAAATCGGAAGGGGCAAGCCCTTATTTGATAAAAAAATTAATCGTCCTTATATATTCATCAGTCTTGCTATATGTCGTAGTAGATGCTATATAGGTCCGTCGGATCTTACATCAAGATCCGTGCTTTCAGATTTTCTTTTTTCTCTCTTAAATCTCAGTCGAGTGAGACATAGCCACGCCATTAAACAGAGGCTCGGGCGCATTAATGGAGACCTTGGGAGAGAGGTGGACGGCAGATGGAGGTCAAAGGGCTCTCCTCCTGATAAGCACGCGCAGGGGTCTGATCGCACGCCTCTCGTACTCAAATAGCTACCCTGCACGGTGCCTCCTAGCTAATAAAAAATGGGGACGCGTGGCAGCACGTAAATGGTACTAGTAAGTAGAACGCCCACGGTTTCAATAATACTTGTGTTTCCGATTGTAACGTGACAACACTTGTTCCAAAATGACTTTGTTGATTGTTAATGTGTGCGCCTTCGCAAATCGGACTGCAAATTTACCCACAGCATGTTGGTGCCATGTCGAGCACCAAGCCAAGTTTCATTATTTTCATGCATGTTTTGGATTTACAGGAATTAAAAACTAAGTTTCTCAATGTTTCCAACCCAGCCACGACGCCTTAATTTTGAATTTCATTCCCATTTCTTGCATGGAACCTAGAAATTTACCCGAGGACAAACATGTAATTTTTCAACCAACTTTGGTGCACTGGAACATGTGCTTGTATTTCAAATTTGAATTATGCACACAAAGGTGACACGTTCCCTCCCAGAACCATGAGCCTTCTCGAGAAAAGCTCCAATTTGCAAGAAGCTTATACCAAAATTTGTTCCTATTCGGCCAATTGTTTTTACCACGGCATGGTACTACCATGACATGACACCATGCCAAGTTTCATGATTTTAAAACCAAGTTTCTCAATGTTCTCGACCGAGCCACGATGCCTAGATGTTTGAATTTTATTCTCATTTTTTGCATGGGACCTACTCCCTCCTTCCAACTATATAGGGCCTAATGTGTTTTTCAAGACAGCCTTTGACTATTGACAAGATTAATAGCGCATGAGATGTATACTATGAAAATTATATTATTGGAAGCTCCTTTGACATACAAATTTGAAGGTATGATTTGTGTAAGTTGCATGTCATATATTATTTCTCTAAGTTTGGTCAAAGTTAGCCTCGAAAAACGCATTAGGACCTATATAGATGGAAGGAGGGAGTAGAAATTCACCCGAGGACACAAATGTGATTTTTCAACCAACTTTGGTGCACGGGAGCATGTGCTTGTAGTTCAAATTTGAATTATGCACATTAAATGACCAAAAACTCAATTAATGTGTAAATAAGGCCAAACGAAGCCGAATAATTCCAAAATTTAACAGGGCACTCATGTAGTTCTATGTTGCCTTTGTAAATAAACTCAAGGTGGACAACGTATATCGTTTCGCACTCAAAAGTGGCACGTTCCTGCTACGTCTTTATCTTGCGTTGGTTTTCCCCGAAGAGGAGAGGATGATGCAGCACAGTAGCGTAAGTATTTCCCTCAGTTTTTGAGAACCAAGGTATCAATCCAGTAGGAGGCCACGCACAAGTCCCTCGTACTCGCACAAAATGATAGCTACTCGCAACCAACGCGATTAGGGGTTGTCAATCCCTTCACGGTCACTTACGAGAGTGAGATCTGATAGAGATAATATTTTTGGTATTTTTGGCATATAGATGCAAAGTAAAAAGTAAAAGCAAATTAAAAACAAAGGAAGTATAAAAGTGATGGAGATTGATATGATGAGAATAGACCCGGGGGCCATAGGTTTCACTAGTGGCTTCTCTCAAGAGCATAATTATTCTACAGTGGGTGAACAAATTACTATAGAGCAATTGACGGAATTGAGCATAGTTATGAGGTTATCTAGGTATGATCATGTATATAGGCATCATGTCCGAGACAAGTAGATCGAAAAGGATTCTGCATCTACTACTATTACTCCACTCATCAACCGCTATCCAGCATGCATCTAGAGTATTAAGTTAAAAACAGAATAACGCCTTAAGCAAGATGACATGATGTAGAGGAATAAATTCATGCAATATGATAAATACCCCATCTTGTTATCCTCGATGGCAACAATACAATCGTGCCTTGCAACCCTTTCATCACTTTGGGTAAGGACACCGCAAGATTGAACCCAAAGCCATGCACTTCTCCCATTGCAAGAACTACCAATCTAGTTGGCCAAACCAAACGGATAATTCGAAGAGACTTGCAAAGATAACTCAATCATACATAAAAGAATTCATAGAAGATTCAAATATTATTCATAGATAGGCTGGATCATAAACCAACAATTCATCGATCTCAACAAACACACTGCAAAAACAAGATTACATCGAATAGATCTCCACGAGAGAGGGGGAGAACATTGTATTGAGATCCAAAAAGAGAGAAGAAGCCATCTAGCTACTAGCTATGGACCCGAAGGTCTGAAGTAAACTACTCACACCTCATCGGAGAGGCTATGGTGTTGATGTAGAAGCCCTCCGTGGTGGATGCCCCTCCCGTGAGCTCGAACATGCCCCAAGATGGGATCTCGTGGATACAGGAAGTTGCGGTGGTGGAATTAGGTTTTTGGCTCTGCTACGATCGTTTGGGGGTACGTAGGTATATATAGGAGGAAGGAGTACGTCGGTGGAGCAACAGGGGGCCCACGAGGCAGGGGGCGCGCCCTAGGGGGGCGCGCCCCCCACCCTCGTGACCGCCTCTCTGGTTCCTTGGCGTAGGGTCCAAGTCTCCTGGATCACGTTCGGTGAGAAAATCACGTTTCCGAAGGTTCGATTCTTATTGGACTCCGTTTGATATTTTGTTTCTTTGAAACACTGAAAAAGGCAAAAAAACAGCAATTCTAGGCTGGGCCTCCGGTTAATAGGTTAGTCCCAAAAGTAATATAAAAGTGGAAAATAAAGCCCATTATAGTCCAAAACAGTAGATAAAGTAGCATGGAGAAATAAAAAATTATAGATACGTTGGGGACGACGTGCATCCCCAAGCTTAATTCCTGCGTCCTCGAGTAGGTAAATGATAAAAAGAGAATTTTTGATGCGGAGTGTTACTTTGGCATAATTTCAATGTAAATCTTCTTAATTGTGGTATGAATATTCAGAACCGAAAGATTCAAGACAAAAGTTCATATTGACATAAAAAATAATAATACTTCAAGCATACTAACTAAGCAATTATGTCTTCTCAAAATAACATGGCCAAAGAAAGTTATCCCTAAAAAATCATATAGTTTGGCTATGCTCCATCTTCCCCACACAAAATATTTAAATCATGCACAACCCCGATGACAAGCCAAGCAATTGTTTCTTACTTTAAAATTTTCAAAACTTTTTCAATCTTCACGCAATACATGAGCGTGAGTAATGGATATAGCACTATATGTGGAATAGAATGGTGGTTGTGGAGAAGACAAAAAAGGGAGAAGATAGTCTCACATCAACTAGGCGTATCAACGGGCTATGGAGATGCTCATCAATAGATATCAATGTGAGTGAGTAGGGATTGCCATGAAATGGATGCACTAGAGCTATAAGTATATGAAAGCTCAACAAAAGAAACTAAGTGGGTGTGCATCCAACTCGCTTTCTCATGAAGACCTAGGGCATTTGAGGAAGCTCATCATTGGAATTGTGACGCCCCCGATTCAATCGTACACTAATCATACACGCAAATGTGTACGATCAAGATCAGGGACTCACGGGAAGATATCACAACACAACTCTAAAACATAAATAAGTCATACAAGCATCATAATACAAGCCAGGGGCCTCGAGGGCTCGAATACAAGTGCGTCAAGGGGGCGTCAGAGCGGGGCGGTCGGGCGACGGGCGACGGGCGCCGACGTAACCCGCCGGTAAGGGAGGTCGCCACGGGAAGGTGGGCAGACGCTGGCCGACAAGAAGCAGACGGCGCCGACGAAGGGCGACGCCGATTGGCGATGGCGGGCGGAGGTGGCAAACGAGGGAGCGACCAAGCGGCTAACGAGGGGCTCTAGGGGCGGGGAGGATCCGCGGGCAACCATCGTCGAGGAGCAGGGGGCGTGGCGATGCGGGGAAGAGAGGAGGAGGGGCCTCACCACGGGTCGTGGGGTCTGGGCAGTGGGCGCAGGGAGGTTCGGGGAGGCTGACGGGGACGACACAGCGGAGCGGGAGGCAGTCCGGCGACAGTGTGGTGGTTCCAGGGTGAGGGCAGCTCCGGGCGGCGGCGATCCGTTGACGGGGCCGCGGGTGGTGGTTTGGGCCGGGGTGGTGGAGGCCTACGCGGGGAGGCGAGGTGGCGGAGGAGGTGGCATCGGGCTCGGGCATCGTCGCCGTCCTGGCGCAGTCGTCGCGGCGAGGTGAGCGCCCTCCTCTCGATCCCGATCCAATCGGGGGAGAGGGGGGGATATTTTCGGGGGAGTGGGGGGTAGCGGCCGGTTAGGGTTTGGGTAGTGGGGATATGGGGAGTGGGGGTGCCCGGTTGGGCCAGTTGGGCCGGCCTGGCCAACGGATGGGCCAGCTGGGCCAGTGGGGGTTCCTTTTTTTGTTTGTTTGTTAGTTTGTTTTTTGTTTCTGTATTTTCCTTTCTTTATTTATTTTCTTTTCTGTTTCAATTCATTTTAAGTATTTGGGTCTTTTATAAAAGCATGGGTCCCACACCATAAACTCCTAGGTATTTATTTGCACACCTTGAACATTTTTGTTTTAATTTTTGAAAACTTTTGTTGTTTGCCAAATTTTGAATTTGAATTTTAATCAGTTTCGAACTAACGCGGGATTAGCGACAGTAATCGAAGTGACGTGGCATCATTAGCATAGGTTACTGTAGCTTGATTATCCGGGCGTCACAATTCTCCTCTACTACAAGAAATCTCGTCCCAAGATTTAAGAGGGGAAGTAAGGGGGAAGAATAGGTTACGACATTCTAACGGATCTTCTCATCCTGGCTTGCTCTTCTCGAAGAGGCCAGTCCAATACATTGATGTCTTCATTTCTCGCTTGTGTCATCATGATGAAGTCGGCGCCCTTTCTTCAGGACCTCCATCGTACTTACGAAAGAATAAAGGGTGGGCATTCTGGGAGAACGGACGTCGGCAAGGTTGACTATCGGGTCGACAACATCGAGGAAGGTGGCAGAAAGTAACTCACGAATTGAAACTTAAGAAAACATCGAGAGCAAGTAAGACGGTGCAATAAGAAGTTCCGAGAGGATAGGCAATCATTCGTTGCCTGAAACAAAGTGTGAAACGGGTCCAGAGCAACAAGAATAAGTATTGCGTCTGATAGCAGAGTAGATCATCTGTAGGACGGTGACTAGTGAATTACATACGAAGCTAAGTGCAAAGGATATTTCAGAATTGACGGAAGTACAAGAGAGTCAGGTTTCGATCCTGGGACCTGTGGGTTATGGGCCCACCATGTGGGTCAAAAGTATGAAGTCGATGACGTCTTACACGATCATGTAAGCAAGGCATGTCAGAGATTAGCCTATCAGTTATGTCGAAAACAACATCGATACCAAGGGCGAGGGACGAAGAGAACCATTTTCCTGCTCGTTGAAACGAGGCGGACCAATAGGCAAGGTTCTCGTCCATCGGTGGTTACCGGAATGTCATCAACAATAGTAACAAGGTCTTACTGACAGAGTTGTACATCGAGGTGTTCGCACAAGCAGTGGATTATTACTTCTTATATCATATAGATCATAGAAAAGGTTTAAACAAACCAATGGAAAGGACAAGTGTTTATCAGATTTAATCAGAACAATGGAAAGGAAAAGTGTGTTTAAACACATATTTCAGGAGTATATCCTTCCCAAGGACAAGAAGAGCAAAATATCCACGACAGGAGATAATGTAGAAAACCCTTTAGGTAAGGGGAGAGAAATTTCATGACATTACCCATACAACGGTGTTTGGATAATTGAGCAAGAAACATTTAGCATTGGGCTTCAAATGTTGTTATTGAAGATCGGAGTACCACAGACATGCTTCGAGATAGCATTGACATGGTCTTCAAGCAAAGGTCAGACTTTGGATACACAAAGGATCCATCAGGATAACTTATTAAACAAGGCATTCAAGTTCCTCATGGAAAATTGGTTAACCTTGTTAAAAAAAGAAACTATAACAGTAGGCCCTTCGGCCAGGTGTGCTAGGCATGACATCACCTTACCGAGTCATATAAAGACCGATGTTATAACTCTTGTAAATATGTTCCAACCATCATATCTGGCCGAGGTTCAGATCCGATTGGTGTCAGGATACCTCCGACTTAGTATGCCTGAGAAGAAAAGGTGAAACACAATTGACGAGATGACAATGTAAGATTCTCGGGAAATGAACTATGAAGTGATTTCCGTTAACAAGAGTTCATCATTAACCCAAGGAGAGGACAAGGAGGTGTCCGTGAACTCAACGGCAATTCATCGAGATTTCCAAAAGATGGATTTCCACAATTAAGTGAACAAGGAGATAACATTTGTCGATCAAATGATATAAGGAAGTATGCTCGAGGAAAACATACACAATTAAACGTTGGTTGAAAGGTGCACCCAAAATATGGGTTGGGTTGCACGACCAATGTCAGAATGGTGATTCAATAAGCCATAGTCGTAGAATGAAACTATAGACCAATAACTTCAAAGCAAGAGGGTTGCTCGAAGTTTAGAATTTACACATCACAGACCATTTGTCGGTATTCCGGTTAGAAACATCACGGGGACCAAGAAAAGAATGGTGATGTTAATAAGTATCACTGGTATCAGGAATTCTTAAGGGTGGTGAATTTCTCACAACATTGAGGACATAAGAGATGTTAATGTTCCAAGGTAAAGAAGAACAATTAATGGATAGCAAGGAACACTACAAGAAATATGTCAACTAGTGACCTTCTGTCAGTGACCCTGGAACAGTTGGTCATAGATCTATGACCATTTCAGACCAATTGGTCAAAAGCTGTTCGGGGGGCTCCAAACCCTAAACCATTGCGACCATTTTGGTCAGAAGGTCGTAATTTCCTTACGAAATGGTCATAAAGCAAACAACGCTAGTCTGCTGCCTTATTTCTAGTTGTTAACGACCAATATAGATGGTCATAGCCTTGTAAATTGTGGTGGGTTGCTATGACTAGGCGCCACCTCATCGGGCTTTTGCCTATGTGTCATGTCCATGTGGCGGTTTTTGCCCTAGGTTGTGAAGCGACCTATATTTCTGTCATTCCCAAAATTCCCCAAAAAATATCATAAATTCTTTGGGTCATATCTTCGTCAAATATGTAAAAACTTCCTTGCCTAGTTCAAAAATAATTAAAAAATATTCGTTTTCCTATTACATTCGTAGTAATGATTTGTGAAGGAAGTACCACTTTGGCATGTCCAAATAGTATCCATTTTCTACAATTGCTTTCCTATGCCCAAATAACCATCCTCCACCAAATGCCAGCTCAATCCATTCATTATTTTGAGCCGAGCTTCAACATTCGTATTTATGTCCTGTTTGGTGGTTTGGAAAGCAAGTACCACCTAGGCTCCTCCTTTTGAGCTGAAAATTTGTGAAGACGGTCTTCTTTAATCGATCATCCTCACCAAAAATCGACGCCCATTAGCCATGTACATTTCCCTGCATCGCTAATCAAACACTTGGCTGCTTATTCATGTTTGAGCATCGATCGGTCTCCTCATGAGAATCTTATGTTGTGATTTTCTTCCTAGCACCTACCGGGAGTGCCCAACCCACTAGACATGCCTAGGCCGCCTGAACACATGGCAACGCCATAACACGCAGGACCACGCCAAGTGGCATGCAAGCTTACGCGCTCTAGAGTTGGGGCCCTCGGCCACCGTCCAAACCTCAATGTCTCGCCATCAAACCATGTATTTCTCATTAAATAGATACTTATTTACCTAGAGATGATTTTGGGAAAAAATAAAGAGCAAACTATGAGGCAGCTGCAGTTCAAATTTGACCCGCTTCCAACTGAATCAACGGGAATTTGTCTTTTTCACCAGAAGTGGATCAAAACTTTTGACACCCAACCATTTTGTCAATTGTGCATTAAATATGTCCTTGTATTTTGTAAAATTGATTAGGTCCAATTTTGCAACAAATATATGGTAGGTCCTTCACACAAAAAAACTCATTTCAAGCACTCAGAAAATGGAAAATGGTTTTTTCGTCCAAAGAAAATGAAAACTTCCTTAGGCAACATTGTTTGCCATTCCAATATGCACCCTTGTGGACAATATGATATCATTTGAACAAACTATGCCATGAATGTGGCCATAAGATTGATCATTTGGCTTGAAAGCCATGAATCTTCACACTTCATAGCTCATTTCTGAGAACACTTTTTAAAAATAATTACCGTATTACAAGTTTATTATTTTTCCTGGAAACTTGGTCACATATAATGACCCAATGCGAAGGTTTCCCATTTTTTTTATTTTTTTATGCCCGTTTCAAAATGCGGTCAAAACGGCGGGCTCGACCGTTCCTAACTAGTGGTTGAATCTTGGAATTTTTTTGGTGTTTCTCTGATTAAATAGATACTTATGTACCTAGAAATGATTTTTGGAAAAAATAAAGAGAAAACTATGAGGCAACTACAGTTCAAATTTGACCCGTTTCCAACTAAATCGACGGCAATTTGTCTTTTTCACCAGAGGTGGATCAAAACTTTTTTCACCCAACCATTTTTTCAATTGTGCATTATATATGGCCTAGTATTTTATAAAATTGAATTGGTACATTTTTGCAACAATTATTTGGTAGTTCCTTCACAAAAAAACTTCCTTAGGCAACATTGTTTGGAATTCCAAGATGCACCCTTGTGCACAATATGAGATCATTTGAACAAACTATGCCATGAATGTGGCCATAAAATTGATCATTTGGCTTGAAAGCCATGAATCTTCACGCATGATAGCTCATTTCTGAGAACACTTTTTTAAAATAATTACCGTATTACAAGTTTATTATTTTCCTGGAAACTTTGTCATATATAATGACACAATGCGAACGTTTTCCAATTTTTTGATTTTTTTTGAATTTTTTACGCCCGTTTCAAAATGCGGTCAAAACGGCGGGCTTGACCGTTCCTAGCTAGTGGTTGAATCTTGGAAATTTTTTGATGTTTCTCTGATTAAATAGATACTTATGTACCTAGAAATGATTTTGGAAAAATAAATAGCAAACTATGAGCCACCGCAGTTCAAATTTGACACGCTTCCAAATTTGAATCGGGAATTTGTCTTTTTCACCAGAGGTGGATCAAAACTTTTTACACCCAACCATTTGGTCAATTGGGCATTAAATATGGCCTAATATTTTATAAAATTGATTAGGTCCAAATGTGCAACAATTATTTTGTAGGTCCTTCACAAAAAAAACTCATTTGGGGCACTCGGAAAATGGAAAATGGCTCTTGTGTGCAATGAAAGTGAAAACTCCCTTAGGCAACATTGTTTGGAATTCCAATATGCACCCTTGTGCACAATATGGGATCATTTGAAAAAATTATGCCATGAATGTGGCCATAAGATTGATCATTTGGCTTGAAAGCCATGAATCTTCATGCATGATAGCTCATTTCTGAGAACACTTTTTAAAATAATTTCCGTATTACAAGTTTATTATTTTTCCTGGAAACTTGGTCATATATAATGACACAATGCGAAGGTTTTCCAATTTTTTGATTTTTTTTGAATTTCTTATGCCCGTTTCAAAATGCGGTCAAAACGACGGGAATGACCGTTCCTAGCTAGTGGTTGAATCTTATAATTTTTTTGGTGTTTCTCTGATTAAATAGATACTTATGTATCTAGAAATGATTTTTTGAAAAAAATAAAGAGCAAACTATTAGGTAGCTGTAGTTCAGATTTAACCCGCTTCCAGCTGAATCGGCGGAAATTTGTCTTTTTCACAAGAGGTGGATCAAAACTTTTTACACCCAACTATTTGGTCAATTATGTATTAAATATGACCTAGTATTTTAGAAAAATGATTTGGTGCAATTTTGCAATAATTATTTGGTATGTTCTTCACAAAAAAACATCATTTGGGGCACTCAAAGAATGATTAAAAATAGTTAGAAAGATGAGAAATGCGTACAAATTGGTCCTTATCCAGAAAATGTGGTCTAACTCTAGTGAAAATTTGTGTGGGGTACCCTTTTGCAAAATATTTTTGATATCTACTTCACAAAATCCCTCTAGTTTTTGTACTTGGAAACTCCTTTAAATCACTGATTTTCCGAACCAATCAGAACCATTCCCACGGATCGATGACATGGCACTCATCCATCCATCCATCCATCTCACCATCCCACATCCATCCGTCCATCCATCCGTCCATCCACCCCACCGCAGCACAAACCCTAGCTCACATCACACCCCTTCCCCCATCGCGCCCTTCTCCCCCCATCTGCTCGCTGCCGCCGCCACCTCCTGATCCAATCTCACCCCGCCGCCTCCCGATCCACCGCCGACCTTGCCGTCCTCCTCACTCAGCGCCGACCTCGCCGTCCTCCTCACCCACCGCTGCCGACCTCGTCCCTCCTTCCTCACCATCTCTCCTTGTCTCACCTCACCATGAGCCCGCAACCCAATCCATCGCCGCCTCCCTTCCAGATCCATCGCCGCCACCGCCACCTCCCTCCGTGAGCTCACCGTCGTTCATGGCCTCCCCACGCCCCTCCTCGCCCTCCCTTCCTCACCACCCAACCGAACCCCCCAGCCCACCAACCCGAAGAGAAAAGCGAGCGGAGGCGAGATGGCGACCGGACGCGAGGCCGGCGAGGCGGCGCCGGGGGAGGAGGAGGAGCAGAGGGAGTGGGCGGATCAGCCGTGCGCTCCCGGCCGGCGCTCTTCGCCGTGCTCGACCTCCGCCCGGCTTTCGAGGCCGTCGGCGCTGCACTTCTGGGCGCCGGACTCGACCCCAATTTGCACACCGTCTCTCCCGCGACCACACGCCGGCCAGGTTCGCCGCCTGGGCGACGGGTGGGAGGATCCGTCAGAGGAGGGGGCGCGGAGGGAGAGGAAGGCGTAGATGGCGCAGAGCACACTGCCGAGAAGCTGCAGAGCCAGGCCTCCCCCGACGATGAGTTCGAGAACGAGGGTCATGGCGGCACCGGGCCTCCACGAGGCGGACTTCAGGAAGGCGCTGGACTCGGCGCTCCTCAGGCGGTGGCTAGAGAGCCTGCAGGCGGAGAAGGGCCTGCTACCCACGGAAGCTCAGCCTCCGCCAGATCCTCATCCAGGTGCTCCTCCCCCTCTCACACTCTCACATCGAAATGTTTGAGCTGTTACGATGTCGTTCCGGAATCAATCGACCGATGGCGCATCTGAAATTCACGGCGCGCGGTGTGCGCAGGGGGTGGACATGTTCGGGCAGCGCATGGGATTCCTCAAGTTCAAGGCCGACATCGTGGACGAGGAAACCCAGGCCAAGGTGATCACAACGTCCCAGGATTCTATCCACTTTTACTGGCAAGTAGTAGCAGTTTGTGATTCATGTAATTTTAATGTGTTTCTCTATATAAAGATTGCCTAGACACAAACAGGGTTTGGATCAACAAGAGTAAGTATAGAGATCATAAGGTAGGTGCAGATAGGATAGAACAGGTGAGGAGTCATGACAGATCGAGACGCCAAGAATATATGCGCTTCACCAGGGTTTGCCAAATCATTTGTGTTAGCATGATGGATTTAGAGCTATCTAATTGATATGGTCGCGAAATCTTTGTTCTCGACAGTTCTGAAATAATCATTGGTACTCTGCCTTACCTTTTAAATTGGTACATATTTTGTGGATTTTCGTTCATCCTGTTGATCTGCAATGTATTTAGATTCCAGGGATTGTCTTTGCAAGAGGGCCTGATGTTGCTGTGTTGATCTTTTTGCAGTCCAAAGGGCAAACTTATGCTGTTCTTCTTCTTGAATGTATATATATATTACTGTGCTTCGCAGCGAAAGGTTGCATATTCGATGAACAAAACATTCTGTTGATTATTGACCCTTGCGGAAATTTTCAGGTTAGAGTTCTGTAACACCCCGGATGCAACTTTCCATATTCGTAACTCCAACTCTTGCCTTTTCCGGAGATGCGATATTATTATTTCCTCCGTGGTTGGGTTTTTGTCTTTTGTTTTTGCATTTTGTTTATGGCGTGCATCTCATCATGTCATCATGTGCATCGCATTTGCATACGTGTTCGTCTCATGATTCCGAGCATTTTCCCCGTTGTCCGTTTTGCAATCCGACACTCCTATCTCCCCCGGCGGCCCCTTTTATGTTTTTCCGTGTGCGGGTACTAAACCGTCTCGGAATGGACCGAGGTTTCTCTAGTGGCCTTGGTATACCACCCGTAGACCACCGGTCAAGTTTCGGGTCATTTGGAGCTCGTTTGGTACTCCAACGGTTAACCGCACTCTCGCAAATGCCTCTTTTAAGTTGCAGCCCAACACCCCTCCAAAACAGCCCAATAACCCATCTAAGTCACTTCCATGCTCTCCGTCGTTCGATCACGATCGTGTGAAAACTACACCTCATTTGGACTCTCCTAGCTTCCTCTATGCCTATTTAAGCAAACCCCCATTCCAATCTCGGGTCTAACCCTAGCCTTCCCCCTACCTCGCCGAAGCCACCCAGCGCCCGTCCGGACACGTCCGCCGTCAGCGCCCGCCCGCCCAGCATGTCGCCGACGCCACCTGTCCCGCGCCGCCGCCCGCGCCCGCCAAGCCGCCCGACCAGCGCCCGCGCCAGCGCCGCCGCCGATCCGGCGCCGCCGCGCGCCCCGATCCGCCGCGCCTCCTCGCGGCCTCAGCGCCCGCCGCCGCCGCGCAGCAGCCCAGCGACCTCGCCCGCCCGCGCCGCCCGGCCGCTCCGGCCACCGCTTCGCCCGGCCGCCCGCCCGCGCCAGCCCGGCCTCGTCGTCCGGCCGCCGACCGCCCACCGCCTTCGCCGCCCCTACTGCCGGCCACCTCCACCAAGCCGCCGAGCTCACTGAATCAGCGCCGCCGCCCGTCGCCCGGCCCGATCCGGCCTCGGTTCCCGCGCCGTTGACTTCTCTTTCCCCCTCTTTTTCTTCCAAGTCTTGATATCTTTGTTATTTTGTGTCATTTTCAAAGTGGTATATCTTTGCATCTGTAGGACCATTTTGCGCGTACAGTATGTCAAAATGTTCGCCTCGGAGTGTAGATCATTTCATCTCATTGCATCATTTTCATTTGAGCTCATCTTGATGCCAGAAATGCTGTTAGAAGAGGGCTATGTGATGTTAGTTTCTGTTTCTTAACAGAACTTGCACTTTTGTTATTTTTGCCATGATTATTGTGTGCACCCTATGAATTGGAGTCCTACATGTGTTTTGTAATATGCCATGCCATCTTTCCAGGGATGTATGTCATGTATTTTTGTGATCTATGTGGTGACTAGCACAAGCATGCAAAGTAGGTGTCCTGATGTTGCTGTTTTCAGCCCTGTTTAGCTGATATTTTGATGCCATGTTAACTTGATGCTACCGAGAGATCCATGCATATTTTGAGATACTTCAGTAAGGATGTTTTGTTAAACATGTCTTGCTCTATCCATCCATGTCCTTGTTTGCAATTATGGAGTACCATAGCTTGAGTCAATCGAGCTCTACTTTTGCTATAAAATGTTTCCTGGCAGATTGTTTACATGTTATTCAATTTTGCCAAGGTTGTTGTGGTTGATCCATGTATTCTATGTTATTGTCCTTGCCATGTATGTCTTCTATGCCATGTCTTCTTGATGTATGTATGCTTAGTTTATCATTTAAGGCTCTGTAGTGAGTGCATTGAGCTTGTAAACATGCCTACTTGTTATCAGTTTTTAACATGCCATGTTGCTGAATCTGTTAACGGAACTTTCAATATTGACATGGGTGTTACAATATTTTCGGATCCTTTTTGGCTTATGGTCAGTAAGGGACTTTTGTTCTATGCTTTGAGTAGATCTGTGCCATGCCTTGTTTTGCTATTTTAAGTTCCTGTAGCAGGTAGTTTTCTTGCTCTGAACATTGCAACCTGATGCTGTTTTTGCCATGTCCAGCCTGATATTTTGTGCACTTTTGCCATGCTTGTTTGAACCTGTTATGATGTGATTTAGCCGAAGCTCAGTGCTCATCTTTTGTCAAGCATCTTGTGTAGATCATTGCCATATACTTTGTTGGTACGTTTGGGTGCAGTAGCTTAATTTATTGTTGCTTGCTAAGTGGCATCATGCTGTTAATGGCAGATTTGTGCCATTCTTGTTTTGCTTGTCATTTTCCAAACCGTGCATCCGATTCCGGTGATCTTTATATCGATTTCAACCGAAATCATCTCATCTTTCCAGTGGCATACTTGGTTTGCCAAGTTGATGCCTGGTTCATCCTTTTCCTTTCGGAGCGCACATACGCATTGCATATCACATCCCGCATAGCATGCCATGTTTTGCATCATGTTGATTGTGCATTGCACCGTGATTTATTGTGGTTCCTTTGTTTGTGTTGTTGCTTTGGGTAGAGCCGGGAGGCAGTACGTGAACGAGGAACCTGTTGAGAACGCTTACGAGGATCAAGCTTTCGACAACTCTGAGAACATTGCGTGCAAGATGACCATACCCTCGAAATCACTTCTATCTTTGCTATGCTAGATGCTCGCTCTTTTGCTATGCCTATGCTGCGATGCCTACCACTTGCTATATCATGCCACCCATATTGCCATGTCAGCCCCTAACCATCCTTTCCTAGCAAACCGTTGGTTGGCTATGTTACCGCTTTGCTCAGCCCCTCTTATAGCGTTGCTAGTTGCAGGTGAAGTTGAAGTTTGTTCCTTGTTGGAACATGGAGATGTTGGTCCTGATCGGAACATGTTTACTTGTTGGGGATATCACAATATATATCTGCTATAATTAATACATCTATATACTTGGTAAAGGGTGGAAGGCTCGGCCTTATGCAGTGTTTTGTTCCACTCTTGCCACCCTAGTTTCCGTCATACCGGTGTTATGTTCCTTGATTTCGCGTTCCTTACGGTTGGGTGATTTATGGGACCCCCTTGACAGTTCGCTTTGAATAAGACTTCGTCAAAGAAGGCCCAACTTTGGTTTTACCATTTGCCACCTAAGCCTTTTCCCCGGGTTTTCGCGAGCCCGAGGGTCATCTTTATTTTAAACCCCCGGACCAGTGCTCCTTCGAGTCTTGGCCCGAACTAGAGCCCTGTGGCGCCCCTCAAGGAAACTTGAGGTCTGGTTTTAGTTGTATGGACTGCTCATCCGGATGTGCCACGAGAACGAGATATGTGCAGCTCCTATCGGGATTTGTCGGCACAATCGGGCGGCTTTGCTGGTCTTGTTTTATTGCCGTCGAAATGTCTTGTAGTCCGGGATTACGAGATTGATCGGGTCTTCGGTAGAAGGAATATCCTTCGTTGACCGTGAGAGCTTATAATGGGCTAAGTTGGGACACCCTGCAGGTAATATCTTTCAAAGCCGTGCCCGCGGTTATGAGGCGGATGGGAATTTGTTAATGTCCGGTTGTAGAAAACCCGAAGTTGACCTCAAGTAAAATACACATCAACTGCGTGTGTAACCGTGATGGTCTCTTCTCGGAGTCCGGGAAGTGAACACGGTGTTGGAGTTATGTCCGGCGTAAGTAGTTCAGATCACTTCTTGATCGCTACTAGCTTCACGACCGTGCCTTGCTCCTCTTCTCGCTCTCTTTTCTTGAAGTAGCCACCATATATGCTAGTCGCTTGCTGCAGCTCCACTATACTACTCTGTCCTTCCTATAAGCTTAAATAGTCTTGATCTCGCGGGTGTGAGATTGCCGAGTCCCCGTGACTCACAGATACTTCCAAAATAGTTGCAGTGCCGACGATGCCAAAGGTCAGGTGACTCAACCGAGCTCAAGTGGGAGTTCGACGAGGAACGTGGTCGTTACTATGTGTCTTTTCCGATGATCGATGAGTGGTGCCCAGTTGGGACGATCGGGGATCCGTAGCATTTGGGGTATCTTCTTTTATTTTGGTTCCGTAGTCGGACCTTGAGTGTACTCAATGATGGATGTTTATTTATGTATTGTGTGAAGTGGCGTGTAAGCCAACTATGTATCTCTTTCCCTTATGTATTACATGGGTTGTGTGAAGATTACCTCACTTGCGACATTGCTTTCAATGCGGTTATGCCTCTAAGTCGTGCCTCGACATGTGGGAGATATAGCCGCATCGAGGGCGTTACAAGTTGGTAATCAGAGCCTTCCCGACTTAGGAGCCCCCTACTTGATTGTTTGTCATGGCGTTGTTGAGTCTAGAATGGAAAAATGTTTTGAGTCTTAGGATTATATATATCGAGAGTAGGATTCTTTTACTTCCCAGTCCCTTCGTCAGCTTCCGGTGAGGTATCCCGACGTAGAGTTTTGACTCTTCTCTCCTCAATTTTCACTAAAAAATTTAGGATCACGTGGGTATCTTGGAATCGTTCGATGGTTTTGTGACGAGAACATTGTTCTTGGTGCCTCCGACATTTAGGGGTTGTGGCGGTGTCCCGGGGAGTTGAGCTCCGAGGTGTTGTCGTCACAATTTTATCGTTGCGATTCGAATACCCGAGTTTTGCCGACATCGAAATCTCTTTTGTGCAGTTGTTGGTGAAATAACCCTGATAGCCCGATCGAGGCGAAAAGTGCGAGTATTGCCATGACTTGTATAATCGGATGTTTTTCAAGGTCGAGGTACACGATTTCCGAGGATTTCTTGGTTATGTGTTGACGGATGGATACAAATTTGGATCTAGGTATTGTTAGTTTGGGTGATATATTTTGTGTCCCCTGTATCCCCAACACCAGATTGCATAACCAGAAAGTTTTGGGAGTTTATAGGTGGGAATTCTAGTAGCTTACGTGATATTCTTTCCGGCTGGATGTATGATTTGAGATTGGGGTTCAAAGTTTAGTGGTCCGCCCATTCACGGCCGATTCTGATTGGTCGCGAGACGCCTTAAAGAATCCTTGGCTATGCTGATTCGGGGGCGTCTTGTTTGTCATTCGTGATTTGCCGCTATATCGTCAGTGCCGTGTGGGCCCCACCACGAACACTTTGGGCGAAATCTCTATCATGTGTTTGTTCCGGCTCGTTCTAGAAGCCAATCTTTTGTTTTCAGTTGTGGTATTCAAGTTGCTTCAATGCCAAGTGTTGATTCCATACCTTATTCTAAACGGTGTTCTCATATTTCTATGTGAATACTAATCCTTCTTGATCATCGAGTTTGTCATCTCAATTTCTTCTCACCGGTGCGCTTCTCTTCAAGTGGATCCGATCATTTCAACATTTGCGAGATCAATTCTAAGTTTTTTTCTCAACGGTGTTTGTTCCATCCGACCCAAGTTGTTTTTGTTTTCCCACCCTCCCACCCCTTTTTCTTCAAGGACTCAGATTTCTTAATCAAGCATCCATTTTACTGCTGTGAAGTTTCTTCATTCTTTTCCTTTAATGTTTTATCCGTGATTTCTCATGAAGACGCTAAGGAAGTTTCAAGCTTATCATTGTTCCATTCTAATTTTCTTCTCCGATTGGATTTAGTTCAAGATTTCGGTGTTGATCTTATCCCTTTTCCTCTTTTCATAATGCTTTCTCATGCCGGTGTATCTCGTAATCATTCACTTCTCGCTATTCATTTGGTTGGGAGTGATGAAGATATCTCGTAAGATTCAAGTTTCCATTCTCAATTTACTCAAGTTCTTTTGAGGATGCTATCTCATTCAACCCATTTAATTCTACCGTGCAATCGTTATTTCAAGCAATCGTTCAACGGTGTTTCTTTTGAGTGGGCCCTAACCCACGTGTCTTTTCCCGTGATCTTACCTAACTCTTCTAATTTTCGTGAGCTATTCCCAAATTCATTGCAAAGTTTGACGTAAGAATGAGTTATCATCAGTCAAATGTGTTTCTCCAAGATCTTTCAAATTATTTTCATTGTTGGTTCAACCTTTCTAATTTTCATTCCGGAGTGCCTCAACAATTCATGGTGGTGTTTCTCGTCGTCATTCTCGAATTTTGAAGACTAGAGAAGAGTTTCTCTTTAATCTTGCTCCATTCTCTTCAAGATTCATGGTTCTAGCTTGATGCCATCCTCTCATAATTATTTTCGATTGTGAGAATTCTTTTAACCCACCCGGAGCATTTCAGAGTCTTTTCAGTTTGATTCTCCGGAGCCCATCATCTCGTAATTATTCATTCTCAACATCTCACTCTCCAAATCTTACCGGTGCATCATTCAAGTATTCTCCAATCAGCTCGTCATCTATTCGCTCACTTGTATCTAAATCCCCTCAAATATCTTCATTCGTTTTCCAATTCTTCCCAAAGGAATTGTGCCTTTGCTACGTTCATTCTCAATTCTTACAGTGGTTCGCTCAAGAGTTCTCTTCCTTCGTTATTATATAGATTCATTCGTTCTTCCCAAATCCTACCGCGGATCGTTGAAGACCTTCCCAAGTTGAGCAATATCTCTCTTCAATCCTTTTTCAACGAGAATAAGTAGTATGCCTAATCCGTTGCTTGTCATCAATTTAAATTGGTGAAGGATACGCATAACATAATTCTTGTTCTTGTTTCATCCAAGCGATTAATTCCTTCTTTTGAGTTTGTTCATGATGAATAAATTCTCGGTTTCAATTGTTTCATCTTTTCTTTTCCCGAGTTCCAAGCTCTCATCATCACGAAGATCCATCTAAATCATTGCAAGGCTTCACCTTGTGTTTTCAACTTCTCTTTCTTTCTATCACCCTTTTGTTTAACGGAGTTCTTCATGGAGGCTCTACATGATGGTTCGTCAAGGATTCTTTTCATTCTTCAATTGTTCTACAAGTTTTCTCTCAAGTAATGACCCGCTAAGCTATACTCAAAAATTAAACATGGTGCTCAACACATGTTTTGTTTTGAGGAGTTCAAGCATTCTTAATCATGCATCCCGAAGTGCAATTCTTTCTACCTTTTGAGGTGGTCTTATGTCATTCTTGACAATTTCACTTCGTGTTTCATGATTCGCAAGTTGTTAAGAATGAGATATTTAAATCCATCATTTTCTCTTTGTTCAAGAGATCTTTTCAACCATCAACCTCGTTGTTGGAGTTATCTTGTGTCACATTTCACCTAAAGCCTTCCCTAAGGATTGTTGCTATTTATGGTGCTTATAAATGACCCAAGTTCTTCATTTGTCCTCTCGGTGAAATAAGTTTCTCGTCTCCTTGTTGATATAAATCCAATCATTTGTTTCCGTTGGTGGCGTAAACTCACCTCATAATTTTGAGATGTTTGCCATAAGCCCACAACAAGCTTGTTCCTTTCGTTGTTGGTTTTCCAACAACTCCGTTCTATCCTTCTTTGTAAGGATGCTTCATTCAAATTCATTTGTGGTACAAGTTGTCATTTTATTCTCCGTCCCTTTATCCCAACAATCTAGATTCTATTCTTTCGCTTCAAGGCATTGTGATGTTGCTCTCTTGACCCATCGTCTCGCTTTTGTCAAGATCATGTTCTTTTTCTTGCATTATCCATTTAACCGAGTGTCGTGTTTTCATTCGAGCTCTATCATCTTATCAAGTTTTGCCCCCCTTCTCAACCGGAGTGTTGTCTGAAATCTTTCTTACCCCCTGTGCCATTTTTCAATAGTTCCGGAGGCAGTGTGTTGTTGATTTCATCAAGTATCATCCCATCTTCTCAAGTTCATGTTCAATTCCTTCCATTTACAGTCGGAGTGCTGCCCAAATTATATCATTCTTCCTCTCTCATCTTGTTTTAACCGGAGTGGTTTCGAATTCTATCTTGTCCATTAAACTCTTATTTCCATGTCTTTCAACCATCAAGTTCTCGTAATACTCCTTGTTCCTCTTTTCTACGGATTGTTTGCAATCTCGTTCATCTCTGTTGTACTCTTTCTTTTAAATTGCTCAACCTCTCAAGGTTCGTGGTTTCACTCTGCTCACAAAGAAGCAACTTAGTTTACCTCTCATCTTCCTCTTCCTTTTCCCTCCGGTGCCATCCTAGATCTCGGGACGAGATCCTCTTGTAGTGGTGGAGTGTTGTAACACCCCGGATGCAACTTTCCATATTCGTAACTCCAACTCTTGCCTTTTCCGGAGATGCGATATTATTATTTACTCCGTGGTTGGGTTTTTGTCTTTTGTTTTTGCATTTTGTTTATGGCGTGCATCTCATCATGTCATCATGTGCATCGCATTTGCATACGTGTTCGTCTCATGATTCCGAGCATTTTCCCCGTTGTCCGTTTTGCAATCCGACACTCCTATCTCCCCCGGCGGCCCCTTCTACGTTTTTCCGTGTGTGTGTACTAAACCATCTCGGAATGGACCGAGGTTTGTCTAATGGCCTTGGTATACAACCCGTAGACCACCGGTCAAATTTCGGGTCATTTGGAGCTCGTTTGGTACTCCAACGGTTAACCGCACTCTCGCAAAGGCCTCTTTTAAGTTGCAGCCCAACACCCCTTCAAAACAGCCCAATAACCCATCTAAGTCACTTCCATGCTCTCCGTCGTTCGATCACGATCGTGTGGGCGAAAACTACACCTCATTTGGACTCTCCTAGCTCCCTCTATGCCTATTTAAGCAAACCCCCATTCCAATCTCGGGTCTAACCCTAGCCTTCCCCTACCTCGCGCCGGACGCCACACGCCATCCGGACACGTCGTCAGCCACACGCCGCCCAATCGCGGACGCCACCTGTCCAGCGCCGCCGCCCAGCGCCGCCCGGCCAGGCCGGGCCCGCCGCGCCGCGCCGCCCAACGCCCGCGCCGCCGCCCAAGGCCGCCGCCGCCCAGCGCCCGCTCGCCCGTGCCTCCTCGCCCGGCCTCAGCGCCGCCCGCCGCCCGGCAGCAGCCAGCGACCTCGCCCGCGGCCCGGCGACCTACGCCCGCCATGCCGCCCGGCCGGTCCCACTCGCTGCCCGGCGCCATGCCGCCGGCCATTTCTCGTCGTCCGACGCCGACCGCCACTGCCGCCGCCCCTCTGCCGGCGCCACCTCCACCGGCCCGCGGAGCTCACCGAACCGCGCCGCCGCCCGTCGCCCGGCCCGATCCGGCCTCGGTTCCCGTGCCGTTGACTTCTCTTTCCCCCTCTTTTTCTTCTAAGTCTTGATATCTTTGTTATTTTGTGTCATTTTCAAAGTAGTATATCTTTGCATCTGTAGGTCCATTTTGCGCGTATAATATGTCAAAATGTTCGCCTCGAAGTGTATATCATTTCATCTCATTGCGTCATTTACATTTGACGTCATCTTGATGCCCGAAATGCTGTTAGAAGAGGGCTATGTGATGTTAGTTTCTGTTTCTTAACAGAACTTGCACTTTTGTTATTTTTACCATGATTATTGTGTGCATCCTATGAATTGGAGTCCTACATGTGTTTTGTAATATGCCATGCCATCTTTCCAGGGGTGTATTCCATGTATTTTTTTGATCTATGTGGTGACTAGCACAAGCATGCAAAGTAGGTGTCCTGATGTTGCTGTTTTCAGCCCTGTTTAGCTGATATTTTGATGCCATGTTAACTTGATGCTACCGAGAGATCCATGCATATTTTGAGATACTTCAGTAAGGATGTTTTGTTAAACATGTATTGCTCTATCCATCCATGTCCTTGTTTGCAATTATGGAGTACCATAGCTTGAGTCAATCGAGCTCTACTTTTGCTATAAAATGTTTCCTGGCAGATTGTTTACATGTTATTCAATTTTGCCAAGGTTGTTGTGGTTGATCCATGTATTCTATGTTATTGTCCTTGACATTTATGTATTCTATGCCATGTCTTCTTGATGTATGTATGCTTAGTTTATCATTTAAGGCTCTGTAGTGAGTGCATTGAGCTTGTAAACATGCCTACTTGTTATCAGTTTTAAACATGCCATGTTGCTGAATCTGTTAACGGAACTTTCAATATTGATATGGGTGTTACTATATTTTCGGATCCTTTTTCGATTATGGTCAGTAAGGGACTTTTGTTCTATGCTTTGAGTAGATTCGTGTCATGCCTTGTTTTGCTATTTTAAGTTCATGTAGCAGGTAGTTTTCTTGCTCTGAACATTGCAACCTGATGCTGTTTTTGCCATGTCCAGCCTGATATTTTGTGCACTTTTGCCATGCTTGTTTGAACCTGTTATTATGTGATTTAGCCGAAGCTCAGTGCTCATCTTTTGTCAAGCATCTTGTGTAGATCATTGCCATATACTTTGTTGGTACGTTTGGGTGCAGTAGCTAGATGCTCGCTCTTTTGCTATGCCTATGCTGCGATGCCTACCACTTGCTATATCATGCCACCCATATTGCCATGTCAGCCCCTAACCATCCTTTCCTAGCAAACCGTTGATTGGCTATGTTACCGCTTTGCTCAGCCCCTCTTATAGCGTTGCTAGTTGCAGGTGAAGTTGAAGTTTGTTCCTTGTTGGAACATGGAGATGTTGGTCCTGATCGGAACATGTTTACTTGTTGGGGATATCACAATATATATCTGCTATAATTAATACATCTATATACTTGGTAAAGGGTGGAAGGCTCGGCCTTATGCCTGGTGTTTTGTTCCACTCTTGCCACCCTAGTTTCCGTCATACCGGTGTTATGTTCCTTGATTTCGCGTTCCTTACGGTTGGGTGATTTATGGGACCCCTTGACAGATTCGCTTTGAATAAGACTCGGCCCAAAGAAGGCCCAACTTTGGTTTTACCATTTGCCACCTAAGCCTTTTCCCCGGGTTTTCGCGAGCCCGAGGGTCATCTTTATTTTAAACCCCCGGACCAGTGCTCCTTCGAGTGCTGGCCCGAACTAGAGCCCTGTAGGCGCCCCTCAAGGAAACTTGAGGTCTGGTTTTAGTTGTATGGACTGCTCATCCGGATGTGCCACGAGAACGAGATATGTGCAGCTCCTATCGGGATTTGTCGGCACAATCGGGCGGCTTTGCTGGTCTTGTTTTATTGCTGTCGAAATGTCTTGTAGTCCGGGATTCCGAGACTGATCGGGTCTTCCGGTAGAAGGAATATCCTTTGTTGACCGTGAGAGCTTATAATGGGCTAAGTTGGGACACCCCGCAGGTAATATCTTTCAAAGCCGTGCCCATGTTATGAGGCAGATGGGAATTTGTTAATGTCCGGTTGTAGAAAACCCGAAGTTGACCTCAAGTAAAATACACATCAACCGCGTGTGTAACCGTGATGGTCTCTTCTCGTGAGTCCGGAAGTGAACACGGTGTTGGAGTTATGTCGACGTAAGTAGTTCAGATCACTTCTTGATCGCTACTAGCTTCACGACCGTGCCTTGCTCCTCTTCTCGCTCTCTTTTGCGTAAGTAGCCACCATATATGCTAGTAAACTTGCTGCAGCTCCACTATACTACTCATCCTTCCTATAAGCTTAAATAGTCTTGATCTCGGGTGTGAGATTGCTGAGTCCCCGTGACTCACAGATACTTCCAAAAAGCGATTGCAGTGCCGACGATGCCGGTCTGGTGACTCAACCGAGCTCAAGTGGGAGTTCGACGAGGAACGTGGTCGTTACTATGTGTCTTTTCACGATGATCGATAGTGGTGCCCAGTTGGGACGATCGGAGGATCCGTGGTAGCATTTGGGGTATCTTCTTTTATTTTGGTTCCGTAGTCGGACCTTGAGTGTACTACGAATGATGGATGTTTATTTATGTATTGTGTGAAGTGGCATTTGTAAGCCAACTATGTATCTCTTTCCCTTATGTATTACATGGGTTGTGTGAAGATTACCTCACTTGCGACATTGCTTTCAATGCGGTTATGCCTCTAAGTCGTGCCTCGACACGTGGGAGATATAGCCGCATCGAGGGCGTTACAAGTTCCTATTGGGAAGTTTATATTGGAGCTACCAGCTGGAATGCTAGATGATGAAAACTGCGACTTTGTTGGCACCGCAGTCCAAGAGGTTAGTGTCTTCTTTCCCCAAATATACAGTTTATCCACTGAAGCTTGGATGCTATTGCAGCTAGTGAGTCACACTAGCCCTGTTTTAACTCTATTAGGTTTACAAGGCATATACCAATCTTGCTGCCATCGCCGAGAATCAACGAGTTCCATAAGGTGTCCGGATCTTCGTACTCTTGTTGTCTTTGGCAAACTCCACCTGTCCAGCTCAAGGTTCTGCTTTCTTCGCTTTTCATGTATTTCGTAATTTTCTTTGTGAGGAAATTAATACGATAGCGTGAGCCTTAACTACACGAACTTTATGTACCTGATGTAGAATAATGTCACTCTGCATCGTAAGATTCATGATTATTTTCTGGGTTTCACTAATTATTTATACGTTAATTTTATTCTCCTGCATCGCGTTGCTGTTCAGAGTTGGAAGAATTTCAATACCTGATGTAGATCTAGTGCTCAATAGTTTCTGCTTGCTATGCATCCGAACATCAATGCACATATGTTGGAAGAATTTTGTTTCTTGAACATCAATGCTTGAATTACTTTAGAACATTTCTAATTCCTTTTAGAAGCAGCTCATATGACTCTATTGTTGTTCTTGACCTGTTGTTGCTGCTGTTGTAGGAGGAGCACGCCTAGGAGAAGAGAGGGCTCATACCACTTGTTTGGAAGAGAAGACGATGAAGCATGGTGGTTATCTGGATAATCTGCCTTGTGTTTTGGTTGTACTTTGTACCTAGTTATATTGTATTCTGTAGTAGTCAGCACATTCTGGAGCAGAATCTAGTGAGAGAAATATACTTTGTACCTAGTTCTGTTTCATTTGAAATATTTGTCATTTGTGTACTGTGAGAAATGTGAGAAATGGAAAGCTGATGAGTTCTTTGATAAAAAGCGATGTGGCTCCACTGCCAGGAAAAATTTGACAATTGGGACCCATCTAAAAATTGGACCACAAAAAACCCTTGAAAATAAGAATGAAATGGACCGCAAAAGGCCATGCCTAGAAAATAAAAAGGCCAAATTGTTGGGCCAGGCCCATGTAGCTAGAGAAAATTAATAAAGAAAATATATAGTAAAAAGGCCGAATTGTTGGGCTAGGCCCATGTAGAAAACCGAATTGGACCGGGCTGAATCTTGTGCCACATCCTTGCCACGCTGGATGCCTACGTGGCACAGGAGGTTGCTAGTGACCAAAACGCCACAAGAGGAATATTTTGGTCAGAACGTCCACGACCTTCTCACGCAGAAGGTCGCTATAGTCAGTTAACGACCCTCAGCTTTTGACCTTCTGTTTTTGGTCAAAAAAAGGTCACAAATGAAAAACAATGACCTTTCAGTGACCAATAGTCAAGGTCACAAGTTGACATATTTCTTGTAGTGGAACTCAAGGTATAACACCAAACACGAACAAGCTTGTGTTGGTGGGAAGGCAATAAAGTGGTCGATGATAACGCAGATCATCGAGGGCAAGGATGGTATTTCTCATCATGAACTCATTTGATATCCTGGAAGATCTCATAAGGTTTATGATGATCACGACACACTTTGTCGAGAGATTTCAAGATATAATCGATCAGCGATGACATCAAGTCAAATGAATGGTGAAGCGAAAGGTTATTGGAACCAAGGGTATGACACAAACTCGAAGCCAAGCTTGTTGTCCAAGGCGAAATGATATGATGAGGAAGATCAACGTAAGCTTAGCTCATCGTCAAATAATTGTGCTACGGGAAGAAGGACCGGGTAGCACAGTTAAAATTTAACATGGTAATGATATAGCCGATCAGGCTAGGAATGACTTGAAGGATTATTAAACTCATAAGCAACGGAGATTACTTTATTGAATCGGAGTGTGGAATTGATTCACTTATCAATGTCCTTGAGTGTCTAACGACTCAGAACCCGGGGAAAATTGGAATCAGTGAGAAATAATACTTGAAGAACTCATAATAAGTTATGCAGTTCAATGATATTCTTGAGATACCAGAGCTTAATACTCAACGGTAGAGAAAAGTAAAGGTTGGACATGTGCAATGATCTGCAGAAGACAAGTACTTCAACTTGTCCAAGAAATGGTATTTAAAAGGAGAACATGGCCGGAACCACGATTGCAAAAGGCTGAATCCCAGATATAAGAACTTATACCAAAGAGGGTTTAAGAGGAGCATCTATGATAATATTAGCATCGTGCCCATGGGCATGAACACAAAGTTCAAGGTCGACTCCCACTTCTCCAATGCATGACCATTCATTCACTTCTATATTAAAATGAGTTGAGTGTGAAACCTACCTAGTGAAATACCAGAGGAGTATGACCCGTGAAAATTTCGGGTTCACACAGATTAAGGAAGGCATATGTTCGACCCCTCGGGGCATCGTGGAAACATATACCACAAGCTTCAATAGTAAATATCACCAGCTCGAAAGCGAGCATGGTTGGCAAAATCGTAGAATAGGATTTACCAACGACATTATGTATCGTGGAAAGAACTTCCAAAGTGATTGAATATGAGGGACGTTGTCGGATAAAATCCAACAAAGGATCCCATGGTTCTCAAGGGATCTGATGTAAGCATCGGTACTCAAACAGAGGAAGAAACAATGCAAATGCATTCGATTCTAGAAACAACTAACTAATTAAAGCTTAATGCCAAGAAATTTTATGATTTCCAAATCAAGGGATCAGAAGCAATCATTCCGATTGAAAAATGAATAAGTTCAATAGACTTAGAAGCACAACCGATCAAGGCATTGATTGGTCAAGAACCAACTCATGTTTAAAATGACGTTTGAGCCGAAAAGATAATTTAAAAGGATCAACTGATGATTGCGTGCATTTGAACTCATGTTGAATCAAAAGGATCAAAATGACGACGCCTAAGGATACTAACGAATATTGCCAGAAATATGGAAAGCATCCATCATGCAAGTAGACAAGTATTGCAGAGCAATAAGCTACTAAGGATTTTTGGATGATCGAATAGTATTTCGAAGACCATTGTGAAACACATGAACAACTAGGGGATGAGCGGATACTCGATAAGTGCGAGAATTATCCATAGGGGTATTCAGGTGACAAAGAATAGCAAGGCAGTAAGCTCAAAGGATTATCGAAACAACGACGAGTGTTTCGGGGTATCTTGTAATAACAAGACCAACTGGGGATTAATGTAAGAATAAAAACTGCAAGTAGTTATCCATAAGGGTTGACGGTGGAAGGGGAATTGCAAACGCGATGAACACAAGTTCTCGGGTTAACAATGAGTGTATCTTCGTGGTCTTCATGTGCGTGACGATCATCAGTAATAAGGGGCTCTCCGGGTGAAAGTGGTAACGAGATCCTAATGTTAGATTTAGCAAAATTCATTTAACCCGAATAGAAGAGAGATCAGAGTCCCAGAGTACGGATCAAGGAGTAAAAGATCCTAATACCACCCAATGGCGACGTGGGCCCATGGGCCGCATGACCATGTCGATAAAAGTTTTGTAAAGTCTAGACTCGACTTCGCCAAGGAGTTGGAAGGGGATTCTACAGGCGATCGGCTCGATACCAACTTGTGACGCCCCGATTCAATCGTACACTAATCATGCACGCAAATGTGTACGATCAAGATCGAGACTCACGAGAAGATATCACAACACAACTCTAAAACATAAATAAGTCATACAAGCATCATAATACAAGCGAGGGGCCTTGAGGGCTCGAATACAAGTGCTCGATCATAGACGAGTCAGTGGAAGCAACAATATCTGAGTACGGACATAAGTTAAACAAGTTTGCCTTAAGAAGGCTGGCACAAACCGGGATACATATCAAAAGAGGCGCAGGCCTCTGCTGGGATCCTCCTAACTACTCCGGTCGCCGCCGTGGCTGCACGTAGTAGTAGGCACCTCCGGTGTAGTAGTCGTCATCGACGGTGGCGTCTGGCTCCCGGGCTCCATCGTCTGGTCGTAGCAATCGGATAGAGATAGTGGGAAAGGGGGGAACAAGGCAACCGTGAGTACTCATCCAAAGTACTCGCAAGAAAGGAGCTACACTACATATGCATGGATATATGTGTAAAGGGCCATATAAGTGGGTGAACTACGTAATGCCGAGAATAAGAGGGGATAACTAATCTGTCACAAAGACTACACTTCCGGCAGCCTCCGCCTTGCACATGTAGAAGAGAGTAGATCAAGTCCTCCAAGTAGCATCGCATAGCATAAACCTACCCGGCGATCCTCTCCTCGTAGCCCTGTTAGAGAGCGACCACCGGGTTGTATCTGGCACTTGGAAGGGTGTGTTTTATTAAGTATCCAGTTCTAGTTGTCATAAGGTCAAGGTACAACACCAAGTCGATCACATTATCAAGATCACGGCTATTCGAATAGATTAACTTCCCTGCAGGGGTGCACCACATAACCCAACACGCTTGATCCCATTTGGTCGGACACACTTTCCTTGGTCATGCCCGGCCGCGGAAGATCAACACGTCGCAGCCCCACCTAGGGACAATAGAGAGGTCGGACGCGGCCAAAACCTAAGCGCCAGGGTGCAGGCCCATCGCCCTTAGCACACACGCATGTTGCGTGGGCGGCCAAGCGAACCTAGCCTAGCGAGCATTCCTGTCCAATCTGGCGTAGCGCGCCGATCGGCCGATGTCACGGCGTGCCGGTGATACCACGACGTCGAGTGCCCATAAGCATTCCAGCGTAGTTGGTTAGTGCGTATAGACCAAATGGCAGACTCAGATCAAATACCAAGATCTCGTTAAGCGTGTTAAGTATCCGTGAACGCCGACCAGGGCCAGACCCACCTCTCTCCTAGGTGGTCTCAACCTGCCATGTCGCTCCGCCACAAAGTAACAGTCGGGGGCCGTCGGGAACCCAGGCCCACCTCTATCGGGATCAAGCCACCTGCCCCTTCAGCCCCCATCTCCGAACAGTATCACAGGTAATGTAACAGCGTAAAGTATATAGTATATGCCCGTGATCACCTCCCGAAGTGATCACGGCCCAGTAGTATAGCATGGAAGACGGACAAGAGTGTAGGGCCACTGATGGAACACTAGCATCCTATACTAACCAAGATGGGATAGCGAGTAAAAGGTAACAACAAGAGTAGCAAGGACAAAGCTATGCGGACATAGGATTAATCGAAAGCGATAACATGCTACACTACTCTAATGCAAGCGATATAGAGAAGAATAGGCGATATCTGGTGATCAAAGGGGGCTTGCCTGGTTGCTCGAGACAAGAAGGAGGGGTCGTCAACTCCGTGAGTCGTCTTGAGTAGCAATGGCGTCGGTCTCGGTGTCTAGCGAGAGAAGAGGGGGAAGAAACAATGAATACAATTCAAACATAAACATGACGATGCGTGACGTGACAATGAGCGGTGCTAGGTGAGCCCTAACGCGGTAGTAGGTGATACCGGCGAAGGGGGAAAACATCCAGGAAAGTATTCCCGGTGTTTCGCGTTTTCGGGCAGAGGAGCCGGAGGGGGAAAGTTGAGAGTTTGATATGTTAGGGGACGCATGGCGGACGAACGGGTTGCGTATCCGTATTCGTCACGTCGTTCTGAACAACTTTCATGTTGAAAGTATTTTCATCCGAGTTACGGATTATTTTATATTCATTTTTAAAGATTTAAATCAATTTATAAATTATTATTATTAATTTAATCCGAAAATGGCATTACTGCATCAGCATGACGTCAGCATGACGTCATCAGTCAATAGAGGTGTTGACTAGGTCAAGCTGACGTGTGGGTCCCGCATGTCATTGACTATTTTAGTTAACTAAGTTAATTAGTTAATTAGGTTAATTAATCTTAATTAGTTACTTTAAACAGAATTAGTTAAGTTAATTATTTAGTTAATTAATTAATTGATATTTAATTTTATCTATCTATTTACTTAGTTATTTATTTTAGATTCATCATTTTTTTACTTCTAATACTTTTTTAAATGTTCCAGTGGAGCCCCATATGTCAATGGCCCTAGGGGTTTTAACGGCACCCATTTGTCTTGATTCTGAGCACAGGCGTAACGTGGCGCTTGGAGGCCCGAGGCCACCAAGGCGCCGCCACGGGCGATAGCCGAGCAAGCACGGCAAGGCGTCCAGAAGGGCGGTCGGGCGACAGGCGGCAGGCTGAGGGACGTAACTCCGCCCGGTCTTGAGGTCATTGGCGAGGAAGCGGCGCGACGTCTGGCAGCAATGACGGCGCCGACGAAGGGAGACGCCGACGATTGGCAGGTGCGGGGCGGAGGTTCCCAACGACGGAGCGACCAAGCGGCTAACGAGGGGCTCCAGGGGCGGGGAGGATCCGCGGGCAACCAACGTCGAGGAGCGGGCGTACACACGCTGCGCAGGCGCGTGGCCGACGCGGGTCGTGGCACGCGCGTGGGGGAGCAGAGGGCGCGGCGATGCGGGGAAGAGAGGAGGAGGGGCCTCACCACGGGTCGTGGGGTCTGGGCAGTGGGCGCGGGAAGGTTCGGGGAGGCCGACGAGGACGACATGGCGGAGCGGGAGGCAGTCCGACGACGGCGTGGTGGTTCCAGGGTGAGGGCAGCTCCGGGCGGTGGTGATCCGGTGACGGGGCCGCGGGTGGTGGTTTGGGCTGGGGTGGTGGACGCCGACGCGGGGAGGCGAGGTGGCGGAGGAGGTGGCATCGGGCTCGGGCATCGTCGCCGTCCTGGCGCAGTCGGCGCGGCGAGGTGATCGCCCTCCTCTCTATCCTGATCCAATCGAGGGAGAGGGGGGGGTATTTTCGGGGGAGTGAGGGGTAGCAGCCGGTTAGGGTTTGGGTAGTGGGGATATGGGGACTGGGGGTGCCCGGTAGGGCCAGTTGGGCCAGCCTGGCCAACGGATGGGCCAGCCGGGCCAGTGGGGGTTCCTTTTTATTTTGTTTGTTTGTTAGTTTGTTTTCTGTTTCTGTATTTTCCTTTCTTTATTTATTTTCTTTTCTGTTTCAATTCATTTTAAGTATTTGGGTCTTTTATAAAAGCATGGGTCCCACACCATAAACTCCTAGGTATTTATTTGCACACCTTGAACATTTTTGTTTTAATTTTTGTAAACTTTTGTTGTTTGCCAAATTTTGAATTTGAATTTTAATCAGTTTCGAACTAACGCGGGATTAGCGACAGTAATCGAAGTGACGTGGCATCATTAGCAGAGGTTACTGTAGCTTGATTATCCGGGCGTCACAGGAATATACAAGCCAAGTTCTATAATGAAAAATTCCCACCAGTATATGAAAGTGACAAAATGAGAGACTCTCTATCATGAAGATCATGGTGCTACTTTGAAGCACAAGTGTGGTAAAAGGATAGTAACATTGTCCCTTCTCTCTTTTTCTCTCAAAATTTTTTATTTGGGCCTTTTCTCTTTTTTTATGGCCTCTTTTTTTTCGTCCGGAGTCTCATCCCGACTTGTGGGGGAAATCATAGTCTCCATCATCCTTTCCTCACTTGGGACAATGCTCTAATAATAATGATCATCGCACTTTTGTTTTTCTTACAACTCAATAATTACAACTCGATACTTAGAACAAAATATGACTCTATATGAATGCCACCGGCGGTGTACCGGGATATGCAATTATTCATGAGTGACATGTATGAAAGAATTATGAACGGTGGCTTTTCCACAAATACGATGTCAACTACCTGAGCATGCTAGCAATATGACAATGATGGAGCGTGTCATAATAAACGGAATGGTGGAAAGTTGCATGGCAATATATCTCGGAATGGCTATGGAAATTCCATGATTGGTAGGTATGGTGGCTGTTTTGAGGAAGGTATATGGTGGGTGTATGATACCGGCGAAAGGTGCGCGGTATTAGAGAGGCTAGCAATGGTGGAAGAATGGGAAAAAGTGTGTATAATCCATGGACTCAACATTAGTCATAAAGAGCTCATATACTTATTGCAAAAATCTAGAAGTTATCAAAGCAAAGTATTACGCGCATGCTCCTAGGGGTATAGATTGGTAGGAAAAGACCATCGCTCGTCCCCGACCGCCACTCATAAGGAAGACAATCAATAAATAAATCATGCTCCAAGTTCATCACATAACGGTTCACCATACGTGCATGCTACGGGAATCACAAACTTCAACACAAGTATTCATTGAATTCACAACTACTCAACTAGCATGACTCTAATATCACCATCTTCATATCTCAAAACAATTATCAAGAATCAAACTTATCTTAGTATTCAACGCACTCAAAAGAAAGTTTCACATATCTTGAATACCAAGTATATTAACATTAAGAAAATTACCATGCTATTAACGACTCTCAAAATAATCTAAGTGAAGCATGAGAGACCAAGTTTATTTAAAACAAATCCACCACCGTTCTCTAAATGATCTAAGTGAAGAACTAGAGCAAAAATTATCACGCTCAAAAGATATAAGTGAAGCACTATGAGCGAAACTATCAAGCTCAAAAGATATAAGTGAAGCACATAGAGTATTCTATCAAATTTCAATTCATATATGGCTCTCTCAAAAGGTGTGTACATCCAGGATGATTGTGGTAAACTAACAAGCAAAGTCACAAATAATACAAGACGCTCCAAGCAAAACACTTATCATGTGGTGAATAAAAATATAGCTCCAAGTAAATTACCGATGGAAGTGGATTTAAAGAGGGGATGCCTTCCGGCATCCCCAAGCTTTGACTTTTTGGTGTCCTTGGATTATCTTGGGGGTGCCATGGGCATCCCCAAGCTTAGTCTATTGCCACTCCTTGTTCCATAATCCATCAATAGAATTCACCCAAAACTTGAAAACTTCACAACACAAAACTCAATAGAAATCTCGTGAGCTCCGTTAGAGAAAGAAAACAAAAGACTACTTTAAGGTACTGTAATGAACTCATTCTTTATTTATATTGGTGTTAAACCTACTGTATTCCAACTTCTCTATGGATCATAAACTATTTTACCAGCCATAGATTCATCAAAATAAGCAAACAACAAACGCAAAACAGAATCTGTCAAAAACAGAACAGTCTGTAGTAACCTGTAACTAACGCAAACTTCTGGAACTCAAAAAATTCTACCAAAATTAGACGACCTGGAAATTTTGTTCATTGATCATCAGCAATTGGAATCAATATTTTATCACGTTCTGATGATTTTTAACAATTCGGGCACTGAGCGCAAAGTTTCTGGAAATTACAGCAAGATCGAATGACTATTATCCAAGAAGATCCAATAGGTTTAACTTGGCACAAACACTAATTAAAACATAAAACCACATCTATACAGAGGCTAGATGGATTATTTATTCTTAAACAGAAGCAAAAACAAAAAACTAAAAAATAAAATTGGGTTGCCTCCCAACTAGCGTTTAACGCCCCTAGCTAGGCATAAAAGCAAGGATAGATCTAGGTGGTGCCGTAGTAATAAGATAGATCGGTGAAACTCATTTCATATTCTCTATGTTCGGCAGCAATTTTTCTTTGAGGCAAGCAAAAGTAATCAAAAGGGCTAAATTTAATAGGACAAAAGTCCCCAAGATCAATTTTAGGAGGTATAGGTTCCTCTTTCGGCCCTTCGTATTGCACAACCAATTCATCATTATAAGCATTCTTTTGACAGAACTTGGTGAGCCTATACTCAAGAGAGCACCCTAGCTCATTATTTCGAATAGCCAAATCATCATTAAGCTCAGAGATTCTATCAATTAAAATATTGGTAGGAACTTTTTTTCTAAGATTTTCATTGAAAGCAACATAGTCGATAGATTGAAAACGCATTATCTCTTCTTGATCGAAAAGGATAGATTCTATGGGAGGACGGCCAGCGTCCACCCTATAATCTTATAAAAGATTTCTTTGGCTTCTTTTATTATAAATCTGAATTCATGAGCCAAAAAGATAGTAGCGGCACGCTTAACAGAGGAGTGTTCAATAATAGAAAATTCTAGGAAAATTCTTTGTATAAGGGTGCATATGCATGAATTGTCTTTCAAGTTCAACGATAAGCATGGCAATAGCGTCCGCAAGGCTACTAGTTCTATGGAGAATAGAACCACCCATAGAAGGTAAAGCACCAGCACAAGTAAAGAAATCTTGAATAACCCCTTTTCCACTAATATTACCACTACCGATTCTAAATCTTTTTGTATGATAGGTAGAGGATTCTTCAGCAGGAGCTTCAGAATTTTCCATGATATTATTATCGCCCATATCGGCAATAATTTCCCCAATTTCAGACATAACGACAAGCAAGCAGACTAACACACGCGCAAACAAGCGGACGAGGAAAAAGGCAACGGGAAAAAGAGAAGGAGATTGGGAAAGAGAGGGCGAATAAAACGGCAAGGGTGAAGTGGGGGAGAGGAAAACGAGAGGCAAATGGCAAATAATGTAATGCGAGAGATAGGGATTGTGATGGGTACTTGGTATGTTGACTTTTGCGTAGACTCCCCGGCGACGGCGCCAGAAATCCTTCTTGCTACATCTTGAGCTTGCGTTGGTTTTCCCCGAAGAGGAGAGGATGATGCAGCACAAGATGGCGTAAGTATTTCCCTCGGTTTTGAGAACCAAGGTATCAATCCAGTAGGAGGCCACGCACAAGTCCCTCGTGCGTGCACAAAATCATAGCTACTTGCAACCAACGCGATTAGGGGTTGTCAATCCCTTCACGGTCACTTACGAGAGTGAGATCTGATAGAGATAATATTTTTGGTATTTTTGGCATATAGATGCAAAGCAAAAAGTAAAAGCAAAGTAAAAACAAAGCAAGTATAAAAGTGATGGAGATTGATATGATGAGAATAGACCCGGGGGCCATAGGTTTCACTAGTGGCTTCTCTCAAGAGCATAATTATTCTACGGTAGGTGAACAAATTACCGTTGAGCAATTGATGTAATTGAGCATAGTTATGAGGTTATCTAGGTATGATCATGTATATAGGCATCACGTCTGAGACAAGTAGATCGAAGCGATTACGCATCTACTACTATTACTCCACTCATCGACCGCTATCCAGCATGCATCTAGAGTATTAAGTTAAAAACAGAGTAACACCTTAAGGAAGATGACATGATGTAGAGGAATAAATTCATGCAATATGATAAAATACCCCATCTTGTTATCCTCGATGGCAACAATACAATACGTGCCTTGCAACCCTTTACATCCTTTGGGTAAGGACACCGCAAGATTGAACCCAAAGCCATGCACTTCTCCCATTGCAATAACTACCAATCTAGTTGGCCAAACCAAACAGATAATTCGAAGAGACTTGCAAAGATAACTCAATCATACATAAAATAATTCATAGAAGATTCAAATATTATTCATAGATAGGCTGGATCATAAACCCACAATTCATCGGTCTCAACAAACACACCGCAAAAACAAGGTTACATCGAATAGATCTCCACGAGAGAGGGGGAGAACATTGTATTGAGATCCAAAAAGAGAGAAGAAGCCATCTAGCTACTAGCTATGGACCCAAGGTCTGAAGTAAACTACTCACACTTCATCGGAGAGGCTATGGTGTTGATGTAGAAGCCCTCCGTGGTGGATGCCCCCTCCGGTGGAGCTCCAGAACAGGCCCCAAGATGGGATCTCGTGGATACATGAAGTTGCGGCGGTGGAATTAGTTTTTTGGCTCCTGTTCTGATCGTTTATGAGTACGTAGGTATATATAGGAGGAAGGATTACGCCGGTGGAGCGACAGGGGGCCCACGAGGTAGGGGGCGCGCCATAGGGGGGGCGCGCACCCCCCACCCTCGTGACCGCCTCTCTGGTTCCTTTGCGGAGGGTCCAAGTCTCCTGGATCACATTCGGTGAGAAAATCACGTTTCCGAAGGTTTCATTCCGTTTGGACTCCGTTTGATATTATGTTTCTTCGAAACACTGAAAAAGGCAAAAAAACAGCAATTAAAATTTGGGCCTCCGGTTAATAGGTTAGTCCCAAAAGTAATATAAAAGTGGAAAATAAAGCCCATTATAGTCCAAAACAGTAGATAAAGTTGCATGGAGCAATCAAAAATTATAGATACGTTGGAGACGTATCAGTTCCCTCTCAGAACCACGAGCCTTCTTGAGAGAAGCTTCGGTTTGCAAGAAGCTTATACCAAAATCTGTTCCTATTCGGCCAATTTTTTTACCACAACATGGTAGTACCATGACATGACATCCATTCCAAGTTTCATGATTTTCAGACGTGTTTTGGATTTAGAAGAATTTTAAAACCAAGTTTCTAAATGTTCTCGGCCGAGCCACGATGGCCAGATGTTTTAATTTTATTCTCTTTTCTTGCATGGGACCTAGAAATTCACCCGAGGACACAAATGTGATTTTTCAACCAACTTTGGTGCACGAGAGCATGTGCTTGTAGTTCAAATTTGACTTATGTACATTAAATGACCAGAAACTCAATTAATGTATAAAAAATGACAAATGAACCGGAATAATTCCAAAATTTAGTAGGGCACTAATGTAGTTTTATGTTGCCTTTGTTAAGAAACTCAAGGGGGGCAGCGTATATCGTTTCACACTCAAAGGTGTCATGTTCCCTCTTAGAACCACGAGCTTCCAAATCGGCCCAATTTTTTACCACAACATGTTAGTGCCATGACATGACACCATGCCAAGTTCCATGATTTCTAGGCGAGTTTTGGATTTACATGAATTTAAAATCAAAGTTTCTCGATTTCTCGGCCGAGTCATGACGCCCAGATGTTTGAATTTCACTCTCATTTCTTCCATGTGACCTAGAAATTCAACCAAGGACACACATGTGATTTTTCAACCCACTTTGGTGCACCGAAGCATGTGCATGCAATTCATATTTAGATTATGCACATTAAAAGTCCAAAAACTCAATTAATGTATAAAAAGGCCAAATGAACCCGAAATAATTCCAAAATTTAACAGGGCACTCATATAGTTCTACGTCGCCTCAGTAAATAAAATCAGGGGGGAGGCAGCGTATATCGTTTCGCACACAAAGGTGACACGTTCCCTCTCGGAACCACGAGGCTTGTTGAGAGATTCTCCGGTTTTCAAGAGGCTTATACCAAAACTTGTCCCAATTCAGCCAAAAATTATACGTATGAAAACGGGGTTTAGATTATCCCAAACATCTCGCTACCTAGACCAATAATGTACTAGGATTTGAATTCAACATAAAATGGATACAAATATTTGAATTGGAGAGCGTATGGTACATGTAGTTCATAGTGAAATATGATTACTGCTATATGTATGTTTTTTTATCAAGATAATATTAAAATTATTGTATAACGTGACAACAATCGTATTCAAATAAGGAAAATTGATTCAAATTTAGTCCATATGGTAGACGACAATATATATGTTCACATGGTGGAGTAAAATGTTCATATATGATGGAAGATCAAAATGTACGACTACATCAATTATAAACCGCAAGGTCACCTAACGATATATTCAATTCAACATATCGTGGATTCAAAAATTGAAATTCGAGATCATGGCATCTGTAATCATATAAAAAGGGACATTACTGTTTCTTTGGTGGGAATTGATTTGTTTTTTGTTGTTGTTGAGGGAAGTGCGAATCGATTTGGTACTGTGCATGGTAATCTTGTTCTCCGGATTTTTTTACATTTTTCTTGTAGTTTTTTCAATGGCACCTATAACAATATAGTAAAAGGGGACATGACTCTCTTGTGTCTTGTATGAATTGTTTTTTTACACGTTAAGTTTGTTCTGCCAAACAAGGAATCCGCACCTTGTTATCTAGAAATTTTCAAGCTCGAGTATCTTTTGTCTCACCTGCTTTGAAACTCCTGCTTCTTCAACCCGCGCTGCGCCTTGTTATCCCGAAATTTGACGCCAGAACTCCCTCCTCATCCGAAATCGCTCCGCAGCCCGGACATCGCCGAAATCCCCTTCTACCCCTCACCGAAATGAAGCTCCACGTCAGCGGTGTCAAAACCGGTGGGGTTTTTCTGGTAACTTACCCTACATTTGTGACAAGCGCGTCCATATGCTTGGCTCCCCCTCCCACTTCGCCCCCCCCCCCCCCATTCGGACACCGAGGCCGCCAAAACACGCGAAACCCCATGCTCCTTCATTGGCCTCCCGACCGCCGCCCAGCCGGAGACTCTTCCCCGGCTAAGTCGTCCACCGCAACAGCTCGCCGTCCCGCATCCACCGCACCAGATGAGGATCCGTTGTCGATCTCGTTGTCCCTCCGGATCATCCGCCCCGTCCTCCACCTCCAAGGAGCTACCCCGACGTTCGCCTCGTCTATCGCGCCACCTCAATCCCGACAGCATCGTCTTGACCAGCCCCACCGGAACCGCAGCACCCTCACCAATTCCTCCGATGAAGCCGAGGCCAACTCGGCGCCACCAAGGAGGTTCTGCACTCACCGCTGCATTTTATCTTTTATTCAATATCAAGGGGCTGCCGGTGCTCGATACCGAGCAGACATGGCGTGTCTCCATCGACGGCGCCGCCGCCAGCTACATCATCCATGACGTCTCTGCCCCATGTCGTTGCTTCCTCGGCGACGACTTCCATAATGGCACTAGCTACAGCTGCTCCGGCTCTCGCTTTCGCTAGCTGTGTTCTTCTTGTCGATCAGCCGCTGCACTGCTCCTGCTTTCATTCGTCTTTGCTGCTCTGCTCTTGCTCTCGCTATGCGCTTCTTTGCTCTTGCCACGACCTCCGGTAGCTACAGAGTTGCTGCTTTAGCACTTCGCTCATGGCGCCATCGCACGACTTGCTCTCTGCTAGTGCGTTCCCTGCTCGAGTGTCTACTGATTTAGATCACTGCTTCTCTGCTACTAGTGCTCGAACGCCCTAAACAACTATTGCAATGCTCTGTTACTAGTTCAATCAGTTTTGATAGTAAAATTCAGTTTTGACTGTGAAGTTCATTTTCTTCAGTTAAGTTCAGAGTGAACAGTACTTACAGCATCTGTTGGAGCGGTCTTGGCACGGCTGATGCGTTTTACATCTAGCACTTTTTGGTGATGTATTTTACATCATCTATTGCAGATGATATTAGGGTCCCACTTCAGATTAACGTTGTCTGTCTTGTCATGCTTCAGCCTCGTCACCGTACACCTTAGCGGAGCTGCTCCAACGACGGAACCATCCATCACAACGGAGCAGTACCCTCGGCGCCATTTCCAGAGGCCTCCGACAGTCACACCAGCATCATCACCATCCTCCACGTCCAACCCAATGATGCTAAGGTCCACAAGGCTATGCCAAAGAGGTTGTACACTCGCCGCATCACTTTGTTTCTCCATTCCTCTGTTCTTCCAATTCATGTGAGCCAAGCACCCAAGTTGACTGAAATCCTATGTTTCCAAATGCTCTGTTTTGCACGTGCATTCCTATCCTATTCCTGTGTTTATCCGGTCCCTGCGTTTATAGAATCCTCCAATTCTAAGGAGCCCTTATAGATTTACTTCATTTTCAGATAGGCGTCAAAGAAAACTCTGTGTGTTATGTCCTGCTCCTGCCGTGCCGTCATCCACCCCACCTGAGGTGCACCATCGACAGAAGCATTCACTGCAGCAGAGATCCCCCCTGCAGACTTCCTTTCGCCACCTCAGATCATCTCTCCCCGTTGCCGGCAGCCACGCCAACTGCATTACAATCATCGACTGAGAAGATGAACCTGAGGACTACACAGTTCCGGAAGAGAGGTCGCAGTCTTTCGTGTTTGCATACGTTATACATCGGTTATTATTACCTGCTACTTTATCGTTCAATCTTGAGTTTTGAATTGCCCATGGGTCTCATATCGAGCCAAAGAACGAATAGTATCATCTACTATCCGTCTCATCTGGGGTCTTCTATGTGGTTCATGTTGGGTGGGCAACAAACAATAGATGATCCATTGTCTATCTTTTTAAAGCTGAAGCTATAATCTACACCGCTATCACTAGTTTTGGATCCATCCACTCGTTTGCTACCATCAGTCTTGATTTTTGCATGCACCCCTTAGGCCTTACAAAACCTAACTATTTTTTTTATTATGCATGTCAGATATTGTACACAATCGTAATGAACATGTAGAGAAAAAGAGAAGACCGTTGTGTGCGAATATAATGTCATGCAGACGCCGCTCACCCCCTCCTGCATTTCCAGATTGTATTCTAGAGGAAGATAACTATTCAGATGGAGATTCAGAAGGAGCCGACCACGCTTGTTTACCACCTGAGGTGTTTGCTCTAACCTGGCATGCTGATGTTGGTCATATCATGCATATGGCGCCTTGCATTTCTTACATTATACATCTTATATGTCATCGGCTTAGTATAGATTTGCTTTGTGTGAATGCCACCTGTTTGGTTTCTATATCATACTCCCACCATTCCTAAATATTTGTCCTTTTAGAGATTTCAACAAGTGACTACATACGGAACAAAATGAGTGAATCTACACTCTAAAATATGTCTATATACATCCGTATGTGCTAGTCCATTTGAAATCTCTAAAAAGACAAATATTTAGGAACGGAGGGAGTATATGGGAATTATGCAATGCCATCTTCTTTAGCCATGCATCATATACGTGAATCATGCAATGCCATCCTGTTTAACCAGTCATCGTATATGTGAATTGTATCGTGCCATATTTTTTCCATAATGTATTCCATTTGTCAACAATGTTTATACATTCATCTACTCTTCATGTGCACCAGCCATTTGGGTCGGTCATGGGAAAATCTGGAGTGAAAACAAGGTCTTCGACGATCGGTGCTACTGTCGACGCAGATTTCTTCTTTGATTCTGAATAGCTCCTCGTAGGAGGATTCAAAGAGAGATGACCAGTCGTATCCCCCCCCCCCCGAGGTGCATGCTCTAACTTGGCTAGGTTATATTGCTCATATAATGCATATGGTGTCTTGCATTGCCATGCCATCTGCTTAGATTAGACATGCTTTGTGTGAATGCCTCCTGTTTGCTTTCTATATCAGATATGTGAATTACGCAATGCCATGTTTTTCAGCCAGTTATCATATATGTGAATTATGCACCGCCATGGAGCCAGGCATCATATATGTGAATTATCTCATGCCATCTTTTTTTTCATTACGTATTCCATTTGTCGACAATCTGTGTATATTGAACTACTCTTCATGTGTATCAGCCATTTGAACCGGTTATGGAAAAATCTGGAGTGAAAACAAGGTCTTTAGAGCAGGCAATGGTACTTGTTGAAGCATATATCTCGATGGTTACAGGGAGCTCCTCACAGGAGGATTCAGAGATAGATGACCAGTCCTATATCCGACCTGAGGTGTATGCTCTAAGTTGCAATGTTTATATTTCACATATGATGCATATGGTGTCTTGCATGCTTAGTTTAGACATCATATGCACAATATTGAATTCTATCTGCTTAGTTTAGAGATCATACATGCAGTGACAAATGCTTAGTATATGAATCAATTATGTCAATTATATCATGCCATCCTGTATACTTAGACAACATGTATGTGAATTATTTCATCCCAACCTATTTTAGAAAGACATCATATAGTTTTGTCATGTCATCCTGTTTAGGTACTTATCATATGTTGAATTATGCCATTATATCCTTTTAAGGTATCCATCATATATCTGAAACTGTGTCATGCTATCATGTTTAGTTAGGCATCCTATATGTGAAATTGTGTCATGCTATCCTGTTTGGTTAGACAATGTATATGTGAATTACCACATATGTCTATCATACAATGTCTGTACGTTCAATTTCTTTTCTTGTTTATCAGCCATTTGAATTGGATGGGGTGATGGCAGTATCTAAGGGAGCAAAAACCCGTTCTTCACAAAAGACAGTGCTTCCCGTCGATGCAGATAGATCCATGGTTGTACTGGCCCTCAAACTAGCCCCACCACACATAATCGAGACTCTTCCAGATTGCACACTTACACCATTGGGCGGAAGAACCAGCTACAACCCATCTAACCGCAACCCCAAATGATAGTAACCCACTTATAGTTGACAAAGCACCATGTCCACCACAGAGTACCCCCACACGAGCAGCTTTGTAAAGCTACTGCGTGCCCAAAGCACGAAGACCACCACAGCCTAACCCAAACTCCACGTTTTAAGCGGAAGAGCAACTGTTCTCGTGTCGATTCCGTAGCTATGGTCCATACTCCTTTCTTTGTTGCATCACCGTATTTACTCATACCAACTACTTTCAATTTGAAGGATCCAATTGAAACTCCAATGGCGCCAATGTATGTTTTAAACCTATTTCTTTAAGCTGGATTGCTTTTCTAACTTCTTGCTCTATGTTGATTTCAGTTTAAGTTGTATAAACAGTTATGTTCTCATGTGATGCACATTACAAGTGTTGCCAATGCTGTGTAGTTTCTCACACTTATATTATGTCTATGCTACTGTGTCTTAAAAATATATGAGTTGAACTGTGTCTCTATCTTGATTAGGGAACATAAACTAGAATGATATGGACAATACAAGACCATAGTACATAGATATATGTTTGTTTCATGTTGTTATCCTGTCCACCTTACTCTTGAACCGGTTTACCTAAATGAGTTTCAGATACTACAAGCTAAACCTGTGATGTGTCTGCTTGTTTCTCTTGTAGTATGCAAATAGAATATTGGAGAAGAGCACCCCACTATGCAATGGTAGAGAAAGTAATGCAGATAAGGTTCAAGATAGTGAGACAACCCTGTTGGTCTCCAAGAAAGGTGATAAAAACGATCTTGTAGACAGTGAGAAAACCCCACGGTCCTGCGTTGATGTAGTGTTCGAGTTCTTGGCGATCACCGCACAAGCTCTTCGAACTCGCTGCCTGAATCACTTGACTTCTTCAGCCTCAGCTACAAGCTGAAAGGAATCGATCAATTGTCTTTGCAAAGAAGAAGCCGAAGGACCGAGGAAGTCCTGAATTCAGATCGTACTTTCTTGTGCAACAGAAGCTGGAGGATTTAAGCGCCAAACAAGAGAAAGTTAATAAGCTTGCTAAGCATCTTGCCAGCATTATGGGTACCCAGGATATTGTTTCTTGAACTCTTCTGAAGTGGTTTTAGTTCTGGACTTGTTTTGCTGCGGCGTTTATATGCTGCTTTGTTCCCTATATCTGGTGGCGAACTTTGATGCCCAGTGGTTGTAATATGTGTAATAGCCGTGATAGCCTAGCATAAGTTGCTTGCTTATTTATTTCCTTGTTGTCTTGTTTATTTGTTTGCTTGTAGTCGCAGTTCTTTTTCCGCGTTTTGCTAGTGGCTGCAATAACCTATTTTTTAAAACTAGGCCACAATAACCTTGGGCTAATATTTACTGTAGTCACACTGGGCCTCCTACGGGCCGTAGAAACATTGGGCCTTCTACGGGCCGTAGAAACAGTAGGCCTTCTACGGGCCGTAGAAACAATGGGCCTTCTACGGCCCGTATCATCAATGGGCCTTATACGGGCCGTATGATCTATTGGCCAAACATGGGCCAATAACATGCCGCATTATGGCCGTAAACGGGCTAGAGTTGGAATCGTCCGTTCATGGGCCGACCATAACGGGCCATCGTTAATAGGCCATATTTGATGACACTATGAAAACGGCCCAACGTATTAACGGACCACAAACGGGCCAACTATAACCACGGGGTGAATTTGGCCCACAAGCAGAAAATGACAGTAACGGACCGTAAGTAAACGAATGCTGGAAATGATCCCAAGAATAAATGGGCTCTGAGAAGGCCGAAAGATAACATGGGATGGAAACGCATTAGCGGAATAACGGGCCGTTAATGGGTATAAAGTGATACACTGTTCATTATGGGCCAGTTTCACCACGGGCCGTTAATGGGTGTAAAAGTGATACACTGTTCATTACGGGCCAGTTTCACCACGGGTCGTTAATAGGTCAAGAGTTACATAGGGCCTCATATGGGCCGAAAGACGTCATGGGCCATACATGGGCCAGAAGTGAAAATGGGCTGGAATCATATTGGATGGCCCAGATGACATTACTGGGCCTAATTCGGATAGGGCGTAACGGGCCTTGGGTTAGCGGGTCAGTAAATGGGCTATATGCGAGCAGGCGTTAACGAGCTTTCCATGGGCGCCCGCCACCTTTTGACCAAGTCAAACGGGCGGCCTTTTCACGTGAATGGGCCTCTGTTCGGCCGTGCCACATGTCGACGTATCATAGGCGCCTTCGTCCAATGAGTGGATGACATCTGTCCCAACGATGAGCCGACCGTGTTTCCTCCGACCAATGATGATTTTACACGTGGAAAATTCCCATTGGTCGAGGCTGTTAACGGGTTATCTGATCCAAAACCCGACCCGATAGCTTAACGGCATTCCGTTACGGTGGATGCCACGTGTCGGTCACCCTTGAAGAAAGCATTTCTATGAAGCGCGATTTATCGTCATGGAAGTGCACACTTCCGTGATGATAATTTTAGTAATGTCATGGAACACTTCTACGACAGCACAGGTATGACTATCTTGATTCTGTCATAAAATCGTCATGGATGTACATGCATGACAAAAAACGCGACCTACTGTGAAAACACGTATCATCACAGAAGTGTATTTTTTTTTGTAGTGTTTTCTTCCTTCCTTCCACCATTGCTAGCCTCTCTCATACCGCGCACTTTTCGCCGGTATCATACACCCACCATATACCTTCCTCAAAACAGCCACCATACCTACCTATCATGGCATTTCCATAGCCATTCCAAGATATATTGCCATGCAACTTTCCACCATTCCGTTTACTATGACAGGCTCCATCATTGTCATATTGCTTCGCATGATCATGTAGTTGACATCGTATTTGTGGCAAAGCCACCGTTCATAATTCTTTCATACATGTCACTCTTGATTCATTGCATATACCGCACACCACGGAGGCATTCACATAGAGTCATATTTTGTTCTAAGTATTGAGTTGTAATTGTTGAGTTGTAAGTAAATAAAAGTGTGATGCTCATCATTTTTTAGAGCATTGTCCCAAGTGAGGAAAGGATGATCGAGACTATGATTCCCCCACAAGTCGGGATGATACTCTGGACTAAATAAAAAAAGAGGCCATAAAAAAGAAGAAAAGGCCCAAATAAAAAAATGAGAGAAAAAGAGAGAAGGGACAATGTTACTATCCTTTTACCACACTTGTGCTTCAAAGTAGCACCATGATCTTCATGATAGAGAGTCTCCTATGATATCACTTTCATATACTAGTGGGAAATTTTCATTATAGAACTTGGCTTGCATATTCCAATGATGGGCTTCCTCAAAATGCCCTAGGTCTTCATGAGCAAGCGAGTTGGATGCACACCCACTTAGTTCCTTTTGTTGAGCTTTCATATACTTATAGCTCTAGTGCATCCGTTGCATGGCAATCCCTACTCACTCACATTGATATCTATTAATGGGCGTCTCCACGGCCCATTGATACGCCTAGTTGATGTGAGACTATCTTATCCTTTTTTGTCTTCTTCACAACCACCATTCTATTCCACATATAGTGCTATGTCCATGGCTCACGCTCATGTATTGTGTGAAGATTGAAAAAGTTTGAGAACATCAAAAGTATGAAACAATTGCTTGGCTTGTCATCGGGGTTGTGCATGATTTAAATACTTTGTGTGGTGAAGATAGAGCATAGCCAGAATATACGATTTTGTAGGGATAACTTTCTTTGGCCATGTTATTTTGAGAAGACATAATTGCTTAGTTAGTATGCTTGATGTATTATTATTTTTATGTCAATATTAAACTTTTGTCTTGAATCTTTCGGATCTGAATATTCATACCACAATTAAGAGAATTACATTGAAATTATGCCAAGTAGCATTCCACATAAAAAAAATTCTGTTTTTTATCATTTACCTACTCGAGGACGAGCAGGAATTAAGCTTGGGGATGCTTGATACGTCTCCAACGTATCTATAATTTTTTATTGTTCCATGCTATATTATATTCTGTTTTGGACATTAATGGGCTTTATTATACACTTTTATATTATTTTTGGGACTAACCTATTAACCGGAGGCCTAGCCCAGAATTGCTGTTTTTTGCCTATTTCAGAGTTTCGCAGAAAAAGAATATCAAACGGAGTCCAAACGGAATGAAACCTTCGGGAACGTAATTTTTGGAACGAACGTGATTCAGAGGACTTGGACCCTACATCAAGACATCAACCAAGAAGGCACAAGGTAGGGGGCGTGCCTACCCCCCTGGGCGCGCCCTCCACCCTTGTGGGCCCCATGTTGCTCCACCGACGTACTTCTTCCTCCTATATATACCTCGTGCCCCAAACTACGGAATCTGGAGCCAAAACCTAATTCCACCGCCGCAACCTTCTCAGACCCGTGAGATCCCATCTTGGGGCCTTTTTTCGAGCTCACGGAGGGGGCATCGATCACGGAGGGCTTCTACATCAACACCATAGCCTCTCCGATGATGTGTGAGTAGTTTACCTCGGACTTTCTCGTCCATTGTTATTAGCTAGATGGCTTCTTCTCTCTTTTTTGGATCTCAATACAATGTTCTCCCCTCTCTTGTGGAGATCTATTCGATGTAATCTTCTTTTTGCGGTGTGTTTGTTGAGACCGATGAATTGTGGGTTTATGATCAAGTTTATCTATGAACAATATTTGAATCTTCTCTGAATTCTTTTATGTATGATTCGTTATCTTTGCAAGTCTCTTCGAATTATCAGTTTGGTTTGGCCTACTAGATTGATCGTTCTTGCAATGGGAGAAGTGCTTAGCTTTGGGTTCAATCTTGCGGTGTCCTTTCCCGGTGTGATGGGGCAGCAAGGCACGTATTGTATTGTTGCCATCAAGGATAACAAGATGGGGTTTATATCACATTGCATGAGTTTATCCCTCTACATCATGTCATCTTACTTAAAGCGTTACTCTGTTCTTATGAACTTAATACTCTAGATGCATGCTGGATAGCGGTCGATGTGTGGAGTAATAGTAGCGGTGCAGGCGAGTCGGTCTACTTGTCTCGGACGTGATGCCTATATACATGATCATACCTAGATATTCTCATAACTATGCTCAATTCTATCAATTGCTCAAGAGTAATTTGTTCACCCACCGTAATACTTATGCTCTCGAGAGAAGCCACTAGTGAAACATATGGCCCCGGGGTCTATTTTCCATCATATTAATCTCCCGTCAACAAGTTATTTCTAGCGTTGTATTTATTTTTCTTTCTTTAATTTGCATCTTTATCATAAAAATACCAAAAATAATATCTTATCATATCTATCAGATATCACTCTCGTAAGTGACCGTGAAGGGATTGACAACCCCTTTATTGCATTGGTTGCGAGGATTTATTTGTTTGTGTAGGTGTGAGGGACTTGTGCGTGGCCTCCTACTGGATTGTTACCTTGGTTCTCAAAAACTGAGGGAAATACTTACGCTACTTTGCTGCATCACCCTTTCCTCTTCAAGGGAAAACCAACGCAGTGCTCAAGAGGTAGCAGGCCGCACAGGAGGAAACAATTCAAAGCATAATAAAATTATTTTACAAAACCGGCTTTGTTCCCATAATACAAGGCAAGGGCAATATGAATACATTTATTCATATACAATGTCCTGTGAACATTGCGCCGCCACAAGTCGAGACCCCTCTACAACATCCGTTAAATATCGCTCGGGTGTGCGGTGCTCCTTGCCCTCCGGCGGCCCGCTGGCAACTTTAACAGCATTCATCTTCGCCCACCACATCTTGCAGCGAGCGAAGGCCATACGGGCACCTTCAATACAGGCAGAGCACTTGATGACGTCCAGCCGAGGACATGCGTTCACTAGCCACCTCACGAGTCCAAAGTAGCTGCCGGGCATAGCTTCGGCTGGCCATAGCCGGATTGTCAAATCCTTCATGGCTAGTTCGGCCACCCTGTGCAGCTCCACCAGCTGCTTCAGCTGATCGGTGAAGGACACGGGATGCTCTGGCGTCGCGTACTGCGACCAGAATAGCTTCTCCATCGAACCTCCTCCTTCGGCTCGGTAGAACTCTGCAGCGTCTGATACACTCCATGGCAGATCCGCAAAATCCACTGGGGAACTCCGAACCCGGGTTAGTAAAAGGTACTTGCTTTGCATCTTAAATGCCTTACCCGTTGTGATCTTCTTGGCCTCCTTGATCCTCTGGAGGGCGGCCTGGGCCTCATTCTGTGCGGTCTCCGCGCTCTGACGAGCCTTGGTGAGTTCGGCCTCTTTAGCCGACGCATCATTCTCCAAGGTCTCACATTTTTTCACCGCATCTTGGAGCTCCTACTGGACTTCTTTGACCCGGGCCTTGAGCTTCTTACGAGCGGCCTGCTGCTGGACATCTTTCTCCTCGGCCTCGCCCAAGGCCTTCCGCAGGGCCTCGACCTCGGTCTCGGCTCCTGCACATCTTACGACATTACATCCAATACACAGTGCCTATGCTTTCCGAACACACAGCAAGATGATACTCACCTTGCTTCTCCTGAAGCCCAATTATAACCTCGCTGAGCTCGTTCTCGGTCCGCTCCAGCCTCTGCTTCAATTCAGAGACTTCGGCAGCATGTGAGGTCGCGGCCAACAGCGACGCCTGCTTATGCATACATGCTATGTTAGTATCCTACAATAGATCCTCTGTCCGGTTCTTCTCGCCGAACACCAGACAGTGTCTCAGGGGCTACTGACTACATGGTTTTTTTTCTCTTTCTATGTCACTTACCTCGAAACCTGTCAACAGGTTGCTGCAGGCTTCGTTCAGTCCACCCTTGGGGGAATGAACCTTCTCGATCACCACGCCCATAAGGACACGGTGCTCGTCCATAACGGAAGCGCCTCGTAGCGCCTCCATCAGGTTATCCGGCGCCCCTGGATGGAAAGGGACCACCGGCGGAAGCGGTGCACCCCCCTCCTTCAAGGGGGGCTTTTCGCCCGGAGCCATATGGGTCTCCGGAATGGTGTTCGGCTGAGGGCCAAACTAGATGCGGCCCTCTCCGCCAGTCTCCATGGGGATCATCTCCTCCATGTGTCCCGCAGTGGAGGTCTCGCCTTGTGGCGCCTCCCGGACAACGTCCCGGGCTCCTCCCTTCAGAGCGGTCCTCCGGGAAAGCACTTTGGTGTTGTCCCTGGCCCCGGGGGAGTAAGCAGGCGGTGGCGACTGGCTCGCCATCTTCGATGGAGCCAACGAACCTCCAGACGAGGATCGCTGGATTAGGTCATGGCCGGACTGCAACAAAGATAGTTAACTACATCAAGATAATGGAGAGAAAGGGCTGGATGTGCGCTGGCGAGCCACATCACTTACGACGGCACAGGGCTTAGTGCGGGGCGTCGTTGCGGGCTGCTTGTCAACATCCCACGGTGTTGACCATCGAACGCCTTCCCTTCTTGGGCGTCTCCGCCTCCAGATGTGCCGGAGCCGCCCTCTTCTTCTTCCTCTCCTCAGGGGGAGGATTGTTTTCTTCCTCCTCCTCCTCTTCCTCGTCATTGTCCTCAGGGACAGAGGAATGAGTTTCGTCGTCTTCGGACGCCACGTCCGAAGTGCCCTTACGGCGGAGGCCACTCTTGGCCCCCTTGGCCTTCTTCTCCGACGCCTTATGTCACGCCCAAGATGCGACCCTATCCTAAAGGAACTCGAAGGTCCCACCAAGGATAGAAACGCATCTTGAAGACGGTTTTGCAAGGTGGATATCATTACATCAACAATACATAATAGATGGGGATACATACATAAGGCACAAATGCCACCAGAATACAACAATACATCATACATAAGATCGACATCCGACTACGGATGAAACACAAACAGAAGCTCAGACGACATCCACCCTGCTAGCCAAGGCTGCCGACCAGGAACCTATCCCTCGAACAAGAAGAAGTAGAAACAAGAACTCCAAAACTATAAACATCGCTCTCACGTGATGATCATCGCATACCTGTACCTGCAACTGGTGTTGTAGTAATCTGTGAGCCACGAGGACTCAGCAATCCCATTACCATGGGTATCAAGACTAGCAAAGCTTAATGGGTAAGGAAGGGGTAAAGGGTGAGGTTGCAGCAGCGACTAAGCATGTATGGTGGCTAACTTACGCAAATAAGAGCGAGAAGAGAGGCAAAGCAAGCGGTCGTCAACTAGTAAAGATCAAGAAGTGATCTTGAACTCCTACTTACGTCAAACATAACCCAAAAACCGTGTTCTCCTCTCGAACAACCCCGAAAAGAGACAATCACGATTCGCTTTACGGTTGGTGTATTTTAGAAGAGTTTACATCAAGTTTACTACAACCGGATATTAACAAATTCCCATCTGCCACATAACCGCGGGAACGGCTTTCGAAAGTTCAAACCCTACAGGGATGTCCCAAATTAGCCCATGATAAGCTCTCACGATCAACGAAGGATATTCCTTCTCTCGGGAAGACCCGATCAGACTCGGAATCCCGTTTACAAGACATTTCTACAATGGTAAAACAAGACCAGCAAAGCCGCCCGATGTGCCGACAACCCCGATAGGAGCTGCACATATCTCGTTCTCAGGGCAACACCGGATGAGACATCCTACGAGTAAAACCAACCCTCAAGTTCCCCCGAGGTGGCCCCGCAGTCTGCTCGTTTCGGGCCAACACTTAGAGAAGCATTGGCCAGGGGGGGTTAAAATAAAGATGACCCTCGAGAGAGCGACTCCAAAGGGAAAAGTAGGTGGTGGTGAGGCAAATGGTAAAATCAAGGTTGGGCCTTGCTGGAGGAGTTTTATTCAAGGCGAACTGTCAAGGGGTTCCCATAACACCCAACCGCGTTAGGGACGCAAAATCCAGGAACATAATACCGATATGACGGAAACTAGGGTGGCAAGAGTGGAAAAAAACACCAGGCATAAGGCCGAGCCTTCCACCCTTTACCAAGTATATAGATGCATTAAATATAAGAGATATTGTGATATCCCAACATAAACATAATCCAACATGGAGCAATCTTCATCTTCACCTGCAACTAGCAACGCTATAAGTGGGTTGAGCAAAAACGGTAACATAGCCAAACAACGGTTTGCTAGGAAGGGTGACAAAGGTTAGAGGTTCATGGCAATTTGGGAGGCTTGATAAGCAAGTGGTAGGTAACGCGGCATAGCGATAGAATGAAGCAACTAGCATAGCAATGATAGTAGTGAGATCCAAGGTGACGGCCATCTTTACTGAGATCCCTCTAGGAAGAAGAACGAGTCCATGAATAAGGTGAAGCCACGAATACGAACCAAGCGTAGTCGAACGAATCCTCACGATCGCAACGAAACGGGAACTATCGAGAGAAGCTCACAACATGGTAAACACACCACACATGAACAAGGCATGATGCTCAACCAAGTATGATGCATGACAAAGCTACATGAAGCTACTCATGGCAAGAGATGATGCATACAAGAGCAACACATCAAAGCAAGTTTAAATGAGGCCGGAAACAACATATAACAATTCCGGTAAGTCCTAATATGCAAATTTCAAAATTGGTCCAGATCTGAATAAACCTTATATTCAAGTTGTTAAATGGCAAGTTAAATATGCACCAAGATGATCTACACAGAATTCTAGTCAAGTTACATATAAAGTTCATTAAATTCGGAGCTACGACCTCGAAGATATGTGCAAAACAAGTTAAGCATGACATTGATGCAAAATGCATTCAAGCATCAAGCAAACACATTCAAAACATTTATCCAAAAAGGTAATATGAAACTACATGCAAAACTAAGCAAGTTTCATATAGAGCACACTCAAAACGGAGCAACGGTTCAACACATACACCTAAAACAAGTTTAAAGGACAAGCTGTCCAAAACAGCAACTTGGCAACTAGCATGCATCAGAACAATATGCTACAGCACCTTAACATGAAAACAAAAGGCATGGAAATGATCTACAGATAAAGCATTACAAAACATGAACACTAAGTTATCTCCAGAAATCACTAGAACATGCTCAAAAGGACATGGGATTATTGCAAATAATAACAGCTTCACAGACTTGGCAGAAATCACTGGACATGGCAGAAATAGCATCATATTGCAATGTTTAGAGCTATCAAACAAAACGCTACAAGAACTTATTATGGCAACCAAAAGCATAGCATGAATCTACTAATTGCATAGAACAAAAGTCCCTTACTGATCATGATCCAAAAAGGCTCAGAAGATCTGATGGCATCCATGTAAACATAGCAAGTTTTATTACCAGGTTCAGACAGCAGAAAAACAGAGCATGGCATAAACAGAATTATGAAGGCATCTTTGCGAGCTCGAATCACTCACCACAAGGCATTGCATGACAAAACAAGAATACCTACAGCAATATGACATGTTCATGAAACTAACCATGGCAAGAGCAAGTTCATAGCATGCTTGGATCACTAACAACAACCATAGCAAAATTGATTAACATGTAAACAATCTGCCAGGAACATTTTATAGCAAAAGTAGAGCAAGATTAAGACATGCTAGAGCACTCCATAAATGCAAAAAGGGGCATGGATAGATAAATCATAACATGTGTAGAAAAACATCCTTAGTGAACATCTCCAAATTATGCATATAACTCATGGTATCAACAAGTTTACATAGCATCACAATATATCACTTTCAGACTTAGCAGAAATGACTGTCATAGAAATCAGCAACATCATGAAGGCTACTTTGCAGGCTTGTCACAATCAACATATGGCATATCGTGAAGAGTGGGTTGCACCACAGAAAATATGGCATGTTGTAGCTCATAACACATGTAGACTTCAAGCTCAAAAGAAAATCACACAAAAAGATAAAAAATGACAAATGAGCAAGTTCTGTTAAGTCACAGCAGACAGCAACACATAGCACACTTGCAACAATGATTAGGGCATCAAGATGAACTCAAACAAACATGGCACAATGTAACAAAGTGAATATCATCTCATGATGAACATTTCGATATATCACACGCATGAGACGGAGCAGTATGCAACAAGTTATGGCATGATGAATAGGGGCACATGATGATAGAATTTCGGGACTTAGCAAAATCTCAACCTCCCAGAAAAGTCCAGCGGAGCGGGTCCGGGCGAGGTGGATCCGGGTCGGCCGGGACTCCGGGGAGGTCGGCGCCGGTGAGGGGCGCGGATCCGATGCCAGGGAGCTCTCCTCCGGCCGGATCTCGCCGGATCCGGCGCGGGGCGAGGCACGGACGACGGGGCGGCGAGCGAGCCTTGGTCGGCAACGCTGGGCAGCGTGAGGCGCTTGATGGCGGGCGGCGCTGGCGAGGGGCGCGTTCGGGGCATCAAGCCGCGGTGGAGCGGACGACGAAGCGGGCAGCGCAGCGTATGGAGGCGGCGGCGGGCGCGAGCGGCGCGAGGCGGCGGCGGCAGGGAACAGCGGCTGGGCGGGCGGCGGCGGTGGCGGCGGCGACGCTGGCCGGCCTGCCTCGGGCCCGAGCCGGCGGCGACTGGCGGCGGGGAGTGCCATGTGGCGGCCCGCGGTTGGACGAGGGGACGGCGGCGGACGTGTCCGTCGGTGGAGGAGAAGGTGTACGGCGGCGCGAGGGGGATTTCTAGGGTTTGGACTGCGAGATTTGGATGGGCTGCACATATTTATAGGTAGGGGGAGCTAGGAGTGTCCAAATGAGGAGCGGTTTTCGGCCACGCGATCGTGATCGAACGACCGAGAGCATGGAGGGGGTTTGGATGGGCTCATGGGTTGTGGTGAAGGGGTGCTGGGCTGCAAAGGGAGAGGGGTTTCAGGCCACGCGGTCAACCGTTGGAGTATCAAACGGACTCCAAATGGCACGAAACTTGATGGGCGGTCTACCGGTGGTGTTCCAAGGCCGCTTGGCAAATCTGGTCCATTCCGAGAATGTTTAACACTCGCTCACAACAAGAGACAAAAGGGGGACGCCGAAGGACATAGGAGTGTCGGATTGCAAAACGGACAACGGGGAAAATGCTCGGATGCATGAGACGAACACGTATGCAATGCAATGCACATGATGACATTGCAAAATGCAAAACGCAAGCAAACGACCTGGCAATGATGGTGAATAACTGGCAGACACCTGGCGCATCGGTTTCAGGGCGTTACACCTTATATGGCACCGGCACCAGTATCCTTGCTAGACGCGGGATGACTGGTTCTTCAGGCAGCGGAGCCGGACACTGGATCCGCTTCGCCCTCTCCATCCAATCTTGAAGCAAGCATAATAAAAGCTCAGACATCATCCTCGAAACAATGAGGTTGGGGATATGTCAGAAATAACATACCTGGCTGGCGGGGTGTGTACAATCGTGACCATGGTGCGAATCATGGCGGTGGCTTCTCATTGCCCTTAAAAAGCGACTTCCGTGCGCCATTGAAGTAGTCTCGAAGAGCCTTACCAAGGTCTAGTGCTTCTTGAATTGAACTCCCATAGAGGCGGCTTGGGCCGCACGGAAGAATCCGGCGAATTAACATCACCGGATCACGCCGTCGGCAGCTTGACATTCTTGGTCACCATGCTTTGAGCAGCGTGCAACGCTTATCAGCTCGTCGGTGAACACCGGTCCGGACTCTTCTCGACCCAGAGGTGAGTCGCATAGGAGCGCCGAAGTGGAATTGGCGATTCTGGCCCGAGTAGTGCCGCGTGGTTCTGTGATGTAGAACCACTGCTTATGCCACTCCTTTACTGTATCCACAAAGGTGCCCTTGGACCAGGAGACATTGGACAGCTTGCTCACCATGGCTCCTCTGCACTCCGCGTGCTGGCCGTCCACCACCTTCGGCTTTACATTGAAGACTTTGAGCCACAGCCCGAAGTGGGGCTGGATGCGGAGGAAGGCCTCACACACGACGATAAATGCCGAGATGTTGAGGAAGGAATTCGAGGACAGATCATGAAAATCTATCCCGTAATAATACATCAGCCCGCGGACGAAAGGGTGGAGTGGAAAACACGGACCGCGGAAGAAATGAGGGAGGAATACTACCCTATCGTTGGGCTCCGGCGTGGGGACGATTTGTCCATCGGCCGGCAAGCGGTGGGTGATTCCCTTCGCCAAATATCTGGCCGCTCGGAGCTCAGTAATGTCCTCCTCCTTGACGGAGGAGACCATCCACTTGCCCTGACCACCGGATCCGGACATGGTTGCTTGAGTGGAAAGGAGATGAGAACTTTGGCGCTGGAGCTCGAGATTGGGAAGGCGGAGACAGAGAGAAAGTGTGAGAAGAGGAAGAGGGAATCCTTATCCTCTTATAAAGGCAGCAAACATTAAACGCCTCCTCACTCGCCTTAAGATTCGCCTATTCCCAAGGGTTGTGCAAACGACACGGTTGGGTTACCCATGCCCGCATTGATGAGAACCCCGCAATACAAGGACACGATCTCTGCTTCGACAAGACGTGCCAATAGCAACCGCATCTCGAAACGTGGGATGGCAGAAGAAAAACGGTTCGAAATTATGACCGGACAAACGCGATGTCGTGTTGTAAAGAAGCTGTCAACAATTAGATTCGTGCAAATATTATGTTCTCTCTGCGGTTGTGTATGGTGTGTGTAACAGGCCCGGATACAATTATCGCATCCGAAGACTATCTTGGAGTTCGGAGAAAGGGGAACCCGCCTTGCAATGCCAAAGACAATCTGTGCGCCGGACTCCTCGTCATTGAAGCCAGGTTCAGGGGCTACTGAGGGAGTCCTGGACTAAGGGGTCCTCGGGCGTCCGACCTGTTATTCATTGGGCCAGACTAATGGGCTGTGAAGATACGAAGGCCGAAGACTATACCCGTGTCCAGATTGAACTTTCCTTGGCGTGGAAGGCAAGCTAGGAGACCAGTTGTGAAGGTTCCTTCTTATGTAACCGACCCCATGTAACCATAGATCTCTCCGGTGTCTACATAAACCGGAGAGCATAGTCCGGATAGGGGACATTCATTACCATATTCACATAGGCTAGGCTTCCAGGGTTTATCCATTACGATCTCGTGGTAGATCAACTCTTGTAACACTCATATTCATCAAGATCAATCAAGCAGGAAGTAGGGTATTACCTCCATAGAGAGGGCCCGAACCTGGGTAAACATCGTGTCCCCCGTCTCCTGTTACCATCGATCCTAGACGCACAGTTCGGGACCCCCTACCCGAGATCCGCCGGTTTTGACACCGACAACGGGAACGGATCTTGGGGGCAGGCCTTGTTGAGGTTGGTAAAGTCGACGCACATGCACTCCTTCCCGCCTTTCTTCGGCACAAACAACGGGGTTCGCCAGCCACTCAGGGTACCAAACCTCGCGAATGGCACCCACCGCCTCTAGCTTGCAGGTTTCTTGGACGATGAAGGTCTGCTTCTTCGTGGACTGTCGTCTCGCTCGCTGCTTCACAGGGCGTACGTTGGGGCACACCTTTATGTGATGCTCAATCACCTCTCTTAGGACCCACACCAGCTGTTTGGGTTCCCATGCGAATATCTCCTTGTTTGCGTGCTAGAACTTCACCAATGCTCCCTCTTGATCAGGGTCGAGGTCGGCACCTATGGTAAAGGTGGCTCCTGAGGACCCATCTTCATCGACCGACACCTGCTTGGTTTATGCCTTGTATTGAGTGAACAACTGCTTCTTCTTGGTTGGTGCGGCTCCCTTGGCCTTGGAGGTGTCTGCGTCGGCGGGCTGCACCGTTGCAGCGGTCTTGAGGGCAAGCTTGAGCGTCATCAGAGCTTCCTTGGTGTCCCCAACTACTGTGAGGACACCCTTGCTCCCGGGCATCTTCATGAGGTTGTAGGCCGGATGGGTCGCCGCCATGAACTGAGCCAGGGCCGAGTACCCGAGGATGGCGTTATGCAGGGAGGCTGATCACGGGCAATGTCGAAGTCGACCAGCTCGGTCTTGGTAGTTGTCGCTGCGTCAAGGTGACAGGAAGGTAGAGCTGTCCCAGGGAGTGGGCGGTGCCACCGCCAACTCCTGAGAAAGGCTTGCTGAGGCGGAGCCGCTCGAGTGGTACGTGAAGAAGGCTGAAGGCCTCCACGGAGAGAAAGTTGAGGCCGGCGCCGCCGTCGATGAGGCTCTTGGTGACGGACACGTTGCAGATGGTGGGCGTGCAAAGCATTGGGAGCATACCCGAGCCGGCGGTGGAGACGGGATGATCCCGAGTCGAAGTTGAGGTCGGCCTCGGGCGCGGCCCAGCCCGGGGGAGCCCCCGGGCGCTTGGAAGTGGCGTCGATCTGGCGCAGGAACGACTTGATGTGACGGTCTGAAGGCGGCACCTACGAGCCACCGAGGAGGGCCGCACAGCGTGGGGTGCCGGCACCGTGAAGCGCACGGTGAAGAGGTCGCGCAACTCCTCCCAAGACGCCACGGAATTTATTGGGAGGGTGAGCAGCCAGGCACGCGGTGCGCCCACAAGGGCCATGGGAAGCCAGTTAGCCATGACCCTGTCGTCGCCCCCAGGTTTTAGGATGGCCTCCTCGTACGCCAGTAGGAAGGCCACCGGATACGTCGTGCCGTCTTAGCGCGGTGGCATCTCCGACTTGAACTTGGGCGGCCACTTCACCTGTCGTAAGGCGGGGGCCAAGGCTCGGAGCCCCCTCCCCGCCGCTGGCATCGGTCATCGGAGCAAAAAGCGCTACGCTTGCCATGTGGGCGGAGCGCGGTGGCGGTGAAGCGCAGATCATCTGAAGGAAAGCTCCGGCGCACCCCTACCTGGCGTGCCAAATGTCGGATTATGGGTTCCGGCAAAACCCTCAAGGTTCGAACACGAGGGTGCGCGTGAAAATCTCCCCCTGCCAAATCACGTGCTCAGCCTCACCGGGATCTCTAAGCTTAGCTCGACGAACTCGCAACACAAGAGACACAAGATTTATACTGGTTCGGGCCACTGTTGTGGTGTAATACCCTACTCCGGTGTGGTGGTGGTGGATTGCCTCTTGGGCTGGCGATGAATAGTGCAAGGGGAAGAACAGCCTCCTGAGGTGAGGTGTTCTTGTGCTCGGTGAGCTGGTGTGCCAGTGAGGATTGCTCAAGATCGGTTCGAGCTGCCTCCTACTGTGGTAACTAGTCCTATTTATAGAGGCCCTGGTCCTCTTCCCAAATATTGAGCAGGAAGGGATGCCACAACGTCCAATTTGAAAGGGGGCAGCTAGTACAGTTTATCCTGACAAAAGTAGTCTTCGCCTGCCAAAGGCTCTGGCGGTGACCCTGGCTTGGGTTCCACGGTGACCTCCGTCTTGCCGTCCTGCTAGTCTTGGTCTCGTTACCCGATATGGAAACCTTTGCTTGATGCCTCGGTACTCCTCGCCTGCGCTTGCCTCCTTAGCACCAAAAAGGAAGCAAGGACACTGTGCGTGCTGGCGCCCGCCTTGCCTTGGTCGTCATGGCTCACATCATGAGAACATCGCGAGGTTTGCCTTGCCTTGATCTCTCCGCCCCTCGCGAGCCATCCTAGTGAGCCCGCTCCCGAGGAGGTCTTGTGTCGTCCGCCTCGCGAGGCTTGGCCCCTCGCGAGGGTCTTGAGTGCTTGCTGGTGAAGATGGGCCGTACGGGCCCGCTTGCAGAGCCACGCCGTGGGCTGCAGGCACACAAGTCGGGGGACCTCCGTTCCCAGAACGCCGACACATATCATGTGAAGAATAAAAATATAGCTCCAAATAAGATATACCGGTAGTTTTGAAGACGAAAAACGGGATGCCATCTAGGGCATCCCCAATATAATTTCCAATAAGGACAAGGTGTTCACTAGTACACTATGGCATCAACTATTCAAGCTTACAAACACAACTTTGAACATAACCTCAAGCTACCACCCACAAACCAATGGTCAAACAAAGTGATTAAACAATTGTCTTGAAACTTATCTGCATTGTATGACGCAGACTTGCCCTACTAAGTGGTCGAAGTGGTTAGCTCTAGTAGAATTTTGGTATAATACCAATGGGCACCTTGCTTTGGTCAAGTGTCCTTATGAAGTTCTGTAAAGATACAAGAGTAAACACTTCAATGTGTAGGAGGATGCCTTATCTACTTCACTAGATCTCGAGAAGTGGATGCGGAACAAAGATGATATGACTAAACTCATCCAACAACAAGTACTCCATGCACAACAACGTATGGAAAGTCAGCTAGACATACCCAGAGTGCAACGTACCTTTGCTATGGGTGATGAAGTTTATCTAAAATTACAACCCTACGTGCAAATGTTAGTAGCACACCATTTGAATCCAAAACTGGGTTGTAAGTACTCTGACCCTTATTAAATCTTGTAGAAAGTGGGTGTTGGTCCATATAATGTGGATCTACTAGCTAGCAACTTGATTCACCTTGTGGTGCATGTTTCACTTGTGAAGAACCTACCAACGCAAACCGCTCCTAAACCAAATTTGCCATCTACTTGCACTACATTAGATTTAGGTATTAATCCTTTATGTGTTCTCAACTCTAAACAGGGACATGTAGGACCACATCCATAGAACCGGTACTTGTTCAAGGTCTTCCTTGCTAGTGTCTTGTTGTACTTCGGAGAACAAAGATTCCCTTCAGGTGGCGTAGCCGAATGCACCTGCCTAGGGTCATGCAGATTCCGAAGGAGGGGAATTGTCACAATAGAGCCCACTACCGCCATGATGATGCTCACTACGACCCAAGCCTAGCAGCGTAGCTAGAGTGTGAGTCTTAGATGTGCCCAGTGTACCATGCTGACAGCCTATGTATTCCATGCTGAGTGCCTAGTTGTAACTCACCTAGTTCCTCCCCTTTTGCCCCCACTACTAGGAAAAGGCCTGCTAGTGGCGCTTTTGTTTTATTACTAATAGCGCACTACAGGTGCGCCACTAGCATCACGCCATTAGAATTTTTTTCTAATGGCGCATCACAGGTGCGCCATTAGTATCTGGTATACTAATGGTGCACCACGCACTGCACCATTACTAACAATTTTTTTTAAAAAAAAAATCAGAAATTTCTTTTTCAAATTTTTTTCAATTTTTTTTTCTTAATCTCGGGTCACTATTGCTTAATCTCGGGTCAATATGCTTAATCTCAAGTCAAATCGCACTCTATGGTCAAACTTCCCGGAAGGTCACCCATCCTCACACTAATCCAGCCCGAGTACGCTTAACTTCGCAGTTCTATCCAACCCAGCACCAGCTCAATTCACAGGCACTTGTTGATATATCTATCATATCAATCCTATTAAACTTTGTTCATGTTCATGAGTGTGATGAAATTTTGAAAAAATATTTCAAACTTCCCGGTCATATTACGTATCATATTTTGAAAAAAAAATCCAATTTTTTTTTGAAACCAATTTTTTTTCTGTTACTAGTGGCGCACCTAGCAAATGGTGCGCCACTACTAAGTTTGAATTTTTTTCATTTTCCCCCTCTAGATCTTAAAAGCCCCATATCTTTCGTTCTGTTAGGTTTTTGGGGATTTTGAAGGTGTTGAACAATGTTCCCCCGGTTCAATTCCTATGTAACTTTTCGAGTAGATGATTTTTCATATAAAAAACTTTTTAATCCGAGTTCGTATGCAAAAGTTATGCCCATTTTACTAAATCCCAGAGAGATTTTGCAAATAAAGACGAAATTCATATTTGTAAATTTTCCCAACAACTAGAACACATATCACATGGGAAACTTATTTTCTTTTATTTTTTTGACATTTCCATCATTTTCTTTTATTTTTTTAAAAACTGAAAAGGCGGTCCACGAGGGGGGGTGTGCATTTTGGGTTACTAATGGCGCACCTGATGTGTGGTGCGCCATTAGTTGTTTTGAAAAAAAATAAAAAAAATTGTTAGTAATGGCGTACCATGGAATAGTGTGCCATTACTAGTTAAAACTAGTAATGGCGCACTGTGGGTGTGGTGCGCCATTACTAGTTAAAACTAGTAATGGTGCACGATGAGTGTGGTGCGCCATTACTATGTCAACTAGTAATGGCGCACTATCCGATGGTGCGCCCTTACTAACAAATTTTGTTATTTTTTTCAAAACTACTAATGACGCACCACACACCAGGTGCGCCATTAGTAATAGCAGTGGCGCACCACATACACGGTGCGCCATTAATGTCCATATCATCTATAGCCCTTTTCCTATTAATGCACCCCCCCCCCCCCCACACACACACACACACAAAATCTACAACCGATGGTGAATTAGGGGATGATCTTAAACCTATTTGGTGAGCTGCAATTAGGGGAGGATTGTTACATAACTCAATCGGTCAATCCCATGTATGGTAGGGAAATTGGACAAAATCCCTCTCTATCCATTTCTTTTTAGGTATCATCATGAAATTTTTTAAGTGTTTTTTTGAAACACGGTCTCTTAGGGCCCTATTAATTAAGAAGAAAAAAATTGCCCAGTTAATCAACGGAAAACCAGACAAAAGACGTTACAACATGCCCCCAAAAGGGCACCATCAACCCACGCCGACCCGGGGGCCACGCACCAATGAAGCTACGGCTCCTCACCCGAAAGCAACCCAAAGCCACTCTACAACCGTAAGCCGCTCCTCCGCCGTCCACACCGACCCCAAGGCCGCGCACCAGGCAAGCCATCAGCCCTGTCACCCGACCGACCGGAGCCAACACCCCACAACTATGTCCGGCCGCCGACGGCATATCTGAAAACCTCACTCGCCGACCCCAAGGCCGCGCTCCAGCGAGCCGCCAACTTCGTCACCCAAGCAACCGGAGCCGACACGCAACAACCATCTCTGGAGCCGTTGCTCCGGCATCTGCGCCGACCCCGAGGCCGCGCACCACGATGGTCAACGACACTGCCACCCACATGACGAATGCCGGCGCCTCTCCATGATGATGAGCTCCTGAGCTGCATCTCCGACAACCACGAAGACCCTGAGGCCGCGCACCACCCTAGCTGATGACTCTCACTGGCCAAGTACACTCCAGAACGATGCCTCTAAGAAGGACCGCGACACGGAAGCGCCGCCATCGTCCGCTCCAGGAACCTGGAACAAGGGTTTCCTCCGGAGTGCGGGAGAAGAGGCCGTAGGCCCTCGAATGACGACACCTCCAAGAAGGTGCACGACACCCACAGGCGTCGCCGTTGTTGGCTCCAGCCAAGGCAAGAGCATGGCTTTCGCCCCGACAAGCAAAGGAAGCTCTCCCCTCAAACCGACACATGAGAGCCACCGCCTGCCTGAACCGCGCCACCAGAGCCCGAAGCCACCGATCAGAACAGCCCGCCGCCGCCACCTTTACCACACAGAGTCGCCGGCAAGGCTACCCATCACCACAACAGGAGCAAGAAACGGCCACGTTTGGACAGATCTGGCACCCCGCACAACAGGACGAGCCAACCCACCGGCCAGTGCCAAGCATCCCTGACACGACGGAGGGCCGACGCACTGCCGGGGAGTACCGATTCCCCCGAGCTCCAATCGTGGCGCTACCCACGTGGCCACCACGACCCCCTTCACCAAAGAAAAGGTCCGGAGCCGCCGCCCCGGCCTCCGTGCACCACACGCCATCACACTCTCCAGATACAACTCGCTGGAGCAGCAGCACACCCCGCATCACAGCATGACCTCCGGGCAACAAATCCTCGTCACTGGCCACCCAAGGCGCCACCGCTATGCCATCGCGCGATCCAGCGACCGCAGCACCGCGCCTCTTGACCAGCTTCCCGCACCAGCACGTGCACGCATCTGGCCAAGAGCCGCGCCCTTGAAGCTCCCTCGTGCACCAGCGCGCCCAGCAGACTTGGATCCGCCCGCGCGAGGCACCTCCCTGTAGCACACGCGCGCCCGCGCCCGCGATGCACCTCGCCGGTGCACATGGGCCAAGCCGCTAGATCCACGCGGCAGGAGGCCGTCGCGCCCGCCACGGCCGGATCCACGCCCACGTGCACCAGCGTGCCCATCCATCCACCCCCAGACGCCGCCACTCTGCGCGGCCGCGCCGTGAAGCTTCGAGCACCAGAGGGAGCACCAGGATAGTGCACCCACAGAGGCGTCCGGCCCGGTCAGTCCAACCCCAAGTGGGCAGGGGAGAAGGCTCCGCTGCCGCCGCGCCGCGCAGGCTTTGCCCGGCGATGCCTGCCGGCTGCGGCGAGGGGAGGAAGGCCGGCGTTTTGTGGCTCAGGCGGTGGCTAGGGTGCGCTCCTGGCCGCCCGCGGGAGCGACCAAGGAGCGTCGCTCTTGAGCACGACTTGTTACTAGAGCCCTGTGTGGTTCAAATTTTAGAAGTGTAAATTTGTTCAAATATGGCTATTCCTAACTAGTTAGATGCACAACTCATATCAACGCCGTCTGCTCGTCGTGTGGATCAGCGCCCCAGGCCCCACACGGACCCACTAGATTGTGCCTATTTCCTTTTTTCTCAGCGCATACGGAGAGAATACACGTCCTATCGTATCTGCCATCCTACCTACGCTCGACGTGTAGCATGTACTCGCCTACCCACCGTCCACTACCCCGTGACCAGCCCCCACCCCCGACCATCCCCATCCGCGATTCAAAATTCGAATCGAAGCAGGCAGACGCAGCTGCATCGAGCGGACGAACCACAGCCTCCCCATCGACGCGCCTGAATCCCTCGGTTGCTTCACGATTCAACGATGAATCTCGGTGCATAGTCATTCACGGATCTCCTCTTCAGGTATCTCCTCGTCTTGTGGATCCTATTTTTCGTCGGCGCGTTTTCTCCAAAGGGCAACAATCCTCATCTTGCCATTGCCTGCGGCAGATTTTGTTCCCAGCCGGCCGCAACAGAGGGCGTCCCAGATCTGGGATTGCTAGAGGAGGAGGAGGAGGAGGAGGAGGAGGAGGAGGTCGAGGAGGAGGAGGGCGAAGAGCGCATCCATCCTAATTTCCAGAATCATTCTCCTTCTTCAAGCCAAAATGGAGAGAAATCTGGTGCCACAGATTCAGGAACTCCTGAAGATCAGGAGGTTATGCCATATTTCTCCAACGTCTCAGATATTGACGATGCAGAAGAGACCCAGCCTGAATCGCATCCCATTCCAGTTCCATGGACTCAAAGGTATTAGCACGGGTATATATTCAGTTTCTAGTTTTTAGTTTTGGCATTGATGACTGTTAAATTTAGCTGAAGAGGAGAAGTAGGCAAGTTTGTCAAAAGTCAGGTCTGAATACCTTAAGATTCGATGTAGCGTGTTCAGTTGTTTGCTGTCAAAACTGTTTTTAGTTGTAGCACGTTTAGTGGGATGACAGTAACAGTACACTTGCCCAAATTTCTCATCCATGTGCCAAAGAATCATGAATCTGGGCATGTGGTCACAGTAAATTATATTGACAGTTTTCTGCTGTCCTTTTTTAATAAATTGGGGTGGGCACGGGCATGTACAGCAGGACATCCTTTTAAGAGGGACGAAACTTATCATAATACACGGTTAAATATTTCAGAATGCTTGGAATCAACAACTGATACTTGTCATGTACACATGAGGCCGACATCTCCGAGTTGTCTGAATTCATCATTGTGTTTTCCACAATGCAAATCAGACACTTATGATCCAAGTCATTAGAATGTGCATATTCTGATCATACCTGCGCTATTTTGTTTACATTTGCTTCTGCGGCTTACATCTCTGTTTTACTTAGGGTCCGACTTGGCAAAATTCCTGACAGCCGTGCCACATTATCGGGAAGGAAAAGTGCTTTGGAAAAGGCCATGAGAAATTACGCTGATAAGAAGTCAGAGTTCATCGTCAAGCCAGAGATTGGCCAGGAATTTGATTCTTTGGCCGAAGCTTACGACTTCTACAATCTATACTCGTGGGAGATTGGTTTTGGCATCAAGTATGGGCAATGCAGAAGAAACGTTGAAAAGTGCAAGACGGTCCAGGACATAGTTTGCGGATGCGCGGTGAGTTATATCATCCAGCCGGCTAACATTTGCAATTGCATTAAGTATGATGTGTACAATTTTTTGATTTTTTGGCTGAAAAGTCCATATTTATGACTCACTTCTTTTGTTTACCACCATTTTATCAGGGGAAACCACGCAGGGAAAATTCGCATTCAGTATGCTGCCAATGTCCTGCGCTTATGAGGTTGCATCGCACGTCAGACCATGGTTGGTTCATCCATGATGTGAAGCATGAGCATAATCACGGCATGGCACAAACATGTGGAGAGAAGTTGCACTGGCCATCTCACAGGCACATTGATGCCCATGCCAAAGACATTGTCATGCACCTTAGGAACAACAATATATCATTAAGCAAGACTTTCGATGTGATTGCAAGCTTTTTTGGAGACATGGAAAACTTGCCCTTTAACAAGAGATCTCTGTGTTATCTCTGCAAGAGGATGAATCAGCAGCAGGGTGATGATGACATCAGAAAGACGATACAACTCTTCTCTGAATTGAAAGAGAAGGATCCAAACTTTGTCGACAGTGTGCTTGTGGATGAAGGCAACAAGATCAGGGCATTGATGTGGACAGACGGTAAGAGCCGACACCAGTACAAATTCTTTGGAGATGCAATAACATTCGACACAACATATCGTACGAACCAGTACGACATGCCGTTTGGTCTTTTTGTTGGTGTCAACAATCACTTTCAGAGCATCATCCTTGGAGGAGTGTTGCTTCGCGATGAAACAACTGAGACTTTTGAGTGGGTGTTCAAGAAATTTGCATCTTTGATGGGAGGGAAGGCTCCAAAAACAATACTCACGGGTAATTTAAAAGCACCAACAAATTGTAACATTAATTCCTTGAATTACTATTTCTTTTTGCATACCCCTCACCATGAATGTCATTTCTTCATTTATCGCAGACCAAGCCCGTGCAATGGAGAGGGTTATATGTTCCCAGTGGCCTGATACAACTCACAGATGGTGCAAATGGCATGTATTGCAAAAAGCAAGGGAACATCTAGGTTCTGTTTATTCAAAAAACAGTGATTTCAGAGACGAGTTTCACAAACTTCTCGAGTATATGGTCACAGTAGATGAGTTTGAAACCGCATGGGCCAGCCTGATTGAGAAATATCAACTTGCAGACCACCCATGGCTCACTCAAATATATGAAGGTAGAACAAAATGGGCAAAGCCATATTTTGCAGGTGTGTTCTGCGCAAGGATGACGAGCACACAACGTTCCGAGAGTGCAAACCATATGCTCAAGAATTACGTGCAGCCGACATCGTCCATGAACAATTTTGTGAGGCAGTGTCAAAAATTATTGTTTGATCGACAATCAGAGGAAGATTTTCAAGCGAAGAAGACTCGTGTGGTAAGCCATAGACAAATCATCATACATAGCATGGTTATTTGGTTCACGAAACAGCATGGGTTCATATATGTTATAGTTAACTCATTGGCAACTGATGGTTTCAGGGTGGCGTTGTCTTCAACCTGGGAGTGCCTCTAGAATACCATGCAAGCAAGGTCTACACTGCAGCTATGTATGAGCTGTTCCAACACGCAATTTACTTGTCAGGGTCATTTGTGTTACAAGAGGCCTGGCAGACAGAACAAGGCGTGGTCTACGTCGTTAACCACATCTATGCAGAGAGGAGGCAAGCATGGTCTAGGACACAATATCATGTTCTGTTTCATCAGGGGTCCGGAGGATATTTATGCGAGTGTGGTCTTTACTCACATATGGGCATGTTGTGCTGTCATGCTATTCGGGTATGTCACAATACTCATGCTATCTTCATCTGACGGAGCTTACTTGCGATAGTTCCTGAATCCTAAAACCTCAGTTTTTTACAATACACTCTCTATCAGTTACTGAGTTTTTTTGGCCTGCTCCAAGTTTGCAATATCCTTTTTTAAGCAAAAGTGGTACACCTAGATTCAGACATGTATCCTCATAGCATGTATGTCACAATACTCATGCTATCTTCATCTGACGGAGCTTACTTGCGATAGTTCCTGAATCCTAAAACCTCAGATTTTTACAATACACTCTCTATCAGTTACTGAGTTTTTTTGGCCTGCTCCAAGTCTGCAATATCCTTTTTTAAGCAAAAGTGGTACACCTAGATTCAGACATGTATCCTCATAGCATGTATGTCACTGAGACATATTTACATAAATTAATATAGGATCCATATATGGAGATTTAATCTGACCAAGCATTTTCTTTGTCTTCGACAGGTGCTGCTACATCTCGGAGTTAGGGAGATCCCAGAAGTACACATCATGAAGAGATGGACGAAGAACGCCTGCGAGGACCTGCCAGAGAATCTGATGATATATAAAGCATGCAATTCTGCACTGAAGGACGCAACTTATCGGCACTCTTCCTTGTACAGTAAGGCGCTCGAGATTGTCCAAATGGGGGATAAGAACACTGAAGCTTATGGAGCTGCAATGAAGCAGTTGCTTGACGCAATAAGTGTTCTAAATGATATCAACCAGGAGAGCGATGGGCGAGGGTTAAATGATCAAGCCACTGCTCAAGCACATGACCAAGATGTCCCTGTGACACCAGGAGCAAATGGTCTGTCAGGTTCAATGAATGTTGTATCACGCAAGAGGGATCAAGGCAGGCCAACAAACGCAAGAGCAAAGCCAGGTTATGAAAATGTCAGCAATCCAAGAACAAAGTTTTGCTCAATCTGTAGAGGGAGGGGTCACAAAGCATCGGGATGCCCCTCATATGGAGGTGTAGCAAAGAAACAAAGGAAAGTTCCAAAGTGTACAAAGTGCGGCCTGGAAGGCCACAAGAGGAATAACTGCTCAGGAAGAATGTTCGGCGTCTTCCAATGATTTGATTGCACTTGCAACTGGTTTACTTGTACTCTTGGCTCGTGCATTTTTTGTGTGCAAATGACCTCATTTGCTGTTAAGGAAGATGAAAAATGATGTTGTAGTGAACATTTAGGTTTATTTTGCGACCGTGTAGTGATCTTTCAGCTTCAAGACATTAAAACTTGGCACTGCCTCAGATGATGTGCAAGTAAGAAGATAGCAATTGTACTGATGCGAGAAAGGACAAGTTCATCTGAAATTGAAACGGGGCTTGTCTTTTGTCTAAGGAACTATTGTTTGCTATCGTTTATTTTTATGATGCTCTGTCAATATGTTATGCTACATGATATCCTCCATGTGCCATATGTACCATGTTTAAAAGAAATTACATTCTTTAGTTTGACATCATGAAACAGCAGCGGCGAGCACAATAGTAAATATATTGCACATCCAGAGAACAATAGCAGAAGCAGTGCATCTCTAAGTTAATCATACTAAGCAGCAAGCTTGCTAACAAAAAACACAAGCATCACTATCAGAACTACACTAAAAAGCATCCGCTTCTGATGACCATTGTTTTTCACATTCAGCAGGCCTTCATTTTGCCCCAACTTCTCTTCAAGAGCCTGATTTCGTTCCTTCATCTTGCGTAATGCATCCCGCAAAGCATTATTCTGGGTGCTTCGGTCCTCAATCCCCATTTCCAGGTATGCATTGACTCCTCTGAGCTGAGTGTTCTCCCTCCGGAGGTTGTTCACCGCGTCACGCAGATCGACCAAAAGTTGGCGAAGAAAGGGCGTAGTAGGGTCATCAATCCATCGCCACCACCTGCAACCTCCGACCTGGACAAGAAAGTGTGCCAAATATATGAATGGGAGAAAGATCCAGCAAGAACGGAGAAGGAAATACTGTCAAATGAATGCTTACCCGAGATCTCTGGCAGGTCAGATACCTACGACCAGGATTTGCGTTGCCCCAGGAGATCCATCTGGCCGCTTTCTTGTGGCACGGTAAATCTTCAGATGGCTCGTACGCTAGCGGCTGCTCACGATAAGGAATTGGGGAAGGGTTGGGAGAATAGCCAGGAGGTCCACCATGGGAGGACGAGCGTGCTCCAGTTGACGAGGAAGAGGATGCCATTTGGGAGACCACAAGCAGCGAAGATGCACGCCACGGATAAGGTTAGCTTTGGTGAGGAGGAGGAGGGGATTTTGTGGCTGTGGCATCTCGTTCGGGAGGGGGTGAGGGGTGGGGAGGATATAGGAATGTTGGCACTAGTTTCTGCCCTTGCGTTGGATGTGGGACAACACACAGGTCATACGTATGATGATTTGCTCTTCTGCAAATGTTGTGCTAAAAAACTACAACAATCTGGCCAAAAGAGTAAACAAACTTTACGATAGTGAGGGCCGGGTCATTTTTTTGGGCATTTTGGGATAACCTCACTATGGTTTGATTTAGAGAGAAGTGCATTTTGGAAGGCTGAGATAATTATAAATTAATAACATAATTTCGGGTTTTATCAAGTGAACAGTAAATTCAAAATGAAAAAAGGATGAAAAAAAACTTCCGAACGCACGGACGATGTTTGAGTGTGTGATGTCCGTGCCATTTTTCAGCTTGATCGGACATCTGAATAGCTCGCAGCAAAAAAGACAAACGTGTGGTCGATGAAATAGTTAACCGTTCATGCACTGTTCACATCGGATTTTTTTAAACTTTAGTTTTTTTAGTTAAATGTTCATCCGGTAAAAAGGTCAAAATTATTTGTTGATTTCTTAAAAAAATCAGTTTACGGTTCACCCAGTCAGCGGGTCGAAAAACGATCAACTGGATCAAAACCGGTCAACGAGGAAATGCATGCATGATAACTTCGGGCCAGTCATAGTACCGTACATCCGCATGACCGGCAGGGGCGGAGCAAGGCCGGCAGCAGGCCCCAGCCCTGCCTCACGTGATGCCCCTGGATTTGGGGCGCACGTCTCACGTAATCAATATAGTAATCAAAGGAGTTGGGCCACATGCACCGGGCCCAGGCCGTGAGGACCTGGGTCCTGTCTCCGCCCCTGTGACTGGTGCTCATGTCATGTCTGAAGCAAGGACTTTAGCAGTTGATATCGATGAAATATAAGCATAGTCGTGCCGGTAATGTGGCTAGTACTCAGGAGATTTTAATAAAATGCATGTTTTAATTGGTGTTGCGGCATATATTTTTTTCTGCCCGGTTAATGTTACAAGGCTCGAAAATAGTAATTTTGTAACCGGTCATTACTGCTCATGCGATCCGGGGTCAAGGACTTTATCGTGTGATTCAAGGAAATGCACGATACTATTACTAAAGTCTCGGCAATAATACTTTACCCTCCGACGACTAGTACTCATGTGATTCGAGGTGAAGTACTTTAGCATGTGATCTAAGGAAACACATGATCCTTTCACCTTGACCCAGCTATAGATCTTTACACACGCACACGCAGTGTTCATGTTATTCAAGATGTTAGACTTTAGCAAATGATATCAATGCACATGTATTTCAGCTTCGGCCGGCTGTACAAATTCACAAACGCATGACCGGTGCTTTCTTCACCCATAACGAAGGACTTTAGCAATTGATATCAATGCACATTTTTTAACTCTGCCCCGGTTTTAGCATTTTACACACCCATGAACCCGTGCTCGTGTCATTCAAGATGAAGGACTTTAGGAATTGGTATCAATGACGCACAAGCACATCTGTGCTGATAATGTGACTAGTACTCAAGTAGTTTTTAGGAGATGCACGTTCCCATTGATGTTCCAACGTATATATACTACCACCCCGTTAATGTTACAAGGCTCGAATATATAGTTCATTACTCATAGATGAATAGTTCTCATGTGAATCGGGATGAAGAAGTTTCGCAGGTGTTTCAAGGAAAAGCACGAGTTTTTTTTACTTCGTCCCAACTATAGTACTTTACGCACGCATGACCGGTGCGCGTGAAACTCGTGCTAAAGGACTTTATAACACGATACCAATGCACGTGCATGATGACTTCGGTTCGGATATGAGAATTTGCACATGCATGACCGGCGCTCGTTTCATCCAAAAGGAAGAACTTTAGCGATTGTTATCAATGCACATGTATCATAACATCGGCCCGGCTATAGTACTTTACACACGCACGACCGGTGCTCGTTTCATTAAAAAGGAAGGGCTTTAGTAATCGATACCGATGCATGTGTATGTTTACTTTGACCCCGACAATAGTACTTTACACAAGAAAGTCCGGTGCTTGTTTTATTCGTAATGGAGGACTTTATCGTGTGATTCAAGGAAATGCACGATACTTTTACTAAAGCCTCGACAATAGTACTTTACCGACAAATGACTAGTGCTTGTGTGATTCGAAGTGAAGTACTTTATCATGCGATCCAAGGAATCACACGATCCTTTCACTTTGCCCCGGCTATAGTACTTTACACACTCATGCGCGGTGTTCGTGTTATTCAAAACGAAAGACTTTAGCAAATGATATCAATGCACATGTATCTCAACTTGGGCCGGCTATAGTACTTTACTCTGCCCCGGTTTTAGCATTTTACACACCCATGAACCCGTGCTCGTGCCATTCAAGATGAAGGACTTTAGGAATTGGTATAAATGACGCATAAGCACATCTGTGCTGATAATGTGACTAGTACTCAAGTAGTTTTAAGGAGATGCACGTCCCCATTGATGTTCCAACATATATATACTACCACCCCGTTAATGTTACAAGGCTCGAATATATAGTTCATTACTCATAGATGAATAGTTCTGATGTGAATCGGGATGAAGAAGTTTGGCAGGTGTTTCAAGGAAAAGCACGAGTTTTTTTTACTTCGTCCCAACTATAGTACTTTACGCATGCATGACCGGTGCGCGTGAAACTCGTGCTAAAGGACTTTATAACACGATACCAATGCACGTGTGGTTCGGATACGAAACTTTGCACATGCATGACCGGTTCTCGTTTCATATAAAAGGAAGGACTTTAGCGATTGATATCAATGCACATGTATCATAACATCGGCCCGGCTATAGTACTTTACACACGCACGACCGGTGCTCGTCTCATTAAAAAGGAAGGGCTTTAGTAATCGATACCGATGCACGTGTATGTTTACTTTGACCCCGACAATAGTACTTTACACAAGCAAGTCCGGTGCTTGTTTTATCCGTAATGGAGGACTTTATCCTGTGATTCAAGGAAATGCACGATACTTTTACTAAAGCCTCGGCAATAGTACTTTACCGACAAATGACTAGTGCTCGTGTTATTCGAAGTGAAGTGCTTTATCATGCGATCCAAGGAAACACACGATCCTTTTACTTTGCCCCGGCTATAGTACTTTACACACTCATGCACGATGTTCGTGTTATTTAAAACTAAAGACTTTAGCAAATGATATCAATGCACATGTATCTCAACTTCGGCCGGCTATAGTACTTTGCACGCCCACGACCGGTACTTGTTATAACCAAAATGAAGGACTTTATCAATCGATGGCAATGCACATATATTTTAACTCCGGCCCGGTTTTAGTAATTTACACACGCATGACCCCGTGCTCGTGTCATTCAAGATGACGGACTTTAGGAATTGATATCAATGACGCCTAAGCACGGTTGTGCCTATAATGTGACTAGTACTCATGTGGTTTAAGGAGATGCACGTCCCCATTGATGTTCCAACATATATTATCACCACCCCGTTAATGTTACAAGGCTCCAATATATAGTTCATTACTCATAGATGAATAGCTCCCATGTGAACCGAGTTGAAGAAGTTGATATCAATGCGCGTGTATTATAACCTCGGCCCGGCTATAGTACTTTACACACACACACGATCAGTGCTTGTTTCACTAGAAAGGAAGGACTTTAGTACTTGATACCGATGCACGTGTATGTTAACTTCGCCCTCGACAATAGTTCTTTACACACGCATGACCGGTGCACGTTTCAATCGAAATGAAGGACTATATCGAATGATATCAGTGCACATGTATGATAACTTCGGGCCGGTTATAGTACTTTACACCCGCGTGACCGGTGCTCATGTCATTCTGAGTGAAGGACTTTAGCAGTCGATGTCGGTGTCACCGAAGCATAGTCGTGTCGGTAATGTGGCTAGTACTAATGAGATTTTAATGAAATGCATGCTTCAGTCGGTGTTGCGGCATATTTTGTTTCCCGCCCTGTTAATGTTACAAGGCCAGAAAATAATACTTAAGTAACCGGTCACTCAGCGTGTGATTCAAGAAATGCACGATACTTATACTAAGCTCTCGGCAATAGTACTTTACCCATCGATGACTAGTGCTCGTGTGATTCGAGGTGAAGAACTTTATCATGCGATCCAAGGAAACACACTCATGCGCGGTGTTCGTGTTGTTCAAAATGAAAAACTCTAGCAAATGATATCAATGCACACGTATCTCAGATTCGGCCGGCTATAGTACTTTACACGCCCATGACCGGTGCTTGTTTTAACCAAAACGAAGGACTTTGGCAATTGATGGCAATGCACATGTATTTTAACTCCGGCCCGGTTTTAGGCCTGAAAATAGTACTTTACTAACCGGTCACTGGTGCTCATGCAATTCGGGACAAAGGACATTAGTGTGTGATCAAGGAAATGCACGATGACTAGTGCTCGTGTGATACGTTAATGTTACAAGGCTCCAATATAGTTCATTACTCATAGATGAATAGCTCTCGGTGTGAATCGAGTTGAGGAAGTTGATATCAATGCGCGTGTATCATAACCTCGGCCTGGTTATAGTACTTTACACACACACTGCCAGTGCTTGTTTCATTAAAAAAGAAGGACTTTAGTACTTGATACCGATGCACATGTATGTTAACTTCGCCCTCGACGATAGTACTTTACACACGCATGATCGGTGCTCGTCTTAATCAAAATGAAGGACTTAATCAAATGACATCGATGCACATGTATGATAACTTCGGGCCGATTATAGTACTTTACACCCGCGTGACCGGTGCTCATGTCATGCTGAGTGAAGGACTTTAGCAGTCGATGTCGGTGTCACCGAAGCATAGTCGTGGCGGTAATGTGGCTAGTACTAATGAGATTTTAGTGAAATGCATGCTTTAGTCGGTGTAGCGACATATTTTGCCCCCCCCTAGTGTTACAAGGACCGAAAATAATACTTTAGTAACCGGTCACTCAGCGTGTGATTCAATAAATGCACGATACTTTTACTAAGCTCTCGGCAATAGTAGTACTTTACCCATCGATGACTAGTGCTCGTGTGATTCGAGGTGAAGAACTTTATCATGCGATCCAAGGAAACACACTCATGCGCGGTGTTCGTGTTGTTCAAAATGAAAGAATTTAGCAAATGATATCAATGCACATGTATCTCAGATTTGGCTGGCTATAGTACTTTACACGCCCATGACCGGTGCTTGTTTTAACCAAAACGAAGGACTTTGGCAATTGATGGCAATGCACATATATTTTAACTCCGGACCGGTTTTAGGCCTGAAAATAGTACTTTACTAACCGGTCACTGGTGCTCATGCAATTCGGGACGAAGGACTTTAGTGTGTGATCAAGGAAATGCACGATGACTAGTGCTCGTGTGATACGTTAATGTTACAAGGCTCCAATATATAGTTCATTACTCATAGATGAATAGCTCTCATGTGAATCGAGTTGAGGAAGTTGATATCAATGCGCTTGTACCATAACCTCGGCCTGGTTATAGTACTTTACACACACACTGCCAGTGCTTGTTTCATCAAAAAAGAAGTACTTTAGTGATTGATACCGATGCACATGTATGTTAACTTCGCCCTCGACGATAGTACTTTACACACGCATGACCGGTGCTCGTCTTAATCGAAATGAAGGACTTCATCAAATGATATCGATGCACATGTACGATAACTTCGGGCCGGTTATAGTACTTTACACCCGCGTGACCGGTGCTCATGTCATTCTGAGTGAAGGACTTTAGCAGTCGATGTCGGTGTCACCAAAGCATAGTAGTGGCGGTAATGTGGCTAGTGCTAATGAGATTTTAATGAAATGCATGCTTTAGTCGGTGTTGCGGCATATTTTGCCCCCCCCCCCTTAATGTTACAAGGACCGAAAATAATACTTTAGTAACCGGTCACTCAGCGTGTGATTCAATAAATGCACGATACTTTTACTAAGCTCTTGGCAATAGTACTTTACCCACCGATGACTAGTGCTCGTGTGATTCGAGGTGAAGAACTTTATCACACGATCCAAGGAAACACACTCGTGCGCGGTGTTTGTGTTATTCAAAATGGAAGACTTTAGCAAATGATATCAATGCACGTGTATCTCAGATTCGGCCGACTATAGTACTTCACACGCCCATGACCGGTGCTTGTTTTAACCAAAACGAAGGACTTTATCAATCGATGGCAATGCACATATATTTTAACTCCGGCCCGGTTTTAGTAATTTACACACGCATGACCCCGTGCTCGTGTCATTCAAGATGAAGGACTTTAGGAATTGATATCAATGACGCCTAAGCACGGTTGTGCCGATAATGTGACTAGTACTCGTGTGGTTTAAGATGCACGTCCCCATTGATGTTCCAACATATATTTATCACCATCCCGTTAATGTTACAAGGCTCCAATATATAGTTCATTACTCATAGATGAATATCTCCCATGTGAGCCGAGTTGAAGAAGTTGATATCAATGCATGTGTATCATAACCTCGGCCCGGCTATAGTACTTTACACACAAACGACCAGTGCTCGTTTCATTCGAAAGGAAGGACTTTAGTACTTGATACCGATGCACATGTATGTTAACTTCGCCCTCAACAATAGTTCTTTACACACGCACGACCGGTGCTCGTTTCAATCGAAATGAAGGACTTTATCGAATGATATCAGTGCACATGTATGATAACTTCGGGCCGGTTATAGTACTTTACACCCCGCGTGACCGGTGCTCACGTCAGCCGGGATGAAGGACTTTAACGTGTGATTCAAGGAAATGCATAATACTTTTACTAAAGTCTCGACAATAGTACTTTACCCACAAATGAATAGTGCTAGTGTGATTCGAAGTGAAGTACTTTATCATGTGATCCGGGGAAACATGCGATCCTTTCGTGTTGCCCCGGCTATAGTACTTTACACACTCATGCACGGTGTTCGTGTTATTCAAAATGAAAGACTCTAGCAAATGACATCAATGCACATGTATCTCATCTTTGGCGGGCTATAGTACTTTACACGCCCACGACTGATGCTTGTTTCAACCAAAACAAATGACTTTAGCAATCGATGGCAATGCACATATATTTTAACTAGGGCCCGGCTTTAGTAATCAAGATGAAAGACTCTAGAAAATGATATCAATGCACATGTATCTCAACTTCGGCCGGCTATAGTACTTTACACGCCCACGACCGGTGCTTGTTTTGACCAAAACAAAGGAAGTTCATCAAAACGGCACATGATTTTCTGTTCGACACAACTATTACTCATGTAGTTCGAGAAGGATGACTTTAGATAGCAGGAAGCCATTACGATCCACATTCACGAAATATAAAACAACCGAAATTATATATGAGGCGAAGTTATAAACCGATACATAGATTATGGTTCCTCAATTGTTCATCTGTTACAAGCAGGGGGGAAATGCAAAATCATAGTCTCATGGACACACCGAGTCCATTACAAAAGCAATACAATAGTATCATGGACACAAGGATCCCATTACATACACAACATAATGGTTGGACCATGATAGTTCTTTGAACAAACAATGGAGTCTTCATCCACGGAAAGTCGGTGTGGCAACGCTTCTGTCAAGGGAATGCTTGCCTCATGTTTCCATCCTCGGGCAACCAGTGAACCTCATTAACAGTGTCATTAATAAAGGTCCACGACAAACATGCCATGGTCGAATGCGAAGGTTAGCGTAACAACCGATGAGTACTTGCTGGCTGATCCGATCTGAACGGAGTAGAAATCACTGTAATAACCTCCCCGTACCCCATGCCAAACACAGACTGCCATATGGTAGGTCCACCCCTGCTAGAAAATGCCTTTACTAAATCTAATCTTGAGCAACAGCTCCACTGCAAGCGGCCGTGTACTAGTTGAAGCAGCCACGTATTGAGCAAGCCATGGGAACAGTTAACAAGAGACAAGATGCCAGACTCGTTTAGGGAAACACTGTAGTCGAAACAGGACCTGGCTGATATTGGTAGATGGATAACAGTGAACGTAGAGCTAGGAATGTCGAAACAGATGATCATGCCCACGACATACATCATGTATAATGAGCTCCCGGCTAAAACGGAGTAAGGATCTAAGTGAAAGATGCAAGGAGAACGATATTCAAAAGGAGCCGACATAAATCTTGACCAAACCCCACCTCTGAAAACACATACATGTACATGGAAATCAGATTTGGACCTGAATTTAATACCATCATACGTTTTCAAAAAAGGGTCGGTTGCGTCCTTGACAAAGAAAGAGAACCCGGTCTGGCCGGTCTTGGCGAGAATGCCAAATTGGCCGTAAAAGTTTGGGGTGTGCTGGCCATGCATGCGAGGGACTCGAGGGATACGAGACGCAAAAAAGTAGTATACTGGTGGAAACGAGCTAGGGAACAAGGTGTAGTAGCCATCGACGACAGTCTCGCCCGTTTAAGAGGAAACGAAGGGAGGGTTGATAATACTTACTAGCAGCTCACCAGATTCAGATGCTAGTATGCGTTTCCGTGATAGGGAATAATCATCTATACAAGAACGAAGCAGAGCTCTAGTCGACTCACCTTGAAAAGCTAAGGCATCCACGACACGAAAATGGAGACTGTAACCACGCTCGAACTCTGCCAAGAATCCGAGCACTGTCGGGCGATTGCGACGAGAATACGCCTGAAGGAAAGACTGAGATCTAGATACAGACATCCATTGGGAACTAACAGCTGAGCTGCGGATAAGTGAACGGGTGCATGATAGCCTAGTAAGGATTTCTACCAGAAGGTTGTCATTGTCAAGAACCGATGTGGGAATGATGCTGGACATGAACAAGCGAGGGTGGGAGTTGGTAGCTGGATGGAGAGGAAACAGGAGGGAACAGAAGGTGAATGGGGAGGAAACGGGAGTGAACAGGAGTTGGTAGCGTAGCTGTGTGTTGGAAATGGGGGAGCGAGCAATGAGTAGGGAATAGTAGCACTATCTCTAGAACCAGAGTAATCAAGGAGTGGGATTACATCTTTACACAAACATGTGGAGCAATGAAGTGCAAAAATAATCCTTCCCAATGGGGTACAAATAGCCCTAGCAAGATAATAGCACTGAGTTGATAATTATTATTACAAAAACAATACGGGCTTAATTAGACTAAAACCAACAGATCTGCAAGGGGGCGTTGGGGCTGGTGACAAAATGAAGTATCACCCATAGCATTGCGACGATACAATGGACGTCTTCAGTTTGAAGACTTGAAATGGCGTTCATCGATAGTAGTGTAAATCTCACCGAGTCGGATTTGCTCTCATTACTTTCCTGAAATTGAAATAACAAGCATCACCGCACGAGTCACTTTTAGCAGGCAAGTATTCAGCAATGACATTTGGCATGTTTTCAAAAAAACATTTGGAATTTTTCATTACATGATATCGTCTTGACATGCGCCAAGTCTTGCCATGAAGCAACTTTAGACTTACCCCATGATCCATGTCACTTTGCATACAGAACTTTATATAGTTAATGTGCGTAACTTTATTGCAGATGCGGGTAATAGCGGATGGGGAGGGGGTCGTCGTGCTCACCGGTATGCTGGGTCACGCAAAATGGAAAATATCTTGTCCTCAAGGCTGCAATCTTCTGGTATCTGGCTTGGAGCAATCTGATACCTTGGCATGACGGTTGATGCTGACGGGGTGGCAACAGAATTTTCCTGAAGCTTAATATAGACAGTTTTTTTGTTAGGGACGATGGAATAATAAGCAAGATGATTTTAGCACCTCAAACCTTTAGTCTGCTCTGCTTGGAAATATCGATATGGGCCTTGATGCAGTAGATAAAGTGATGGGTTATATCATTGAAGTTCTTTACGATCCTGGCATATAGAAATTGAAGACAATATGCAATCAAGCACACTGATAATGAAAAATTCATGCATTTTGGAAACTTGGAGACTAACAACTCGATCATTCACCTGACCATGTAGGCTTTGATCTGGAAAAATTGCTCCAAACTGGTAACCCTCCCAACAACACGTACATACATGCCTTCGTTGTGTGTATGAAGAAAATGAGTGAAAAGGTATGATGTGAAATAAATGCAATGGAATAACCAAAGGTGTTAATAAGGAAAAATATGTGCTGACTTGAACGACCAAGCATCCTTGGAGTCTTGACGGCCATCAAACCTGGTGTCAACGAGGATGGTCAAATAATGTCTTTATTATTTGCACTCTAGAAACAGGTTACCCCACTAGGAGTTTGTAAGCAACGTGGCTTGATTAATAGCTTACCAGAAAAATACATTAACGGACCCAGTGCCATCATATAGGTCGAACGTGCAGTGATCCATGCTGAGTGATTTGTTTCTGACCATGCCTATCGGATCCACCTGAATTTAATTCAGAAATAGTTCAGAAGATTACATAATATAATATATGACGATAAATATGTGTGCGTGTGATTCTACCGATGACACTGGCATGCCGTCGATGATCAATGGATAGCGTTCAGTGTCCTCGAAGAAAGAATCAAGCAGCATCTTAATAGTTAGGGGCCTTAGAGACGATGGAGCGGTCTGTGGAGTTGGGGGCAGAGATTATATAAGATATTAAGCATTCTACTTTGAACACCACCACAAGATTAGATGCGACATGGGCTTACATTGATGGACGATGTACCAGATGAGTTGGGGCGCGGATCCATAATTGCTTGGCCGGTGAACAGCTCGGGGTAGAGTTGGCTCGATTTTCCATGACATAGATGAAGCTATGAGGGTGGAGGGCACGCCACCTTATACTAATGCCCATGCTTGCATACTAGTACCAGCGGCCTTGAAGTCTGACCAAGGCATGGCGATGTCTTGCGATCACCAATAGTCACAGAGCTGAGACGCATGGTGCGGCCAGAAGGGTGGCCAAGGGAGGCATCTACCGGGGGAGGAAGCACCTATCCACCTCTCATGCATGGATGGAATCCAATGTCAACACAAAGGGAGCAGGCACGTGGCTAATATAGGCTACTGTAGGCCACATTTGGCTACCAGGGGAGCCAAGTGGGCATGAGGTCTTAACAGATTTTTAAGAACTTTCTTGTTGCCAGCCGCAGAACTTAACAAACTTTAAAAGAACTTTCTTGTCGGCGGCCACAGAACTTCACACTGTTATTTAGAGCCTTCAATTCGAGACTTGTGTGTTACTGACTCATCATCGGCCACACTGATTATGAATGATCCAATTAACTTGTTATATTTGACGCTGATAGTTTGCTAGCTTCCCCTACGATGCGAAGCACACCCGTGATCTCCATCCAAAGTGAGAGATTCAGGCCAGAAGCACATGCAGGAATCACTCCCTCCCGGAGTGCCAAGACAAAGACGCGCATAAAGCTGGGATTGGACATGCACGCTGGCGAAGTGGCGTGAATAAAGGCGATGCAGCGACAGATAAATGACTACACAGTTGGCTCCTGCGCGTGTTAGGAGCAGGAGTAATGGGAAAATTAATGTACGGGTACACAAGGTTCTCTACAAAGGGGTGTGAGCTCCGTGGGAAAGACAACATTTGGCAACGAACTCGCAGCAATTACAGAGAGAACCTGCTTCCACCCATAATCCATTCTCCTAGTGCACGGGAAGCAGTGGGATGGCCAACGTGCAGACCTTCCACAGGTTGCATTGTGCGTGTGGCAGGCAATGCGCAAGGTGCAGTGGATCCTCGGTGGCTAGGCGCGACAAGTTCTATCTGAACTGTGTCAATTACAATGTGAGCTTTGTTGGGGAACGTAGCAAAAATTCAAAATTTTCCTACGAGTCACCAAGATCTATCTATGGAGAGACTAGCAACGAGGGGAAGAAGAGTGCATCTACATACCCTTGAAGATCGCTAAGCGGAAGCGTTCAAGAGAACGGGGTTGAAGGAGTCGTACTCGTCGTGATCCAAATCACCGGAGATCCTAGTGCCGAACGGACGGCACCTTCTCTCAACACACGTACAGCCGGTGGCGTCTCCCATGCCTTGATCCAGCAAGGAGAGAGGGAGAGGTTGAGGAAGACTCCATCCAGCAGCAAAGACAACGGCGTGGTGGTGATGGAGGAGCGTGGCAATCTGCAGGCTTCGCCAAGCACAGCGTGAGAGAAGGAGGACTTGGGAGAGGGAAGGGTTGCGCGCCAGAACTTTGGTGAAGCTCCCATGCGCCTCCCCACTATATATAGGGGTGGAGGGGCTGGTTTCTTGCCTCCAAGTCCATTGGGCGTTGGCAAAGGTGGGAGGAAAGAAATCCCATCATTTCCTTCCCCATCGATTGTTATCCCCCTTTTAGGGATCTTGATCTTATCCTTCTGGATATGATCTTATTACTTCTAAGGGGATCTTGGTGCGCCTTGACCAGGGGTGTGGGGCCTTGCCCCCACTACCCACGTTCATGTGGGTCCACCCATGCAGTGGGCCCCTACTCCGAACCTTCTAGAACCTTCCAGTACAATACCGAAAAATACCGAACAATTTACGGTGGCCAAAATAGGACTTCCCATATATAAATCTTTACTTCTGGACCATTCCGAACTCCTCGTGACGCCTTGGGATCTCATCCGGACTCGAACAACATTCGGTAACCACATACAAACTTCCTTTATAACCCTAGCGTCATCGAACCTTAAGTGTGTAGACCCTACGGGTTCGGAGACACGTGAACATGGCGAGACAACTCTCCTACCAATAACCAACAGCGGGATCTGGATACCCATGTTGGCTCCCACATGTTCCACGATGATCTCATCGGATGAACCAAGATGTCGAGGATTCAATCAATCCCGTATTCAATTCCCTTTGTCTAACAAAGATTGTACTTGCCGAGATTTGATCGTCGGTATACCGATACCTTGTTCAATGTCGTTCTGCAAGTCTCTTTACTCGTTCCGTAACACATCATCCCGTGATCAACCTCTTGGTCACATTGTGCACATTATGATGATGTCCTACCGAGTGGGCCCAGAGATACCTCTCCGCTTACACGGAGTGACAAATCCGGTCTCGATTCATGCCAACCCAATGAGACACTTTCGGAGATACCGTAGTGCACCTTTATAGCCACCCGATTACGTTGTGATGTTTGGTACACCCAAAGCATTCCTATGGTATCCGGAGTTGCACAATCTCATGGTCTAAGGAAAAGATACTTGACATTAGAAAAGCTTTAGCATACGAACTACACGATCTTTGTGCTAGGCTTAGGATTGGGTCTTGTCCATCACATCATTCTCCTAATGATGTGATCCCGTTATCAACGACATCCAATGTCCATGGTCGTGAAACCGTAACCATCTGTTGGTCAACGAGCTAGTCAACTAGAGGCTTACTAGGGACATGGTGTTGTCTATGTACCCACACATGTATCTGAGTTTCCTACCAATACAATTATAGCATGTGTAATAAACGATTATCATGAACACGGAAATATAATAATAATAACTAATTTATTATTGCCTCTAGGGCATATTTCCAAAAGTCTCCCACTTGCACTAGAGTCAATATTCTAGTTCACATCGCCATGTGATTAACACTCACAGGTCACATCGCCATGCGACCAACATCCAAAGAGTTTACTAGTGTCACTAAACTAGTTTCACATCATCATGTGATTAAGACTCAATGAGTTCTGGGGTTTGATCATGTTTTGCTTGTGAGAGAGGTTCTTAGTCAATGGGTCTGAACCTTTCAGATTCGTGTGTGCTTTACAAATATCTATGTCATCTCCTAGATGCAGCTACCACGCTCTACTTGGAGCTATTCCAAATGGTTGCTCCACTATACGTATCCGGTTTGCTACTCAGAGTCATTCGGATAGGTGTTAAAGCTTGCATCGACGTAACCCTTTACGTCGAACTCTTTATCACCTCCATAATCGAGAAACATGTCCTTTATTTACTTCAAGAACAATTTTGAACGCTGTCCAATGATCCATTCCTGGATCATTCTTGTACCCCTTGATCGACTCATGGCATGGCACACTTCAAAAGCGGTACACAAAGACAAGATACTATAGAGCCTACGTCTCAAGCATAGGGGACGACCTTTGTCCTTTCTCTCTATTCTGCCGTGGTCGAGCTTTAAGTCTTAACTTCGTACCTTACATCTCGTAAGAACTCCTTCTTCGACCGATCCATCTTGAACACCTTCGAGATCATGTCAAGGTATGTGCTCATTTGAAAGTACCATTTAGCGTTTTGATCTATCCTCATAGATCTTGATGCTCAATTTTCAAGTAGCTTAATCCGTGTTTTTCTATTGAAAAACACTTTTCAAATAACCCTATATGCTTTCCGGAAATTCTACATCATTTCTGATCAACAATATGTCAACAACATATACTCATCAGAAATTCTATAGTGCTCCCACTCACTTCTTTGGAAATACAAGTTTCTCATAAATTTTGTATAGACCCAAAATCTTTGATCATCTTATCAAAGTGCATATTCCAACTCCGAGATGCTTACTCCAGTCCATGGAAGGATCGTTGGAGCTAGCATACCTTTAGCATCCTTAGGATCGACAAAACCTTTCTAATTGTATCACATACAACCTTTCCTTACGAAAACTGGTAAGGAAACTCATTTTGACATCTATCTGCCAGATTTCCTAAATGCAGCTAATGCTAACATGATTCCGACGGACTTAAGCATCGCTACGGATGAGAAAATCTCATCGTGGTCAACTCCTTGAACTTGTGAAAAACTCTTCGCCACAAGTCGAGCTTCATAGATGGTGACATTACCGTCCACGTCCGTCTTCTTCTTAAAGATCCATTTATCTCAATGGCTTGCCGATCATTGGGCAATCCACCAAAGTCCATGCTTTGTTCTCGATACATGGATCCTATCTCGATTTCATGGCTTCTAACCATTTGTCTAATATGAGCCCACCATCGCTTCCCCATAGCTCGTAGGTTCATTGTTGTCTAGCAACATGACCTTCAAGACAGGATTACCGTACCACTCAAGTAGTACGCATCCTTGTCACCCCACGAGGTGCAGAGTGACTTGATCCAAAACTTCATGATCACTATCATAAGCTTCTACTTCAATTGGTGTAGGCGCCACAGGAACAACTTCTTGTTCCTTGCTACACACTTGTTGAAGTGACGGTTCAATAACCTTATCAAGTCTCCACCATCCTCCCACTCAATTCTTTCGAGAGAAACTTTTCCTCGGGAAAGGACCTAATTCTAGAAACAATCCTTTTTGCTTCCTAATCGAGATCGAGGTATACCCAACTGCTTTGGGTGTCCTATGAAGATGCATTTTATCCGCTTTGGGTTCGAGCTTATCAACCCAAAACTTTTTCACATAAGCGTCGCAGCCCCAAACTTTTAAGAAACGACAATTTAGGTTTCTCCAAACCATAGTTCAAACGGTGTCGTCTCAACGGAATTATGTGGTGCCCTATTAAAGTGAGTGTGGTTGTCTCTAATGCCTAACCCTTGAACGATAGTGGTAATTCGATAAGAGACATCATGGTACGCACCATATCCAATAGGGTGCAACTATGATGTTTCGACACACCATCACACTATGGTGTTCCAGGCGGTATTAGTTGTGAAACAATTTCCACAATGTCTTAATTGTGTGCCAAACTCGTAACTCAGATATTCATCTCTATGATCATATCATAGACATTTTATCCTCTTGTCACGATGATCTTTAACTTCACTCTGAAATTACTTGAACCATTCAATAATTCAGACTTGTGTTTCATCAAGTAAATATACTCAACATCTACTCGAATCATCTGTGAAGTAAGAACATAACGATATTCATCGATGCCTCAAAGACTCATTGGATTGCACACATCAAAAGTGTTACTTCCAACAAGTTGCTATCTTGTTCCATCTTACTAAAACCGAGGCTTTTCACATTTTGCCCATGTGGTATGATTTGCATATCTCAAGTGATTCAAAATCAAGTGAGTCCAAACGATCCATCTGCATGGAGTTTCTTCATGCGTATACACCAATAGACATGGTTCGCATGTCTCAAACTTTTAAAAACGAGTGAGTCCAAAGATCCATCAACATGGAGCTTCTTCATGCTTTTACACCAATATGACTTACATGGCGATTGCCACAAGTAAGTGGTACTATCATTACTATCTTATATCTTTTGGCATGAAAATGTGTATCACTACGATCGAGATTCAATAAACCATTCATTTTAGGTGTAAGACCATTGAAGGTATTATTCAAATAAACAGAGTAACCATTATTCTCCTTAAATGAATGACCATATTGCGATAGACATAATCCAATCATGTCTATGCTCAACGCAAACACCAAATAACAATTATTTAGGTTTAACACCGATCCCGATGGTAGAGGGAGCGTGCGATGTTTGATCACATCAACCTTCGAAATACTTCCAACAACTATCGTCACCTCGCCTTTAGCTAGTCTCCGTTTATTCCGTAGCCTTTTATTTCAAGTTACTAACACTTGGCAACCGAACCGGTATCTAATACCCTGGTGCTACTAGGAGTACTAGTAAAGTACACATTAACATAATGTATGTCCAATATACTTCTATCGACCTTGTCAGCCTTCTCATCTACCAAGTATCTAGGGTGATTCTGCTCCGATTGGTTGTTCCCCTTATTACGTAAGCACTTAGTCTCGTGTTTGGGTTCAACCTTGGGTTTCTTCATTAGAGCAAAGTGATTTTACATTTCATGAAGTATCCCTTCGCCCTTGCCCTTCTTGAAGCTAGTGGTTTCACCAACCATCAACAATTGATGCTCCTTCTTGATTCCTACTTTCGTGGTGTCAAATATCGCGAATATCTCAAGGATCATCATATCTATCCCTGATTTGTTATAGTTCATCACAAAGCTCTAGCGACTTGGTGACAATGACTTTGGAGAAAGATCACTATCTCGGAAGATCAACTCCCACTCGATTCAAGTGATTGTTGCACTCGGACAATGTGAGCACAAGCTCAACGATTGAGCTTTTCTCCCTTAGTTTGCGAGGCTAAGAAAATCGCTTGAGGTCTTATACCTCTTGGCGTGGGCACGAGCTCGAAATCCCAATTTCAGCCCTCGAAACATCTCATATGTTCCGCGACGTTTGAAAAACGTCTTTGGTGCCTCAACTCTAAACCGCTTAACCGAACTATCACGTAGTTATCAAAACGTGTATGTCCTATGTTCGCAACATCCACAGACGGCGTTTGGGGTTCAACACACCGAGCGGTGCATTAAGGACATAAGCTTTCTTACGTCTCGCATAATCGCCATCACAACTTTCAACTATATTTTCTCTAGGAACATATCTAAACAGTGGAACTAAAACGCGAGCTTACGACATAATTTACAAAGATCTTTTGACTATGTTCAGGATAATTAAGTTGATCTCATGAACTCCCACTCAGATAGGCATCCCTCTAGTCATCTAAGTGATTACATGATCCGAGTCAACTAGGCCGTGTCCGATCATCACGTGAGACGGACTAGTCACCATCGATGAACATCTTCATGTTGATCGTATCCTCCATACGACTCATGCTTGACCTTTCGGTCTCTTGTGTTCCGAGGCCATGTCCGTACATGCTAGGCTCGTCAAGTTAACCTAAGTGTTTCGCGTGTGTAAATCGGCTTACACCCGTTGTATATGAACGTAAGAATCTATCACACCCGATCATCACGTGGTGCTTCAAACGACGAACTTTCGCAACGGTGCAGCTTAGGGGAACACTTTCTTGAAATTTTAATGAGGATCATCTTATTTACTACCGTTGTTCTAAGCAAATAAGATGTATAAACATGATAAACATCACATGCAATCAAATAGTGACATGATATGGCCAATATCATTTTGCTCCTTTCGATCTCCATCTTGAGGGCTCCATGATCATCATCGTCACCGTATGACACCATGATCTCCATCATCATGATCTCCATCATCGTGTCTCCATGAAGTTGTCTCGCCAACTTATTACTTCTACTACTATGGCTACCTTAGCAATAAAGTAAAGTAATTTACATGGCGTTGTTCAATGACACGCAGTCATACAATAAATAAAGACAACTCCTATGGCTCCTGGGTTGTCATACTCATCGACATGCAAGTCGTGATTCCTATTACAAGAACATGATCAACTGATACATCACATATCATTCATCACATTCTTCTTGGCCATATCACATCACATAGCATACCTCGCAAAAACAAGTTAGACGTCCTCTAATTGTTGTTTGCATGTTTTACGTGGTCGCTATGGGTTTCTAGCAAGAACGTTTCTTACCTACGCAAAAGCCACAACGTGATATGCCAATTGCTATTTACCCTTCATAAGGACCCTTTTCATCAAATCCGATCCGACTAAAGTGGGAGATCGGCACCCGCTTAGCCACCTTATGCAACAAGTGCATGTCGATCGGTGGAACATGCTCACGTAAGTGTAATGCGTGTAAGGTCGGTCCGGGCCGCTTCATCCCACAATGCCGCCGAATCAAGATTGGATTAGTAACGGTAAGCATATTGAACAAAATCAACGTCCACAACTACTTTGTGTTCTACTCGTGCAAAGAATCTACGCAATAGACCTAGCTCATGATGCCACTATTGGGGAACGTAGCAGAAATTCAAAATTTTCCTACGAGTCACCAAGATCTATCTATGGAGAGACTAGCAACGAGGGGAAGAAGAGTGCATCTACATACCCTTGTAGATCGCTAAGCGGAAGCGTTCAAGAGAACGAGGTTGAAGGAGTCGTACTCGTCGTGATCCAAATCACCGGAGATCCTAGTGCCGAATCTGACCAAGACCTTCGCTGCTCAACACACGTGACAAATTTCTAAGGACGCCTCCCATGCCTTCGATCCAAAGAAGGAGAGAGGAGAGGTTGAGGAAGACTCCATCCAGCAGCAGACAACGGGCGTGGTGGTGATGGAGGAGCGTGGCAATCTGCGCAGGCTTCGCCAAGCACCGTGAGAGAAGGAGGACTTGGGAGGGGAAGGGCTGCGCCGACAACTTTGGTGAAGCTCCCATGCGCCTCCCCACTATATATAGGGGTGGAGGCTGGTTTCTTGCCTCCAAGTCCATTGGGGCTTTAGCAAAGGTGGGAGGAAAGAAATCCCATCATTTCCTTCCCCATCGATTGTTATCCCCCTTTAGGGATCTTGATCTTATCCTTCTGGATATGATCTTATTCCTTCTAAGGGGGATCTTGGTGCTGACCCGGGGTGTGGGGCCTTGCCCCCCACTACTGCGTTCATGTGGGTCCACCCATGCAGGTGGGCCCCACTCCGAACCTTCTAGAACCTTCCAGTACAATACCAAAAATCCCGAACATTTTCCTCGGCGAAATAGGACTTCCCATATATAAATCTTTACCTCGGACCATTCCTAACTCCTCGTGACGTCCGGATCTCATCCGGACTCCAAACAACATTCGGTAACCACATACAAACTTCCTTTATAACCCTAGCGTCATCGAACCTTATGTGTAGACCCTACGGGTTCGGAGACACGTAGACATGGCCGAGACAACTCTCCTACCAATAACCAACAAATGGATCTGGATACCCATGTTGGCTCTACATGTTCCACGATGATCTCATCGGATGAACCACGATGTCGAGGATTCAATCAATCCCGTATTCAATTCCCTTTGTCTAACGGTATTGTACTTGCCGAGATTTGATCGTCGGTATACCGATACCTTGTTCAATCTCGTTCACGGCAAGTCTCTTTACTCGTTCCGTAACACATCATCCCGTGATCAACCTATTGGTCACATTGTGCACATTATGATGATGTCCTACCGAGTGGGCCCAGAGATACCTCTCCGTTTACACGGAGTGACAAATCCCGGTCTCGATTCGTGCCAACCCAATGCACACTTTCGGAGATACCAGAGTGCACCTTTATAGCCATCCAGCTTACATTGTGACGTTTGGTACACCCAAAGCATTCCTACGGTGTCAGAGTTGCACAATCTCATGGTCTAAGGAAAATATACTTGACATTAGAAAAGCTTTAGCGTACGAACTACACGATCTTTGTGCTAGGCTTAGGATTGGGTCTTGTCCATCACATCATTCTCCTAATGATGTGATCCCGCTATCAACGACATCCAATGTCTATGGTCAGGAAACCGTAACCATCTGTTGATCAACGAGCTAGTCAACTAGAGGCTTACTAGGGACACGGTGTTGTCTATGTACCCACACATGTATCTGAGTTTCCTACCAATACAATTATAGCATGTGTAATAAACGATTATCATGAACACGGAAATATAATAATAATAACTAATTTATTATTGCCTCTAGGGCATATTTCCAACAAGCTTTTGGTAAATACAGTCTCCATCTGTGCACATATCGACCCTTTTTCTCTAACACCATTTCCTCTGTCCATTGTATCATGTGTGTGCAGTGCAGTGCAGGTTTTTGCGAAGTGTACCTGGAGGATGACCTCGACAATTACCACGAACCGGCGTTACTGTCTCATTGTTGATCTTGCCAACTACCACAAGACTCGTCACGAGAGGTGCGAGGATAAGTCGGACGAGGTTTATGAAGAGCTCGAGGAGGCAAATCTTTGAGATAAGGAAGCTCAATAGGATGAACAAGGCACTCCGGATGGCTTTAGTGGCTCTATCGCACGGTCGGCGCAATCGTAGCGATCACGTCTGCATGGGTGGCTAAGTGAGATGTATGTCATTGACCTAGAGATTTGGTGGCCCATACACCATCTATTTGTATCTTACTGCTTTTTAAGTGTCCACTTGTTAGGAGCTTGGAAGTTTTGTTTCCTACTAAAAGCTCAGTGCCTGATGTAGTGTATCAACCAGTGGTAGCAGTTATCAGTCGGCAATTTATATATCACCATCTTGTATCATTTCGTAATGGATTAGTAAGCATTATCCACGTGTTTGAAAAAAATCCTAATCTATCAAGATTGAGAAAGTTGAGGTGACATAAGATGCGCCGAGTAGATAGTTATCGCCCTTGTATCTTGCATCCGAAAGTAACAAAAGTAACTTGCAAATCTTTACTATGCCACCTAAAACAATCTGTTGTCTCTCCAAAGCCTGACCCCACCAGCAAAGAACGTGGTAAAAGTTGTGGGTGAGTGCTTGGGGCAAGGGCCAACGTCTTTGTTTCGTCCCCCTCCACACCGACAGCCTCCTGGACAGAGAGCAAGAGCAACTACTCATCTCTATCCGAGCGCAGGTCCAAGAACTATAGCAAGTTGGGGATAAAGATTTGCAAAAGGTATGGCCCAGGCTACTTGTTCTCCCCCTCGATAAAGAGCGCAGATCCACCTGCTATGCATGTTAGCCCCCGCTCATGAGAGAAGAAATTGGTCTGAGCTTGTTATAACAATTGGGTTTACACCCCAAGTTTGGGTGGAACCAGCTCGCTGTTCTTCGCAGTTCATCATAGCTAGATTATTTGGAAATGCATGAATCTATGTTTACTGTTTCCCCGCCTAATAGTGTGTCAGTTAGGGCAGCAGAGTCTGAACCTACCTTTTTACATTACTTTTTACCATCCAAACTAAGATATTCCGAGGTGTTTTATGTGAGTTATTTCATGAAGGGGCGTTTAAATGTGCATGAATCTTCAATTTCCCACCTACCAGCTAGTCGTTCTTTGCAGTTCATCCTAGATGGATCTTTTTGAAACGCATGAATTTACGGAAGCTGATTCCCCACCTACTAGTGCATCAGTTAGGGCAGCAGAGTCTGAATCTATGTTTATCCGTTACTTTTTGCTACCCAAAATAAGGTGGTCCAGGGTGTTTCTGCGGGTATTTTCAATAAGGGTCGTTTAGTTGTGCATGGATCTTCAATTCCCGATGGCTACACTCCTGATACGTAAACCAGCCCCATTTAACAGTCCATAGTACATGCTCGTACAACTAGCGCTTAATTTGCTTGTGCATAGTGTTGGGAATAACATTGGGGTCATACTTTCTAAAGTGTGGTAGAGTAAGGCACTCATGCAATTCGAACTTAAACCAACATTTTGAATATGAATTGAACCGCCACTTACCATTGTTGACCATCAAAGTTATACAAACCATGGTAAATGAGTTGTTCATGAAACATGATTATGCATTTGTTATTACATTCAGATGTTTTGGCCTGCATCAAACTTTAGGGTCTGTGGCATCATGTGATTACCTTCATTTTGTAGAGTTATGAATTAATTCTTATGCTTATATTTTCGCTACAGGTCATGGCCTCAGACTCCTCAGGATCAATGTACCAAGAATCGGATGAAGATGACTTAGATGCATTTGATGCGTACCCAACTACTGAAGCGGGTCCAAAAGATGATGAATCCGAGTCTGACGGTTGCGGAAAGGGAAAAAAGGGGAACATGTGCGATAAACCTGTGGGCCGTGAAGAGGTTTAAGAAGCTGAATGATGGTTTGTCAAAGGAGAAAAAAGGCTTGTTGAGGAGATGAAATTAGGTGGTCTAATGCATCTACCGAAAATTACCAGGACAAATAGGCACCAGCAAATGTGGGTTCTCAGCAAGGTTGATGAAAAAGCTTCAGCAATAATTGTGGATGGTAGAAGGGACACTCCATTTGATGACAAAGACGTTGAGAGGGTTCTAGGTGTGCCTGGAGAGGGAGCAACTATAAGCAAGAATCCAAAGACCCCATGTATTATCTTCGATTAGGCAAACACTAGGGATAAGCAAGTGAAACAAGGATTTCAAAGATTGAGGAAATCGTGAAGAAAGAATATGGTAGGGCAACGACCAAGGCGTAATCGATGCTTTCAAGGTTGCCTATGTTGTATGTGCGATTACATATGTTCTCGCGCCACCGTTGAAGCACAACTACTTCTGACGGAATCTTGAGGAGAGGTCTGCACACCCCTGATCTCATACACATGCACAACTGGGGTAAGTATGTCCGGGAGGAAGTGCTTCTATCAGCTGGGAGGGTCAAGTCAGAGCTCCTTGGGGGCAAAGTTAAATCAAACATTTCTGGCTGCACTTTTTTCGTTCAGGTATGGGTAAACTAAGTTGGTTTGAGTCTTGTGCATATGAAGATGCATATGTGATGACTAATATTGTAGATAAATAATGCCACAGGTGTTCTATCTGGACAATCTTGATCTTGAGGACGAGAACCTACCACGACGTCTTCCCAAGATGCAAGGTCTATGATCAGAAAAAGATTAACATGGTTATTGAAAAGGACACAAGCACAGGAAAAAAATGCAGATATTGTTATATACGGACTACTTTTGGTACAGTCCTAAACGTTGACCCTACTCATTTTGGTTGTTTTTCAGATGTTATCTTTGCATTATGTTTACGACTAACTTGCAGTAAATATTTGTTGTTCAGCCGAGGCCGGCGCACACAAAGGTGCTATAGCGAGAACAGAGCTTCAATGTCCTTCATTAGCAAGATTGCCGATATCGAGCCGTGTCAGCGAGATATCAAAGAGCACCGATGATCGAGGAGGTACTAAAGTTATCGCAATATACATATTGACCTAAGTGCTAGTGTGTTCGTAATCTTTGCATGATGTACATTCAGTCTTTGATTTCCGTTTTGTGTAATATCAGATTGTTACTATACTTGCGGAAAAAGTGGACCAATATTCATCTAGATGCCGAGCAGCGTTGCAAGCGGCGTCTAAGAAAGGGGCCAAGATAAACAAAAAGCACGCGGATGGGTGGGATGGTGTTGTGAGGGAGACCGAAATTTTCATTGAAGAAGAGACCTCTAAGATTCTTGCAGATATTGATGAAATATCAGAAACTATAAGGCAGAACAACAAAAGGCCAAGGGAACAAGACTACCAAGGTAAACGAGTTATGCTATGAATATGACCAAAATTACATGGACCAGGACTTGATGAATCATAGGTTGTGCTTGTGATTGATACCTTTGTATTGACGATACAGGTGATGATGTCTCGCCTGAAGAGTCCGGAGAAGAGTCGCCATTTTCACCACGTTCGGCCATTTGTCCTGTGAATACAGATAACCGGAATGTAGATGCTGGAAATCCTAGCCATAGGTCAAATGACAATCAACGGGGTGGTTCCCCGAAAAGAGCAAGGGTCGAAGAGACAGAGGAGGATCCTGACCCGGCGATTAAGAATCTGGAAGGACTGGTCGCGGCAGCAGACCAAGACAATGAAGTAACCAATGACAACATGGTGCATGAACAAATGCCAATCCGAGCCAAATCGGCGAGATGGTAGGCAATGGGTATATGGCCCTAATGCACGCTTAACACAGAGGTTCCCTCATATGACCTCGGAATAGACAATCTTGAGCCGATCTGTCATCGGAAGGAATTGCCAGTGTGGCTAAAACTCAACAACCGTTCCACATTCAAAGATCACACCGCCTGTGCCGGTCCAAGCAGATTCAAAATAGATTTCCACGTGTTTTAGGAGCAAAGACACGATGGATGATTTCGGTGGAGCGGTGACACCGTAAGGTAAATTGATTTTGTCCCATGGGATGTACGATACCTCACGGTCACCTTTCAATATTCCCTGCATTCTAACATGCTCATCGATAGTTGCAGGTACGAGCTCCGTGACATCAGCTAACACAACACCTGCATCAACAAATGGGAAAAATGAACTCCAAGGTGATAGAACATGCAATGAATAACACTAAATCATTGTGTGATGTTGTATTTGGATCATGCTGATGTTGGGAAAATGTGCATTGCAGGTTCAGGGCTTGACATAATATGCACTCCTGTGCACAGGGCGATAGAGCCGAATAAGGCGGCGGGAACAACACCTGTTAGCCTGAACAGGGAGATCGCGGCACAAGAATTGGACGTCACGTGAGGAGATGGAGGAGGCAAGAATCAACCCTAACGTTCCACAGACACAAGATGGCGTCGATTACCACCACAACGAAAAAGAACGATTAAGCCAGTAAGGCCGCACGGTCCCTTTGTTCTAGGGTACGATCCTCCCGTAAGAGCACCAAATTTAACGTTGAAAAGGTCTTCAAGATGTTTATGAAAGAGCCCGCAATGCAAGGAAAGAGTATGTACTATTTATGCGGCATCCAACAAGATTTCCATAGATTTCAATCTTTTTCCGGGGTGCTTGTCTGGCGATTCTCACATTATCATGTGTTTTTACATTTGCAAAGAATTGGGTTATAAGCACCCACCAAAATACATCGAGATCAACGCCGAGCTTAATCAGACAAACCTTTGGAAGGGGTGTGATAGATAATGATTTGATGACAATAGCGGTTAGAAGATATCGTGATTGACTACACCTTTGCATTGGATAAAGATGAAGGGTCTTTGGCGACATTGGCTCGAGCAGGACTTTGTGGTGAGGACCGCAATTTATGCTTAAGTAATATGTATTTTTGATATGATCAAGCAACTCCGCCTAGTGATTTGTTGTTTGTTTTGTGAGAACCATGTCGTGAGGAGACGTTATTGTGAGGTATGTGCGGGACATGTTTATTGGGGAACATATCAAGTATGGCGTGCACGGATGCTGAGGTAATTCCTGAAAACAATATTGTGATATCAGGCCTAGATTTTTCTATATATAGGACGGGTATTTTGATGCACATACATGTTTGATTTCTTCTCTAGTTCTTACTCAACGTCAAGTTCAACTTCACATGGTCGACCTACATTTGGGATTTTGTAAAGAGGAGGATAATCGTTCTTGACCCAACAATTAACAACGGAGACGAGTCTGACAAAGTCATCCAGAGTAGGCACAGAAAGGTTGCAGATAATCTTCATGAAGCATTGCAAAGGTGCATTCAAGCATTTTTTCAAGGTTGGGCTCCTAACATGACGAGATGGAATACAGTGTTCCCGAAAGGGATAAACGCTGAATGCATCTGTAATGTCGACAACTCAAAACTAATCGCATTGATGTTGTGAGGGGGGTCTTAAGCACATGTGTTTACATTTTATCCGACCTTTCGCAGGCCAGACAACGGGGTGTATGCACTGCACTATGGCCGAAATTGGATGGGAAGCAAATTCAAGAGGGACCTGAACCCGGTTCGTCATTTAAGTCATGACAATTGTTTTATTTTATATTGTCAAACATCGTGATTATGAACTGATAGTTCATGTTTTGATCCTATACAGCAAAACGACGGGGTGCTCCATTCCAGGATGAACATACTGGTAGATGTGCTTGGACTGGAGGGGAACATTGGACACTTGCCTGAGAGATACAGGAAGTGCCTTGTTAAGAACAAGGAGGCTACGTGATGATTATTGCTCTAGCAAACTATCTGCGCTTGTTTGGTCGAGAATCGAAGCTGTAGTTTGAACTTTTATATGTATGGGACGTCCTAATCTGCAAGCTTTATGCTTTTGGGCAGTCAAGAAAACTGAATTTAGCGGATTGTAAGATTTTGTTAATTCAAGCTTGAACCATTTGGTGCAATCCGTTATGGCCTATATGTGTTTGAAAAAACTATGCCCAAATTCACATCGTTGTGGATTTTATTCAGAACTCTGCATTTTAGACTGACGATAACAACATATTATAATGACTTTCCAACCCATCTATTACACGATTCTTCTCCTGCAGACCCAAAAAAGGTTTCCACGGGTAGTGTGTGTATGCTCCCCAATTTTTTGAAAGTGTTTTCACTTAAACAAATTAGTATATCAAGTTACAAAAATTCGAGGCAGCGCTGCTGAACATATGTAATAGAATCACATATGGGAAGTATATCATCTTAAGTGGCTCATATACGAACTATAATGATAATCAGAAAGTGGTTTCCATGAAACAGAAGTAAAAGAATCAATCACACAAAGAGCAGTAAGTGGTGGTGTATAAGTAAATCCCCTGACCTTCATCTAGGGCGGGGCGACAGAAAACTGAATGAGACTGACGGCCTGTCGGACGCTCGCCGCTGACGCCACCCAGGTGGCCGCGTCCTCCGCCCCCGGTTTTTTAGCATAGCTCAGCAAAGAATTGGGGAATATGAGATGAATATAAATCAGTATCGAGATGGATATTTCCGATCTGGTACGGGTTTGACGAGTTCTGTTGATTTGTTACCTATATACTTTGCCGGATCGACTTGCCCCAATTCGATCTGCCACACCGCCGTCGGCAGTGCCTCTGAATCGGCAGAGCGGTTCTTAGCGTCGGCGCCACGGCGGCGGCGGTGGAGGAGCTGAGTGGCGGAGGAGATGGATAAAGGGGAGGAAAGCTGCGGGGACTGTGCGTTCTGCCCTCCTGAACTTTACTGTCTTTCTCAACAGAACTTTATGGCAAATCTACGGAAAAAGCCTTGGCTTGTACCGCGGCGTAATTAACATATGTGTTAAATATCTACGGGGCCATTAATTATTCGGCATCCTCTAACCTCAAACGTAACGTGTATTGTGGATAAACGAGCACGGGTATAGCACGTCGCTACGCACGGGAAGAGACTAAATAAAGAAAGTAGCCTAGCAGTACTAGTTGGCAGGAGAATCTATAGACAGCTGGCCCACAACCGATGCAATACATCTCCATATACGTACACCAAAACAATCACATGCTCGGGAATACGTTGCATGGCTGGGACAGCAGTGGGGTAGGTTGATTTGACTGCACCGGAGATGGACGGCAAAGATACGAGTTATGCGCGCAACTAGTTAGACAAAATCCGCGTCCAAATTTGTTGCACTACAATACCATTGTATCTTCTATTGAGACCATTCACTTTGCGTCAAGATTTGTGCTCTTATCCATATATAGAAATTTCTCATTTTTGTTTCTTTCAAAGAGAACATTTGACCTTAAAACTTGGCAGGTCAACTATACACAAGTGCCAGTCTTTGTATAAAATGTTTTTGTTTTTTTAATGTAACATAAATTGGTCAAATTTTGAATTTTGAATTAGTTGTATCATGCATTTTTAAAAATTTATGTTGCACCAAAAAATCCGAATACATTTCTACACATGGTAGTACTTGTGCGATGTTGATATGTAAAGTATCGAATTCAAATGTTCATTTATTTGGAAGAAAAAAAAGAGAAGTTTGCTCGCACGAACTTTGATGCAAAAATGAATAGTGAGGACAGAAGGTATAGTGGGTACAATCAGGCCCTCTTTAGTTCATAAGTCCTAGGACTTTTCCTAGTCCCAACTAAAAAGTTCCCAGTCCCTAAAAAGTCCCTCCTTGTTTGTTTCTAGGGACTAAAAAGTCTCAAGTCCCTCCCTAGAGGTTATTAAATGACATGTAAAAGACCATGTTACCCCTAGTATACGGAAAAATAACAGCCAAACAACACCATGAGGAAGCTGGGCATTGGGTGCAGGGAGGGGCACTGTCGGAAAAGTCCGAAAAAGTCTCAAAAAAGACTCTCCTTGAGAGTCTTCTTTATTTACTCCAAAAAGCAACTTTTAGTCCCTAGTAGTCCCTCCTGTGTGGTTAAAAAGTCTTTAAGAGGGATTTTTTCTAGTCCCTACACCAAGAAGTCCCTGGAAACAAACACCCCCTCAGAACTTTCCTATTTTTCAAAAGTTAGATGTTCCTTTTGTCTAAAACGACACCTTTGAGAAAACTAATGGGTAGTAACAGTATTAACTACTCCCTCCGTTCCTAAATATCTGTCTTTCTAGATATTTCAACAAGTAACTATATATGGAGCAAAATGAGTGAATCTACACTCTAAAATATGTCTATATCCATATGTGGTAGGCCATTTAAAATCTCTAAAATACAAATACTTGGGAACGGAGGAAGTAACACATATATGTATTATAGTTTTAAATAGCCGGCTATAGCTCCGCTATAGCCATACTTTTTCAAAGATTTTGGCCTAAATGGTCGCTTCATAAATAGCCTAATATACCGCTATACCGATTTGGGCGTATGCTATCATTATAAATGGCCATTATTTAAAACATTGATTATGTATACAAAGAGTAAGCCGAATCCAATAAATTCAGTAATTAAATGGTATATATGCCTGCAACAATGACTGGACAGAGTATCGCTGTCGATGTTTGCTAGCCATGAGTAAGCTAGGCGCACCGACAGAGCGCATGCGTGCGTCTCGATAAATCGACCTGCTCTTCTCTTGTGTTTCAAGTCCCGTCCGGCCTCTTCCATGTAGCCTAGCGTCACAAGTTTTAGCAACGCTAGCTCATGATTTGCACTTTCTGAGAAAGAGAGAGAGAAAGAGAAAGAGAGCAAAATGGTGTCTTGACTCTCAAGAATAGTGCGTGTTAATATCCAGAGAGTTGGTTGCTGGGCGTTCACTGTTGCTACTCTCTCAGTCACCTGGTGAATTGAAACTTCCTCCAACCTTTTCCGATGGATGAGACAATGGACAAACTTTATTTGGTGTTCCCTTCCTCCACACACAGCGGCATAAAGCTCAATTGACCGAGACAGCCTTTGCCTGAGATTCTGCCTGCGAGCGTGTGTATGCGTGAGAGAGGACGAGGAGAGGGGCGAGTCGGCTAGCAGCTAGGTCAGGCTCAGGCGGCCTGCGGTGGCGGCGGCCATGGGGCACCACTGCTGCAGCAAGCAGAAGGTGAAGCGGGGGCTATGGTCCCCGGAGGAGGACGAGAAGCTCCTCAGGTACATCACGGCGCACGGCCACAGCTGCTGGAGCGCCGTCCCCAAGAACGCCGGTACGCACTAGTAGTCTCTCTCCGTCCATCCATCTCGAATTCTAGATCGCGGATCTGAAGCGTATCGATCTTTCTCCTCGTTGTTCAGGGCTGCAGCGCTGCGGCAAGAGCTGCCGGCTCCGGTGGATCAACTACCTCCGCCCGGACCTGAAGCGCGGCAGCTTCTCCGAGCAGGAGGAGCGCACCATCCTCGACGTCCACCGCATCCTCGGCAACCGGTATACATACATACACACATACATGCGTCTTCCTCAATCTAGGTTGCTGCATGACACGATTGATCCGACTTCTTGAATCGCATCGCATCCATGGCATGCAGGTGGGCGCAGATCGCCAAGCATCTGCCGGGCCGCACAGACAACGAGGTCAAGAACTTCTGGAACTCGTGCATCAAGAAGAAGCTCATCGCGCAGGGTCTCGACCCCAAGACCCACAACCTGCTCCCGGCATCCAAGAGCCTCCTCCATGCACATGGCGGCACCGGCTCCGGCAGCAACCCTAGCAACAACCTTGCTGCAGGCGCCCAATTCCATTCCCCCAATGGAAACGGGAACGGTTGCGCCACGCCACCGTTCACCATCAGCTCCCCGACCAAGGCAGTCTACGACGCTGCCACGGTTGCGCCGCCAGTGGTGGCGCCGGGTTTGTACGACGTCCATAACCCTGGCATGCTGATGGGGCAGCACGAGCGCGGTCACCAAGCTGCGCTGGCCATGCAGCAGGGTTACCCGTACGTTCACAGCAACGGCGGTGGTTTACTCATGAGCTTCAGGGATCAGAACGCCGCGGGCGTCCACGCCTCCATGGACTTCATGAATGGCTCTTCTAATTCGTCGTCTTCCATGGAGTACGCGGCCGGCATGCCCAATGGCAACGTCTTCAACCCGGGCGTGGCGGCGTTCATGGACGAGACGGCCGCAATGTGGGCCACCGTTGTCGAGCCAGGAATGGGTGCCGGGATCGAAATGGCACATCAGCATCGACAACAGCATGGGTTGGGGCTGGAGGAGGTAGTTGGACACCCGCCGCCGCCATTGATCAACGGCGGTAGCTCAGGTGGCAAGGGATTGGATATGATGGACGTCTCTTCGGAAGTGTACGGCTCCGCCGGTACAACGACGGCGTTCGACCTAGAGCTTATGGAGTCGTGCGGGTTATTTTGCGGCGCCGCTGGCAATGGCATGGAGCAGCTGCAATGGGATTGCTAATTGAGCTAGCTCATTATCCTCACCCCCTAATTAGATCCTTCCGATCCATGTTTTAATTGAGGCCTTCGTTCTTAAATTGTTTTTTGATGTGCATTTCCTGTCTTCTTGATCTAGAATTTCAGACCGTCCATGTCAGAAAGAAATGCATGCTAAGTTGAGTGTTGAATTTGCCATCAACAAATTTATTTAGATTTCTTCCTAGCTAGCAGTAATATATACACTGTCGATATGTTGTTTAAGTAAGGTCTGCTTCAACTGTTCCATTTCAAATACAGCAGGATGGTGCAAAAATGGTACTCCCTTCGTCCCATAATATAAGAGCCTTTTTGACACTAGTGTAGTGTAAAACGAAGGAAATATATTTCATAGCCGCAGGTGATTTAATCATCACTAATTAATAAACCAGATGTTTTTGCAACCCTTTTCTTGCATTGTCGTTAATCTCATGTGAAGGAACAAGTCAGTTGCGGGCATGCAGAAACCCATACGTTTCACTCTTTTTAGTGCAAGACAAGTTGTTTGTCGATTTATGCAGAAGCATACAAGTTTCTCCAACAAACACTGCACCCTTGCATGCTTACCATATAAAGCGCCTTCTGTATGTATTGTAGGGATGACCACGCATTGCACGGGAAAAGAAATCTATCAAGCAATCTCCAATTTACATCACACAAACTTGTAGCTTGCTAGTAACAACTTTTGTTTCGACCACATAATGGCATGCATGCATGCACACGTGTACGGGGAAGTAGAAGGTGACTATGTCATATTTGAGAATATTCAGTTTGCCAGCAAATGTGTGTTTTCTTTCAAAAAGGAGATCACACCGGCCACTACATTATCGTGATGCACGCGTTCATCTTTATTAGTACAAAGTATCAAGCATTTGAAAAAGTAAAAACAAAAAATAAAAATCAAGACAACAATCAATCAATCCTTCTGCCCACCCCTTGCCCCCCTGCTGCTGATGGCCTCACCAAACAGGAGCGCGGTCGACGAATCATAGCGTTCCTCCTCTACCCCTCCCCCCTATTCCCCTCCCGCCGCCTGCCGCCCAGAGACAGTTGTCCTGGGGCATGATGATGATCCCACCCCGGCGCCAATCACAACTTTCATGGATCCCGCCAGGGCCCCTTTCTATCAGATCCCCAGCCAGAGCGCCCCACCAGACCAACCACCCAGCCACGGCTTGAGTGGATCCTCTACGTTGGGTTTGGTTTCACCATAGGCTTCGCTCACCTTCCCTGTTGTAGAGAATCTCACGGGCGTGTCGTCGGGTGGGGCACCTTCCACAGAAACCATCCAATCGTGCCTTTGTCGCCGCTCGTCGAAGTGCGGTGTGGGTCCGCCATGGGTTTGATCACCGATGGTCCCGTTAGTAATAACTCGGCGTCAGTTTTGACCGGTCAACGCTGCTGACATATGGGCCTAGAAGATGCTGACGTGGCTGCTTACATGTGGGACCAGGCGTTGTTTTTTGGTGACGATGTGTCGTTTGATCGGTCAACGGTTCTGACATGTGGGCCCATTGTTGTGCTGACGTGGATGCTGGCGGGCGGGTCCATACGTCGTTGACGTGGCTTCTTACATGTGGGACCATACGCTTTTGACGTCGTTCATGACCGTCACAGTATTTTGGCGCCCTCAATTTGTATTATATTGTAATTGGTGGCCACATTTTGATACAATATTGATTTCTTAAAATAAATTTAATATGAATTCATGCAAAATTTGAGTTTTGATAATCCCCAAGTGCAGGGAATCATCGTAGCAATTTCCAAAGGTGGAAGTGATAAGTATGGAGTGTCGAACCCACAAGGAGCTAAAGATAAGATCAATATTCTCTCAAGCCCTATCTGCCACTGATACGACTCTACGTAGCTGTTTCATATGAGGGAGAGGCATAAGCTAACATACTTTCTCTACTTGGATCATATGCACTTATGATTGGAACTCTAGCAAGCATCCGCAACTACTAAAGAACATTAAAGTAAAACCCAACCATAGCATTAAAGCATCAAGTCCTCTTTATTCCCATACGCAACAATCTTTCTTGCTCGGGTTTGTGTTTCAGTCACTCACCAACCCACTATAAGTGAATCATGAACGTAATGCAACACCCTACAGCGGGAATCCCTCACGCTTGCGCGACACGGAGGGCACCATAGGACATCACCAAAGTAAAACATACAACTCATGCCAATCTAGATCATCAATCAACCCAAAGACAAAAGATATCTACTCAAAACATCATAGGATGACAACATTGTTGGGGAACGTAGCAGAAATTCAAAATTTTCTACGCATCACCAAGATCAATCTACGGAGATACTAGCAACGAGAGAGAGGGGGGTGCATCTTCATACCCTTGAAGATCGCGATGCGGAAGCGTTACAAGAACGCAGATGAAGGAGTCGTACTCGTAGCGATTCAGATCGCGGTTGATTCCGATCTAAGCGCCGAACAACGGCGCCTCCGCGTTCAACACACGTGCAGCCCGATGATGTCTCCCGTGCCTTAATCCAGCAAGGGGAGAGGGAGAGGTTGAGGAAGACTCCGTCCAGCAGCAGCACGACGGTGTGGTGGTGGTGGAGGAGCGTGGCACTCCAGCAGGGCTTCGCCAAGCACCGCAAGAGACGAGGAGGGAGAGGGGTAGGGCTGTGCCAAGACGGAGATGTTCTCATGTCTATGGCAGCCCCAAACCCCCACTATATATAAGGGAAAGGGAGGGGCTGCGCCCCCACCTAGGTTTCCACCCCTAGGGATGGCGGCCAGCCCTAGATCCCATCTAGGGGGGCGGCCAAGGGGGGGGGAGAGAGGGGGGCGCACCACTAGGTGGGCCTTAGGCCCATCTGAGCCTAGGGTTTGCCCTTTTCCCTTCTCTCTTCACCTTGGGCCCTGGTGGGGGGGGGGGCACACCAGCCCACCTGTGGCTGGTCCCCTCCCACACTTGGCCCACGCAGCCCTCTGGAGCCGGTGGCCCCACATGGTGGACCCCCGGGACCCTCCCGGTTGTCCCGGTACGTTACCGATAGCACCCGAAACTTTTCCGGTGACCAAAACAGGACTTCCCATATATAAATCTTTACCTCCGGACCATTCCGGAACTCCTCGTGACGTCCAGGATCTCATTCGAGACTCCGAACAACATTCGGTAACCACGTACATCTATTCCTTATAACCCTAAGCGTCGCCAGACCTTAAGTGTGTAGACCCTACGGGTTCGGGAACTATGCAGACATGTCCGAGACATCTCTCTGGCCAATAACCAATCGCGGGATCTGGATACCCATGTTGGCTCCCACATGTTCCACGATGATCTCTTCGGATGAACCACGATGTCAAGGATTCAATCAATCCGTATAAAATTCCCTTTGTCTATGGTACAAGATTTGCCCGAGATTCGATTGTCGGTACACCGATACCTTGTTCAATCTCATTATGGCAAGTCTCTTTACTCGTTCCGTAACACATCATCCCGTGATAAACTCCTTGATCACATTGTGCACATTACGATGATGTCCTACCGAGTGGGCCCATAGATACCTCTCCGTCACACGGAGTGACAAATGCCAGTCTCGATTCGTGCCAACCCAACAGATACTTTTGGAGATGCCTGTAGTGTACTTTTATAGCCACCCAGTTACGTTGTGACATTTGGCACACCCAAAGCATTTCTACGATATCCGGGAGTTGCACAATCTCGTGGTCTAAGGAAACGATACTTGACATTAGAAAAGCTTTTAGCAAACGAACTACACGATCTTGTGCTATGCTTAGGATTGGGTCTTGTCCATCACATCATTCTCCTAATGATGTGATCCCGTTATCAATGACATCCTATGTCCATGGTCAGAAAACCATAACCATCTATTGATCAACGAGCTAGTCAATGAAGGAAATATGCCCTAGAGGCAATAATAAAGTTATTATTTATTTCCTTATTTCATGATAAATGTTTATTATTCATGCTAGAATTGTATTAACCGGAAACATAATACATGTGTGAATATATAGACAAATCAAGATGTCACTAGTATGCCTCTACTTGACTAGCTTGTTAATCAAAGATGGTTATGTTTCCTAACCATGAACAAGGAGTTGTTATTTGATTAACAAGGTCACATCATTAGTTGAATGATCTGATTGACATGACCCATTCCGTTAGCCTAGCACTTGATCGGTTAGTATGTTGCTATTGCTTTCTTCATGACTTATACATGTTCCTATAACTATGAGATTATGCAACTCCCGTTTGCCCGAGGAACACTTTGGGTGCTACCAAACGTCACAACGTAATCGGGTGATTATAAAGGTACATTACAGGTGTCTCCGAAGGTACATGTTGGGTTGGCATATTTCGAGATTAGGATTTGTCACTCCGATTGTCGGAGAGGTATCTCTGAGCCCTCTCGTAATGCACATCACATAAGCCTTGCAAGCATTGCAACTAATGAGTTAGTTGTGAGATGATGTATTACGGGCGAGTAAAGAGACTTGCCGTAACGAGATTGAACTAGGTATTGGATACCGACGATCGAATCTCGGCAAGTAACATACCGATGACAAAGGGAACAACGTATGTTGTTATGCGGTCTGACCGATAAAGAACTTCGTAGAATATGTCGGAGCCAATATGGGCATCCAGGTCCCGCTATTGGTTATTGACCGTAGAGGTGTCTCGGTCATGTCTACATAGTTCTCGAACCCGTAAGGGTCCGCACGCTTAACGCTTTCGATGATGCTACTATGAGTTGTTATGATGTTTCTGTACATGCGAAGGTTGTTCGAGTCCCGGATGAGATCACGGACGTGACGAGGAGTCTCGAAATGGTCGAGACATAAAGATTCATATATTGGAAGTCTATGTTTGGACATCGGAAGTGTTCCGGTGAAATTAGGAATTTTACCAAGCAATGCAGGAGGTTACCGAACCCCGGAATACTAATGGGCCAACATGGGCCTTAGTGGAAAGGAGAGAAGGGGCCCAAGTGCTGGTCAGCACCTTCCCCTTCCCTAGTCCTATTAGGACTAGGAGAAGGCGCCCCCTCTCTCTCCCTTCCCACTTGGGGAAACCTAGTTGGACTAGGATTGGGGGAATCCTACTCCTAGTAGGAGTAGGACACCCTGGCGCACCTCCCTTGGCCGGCCAGCCCCTCCTCCTTCCCTCCTTTATATCTGAGGCAGAGGGCACCCTTGACACACAAGTTGATCCTTGAGATCTTTCCTTAGCCGTGTCGGTGCCCCTTCCACCATATTACACCTCAAGAATACCGTAGCGGAGCTTAGGCGAAGCCTGCGCCGGTGGAACATCATCATCGTCACCACGCCGTCGTCGATTGAAACTCTCCCTCAACACTCGGCTGGATCGGAGTTCGAGGGACGCCATCGAGCTGAACGTGTGCAGAACTCGGAGGTGCCGTGCGTTCGGTACTTGGATCGGTTGGATCGTGAAGAAGTACGACTACTTCCTCTACGTTGCGTCAACGCTTCACTGTGGGTCTCTGAGGCGTGGGCGACACTCTCATCTCGTTGCTATGCATCACCATGATCTTGCGTGATCGTAGGAAAATTTTGAAATTACTACGTTCCCCAACAAGGGCATCCGAGCCTGGTTTTATGCGTAGATGTCATATGCACGAGTAGAACACAAGTGAGTTGTGGACGATACAAGTCATACCGCCTACCGGCATGTCATACTTTGGTTCAGCGGTATTGTTGGGCCGAGACGATCCGGACCAACCTTACGCCAGACGCTTACGCCGAGACCGGTTCCTCGACGTGCTTTGCACATAGATGGCTTCTGGAAGACCTGTCTCTCCAACTTTAGTTGAACCGAGTGTGGCTACGCCCGGTCCTTGAGAAGGTTAAAAGCGAGTCTATTTGACAAACTATCGTTGTGGTTTTGATGCGTAGGTAAGAACGGTTCTTGCTCAGCCCGTAGCAGCCACGTAAAACTTGCAACAACAAAGTAGAGGACGTCTAACTTGTTTTTGCAGGGCATGTTGTGATGTGATATGGTCAAGACATGATGCTATATTTTATTGTATGAGATGATCATGTTTTGTAACCGAGTTATCGGCAATCTGGCAGGAGCCATATGGTTGTCGCTTTATTGTATGAAATGCAAAGCGCCATGTAATTGCTTTACTTTATCACTAAGCGGTAGCGATAGTCGTGGAAGCAATAGTTGGCGAGGCGACAACGATGCTACGATGGAGATCAAGGTGTCGCGCCCGGTGGCGATGGGGATCATGACGGTGCTTGGCGATGGAGATCACAAGCACAAGATGATGATGACCATATCATATCACTTATATTGATTGCATGTGATGTTTATCCTTTATGCATCTTATCTTGCTTTGATTGGACGGTAGCATTATAAGATGATCTCTCACTAATTATCAAGAAGTGTTCTCCCGAGTATGCACCGTTGCGAAAGTTCTTCGTCTTTGAGACACCACGTGATGATCGGGTGTGATAGGCTCTACGTTCAAATACAACGGGTGCAAAACAGTTGCACACGCGGAATACTCGAGTTATACTTGACGAGCTATGCATATAAGATATGACCTCGGAACACGGAGACCGAAAGGTCGGCGTGAATCATATAGTAGATATGATCAACATAGTGATGTTCACCATTGAAACTACTCCATCTCACGTGATGATCGGACATGGTTTAGTTGATTTGGATCACGTGATCACTTAGAGGATTAGAGAGATGTCTATCTAAGTGGGAGTTCTTAAGTAATATGATTAATTGAACTTTAATTTATCATGAACTTAGTCCTGGTAGTATTTTGCAAATTATGTTGTAGATCAATAGCTCGCGTGGTTGCTTCCCTATGTTTTTATATATGTTCCTAGAGAAAATTGTATTGAAAAATGTTAGTAGCAATATTGCGGATTGGATCCGTGATCTGAGGTTTATCCTCATTGCTGCACAGAAGAATTATGTCCTTGATGCACCGCTAGGTAGCGGACCTATTGCGAGGAAGCGGAATCTGCACGTTATGAGCGTTTAGCTAGCTCAATATGATGACTACTTGATAGTTTAGTGCACCATGCTTAAATGGCTTAGAATCGGGACTTCAAAGGCGTTTTGAACGTCATGGACCATATGAGATGTTCCAGGAGTTGAAGTTAATATTTCAAGCAAATACCCGAGTTGAGAGATATGAAGTCTCCAACAAGTTCTATAGCTAAAAGATGGAGGAGAATCGCTCAACTAGTGAGCATGTTCTCGATTGTCCGGGTACTTCAATCGCTTGAATCAAGTGGGAGTTAATCTTCCGGATAAGATAGTGATTGACGAAATTCTCTAGTCACCATCACCAAGTTAGTAGAACTTCGTGATGAACTATAATATGCAAGGGATGACAAAAGTAATTCCCAAGCTCTTCGTGATGTTGAAATCGACGAAGGTAGAAATCAAGAAAGAGCATCAAGTGTTGATGATTGACAAGACCACCAGTCTCAAGGAAAAGGGCAAAGGGAAGAAGGGGAACTTCAAGAAGAACGGCAAGCAAGTTGCTTCTCGAGTGAAGAAGCCCAAGTCTGGACCTAAGCCTGAGACTAAGAACTTTTGCTGCAATGGAACTGGTCACTAGAAGCGGAACTATCCCAAGTATTTGGCGGATAAGAAGGATGGCAAAGTGAACAAAGGTATATTTGATATACAGATTATTGATGTGTATTTTACTAGTGTTCGTAGCAACCCCTCGGTATTTGATCTTGGTTCGGTTGCTAAGAGTAGTAACTTGAAAGCAGGAGTTGCAGAATGAAGCGAAACTAGTTGAAGGGGAAGTAACGATGAGTGTTGGAAGTAGTTCCAAGATTGATATGATCATCATCGCACACTCCCTATGCTTCGGGATTAGTGTGGAACCTAAATAAGTGTTATTTGGTGTTGAGCATAAATATGATTTGATCATGTTTATTGCAATACGGTTATTCATTTAAGTAAGAGAATAAATTGTTGTTACATTTACATGAATAAAACCTTATATGGTTACACACCCAATGAAAATGGTTCATTGGATCTCGATCATAGTGATACACATATTCATAATATTGAAACCAAAAGATGCAAAGTTAATAATGATAGTGCAACTTATTTGTGGCACTGCCGTTTAGGTCATATTGGTGTAAAGCGCATGAAGAAAACTCCATGTCGATGGACTTTTGGAATCACTTGATTATGAATCATTTGATGCTTGCGAACCGTGCCTTTTGGGCAAGATGACTAAAACTCCGTTCTCGGAACAATGGAACAAGCTAATGACTTATTGGAAATAATACATACCGATGTATACAATTCAATGAGTGTTGATGCTCGTGGCAAGTATCATTATTTTCGACCTTCACAGATGATTTGAGCAGATATGCGTATATCTTCTTGATGAAACATAAGTCCGAAATAGTTGAAAAGTTCAAAGAATTTCAGAGTGAAGTAGAAAATCATCGTAACAAGAAAATAAAGTTTCTGCGATCCGATCGTGGAGATGAATATTTGAGTTCTGAGTTTGGTCTTCAATTAAAACAAAGTGGAATAGTTTCACAGCTCACGCCACCGGAACACCACAACGTTATGGTGTGTCCGAACGTCAGAACCGTACTTTATTGTGATATGGTACGATCAATGATATCTCTTACCGATTTACCAATATCGTTTTGGGGTTATGCATTAGAGACAACTGCATTCACGTTTAATGGGGCACCATCTAAATCCGTTGAGACGACACCATATGAACTATGGTTTAACAGTAAACCTAAGCTGTCGTTTCTTAAAAGTTTGGAGTTTTGATACTTATGTGAAAAAGTTTTCACCTGATAAGCTCGAACCCAAATCGGAGAAGTGCGTCTTCATAGAATACCCAAAGGTAACTATTGGGTACACCTTCTATCACAGATCCGAAGGCAAGTTTTTCGTTGCTAAGATGGATCCTTTCTAGAGAAGAAGTTTCTCTCGAAAGAAGTGAGTGGGAGGAAAGTAGAACTTGATGAGGTAATTGTACCTTCTCCCTTATTGGAAAGTAGTTCATCACGTAAATCAGTTCGATGATTCCTACACCAATAAGTGAGGAAGTTAATGATGATGATCATGAAACTTCAGATCAAGTTGCTACCAAACCTCGTAGGTCTTCGAGCAAAATCCGCACCGAGTGGTATGGTTATCGTGTTCGGAAGTCATGTTACTAGACCATGATGAACCTACGAACTATGAGGAAGCGATGATGAGCCCAGATTCCATGAAATGGCTTGAGGCCATGAAATCTGAGATAGGATCCATGTATGAGAAACAAAGTATGGACTTTGATTGACTTGCTCTATGATCGGCAAGCCATGTTAAATAAATGGATCTTCAAGAGGAAGACGGACACTGATAGTAGTGTTACTATCTACAAAGCTCGACTTGTTGCAAAAGGTTTTCGACAAGTTCAAGGGGTTGACTACGATGAGACTTTCTCATCCGTAGCGATGCTTAAGTCTGTCCGAATCATGTTAGCAATTGCCACATTTTATGAAATCGGCAAATGGATGTCAAAAACAACATTCTTTAATGGATTTATTAAAGAAGAGTTGTATATGATGCAACCAGAAGGTTTTGTCAATCCTAAAGGAGCTAACAAAATGTGCAAGCTCCATCGATCCATCTATGGACTGGTGCAAGCATCTCGGAGTTGGAATATACGCTTTGATAAGATTGATCAAAGCATATGGTTTAATACGCACTTTTGGAGAAGCCTGTATTTACAAGAAAGTGAGTGGGAGCACTACAAAGATTTACGATAAGTATATTGTTGATCGTAAATAATGTAGAATTATTCTGCAAAGCATAAAGGAGTATTTGAAAGGAGTTTTTCAAAGAAGGACCTCGGTGAAGCTGCGTACAAATTGAGCATCAAGATCTATTGAGATAGATCAAAACGCTTGATGAGTTTTTTCAATAAGAACATACCTTGTCAAGATTTTGAAGTAGTTCAAAATGGAACAGTCAAAGAAAAGTTCTTGCATGTGTTGCAAAGGTGTGAAATTGAGTAAGACTCAAATCCCGACCACAATGAAAAATAGAAAAGAGAATGAAAGTCATTCCCTATGCCTCGATCATAGGTTCTATAAAGTATGCTATGTTATGTACCAGACCTATTGTATACCTTGCTCTGAATTTTGCAAGGGAGTACAATAGTGATCTAGGAGTAGGTCACCGGACATTGGTCAAGAACATCCTTAGTGAGGACTAAGGAAATATTTCTCGATTATGGAGGTGATAAAAGAGCCCGTCGTAAAGAGTTACATCGATGCAGGCTTTTTACACTGATCCAGATGACTCTAAGTCTCAATCTGGATACATATTATAAGTGGGAGCAATTAGCTAGAGTAGCCCCGTGCAGAGCATTGTAGACATAGAATATTTGCAAAATACATACGGCTCTGAATGTGACAGACCCGTTGACTAAAGCTTCTCTCACGAGCAAAACATGATCATCCCTTAGTACTCTTTGGGTGTTAATCACATAACGATGTGAACTAGATTATTGACTCTAGTAAACCCTTTGGGTGTTGGTCACATGACGATGTGAACTATGGGTGTTAATCACATACAGATGTGAATATTAGTGTTGAATCACATGATGATGTGAACTAGATTATTGACTCTAGTGCAAGTGGGAGACTGAAGGAAATATGCCCTAGAGGCAATAATAAAGTTATTATTTATTTCCTTATTTCATGATAAATGTTTATTATTCATGCTAGAATTGTATTAACCGGAAACATAATACATGTGTGAATATATAGACAAATCAAGATGTCACTAGTATGCCTCTACTTGACTAGCTTGTTAATCAAAGATGGTTATGTTTCCTAACCATGAACAAGGAGTTGTTATTTGATTAACAAGGTCACATCATTAGTTGAATGATCTGATTGACATGACCCATTCCGTTAGCCTAGCACTTGATCGTTTAGTATGTTGCTATTGCTTTCTTCATGACTTATACATGTTCCTATAACTATGAGATTATGCAACTCCCGTTTGCACGAGGAACACTTTGGTGCTACCAAACGTCACAACGTAATCGGGTGATTATAAAGGTACATTACAGGTGTCTCCGAAGGTACATGTTGGGTTGGCATATTTCGAGATTAGGATTTGTCACTCCGATTGTCGGAGAGGTATCTCTGGCCCTCTCGGTAATGCACATCACATAAGCCTTGCAAGCATTGCAACTAATGAGTTAGTTGTGAGATGATGTATTACGGAACGAGTAAAGAGACTTGCGTAACGAGATTGAACTAGGTATTGGATACCGACGATCGAATCTCGCAAGTAACATACCGATGACAAAGGGAACAACGTGATGTTGTTATGCGGTCTCGACCGATAAAGATCTTCGTAGAATATGTAGGAGCCAATATGGGCATCCAGGTCCCGCTATTGGTTATTGACCGTAGAGGTGTCTCGGTCATGTCTACATAGTTCTCGAACCCGTAGGGTCCGCACGCTTAACGCTTCGATGCGATGCTTACTATGAGTTGTTATGATGTTTCTGTACCAAGGTTGTTCGAGTCCGGATGAGATCACGGACGTGACGAGGAGTCTCGAAATGGTCGAGACATAAAGATTCATATATTGGAAGTCTATGTTTGGACATCGGAAGTGTTCCGGTGAAATTAGGAATTTTACCAAGTACCGGAGGTTACCTAACCCCCGAATACTAATGGGCCAACATGGGCCTTAGTGGAAAGGAGAGAAGGGGGCCCAAGTGCTGGTCGCACCTTCCCCCTTCCCTAGTCCTATTAGGACTAGGAGAAGGCGCCCTCTCTCCCTTCCCACTTGGGGAAACCTAGTTGGACTAGGATTGGGGGAATCCTACCCTAGTAGGAGTAGGACACCCTGGCGCACCTCCCTTGGCCGGCCAGCCCCTCCTCCTTCCCTCCTTTATATACGGGGCAGAGGGCACCCCTTGACACACAAGTTGATCCTTGAGATCTTTCCTTAGCCGCAGCGGTGCCCCTTCCACCATATTACACCTCAAGAATACCGTGAGCGGAGCTTAGGCGAAGCCCCTGCGCCGTGGAACATCATCATCGCCACCACGCCGTCGTCGATTGTGAAACTCTCCCTCAACACTCGGCTGGATCGGAGTTCGAGGGACGCCATCGAGCTGAACGTGTGCAGAACTCGGAGGTGCCGTACGTTCGGTACTTGGATCGGTTGGATCGTGAAGAAGTACGACTACTTCCTCTACGTTGCGTCAACGCTTCCGCTGTGGGTCTACGAGGGTACGTAGACGACACTCTCATCTCGTTGCTATGCATCACCATGATCTTGCGTGATCGTAGGAAAATTTTGAAATTACTACGTTCCCCAACAGTCAACTAGAGGCTCACTAGGGACATGTTGTGGTCTATGTATTCACACATGTATTACGGTTTCCAATTAATACAATTATAGCATGAACAATAGACAATTATCATGAACAAGGAAATACAATAATAACCATTTTATTATTGCCTCTAGGGCATATTTCCAACAGTCTCCCACTTGCACTAGAGTCAATAATCTAGTTCACATCACTATGTGATTGTAATGAATCCAACACCCATTGGCTTTGATCATATCTCGCTTGTGAGAGAGGTTTATTAGTCAACGGATCTGAACCTTTCAGATCCGTGTGTGCTTTACAAATATCTATGTCATCTCCTAGATGCAACTACCACGCTCTATTTGGAGCTATTCCAAATAATCGTTCTACTATACGATTCCGGTTTACTACTCAGTATAATCCGGATTAGTGTCAAAGTTCGCATCGGCGTAACCCTTTACGACGAACTCTTTTACCACCTCCATAATCGAGAAAATTCCTTAGTCCACTAGTTACTAAGGATATGTTTGACCGTTGTCTTGTTATCCATTCCTGGATCACACTTGTACCCCTTGACTGACTCATGGCAAGGCACACTTTAGGTGCGGTACACAGCATAGCATACTGTGGAGCCTACGTCTAAAGCATAGGGGATGACCTTCGTCCTTTCTCTCTCTTCTGTCGTGGTCAGGTCTTGAGTCTTACTCAATACTCACACCTAATAACACAGCAAAGAACTCCTTCTCTGCCGATCTATTTTGAACTCCTTCAAAATCTTGTCACGCAGTCGCATACTCATTTGAAAGTACTATCGTTTATTTTGATCTATCCTTATAGATCTTGATGCTCAATGTTCAAGTAGCTTAATCCAGGTTTTTTCCATTGAAAAACACTTTCAAATAACCTCTATATGATTTCCAGAAATTCTACATCATTTGCGATCAACAATATGTCAATAACATATACTCATCAGAAATGCTATAGTGCTCCCACTCACTTCTTTGGAAATACAAGTTTCTCATAAACTTTGTATAAACCCAAAGTCTTTGATCATCTCATCAGAGCGTATATTCCATCTCCGAGATGCTTACTCCAGTCCTTAGAAGGACTACTGGAGCTTTGCATACTTGTTAGCATCTTTTAGGATTGACAAAAACCTTCTAGTTGTATCACATGCAACCTTTCCTCAAGAAAATTGTCGAGGAAACAATGTTTTGACATCCTATATGCAAGATTTCATAAATAATGCAGTAACTGCTAATACAATTCCAACAGACTCTTAGCATCGCTACGAGTGAGAAAGTATCACCGTAGTCAACTCCTTGAACTTGTCAGAAAACATCTTAGCGGCAAGTCGAGCTTTCTTAATGGTGACACATACCATCATTGTCTGTCTTCCCTTTTAGAAATCCATCTTCACTCAACAGCCTTACGACCATCGAGTAGTTCTTCCAAAGTCTATACTTTGTTTTCATACTTGGATCCTCTCTCGGATTTTATGGCCTCGAGCCATTCATCGGAATCCAGGCCCACCATCGCTTCTCCATAGCTCGTAGGTTCATTGTTGACTAGCAACATGACCTCCAAGACAGGATTAAGTACCACTCTGAAGTAGTACGCATCCTTGTCGACCTACGAGGTTTGGTAGTGACTTGATCTGAAGTTTCATGATCACTATCATTAGCTTCCACTTCAATTGGTGTAGGCGCCATAGGAACAACTTCCCGTGCCCTGCTACACACTAGTTGAAGTGATGGTTCAATAACCTCATCAAGTCTCCACCATCCTCCCACTCAATTCTTTCAAGAGAAACTTTTCCTCGAGAAAGGACCCGATTCTAGAAACAATCCCTTTGCTTCCGGAATCGAGACAGGAGGTATACCCAACTGTTTTGGGTGTCCTATGAAGATGCATTTATCCGCTTATGCGTTCGAGGTTATCGTGCTAAAACTTTTCACATAAGCTGTCGCAGCCCCAAACTTTTAAGAAACGACAACTTAGGTTTCTCTAAACCATAGTTCATACGGTGTCGTCTTAACAGAATTGCGTGGTGCCCTATTTATAGTGAATGTGGTTGTCTCTAATGCCTAACCCATAAACGATAGTAGTAATTCGATAAGAGACATCATGGTATGCATCATGTCCAATAGGGTGCAGTTATGATGTTCGGACACACCATCACACTATGGTGTTCCAGGCGGTATTAGTTGTGAAACAATTTCCACAATGTCTTAATTGTGTGCCAAACTCATAACTCAGATATTCATCTCTATGATCATATCATAGACATTTTATCCTCTTGTCACGATGATCTTTAACTTCACTCTGAAATTACTTGAACCTTTCAATAATTCAGATTTGTGTTTCATCAAGTAAACATACTCAGAATCTACTTAAATCATCCGTGAAGTAAGAACATAACGATATTCACTGCGTGCCTCAACACTCATTAGACTGCACACATCAAAATGTGTTACTTACAACAAGTTGCTTTCTTGTTCCATCTTACTGAAACCGAGGCTTTTCAGTCATCTTGCCCATGTGGTATGATTTGCATGTCTCGAGTGATTTAAAATCAAGTGAGTCCAAACGATCCATCTGCATGGGGTTTCTTCATGCGTATACACCAATAGACATGGTTCGCATGTCTCAATCTTTTCAAAAATGAGTGAGTCCAAAGATCCATCAACATGGAGCTTCTTCATGCTTTTATACCAATATGACTCAAGTGGCAGTGCCACAAGTATGTGGTACTATCATTACTATCTTATATCTTTTGGCATGAACATGTGTATCACTACGATCGAGATTCAATAAACCATTTATTTTAGGTGGAAGACCATTGAAGGTATTATTCAAATAAACAGAGTAACCATTATTCTCCTTAAATGAATAACCATATTGCGATAAACATGATCCAATCATGTCTATGCTCAATGCAAACACCAAATAACAATTTTTTAGGTTTAACACCAATCTCAATGGTAGAGGGAGCATGCGATGCTTATCACATCAACCTTGGAAACACTTCCAACACACATCGTCATCTCACCTTTAGCTAGTCTCCATTTGTTCCGTAGCTTTTATTTTGAGTTACTAACACTTAGCAACCGAACCGGTATCTAATACCCTGGTGCTACTAGGAGTACTAGTAAAGTACACATTAATATAATGTATATCCAATATACTTCTGTCGACCTTGCCAGCCTTCTCATCTACCAAGTATCTAGGGTAGTTCTGCTTCAGTGACCGTTCCCCTCATTACAGAAGCACTTAGTCTCGGGTTTGGGTTCAAACTTTGGGTTTCTTCACTAGAGCAAAGAATCGATTTGCCGTTTCATGAAGTATCCCTTCTTGCCCTTGCCCTTCTTGAAACTAGTGGTTTCACTAACCATCAACAATTGATGCTCCTTCTTGATTTCTACTTTCGCGGTGTCAAACATCGCGAATATTTCAAGGATCATCATATCTATCCCTGATATGTTATAGTTCATCACGAAGCTCTAGCAGCTTGGTGGCAATGACTTCGGAGAAACATCACTATCTCATCTGGAAGAGTAACTCCCACTCGATTCAAGTGATTGTGGTACTCAGACAATCTGAGCACAAGCTCAACGATTGAGCTTTTCTCCCTTAGTTTGCAGGCTAAGAAACTCGTCGGAGGTCTTATACCTCTTGACGTGGGCACGAGCCTGAAATCCCAATTTCAGCCCTCAAACATCTCATATGTTCCATGACGTTTCAAATCGCCTTCTGGTGCCTCAACTCTAAACCGTTTAACATTACTAAACTATCACATAGTTATCAAAACGTGTATGTTAGATGTTCGCAACATCCACAGACGACGTTCGAGGTTCAACACACCGAGCGGTGCATTAAGGACATAAGCCTTCTACGAAGCAACGAGGACAATCCTCAGTTTATGGACCTAGTCCGCATAATTGCTACTATCAACTTTCAACTGAATTTTCTCTAGGAACATATCTAAAACAAGAGAACTAAAGCGCGAGCTACGACATAATTTGCAAAAACCTTTTGACTATGTTCGTGATAATTAAGTTCATCTTATGAACTCCCACTCGAATAGACATCCCTCTAGTCATCTAAGTGATACATGATCCGAGTCAACTAGGCCGTGTCTGATCATCATGTGAGACGGACTAGTCATCATCGGTGAACATCTTCATGTTGATCGTATCCACTATACGACTCATGTTTGACCTTTCGGTCTCTTGTGTTCCGAGGCTATGTCTGTACATGCTAGGCTCGTCAAGTCACCCTAAGTGTTTCGCGTGTGTAAATCTGGCTTACACCTGTTGTATGTGAACGTTAGAATCTATCACACCCGATCATCACGTGGTGCTTCGAAACAACGAACTTTCGCAACGGTGCACAGTTAGGGGGAACACTTTCTTGAAATTATTATGAGGGATCATCTTATTTACTACCGTCGTTCCAAGCAAATAAGATGCATAAACATGATAAACATCACATGCAATCAAATAGTGACATGATATGGCCAATATCATTTTGCTCCTTTGATCTCCATCTTCGGGCTCCATGATCATCATCGTCACCGGCATGACACCATGATCTCCATCATCGTGTCTTCATGAAGTTGTCTCGCCAACTATTATTTCTACTACTATGGCTAACGGTTAGCAATAAAGTAAAGTAATTACATGGCGTTATCATTGACACGCAGGTCATACAATAAATAAGACAACTCCTATGGCTCCTGCCGGTTGTCATACTCATCGACATGTAAGTCGTGATTCCTATTATAGGAACATGATCAATCTCATACATCACATATATCATTCATCACATTCTTTTGGCCATATCACATCACATAGCATACCCTGCAAAAACAAGTTAGACATCCTCTAGTTGTTGCTGCATGTTTTACGTGGCTGCTTTGGGTTTCTAGCAAGAACGTTTCTTACCTATGCAAAGCCACAACGGTGATATGCCAATTGCTATTTACCCTTCGTAAGGACCCTTTTCATCAAATCCGATCCGACTAAAGTGGGAGAGACTGGCACCCGCTAGGCACCTTATGCAACAAGTGCATGTCAGTTGGTGGAACCTGTCTCACGTAAGCGTACGTGTAAGGTCGGTCCGGGCCGCTTCATCCCACAATGCCGCCGAATCAAGATAGGACTAGTAACGGTAAGAAAATTGTACAAACCATCGCCCACAACAAGCTTGTGTTCTACTCATGCAAAGAATCTACGCAATAGACCTAGCTCATGATGCCACTGTTGGGGAACGTAGCAGAAACTCAAAATTTTCTACGCATCACAAGATCAATCTATGGAGATACTAGCAACGAGAGAGAGGGGAGTGCATCTTCATACCCTTGAAGATCGCGATGCGGAAGCGTTACAAGCGGATGAAGGAGTCGTACTCGTAGCGGTTCAGATCGCGGTTGATTCCGATCTAAGCGCCGAACAACGGCGCCTCCGCGTTCAACACACGTGCAGCCCGATGACGTCTGCCGTGCCTTGATCTAGCAAGGGGAGAGGGAGAGGTTGGGGAAGACTCCATCCAGCAGCAGCACGACGGCGTGGTGGTGGTGGAGGAGCGTGGCACTCCAGCAGGGCTTCGCCAAGCACCGCAAGAGATGAGGAGGGAGAGGGGTAGGGCTGCGCCAAGAGGGAGATGTGTTGGGGAACGTAGTAATTTCAAAAAAATTCCTACGCACACGCAAGACCATGGTGATGGCATAGAAACGAGAGGGGAGAGTGTCCGCCCACGCACTCGTGAGACCGTAAGCGAAGCGTTATGACAACGCGGTTGATGTAGTCATATCGCCTTCACGATCCGACGGATCCAAGTACCGAACGACGGCACCTCCGAAGTTCAGCACACGCTCAGCTCGATGACGATCCCGGACTCCGATCCGGCAAAGTGTCGGGATGAGTTCCACAAGACGACGGGCAGGACGATGATGATGTTCTATCGGGCGCAGGCTTCGCCTAAACTCCGCGACGATATGACCGAGGTGGAATATGGTGGAAGGGGCACCGCACACGGCTAAGGAACGATCCGTAGATCAACTTGTGTGTCATGGGGTGCCCCTGCCCTCAGATATAAAGGAGCAAGGGGTGCGGCCAGCCCATAAGGCGGCGCTGGAGTCCTACTCCCACCGGTAGTAGGACTCCCCCCCTTTCCTAGTTGGATTAGGATTGGGGAAGGGGAAGAGGGAAGGCGCCGCCCACTCTCCTTGTCCTATTCAGACTAGAGGGGGAGGGGGGTGCGCGGCCTGCCTGGCCGGCCCTTTCCTCTTCTCCCTATGGCCCATCAAGGCCCATAGACCCCCCGGGGGGTTCCGGTAAACCCCCGGTGTTCCGGTAACTTCCTGTTTTCATCCGGAACCTTTCCGAAGTCCAAACATAGGCTTCCAATATATCAATCTTTATGTCTCGACCATTTCGAGACTCCTCGTCATGTCCGTGATCACATCCGGGACTCAACAACCTTCGGTACATCAATACTTATAAACTCATAATGAACTGTCATCGAAACGTTAAGCGTGCGGACCCTACGGGTTCGAGAACTATGTAGACATGACCTAGAACCATTCTCGGTCAATAACCAATAGCGGAACCTGGATGCCCATATTGGTTCCTACATATTCTACGAAGATCTTTATCGGTCAAACCGCATAACGACATCGTTGTTCCCTTTGTCATCGGTATGTTACTTACCCGAGATTCGATCGTCGGTATCCAATACCTAGTTTAATCTCGCTACGGTAAGTCTCTTTACTCGTTCCGTAATACATCATCTCATAACTAACTCATTAGTTGTAATGCTTGCAAGGCTTATGTGATGTGTATTACCGAGAAGGCCCAGAGATACCTCTCCGACAATCGGAGTGACAAAACCTAATCTCGATTCATGCCAACTCAACATATACTTTTGGAGACATCTCATGAGAGTACCTTTATAATCACCCGATTACGTTGTGACGTTTGGTAGCACACAAAGTGTTCCTCCGTAAACGGAGTTGCATAATCTCATAGTTGCAGGAACTTTGTATAAGTCATGAAGAAAGCATAAGCAACATACTAAACGATCAAGTGCTAAGCTAACGGAATGGGTCAAGTCAATCACATCATTCTCCTAATGATGTGATCCCGTTAATCAAATGACAACTCATGTCTATGGTTAGGAAACATAACCATCTTTGATTTAACGAGCTAGTAAAGTAGAGGCATACTAGTGACACTCTGCTTGTCTACGTATTCACACATGTATTATGTTTCCGGTTAATACAATTCTAGCATGAATAATAAACATTTATCATGATATAAGGAAATAAATAATAACTTTATTATTGCCTCTAGGGTATATTTCCTTCAGCCTCCCACTTGCACTAGAGTCAATGATCTAGATTACACAAAGAATGATTCTAACACCCATGGAGTCTTGGTGCTGATCATGTTTTGCTCGTGGAAGAGGCTTAGTCAACGGGTCTGCAACATTCAGATCCGTATGTATCTTGGAAATCTCTATGTCTCCCACTTGGACTTGGTCCCGAATGGAATTGAAGCGTCTCTTGATATGCTTGGTCCTCTTGTGAAATATGGATTCCTTTGCCAAGGCAATTGCACCAGTATTGTCACAGAAGATCTTCATTGGTCCCGATGCACTAGGTATGACACCTAGATCGGAAATGAACTCTTTCATCCAGACTCCTTCATTTGCTGCTTCCAAGCAGCTATGTATTCCGCTTCACATGTAGATCCCGCCATGACGCTTTGTTTAGAACTGCACCAACCGACAGCTCCACCGCTTAATAAAAATACGTATCCGGTTTGCGATTTAGAATCGTCCGGATCGCTGTCAAAGCTTGCATCGACGTAACCATTTACGGTTAGCTCTTTGTCACCTCCATATACGAGAAACATATCCTTAGTCCTTTTCGTATTTCAGGATGTTCTTGATCACGTCCCGGATCCACTCCGATTACTTTGGTACCTTCCCGCCAAGCTTATTGCTAAGCATACGCCGTGTCTGGTACACAGCATTGCATACATGATAGAGCCTATGGCTGAAGCATAGGGAACATTTTTCATTTTCTCTCTATCTTCTGCTGTGGTCGGGCATTGAGTCTGACTCAATTTCACACCTTGTAACACACGTAAAAGACCTTTCTTTGCCTCGATCCATTTTGAACTTTTTCAAAACTTTATCAAGGTATGTGCTTTGTGAAAGTCCAATTAAGCGTCTCGATCTATCTCTATAGATCTTGATGCCCAATATGTAAGCAGCTTCACCGAGGTCTTTCATTGAAAAACTTTTATTCAAGTATCCTTTTATGCTATCCAGAAATTCTATATCATTTCCAATTAACAATATGTCGTCCACATATAATATTAGAAATGCTACAGAGCTCCCACTCACTTTCTTGTAAATACAAAGCTTCTCCAAAAGTCTCAGATAAAACCATATGCTTTGATCACACTATCAAAGCGTTTATTCCAACTCCGAGAGGCTTGCACTGCACCATAAATTGATCGCTGGAGCTTGCACACTTTGTTAGCACCTTTTGGATCAACAAAACCTTCTGGTTGCATCATATACAACTCTTCTTCTAGAAATCCATTCAAGAATGCAGCTTTACATCCATTTGCCAAATTTCATAATCATAAAATGCAGCAATTGCTAACATGATTCGGACAGACTTAAGCATCGCTACGGGTGAGAAAGTCTCATCGTAGTCAACCCCTTGAACTTGTCGAAAACCTTTCGCAACAAGTCGAGCTTTATAGACAGTTATATTACCATCGTCATCTTCTTCTTAAAGATCCATTTATTCTCAATGGCTTGCCGATCATCGGGCAAGTCAACCAAAGTCCATACTTTGTTCTCATACATGGATCCCATCTCAGATTTCATGGCTTCAAGCCATTTTGTGGAATCTGGGCTCACCATCGCTTCTTCATAGTTCGTAGGTTCACCATGATCTAGTAGCATGACTTCCGGAATAGGATTACCGTACCACTCAAGTGCGGATTTTATTCTCGTTGATCTACGATTCAAAGGACAACTTGATCTCAAGTTTCATGATCATTATCATTATCTTCCTCGCTAATCGGTAGGTGTCACAGAAACCGATTTCTGTGATGAACTACTTTCCAATAAGGGAGCTGGTACTATTACCTCATCAAGTTCCACTTTCCTCCCACTCACTTCTTTCGAGAGAAACTCCTTCTCTAGAAAGGATCCATTCTTAGCAACGAATGTCTTGCCTTCAGATCTGTGATAGAAGGTATACCCAATTGTCTCCTTTGGGTATCCTATGAAGACACATTTTTCCGATTTGGGTTCAAGCTTATCATGTTGAAGTTTTTTCACATAAGCATCGCAACCCCAAACTTTCGAAGCGACAACTTTGGTTTCTTGCTAAACCATAGTTCATAAGGTGTCGCCTCAACGGATTTTGACAAGGTCCTATTTAACGTGAATGCGCCGTCTCTAAAGCATAACCCCAAAACGATAGCGGTAAATCGGAAATAGACATCATAGATCGCACCATATCTAGTAAAGCACGACTACGACGTTCGGACACACCATTACGCTGTGGTGTTCCGGTGGTGTGAGTTGCTAAACTATTCCGCATTGCTTCAAATGTAGACCAAACTCAGAACTCAAATATTCTCCTCCACGATCAGATCGTAGAAACTTTATTTTCTTGTTACGATGATTTTCAACTTCACTCAAATTCTTTGAACTTTTCAAATGTTTCAGATTTATGTTTCATCAAGTAGATATACCCGTATTCCGCTTAAATCATCTGTGAAGGTGAGAAAATAACGATATCCGCCACGAGCTTCAACATTCATCGGACCACATACATCTGTATGTATGATTTCCAATAAATCTGTTGCTCTCCATACAACCGAGAACGGTGTTTTAGTCATCTTGCCCATGAGGCACGGGTTCGCAAGTACCAAGTGATTCATAATCAAGTGATTCCAAAAGTCCATCTCAGTATGGAGTTTCTTCATGCTTTTACACCGATATGACCTAAACGGCAGTGCCACAAATAAGTTGCACTATCATTATCAACTCTGCATCTTTTGGCTTCGACATTATGAATATGTGTATCACTACTGTCGAGATTCAACAAGAATAGACCTTTCTTCAAGGGTGCATGACCATAAAAGATATTACTCATATAAATAGAACAACCATTATTCTCTGATTTAAATGAATAACCGTCTCGCATCAAACAAGATCCAGATATAATGTTCATGCTCAACGCCGCACCAAATAACAATTATTTAGGTCTAAAACTAATCCCGAAGGTAGATGTAGAGGTAGCGTGCCGACCGCGATCACATTGACTTTGGAACCGCTTCCCACGCCGCATCGTCACCTCGCCCTTTGCCGCTGCTCGTCTATTCCGTAGTCCCCTGTTTCGAGTTGCAAATATTAGCAATGTAACCAAAGATCAAATACCCAAAAGTGCTACTACGAGCTCTAGTAAGGTACACATCAATAACATGTATATCATATATACCTTTGTTCACCTTGCCATCCTTCTTATCCGCCAAATACTTGGGGCAGTTCCGCTTCCAAAGTGTCCAAATTCTTGCAGTAAAAACACTTTCGATTTCAGGCTTAGGTCCAGACTTGGGTTTCTTCTCTTGAGCAAAGCAACTTTCTTGCGTTCTTTTGAAGTTTCCTTCTTCTTCCCTTTGCCCTTTTTCTTGAAACTAGTGGTCTTGTTGACCATCAACACTTGATGCTCTTTCTTGATTTCTACCTCCGCTGCTTTTAGCATTGCGAAGAGCTCAGAATTGTCTTAGTCATCCCTTGCATATTATAGTTCATTACGAAGCTCTTGTAGCTTGGTGGCGTTGATTGGAGAATTACATCAATGACACTATCATCCGGAAGATTAACTCCCAAATTGAATTAAGTGATTATTATACCCAGACATTTTGAGTATGTGCTCACCGACGTAACTATTCTCCTCCATCTTGCAGCTATAGAACTTATTGGAGACTTCATATCTCTCAATCCGGCATTTGCTTGAAATATTAACTTCAAATCTTGGAACATCTCATATGCTCCATGACGCTCAAAACGTCGTTGAAGACCCGGTTCTAAGCCGTAAAGCATGGCACATCGAACTATAGAGTAGTCATCACTTTGCTTTGCCGTGACGCTCACAACTTCGGCGTTGTTCTCGCAAAGCAGTTCGCACCCAGCGGTGCTTCCAGGACGTAATTCTTCTGTGCAGGAATGAGGATAATCCTCAAGTTACGGACCCAGTCCGTGTAATTGCTACCATCATCTTTCAACTTTGCTTTCTTAAGGAACACATTAAAATTCAACGGAACAACAACACGAGCCATCTATCTACAAAGAAACATAGACAAGCAAAATACTATCAGTACTAAGTTCATGATAAATTTAAGTTCAATTAATCATATTAAATAACTCCCACTTAGATAAATATCTCTCTAGTCATCTAAGTGATTACGTGATCCAAATCAACTAAACCATAACCGATCATCACGTGAGATGGAGTAGTTTTCAATGGTGAACATCACTATGTTGATCATATCTACTATATGATTCACGCCGACCTTTCGGTCTCCGTGTTCCGAGGCCATATCTCGCATATGCTAGGCTCACAAGTTTAACCTGAGTATTCCGCGTGTGCAAACTGGCTTGCACCGTTGTAGATGGACGAGAGCCTATCACACCCGATCATCACGTGGTGTCCGGGCACTACGAACTTTTAGCAACGGTGCATACTGTGGAGAACACTTCTTGATAATTTTAGTGAGAGATCATCTTATAATGCTACCGTCAATCAAAGCAAGATAAGATGCATAAAGGATAAACATCACATGCAATCAATATAAGTGATATGATATGGTCATCATCATCTTGTGCTTGTGATCTCCATCGCCAAGCACCGCCATGATCACCATCGTCACCGGCGCGACACCTTGATCTCCATCGTAGCATCTTTGTCGCCTCGCCAACTATTGCTTCTACGACTATCGCTACCGCTTAGTGATAAAGTAAAGCAATTACATGGCGTTGCATTTCATACAATAAAGCGACAACCATATGGCTCTCGCCAGCTTGCCGATAACTTCGGTTACAAAACATGATCATCTCATACAATAAAATATAGCATCACGTCTTGACCACATCACATCACAACATGCCCTGCAAAAACAAGTTAGACGTCCTCTACTTTGTTGTTGCAAGTTTTACGTGGCTGCTACGGGCTGAGCAAGAACTGTTTCTTACCTACGCATCAAAACCACAACGATAGTTTGTCAAGTTGGTGCTGTTTTAACCTTCGCAAGGACCGGGCGTAGCCACACTTGTTCAACTAAAGTGAGAGAGACAGACACCGCCGGTCACCTTTAAGCAACGAGTGCTCGGAGCGGTGAAACCAGTCTCGCCAGAAGCGTCTGGCGTAATGTCGGTCCGGGCCGCTTCATCTCACAATACCGCCGAACCAAAGTATGACATGCCGGTAAGCAAGATGACTTATATCGCCCACAACTCACTTGTGTTCTACTCGTGCATATGACATCAACGCATAAAACCAGGCTCGGATGCCATCGTTGGGGAACGTAGTAATTTCAAAAATTTCCTACGCACACGCAAGACCATGGTGATGGCATAGCAACGAGAGGAGAGTGTCCGCCCACGCACTGTGAGATCAGAAGCGGAAGCGTTATGACAACGCGGTTGATGTAGTCGTGACGCCTTCACGATCCGACCGATCCAAGTACCGAACGCACGGCACCTCCGAGTTCAGCACATCGCTCAGCTCGATGACGCATCCCCTGACCGATCCAGAAAGTGTCGAGGATGAGTTCCACAAGACGACGGCAGTGACGATGATGATGTTCTATCGCGCAGGCTTCGCTTAAACTCCGCGACGATATGACCGAGGTGGAATATGGTGGAAGGGGCACCGCACACGGCTAAGGAACGATCCGTAGATCAACTTGTGTGTCATGGGGTGCCCCCCGCCTCAGATATAAAGGAGCAAGGTGCGGCCAGCCCAAGGCGCTGGCCGAGGAGTCCTACTCCCACCGAGTAGGACTCCCCCTTTCCTAGTTGGATTAGGATTGGGGAAGGGGAAGAGGGAGGGCGCCGCCTCTCTCCTTGTCCTATTCGGACTAGAGGGGAGGGGGCGCGCCCGCCTGACCGCCCTTTCCTCTTCTCCCTATGGCCCATCAAGGCCCATAGACTTCCGGGGTTCCGTAAACCCCTGTTCCAGAACTTCCTGCTTTCATCCTAACCTTTCCAAGTCCAAACATAGGCTTCCAATATATCAATCTTTATGTCTCGACCATTTCGAGACTCCTCGTCATGTCCGTGATCACATCCAGGACTCGAACAACCTTCGTACATCAATACTTATAAACTCATAATGAACTCATATCGAAGCGTTAAGCGTGCAAGGACCCTACGGGTTCGAGAACTATGTAGACATGACCTAGAACCATTCTCGGTCAATAACCAATAGCGGAACCCGGATGCCCATATTGGTTCCTACATATTCTACGAAGATCTTTATCGGTCAAACCGCATAACGACATACGTTGTTCCCTTTGTCATCGGTATGTTACTTACCCGAGATTCGATCGTCGGTATCCAATACCTAGTTTAATCTCGTTACGGTAAGTCTCTTTATTTCGCTCCGTAATACATCATCTCATAACTAACTCATTAGTTGCAATGCTTGCAAGGCTTATGTGATGTGTATTACCGAGAAGGCCCAGAGATACCTCTCCGAGCAATCGGAGTGACAAAACCTAATCTCGATTCATGCCAACTCAACATATACTTTTGGAGACATCTCAGAGAGTACCTTTATAATCACCCGATTCACGTTGTGACGCTTGGTAGCACACAAAGTGTTCCTCCGTAAACGGAGTTGCATAATCTCATAGTTGCAGGAACTTTGTATAAGTCATGAAGAAAGCATAAGCAACATACTAAACGATCAAGTGCTAAGCTAACGGAATGGGTCAAGTCAATCACATCATTCTCCTAATGATGTGATCCCGTTAATCAAATGACAACTCATGTCTATGGTTAGGAAACATAACCATCTTTGATTTAACGAGCTAGTAAAGTAGAGGCATACTAGTGACACTGCTTGTCTACGTATTCACACATGTATTATGTTTCCGGTTAATACAATTCTAGCATGAATAATAAACATTTATCATGATATAAGGAAATAAATAATAACTTTATTATTGCCTCTAGGGCATATTTCCTTCAAGATGTTCTCATGTCTATGGCAACCCCAAACCCCCACTATATATAGGGGAAAGGGAGAGGTTGTGCCCCCACCTAGGTTTCCATCCCTAGGGGTGGCAGCCAGCCCTAGATCCCATCTAGGGGGCGGCTAAGGGGGGGAGAGAGGGGGGCGCACCACTAGGTGGGCCTTAGGCCCATCTGAGCCTAGGGTTTCCCATTTTCCCTTCTCTCTTCACCTTGGGCCCTGGTGGGGGGGGGGGGGCGCACCAGCCCACCTGTGGCTGGTCTCCTCCCACACTTGGCCCACACAGCCCTCTGGGGCCGGTGGACCCCCGGGACCCTCCCGGTAGTCCCGGTACGTTACCGATAGCACCCGAAACTTTTCCGGTGACCAAAACAGGACTTCCCATATATAAATCTTTACCTCCGAACCATTCCGGAACTCCTCGCGACGTCCGTGATCTCATCCGGGACTCCGAACAACATTCAGTAACCACGTACATCTATTCCTTATAACCCTAGCGTCATCGAACCTTAAGTGTGTAGACCCTACGGTCCGGGAACCATGCGCATATGACCGAGACAACTCTCCGGCCAATAACCAACAGCGGGATCTAGATACCCATGTTGGCTCCCACATGTTCCACAATGATCTCATCGGATGAACCACGATGTCAAGGATTCAATCAATCCCGTATACAATTCCCTTTGTCTACCGGTATAGTACTTGCCCGAGATTCGATCGTCGGTACACCGATACCTTGTTCAATCTCGTTATGGCAAGTATCTTTACTCATTCTGTAACACATCATCCCGTGATCAACTCCTTGATCACATTGTGCACATTATGATGATGTCCTAATGAGTGGGCCCAGAGATACCTCTCCGTCACACGGAGTGACAAATCCCAGTCTCATTTCGTGCCAACCCAACAGATACTTTTGGAGATGCCTGTAGTGTACCTTTATAGCCACCTAGTTATGTTGTGACGTTTGGCACACCCAAAGCATTCCTACGGTATCCGGGAGTTGCACAATCTCATGGTCTAAGGAAATGATACTTGACATTAGAAAAGCTTTTAGCAAACGAACTACACGATCTTGTGATATGCTTAGGATTGGGTCTTGTCCATCACATCATTCTCCTAATGATGTGATCCCGTTATCAATGACATCCTATGTCCATGGTCAGGAAACCATAACCATCTATTGATCAACGAGCTAGTCAACTAGAGGCTCACTAGGGACATGTTATGGTCTATGTATTCACACATGTATTATGGCTTCTAGTTAATACAATTATAGCATGAAAATAGACAATTATCATGAACAAGGAAATATAATAATAACAATTTTATTATTGCCTCTAGGGCATATTTCCAACAAACACATCATTGGATCATAATATGTGGCATAAAGCACCATGTTCAAGTAGGGATTACATAAAAGGGAGAGTGGACCGAATAAAAGAGATGAGGATGGTGATGATGATGGTGATGTTGATGAAGACGATCACCGTGGCGATGATTCGCCTCCCGATGGCACTCCGGTGCCACCGGAAGAGAGGAGGAGAGGTTCTCCCCCTTGTGCTTCCTCCTCCACGGCCTCCACCCTCTGGTCCTTGGCCTTCATGGTGATGATGGCCCCTCCGGGATACTCCTCCATGGCCACCGGTGATGATGGCCCCCTCCGGCACGGTGCCAGAGAGGGCCTGGGTTGACTTCTCGTGGCTACAAAGGCTTGCGGCGGCGGAACTTTCGATCTAGGTTTCTTTCTGGAAGTTTGAGTATATATAGAAGAGTCTTGCATTGATTTCACGTCAGGGGGGTCTCCGGGCTGTCCATGAGGTAGGGGCGCCTAGGGGTGGGCGCCCCCACCCTCGTGGGAAGCCCGGACTCTTCCGCCTCGCCTCGGTACTCCGTGGGCTTCTTCTCGTCCAAAATGATCTCCGCCAAGTGGCACATCAATTAGACTCCATTTAGTTTTCCTTTTCTGCGATACTCTAAAACAAGGATAAAACAGAAACTGGCACTGGGCTCTAGGTTAATAGGTTAGTCCCCAAAATCATATAAAAAATCATATAAATGCATATAAAACATCCTAGAAGGATAGTATAATAGCATGAATACTTCATAAAATATAGATACGTTGGAGACGACAAGATCCCCAAGCTTAATTCCTGCTCGTCCTCGAGTAGGTAAATGATAAAAGAAATAATTTATGAAGTGTGAATGCTAGCAAGTGCTTAAGTTTGATCAGTGATAATTCCAACCACTTTTTCTAGCATCATTACATGTCATAACAGTAGCTCGTCTCATAAAACTTCTCATGATAAAGTAACAAGCTAATCACACGTTAAAGTATAGATCATAAACTTTCTTGAAAACTAACAAACAATATTCTCAGTCATCAAACAATTGCAATTCATCTTATTTTCAGGAAGAGTCTATGTCAGAGCTTTGATTTAGCAAACTCCACATACTCAACTATCATTTAGTCTTTCACAATTGCTAGCACTCACGCAATACTTGTGGTTATGGAGTTTCAATCGGACACAGAGAAAGATAGGGGCTTATAGTTTCGCCTCCCAACCTTTTACCTCAATGGTAATGTCAACAATAATAGCTCATGCTAACTTACATCCAATTAGATATATATATCAGGATCTTTCCAACACCATGTGCTTGCCAGAGGATAAAATGTAAAAAGTAAAGGTGAAGATCACCATGACTCTTGCATAAGGTAGAAGATAATAATAAAAGATAGGCCCTTCGCAGAGGGAAGCAGAGGTTGCCATGTGCTTTCAGGGTTGGATGCACAAAATCTTAATGCGAAAGAACGCCACTTTATATTGCCCCTTGTGATATGAACCTTTATTATGCAGTCCGTCGCTTTTATTTCTTCCACATCACAAGATCGTATAAAGCTTATTTCCTCCACAACAATCAATCATACATATTTAGAGAGCAATTTTTATTGCTTGCACCGATGACAACTTACTTGAAGGATCTTATTCAATCCATAGGTAGATATGGTTGACTCTCATGGAAAAACTGGTTTAAGGGTTTTGGGAAGCACATGTAGTATCTCTACTTGGTGCAAAGAATTTGGCTAGCATGAGGGGGAAAGGCAAGCTCAACATGTTGGATGATCCATGACAATATAATTTATTTCAAATATAAGAAAACATAACCCATTATGTTGTCTTCCTTGTCCAACATCAACTCTTTAGCATGTCATATTTTAATGAGTGCTCCCAATCATAAAAGATGTCCAAGATAGTATATTTATATGTGAAACCTCTCTTCCTTCAATATTCTTTCATGAATTGTTCAAGTGACCAATTCTACGCTTGCTAATTTTCAATAAGTTTACTACATATCCTTATTATGTGTGAAGTCATTACTCCCCATGTTATAAGCATATGAAACATATATAAATTCAGGTTTATGACATTCAATTTATTCAAACATTTACTCATAGGATATACGTGAAGCACATGAGTAAATGACAAACTACTCCAAAAGATATGAGTGAAGAACACTGAGTAGTCAAATAATTAACTAGCCATGGGAGGATTATGTTTTATTCAATATTTCATATCCAATGATTTTATTCAAACAGCAAGTAAAATTTAAAATGCACTCCAAGCAAAAAACATATCCATGTGGTGAATAAAAATATAGCTCCGAGTAAGGTATACCGATAGTTTTGAAGACGAAAGAGGGGATGCCTTCCGGGGCATCCCCAAGCTTAGGCGCTTGAGTCTTCCTTGAATATTACCTTGGGGTGCCTTGGGCATCCCCAAGCTTAGGGTCTTTCCACTCCTTATTCTCCTCATATCGATATCTCACCCAAAACTTGAAAACTTCAACCACACAAAACTTAACCAAACTTCATGAGATATGTTAGTATGATAAAGAGCAAACCATTCACTTTGGTACTGTCAAAGACAAGGTTCATAATTATTCTCACACAATTCCTACTGTACCATATCATTTCTACAATTTATATTGAGGAATATAAGTCATAGAAACTAGAAAACAAGCAAACTATGCAATGAAAACAGAATCTGACAGAAACAGAACAATCTGTAATGATCTGAACAATAACCATACTTCTGCTACTCCAAAAATTATGAAATAAATTGGTGGACGTGAGGAATTTGTCTATTAATCTTCTGCAAAAAGAATCAACTCAAAAGCACTTTTCTGTAAAAAAAATGACATCTATACTCGTGAGCACAAAGTTTCTGTTTTTTACAGCAAGATCACATTAACTTTCACCCAAGTCTTCCCAACGGTCTTACTTGGAACTTTATTGAAACAAAAGCTATAAAACATGTTTAATACAGAAGCTTAATCATGTAAACACAAAAAAAACAGTAAGGGTAAATATTGGGTTGTCTCCCAACAAGCGATTTTCTTTAATGCCTTTTAGCTAGGCATGATGATTTCAATGATGCTCACATGATAGACAAGAATTGAAACACAAAGAGAGCATCTTGAAGAACATGACTAACACATTTAATTCTAACCCACTTCCTATGCCTTGGGATTTTGTGAGCACACAACTTATGGGAACAAGAATCAACTAGCATAGGAAGGCAAAACAAGTATAACTTCAAAACTTTAAGCACATAGAGAGGAAACTTGATATTATTGCAACTCCTACAAGCATGTATTCCTCTCTCATAATAATTCTCAGTAGAATCAGGGATAGCAACTTTGTTCTCATACTCAATTGGAACCTCTTCCGAAATAGTGGAATCATTACTAGCTAAAGTTGATACTCTTCCAAACCCACTTTCATAAATATCACACTAAGATTCAACACTTCCAAAATAGTGGGATCACTAATTCCTATAGTTGACACTCTTCCAAACCCACTTTCATAAATATCACACTAAGATTCAACACTTCCAAAATAGTAGGATCACTAATTCCTATAGTTGACACTCTTCCAAACCCACTTTAAATGATAGTATTATTCATACTCCGAAATATATAAGTGAAGTTCATGGAGCATTCTACAACTAACCAATATCCAAGCTCAAAATGTATAAGTGAAGCACATGAAGCATTCTATAAAACCATACTCAAAAGATTTAAGTGAAGCACAAAGAGCAATTCTATAAGATCATACTTAAAAGATTTAAGTGAAGCACATGAAGTATACTATAAATTGATGAAGGGAAATCTCATGCTAGCATGGTTCTTAAAGGAAAAACAAAAACACAAAGGACACAAATCATGTGAACAAAACAAAAATCGAGGTATACCGATAATTGTTGAAGAAGAAAGATGGGATGCCAACCGGAGCATCCCCAAGCTTAGATGCTTGAATATCCTTTGAAATATTTACTTGGGGTGCCTTGGGCATCCCCAAGCTTGAACTCTTGCCTCTCTTTATTCTTCTCATATTGATAGCTCCTCGACCTTCGGACACTTCATCCACACAAAACTTTAACAAAAACTTGTGAGATCCGTTAGTGTAATAAAGCAAATTACTACCTTTAGGTGCTGTAATGAACTCATTCTTTATTTATATTGGTGTTAAAGCTACTGTATTCCAAGTTCTCTATGGTTCATACCCTCCGATACTAGCCATAGATTCATCGAAATAGGCAAACAACACACGCAAAATAGAATCTGTTAAAAACAGAACAGTCTGTAGTAATTTGGAAGTTTGGTAAACTTCTGTAACTCCTAAAATTATGAACTAAATTTGAAAATTTGAAAATTTTGTACAGAAGTAATTTTCAAAAAGTTTCAGACCCATTTGACTTTCCAGTAAAAAATGTAAATTCACGCACTACGGACAAAGTTTCTGTTTTTGTTCTGCACATAGTAAACAAGCAATCTAATCATCCTAAAACCAAAGCTTGGCACATTATTTTTATAATACAATGAATATATACAAGGGATAATTATTTACAGAGAAACTTCCATGAAAAATTCTAAATTGTTTCCGTGAGCATGAACACAAGTGCTCAAGGTCGACCCTCACTTCTTCAATGCATAACTTTCCAATCGCTTCTCTTTTTGAAGAACTTTTTAGGTTTGAAAGGCAAGTAATTTTTTGTTTTTTCATTATTTTAAATTTTTTTTGCATGTTTCACCCACAACTAAACATAAACAAAAATGAAAAACAAAATCTACTTAGTGAAGAAAGCAAACAAGCACACACGAGAATATCAACCCCACGCTATTGCTCCCCGGCAACGGCGCCAGAGATGAGCTTGATAATCCCCAAGTGCAGGGAATCATCGTAGCAATTTCCAAAGGTGGAAGTGATAAGTATGGAGTGTCGAACCCACAAGGAGCTGAAGGTAAGATCAATATTCTCTCAAGCCCTATCTGCCACTGATACGACTCTACGTACACCGAACGTTTGCTTCCAACTAGGAACGAGAAATAAAACTAAGTTGTGGGTACGAAGAGGATAACTTTGTATGAAATCGGAGAGCTAAAATATAAAAGTAGGTGTTGTTATCATAAAGTTAGAATATATTACTAAATAATATAAATAGCGAGTGTGGAATAATGATGGATCGGTGTGTAGAATTGTCCTAGGCAATTGTTAACAAGACCGGTAATCACTATTGCAGTTTCATATGAGGGAGAGACATAAGCTAACATACTTTCTCTACTTGGATCATATGCACTTATGATTGGAACTCTAGCAAGCATCCGCAACTACTAAAGATCATTAAGGTTGTAACACCCCGAGAATCATGCTACAGTAATCTCCCGCTAATGGTGACATGTCATCAAGTTTGACTAAGCCAAATTGCCACTTGAGAAAATCAAAGCCAAATTCAAATTTAATTAAAGTAAAATAATAATATTTATTTAAAAAGTAAAACTAAAAATGTTCTAATAATCCGATAAATTACCCTGACCATCTTCATGTTGAAAACAACTTCATTGGTTTCACAAATCAATTCCTAGGAGATTATTTAGTGGTCTACCAAAAAATAAAATGACCTTTTGAAAGTAAACAAATGTATAAACTTTCCCAAATGAAATGAAACATTGTGTGTAGTAACCAAAATATTGTAGTTGAATTATATGTACAGTATCTTGTAGAACTAATATCACTTGATGCCTAAAACAAATAGAAACCAGAGTCAAAAGTTGGACAGCAAAGGAAAATAAGTAATTCTCCTGTGCACTTTGGCCCACCGTAAATAGTACAAGCCCAGCCCATCTCTCCCTTCGTTCAATCCCTGTACAGAAGGGCATGGCGTGGCGGCCATCCACCCCGCCGAGGCCGCTGATGCTGCCGTGTCCGCCATCCAACGAGCCCCCGAGATGGATAAAATCATCCCGAGCCCAAGTACCAACCCTAGCCCCGCCATTCGTTCCCCTCGCATCGTCGTCGCCGCGTTCATCTCCACCCGAAGCTGCAGCCACCATGGCCATAACCGTCGTCGTGGCCAGTAACCTCCACACTCCCTGAGCAGGCGTCCAACAACCTCGCCATCGTCATCTCCTTCCTCTCCGCCGCTCGGTTCGTCGACAGGACGCCATCAAGCTCGCCATCACCGGTCTTCTCCGTCGCAGCCGTCACAACCTCGTCGTCGATTCCTTCTTTAAGCTGCTTCGACTACGGGAACGTCGATTCGCTCAGCTCCGGCCCGTCCCCGGCCTCCCCGAGAACGCCTTCCGCCCCGTGGTGAGCTCCTCCCGCAGACCCCCCCTCCCTTTTTTCCCGTTCGATTTGGACGCCGTAGGCCGCCTTCACCATCGTGCCCGATCTCACGTGTACGCGTATGTATGTGCGTATGTGCTCTGCGCTGATGCTATGCCTTGCACTGCTGCTGCTTTGGGCTGCTTTGGTTGCTGGCCGTTGCGTGCTGCTGCTGCTGCTCCTAGGCGCCGCCGCTGCTGTTCTATCTACTGTTGCCGCTTCTGTCGCTACTTCTCGCACACCGCACGCCCCGCGCCAGTCTCCCATGCCGCCGCCTGCCACTAACCCCACCCGCGTGTGCTCGCGGATGTGCGCCTGCCCGCGCGTGGCCTTGCCGTGGCCGCTCGTGCCCCGTTCCCCCTGCTCTGCTTCGCCGACGCCATCACGGCCCGTGCATCCCTGCTGCTACCGCCGGCGCCCTCCCGCTCGCCGGCCGTGCCAATGTCCGCCCCTCCCCGCCGCACTCCACCACTAGCGCCGCATCTCTCTTGCTTGCGCTGCTGCCCGTCTTCCGTTGTCTTTGCCGCTTTGCTCTTCTTGCCTTCGGCTACTCTGCTGAGATGTTTTCCTACTACTGTCGCTGCCTTGTTCTGCTACTTGCAGCCGGGCTGCTCTGCTTGCCACTGCGTGCGCTCCTGCTTGCTGCGGCCTACTGCGTTGGTGCTTGCCTCGCACCCACGGCTGCTACTGCCGCCGGCTGCTGCTGTTGCAGCTAGCCATGGCGCTGTGTGTGTGTGGCCATGAGGTGTGCATGAGTGTGTGTTCTCTGTAATTGTGTGGCCGGCCCAAATAGTACTAGTTTAGGGACTAGTTTAGTTGTTTAGTCTAGTTAGTAGTACTAGTTAATTAGTTCAATAGTAGATGACATGTAGACCCATGGTTAATTTAAAGAAAAATAATTTTTCGTAAAAGTCTAAGTCAATGACATGTGGCCCCTACATCGCTCATAGGTTGACGAGTCAACATTTGACTGGGTCAACCCAACCCCACTGGTCCCACTATCATGCACTACGGCTAGAATAGCACTAGGTGACAAAAGTTTTTTGCTGTTTTATTTTCGAATTAAAAGAATTCTTTAAATATAGAAAATCATTTTAAACTTTGTAAATTCATATAAAATAATCCGTAACTCGGATAAGAATAATTTGTATATGAAAGTTGCTCAGAACGGCGAGACGAACCCGAATACACCCTCTGTTCGTCTATCACACGTCCCTATCATAGCAAACGCTGAACTTTCCCCTGCGGTTCATCTGTTAACAGACGTCCGGAACCGGGAAAACTTTCCCGGATGTTATCCTCCTTCGCCCGTGTCGCCTAGCGCTGTGCTAGAACACCTCTAGCACCGCTTATTGTCTTGTTATGCTTATGTTTGCGTGTATTTACTGTTTCTTCCCCCTCTTCTTCTCTGGTAGACCTCGAGACCGCTGATGATGCCCCTGTGATCGACTACGTCGACGACGACCCCTCCTTGCCAGAGCAACCAGGCAAGCCCCCCCTTTTTGATCATCCCGATATCGCCCATTCCATTCTCTCATGCTTGCATTAGATTTTGCTACTGTTATTGTTTGCTCCTATTCTGATGCATAGCCTGCTTTTCTATCTGCTGTTGTACCTTACGTGCTTATCCTAAACTGCTTAGTATAGGTTGGTTAGTGATCCATCAGTGACCCCCACCTTGTCCTTGTTGCCCCTGCTTCATCATCGAAGACCCGATCAACGGGATCGAAGACCAGGCCCCAGATCGCACATCACTTTCCCTTAGTTGCTCGACACTCTTTGGGTTACTAACGAAGTGCCGAGGATGAGACCTCTACAACACTTCAGATGTTAACCCTGTAGTGTAGCTATTCGGTCGTGGTCATCGAGGGTGATTCCGCCTTAACCACTTCCGATACGACTCTATCGTGCAACCCCTCAAGTGTGAACCTCGGGGGTGATTCCTCTTACGTTCACCTTGATGATTACATCGAGTGGAATTCATCGGGGGTGATTCCTCGGGTTCTCCCCTTGATGTTTGGACACACAGTTACTTTGGTTACTATGAATTTACACTGAACCATGTTACTAAAGACGGGTCGGCCCTGAGGGGTACCTGCGCGAGCTTAATTGCGAGTGATGTGGAGACGGGTTGACCTGGAGGGTGCCCGCGAGATAATTACGAGGCGTGGCCGGGCATTCCTGGCCCTTCCCGCAAGTCCTCGAGATGGGGCAACGGGGTCACATCTTTCGTGAGTCTCTGCTTGTTACCGCGCGTTCCTAATCCACTATGATTTGTATATTTGATCCGAGGGGCCTCTGGCCTGATAGCACTAACCATCACGTGGGCATAGTATGGGCCTTCTGCATCGTATACATCAGCCGAAGCTTAATAGACGTCGGCCCGGCGGCCTTGGCGGGTTGGACTGCGTAAGCACCTGGCTTGTTGAAGGAGGTAGCTAGGTCTGCTCACCTGCCGCGTTCGCAACATGCAGGAGTTCCCGGGGAGATGGCCCATGACCCCTGGGGGCATAGGTTTATTCTGGCGTGCTGGCCTCTCTATTAAGCCTAGGTTGGGTTGCGGCGTATTGTTTGGCCGAGGCCGGGCATGACCCAGGAAAGTGTATCCGTATGGAGTTAATCTAGCGTGGTGGGTAAGTTGGTGCACCCCTGCAGGGAAGAAAACATCTATCGATAGCCTGTCCTACGGTAACGGACACTTGGAGTTGTATCCCGATCGATACAACTAGAACTGGATACTTGTGATGAGTAATGGATTGTGATGATAACTGGATAGTATGGCTCTGGGATTGCTTTCTCGCAGGGAGTCGAGAAAGGATCTCTGGCCGAGGTTGATAACACTTCTACTCCTTTACTTTATGCTACTCTACTCCCTCCTGTTGCTGCAAGATGGTGGTTCCCAGAAGATGCTAGTCTTCGATAGGACTAGATTCTCCCCTCTATTCTGGCATTTCTGCAGCCCAGTCCACATATACAGTCTTCCTTTGATAAGGTCGCATATGTAGTGTAGATCCTTTCTTGCGAGTACTTTGGATGAGTACTCGCGGTTGCTTTGCTCCCCCCTTTTCCCCCTTTCTTCTTCTTTCCTGTTGATGCAACCAGATGTCGGAGCCCAGGAGCCAGATGCCACCGTCGATGCCTACTACTACGTGAAGACCGCCGCCGACCAGGAGTAGTTAGGAGGCTCCCAGGCAGGAGGCTTTGCCTTTTCGACCGTTGCTACTTTTGTGCTAGCCTTCTTAAGGCAAACTTGTCTAACTTATGTCCGTACTCAGATATTGTTGCTTCCGCTGACTCTTGTGTTTTCGAGCTTATGTATTCGAGCCCTCGAGGCCCCTGGCTTTTAATATAAAGCTTGTATTATTTTAATTTGTGTCTAGAGTTGTGTTGTGATATCTTCCCTGTGAGTCTTTAATCTTGATCGTACACATTTGCGTGTATGATTAGTGTACGATTGAATGGAGGGCGTCACAAAGGTAAAACCCAACCATAGCATTAAAGCATCTGCAACCAAGCAACAATCCCTCTTACTCGGGTTTGTGTTTCAGTCACTCACCAACCCACTATAAGCGAATCATGAATGTATTGCAACACCCTACAGCGGGAATCCCTCACGCTTGCGCGACACGGAGGGCAACATAGGGCAGCACCAAAGTAAAACATACAACTCATACCAATCTAGATCATCAATCAACCCAAAGACAAAAGATATCTACTCAAAACATCATAGGATGGCAACACATCATTGGATCATAATATGTGGCATAAAGCACCATGTTCAAGTAGGGATTACAGCGGGGTGCGAGAGAGTGGACCGCGTAAAATAGATGAGGATGGTGATGTTGATGAAGACGATCATCGTGGCGATGATTGCCCTCCCGATGGCACTCCGGCGCCACCGGAAGAGAGGATGAGAGGTTCTCCCCCTTGTGCTTCCTCCTTCATGGCCTCCACCCTCTGGTCCTTGGTCTTCATGGTGATGATGGCCCCTCCGGGATACTCCTCCATGGCCATCGGTGATGATGGCCCCCTCCGGCAGGGTGCCGGAGAGGGTCTAGATTGACTTCTCATGGCTACAGAGGCTTGCGGCAGCGGAACTTCCGATCTAGGTTTCTTTCTGGAAGTTTGAGTATATATAGAAGAGTTTTGTATTGATTTCATGTCAGGGGGTTCTCCGGGCTGTCCACGAGGTAGGGGGCGCACCCTAGGGGGGTGGGCGCGCCCCCAACCTCGTGGGCAGCCCAGGACTCTTCTGGCCTGCTTTTGGTACTCTGTGGGCTTCTTCTTGTCCAAAAATGATCTCCGTCAAGTGGCACGTCAATTGGACTCCGTTTAGTTTTCCTTTTCTGTGATACTCTAAAATAAGGATAAAACAAAAACTGGCACTGGGCTCTAGGTTAATAGGTTAGTCCCAAAAATCATATAAAATATCATATAAATGCATATAAAACATCCTAGAAGGATAGTATAATAGCATGAATACTTCATAAATTACAGATACGTTGGAGACGTATCAAGTTTCAATCCAAATGCCAGTCTCAAGGTGTGGGCCTGTCTCTTCGCAAGTTTCTCAAGGATAGATACATTCGTTGGTTTTTGCATCAATGGCGATATAGCCATGCTTCGGCCCTAAGACATCAATGCCAGAAACTACAAGGACATCCAGGTCGAATGGGCTCACTTGGATGGATCCAAGGGCTTTGAATCTTTCGCCGATGTCACTGGATTTCTTGTTCATAACTTGTGACGCCCGGATAATTAAGCTACAGTAACACTCTACTAATGATGCCACATCACCACGATTAGTATTGTTAGTTTCACGGTGATTCAAATCTTGTTCGAATTCAAAATCAAAATCAAGTCAAACTATAAAAGTTTTCAAATAATAAAACTGAGAGGTTCGAAATGTAGAAAATAAATCATAGATGATTGTGGTGGTGAAACCACATTTTAATAAATTATTTAAATGCACTAAATTAAATAAAAGAAAAATGAAAAACAAAACTAACTAAAAGTAACCCCCCATGGACACTGGGCTGCTAGGCCCATCTGGTCCCAGCCAGACTAGACAGGCCGTCCCACCCGCGCGCCTCTGGCCTACTTAGGCCGACCACCCCCCACTAACCCTAACCCCCACCCGAACCCCCACTCCCCCACGTCCCACTCCTCCCTCTGCCTCCCTCCTGATCCAAATCGGGATCGGGGGTACCAAGCCTACCGCCCCGTCGCGACCCCTCGACCTCGCATGTGCCCCGACAGCGGCTGGCCCTCCCGTCCCTCGACGCCGCAGCCCGTCGCCCTGCCGGCGCCACACTGATACTTCTCCGACGTATCTATAATTTTTGATTGTTCCATGCTATTATATTACCCCTTTTGGATGTTTATGGGCTTTATTTTACACATTTATATCATTTTTGGGACTAAGCTACTAACCGGAGGCCCAGCCCATATTGTTGTTTTTTTTGCCTATTTCAAGATTTCAAGAAAAGGAATATCAAACGGAGTCCAAACGGAATGAAACCTTCGGAGCGTGATTTTTGGAACAAACGTGATCCAGAGGACTTGGAGTGCAAGTCAAGAAACAGCAAAGGCCTCCACGAGATAGGAGGGCGCCCCCTATAGGGCGCCTGTCTCGTGGGCCCCTCGGCGACCACCGACGCATTTCTTCTTCCTATATATACGTCGCACTCGAAAACATCCAGGGCACCACGAAACACAATTTGCACCGCCAGTAACCTTCTCAGATCCGCGATATCCCATCTTGGAGCCTTCACGCACTCACGGATGGGGAATCAACCACGGAGGGCCTCTACATCAACATCCTTTCCCCTCCGATGAGTTGTGAGTAGTTTACCACAGACCTATGGGTCCATAGTTATTAGCTAGATGGCTTCTTCTCTCTTTTTGGATCTCAATACAATGTTCTCCCCCTCTCTTGTAGAGATCTATTCGATGTAATCTCTTTTCGCGGTGTGTTTGTCGAGATCCGATGAATTGTGGGTTTATGATCAAGTTTATCTATGATTAATATTTGAATCTTCTCTGAATTCTTTTATGTATGATTAAGTTATCTTTGCAAGTCTCTTCGAATTATCAGTTTGGTTTGGCCTACTAGATTGATCTTTCTTGCCATGGGAGAAGTGCTTAGCTATGGGTTCAATCTTGCGGTGTCCTTACCCAGATGTAAAGGGTTGCAAGGCACGTATTGTATTGTTTCCATCGAGGATAACAAGATGGGGTTTATATCATATTGCATGAGTTTATCCCTCTACATCATGTCATCTTGCTTAAAGCGTTACTCTGTTCTTATGAACTTAATACTCTAGATGCATGCTGGATAGCGGTCGATGTGTGGAGTAATAGTAGATGCAGGCAGGAGTCGGTCTACTTGTTATGGACGTGATGCCTATATACATGATCATGCCTAGATAATCTCATAACTATGCGCTTTTCTATCAATTGCTCGACAAGAATTTGTTCACGCACCGTAATACTTATGCTATCTTGAGAGAAGCCACTAGTGAAACCTATGGCCCCGGGTCTATCTCTTATCATATTTGCTCCCAATCTACTTTTATTTGCATCTTTAATTTTTGCATCTATATTATAAAATACCAAAAATATATCTATCTTATCATACTATCTTTATTAGATCTCACTTTCATGAAGTGGCCGTGAAGGGATTGACAACCCCTTTATTGCGTTGGTTGCGAGTTCTCGCTTTGTTTGTGTAGGTGTGTGAGACTTTTGAGAAGCCTCCTCTTTGGATTGATACCTTGGTTCTCAAAACTGAGGGAAATACTTACGCTACACTTGCTGCATCACCCTCTCCTCTTCGAGGAAAACCAACGCATAAGCTCAAGACGTAGCAAGAAGGATTTACGGCGCCGCTGTCGGGAGGTCTTCGCTCAAGTCAAGACATACCAAGTACCCATCACAAACCTATCTCCCTCGCATTTACATTATTTTCCATTTGCCTCTCGCTTTCCTCTCCCCACTTCACCCTTGCCGCTTTATTCGCCTCTCTTTCCCAATCTCCTCTCTCTCTTTTTGCTCGCCATTTTTCTGTTTGCTTGTGTGTTGGATTACTTGTTGCCATGGCGCAAGATAATACCAAATTGCGTGATTTCTCGAATACCAATAATAATGATTTCCTTAGTACTCCGATTGCTCCTCTTAATAATGATGAGTCTTGTGAAATCAATACCGCTTTGCTGAATCTTGTTATGAAAGATCAATCCGCCGGCCTTCCTAGTGAAGATGCCGCTACTCATCTAAACAACTTTGTTGATTTGTGTGATATGCAAAAGAAGAAAGATACGGATAACAATATTGTCAAATTGAAGTTATTTCCGTTTTCACTTAGAGATCATGCTAAAGTTTGGTTTTCGTCTTTGCCTAAAAATAGTATTCATTCTTGGAACAAGTGCAAAGATGTTTTTATCTCTAAGTATTTTCCTCCCGCTAAGATCATCACTCTAGGAACGATATTATGAATTTTAAACAACTTGATCATGAGCATGTTGCCCAATCTTGGGAAAGAATGAAATTGATGCTTTGCAATTGCCCTACTCATGGTTTGAATTTATGGATGATCATACAAAAAATTTATGCCGGTTTGAACTTTGCTTCTAGAAATCTCTTAGACTTGGCCGCGGGAGGCACCTTTATGGAAATCATGTTAGGAGATGCTACAAAACTTCTTGATAATATTATGGCTAATTATTCTCAATGGCACACCGAAAGATCTTCTAGTAAAAAAGTGCATGCTATAGAAGAAATCAATGTTTTGAGTGAAAAGATGGATGAACTTATGAAGATGTTTGCTACTAAAAATACTCCTCTTGATCCTAATGATATGCCTTTTTCTTCCTTGATTGAGAATAATAATTAATCTATGGATGTGAATTTTGTTGGTAGGAATAGTTTTGGAAACAATGCTTATAGAGGAAATTTTAGTGCTAGACCGTTCCCTAGTAATCCCTCTAATAATTATGGAAATTCCTACAATAATTCTTATGGTAATTTTAATAAGATGCCCTCTGATTTTGAGAATAGTGTGAAAGAATTTATGATCTCTCAAAAGAATTTTAATGCTTTGCTTGAAGAAAAATTGCTCAAAGTTGATGATTTGGCTAGGAACGTTGATAGACTTTCACTTGATGTTAATTCTCTTAAACTTGGATCTTCTTCTCCTAAGCATGATATCAATGAGTCTCTAAAAGTAATGAGAATTTCCATTGACGAGTGCAAGGAAAGAACCGCTAGATTGCGTGCTAAAATAATGATGAGGATCTTAAAGTTATTAATGCGTCTCCGATTAGATCTATGTTTTGCAATATGAACCTTGATGATTATGGGACTAATGATGAATCAACTTTGCCTAGAAGGCGTCCCAAGAATTCGGAGTCTTTAGATCTTAATGCTAAATTTGGTAAAAGTGAGATTGGAGAATCCTCAACTTCTAATAATATTGAACCCAGTATCTCGGATTTCAAGGAATTTGATTATGATAATTGCTCTTTAAAAGGTTGTATTTACTTGTTGCAATCCGTTGTTAATTCTCCTCATGCTTATAGTCGAAACAAAGCTTTTACCAAACATATTGTTGATGCCTTGATGCAATCTTATGATGAAAAACTTAATTTGGAAGTTTCTATACCTAGAAAACTTAACGATGAGTGGGAACCTACTATAAAGATTAGAATTAAATATTATGAGTGTTTTGCTTTGTGTGATTTGGGTGCTAGTGTTTCCACGATTCCGAAAACTTTATGTGATATTCTAGGTTTCCATGATCTTGATGATTGTTCTTTAAATTTGCACCTTGCGGATTCCACCATCATAAAGCCTATGGGAAGAATCAATGATGTTCTTATTGTTGCAAATAGAAATTTGGTGCCCGTAAATTTTATCGTTCTTGATATAGATTGCAATCTTTCTTGCCCTATTATTCTTGGTAGACCTTTCCTTAGAACGATTGGTGCGATTATTGATATGAAGGAAGGGAATATTAGATTCCAATTTCCATTTAAGAAAGGCATGGAGCACTTTCCAAGAAAGAAAGTTAAATTACCTTATGAATCTATCATGCGTGCTACTTATGAGTTTAGTGCCAAAGATGGCACTCGTTAGATCTATCTTTGTTTTTATGCCTAGCTAGGGGCGTTAAACGATACCGCTAGTTGGGAGGCAACCCAATTTTATTTTTAGTTTTTTATTTTTGTTTCTATTTAGGAATAAATAATTCATCTACCTTCTGTTTAGATGTGGTTTTATCTTTTAATTAGTGTTTGTGCCAAGTTAAACCTATAGGATCTTCTTGGATGATAGTTATTTGATCTTGCTGTAATTTCCCGAAACTTTCGGTTCACGAAAAAATTGTTAACAATCACCAGAACGTGATAAAATAGTGATTCCAATTTCTGCTGATCAATAAACAAATTTCCTAGGTCTTCCTATTTTGGCTGAATTTTTTGAGTTCCAGAAGTTTGCGTTAGTTACAGATTACTACAGACTGTTCTGTTTTTGAATGATTCTGTTTTTCGTGTGTTCTTTGCTTATTTTGATGAATCTATGGCCAATAAAATAGTTTATAATCCATATAGAAGTTGGAATACAGTAGGTTTAACACCAAAACAAATAAAGAATGAGTTCATTGCAGTACCTTATGTGGTGGTTTTGTTTTCTTTCACTAACGGAGCTTATAAGATTTTTTGTTGAGTTTTGTGTTGTGAAGGTTTCAAGTTTTGGGTAAAGCTTTTATGGACTATGGAATAAAGGGTGGTAAGAGCCTAAGCTTGGGGATGCCCAAGGAACCCCAAGAAATTCAAGAATAGCCAAAAGCCTATGCTTGGGGATGCCCCGGGAAGGCATCCCCTCTTTAGTCTTCGTTCATTGGTAACTTTACTTGGAGCTATATTTTTATTCACCACATGATAAGTGTTTTGCTTGGAGCGTCGTGTATTATACTAGTCTTTGCTTTTTAGTTTACCACAATCATCCTTGCTGTACACACCTTTTGGGAGAAGCCTATTTGATAGAATTTGCTAGAATACTCTATGTGCTTCACTTATATCTTTTGAGCTTGATAGTTTTTGCTCTAGTGCTTCACTTATATTTCTTTTAGAGCACGGTGGTGTCTTAATTTTGAAGAAATTTCTAGTCTCTCATGCTTCACTTATATTATTTTGAGAGTCTTTTAGAACAGCATGGTATTTGCTATGGTCATAAAGTTGGTCCTAGAATGATGAACATCCAAGTTGGGTATAATAAAAACTATCATAGGAAGTGAATTGGATGCTATGATCAACTTGATACTTGATAATTGTTTTGAGATATGGAGGTAGTGATATTAAAGTCATGCTAGTTGGGTGATTATGATTAAATAATGCTTGTGTTGAAGTTAGCAAGTCCCGTAGCATGCACGCATGGTTAAAGTTGTGTAACAAATTTGAAACATGAAGTGTACCTGGCTTGTGCATCCTTATGAGTGGCGGTCGGGACGGCGATGGTCTTTTCCTACCAATCTATCCCCCTAGGAGCATGCGCGTAGTACTTGATTTTTGATGACTTCTAAATTTTTGCAATAAGTATATGAGTTCTTTTGACTAATGTTGAGTCCATGGATTATACGCACTTTTACCTTTCCGCCTTTGCTAGCCTCTTGATGCAGTGCATTGCCCTTTCTCACCTTGAGAGTTGGTGCAAACTTCGCCGGTGCATCCAAAACCCGTGATACGATACGCTCTATCACACATTAAACCTCCCTATATCTTCCTCAAAACAGCCACCATATCTACCTATTATGGCATTTCCATAGCCATTCCGAGATATATTGCCATGCAACTTTCCACCGTTCCGTTCATCGTCATCTTGACATACTTTACTTTTGTCATATTGCCATTGCATGATCATGTAGTTGACATCGTATTTGTGGCAAAGCCACCATGCATTATTTTTCATACATGTCACTCTTGATTCATTGCACCATCCCGATACACCGGAGGCATTCATATAGAGTCATATCTTGTTCTAGTTTCGAGTTGTAATCCTTATGTTGTAATCAATAGAAGTGTGATGATCATCATTATTAGAGCATTGCCCAATCAAAAAAGATGAAGAGAAAGGCCAAAAAGAAAAAAAGAAAGGCCCAAAAAATAAAATAAAGAAAAAGGGCAATGTTACTATCTCTTTTCCACACTTGTGCTTCAAAGTAGCACCTTGTTCTTCATGTAGTGAGTCTCATATTTTGTGCTTCAAAGTAGCACCATGTTTTTCATATAGTGAGTCTCATAAGTTGTCTTTTTTCATACTAGTGGGAATTTTTCATTATAGAACTTGGCTTGTATATTCCTACGATGGGCTTCCTCAAATGCCCTAGGTCTTCGTGAGCAAGCAAGTTGGATGCACACCCACTAGTTTTCTTTTGTTGAGCATTTATTTATAGCTCTAGTGCATCCGTTGCATGGCAATCCCTACTCTTCATGTTGACATCAGTTGATGGGCATCTCCATATCCCGTTGATTATCCTCGTCAATGTGAGACTTTCTTTTTTTTCTTCTCCACACAATCCCCATCATCATATTCTATTCCACCCATAGTGCTATATCCATGGCTCACGCTCATGTATTGCGTGAAGGTTGAAAAAGTTTGAGATTATTTAAGTATGAAACAATTGCTTGGCTTGTCATTGGAGGTATAGAAGTTGGGAACATCTTTGTGTGACGAAAATGAAGCATAGCGTAACTATATGATTATGTAGGGATGAACTTTCTTTTGCCATGCTATTTTGAGAAGACATGATTACTTTGATTAGTATGCTTGAAGTATTACTATTTCTTTTATCAATATGAACTTTTATTTTGTATTCATTTGGATCTGAACATTCATGCCACAATAAAGAAAATTACATTATGAATTATGCTAGGTAGCATTCCACATCAAAAATTCTCTTTTTATCATTTACACCTTTCGAGAACGAGCAGGAATTAAGCTTCGGGATGCTTGATACGTCTCCGACGTATCTATAACTTTTGATTGTTCCATGCTATTATATTACCCCTTTTGGATGTTTATGGGCTTTATTTTACACATTTATATCATTTTTGGTACTAACCTACTAATCGGAGGCCCAGCCCATATTGCTGTTTTTTTTGCCTATTTCAGTATTTCGAAGAAAAGCAATATCAAACGGAGTCCAAACGGAATGAAACCTTCGGGAGCGTGATTTTTGGAACAAACGTGATGGAGAGGACTTGGAGTGCAAGTCAAGAAGCAGCCGAGGCCTCCACGAGATAGGAGGGCGCCCCCCCTATAGGGCGCGCCCCCTGTCTCGTGGGCCCCTCGAGCGGCCAACGACGTACTTCTTCTTCCTATATATACCTCGTGCCCGAAAACATCCGGGGCACCACGAAACACAATTTCCACCGCCGTAACCTTACGTATCCATGAGATTCCATCTTGGAGCCTTCACGGCACTTTCTTGGGAGGAGGAATCAACCACGGAGGGCCTCTACATCAACATCCTTGCCCCTCCGATGAGTTGTGAGTAGTTTACCACAGACCTACGGGTCTATAGTTATTAGCTAGATGGCTTCTTCTCTCTTTTTGGATCTCAATACAATGTTCTCCCCCCTCTTTTGTGGAGATCTATTCGATGTAATCTCTTTTTGCGGTGTGTTTGTCGAGATCCGATGAATTGTGGGTTTACGATCAAGTTTATCTATGATTAATATTTGAATCTTCTCTGAATTCTTTTATGTATGATTAAGTTATCTTTGCAAGTCTCTTCGAATTATCAGTTTGGTTTGGCCTACTAGATTGATCTTTCTTGCCATGGGAGAAGTGCTTATCTTTGGGTTCAATCTTGCGGTGTCCTTACCCAGTGACAGAAAGGGTTGCAAGGCACGTATTGTATTGTTTCCATCAAGGATAACAAGATGGGGTTTATATCATATTGCATGAGTTTATCCCCCTACATCATGTCATGTTGCTTAAAGCGTTACTCTGTTCTTATGAACTTAATACTCTAGATGCATGCTAGATAGCGGTCGATGTGTGGAGTAATAGTAGTAGATGCGTGAGTCAGTCTACTTGTTATGGACGTGATGCCTATATACATGATCATGCCTAGATAATCTCATAACTATGCGCTTTTCTATCAATTGCTCGACAGTAATTTGTTCACCCGCCGTAATACTTATGCTATCTTGAGAGAAGCCACTAGTGAAACCTATGGCCCCGGGTCTATCTCTTATCATATTTGCTCCCAATCTACTTTTATTTGCATCTTTACTTTTTGCATCTATATTATAAAATACCAAAAATATATTTATCTTATCATACTATCTTTATTAGATATCACTTTCGCAAGTGGCCGTGAAGGGATTGACAACCCCTTTATTGCGTTGGTTGCGAGTTCTCAGTTTGTTTGTGTAGGTGCGTGGGACTTTTAAGAAGCCTCCTGCTGGATTGATACCTTGGTTCTCAAAACTGAGGGAAATACTTACACTACACTTGCTGCATCACCCTCTCCTCTTCGAGGAAAACCAACGCAAGTTCAAGACGTAGCACCTGCCACCTCGCCGCCCCATCCACGACCGCGCCGTCGCTGAACCCCGCCTGGAGCTACCTCGACCCTTCCTCCCCGACGCTGCGTCGCCGCCCTCCTCCTCGCCGGACGCTCTCGTTGCCTACTCCCCTGCGTCACCGTCGTCCCCGTCGACCACCCTGAGCCCCACTGCCCATCCCCTACGGTCGCCGTGAGCACCTCCCGCTCCTCCTCTCCCCTCTGTCCCTCACCCACGCACTGCTCGACGTCGCCCGCGGCCACGCTCGCCATCGCCGCGCCCGGAGCATTGCTCCTGCGCGCGCTTGTGCCCCTTCAGCCGCACCCCTCCGGCGCCCCTGGCGGCCTCCACCGCGCCGCCAACAGACCCCCCTTTGCCCCGCCACAACCTTGCATCTCCTCCCCGTCCGCCTTCCCCGCCGGACTGCTCAACCCCACCTGTGAGTTCCCTTCGGTCGCCGCTCCCCCCCCCCCTCGCGCTCGCCTCTCCCTCGCCGCGCGTCTCGCGGCCAGCAGCCTCGCGCCACTCTGGCACCCTCCCGCACATGCCCGCTTCGCCCTGCTGGTCCCAACCATCGCCCCGCGACCGGCCAGGCAGCGCCACAGCCGTCTGGCTCGACCACGGCCAGTCCCCTCCGACCCTCGGCCTCGGCTACCAGCGGCGCCCGCTCGGCGGCCGCCCAGCGCCCGGGCTCGCTCCGTCGGATGCCCGCTACTGCCTACCCGCACGCCCGCTAAGGCACCCACGTGCCTATGACAAGAGGCCCAACCCCCTGGAACCTTAAAAAAAGATTTAAAAAGTAATATAAAAAAGAATTAATTAATAATTCAAATGATTAATTAAATTAGTTAACCTAATTAATTGTAGTTAATAAACCTAATCATTTTAGTTAGACTAACTAAACCTGATTAGTTAGTCTTAGACAATGACATCCGGGACCCACGCATCAGTTTGACCAAGTCAACTGACTGTTGACTGCCGACATCACCCTGATGTCATGCTGACGTTATAATGGCATTTCCTAATTAAATTAATTATGTAACTCTACAAATAAATTAAAACTTTGAAAATTAATATTAAATAATCCATAATTCGAATGGAAAAACTTTGTACATGAAAGTTGCTCAGAACGACGAGAAAAATCCGAATACGCAGCCCGTTCGTCCGCCAAACATCCCTAGCATAGTGAACACGCAACTTTTCCCCCTCCGGTTCATCAGTCCGAAAACGCGAAACACCGGGGATACTTTCCCGGATGTTTCCCCCCTTCGTCGGTATCGCCTGCTACCGCGTTAGGGCACACCTAGCACCGCGCATTGTCTTGTCATGCTCCGTCATGCTTATGTTTGCAATATATTTATTGTTTCTTCCCCCTCTTCTCTCGTTAGACACCGAGAACGGAGCCGCTACTACCCAGTACAACTACGGTGTTGACGACCCCTCCTTCTCGGCAGAGCTTCCAGGCAAGCCCCCCTTTGATCACCAGATATCGCCTATTCCTTCTCTCTACTGCTTGCATTAGAGTAGTGTAGCATGTTACTACTTTCGGTTAATCCTATTCTGCTGCATAGCCTGTCATTGTTGCTACAGTTGTTCCCCTTACCTGCAATCCTAAATGCTTAGTATAGGATGCTAGTGTTCCATCAGTGGCCCTACACTCTTGTCCGTCTGCCATGCTATACTACTGCGCCGTGATCACTTCGGGAGATGATCACGGGCATATGATATATACTTTATACTGTTACATTCCTTATTGTGGCGACCGATTCTCCGGGTATTAATTCCCAGAAAAATGGCCCTTGTGCTCATCAGCCCCAGGATTACTGTTAGCTGATGAGGCACCAACTTGATACAGAAACTCCAAGCAAAACACACACGAAAAATGTGGTACAAGACCATTCTGGTCTGTGAGTACAACAAATGGTTTCTAGCGGTTGATGGCGGAAGCAGGTTGTAAATCTTCAGTCTATGGGGCTCCATTTCCCACGGGAACAGCTGACCAGGTTAACTCCTATCTTCGCGAGGCTGCTATCACCGTTGCTTAGGTTCCGGGGCTGTCAACACGGTCGCTCCTTTCTGCGCAAGAAATCTGGCCAAGACAATAGCCAGGGACAAGCCAGTGAGTACTTGGAATGTACTCGCAAACATTATGAACACGGGAATAATATAACAACGATGATCCAAAAATACGTATGCCCGTGGCGTCGGTCACAAAAGGTAAATGAACTCGATGCGTGCAACCATGTTATTTGCGAATTATGCAATGATATGGTAGTATAAAATTATGAAATAAATAACATAAAGGACTTCAAAGAAATGCCACAATCAAGGCGTCTGGCGACACCACGTAAAGGGCTTTAAAACAAATGCCACGATCGAGGCGTCTTAGTGACACCACATAAAGGGTTTTAAAAGAAATGCCACGATCGGGCGTCTTAGCGACACCACATAAAGGGCTTTAAAAGAAATGCCACGGTCAAGGCGTCTGAGCGACACCACATAAAGGGCTTTAAAAGAAATGCCACAGTCGGGCGTCTGAGCGACACCACATAAAGGGCTTTTAAAGAAATGCCACAGTCGGGCGTCTGAGCGACACCACATAAAGGGCTTTAAAAGAAATGCCACAGTCGGGCGTCTTAGAGACACAACATAATGGGCTTTAAAAGAAATGCCACGGTCGGGCGTCGAGCGACACCACATAAAGGGCTTTAAAAGAAAAACAATCATAGTGAATATCCAGGAGGTAGAACCATCCCAGGGATATTCGACAATACCAATAATATCATGGATTAGTCCACAACGAAATAATAATCATCATTACCACATGTCGCAATTCGTAATATCAGTTTTGATTTGTCAGTTTCACCTCCAAAGACCGACACTAAGACCGACACTTGACCCATCCCAGACTGTAATCCTTAACCATGGACACGGCTATTCGAATAGGTTTAATCTCTGCAGAGGGTGTACTCTTTACCCACGAGTAAGCAGTTCCTTTAGTCCATCGGGACTAATTCCGTCTCTGATCTTTTGTTGAAAACACACCTAACTTGCACACACTAGCTTAAATCACACGTGTGCGGAATCACCCACGACACTGTCAAGCAAACTCTAAGTGGGAGGCTACCACCTCGCGTAGCATGGGATCAAATTTATATTATGCGGCGCTCTAAGGGGTGGCCTCCCTCTCGGTCTCAACCGAAACACCCATGCCCCGGACCGGGTGGTCTGCCTACCAGCTACAACGGTATCTTCCACCTGGCCTCTCTCATGCGGTGTGTGCTAGAAAGAGGTTGACAACTTCTTGAACCGTACTCTACTTGTTGTAGAGGCAGTGGTAATCTGAAACAAGTATGGGGATTCTTGGAACAAGACTCGAGCTAGGGTCGACTCAGGAGGTTTATAAATTTCCCTGCATGACATGTATGATGAAAATAATTCAACCAATAGAATCACCTCTCACTATACCTTACCATGACATACCGGACATAACCGTCCCGACGGAGACCGGTGACAACTCATGCCTACCCAAGGCAGAGGTTTTTCCCGGACTTCTTCCGGCATGCATGCAAGGCACATGAGGATGATTATCTTCACAAGTGTGTTCATTCCCAACAGCATGGAAATCATTAATATGCATCCATGCACATGATCATATCACATGAAATAACGAGTCCTCCAAAATGAGGTGATGTTATAAACGTGCCAACGAATACACAAAAATATTATGTCGGGGTTCAGAATGCTTGCCTTCAGGTCACGGGAAGGCAGGGTGCATTTCAAACTCTTGAAATAATTCTCCTCTCTTCAAAAATCCTATTTTGAAAATATAAAAGAATTAACACACAATAAAAACAGCACAAAAGTTGTTTTGAATTTTTTCAAATAAATCTTAAAATAAACTAGACAATATTTGAAAGAGGTAGGAAAAAGAATCAATTTAATTGGAGTTGTATTTTAAAAGATACAGCAGGTCAAAGTTTGGTCAAAATCTGTTTTTAAAATAAAACAGAAAAGAAAACGTTTTAAAAGAAAAACACGTCGAAGGCGTATTCGGAAAAAGGCACTTCCACTTACTCCTGCGTGGACATGCGCTGGGTCACAGACGGTGGGCCCGCCTGGCCCACTGGTCAGGTTTGACCAGCCACGCGCGCGTCGTTCCCCTCTGACCGAACGGAGGCGGAGCTCCGGCGAGGATTTGCCGGCGAACGAGGGTGTATCTTGGTGATCTGAGGACATGGGTGTGCTCAGGGGGTCGAGATGAGTCTGTGGGTACCCCCCATGGTCGCCGACGTGAACGGAGTCGCCGGCGACGAGCTTCACGGCGGAGCAGGCATTCGGGTGGATAGTGGGTTTGTGGCTACGGTGGTCTCCGACCAAAATTGGAGCGCTGAGGTTGCACTCATGAGAGGGAGGGGGAGTTCTTGGTGGAGAGAATGGAGAGGGAGCAGCACTGGTGGCGACGGAGTCGGCTGGAACGAGGCGGCGACCAAACCGACCGGACTCGGCGAAGAAGGCCTTCCCCTCCTCGACTGCTGGCCGTGGTAGCTCTAGGGGGATCAGAAGAGGTTGCCCGAGAACTCGATTGGTCTCCGGGGCCCTTATATCTGTGGTGGAGGTCGGTCCGAGGTGGCGGCGATAAGGATGACGACGAACCGTCTTTACGTAGCAATGGCGGCGATGGCGGCGGCGTGCGCTAGAGGACGGTTGCTGGTGAGTGGAGATGTAAGGCGATTGGCGGCGGAGGAGGTTTGGGCGGCGCCGTCCATGGATGCGGCGCATAGCGTGCCGCCAAGGAGCTTGCTGCGGTGCCGCTATGCGAGCCAGGGGCGGTCGGGACACTTGGCGCGACGCGGCGAGGGGGAAAGGATCAGGATGAGCTCGGGGAAGTTTATCCAGGGGCGCGCTTGCTCAGGCGCGGGCACGAGCAAAACGCGTGCTTTGCTCGCGCTCCGGGCGTGCACGGCGTCTGCTCGACGAAATGCCAGGATGGCCAAAACTGCTAGGGATCAAATGCAAATCCACAGGTCCGGGTTAGAGACCATTAGCAGGCTACTAGACAACTTGGTTTGGACAGATGGGAAAGTTCACAACACAAACTTACAATCATGCCAAAACTGTTCATGCCCACAGGTGTTTGACAAAATGCCGGAGGCACTTAGGCATTTCTTGGAGTGACCAAAACTTCGAGAGTGGGGTCTCTTTAGGTGAAAGAGAGGGTGGTGAGGTTAGTTTGTGAAAAGCACAAACTTGCTAGTGCAAGTTTTGCGAGAACTTCAAATCTGGACAGGAGGTGGATGGCATTATAACTTGAACCAAAAATGATCAAATGAGTGCATGCTCCTGGACTTAGGGGTTTTGCATGGAGGACTACAAGTAGGAGAAAGAATCTAGGGCCAAAGAGCAAGCAAGGCTATGGTTTCTGTACAAATCATCATGTTGGACCAGAATGGAGATGAAGTTGATTCACTCAAAAATTTCAAATAACACCACTGGGTTTTTGCATAAAGTTGAATAATATGATACTACAACATCCCATAATTTTGGTGGAGGCTAGAAAGAAGTATTTAAAAGGGTTGTAGTGTAAAATTGTCCCCTGGACCAGAGAAGAAAAACATTTGTAGCACTCAAAATATGCAATGAATGAAATATATTATTGCACAAAAGTGATTTAGAGACATCACATGACATCTCCAAATTTTGGTTGGATTTTTAGTTAAGTTTATCAACTGGTTGTAGTACAAAAGGAGCTCCAAAACTTAAAACAAGTCATTTTAATGAATAAAGCTCAGGGTGAAATAATTTAATAAATAAATCTACTGATTGAGAGATGTTTTTAAAGGGAGGGCATATAAGTCCAAAATGTTTGGAAGGACCCACTTGGGAAAAACTCCTTAATATTAAAAGAAAAGTTTTGAAATCCACAGAGATATTCTTGCAGGCAAAAATTTTAAACTCTTGGCAAAATTTTAGTAACTAAAACCTGGTTAAATTTTTGGGGTGTTACACTTATGATACTGTTCGGAGATGGGGGGCTGAAGGGGCAGGTGGCTCCATCCCGGTAGAGGTGGGCCTGGGTTCCCGACGGCCCCCGACTGATACTTTGTGGTGGAGCGACAGGGCAGGTTGAGACCACCTAGGCGAGAGGTGGGCCTAGCCCTGGTCGGCGTTCGTGGATACTTAACACGCTTAACGAGATCTTGGTATTCGATCTGAGTCTGGCCACTGGCCTATACGCACTAACCAACTACGCGGGAACAATTATGGGCACTCGACGTCGTGGTATCAGCCGAAGCCTTCGTGACGTCGGTGGCGATCGGCGGCGCGCGCGGATTGGACTGGAACGCACTGCTAGGCTAGGTTCTGCCTCGGCCGCCCATAGCGTGCATGTGTGCAATGGGCGATGGGCCCAGACCCCTGCGCCATAGGATTTAGACCGGCGTGCTGACCTCTCTGTTGTGCCTAGGTGGGGTTGCAACGTGTTGATCTTCCGAGGCTGGGCATGACCCAGGAAAGTGTGTCCGGCCGAATGGGATCGAGTGTGTTGGGTTATGTGGTGCACCCTTGTAGGGAAGTTTATCTATTTGAATAGCTGTGTCCCTCGGTAAAAGGACAACCCGGAGTTGTACCTTGACCTTATGACAACTAGAACCGGATACTTAATAAAACACACCCTTCCAAGTGCCAGATATAACCCGGTGATCGCTCTCACGCAGGGTCACGAGGGGAGGATCGCCGGGTAGGATTATGCTATACGATGCTACTTGGTGAACTTACCATCTAATCTCTTTTACATGCTGCAAGATGGAGGCTGCCAGAAGCGTAGTCTTCGACAGGACTAGCTATCCCCCTCTTATTCTGGCATTCTGCAGTCCAGTCCACTGATATTGCCCCTTTACACCAATACCCATGCATATGTAGTGTAGATCCTTGCTTGCGAGTACATTGGATGAGTACTCACGGTTGCTTTTCTCCCTCTTTTCCCCCTTTCCATTCTACCTGGGTGTCGCAACCAGATCTTTTGGAGCCTGTGAGCGACGCCACCATCGGCGATTTACTCCTACTACACCGGAGGTGCCTACTACTATGTGCAGGCGGCGGCGGCGACTGTGAGTAGTTTAGGAGGATCCCATGCAGGAGGCATCGCCTCTTCGATCTGTATCCCAATTTGTGCTAGCCTTCTTAAGGCAAACTTGTTTAACTTATGTCTGTACTCAGATATTGTTGCTTCCGCTGACTTGTCTATGATTGAGCACTTGTATTCGAGCCCTCGAGGCCCCTGTCTTGTATTATGATGCTTGTATGACTTATTTTATTTTCAGAGTTGTGTTGTGATATCTTCCTGTGAGTCCCTGATCTTGATCGTACACGTTTACGTGTATGATTAGTGTACGATTGAATCGGGGGCATCACAAGTTGGTATCAGAGTTGACTGCCTGTAGGAATCCCCCTTCCACACTCCTTGGCCGAAGTCGAGTCTAGTCATTGAAAAACTTTTACTAACATGGTTGTGTGGCTTACGGGCCCGCGTCACCATTGGGTGGTATTAGGATCTTTTATTCCTCGATCTATACTCTAGGACTCTGATATCTCTTCTATTCGGGTTAAATGATTTTACTAAATCTGACTCTAGGTTCTCGTAACTACTTCCTCCCAGAGAGCCCCTTATTACAATGATCGCCTGCTGCACTAGAAGGTTCCGAAGATGCTATATGTTGTTTTCCCGAGACGCTTGTGCCGACCGCATTTGCAAATTCCCTACCACTATTATCTGTATGGATAACTAAACACACTTGCCTACATTCAATCCCATTGATATTGTTATTACAAGATGCCCCAAACTGCTCTCCGTTGTTCTGAGAATCCTTTGAGCTTACTGCCCTGCAGTTCTTGCCTAATAAATACCCCTACGGATAATTCCTCGCACTTATCGAGTGTCCGCTCATCCCCAGTTGTTCAGGTGTTTCACAAAAGTCTTCGGAATACCATTCGTTCTTCTAAAAATCCTTGACATCCTAATGCTCTTGAAATTCTTGCTTACATTATGGTTAATCCCATAAGTCTAGTAATCTTATTAGCATCCTTTGTCACTATCATTTTGAGTCCGTCGATTCAGTATGCTGCGGATGCTTGCAATCCTCGGGATTTATCCTTCCGGCTCAGACATCATTTTAAACATGAGCTGGTTCTCGACCAATCGGATTGCCATCGATTGTACCCCTAAGCCTACTCAACTTATCCAGCCTTGATCAGAGCGTTTGCTCCTGATCCCTTGATTTGAAAATCATAATTCCTTTGTTAGTTAATCGTTGAATTATTCAGATGTTCTATAAACCGATGCAATTGCATTCTTTCTTCCTCTGATTGGGTACTGATACTCACGTCAGATCCTTTTTTAACCATCAACTCCCTTGTTGGATTGTTATCCGACAGTTTCCTTCACATTTGATCACCTTGTGAGTTCTTTCCGTGGTACATAATGCCTTTGGTAAACTGTATCCTCTCCCTTTGTCAACCATGCTCTGCTTTCGAGCTATTATTCATTACTCCTGAAGCTCATGGTATATGTTCCTAAGATGCCTCGATGGGTTGAATCAATGCCTTTCCTAATCTGTGTGAACCCAAAAGATTTCACGGGTCATACTCCTCTGGTAATTCACCAGGTAGTTCTTCACCTTTAGTTAATTTTAACAGAGTAGTGAGTGAAAGGTTATGCATTGGAGAAGTGGGAGTCGACCTTGAACTTTGTGTTCATGCCAATAGACACGATGTGGATCTTATCATGAAAGCTTCTCTTAATAATAAATTGTCCCCTTGGTATAAGTTCATCTTACATCCGGGATTTGGTCCTTTGCAATTATGGTTCCGACCATATTGTTCTTCTTTGATCCCATTTCTCGGACAAGTTGAAGAACTTGTCTTCTGCAAAGCAATACTCCAGTCCAACCTCTACTTTGGTTTGTCGTCAAGTATTACCCCTCTGGTATCTCGAGAATATCACGGAACTACATAACTCCTTATGAGTTCTTCATCTACTATTATTCTCATTGATTCCAATTTTTCCTCGGGTTCTGAGTTGTTAGACACTCAAGGACACCGATAACGGAATCGAGTCTGCACTACGATTCAACAAGGATTAGAGATCTTCAATGCTTACAAGTTTAATACTCCATCATGTCTTTCCTAGCCTGAACGGATACATCATTATCGTGCTAATTTTAACTGTGCTACCTGGTCCTTCTTCCCGAAGCACAAATTTCGACGGTGAGCTAATCTTACGTCGATCTTCCTCGACATATCATTTCTCCTTGAATAACAAGCTTGATTTCGAGTTTGTGTCGTACCCTTGGCTCCAATAACCTTTCGCTTCATCATTACTTTGACTTGATGTCATCGCCGACCGATTACATCTTCATGAAATCTCTCAACAATTGAGTCGTGATCATCATCGGCATTCTGAGCTCTTCCAGGATATCAATTGAATTCATGATGAGAAATACCATCCTTGCCCTCGATGATTTATGTTGTCATCGACCACTTTATTGCCTTCCCTCCAACACAAACTTGTTCGTGTTCTGTGTTATACCTTGAGTTCCTTGCTATCCAGCATTTGTTCTTCCTTACCTTGGAGTATTCTCATCTTTTATGTCAGGATTGTCATGAGGATTACTCCACCTCTTAAGAATTCTTGGTATAGTGATACTTCTCACCATCACCATTCTTTCTTGGACCCCGTGTTGATTCCAACAAGTGAACGGTGTTGTTTGGATTCTTTCCTTCTAGCAACCCTATTGTTTTGAAGTTAATGGTCGACATTTCATTCTTAGACCATTGGTTATCGAATCACCATTCTAACATCAATCATGCTACCTAAACCCATATTCGGGTGCACCTTCCAAACCAATGTTTAATTGTGTATGCTTTCCTCAAGCATACCTCATTATATCATTTGATCTGACAAATGTTATCTTCTTGTTCACCTAATTGTGGAGATCCATCTTTTGGATACCTCGTTGAATTATCGCTGAGTCCATCAACCACCTCCTCATCCTCCTCTTGTTTTAATGATGAACTCTTGTTTCGGAACTCGCTTCCATAGTTCATTTCCTGAGAATCTTCGATGTCATCTCGTCAATTTGTGTTGCACCTTTTCTCCTCGAGCATCGTGAGTTTGAGGTATCCTGACACCAATCAGATCTGAATCTGGGTCAGATATGATGGTTAAACATATTTCCAAGAGTTATAACAATGGTCTTTATGTGACCCGGTAAGGTGATGTCGTGCCTAGCACACCTGGCCGGAGGCCCTATTGTTATAGATTCCTTTTCAGCAAGGTTATCCATTCTTCCATGAGGAAATTGTAAGACTTATCCTATAAGTTGTTTCCGATGAATCCTTTGTGTTTCCAAAGTCTGATCTTCACCTGATGACCATGTCAATGCTATCTCGAAGCAAGTCTATGGTACTCCGATTTTCAACAAGACATTTGAAGCCCAATGCTAAATGTTTCCTGCTCAATTATCCAAACACCGTTGTATGGGTAATGTCATGAAATTTCTCTCCCCTTACCTAAATGGTTTTCTGCTTTCTATCCTGTCATGGATATCATGCTTTACTTGTCCTTGGGAAGGATATACCCTTGAAGTATGTGTTTAAACACATTTCCTTTCCATTGTTCTGTTTAATCTGATAATCATATTTTCCGTTCCATTGGTTGGTTTAACGTTTCTTGTGATCTATATGATCTAAGCAGTAATATTCTCCTGCTTATGTAAACACCTCAGTGTACAATTCTGCCAACAAGACCCTGTTACTATTGTTGATGACATTCCGGTAACCACCGATGGATGAGAACTTTGCCTATTGGTCCACCTCTTTTCAACGAGCAGGAAAATGGTTCTCTTCATCCCTCGCCCTTGATACCAAGTTGTTCCCGACATAATTGACAGTCTCTTCTTTGATGTGCCTTGCTATCATGGCCATGCAAGCTGTCAGCGCCTTTTCTACTTTTAACCCACATGGTGGAACCATAACCCACAGTTCCACAGGATCGAAACCTGACTCTCCTCTACACCCCATGTTTCTAAAGTTATTCCTCACGCTTGGCTTCGTATGTAATTCACGAGCCATCTTCCGTGTGATCATCAAATCTGATATTAAACATAATACTTATTCCCATTGCTCTGAACCCCTTTCACACCCTGTTTCACGCAACGATGATTGCCTACCTGCTTGAAACTTCTCAGGGTACATTCTTACTTTGCTCTCGATATTTTCTTAAGTTTCAGTTCGAGAGTTACTTTCCGCCACCTTCCCCGATGTTAGCTACCAGATAGTCAACCTTGCAGAGCTTCGTTCTCCCGAAATATACCCACCCTTTATTCTTTCATAAGTACGATGGAGTTCCCAAAGAAAGGATGCCGACTTCATCATGATGACCTGGAGCAGAGAAATAAAGGCATTGACGTAATGGATCAACGCGTTTGAGAAGAGCAACCAAGATCGAGGAGATTCGATAGAATTCCGTAACCAGATCTCTCCTACTTCACCTCTTCAATCTCAGGACGAGATTTCTTGTAGTGGAGGAGAATTGTGACGCCCGGATAATTAAGCTACAGTAACACTCTACTAACGATGCCACATCACCACGATTACTATTGTTAGTTTCATGGTGATTCAAATCTTGTTCGAATTCAAAATCAAAATCAAGTAAGACAATAAAAGTTTAAAAATAATAAACCTAAAATGTTCGAAATGTAGAAAATAAATCATACATGATTATGGTGATCAAACCACATTTTAACAAATTGTTTAAATGCACTAAATTAAATAAAAGAAAAATGAAAAACAAAACTAACTAAAAGTAACCCCCCATGGCCACTGGGCCGCTAGGCCCATCTGGTCCCAGCCATACTAGACAGGCCGGCCCACCCGCGCGCCTCTGGCCTACTTAGGCCGACCACCCCCCCCCCCCACTAACCCTAACCCCCACTCCCCCACGTCCCACTCCTCCCTCTGCCTCCCTCCCGATCCAAATCGGGACCGGGGGCACCAAACCTACCACCCCGTCATGACCCCTCGACCTCGCCTGTGCCCCGACAGCGGCTGGCGCTCCCGTAGCTCGACGCCGCAGCCCGTCGCCCTGCAGGCGCCCTGCCACCTCGCCGCCCCGTCCACGACCGCGCCGTCGCTGAACCCCGCCTGGAGCTACCTTGACCCTACCTCCCCGATGCTGCATCGCCACCCTCCTCCTCGCCGGATGCCCTGATCGCCTCATCCCCTGCATCGCCGTCGTCCCCGTCGACCACCCCGAGCCCCACTGCCCATCCGCTACAGCCGCCGTGAGCACCTCCCGCTCCTCCTCTCCCCTCTATCCGTCACCCATGCACTACTCGACCTCGCCCGCGGCCACGCTCGCCATCGCCGCGCCCGGAACATTGCTCCCGCGCGCGCTTGTGCCCCTTCGGCCGCGCCCCTCCGGCGCCCCCAGCGGCCTCCATCGCACCGCCACCGGACCCACCTTTGCCCCACCACTGCCTCGCATCTCCATCCCGGCCGCCTTCCCCGCCGGACTGCTCAACCCCTCCTGTGAGCTCCCTTCGGTCGCCACCCCCCCTCGCGCTCGCCTCTCCCTCGCCAGCGCGCCATCGCTTCACAGCCTTCGCGCCGCGCCACTCGCACCCTCCCGCACATGCCCGCTTCGCCTGCTGGTCCCAGCCACCGCCACGACCGGTGTGTGGCCCCGCCTGGCCGTCTGGCTCGGCCACGGCCAGTCCCCCTCCGGCCCTCGGCCACGCCTACCCGCAGCGCCCGCTCGGGCGATACCCGCGCCCAGCGCACGGACTCGCCCCGTCGGATGCCCGCTACCGCCTACCCACACGCCCGCTAAGGCACCCCCGTGCCTATGACAAGAGGCCCCACCCCCTGGAACCTTAAAAAAGATTTAAAAATAATACAAAAAAGAATTAATTAATAATTAAATTAATTAACCTAGTTAATTGTAGTTGATAAACCTAATCATTTTAGTTAGACTAACTAAACCTGATTAGTTAGTCTTAGACAATGACATCCGGGACCCACACGTCAGTTTGACCAAGTCAACTGACTGTTGACTACCGACATCACCCTGATGTCATGCTAACGTCATAATGGCATTTCATAATTAAATTAATTCTGTAATTCTACAAATGAATTATAACTTTGAAAATTAATATTAAATAATCGGTAATTCGCATGGAAAAACTTTGTAGATTAAAGTTGCTCAGAACGACGAGACGAATCCGAATACGCAGCCCATTCGTCCGTCACACATCCCTAGCATAGAGAACACACAACTTTTCCCCCTCCGGTTCATCAGTCCAAAAACGCGAAACACCAGGGATACTTTCCCGGATGTTTCCCCCCTTCGTCGGTATCGCCTCCTACCGCGTTAGGGCACACCTAGCACCGCGCATTGTCTTGTAATGCACCGTCATGCTTATGTTTGCATTATATTTATTGTTTCTTCCCCCTCTTCTCTCGTTAGACACCGAGACCGACACCGCTGCTACCCAGTACGACTATGGTGTTGACGACCCCTCCTTCTCGGCTGAGCTTCCAGGCAAGCCCCCCCCCCCCTTTGATCACCAGATATCGCATATTCCATCTCTCTACTACTTGCATTAGAGTAGTGTAGCATGTTACTACTTTCGGTTAATCCTGTTCTGCTGCATAGCCTGTCATTGTTGCTATAGTTGTTACCCTTACCTGCAATCCTAAATGCTTAGTATAGGATGCTAGTGTTCCATCAGTGCCCTACACTCTTGTTAAATGCGCCATGCTATACTCTTTGGGTCGTGATCACTTGAGGTGATCACGGGCATATGATATATACTTTATCTTTGTTACATTACTTATGATACTTTGTTAGGAGATGGGGCTGAAGGCGGTGGCTCCATCCCGGTAGAGGTGGGCCTGGGTTCTCGACGGCCCCCGACTGTTACTTTGTGGCGGAGCGACAGGGCAGGTTTAGACCACCTAGGCGAGAGGTGGGCCTGGCCCTGGTCGGCGTTCGCGGATACTTAACACGCTTAACGAGATCTTGGTATTTGATCTGAGTCTGCCACTGACCTATACGCACTGACCAACTACGCGGGAACAGTTATGGGCACTCGACGTCGTGGTATCAGTCGAAGCCTTTGTGACATCAGCGACTGAGCGGCGCGCGCCGGATTGGACTGGAACGCCTGCTAGGCTAGGTCTTCTTCCGGCCGCCCACGCAACATGCAGGTGTGCAATGGGCGATGGGCCCAGACCCATGCGCCATAGGATTTACACCGGTGTTCTGACCTCTTGGTTGTGCCTAGGTGGGGCTGCGACGTGTTGATCTTCCGAGGCCGGGCATGACCCAGGAAAGTGTGTCCGGCCGAATGGGATCGAGCGTGTTGGGTTATGTGGTGCACCCCTGCAGGGAAGTTTATCTATTCGAATAGCCGTGTCCCTCGGTAAAAGGACGACCGGAGTTGTACCTTGACCTTATGACAACTAGAACCAGATACTAAATAAAACACACCCTTCCAAGTGCGGATATAACCCGGTGATCGCTCTCTCACAGGCGTGAGGGAGGATCGCCGGGTAGGATTATGCTATCTGATGCTACTTGGTGAACTTACCATCTACTCTCTTCTACATGCTGCAAGATGGAGGCTGCCGGAAGCATAGTCTTGACGGGACTAGCTATCCCCTCTTATTACGGCATTCTGATTCAGTCCACCGATATTGCCCCTTTACACCAATACCTATGCATATGTAGTGTAGATCCTTGCTTGTGAGTACTTTGGATGAGTACTCACGGTTGCTTTTCTCCCTCTTTTCTCCCTTTCCATTCTACCTGGTTGTCGCAACCAGATGCTGGAGCCTAGGAGCCAGACGCCACCATCGACGATGACTCCTACTACACCGGAGGTGCCTACTACTACGTGCAAGGCGCTGACAACGACCAGGGGTAGTTTAGGAGGATCCCAGGCAGGAGGCATGCACCTCTTTCGATCTGTATCCCAGTTTGTGCTAGCCTTCTTAAGGCAAACTTGTTTAACTTATGTTTGTACTCAGATATTGTTGCTTCCGCTGACTTGTCTATGATCGAGCACTTCTATTCGAGCCCTCGAGGCCCCTGGCTTGTATTATGATGATTGTATGACTTATTTTATTTTTAGAGTTGTGTTGTGATATCTTCCCGTGAGTCCCTGATCTTGATCGTACACGTTTGCGTGCATGATTAGTGTACGATTGAATCGGGGGCGTCACATAACTACTACCTCCTCAAGAAGAATGGTTTCAATAAGGACTATCACGAAAGTTGGGCTGAGAAACTGTGCGAGGAGCAGATTAATGACCTGCAAGTGCACATGGTTATTGTAGCACTTTCGTGTGATAAATAGTTTCGAACCCACAAGGAGCGAATAGGAAGGCAACACAAACCCCGCAACTACGCTGTTACTTAATGAGCTACTCGTACGCACCCAAACCAGAGTTTGGAAATAGCTTATTATATAAGTCGCTAGGGGAACTACATAAAAAGGGGTGTCTACTAAACTATGAACAAGAAGGTAAATACAGGAATAAAAGGAGACTAAGTTAGTAGTGAAGGTGATTGAGTAGCAAAGTGTTGTGTAGGATTCCGAAGTCATTACCACAAATATGCTCCGCGCATCTAGTGCGGAGCAAACACTCTCTATTGTATCCTCTATGCACTCTTCATATGCCTAAGTGGGTGGTTCTCGATACAATACATGCTCTACTCGAGGTAGACTTCATGCCACACATGCCACCATTATGGTCTCCCCCATAGGGTTACAGTCACATGATAATTAAGGGTCACCCCATGGACGCCGCCAGATATGGGTTTACCTGAACTACCCTATCAACCTTGCAAAGACTAGGTATTGAGGTTTTACTATCACCTTGAATTCCCTCAACATCCTCCCCTATGGAGTGATAGTCGTTCCTCCACAGCCAATCACGACAAAAGTGCGAGCGAGGCCTCCTCTCAACACTCGGGAGAATACTAACTTGAACATGAACATATGATACATCCATTTTGCATCATGCTTTTATATCGATATTTATTGCATTATGGGCTGTTATTACACATTATGTCACAATACTTATGCCTTTTCTATCATATTTTACAAGGTTTACATGAAGAGGGAGAATGCCGCATGGAATTACTGGAAAAGGAGAAAATATTAGAGACCTATTCTGCACAACTCCAAAAGTCCTGAAACTCCACGGAACTCAGTTTTAGAATATATAAAAAATATTGGGCGAAGGAAGTACCAGAGGGGGGCCACCCACCATCCACGAGGGTGGGGGGCGCCCTACCCCCCTAGGCGCGCCCCCTGCCTTGTGGGCCCCCTGGCAGGCCTTCGGTGCCCATCTTTGGCTATATGAAGTCTTTCGCCCTGGAAAAAATTAGAAGGAAGCTTTCGGGATGAAGCACCGCCGGCACGAGGCAGAACCTGGTGGAACCAATCTAGGGCTCCGGCGGAGCTGTTCTACCGGGGAAACATCCCTCCGGGAGGGGGAAATCATCACCATCGTCATCACCATCGATCCTCTCATCGGGAGGGGGTCAATCTCCATCAACATCTTCACCAGCACCATCTCCTCTCAAACCCTAGTTCATCTCTTGTATCAAATCTTTGTCCCAAAACCTCAGATTGGTACCTATGGGTTGCTAGTAGTGTTGATTACTCCTTGTAGTTGATGCTAGTTGGTTTATTTGGTGGAAGATCATATATTCAGATCCTTTATGCATATTAATACCCCTCTAATTATGAACATGAATATGATTTGTGAGTAGTTACGTTTGTTCCTAAGGACATGGGAGAAGTCTTGCTATAAGTAGTCATGTGAATTTGGTATTCGTTCGATATTTTGATGAGATGTATGTTGTCTTTCCTCTAGTGGTGTTATGTGAACGTTGACTACATGACACTTCACCATTGTTTGGGCCTAGAGGAAGGCATTGGGAAGTAATAAGTAGAAGATGGGTTGCTAGATTGACAGAAGCTTAAACCCTAGTTTATGCGTTGCTTCGTAAGGGGCTGATTTGGATCCATATGTTTCATGCTATGGTTAGGTTTACCTTAATACTACTTTTGTAGTTGCGGATGCTTGCAATAGGGGTTAATCATAAGTGGGATGCTTGTCCAGGGAAGGGAAGTACCCAAGCACCTATCCACCCACATACCAAATTATCAAAGTAAGGAACGCGAATCATATCAGCGTCATGAAAACTAGCTTGACGATAATTCCCATGTGTCCTCAGGAGCGTTTTCCTTTATAATAGTTTGTCCAGGCTTGTCCTTTGCTACAAAAAGGATTGTTCCATCTTGCTGCACCTTATTTACTTTTATTACTTGTTACCCGTTACAAATTACCTTATCGCAAAACTATTTGTTACCGATAATTTCAGTGCTTGCAGAGAATACCTTACTGAAAACCGCTTGTGATTTCCTTCTGATCCTCGTTGGGTTCGACACTCTTACTTATCGAAAGGACTACGATAGATACCCTATACTTGCGGGTCATCAAGACTCTTTTCTTGCGCCGTTGCCGGGAGGTGAAGCGCCTTTGGTAGGTGGAATTTGGTAAGGAAAAATTTATATAGTGTGCTGAAATTTACTGTCACTTGTTACTATGGAACATAATCCTTTGAGGGGCTTGTTCGGGGTATCTTCACCCCGACTAGTAGAGCAAAGAGTTTCTCCTCAACCTACTGAACCTACTGAAAAATGTTTACTTTGAAATTACTTCGGGTATGATAGAGAAACTGCTAGCTAATCCTTTTACAGGAGATGGAACATTGCATCCCGATTTGCACCTAATCTATGTGAATGAAGTTTGTGGATTATTTAAGCTTGCAGGTATGCCCGAGGATGTTATCAAGAAGAAGGTCTTCCCTTTATCTTTGAAGGGAAAGGCATTGCCATGGTTTAGGCTATGTGATGATATTGGATCATGGAACTACAACCGATTGAAATTGGAATTTCATCAAAAGTTTAATCCTATGCATCTGGTTCATCGTGATTGTAATTATATATTATAATTTTTGGCCTCGCGAAAGAGAAAGTATCGCTCAAGCTTGGGGGAGGCTTAAGTCAATGTTATATTCATGCCCCAATCATGAGCTGTTGATATGTCTCCATCGTATCTATAATTTTTGATTGTTCCATGCCAATATTATTCACTTTCATATACTTTTTGGCAACTTTTTATATTATTTTTGGGACTAACATATTGATTCAAAGGCCCGATGCGGTTCACATGCATTGCATGTTTTATGTTTCGCAGAATATCCATATCAAACGGAGTCCAAACGGGATAAAAACGGACGGAGCTTATTTTTGGAAAATATGGAAAATTCCAGAAGAAAAATCCACGCGAGACGGTGCCCGAGGTGGTCACGAGGCAGGGGGTGCGCCCCCCTAGGCACGCCGCCTAACCTTGTGAGCCCACCGTAAGGCGGTTGATGCTCTTCTTTTGCCGCAAGAAAGATAATATTCGGAAAAAAATCACGGCGAAGGTTTCAGGCCAATCGGAGTTACGGATCTCCATATATACGCGAAACGGTGAAACAGAGCCAGAACATAACGCAGAAACAGAGAGATAGATCAATCTCGGAGGGGATCTCGCCCCTCCCAAGCCATGGGAGCCAAGGAACAGAGGAGAAACCCTTCTCCCATCTAGGGAGAAGGTCAAGGAAGAAGAAGAAGGAGTGGTGCTCTCTCCCCTCGCTTCGATGGCGCGGAACTCTGCCGGGGCCATCATCATCACCGCGATCTTCACCAACACCTCCGCCATCTTCACCAACATCTCCATCACCTTCCCCCTCTATCTACAGCGGTCCACTCTCCCGCAACCTGCTGTACCCCCTACTTGAACATGGTGCTTTATGCTTCATATTATTATCCAATGATGTGTTGCCATCCTATGATGTTTGAGTAGATTTTCGTTGTCCTATTGGTGGTTGATGAATTGCTATGATTGATTTAATTTGCTTGTGGTAATGTTGTTGTCCTTTGGGCCCATCATATGAGCGCGCGCGTGGATCACACCATGTCGATTAATACAAAAAGAGGGTACACTTTTGTACCCCTATAGCAATGCAGGCGATGCGAGCCACGGGCACCACCGCCTTGAGCAAGGAAAGGGAGGTGAGCCAAGGTAAGGCCGAAGCTTCGAAAGGAGCGAAGCGATGCCAAGACCAAGACCACAAAGAGCAAAGGGGAAGCGGACTCCCGGCAAGATCCTTGCCGGGAGGCGGTTTTAGCAAACCCGCAAGACCCTTGCCGTGGCAGCTCGCCCACACCCTACGGAGCGAATCACCCTTGAGTCCACTTTGCCCCCCATGGGGCAAGGATTCGGGAGACATCCCCGTGGTGGCATGCAGATCTTTGTGAAGACATTCAAGATCAGGTACACACTATAGAAGATGACGACCCTTGGCGGGATCCCAGCCAAGGAGGACCACAAGGCCCCCGGCAAGAGCCTTGTCGGGGATGACAGCAGGTGCCACGACAAGACCCTTGTCGGGGCTACGGCGAGGCCCTTGCCAAGAACACCCGTAGGGCCACCATCAGGCCCACGCCAATCAAACCTCCACCACCGTTCGCATGCAGCTGCCGACCCAACCAGTTGGGCAGGCACCTGCATGGCGGCAAGCGGATCCTCGTGGAGACCCACCATTGCGCCACCTCAGCTGCCTGCCTGCCTACATGGCACCACGGGCATCGCTGGCCAGGGCGCGTGTCGACATGAAAGGGAGCGGCGATGGACGAGACATGGCTCTCCCCCATCCCCGATAAAGCAAGGACACCTAAGCAAGACGATGCATTAAAGGCACCTTGTCATGTAATGCGAGGGATAAACTCGCATCACTGTACCCTTTCCGCCTCCTGTGTGCCACTGTGGCAACCCCTTTCCCTATAAAAGGAGGCCCAAGGTGACCAGGAGGAGGATTCGGCTTTTTGGAGCTCCTCGCGCCCCCATTGCTAGTTCAAGAACACATATAAACAAACCACCAAAGCAGGAGTAGGGTTTTCCGCATCCTCGCGGCCCGAACCTGGATAAATTTTGATTATGCTGTTTATAGATCTGAAAATTTAGCTATCCTCAAATATTGCTATGAGAATTATAAATACAATTATGAAATTAATGCACTTATTAAGAAAGTCTCCGCTGTCCAAGAAGAGACTAATATTTTGCAGGAATCTATGGAAGAAGAAATTGATGAAATTGTGAGCTCATTGGATGAAAAAGATGATGAGGAGAGCGAAGAACAAAAGGAGGAAGAGCGGATTAGCTACCCATGCCCACCTTCTAATGAGATTAACTCTTCAACTCATACATTGTTTAATTCCCCTTCGTGCTTACCGAAGGATGATTGCTATGATCCCGTTGATTATTTTGAAATACCCTTTTTGATGATGCTTGCTATGCTTGTGGCCAAGATGCCAATATGAATTATGCTTATGGAGATGAACTTGCTATAGTTCCTTATGTTAAACATGAAATTGTTGCTATTGCATCCACGCATGATAGTCCTATTATCTTTTTGAATTCTCCTGATTACTCTATATCGGAGAAGTTTGCACTTATTAAGGATTATATTGATGGGTTGCCTTTTACTGTTGCACATGATGATTTTGATGAATATAATATGCATGTGCTTGCTGCTCCTACTTGCAATTATTATGAGAGAGGAACTATATCTCCGCCTCTTTATGTTTCCAATATGATGAAATTGCAAGAAACTGCTTATACTATGCATTGGCCTTTACTTGGTGTGCATGAATTGTTCTTTTATGACATGCCGATGCATAGGAAGAGAGTTATACTTCGTTGTTGCTTGATGTATGTTAATTTGTGCTCACTACTAAATTACAAATCATTGCTAATTAAAATTGGCTTTGATATACCTTGGGATCCGGGTGGATCCATTACTTGAAACACAATATGCCTAGCTTAATGGCTTTAAAGAAAGCGCTGCCAGGAGACAACCGGAAGTTTTAGAGAGTCATTTATTTCTGTTGAGTGCTTTCATATAGTTTAAAAACAACAAAAATAAAGAGGGGAACCTAAAACTTTTTCAAAAAAAAGTGAAAGTAAGAGAGACAAGCATTGTTGAAGTGGGAGAGCTCCTTGAACTTTGTTCATGCTCACGGCAACTTTGTGAATCTTGATTACGTAAACTTTTCAACAAAAATAATTATCCCCTTGTACAATTTCATTGTATTATAAAAATAATGTGCCAAGGTTTGCCTTTAGGATGTTTACAATGCTTGTTGGTTTGTGCGGTGCAGGACATAAACTTTGGCTGTAGTGCGTGAATTTTAATTTTTTACTGGAACGTCAAATGGTTCTGATTCTTTTTGCACTGTCTTGCTGTACAACGTTTTTATTTTTCTAATTTTGGAAGAATTTTGCAAGTACCATAAGTATGGTGAATGTTCAGATTGCTACAGACTATTCTGTTTTTGACAGATTCTGTTTTTGATGCATAGTTTGCTTGTTTTGATGAAACTATCAATTTATATCAGTGGATTAAGCCATGAAAAAGTTATATTACAGTAGACAAAATGCAAAAACGAAATATGAATTGGTTTTCAACAATACTTAGAGTAGTGATTTGCTTTATTATACTAACGGATCTTACCGAGTTTTCTGTTGAAGTTTTGTGTGGATGAAGTGTTTGATTGAGAAGGTTTCGATGTGAGAAGAATGAAGAGAGGCAAGAGCTCAAGCTTGGGGATGCTCGAGGCACCCCAAGTAAATATTCAAGGAGACTCAAGCATCTAAGCTTCGGGATGCTGGCAAGGCATCCCCTCTTTCCTCAACAAGTATCGGTATGTTTTCGGATTCGTTTCATTCATGTGATATGTGCAAGTCTTGGAGCGTCTTTTGCAATTAGGTTTTTATTTTTCTTTTATGCACCATGCTGGTATGAGATGGTCCTTGGTTGATTTATAGAATGCTTCATGCACTTCACTTATATCTTTTGAGTATGGCTTTATAAATGCTTCATGTGCTTCACTTATATCATTTGAAGTTTGGATTGCCTGTTTCTCTTCACATAGACAACCGCCATTAGTAGAATGCTCTTTTGCTTCACTTATACTTGTTAGAGCGTGGGCATATCTTTTGTAGAAAGAATTAAACTCTCTTGCTTCACTTATATCTATTTTGAGGGATGACAGGAATTGGTCATTCACATGGTTAGTCATAAAATCCTACATAAATTTGTAGATCGCTGAATATGATATGTTTGATTCCTTGCAATAGTTTTGCGATATAAAGATGGTGATATTAGAGTTATGCTAGTGGGTGGTTGTGGATTGTAGAGACACTTGTGTTGAGGTTTGCAAGTCCCGTAGCATGCACGTATGGTAACCGTTGTGTGACAAATTTGAAGCATGGGGTGTTTCTTTGATTGTCTTCCTTATGAGTGGCGGTCGGGGACGGCGGCGGTCTTTTCCTACCAATCTATCCCCCTAGGGGCATGCGTAGTAGTACTTTTCTTCGAGGGCTAATAAACTTTTGCAATAAGTATATGAGTTATTTATGACTAATGTGAGTCCATGGATTATACGCACTTTTACCTTTCCATCATTGATAGCCTCTTGATGCAGGTGCATTGCCCTTTCTCACCTCGAGAGTTGGTGCAAACTTCACGGTGCATCCAAACCCCGTGATACGATACGCTCTGTCACACATAAGCCTCATTATATCTTCCTCAAAACAGCCACCATACCTAGCTATCATGGCATTTCCATAGCCATTCCGAGATATATTGCCATGCAACTTCCATCATCATCATCATATACATGACTTGAGCATTCATTGTCATATTGCTTTGCATGATCGTAAGATAGCTAGCATGATGTTTTCATGGCTTGTCCGTTTTTGATGTCATTGCTACGCTAGATCATTGCACATCCCGGTACACCGCCAAATGGTATCATTCATATAGAGTCATATCTTTGTTCTAGATATCGAGTTGTAATGTTGAGTTGTAAGTAAATAAAAGTGTGATGATCATCATTATTAGAGCATTGCCCCAGTGAGGAAAGGATGATGGAGACTATGATTCCCCCACAAGTCAGGATGAGACTCCGGACGAAAAAAATAAAATAAAAAAAAGTAAAAAAAAAAGAGAAAGGCCAAAAAAAGAGAAGGCAAAAAAAAAAGAAAACAAAAAAATGAGAGAAAAAGAGAGAAGGGGCAATGTTACTATCCTTTTACCACACTTGTGCTTCAAAGTAGCACCATGTTCTTCATAGAGAGAGTACCATATGCTTTCACTTTTATATACTAGTGGGAATTTTCATTATAGAACTTGGCTTGTATATTCCAACGATGGGCTTCCTCAAATGCCCTAGGTCTTCATGAGCAAGCAAGTTGGATGCACACCCACTTAGTTTCTTTTGTTGAGCTTTCATACATTTATAGCTCTTAGTGCATCCGTTGCATGGCAATCCCTACTCCTCGCATTGACATCAATTGATGGGCATCTCCATAGCCCGTTGATTAGCCACGTCGATGTGAGACTTTCTCCTTTTTTGTTTTCTCCACATAACCTCCATCATTATATACTATTCCACCTATAGAGCTATATCCATGGCTTGCGCTCATGTATTGCGTGAGGGTTGAAAAAAGCTGAAAGCGTTAAAAAGTATGAACCAATTGCTCGGCTTGTCATCGGGGTTGTGCATGATGGGGGCATTTTGTGTGACGAAGATGAAGCATGGCCAAACTGTATGATTTTGTAGGGATAAGCTTGCTTTGGCCTTGTTGTTTTGAAAAGACATGATTGCTTTATTGGTACGCTCGAAGTATTATTGTTTTTATGTCAAATGATAGACTATTGCTTTGAATCACTTGTGTCTTAATATTCATGCCATGATTAGACATATGATCAAGATTATGCTAGGTAGCATTCCACATCAAAAATTATTCTTTTTTATCTTTTACCCTCTCGAGGACGAGCAGGAATTCAGCTTTTTGATTCTGATTCTTCTCCGTATTATCTATTATTTTTTTTTGTTCCATGACAATATTATTAACTTTCATATAATTTTTGGCTTCTTTTTTTATTATTTTTTGGACTAACATATTGATTCAGGCTCAAAGTGCCGCCTCTGTCTGTTGCATGTTTTGTGTTTCGCAGAATATCCATATCAAACAGAGTCCAAAGCGGGATAAAAATGGGCCGGAGCTTATTTTGGAAAATATGGAAAATTCGGAAGAAAAATCCACGCGAGGCGGTGCCGAGGTGGTCACGAGGCGCGCCCACAGGCGCGCCGCCTACCCTCGTGAGCCCATCGTAAGGTGGTTGATGCTCTTCTTTTGCCGCAAGAAAGATAATATTCGGAAAAAATCACGGCGAAGGTTTCAGGCCAATCGAGATTCACGGATCTCCATATTTACGAACGGTGAAAGCAGAGCGAACAAAACGCGAAGCAGAGAGATAGATCCAATCTCGGAGGCTCTCGCCCTCCCAAGCCATGGGAGCCAAGGAACAGAGGAAACCCTTCTCCCATCTAGGGAGAAGGTCAAAGAAGAAGAAGGAGGAGGGCTCTCTCCACTGCTTCCGGTGGCGCCGGATCCATGGGGGCCATCATCATCACCGTGATCTTCACCAACACCTCCGCCATCTTCACCAACATCTCCATCACCTTCACCCCTCTATCTACAGCGGTCCACTCTCCCGCAACCCGTTGTACCCTCTACTTGAACATGGTGCTTTATGCTTCATATTATTATCCAATGATCTGTTGCCATCCTATGATGTCTAAGTAGATTTTCGTTGTCCTATTGGTGGTTGATGAATTGCTATGATTGATTTAATTTGCTTGTGGTTATGTTTCTGTCCTTTGGTGCCCATCATATGAGCGCGCACGTGGATCACACCATAGGGTTAGTTGTATGTTGATAGGACTATGTATTGGAGGGCAAGAGAGCGAAGCTTCAACCTAGCATAGAAATTGATGCATACGGGATTGAAGGGGACCAATATATCTTAATGCTATGGTTGGGTTTTACCTTAATGAACGTTAGTAGTTGCGGATGCTTGCTAATAGTTCCAATCATAAGTGCATAGAATTCCAAGTAAGGGATGACATGCTAGCAGTGGCCTCTCCCACATAATACTTGCTATCGGTCTAGTAAAGTAGTCAATTGCTTAAGGGACAATTTCGCAACTCCTACCACCACTTTTCCACACTCGCCATATTTACTTTAGTTGTGTTTTTATCTAAGCAGCCCCTAGTTTTATTTTCGTTCTCTTTACTTTCTTGCAAGCTTATCCTAAAACACCTACAAAGTACTTCTAGTTTTATACTTGTTCTAGGTAAAGCGAACGTTAAGCGTGCGTAGAGTTGTATCGATGGTTGATAGAACTTTAGGGAATATTTGTTCTACCTTTAGCTCCTTGTTGGGTTCGACACTCTTACTTATCGAAAACTGTTGCGATCCCCTATACTTGTGGGTTATCAGCTGTCAAGGGAAATTATTATTCAAAATTTTTATGCTTGGCTTTCTCTCAGTAATCGCTCCATGCTGGATTCTTCTTGTACTGGTTCCTTTATGATGAAGACTATTGAATTCAAATGGGATTTATTGGAAAGAATTAAACGCAACTCTGAAGATTGGGAACTCGATGAAGGTAAGGAGTCAATTATAACACCTAAGTTTGATTGTGTTAAATCTTTTATGGATACCGATGATTTTCATGAATTTAGCACTAAATATGGACTTGACTCTGAGATAGTAGCTTCTTTCTGTGAATCATTTGCTACTCATGTTGATCTCCCTAAGGAGAAATGGTTTAAATATAATCCTCCCATTGAAGTAAAAAGTAGTTGAACCTATTAAAGTTGAAGAAAATACTATCACTTATAATGTTGATCCTATTGTTCCTACCGCTTATATTGAGAAACCACCTTTCCCTGTTAGAATAAAGGATCATGCTAAAGCTTCAACTATGGTTCGTAAGAGTAATACTAGAACACCTACACCCCCTGAGAAAATTAAAGTTGAACCTAGTATTGCTATGGTTAAAGATCTCTTGGTCAATAATATTGATGGGCATGTTATTTACTTCTGTGATGAAGCTGCTAGAATTGCTAGACCCGATATTAAAAATAAACATAGACCTGTTGTAGGCATGCCTGTTATTTCTGTTAAAATAGGAGATCATTTCTATCATGGTTTATGTGATACGGGTGCTAGTGCGAGTGCAATACCTCATTCTTTATACAAAGAAATTATGCATGACATTGCACCTGCTGAGATAGAAGAGATAGATGTTACAATTAAGTTTGCCAATAGAGATACTATTTCACCAGTTGGGATTGTTAGAGATATTGAAGTCTTGTTTGGGAAAGTTAAATATCCTACTGATTTTCTTGTTCTTGGTTCCCCACAAGATGACTTTTGTCCCAATATATTTGGTAGACCCTTCTTGAATACTGTTAATGCTAAGATGATTTTAATTTTGCTAAATTTCGTAGACAACCCCATGATAAAGAATTGCCTAGTAAAGATGAAATTATTGGTCTTGCTTCTATTGCCATGCCTCCTAATGATCCTTTAGAACAATATTTGTTAGACCAGGAAAATGATATGTTTATGAATGAAAGAAGGGAAATAGATGAAGTATTCTTTAAACAGGGACCTATTTTGAAACACAACTTGCCTGTTGAAATTCTAGGGGATCATCCTCCACCCAAGGGTTATCCCGTGTTTGAACTTAAACCATTACCTGATACTCTTAAATATGCTTATCTTGATGCAAAGAAGATATATCCTGTTATTATTAGTGCTAACCTTTCAGAGTAGGAAGAAGAGAAATTATTGAAAACTCTGAAGAAGCACCATGCTGCTATTGGATATACTCTTGATGATCTTAAGGGCATTAGTCCCACTCTATGCCAACACAAAATAAAATTGGAGAAAGACGCTAAACTGGTTGTTGATCACCAACGACGGTTAAATCCTAAGATGAAAGAAGTGGTAAGAAAAGAAATACTAAAGCTTCTGGAGGAAGGTATAATTTATCCTGTTGCTGATAGTCAGTGGGTAAGTCCTGTCCATTGTGTCCCTAAGAAGGGAGGTATTACTGCTGTTCCTAATGATAAAGATGAATTGATCCCACAAAAAATTGTTACAGGTTATAGAATGGTAATTGATTTCCGCAAAATAAATAAAGCTACTAAAAAGGATCATTACCTTTACCTTTTATTGATCAAATGCTAGAAATATTATCCACACATACACATTTTTGCTTTCTAGATGGTTATTCTGGTTTCTCTCAAATACCTGTGTCAAAAGAGGACCAAGAAAAGACCACTTTTACTTGCCCTTTCGGTACCTTTGCTTATAGACGCATGCCTTTTGGTTTATGTAATGCACCTGCTACCTTTCAAAGATGTATGACTGCTATATTCTCTGACTTTTGTGAAAAGATTGTTGAGGTTTTCGTGGATGATTTCTCCGTTTATGGAACTTCTTTTGATGATTGCTTAAGCAACCTTGATCGAGTTTTGCAGAGATGTGAAGAAACTAATCTTGTCTTGAATTGGGAGAAGTGCCACTTTATGGTTAATGAAGGTATTGTCTTGGGACATAAAATTTCTGAAAGAGGTATTGAAGTTGATAAAGCTAAAGTTGATGCTATTGAAAAGATGCCGTGTCCTAAGGACATTAGAGGTATAAGAAGTTTCCTTGGTCATGCCGGTTTTTATAGGAGGTTCATTAAAGATTTCTAAAAAATTCTAGGCCTCTGACTAATCTCTTACAAAAAGATGTCCCTTTTCTCTTTGATGATGATTGTGTAGAAGCATTTGAAATACTTAAGAAAGTCTTGATTTCTGCACCTATTGTTCAGCCACCTGATTGGAATTTACCCTTTGAAATTATGTGTGATGCTAGTGATTATGCTATAGGTGTTGTTCTAGGACAAAGAGTTGATAAGAAATTAAATGTTATCCAATATGCTAGTAAAACTCTAGACAGTGCCTAGAGAAATTATGCTACTACTGAAAAATGATTTTTAGTAGTTGTATTTGCTTGTGATAAGTTCAGACCTTATATTGTTGATTCTAAAGTAACTGTTCACACTGATCATGCTCCTATTCAATATCTTATGGAAAAGAAAGATGCTAAACCTAGACTTATTAGATGGGTTCTCTTGCTACAAGAATTTGATTTGCATATTATTGATAGAAAGGGAGCTGAGAACCTCGTTCTTGCATAACTTATCTAGGTTAGAGAATGTTCTTGATGACCCACTACCTATTGATGATAGCTTTCCTGATGAACAATTAGCTATCATAAATGCTTCTCGTACTGCTCCATGGTATGTTGATTATGCTAATTATATTGTTGCTAAATTTATACCGCCTAGTTTCACATACCAGCAAAAGAAAAAGTTTTTCTATGATTTAAGACATTACTTCCGGGATGACCCATAGCTTTATAAAGAAGGAGTAGATGGTGTCATTAGACGTTGTGTACCTGAGCATGAACAGGAACAGATCCTACGCAAGTGTCACTCCGAGGCTTATGGAGGACACCACGCTGGAGATAGAACTGCACATAAGGTATTGATATCCGGTTTTTATTGGCCTACTCTCTTCAAAGATGCCCGTAAGTTTGTCTTGTCCTGTGATGAATGTCAAAGAATTGGTAATATTAGTAGACGTCAAGAAATGCCTATGAATTATTCACTTGTTATTGAACCATTTGATGTTTGGGGCTTTAACTATATGGGACCGTTTCCTTCCTCTAATGGGTATACACATATTTTAGTTGCTGTTGGTTACGTTACTAAGTGGGTAGAAACTAGTCCAACTAGTAGTGCTGATCATAACACCTCTATTAGGATGCTTTAAGAAGTCATTTTTTCGAGGTTTGGAGTCCCTAGATATTTAATGACTGATGGTGGTTCACACTTTATTCATGGTGCTTTTCGTAAAATGCTTGCTAAGTATGACGTTAATCATAGAATTGCATCTCCATACCATCCATAGTCTAGTGGTAAAGTAGAACTGAGTAATAGAGAGATCAAATTAATTTTGCAAAAGACTGTTAATAGATCTAGAAAGAATTGGTCCAAGAAACTTGATGATGCATTATGGGCCTATAGAACTGCATATAAAAACCCTATGGGTATGTCTCCGTATAAAATGGTATATGGAAAAGCATGTCACTTACCTCTCGAACTAGAACATAAGGCATATTGGGCCATTAAAGAGCTCAATTATGATTTCAAACTTGCCGGTGAGAAGAGGCTATTTGACATTAGCTCACTTGATGAATGGAGAACTCAGGCCTATGAGAATGCCAAACTATTTAAAGAAAAAGTTAAAAGATGGCATGACAAAAAGATACAAAAGCGTGAGTTTAATGTAGGTGATTATGTTTTGCTATACAACTCTCGTTTATGGTTTTTTGCAAGAAAGCTCATTTCTAAATGGGAAGGTCCTTCCGTTATCGAGGAAGTCTATCGTTCCGGTGCCATAAAAATCAACAACTTCGAAGGCACAAATCCGAAGGTGATGAACGGTCAAAGAATCAAACATTATATCTTAGGTAATCAATTAAATGTAGAAACTAATGTTATTGAAACTATAACCCTGGAGGAATACACAAGGGGCACTTTCCAGAATGTTTCAGACTCCGAAAAGGAATAGGTATGTGGTACGGTAAGTAAACCGACTCCAAAACAGTTCTAATAGCAATTTTTCTCTATTTTGGAATATTTAAGAAAATAGGAAAATAATAAGTAGTCCGAAAGGGACACGAGGCATCCACGAGAGTGGAGGGCGCGCCCCCTGCCTCGTGGGCACCTCGTGTGCCCTCCGGACTCTGTTTTCTTGCACGATACTTCTTCTGGTCGGTAAAAATCCATTATATAATCTGCAAAAGGTTTTGACCACCGTATCATGCAAATATCCTCTGTTCTTGTTCCGAGTTGTTTCTGCAGCTGATTTAGAGCAAGATGTCATCTCAAGACTCTGTTGGAGACAGCTATGTCTCACATCTCATTGCTGACGCAAAGACCTATGGGGACCTATCTCCTTGTGGTCGAACTACGAATTATGAGGAGGATGCTCATTTGAGGAGGATCAATGATTCAAGCTCGGAGGAAGAGGATGTTCCTCTACCTCAACCTGGGGATATGCACGTGAAGTTCAAGAAGTCTAGTCTCCCTAAGAGGGCTAAACTATCTAACAACCGATCTATTCCTTCTCGTTTTCGGCATAAAAGCAAAGGAGATTTATGTGACAAGATGTTGAAGCTGGAATTGGAGGTCGATGATTTAAAGGAGGAAATTGCTCTTCTCAATTACAATATGAAAAAACTAAAGGCACAATTGTCATCATCATCACCATCTCCTTCACCTCCTAGGAAAGAGACATAAACACATGGGTATGGGCACTCCCCTTGGCAACTGCCAAGCTTGGGGGAGGTGCCTTGGTATCGTATCACCATCACACTCCTATCTTTACCGTTTTTCTTAGTTTGATCTTTTTGGTAATATCTTGATCTAGTAGAATAAAGTTTTAGTATGATCTAGTCTTGAGTTTTGCTTTATGGTCCTTCTATGTAATCAAGTCTGTGAGCCATATATAATAAAGATTAGTTTTGAGTCAAGGGCTTGATTATCTTACTATGATCTTGAGGGAATAAAAGAAAGAATAAAAATAATTAAAGAGATCATATTGATCTTATGGAGAGTAATGACTTCACATATAAAAGAGTATGATGAATAGAAGTTGTTCAGAGTTGACAAACATAGTTTTGGTCATCGTTGCAATTAATAGGAAGTAATAAAGAAAGAGAGGTTTTCACTTATAAATATACTATCCTGGACATCTTTTATGATTGTGAGCACTCATTAAAATATGACATGCTAAAAGTTGATGTTGGACAAGGAAGAGAACGTAATGGGTTATTGTCGGTGTCAAAACCGGCGGATCTCGGATAGGGGGTCCCGAACTGTGTGTCTAGGCGGATGGTTACAGGAGACAAGGGACACGATGTTTTTACCCAGGTTCGGGCCCTCTCGATGGAGGTAATACCCTACTCCTGCTTGATTAATATTGATGATATGGGTAGTACAAGAGTAGATCTACCACGAGATCAGAGAGGCTAAACCCTAGAAGCTAGCCTATGGTATGATTGTTGTTCGTCCTACGGACTAAAACCCTTCGGTTTATATATACACCGAATAGGGTTAGGGTTACACAGAGTCGGTTACAATGGTAGGAAATCTACATATCCGTATCGCCAAGCTTGCCTTCCACGCCAAGGAAAGTCCTATCCGGACAAGGGACGAAGTCTTCAATCTTGTATCTTCATAGTCCAGGAGTCCGGCCAAAGATGATAGTTCGGCTATCCGGACACCCCCTAGTATGGGAAGGGGAGACGAACTCGGAGTCCGGCGCTTAGGCGTAGAATCTTCATAGACGGGCTGCGTTCCATGGGTTCGGCTTGAGTCGGTTATCCGATGCGTTTCGCAGACGGTATGCTCCGCCGGTCAGGACCTGGCCGATGATGAAGGGACCTTCCCATTTGGGCTTGAATTTGTCCTTTTTCTTGTCCGGCAGGCGTAGAACTAGTTCGCCAACGTTGTAAGCTTTGGCCCATACTTCCCTACTTTGATATCTTCGAGCATGCTGTTGATAAAATGCGGAACGAGCTTTTGCCACGTCGCGCTCCTCCTCCAATGCGTCCAAACTGTCCTGCCGATCGAGCTCGGCTTCTCTTTCTTCATACATGCGCACGCGAGGTGAGTCATGAATTATGTCGCAGGGAAAGACTGCCTCTGCGCCGTACACCATAAAAATGGTGTGAATCCGGTAGTACGATTCGGCGTGGTCCGCAGCCCCCAGTCTGGTCGAGCTCCTCAACCCGGTCGTGTTAGATTCCTTGAGGGACCGCACTAGTCTGGGTTTAATGCCGCTCATGATTAGACCGTTTGCTCGCTCGACTTGACCGTTGGTTTGAGGGTGATAGACTGAGGCGTAATCGAGCTTGATGCCCATGTTTTTGCACCATAATTTGACCTCATCGGCCGTGAAGTTGGTGCCGTTATCGCGATGATAATCTTGTGGGGACGCCGTAACGGTGCACTACCCCTGATATGAAGTCTATCACCGGCCCGTTTTAACAGGCTTGGCCTCTATTCATTTGGTGAATTTATCCACCATGACCAATAGGTATTTTTGCTTGTGGGTTCCTCCCTTAAGGGGTCCAACCATGTCAACCCCCAGACCGCAAACGGCCAGGTGATGGGTATAGTTTTGAGGGCGGTGGGTGGCATGTGACTTTGGTTAGCAAAAAGCTGGCAACCGACGCATCGTTGGACTAAATCCTGCGCATCTGCCTGGGCCGTCGGCCAATAAAATCCTGTCGGAAGGCCTTGCCTACAAGGGCCGGGCTGCGGCGTGGTGCCCACCCAGTCCGGCATGAATTTCAGCCAGAGGTTTCGCCCTTCCTCTTGGAGATACACCTTTGAAGGACTCATGTTGTGTTTTTCTTATAGAGCTCTCCTCATGGACTTTATAGGCTTTGGATCGCCCGTACTATGCAGCGAGCCTCATTTTGGTCTTGGGGAGTTCCCGCCTAGTTAGGTAGGCTAGGAATGGTTCCGATCCGCAGGCGATAACCGCCATTATTTAAATGGGCGGAGGTGTTATCTCGTTGGTAGAGCCTCCGATTGTGTCGAGTGTTCGTGTCGAGGCGGTGCGGTTGGGTCCGGATTGTTATTTCCGGACTCCCCTTCCCATAGTACGGATGGCTTGAACAGCCGTTCGGGAAAGATGTTGGGCGGGGCGGCATCGCGTTTTGCGCCGATGCGTGCCAATACGTCCGTCGCTGGTTGTTATCCGGGCTATATGATGAAATTCGAGCCCTTCAACTGCGTCTTGACATTTTTAGGACCGCATTGCGGTATGCTGCCATTTTCGGATCTTTGGCATCAAAGTCTCCGTTTATTTGAGATATCGCGAGGTTCGAATCCCCGCACACCTCTAGGCGTTTAATGCCCATGGAGGCGCCATCCGGAGGCGTGCGAAGGGCCTCGTATTCGCTGCGTTGTTGGAGTCCGTATACATTATCCGAAGGGCGTATTGGACTATGTCCCCGGTTGGGGACGTCGAGACGCCAGCCCCCAGGCCGGCCAACATTTTGGAGCTATCAAAGTGCATGATCCAATTGGAGTATGCGCCGTACTCTTTAGGGAGTTCGGCTTCGGTCCATTCGGCCACGAAGTCGGCCAAAACCTGCGACTTAATAGATCGTCGTGGCTTATAGGTTATGTCGAATGGAAGGAGCTCTATGGCCCATTTAGCAATCCGGCCCGTCGCGTCGCGGTTGTTTATAATGTCGTTAAGAGGTACTTCGGAGGCTACCATTATCGAACACTCTTGAAAGTAGTGTCGCAGCTTCCGGGATGCCATGAACACCGCGTATGCTATCTTTTGATAATGTGGGTACCGGGACTTGCATGGAGTTAGGACAATGGACACATAGTAAACCGGTTTTTGAAGAGGGAATCTGTGTCCGTCCATATCTCGTTCGACGACGAGCACCGCGCTGACAACTTGATGTGTTGCAGCGATATATAATAGCATTGGTTCACCCATGTTGGGCGCGGCCAGGACCGGATTTTTTGCCATTATGGCTTTTATTTCTTCGAGTCCGGCCGTAGCGGCATCCGTCCACTCGAAGTGTTCGGTGCGCCAGAGGAGGCGGTAAAGGGGTAACGCCTTTTCTCCCAAACGGGAAATAAAGCGGCTTAGAGCCGCTACGCATCGATCAATTTTTGTATTTGTTTGAGGTCTTTTGGAATATCCAATTGTGACAGAGCTCGGATCTTGGCTGGGTTTGCTTCAATTCCTCTACGGACACAATGAAGCGAAGAGCTTTCCTACCGAACGCCCAAGACGCATTTGTCCGGATTGAGCTTAATGTCATATTTTCGGAGATTGTCGAATGTGAGCCTCAAGTCGTCTACTAGAGTTTCGACATGCTTGGATTTGACGACCATGTCATCTACATATGCTTCCACTGTTTTGCCGATTTGGTTTGCGGACATATACGAATCATGCGCTGATATGTTGCGCCGGCGTTTTGAGCCCGAAGGGCATTGTGTTGAAGCAGAATGGGCGTATGGAGTGATGAATGATGTTGCGGCTTGGTGCGGCTCCGCCATCTTGATTTGGTGGTAGCCGAGATGCAGCGTCGAGGAAGCACAATGAGTCGTGTCTTGCTGTAGCGTTGATAATTTGATCAATGCGAGGGAGGGGGAAGGGATCCTTTGGGCAAGCCTTATTAAGGTCTTTGAAATCAAAACATAGGCGCCAGGATTTATCCTTCTTTGGTACAATCACCAGATTTGCTAGCCAGTCCGGATGTTTTATATCTCTGATGAATCCGGCTTCCAGAAGTTTGGCTAGCTCCTCTCCCATGGCCTGTCTCTTGGGTTCGGAAAAGCGCTGAAGAGCCTGTTTGACTGGCTTGAATCCTTTTAGGGTATTTAGGTTGTGTTCGGCCAGCCAACATGGGATTCCTGGCATGTCTGAAGGGTGCCAGGCAAAAATGTCCCAATTTTCTCGTAGAAATTCTCGGAGTGCGGCGTCTACATCAGGGTTTAATTGTGGCCCAATGGAGGCCGTCTTTGCAGGGTCCGTTGGGTGGACTTGGAATTTGACTATTTCATCCGCTGGTTTAAAAGAGGTGGACTTGGATCTTTTATCAAGTATCACATCGTCCCTGTTCACCATGGAGTGCGGCGCAGTGAGTTCCTCGGCCACTAGGGCTTCGGATAGTGCCTCGAGGGCTAGTGCGGCTGTCTTGTTTTCGGCGCGAAGTGCTATGTTCGGATCACTAGCGAGAGTGATGATTCCGTTAGGTCCGGGCATTTTAAGCTTCATGTACCCATAATGGGGTATAGCTTGAAAAATTGTGAATGCCTCTTGCCCTAATAAAGCGTGATATCCGCTGCTGAATGGGGCCACTTGAAATGTGACCTCCTCGGACCTGTAATTGTCCGTGAGCCGAACAATACGTCCGATGTGATTTTTCTGTGCAGACATGCTTCCCGGCTAGGGATTATTCCTCTAAAGGTTGTGCTACTTCGCTCAATGCGGTTCCAGTCTATTTCCATTTTTCGGAGGGTTTCCTCGTAGATGAGGTTTAGTCCGCTGCCGCCATTCATGAGTACCATAGTAAGGCGAAAGCCGTCCACTATTGGACTGAGGACCAATGCGGCTGGTGCTCGGGCTGTTCGAATTTGGGTTAAATCATGGCATTAAAGGTAATAGCCGTGTCACCCATGGATTTATTGTTGCTACTTGGTAGACTTCGCAAGGTTATGGAGTGTTCGCTTCCGCATGTTATTTGATGCGAAAGTCTCAAGACTGTTAATACCCGTCTTGGTGTTGCTTTGGGCTGGGATTACGAGGCTAGAAGCTCTTCGCCACTTTTGGCCACCTTCGTAGTATCCAACATGCTCGAAGGCTATGAGTTGGAGTGGCGCCCTCATGCTATGAATTTTGCAGGTCCGTTTAGCCAACCCTCCAAAGACGGTTCCGTGCCCTTTAGGGGTTTTTTGTTTTTATGTTTAACCGGTGCTTGGTGATGATGCACCCTTTTATTTCGGACTAGGGCTGTATTCGGGGCGGATTATCCCAAAATTTACTTTCGGTTTTCCAAGCACTCTCCATCGCACAAGATTACTTTTGTACTATGGTCACCAAGTCAGCAAAGCGTGTAATTTCATGACGACTTATGGCGTTTAGGATTCCCTTGTCCATGCAATTATTGCGGAAAAGTGAGATTAAGTCCTCCTCTTGGCAGTCCTTTATCCTGTCCATAACCGGGAGGAATCGCCCAAGAATGATGTACTGTTTCAAGGGCTCTTGCCGAATTCGGGATAGATCGCTAATGTTTGGGTGGCGGGTGGAACTAGATCCCGAACCCTGTCCAATTTAAGACTCGAGGGCGAAGTTTCCAAACTTGGAAGTTTGGATTTTTGAATGCTATCCAATGAATCCAACCCGCCGCCTGACTTTAAGTTCAGGGCTTGATCGACATCCATCCCTCTGCGGGAATACGGCATGGAGGGATCGGGAATCCGGACGTAGCTAGTCCTTAAGATAGAAGAAGAATTGCCGTATTGCTCCTCTACCACAGCAACATGATGGGTAGCCAGGGGAGAGTTGATCTCTCTCAGATCGGTTTTAGGCCCGATCTGGTCGTAGTCTGTGGCGACTCCCAGGACGGCGATGCGATCCAAGACCTCGTTCTGGAGGAGAGCTCGATCGGATCTAACTTGCTCGGCAAGTTCCGAGTTAACGTGAAGATTGGTTTCGATGACCCGAGAAGTCATCGTCGGTATGATGGCGAACCGGGCGGTCATAAGAAAACCACCTAACCGAAGAGTCGACCGGTGGCCAAGGCTCCTTTGGCGATAGTATCGTCTTTAAAGACGGGATGAGGCATCCTTCCCGACGGGCGACACAGAGGAACTCTCAATGAAAGCACCAATGTCGGTGTCAAAACCGGCGGATCTCGGGTAGGGGTCCCGAACTGTGCGTCTAGGCGGATGGTTACAGGAGGCAAGGGACACGATGTTTTTACCCGAGTTCGGCCCTCTCGATGGAGGTAATACCCTACTCCTTCTTGATTAATATTGATGATATGGGTAGTACAAGAGTAGATCTACCACGAGATCGTAGAGGCTAAACCCTAGAAGCTAGCCTATGGTATGATTGTTGTTCGTCCTACGGACTAAAACCCTTCGGTTTATATAGACACCGAATAGGGTTAGGGTTACACAGAGTCGGTTACAATGGTAGGAAATCTACATATCCGTATCGCCAAGCTTTCCTTCCACGCCAAGGAAAGTCCTATCCGGACACGGGACGGAGTCTTCAATCTTGTATCTTCATAGTCCAGGAGTCCGGCCAAAGATGATAGTTCGGCTATCCGGACACCCCCTAGTCCAGGACTCCCTCGGTTATGTTTTCTTATATCCGAAATAAAGTATATTATCATGGATCATCCAACATGTTGAGCTTGCCTTTCCCCCTCATGCTAGCCAAATTCTTTGCACCAAGTAGAGATACTACTTGTGCTTCCAAATATCCTTAAACCCGTTTTGCCATGAGAGTCCACCATATCTACCTATGGATTGAGTAAGATCCTTCAAGTAAGTTGTCATTGTTGCATGCAATAAAAATTGCTCTCTAAATATGTATGATTTATTAATGCGGAGAAAATAAGCTTTATACGATCTTGTGATATGGAAGCAATAAAAGTGACAGACTGCATAATAAAGGTCCATATCACAAGTGGCAATATAAAGTGATGTTCTTTTACATTAAGCTTTTGTGCATCCAACCATAAAAGAACATGACAACCTCTGCTTCCCTCTTTGAAGGGCCTATCTTTTACTTTTGTCTTATGCCCTATGTAAGAGTCATGGTGATCTTCACCTTTCCTTTTTACATTTTATCCTTTGGCAAGAACATTGTGTTGGAAAGATCCTGACATATATATATATATATATCCAATTGGATGTAAGTTATCATAAACTATTATTGTTGACATTACCCTTGAGGTAAAATCTTGGGAGGCGACACTATACGCCCCTATCTTTCTCTGTGTCCGATTAAAATTCCATACCCATAAGTATTGTGTGAGTTTTAGCAATTGTGAAAGACTAAATGATAGTTGAGTATGTGGACTTGCTGAAAAGCTCTTATATTGACTCTTTCCGATGTTATGATAAATTGCAATTGCATCAATGACTGAGATTATAGTTTGTTGGTTCTCAATGAAGTTTTCGATTCACACTTGACATTGTGAATAGATTGTTACTTTAACATAAGAAATCATATGACAATATATATATGTTGATGTTATAAGAATGATCATGATGACCTCATGTCCGTATTTTATTTTATCAACATATCTAGCTCTAAACATGTGGACATATTTTTCGTTATCAGCCTCCGCTTGAGGACAAGCGAGGTCTAAGCTCGGGGAATTGATACGTCCATTTTGCATCATGCTTTTATATCAATATTTATTGTATTATGGGCTGTTATTACACATTATGTCACAATATTTATGACTTTTCTCTCTTATTTTACAAGGTTTACATGAAGAGGGAGAATGCCGGCAGCTGGAATTCTGGGCTGGAAAAGGAGCCAATATTAGAGACCTATTCTGCACAACTCCAAAAGTCCTGAAACTCCACGGAAGTCAGTTTAAGAATATATAAAAATATTGGGCGAAGGAAGTACCAGAGGGGGGCCACCCACCATCCACGAGGGTGAGGCGCGCTCTAACCCCTGGCACACCACCTCGTGGGCCTGGCAGTGCCTTGGTGCCCATCTTTGGCTATATGAAGTTTTTCGCCCTGGAAAAAATTAGAAGGAAACTTTCGGGATGAAGCACCGCCGCCACGAGGCGGAACCTGGCGAAACCAATCTAGGGCTCTGACGCAGCTGGCCTGCCGGGGAAACATCCCTCCGGGAGGGGAAATCATCACCATCGATCCTCTCATCGGGAGGGGGTCAATCTCCATCAAGATCTTCACCAGCTGTAACACCCCCAGTGTCATGCTACAATAATCACCTGTTAATGGTGCCATGTCATCATGTTACTGTTGCTAATCTTCACTTAATCCAAATCACCATTCAAATTCAAATCCAATTTAAAGTAAAAAAATCAAATTTGCCAAACATGAAAACTAAAATGTTCAAAGTGTCGCAAATAATCTTTGGTTATTTATCATGTTGGAACCAACCTCTTTTGGGATTCCAAAGTGCCCCTGGAAATTTATTTAGTGGTCTGCCAACATTTAAAATTGGCCTTTCCAATTTCTAGAAATCGTTAAACAACTCATCTTGGCCTCGAACATTTTGTGACTCGTAGAAATAATGTGCTTGTTTTATGAGGCAAGTCTCATATCTAACAAAACTGTTTGCTGTTTAATAGAAAACAATAGCAAAGTTTTAAATAGAAAATAAAATGAAAGAGACCTCGCCAATCGAGCTAACTGGCCTCTAGCCAACCTGGCCTGGCCAGCCGGGCCAGCCCACCCCGGTCGGCCCATCTCTCCCCGCATAACCCCCACCACCCACAAACCCTAGCCCCGATCCACCCCACTCCTCCCACGATTCCGACGAACGCGCCGCCCCGCGCTCGGACGCAGACGCCCATCCTGGCGCCGCCCCTCGCCCTCCTCCCCAGAGCCCCTCTCGCTGCGACGCCCCTGCCTCTGCGTCGACCTTGGTGAACGCCGCCGGCGCCGCGCCGTTCGCTACCGTCCTCCTCATCCCGCTTCCCCATGGACCCACCCGAGCCCTCTGCCTAGACCCCACGCTCCCGCGGTGAGCTTCTGCGCCGATCGCGCCGTCCCCTGCCCTCTCAAGCCGTCCGTAGCCACTACCCCGATGAAGCCCGAACCACCATCGACTCGTTTGGTCACCGACGCATCTCCGGTGACCTTTTGGTCAAGGGCCTGTGTCCGTTGTCCTCGCGCGCGCGTAGAGCACGCCCGAAGCTTTAGATTGAACTACTGCGGGTCGCATCACCATTTGCATCGTCGCCTAAAAACTCGCCAGCGCGGACCTCGTCGCCGTTCACGATTCCGGTTGCCCCCGCACCGACCGATGCCACAGATCGACGCGACGCGTTACGCCCGTTCGACGCGACCAAGAACAGCAAAAGCAGGGCACTACAAGCGTGATTTGGCGCTCATTGGTATTCAACCGCCAGCTTGAGGCCGAAACAACTTCGGTTGCGCCACGACACAGCACCGTAGGCCCCGCCTATGTGCCACTGCCTGCGAGCCCCGGGGCCCCAGTTGACCATTTAACAAGGTTCAACGCTGATTGGGCAGGCCATGTGTCTATGACACGTGGGTCCTGCCTAAATAAACGAATTTAATTAAAAAGAAAATAGGTTAATGAGTTAATTAGCTAATTAAAACACTAATTAACCACTGACTAGTTTGGCCCACCATCTAATTAAGTAGTTAGATTAATTTTAACTCTGTTTAGTACTAGTAGAGGCTGACATGTGGGTCCCGGTGACCCCACATGTCAGTTTTGACCTGGCCAACCGGTTAGTTGACCTGCTGACTTCATCTTGACATTATGCTGACGTCACCGCCGCGTTGTTCTGGATAATGTTGTTTTAAATAATTAAAATAATTCTAGAAAATTGTTTAAATTCTTTGAAAAAACATATAAAATAAACCGTAGCTCGGATGAAAGTGTTCTCTACATGAAAGTTGCTCAGAACGACGAGACGAATCCGAGTACGCCCTCCGTTCGTCTATCACAAGTCCATAGCATAGCAAATGTTGAACTTTTCCCCTCCGGTTCATCTATCTAACAGATGTCCGGAACCGGGAGAACTTTCCCGGATGTTATCCTCCTTCGCCAGTGTCGCCTAGCGCTGCGTTAGAACACCCCTAGCACCACATATTGCCATGTTACGCTTTGTGATGCTACGTTTGCCTTATATTTACTGTTTCTCCCCCCCTCTTCTCTTCGGTAGACCCCGTGGCAGCTGCCGATGCTGCTGTGATCGACTACGTAACCGACGAACCCTCTTTCTTGTCTGAGCAACCAGGCAAGCCCCCCTTTGATCATCCCGATATCTCCCATTCCATTCACTCATGCGTGCATTAGATTTTGCTACTATTATTGTTTGCTCCTATTCTGATGCCTAGCCCGCTCTTATAACCTGCTCTTTGTACCTTACCTGGTTATCCTAAACTGCTTATTATAGGTTGGTTAGTGATCCATCAGTGACCCCCGCCTTGTCCTTGTTGCCCCTGCTTCATCATAGAAGACCCAATCAACGGGATCGAAGACCAGGCCCCGGCACCGCACATCACTTTCCCCTTAGTTGCTCGACACTACTGGGTTACTATCGAAAAGTCGAGGGTGAGACCTCTCTGACTTGATGTTAACCTTGTAGTGTAGCTTTTCGGTCATGGTCATTGGGGGTGATTCCACCTTAACCACTTCTGATACGACTCTGTCGTGTAACCCCTCAAGTGTGAACTTCGAGGGTGGTTCCTCTAACGTTCACCTTGATGATTACATCGAGTGGAATCCGTCAAGGGTGATTCCTCAAGTTTTCCCCTTGGTGTTAGACACACAGTTACTATGGTTACTATGACTTTACACTGAACGATGTTACTAAAGACGAGTCGACCCTGAGGGGTACCCGCGCGAGCATAATTGCGAGTGATGTGGAGTCGGGTTGAACTGGAAGGTGCCCGCGAGATAATTACGAGGCGTGGCCGGGCATTCTTAGCCCATGCCGCAAGTCCTCGAGACGCGGCAACGGGGTCACATCTTTCGTGAGTCTCTGCTTGTTACCACGCATTCCTAATCCACTACGATTTGGATATTTGATCCGAGGGGCCTCTGGCCTGATAGCACTAACCATCACGTGGGCATAGTATGGGCGTTCTCGTCGTATGCATCACCAAGCTTAATAGATGTCGTGTTGGCGGCGGCCGGGTTGGACTGCGTAAGAACCTGCCTTTTGAAGGAGGTAGCTAGGTCTGCTCACCGCCGTGTATGCATAGCGTCGCAGGAGTTCCGGGAGATGGCCCATGATCCACAGGGGCATAGGTTTAGTCCGGCATGTTGACCTCTCTATTAAGCCTAGGTCGGGTTGCGCGTATTGTTTGGCCGAGGCCGGGCATGACCAGAAAGTGTGTCCGGCCGGAGTTAAGCGAGCATGGTGGGTAAGTTGGTGCACCCCTGCAGGGAAGAAAACATCTATCGATAGCCTGTCCTACGGTAATGGACACTTGGAGTTGTATCCTGATCGATACAACTAGAACTGGATACTTGTGATGAGAAGTGGATTGTGATGATAACTGGATAGTATGGCTCTAGGATTGCTTTCTCGTAGGGAGTCGAGAAAGGATCTCTGGCCGAGGTTGATAACACTACTACTACTTTACTTTATGCTACTCTACTCCCTCTAGTTGCTGCAAGATGGTTTTTTTCCAGAAGATGCTAGTCTTTGGTAGGCTAGGCTTTCTCCTTCTCTTCTGGCATTCTGCAGTCCAGTCCACAGATACAACCCTTTTCATTGATACCGATGCATATGTAGTGTAGATCCTTGCTTGCGAGTACTTTGGATGAGTACTCACGGTTGCTTTGCTTCCCCTTTTCCCCTTTCTTCTTCTTTCCCGTTGATGCAACCAGATGCGGAGCCCGAGTCGATGCCACCTTTGGACGATCAAGCTACCCGAGGGTGCCTACTACTACTTGGAGGCCGCCGACGACCAGGAGTAGTTAGGAGGCTCCCAGGCAGGAGGCCTTGCCTTTTCGATCTTTGTTGCTTTTGTGCTAGCCTTCTTAAGGCAAACTTGTCTAACTCATGTCTGTACTCAAATATTGTTGCTTCCACCGACTCTTGTGTATTCGAGCTTATGTATTCGAGCCCTCGAGGCCCCTGGCTTGTAATATAAAGCTTGTATTTTTTAATTTGTGTCTAGAGTTGTGTTGTGATATCTTCTCGTGAGTCCTTGATCTTGATCGTACATATTTGCGTGTATGATTAGTGTATGATTGAATCAAGGGCGTCACAAGTTGGTATCGGAGCCAACTGCCTGTAGGAATCCCGCTTTCCAACTCCTTGGCCGAAGTTGAGTCTAGTCGTCCAAAACTGTTTTACTAACTTGGCTGTGTGCCTTACGGGCCCACATCGCCATTGGGTGGTATTAGGATCTTTTATTCCTCGTCTTTACTCTGGGATTCTGATCTCTCTTCTATTCGGGTTAAATGATTTTATTAACTCTAACATTAGGTTCTCGTAACCATTTCCTCCCGGAGAGCCCTTCATTCCAGATGATCGCTTGGTGCACCAGAAGATTCCGAATATACTCTCCGATGTTTTCCCGAGACCCTTGTGCCCTTCGCCGTTGCAATTCCCTACCACTGATAAATCCCCATGGATAGCTACATACACTTGCCGTCCATACCTTCATTTCCAATTGCTCTTGTTACTACAAGATACCTTGAAATACTTTGCGATTTTTTGAGAATCTATCACGCCTGCTGCCTTGCAGCTCCATTTGCACATGAACACATGCTCAAATAATTCCTCACACTTATCAAGGATTTATTCATTCCTAGTTATTCATGTGTTTCACAAAATATCCTGAAATGCTATTCGACCTTCCGAGAATCCTTTGCAACCTATTGCTTTGGAAAGTCTTGTGTGCCGGCATTATGGTTAATTTCATAATTCTAGTAATCTCCGCTGACATCCTATGTCTTTATCGTTTCGAGTCCCTTCATCCAATTTGTTGCGAATGATCGAAATCCTCAATCTGATCCTAGCATTCATCCTTCCGGCTCAGACGTCACTCCGGACATGAGTTGGTTCTCGGCAAACCAACCCTAAATTGATTGTCGATCTATATCTATTCAACTTACTTGCCTTTTGATCAGAGTGTCTGCTTCTGATCTTCTAATTTGGAAATCATAATTTGTTTGCATTAAGCATCAAATTATTCAGATGTTTCTATAATCCAATGCCTTTGTATTCTTTCCTTCTTCTGATTGAGTACTGATACTCAAATCAGATCCATTGAGGACCATTGAATCCTTTGTTGGTTTATTATCCGACAGTTTCCTTCATGTTCAAAATTTTGTGCGCTCTTCCCCTGATACATATTGCCTTTGGTAAATTGTATTCTCTGCTTTGCCAACCATGCTCTGCTTCCTAGCTTGAGTTAATTACCTCTAAAAGTTTTGCAAATGTTCCTAAGATGCCCCGACGGGTTGAAGTAATGCTTTCCCTAATTTGTGTGAACCCGAAAGTTTCCATGGGTCATACTCTACTGGTGTTACGCCGGATAAAAATGTCTACACTACAACTTTGTCAAAAGCTAGAAGTAAATGAGAGGTTATGCATTGAAGAAGTGGGAGTCGACCTTGAACTTTGTGTTCATGCCCATAGACACGATGTAGATCTTATCATTGAAGCTTCCCTTATAACCAAATGTTCCCTTGGTATAAGCTCATCTTGCATCTTTAAATTGATTCTTTGCAATCTTGGTTCCGACTATATTTTCTCCTTGATTCCATTTCCCGACAAGTTAAAATACTTGTCTTCTGCAGATCATTTCATTTGTCCAACCTCTATTTTGATCTACCTCAAGTTTTGCCCCCTGTTATCTCGAGGATATTGTGTCATTGCACTACCTCTTGTGAATCCTCATTGGAATGATACTCCATCACATCATTCCTAGCCTGATCAGCTATATCATTATCGTACTAAAAATTTAACTGTGCTACCTGGTCCTTCTTCCCGGAGCACAACTTCCAACAATGAGCTAAGCCTACGTCGATCTTCCTCGTCATATCATTTCGCCTTGAACAGCAAGCTTGATTTTGGGTATGTGTCATACCCGTGGTTCCAATAAGCTTTCTCTTCATCATTCCTTTGACGTGATGTCATCGCCGATCGATTACATCTTCATGAAATCTCTCGACAAATGTGTCATGATCATCACTAACATTCTGAGATCTTCCAGGTTATGAATCGAATTCATGATGAGGAATATAATCCTTTCCCCTTGACGATTTGTGTTATCATCGACAACATTCTTGCCTTCCCCAACACAAACTTGTTCATATAATTTTGGAAATACATCCTTTTTGACATGCCGATGGATTGTTGCTGAGCCCGTCGGCCACACCCTCATCTTTTCCTTGCTGAAATTGTATGACTTATTTTCTAAGTTGTTTCCGATGGATCCTTTGTGTATCCGAAGTCTGACATTTCCCTGATGACCATGTCAACACTATCCCGAAGCATGTGTGTGGTACTCCGATAATCAACAAGAACATTTTGGAGCGCAATGCTAACTGTTCTTGATCAATTATCCAAACACCATTGTATGGGTAAACCTCATAAATTACTTGCCCCTTTGTCTAAATGGTTTAATACTTGGAGCCCTATCTTGCTCTGCCTTTCCTTGGGAAAGTTATACCCTAATACTTGGGTATAAACACCTTTCCTTTCCATTGGTCTGATTATCATAATAATCACACTTTCCTTTCCATTGTTTTGTTTCACCTTTCTTGTAATCTAACTTGTCCGAGCAGTGATAATTCCATCCTTATGTAAACACCTCGGTGTCGGGGCAGGCTGATCTGGCCCACGAACACCTATGGGGCCGGCGGACCGAGCCCCTTTCAGTTCGGCGGGGAGCGGAGGTCGCACGAAGAGCAGATCGAGGCGAAGCACGCGAGAGGTTTACCCAGCTTCGGAGCTCTCCGGAGAGATATCACTCCCTCTGCTGCATGTCTAGGTGTATTGCGTTCTTGCTCGGGGCGCTCGAGTGCTCAAAGATGCATTTGAGCTGCTAACGAGGACCGAGCGTGGAGGGAATCGATCGACCAACCCTTTCTACGTTGCGCATGGGCCTCCTTTTATATGCTCAAGGGGCTCCGACGGTGGCAACGTAGACGGGGTACAAATGGAAAAATAGTGGTTGGTACACCTACTTGTACAAAGGTATGCGATGTACTATACCTAACCACGACGGCAGGGACAAAGGCATTAAATGCGTCTAGTCGCCCTAACGGTGCAAACAGGGACCGTCGAAGCGCCACCGTTCGCCACGATGGCAAACTTGTCGGGCGCTGCTTGCCACCTCGCACCGCTGCCTGACCTCTCTCGCCACGCACGCTGGAAAGGTCCTGTAGCGACACGTTAGCGGATGTGCTGGAGCGTAGGTACAGAGAGGTGGTGTGCCGCGGCAAGCGCCTTGCCGCGGTTGTTGTCTTGTCGCGCCCGGAAGCTTGTCGCTCACCGGGCCTTCCCGGCAAGCTCCTCTTGCCGGGGCCTTGTCTTGTAAGTGCCTGGGGTGGCCTTCCCGGCAAGCTCCTCTTGTCGGGGCCTTGTCTCCTATGTGCCTTGGGTGGCCTTCCTGGCAAGCTCCTCTTCTTGCCGGGCCTTGTCTCCTTGGCTTGAATACTTTGTTCTTGAATGGCTCCAAAGGAACCACGGAGGACCTTGGCGGTCACCCGTAAGCATTGCAATGGGCTGCAATCGCCTGCACAAGTTCGGGATACTAGGGTACCCCTACTCTAGTACACCGATAGGAGCCCCGAACTGGGCCACACACGGTCTGAAAGGCTGTTGGGCCAGGCCCAAAGCAGGCACGGCACACGCGGCCCGGGTCACACCATAACTCACCCAGAACCCACGCCCCCACAGGCAGCACGCGCCAGGAACGTGGCGTCGTGTGAGAGATCGTGGGCGAGATCGTGGGGTTTCTTTATTCGTAAAATCGGAACGTCGCCCTCCCTCTTTATAAGAAGGGGAAAGCAGGGCATGTCGCCTACCTTGCCGATTCTTTGTCCCATCGAAAAACCACCGCTGCTCCCCCTTCTTCTCAAGGCTGAAAAGAGAGCGGCGCTCACTTCATCGCCACTCAAAGCACCCTCAACGCCGCTGATCTCCTCCACCGCCTCCGCCATGGGCCCGAAGCCGACAAGGGAAGACCGTGAAGTCGTCCGAGGCGCTGCGGCTTGCGGCGTTATGGAAGGAGCGGTCTTCCCCCCTCACCGCTGGGAGCCGAGGGAGAACTACTACCTCTTACGGTCGACGGAGACGCGGCGCATCCAGCGCACGAAGGTACTCCCGCCTCAGAATCGCCCCGAGGTATCCCTTCTTCGCGCTCTTCTTCTCTGCGGGCTCTGCCCGCCTTTCTCTGAAGTTCTTTTGTGACCGGGCGGTGATCGGCCCACGAACACCTATGGGGCGGCGGACCGAGCCCCTTCGGTTCGGCGGAGGCGGAGGTCGCCGAAGAGCGGTCGAGGCGGCACGAGAGGTTTACCCAGCTTTGGAGCTCTCCGAGAGATAACACTCCTACTGCTGCATGTCTAGGTGTATTGCGTTCTTGCTCAGAGCGCTCGAGTGCTACTGATGCAGACAGTGCTAACGAGGTGGCGTGGAGGGAACTGATCGACCAACCCTTTCTACGTTGCGCATGGGCCTCCTTTTATATGCTCAAGGGGCTCCGGCAGTGGCAACGTAGACGGGGTACAAATGGAAAAATAGTGGTTGGTACACCTACTTGTACGATTACACGGTGTACTATACCTAACCCCGACGGCGGGGACAAAGGCATTAAATGCCCGTCTAGTCGCCCTAACGGTGCAAACAGGGACCATCGGGGCGCCACCGTTCGCCACGATGGCAAACTTGTCGTTGCTTGCCACCTCGCACCACCGGGCCGCCTGACCTCTCGCCACGCCACGCTGGAAAGGTCCTGTGGCGACACGTTAGTGGATGCGCTGGAGCGTAGGTATAGAGAAGTGATGTCTGCAGCGGCAAGCGCCTTTGCCGCGGTTGTTGTCTTGTCGCTACCGGAAGCTTGTCACCATCAGCCTTCCGGCAAGCTCCTCTTGCCGGGGCCTTGTCTTGTAAGTGCACAGGGTGGCCTTCCGGCAAGCTCCTCTTGCCGGGCCTTGTCTCCTATGTGCCTTGGGTGGCCTTCCGGCAAGCTCCTCTTGCCGGGGCCTTGTCTCCTTGGCTTGAATACTTTGTTCTTGAATGGCTCCAAAGGAACCACGGAGGACCTTGGCGGTCACCCGGTAAGCCTTGCCGCGGTGGGCTGCAACTGCCCGTGCACAAGTTCGGGATACTAGGGTACCCCTACTCTAGTACACCGACACTCGGTGTACAAACTCTGTCAGTAAGACCCTGTTACTATTGTTGATGACATTCCGGTAACCACCGATGGACGAGAACTTTGCCTATTGGTCCGCCTCGTCTTGCGAGCAGGAGAATGGTTCTCTTCGTCCCTCGCCCTTGCTACCAACGTTTTTGCCAACATAATTGACAGTCTATGCTCTGACTTGCCTTGCTATCATGATCGTGCAAAATGCTAGCGCCCTTCCTGCTTTTAACCCACATGGTGGGCCCATAACCCACAGTTCCATGGGATCGAAACCTGACTCTCCTGTTTATCCTTTATTCCGAAGTATCGTTTGCTCTTGGCTTTGTGTGTTGTCACGAGCCACCGTCCGAGAGATGATCTTTTCCCGATGCTCTGAACCCCTTTCTCACACTCTGTCCAGGTATCAATCGTTTGTCCATTCGCTTGAAACTTCCTATTGTACCTTCATACTTTGCTCTCGATGTTTTATTAACTTTCAACTCGAGAGATACTTCCGCCTCATTCCCTGAGTTATTCACCAGATAATTAACCCTATAAGGGTCAGTTCTCCCGAAGTTACTCTTTACTTCCGCACTTAAATCTCGGGACGAGATTTCTTGTAGTGGAGGAGATTTGTAACACCCCCAGTGTCATGCTACAGTAATCACCTGTTAATGGTGCCATGTCATCATGTTACTGTTGCTAATCTTCACTTGATCCAAATCACCATTCAAATTCAAATCCAATTTAAAGTCAAAAATTCAAATTTGCCAAACATGAAAACTAAAATTTTCAAAGTGTGGCAAATAATCTTTCGTTATTTATCATGTTGGAACCAACCTATTTTGGGATTCCAAAGTGCCCCTGGAAATTTATTTAGTGGTCTGCCAACATTTAAAATTGGCCTTTCCAATTTCTAGAAATGGTTAGACAACTCATCTTGGCCTCGAACATTTTGTGACTCGTAGAAATAATGTGCTTGTTTTAAGAGGCAAGTCTCATATCTAAGAAAACTGTTTACAGTTTAATAGAAAACAATAGCAAAGTTTTAAATAGAAAATAAAATGAAAGAGAGACCCCCTGGCCAACTGAGCCAACTGGCCCAGCTAGCCAACTGGCCGGCCCAGTCGGCCAGCCCACCCCGGCCGGCCCATCTCTCCCCGCATAACCCCCACCACCCACAAACCCTAGCCCCGATCCACCCCACTCCTCCCACGATTCCGCCCCCACGTCTCTCTCGCTCCCTCTGCCTTCCCCCCGATCCAGATCGAGGGGCACAGACCCAGGCGACCGCGCCGCCCCACACACGGACGCAGACGCCCATCCCGGCGCCGCCCCTCGCTCTCCTCCCCGGAGCCCCTCTCGCCGCGACGCCCCTGCCTCTGCGTCGACCTTGGTGAACGCCGCCGGCGCCGCGCCGTTCGCTACCGTCCTCCTCATCCCGCTGCCCCACTGGACCCACCCCCCGAGCCCTCTGCCTAGACCCCACGCTCCCGCGGTGAGCTTCTGCGCCGAACGCGCCGTCCCCTGCCCTCTCTAGCCGCCCGTAGCCACTACCCCGACGAAGCCCGAACCACCGCCGCCTCGTTTGGTCGCCGGCGCGTCTCCGGTGACCTTTTGGTCAAGGGCCTGTGTGCGTTGTCCTCGCGCGCGCGTAGAGCACGCCCGAAGCTTTAGTTTGAACTACTGCGGGCTGCATCGCCGTTTGCGTCGTCGCCCGAAAACTCGCCACCGCGGACCTCGTCGCCGTCCACGATTCCGGTTGCCCCCGCACCAACCGATGCCACAGATCGACGCGGCGCGTTCTGCCCGTTCGAACGCGACCAAGAACGCGCAAAACGGGGCACTACAGCGTGATTCCGGCACTCGCCGTCGTTCAGCCGCCGCGCGCAGGCCCGCCGGAGCAACTCCGGTGGCGCCGCTGACCTGGCACCGTGGGCCCCGCCTATGTGCCACTGCCTGCGGGCCCCGGGGCCCCAGTTGACCATTTAACAAGGGTCAACGCTGATTGGGCAGGCCCTGTGTCTATGACACGTGGGTCCCGCCTAAATAAACAAATTTTAATTAAAAAGAAAATAGGTTAATTAGTTAATTAGCTAATAAAAACACTAATTAACCACTGACTATTAGGGCCCACCATCTAATTATGTAGTTAGATTAATTTTAACTCCATTTAGTACTAACAGTGGCTGACATGCGGGTCCCGGTGACCCCACATGTCAGGTTTGACCTGGCCAACCGTTAGTTGACCTGCTGACTTCATCTTGACATTATGCTGACGTCACCGCCGCACTGTTCTGGATAATGTTGTTTTAAATAATTAAGATAATTCTAGAAAATTGTTTAAATTCTTTGAAACATCATATAAAATAAACCGTAGCTCGGATGAAAGTGTTCTCTACATGAAAGTTGCTCAGAACGACGAGACGAATCTGAATACGCCCTCCGTTCGTCTATCACACATCCCTAGCATAGCAAACAGTGAACTTTTCCCCTCCGGTTCATTTGTCTGACAGACGTTCGGAACCGGGAAAACTTTCCCAGTTGTTATCCTCCTTCGCCAGTGTCGCCTAGCGCTGCGTTAGAACACTCCTAGCACCACATATTGCCATGTTATGCTTTGTGATGCTACGTTTGGTTTATATTTACTGTTTCTTCCCCTCTTCTCTTGGTGAACCCGGTGGCATTTGTCGATGTCAGTGATCGACTTCGTCACCGACGACCCCTCCTTCTTGTCTCGAGCAACCAGGCAAGCCCCCTTGGATCATCCCGATATCGCCCATTCCATTCTCTCATGCTTGCATTAGATTTTGCTCTTGTTATTGTTTGCTCCTATTACGATGCATAGGCTGCTCTTGTAACTCGCTCTTTGTACCTTACACGGTTATCCTAAACCGCTTAGTATAGGTTGGTTAGTGATCCATCGATGACCCCCACCTTGTCCTTGTTGCCTCGCTTCATCATTGAAGACCCGATCAACGGGATCGAAGACCAGCCCCGACCGCACATCACTTCCCCTTAGTTGCTCGACACTACTGGGTTACTATCGATTGCCGAGGGTGAGACCTCTACAACACTTCTGATGTTAACCCTATAGTGTAGCTCTTCGGTCGTGGTCATCGGGGGTGATTCCGCCTTAACCACTTCCGATACGACTCTGTCGTGCAACCCCTCAAGTGTGAACTTCGAGGGTGGTTCCTCTTACGTTCACCTTGATGATTACATCGAGTGGAATCCGTCAAGGGTGATTCCTCAGGTTTTCCCCTTGGTGTGAGACACATAGTTACTATGGTTACTATGACTTTACACCGAACCATGTTACTAAAGACGGGTCGGCCCTGAGGGGTACCTGCGCGAGGATAATTGCGAGTGATGTGGAGTCGAGTTGACCTGGAAGGTGCCCGCGAGATAATTACGAGGCGTGGCCGGGCATTCTTAGCCCTTGCCGCAAGTCCTCGAGGACGGGCAACGGGTCACATCTTTCGTGAGTCTCGCTTGTTACGGTAGCGTTCCTAATCCACTACGATTTGGATATTTGATCCGAGGGGCCTCGGCCCGATAGCACTAACCATCATGTGGGCATAGTATGGGCGTCTGCGTCGTATGCATCGGTAGAAGCTTAATAGATGTCGTGATGGCGCCCGCGTCTTGGGTTGGACTGCGTAAGCACCGCCTTTGAAGGAGGTAGCTAGGTACGCTCACCGACGCGTCACATAACATGCAGGAGTTCCCGGGAGATGGCCCATGACCCTGAGGGCATAGGTTTAGTCCGGCGTCTTGACCTCTCTATTAAGCCTAGGTCGGGTTGCGGCGTATTGTTTGGCCGAGGTCGGGCATGACCGAGAAAGTGTGTCCGTGGGAGTTAAGCGGCGTGGTGGGTAAGTTGGTGCACCCTAGGGAAGAAAACATCTATCGATAGCCTGTCCTACGGTAACGAACACTTGGAGTTGTATCCCGATCGATACAACTAGAACTGGATACTTGTGATGAGAAATGGATTGTGATGATAACTGGATAGTATGGCTCTGGGATTGCTTTCTCGTAGGGAGTCGAGAAAGGATCTCTGGCCGAGGATGATAACACTACTACTACTTTACTTTATGCTACTCTACTCCTCCGATTCTTTGCCAAGATGGTGGTTTCCAGAAGATGCTAGTCTTTGATAGGCTAGGCTTTCCCCTTCTCTTCTGGCAGTCTGCAGTCCAGTCCACAGATACAACCCTTTTCGTTGATACCGATGCATAGGTAGTGTAGATCCTTGCTTGCGAGTACTTTGGATGAGTACTCACGGTTGCTTTGCTTCCCCCTTTTCCCCCTTTCTTCTTCTTTCCCGTTGATGCAACCAGATGTCGGAGCCCAGGAGCCAGATGCCACCTTTGACGACTGCTACTACCCCGAGGGTGCCTACTACTACTTGGAGGCCGCCGATGACCAGGAGTAGTTTGGAGGCTCCCAGGCAGGAGGCCTTGCCTTTTCGATCGTTGTTGCTTTTGTGCTAGCCTTCTTAAGGCAAACTTGACTAACTCATGTCTGTACTCAGATATTGTTGCTTCCGCTGACTCTTGTGTATTCGAGCTTATGTATTCGATCCCTCGAGGCCCCTGGCTTGTAATATAAAGCTTGTATTTTTTTAATTTGTGTCTAGAGTTGTGTTGTGATATCTTCCCATGAGTTCTTGATCTTGATCGTACACATTTATGTGTATGATTAGTGTATGATTGAATCGAGGGCGTCACACCAGCACCATCTCCTCTCAAACCCTAGTTCATCTCTTGTATCCAATCTTTGTCCCAAAACCTCAGATTGGTACTTGTGGGTTGCTAGTAGTGTTGATTACTCCTTGTAGTTGATGCTAGTTGGTTTATTTGGTGGAAGATCATATGTTCAGATCCTTTATGCATATTAATACCCCTCGATTATGACCATGAATATGATTTGTGAGTAGTTACGTTTGTTCACGAGGACATGGCGTAAGTCTTGCTATAAGTAGTCATGTGAATTTGGTATTTTTTCAATATTTTGATGAGATGTATGTTGTCTTTCCTCTAGTGGTGTTATGTGAACGTCGACTACATGAAACTTCACCATTGTTTGGGCCTAGAGGAAGGCACTGGGAAGTAATAAGTAGATGATGGGTTGCTAGAGTGACAGAAGCTTAAACCCTAGTTCGTGCATTGCTTAGTAAGGGGCTGATTTGGATCCATATGTTTCATGCTATGGTTAGGTTTACCTTAATACTTCTTTTGTAGTTGCGGATGCTTGCAATAGGGGTTAATCATAAGTGGGATGCTTGTCCAAGGAAGGGTAGTACCCAAGCACCGGTCCACCCACATATGAAATTATCAAAGTAACGAACGCGGATCATATGAGCGTGATGAAAACTAGCTTGACGATAATTTCCATGTGTCCTCAGGAGCATTTTCCTTTATATAAGAGTTCGTCCAGGCTTGTCCGTTGCTACAAAAAGGATTGGACCATCTTGCTGCACCTTATTTACTTTTATTACTTGTTACATGTTACAAATTACCTTATCACAAAACTATTTGTTACCAATAATTTCAGTTCTTGCAGAGAATACCTTACTGAAAACCGCTTGTCATTTCCTTCTGCTCCTCATTGGGTTCGACACTCTTACTTATCGAAAGGACTACGATAGATCCCCTATACTTGTGGGTCATCAACATATTGGATCATTTGGGAAATAATCATACTAATCATACAAGAGTTCATCCGTATCCTTGAGAACAAATGAAGATTCTCAAACATAAATGAGAGGGTCAAGTTACAAGCAGGTGAAGGGAGTAGGTGATGATGGTGATGTTGATGGTGGCGGCGGTGCGGTGGAGATGATGGTGATGGCGCCGACGCGGTGGAGAGGGCACCGGCCCGAAGGCTGGTGCTCGCATGGTGGAGCCTCCCCCTCTTCCTCTTGATCTGGTCCCTTCCTCTATGGTGGTGATGGAGCAGCGATGGGGATGAACTTGGATGTGTTCTTTATGAATGAGGATGGACGCCGATGGCTAGGGTTGAGGAGGTGTATATATGGAGCCTCATAGCCTCCTCTGTTGTAGGGCTTCATCCAAGGGCTCACAATGAGACTAATCCTATCCTAGTCTCCGCTTTACGAGCCAAGGATCTCGTGGGATTGAATGGGGATGAAATCAGTGAAGAATCCCGTATGCAAGGGCAACTTTCGGAGCTGTCTGGACGTCAAACGCCCGCGTTTTTTTTGCTGATTTCCGCTGTAATTCTATGGTAAAATGGCCACCATTTCCTCATACAAACTCGGAATTTGACTTTCTTGGGTTCGTTCGATATGTATGAACGATGCTGATCCATTTCTGCTCTTAGAACTTGATTTGGAGCACTTTGAGAAAATGAATTTTTCTGAGCTCCTAAGTGGCAAAGTCTGACCCATGGCTGACTGTGTATCAATCCCATCCTTGGTCCTTTCATCGTGCTTGGTCCTAGGTTGTGCCAAAACACCCGTAGACACAAGAAAACACAACAAACTAATAAACTAAATAAAGCACTAAATTTGCAATGCTCACAATGAAAAGTGTAGATACTGGTAAACATGCACAATGTATAACTATTTGATTCAATGGGACATCATATATGAAGAGAACATGCAACAAATGAGCTCTAAAATGCGTAAACTATAGAGCCATCAACCACCCCATGCTTAAACCTTGCTCGTCCTCGAGTAAGAAGGTTGACTACCAAAAGCTCATTGCTAGCAACTCTAAATCGTACATTGAACCAAACCCCTAGAGCGAGATCCATGTTCATCGAGCAAGCATGCAAAAGTTAACTGGCAAGGGAGTAATACAAGCTACCCTCTTAGTTCCATTGCCATGGAGGTTGAGAAAGAGGAAAATATTTTTGTGGATCAAAAAATCCCATTGCCAATGGTTTAGAGAGAAGGTCGATATTATGTCACGGACACAACAATGACAATCAAAGTCAAAAGAAACCAAGCATCAATGATTGCTTCAAAAACCCCAACCCAAGGCATATCGGGTACAATAGCAAGATCGTCTGTCTGCGTTCAAACAATTCAACTACTTATGCAACACCGAGCACAAGCCTATGCCATGCACTTAAGGGAATGATATAAAATGGTTGGGGTTTTCAGAAGTCAAAAACAAAGAAATTCTTGCATCAACGTAGCTGACCACTAGGCAGTGGAGAAAGCCTTATAATCGATGTCCACACAGTAGTATTCGCCATGTAACTAGGATGCACATAGAGCTATGAATATGTGAAAGCTCTCCTATGAACTAAGTGGGGGTGCATCCAGCTTGCTTGCTCATGAAGACCTTGAGCTTTGGAGGATGCTCGTCATTGGAATATACAAGCCAAGTTCTATAATGTAGGTTCCCACTAGTATGCAAAAGCACAGGTTTACTCCCAGAGGGGGGGGGGGGTGTTTAAATGGGAGATTTTTAGAAATTCGTCAAACTCCGATGAAAAAATTTGACGAAGATCAGTGTGAGGAAACAGAAACACAAGTCAACTAATTCGCAACTAATTCATCACAGCAATAGAAAACATGCATACAAGGTACATATAGGTGAAGAACATGCACTCATACAAGCACACAAGCATGAGGAAGATGAACTGAAGAAATGAAAGACAGCGTGATGAGAGTCTTTAGTTCAAATTCATCAGAAGGTGGATCAAAAATTCTTCAACAACGGAATAAAGTAAAAGTAGGGATGAGGATTCGAAACAAGGTAGGCTCGGTCAAGACTCAGCAATTTGGTAGACCAATTCCAGTTGTTGTATCAACTGTAAGTCTGGTTGAGGCGGCTGAGTCGAACTCAGAGGACACTTAGTCCTCATAGTATTCCTCTTAAGCCAAGGTCACTTAGACCTCGCTCAATCACTAGTGGTAAATCCTCAAGGTCGAATTCCAAAACCTTCACATTCTTGTTCACCGGTACACCACAATGACTCTTGGGTGCTTAGAACTTGACACCTAACTGTCTGGAAGAATGACAGCCTTCAAAGGCAACATGCGTTGGATCACACAGTTCAATCTCTTCACTTTGGCTCTGGTTGGGATTTCCTCAGTTAGGATTCTTTCAAAGTCGTCACAGGATGGGTTGCTCTGAAATGATAAGTGTCAAGTTATCTCTAGAGCAACCAACCAACAACAGGTTGTGGGGGGGGGGGGGGCTATTTATAGCCAGGGGCAACCCGACATGAATTGGCATAAATGCCCTTCTCAGACATGACCATTGATGCGACTTGAACTACTTCGGTATTTCCCCAAAGAGGAAGGGATAATGCAGCATAGCTATGGTTGGTATTTCCCTCAGTGATGAGATCAAGGTTATCGAACCACTAGGAGAACCATGTAACTCTATGTAAACGGTACCTGCGCACAAAGAACAAATACTTGCAACCCACCGTAAAAGAGGGGTTATCAATCCCTCCCGGGTAAAAAGGTAGATAAAATTGTAGTACTTTGGATAAATAGATCTCGCGGGAACGCAAGATAAAATAAATAACAAAAAGTTGCAGCAAGGTATTCTAGGATTTTTGGATTAATATATCTGAAAATAAAGGCAAATACAAATAGATCTTGAAGGCAAATATGATAAAGAAGAGATCTGGGGGTCGTAGATTTCACTAGTGGTTTCTCTCGAGAAAAATAGCACACAACGGGTAAACAAATTACTGTTGGGAAATTGATATAACTTCAAATAATTATGACGATATCCAGGCAATGATCATCATATAGGCATCACGTGCAAGATTAGTAGACCGACTCCTGCTTGCATCTACTACTATTACTCCACACATCGACCGCTATCCAGCATGCATCTAGTGTATTAAGTTCATGGAGAAACGGAGTAATGCAATAAGAACGATGACATGATGTAGACAAGATCTATTCATGTAGGAATATACCCCATCTTGTTATCCTTAATAGCAACAATACATACATGTCATTTCCCCTTCTGTCACTGGGATTGAGCACCGTAAGATCGAACCCATCACAAAGGACCTCTTCCCATGACAAGAAAAATCGATCTAGTCGGCCTAACTAAACCAAAGATTCGAAGAAGAAATACGATGCTATAAGCAATAATGCATATAAGAGATCAAAAGACTCAAATAACTTTCATGGATAAAAACATAGATCTAATCATAAACTCAAAGTTCATCGGATCCCAACAAACACACCGCAAAAAGAGTTACATCAAATAGATCTCCAAGAGACCATTGTATTGAGAATCAAAAGAGAGAGAGAGGAAGCCATCTAGCTACTAACTACGGACCCGTAGGTCTACAATGAACTACGCACGCATCATCGGAGAGGCACCAATGAGGATGATGAACCCCTCTATGATGGTGTCTAGATTGGATCTGTGGTTTATGGAACTTGCGGCGGATGGAATTGTGTTTCGTTGAATCCCCTAGGGTTTTTGGAATACTAGGATATTTATAGAGCAAAGAGGCAGCGCGGGAGGCCATCGAGGTGGGCACAACCCACCAGGGCACGCTTGGGCCCCTAGGCGCGCCCGGGTGGGTTGTGCCCCCCTCGGGGCACCCCTATGGTACTTCTTTGGCCCATCATGTGTCTTCTGGACCAAAAAAATTCTCCAAAAAGTTTCGCTATGTTTGGACTCCGATTGGTATTGATTTTATGCGAAGTAAAAAACAAGCAAACAACGGCAACTAGCACTGGGCACTCTGTCAATAGGTTAGTGCCAAAAAATTATATAAAGTTGCTACAAAATGATTGTAAAACATCCAAGATTGATAATATAACAACACGGGACAATAAAAAATTATATATACGTTGGAGACATATCAGCATCCCCAAGCTTAACTCTTGCTCGTCGTAGAGGAGGTAAATGATAAAAATAGAATTTTTGATGTGGAATGCTGCCTAACATGTTCATCACATATTCTTTTCTTTGTAGCATGGACATTTGGACTTTTATATGATACAAAGCAATAGTCTAATTCAAGAGAGCTTTTTTGAATTTGAATTTAAATGATTCCCGTGGGGTTTACGCCTTCGACGTCACCCCCCCCCCCAGTTCTCTTTTTCTTTAAATTCAAATTTCATATTTCCAGAGAGATTCAAACAACCAAAACTTTTTAACCATAAGTCCAAATGAATTTATTCTTTTTGCATTGTGTTCTTTCTGAAAAATCTAGCAGCTCACCAAAAATGAGATTTTTCTCTGCTCTCTAGATTTTCTGGTGAATTTCAGAAGGGTTCTTGATGTTTTCTTTTTGTGTTTATAATTTTTTTCAGAAAGTGATGCTTGTCTTGAGGATCACCAGGAGGATTGTGAACCTCATCTGCACTAAGGCAAGCCACAACAACATTTTCATGGTGCCATTACAATATTTGTGACTTTTCAACTTGAATGAATGATTTAATCCATGCATTTAAATCACTATTATATTATTTATATTCTGTTGGTTGCTTGTTTAAGTTGACATGCTTAGTTTACAGAAAGTTTAAAGCTAACTAAGTTGGTTAAGTTACTAGAAGTAATATTTGTTATGAAGAAGTAATATGATTATGGATATGAGTAATTATTTTGAGTTAGTTTCTTGAAGTTGAAAAATGGTAAAATTTGTTAAGTAAAGATTCTGTTTAAAGTGATGATTAATCATAACTAGGGAAGTGTCATGAGTTGTTGATGTTTGTGCTTAGTGTGCCTATAGTTGACCCAGTTATTTCTGATGATATATGATGCATATATTTGTGTTGCACTTGCATGGCATGTTATGACACCGGTTACTTTCACGTCATGGTGCCACTGAATCAAGTTTTTTCTAGTGCAACCACATTTGCCCTTATGGGAAGGCCTTTATTCGGTCCGTTGTCATGCCTCTGGTCGGTGCCTCCAACAAGGGAAGGTTATGGGCGTGCGGTACCCTAGCCTGGTAAGCAGACATAACCTTGTGTGCCCATTGTTGAGATTATGGTACGTTGTCCCCGTTTGGGACTGTTTATGTTTTGGCCACGACGGTGGTCGTTGGTGTCTTTGGTAGACATAGGGCCAGCCAGGACTAGCCCAGTGGGGAGTGAGTCGGAGTGGCCGAGAGAGTGTCATGGCAATGGAGGGGTTTCGTCGAAATGCTGTGGGTCCACCCGAATGGGAGTGCGAGGCCATGGGTTCCGTGGTGTGCGTACAGTGCGCTACCTCTGCAGAGTGTATTAAATCTATCGATAGCCGAGTCCACGGTTATGGACACGCTCGAAATAAGGTCACACCATGGGTCAACATTAAATAAATTTTGCACACTAAGTTATGAACTCTGCACTGTTGATGATGGTGGGTAAACCATCTTGATGTTGGAGACCAAGTGTGGGTCGTGGTTGTGATCGCCGGAAAGATCACCGTTGGAGATCAAGTGTTGGTCATGGTTGTGATCGCCGGAAAGATCACCATTTGGTTACGAGGTATCCCCATTTAAGACCACGAGGTTGGTCCGTTTGTGATCCAAGAGCGATCACCATTGGTAAGCAAGTCCGAGTGACTTTTATCACAAGAGCATGATCACAACATGTTGGATATATTGTTGCATCATTAAACAATTGGTTAAATATCATAATATTGTTTGTCATTATGTTTATGCTTGTTGTGAGCTTGCAAGTACATTCAATGTACTGACCCGGCGTGTCATGCCAGATTTCAGGAAGGTCTCGTCGGAAAAAAGTACTGTCCGAGTTCCACTACGACGTTGTTCCGCTGCCCTGTAGTTGTTATGATCGAGGCCCCTTTATGTTCACTAAATAATGTACATATTGTTCAGCCACACCGTGTGTGCCGCTTGGCCTCGCCACCTGTTGTAATATAAACTATGATCCGCTAGCATCAATAAAGCGGTTGTTTTCTGTACCAAGCTGTTGTGTGTTGCCAGAAGACATGGTCTCTGGGCTGGCAATGCATGGTAAACCAGTTGCTCTGAGCCGGGGTGCCACAATACTTGGTATTAGAGCCGCGCTGACTGTAGGCCATGCTAGACTACGACGTGTTAACTGGACGTTAGATACGAGTTTAAGTTAAGTGTCGGTAGCATTTGTAGCTGGTTGTTGCATTGTATGCAATAATTTTATTTTGTGCTAACTTGCTAATGGTTGTGAGTGTAGATGGCTCCAGTACCGTATCCGTGCCAGTTGCAGCTGATGCCGTACACGTCGCCACATCTCGTGTGTAACGTGTGGCATCGGATGTACCCCCTCGGTGACGACCCAGTCTGTCGTGTGTACCAGGAGTGTCTAGTAGACTCAGTGTATGAGTGTCACGTAGTGGTTACTCTGCGCACCAGTTCCGATTCCAGCACTTACACTCATACTTCTCAGAGCGGTTTCACTTCTACCGCTTCTCAGGCTGTTCAGTTTGATGCATTCGAGGTCCTTGTCGAGCTTCGTTATAACAAGGTCCGGATGCAGAACCACCCAGGTTTCTACTACTATCCCTCTCTGCACGACAATGGTCGTGTCCGTTTCCCTATCATTGATCCGGAGTCCGATAGTGTTGCTAGTCATATTTGTCACTATACCACTACTAGCTACCTTATGATCCACGAGCCGGCTCATGCTCGTACTACTTTAGCCTCTACTAGATCTGTCACTGCTCCATCCTCCATGGGATTTACTCCTTATATTCCTGCCAGTTCTAGTTCCCCTATTTCACCAGTTACTCCTCCGAGTAACTCAAGCGCCTCGACCGTGAATCCTCTCAGTGCTCCTGCTGAGTGGGTTTCACTTCTCACTACTCCTGTAGCTCAGATGCTTCACCCTGCACCTGCCCCGAAGGGAGAGCCTTCGAAACAACGTCGTTGTGTTACCTTTAACCCGGAGGTTTCCGTTAACGTCATCAGTTCAGGATCCGAGCCCGCCTCAGGAGAGGACCCCGCAGCACCAGCAGAGCAGTAGAGCTTCGGAGTATTCGCAGTCGTCAGGATGATGTACGGATGTAGTCATACGAGTCATGATGTTTCATTTCCTGTATGAGAGTAGTTGAACCTGGCATGATGTTTACTTTTCATGTATGAGTCTATGTATAATTATGTTGGGACTCTATTATATTCGCTGTATTTTCTTCGTTATTTCGTTTTCTCTCGGGATTTGTTGCTGGCTTTTCCCCAATTTATTTTTTGATGTTTCTCATCTCGGTTACATTGTCTTGGGGAAAATACACAATAGGATGCCGCGGGGAGGCAGCAATAGCGACGCTCATGAGGATGCCCCTGTTCGTCTTTCCGCACGACAGGCAGGACACTCCCCCGGGCCGTATGTTCCACCACCGCCTCCACCGCCAAATCTGCCCTCCACCGAGCAAACTCTGCGAATGTCTGAAGAAAGGACAAATAATGATCTGATTGAAATATTAAGAAGTGTGCAAGCTGTGGTTGGACAGAATGGAAATTAGAACGGTCATCACTCCAAGCTGTCAGATTTTCAGAGGACCAAGCCTCCCACTTTCAGCAGGTTATTGATCCCTTAGATGCAGACGATTGGTTACGAACCATTGAGAGGAAGCTTGAGATTGCTCATACTGAAGAAGATGATAAAGTTCCATTTGCAACTCATTATCTTGAAGGCGCTGCTGCCATATGGTGGGAAAATACAAAAGCCATGTGGCCTGCTGCTGAAGAAATCACTTGGGCAAAATTCAAGGGTCAGTTCCGGAAATATCATATTCCTACTGGAAATATGAAGGTTAAGCAGCATTACCAAAAATAATTAAGACACATATCATACAAGACGCTCCAAGCAAAACTCATGATATGTGACGAATAAAAATATAGCTCCAAGTAAAATACAGATGGTCGTTAGAAGAAAGAGGGGATGCCACTCGGGCATCCCCAAGCTTATTTGCTTGCTTATGTTTTAGACAATATCTTTGGTTGCCATTGGCATCCCCGAGCATAGGCTCTTCTTACTCCTTATTCCTTCATGCACCTGATCTCACCCAAAACTTGAAAAAACTTCAATCACACAAAACTCAACAAAACCTTCATGAGATCCGTTAGTCTAACAAAGCAAATCACTACTCTAAGTGCTGTTGCAAACCCATTCATATTGTTTTTTTGCATTATATCTACTGTATTCCAACTTTACTATAGCTTATACCCTCCAATACAAACCATAGATTCATCGAAATAAGCACACAAAGCAAAGAAAACAGAATCTGTCAAAAGCAGAACAGTCTGTAGTAATCTGAAAACTTCGAATACTTTTGTAACTCCAAAAATTCTTAAACATTAGGGGAACGTAGGAGATTTGTATATCAATCTTGTGTAAAAAATTCAGAATTTTATCACGCTTCTGTGTATTTTCAAAATTGTTTCAGTGGACATAAAAGTTTTTGTTTTTCAACTATCACCCAACATGATCCCAAAGGCTTTACTTGGCACAAACACCAATTAAAACATAAAAACCACAATCGTAACAGTAGCATAATTGTGCAAACACTCAAGAATAGAAAGAAAAAGACAAAAAATATTTGTTATTCATTGGGTTGCCTCCCAATAAGCGCTATCATTTTATGCCCCTAGCTGGGCATAATGCAAAGATCTAAGTGTTGTCATATTTATTTCTAGATCCATAAGATGCCCTCGTGATTGATTCATATGGTGGCTTAATTCTTGTCCTAGGGAAGTGTTCCATACCCTTCCTTAGTGGAAATTGAAATTTAATATTGCCTTCTTTCATATCAATCACGACACCAATAATACGTAAGAACGGTATACCAAGTATAATTGGACAACACGGATTGCAATCAATATCAAGAACAATAAAATCTATGGGCACACAATTCCAATTTGCAATAATAAGAACATAATTAATTCTTCCCATAGCCTTTTTAATAGTAGAATCCGCCAAGTGCAAATTTAAAGAACACACTTCAATATAGGTAAGACCAACACTTTTCTTCCAAAGCTTTCATCATAGCATCAACGATATGTTTAGAAAAGATTTATTTTGTTCATAAGCATGGGGTGAGTTTATCATGGATTGCAACAAAGAAAGACAATAAATCAAAGAGCAGTTATCAGAATTAAAGTCTTTGTAATCCAAAAGAGTGGGGCACATCACTAGTTAAAGTTTTGAACTATCCAAACCCACTTTCATCAATTTTCACAACAAGATTTTCACCCTCCAAATTATCGGGATGCCTTCTAGCTAAAGTTGACTCTTCTTAAGTCCCTTTATCATAAATCTTAACTTTACTAAATAAAGAGATCTTCATTATTTTTATCTTCTAACGAGATTGGTTTAGCGGCCATTTGATTTACTAGGGTAGCTTGTGCATCGGATATTTTGCCTAGCAAACTTTCAGCAAAAGCATACTTAGATTGGAGATTACAAACTTCTCTCCTAATATCATCAAGTTGTTTTGTCATAGCATCTAGAACAACGGAGTGCCCCTTAAGTTCTTCGGTAAAAAATTTATTGTTCTCAAATTATGTAGTCATATATTCATTAGTACTTTCCTCAATCTCAATGAAAATATTGGGGTAAGGAATTTCATAATATTTTCTTTAAGGCATCATGACTATGCAAACAAGATTGCACTCAAAAATAGATCTGACGAGGAAACAACAAACGAAAAAGAGGGTATATAAAACGACAATTTTTTTTGTGAAGTGGGTGAGCTGAAAACGAGGGGAAAATGGCAAATAATGTAAATTGCAAGGAGATGAGATTTGTGATTAGGAACCTGGTAGATGTTGATGATGTCTCCTCAATGGTGCCAGAAATTCCTTTTGACGTGGCTTGAACTACGTTGGTATTTCCCCAAAGAGAAAGGGATGATGCAGCACAACTACGGTAGGTATTTCCGTCAGTGATGAGACCAAGGTTATCGAACCAGTAGGAGAATCATGCAACTCTACGTGAATGGTACCTGCACACAAAGAACAAATACTTGCAATCCGACATAAAAGAGGGGTTGTCAATCCCTCCCGGGTAAAAAGATAGATAAAATTGTAGTAGATTGGATAAATAGATCTCGCGGGAACGCGAAATAAAATAAATAACAAAAAATTACAGCAAGGTATTTTTGGGTTTTTGGATTAATAGATCTGAAAAATAAAGGCGAATAAAAATAGATCTTGAAGGCAAATATGATAAAGAAGAGACCTGGGGGCCGTAGATTTCACTAGTGGCTTCCCTCGAGGAAAATAGCATATGGCGGGTAAAAAATTTTACTGTTGGGCAATTGATAGAACTTCAAATAATTATGACGATATCCAGACAATGATCATTATATAGGCATCACATCCAAGATTAGTAGACCGAGTCCTACCTGCATCTACTACTATTACTCCACACATCAACCGCTATCCAGCATGCATCTTGTGTATTAAGTTCCTGGAGAAACGAAATAATGCAATAAGAACGATGACATGATGAAGACAAGATCTATTCATGTAGGAATAGACCCCATCTTATTATCCTTAATAGCAACGATACATACGTGTCATTGCCCCTTCTTTCACTGGGATTGAGCACCATAAGATCGAACCCATCACAAAGCACCTCTTCCCATGGCAAGAAAAATCGATCTAGTCGGCCTAACTAAACCAAAGATCCGAAGAAGAAATACGAGGCTATAAGTAATGCATATACGAGATCAAAAGACTCATATAAATTTCATTGATAAAAACATAGATCTGATCATAAACTCAAAGTTCATCAGATCTCAACAAACACACCGCAAAAAGAGTTACATCAAATAGATCTCCAAGAGACCGTTGTAATGAGAATCAAAAGAGAGAGAGAGGAAGCCATCTAGCTACTAACTACGGACCCGTAGGTCTACAAAGAAGTACTCACGCATCATCGGAGAGGCACCAATGAGGATGATGAACCCCTCTGTGATGGTGTCTAGGTTGGATCTAGGGTTTCTGGAACTTGCGGCGGCTGGAATTGTGTTTCTCGACTCCCCTAGGGTTTTTGGAATATTTGGGTATTTATAGAGCAAAGAGGCGATGCACGAGGCCACCAAGGTGCGCAAAACCCGCTAGGGCGCGCCTGGGGGGTGGGTTGTGCCCCCCTCGGGGCACCCCTCTGGAACGTCTTTGGCTCATCCTGTGTCTTTCGGCCCAGAAAAATTCTCCAAAAAGTTTTGCTGTGTTTGGACTCCGTTTGGTATTGATTTTCCGCGAAGTAAAAAACAAGCAAAAACAACTACTGGCACTAGGCGCTATGTAAATAGGTAAGTCCCAAAAAATGATATAAAGTTGCTATAAAATGATTGTAAAACATCCAAGGTCGATAATATAACAGCATGGAACAATAAAAAATAATAGATACGTTGGAGACGTATCAACCATTTTCAGGATAAGGACCCACTCGACCGCTAGCACGCAGTGCAACAACGGTCAGGAAATTGAACTCTCAATTTCATCGGGGCACTCATTTCCTCACCATAGGCAGATCACACTGGTGAAATCCTAACTCCTCAGCCTGACCAAATTCATCAGCGACCAAATGAACTTTGTCACTGTCGCTAGCAAAATTCGTCAGCTATTCTGAAGATTTCCAAAGGCTTCACTTAAAGCGGCTTGAGTATGTATACGTTTGAGCTTCACTTTGGAAATGTGAACTATGATTCACATAGACCCCCTTTAACAGTACGGTTTTTCCTATGACTCAAAATAAGAAGAAAGAAACTACAAAAACAAAAGTCTTCAAGCTTCAAAGTCTTCACATCAATTTCTTCAAAGGCCATACCAATTTCATCACATGAAGAAATACATTTTTAGGGGTCGTCTTCCATGGGTTAAAACAAATCTTTAGGGACTATAACTCATGTGTACACTCACAAACACATTAGTCCCTCAACCCATTTGTCTTGAATACCCAAAACCACTAAGGGGGCACTTAATGCACTTACGATCTCCCCCTTTTTGGTGATTGATGACAAATTGGTTAGGTTTTCAATGGGAGTAAATAATGGAAGTGTAAGTACTGAGTATGAAGAAATTGGTTACAAGATATTGAGGAACTCCCCCTAAAGATGTGCATATGAAGAATTTGCTTTGGATCGCAAATGCACATGGCAGGTTGGAATTGTGGAGACCTCCATATCTTGGATTCCAATCATGCATGATCATAATATATTGAAGTATTTGAATGCATGATGAAAATTGGAGTCTGGTGAAGTTGTGCATGCATGAGCATATAGTATTAAGGATCAGAGCATGCATATAACATGAAGCAAAAAGAGTCAGACCACCAACAGTTATTTAAGTTACAACTCATTAAAGAGAGAATAAAATAAAGTTCAAGAGTTGTAACTTAGCAAAAACAACCCATATATAGACCCGCTTGAAGGCTAACTCAGACTTGTCCCCCTTTGTCATCAAATGACCAAAAAGGATACAAATATGTGGACTAACACCCATGAAGAAAAACATCACCAAAAGTTGGAGGAGCGCCAGCGTTGTTGTCTGGGTCGCATGAAGGGCCTGCTGTAGTGTCTTCAACATCCTCATTTTTGTTAGTGGAGAATGAAGGAGACAACAAGCTTGGGACGGGAGGAGGAACTTGAACTTTCTTGAACTTCTTCCTGTGCAAATTGTCCCAATCAAAGTTTTGTTGGAATTCCATCGCTACAAGTTCTTCATTCGACTTCTGATGTGAAGGAATGGCCCAAGTCCTGTCTAATATCTCATGGGCGTACTAGTGGTTATTGCGGACAACATTATGTGTCACTGTCATTTTTGTATGAATTGCTGCAAGTTGATGCTTGGTCCAATCATGATTCCTGTCAATCTTTTGGTGCAAGTTGATGAGGATTTCACGGGCAGTCATGACCCGTGGCGCTCCTGGTTGTGGAGTTGGCCTTGATGCCTTTGCAGCTGTGTCCTGGCTTGTAGTTTCATCACCAGTGGAGTTGGAGGAAGGTTGATGAAATTGTCCATCAAGGGGATGAATTCCTTCAGCAGTGACTGCCTTGCCTTTGCCAGGAACTGAGGTGATTGTGCTTTGAAGAACATCTACCTCTGGCAGAAAAACGAGATGATCTTGTCCATCAGCCCTGTTGCTGATTGAAGACCTCGATCTAATGAATCTCTTGATCCATGGAGCATACGACCTCAAATCACTACTAGGAAAACAACTATAGATGAAATGGACACTAATGGCGCACCACATGTGTGGTGCGCCATTAGTATATAGCAATGGTGCACCACATACAGGTGCGCCATTAGTAATATATTACTAATGGCGCTTTTGGTGTGTCAATCTTGTAATAAAGACTGAAAAAAATATAAAAAAATTCTTACTAATGGCGCACCGTGGGATAGTGCGCCATTACTAGTTGACATAGCAATGGCGCACCACACCCACCATGCGCCATTAGTAGTTTTGAAAAGAAAAGTAAAAAAAAAAAATGTTAGTAATGGTGCACATGTGGACAGGGCGCCATTACTAGTTTTAACTAGTAATGGCGCACTGTCCACTGGTGCGCCATTACTAAGTTCTTTTCAAAAAAAAATCAATTTTTTTTCAAAACTAGTAATGGCGCACCGTGGGTGTGGTGCGCCATGACTAGTTTAACTAGTAATGGCGCACTGCCCCACGGTGGGCCATTACTAACTTGGCCCAACACCGAATGCCCCCCCCCCCCCGTGGACCGCCTTTTCAGTTTAAAAAATAAAAGAAAATGATGGAAATGTCAAAAAAGTAAAAGAAAATAAGTTTCCCATGTGATATGTTGTCTAGTTGTTGGGAAAATTTACAAATATGAATTTTGACTTTATTTGCAAAATCTCTCTGGAAATTTGTAAAATGGGCATAACTTTTGCATACTAACTTGGATTAAAAAGTTTTTTATATGAAAAATCATCTACTCGAAAAGTTACATCCGAATTTAACTGGGGGAACCCCGTTAAACATTTTCAAAATCCCCAGAAACCTAACAGAAAAAAAGTTACGGGGCTTTCAAGATCTAGAGGCAAAGAAATTCAAAAAATTTCAAACTTACTAGTGGCGCACCGTGGATGTGGTGTGCCACTAGTAACAGAAAAAAAATTGGTTTTGAATTTTTTTTCAAAAAATGATACGTAATATGACCAGGAAGTTTGAAATATTTTTCAAAATTTCATCATAGTCATGAACATGAACAAAGTCCTAGACATCAATAAGGTATAATAGGATTGATATGCTAGATATATCAACAAGTGCCTGTGAAGTGAGCTGTTGCTGGGGTTGGATAAAACTCTGAAGTTAAGCGCGCTTGGGCTGGAGTAGTGTGAGGATGGGTGACCTTTCGGGAAGTTTGACCACGGAGTGCGATTTGACCTGAGATTAAGCATATTGACCGAGATTAAGCCATAGTGACCTGAGAGTAAGAAAAAAAATGAAAAAAAAAATTCTGAAAAAAATATTTGAAAAAACATGGTCACTAATGGCGCACTTCTATGTGGTGCGCCATTAGTATACCAGATACTAATGGCGCACCGTGGGCTATACTAATGGCGCACCAGCGGTGCGCCATTAGAATACCAGATTCTAATGGCGCACCACAGGTGCGCCATTAGAAAAAAAATTCTAATGGCGTGATGCTAGTGGCGCACTGATGCGCCATTAGAAACAAAAGCTGGTGCGCCACTAGCATGCCTTTTTCTAGTAGTGAATCAAAGGGTGACTGGTCCGCTGTGACCAAAGTCCTCATGAAGAAATCATGTATGTTGATGGGAGTGCCATGTATAATGTAAAAGAGCATGTTCTTCATGACTCCCACAACTTCTTCAGTTGCCGAGTGGTGTCCTTTGATGGAACTGAGGGTCTTGGCCAGAATTTAATAGAAAGTTTGTGGCACATATAGCAAATCCTTCACTAGGAAGGTGGTTCTCTGAGCTTCTCATTCAGCCAATGGCTTCATCAGCGCTTGCATCAAATGATGTGGAAGTTCAGGTTCTTCATAGATCTTTCTTGCTTATTCTCGAGGAGGATCAACGGAAAGAGTATGTAGTAGTTCATCAACGGGTGCCTTGTAGTGAGTGTATTCCAGTCATCCAATCTAGAGCCCATGTCACAATGTCATCAACATTGCCTGTGAAGTGCAATGTGGCATAGAACTGAAGAATGAGTTCTTCATTCTAGTCAAAAACATCTGAACAAAAGCTAAGTAACCCAACATCATGAAGAACAACCAGCACTGGCCGCATGGAATTGACTCCATGTCCAAATGAGAAATGTGAAGATGTGGGAAGATCTTGTTCTTCTCAAATAGCAAGGGTGCATACAAGTTCATTTGCATCTTGGTCCAAAAGTGCAGACGCCTGATCTTGATAGGGCCATAACGAGGCCTTGCGGCAGCGACAGTGACCTTGCTAGGGTTTTGAGTGAGGAAGGGGTTGTGGTGTGTGTGCGTGCGCGCGCACGTGCAGAGTTTTTGGGGTGTGTGTGTGGAGGGGGGTGGTGTTTGAGGAAATGATGCGGCTACTAATTTTTTTACTATGTGGGAGTAAAATACCAGGGCTATTAAAAATTTGGATGATGCATCGCACACGGTCCCGAGATAACAACTATGTGTTATCAAATAGAAAAACCCTCGAGCTGGGCAGATATTTTCGATGGATGAAGGCGGGAGCGGGAACAACAAACATCACATACGGTCAAAACATAACAACTGTGTGTTATCAAACAAAAAAACCCTACAGGTGGGTAGATATTTTTGATATTGCGAGGAAGCCTCGTGGAGCCCAATGTACTGCGCTGATGTGAGTGACAGGGGCACGGGCATGCAACACAGGTAGTGTGTGTGAACCGTGTCCATTGAGTCATCCGACTTGTCTAATGTTTACAAATTTGGCAAAAATAATACGGGAAAGGGTCAGAACATGAACACACTTGCATGTGGACCAAAAATATGTATGAAAAGGGTCGTTTGATGTCTGTCCCTCCCCCCTTCTTGTCGGAGGAGGTGAATCCTAGCTATGAACGCATGCCCCCAAATAGCTAGATCTAACTTATCACCCTACCGTAACACTAAACCTATGGGAGTCCATCATGGTCAAACCCCGCCCCCTTTCGCTTCCAGTGAAAGGTGGACCGTGTGCGGGCCCACAAATGTGTGCTTCTGGCATGAGATGGGGTGAGACCATATACGAACCGCATGCGGCTAGCTCAACTATATGTATGAAAATGGTGGTGTGATATTTAAATACCCAATTCACAACTTTGATGTGGCACATGTGCCTCGCAAATTAACCGGACATTCCCGACCCCACGGAGGTTCACCTAGCAAAGTTTGAAGTAGTCCCCCCTTCACACACACACACACACACACACACACACACACTTTGAGTCGGCGGGAGAGGGCATCTCACCAAATGCATCATAAAACGGACCAAGACGAATCCACCTCGGTCGTACAACCTCTCTCTTGTTGTTGGTCAAAGTGATGGACGTCCACCCGACCAGAGATGGGCTAGCTCACCAATAATCACGCAAGTAGTGCCCGAAGACAATCACTGTCTGCATGTGGCCCAAAAATATGTATGGAGTGTTGATGTTTGAATACTCAAATGCACAACTTTGATGTGGCACCATGCTTTCGGACCAGAAATCCCCACACAGAACGAGGGTTAGTTGACGATGCGTTGTATATATGTATGTCACACCACCCGTCGAGCCAGTGACGGGGATTCATGCATGCGTATGTACGTATGCGCTCAAACTTAGGTCTGCAATCTCACCATGATACTACGGTAACATGAAACAAAGAAGAAGAATCAACCATGGTAACCTATCTCGTTGTTGGTCAAAGTGATCATGGATGTACACTGGGCCCATGAATATATAGGCCTCCGCTGATAACCACGTGAGGGAGAGTACAATTCGAAGACATCCACGGGACACATGTGTCCCAACCATATTTATGTGTATATAGGTGATGCGTGCATGTTTGAATACCATGCACAACATTTATGTGGCACGTGCGTCGAAAATCGTAAAGTCCCCACACAGAGAAAGATCGGTTCATGACGTGTCATGGTGCCGACCCTCCCCCCGCTGCGCCATTCGACTAGGTGGGAGGTATTCATGTGTACACATGCATGTGCTCAAACTATAGTACGGAGGTGTGTGTGGTTGTGATGTTTGAATACCCAAAATGCACAACTTTGATGTGGCTCATGCCTCGAAAACCATAAAGTCCCCACACAGAGCGAGGTTCATGAAGTGTAGTATATGCTGGTCCCCTTCCCCCTCTTCGACATGTAGTCTATGCTCCTACCGTAATAAAAACCAAAAATAATCTCCTGGATGGTCAAATTAATTAACCTCTCCTGGTGTAGGTCAAAGTGATACATGCATGGACAACGACCTCATGGGCCCACAGATGGAAGCGTCACATGTGAGTGTCCTAGGATAACCACCTCCTGCATGCATGTGTCCCAAAGAGGTGTTGTGTGATGTTTGAATAGCCAATGCACAACTTTGATGTGGCATATGCCACGGAAACCGAAAACTCCCCACATTGATTGAGGTGTGTTCATGGATGCGTACATAGTATATATGCTGGTCCCCTCCCACCTCTTCGATGCATACTATATACTCCTGTAACACAACTGTTGGGGATATTACTACTGGGCGTAAACCGGCCAGGAGAGGCCGGGTTATCCCCATAATGGTTCACTGTACTTGCAGCCCATGAAGACAAACTGTGGTGTTTTATGAAGGCCCAGGGCCCAAAGACGGTTTAAGGTATATAGACGTAAACCGACATTGATATATAAACTTGTGTTGTAAGATAGAAAGAGCAGAGACCGAGCCAGACACGTTTATGAGCCGGCCTCGGGACCCTGTAAATTGACGGGCGTCAACCCATGTATATAAGGGGACGACCCGGCGGCGGTTTAGGATCAACAGACAACAACTCGAGACCCAGGCAAAGCGTATTCGCTCCCTGGTCATCGAAACCCTAGCAATCCCACAACAACTGGATCGTAGGCTTTTACCTTCACCGCAAGGGGCCGAACCAGTATAAACTCTCTGCGTCTCTTGTCCGCTTTAACCCCTTTAAGCTAACCCGCTGCGATGGCTCCACGACTAAGTCCTTTCTCTAGGACATCTGCCGTCACAAAACCACGACAGTTGGCGCCCACCGTGGGGCTATTGCATGATGGTTTCGAGTTCTTAGAGGGCAGCTTCGAAGGACTCAAGGGATACGCTGTGGGCCGGATGACCAAGAGTCATCGCGGCAAGCTCTACATCAACGACGCAGGCTGGGGCCCCGAGGCCGGCTCAATCGAGTACGGTTACCGGGTCCCCTTCGGCGGCATCCATGTTTTAATTGGCAAGATCGGTGAACCGGGCCCCGAGCCGGACATCTGCACCGACATTGTTGAGACGGCTCAGCGTGCGAGATCTGCGCGGGTTAAGCCTGCCATGAAGCGTGCCTTCGTGGGAGTCATCCACGGAGTGGAACCTAAGGATAGATCGGAATCTGGTGGTGAAACCGTCGTTTATTCCGGCGACGAGTCATCAACCGGAGAGACCGAGTCATTGTACCAGTTGCAAGATGACCGGATTGGGGGCTGTTCCTATGGCGACAGTATTCCGGACCCCTTTTATCCGCCAAACCAGGTTGCGATCTTCATGGCCGGTACACAGCTAGCACTCCACTCTTCGACAGGATTCCACAGTATTCCGGATCAGTAGCAGCGACAGCGGCCGGGGCAGGAGGCCCCGTGCAACTGTCGGCTCAGGTTTTATCTGATTTATTTGACGCCTTGGTAGCACTGATGTCGGAGGTTAATCCGGCGAATCAATATGAGCATAATGCGGAAATCGCGAAGGTAAAAGATCAGATAACCCAGGCCAAGGCCGACCTGGCAGCTGAGGATACCAGGATGGTCGCGGAATGGGCCGCATTGGATGCACATGCTTACCGGCTTATGCTGGATGAGAGCGCGTCAAACTATGTCATGAGGAGAAGGTACCGATCTCACCTGCCGCAGGTTTATGAGGCCAAGAACCTCTTTAATACCCCAGGAGCGGGGACCAGTAATCCGCAAGTGGTAAACCGGGCGGAGGCACACAGAACAGGCGCCGGTTCAGCCACGTCCGGTGATCCGCCTCATCAGAACAACGTTTTGTCACAGCACGTCCCAACACCACCGGGTCATTACTCTAACCCGATGGATAACATTGTCACTGCCGCTTCATGGCTGGTAGCCCTCCCGATCGAAGGCCAGTCCCCAGTAGCGGTCGAGACGCGACGGGCTAGGGAGCTCCTTCAGGCAGCTTTGACTCAGCAGCAGGATGATTCATATAGTCGCGAAAGGATCCATTCTACTCCCCGCCCAAGCCGGAGTTACATAAGGCATATCGATGAACCGGCTGTCAAGCAGCGCGCGAAACCGTAATCCGCCATGTGGCCATAACCCGACGGGTGGCGGTGGTGATGCTCAGGATGTGGTGGATCGTGATAGGGCACGTCGAGAGGCCGAGTTAGCGGTGCAACATGAAGCCCGCCAACTTACTCCGGTTCTTCCAACCACGTTAGTGGAACCAGGGGTTACTTCCAGCTCTTTGGGAGTGCCGTGTCTCGTGCCAGCACTTTGCAACGTGCGCCTGCCCAAGGATTTCAAGGGCCCATGTAAAGTGCCGAATTACACCGCCGATTTATCCCCCGAGTCATGGGTTGAAAGCTATGAGATGGCAATGGAGATGCTGGATGTGGACGATGAGGCGTGTGCTAAATACTTCACCAAGATGCTGGAGGGGACAACCCGCACTTGGCTGAAGAACTTGCCGGCTAAATCCATTGGGTCATGGGCCGAATTAAGGGCTCGGTTTATCCAGAATTTCAAGGATACATGCAAGCAGCCCATGTCAATTGTGGACTTAGCTGCATGTGTCTAGGAGGAAGGAGAATCAACAACCCGTTGGGTGCGCCAGGTTACGGAGATTTTGCATTCATCGGACCGCATCAACGCTGATACAACAGTTTTGACATTAGAAGGCAATTGCCGGTTTGCACCCCTGAAGTTGAAGTTGGGACGGCTCAAACGTCATTGTAATGACATGGGAACACTTATGGTAGCTCTGGTAAAGTATGCCGACTCTGATAGTACCAAGGACCTCGAGTCTGACGATGACAAGACAGGGAAGGGAAAGAAGAGCGGCAACACCAAGGGGCAGCAGCATAACCCGGCGGGTCATGGAAACAACGGTAAGCGTAAGGCGGATAACAATTTAGATTTTGTGGCTAATACCAACACGCAGGACAAAGGCCATCAACGTAAGGGTAAACCGCCCCAGCGTGGTGGAGGACCAAGTCCTAATCCGGAGCGCCTGTCTTATCTGTTAAACCAGCCTTGCCCAAAGCACGGGACACAGGACAAACTGTCCACACACCTCTGGAAATATTGTTATATCATGCAGGAGTTCAAAAATTCCAACTTTTTTCGGTATGATCACGGACCGGGCGGCGGTTCAGGCCCGGGATCTCATGGGCCGGGTTACGGTGGAGGCAGTTCCGGTTCAGGTTTTCATGGTAATCAGAGTGGACATGGTAATCAAGGCAAAAAGGGCAATCAAGGTGGTTATAATCATCAGGGCAACCAGCAGCAACAGCAGCAGTCGGGTTACCAGAGCAACCCGAAGCAGTTGAATAGTGGGCATTATCATGTCTTTACCACTAGTCTATTCAAGCGCGATCAGAAACTTCATAAAAGGGCAGTGAATTCCGTTGAACCGGCGGTGCCTCGTTACTTGCGCTGGTCTGAGCAACCGATCATGTGGAGTAGAGAGGATCATCCACCCCGGGTTGATAATCCGGGTCATCTGGCATTGGTGGTGGCGCCTTAGGTTGCAGGTTATAAGTTCACCAAGGTACTCATGGATGGAGGGAGTAGTATCAATATCCTTCATTATGAAACCTTCCGTCTCATGGGGTTAACAGATAAAAATCTTAAACCGTCCAACACAGTCTACCATGGTGTAGTGCCTAGTAAATCGGCATATCCTGTTGGTAAGATAGCTCTGGAGGTGGATTTTGGAGATGAGCATGATTCAAGGTCAGAGACATTGACTTTTGAAGTGGTGAAAATCAAGCGCCCGTATCATGCCCTGTTTGGACGGCGGGCTTATGCTAAGTTCATGGCAAGGCCCTGTTATGTCTATCTGCAGCTTAAGATGCCGAGTCATAAGGGGACCATCACGGTTCATGGGAGCCGCAAGATCGCTTTATAATGTGAAGAAGGTGATGCGGCTTATGCTGAGTCGGTTTGCACAATATAGGAGTTGAAGTTCTATAAGGACAATGTTTATCCGGCGGATATGACTTCTTTGAAAAAGCCAACTACAGAGCATGATCTGGCCTTGAAATTTAAATCGGCTGATGAGACTAAGCTTGTTGATTTTGTTCCTGGAGATTCATCCAAGCAATTTAGCATCAATGCTAACTTGGATCCGTAATAGGAAAGCGCGCTCATCGAGTTCATCCATGAGAATCGGAACATCTTTGCTTGGAAACCTTCTGACATGCCAGGTGTACCGAAAGAACTCGTTGAGCACACTCTCAATGTTGATCCCAAGTATAAACCGGTCAAGCAGTTTCTTTGCCGGTTCAATGAAGAAAGACACAAGGCTATGAGTGAGGAGGTAGGCAGGCTCTTGGCGGCTGGGTTCATCGTTGAAGTATTTCATCCTGAATGGCTGGCTAATCCGGTGCTGGTACTTAAGAAGGACGGCACTTGGCGTATGTGAACAAGGCCTGTCCAGCAGACCCTTTTGCCCTCCCTCGTATTGATCAAATCATTGATGCTACGTCGGGTTGTGAGTGTTTGAGCGTTTTGGATGCATATTCTGGTTACCATCACATCAAAATGGCAGTTAAGGACCAGGAGAAGACAGTGTTTATAACTCCTTTTGGAGCCTTCTGCTATGTGTCTATGTCTTTTGGGCTCAAGAGTGCCCAGGCGACTTATCAGCGCTGTGTGCAGAATTGCCTTCATGGTCAGATCAGCCGCAATGTTCATGCTTATGTGGATGATATTGTGGTAAAATCTAGAAGGAAGGATACATTGATAGATGACTTGAAGGAGACCTTTGATAACCTTCGGGTTTATAAAATGATGCTTAATCCGGCCAAGTGTGTTTTCGGTCTACCGACAGGCAAACTCTTGGGCTTTCTGGTATCTAACAGGGGCATTGAAGCTAATCCGGAGAAAATCAAGGCTATAACTTCGTTGGCTAAACTGAAGTGTATCAATGATGTTCAACGCCTGGCAGGCCGGATTGCCGCCTTGAGCCTGTTTATCAGTCACCTGAGTGAGAAGGCCATCCCTTTATATCAGATGCTGAAGAAAACGGATGACTTTGTATGGAGTGACGCCGCCAATGAAGCATTTGAGGACTTAAAAGGGCAGCTGGCTAATCCGTCGGTTCTTGCTGCTCCTGTTGATAAAGAGCCATTGTTGCTATATGTGGCAGCTAACACCCGGGCTGTTAGCGTGGCTATTGTGGTGGAGCGCAAGGAGGCTGGAAAGGAGTATCCGGTTCAATGGCCGGTCTACTATATCAATGAGGTACTTATTGAGTCCAAGCAAAGGCACCCACATTTGCAAAAGCTGGTGTATGGAGTTTTTATGGCAAGCCGGAAGCTTAAGCAATATTTCGAAGGTCAACCCATCACTGTGATCAGCTCTGCTCCTTTGGGGGATATAATCCAAAACAGGGAAGCAACTGGCCGGATTGCTAAGTGGGCTATTGAGCTTGGGCCTCACGGGTTAAAATATATGCCCGGGACGACGATCAAATCTTAGGCACTTGTGTATTTCATCAATGACTGGACAGAATTACAGGCGCCAGAAGAGAAGCCGGATCATACTTATTGGACTATTCATTTTGATGGGTCCAGGCAATTGGAGGGCTCGGGGGCTGGAGTCTTATTAACTTCCCCACTAGGTGATAAGTTTTGTTATGTTCTCCTTTTAATGTTCCCTTGCACTAACAATGCAGCTGAATATGAGGCTTTACTCCATGGTCTTCGGATGGCTAAAGAGATGAATCTAAGCCGAGTTAAGTGCTTCGGTGAATCGGATCTGGTGGCTCAACAAGTGTCTGGTACTTGGGATTCCAAGGACCCACTTATGGAAGCATATCGTCGAGAGGTGGATATTGTCGCATGTCACTTCAAAGGTTATCAGGTCGATCATGTGGACCGGCGGAAGAATGAAGCGGCGGGCGCTTTAAGCCGCTTGGGTTCCCAACGTAAACCGGTTCGACCCAATGTCTTCCTGGATGTGCTGCATAATCCGTCCATCAAGCTCCCTGGCGAAGAGGATTTGGCTGTTCTTGATCTGGAGGCTCAGTTGGTGGCGGCTCTTCATGTTATCCCGGATTGGACGATTCCATATTTGGCGTATATGAACCGGGGCAAGTTACCAGTGGACGAAACTTCGGCCAGGCAGATAATCTGGCAGTCCAAGTCCATGACTATTATCAATGGAGAGTTACATCATTGCAGTGTGACAGGGGCGTTTCAGCGTTGTGTATCTCCTGAAGAAGGCCGCGAAATTTTGCGAGAGATCCACGAAGGAGATTGTGGTCACCACGCCTCTTCAAAATCTCCGGTAGCCAAAGCGTTTCGTCACGGTTTCTATTGGCTGACGGCTCATGCTGATGCCGAGGACTTGGTCAAAAGGTGTGATGGATGTCAAAAATTCTCATGACGCGCTCATGTACCGGCTCAGGAATTGAGGATGATTCCAATCACTTGGCCTTTTGCAACTTGGGGGCTGGATATGGTTGGGCCCTTTAAGCGATCCAAGGACAAGAAGACCCACCTTTTGGTGGCAGTTGATAAATTCACTATGTGGGTGGAGGCAGAACCAGTCAGTAAGTGTGATGCAGCTACGGCGGTTCAATTCATCAAAAAGGTGATTTTCCGGTTTGGCCTTCCACACAACATTATAACTGATAATGGTACCAATCTGTCCAAAGGTGCTATGAAGGAGTTCTGTCAACGTGAGCACATCCGGCTTGACGTATCATCAGTGGCTCACCCCCAGTCTAATGGTCAAGCGGAGAGAGCCAAGCAAGAGATCTTGAGAGGCATCAAGCCCTGGGTGATGGTTCCTTTGCAACGGACGCCGGGTTGTTGGGTGGAGGAGTTACCTTCTGTGTTATGGAGCATCAATACCACGCCCAACAGATCCACGAGTTACACACCTTTTTTCATGGTTTATGTAGCGGAAGCGGTTCTCCCTAGTGACATCTGTCATGACTCGCCTCGTGTGGCGGCATATGTCGAAACCGACAATGAGAAGGCACGACAGGAAGCACTTGACCTGTTGGATGAGGAGCGTAACATTGCAGCAGCCCGTTCAGCGATTTATCAGCAAGATCTGCTTCATTATCACAGTCGCCGGGTTAGAACCAGAACTTTTCAAGAAGGCGATATGGTGCTCCGACTCATTCAGGATCAAACTGATATGCACAAGTTATCCCCGCCTTGGGAAGGACCTTTTGTGGTCATCAAGAATCTGCATAATGGGTCATACTACCTTATTGATGTTCGAGAGTGCAAAGACTCACGTAAATCGGAGGAGGAGATCCACCGGCCGTGGAATATCGCTCAGCTTCGACCTTACTATACCTGAGCCATAGGCTCTGCTTATGTACATAGTTATGACAATTTATATATTATGATCAATATAATAAACCGGAGCCTCAACTAAAGCGGGGCATCTGTTGTTTTTCTTATATCATGTGTGGTTACATGGGGGCTTCTGTTCATAAAGCAGCTTCCGGTTTACACCTTGATTCAGCTTATAAAGCTTTATATAATAATCACTTGGGGGCTTGGTTGTATTTGAACCATAGCTACACCTCTTGATCGGCGCAATGCCACCAGAAAAATCACTTGGGGGCTTGGTCGTATTCGAACCGTACTCACACCTCTTGACCGGCTCAAAGCCAAATTACTTCGGGGCCAAAGAGAGTGTTACAAAAGAACAACTCAAACATTGGCACCCACTGAGCACAACTCAAAATATTGCTTGGGGATTCTTTGCTGTCGCAATGAACAAAGAATCTACACTTGTAATAGGCTATCAAGCCACGGCTTGGAAGCCTGGTGTATACACCTAAAACCCTGGGTTAGCCTGCCTATTTAAGTAAGTCACTACGTCCAGGTAAACCTGGTATGACCCACCAAACTTCGACAATTCAATCTGATAAGACCCTGAACTTGTCAAAGTTAAAATGACGATTGTTAAGGATTGAGGACCATCTTAAAAGGCTTTGTGAAATGGTTTAACTCAGTGGCCTGGCAGCCCATGAAAAGTCTCGAATTTGGGGCCTGGCAGCCCATGAAAAGCCTCGACTACAAGTTTTTTTCGTATGCTTTTATTTGCCAAGAATTTTCTCTTTTGATGACATTTCTAAAGTTCTGATAGACCGGCGTTCATTAAACCCATCTTGACTTTCAACTACAAGTTGTCAGTATATGATCAGTCATAATCCGGAGATTATTAACCCGGTCTGGTTTTGACTATAATTCGCCAGAATTGAATATGAATAAACCGGTGTTTATCATAACCCGAAGCGGTTTTATCATAAACCGGCACAATATGACAAAAGATTAAGGTTATTACCCTCATTACAACAGTTGGCCAGGCAACATTATGTCTCAAGGTCACAGGACGCTTTCAATTTCTTATATGCAGGAGCAGCTACGGATTATGAATATCGTATATCTTAAGCATGGCGAATTATCAAGTATCAGGCAAAATAAGTATGCATGAAGGCATAATAGACCAAGCATTTGAACTAGCCTATTACAAGGCGTTTTAGTGCCCAAATGAATAATTGTTTTTCAGCAAGTGTTGCGGCTCGCAGAAGGCTAACCCGATCTCCAGATCATGATTCGTCACCAGCTTGACCTGACGGCTGCGGATCATCTTGCACCGGTTCATCCTCTTCGTCTCTTCCCAGCGGCTGGAAGTCAATAATTGCCCAGTCGATCCCAGTTAGGGCTTGGAACATAGCTTCGTCGCTTATAAGGGTAGACAGTTCAATGTCAAGGGCATAAGTGTGCTTACGAATTGGTGGGATGAGAATTTGAACCGCAGGAGTTGGTGCGGCAACCCGTTTGTTGTTGACGTCATAACTTGCCTAATAATGTGAAAGATAAGCTTCTTCAGCTAATTGGCAAGCCAGTGGACGTACTTCCCGGTTTATGGCTCGGAGGTCATCATTGCCAAATTCTGATCCGTCTTCTTTTAAGCTCGGATAGCCTTTGCTGACATCTTCCGGATCAAGATCAGGCACCCATGCTTTTGCCCGGGTTAGCGCGGTCAGAGCACCAACTCTTGCAGTAGATCTCTTTAACTCTTCTACACAGGAATGCAGCATTGACAGGCTTTTTAAGGTCTCCTTGATTAAAGTTGGGGGCGGCTTGTTGTTAGAAGCGGTGCAGATAATCCGTTGCGCGCCGGTATATAACTGCTCTATAAGAGTATAGGAAGCCTTTAGCTTCTTCTGTACTTCATAGCCCAGATGACTAATGTGAGTTCTTGCATCATTACAAACATCAGTGGACCGGCAATGTATGGGATGATATGTTGAAAACTTAAAGCATGGATGTTTACCAAACACAGCAGCCGTCATGGCATGTATCTGCCACTTTACGCCAGTCAGCTCATCTACTACCGGTTTGAGAGCTGCTTCTGCATCCTCGGCTCTTTTTGCAAAGCGGATTTTCAGCGTCCCAATCCACCCGCTCCTTGTTGAAACTCTCCTTTAGCTTTTCCATAGCGGCTAAAGCGCTGGTCAGCTCATCCTTTGCCTTGGAGGTTTCGGCTTGCTGGGACTTGATGTTTTCTTGCAGATCGACGGTTTGAGATTCCTTTTTGCTCAGCTCAGCCTATAAGAAACAGACATATTATGAGTTGAAGGTACATATTTGAAGTACCAAGCACATAACAAGTTATGCACCTGATACTTGGGGGCTAATTCATATTTGCTTGTTCTCGGAAATTTCTACAAGTCCCAAGCACAATACAAGTATTACTCTTGGCACTTGGGGGCTAATGTATGTTTGCTCAAAGTACTGATATGGGAATTCTTTTAAAGTCCCGGTTCATCTTTATAAAGTTAAACCGGCCCTTGGGGGCTACACCAGTAAAAGATACAGTATTGCAATTCTAAAATACCGATTCATCTTAAAGAGATAACCCGGTCCCTAGAGGCTAAGGATGTAAAGTTAAGTTATTACTAAGTCTCGGTTTGGATTGATATCATAAACCGTCACTTGGGGGCTACTGGAGTTGATATTTGGAATTAAAAAGAGAAACAGTTATGCAGAGTTGAGCATTAGTTACCTCGTATCGCTCTTTCATCAAGTTTACCAAACCGGCTTCATAGTCGCGGCTGGTGTATAGACGGTTCAAGAAGCCAGAGTGAATGTCTTGAGCATTGAGATGGGCATAGCTTGACAAATCGGCATTCCACTTGCCTTTGCCGATAGCAAAAAGCTCATCCTTGGCAGTATGCTTTGATAAAGCGACAGGATTGCCAGGAGTGGTGTGGCCAATGTCAGTAATCATAATATCATCTTCTTCACCATCAGCGTCCTTCACGGGAGTCAACAGTTTGTCAGCGGCTTTAGCTAGACTTGCCGGTTTATCGGTGTCACGGATTGGATTAGTCGGTTCATCGGACTAGCCCATTGGATCAATTTCCACTTGATCAGCAAAAAAGTCATGATCCTGCGGTGGCGGGTCAGTAAGTATGGCATCAGCGTTTTCCAGATCAGGAGTTTTCTCCGGTTCAACAGCTGTATTGTCGTCAGCCAGTTTATTTAACTGGGCCTTCTTACTGGGTCTGGGTTTAGCACTGAGAAGAACAAATATAAAAGATCAGTACAGTATGCAAAAATAACACATCAAGGATAAAATCAAGTGCATAGCTCACCCAGGAACTATCTTGAGGGTTGGGAGTTGTGTGGCTGTTGACTCGCCAAAAGATGAGTGAGGTGTTCCCTGATAATTTGAATCAGATGGATTAAGAGGCTGCCGGAAACAACCCACCTTGGGGCAAGAAGTGTCAAGAGTATAAGAGACCTCTGATCGGTTTTTCCGAACCTGAGTGTTTCGTAAACCGGCGGAGGTAACTACCTGGTCGCTGTGCCGGGTTGTGGGGCGCGCTTCGTGTTGCTACATCTTCAAAAGAAAGTTTGGGTCCAAGTAAGCAAGGGGGTGAGAAAATTTTACTTTCCGGTTTGCTAGACGGATTTTCGATGTTGGCAGAGGATCTGAATCAGAGGAAAGAATGATTACCTCTCGTCATCGCCTTTGACCGCCTTCGTCGTCCCCGATAATAGTCATTGTCAATGAGGTGTATGAGAAATGAACCAAGAGATTCAAGTTCTACCTCTGAGTCCGGATTAGCCACATCGGCATCAGCATTTGGCTCGGAAGACGCAGTGGTCCTTTTGTTGGCAGGTTTTTTAACAACCTTGGTCTTCTGGCGAAGTGGCTTGGCCGGTTTATCTTGCGGTTTTGCTAGTTTATCTTGTGGTTTTTTCTTCCAGAACGGATCATCGCCCTGTCAAAGATGGACAAGATTTTCAGAGAATATTTTGAAAGAGGCAACTTAAAACAAAGAAGTCATATAATTCTTACATCTGGCGGTTTGTTGGAGGTGCAGAAAGGACTTAATCCGGTCTCGCTGCAGACAGCCTCTGGTTCATTCAACATTTTCTTGACAGCCTCAGTAACTTCAGCCTCTGTTAGCTGAATATGAACATGTCGTTGAGGGTCGGTCAAACTCCCTATGTATTCACACATCAAACTGGGGCGCTGGCTTAAGGGCAGAATGCTCCAGTTTATCCTACAATGAGCAAAGTCAACACCTGTTAAACCGTCCGCCATAAAGGCTCTAAGCTTTGACAGTTGTGGGGCATAGTTGGCCCTTTCCTTTGAAGTTAACCTCTGAGGAAACGGAAGTGTATTGCTGAGATGGTGAGGGCGGTAACCTAGCAAAGGGTTTTCATCAGTTGGAGATGTGTCTTTGCAATAAAACCAAGTCTGGTTTCACTCCTTGGGGTGACTGTGAAGCTTGGCGTGAGGGAAGCTGACTTCCTTCCTTTTTTGAACCGCCATTCTGCCGAGTTCAGTATTGGGTCCATCTGTGAACTCTGTGTGACGGTTTAAGTGGAAGAAATCCCTAAACAATTCAATTGTGGGCTCCTCTTGAAGATAAGCCTCACAAAAGACTTGGAAATGGCAGATGTTGGACCACGTAGTTTGGACCGATGTCCTGAGGGTGAAGCTGAAAACTGGCAAGCACATCTCGGAAGAATTTTGAACCGGGAGGGCTAAAGCCTCGACCCAGATGGTCAACAAAAATGACTACTTCTCCGTCCTTGGGTTCAGGAGGATCTTTTGGACCAGGGGCCGTCCAGTGGATGACCTCTTTCTTGGCTAAAGCGCTAGTTGCGACGCATCTGTTTAACAGATCTTCAGTGACCTGGGAAGGAAACCAGTTGCATTCATAGACTTGTTTGGCCATTTCAATGGAAGCTGAAACATAGTTATTGCCTGTTTAAGATTTATAATGAACAAGTATAAAGCGATGCAAGTTAAAGCAGAGGTGTACGCATATTGTTAAACCGTAATATGACATTACTAAACCGGAGTCTGATATTGCTAAGCCGGAATCTTACGATGGAGAAGGTGCAAAGATAAATGAATTGGCGGTTTAAGAGGGGACTAATGGTACCTACCGGATTATCATTTCTTCAAAGCTAAACCGCCTATATTGGCATGAAAGGTACATATCTAAAGTACCCAAGTGAAGGAAAAATTAATTTCGCAGATTGATGTGATAAGTTTCAGCTCTGCGGTGTGAAACAAAACTAGAAAATATTCATACCTAATTTCAAGTTCTTGAACAAGTTCATCAAGTTAAGATGAGTTTTTATATAAAGGAGATGCTCCAATAAGGAAAAAGGGGATTATGTCCACGGCCGCACAAGAAGTATCAGATCCAAACTAGCCGTTTGTGCTACTAAGAAGAACAGGGAAGAATGGCGCCGGAGCTGCAATAAACTCTAACGAACACTGAACCCTAATGGTGGATCTAGAGCGAGGAAAAGAGGAACTTACTGATGCCGAGGAAACAGCGGAGGAGCGTCGCATTTCTCTGGTGCGATCAGGTTGATGCAGCGGCCGTTGTTGAGGCAGATGCGAAGATCGACGGCGGCGGCACAGCTTGAAGGTTCAGTCGGTGCGAGGAAGAAGAAGATGCGAAGAGGCATGGGGGGGGGGAATGGAAAGACCCCCCGGTCCTATTTATAAAGGCAAAGGGATAAGTGAGAGGCGCGAGAATCGAGGAGCCCAAAAGTTAGATATATGGCATAGTTGTCGCCGCGATTGTCAGAGGCTCATTAAGGAAGGTGAGCTATATGCAATTTTTAATAGTAGGTGACGTCATGGCGGTTTATCATGATTCTAGAAGATGACATCATGGCGGTTTACAAGATTTCTGTGAAGATGATGATGCATTGAAGATTGACATGAACCAGTTAAAATCAACCCGGGGCCTAATGTTGGGGATATTACTACTGGGCGTAAACCGGCCAGGAGAGGCCGGGTTATCCCCATAATGGTTCACTGTACCTGAAGCCCATGAAGACAGACAGTGGTGTTTTATGAAGGCCCAGGGCCCAAAGACGGTTTAAGGTCCATAGATGTAAACCGGCATTGATATATAAACTTGTGTTGTGAGATAGAAAGAGCAGAGACCGAGCCGGACATGTTTATGAGCCGGCCTCGGGACCACAGAAACCGACGCAAGGCCAACCCATGTATATAAGGGGCGACCACATGGCGGTTTAGGATCAACAGACAACAACTCGAGACCCAGACAAAGCGTATTCGCTCCCTGGTCATCGAAACCCTAGCAATCCCACAACAACTGGATCGTAGGCTTTTACTTTCACCGCAAGGGGCCGAACCAGTATAAACTCTCTGCGTCCCTTGTCTGCTTTAACCCCTTTAAGCTAACCCGCTGCGATGGCTCCAAGACTAAGTCCTTTCTCTAGGACATCTGCCGTGACAAAACCACGACAACAACCAAAAAATAATCAACCTTGCTGGTCAAATTAACCTTTCTGCTGGCTCAAGGTCAAAGGATGGACAATGACCTCGCGGGCCCACAGAAAGCGTCACACATGAGTGAGTGTCATATAGGACAACCACCGACTGCATGTGGCCCAAACATGTATGTATGGAAGGGTTGTGTAATGTTATAAATAACGAAATTCATGACTTTGAAGTGGCACCTGCCTCACAAAATAGCCAATCCCACACGGTGGCTCGCGACTCGTAGTGTACTGCCAGACCCCCCTCCCAGATACACTCACACACACACACTGCACATCCACCGAAACTATGAGGCATTTTAACTTTCCGCGGTGAACATATGTGACCAAAGGAGGGACGTTTTAATTTTGGAAAAAACCAGAGATCATTAAGACATTTTTGTACATTGATTGATTTTCTAGGGTTATAGTGTGCAAAAATGAAATTTGAGCTACATGCACACGTGAGAGTGCACCTAAATGGATTGGAAAAACACATGTGTGTCACTGGGTGCATGTTTAGTCCCCGTGCAAGAATTTTCAAACATTGGAGTCTTGATTTTTAAAATCTAGTAAATCCAAAACTTAGTTGAAATTCATGAAACTTATCGTGTTGTCATATGGACACCAACACACAGTGGCATTGTACTTTTTTTTGTCAAATTTGAGACAAGTTTTGATGTAATTTTTATGTTCTTACATACAAACGGGATATTATTAATAATTGGGAACCAATATCGCAAACGGATTATGTATTCAACCCGTGGGCATTAGACCAACAATGGATAGGTGCAATGCCTCAGTTAAGCAATATAGCGGCAACATTAATCATCAAAATAGGAAAACAATATACGTGCCGCCACGCATCCTGTGTGCCGTGCGAATAAGCATGAGTTGACGGGACGCATGGAGCAGTACGCCGCGCAGGTAGGCCTGGAGGCGTGCGTGCAGGTGTGTGAATTGAAGGGAGGTGTGCTTGTTGCATAGTGTCATTGGGAGGCATGCAAGTAGCTGTGCGAAATGACGGTACGCATGCCAGAAGTCCGCTGTGCAGGCTCACCGGGAGGCATGCCCGTGGTTTGACCGCCGCCCGCTTCTCTCCCACTACTCTGTATTAATCGCGCACCCGAGCGGCCGAACCCCCATCCCTGCCACACACACAATCCTCTCTCTCCGCCTGCATCCTTGATGCCGGTCTCAGTCCTCAACACCGTCAGTGCATGAGGATGCCACTGAAGCGCCCCATCAGAGGGAGTGGCAACATCGGGGCTGATAAAGCACCGGACCAAGGGCGAAGATGGAGACAGAGGTTACCGTCGCCACCCATGAGGTCTCGATGGACCTTGACATCATCGACGGTGTCGTGCTCCGGAGCTGAAGATCCACACCGACTCTGGTGACAACTCCGTCGACCACTCCGGCGACGACTCTGATGACGACGGACAACAGGTTAACATCTATACCCATTTATGTGTCAAATATATCCTAGGGTTTCTTTGGTTAATCCTGCTTCCCCTTTTTGGAATAGAAATCCTATGGTTATGTTCTCTCAATCCTTGAAATCTGAGTAAGTTTCGTTAGATCCATGTAGTGTATTGATTTTTGAATGGTACAAATGATAAGTGATTAGTTGTTTCATCTGTACAAATGATTTCTGTTAATAATCCGACTAGGGTTAGTGTTCATGATAATAATTCCTAGCCAGGATTTGACAATTGATTTTGAATGACCTGCATACATGTTTGTGCCATTTGTTTCAAGATTGGTCTGTGCATAGATGATTGTGCTTAAAAATCAAACCATAATCTTTGGATATGTCTAACAAAATAGTCATAAAATCTATAAATTCCTAATCCTACTTTTCGGCATGTGAAAATTGATTTCATGCCAAATTTTGGCAACTGCCAAATGTTTGCTAGAGATTAGTTTGTATTCCAATTTTGTCGCCACATTTTTTTACTATATGTTTAGGCGCTATTTGACGATGTCGAAAGCAAGGATGAAGATGTCCTGAGGAGATACAAGAGGCAAATCCTTAGGGTGCTTTATGCGGTAATTCATAACAAGCGTATTAGGACCTGGAACGGGGGCTTTCGGTGCCCATTTTGCAACCAAAAGCTTCATGATGCGTTTGAAAGTGTTCTGGCACATCCAAGAGGACGAGTCATTGGATCCTTCAGGCAGAAGTATTCTCGCAGGATGGCGCACATGGCGTACGCTGAGTACCTGGAGAAGCTTCACGATCGTGCTGGCAGATGAGATGTGGGATTGAACTATGTATGGCTATGTAGTTTCTTAAATATAAATTTGCTTGAGTATGCTTAATGATGGTTGAACTAATATATGGTTGAACAATGGTTGTGTACACTTATTATCTATGCCTGAGTATGTTTAATCTATGTTTACTTATTTCTAAATGTGGGATATAGATGCAATCGCTTCGGTTGATGGAATTTTATGCATATTAGGGTGAATGTTTAGCGTAGGTAAAACTTTCATATTCCACCGACGAAGGAAAAGTGGAACCACCCTGAAACATGGTTATTTTACCAAATTGGAACCGTGTGCAGTGGCTTTCATTTTCCTAGTTACGTCAATCACACACGGTTGGCTCTAGCAAACCGTTGCCTACGAAACTCTTTGTGGGACAGAAAAACTTCACCACGCAATTAAAAAAAGGAAAAAAGAAAACACTCACCATCCACACGTCACAAAAACCCTCACCCCGCCTGCCACCCTCTCCGGTCCCCATACACACCTGCACAAGCTCCTCCACGACTCTGCATTGCACCGCCTATCGCCGCGGAAACCACTTAGCGACACCTGTCACTACTGCCAGGCTGCCGGCGAACCCCACCGCATTTCGCCACTTCCGCTTGTCGCCGCCTACTGCCATAGACTTTCTCAACGCTGCTCGTCGTCGACCCAGCTCTGCCCGATTGGGGAAACCGAGGTTTTCAGCGTTTGTTCTCATGGAAAACAAGGTAACTAATTTTCTGAGATATTCTCTCATCTCTTATCCCAGTTCATCTGCCTCCTTTAATCACCTGACCGAAATCGCTGTGAGTTCATTTTTATTCGAGCTGATTTGAGGGTTTTCTTTCATTCATACAATGTAAAGTGCACAGACTCATCAGGACTTTGCGGCCTCGGCCAGACATACTGCCAGTGCAACATGGGGTTTGTTGCCTAGACTGCGCACAGGCACTAGAACAAGATTGAAGCACCGGCCCAAGTCAGAGTACAAGGGACCAATATATTCGAAGGACCAACATGCAGGTTAGAGGGACCAAGATCAAGCCAGAGAAGCAGGATATCGTCAAGAGAAAGGCCTCATTTGCCGGACAGGCGATCTCGGCAAGGGCCGAGGCCACCCCCCAGAAGCAGACAACCAAAGCGCCCCGACAGGGTCTGCCTGGACTCACGGAGGAAAAACCACCTCACCAACCACTCCACCACAACCCATGTCCTCGATCAGTGTGGTGTCAAGCCGCAGAGTGACTAAGTGGCAGCCATTCGCCACATGGCAGCCTCTCCCTACAGGAAAAGCCCATAGACAACACCCGTTCTGCGACGTGTCAAGCGAGCAGGTGCAAAGCTGGCAAGATAGCCCGGCAAGCCTTGCCGGGCAACCAACGAAGTGACAATGAGTGGTGCATTTAATGTGCCCTATTAGCCCGCAGAGTTAGGTACGATAGCACTGTTGCTATCTTAGCAGTGCATAATGACTACTTTGCCATTGTGGTAATCCCTTGATCTATAAAAGGAGGCCCATGGCAACCGTAGAAAGGGCTAGAAGGTTGGATAACTCCTACCCCCATACGCGCGTAGCCACTGCCGCCATGAGGCAACCCTTCTGGGGCAAGTGTACTACGCTCCACCACCACCTTTCCACCATCAATCCACCAAAGTAGGAGTACGATTTTACGCCTCGCGGCTGCCCGAACCTGGGTAAAACTGCCCGCGTTGTGGGTAAACATGTGATGATGAGAGTGATGGAGGGGATGAAGAGGAGATGAGTGAGCAGAAGTTTTAGAAGGCCATAGATGCCATGTGCATTGACGGAGGTGCATCTCTGCACATGTCTCACCGCCAGCTCAAGTGGTGGGCACGAGAAGTCAATGTCATGGAACCATCACCAGAGGCCCGGAGGCCGCTCAAATGGTCCCGTACGCCCATCATCTTTGACAAGGAGGATCATCTAGCCGTACCACTATGGTAGGATGTTTGCCATTGTTGGTCTCCCCAACAATTCACAACCTCAAGGTCACAAAGATGCTGGTGGACAGCGGGGCCGGGTTGAATCTGATTTCCCCATCAGTGATCATCAAGCTTCAGATAGGAGAGGAAGAGCTAGAGGTTACCGACATGTTTCAAGGAGTTAATCCCGGTAGGATCCACCCTAAGGGAAAGATCACATTGTCGGTAACGTTTGGGGGAGAACTGAACTACCGGACAAGATCAAGGCCATTGAGCAGATCCAAGCGCCAAGGAAAGTTGAGGATGTGAGGCGTCTGGCAGGCTGTGTTGCAGCCCTAAGCAGATTCATCTCCAATTCTGCCGAGCGCCCCCTGCCGTTCTTCATGATTTTGAAGAAGGCAGGGCCTATGAAGTGGACCCCGGAAGCAGATGCAGCTTTGCAAGAGTTGAAGGCCTATTATCCTTTGTGCCTACCTTGGTTGCCCCCAAACCCCAGGAGCCATTACTGCTATACTTGGCAGCAACCAACCAAGTGGTTAGTGTGGCCTTGGTAGCGCAATGACAAGTAGATGAGGCGGAATGTGAGCAGAGACCGGCAGACCTAGAGAAGGATAAGGACAGTAATGAGCACGACAAGAGTGCAACCCCAAGGATGCGGCAAGGAAAAAAGTGGTGCAGCGCCCAGTGTACTTCGTTAGCTCCTTGTTACAGGGGGCTAGATCGAGGTACTCTGGCATGCAGAAGTTGATCTTTGGTCTCATTATGGCCTCAAGGAAACTGCACCACTACTTCCAAGCCCATGAGATCACGGTTGTTACTTGTTTTCCGTTGCAAAGGATACTCCAAAATCCTGGGGCTACCTACAGAATAGTGGAGTGGGCTTTGGAGTTATCCAGCTTTGGTTTGGAGTTTGAGAGCACATCAACTATTCAGAGCAGGGTATTGGCAGAGTTTATTGCAGAATGGACGCCAACCCCTGATGAGGAAGTGACAGAGACAGTTATTCCCGACAAGGAATCGCCCCAAAAATGGATTATGTATTTTGATGGTGGTTTTTGCCTACAACTTGCAGGATCTGGCATGCTTCTTATCGCCCCCTTCGGGGAGCACTTGAAGTACGTCATCCGAATGCATTTTTCCCGGGAAGAAGAAACCAACAATACAGCTGAGTATGAAGGGCTCCTTGCCGGGCTCAGGATTGTAGCTGAACTGGGAATTAAGAAGCTGATCATTCAAGGAAATTCACAACTCATGGTGAGACAAGTCAACAAGGATTACCAAAGTCCATTGATGGAGGCATACATCGAGGAAGCGAGGAGATTTGAGGAGCGCTTTGACGGATTGCAAACAGAGCACGTACCCCGTGCGGAAAACATCATAGCTGATCATATGTCAAAGTGTGATTCGCAGAAGCATCCTGTGGAACCAGGGACTTTTGTTCTCCATCTCACTTAGCCCTCCGTATTGCTAGCGACAATGGCCCGGAAAAGGAGAAATTGGACTATGGTAAGCCTCTCCTGGTAGAGCCGTCCGCTCCTGGCAGAGACCCTGCCGGAAACAACTCCTCACAACTGCCGACCACCTCCACCCGGGCCCATGGATCCCGCGAATGAGGCATGTGCTCCCGCAGCAGAGGAGGTTCCACTAGTCCTCGTTGCTGAGCCACATGCTCCAACTTGGGCAAGGCACATTGTCCACTTCCTCCAAACCGGAGAGCTTCCCATTGATCAAGACGAAGCTGAAAAAGTAGCCCGGATGGACAGTATGTATCAGTTTGTCGATGACACTTTGTATAGAAGGAGGCCCAACGGTGTGAAATTGAAGTGTGTTTGCCGGGAAGAAGGAAAGGAACTCCTGGCTGAGATACACAAAGGCACGTGCGGCTCCCACATTGGATCAAGGGCATTAGTTGGGAAAGCATTCCGACAAGGATTCTATTGTCCCACATCCCTCCAAGATGCGATCGAGCTAGTCACCAAGTGTGAAGCCTGCCAGTTCCATTCCAAGAAAACCCACCTTCCTTCCCTAGCTCTTCAAACAATCCCTCTATCATGGCCATTTTCGGTCTGAGGGCTCGATATTCTCGGCCCCTTCCCCCGAGCAATCGGGGGCTTTGAATTCTTGTTCATTGCCATCAACAAGTTTACAAAGTGGCCAGAAGTGACTGCTGTGAGAAAGGTGACTTCTCAGCCAGCTATCAAGTTCTTGAAATAATTGGTGTGTCATTTTGGAGTTTCTGCAAGGATCATCACCGACAACGGCACCCAGTTCACGAGCCGCGTCTTCATGCAATATGTTCATGCCCTCGGATGCAAGATCTCATTCGCCTCTGTGGCATACCCACGAAGCAATGGACAAGCTGAGAGGGCGATCACTAACGGGCTGCATGGACTCAAGACAAGAACTTTTGATACGCTGTAGAAGCACGACAGGCGGTGGATCGAGGAGCTACTGGTAGTTCTCCCGTCCCTCAGAATGACACCAAACCGAGCTACTGGGCAGACTCCCTTCTCCCTGGTCTATGGGGCAGAAGCAGTTATCCCCACGGAACTCATTTACGGGCTGCCTCGAGTGCTTCCCTACGATGAAGTAGCGCAAGATCAGCACCGCATGACGACGCTGTGCTACTCGAGGAGAACCGTCTCCGGGTTGCTACGTGTGCTGCATGCTACTAGCAAGCCCTGCGTTGCTATCAGCCGCGGGTTTCACACCCGGTGTTTTGAGGAAGGTGACCTTGTCCTTAGGCGCGTTCAGTCCGTCAAGGGTACAAACAAGTTGTCACTAAAGTGGGAAGGCCCTTACCGGGCAGTACGAGTCACCAGACCTGGCGCAGTCCGTCTGGAGACCGGAGACGGCACTCAGTTGCAAACTCATGGAACATTGAGCATCTCCGCAAGTTCTACCGTAAGAGCCATTGCCGGGCCTGCCCGACAACCACCTTTTTGTACAGGCCTTGCCTCAGCTGCATGTAACCCCTTGTATAAAGCCAGGGCGATGACCCTATGCAAGAGAATAAAAAAGCGTTGTGGGGCCCCCCCACCAAGATTGCATGCATGCATGAGCATTCCAAGATCACTTCATAAGCATTTCATGAGCATTTGCATATGCATATAGATAGGATCGCATCCTGCATTCATTCTCATCTGCATGAAGCTGCAGGTTCCTACCACGTACTTGGCTTCGACAAGGAGTTGAGAAGGTTGCCCGGCAGAGCAATCCCCGGCAAGCCAAGCAGATAAGTTCTAACTCATCTCCATTAGTGTTCTGTAAGCTATAACTTATGCATAAGAAAGCCTCACCACTCTTTCGAGACTTAGGTGCTCCCATCCCTGACTCGAATGTTGCCTCGGTCGGGATGGTCGCAATGACCTTTGGTAAAAAGAAGCTGGCGGGGGGCTGGTCCCTTTCTCTGTTGCCCGGTATACGCATCTCTCAGGCAGACAAAAAGGGTGCCGGCAGGATAGCCTGCCGGGGAAAACTCATTTATTTACATTAAAGAGGCATCTCGCCTCTACATGGACATACACATGCACGGGTTCCCAGCAAGGTTCATCTTTTTCATTAATATGCTGATACAAGTACAATCATTACAGAACACAAACACGGACTCGAGAGATTACATTATTTGAATTAAAATTTGGCAAGTGCCGACAGGTTTAAGATTGAAAAAAGATAAGTGCCCCATAACCCCGTCTTTTCATTTTCCCTCCTTCAGGCACTGAGGCGGAAGGAGGAAAAGACGAGAAAAGGGGCACCAAACATGAGCCCACCCCGGTCCCGTCAGGACCCACTTGGCGTGTCCTGACAAGACCGGGAGTGGCGAGGCTGCGAAGGAGGGCTACGGAGGACGGGGCGGCCCTCTGGTCGCCACCTCCAGAGCCAGCAAGAAGCCCCGGCTTGAGCGCCGGTGGATTCATCCACCAAAGCTCAGCCGGAAGACTGCTGGAGGGGAGGCAAAGGGGCCAAGAGAACATCCCTCCCTGGCTACCACCCTAGGAGGCTGGTTATGATGATGCCAGGGAGGGAGGGGAAGAGCGGGAAGACGAGGCGGTAGGTCGCCGGTCGGAGGCGAAGGCATCCAGGCCTTCGTGCTCCGACCTGACCCACTGCCACCCGCCTTCTCCGTCTTTCCTCGTTTTCTCCTCACCACCGCTACTCCTGTGAAGCGCCAAGACTCTAGTCCGGCGCCTTCCTTGGGGAGACATCGAACGGCCAACACTGGTGCATGACATTTGGAACCGTCGCCAAGTGAGTGTGGGCGATAGGGGGGTCCTTCCCACACGACCCAGAAACCGTCGGGGATAGGGAGCCTTGATGCATATAGTTGTCCCTATATAACCATTTCCGATATCTCGAATATCCCAAACGTTTCATCCTTGCTACTCGTTTGTGCTCGCATTGCCATCGCAGTAGGAGTTTTTTGGTTCTGCCTAAAATCAGGCAGATTCCAGGCTAGGGAGTTTTCCAGGAAGATTCTAGGCACGGGAGTTTTATGATGCCTGGCACATCACAAACAGTTCATGATTATAAACCGTATATGATGGGTAGACAATCACACACATTTAATTTCCCTGCACCGTATGTGATAGTGTCTGACATCACAAACGCTTTGCAAACGGCAACTGTGTGCAAGCTTGCACATGTTTCCTCTCTGTGAACCATCTCGGATTATGGTGTATATCGCAAACGTTTGTGTTTCAGTAACCGTGTGTGCCGTAATGACCTGCACAACGTAATTTCGCCCTAATTTAATTACTGCTATTTAAAATTGTACCTAATTTAAACTTGAAAGTAGGATATAGCTTTATTCATATCCATCAGCTTCAAACAACCAATGCATTATTCGATTCATAGGTACATATGTTTAAGAATTACATAAGCACCAAATAAAGAATGATGTACCAGGGTTCTATACTTGTACTATTGTGCTCTCCTGGATGGAGAAGGCATGCAGGACTCTAGTCCAACCCCTTGTGATGGCCGACCGCCAATCATGTAGTTTGAGAGGTAATCTTGAGTAAACTGCTTTAGGATCCACTGCAAAAGAAAAAAGATTCATATATTGTCATCTAACACAACTCATTACGGGCAGTAAAAAGAAGGCTACAGGGTTCTTACATACCATCCTGCAGCTTCATCGTTGTCTTGCATAAAGTGTAAACATATAGTTCGATTGACATCTTTTGACCCATTTTAATAACAATATTTATCAGTTTCCTCGCTTGATGCTGGTTCATGAATATATCATTGCCCCATATGCAGAAAGGTTCGAAGTGTGGATTTTTGGCAATGATATATGTACCTAAAAGCGCCAAGTTTATATTAGAAGGTAAACAAGAATTGAAAAACGATGTAGTAAAACACTCCATCCATCTCATTATATAAGATTTTATTACATGTATATCTAGACATTATCAGAACATTAAGGTAACACTCTTCCTTGTTGCTATGTTGCCTGGGATTGCATATTTAGTCATTCAGTACAATGCATGTTGCTAAACAACAATTGAAAAATGAAAAGGCATGTTAACTGCAATATCCTTAACAGCAACCAAATATCGTAATTCATAGTGGTATTGTTGAAACTGTTATTGATGAAATTGAACTGCACGGCAAATAGTTGCACATATAGAGCATCACATTGTAAAGAATCAAATAAACAAGTCATAAGGACATCTCTAGGCGATACTTAAAAAGTTAAATGACTAAAACACTTAGTGTATATATATATATATATATATATATATATATATATATATATATATATATATACTCTAGCAATTTTTGGCCTTTTCTTGTCGATCCCCTAAAGTTAAGGTTGTAAACTTCAATTTGATCAAGTTCAAAGCAGGTTCAACCGAAAGTAGCATGCATTCAAACACAAACATAGATAGTTTTGCATAACCGAACATAAAACATAAAGTTAAACTAAGCTAAACTATTTTCGGTCAAACTAGAGGTCGAGCCAATCGTTCCTCGTCATGTACGGTGTGCCGCAAGCTAGGTCTGGGCCAGTAAAGTCGTCGGGGTCATTAGGGAAGGCACTCCTCCACTCGTAGACATTGATCCCCTCGTCCTCGGGGCCCACCACGACGCCCCCCACGCCATCGTCGCCATCGCCTTCGACCTTGTCATCAGAGGAGAGCGTGATAACCTCGCCGCCCTCGGCGCCGCCGTCCTTGCCGCCTTCGACCTTGTAATCAGGGGAGAGCGCGATAACCTCACCGCCCTCCGCGTCGGCAAAGATAGCCCGCTCCTCCTCCACGAGCTCCGGGTGCTGCCGATGGAGCTCTTGCATGTAGGCCTCGCCGGCCGTGTGGAAGCTACCGAGCCACCGGCAGGTGTGGGTCTCTCGATCTATAATCTCGGCGACCCACGTCCCCCACCGCCGCTGCCGGACCCCGAGGTAGGACTTCGTCGGCTGCCGGGTCTGAGGGAGAACGGGGAAGTCCTCGAACCAGCGTAGGGGCGCGGCGGCGGGTGGATCGGGGGACCGTCGATGGTGGATCAGGCCTGCGGAGGACGACGGCGACACCTCGGCGGCCACCTCACCAGCATCGGGCGAAAAGGCCGCGATAAACCTCTTTTTGGCCATTGGCTCCTCGAGCTCCCCGACACACAAGCAGAGGTTGAGGATGGAGGCGCCGACGATGGCGGCGACCTACCAATGGTTTCGAGGGTTGTGTGTGTTTGTGTGAGCGGAGTTTTTGGGGTGTGTGTGTGGAGGGCGGGGGAGCGAGGTTGTGTTTGAGGAAATACTGCGGCAACTGAAAATTTTACTAGGTGGGAGTAACAAGGCGGGGCTACTGAAAATTTGGATCAAGGGCGAGCAGATGTTTTTGAGATTGTGAGGGATGCAGAGGCGGGAGTAAAATGCCGGGGCTACTGAAAATTTGAATCAAGGGAGTGAAGCAGAGTGAGATCAATAGACATCGCACACAGTGCGCACATACTAATCATGTGCTATCAAACATTAAAACCTTCCAGGCGGTAGATTTTTCGAGATTGCGAGGGATGCAGATGCAGGAGTTTTTGGGGAGTGAGCTAGTGTGCTTGACACGCCGGCTGTGGATTGTAGCCGACGCACCTTCTCGCGTAAGCCATAGGCGTACTATACACCGACGGTGCTCCAAGATATTTTGTACTACATCTCACACGGTTGGGGATAATAAACTATGTGGGATCTACTTGATTTGAATTACAAAATGGGGTCACAGCGGCAATGGCGCTATTTGAATTGCTAGACCTTTTATCCACAGTGAACATGCAATTATATGTGTGTCGTAAAAGAATTGGAATTATTCAGGGTTCATTTGGACATTTTATACAATAAACTGGTTTTCTAGCCATTTCACGCGCACAATTCAAAACTAAACTACATGCACATGCTCCGGTGCATACAAATTGGTTGAATAATCAAATATGTGTCCTTCAGTGCATGCTTAGGTCCCATCAAAGAAATGGGAATGAATTTTTCGGGGTTCATTTGGCCTTTTTTATACATTAATTGGGTTTTATAGGCATTTTATGTGCATAATTCAAATTTGAAGTACAAGCACCAAAGTTGGTTGAAAAATCACATGTGTGTCCTTGGGTGAATTTCTAGGTCCCATGCAAGAGATGTGAATGAATTTCAAACACCAGGGCACTGTTGATTGCTGGCAAAACCTTGAGATACCAGGTTTTTAATTCTAGTAAATCCAAAACTCGTCTGAAATTCATGAAACTTGGCTTGCTATGATGGAGCGGCATCAACATGCCGTGGTGAAAATTTTGTCCCATTTGGGGCAGGTTTGGGTATAAGCTCCTCACAAACCAGAGCTTCTCACAACGAGCATGATGGTTTCGACAGGGAACGTACCACCTTTGGGGATGGGACGATATTCATTGACTCATATTGCTTTCAAAAAATTTCTAGTGTCAACATAGAACAACAGGAGTGTTGTGTTTAATCTTGGAATTTTTCGGGGTTCTGTTGGCCTTTTTTATACATTAACTGGATTTTATAGGCATTTTATGTGCATAATTCAAATTTGAAATACAAGCACATGCTCCCAATGCACTAAAGTTGGTTGAAAAATCACATGTGTGTCCTTGGGTGAATTTCTAGGTCCCATGCAAGAGATTGGAATGAAATTCAATCACCAGGGCACTGTTGATTGCCGGCAAAATGTTGAGATGCCTGGTTTTAAATTCTAGTAAATCCAAAACTTGTCTGAAATTCATGGAACTTGGCATGCTATCATGGAGTGGCATCAACATGCCATTTGGGGCAGGTTTGGGTATATGCTTCTCACAAACCAGAGCTTCCCACAACAAGCATGATGGTTTCTATAGGGAACGTCCCACCTTTGGGGACGAAAGGATATCCATTGCCTCTTATTGCATTCAAATTTTATGCATTAACTGAGTTTTCAATGCATTTATGTGCATAATTTAAATTTGAACTACATGCACATGCTCCAGTGCATATAAATTGGTTGAAAAATCAAATATGTGTCCTTGGGTGCATGCTTAGGTCCCATGCAAGAAATGGTAATGAATTCCAAACACCAGGGCACCATTGATTGCCGACAAAACATTGATATGCCTGGTTTTTAAATTCTAGTAAATCCAAAACTCATCTGAAATTCATGAAACTTGGCATGCTATCATGGAGCGGCATAAACATGCCGTGGTAAAAAAATTGTCCCATTTGGGGCAGGTTTGGGTATATGCTTCTCACAAACCAGAGCTTCTCACAACATGCCAGATGGTTTCTGTAGGGACCATACATCCCACCTTTGGGGACTAAACGATATCCATTGCCTCTTATTGCTTTCGAAAAAAAAATCTCGTGTCAACATAGAACAACAGGAGTGTTGTGTCAATTTTTGGGATTTTTCGGGGTTCGTTTGGACATTTTTATGCATTAACTGTGTTTTCGAGGCATTTAATGTGCATAATTAGAAATTGAACTACATGCACATGCTCCAGTGCATATAAATTGGTTGAAAAATCACATGTATGTCCTTGGGTGCATCCTTAGGTCCCATGCAAGAGACGGGAATGAATTTCAAACACCAGGGCACTGTTGATTGCCGACAAAACGTTGAGATACCTGGTTTTTAAAATCTGGTAAATCCAAAACTTGTCTAAAATTCATGAAACTTGGCATGCTATCACAGAGCGGCATCAACATGCCATGGTGAAAATTTTGTCCCATTTGGGACATGTTTGGGTATAAAATTCTCACAAACCAGAGCTTTCACAACAAGCATGATGGTTTCGATAGGGAACGTACCACCTTCGGGGACGGGATGATATCCGTTGCCTCTTATTGCTTTCAAAAAATTTCTAGTGTGAACATAGAACAACAGGAGTGTTGTGTTTAATCTTGGAATTTTTCGGGGTTCATTTGGCCTTTTTTATACATTAACGGGGTTTTGTAGGCATTTTATGTGCATATTTCAAATTTGAACTACAAGGACATGCTCCAACGCACCAAAGTTGGTTAAAAAATCACATGTGTGTCCTAGGGTGAATTTCTAGGTCCCATGCAAGTGATTGGAATGAAAATCAAACACCAGGGCACTGTTTAATGCCAGCAAAATAATGAGATGCCTGGTTTTTTTATTCTAGTAAATCCATAACTCCTCAGAAATTCTTGAAACTTGGCATGCTACATGGAGCGGCATTAACATGTCGTGGTACAAATTTTGTCCCATTTGGGGCAGGTTTGGGTATATGCTTCTCACAAAATAGAGCTTCTCACAACAAGCATGATGGTTTCCGGTAGGGAACGCCCCACCTTTGGGGACGAAACGATATCCATTGCCTCTTACTGCTTTCAATTTTTTTTTCATGTCAACATAGAACAACAGGAGTGTTTTGTGAATTTTTGTGTTCTTTCGGGGTTCGTTTGGACATTCTTATGCATTAACTGAGTTTTCAGTGCATTTATGTGCATAATTCAAATTTGAACTACATGCACATGCTCCAGTGCATATAAATTGGTCAAAAAATTAAATCTGTGTCCTTGGGTGCATGCTTAGGTCCCATGCAAGAAATGGGAATGAATTTCCAACACCAGGGCACCGTTGATTGCCGGCAAAACATTGAGATGCCTGGTTTTTAAATTCTAGTAATTCCAAAACTCGTCCAAAATTCATGAAACTTGGCATGCTATCATGGAGCGGCATCAACATGCCGTGGTACAAATTTTATCCCATTTGGGGCAGGTTCGCATATATGCTTCTCACAAACTGGAGCTTCTCAGAACAAGCATGATGGTTTTTGGTAGGGAACGTCCCACCTTTGGGGATGAAACGATATCCATTGCCTCTTATTGCTTTCAAATTTTTTCTCGTGTCAACTTAGAACAACAGGAGTGTTGTGTGAATTTTCGTGATTTTTCGGGGTTCGTTTGGACATTTTTATGCATTAGCTGAGTTTTCAATGCATTTATGTGCATAATTCAAATTTGAACTACATGCACATGCTCCAGTGCGTATAAATTGGTTGAAAAATCAAATATGTGTCCTTGGGTGCATGCTTAGATCCCATGCAAGAAATGGGAATGAATTTCAAACACCAGGACACTATTGATTGCCGGCAAAACATTGAGATGCCTGGTTCTTAAATTCTAGTAAATCCAAAACTCGTCTGAAATTTATGAAACTTGGCATACTATCATGGAATGGCACCCGACATGGCGCACTCGAATAATGACAGCCAACAAATGCATTTTGAAAAAATATCTGCCACTTTAATATCTCAAACGTTTGTAGAACTCAACCGTGTGCGTTCTTTTAACCATTCACGTGACACCACGTGTCTTAGTTTTAATGGCTGTAGGAGGTGTCGTGCGGACAACTCCTTGACCTTGACTGAACGTGAGGCGTGCGAGCGCAGTCCGGTGTTCAGGCTGACCAAGAGGCGTGCAAGCTGTCCTCCAATGCGCAGCCTCAGCGGGAAGCGTGCGAGCACTATGCTGCGCAGGCTCACTGGGAAGCGAGCCCTTTGACTTCCATGGCCGCCCGCCTTCCTCTCCATTAAAGGCGCCCGAGCCGCTGTTTAATACGGGCGGCCTTATGATAACCCACAAGTATAGGGGACCAATTGTTGCCTCTTTTGATAAGTAAGGGTGTCGAACCCAACGAGGAGCTAAAGGTAGAACAAATATTCCCTCAAGTTCTATCGACCACCGATACAACTCTACGCACGCTTAACGTTCGCTTTACCTAAAACAAGTATCAGACTAGAAGTACTTTGTAGGTGTTGTTGCATAGGTTTGCAAGATAATAAAGAGCACGTAAATAAAAACTAGGGGCTGTTTTAGGTAAAGAAGCTATAAAGTTAGTATAGCGAGTGTGGAAAAGTGGTGGTAGGAGTTGCAAAATTGTCCCTAAGCAATTGACTACTTTACTAGACCGATAGCAAGTTTTATGTGTGAGAGGCCACAGCTAGCATGTCATCCCTGACTTGGAATTCTATGCACTTATGATTGGAACTATTAGCAAGCATCCACAACTACTAACATTCATTAAGGTAAAACCCAACCATAGCATTAAGATATATTGGTCCCCCTTCAATCCCATATGCATCAATTTCTATGCTACGTTGAAGCTTCTGTCAGTCTTGCCCTCCAATACATAGTCCTATGAACATACAACTAACCCTATGTTGTGATCCACGCGTGCGCTCATATGATGGGCACCAAAGGGCAGCAACATAACCACAAGCAAATTAAACCAATCATAGCAATTCACAAATTTCCGATAGGACAACGTAAATTCACTCAGACATCATAGGATGGCAACACATCATTGGATAATAATATGAAGCATAAAGCACCATGTTCAAGTAGAGGCTAGAACGGGTTGCGGGAGAGTGGACCGCTGTAGATAGATGGGGGAAGGTGATGATGATGTTGGTGAAGATGACGGAGGTGTTGGTGTAGACCGCGGTGATGATGATGGCCCCGGCGGTGTTCCGGCGCCACCGGGAGAGAGTGGGAGAGAGCCCCCTTCTTCTTCTTCCTTGACCTTCTCCCTAGATGGGAGAAGGGTTTCCCCTCTGGTCCATGGCCTCCATGGCGGCGGAGGGGCGACAGCCCCTCCGAGATTGGATCTCTCTCTCTCTCTCTCTCTCTGTCTCTGTCTCTCTCTCTCTCTCTCTCTCTCTCTCTCTGTGTGTGTGTGTGTGTGTGGGTGTGTGTGTGTGTGTGTGTGTGTGTGTGTGTGTGTGTGTGTGTGTGTGTGTTTCCTTCTGTTTTGCGTTCCCCGATTCTGCCCTTTCACCGTTTCTTAAATTCCCAGAGATCCGTAACTCTGATTGGGTTGAAATTTGTACATGATTTTTATCCGGATATTGGCTTTCTTGCAGCAAAAGAACGGCACCAACCGCCTTACAGAGTGGCCATGAGGTTCCAGGGCGCGCCCCTCACACTCGTGGGCCCCTCGGGCATCGTCTCGCGTTGATTCCACTTCCCAAAATTCACATATATTCCAAAAAAATCTCCGTCAGTTTTTATCCACTCCGTTTGATATGGATTTTCTGCGAAACAAAAAACATGCAACAAACAAGAACTAGCAACTGGCACTGGGCACTGGATCAATATGTTAGTTCCAAAAATAGTATAAAAAGTTGTCGAAATTATATATAATATTGGCATGGAAGAATAAAAAAGTATAGATACGACGGAGACGTATCACCTTACTGTTCGCCTCCCATTACCCTCCCTCCCTCCTCCCACTCAAATATGGGGCGCGCCCTGGGCGGGCATGACACTTCTATGACGATAATTGTGACAAACCCGGTATCACCATAGATGTGGTGGGCTCCTACTTCTATGACAAAAAATCATGAAAGAAAATGGGCTTTTCATCCTGGGCGGGCCGGAGACGCAGCTGCATGAGATTCTTTGGGCCGTCCATGACGAAAAAAACCATGGTAGAAGCGAGGGCGAGGAAAATATTGGGGGAGTTCCCGGTTACGGTGGGTTGTCGGGGCCGAGCGATGCGCGTTTCTCTCGTAGGTATGCGTGTGTGTGCAAGGTGTTGGGCTCTAACTGAACCCGAGCGATCGATCGATCCCTTGCTGTTAACTGACACCCGAGTGATTCCTTCGCTACTGCTGCTAACTGAAGCCGACCAATGCTGCCTCTGGATGAACAGTGATCATCGTTTGGGGGGGGGGGGTTTGGATGAACAATTCCTGGTGGGGGTTTGGATGAACATGACCCCGTGGTAGTAGAGGCCGTTGCCGCTGGATGATCAGGACCCCGATCGATCAAGCTGGTGGATGAACAGGACCACATGGAGGGCTGGATGAACAGGACCCCGCGGAACGGGACTCCACGGGATACTGTTCATCTCCACCGTAGATTGCCTCCACGGGATATTGTTCGTTTCCTCCGTTTTGCGGTACGCCACACCCCTCCCGATCAACAGGACCCCGTTTCGACCGTAGGAGGTCTGTTTCCTCCGTTTTGCGGTACACTAGACCCCTCCCGATGAACAGGATCCCGTTTCGACCGTGGCCGGTCGAACACAACGTCGTTTCCTCCGTTCTGCGGTACGCCAGGCGTCGTTTCCATCGGCTGTTCCGTCCAAGACGGCTGGCTCCCGATGAACACGATGACGCATTCTGTTCTGACCCAGCCGGTTGCCTTCCCATGATCACAACGACAGCGCAGCTTTTCCGTTGCGACCCAGCCATGTACACGAGCCCTGGCCGTACGTATCCGCTTGTAGGCGTTCGAGAACCCTCCCGTATCTACGTACGTGGCCGTATTTTCTTTCTTCCACCCTGGCTGTACGTACGTGTACATGCTACGTGCGCGCCTCTACTATGACACGTGCGTGCCTCTACATCGACCAGTATGTACGTACATGATCGCGACCAGAATGACAATGCTATACGCTTCGACCAGGTGGGTCCCGACTATCAGGCACTTCCTTGCGTGCGAAGATGTAGCTGGTGGGTCCCAGCAGTCAGGTGGAAACTTTTTTCATGAAATACGGTGGCCCGTCCGGTGGGTCCCTGCTGCCAGGTGGAGGAATCATTATTTTGCACGTAATAAGTAGGCATTTCATTGCGTGCGGCCGTGGACCCAGCTGTCAGCCTCTCCATGTACAGTACACGTCCGATGGATGTCGTTCGTTTACCACGTTGACCGCGGCGCGCTGAGAGCACCAGGGCGGTGGACGACGGCGAGGCCTAGGAAGGGAACGACACAGAGTCGGGGAAGAGTCAGCATTGGTTGCTCACGCGGTGGGGAGTACAAGGGTTTACTAGTCCGGCTGCCGTCGCCGGAAAATAACATGAGGTGTGGGTGAGTAGAGGAATGGCCTGGCCAGCAATGGAGTAGTGTGGGGTGGTGCGGCTCGCGGCAAAGACACGGCCACACGAGGCGAAGCGAGCAGTCCACCGGCGCTGGTTTGGGCGGCTGGAGCAAGAAGACCGAAGGTTGAAGAAGCACTACGGCCGTTGGATGGACAACGTACGGTCTCTGCAGCTAGAATCATTTATATTGATTAAATTGACAAAGCCCTTGGTACGCGAACTTAGTAGGCCCACAGGTCAGCCTCCGAAACAGCGCGCCCCAGATGTCAGGGGGAGGAATCATTTTTTGGGCGGCTAAAGCTAGAATATCTGAGATTGAAGAAGAAGCACGACATCCGTTGGATGGACATCCAACGGCCACTGCTGCTAGAACCGTGTGTTGACTATAAGTTGACAAAGCCTTGCATACGCGTCAACTTACTTTTTTCAGGGGACGCGTCAACTTAGTAGGCCCACAAGTGTGTGGAAGAGAACTTATAGCCCATTTGCTATTTGTAAGAATGTACATCCCATTTTTGAATTCTAATGGAATTTACTACAGCCCATTTACAGTTTGTTAAAAGTACAACCCATTTTCTAGCTAGGACAACGATTAATGATTTCCACCGACTGTTCAAAAGAGAATTTAATAAAATTTTCCATATTTTGATGGGATTCGAAATATTTTTATCCTGAAATTTCTAGTCGGAGTAAATACAATTTCAATATAAATTTGTATTACGTAAAAATCCAACGAAAAATTGCGCGCGCAACAATTAATGAAACTAAAATTTTCAAAATCCAATTTTTTTATAAACTAATTACGTGTTTGGTCCATTTTTTATAGTTAGTGTCCAGTTTTTATAATTACATCCCTTTTCTTATTTGTTAAAGCCCATTTTCTTGTTAAGACTAATGCATCCCTCCTTTGAAAGATTTGCAGCCCAGCGGGGCGGAGAATAACAAGTTGACCTTGCCTGTGTATTCCTCAAAAAAAGTACAGCAGGGCTAGCCATTTTTAGCTTGGAAAATAATTAATATCTGGGCTGGATATCTGGCCTGGGCTAGATGGGCCATAGCCCTCCTAGTTAATATCCCGCTCTCCTCTGAACAACAATGAAAGCATCGCTCAAGAAAAACTGTACAGTGCTCACACCTCAAAAACAGAAATACGGCTTGAGCTACTTGGTCCCAGCTGTCGGCTGCTCCTTGTGAATTATCTCGTTTATTGGCTACATAGGTTGACAATGGTGTGGGACCGTGATGTCGGGAAACCAGGAGGAAGCAAAAAAAATTATAGTTGTATATAATAAGGAGGCACTTGCGTACGTGCGACTATGGCGTTGGTGGGTCCCCACTATCATCCTCTCCAACTAAAGTCATCTCCTCATTCCTCATGTCCGTTGACCATTTTGACAACACGAGATGACGGCGCCACGGCGAGCGCAACAACTCGAAGGATGACGGGGAGGGCCTCGCGGGCCCTATGGATGGTCTGATACAGCGCCCACTGCTCATTCGGGAAGCCAGGATCATAGGGCCACATGTCCGCGATGGCATTGTCGTTCGCTTGTTCACCGGTGCTCGTTTAGGAGACAGATGTTGCAACACAGGTCCTCCTGCGTTGGTAGCTCTTCCGCCATTAGGGCGTCGAAGTGCGGCCGCACCTGCTCTATGGTGAACACGGCATGAACCGGCTTGGACAGTGGGGCCGGCTCCTAGTCGGAAGCTACATCCATCATCTGATTGTCAACGCGCAGCTCGGCGAGCTCGCTGGCGAGCCAGCATGTCCGGAAGCTGGACCGACCCGCTGCCAAGCACGAGTCTGACAGCCGTGGCCCACCCAGATCGCCTCCCTCGTCCGTGCGCGCTTTCCAGCTTAAACAGTCAGCGCCGCCTGCCCCGCTTCCCGGTGTAGGCAATTGCTCCGCCTTCAAATGACACAAGTGCCGTCCATCCGTCTGTTTGCCTCCCACATTAATGATACACGGTTGCCGAGGTGGCTACTCCGGCGCCACACGTCCGTCCCTCCGCCTCCCACCATTGTTATATAAACTGCTGCGCCGGACATAGCCACAGTCATCCGCCTCCGTTCCCTTTCTCCTGTCCACACCACTACTACCCACCATGGCTTCCTCGCGCTCCAGTGCTCTTTGGGACGGACAGACAACGGACCACAAGGAGATGGCAGTCATTGCTGCCGACTGGCTGGCCGGCAAGCAGCCAGAGGACGACGATGTCCCAATGGATAACATGGTAGTCGACGATCCAACGCCAACCCCCTCCTCCGCGCCATCTGACGGTGTCAAAACCGGCGGATCTCGGGTAGGGGGTCCCGAACTGTGCGTCTAGGATAGATGGTAATAGGAGACGAGGGACACGTTGTTTACCCAGGTTCGGGCCCTCTCTATGGAGGTAATACCCTACTTCCTGCTTGATTGATCTTGATGAATATGAGTACTACAAGAGTTGATCTACCACGAGATCGTAATGGCTAAACCCTAAAAGCCTAGCCTATGAATATGGTAATGAATGTGTCCTATCTGGACTATGCTCTCCAGTTTATATAGACATCGGAGAGATCTAGGGTTACATGGGGTTGGTTACATAAGAAGGAATCTTCATGGTTGATCGCCTAGCTTGCCTTCCACGCCAAGGAAAGCCCAATCTAGACAAGATTAGAGTCTTCGTTCTTCGTATCTTCTGACCCGTCACCCAGCCCATGGACGCCGAGGACCCTTTAATCCGGGACTCCTCAAGAGCCCCGAACCAGTCTTCAATAGCGAGGTGCTCGGCACACACATTGTCTTCGACATTGCAAGGCGGGTTCCTCCTTCGATGATCTCCAAGTAATGTATTCGGCCATTGATCAAATGTCGCCTCCTTGGCTTCCGCGCGTTTTAAATAATCTGAGTCCTCCACGTGTCAAGCGAGAAAGTCAGGGTATTTTTGCGAATAACACCCTATCTACGTAAGGAAGAGCGCCTATTTAAAGGGATTGGATCCTAGATCCATTCAGCGCCACGCAGAAGAAATCTCTAGAGACTGCTTAGGAGATACCATTCCAACATGGCCAGCGTTCCTAGCTCCTCCGCTCGTCCCGACCCAGAGAATGGCGAGTGGGAGAGGTGTTCTATGTCTCCTTCCCCCTGCAGATTTAGTCCCTGTTCGGACGGGGCTAGCTTCCTTCAATGAGGGGACTCAGGTAGAGGACTTCCCCAATCCGTCCGGGGAAGAGCGAGTGTGTTTCGTCCCCTACCTGCTAAGAGGCATTGGATTTCCAATCCATCCGTTCCTCCGAGGGCTTCTGGAGTACTACGGCCTCCAACAGCACAACTTCACTCCGGCCTCTATTCTGCACATTGCGGGTTACGTCGCTTTGTGTGAATTATTCCTGGGCGTCGAGGCTCATTTCGAGTTGTGGAGGAAGTTGTTCTGCCTCGTCCCAGGCAATCACGAAGGGTCTATATTTGAAGTGGGCGGAGCCGAAGTATGGCGCGTCCCCAATACCGGATAGCCATCCAGCACACCAAGGAAGGCACCCGATGGTTGGCCCTCCGAATGGTTCTATATTGAGGACATTCCGCTTCCCGATCCGGTTCGAAAGGGTCTTCCCAAATTTGCGGTCGTCCCGCTAAAGAAATGCCATAGTTGGCGTCCCCGGAGGCTTGAAGAAGGAGACGGCGCGGAGGTTCGTCACCTAATGAGCAAGATAAAAGAGCTCACTCAGTCTGGGCTCACAGTAATCGAGGTTATGGGGATCTCCATAGCGCGAGGGGTTCAGCCACTCCAATATAGAGGGCTTCCCATGTGGGATTACAATGGGGAGGATGACACTTCTCGCTGTGGCCGGAAAGGTCTGGATAGCCCTGCCGCTTTGGCTAAGATATTAGCCGAACTGTTCAAAGTGGAGGAAAAGGAATTTATTTGCATCAAGCTCAGAGACGGGTACTCTATGTATAACCCTCCCAGTTGGGTAAGGTCCAACCCCTTTGTTTTTACTCCCTCCATCTTCGAATTGCCTTTGATAAATTTCTGGTTTGTTTGCTTACGACAGCACTGGCGAAAGGTCACCGAGGGATTCCATAGTCTCGCCCCGCAGCCGGAGTGTGGGGACCCCGACTCATAAGTCGAGATCATCGGATGCACATGTACAGTGATCCCAGAGACCAATGCTCACTGAACACACAGAAGTTGAATAACAAGAGTCTTACATCCATACATACCGTCTTACACAAATTATGACCATTATGGTCAAGTCTTACATTGATAAAGCCTTAAGGGCTGAACATCAAATGAAACACAAGCAGCGGAAATCTTCATCGATAAGTAGAACCCATGCCATCTGCCTTAACCCTACAGGCATTCTGACCGGGAAGCGTCCTAGTTCGCGCGATCGTCACCAAAGAACTCTTCTTCGAACTCCGGTTCTTCCATGCCTGGCCAATTAAATAATCAGTGGCAAGCCAATGAGTACTTTGAATGTACTCGCAAGCAACCGGTGTTTTGGTTCAAGATACAACAATGCATGATATAGGTAAATTTTTGCAGAAAGCTAGTTTTGAGTGCAATGACTTGTTCAACAACTTGTAAGACATGCATCAGGAGAATTCAAGTAACCATGATGACAGGTTACAGATATCAACATAAATAGAGTGGGCACCAACCCAACTCAATCATGTCAAGTCCTTTTACTTGACCCAAGTAGATCTTCCCACTTATCCAAGCACACACACTGGTTTGTAAACCTGTGGACGTAGCCCAAGAGCGGTTACCCAACTATCCTTGACCGTGGACACGGCTATTCGAATAGTTTGACACTCTGCAGAGGTTGCACACTTTACCCACTAGATCCGGGGAACTTCCGTGTCATCCACGACCATGATACCTCAAGTACCCGGGGTAAGCACCCAATCACTATCTTTCCCTAGACGACACTAACAAGGAGTCCACTCGTTGTTCCGTATCCTCACGATATACATCATACGAGACTCACTCGAGATCATAACATCCGAGAGGGGACACAACACTGTATCCGGTGCCTTGTGAAAACAGTCATGGCCGCCCTACCTGGCACGACCCCGTCCCGAGAGAGAGCACCAACTCTCCCCTGTCACTAGTAATGCAGGCTCCAAGCTAGTATCGGCCTAGGTAATCAATAATGCCCTTTCCCATATAAGGTAGAGTGGTTGCGCATGTAAGGTTGGAATAACGGTCACAACTTAAACCAAACCGTTCTGGAAACAACACACACACTCGCCTCGGTACACCACTTCGTCATCAAGTGGTTACCCAACTCATCATCTCCCCCGGGCATAAGTGGCACCCGATGGGGTTTTCGAAAAGTCTTTTGAAAATACTTTGTCTCCATCACCATGCATATTCCCGTCCCTTTTTGCGTAGCACTACTTTAGCATCCTATCTACTCCCACCGGCATAACCCTCATAGAAAGGTAGGGTCATGCATCATGCAAGTGTCAACGAGAAAAGCAACGGAGGCAAACCACCTCAAGTGGTCACCATTTTATCATGACTTTGATGCAAGCAATAAAAGTGCCATATGACATGCATAAAAAGGGTTTCTTAGACATGGTCAAAGGGCTGCTTGCCTGGTTCATTAGATTCTTCAAGTCTTCTAGTCCAACTCCGAGCATTTCCTCTACTTCGTCAACTATCGTCGAAAGTAACCATAAGAAGCAACACAAAAAGGCAGAAAATAAAAGTGCTCTAAAAATATTAATTTGACTTCTCTAGGACTTTGCTGGTTATATGAAAAATAACCAGAGTGGTTTCATTGGTATCGGACCAGTGGATATTTCTGAACATTTTGATATGATGGAATCAAGGGGTTTAAGGATTTGTAAGAAGTGTACAGAAACATATTTTTGAAAAATGAGCAGAGGCACCCATTTAGCAAACCATGATTTTAGAAGCATCTAGGAGTTGGTTTCACTGGATTTGGAGTTCAAATGAATATTCTATGGATTTGCAAAGTTGACAAACATGAAGAAATGGCTCATTATTTTGTGGGGTATAGAAAGTATTAAGACAAATGTTCATAAACTAAGTTATGAACTTAGAAGCATCTAGGAATTTGAATCATGGCATTTGGACCAATTTTGAGCTCTCTGTGATTTTCTAAAGTTCATCACAGAAATAGGAAAAACAAGATTTGATAAATGTTTGTGAAGAAAAAGTCTCTGGAAAAATGTGCATGTTGCACCAACAGGTAGATCATGATTTATAGAGTCACTAGAAATTTGAATCATCAAATTTGGAGTTAATTAGAATATTCTATGGATTTTACTAGTCCACAGAAAAAGAAAAAGAAAAGGGATTTACCTAAATGGGCCCAATCCAGCGGCGGCAGCGCACACCGGGGGGGTTTAGCACCGAGGAGCAACTGGGTCGGCCCATCGGTTCAGCCGCACGCGCGCAGGGTCCATGCCGGAGGCGTATTTTCCTAGTGCGCCTCCACTTGTCAGCGTGGCCTGGAGGCTGGGCCACCGACGAGAGGGCCCCGCCCGCAGGTCGTCTCCTTCCTCGCGCCAGGAGCAGAGAAGGTGGACCGAGCGGGGCGCCGGCGTGCTCCCTGGCAGTTCCGGCCGTCCCCGACGGCGTCCGGTGTACCGGTGGACTCGGGAGGCCGAGCCGCGCCCATTTATGGCTCTCTCGCAGGCTGGGGAGGACCGAGGCAACGGCGGCCTTGGCGCCGGCGGGCGGCTTCTGGAGCGGGCGAGCGCAACGCGTTGGGCACCGGAACAGAGGAAATAAGGAGCGGGAAGGATCCCATGGCCTGCTGCGCTTCCAGCGATGGGCACCAGAACAGTGGAAATAAGGAGCGGGAAGGATCCCATGGCCTGCTGCGCTTCCCCTGGTGGTCAAAGGAGAGGAGGGGAGGCCCTGGTTCGCCGGAGCCGGGCGGAGGCAGACGGCGATCATGGCGGCCATGGAGAGGGAAAGAGAGCATGTGAGGGAGAAGGATGTTGTCTGGGAGGTGCGAGGGATAGAGGGAGGTCTAGGAGAGGCCAGAGAAGAGGCCGTGAGTATCTTATATGGGCGTGGCCGCGGTGCACCATGGGCAGCGTGCGCAGACGCTTCGGGTGAGCTCGCAGAGGGGAGGAGAGAGGTTACGAGGGGGGCGGCAGCGTGCCGTGTCGGACGCCGAGGCCACCTCGGGAGACAGCACCCGACGCCCAAGGCTGTCGTATTCCCTTGGCATGGGTGAGCTATAGTGCGAGAGAGCATCAGTAGCATGCTCGAGCCTTGAGCTCTGCGAGCACCCGCATTGTTTATGCGCCATGATCATGTCCTTTTGTGTCTGGGGGTTTTGGGGGTGAGTAAACAATGTAGGAGTGGCATTGGATGCCCTAGAGAGCTAGTAGGAGAGGAGAGAGGTTGAGGGAGAGAAGGAAATGGGCTGTCCGGAGAGAGAAAGTGGGGTTTTACCCCTCCAATAATTGAGCTATGGATTTGCCATTGCTACTGGAGGTGCAAGGGGACTAGGAGGGTCTGTGGTAAAAAGTTGAGGCCATGGAGAAGAGTGGAAGTGGTAAAACATGGGTTTTAGTAAAATGGTAGAAGGTGTTTGTTGCTGGTTTGGGCAATAAGATGAACTCCTATTGTCATGAGGCTTGACAGGGTCAAATGGCATGAGATAATAATATGTTCCACCAAGGTTGAGTCCATTTGGGCAGAGTTTCCAATGCAACTTTTGTAAACCCTAGAAATTAGAAGAAATGAACTTGTATAGATCTAGTTGAGCAAATCACTTCCCCTTGATGAACCACTTGGTGTAGTGGCCTCATTTGGTCATGTGAACATGCTCACAAGAGTTGGGGTCAAGGAGAGAAAGTTGGTAGTACAAAGTTGTTCAAATTTGATTCTGGTCAGAGAGAGGGTTTTGGGGCACTTTGATCAATATAAATTTTTCTCCAACTTGTGCCATTTGGTCAATATGAATTATTAGACCATTTGAGAATGTTCAAAAGGTTTGAGAACATTTGGACAGGTTTGGCAATGTAAAGTTGCTCAAACTTCAAAATGGACAGAAATGGTTTTGAGGAGATTTCATGGGGTTATACTATTCTCCAGGACATGATACTTGACAAGATCATCAAACATGTCATATGTGACATGCTAGAATTTTCTTGGAATTTTTGGGGAATATTTCCTTTGTAAATATTTCAAAAGCTTGAAATATCTAGAAAGGGTTTTTGAGGGATTTGACCAACATTTTGAACATGACCATGTGTTGAAACTCTTATATATGGGAAATATATGCCCACTGAGTTTCCCTGATTTTGGTCAAATATTTTTAAAGCAATAAAATAATTTTTCCCTATTAAAGACCATTTCTGGCCTTAAGAAAAAGCTTTTAAATAAAATAGGAAAATAACTTTTAAATTATATTTTTGTGGTTTATGGGAGTACTATATCTAATAGGATTCAAATATACCTTTGAAAAGATTTTAACTGCCCTTAATTAAGTACTTGCAGTGCAAACCTCAATTCAGGGGTTTTTGAAAAAACTAATTTTTGAAAATACTATTTCGCCAAATTATTTTTGTAAGAAAATACTTTTATGCCCTATACACATGGCATGATAATTGGGAAAGGTTTTTGGATCAAGGAGAAGCAGTATAAGAGTTGGAGGATTTATTTTATTTTTAGAGCACTTGCAAACAACAAACAAAAACCAATCAAGGCAAGGTCCAAAACACTCAAAAGTTTTTGTCAAACCACATTTTATCATGATTGTTAGCTTAAGTGTAGTGGCATGATAATCAGGGTGTGACACGGAGGACCACAACCGGGAGCTTGATCCCGGGTTCGAAGAGGATCCGGATATATTTGTGGTGCTCGCGGAGGGGGTGTTTTACCAGACGAGCTATGATGGCACGGAAGTGGCCATCATCGCCGATTACCCTGGTTTGCTTCCTGCTTCATAGGTAAGTAATCAAGAAACACCATTTCTGAAAGGGTGTTCTTACTCTGCCTCACCCACCGCATTGTCACACGTTTTACAGGGGAGGCGTTTGACGATACCGAGGAAATCGCCTACGTCGGGCAGGCCTTCGAAGAGGAGGGCCGGTGAAGGCACCGCCGGGACCTCGTCGAGGAGGTACGGATAAATATATTTTTCAGCGGCCGTATCCGACTGTGACTTATGCGCCCGTTTGATTACAGAAAAAAGGTTTGCCGAACTGTATCCGGTTGTCCGGCCGACCGTGATCCCAACAACCAGGATTTAGATCCAGGCGGGGAGACGGGGGCCGATGTAGGAACAAAGCCGGACTGCCCTTCAGCCGAGGTTTCGGATAATATGTCTGTTACCAACTCGAAAGTAGAGAGCGCCATGAATCATCGGCGCTGCAGAGCTGTTTTACAGGACCCAAAGTTCTTGGACGAGGCATTTAATGCCTTCAGCTCGGGCGACGCATACATCCGAGCTGCTCGAGACGGGCTTAGAAAAGCCACGAGGCAATATCTGACAGATGTGCAGGTAAGTTTTGTTTGTCAAAAAGGATAGCCATATACCCATAGCCCCCAGGACTGAAAGCAGTTGGTACAATTAATTTAAGGACCATTGTATGACCAGGTTCTTACAGAGAAGAACAACCTGCTGACCCAAGAGCTGGAACAATGTCGAGTGCAGCTAAATGCTTCTACCGCCGAACTGGAAAAGTCCAAAAAGGCATCGCCTGGTAATTTTCCCCTCCATCGAGAAAATATAATCATGTGCCATTAATGCATGCTAACAGTCCTGCCTATATCTTGACATGATTTTCAAAGGAACTAAAAGAGGCACTAGAAGTCGCGCAAGCGAAAGAACAAGAAGCCAAGAGGCTACATGCTACAGGCGACCGTGTGCTGAAGCAGGCCATTGTTGAGAAAAACCAGCTCCAGGATTGCAAAACCCAGCTAGGTGAAGAGTTGAAGGATGTGTGGGCCCAGCTAGCCGATTCCGTGAAGGAGAACAAGAAGCTGCGGGGCGGCATATTCAGTATGTGTCTGAACTATTGTTAAAGTAGTTCGGAGATGGATAGAACTGATATAATTATGATTGCAGGCATATTGACAGGTCGTCCTTAAGAGGAGGTGTCCGGATCAGCTGATGATCTGTTGCAAAGACTGTCGCAGGTGCACGAGCATGCTCGGCTGGCCATGCGGAGCGTTGCCAAGGACTTATGGCCATCTGCCTCCCCTCCAGGAAGTATGGAGGAGCTCGTAGAGCTATTCAAAGGAGCGCGGTAGCGTATCCGATTATGGAAGATATCGGCCTGTCGAGAGGGTGCGTGAGAAGCTTGGGCCATGGTGAAAACTCGGTACACCAAGCTTGATCCTAATCACATGGCTCGGGTCGGACCGCTAGGGTCGAATGGGGAAGAAATTCCTGTTAGTTTAGTGTATGACGAAGTAGAGGCGGCCGCCAAATACTCCCAACAGGATTGTAAGTTAGATCGCCTGTTGGACGGCATAGAGAAGGAAGTGTTTGAGTCCCAATGACTATGTAGTTTCCTTACCCGATGTAATTCTAGCTGAATTGTATAGCATATGTCATGGCAGACCTTTTCGCTTCAACCTCCAGACTCGATGGTGCGGAGTGTTTCCAAATACCCTCGCGGCCGAATAGAACGGGGTATGCTTGGAAAACTAGGCGTAGGGGTCATAGTTGCTTGAACAGACAAGTTGTAAGCAGCTAGTTATGTTATATTACATTGAGATTGTAAGAAACGTCTTCCAGGGAGAATAGTTCCGTTAAGGGTTCCTTTCCCTGGGTGTTCATGCATTAGTAGACATGTCCGAATTGTGATGTAAAAAGCACAGTGTGTATAGCTTCTGGGGGTTCACAATAGAGTGAGTGGAAATAGTATTTTTCATCCACCGAACGAATATTACCTTAAGAACGCTAGCTTTAGGCCTCACCCAGTCTGAGGTACACATCCGGATGACCCGGCAGTAACAATCGCAGAGGTGCTCCCTTTACCACCTAGCTGAACAGTCGGGAATGTAGGGGTAAGCACAGGAGCCAGGCAACCTAGCTTGGCCAAAACATAAGTCATGTTGATGCATATAATGGTGAAGAAAAGACATACGGGAAGAACGCGTATGTATGATGAGCTTGATGCTCGGAAAATAGTATTAACAAGTTTCTATTAAAGAAGCCCCCAGGTATGATGGGCGTACATATGTGAAAATGTGTATGTCAGCAGCATTCGGTCGAGCCGAATGAGAGCTTTAAGGCGAAAAGAAGAATTCTGTAAAATGGACAAAAAGTAATGGAAACTATTGGGGAGAAGGAGACTAACAAAGAGTTAGGCGCTAGGCATAGAACCTTCGGAGTCTGGCCGCGTTCCAGGGGTTCGGCTCTAGGCAATTGTTTGATGCGTCACGAAGACGGTATGCTCCTCTGGTAAGAACTTCGTCAATTATGAAGGGACCCTCCCATTTGGGCTTGAGTTTGTCCTTTTTCTTCTCCGGCAAGCGTAGAACAACTTCACCAACATTGTAAGTCTTGGCCCGTACTTCTCTGCTTTGATATCTTCGAGCCTGCTGCTGATAAAATGTTGAACGGGCTTTGGCGATGTCGCGCTCCTCCTCCAGGGCGTCTAGGCTGTCCTGCCGATCTAACTCGGCCTCTTTCTCTTCGTACATAAGCACTCGAGGTGAGTCATGTATAATATCGCAGGGCAGTACAGCCTCTGCACCGTACACCATGAAGAAAGGTGTGTATCCGGTAGTACGGTTGGGCGTGGTCCGCAACCCCCAGAGTACGGAGTCAAGCTCCTTGACCCAGTGTTTGTCTGATTCTTTCAAAGACCGTACTAGCTTGGTTTTTATGCCGCTCATAATAAGACCGTTAGCTCGTTCGACATGACCGTTTTTCTTGCGGGTGGTAGACAGAGGCGTAATCGAGCTTAATGCCAAGATTAGCACACCAGGTTTTCATCTCATCAGCTGTGAAATTGGAACCGTTATCAGTGATGATGCTGTGTGGTACACCATAATGGCGCATCACGTCGGATATAAATGCGATCACCGGTCCGGACTCGGCCGTTTTGACTGGTCTAGCCTCTATCCACTTGGTGAATTTGTCCCCCATGACCAGCAGATATTTTTTCTTATGGCTTCCCCCTTTAAGGGGTCCAACCATGTCCAAGCCCCAGACCGCAAAGGGCCATGTAATGGGGATTGTTTGTAGGGTGGTTGGGGGCATATGGCTTTGGTTGGCGAAGAGTTGGCATCCAATGCAGCGCTGGACGAGGTCCTGTGCGTCCGCCCGGGCCGTAGGCCAATAAAATCATGTCCGGAAGGCCTTGCTGACAAGTGCCCGGGCTGCAGCGTGGTGCCCACCGAGACCGGCGTGAATTCCTGCCAAGAGTTGCCGCCCCTCCTCCTCGGAGATACACCTTTCAAGGACTCTGGTGGTGCTTTTCTTGTAGAGCTCTCCCTCGTGAACTTTATAGGCCTTCGAACACAGGACGATGCATCGACCCTCACTCTGATCTTCTGGGAGCTCCTTCCTATTAAGGTAGGCCAAGAATGGTTCGGTCCATGGGGCAATTACAGCCATGATGAGGTGGGCCGATGGTGTTATTTCAGTGGCTGAGCTTCCAATGATATCGGCGTGTTCGCTATCTCTGTTTGTGTTCGGAACGGAGCTGTCGTTGATGTCTCCCCCTTGCCGCACCATGGATGGCTTAAAGAGCCTTTCGAGGAAGATGTTAGGTGGGCAAGGGTCGCGCTTAGCACCGATGCAAGCAAGGACGTCTGCCGCCTGATTACTTTCGCGAGCGACGTGATGAAATTCGAGTCCCTCGAATTGAGCCGACATCTTCAAGACGACATTGCGATAAGCTGCCATCTTTGGATCTTTGGCATCAAAGTCTCCATTAATTTGGGATATTGCGAGGTTTGAGTCCCCGCGCACCTCCAGGCGTTGTATGCCCATTGATACGGCCATCCGAAGGCCATGTAGCAAGGCCTCGTATTCGGTAGCGTTGTTGGAGTCTATGTATAATATTTGGAGTACGTACCGGATGATATCTCCTGTGGGGGATGTTATTACGATGCCCGCCCCTAGCCCTGCCAACATTTTGGAGCCGTCGAAATGCATCACCTAGTTGGAATATGCGCCATACGCTTTAGGGAGTTCGGCCTCTGTCCATTCGGCGACGAAGTCAGCCAGTACCTGGGATTTGATGGCTCGATGTGGTTTGTACGTGATGTCAAATGGAAGGAGCTCAATGGCCCATTTGGCAATCCGGCCCGTTGCCTCCCGGTTGTTGATTGTATCATTGAGGGGCAGCTTGGAAGCCACCGTGATCGAGCACTCCTGAAAGTAGTGTTGCAATTTTCGGGATGCCATAAAGACTGCGTATGCTATCTTTTGATAGTGGGGGTACCGCGTTTTGCATGGTGTGAGGACGGTGGATACGTAGTATACCGGCTTTTGGAGCGGGAATTTGTGTCTGTCCTGTTCTCGTTCGACGACGAGTACGGCGCTCACCACTTGATGAGTTGCCGATATGTATAGCAACATGGGTTCGCCTGCATTTGGTGCAGCCAGGATTGGATTGCTTGCTAGGAGGGCCTTTATTTCCTCCAGTCCGGCAGTTGCCGCGTCTGTCCATTCGAAGTTATCCGTGCGCCATAAGAGGCGATAGAGCGGGAGTGCTTTTTCTCCTAGTCTGGAGATAAAGCGGCTTGCCATGCATCCTGCCAGTTTTTGGACCTGTTGGAGGTTTGTAGGTGTAGCTAACTGTGACAGAGCTCGGATTTTAGCCGGATTTGCTTCGATTCCTCTGTTGGAAACTATAAAGCCCAACAGTTTTCCAGCGGGGACCCGAGGACACACTTCTCCGGGTTGAGCTTAATGTCATACGCCCGGAGGTTGTCAAACGTGAGATGTAAGTCGTCTATTAGTGTTTTGACGTGCCTAGTCTTAACGGCGACGTCATCAACCTAAGCTTCTACCGTTTTGCCGATCCGTTTCTCCAGGCATGTTTGGATCATGCGTTGGTATGTCGCGCCGACGTTCTTGAGCCCGAAGGGCATAGTATTGTAGCAGAATGGCCCGTATGGGGTAATAAATGCTGTTGCAGCTTGATCGGATTCCTTCATTTTGATTTGATGGTATCCGGAATATGCATCAAGGAAACACAGTGAGTCGTGTCCTGCGGTGGCGTTAATGATTTGATCAATGCGGGGACGGGGAAAAGGATCCTTAGGACAAGCCTTGTTGAGATCCTTGAAATCGACACACAGGCGCCATGATTTATCTTTCTTTGGTACAATCACCAGGTTTGCCAGCCAGTCCGGACGCTTGATTTCTCTAATGAATCCGGCCTCGACGAGCTTGGCCAGCTCCTCCCCCATGGCTTGTCGCTTGGGTTCGGAAAAGCGCTGCAATGTTTGCTTGACTGGTTTAAATCCCTTTAATATGTTGAGGCTATGTTTGGCCAACTTGCGTGGGATCCCAAATATGTCCCAGTTTTCGCGCAGGAACTCTCGTAGTGCAGCGTCAACTGCTGGTGTCAGTTGAGCTCTGATAGATGATGTTTTCTTGGGGTCCGTTGGGTGGACCTGGAATTTGACTATTTCTTCTGCTGGTTTGAATGAGGTGGATTTGGGGCGTTTGTTGAGGATCACATCGTCCCTATCCACTATGGAGCCTAGTGCAGTTAATTCTTCGGCCGCGAGGGCTTCGGATAGCGCTTCCAGGGCCAGGGATGCGGTTTTGTTTTCAGCGCGGAGTGCTATGTTCGGACCGCTGACGAGAGTGATTATACCGTTTGGTCCAGGCATTTTGAGCTTCATATATCCGTAGTGAGGTATAGCTTGGAAGCGTGTGAAAGCATCCCGCCCCAATAAGGTGTGATATCCACTGCTGAAAGGGGCCACTTGAAAGGTTATTTTTTTAGACCGATAGTTCTCCGGCGTGCCGAATACCACGTCAAGTGTGATTTTGCCCGCGCACCGCGCCTTCCGACTAGGAATAATTCCCCGGAAGGTTGTGTTACTTTGTTTGACGCGGCTCCTGTCTATTTCCATTTTATGGAGTATGTCCTCATAAATGAGATTTAGTCCGCTGCCACCGTCCATGAGGACTTTGGTGAGTCGAAACCCATCCATGATGGGGCTAAGGACTAACGCGGCTGGTGCTCGTACTGTTCTGTACCTTGGTTCGTCACCGATGTCGAATGTTATAGCCGTGTCGTTCCATGGGTTTATTACTGCAATTTGGCAGACTTCGTTGAGCTCGTGAAGTGCCCGTTTGCGCTTGTTATTTGAGGCGAATGTCTCGAAGACTGTCAATATTCTTGGGACGTCATCTTCCAGGGGGTACTGTTCCGGGGCGTCCTTTGTAAGGATGCCCTCGCCGCTCTTGGCTACCTGTCGTAGTATCCAACATGCTCTAAGGCTGTGGGTTGCCACAGTATCTGTTGTTGCATGTATTTTGCATGGGCCATCGAGCCACCCCTCCAGAACGGTGTCGTGCCATATGGCGGCTTTGTGTTTTCTGACTATGGGACTGGGCGTGCCACGAGGGTACGCCCTTTTCGCCTGTAGGGGGAGTTGGGTTGGGGCTTGTGTTTCCCAGCGAGCTGCCCGAGTTTCCCAGGCGCTTTCCATCGCGCAGTATTTTTGTACGATGATTGCTAAGTCAGCAAATTTCAGTATGCGGCGGTGATTTATGGCGTTGAGGATTCCTTCGTCCGCACAATTTTTCCAGAATGCTGATATTGCGTGCTCGTCACGACAATATTTTACCTTGTCCTTGACAAGGAGGAATCTGGCCCAGAAGTGGTGGACCTTTTCTTGAGACTGCTGTTTTATGCTCATGAGAGCCTCTGTGTCCGGGTGGGTGGGTGGAACGAAATCAGAACCCTGACATGATTTTGGATCCGGAGTTTGCAGATCTACCGGCCCTGGCAGTTCGGGTTCCGAGATATCAACTGATTTTTTAGGCTCATCGTCCAACTCCATGTTCGGGGGAAGAGGCATGCCTTTCTGCCGGAGAATGTCCGGCCTTTGAAGATCGGAGATCCGAACATAGTTCGTCTTCAATACAGTAGAAGAGTTGCTTCGCTCCTCGACTACCGCTATCTGGTGTGTGATCGGTGGAGTTTTAATTTCTCTCTAGTCGGGTTTAAGGCCAACCCGATCATAGTCTGTAGCGACCCCCAAGGCAACCATGCGATCCAGGAGTTCATTCAACGATGATAACTCCATTGGATCCATCCGGGCGGAGTATTCGGGATCAACGCGGAGGCGATTTTCGATGACTTGAGAGGCCATCGTCGGCTTAAGGGCCGATCCGGCGGTCATGATGAAACCGCCTAGCCGGAGGGTTTGGCCTGGGGCCAGGGTTCCTATGGAGATGATATTATCCTTGAGAACAAGGCGAGCTATCAAACCTCTTGGCGACAGCACAGTGGAACTCTCAATGAAAGCACCAATGTCGGTGTCAAAACCGGCGGATCTCGGGTAGGAGGTCACGAACTGTGCGTCTAGGATCGATGGTAACGAGGAGACGGGGACACGATGTTTACCTGTGTTCGGGCCCTCTCTGTGGAGGTAATACCCTACTTCCTGCTTGATTGATCTTGATGAATATGAGTATTACAAGAGTTGATCTACCACGAGATCGTAATGGCTAAACCCTAAAATCCTAGCCTATGAATATGGTAAGGAATGTGTCCTATCCGGACTATGCTCTGCGGTTTATATAGACACCGGAGAGATCTAGGGTTACATGGGGTGGGTTACATAAGAAGGATTCTTCGTGGTTGATCGCCTAGCTTGCCTTCCTCGCCAAGGAAAGCACAATCCAGACAAGGTTATAGTCTTCAGTCTTCGTATCTTTACGGCCCATCAGTCCGACCTATGGATATCAGGCCGGACGCCCGAGGACCCCTTAATCCGGGACTCCCTCACCATCCTCACCGGTGCATTGCACCATGACCATCGGCGAGGCCCGTGCCCAATACATGGACACGGTGAGGCAGAAGCGTCAGTAGCAGTTCCGAGAGGCGCAGGCCGACGCTGCCTACAACCACCATCTTCTCCAGGAGCACGTACAGGTGGAGGAGCAGATCACCGCGGAGCTGGCGGAGCAGGAGGCGCTGCTTGACTCGTACCGCTCCGCCCGCAAGGGCCGCCTCGAGCGCTGGCGGTACCGCGGAGAGGGCGATGAAGCGGGCGGGGCGTTTTTTAGTGAGACCGAGGACGAGGCAGAGGACAATGCCGACTCCAACGAGTCCCTGCTCCCCTAGCGTCGACGAGGCCCTGCTCCGCCGAGTCCCCGTGGCCCCAACAACGAGGCAGAGGACACCGCCAACTCCGTCGAGGCCCCGCCCGCCGGCACCGAGGCGGAGTACATTGGCGGCTCAGCCGAGGCCCCTCCCTGCTCCGCCGAGGCCTCGCCCCGCTAACAATGAGGAAGAGGACATTGGCGGCTCAGCCGAGGCCCCTCCCTGCCAGCAACGAGGGGGGGGGGGGATTTCCCCCGCTCCGCCGAGGCGCCACCCCACCGGCAACGAGACAGAGGACATCGCCGGCTCCGTCGAGGCCCCGCCCCGCTGCCAACGAGGCCGTGCCACACAGAAAACAAGGAAGAGTAGAACAGGGTAGCTCGCCGCCGCTCGGGTCCATGTAAGGCCACCGCTGCTGCCCTCCGGTTGAAGCCAAGCTAGGCGGGTTGACCATTGACGGTCGATTAGCTTCTTTGCAGCGACGTGGAGTCGGAGAGCTATGTTGGAGAAGGACGCTGCTTCAGTTACGTAACTGCTGGTGCAGTTGGGTCACTAACACGTGGGCCCAACATGCATCTGGGCCACATGTCAGTTACGCAACTGCACCTGCAGTTAAGTCACTGAAGCTCAGTTCGGTGGAGGATCAGCTTCTGTTCGGCTCAACCGGACACATGTGGGTAGATTCGATTAATTAATTATACCTCCAGCGCACCCCTTTCTATTTGAAGAATGTTTGAAATGTAATGAAATCCTGCATGTTTATATGAAACCCGACCGTGTATGAATGAATTTAGTTCGATTAGTTCGAATTCTTGTATCACTGGCATTAGATGAACATGCAAAACAATACGTACTAGGATTATTCCCAGGGTGATCACCTCGTTTGCAACAGTTTCACATGTACTCCATTCGGTCCTTTTTAGTCTGCATACAAGTTTTGTCTGCAGTCAAAGTATCTCTACTTTGACCAATCTTTTAGAAAAAAGTATGAACATTCACAATGTAAAATCAAAATACTTGAAAGAAATCTAATATGCGAAGTAAAAAAGAAACAGAGGGAGTACAAAGAGTTTCAGCTACTTTTTAGCGTTCCTATACATTGCAATCACACACACAGGCCAGGCAATTCATAGAGAACGTTCAAAACAATTGATGATTATGCATCTCAGCGATTCACATGTCAGAGCCAATATTTACTTCATAACTAAACAATAAAGAAAAATTGATCGATGCTGCTGACAGCAAAGGGCGTCCCATTCAAAAATATCGAACGCATGTCTTCTTGCTAACTGATACGTCTCCAACGTATCTATAATTTGTGATTGTTTCATGCTATATCATATTCTGTTTTGGATGTTTAATGGGCTTTATTATACACTTCTATATTATTTTTGGGACTAACCTATTAACCGGAGGCCCAGCCCAAATTGCCGTTTTTTTTTGCCTATTTCAGTGTTTCGCAGAAAAGGAATATCAAACGGAGTCCAAACGGAATGAAACCTTCGGGAACGTGATTTTCGGAACAAACGTGATCCAGAGGACCTGGAGTCTATGTAAAGCAATCAACAAGGAGAGCACGTGGCAGGGGGGCGCGCCTCCCCCCCCCCCCCCCCCCTCAGGCGTGCCCTCCTCCCTTGTGGGCCCCTTGTTGCTCCACTGACGTACTTCTTCCTCCTATATACCCATGTACCCTGGAAACATCAGATATGGAGCAAAAACCCTATTTCCACTGCCGCAACCTTCTGTACCCGTGAGATCCCATCTTGGGGCCTTTTCCGGCGCTCCCCAGGAGGGGGCATTGATCACGGAGGGCTTCTACATCAACACCATAGCCTCTTCGATGATGTGTGAGTAGTTTACCTCAGACCTTCGGGTCCATAGTTATTAGCTAGATGGCTTCTTTTCTCTCTTTGGATCTCAATACAAAGTTCTCCTCGATCTTCTTGGAGATCTATTCGATGCAATCTTCTTTTGCGGTGTGTTTGTCGAGATCCGATGAATTGTGAGTTTATGATCAAATTTACCTATGAACAATATTTGAATCTCCTCTGAATTCTTTTATGTATGACTGGTTATCTTTGCAAGTCTCTTCGAATTATCAGTTTGGTTTGGCCTACTAGATTGATCTTTCTTGCAATGGGAGAAGTGCTTAGCTTTGGGTTCAATCTTGCGGTGCTCGATCCTAGTGACAGAAAGGGAAACGACACGTATTGTATTGTTGCCATCGAGGATAAAAAGATGCGGTTTATATCATATTGCATGAGTTTATCCCTCTACATCATGTCATCTTACTTAAAGCATTACTCTATTGTTATGAACTTAATACTCTAGATGCATCTTTGGATAGCGGTCGATGTGTGGAGTAATAGTAGTAGATGCAGAATCGTTTCGGTCTACTTGTCACGGACGTGATGCCTATATATATGATCATACCTAGATATTCTCATAACTATGCTCAATTCCATCAATTGCTCGACAGTATGTGTTTACCCACCGTAATAGTTATGCTATATTGAGAGAAGCCACTAGTGAAACCTATGGCCCCCGGGTCTATTTTCAATCATATTAATCTTCCAACACTTAGTTATTTCTGGCATCGTTTATTTTTGCAATCTTTACTTTTACTCTTTATCATAAAAATACCGAAAATATTATCTTATCATATCTATCAGATCTCACTCTCGTAAGTGACCGTGAAGGGATTGACAACCCCTTTATCGCGTTGGTTGCGAGGTTCTTATTTGTTTGTGTAGGTGTGTGGGACTCACGCGTGGTCTCCTACTGGATTGATACCTTGGTTCTCAAAAACTGAGGGAAATACTTATGCTACTTTACTGCATCACCGTTTCGTCTTCAAGGGAAAACCAACGCGGTGCTCAAGAGGTAGCAAGATGGATTTCTGGCGCCGTTGCCGGGGAAACCTACACCAAGTCAAGTCAAGATTTGACTCCCGACAACGAGCCATTTCTTGTGCTGTTGTCGGGGAGTCTACGCACAAGTCAAGACATACCAAGTACCCATCACAAACTCTTATCCCTCGCATTACATTGTTTGCCATTTGCCTCTCGTTTTCCTCTCCCCCACTTCACCCTTGCCGTTTTATTCGCCCTCTCTTTTCCGTTTGCCTCTTTTTCGCTTGCTTCTTGTTTGCTCGTGCGTTGAATTGCTTGCTTGTCACGATGGCTCCAGATAATACTAAATTGTGTGACTTTACCAATACCAACAACAATGATTTTCTTAGCACTCCGATTGCTCCTCTTACCGATGCTGAATCTTGTGAAATTAATGCTACTTTATTGAATCTTGTCATGAAAGATCAATTCACCGGCCTTCCTAGTGAAGATGCTGCTACCCATCTAAATAGCTTCATTGATTTGTGTGATATGCAAAAGAAGAAAGATGTGGACAACGATATTGTTAAATTGAAGCTATTTCCTTTTTCGCTTAGGGATCATGCTAAAGCTTGGTTTTCGTCTTTGCCTAAGAATAGTATTGATTCATGGAATAAGTGCAAAGATGCTTTTATCTCCATGTATTTTCCTCCCGCTAAAATCATCTCTCTTAGAAACGATATCATGAATTTTAAGAAACTTGATCATGAACATGTCGCACAGGCTTGGGAGAGGATCAAATTAAGATACATAATTGCCCTACACATGGTTTGAATCTTTGGATGATTATACAAAAAATTTATGCCGGATTGAATTTTGCTTCTAGAAATCTTTTAGAGTCGGCCGCGGGAGGCACTTTTATGGAAATCACTTTAGGAGAAGCTACTAAACTCCGAGATAATATTATGGTTAATTATTCTCAATGGCACACCGAAAGATCTACTAATAAAAAAGTGCATGCGATAGAAGAAATTAATGTTTTGAGAGGAAAGATTGATGAACTTATGAAATTATTTTCTACTAAAAGTGTTTCTTCTGATCCTAATGATATGCCTTTGTGTACTTTGATTGAGAATAATAATGAATCTATGGATGTGAATTTTGTTGGTAGGAATAATTTTGGTAACAACGCGTATAGAGGAAACTTTAATCCTAGGCCGTTCCCTAGTAATTCCTCTAATAATTATGGTAATTCCCACAACAATTCTTATGTAAATTTTAATAAGATGTCCTCTGAATTTGAGACTAGCCTTAAGGAGTTTATGAATGCGCAAAAGAATTTCAATGCTTTGCTTGAAGAAAAATTGCTTAAGGTTGATGAATTGGCTAGGAACGTCGATAGAATTTCTCTTGATGCTGATTCCTTGAAACTTAGATCTATTCCACCTAAGCATGATATCAATGAGTCTCTCAAAGCCATGCGAATTTCCATTGATGAGTGTAAAGAAAGAACCGCTAGGATGCATGCTAAGAAAGATTGCTTTGTGAAAGCGTGCTCTTCTAATTTTTGTGAGAATAAATATGAAGATCTAAAAGTTATTGACGTGTCTCCTATTAAATCTTTGTTTTGCAATATGAATCCTGATAATGATGGTACTGGAGATGAGTTACCTTTACCTAGAAGGCGTCCCAAAAATTCAGAGTTATTAGATCTTGATACGAAATTTGGTAAAAGTGGGATTGAAGAGATCAAAACTTTAGATATTAATGAAACCACTATTTTCGATTTCAAGGAATTTAATTATGATAATTGCTCTTTGATAGATTGTATTTCCTCGTTGCAATCCGTGCTAAGTTCTCCTAATGCTTATAGTCAAAATAAAGCTTTTACTAAACATATCATTGATGCTTTGATGCAATCTTATGAAGAAAAACTTGAGTTGGAAGTTTCTATCCCTAAAAAACTTTATGATGAGTGGGAACCTACTATTAAAATTAAAATTAAAGATCATGAATGCTATGCTTTGTGTGATTCGGGTGCTAGTGTTTCCACGATTCCAAAAACTTTGTGTGATTTGCTAGGATTCCGTGAATTTGATGATTGCTCTTTAAACTTGCACCTTGCAGTTCCACTATTAAGAAACCTATGGGAAGAATTAATGATGTTCTTATTGTTGCAAATAGGAACTATGTGCCGGTAGATTTCATTGTTCTTGATATAGATTGCAATCCTTCATGTCCTATTATTCTTGGTAGACCTTTCCTTAGAACGATCGGTGCAATCATTGATATGAAGGAAGGGAATATTAGATTCCAATTTCCACTAAGGAAAGGCATGGAACACTTCCCTAGAAAGAAGATTAAATTACCTTATGAATCTATTATAAGGGCCACTTATGGATCGCCCACCAAAGATGGCAATACATAGATTTATCCTTGTTTTTATGCCTAGCTACGGGATTAAACAATAGCGCTTGTTGGGAGGCAACCCAATTTTATTTTAGTTTTTTTGCTTTTTGCTTCTGTTTAGGAATAAATATTTGATCTAGCCTCTGGTTAGATTTGTTTTTATGTTTTAATTAGTGTTTGTGCCAAGTTAAACCTATAGGATCTTTTTGGATGATAGTTATTTGATCTTGCTGAAAATTCCAGAAACTTTCTGTTCACGAAAAAAATTGTTAAAAATCACCAGAACGTGATAAAATACTGATCCAATTGCAATAGATCAATAAACAAATTGTATAGGTCGTCCTATTTTGGTAGATTTTTCTGAGTGCCAGAAGTTTGTGTTAATTACAGATTACTACAGACTGTTCTGTTTTTGACAGATTCTGTTTTTCGTGTGTTGTTTGCTTATTTTGATGAATCAATGGCTAAAAGAGTTTATAAACCATAGAGAATTTGGAATACATTAGGTTTGACACCAATATAAATAAATAATGAGTTCATTATAGTACCTTGAAGTGGTATTTTGTTTTCCTTCGCTAACGGAGCTCACGAGATTTTCTGTTATGTTTTGTGTGGTGAAGTTTTCAAGTTTTGTGTAAGGATTTGATGGATTATGGAACTAGGAGTGGCAAGAGCCTAAGCTTGGGGATTCCCATGGCACCCCAAGATAATCTAAGGACACCAAAAAGCGAAAGCTTGGGGATGCCCCGGAAGGCATCCCCTCTTTCGTCTTCGTCCATCGGTAACTTTACTTGGAGCTATATTTTTATTCACCACATGATATGTGTATTGCTTTTTTTTCGAAAAGGGGGGGCTCCCCGGCGTCTGCATCAAGAGTGATGCATACGGCCATCTTATTAACCAAATAACAAAATGTTCCAACAAGGTTCCAAAGTCTCAATCGGAAACAAAGAAAAGGCAGCTCACACAGAGCCTAAAAGGCTAGATACACAAACTAGCCAGGAAAAGACGCCACAACCGGCTGGCTAAAAAAAGATAGGTAAACTAATTTCCTATCCTATTACATGACCGCCATCCAAACCGGTTGAAGATATCTCGAGCTACCATCTCCCAACGGATAGATCCAGTAGCCAAATGCTCCGTGGCCTCCATCAGAGTGAGTAGCGACCACGAACGGATCACTGCCGTAGCTCGGAAAATGACTTGCAAAAAATGAATCCGTGATGTTCTGTTAAAAACCAAATCATTTCTGCACATCCAGATAGTCCACAGCAAAGCACAAACTCCAACCCGAATATGTCTTGCTAAGTCAGGCTTAATCCCATTAAGCCAAGTCCCAAATAATGCGTTAACAGAAGTCGGTGGAGTAATATTAAAAGCAATGTGGGCCGTCCGCCAAAGGACATTGGCCAACGGGCAATCAAAAAAGAGGTGCTTAATCGTCTCATCCCGATCACAGAAACTACACCTAGTAGGTCCTGTCCAATTACACTTTATCAAGTTATCCTTTGTTAAAATAACTTGTTTATGGACAAACCACATAAACACTTTTATTTTCAAAGGAACTTTGACATCCCAGACTTTCTTGGAAGTTGGAATGGATTATGAATTAATACCATCAATATACATTGATTTAACTGTAAATACTCCAGAACTAGTCAACTTCCAGCGCAATTCATCGGGTTGGTCAGAAAGTTGAACCTCCATCAATCTCTTAACTAAATGGAGCCATACTTCCCAACGATTGCCCGCTAGCGACCGTCTAAACTGAATATTAAGGGGGATAGATTGAAATACCTTTGCAACGAACACCTCACGTCGTTGAGCAATACGATATAAAGACGGATATTGAATGGCCAAGGGTGAGTCGCCAAGCCAAGTATCCTCCCAGAAACGTGTACTAGCACCGTTTCCAATAACAAACCTCGTCCTATTGAACATTGATTGTTTGACTTTCATTAATCCTTTCCAGAAAAGGCGAGTCGACGGCCCGACCGTGACACAGGACAATGTTTTAGTCTGGAGGTACTTGCTGTGAAGGATCTGCGCCCACATGGCCTCAGTCCCGGATGAGAGCTTCCACAACCACTTACTAAGAAGGCATCTGTTCTTAACTTCAAGATTCTCGATACCAAGACCCCCTTGGTATTTTGGTCGACAGATAATATCCCGTTTAGCAAGCCGGTATTTTCTTTTAAGTTCATCAGCCTGCCAAAAGAAGCGCGATCGATAGAAGTCCAGTCTTTTCCTAACACCAACTGGGACCTCAAAGAACGGTAAGAGGAACATAGGCATACTCGTGAGCACCGAATTTATCAAGATTAACCGGCCTCCGAATGACATGAGCTTACCCTTCCAGCAACTCAGTTTCTTCTCAAATCGGTCCTCGATACACTTCCATTCTCTGTTTGTTAGGCAACGATGGTGTATCGGAATACCAAGGTAAGAGAAGGGTAAATTCCCCAACTCGCACCCAAACAATTGCCTATAAGACTCCTGTTCGTCTTTGGCTCTACCAAAGCAGAACAAATCGCTCTTATGAAAGTTAATCTTTAACCCGGTCAATTGTTCAAAGAGGCATAACAAAGAGCTTCATATTTCTCGCCTTGGCCAAGTCATGCTCCATAAAGATGATTGTATCATCAACGTATTGAAGGATGGATACACCTCCATCAACAAGATGAGGTACCAATCCACCCACTTGACCATTCTCCTTAGCCCTTCCTATCAAAATTGCTAATATATCCACCACAATGTTAAACAGGATAGGGGACATCAGATCTCCTTGTCTGAGGCCTTTATGTGTCTGGAAGTAATGACCTATATCGTCATTCACTTTAATTCCCACACTCCCTTTTTGCGTAAATAATTCGACCTGCCGGCGCCAGGCGTCATCAAAACCTTTCATACGCAATGCCTGTTGGAGGAATGGCCACTTGACCTTATCGTACGCTTTTTCGAAATCCACCTTAAAATTACTCCATCTATTTTTTGGAGTGGATTTCATGGAGCGTTCATGAAGGACAACCACCCCTTCAAGGATGTTTCTGTCCGGCATGAAAGCAGTTTGGGATTGTTGCACCACGAATCGCATAATCTGTGTGAGCCTATTAGTCCCGACCTTGGTGAAGATTTTGAAACTAACATGGAGGAGGCAGATCGGCATGAACTGCTCAATTCTCACAGCATCTGTTTTCTTAGGGAGCAATGTGATAGTTCCAAAATTCAAGTGAAATAATTGAAGCTGTCCAGAGAATAGATCATGAAACATAGGTAGCAAATCCCCCTTAATAATGTGCCAGCACTTTTTATAGAACTCGGCCATGAACCCATCCGGTCCGGGAGCCTTATTGTTTTTAATTTGTGCAATAGCATCAAACACCTCATTCTCTGAGAACGGGGCAACCAGGATATTATTATCGGCAGCAGACAATTGAGGCACATCCTCAGTCTTGGACTCATCCAGGGACACACAATTATCCTCCGGAGGTCCAAATAACTGCCTATAATACTCGGCAATATATGTTTTGAGATTATCCTGTCCTAAAATAGTACCCTCATCTTGTTCAAGTTGAAAGATTCGCTTCTTCTCAGGCTTACCATTGGCAATAAGGTGAAAGAATTGAGTATTGGCGTCCCCTTGGACCACTTTATGCGGACCTTAGCTCGCAAAGCCCACTTCAACTCTTCTTCATGGAGAAGTTCTTTCAGCCTCTTCTCCGCCTCGCTTTTAACACAGAGCTCAAGAAAGCAAAATCATGATTCGGCTTTTATGTCCAGGGCCTATATAAGAGAAATGACCCTATCCTTCTCAATCTTATACACCCCACTGAGGTGCTTAGCCCAACCCCGTAAGAAACTTCTCAAATGCCTAATTTTATTCTGCCAACGCTCGACCGCCGTCCTACCTCCAACACCCTTAGCCCATTCCCTGGCAATGAGGTCTAAGAACCCCTCACGTTTGAACCAGGCCATCTCGAATGAGAAGGTGTTTTTGTTTCCCACATGGTTCGGCTCCCCTTAGTCCATGAACAATGGTGTGTGATCGGATATTCCCCGCGAGAGAGCTTGTACCGTAACAAGAGGGAACTTCTGTTCCCACTCCACGCCATGAGAACTCGATCAAGCTTTTCATATGTCGGTTTGGCAAAGCATTAGCCTGTGTAAAGTTTATACCAGAAAGCTCTATCTCCCTCAGATCCAAGCTTTCAATAATGGTATTGAACATAAACGACCACCTGCCATCAAAGTTATCATTATTTTTCTCTTCTCTCCTCCTAATGATATTGAAATCACCCCCGACCAACATCGGAAGCTGCTCGGACCCACAGATTCGAACAAGGTCCGCCAGAAACTCCGGTTTAAGGTCGGGCTGTGCGGCACCATAAACCGCCACCAAAGCCCAGTTGAAACCATCAACTTTAGACCTAAATCGAAACTTTACCGCGAAGTCGCCCATCACTACATTCCGGACTTCAAGGGAATCGCATCTCACACCTAGCAAGATACCTCCCGATCATCCTCACGGAGGTAGGCAATGCCAATTGAAATCAACACCACCCACAAGAGAGGAAAGAAACTGAGGCGCAAAATTATCTCTACCAGTTTCAGAGAGAGCAATGAAATCTAATCGATGCTCCAGACGCCTCAGCGAGAAACCTCCGTTTAGCCAAGTCCTTCAGACCTCTGCTATTCCAAAAGATTCCTTTCATAAGTCATCATGAAATTTTTTTTGCCGTACGAATCCTAGCACTCCTACGTACCGCGGACGCGGGATACACCTTCCGCTTCCACTTACGTTTGGGTTTACTATTGTCCACCATCCGGTCCTCATAACCGGGCTCGTGGTTGATTCACTACATCCTCTACACTAACTTCCTCCTCCTCAGATTCAGTAGTGGATGGTGCAAGGTCCGCACAAAAATTGTCAAGCACTCTCACCCCAACGCATCAATCTCAGCATCATTCATAGGTCTCACAACCGCTAGGTTTCGAATGGTTTCTAAAGCGCGTTCCGCTTCCAGATCAAGGAGATCATTAACCGAGTTGGAAATTTCAGCATTGGTATTCCCTAGCGAAACCCCTACTTGATTTGCATTATTTATAATCTCATCCGCAGAAAAATGCAAAATAGAATTGGACAAGTTGACTGACATACCGGTTGTGACCTCAATGTCATGAAGTTTGGCCGCCCTCATAGCGCACCTCTGCTGCATGTCATCAACCTCCTGGTGGTCCTGGAGACGAGAGCTCATCCGTCTCCCCTCAGAGACCGGGTCGGGGATCCCGCCGAAGGCAATAACCAACTCCCGAGTAGCGCCACTCGGAGGAGGCAGTGACGGAGGGCTCCCACGACAAACGGACGGGAGGCCGGGGGATATAGGTGCCGGCGCCGCCCGAAAGCACCCCTGCCCCAACCCTCAAGCCTGAGGGCGTCGCCGTCCCGACAACCGAAGGCGAGGGAAGGACCGGGGCCACCTGCCCCTGACTCCCACCGAGCACCACAGGAGAAAAAGCCGCAGCAGCCAGTGCCAAAAGGGAAGGGTCCGAGGCCACCTGCCCCAGACGGTCTCCCTCACGGCCGGCCAACAACGGCGAGGCTGGCGTCGCCGGTGTTAGAGTAGAGGGAGAGGAAATCATGGCCACCTGCCGCGAACTCCCCCCCCCCCTAGGCAGAGCCACCGACTCAGCCGCCATCTGTCTGCACGAGACTGCAGGGGGCCCTAGGAGGAAAGGAACCACCTGAGGCTCCACGTTCGTCCCCCCCCCCAAGGTCGTCTCCAAGTGGCCCGTCACACAGTCACCCACCACGGGACGAACAGCAGACACAAAATCCAGCAACGGGACCGAGCACTCAAAAGCATCATCAGACTCCACCCGGTCGCTCCAAAGCCTAGGATGAGCAGACGCAGGCTCAAAAGATCCAAACCGCAATGTGCTCTTAGGTACCGACGGAGATGGGGCCGACTCTACCCCTGATCCAGTCTCGGGCAACTGAGCAACTGGTCCCGATCCGTTGGACCTCTCTCGTTCTGCCTCATCAGTCGGATCCTCCCTAGCACCAACATTGTCGTCCCCCTCATGCATATCCACATCAGCACCAATAACTGCCTTAGCAAACAACTCAGAATCCTCGAACTCAATCTCAAGAGGGAATACCTCTCCCCTATAAGTCCAGTTAACCACATCCGGGACGAACTCGATGTCCAGAACACTCACTGCAATCTGCCACCCCATGGGCGCGAGTGAATGTCATATCCACTTTCTCAGTTTGCCAACCATGATACCCAGACTAGCCACAACACGAACATCCGCCGAGCCTCAGAGGGTGCCCCAGAGAAACGTAGCCACACCTGAGTAAGGGGCTTCTCCTTAGGCTCCACTTTCTTCCACTCTTGAAACTCAAGAATGCAATTAGTGCCTGGCACCTTACACATCCGAAAGCTGAGCAACTGCCGCAAGTCCTCTACCGACGAGAGGTCAACCCTGAACACGCGCTCCTCAATGTGGACAAGCTCCCACTGAAAATCTCCAGAGCCGCCTTCACAAGCATCTGCACAATCTGAGCTTCAGAGACATCTCCCTGGGTAACCTTCACAATTCCAGTAGTCAGGCTCTGCGTCTCAACTGGAATCTCTATCGCAGCTGGGTACTCAAAGAACAGTAGCTCGGAACAATATACTCCATACATTGTAAGAGCCGGAGCCTGCTCACGCAGAAGCGGGCAATCCCCCGAGGCATGTGTTGTCTTACCACACGTATCACACAACTCAGCCACACACTCAGCAATGAAGTGTCCCTTCTCACCGCATCGATAACAAAGCATTTTTTCCTTCCTACGCGCCCACTTGGACGCCCTCTCAGACTCAGACCTGATACCTGCGTCAGCTGAAGCGCCAGTCATAGCAACATCCGTGTTAGCCAGAGCCGTGACCACCTCCATAGCCTCGCTAGTCAGAGCGGTCGCCTGAGTGGGATTAGCCTCCACCCCGAACGCCTGATGGTCTACAACGGCCTGCGGCGTATGCTGTCTGCGGAAGCCACAACCACCACCTCGACCACGATGCTGACCACGGTAGCCACCTCTACGCCGTGAGTCCGTCCGAGCGCCCTCGACAAAACCGCCCGGAGGGCCAAGGAAGGGCCTCTCAGCAGAACCATCATTCTGCCAAGCATAACCACGGCCGCCTCCCGTAGATGACGATCCACGGTGTTGACCATCCCCATACGCATCGTAGCCATCGTCCCCCCACTGTCCCCGGGGCGGATCCGATGACTCAACAGCCATGTTGACTTGTCTCGTCTGCGTAGGACCCGAGCGTTTTTGCGTCGGCCTCGCGATGTAGTGAGGCGGTGGCGCTGGTCGAGACTGCATGCCGGCATGAGTTTCCTGGGCCACCGGCCGAACCCCATCAACAAGGCCAACTGGTCTAGGGCCATTATGCAACAGCGGCTTTGGCGGAGCAGCTCCACGCCCCACCGCCGCACCGCCCGGAACGATCGGCCGAGGACCGGAGGCCTGTCCTTCTCGCACAACCGGAGCCGGCGGCCGCCCCACAGCTTCCCCGGCCGGCAACTTAGCCGCAGCCTGACCCCCAGAACCGCGCCCCGCTGCAGCCCTAGGAAGCTGCCCACCAGCCCGGTCGACGGCCGAATCGGGCGCCGACAGGACACCCCTGCCACTCCCTTGGGCCAGCGGCAGCGCGCCCCGGCCAACGTCCTGGCCAGGCGGCGGCGTGCCCCGGCCATTGCCCTAGCCGGAGGTCCGGCCAGCCCCGCTGGGCGTAAGCGGCCTCTTCCCAGGAGGACGAGCTCCAGCCGATCCCGCCATCGCGCCAAGGGGAGGGATGCGGCGCGCATTGCCAGGTCCGGTGGAGCGAAGGTGCGGCAGACGATGTCGCGCAACCCTAGGACGTGTCGGTAGAGAAGACGATGACGAACGTATCGTGCATGCGTCTCGGTATTCTGTATCGATTGGATCCACTACTGGCTGGGCCTCATACCCACCAGTTTTAGGCCCAAAAGAACCAGCCGGCCCAACCGCGCTCGGCTCAGCTCGGCCCAGGAGTCGTTTCAAACGCTGCTGGCGAGCGACACGGATCTGGGTTGCCATGGCCGCCGGCGACGAAGCCGCGGCCACCTTCGGCACCGATCGTGCACAGTTCCGGCGAGCATTCTTACGTCTCTTTACCAATGTCCAAGAATCCGGTCGAATCATGTCAAAAAGCGTTAAATTCGGAAGACATACCTTGGGCAAAGGACCCTTCCAAGGTCGGACCGCCGTCGGCGCCGTTCGGCGGTGAACTACTCGGCGCACCATCTCCGTCGTCTCCCCCGCGTGTAGTCCGATCCTCGCCGGATCATCAACGGGAAGGATCGCGTCCACGGTAGTAGCCACCTCGTCCTCGTCATATCCAGCACTGAAAAAATCACAGATGAAGTCCGAAGGAGTCGCTGATGGAGGGGATTGAGCCGCCGCCGCATCCGCCTCCTCGTCGCCCTCTCCATCGTCGTCATCGGTGAGGGCCTAGAACCAGCCACCCACCTTCCGGCGGTCACCGGAAGATAGTGGTTGCGGCCCCGCAGGGAACCCGGCGGCCAAGCCGCACGTCGCCCTCCGCGTCGCCCCCATCGAAAAGCCTCTATACCGGGTAGTTGCTTGGAGCGTCTTGTATGATTTGAGTCTTTGCTTTTTAGATTACCACAATCATCCTTGCTAGACACACCTTTTGAGAGAGACACACATGCTGCGGAATTTATTAGAATACTCTATGTGCTTCACTTATATCTTCTGAGCTATATAGTTTTTGCTCTAGTGCTTCACTTATATCTTTTAGAGCACGGTGGTGGATTTGTTTTATAGAAACTATTCCTCTCTCATGCTTCACTTATATTATTTTGAGAGTCCTACAAAACAACATGGTAATTTGCTTTAATTATGATAGGCGTCCAAGATTAGTAAACAAAATTATGAGTGTGTTGAATACTATGAGAAGTTTGATGCTTGATAATTGTTTTGAGATATGAAGATGGTGATATTAGAGTCATGCTAGTTGAGTAGTTGTGAATTTGAGGAATACTTGTGTCAAAGTTTGTGATTCCCGTAGCATGCACGTATGGTGAACCGTTATGTGATGTCGGAGCATGATTTATTTAATGATTGTCTTCCTTATGAGTGGCGGTCGGGGACGAGCGATGGTTTTTTCCTACCAATCTATCCCCCTAGGAGCATGCGCGTAATACTTTGCTTTGATAACTTGTAGATTTTTTGCAATAAGTATATGAGTTCTTTATGACTAATGTTGAGTCCATGGATTATACGCACTCTCTTCCTTCCACCATTGCTAGCATCTATAATACCGCACACTTTTGCCGGTATCATACACCCACCATATACCTTCCTCAAAACAGCCACCACACCTACATATCGAGAAACTGTGTGCGATGCAATATTCGCAAACAGTGTTGTATGAAAATCGTCAGAAATGATGCAAAACATTTGTGATGAATGATACATCAAACATGGTTACGATTATAGTTGCGTGTGCGATGAGGGGCATACGGTTGATCTGTACGAACTGTTTGCGATGAGCAGAACAACAGAAATGGGCAGCCAGATCAAGGTGTGTGCGATATACGGCATACAGTTGACTCCGATGAACCGTTTGCGATGAGTGAGGTGAACACAAACGATTCGGCGTAACAAGATGTGTGTGATACCAGGCAAACAGGTCGGTAATCAGAATTGTGTGCGATCATTATAGACAGCTCATACGATATTTTTTTTGTGAATTGTGTGCTCGTTAGGGGACATAGAAGATCTCTGTCGAATACATATTACTAACCGTCTGTGATGAGATTGACAGGATAAACAGAGATATATATAGTCTGCTTAATTTAGTCCTTATTGTAGTTGTTCTTGTTGGATGGCCCCACGACATCGTCTTGGCGAGGACGCTTCTTGCCGCTGACCGTTGCCTTTTCATTGCCACCGTGCTACCTCTTGAGCTTGCATTGGTTTTCCCTTGAAGAGGAAAGGGTGATCCAGCAAAGTAGCGTAAGTATTTCCCTTAGTTTTTGAGAACCTAGGTATCAATCCAGTAGGAGACTACATGCAAATTGCCTAGTACCTGCACAAACAATCAAGAACCTTGCAACCAACGCGATAAAGGGGTTGTCAATCCCTTCACGGCCACTTGCAAAAGTGAGATCTGATAAAGATAATAAGATAAATATTTTTGGTATTTTTTTGACAGAAAGACTGTAAGGGAACCCCCTACAGTATAATTGGTGCAACAAACCCAAATTGCAAGTACCATGCCTTGAACCTGGGGGGGGGGGGGGAGGTGGGAAGGCATCAGCCCCTTCCTACCACTAGGCTAAGCCTTAGTCTGCTATTTTTGGTATTTTTGTTGTATAGATTGGAAAATAAAGATTGCAAAATAAATAGGAAACTAGAATTATAGATTGGAAACTTATATGATGTAAAGTAGACCCGGGGGCCATAGGTTTCCCTTGTGGCTTCTCTCAAGATAGCATATATAACGGTGGGTGAACAAATTACTGCCGATTAATTGATAGAAGAGCGCATAGTTATGAGAATATCTAGGCATGATCATGAACATAGACATCACGTCCGTGTCAAGTAGACCGAAACGATTCTGCTTCTACTACTATTACTCCACACATCGACCGCTATCCAGCATGCATCTAGAGTATTAAGTTCATAAGAACAGAGTAACGCATTAGGTAATATGACATGATGTAGAGGAATAAACTAAAGCAATATGATATAAACCCCATCTTTTTATCCTCGATGGCAACAATACAATACGTGCCTTGCCGCCCCTGCTATCACTGGGAAAGGACACCGCAGGATTGAACCGAAAGCCAAGCACTTCTCCAATTGCAAGAAAGATCAATCTAGTAGGCCAAACTAAACCGATAATTCGAAGAGACTTGCAAAGATATTAAATCATGCATATAAAAATTCACAGAAGAATCCAATATTATACATAGATAAACTTGATCATAAACCCACAATTCATCGGATCTCGGCAAACACACCGCATAAAGTATTACAACGAATAGATCTCCAAGAACATCGAGGAGAACTTTGTATTGAGAAGCAAAGAGAGTGAAGAAGCCATCTAGCTAATAACGATGGACCCGAAGGTCTGTGGTAAACTACTCACACATCATTGGAGAGGCTATGGTGTTGATGTAGAAGACCTCCGTGATCGAATCCCCTCCCGTGAGATCATCGAAAAGGCCCCAAGATGGGATCTCACGGGTACAGAAGGTTGCGGCGGTGGAAAAGTGGTTTTCTGGCTCCCCTGGATGTTTTCAGGGTATAAGAGTATATAGGCGAAAGAAATAGGTCGGTGGAGCTACGAGGGGCCCACGAGGGTGGGGGGCGCGCCCTCCTCCCTCGTGGCCGCCTTGTTGCGTCTCTGACTTCCACTCTAAGTCTCTCGGATTGCGTTTGTTCCAAGAAAGATCTTCGCGAAGGTTTCGTTCTGTTTGGATTCAGTTTGATATTACTTTTATACGGAACACTGAAATAGGCAAAAAAAAAATTAGCAATTTGCACTGAGCCTTCGGTAATAGGTTAGTCCCAAATAGTATAAAAGAGTATATTAAAGCCCATTAAACATCCAAAACAGATAATATAATAGCATGGAAATAAAAAATTATAGATACGTTGGAGATGTATCAAGCATCCCCAACTTAATTCCTACTCGTCCTCGAGTAGGTAAATGACAAAAACAGAATTTTTTTATGTGAAATGCTACCTAACATAATTTTCAATGTAATTCTCTTTATTGTGGCATGAATGTTCACATCCGAAAGATTCAAGACAAAAGTTTAATATTGACATAAAAATAATAATACTTCAAGCATACTAATCAAGCAATTATGTCTTCTCAAAACAACATAGACAAAGAAAGCTTATCCCTACAAAATCATATAGTTTGGCCATGCTTCATTTTCGTCACACAAAATGCTCTCATCATGCACAACCCCGATGACAAGCCAAGCAATTGTTTCGTAATTTAGTATTCTCAAACTTTTTCAACTTTCACGCAATACATGAGCGCGAGCCATGGACATAGCACTATGGGTGGATTAGAATATGATGATGGAGGTTGTGTGGAGAAGACAAAAAGGAGAAAGTCTCACATCGACGCGTCTAATCAATGGGCTACGGAGATGCCCATCAATTGATGTCAATGCGAGGAGTAGGGATTGCCATGCAACAGATGCACTAGAGCTATAAAAGTATGAAAGCTCAACAAAAGAAACTAAGTGGGTGTGCATCCAACTTGCTTGCTCACGAAGACCTAGGGCATTTGAGAAAGCCCATTGTTGGAATATACAAGCCAAGTTCTATAATGAAAAATTCCCACTAGTATATGAAAGTGACAAAATAAGAGACTCTCTATCATGAAGATCATGGTGCTACTTTGAACACAAGTGTGGAAAAGGATAGTAGCATTGTCCCTTCTCTCTTTTTCTCTCATTTTTTGCTCCTTCTCTTTTTTTATTTGGCCTTTCTCTTTTTTTATTTGGCCTTTCTCTTTTTTTATTTGGCCTTCCTCTTTTTTTATTTGGCCTTTCTCTTTTCTTCCTCACACGGGACAATGCTCTAATAATGATGATCATCACACTTCTATTTATTTACAACTCAAGGATTACAACTCGATACTAGAATAAAATATGGCTCTATATGAGTGCCTCCAGCGGTGTACTGGGATGGGCAATGAATCAAGAGTGACATGTATGAAAAATTATGCGTGGTGGCCTTGCCACAAATACGATGTCAACTACATGATCATGCAAGGCAATATGACAATGATGAAGCGTGTCATAATAGGAACAGTGGAAAGTTGCATGGCAATATATCTCGGAATGGCTATGAAAATGCCATAATAGGTAGGTATGATGGCTGTTTTGAGGAAGATATAAGGAGGCTTATGTGTGATAGAGCGTATCATATCATGGGGTTTGGATGCACCGGCGAAGTTTGCACCAACTCTCGAGGTGAGAAAGGCCAATGCACGGTACCGAAGAGGCTAGCAATGATGGACGGGTGAGAGTGCGTACAATCCATGGACTAAACATTAGTCATAATGAACTCACATACTTATTGCAAAAATCTACAAGTCGTCAAAACCAAGCACTATGCGCATGCTCCTAGGGGGATAGATTGGGAGGAAAAGACCATTGCTCGACCCCGACCGCCACTCATAAGGAAAGCAATCAAAGAACACCTCATGCTTCAAATTTGTCACACAATGTTTACCATACGTGCATGCTACGGGACTTGCAAACCTCAACATAAGTATTTCTCAAATTCAAAATTACTTAACTAGCACGACTCTAATATCACCATCTTCATATCTCAAAACAATCATCAAGTATCAAACTTCTCATTGTATTCAATACACTATATATGGAAGTTTTTATTATACCCATCTTGGATGCCTAATTTTATAGCCAAAGAAAACTACCATGCTGTTCTAAAAGACTCTCAAAATAATATAAGTGAAGCATGAGAGATCAATAATTTCTATAAAATAAAACCACCACCGTGCTCTAAAAGATATAAGTGAGGCATTAGAGCAAAATTATATAGCTCAAAAGATATAAGTGAAGCACATAGAGTATTCTAATAAATTTCGATTCATGTGTGTCTCTCCAAAAGGTGTGTACAGCAAAGATGTTTGTGATAAACTAAAAATCAAAGACTCAAATCATAAAAGACGCTCCAAGCAAAACACATATCATGTGGTGAATAAAAATATAGCCTCAAGCAAAGTTACCGATAGATTTAAGATTTAAAGAGGGGATGCCTTCCGGGGCATCCCCAAGCTTAGGCTTTTGGTTGTACTTGAATTTTACCTTGGGGTGCCTTGGGAATCCCCAAGCTTAGGCTCTTGCCACTCCTTATTCCAAAATCCATCAAATCTTTACCCAAAAACTTGAAAACTTCACAACACAAAACTTAAACAGAAAATCTCATGAGCTCCGTTAGTGAAAGAAAACAAACCACCACTTTACGGTACGGTAATGAACTCATTCTTTATTTATATTGGTGTTAAACCTAATGTATTCCAACTTCTCTATGGTTCATACCCCGATACTAGCCATATATTCATCAAAATAAGCAAACAACACACGAAAAACAGAATCTGTCAAAAATAGAACAGTCTGTAGTAATCTGTATCAAACGTATACTTATTGAACTCTAAAAATTCTGAAATAAATTGGTGGAAGTGAGGAATTTATTTATTAATCATCTTCAAAAATAATCAACCTAAAATCTCTCTCCAATAAAAAAGGCAGCTAATCTCGTGAGCGCTAAAGTTTCTGTTTTTTATAGCAAGATCAAAAAGACTTCAACCAAGTCTTCCCAAAGGTTCTACTTGGCACAAAAACTAATTCAAACATAAAACCACATCTAAACAGAGGCTATATTAATTATTTATTACTAAACAGGAACAAAAAGCAAGGAACAAAAATAAAATTGGGTTGCCTCCCAACAAGCACTATCGTTTAACGCCCCTAGCTAGGCATAAAAACAAGAATAGATCTAGGTATTGCCATCTTTGGTATGCAATCCATAAGTGGCTCTCATAATAGATTCATAAGGTAATTTAATTTCCTTTCTTGGAAAGTTTTCCATGCCGTTCCTTAATGGAAATTGGAATCTAATATTTTCTTCTTTCATATCAATAATTGCACCAATCGTTCTAAGGAAAGGTCTACCAAGAATAATAGGACATGTAGGATTGCAATCTATATCAAGAACAATGAAATCTACATGCACATAATTCCTATTTGCAACAATAAGAACATTATTAATCCTTCCCATAGGTTTCTTAATGGTGGAATTCGCAAGGTGCAAATTTAAAGAACAATCATCAAATTCACGGAAACCTAACACATCACACAAAGTTTTTTGAATCGTGGAAACACTAGCACCAAAATCACATAAAGCATAGCATTCATGATCTTTAATCTTAATTTTAATAGTAGGTTCCTACTCATCATAAATTGTTCTAGGGACAGAAACTTGTAATTCAAGTTTTTCTTCATAAGATTGCATTAAAGCATCAACAATATGTTTAGTAAAAGCTTTATTTTGATCATAAGCATGATGAGAATTTAACATGGATTGCAACAAGGATTTTATCCATTTTTATCCATTTTTGCATCAACATCTAAAAACTCCGAATCCTTGGGACGCCTTTTAACTAAAGTTGACTCATCTCCAGTCCCATATTTATCAAGATTCATATTGGAAAACAAATATTTAATAGGAGATACATCAATCACTTTTAGATCTTCATTGTTGTTATTATCTAGATCTTCTAGTTTACCGACCATCTTATTAACTAAGGTGGCTTGCTTATCCGAAATTTGGGCTATTAAGTTTTCAAGATGAGCAAACTGAGATTTCAAACCATAAAATTACTTAGACATATCATTGAGTTATTTATTCATGCATTCCATAAACCTTTTCTATTCTTTAAGCTCGTTTTAGAAGAAATTATTATGCTCGAATTGCAAAGACATAAAGCTTCTAACGTTGTTTTCAATTTCTTCCAACCTTCTAAGGTGAGGATCAACGCTTTTTGGCAGAGCCATCAAAGCAAACAGGCACACTAACACCCAAGAACACAAGAAGCAAGCGAAAAGAGGTGAACGAAAGAGGGCGAATAAAACAGCAAAGAGAGGCAAATGGCAAATAATGTAATGCGAGGGAGAAGAGTTTGTGATGGGTACTTGGTATGTCTTGACTTAAGCGTAGATCTCCCTGGAAATGGTGCCAGAAATCCTTCCTGCTACCTCTTTAGCATGCATTGGTTTTCCCTTGAAGAGGAAAGGGTGATGCAGCAAAGTAGCGTAAGTATTTCCCTCAGATTTTGAGAACCAAGGTATCAATCTAGTAGGAGACTACACCCAAATCGCCTAGTACTTGCACAAACAATCAAGAACCTTGCAACCAATGCGATAAAGAGGTTGTCAATCACTTCACGGCCACTTGCAAAAGTGAGACCTGATAGAGATAATAAGATAAATATTTTTGGTATTTTTGTGGTATAGATTGGAAAATAAAGATTGCAAAATAAATAGGAAAATAGAATTATAGATTGGGAACTTATATGATGTAAAGTAGACCCGGGGGCCATAGGTTTCACTAGTGGCTTCTCTCAAGATAGCATATATTACCGTGGGTGAACAAATTACTACCGAGCAATTGATAGAAGAGCGCATAGTTATGAGAATATCTAGGCATGATCATGAACATAGGCATCACGTCTGTGTCAAGTAGACCGAAACGATTCTACATCTACTACTATTACTCCACACATCGACCGCTATCCAACATGCATCTAGAGTATTAAGTTCATTAGAACAGAGTAACAGATAAGGTAAGATGACATGATGTAAAGGGATAAACTCAAGCAATATGATATAAACCCCATCTTTTCATCCTCGATGGCAACAATATACGTGCCTTGCTGCCCCTGCTGTGACTTGGAAAGGACACCGCAAGATTGAACCCAAAGCTAAGCACTTCTTCCATTACAAGAAAGATCAATCTAGTAGGCCAAAATAAACCGATAATTCGAAGAGACTTGCAAAGATACTAAATCATGCATATAAGAATTCAGAGAAGAATCAAATATTGTTCATAGATAAACTTGGTCATAAACCCACAATTCATTGGATCTCGGCAAACACACCGCAAAAAGTATTATGTCGAATAGATCTCCAAGAACATCGAGGAGAACTTTGTATTGAGAACCAAAGAGAGAGAAGAAGCCATCTAGCTAAAATCTATGGACCCTAAGGTCTATGGTAAACTACTCACACATCATCGGACATGCTATGGTGTTGATGTAGAAGCCCTTCGTGATCGAATGCTCCTCTGGCAGATTGCCAGAAAAGGCCCCAAGATGGGATCTCACGGGTACAGAAGGTTGCGGCGGTGGAGAAATGGTTTCGTGGCTCCCCTGGATGTTTTCAGGGTATAAGAGTATATATAGGCGAAAGAAATAGGTCAGTGGAGCTACGAGGGGCCCACGAGGGTGGGCGGCGCGCCTACTCCCCTGGGCGCGCCCCCTTTCCTCGTGGCCGCCTTGATGCATCTCTGACTTCCACTCCAAGTCTCCTGGATTGCGTTTGTTCCAAGAAAGATCCTCGCGAAGGTTTCGTTCCGTTTGGATTCCGTTTGATATTCCTTTTCTGCGAAACACTGAAATAGGCAAAAAAACAACAATTTTCACTGGGCCTTCGGTTAATAGGTTAGTCCCAAAAATAATATAAAAGACTATATTAAATCCCATTAAACATCTAAAACAGATAATATAATAGCATGGAACAATAAAAAATTATAGATACGTTGGAGACGTATCACGCTGCAGTCATCATCGTTGTTGCTGTCATCGTTGTCCTCCTCCTCGTTCGACCATTCCTCCTCCTCATCATCGTCATCCTCTTCTTTGTCCTCTGATGGCACATCGTCCGTCTGGTTGTCGTCTGACGACTCTGGAGGCGGCGTCCCTTCCATGAACTGGATATAATCGAGGTCTGGGCTCGACAACGGACTAATGGAAGACGAGCGGAATGATTCTGATGTTGACCTATCATCGGGCGCCAGACTGTTGGCCGAACTGTTGTCCTCGCTATCGCTCGACATGGCTGCAGAGTGTGTGCCAGTGTGTAGCGCGGCCTGCCAGGGACGATGAAGATGGTGGACACTTAAGCGGGGTATGCATAGAAGAGGAACTGCCAATTGAAGCGGTGGTTTTTGTATTACCTAACCGCTGATATAATCAACCAAAATTATTTGTACCCCATCGCTCCAAATTCCCGGGGTTGCGCAGGACTCCTATTTGGCTGGTTTCCTTTTTCAGGACAAAAACAAGGAACGAGTTTTGGGATTATGCACCGGTACCGGTATGAACGGAGTAGGAGAGTTGGCAAGCAATACATTGAGCTCTTCTTATTGATAAAGCCAAGAATAATCAAACTAGAAAGGAAAAGAAAAAAGACAAAGAAAAATATCTGCATGAATCTTCGCGTAACATCAATGGCATAGGACCTAGATGTGCATTACTTAGAGCACATCTAGATGTGCATTAGCAATACTATCAAACAAAACCCCTAATCATCATTGCAAACAGTGCATAGAACATGGCTTATGCAACAAGCACAACTACACATGCTAGTTCCTTCTTGTCGCCTGCTTTCATCTGTTGCCTGTGATTGATTCTTTCTTGCTTCATAATACTGATTATACATTCCAGATCAGCCAGTTTCTTCTTCAGCTTTACGTTATCTTCTGCGAGCTTGGTGATAACACTCCGAGCCCTGCCATGCCATTCTTCATCCAGCCAGTTAACAAAGGCACAAGCCTCATATCCTTGCCATGTTAAATTGTATTCTGGATGAGCGGTGGCATTAACGGAAGTAAAATGATGAACTTAATTAGCACTAACCTCTAAGGGGCAACTGAGAAACCGCCTGCCAATGTCGAATCCCTCTGTGCATACACGTCGAGCGGGAGTGTGCCCGTGCACACAACTCAGCTTTTGGTACTTCTCGATGGCGCAAAATGTGACGCCCGGATATTTAAGCTACAGTAATTCCCTGTTAATGTTGCCACGTCACCACGATTACTGTTGATAATCTCGCGTTAGTTCGAAACCGGTTAGGATTCAAATTCAAAATCAAGCAAAGAATAAAAGTTTTCAATTATTAAAACTAAAATGTTCTAGATGTGTCAAATAATTCATAAGTAATATTGATGAAGAAACCAAGTTTTTATGAAATAGTTAAATACACTAAGCTAAATAAAATAATGGCTTAATCAATTAATTATTGCCTTTTATAATTAGTAAAATGTTAGGCTATTTTATTTGGGTGCCATTATTAAAGGTGGCAGTAGTATATCTAGCTATACTGACTTAGGAGCTATTTTTTGTATTTTTCGAAGTTAGAGGTATATTGAAACTATAGAGAAAAGTAAATAAACAGAAAAGAAAAATGTAAAAGAAATACCCCCCCCCCCAACTAGGCCTCGACCCAGCAGGTCACCAGGCCGCTAGGCCAGCCCACGGCCCTTCCCACTCTCTCTGGCCTACAAGGCCACTCCACCTTGACCGCAAACCCTAACCCACTACCGCTCTCCCACGCCCCTCGTTCCCCACTTCCCCCACTCGTTTCCCCGCACACCTCCCTCTCCTTCCCCGATCTGGACCGGGGGGCAACGACCCCGACCCCGATCCCGCATCGCCCCGCTCGCCCCTCGACACCGACCACTCCGCCCGACGCAGCCCGACGCCTTGCGCCTCGCCAGAAGCCGCCCGTCCGGGCCGTCCTCGTCCTCCTCCCTGCCGGCGCTGCCCCCCCTCTCCGTCCTCCTCCCCGACGTGCTCCATCGACTTCGACGCCGCCACGAACCGCCGTCGCCGAGCGCCATTCGCCAGAGCTCCTCCATCGTCGGAACGCCGTCCCTGTCCTCCTCCTCACCCCCGCTGCCCTACACTGCTTGGTGAGGCCCCCGACCTCTTCTCTTTTTCCCCGTCACCGAACGCACGCGCTGGGCCTCGCCAACCCCGTGACCGAGATCGCGCCACCTCGCCGAGGTCGCGCCCGGCTGTAGCCCGCAGTGCGCCTTCACCTCCCTTGCCCTCGCCACGGGCACGCCACAACCGCGGCCCCGCACCAGCCTTCTTGTCACCGCCGCCCGGTCCGGTTCCGCCTCTGCCCGCTCGATGCCACCTAGTCGCCTCCACGCTGCCGTTCCGGCCGGCCTCATGTCTCGGCTGCCGCCTCGACGCCGGTGCCCATCTGCGCCAAGGCCGATCTGCCTCGTCGGGCGCTCGCCTCAAGGCCATGTGCGCCCGTTCGCCCGACCCACTAAGGCCCCCAGGGCCCTATGACAAAGGGGCCCCACCCTGGAACGTTTTTTAAAAAATATAGATAAAAAAGAATAAATAAATAAATACAAATATTAATCAATTAATTAATTAATTAATTAATTAACTAATTAAATTAATTAAACTTAATTAATTGCGTTTAATTAACCTAATCAATTAACTAAACTAATTAAACCTGTTTAGTTAGCACTGTCACTGACATGTGGGTCCCAATGGACCCACCTGTCTGGTTTGACTGGTCAACCGACCAGTTGACCTGCTGACACCACACATACGTCATGCTGACGTCATCCCATATTGTTCTGGATAATGTTGGTTTTAAATAAATAATTAAAATCAAAAAATGATTAAATCTTTAGAAAATCATATCTTTTAATCCGTAAATCGGATGAAAATACTTTCTACATGAAAGTTGCTCAGAACGACGAGACGAATCTGGATACGCAGCCTGTTCGTCCGCCACACATCCCTAACAGATTGAACACGCAACTTTCCCCCTCCGGCTCCTCTGCCCGTAAACGCGAAACACCGGGGATACTTTCCCGGTTGTTTCCACCTTCACCGGTATCACCTCATATCGCGTTAGAGCACACCTAGCATCACACATTGCTTTGTCATGCACCGTTATGCATCTGTTTGCATTGTATTCATTGTTTCTTCCCCCTCTTCTTTCGCTAGACACCGAGACCGACGCCGCTGCTACCCAGTACGACTACGGTGTTGACGACCCCCCCCCCTTTTCGGCTGAGCTTCCAGGCAAGCCCCCCCTTTGATCACCAGATATCGCCTACTCTTCTCTATACTGTTTGCATTAGAGTAGTGTAGCATGTTACTGCTTTCGGTTAATCCTATTCTGATGCATAGCCTGTCATTGTTGCTACAATTGTTCCCCTTACCTGCTATCCTACTGCTTAGTATAGGATGCTAGTGTTTCATCAGTGGCCCTACATTCTTGTCCGTCTGCCATGCTATACTATCGGGCTGTGATCACTAGGGAGGTGATCACGGGTATATACTATATACTTCATATACATGACATATGTGGTGACTAAAGTCGGGTCAGCTCATTGAGTACCCGCAAGTGATTCTGATGAGGGGGCTGAAAGGACAGGTGGCTCCATCCTGGTAGAGGTGGGCCTGGGTTCCCGACGGCCCCCGACTGTTACTTTGTGGCGGAGCGACAGGGCAGGTTGAGACCACCTAGGAGAGAGGTGGGCCTGGCCCTGGTCGGCATTCACGGATACTTAACACGCTTAACGAGATCTTGGTATTTGATCTGAGTCTGGCCATTTGGTCTATACACACTAACCAACTACGTGGGAAAGTTATGGGCACTCGACGTCGTGGTATCAACCGAAGCACTTCGTGACGTCAGCGACTAAGCGGCGTGCGCCGGATTGGAATGTAAGCCTGCTCTTGTATTAAGGGGGCTAGTTCTGCTTCCGGCCGCCCTCACAACGTGTAGGTGTGCTATGGGCGATGGGCCCAGACCCCTGTGCACTTAGGTTTAGACCGGCGTGCTGACCTCTCTGTTGTGCCTAGGTGGGGCTGCGACGTGTTGATCTTCCGCGGCCGGGCATGACCTAGAAAAGTGTGTCCGGCCAAATGGGATCAAGCGTGTTGGGTTATGTGGTGCACCCCTGCAGAGAAGTTAATCTATTCGAATAGCCGTGATCTTCGGTAGCAGGATCGACTTGGAGTTGTACCTTGACCTTATGACAACTAGAACCGGATACTTAATAAAACACACCCTTCCAAGTGCGAGATACAACCCGGTCGCCGCTTCTCTAATGTGGCTACGAGGAGGGGATCGCCGGTTAGGGTTTTGATTTGAGATGCTACTTGGAGGACTTAAGTCTACTCTCTTCTACATGTCTGCAAGACGGAGGCTGCGAGCGTAGTCTTCGGCGTGATTAGTTATCCCCCTCTTATTCTGGCATTCTACAGTTCAGTCCACTGATATGGCCCTTTACACATATACCCATGCATATGTAGTGTAGCTCCTTGCTTGCGAGTACTTTGGATGAGTACTCACGGTTGCCTTGTACCCCCCTTTTCCCCCTTTCTTTACTCGATTGCTGCAACTAGACGATGGAGCCCAGGAGCCAGACGCCACCGTCGACGACGACTCCTACTACACCAGAGGTGCCTACTACTACGCAGCAGCCCACGACGACGACTGTGAGTAGCTAGGAGGATCCTGTGCAGGAGGCTGCGCCTTCTTCGATCTGTATCCCGCTTTGTGCTAGCCTTCTTAAGGCAAACTTTTTAACTTATGTCTATACTCAGATATTGTTGCTTCCACGACTCGCCTATGGTTGAGCACTTGTATTCGAGCCCTCGAGGCCCCTGGCTTGTATTATGATGCTTGTATGACTTATTTATGTTTTAGAGTTGTGTTGTGATATCTTCCCGTGAGTCCCTAATCTTGATCGTACACATTTGCGTGCATGATTAGTGTACGATTGAATCGGGGGCGTCACACAAAACTCGGAGTCAAAGTCATGTTGCGGGAGTCTGGAGTCAAGATCTCGGTCCAGTGGCAGATCACTTTCCTTGGGGGGGGGGGGTCATTCAGGACGGATTCAACAAGGATCTATACTTTAGACCGCTGTCGTGGCGGCGATACGAGCAGGAGCAGCCGCACCGAAACCATTAGCACCACTCGTCCGCATTCCCCCAATGTCAGTGCCACGCGAGGGAATTTGGAGGCTATGTAGGGATTTGGGGGAAATGGGGAAACTGTGGAGCTAAGCTAACGGTCGGGAAGTACTAATGGCACTATATGTATGTTGTATATGGCACACTGTTTGTACATGTCGTTTGTATTAGGTATTACAACATCACACACGATTTCCGCACCAAACCGTGCGAGAAGACAACATAGGTTAGACACGGTTGCCGTTACATAACCGTATGTTATGTACTACCCTGTCCATATAATTGAGTTACGGTGAGATACGTGTAAATGGCCGCTCTGCAGATATCCGTAAAAAAACAGCCGCTCTGCATATGGAGATGGCGGCGGCAACCTAGGCAACGACTACCAGAGAAGAGGTCAATCCTCAGTCGGTGGGCGGTGGCGGCGTCATAGGAGGTCAATCCTCGGTCTGGGGTGGGAGATAGGAGGAGCTCAACCATCAAGGTCAGCGGCGGCGGGATAGTGGAGGTCGACGTTCAGGCGGCAGCCGCACTAAGCTTTGCTCCTCGACCCTGCTGTCTCGGTGTGCCGCCGCATCGCACTTGTTTGTCTGCTGGGTGGAGGTCGCCGCGCGGCTAATTAATTAAGATATTCTTTTCGTGAGTGGATTAATTAAGGTATTCAATTCCTAAGTGTAGTGTTGTACTAGTACTCTGCGTGTAAATTGACTGACCGTTAATTTTCGTCATCGCACGTCTAGATAACAACATGGAGCGCCCTCAGTAATTATTAAAATAAAATCCTGTGATTTATGCACGCATCTCTGGGCAGTAGTTAATCCATGTATTAATGTTGTTGCTTTGTTTTTAATTACCATTCGTCTCCTGCAGATGGAACGATGTCGATGGATGAAGAGTCGGAAAACCACATATTTTATTAGTGGCGTGACACAGTTCATGAATTTGGCTAAAGTACAAAGAGGAGAATTGGTGACGCGGATTACATCCTATGTCCATGTACTGATTGTGCCAATACAGAGTCACATGAAGTTGCAGATGTCCAGATGCACTTAGGCTCTAGGGGATTCATGGATGGATATACACCTTGGACCAGACACGGTGAAGAGGAGGTCATGGATGAAGATACCCAGCGCAGTGAGATGCCAAATCCCGATCAATATCACATGGATGTTGAATCTAACATCGGGGCAGAGGCGTCAAGCTACCAATGGAACATCGGAAAGCCGAAACACCCACTAGAAAACCAAGAGGTCCATGCAGATGATGACGATCTTGATATGCCAGATTTTGGTGCTATGATTGCAGATTATGAGGGCCCAGAAAAGGGTATGATTGGGTACAAGGATCTGCCAACCATTGATGCAGACTCCAAGAAAGAATTGTATCAAGGTTGCAAAAAGAAATATTCCAGGTTGAGTGCCACCTGGCGCTTCTCAGATTTAGAGGAGCAAACGGTCTATCAAACAAGGGCTTCACAAAGATCTTAGGTATTTTCAAAGATATTCTTCCGGAAGATAATGTGCTCCCCTGAAGCACGAATGAAGCGAAGAAAATTGTTTGCCCATTGGAACTTGAAGTACAGAAGATACACGCTTGTGTGAATATTGTATATTGTACCGTGGTGAGTACAAAGATTTTCGTGCATGTCCCACATGAAAGCATGCACGATACAAGCGCAGGAGGGCAAAGGACAAGTACAAATTGGACGACGAGATCAAGACAGGAATCCCGTTCAAGGTTGTTTGGTACTTGCCTTTAATTCCAAGGTTGATGCATTTGTTTGCAAACCCTAGAGAGGCAAAGAGGTTGCGGTGGCATCATGATGAGCGAATTGCAGATAGGTTTATGAGGCACCTGAAAGATGGGGCTCGGTGGGAATTAATCAACAACAAGTTTAATTTTTTTGCCAAGGATCCTTGAAGTATAAGGCTCGGGTAGTGTACTGACGGGATGAATCCTTTTGGCGATATGAGCACCAATCACAACACATGGCTAGTGCTTCTGTGCATATATGACCTAGCTCCTTGGTTGTGTATGAAGAAAAAATACATTATGATGTCAATGATTATCCAAGGCCCGAAGCAACCTGCAATTGACATAGACATTTACTTTCAGCTACTGGTAGAAGAACTGCTGACAGTGTGGATAGATGCGCCTGCTATAAAATGTTATGATGCTTACAGAAAGGAGATTTTCGATCTACATGCGATGCTGATGCACACCATTCAATATATGCCGGCGTTAGGCAACACACCGTGGCAGAAAACAAGGGGAGATGTAGGGTGTGTCACATGCATGGATAGGAAAGCTAGTAGAAGACTTCCCAATTCATGCAAAATAGTGTATTTGCGTCATCGTAGGTTCTTACGAAAAAATCACCCATACCGAAAGATGAAAGCTGAATTTGATAGTATGGCAGAGGCAGCTGAGGGCCCAAGACCCTATGAAGGGGAGGTGGTCCACAACATGGCTAAAAAATTAATGTTGTGCTTGGCAAGAACCACCCTTTGACGGTGAAACTAACACCCAAGGATGAAGTGTTTAAGAAGAAATTGGTGTTATGGAAATTACCTTACTGGGAGATCTACGTGTATGTCACTGCATCGATGTCATGCACGTAGAGAAGAACGTATGTGAAAGCATCCTGGGTACTCTGCTCAAGTTTAAAGGTAAAAGAAAGGATGGTGACGGTTCACGGCTCGATATGCTTGTTGATCAATCACAATGCAAGAGTGAAGTAGAAGATGATGAAAAATTCATCAAAGCTCGCCAGAGTTACAATTTCAATACAAAATAAGCAACATAGTTCTTCACCTATTTGTTGTCAGTTATGACACCCTCTTCCCATCAAGCAAGCAAACATCGTAAGTCTCGTGGATGTGAGCTCGTGTAAAATGAAGTTGGGACACATGAAGTCACATGATTTCCATGTAATGTTGACACAAATCCTCCGGTGGCCATCGTGAATCGATGGACAAAGATATAAGAAACACACTCATTGACCTGTGATTTCTTCAACCAACTATGGCGTAAGGTTGTAGAACCTGAAGAGTTGGATCATATGCAAGATGATATTGCAAGAATATTGTCCAACCTAGAGATGTTTTTCCCACCGTCATTCTTTGATGTCATTTTCCATATCACTGTGCACCTTGTCGACGAGATAAAGTATTGTGATCCTGTGTTTCTTCGCAACATGTATCCTTTGAGCGGCTCATGGGAATACTGAGGCGCTTTTGTCGGAACCAAAACCATCTATTGGCAAGCATCCTACAAGGTTATGCCGGGAGGAGGTGGTTGAGTTTTTCACAGAATACATGAAACAAAGTCCTATAGGTTTGCCCCTCTCTCGCCATGAGGGAAGGATGAAAGGTAAGCCGGTCCTTGCTGGCACGCAATTGGCTGCACCCGGAGAATTGGCAGAGAAAGCCAATTTGACGATACTGCTTAACAACCCAGTTCTCATCGCTTATGCCCAAGAACACTTGGAGGAGATACGCCAAAGCTTCTTACCAATGGTGCCTTCATCAGAAGTGGAGATGAAGTAGCACACTAAGAAGTACGCTGAATGGCTAAAGAATCGTTTGGCACAAGGATCCATCGATGACATTGCTATGTGGTTGGCACAAAAGCCATCACCTACGGTGTTGACGTACCAAGCATCTGACATAAATGGATACACGTTCTACACTGAGGAACGTGATAAGAAGACCTCATGTTAGAACAGCTCAGTTCAAATTGAATGCATGACTGTAAATGAAGCTGATAAAAGGGTATACTATAGAACCATCAAAGAGATTTGGGAGCTTGACTATGTGAAAGTTAAGGTGGCATTATTCAGGTGCGCATGGATCCCCCTTGGTCAGGTAAGGATTGATGAGTACAGGAAGACCTGTGTTAACAGGACAATGATGGCATATCACGCGGACCCATTCATTCTTGCCAGCGATGCTACCCAGATTTTCCTTGTGGAAGACCCCTTGCATAAGAACGACCATTTAGAGATTCATGGGAAGAGAAGGGTACTGGGTGTCGACGATGTTACCGATCAGGACGAGTACAATGAATTTGATGAGTTGCTAGCCAAGGGATCACGCACCAGTACAACAGAGAAGCGTAAAATCATCAAAAACCCCAAGTTCATTCGGGGTCAACTTAATGATCCCAGACCTCCCATGTACATGGGAATTAAGCCATAATACTAGTCTTTATGCCTACCCTGCAACTTAATTCATTCAATTTAGAACTTTCGCGTGTACTGAATTTGTCTGTTATGCCCGGTTTTCTATTAATGTACGAACCGTTTATATGTTGACCTTGATATGCTGTCAGCTTAGGCAATGAATATGAACTGTTTTTTTGTTATTTTTATTATTATTAATTTTATTATATCACAGAGGTAGCACACTCAATCGATCTCATACAATATGTGTGAACAAAAATATGCAATCTAGTTTGCGAATAGCACATGGTTCGTTGATGAAAGCCGTGTGCCGACCAAACCCTGCCACCCCGCCCATGATCTGAGTCGTGCTTTCTGATTGGCCAGAACCCAAACCCCATGGATTGTACGTCCGCACCATTGGATGCTCCCAGATCGAACGGCAATCCTCATCCCTTTCGACAACACATGAGTTCCGGTTGTAATTTTTATTTTTATACACAAAATGCACGTTAATATCAAAAAATGTCTTAAATATACCTAACGATACCTAAATGCGCCAGAAAATCAAACCCATGGTATAATGGTGATTCCGTACCGTGGAAATTTTATGAGGCCAAATGATGAAGTTACCAACTACAGGAGTTCGAATTGACACGTCTCCTTTTGGAAAACCATGATCCTTCACGTGAGATGCTCCGGTTTGGAAGGAGCAGTCATCAAAACTTGTGCCAAACTTTACCAACATTTTCCATGGAGTCGTGAGAGCACGCCACAGGCACACATCGATTTTCATCATGTCCGAACTCCATCTAGGCCTACGCCAGTGGCCGCACCTCGCGGCCGAAATGTTTGAAACTTCTCCCCGCTCCTCGAACAAACGAATGAAAACTCACAAAGTGATGCACAAATGATCTGTACACCTTTGTTATGCTGATAGTAAGGGGGTATCATAGCTAGTATCATGCATGCCAACTAGGCAATTTTGATGAGTTGTCATAGAATTAATTAAATGAAGAAAGAGAGGGTTATGAATCATATCATGAAACTATATCATAATAAATTTTATGATACTATGTGTCATGCATGACAATATAAATAAAGTACTACATATGATACTAGCTAGCTACTCTATGATACTATGCATTAGAGCAAGTAAGTACACAATAGAGTGCCATAAGACTAGCGACAATGGGTAGTGACATAGAATGTTACTAGTCTATGTTACTACCTCTATAGTGGGGAGTAACATATGTGTACTAACATGCAACACTTCATTTATTAGGCTATAGACTCATCTTGCCTTGAGATGTGTGATGTTACTCAGACTAGCCACAATGGGTAGTAACATAGACTCATGTGTTACTTGTCTATGTTACTACCTCTATAGTGGGGAGTAACATATATGTGTGGTAACATGCAACACTTCATTTATTAGGCTATAGGCACATCTTGCCTTGATATGTACATGTGATGTTACTCATACTACTAGTAACTAGCCATGTTTCTACTTTCCTCTCTTTCTTCATTTATTGCTTGCCACATCATCTACTTAATTTATCTAGATATGTATGATGTTACTACCTATATTACTCCCATTGTGGGTAGTCTCATACTATAGTAAGACTATACCCACAGTGGGAGTAACATAGGTACGCAGTAACATCACACATATCCACTTTCATCCATTTCTTCATTTATTGCTTGCCGCATCATCTATTTTATCTAGATATGTGTAATGTTACTACCTATGTTACTCCCACTGTGGGTAGTCTGGCTATAAGGAATAGAATAATATATATGTTCTTATTAGTTGGAGGAAAGAGAAGAGAAGCAGGCTCTTGGTTAGTAGAGCTAGCTGTAACACGAGACCCAAGACACTTTGTGAGGATGTAAGGTGGGACAACTATTGATAAACTAGTACGTATATAAAACTTATTATTGTACATGCCCGCTAAGAGGTTGGCTGTATATGACATGGAAACTTTTTATAGCCGACCCTTGGCTCTATGATTAACCATGCTCTTAGTGAGGTAGCTAGTATATCATAGACGACTAGCTAGTACTCCCTCCGTCCTGCTTTATTATGCCTAAAGACAACTTCTCTTATACCAAGACACATAGTAATTTGCTCACATTAATTCTTCCATCCCACTCCCAATGCACTCTCTCACATGCATGCAGCCAATGGAAAAGCATGCACGAGGTGTATTAATTTCCTGGCCATGGCACCAACAACAATGGCTTTCAATGCAACCAATGAAATGGTTACATGCGTGCACCTTTCCAAAGCGAGGCCTTATAAAAAGGGACATGCTTGTAATGCTGAGAGGCCTAATAACCCGGACGGAGGGAGTATCAGACTAGCCACAGTGGGAGTAACTTCAGCAGTAACACCGACTCCAACTCAGCAAACTTGCTTATGTGGCAATAAGTTAATGAGGAGAGAGATAGTTTCAAGAACTAAGCTGAGTTCTTGTAGCATCACATGTCCCAATGCAATATGAGTCTCAGAACCTAAGAAATGAAGCTTTGCATGACACTACACTTATGTTACTACCCACTATGAAGGTAGTAACATATATAGTCTAGGGATATGTGTATGTTACTAGTGTACTACTCTCCATTGTGTCTAGTCTCATACTCCCTCCTTTCTGGTTTAGGCTGGTTGTAATGGTATTATCATAAGCGGTATCATGCATGCCAACTAGACTTCTGGATGATGTGGCACACAAGAGAGGATGTGGTATCATATCATGATACCATGTCATATTAAATGTTGTACTACTACTTTGTGTGATGCATGACAATTAGTGAGGCAACCTAAGATGTTAACTTATGATACTATGCATTACGGAAGTAGTATCCTAGCTACACTATCATATATATGCATGATACTACTAGTATATATAATACTCCCCATTACAACCAGCCTTATAGGGCTCAATTCAAAATCTCACCAACCAAGGTAGATGGTGAGTGGTGGAATACTTTTGTAGTTTGCAAAAACACCCAATTAATGCTTTTGTTTTCCTCAAAAAATTATGTATTCCAATGTATTAATTGCAATACATGCATGCATATATAATGTACATGCATTGGTCAACTTTCTCTTAATACTTGCATGCAATGATTTAATACACCTTGGAATCTGGACATGTGATGGGGAACAAGCAAATTTAACCTTATAAAATGGAAAAACTAAAATTTTGAGATAAGCCTATAAACCGGAAAGGAGGGAGTATATATGAATGATACTAGTATATGACCTGCAATACCTCCGTAATGCGCGCATGCGTAGTATCATAAGTTAGTATCTTAGGTTCCTTATTAATTACCATGCATGACACAAACTAGTACAACATTTAATATGATACGGTATCATGATATAATTCCACACACCCTCTCTTTCATCATTTAACTGTGCCACATCATCCAAAGAGTCTAGTTGGCATGCATCATACTGCTTGATACTCCCATATTACAACCAGCCTTATTAGGGTGGCCATAGTGGGGGTATCATAGCCGGTATCATGCACCCGGGAATAGAAAATATGATGATGTGGCAAAGAAGCAGTAACATAGGTAGATATCGTAACATATATATATATATAATAAATGCTATACTACTATGTGTCATGCATGGCCATAAATGCGGTCATCTATGATATATACTCCCTCCGTAAACTAATATAAGAGCGTTTAGGTCACTATTTAGTAATCTAAACGCTCTTATATTAGTTCTGAAGGAGCTAGTACTACTCTATGATACTATATATGCACTATGAAGGTAATGCATTTAGTATCATACACTAGTATCATATGCATGATACTATATATATAGTATATGATACTCCCCACTATATAAGGCTGGCCATAGTTGTGGTATCATAGCCGACGATGTCATGCACTCGGAAATAGCAAGTATGCTGGTGTGGCAAAGAACTAAATATATATAAAGAGGGTTAGAGTAACATATAGTAGGTAGATACAGTATCATGTTAAATGCGATGCTAATTTGTGTCATGCATGGCAATAAAGGTAGTATCATACACCAGTATCATATGTATTTTATATTCATGATACTAGTATATGACACTCTCCACTATACTCATGATTTCTTACGGTGGAAAAAAATTGGAGGCGAAACGATGAACTCATGTTTTCATTTGAACAAAAATATGATGTTAGGTAATGTAAATGTTTTCAAAGAGCACACAGTTCACTCATGAAAGCCGTGTGTCCACTAAACCGTGGCCGATGCACCCCCCACCCCTCTGCCACGCGCGTGATCTGATTAATGCATTCTGATTCGCCAGAACCCAAACCCCACGGATCGTACGTCTGCGCCATTGGATTCTCCTTGATCGAATGGAGATCCTTATCCCTTTCGACAACACATGTACATGTTTTCAAATAGCCCCTCCCAAAAAACAGTTTTCAAATAGCACATGGTTCACACACGAAAGCCGTGTGCCTACCAAACCGTGGCCGATGCCCCCCCTCGCTACGCGCGATCTAAGTCGTGCGTTCCGATTGGCCAGAACCCAAACCCCAGATCGTACATCTGCACCGTTGGATGCTCCCAGATCAAACGGGAATCCTCATCCCTTTCGACAGGAAATAGAGTTCGGTTATGAATTGATTTATAAGCCAACATGCACGGGAAATGCTAAAAAATGTCTTACATATAGCACACGAGATCTGAAATGCGCCAGCAAATCAAACCCGTGGTAAAATTGTGATTGGTTTACGTGCGAAAAATTTAGAGGCGAAATGATGAACTCACTCTTCATTTCAAAATTAGCACGTCTTCATTTCAAACGAAATTATTCTGTTTGTGCACACGAGCGCTTAGAGGCAACCGTTTGCATAGGCCTTTCCGCGCGCGTGGCGACCGGGGATATTTTTTCACCCTTTTCACCTAGGACGCCAACAACCCTCCATCGTTCGCCCGTGTTTCACTCAACTAGTACACCCAATCTCCTTCGCCAGCTCCCCCCTCCCCCAGATCCACAGCAGAACCCTCTTTGGCGCCGCCATGCTCACCCCGGCCATGTGCCGCTCTTCGGCGTCAAGCCTACCTCCACAGCCGTTCACAACACGCGGCAGCCCGCGCGTCGCTGTATTCGTTTGCTCGCCAGCCATGCTCGAGCATATCGATGCAGTAACCCTCGTCTCTCCTGTGGTCCGGCCAGGTTTGCATTAAAAAGCCTCTTAGTTACTCCTCTCCATCGCGGTGAGGCATATTTCCTCACAATCCCTCTTCCAATTTCGTTCCGTATGTTCCCAAATTGGCTATAAAATAACAGAGAGCGTATATATGTTCATTATCTACCTTCCTTACTACATATAAGCTGTATTTGTTCCAATAAGTTACTGCCTATTTACACATCGCGGGCACCCAAGTCACGCAAACTTAAAAAATTAGCCGTACATTTTCTTAATTATTGCATGGCATGTTTAGAAAGCTTGATACCAAGTTGTTAGTTTTATGCTTATCCTCCTTTCCTGAGTTTCACATGTGTTCTCTGTAGATGCCGAGTAGCAGCGACAACACTCGTTCAGGCCATGTATCTTCATCTAATTCGGACAACCCTAGGTCTTCAGCAGATTGTGAGGGATCAAGTAGTCTTGAACGGGATAGAGCTGCAGCAATTACTCTTCTGGTCAGGACACAGAGGAATGCTCCAAGGAAGCCCATACACCAGCCTAAAGATGTATATGAAGTAACCGAGATTGATTTAAAGTCTTGGGCTCGAACTAAACCAGATAAAGCACGCATGAGGTTCAGGAGTGTGTGTGGATTTGTTGGCAGGGCAAGGCTCAACATTAATCTGCCGGGGTTTCGGAAGGCTGACACAGAAACACGGTGAAGGATAGTCCGGGAGATCATGGATCACTTCAGTGTTCTAGAGCAGTGGAGAATACAGGTGGAACACGCTGCACTGAAGAAGGCTTGGGATGCTTGTAGAAACGGGAAGAACATGCTGTACAGGAAGTACTTGAGTGAAGGCAAGGACCCAATCCCCGCATACCCCCAAATTACAAAGGCAGACTCGGTAGAATTCAAAAGGGTCAGTGTCGGTGTCAAAACCGGTGAATCTCGGGTAGGGAGTCCTGGACTGTGCGTCTAAGGTCGATGGTAATAGGAGACAGGGGACACGATGTTTAACCAGGTTCGGGCCCTCTCTATGGAGGTAATACCCTACTTCCTGCTTGATTGATCTTGATGAATATGAGTATTACAAGAGTTGATCTACCACGAGATTGTAATGGCTAAAACCCTAGAAGTCTAGCCTGTATGATTATGACTGGCTCTACGGACTAAACCCTCCAGTTTATATAGACACCGGAGGGGACTAGGGTTGTACAAAGTGGGTTACAGAGAAAGGAATCTTCATATCCGAACGCCAAGCTTGCCATCCACGCCAAGGAGAGTCCCGTCGGGACAGGGGAGAGAGTCTTCTGTCTTGTATCTTCACGGCCCATCAGTCTGGCCCATGCCCAACAGGCCAGACGCCCGAGGACCCCTTAATCCAGGACTCACTCAGTAGCCCTTGTACCAGGCTTCAATGACGAGGTGTCCGGCGCGCAGATTGTCTTCGGCATTGCAAGGAGGGTTCCTCCTCGATCACTTCAAAGTACCTGAGTTAAAGAGTTGTATTCGGCCTTCCATTTAATGTCGCACCCATCGACTTCTGTGCCTCCACACCTTCGATTTCCACGTGTAGAGCGAATACGAGAGGTCGGGGTATTTTTTGCACATAACCCCCCGGTCACGTAAGAAAGGCCTCTATTTAAAGGGATTGGATATCAGATCCATTCCACACCCAGCGGAAAATCCCTACAGTCTTACCAGGGGAAACCATTCAACATGGCTAGCGTCCCTAGTTCTTCCTCCCGCCCTCACGGCTCTGACAAAGGCGATTGGGAGAGATATTCTTTTTCCCATGAGTAGTTGGTTAAGCTCCAAACACAGGGATTCCTTTCCGTCGCGGATCTGGTCCCTGTTTGAGTAGGATTGACCTCCTTCACAGGCGAAGTTCTGGCGGAAAATTTCCCCAATCCAACAAGGGGGAACAGGTGTGCTTCGTATCCTACTAGTCGAGAGGCATCGGGTTTCCAATCCACCCTTTCCTCCGAGGACTCCTGGAGTATTACGGCCTCCAACTACACAACCTCACACCGGCCTCTATCTTGCACATCGCGGGTTTTGTCGCCCTTTGCGAGCTTTTCCTAGGCTGTGAAGACCACTTTGATTTGTGGACGAAGCTATCATGCCTCGTCCCTCGCAACCAAGAGGCGTCGATGTCGGCATTCTGGGAACGGGGGTACCCAGACTTGCCTGCCTGCGGCCTACGGCATGGCTCAAGGGAGTGGCCCATCACGTCCCATCTTCATCAGCACAAGCTCAAGACCCTCGCCAGGGGCCAAGCCTCGCGGGGCGGACAACAGGAAGCTTCCTCAGGCACGGCCTTGTTAGGCTGGCTCGCGAGGAGGCGGAGAGATCAAGGCAGGGTACCTCATGAGGTGCCCATGACGTAAGCCGTGACGACTAAGGGCGCCAGGCGGGTGCCAGCCCGCGCAGTGTCCTCCTTTCCTCTTTGGTGCAAAGGGGGCAAGCGCAGGCAAGAGCATCAAGCAAAGGCATCCGATTCGGTGCAACAAGACCAAGACCGTCGGAACGGCAGGAAGGAAGTCATCGTGGAGCCCAAGCCGGCGTCACCACCAGAGCCTTTGACAGGCGAGGACCAACTTTAGTCAGGATAAGTGTACTAGATGTTCCCCTTCAAAATGGCCAATTGTTGGCGCCCTTCCCGCTCAATATTTGGGAAGAGGCCCAGGGCCTTTGCCTATAAATAGGACAAGCCTCCTACAGGGTAGAGGGATCCGGAATCCAGAACAAGGAGGGGGAATCTTAGAGAGAGGATCCAGCATCCCGAATCAGCAGAGAGAGAGAGCGACTGAACTCCCCCAAGCAGTTCATCGCACCAGCCAAGAACAGACCCTCGCGAGGCTATTCTTCCTTGTATTGTTCATCATCAGCCCAAGAGGCAATCCACCACACCACAAACTAGAGTAGGGTATTACACCACAATGGTGGCCCGAACTAGTATAAACCCTGTGTCTCTTGTGTTGTTCCTTTCATAGCTCTAGATCCTAGCGAGGCGGCGAGGTGCGTGTAGGTAGGGGTGAGATCTCCGCCACACCCCAAAGGTTCGAATCCTAGAGGGTCTGCCGGAACCCGGAATCACATTTGGCACGCCAAGTAGGGGTGCGCCGAATTAGCCTTCCGCCGCCCTGTTCTTCGCCGACCACCGCATCCATGTCGACGCCATCGGGCCTGCGCCGGCTCGAGCCGCTCGCTTCCCGCCGCCCAGACGGCCCCCGTCGGCGGCCGCCCCGCCGTTCCCCGTCGCCTGCCGTCAATGCCGCCGCTGGCCCGGCGGGGAACGAGCAGCAAGCATCGTCCCAGCATCCGTCCGTGAGGCGAGACGGCCGTACTACTAGTCCCTCAGTTGCCCCCGTTGGTTCTTCGTCCCGCGCGCTCCGCGCGCCCATGGAGGCTCGAGCTGCACTCATCGCGGCAAACGAGCTCCTGCGCTACCGCCCAGTCGACAACATCTACGAAGAGTGGCTCGACCGCGTCGCCGAGCTCGTCCGCGCCGCAGGGGGCTCCCCCGCGCCGTCCTTCTCGATGCACCGCGCCCCGCCCTGCGCGGGCGATGAAGCTCCGGGGGCGCCTCAGCCGCCTCCCCCTCAAGAAAGCGCCTTGGCCCCAAGGCGCATGGCCCCTGGGCGGAACCCACTCCGTCCGGCGCCAGCGTAGCAAGAGCAGACCTGTCAAGAGGTCCCTCAACCCCAAGAAGCTGCCCGAGTGCTCCCTACACCGGCTCGTCACGACCACGCTCCTGCTCCAGCATGCCAAGACCCCGCGCTGCTCCCAGCTGTAGCGCATGGGGACCCGCAAGACCAGGCTCTTCGTCACCAAAGGCCTCCCATGGCCACAGCAGGCTGCCGCTTTCACCACCGAAGGCGCAGCGTCGCGTGGCCCGGCAAGTTCAAGCCAGACCTGCCTCCTCGCTCTGACGGCACGGCCGACCACAGGAGTTCCTCCAGCTTTACGAGCTGGGCATCGAGGCCGCCAACGGGGACGAGAAGGTCATGGCGAACTGGTTTCCCATGGCATTCAAGGACGGAGCCTGCACCTGGCTCCTGAACTTGGCTCCTGGCACGATCTCCTCCTGGGACGAGTTGCGCACCCGCTTCATCGCCAACTTCCAAGGTACTCGCGACCAGCCTCCTGCCGTGAGCGACATGTGCCGAATCAAGCAGCAACCAGGGGAGACCCTGCAGAAGTACATCCAGCGCTTCAACAACGCACGCCTCAAGATTCCCAAGGTGACCGAGGAGGCCATCATCTCTGCCTTCTCCAACGGTGTGCGTGATGTCAAGATGAAGGAGGAGCTGGCGATGCATGAAGATCTGTGCACTTCCTTGGAGCTGTTCAACTTGGCGACCAAGTGCGCGCCAGGCTGAGGAAGGGCGCCTTTCCTCCTCGAGCTGCCACCGCAGACCGTAAGAGAAGAAATCCAAGGCCAAGGACATGAAGCGCAAGGGGCTGCCGTGCTCATGGCGTAACCAGACACCAAGCGGGCGAGATCAGCCCGAGTCTTTCAAGGGCAGCCGGTACTGTGTGTACCATGACCTCCACACCCACAACACCAACGAATGTCAAGAGCTCCGAGCCGTGCGAGAAGGGAGGATCGGCCGACGCCCCGACCGCAACGATTGAGGCTACGGCCGAGGAGGAGGAAGGAACGCAGGACGCTGGGAAGACCGTGGCCCTCGCCAAGGGTGGCGCGATCAACCTCGCGAGGATCGCTGGCAGGATCAGCCTCACGAGGGAGACTGGAGGGATCAGCCTCGTGAGGATCGCCCGCAAGGAAACGCATGCCTCCCTCCCCTGCCGCTGCAGCCAAGGAGAAACAAGGACCATCATCAGGACGAGGGGGCTGGGGGCTTCTAGGAGCCACGCGCGATCGCTTGCATCCTGGGCGGAGCTCAAGCCCCAGCCTCTCAACGCATCTTCAAGCAGTTCGCCCGCGAAGTGAATGCAGCCCTCCCCAAGCTCGAGGCCACGCGCCCTCTCAGGTGGTCAGCATGCGCCATCACGTTCAGCTCAGCGGATCAGCTCAAGTGCGCGGCCACAGCCGGAGTCCTCCCGATGCTTTGTTCCCCAATCATCAGCAACGTGCAAGTCACCAGGACCCTCATCGACGGCGGAGCGGGGCTCAATGTCCTGTTCGTAGAGACATTCAACAATCTCCAAGTGCCTTACAATCAGCTTCAGCCAACCAAGCCTTTCTCCGGAGTCACCGATGGCTCCACGGTCCCGATTGGGCAGGTCCGCCTCCCTGTCACCTTCGGGGCGCGCGACAAATACCGCACCGAGCTCATCGACTTTGATGTCGCCCACATTCTCCCGCCATACAATGCCATCCTCGGGTACCCAGCTCTGGCCAAGTTCATGGCCGTGACCCATCACGGCTACAACGTCCTCAAGATGCCAGGAAGCGGCGGAGTCATCACGGTGCCTTGTGAAGAGAGAGACGCAGTGTGCTCCCTGGAGCGAGCCTTTCAAGCCGCATCACTTGAAGACCCAGATCGCAGGAGCGTGAGGCTCCCTGAGACCGCTCCCAAGAAGAGGAAGACATCGCCAGGCCCGACCCCTCGGGAGGCAGGCCCCTCAGGGTCCGCGCCTGCTCAGGGGGTCCCTCCTTCTGTCGCATAGGAAGGTGCGCCCGGTGCCCTCCTCAAGCAAGGCTCGGGGGCTCTCTCCTGGAGGGCCACCGACCTTGCTAAGGTCACGAGGGAGGCGCTTGGGCACCACTTGGAGGCGTGCTTCAAAGCACGTTTCCCTCAGGAAGGAGCAAGGCAAGGAGGGCCAAACCCTCAGGAGTTCGTCAGTCAGATCACGCAGGAGTTGCAGGAGTTGCAGGAGTCAAGAGTCATGAGTGGCAGCCGCCGCTTACCCGCCGTAGCTCCCCATCCAGGCGAGGATGGTGGGCTGCACGTCTGCATTGACATCCCAGGGCTCAACCGAGCCGCCTCTCAGGAGCGCTTCTGGCCCTCACGCGTGGGGCGCTGCGAAGGTCCACCGCACAGCTACGTTTGCATGCCCTACGGCATGCCGAACGCGGCCGCCACATACCAGCGCCTCATGGGGAGCGTCCTGGAGGCTCAAGAGGCCATGCGTTCCGCAGTCCTGACGGAGATGGAGATGGTCCACGAGGAGCCGCCAGCTCCTCCGGAGCCTCCCCAGGCTCCTGGGCCTGGGGGCTCGTGAAGATCGGCTTCCGCAGGCCACGACGTCCGCTACTTCAACATCCCTTCGTCTTCAACGTCATCAGGTGACATCCTTCAAGTTTCATTTCCAGCTGGGAGCGCCCGCCAGGGCTGCACTATTCCCAGGCCGCGTGGGTCCGTCCTTGCGGCGTGTATCCCTTTTACTTCATGTTCCTAGCTTACTTTGTTGGGAGCGCCCCTCGGGCTGCATCATCCCCAAGTCGCTCGGGCCAGACCCAGCGGCATGTACCCCTCTTGCGTTTATTACGGGTCATGCGTTCGACCCATCATGATTGTTATTTGATGCCTGTCTATGGCACCCCTTCTTCCTTCATGTCGGCCGCTTGCACGTTAAAGGGGGTACACGAGCATCGCGACTCATGGGCTTCTCATGGCTCTCCAGCCCTCACCCTCTGGCCTTGTTCACGGCATCGCGACCTGGCATACCAGCGACGGCTGAGACCAGTTCGAGGGCCGGGACCCGAGGACGTAGAACGCCGGCATCTAACCAAATTTGTAGGAACACATCACATGTTAAGGCTCAAAGGCCAGCGCAACCCGCCTTGAGGTAGGGCCCCGTGAGCGCCTGTGGCTCACGGGTGCCAGATAAACCTCGTCGAGCCCTACCGTGCCAGCCACGTGTTAGAGGCGGGTTGTACACGCCCGGGGCTCCTCGAGGGGAGCCCTCCCACGCACAGTGGAAGCACCATGCTCCAGCTGGCTGATGACACTGCCGAGGAGCGGCTATGCCCGTACACATCTTGAAGCGCTATGCTCCGCTGGTGATAAACAATCGAGGGTGGCCCGGCACATCAACCTCGGGGATCGTGGAGCTCGATGTCCGGCCTCATCGCAACGCCTCCCTCGGTTGTGCCTTGAGGAGGCTGGGCATGGGGCTACGCACTGGTCACGCCCAGACGCCGCCACCCAGCCAGGCCCCTCGGGCCTGGTTAAATCCACGTCTCTCCCAAGCGGAGCCAAGGTAATGAAGGCTGCTTGAGCTGCCCAGGGGGACTCCTGAGCATCGCGACTCAGGAGCCTAACTGGTCACATAGCCCCTCACTCCTTAGTTCCGAAAGGCTAACGGCAGTTGAGGTATGCGCGGGGCCGGGCTCTACAGACGTAGAATGGTAGATCCACCCACACATCTCACCTCCCTACTTGCTGTTCAGGCGCTAAGGGGGACTCTCGAGCATCGCGACTCAGAGCCTAACTTGTCACGTAGCCCCTCACTCCTTGGTCCCGTCCTGGTTTCCGGTCGGGCTAGCATGGTGAGGTATCGGCGGGGCAGGCTCTGCCGGCATAGAACATAATCAAGTAAGAAGGAGAAGCGCAAATCTCAAGGAATTTAAAAGCAAACATTACAGTCCATAACTGTTATCACAACACCAAACGCAAGTTTAAACGCCTCCCCGAGGCATGATGCATGTTGCAGGAAGAAGGACAGGAGCCACAACGGAGTCACTTGTCGACGATGGAACTGCGCCGAGCGGGTTCGCCTCGTGAAGCCTCAGGACCAGCAGCGCCTCGCTTCGGCTTGCGTCAAGGCCGAACTTCGGCAATGAGCCTACGCTCGACCATTCACGGCCTCAGCAGCGGCAGCGGCAAGCTCGCCGCTCGCTGGCTCCAGCAGGCTGTCGAGGTCGACGTCGGGATCGCGAAGGTAGACGTGGGTAAGGACCCGCGTCAGCGCTGCAGAAGACAGGACACGCGCCTCGGCCTCAGCCGTAGGGCCAAGGCCAAGGGTGACATCTTCAAGAGCGCGGATCAGGAAGGGAAGCAGCTTGGCGGGGCCGTCCTCGGCGCCGGCCAGCGGGCTTTCCCGGTCACCGTCAGCGACCTCAGCAAGGTGCGAGCCTTCACCTCCATCTCCGTGAAGGCCCCGCGGTCCTCGGCAAGAACCCGCGCCTTGCCGTCCAGCTCGACCTTCTTTGCCTCCAACTCCTGCTCCAGCGCACCCAGGCGGTAACGGCGCCTGTTAAGCTTGGCGTCCCGGTCCTTGACGGCCGCCTCGCGAGCCTTCATGTCTTCCTCCTTATCTTGGCGAATGCGGGCCTCCTTGGCAAGCTGGTCCCGCAGGCCCTGCAGCTCGCTCTCCATCGCCTTGCAGCGACCTCGGACATCGGCTACCTCCCCCAAGGCGGCGTCACGAGCAGCCTTCGCCCCAAGGACGGCCTGCTTCTCCTCGTCGCCAGCCGTCGAGGCCTGGAGCAGCGCCGCCCGAATCGAAGCGTCAGAGCGAATCCAGCCAGAAGCCAGCTCCAAGCGCCCGGCCACTAAATGAGGGTTGGCGCCCAGAAGATCCTGCTGCAGCCGGTCCAGTTCAGCAGCAGCACGACCCAGGACAGTGGGAGGAGTCGGAGAGACAACAGTTGGTGGAGTAGGAGGAGAGGACGGCAGCGTAACCACAGTATCCTGAGGCAGAACCTGTCGCGCCCCAACAGCTGTGGCGGGGGCATCAGGCAAGGATACCTCAGGAGTCGCTTGGGCCATGGGGGTTGAGCTCGCCCCAGCCAGCTCCGCCAGGCCTCACGAGGATAACCGGGCAGGAGAGGCCCGTGTCTTGCCGTCGCCTTCCTTCGCGGGCAGAGGCGCTGCCCCAGAGGGAGCCTCAGGAGCTCCCTTCAGCTTCTTCGCCGCAGGCGTTAGCCTAGCCAAGAAATACAGACATCAAGCCTCAGCGACAAAGCAAGGAATAAAACAGGAATCAAGCACTTACTGGTCATCGCTCGCGAGCTCGAGCAACCTCCGGCCATACTTGAAGCCCGAGAGCCGGCTGCAGGGATCAGCCTCAAGAGGCTCGGGCGCAGGAGGCACGTCTGCGGATCGCCTCGGAGCCGGGGCAGACCCGCGGGGGACCAGCCCAGTCCTGTCCTCCTTCGGGATCAGGGGCAAGCTCTTGCCGCCCCGCTCGTCGCCATCCTCGTCATCATCGCTCGGAAAGAGGCGGAGAGCGCGGGACCTGCGCCGGGGGAGGGGTGCTCTCGACTCCCCGTCGGTCGCCTCGGAGTCAGGCCCCGCTTCCCGCTCCTCTTCTTCCTCCTCTTCGCTGGAGTCGCCGGAGGACACGTTCACCATCGCCAGGGCCGCCAGGTCCTCGGGCACGGGCCCGCCCCCATTGAAGACGGGCATGGATTCCACCGCCTGCTCCCAATCATCTTGAAGGAACAGGGGCACAGGAGCGCCCTCCAGCCTCGCCACGTCTCCCCCGACCAAAGATTTGAGGACCGCGGCCAGATCTTCGTCGGCCAAGACAGCAGGGCTCGGGCGGGGCCTCCATAGCGGAAGCGAGTACTGACAAAGCGGGGCCACCTGATGCTCCAGGAACTCCCTCAGGAGCGACGCACCAGTCAGCTTCGCGGCCGCCATGTTGCTCGGCCACAGATCCGCGTCCATCCTCTCCAGCACCGGCTTCACGCGGGGATCCACGAGTTCCGCGTGAGACCAATCGTCGAAGGTCATGGGGTGCTCCGTAGGCAGAACCAGCCGAGGGTGGATGCGCCCAGCATCTACCATGACCCACTTGCTCCTAAAGCCCTCAATCCTCTTCCCGGGCTTCGAGATAGCGTTGGAGCTGCCATACGCGACAAGCTCGCGCACGCGGAGATGGGACCGCGAGAGGTACGGAGGGAGAAGTAGTGGTGCAGAAAGGCCACTAAGGGCTGCACCCTGACGTGAGCCTCACAATAGTAGGCGAAGAACGCCCGAAGAAGAACAGAGTTGGGGTGGAGGTGCAGAGCTTGCAGTTTGTAGTGGCGGAGGACAGAAAAGACGAACTCAGAAAAGGGAGGCACCAGACCGGCAGCAATGGCGCTCACGAAGAGCGGATAGAAGGTGCTTCCTTGGCCCTCGGAAAGGGTGGAGCCAGCCTTGAACACTTCTTCCCCATGGATGCCTTGCGCCGCCACCATCCGGCGCACCTGGGCAAGGCCCTCCTCCGACACATTCAGTGAGTCCAAGGCGGCTGAGTACCAAGCTCTGGCCGGGGTCTGGCGAGGCGCCATGTCTTGCTAGGGCACGCGGTCGAAGTAGATCCGGAGATTTCAGAGGCAGGAAGGAAAGGCGCAAGAAAGGGGATCTGGGCAATGACTGGAGGAGACGAGGGAGGCAAAGCCTAGACAGACGCCGCTCTTTTGTTGATTCGCATAGTTGCTAAGGCGCCCACGTCCAACCAACCACCACGCGGCGCCCAAGGCCGCAGGCTGTTAGGGACCGCAGCGCTTCGCACTTGCCCCTTCGCTTCTCTGCTCAGCCAAGTTCGGGCGTGCCTTGGGCCCGGGGGCTACTGCCGGCGTTCTGGGAACGAGGGTACCCAGACTTGCCTGCCTGCGGCCTGCGGCGTGGCTCAAGGGGGTGGCCCATCACGGCCCATCTTCATCAGCACAAGCTCAAGACCCTCGCGAGGGGCCAAGCCTCATGAGGCGGACAACAGGAAGCTTCCTCAGCACAGCCTCGTCGGGCTGGCTCGCGAGGCGGGGAGATCAAGGCGGGTACCTCACGAGGTGCCCATGACGTGGCCGTGGCGACCAAGGGCGCCAGGCGCCAGCCCATGATGTCCTCCTTTCCTCTTTGGTGCAAAGGGGACAAGCGCAGGCAAGAGCATCAAGCAAAGGCATCCGTTTCATTGCAACAAGACCAAGACCGTCGCAACGGCAGGAAGGAAGTCACCATGGAGCCCAAGCCGGCGTCACCACCAGATCCTTTGACAGGCTAGGACCAACTTTAGTCAGGATAAGTGTACTAGATGTTCCCCTTCAAAATGTCCAATTGTTGGCGCCCTTCCCGCTCAATATTTGGGAAGAGGCCCATGGACTTTGCCTATAAATAGGACTAGCCTCCTACAGGGTAGAGGGATCCGGAATCCAGAACAAGGAGGGGGAATCTTAGAGAGAGGATCCAGCATCCCGAATCAGCAAAGAGAGAGAGAGCGACTGAACTCCCCCTAGCAGTTCATTGCACCAGTCAAGAACAGACCCTCGCGAGGCTGTTCTTCCTTGTATTGTTCATCATCAGCCCAAGAGGCAATCCACCACACCACAAACTAGAGTAGGGTATTACACCACAATGGTGGCCCGAACTAGTATAAACCCTGTGTCTCTTGTGTTGTTCCTTTAATAGCTCTAGATCCTAGCGAGGCGCCAAGGTGCAGGTAGGTAGGGGGTGAGATCTTCGCGCGCACCCCAGTGTTCGAACCTAGAGGGTCTGCCGGAACCCGAAATCCGACAGTCGATATTTAAGGTGGGCGGCGCTCAAGTATGGCGCATAGTCGGGACCTGATACCTGTTCCGCACGCCGAAGAAGGCGCCCGAAGAATGGCCCTCAGAATGGTTCTATATTGAGGACGTCGCTCTCCCCAACCCAGTTCAAATGGGTCTTCCTGAATTTTCAAATGCTCCGTTGAAGAAATGCCACAACTGGCGCCCTTGATTTATCAATTATCGAGGTAATGGCGACTTCCATAGTGCGGGAGGTCCAGCAACTCCAATATAGAGGGCTTCCCATGTGGCACTATAATGGGTAAGATGACGCCTCACGCTGCGGTCGGAAGGGTCCGGACACCCCCGCTGCTTTGGCCAAATTAATGGCCGAACAGTACAAAGGGGAGAAAGAGGAGTTCACTCGTCTTAAACGTCGAGATGGATTTTCCATGTACAGTCCTCCTAGCTGGGTGAGTTCTAATCCCACCACTTTACTCAATCCTCTCCCTGAGTCACTTTTAATGGACATTAATCCATCCATTTGTAATAGGAATGGCAGAAGGTTACTGAGGGGATCCATAGCCCCGCCCCACAGCCAGAGGATCACAACCGGGACCTTGACCCCAGATTCGAAGAGGATCTGGACGTATTTGTGTAGCTTGAGGACGGAGTATTCTACCAGGCGACCTATGATGGCACGGAAGTGGCCATCATCGCCCACTATCCCGGCCTCCTCCCCGCATAGCATGTAAGTAATCATGAGACACCTATCTTCGAAAGAGCTTCCTCATTATGCCTCACCCACCGCACTATTTTGTGCTCCAAAGGGGAGGCGCCCGACGCCTCAACGTGCAGCAGAGGCATCTCCTAAGAGAGCAGCACCCGCGCTGAGCAAATCTTCGAAGAAAGGAGAACAACAATACAGTAGAGCCTTCATCAAAGAGGTATGGTTTTTTAATCATGCCCCCTGGCAGTCACATCAAACTGTGACATTATCCACTGTGTCGTATCAGGAAAAGCGTTCGTCGGGCTATGTCCGGGGATCCTGCCGGCCGTGCCTCCACAAGTCAGGTTCCAGACCCTGCCTTAAAGGCGAGGGCTGATACGAGAGTGATGCTGGATTACCCTTCTGCAGAGGATTCAGATGATGTATCCGTCACAAACTCTGAAGTGTAAAGCTCCATGAATCATCGCGCCGGCGGTCCACTCTTTGCGACCCCGGGTTTACAAAAAAGGCACTCAACGCCTTCAGCTCGGATGATGCATACATCCGAGCTGCTCGAGACGGGCTTTCCAGACCCACAGACCAGCATTTGAAAGATATGAAGGTAAGTACACATTTGTACAAATCTGATAATTATATACCAGTAGCCCCCGAGACTTGAAGCAGTTGATATAACTGATTTAAGGATCATTGTATAACCAGATGCTCACAGAGAAGAACAACCTATTGTCTCAAGAGCTGGAAAAGTGTCGGACCCAGCTAACTGCTGCTACCGCCGAACTGGAGAAATCCAAGAAGGCATCGCCTGGTAATGTTCCCCTCCATTGGGAAAATATATTCATATACCATGAATATTAATACTTTTTGTATTCCCCATGGTAGGATCATCAGATCAACTGCAGGAGGCCCTGAAAGTCGCACAAGCGGGTGAACAAGAGGCCAATAGGAAACTAGCCACGGGCGAACATGTGCTGACACGTGTCAGGGATGACAAAAATAAGCTGCAGGATTCCAACATCCTGCTGGGCGAAGAACTAAAAGATGTGCGAGCCCAGCTGGCCGACTCCGTGAAGGATAATAAGAGGCTACGAGGCGGCATATTCAGTATGCTTTTCGAACTTGCCTCCATATAATTCGGCGAGGACACGAAATGACCGATTTATGTCTGCAGGTATGCTGACTAGCCGTCCCGAAGAGGAAATGTCCGGATCTCAAGGCGACCTACTACAAGAGCTATCCCTATTGCACGAGCGAGCTCGGCAAACAATGCAGAGCTTTATGGCCATCCGCCTCCCCTCCAGGAAGTATGGCGGAGCTCATGGAGCTATTCAAAGGAGCACGGCGGCGTATTCGATTATGGAAGATATCAGCCTGCCGAGAGGGTGCGCGGGAGGCCTGCGCCATGGTGAAGACATGGTACACCAAGATTGATCTGAATCATATGGCCCGGGTCGGGCCTAAGGGGTTAGATGGAAAAGAAATTCCAGTTAGTTTGGTATATGACCAAGTAAAGGTAGCGGCCAAATATTCCCAACAGGATTGTAAGCTAGACAGCCTGTTAGACGGCATAGAGGAAGAAGTTTTTGTGTGGAAGTGACTATGTACTTCAATTGACATAATTTTCCCTAGCCGGATTGTAAAATGATTGTCATGGCAGACCTTTTCGCTTCGACCTCTGGACCCGAGGGTGCGGAGTGTTTCCGAATACCAAAGCGGCAATATAGACCGGGGTATGCGTGGAAACCAGGCATAGGGGTCATAGTTGCTTGAACAGGCAAGTTGTATCCGGCTAGCTATGTTATATTACATTTTAATTGTAAGAAACATCTTCCAGAGAGAATAGTTTCGTTAAGGGTTCCTTTCCCTGGGTGAACATGCATTAGTGTGCATGCCTAAACTTTGATTGAAAAAAAAATCACAGTGTACGTGACTTCTGGGGGTTCATAGTGTAATGAGCGTAACACGTCTTTAGTCCGCCGACCGAATATTCCCTTAAGAACGCTAGCTTTCGGCTTCACCCAGTCTGAGGTACATGTCCGGATGACCCGACTGTAACAATCGCAGAGGTGCTCCCTTTATGCCCTAGCCGAACAAACAGGAACGTAGAGCATAAGCACATGAGCCAGGCAACCCAGCTTGGCCAAAACTTAAGTCATAACGATCCATATAATGGCGAAGAAAAGGTACATATGAGGAAAAGACACATGTGTGGTGAGCTTGATGCTCGAAAAATAATAATAAGCTTCTGTACAAGAAGCCCCCAGGTATTATGGGCGTACATATTTAAAGATGTGTACTTCATAGGTGTGTGGTTTAGCCGCACAAGAGCTTAAAGCTAGAAGAAAAGTTAAAGAGAGGAGAAAATAATGGAAACAAAGGGAGAAGAAGACGAACAAAGAGTCCGGCTATAGGTGTAGAATCTTCGGAGTTTGGCGGCATTCCACGGGTTCGGCTCTAAGCGGTTGTCTGATGTATCACGCAGGCAGTACGCTCCTCAAGTGAGAACTTCATCTATGATGAAGGGACCCTCCCACTTGGGCTTGAGTTTGTCCTTTTTCTTCTCGAGCAAGCGTAGAATGAGTTCCCCAATGTTATAAGTCTTGGCCCACACTTATCTGCTTCGATATCTGCGAGCCTACTGTTGATAAAATGCAGAACAAGCTTTTGCGACGTCACGCTCCTGCTCCAGGGCATCTAAGTTGTCCTCCTAATCAACCTCGGCCTCTTTCTCTTAATACATGCGCACTCGAGGTGAGTCATGAATAATGTCGCTGGGCAACACAGCCTCTGCGTCGTACACCATGAAAAAAGGTGTATATCTGGTAGTGCGATTGGGCGTGGTCCGCAGCCCCTAGAGTATGGAGTCGAGGTCCTCAACCCAGTGCTTGTCTGATTCTTTCAAAGACCGCACTAGTCTAGGCTTAATGCTGCTCATAATAAGACCATTAGCTCGTTCGACTTGACCGTTTGTTTGTGGATGATAGACCGAGGCGTAATCGAGCTTAACGCCCAGGTTAGAACACCAGGCTTTCACCTCATCGGCTGTAAAATTGGAGCCTTTATCGGTGATGATGCTGTGTGGGACGCCATAACGGTGCACAACACCGTATATGAAGTCTATCACTGGTCCGGCTTCGGCCGTTTTAACTGGTTTGGCCTCTATCCACTTGGTGAATTTATCTACCATGACCAGCAGATATTTTTTCTTATGGCTTCCTCCTTTAAGGGATCCGACCATATCAAGCCCCCAGACCGTAAAAGGCCAAGTAATGGGGATTGTTTGTAGAGCGGTGGGTGGCATATGGCTTTGGTTGGCGAAAAGCTGGCACCCGACACAATGTTGGACAAGGTCCTGTGCATCTCCTCGGGCCGTCGGCCAATAGAAACCTGTACAGAAGGCCTTACTTACAAGGGCCCGAGCCGCGGTATGGTGACCACCGAGATCGGCATCAATTTCGGCCAAGAGATGTCGTCCCTCTTCTTCGGAGATACATCTTTGAAGTACTCCGGTAGCGCTTTTCTTGTAGAGCTCTCCGTCGTGGACCTTGTAGGCTTTCGAGCGCCGGACAATGCAGCGAGCCTCGTTCTGATCCTAAGGGAGGTCTCACCTATTAAGGTACTAAGAAGGGTTTGGTCCATGGGGCAATTACTGCCATGATAAGATGGGCCGATGGTGTTATTTCGGTGGCTGAGACCCCGATGATATCGGTATTGTGTTCTGAATTTGGGGGTATAATCGGATCTGGACTGGTGTTGCCGCTCTCCCCTTGCCACACCACGGATGGCTTGAAGAGCCTTTCCAGGAATATGTTAAGCGGAACGGGGTCGCGCTTGGCGCCGATGCGAGCAAGGACATCCACCGCTTGATTACTTTCTCGAGCCACATGATGAAACTCAAGCCCCTCGAACTGAGTTGATATTTTGAGAATGGTGTTACGATAGGCCACCATCTTCGGATCTTTGGGGTCAAAATCTCCACTTATTTGGGATATTGTGAGGTTTGAATCCCCGCGCACCTCCAGGCATTGTATGCCCATGGAGACAGCCATCCGAAGACCATGCAATAAGGCCTCGTATTCGGCTGCATTGTTGGAGTCTGTCTATAATATTTGGAGTATGTGCTGAACTGTGTCTCCAGTGGGGGACATTAAGACAACGCCCACTCCTAAGCCCGCCAGCATTTTGGAACCATAGAAGTGCATGACCCGGTTGGTATATGTATCGTACTCTTTACGGAGTTCGGCCTCTGTCCATTCGGCGACCAAGTCGGCCAGTATTTGGGATTTAATGGCCCGGCGCGGTTTGTATGTTATGTCGAATGCAAGGAGCTCAATGGCCCACTTGGCAATCCGGCCTGTGGCATCGCGGTTGTTTATTATGTCATCGAGCGGTACTTTGTAAGCCACCGTGATTGAGCACGCTTGAAAGTTGTGTCATAGCTTCCGGATGCCATGAAGACCGCGTATGCTATCTTTGGGTAATGAGGGTACCGGGATTTGCATGGTGTTAGGACAGTGGATATGTAGTATACCGGTTTCTGAAGTGGGAATTTGTGTCCGTCCTCCTCTCGCTCGACGACGAGCACCGCAGTTTGTTGCCGAGATGTATAATAACATGGGTTCGCCAACGTTCGGCGCGGCCAGGATTGGGTTTCTCTCTAAGAAAGCATTTATCTCTTCCAGTCCGGCCGTTGCCGCATCCGTCCACTCCAAGTGGTCGGTGCGTCGGAGAAGGCGATAAAGTGGCAATGCCTTTTCTCCTAGTCTCGAGATAAAGCGGCTTAAAGCTGCCACACATCCGGCTAGTTTTTGGACCTATTTAAGGTCTGTTGGTGTAGCCAATTGTGACAAACTCGGATTTTGGCTGGATTTGCCTCAATTCCTCTATTGGAGACGATGAAGCCTAGCAGTTTTCCGGCTGGAACGCCGAAAACACACTTTTCTGGATTGAGCTTAATGTCATATGTGTGGAGGTTGTCGAATGTGAGATGCAGATCATCTATCAATGACTCAACATGCCTTGTTTTTATGACGATGTCGTCCACATATGGTTCAACTGTCTTGCCGATCTGTCTATCCAGGCATGTTTGAATCATGCGTTGGTAGGTGGCGCCGGCGTTTTTAAGTCCGAAGTGCATAATGTTGAATCAGAATGGCCCATACGGGGTAATGAATGCCGTTGCGGCTTGGTCGGGCTCCTTCATTTTGATTTGATGGTATCCGGAGTATGCGTCTTGGAAACACAGCGACTCGTGTCCTGCAGTAGCATCAATAATCTGATCGATGCGAGGGAGGGGGAAGGGATCCTTAGGGCTGGCCTTATTGAGGTCTTTGAAATCGACGCATAGGCGCCAGGATTTGTCCTTCTTTGGCACCATCAACAGGTTTTCTAGCCAGTTCGGGTGTTTTATTTCTCTGATGAATTCGGCCTCGATTAACTTGGCTAGATCCTCCCCCATAGCTTGTCGTTTGGGTTCGGAAAAGCGCCGCAATGTTTGCTTGACCGGTTTATATCCCTTCAATATATTGAGGCTTTGTTCGGCCAACCTGCGTGGGATTCCCTGCATATCAGAAGTGTGCCAGGCAAATATGTCCCAGTTCTCGCGCAGGAACTCTCGTAGCGCGACATCGGCCATTGGGTCCAGCTGTACCCCAATGGATGCCGTCTTCTTGGGGTGCGTCGGGTGGACTTGAAATTTGACTATTTCATCTGCTGGATTAAAGGAGGTGGATTTGGGTCGTTTGTCCAGAATTACGTCGTCCCTATCCACTCTTCTAGCGTAGTGCGGTTAACTCTTCGGCCGCGAGGGCATCAGACAGTGCCTCGAAGGCCAGGGATGCGGTTTTGTTTTCGGCACAGAGTGATATGTCCGAATCACTGGCAAGAATGATAATGCCATTGGGCCCGGGCATCCTGAGCTTCATGTAGCCGTAATGAGGTATAACTTGGAAGCGTGTAAATGCATCTTGCCCCAATAGGGCGTGATATCCACTGCTGAAAGGGGCCACTTGGAAGGTTATCTCTTTGGACCGATAATTCTCCGGCGTGCCGAATACCACGTCGAGCGTGATTTTTCACGCGCATCGCGCCTCCCGACTGGGAATGATTCCTCGGATGGTCGTGCTACTTTGCTTGATGTGGCTCCTATCTATTTCCATTTTGTTGAGTGTGTCCTTGTAGATAAGGATTAGTCTGCTGCCGCCGTCTATGAGCACTTTGGTGAGCCGAAAACCGTCCACAATTGGATTGAGGACCAAGGTGGCTGGTGCCCGAACTGTCTGGAATTTTGGTTCGTCACTGGCATTGAAAGTTATGACCGTGTCGTTCCAGGGGTGTATTGCTGCGACTTGGCAGACTTCGGCGAGGTCGCGGAAAGCCCTTTTGCGCCGATTGTATGAAGTCAAAGTCCCGAAGACTGTCAATACGCTAAGGTTGTCGTCTTCCGGGGGGTGTTGCTCTGAGGTATTTTTGGTGAGGATATCCTCGCCTCTCTTGGCCACTTGCCGGAGTATCCAACATGCTCTAAGGCTGTGGGTTGGTACGGTATCCGATGTTGTGTGTATTTTGCATGGCCTATAGAGCCATCCCTCCAGAATGGTTCCGTGCCCCGTAATGGGCTTAGATTTCTTTACTATTGGGTCAGGCGCCCCGCGAGGGTGCATCCTTTTTGCCCGGACGAGGGGTTGAGTGGAAACCGATGGTTCCCAGCGAGCTGCCTGAGTTTTCCAGGAGCTTTCCATTGTGCAGTACTTCTGTACTATGGTTGACAAGTCAGCGAAGTGTAATACGCGACGACGGTTGGTGGCGTTGAGGATTCCTTTGTCCGTGCAATTATTGCAGAATACTGAGATCGCGTCTTCGTCGTGGCAATCTTTAATCTTTTCTTTGACAAGGAGGAATCTGGCCCAAAAGTGATGGACTGTTTCCTGAGACTGCTATCGTATGTACATGAGATTGTGTATATCTGGGTGGGTGGGTGGCTTTAAATCCGAACCCTGACCCAATTTGGGATCCGGAGTTTGAGAAACTTCTGAGCTTAATAGTTCGTGCTCCGGGATATCAACCGATTTTTCAGGTCCACCGTCCGATTCTAGGTTCGGAGGACAGGTCATGTCGTTCCGCAGACAGGTATCCAGCTCTTCGAGCTCGGAAATACGAACATATTTCGTCCTCAATATAGAGGAAGAGTTGTTGTTTTGCTCCTCTACTACTACTATCTGATGGGTGATCGACGGAGATTTGATTTCTCTCTGATCGGGTTTAAGCCCAATCCGATCGTGGTCTGTAGCGACCCCAAGGCGGCGATGCCATCCAGGAGTTCATTTAAAGACGATAACTCCATCGGATCCATCCGTTTGGAGTATTTGAAGTCAACACGGAGGCGATTTTTGATGACCCGTTTAGTCAGCGTCGGCTTAACGCCCGGACGGGCTGTCATGGTAAAGCCGCCAAGCCGGAGGGTTTGTCCTAAGGCCAGGGCTCCTCCGGAGGTGATACCGTCCTTGATAACAAGGCGAGCCATCAATCCTGTCCCTTACATCACAACAGAACTCTAATTGAAAGCACCAAAGTCGGTGTCAAAACTGGCGGATCTCGGGTAGGGGGTCCAGACTGTGCGTCTAAGGTCGATGGTAACAGGAGACAGGGGACACGATGTTTACCCAGGTTCGGGCCCTCTCTATGAAGGTAATACCCTACTTGCTGCTTGATTGATCTTGATGAATATGAGTATTACAAGAGTTGATCTACCACGAGATCCTAATGGCTAAAACCCTAGAAGTCTAGCCTGTATGATTATGATTGCCTCTACGGACTAAACCCTCCAGTTTATATAGACACCGGACGGGACTAGGGTTGTACAAAGTCGGTTACAGAGAAAGGAATCTTCATATCCGAACGCCTGGCTTGCCATCCACGCCAAGGAGAGTCCCATCAGGACACGGGAGAGAGTCTTCTGTCTTGTATCTTCACGGCCCATCAGCCTGGCCCATGTCCAACAGGCTGGACGCCCGAGGACCCCTTAATCTAGGACTCTCTCAGTCAGGGCAACTCCAGAGTTTGCTGAGAAGAGTTTCAAGCAATCGGAACTTCAGAAGAAGAGCATACACCCCCACCCTATGGGTGTGGTAGGATACTACGGCATGAAACTGATATGGGAAGAGGAGGACAAAGAAGAAGTAGCGGCGGGTGGGAATCTGGCCTTTAGTGAAATCAAGGGTGAACGCGCCAGAGACTACTTGTGGGCATGTGCAAAGAGGCATGATGACGGAACTTATTACTTTGAAAACGCACGTGATGCCAAACTGTATGAAGTGATGGTAGAGGCTTCCAAGATCCCTGGAAGGTTCTCTCTACAGAACTTCGAGGCCATGTGACATTCTGTCCATTGCTCTGGACACAAAACAGCCCCCTGGCCGTGCAAGGGGTATCGGTGTTAATTTCCCGCACAAGAGGGCTTTCACACTCAGCAAAGAAGAGAGGCTCAGCATGAAAAAAGCGAGGAGTGAAATGAAGCAGAATGCATTGTTTGAAAAGTTGAAGAAGGAGATTTATCCGGCTGTTCGAACGGATGTTGAGGAGTCAATGATGATGCAAAAGACTCTAACTCTGACAGATAGCCAGCAGATGGGAGGGGAGGCGGGCATGGATGATGCTGCTTATTGCGCGACAAAACTGCACAAGAGTAGCTATTCATCAACTGACCCCAGCGACACTAAGACTGCAGCTGCTCGTGATGATGCTATATCTGATCTATCTGGAATGAAAGACAGACTGAAGGGCGTGCTTACACATTATGAAGGTACATTAAAATGTGCAACAGCCTGGGTTTTCCCACCCTTATTGGAAGATGGCCTCTTCTTGCACAATGTGCCATTGAAGCCGGGTTGTGTGAACTACTACGTGACTGAAGTAAAGCCTGGTTTCAATGGATTTTCCCTGAAGAATGTCCTAGGAGACTTCGATGAGCAAAGGACCTTGGGAGAAACACTGTTACGTCACATCTAGGGGCCATGAAAGGAAATGGAGTTAATCGATGAGATTCCTGAAGCCCCACCAAGATCAACCACTGTCGCCCCTCAATCGGTGACGCTCTCCTTGCCACAACATCTCTCACGGGCTGATGCAACAACCTGTGATCAGCCGGACCTACTTTGTGGCGTACATGCCATGTCATCCTCCACCTCAAAGCAGCCAGTGGAAAGGCTTACAACTACTGATGACGCACCACCGGTTCAGATGTCGGCTGCTGAAGCAGCGGGGGGAGGCCCAGCTTCAGCACATGCTCAGCAGACCAACCTGGTGGAACAGACTGCTAAGCAGTCTGATGCTTTAGAAACGCCTGCTATGCATTCTGTAGGTCCAGAACCAACTGCTCATCAGTCCGTCGGTCCGCAGGCACGTGATCAGCATTCCAATGCGTCAGCACTTCCTGATCAGCAAACCAACGCATTGGCACGGCCCCCTCAGCACACCGACAAGTTGGCACCACCTGCGCAGAAAACCGACATAGCTTCAACGCATGGTCAGCAGTCTGATGCCTCTGCTCCTATAGCCCAACAGTCCGTCACAGCAGCACCACCAGCTCAGCGGGCCGGCATAGATAAACCGTCTGCTAAGTAGTCCGTCCAAGCTTCACCATTTGTCGGCGTTCTGGGAATGGGGATCCCTAGACTTGCCTGCCTGCGGCCCACGTCGTGGTTCTGCGAGCGGGCCCGTATGGCCCATCTTCACCAACAAGCTTTCAAGACCCTCGCGAGGGGCGAAGCCTCGCGAGGCGGACGACCAAGACCTCCTCGGGAGCGGCCTCACCAGGCTGACTCACGAGGGGCGAAGAGATCAAGGCAAGGCAAACCTCGCGAGGTTCTCGTGACGTGAGCCATGATGATCGAGACCAGGCGGGCGCCAAGCGGGCGCCAGCGCGCGCAATGTCGGAACCCGAGATCCGACATTTGACGCGCCAGGTAGGGGTGCACCGGAGTTTTCCTTCCGTGATCTGCGTCCCATCGCTTCATCGCATCAATAGCGGACACCCGCTGATCCCACGCTGAGCGCAGGGCCGCCCTCGCCACCCGTGTCGTCCAGACGGCTCCCGTCGGCGGGCCACCTCATCATTCTCCGTCGCCTGCCGTCAACGCTACCACTGGCCCGACGGGGAACGAGCAGCAAGCCTCCTCGCCGCACCCCTCGGTGCGGCGAGACGGCTACACCGCCACTCCATCGCTGACCCCGGCCGGCTCGTCGTCTCACGCCCGTCGCGCTCCCATGGACGCGCAGGCCCCTCTGGCATGGCACGTGAAGTCCTGCGCTACCACCCCATCGATGACCTCTACGAGGACTGGCAGGACCACATCGTCGAGCTTGTCAGCGCCGCAAGGGGCTCCCACGCAATGTCCCTCTCGCTGCCTCGTCCGCCGCTAGCTACGGGCGACGTAGCTCACGGAGCACCTCCACCACCTCTGCACCAAGACGGCACCCTGGCGCCAAGCCGCGACCCACCGCGTCCGGCGCGCGTGCGCAAAGAAGGAAGCTGCCAGGAAGTCCCTCGCCCGCAAGAGAACGGTCCACCGCTCCCCGCACCGCCATGTCAGGATCGCTTGCTGCGGCAGGGCCCTGTGCCGCTTGTCGTGGCGGCACGCGGGCGCCAAGACCAAGCTCCACCTTCAAGATGGGCCCCGGTGACCACAACCCTTTACCCCGCCTTCACCCCCGAGCTGCATAGCGTCGCCTAGCCGGGCAAGTTCAAGCCAGACCTGCCTCCGCGTTATGACGGCACCCCCGACCCCACGGAGTTCCTACTTTCGAGCTGAGCATCGAGGCGGCCAACGGCGACGAGAAAGTCATCGCGAACTGGTTCCCCATGGCGCTCAAAGACGGCGCTCATTCGTGGCTCCTGAACCTGCCTCCAGGCTCGATCTCCTCTTGGGACGAGATGCGTGACCGCTTCGTCGCCACCTTCCACGGCACTCGCAACCGCCCCCCGGCCGCGGGTGATCTGTGCCGCATCAAGCAACAACCAGGAGATACCCTCCAGAAGTACATCCAGCGCTTGAACAAACGTTTGTCTAAACATCCCGAAGGTTACGGACGAGGCCACATCATCTCGGCGTTCTCTGATGGGGTCCGCGGCGTCAAAATGAAGGAGGAGCTCGCCATCCATGAGGAGCTATGCACATCCCTGGAGCTGTTCAACCTGGCGATCAAGTGCGCAAGGGCTGAGGAAGGGCACCTTTCCCTTCTCGAGATCCCAGCTGCCGACCTGGAGGAGAAGAAAGCCAAGGATGAGGACATGAAGCGCAAGTGAGAAACCGTTCTCGCGGCAGTGCCAGACTCGAATCGCGGCAGGGACCAGCCCAAGTCATCCAAGAGGAGCCGACCGGTCTGCGCCTTCCACAACGTGTACAGCCACAACACTAACGATTGTCAGGAGCTCAGGGCCATTCGCGATGGACGCTTCGTTTGACGCCCCGAGTGCAACGACCGGGGATACGACCGAGGAGGAGGATGTGGCGGAGGACGCTGGGACGACCGTGGCCCATGCCAGGACTGACACGACCGGCCTCGCGAGGACCGCTGGCAGGATCAGCCTCGCGAGGGCGCTTGAAGGGATCAGCCTCGCAAGGATCGTCCTCAGGGCAATGTTGGGCTCCCTCCGCTGCCGCCACCACCAAGAAGGAATGACGACCACCATCATGGCGATGGAGCTGGGGGCTTCCAGGAGCCGTGTGCTATCGCCTGCATCTTGGGCGGGGCTCAAGCCCCAGCCCCACGGTGAATCTTCAAGCAGTTTACCCGCGAGGTGAAGGCATTCCTCCCCAAGCTCGAGGCCACACGCCCGCTCAGGTGGTCCAAGTGCGCCATCACTTTCAGTTCGGCAGATCAGCTTAAGTGTGTGGCCACTACTGGCATTCTCCCGATACTTTGTTCGCCCGTCATCAGCAGCGTACAAGTCACCAAGACCCTCATCGAGGGCGGCGCATGACTCAACGTCTTGTCCGTCGACACGTTCGACAACCTGCTAGTGCCCTACGACCAGCTTCAGCCTACCAAGCCTTTCTCAGGAGTGACCGGCGGTTCCACCACACCAATAGGACAGGTCCGCCTCCCTATCACCTTCGGAGAATGCAACAACTACCGCACCAAGCTCATCGACTTCGACGTCGCGCACATTCGTCTACCGTACAATGCCATCCTCGGGTATCCAGCCCTGGCCAAGTTCATGGCGGTGACACACCACGGCTACAACATCCTCAAGTTGCCAGGGAGCGGCGGGATCATCACAGTCCCCTACGAAAAAGAGATGCGGTGTGCTCCCTTGAGCACGCCTTCCAAGCAGCATCAATCGAAGACCCCAACAACAGCGCAGCTTGATAGCCTCCTGAGGTTGTCCCCAAGAAGAAGAAGCAGCTACTCCATGCAGGACCTCAGGAGGGTGGCGTCGCGAAAGGTACCTCGTCAAGATCACCGCCCGCGCCTGGGATGCCTCCCTCCCTCGCATAGGAAGGCGCGCCCAGCGCCCTCCTTTGGCAGGGCTTGGGGGCTCTCTTTTGGAGGACCTTAGACCTTGCGAACGTCACGAGGGAGGCGCTCAGGCACCACTTGGAGGTGTGCTTCACGGCACGTCTCCCTCAGGAGGACACAAGGCGAGGAGCACCCACCGCTCAGGAGTTCATTACCAAGACCACTCAGGAACTGCAGGATGCAAGAGCCATACGCGTTAACCTCCGCTCACCGGGCGCAACTCCCCATCCAGGCGAGGATGTTGGGCTGCGCGTCTGCATCAACGTCCCAGGGCTCAACCGGGCCGCGTCTCAGGAGCTCTTCTGGCCTTCGCGCGTGGGACATTGCGAGGGCCCACCGCACAACTGCATTCGCATGCCTTTTGGCCTGCCGAGCGTGGCATCCGTCTATTAGCGCAACCTGCAGCGTGTCCTGGCGTCTGAGGAGGCCAGGCACCACGCCGTCCTGATGGAGATGGAGACGGTCCTCAAGGAACCGCCTGGACCCCTAGAGCCTCCCGAGGCCAAGGTCCCCGGTGGCTCGTGAGGAGCAACCCCTTTAGCCACGTACCTTCAGCTGCCCCAACATCTCTTCATCAACAGAACCAGGTGACATTTTCAAGTTTATTTAGCTGGGAGCGCCCCTCGGGCTGCATTATTCCTAGGACGCATGGGTCCGTCCCTGTGGCATGTATCCCTTTTTATGTCTTTAACCTACCTTGTCGGGGGCACCCCCCGGGCCGCATCATCCCCAAGCCGCTCGGGGCTGACCCAGTGGCATGTATCTTCCCTGCATTAACTTGAGCCAGTTTTCTTTCCATGCTTAATCTATCTATGACTATCACCTGCTTGATTGTCACCCACCGCGGGAGCCGTGCGTCGGTCGTCTTTCTTCAGGACCCTTCGCATGAGAGGGTTAGGCACGGCGTCTGTGCTCGGTCCCGTCCCTGCAGCATTGATAAATCCAACGGCTGAGCTCTGTCTGGTGGGCCGGCCCCGTTCACGTCACCTCCTAGGGTCGTTGGTGCTTGGCCTTCTCACGCGATAACCTCAGGAGGTTCGTTCGGTGCAGGTTGTCTGACCACCTCACAGGACCAACAAAGCGAACAAGAACCAAGACCAGGCGCAACCCGCCTTGAGGTAGGGCCTCATGAGTCCCGCGCTGGCTCACGAGTGCCCAGACCACCTCGTCTAGCCCTGCCGTGCAAGCCACATGTCAGGGCGGGGCTGTACACACCTCGGGGGCTCTCCGTAGTAGGGAGTCCCCTTCCACGTACCAGTGGAAGCACCATGCTCCGCGCTGGACGTCAACACTGCTGAGGAGCGGCTATGCCCATGCAAGTGTGAAAGCGCTATGCTCCGCGCTGGTGATAAACAACTGAGGGCGGCCCTACGGCCGCATCAACCTCACGGAGCCCCTGAGCTCAGCGTCCGGCCTCACCGCAACACCTCACCTCGGGAAAGTCGCGCGAGGGGGCTGGGAACGGGGGCTACGCTCGGGTCACGCCCAAGTGTACGCCACCCAACCAGGTTCCCCGGACCTGGTCGTCGTGCGCCCCTCCTGAGCCGAGCCTTGGCAAGGGCAAAGGTATGAAGGGTGTTTGCACGTCAAGGGGGACTCCTGAGCATCGCGACTTAGGAGCCTAACTGGTCACATAGCCCGCCACTCCTTGGTTCCGTCCTGGTCTCCGGTCGGCCCAATGGCGGTTGAGGTATGCGTGGGGCCGGGCTCTGCCGACGTAGAACACTAAACCTATCCTCGCATCTCCTTCCTATAAGTTGTTCGCGCGTCAAGGGGGACTCATGAGCATCACGACTCAGGAGCCTAACTGGTCACGTAGCCCCTCACTCCTTGGGTTCGTCCTGGTCTCTGGTCGGCCCAACGACGGTTGAGGTATGCGCGGGGCCGGGCTCTGCCGACATAGAACGTAAAGCAAATAGGAAGAAAATTGCAAAATCTCAAAGAAAATATTACAAGACATATTGTTCTCCCAAATATCAAGCACAAGTCTAAATGTCTCCACGAGGCATGACGCATGTTGCGGTCCTTAGCCAGAACCTTTGCCTTCGCGTCAAGTTCGGCTTGCCCCACCTTCACCTTCCGTTCCTGTCGGATGTGGGTTTCCGGCAAACCCTTAAGGTCCGAACACTGGGGTGCGCGCGAAGTCTTTCCCTCCTACCGATCTATGCTCAAGCTCGCTAAGATCTTGCGGACGAACTCGACGAACTCACAACACAGAAAGAGACATGAGGTTTATACTGGTTCGTGCCACCGTTGTGCTGTAATACCCTACTCCAGTGTGGTGGCGGATGGATTGCCTCTTGGGCTGATGATGAATAGTACAAGGGAAGAACAACCTCCTGAGGTTGAGGTGTTCTTGTGTGAGTGTTGGCTTCTTGCTCTGTTCGAGTTTTTTTCAGCCTGCCTCTACAGTGGTGGCTAGCTCTACTTATATAGGCCCTGGTCCTCTCCACAAATGTTGAGCGGGAAGGGAGCCAACAACGGCGGGAAAATTTGAAGGGGGATAGCTAGTACAAGTTATCCTGACCAAAGCGGTCTTCGCCTGCGAAAAGCCCTGGGGTGACGCCGTCTTGGGCTCCACGATGACCTCCGCCTTGCCGTCCTCCTGGTCTTGGTCTCGTTGCACCAATATGGAAACCTTTGCCTGATGCCTTGGTACTCTTCGTCTGCGCATGCATCCTTAGCACCAAAGAGGAAATGGGGACGCTGTGTGCTCTGGCGCCCACCTGGCGCCGTTCGTCATGGCTCACGCCATGAGTCCCTCGTGAGGTTCGCCCCGCCTTGATATCTCCGCTCCTCATGAGACTGCCTGGCTAGGCCACTCCAGAGGAAGTCTTGCATCGTCTGCCTCACGAGGCTTGGACCCTCGCGAAGGTCTTGGATGCCTTGTCGATGAAGATGGGCCGTACGGCCCGTTGCCCAGGCAAGTCAGGGGACCCCCATTCCCAGAACGCCGACAGTAGCCCCCGGGCACAAGGCGCGCTCGGGCTTGGCTTCGCGGCGAAGCCAAGGGTCAAGTACGGAGCGCCGCGGGCCCCAAAAGCCTGCGGCCTCGGTCGACGCGTGGCGGTTGATTGGACGTGGGCGTCTCCGCTTCCCCACGCTGCCTTTGAATCCGCCCGGCTATGCGGCCCCCGCGGCCTACACAGTTATTCCTCCGCCTCTTGCACCTTGCTTCCCCAATTCCTCTGCTTCCTTGCGACTCTATTTCTCTTCCCCAATCTGACTCGCGCTCTGCCTGCTCCATAGCCATGGTGCCCAAGCAAGATGAGAAAGGGAAAAGCCCTTTGCCTCTTTCGGCCGCGCCTCCACCCTTCGCGCCGACGCTTGGCCAGTCTCACGTGCTCAACGACGAGGCCATGGACAAGGTGCGCCCGATGCTTGCCTCCAGCTTCAATGAGTGGGGGGAAACGGTGGCTTGGCCCGCGTCATGCACTCGCTCGATTCAGACGGCCACTGAGATTCTGATCTTCATCGACACCCTCTGGGCAGGCCTGATTCCCCCCTTCTCTGCCTTCTTCAACACTGTGCTTGAGCATTATCAGATCCACTTGCTACATCTCGACCCTCAGTCTGTGACTCTTCTCGCCATCTTCGCTTTCGTGTGCGAAGCCAGGGTGTGCATTGCTCCCTCAGTGGCTCTCTTCCATCACTTCTTCTCATTGCATCTGACCGACCCTCAGTAGTGCTCGGGGTGCGTGCGCTTCCAGGCTGTGGTCGCGACAACAGGCGATGGGATTGATTTTGAGCTTCTTCCATCTACGAGCGACTTCCGGATACGATGGGTGTTCGTTGATGCTGGTGTGCTCGATTCTGCCGCCGGGCCCGTCGGCCCACTTCTAACCCGGTGGGGCCATCGTGACTCGCGAGCCCCGGCCTTGCTCGCGTCTGGCTCAGGTTGAGGCTACTGAAGGATCACGGCGTGACTGCGCTGATGGTGGTGAAGGAGTTCGTCCAGCGCCGGGTTGCCCCGCTTCAGTGCCGTTCCCGCCCAATGTGGACCTTGCGCACCAGCCAGGATCACACGAGGTTTCAGGAGTCCGGGCTCCTCCTTGGGACGCGGCGAACGATGCTCAAGGCCCTGACGGGTGTCTCTCTGCCGGCCAAACTTCCCAGGAATAGCTGCCTGCTGTACCGGTGCAAGAACAAGGAAGAGTTTGTGAAGGACATGCCTCTCTTCAACGAATGGGGGCCACGGCCGATCGGCCTGGAAGGGCCTCGGGAGAACCCTGTCGTTGTGGTTCCCTTTCTTGCTCTTGATGCTGAGCTCGCCCCAAGTGATGATGTAGGTGGGCGAGCTCAGGCGGGGACCGACGGCTCATGTGCTGACGGGCATGTGCCAGGAGGTGATCATGGGGCATCGTCTCCAGGAGCCTGCCACGCCCCTTCCGAGGCGTCGGTTGCTGAGCAGACGCTGTGCGCGACTCCCGAGACCAAGGCTCCAGGAGCCTCGGGAGATTGTGGCGAGACGGTGCCCGGCTGTTCGCCGCAACCGGGCGCCCCTGAAGATATTTTTCGAAGCTCTTCATGCGGCTCGCTGCGCTCCGCCGTCACGTTTAAGCGTTTGATGCGTCTTTGCATGGACTTCGAGGAGCTCCGCAAGAGGAAGGGATCTCCCAGCGGCAGCAACATCTTCGGACCGCTGAAACGGAGGAAGTATTTCGCTATTGACGTGTAAGTATCGCGCAGTCGTGGCTTTCCGTGTGCTGACTTCTTCTTCTGACGCTAGTCTTTCAAGGCTCCTTCCTCTGAGGCCGCTGGGTCTCCCGAGAAACGACCTCCTTCTTTGTCAACTACCCCGCCTGCCGCGGGCGCCCCGAGGCCAGCCCCTAGGGCAGAATTGGTTGAAGGGGCACTCATGCCTTCCTGGCGTGCTGATCCTGCGGCCTCGCCACTCCTCCCCATTGGCCTGGCATGGAGCTTGGCAGGCGTGCCGAAGACTCCTCCGCTGATCTTCGGTGGTAGCTTGTTGGCTTTGACCCTTGGCTCCTCCTTGAGCAGCAAGCCCCGGTAAGCTCAGGCTCCTCACGAAGATGGGCTGGTGTTGGGTGCGGCGCCGCCCCCAGCCTCCTGCCGAGGGGTGACGTGCCATGTGGTGCCTCTCCTGCAGCCCCCGAGGCGGGGGACGAAGAAGGCCGGGCATTCGAACTTCAGCGCGGGCGGAGCGTGGTCCTCCATGAGCTCTTTCAGGAGGCGATGACTACGATGGGCCGGCTTGGTGAAGAGCTCATGAGCATCGATGCACGTCTCGAGGCTGAAGGTCTCCGGCTAGTAGAGGAGCGGCGCAAGCTGAAGGTGGCCATCAACCTTGGCCGCTATCAATGCGACCTTGAGAACGCCAAGGCTGAGGAATCTCTCCAGGTTTCCTACGAAGCCCGTTCTCGGGCCTTGGAGGAGGCTCGCGAGGCTGATCGCCGCCGCGAGGCTGCAGAGAAGCGCGTGTGGGAACTCCAGGCCTGGAGTGCGTCTCTGGATCAGCAGGTGGAGGCGCGCAGGGCCGCCCTTGCGTCACTGAGGGGGACGCCCGTGGAAGAAGAGGAGGTCCGGAAGCGTGAAGAGGCGCTGGCCCTAGATGCCATGGAGCGTAGTCGCGAGCTCGAGCAACTGGAGACGAGGGAGCGTCAAGTTGCCCAAGCACAAGATGTTGTGGGAGCTCGTGAGGCTGGAGTCGAGGAGGAGATGAACCGCCGAGTGGCTGAGGTTCGCGCGGACCTGGAGGGCAGGTATGACCTGAAGCTGAAGCTCGTGGGCATGGAGGATGAGGGCAGGGCCGCTGCCCTCAGGCCCAGAACGAGGCTGAGAGGCGCGCGGAAGCCACGGCCACAACCCTGGTCAAGGCGCAAGCGGACTTGGCCTCCGCCCGCGCCGAGCTGCGCTCCCTCCGGAGATGGGTTGATGACACAGAGGTCGTCGCGCGGCACAACACGGAGGAGGTGCTCCGACACCGAACGCTGGAGCGCGAGCACACCCCCATGCTTCAGGAGCTTCGAAATAGGGCCAATATAGCCCTGGGCCACATTTGCGATGTGGAGGCGCCGACTCCTCACTCGGACGATTACGCTAGCCACCTAACCTTCTTCACTGAGCTGGTGATGTGCCTGGAGGCTCAATCTGCCCAAGCTCGCCAACTCGTGGAGGAAAGGGGGCGCGGCTTGCTTGAGCGTGCTTTCTCGCGTGTCTTCGGCCACCTCCTGAATGCCGATCCCAACTTTGATTTTGATGCCGCCATCGCCCCCGTACCCATGGCTATCCGGGGCGACCTGCGCGCTGGGTCGAGGACAGTGTGGACGCGTTGGTCTTGGTCTTTGCTTCGGAGGATGATGCGGTGGTGGTCTTCGCAGACAAAGGCGGTGTGGTCGATGATGGCGACGGAGGCATCGCCGATGACGACGATGAGGCCGATGAAGACGACGACGACGCGAGCGAAGCATCTACGAGTGACGCGGCGAGCGACATCTCCAGCTGATCCCCCGTTCTCCTGTCATTTCTTCCTGCGCGCAAACTCAGGCGTGGCCCTTGGAAACTTGTAAGAGCATTTTGAGAGGGGGAGCCCCTCATGTAGAAAAATCGCAGTTTTTATTTTTCGATGCGGTGTGAGTTTGTATCCTCGTGAACTTGTGAATCCAGATGCGAGTTTTTAGCCTTGGTTTACCTTAGTCAGCGCCAGCCTTAAGGTAGGCTATGACGTGCCGAGTTTCTGAGAGCCTTGCGGAGCTTGCCGCTCTGCCGGAAGGGGCCCCACGTGGAGTGGGCAGCGATTCGGCAGCTTCGGGCGCCAGCGTGCTTTCTTGCGATCCTACTCGCGAGGAGCTCGTGAGGGAAAGGCGACGGACATGAGTCCCAAACAAAACGAGATCCAGAAGGCAAGAAATTGCTCAAACGAGAAAAGGCTCCCCCCGCACGCATCAACAAAAACTCAGTTTCAACTCAAATCCAGATCCAGAAAGCAAGGCTACAGAAGGAAAGATCCAACCAAGGCAAAAGGCTGTGTCCGGCACCTAGTCTAGTCTTCTGGTCTTCAAGTCTTCTCACCAGCGCGGAGCTAAGTGCTGCCACTAGGCGTGGGAGGGAGCCCCAGGGCCTGAGGCCGGCACCCCTGAGAATCCGGGGCGTGTACAACCCCAACGCGTTATTACGTGAGAGTGTCACGGGCGGCGAGCTTCACAGGCACCAGGCCTTCTTCATAGGTACCGGCCTTGCTTAATATCGCTAGACAAGGGCCCCGCCTTGCGCCACTCTCGACCTCCTCTGAGCCGACCGGAGACCAGGACGAAACAGAAGAGGGAAAGAGGACGCCAGTGGTTCCCTCGGCGACCACAAGTCCTCTGCCGGGGGAAGGGTTGGCGAGGCCTACCCGGCAGAGGGCCTACCTCCGGGTGTCGTTAGGCGGCGGGCACCGTGGGGAGGGGCCTGGCTCCTGGCTCCCTCTCGGTGGCCCCCAGCGCGTCTCTCTTGCTGGGGCGGGTGTCGCCGCGCCTGGGTCATCAACCGACGCGGCAACCTGGTTCATCTGTAGCCCATGGTTAGCGTAAACTTGTTCCTGAGGGACTAGGGGTACCCTGTAATTGCCGCTGTCAGCGTGATCTTCGTGGTTCTCTGTTGGCTCTTGGAAAGCTTCCACTCCTAGCGCCCCGTCTCCCCAATCTTCTCCAACGAACGAGCCGTGGTCATCCTCTGGTGCGTACTCTTGGTCCATCATGCGGGGCACATAGGCTTCCGGGGCCGTCACCCTGAACACTTCGCCATGGTGCCCATGCTCCACGTTGCTACGCCCATGACGGCGTCCTGGGATGACGATACGGCACCCGCCCGGAACTGTGGGGGTGACGCTTATGCTTGTGCTCATCAAGGGCGGCATGGGGGGATTGGAGCCCCCTGCACCGCCGGCCGTGCTGTTGTTGACGAAGCCCCCGTGCGTAGTTGGTGGTGCATAGACGTGGTGATGCCCGCCGCGCAGCCCTGAAGTGGTCTGGGGGGGAAGTCGATAGCAGAAAGGTGGTGCTCCCGACGCTGCCGCATCCAGCAGCTCAGTGACCCGCTCGAGCAACGTGTCCCGGCCGCTCTCCCTCAGCCTGCATCGCAGCAGCTCTCTTGCCACCGTAAGTGCCGCCCGCATGTTCGCTTGCTCCCGCTGCGAGTGCGGCGCCGTTGCTGCGACGTGGCTCGCCGCTCTTGCCGCGGCCCGTACTTGCTGTGGGGTGAGGGTGGATGATGCCTGACCACGTTGTCCGCACCCAGCGGAGCTTGGTGGCGCACGCGCCGCTTGAGGTGCGGGTTCGAGATCTCCATGGGCAGGTGGTGTGGTTCGTGCCGGCCAGGCTGCCCAGCGGTCGGAGCAGGTCCTTGGGTCGCTAGACATCATAGCCGGTGAACGTCCAAGAGCAGGTTGGTGGGGAAGAAGCTCCGGCGCACCCCTACCTGGTGCGCCAAATGTCGGATGTGGGGTTCCAGCGAACCCTTAAGGTTCGAACACTGGGATGCACGCGAAGTCTTTCCCTCCTACCGATCTATGCTCAAGCTCGCTAAGATCTTGCGGACGAACTCGAGGAACTCACAACGCAGAAAGAGACACGAGGTTTATACTGGTTTGGGCCACCGTTGTGGTGTACTACCCTACTCCAGTGTAGTGGCGGATGGATTGCCTCTTGGGCTGATGATGAACAGTACAAGGGAAGAACAACCTCCTGAGGTTGAGGTGTTCTTGTGTGAGTGTTGGCTTCTTGCTCTGTTCTAGTTTTTTTTCAGCCTGCCTCTACAGTGGTGGCTAGCTCTATTTATATAGGCCCTGGTCCTCTGATACGTCTCCGTCGTATCTACTTTTCCAAACACTTTTGCCCTTGTTTTGCACTCTAACTTGTATGATTTGAATGGAACTAATCCGGATGACCAGTTTTCATTTGAATTGCCATGATGTTGTTTTATGTGCAGAAAACAAAAGTTCTCGGAATGACCTGAAACTCCACGGAACATCTTAGAAAAAATAATAAAAAATCCTAGCCAAAGATGAAGACCAGGGGGCCCACACCCTGTCCACGAGGGTGGGCCCCCCCTCTAGGGCGTGCCCCCCTACTTCTTGGGCCCCCTGGAGCTCCTCCGACGCCAACTCCAACTCTATATATTTGCTTTGGGAGAGAAAAAAAATCAAAGAGAAGAAATCATCGCGTTTTACGATACGGAGCCACCGCCAAGCCCTAAAACCTCTCGGGAGGGCTGATCTAGAGTCCGTTCGGGGCTCCGGAGAGGGGGATTCATCGCCGTCGTCATCATCAACCATCCTCCATCACCAATTTCATGATGCTCACCGCCGTGCGTGAGTAATTCCATCGTTAGGATTTCTGGACGGTGATGGGTTGGATGAGATTTACCATGTAATCGAGTTAATTTTGTTAGGGTTTGATCCCTAGTATCCATTATGTTATGAGATTGATGTTGCTATGACTTTGCTATGCTTAATGCTTGTCACTAGGGCCCGAGTGCCATGATTTCAGATCTGAACCTTTTATGTTTTCATGAATATGTGTGAGTTCTTGATCCTATCTTGCAAGTCTATAGTCACCTATTATGTGTTATGATCCGACAACCCCGAAGTGACAATAGACGGGATACTTCTCGGTGATGACCATAGTTTGAGGAGTTCATGTATTCACTATGTGCTAATGCTTTGTTCCGGTTCTCAATTAAAAGGAGGCCTTAATATCCCTTAGTTTCATTAGGACCCCACTGCCATGGGAGGGTAGGACAAAAGATGCCATGCAAGTTCTTTTCCATAAGCACGTATGACTATATTTGGAATACATGTCTACATTACATTGATGAATTGGAGCTAGTTCTGTGTCACCCTATGTTATGACCGTTACACGATGAACCGCATCCGGCATAATTATCCATCACCGATCCAATGCCTATGAGCTTTCCATATACTGGTTTACGCTTATTTACTTTTCTGTCGCTACTGTTACAATCATTACAAAACACCAAAAATATTACTTTTGCTTTCATTACTCTTTTGTTACCGTTAGCACTACTATCACACTACTTTGCTACTAAGTACTTTGCTGCAGATACTAAGTTATCCAGGTGTTGAATTGACAACTCAGTTGCTAATACTTGAGAATATTCTTTGGCTCCCCTTGTGTCGAATCAATAAATTTGGGTTGAATACTCTACCCTCGAAAGCTGTTGCGAATCCCTACACTTGTGGGTTATCAAGACTAATTTCTGGCGCCGTTGCCGGGGAGCATAGCTCTGTTCTTTTAGTTACTTGGAATTTATATCTGCTGGACACTATGAAGAATTTGAAAGACACTAAGACAAAATTTATCCCTCAACTACGAGGGGAGGTAAGGAACTGCCATCTATCTGCACTTGATTCACCTTCTGTTATGAGTAAGCTTGCGACACCTAAACCTGCTTCTGCTATACGTTCTGATATGTCGCATGTTATTGATGATGCCACTTCTGCTATGCATGATACTTATGATGAAACTACTTCTATGCTTGATACTACTGTGCCCCTTGGTGAATTTCTTGATGAACAAATTGCTAGGGCTAGAGAGAAAGAAATTATTGAAACTGATAATGTTGTTGAAATTGATGATGAAGATATGCCTGTTATTCCTGAGGGTTATGTTTTTGATATGGAATCTTCTGTAGCTATATTTGCCTGCAAAGATAGAAACGAACTTAAGAGGCTATTAGTTAAATGGAGTAAAGAATCTCTTAGGGATAGAATGAAACCTGGCCCTGCTTTTGCTAATTCACCTATTTGTGTTCCCGATAAGGATTATGAATTCTCTGTTGATCCTGATATAATTAGCTTGGTTGAATCTGATCCTTTTCATGGTTATGAATCTGAAACTATTGTGGCACATCTTACTAAATTAAATGATATAGCCACCCCGTTCACTAATGATGAGAGATCTCGCTACTTTTATATCCTTAAAATATTTCCATTCTCCTTAAAGGGTGATGCTAAGATATGTTTTAGTTCTAGATCCTGGTTGTGTGCGTAGTCCCCAGGATATGATTTATTACTTCTCTGCTAAATATTTCCCTGCTAATAAGAAACAAGCTGCTTTAAAGGAAATATACAACTTTGTGCAAATTGAAGAAGAGAGTCTTCCACAAGCTTGGGGGAGGCTTCTCAAGTTACTTAATGCTTTGCCTGATCATCCTCTTAAGAAAAATGAGATACTTGATATCTTTTATAATGGACTAACCGATGCTTCCAAAGATTACCTGGATAGTTGTGCTGGTTCGCTTTTCAGGGCAAGAACACTGGATGAAGCTGAAATTTTATTGAATAATATGTTGATAAATGAAAATAATCGGGCACCTCCTGAGCCAGCTCCAGAGCCAATTACTGAGCCTATTCCTAAACCAACTCCGAAGAAGAGAGGTGTTCTATTTCTCGATCTGAAAGATATGCAAGAGGCAAAGAAATCTATGAAATAAAAAGGTATTAAAGCTGAAGATGTTAAGAATTTACCTCCTATTGAAGAAATACATGGTCTTAATTTACCGCCTGTTGAAGAAACATATGATCTTGATCCATTACCTATTGAAGAACCTCCTGATCCCGATAACCCGACACAGGTATAAAGGTAAATTCTCTCTATTGATATGATGAAGCTGAAGTCCCTCCTACTAAAATTGCTAGTCAGTGCTTGGATGAGTTTGATAACTTTATGTTTAAGCAAGAAGATTTCAATGCTTATTTTGGTAGACAATTAAAAGAAAATACCTATATTATTAAACACTTGGGCGATTATATGGCTGATGTCAGATGTGAACTTAAACTCATTAGCAAACATGCTTCTATGGTTACCACTCAAGTAGAACAAGTACTTAAGGCTCAAAATGATTTTCTCAATGAAATGAATAGTAAGAAAAATAATTATGCTGTTAGAGTGGATACTAGAACTGGTAGAATGACTCAGGAACCTTTGTATCCTGAAGGCCACCCTAAGAGAATTGAGCAAGATTCTCGGAGAAATAATCTTGATGTGCCTAGTTCTTCTAAAAGGAAGAAAAAGAAAAATGATAGGACTTTGCAAACTTCTAGTGAACCTATTGCTGAACCATCTGAGAATCCAAATGATATATCTATTTCTGATGCTCAAACACAATCTGGTAATGAACACGAACCTAACAAAAATAATAAGGATGATGTTCATGATGATGCTCAACCTAGTAATGCTAATGATGTAGAAATTGAACCTGCTGTTGATCTTGATAACCCACAATCAAAGAATCAACGTTATGATAAGAGATATTTTGTTGCTAGGAAACATGTTGAAGAAAGAGAACCTTGGGTTCAGAAACCCATGCCTTTTCCGCCCAAACCATCCAAGAAAAAGGATGATGAGGATTTTGAGCGCTTTGCTGAAATGATTAGACCTATCTTTTTGCGTATGCGATTAACTAATGTGCTCAAAACAAATCCTTATGCTAAGTATATGAAGGATATAATTACTAATAAGAGAAAGATACCAGAAGCTGAAATTTCCACGATGCTTGCTAATTATACTTTTAAGGTTGGAATACCAAAGAAACTTGGATATCCAGGAGTACCCACTATACCATGCTCCATTAAAAGAAATTATGTTAAAACTGCTTTATGTGATCTTGGAGCCGGTGTTAGTGTTATGCCTCTCTCTTTATATCGTAGACTTGATTTGAATAAGTTGACACGTAGTGAAATATCTTTGCAAATGGCTGATAAATCAACTGCTATACATGTCGGTGTTTGTGAGGATGTGCCTGTTGTGGTTGCAAACGTTACGATTTTAACGGACTTTGTTATTCTTGATATTCCCGAGGACGATAGTATGTCTATTATTCTTGGAAGACCTTTTCTGAATACTGCAGGGGCTGTTATTGATTGCAACAAGGGCAATGTCACTTTTCATGTTAATGGTAATGAGCATACGGTACACTTTCCGAGGAAACAACCTCAAGTTTATAGTATCAATTCTATTGGAAAAGTTCCATCGATTATTTTTGGAGGTTTTGAATTTCCTCTTCCTACTGTCAAGAAGAAATATGATATTCTTATTATTGGGGATGTGCATATCCCCGTTGAGGTAACATAGTGTTATTCGAAATTTCTCCGGTTCAATGTTAATCGGAATGAGTTTGTTAACAAGACTTGATCAACCTTGTTAGTGGATTCCTTTTGATGAGCATGAGACGGATGAAACTAGAAGGCACAACCTTGTGTACCCTCTTTATACTTTGTGTTATTTAGTTGAAATAAAGTAAAAATAGTATTTTTCCGTCTGTTTCCTTATTTATCTGTGCAATATAAAAATACCCCGAAAATAAAAGTCCCCAGAATGCCATGCCAATTTAATATGATTTTTTCGGGAATATTTGAGGATTTATTGTGCAAAAATTACCAAGGGAGGAGCTGCCACCTGGCCATGAGGGTGGAGGGCGCGCCCCCTGCCTCGTGGGCCCACGGTGGCCCTCCTCCACTTATTCTTGCACCCATCTTCTTCTTCTTCCTCCCACAAGCACGAATATCTGGCTCAAACACGAGTTCCAGCCCCCGTTGCTGTGATTTTTGATCTCCATGCTCAAAGCACCTCTCACAAAACTGCTTGGGGAGATTGTTCCTTGGTATGTGACTCCTCCATTGGTCCAATTAGTTTTTGTTCTAGTGCTTTATTCATTGCAAATTTGTGCTGCATAAGTGACCATGTTCTTGAGCTTGCATGTCAAATTTGTATGGTACCAAGTAGTTCGAATGCTTGATATAGGCTCTAGGCACTTGTAGGAGTAGTTGCTATCAATTTTATTGAAGTTGGTTCACTTTTGTTTGAAGTTACTAAAAATTTCAGAAATTTTCAGAGAAAACAATATGTTTCGGAAGATGTTCCAAGGTGGTTCTTCAAGGAGGGAAGGCCCTAGGCTTGCAATGCGCGATGCCGATGAGGAGCCCCCAAGGGACGCTCCCGTGAGGCCCTGTGAATGGCCTTCGGAAAATTTTATGGATCGAGCGGGAATCAAGGAAGAATTTAATGCATATTTGCGTAACGCCGGTCTTGTGGACTTGAGGCGCATAAATGCCCACAGTATCATGATCTCACTAGTTCATTTGTGAGGAGGTTTCAATTTTCATCTTCGCGTAATTCTCCTTCAGTCATGTTTGATCTTTATGACAAATCTTATACCATGGACTTAGAGGACTTTACTTCTGCTTGCAAACTCCCACATTGGGGTAGTACTGTTGATCCCCGTAATTCTTAATTTAGGGACTTTCTTGCTAGTATAGAGATATAATGCAAGCCACTATAGGGAACATTCACTTTCCTGCTATACATTATTTTGCTCTCTTCATAGGTAGGTGCATAAATGCTAAGGATGAAGCATTTCACATGTGTGTCCCTAACCTTAGCATTCTCAGGAGTGCTGTGTTAGGAGACCAATCTTATCATATGGGAGCCATTGTAGCTCGTAGGTTGCATCATAATAGATATAACGGAGATTTCTTTTGAGGAATTTATGCAACCCGCTTAGCTAATTTCCTTGAGATAGACATTCGTGAGGGTGATATGGAGTTGCCCCCTACTTATTTAGATTTTGATTCTATGGTTTCCCACCAGTTTGTCGAGAGGACTGAATTACCTCTCCAGTATCGACTAATCTTTAACAAACGGCATGTTGTCTGTATTACTCTTCCTGCTCCTGCATTCTTTGATTCTCAGGCAAAAGGAAGATATGTTATTACCAGAGAGGAGGCAGATGAGTACGAGAGGAGAGCGGAGGCAGCTCGTCGCCACGCTGCAGCTCAGGAGGCGATAGCCGCTGCATCGCAGTACGACCCCAGCTGCACCTACGGGTATCAGCAAGGCTATCCCTGGCAATGAACCAACTTAGGCCAAAAGCCTAAGCTTGGGGGAGTACGTATTTCCCACCGACATTACATTTATGTTCACACACACTCATTACTAAATGTCGGTGCTCATACTCTTTCTGCTTTCTTCTTGTGTGTTTGTTAAACTTTAAGAAAAAACAAAAAAAATTAGTGTAGCTTCTAGTTAGTTTACTTTTCCTGCTGTAGTAGTAATAATTAAAAACAAAACCCAAAAATATTTCCTGTTCTTCTTTTGCTTGTTGGGAGCTTTCCCGTGTAACTAGTTTTATTTCTTTTCTTTTTGTTGGGGGTCGATAGGAGAAGATCATGATTAAATTGTTGAATTGGCTCTTATATGCATTATTGTTGATTTAACAAAGAGCCCCTATTGCCTTGTCTTCTCCTGTTTATTGAATGCTCGCATATTCCAACTTAGTCCAATGCACGTGCACTCTCATTATTATTCACATCATTCGGTCGTGCAAGTGAAAGGCAATTATGATGATATATGATGGGCTGACTAAGATGGGAAAAGCTGGTATGAACTCGACCTCTCTTGTTTTTGTAAATATGATGAGTTCATTGTTCTTGACTCAGCTTATTATGAATAAACATGTTTGCAATGACAATTAAGATTATAGTTTCTTTTTCCATGCCTGATTAGCTATGAGTTATAATGGTTTACCTTGCGTGCCAACATGCTATTAAAATGGTTGTGATGTGGTATGATGGGTTGGTATCCTCCTTTGAATGATTTAAGTGACTTGACTTGGCACATGTTCACACATGTAGTTGAAACAAATCAATATAGCATTCATGATATTTATGTTCATGGTGGATTATATCCTACTCATGCTTGCATCCAATGTTTATTAATTTTAGTGCATGTTCATGACTGTTGTTGCTCTCTAGTTGGTCGCTTCCCAGTCTTTTGCTAGCCTTCACTTGTACTAAGCGGGAATACTGCTTGTGCATCCAATCCCTTAAACCCCAAGGTTATTCCATATGAGTCCACTATACCTTCCTATATGCGGTATCTACCTGTCGTTCCAAGTAAATTTGTATGTGCCAAACTCTAAACATTCAAGTAAACATTCAGTTTTGTATGCTCGAATATCTCATGTATCAACTATGGCTGTGCTTATCTTCCATGTTAGGTGGGTTATCCTCAAGAGGAGTGGACTCCGCTCCTCACTCACGAGAACATGGCTGGTCACCGGGATGCCCAGTACCATGCTTTATGCAAACTAAATCAAAATTAATTGCAAACAAAACTTCCCTTGGGACCTGATGTATGTTGGAGGCACTCGTTGTTTCGAGTAAGCCGTGGATTGATGCTTGTTGGTGGAGGGCGAGTATAAACTTTACCATTCTGTTTGGGAACCGCCTATAATGTGTGTAGCATGGAAGATATCGCCATCTCTTAGTTGTTATGTTGACAATGAGAGTATACCGCTCAAAATATTATTTATCTCTATTTCAAAACCGAGCTCTGGCACCTCTACAAATCTCTGCTTCCCTCTGCGAAGGGCCTACCTATTTAATTTTATGTTGAGTCATCACCCTCTTATTAAGCACTAGCTGTAGAGCGCAGCTGTCATTTGCATTCATTATTGTTAATTCATATTGGGTATGACTATGATTGGATCTCTTTTACCATGAATTACAATGTCTAGTCAGTCCTTGATCTTTAAAGGTGCTCTGCATTTATGTTTTGCGGTCTCAGAAAGGGCTAGCGAGATACCATCTTGTTATATCATATTATGATTGTTTTGCAAAAGTGTTGTCATCCGAGATTTATTATTATGACCCGTTAGTTGATTATGCCATTGATATGAGTAAACATGAGACCTGAGAATTATTGCAAATGTGGTTAGTTATAATCTTTATGAAAACTTGAATCTTTGGCTTGACATATTTACAAGAACAAGAGCAAACAGAGTTTGTAAAATTTTTCTTTTCTCTTTCAGTTTGTCAACTGAATTGCTTGAGGACAAGCAAGGGTTTAAGCTTGGGGGAGTTGATACGTCTCCGTCGTATCTACTTTTTCAAACACTTTTGCCCTTGTTTTGGACTCTAACTTGTATGATTTGAATGGAACTAATCCGGACTGACGCTGTTTTCAGCAGAATTGCCATGATGTTGTTTTATGTGCAGAAAACAAAAGTTCTTGGAATGACCTGAAACTCCACGGAACATCTTAGAAAAAATAATAAAAAATCCTCACCAAAGATGAAGACCAGGGGGCCCACACCCTGTCCACGAGGGTGGGGGCGCGCCCCCCTCTAGGTCGCGCCCCCTACCTCGTTCGTGGGCCCCCTGGAGCTCCACCGACGCCAACTCCAACTCTATATATTTGCTTTCGGAGATAAAAAAATCAGAGAGAAGAAATCATCGCGTTTTACGATATGGAGCCGCCGCCAAGCCCTAAAACCTACGGGAGGGCTGATCTGGAATCCGTTCAGGGCTCCGGAGAGGGGGATTCGTCGCCGTCGTCATCATCAAGCATCCTCCATCACCAATTTCTTGATGCTCACCGCCGTGCGTGAGTAATTCCATCGTAGGCTTTCTGGATGGTGATGGGTTGGATGAGATTTACCATGTAATCGAGTTAGTTTTGTTAGGGTGTGATCCCTAGTGTCCACTATGTTCTGAGATTGATGTTGCTATGACTTTGCTATGCTTAATGCTTGTCACTAGGGCCCGAGTGCCATGATTTCAGATCTGAATCTATTATGTTTTCATGAATATATTTGAGTTCTTGATCCTATCTTGCAAGTCTATAGTCACCTATTATGTGTTATGATCCGACAACCCCGAAGTGACAATAGTCGGGATACTTCTCGGTGATGACCATAGTTTGAGGAGTTCATGTACTCACTATGTGCTAATGCTTTGTTCCGGTTCTCTATTAAAAGGAGGCCTTAATATCCCTTTGTTTCCATTAGGACCCTGCTGCCACGGGACGGTAGGACAAAAGATGTCATGCAAGTTCTTTTCCATAAGCACGTATGGCTATATTCGGAATACATGCCTACATTACATTGATGAATTGGAGCTAGTTCTGTGTCACCCTATGTTATGACCGTTACACGATGAACCGCATCCGGCATAATTATCCATCACCGATCCAATGCCTATGAGCTTTCCATATCTTTGGTTTACGCTTATTTACTTTTCCGTCGCTACTGTTACAGTCATTACAAAACACCAAAAATATTACTTTTGCTTTCATTACTCTTTTGTTACCGTTACCACTACTATCACACTACTTTGCTACTAAGTACTTTGCTGCAGATACTAAGTTATCTAGGTGTGGCTGAATTAACAACTCAGTTCCTAATACTTGAGAATATTCTTTGGCTCCCCTTGTGTCGAATCAATAAATTTGGGTTGAATACTCTACCCTCGAAAGCTGTTGCGATCCCCTACACTTGTGGGTTATCATCCTCTTCCCAAATGTTGAGCGGGAAGGGAGCCAACAATGGCGGGCAAATTTGAAGGGGACAACTAGTACAAGCTATCCTGACAAAAGCGGTCTTCGCCTGCGAAAAGGCCTGGGGTGACGCCGTCTTGGGCTCCACGATGACCTCCGCCTTGCCGTCCTCCTAGTCTTGGTCTTGTTGCACCAATATGGCAACCTTTGCCTGATGCCTCGGTTCTCTTCGTCTGCGCGTGCCTCCTTAGCACCAAAGAGGAAATGGGGACGCTGTGCGCTCTGGCGCCCGCCTGGCGCCGTTCGTCATGGCTCACGTCACGAGTCCCTCGTGAGGTTCGCCCCGCCTTGATATCTCCGCTCCTCGTGAGGCCGCCTGGCTAGGCAACTCCAGAGGAAGTCTTGCATCGTCCGCCTCGCGAGGCTTGGACCCTCGCGAAGGTCTTGGATGCCTTGTCGATGAAGATGGGCGTCTCGGCCCGCTGCCTAACGCAGCTGTGGGCGCAGCGAGCAAGTCTGGGACCCCTGTTCCCGAGAATGCGAGCGATTCCAGCTCCTCCAGTCGGCCGCGCTCGATGGCCTGCGCCTTTGCCGACTACTCCAGCTCGATGTCGCGACCCTTGACGGCGTCCTCCCAGGCCTTCATCTTCTCCTCCGCCTGACAGCCACGAGCTTCCTCTGCGCGTTCGCTGCGCAGGGTCTTCAGCTCGGCCTCCAGTGCCTGGCAGCGACTCTTGACGGCCTCGACGTCCTTCATCGCTGCCTCGCGAGTGGCGTCTGCTTGGGTGTCGGCCTGCCTCTCCTTGTCAGAGGTTGCCATGGCCTGGCTCAGCGCTGATACGTCTCCGTCGTATCTATAATTTTTTTATTGTTCCATGCCAATATTATTCACTTTCATATACTTTTTGGCAACATTTTATATTATTTTTGGGACTAACATATTGATCCAAAGGCTCAGTCCAGTTCATGTCTCATTGCATGTTTTATGTTTCGCAGAATATCCATATCAAACGGAGTCCAAATGGGATAAAAACGAACAGAGCTTATTTTTGGAAAATATGGAAAATTCCAGAAGAAAAATCCACACGAGATGGTGCCCGAGGTGGTCACGAGGCAGGCCCCCCTGGGCGCGCCGCCTACCCTCGTGAGCCCACCGTAAGGCGGTTGATGCTCTACTTTTGCCGCAAGAAAGATAATATTCGGAAAAAAAATCACGGAAAAGGTTTCAGGCCAATCGGAGTTATGGATCTAAATATATACGCTAAAGCGGTGAAGCAGGCCGAGTAACGCAGAAGCAGAGATAGATCCAATCTCGGAGGGGCTCTCGCCTCCCAAACCATGGGAGCCAAGGAGCAGGAGAAACCCTCCTCCCATCTAGGGAGGAGGTCAAGGAAGAAGAAGAAGAAGGGGGGCCCTCTCTCCCTTGCTTCCGGTGGCGCCGGACGCCACCGGGGGCCATCATCATCACCGCGATCTTCACCAACACCGCCGTCATCTTTTCCAACATCTCCATCACCTTCCCCCTTCTATATTCAGCGGTCCACTCTCCCGCAACCCGCTGTACCCTCTACTTGAACATGGTGCTTTATGCTTCATATTATTTTCCGATGATGTGTTGCCATCCTATGATGTTTGAGTAGATTTTCGTTGTCCTATCGGTGGTTGATGAATTGCTATGATTGATTTAATTTGCTTGTGGTTATGTTGTTGTCCTTTGGTGCCCATCATATGAGCGCGCACGTGGATCACACCATAGGGTTAGTTGTATGTTGATAGGACTATGTATTGGAGGGCAAGAGTGATGAAGCTTCAACCTAGCATAGAAATTGATGCATACGGGATTGAAGGGGGACCAATATATCTTAATGCTATGGTTGGGTTTTACCTTAATGAACATTTGTAGTTGCGGATTCTTGCTAATAGTTCCAACCATAAGTGCATAGAATTCCAAGTAAGGGATGACATGCTAGCAGTGGTCTCTCCCACATGATACTTGCTATCGGTCTAGTAAAGTAGTCAATTACTTAAGGGACAATTTCGCCACACCTACCATCACTTTTCCACACTCGCCATATTTACTTTAGTTGTTTATCTAAACAGCCCCTGGTTTTATTTTCGTGCTCCTTGCTTTCTTGCAAGCTTACTCGAAAGCACCTACAAGGTACTTCTAGTTTCATACTTGTTCTAGGTAAAGCGAACATTAAGCGTGTGTAGAGTTGTATCGGTGGTCGATAGAACTTTAGGGAATATTTGTTCTACCTTTAGCTCCTCGTTGGGTTCGACACTCTTACTTATCGAAAACTGCTATGCGATCCCCTATACTTGTGGGTTATCAAGACCTTTTTTCTGGCGCCGTTCTTGGAGTCATAAGCGTGGGGTGAATATTCTTGTGTGTGCTTGTTTGATTTATCACTAAGTAATTTTTATTTGCTGTTCTTAGTCGTTCTCTATCTTTATTTATGGGTAGGAAACGCAAAATACCAAAAAAATTAGTAGTACCTACTGCTCCAATGGTTGAAGAACCACTCAAAATCTATCACACTACTGAAGCTTTTAACTTGGATCATCTTCGATCCCTTTGTGCTCGTGCTGAAACCCCAATTAGCTTAGTTGATTGAAAATCTTTAGATGAGCATGCTTGTTATGTGCGACACATATATCTGAAAAAGGGAAACTATTATGGGATCAAATTCAACGTTTGCAATGCTATGCTTGGAATTTATGCTACTATTATGATTTTACTTGTTGTTCTGAAAACTCTAAGAAACACCTTCCCTACCAATGTGAGTTTATTGATAATGGAATCTTATCCTCATATGCTAAGGGTGTTTATAATTACTATGATGTTCAACAAATTGAAGAATTTTTTGCTTTTAAGGGTGCTTACGAAATTGCTTCTTTGATTGAAAAGTATGATGCTACTCTTTACGAATCTGAAAATTTTGCCATACTTAAATATTGCTATGATAATTATGCTTCTAATCCTTATGTTAAACCATATATTGAGAACTACACCGCTGTCCAAGAAGAGATTAATATTTTGCAGGAAGCTATGGAAGAAGAAATTGATGAAACTGTGAGCTCATTGGATGAAAAAGATGATGAGGAGAGCGAAGAACAAAAGGAGGAAGAGCGGATTAGCTACCCATGCCCACCTTCTAATGAGAGTAACCCTCCAACTCATACATTATTTAATTCCCCTTCGTGCTTACCGAAGGATGATTGCTATGATGATTGCTATGATCCCTTGAATTTGCTTGAAATATCCCTTTTTGATGATGCTTGCTATGCTTGTGGCCAAGATGCCAATATGAATTATGCTTATGGAGATGAACTTGCTATGGTTCCTTATGTTAAACATGAAATTGTTGCTACTGCACCCACGCATGATAGTCCTATTATCTTTTTGAATTCTCCCGACTAAACTATATGGGAGAATTCTCCAGATTGAGGCGCCCAGGCGGATCAAGGATGTGCATCGGCTCACCGGCTGCGTTGCCACCATGAGCGATTCATCTCCAAGTCTGCTGAGCGTGCCCTTCCCTTTAACAAAATCTTGAAAAAGGCGGGCCCAATGGAGTGGACCCCAGAGGCCGAAGCAGCGCTACAGGATTTGAAGAAATACCTCTCCTCTACACCAATACTGGTTGCGCCTAAACCACAAGAGCCGTTGCTGCTGTATCTGGCGGTGACGAATCAAGTGGTCAGCACCGCGCTAGTGGCGCAGAGGGAGGTCAATGAAGAGGCAGTGGCAACAGCAGGACTGATGGATGGCGAGCCGGAGGTTCCCCCGGCAGGGCCTGCGCAACCAAAAGAAGTGATGCAAAAGAAGAAGATGATGCAGCACCCGGTTTATTTTGTCAGCTCCCTCTTGCAGGGGGCTAGGTGTGCAGAAATTGCTCTTTGGCCTCCTTATGGCCTCGAGGAAGCTGCGTCATTACTTCCAAGCACACGAAATCACCGTCGTCACCCGCCTCCCGTTGCAACGGATATTGCATAACCCAGACGCAACCGGGAGGATTGTGGAGTGGGCCTTGTAGCTGTCGAGCTTTGGTTTGAAGTTTGAAAGCAATTCGACGATCCAGAGCAGGGTCTTGGCGGAGTTCATTGCAGAATGGACTGTTGGTGTCAAAACCGGCGGATCTCGGGTAGGGGGTCCCGAACTGTGCGTCTAAGGCGGATGGTAACAGGAGGCAGGGGACACGTTGTTTACCCAGGTTCAGGCCCTCTTTATGGAGGTAATGCCATACTTCCTGCTTGATTGATCTTGATGATATGAGTAGTACAAGAGTTGATCTACCACGAGATCGTAGAGGCTAAACCCTAAAAGCTAGCCTATGGTATGATTGTTGTTATCCTACGGACTAAACCCTCCGGTTTATATAGACACCGGAGGGGGCTAGGGTTACACATAGTCGGTTACAAGGGAGGAGAGCTACATATCCGTATCACCAAGCTTGCCTTCCACGCCAAGGAGAGTCCCATCCGGACACAAGACAAAGTCTTCAATCTTGTATCTTCATAGTCCAACAGTCCGGCCAAAGGATATAGTATGGTTGTCCAGATACCCCCTAATCCAGGACTCCCTCAGTAGCCCCTGAACCAGGCATCAATGACGACGAGTCCGGCGTGCAGATTGTCTTCGTCATTGCAAGGCGGGTTCCTCCTCTGAATACTCCATAGAAGATCTTGAACACAAGGATAGTGTCCGGCTCTGCAAAACAAGTTCCACATACCACCGCGGAGAGAATAATACTTCCACAAGTCTAATCTGCTAACGCATTTCGTAGTATGACATTACACCACGGCCCGGTCATTATTCGAACCGTTTTTCCTGTCACGTCTTGTCGAAGCAGAGACTGTGTCCCCTTATCACAGGATTCTCGTCAATACGGGTGTGGGTAACCCAACCGCGCCATCCATTATGGCATTTGGGGAATAAGAGGTTTTACCAGATAGGTGGGGAGGCGCATCGCCTCTTCCGTCCTTATAAGGGGACGAGGATTCATTCTATTCACCCACGCCTTCCTCCCGGCTCATTCCCTTCTGCTCAAGCTCCAACGCTCAAGCGTTCATCTTCCCTGTCCACAAGAGGTCCTCCAAAGATGTCCGGATCCGGAGCGGGAGGCAAATGGATGGCCTCTACCGTCAAGGAGAAGGATATTAAAAAGCTTCGGAAGGCCAGGTACTTGGCCAAGAAAACCAGCCATCGTCTTCCGACGGCGGGACAAATCGTCCCTACTCTGGAACCCCATGAGAGGGTTGTATTCCTCCCTCACTTTGTCCGCGGGCTAGGGTTTCCCGTCCACCCGTTCGTTCGCGGCATCATGTAATATTATGGGATCGATCTTCATGATTTGTCCCCCAATTCCTCCTCAACATTTCGGCGTTTATTGTTGTGTGCGAGGCTTTTCTCCGTATTTCACCGCACTTCGGCTAATGGCTGAAGATTTTTAATGTGAAGCCCAAGGTGGTGGGCGCCATGGTGAGCAAGATGGCCAATGTCATATGGCCAACGGGGACCTTCAATGATTCTGTCAAGGAGTGGCAACGGTAGTGGTTTTATATCACTGAGCCGCGCGGCACAGAGTGGGCCGCCTCTCCCGAGTTCCGATCCGGCGCCCCCCTGCGGCTTACATCCTGGGTCAAGAAAGGCCTACACTGGTCCTCGCCCGACGAATTGTTGGCGCTCCAGACGCGCGTTGAAGATATGGGAGACAAGAACATCAAACTTGACAATGTGGTCCAGGTGATGTTGATTCGCCTGATCCTGCCTTGTCAGCACTGGACTTGCAATTTGTGGGAATTCGACGGCCCAGCACCAAACCTTGCTGGAGCTTTTCAGCTCCTCGCACAAAGACATCTGGAAAGTGCTTTTCAAGTCCGGCAAATCGTGGCCGGACTCTGCCGAAGACCGTGGGTACCAACTGTCCCACCCGGCAAGTTCGGTTAGTTATCAAACTTTTCTATCCGCGTAACCCAAAAGAAACGCTTAACATGTTTTATACGACTCTCCTAGGGCTGGACGAACAAGGCGGAGCGGATCCATTGTTCGGCCCCGCTGCCTGAAGAACCGGCCATCCCACTTGGGACGAAGATGTTGGTCCTGGCACCTTACGAGGTGCCGAATAAGACGGCCGAGAAGGATGCCAAGAAGACCCGAGGCGGCCTTCGTCACCGTGGCACCTCGGACACAATATCCGAAGGCTTCAATGCCCATTCCGCCTCTGAAGAGGAGGAGGAGGAAGATGAATCCCCTGCGGGGGGAAGAAAGAAGAGGGCGGCCTGCATACACTTGGAGGCCGAGCTGCCCAAAAGGGGGAAGGCTCCTCTTCCGGAGGAGCCCACTGCCGCCGCCGTCAGCGGCCCGGCGTGTGATCCCGGGGCCTAGCCCCTGGTGAACTCGTAAGTGTATAAAATCCGAGTACATTTTAGACGTCCGGACTCATCGTGGCTTAGTAATCAACCCAAGCCATATTTTTGTAGTCCAACGGGGTCTCGTGCCAAACTATCCTCGTCAGAGGACTTGCTGAGCTCAAATGCTATGGAGAGCGGGACGCCCCCAAAGGCCCCTTCCTCCAAATAGGTGCACAACACCGAGGCTTCGTCACCGAGGGACCCCGGCCAAGGAGGAAAGGAAAAAGCCATGAAGGTGGCGCCTGGAGGTCAAACCTCAGGGGCCGGACACATGGGGGAAAAGATTCCCATGGGGGCTGATGGTGGGGGCGATACTGAGTTCGGCCCCCAGCCGGATACAATTCCAGAGACCTACACGGCTCCAGGATCAAACAGGCAGCCTCCTTTGGCTAGAGGGGGAGTGCCCGTACCATCAACGACCTCTGTCTGTCCAGAAGTGTCAGATGCTTTGCTAGTGGCGTTGAAAGACACCCTTCATCGTTGATGAACACCGTGCCCTTATGGGTGCGGTGATTAAGAAAATTCAGTCAACTGAGAGTGGACTGAACGAAGCCTGTATCATCCTTATAAGAGGCTTTGAGGTATATTTTATGGGTTTTCGAAGAGTGTCATGGTATAGATAGTAGCCCCTGATACTCTGTTCGGTGAAAAAAGGAACCGGACAGAGGATCGAATTTATTTTCGCAAGAAGACTCATTTAATGGTATCTATTTCTCTTTTGTTATAAGCAGGTGCCTGTAAAGGCTGCTACTTCTCATACTGCGGAGGTCTCCGGGCTGAAACAAAGTCTGGACCGGGCCACAGAAGAACTTGGCCAATTGAAAATGCAGTTCAGGGATAAACGAGGTATGCACAATTCTTGTTCGCGTTTAATGTGATACAACTTTCAGTATGAACTGAGCTTTATGACTTGCTCTAGGTATTGTGACCGAAGTCGAAGCCCTTAAGAAGGCTGTGGCCAAGGCCAAGAAAAGGGCCGCCACTGAGCAGGCTCGTCGTGAGAAACACGAGGCCAGGGTTATTAAGGCTGAGCAGGAGCTTCAAGAGGCCGTAAGTAAATGTGAGACCTTGGAACAGAGTTTAATGGAGAAAGAATCCGAACTCACCAAGGCTCATCAGGCCACGAGCGATGCCCGGGGGGAAACCCGAAGTGCTCTGTAGGAGATCCAAGAGGCGAGAAAGATCGCGGCTGGTAAGGTTTTTGTGTGTGTAGAGCAAGTATTTGGGGGGACTTATGTTTTTAACTTGGAATCCGGATTTCTCAGGGGTATTTGCCGAGCTGCCTCGCAGCATATCAGATGCTGCTCAATTCTAACGAGCCGAAGGGAGGAATACTGCGGTTAGGCTCTTCTGGTTGCAGTATTTGGCACCGAATTATCCGGTGCCTTTTGCCGATCAGATGAAGCAACTGATCGAGCTCCAGAATGCGGCGGAACTAGCCATGAAGGATGTAATAATCCGGCTATGGCCTGCGGAGCCGATCCCAACCAGCTACTTTGGTCTCGTGAAGCGGTTTGCGGGTGCCTGTCCTCGACTTGACGTCATCAAGCGGTCGGTCTGTATAGAGGGTGCACGAATGGCCTTCGGCCGTGCAAAGGTGCACTAGGGGAAGATGGATGCCCAAAATTGATGACTGAAGGACCGCAGGAGGGGAAGGAGCACCGCCAGCCCGAGTTGTATTATGAGAGTGTCCTGAAAGGATCCCACCTTGCCGCGGAGCTGTGAACCAAGGACATTATATTTCCATGAATGCGAATCATGTTCTCGTTTGTAATGTTGAACAAGGTCAGTGGTATTATTTACTGCCTGTTATAGGAAAGTTTACCCTCCTGTGCGGCCGTTTTATATATTAAACCTGAGAGTTGGCCAGTCGTCGGCTTCTGCCCCCACGTATGAAGTACGGGGGTGTTCGGGATAAACCTGAGCACTCTTTATCCCAGTTTTGGTTCCTCCGAAGGATGTGCTCAGCACAACGAACCAGGCAATCAGATTATAGGGCTTTATCACTCTCACTTAGCCATAGGAGCTTTAGTATAGTCGGTGCAGCCCCTGGTGTTCGGAAGACCGTACTAGGGGCTCTATAAGCGCCTGATCGGAGAAAGAACCGATCCATCGCACGCTGCATTGGTTATGGCATTGTACGGAAGAAATCCTTAAAGATTTTGCAACCTCTCGAACAGCTGACGAGCTCTCGCCTTACCATGACAGTTAGTTTTAGCTTTCTCTGCTGAGGTGTTCGTCCGGAAGAACCGGGACACAATCGCAGTAGTTCTCCCAGTGCTACCTTAGCCGATATAGCAGAACGTAAGGTACCAAAACATGGGAGCCGGGCAAACCCAACTATTGACCCAAGACATGATTTGGAGCTGATGCATATAATGCTATAAGTTCGGGGTGCCGGACTTCCATGAAGGTGTTCGGACTTTACTGCCGTGCTATGTGTAAAACGTAGCCCCTGGCATGTTTTAAGGCGTATCGCTATTTGTGGATGCCATTTTAACAAAAGAATTTCAATAAGAAATAATCAGCAGATAAGCGTCATGTAAATCCTCATGTTGTATTTAGGTGGTACGTCTATGCGTAGAGGTACAAATAATGTGGTATATAAAAGAAAGGAATATGACTGCGGAACCTGCTGAAACAAGGTGGAAGAGGCTGAGTGCGGATCCGTAGTATAATCGGATGGTCATTGCGGGGAATGTCAAAGGATCCCCTTACACGTTCAAGCTGCCTTCATATAGTCCATCCTGGTCGGCGCAAAGGTGAACCTGCGAGGAAAATGTAAGAAATATTTAAGTGCCACAGGGCGGTTAAGCCGCCGAGTGCAGCCTGTCCTGGCCTTCGCCAGAGTGCTTAATTGAGCCCTGGACGGGCCATGATGTCCTTCCGTGAAGTAGGTCGGAGGTCCTTGACGGTATCTGTAGGCCCGGACGTCTGATCGAGGTCCAACTGCCAGGTGCTGCTCGTTGTCTCTGCTGCTAAGGCGGTGGTGTATATGCTGGCGCCGAGGGAAAGTTCGGCCTTGCCATTAACCATGATGACACCGTGTGGACCGGGCATCTTGAGCTTACGGTAGGCATAATGTGGCACCGCATTGAATCGAGCGAATGCGGTTCGACCGAGCAGTGCTTGATAACTACTGCCGAAAGGGACGATTTTGAAGTTTAACTCTTCGATATGGTAATTTTCTGGTGAACCGAAGACTACCTCAAGGGTAATGGAGCCTGTACACCGAGCATCCTCACCTGGTATAATGCCTCTGAGAGTGGCTTTAGTGGGTTTGATCGTCGAATGATCGATGCCCATCTTGCGCACTCTATCTTGGTAAAGCAGATTAAACTGCTACCGCCGTCCATAAGGACTCGAGTGAGGTGGAACCCGTATATTATTGGGTCAAGGACTAGTGCGGCTGGATTGCCCTTATTGGCATTGACCGGACGATCCGTGCGGTTGAAGGTGACTGGTCCCAGTTTATATTGTGGGACGACAAGTTCCATTGAGTCACCATCCCTAAGGATTTAATATGCGGGGGAAATTTATTTTGCCCTCCTGTGTTCGGTTGTCTGGGCTCTTTGTCGCTATCGTCGCTTTGAGACCCCCCTTTTTCTCTGGCGCCTGCCCTGCCAGCTTGTTTGAAGACCCAGCATTCTCTGTTGGTATGGGTGGTTGGCGTTTCTGGGGTGCCATGAATTTGGCATTGGCGATGGAGTATGCGGTCCAGACTGGAAGGACCCGGATTTTTTTTGGGTGTCCCATTCCGCTGACTGGACTTTGAGCCCCTGAACCCGGTATTAACTGCCGTGTTTTCGGCGTTTTCACCATATTTGCGGCGCTTATGTTTGTTGCGTCGTGGTTTGCCATTTCTATCCCTGGCTTCTGATGTGCCAGGTTTGGTTGCTGTTTTGGTACTACGAGCCAACCAGCTATCTTCGCCTGCACAAAAGCGGGTCATAAGTGTTGTTAGGGCTGCCATGGATTTTGGCTTCTCTTGGCCGAGGTGCCGGGCGAGCCATTCGTCATAGATATTATGTCTGTATGCCGCTAAGGCCTCTGCATCCGGACAGTCTACTATTTGGTTCTTCTTGGTTAGGAACCGGGTCCAGAATTCCCTGGCCAATTCCCTTGGCTGCTGGGTTATATGACTTAAATCGTCAGCATCCGGTGGTCGCACATAAGTGCCTGGAAGTTTTCAAGGAATGCATCTTCTAAATCCTCCCAACTGCCGACGGAGTCTGCTGGCAAGCTATTCAGCCAATGTCGAGCTGGTCCTTTGAGTTTTAGTGGGAGGTACTTGATGGCATGTAGATCATCACCGCAGGCCATGTGGATGTCGAGGAGGAAGTCCTCGATCCATACCGCGGGGTCTGTTGTGCCATCATATGATTCTATATTTACGGGTTTAAAACCCTCTGGGAATTCATGCTCCATTACTTCGTCAGTGAAGCATAGGGGGTGTGCCGCGCCTCTGTGCTGGGCTATGTCGCGACGTAGCTCATATGAGTCTTGTCTGCTGTATTCGGCTTGGCCGGATTTGCTTTTACTGTATCCGGTGTGGTGGTCACCGTCCCGCGTAGGTTCGTGCCCTCGTGATCCATAGATCGATCTTGCGTGTTTTGCCCTATCTTCCAATACGTCTCGCAGGTCTCGCGTGTTGCCCCGTGCCTTTGTATTTTTGTTTGAGTGGCGGCGGAGTGCGGGCGGAGCTTTAGGCTGGAATGCCTCTCTATCTCGGCCGCGAGGTGGCCGATCAGCCGCATCGTACGCTGGTGATGTAGGTTTCAATGCTTCCTCCTCAAGTCGGGGTACCAAACTGCGCTTTGGGTAACCCTTCGAAGGGCGTTCGGGTTCATATTCCTCGGCCGCAAGGACTTCTGTCCATCTATCTGCTAGCAGATCCTGATCAGCTCGAAGCTGTTGTTGCTTTTTCTTCAGGCTATTTGTTGTGGCAATAAGCCGACGCTTAAAGTGCTCCTGCTCGACGGCATCCTCAGGCACGAAAAATTCTTCGTTGTCGAGGCTCGCTTTGTCTTCAGAGAGGCATGTAATTGTCATCCTCCGCTTCTCCCTCTGCCGCTCTCTTAGGAGGGTTGGTTTGTTCATCCTCCGGCTCTAGATCGTGCTGGAGGGTATTTTCATCATCTTCGGCACTGTCCGGAGTACTTTTATCTCCTGTGCCGGTATCACCGCTTTTGCTGTGGCGAGACTTAGAGCGGCGCCGCTGACGTCGGCGCTGGGGTTGCTTCTTGGAGGGGTCATCCTTCGTTGTCTTTTTCGCCATTGCCTTCTTTGGGTGTATCCACCATATATATATCGTATGATGAGGTGGCAGTCCAGTGCCCCGTGGGCAGTGGTTCCTGTTCGTCTCCTTCATCATTGTCCATACCATCGATGTCTTCGGAGTCGAAGTCGAGCATGTCGGTTAAATCATCGACGGTGGCTACTAAGTGAGTGGTGGGTGGGGAGTGAATTTCTTTGTCGTCCGCATCCCGTTCTAGCCGGACATAGTTCGGACAAGGTTCTCCTAACAGGGAGAGAGACTTTAACGAGTTTAGTACATTGTCGAAGGGCGAGTGATGGAAGATATCCGCGGAGGTGAACTCCATGATCGGCGCCAAATCGGATTCGATAGGCGTGGGCGCAGGCGGTTCAGAGTCCGTGGCCGGAGATGAGTCCAGTAGTCCGGCGTCACGGCTCTCGTGGGGGGTAAGGTCAGTATTCGGCTCCATCGCCGCTGAGGGTGCGGCCTCCAAGGCGGGGTCTATCCGCCCGTCCTCGGATGGTGCGATCTGTTCCGGATTGAGGGCCGGAGTGGTTGCTGGCGTGATTTCCCGAACACTGTCCGACGGTAGAGCTACATCATGCTCGTCGTGATCGTGCGGCACACCCGGCATGGGCTCGAATCCGCCGAAGATCAAGCCTCCGCGGATATCGGCAGTGAAATTCAAGTTTCCAAACCTGACCTGATGGCCAAGGGCGTAGCTCTCGATCTGCTCCAGATGGCCAAGCGAGTTGTCCCGCAGTGCGAAGCCACCGAATACAAAGATCTGTTTGGGGAGAAAGACCTCACCCTGGACCACATCGTTACCGATGATCGAAGGGGCCATCAAGCCTTACGGTGACGGCACAGTGGAACTCTCAATGAAATCACCAATGTCGGTGTCAAAACTGGCGGATCTCGGGTAGGGGGTCCCGAACTGTGCGTCTAAGGCGGATGGTAACAAGAGGCAGGGGACACGATGTTTACCCAGGTTCGGGCCCTCTTGATGGAGGTAATACCCTACTTCCTGCTTGATTGATCTTGATGATATGAGTAGTACAAGAGTTGATCTACCACGAGATCGTAGAGGCTAAACCCTAAAGCTAGCCTATGGTATGATTGTTGTTGTCCTACGGACTAAACCCTCCGGTTTATATAGACACCGGAGGGGGCTAGGGTTACACAGAGTCGGTTACAAGGGAGGAGATCTACATATCCGTATCGCCAAGCTTGCCTTCCACACCAAGGAGAGTCCCATCCGGACATGAGACAAAGTCTTCAATCTTGTATCTTCATAGTCCAACGGTCCGGCCAAAGGATATAGTCCTGCTGTCGGGATACCCCTAATCCAGGACTCCCTCATGGACCTCAGCGCCCGACGAAGAAATCCAGGAGAACACTCTCCCCGGCAAGGAAGCAAGGCGCAACTGGATCATGTACTTTGACGGGGCTTTCTTGCTGCAAGGCGCCGGTGCTGGTGTGCTGCTCGTTGCACCCACCGGAGAGCACCTCAAGTATGTAATGCAGATGCACTTTCCCAGGGAGTTGTCCACAAACAACACTATTGAACACGAGGGGTTGCTTGCAGGTCTCGGGATTGCAGCAAACCTCGGGGTTAAGAAGCTCATCGTCAGGGGTGATTCATAGCTTGTTGTTGGGCAAGTCAACAAAGATTATCAGAACCCGTTGATGGAGGCCTACGTGGATGAGGTGAGGAAGCTGGAAGAGCGCTTTGACGGTATACAAGCAAAGCACGTTCCCCGAGCGGAGAACGACATCGCCGATTACCTATCGAAGTGCGCTGCCTTCAAATTACCTGTGGAACCAGGTACTTTTGTGCTCCGGTTAACTCAACCATCCGTCGAACCATCAACTGAGCAGAACAAGTGGAGGAAATCTGGCCCCAGCAAGTACTTTCCCGCCGAGCCCCCCGGGGCCGCCGTCAAGGGTGTTGCCGTGGGTACTGAGCCTGCGGAGGGGCAACTGACTCCAGCAGGGCGTCAAGCCCTGGCCGTAGAGATGAACGCTCCCATGGCAGAAGAAATGCCTTTGGTCCTTACCGTCGAGCCCCAGGCTCCGGCATGGACACAACATACCATCCAATTCCTCCAAACTGGGGAGCTTCCTGATAAGCAGGAAGAAGCAGCGAAAGTAGCCCATCGGTCTGCTATGTATCAATTTGCTAATGACGTCCTGTACAGAAAACACCGAACGGTGTGAAGTTGAAGTGCATTCCCCAGGAGGAAGGGCTGGAGCTGTTGGCAGAGATACACAGAGGCATATGTGGCTCCACATAGGGTCGAGGGCCCTGGCCGGCAAGCCGTTCCGACAAGGTTTCTTCTGGCCCACCGCCCTCCAGGATGAAACGACACTAGTAACCAAGTGTGAAGCGTGTCAGTTCCATTCGAAGAAGCTTCATCAACCAACTCAAGCCCTTCAAACAATTCCTCTCTCCTGGCCATTCTCGGTTTGGGGGCTCGACATACTGGGCCCTTTCCCCCGCGCTGTTGGGGGCTTCGAGTACTTGTACGTTGCAATCGACAAGTTTGCAAAGTGGCCGGAGGTGGAAGCTGTGTGGAAGGTGAAGAGCACAGTCAGCCGTCAAGTTCTTCAAGGGGCTAGTCTGCCGTTTTGGTGTGCCAAACAGAGTCATCACCGACAACGGCACGCAGTTCACGAGCCACACCTTCATGCAATACATCCAGGACCTCGGCAGCAAGGTCTGTTTCACTTCCTTGGCACACCCACGAAGCAACGGCCACGCGGAGAGGGCAAACGCTGAAGTACCGTGAGGCATGAGGACCAAGACTTTTGACAGGCTGCACCAGAGCGGAAGGCGCTGGATTGGTTTGTTGCCGGCGGTTCTTTGGTCGATCAGAACGACGCCAAATCAAGCCACCAGCCAGACACCCTTTGCCCTAGTATACGTGGCAGAAGCAGTTCTCCCCACGGAACTCATATACGGGTCACCTCGAGTGCTCGCTTATGACGAGCTAGAGCAAGAGCAATTGCGGCAAGATGACGCAATGCTCCTTGAGGAAGATCATCTTCGGGCGGCTGTGAGAGCAGCGTGCTACCAGCAAGCCTTGCACTGCTACCATAGCCGCAAGGTTCATGCCGGAAGCTCTGAGGAAGGCGACCTTGTTCTTCGGCGCGTTCAATCGGCCAAGAATTCCAACAAGTTGACGCCGAAGTGGGAAGGCCCTTATCGGGTAATACGAGTCACCGGGCCGGCGCGATCATACCGAGACCGAAGATGCTATTCTAGTGAGAAACTTCTGGAACATTGAGCATCTTCGCAAGTTTTACCCATAAAGCGCGGTTGCCAGCCCCCCTGGCAAACCACCTTTTGTACAAGCCTTACCGGCAAGGCATGTGGCCCTCTGTACAAAGCCAGGCGCAGACCCTGAGCATAAATAAATGAAGCGCTGGCGCCCTAAGTTATAGCATGCATGCTAGGTTGAGTCTCTCCCTTGGTTAGGGTTGATAGTGCTTAGCGGCGACTAACCCCTAGCATAGAGGTCGAGTTTGTGTTTCTTTGTTCCTTTCCGTCCCCTTTGGTTCGCAGGGTCCATGGACATTTCTGCTGAGCTATCTGGAAGAAAGAGAACGAGCCGGCGCTCTTGCCTCAGCAAACCAGGGTTGCCGGGGGCTACAGATACAAGAATCCAACCACGACAAGCCAAGGATGTCGGGGGCTGCAGATTCAGATAAGTCTTTTATCCTCTATTATGCATTTCCGTATGAAGTCGGGACATATGAAACACCGTTCTGCTCCTAGACCACTGTACTCCCCCTTTTTCTTGTACCCAAGTCCATGGGTCGGAACCGGGTCGTAGTCCCGGTGGCGAGGAAATAAACGAGGGGCCTGACTCTACTTCGCCCCTGCATCCGCCAAGAGCGTGGGAATGGTCGACCGAAGTAAGGGGACGGCAAGGCCTGTTGGCGGGCGACAATGTTTATCTTAAAAATAACAAGGATTCACTCCTTGGCATGGGCCTCGCTCACACACAAGGAACCCGGCAAACACCCTTTTTCATTAAAAAACATCCCATATAGGTACAGTTCATACGGAATGAAAAACATGAGCAAGGGGATTACAAGTCTTAAGATTAACAAGTGCCCGCAGGCTTACAAACTAAAAAAGAGATAAGATGCCCGTAATCCCTTTCTTGTTCCTCTCTTCAGAAGGTGGAACAAGGTAGCAGGAGGGCAAAAAGAGCGCCTAGGCGAGGTACGAGGGGCAGAAGGCACCAAGAGAACATCCCGGTGCCGGGAGGAGAGCTGGAAGATGAGGCAGCGGGCCGACAATACGCGACGAAGGCGCCGGTGCCCCCATACTCCGACTTGACAGCTGCCACCCGCCTTCTTCGCCTTCTCCGACCCTCCTACGCTAGCCGCCCAAGTAGGTGATGGGGAATGCGCCGATGGAGAGATTTACGAGGAAGGCCCTCGGTAGGGCGCGTGGCCGAGGGAGGGGTGACGCGGTCAGTCAGAGTCGAGGTCGGCGTCCCACCGCACGACGCCCTCGTCATTGTTGTCGCTGTCCTCCTCGTCACTCCCGCTTGAGGAGGAATCTTCATCGTCGGAGGAGCTCTCCACGCAGCACTTTAGGAGAGTCCCAAGATCTCCAAAGACCTTGACGGAGAGCAGGCCGTCCTTCATTAACTTGAAGTAAAGGACGAGCCCCGCCGTCAGGTTGTGGGTACGAGCAAACGTCTTCCATCCACAACGGAGGTACATGACGTGAGGATCAGGGATGTACACGTCGACCCGCGTGCCACCATTCCCGCAGCCCCTCATGTGCAACCTGAGGGTCTGGGGCGGGTCGAGCTCCATCTCCTGAGCGAATGGGGTAGGGAGACGAAGACGACGACACGGTGGCCGGCGCAGCCTGATGAAGAACTCACGGGGCTGGTCCCCGACATGGCCCTCCATCGCGGGAGGCATCGCTGGCGGAGGCAAGGCCGGTGTGCCGCCCCGTCCCCCTCTTCCCCGAGCGCCACGACGACCTCGGCCTCGCCCTTCCCCTTCCTCTCGTGGCTGGCTCTGCCGCCGCGAGCTCTTGGGAAGGAGGGACGCGTTGTCGAGCAGCGACCCTCGTCGCCACCGTTGAAGGGCCTGCACCCTCTCTCGCCCTGGCAGATGGAAGAAAGCAGCAGAAGTGGAAGGAGATGGATGCTGGAAGAATGTGGGATGGCATCCCCCTCCCCCTCCTTATAAAGGAGCGGGGTCGGGGCTCGGTCGCCCCACTCAACCAATCCGGCCATCAGGGGCGCAGGGAATCAAGACCTACCCGCTGCCCCAATCAGCGACGACCCGGTTTCCCGCCACCACCGCCTGCCACCTGCATGGGGAACATGTGGCGAGCAAGCAAAATCAAGGGGACGGGTGAGGCGACCGCTCCCCACCCCGTGATCGTGGCGCGCGGACGCCTTGAAGACCACGACCTGAGTCCACTTAGTAAATGAGCCGCGCCTCTTCGTCTCCCTCTTTTTATGGGGAAGGCGTGAGCCGCCTCTTCACCACTATGTGACGCATGCGTGCGGAACCACCCCACGCATGACCCCCACATCATGTGCGACCCTCCATGACGCGCGTTCAACGCGGGTCGTGGGGAAGCGCAAGCAAGCAAAAAATACCGCAGTAAAAATCCGCCCCGCCTGCCCACGCACCGTTCTGGGCCTGGCCCAACAATGTGTCGCGCTTATGTGTGGCCCAGGCCTGGAGGCTCCTGTCGGTGTACAAAAGTAGAGGCTCTCCTTTTTTACCCCTTTACTTGTGCACGGGCAGTCGGAGCCGCGCCCACGGCCACACTAAGCAGGGCAGGGAAGGGGAGCCGGAACACAAGGCGACCAGAGGCAACACCAAGACCAAGAGATGCAAAGAGCAAAGGGGCAAGGTGGACTCCACCGGCAAGACCCTTGTCGGGGCGGCCTCCGCAGCCCCAGCGAGAGCCTTGCCGCGGCAACTTGCCCGGCGCCAGCAGAGCAGGCCACCCTTGAGCCCGCGGGTTCCAACACCACTAACCCAATACATTGGAACCAAGGCTCGGGAGGCGCTTCTGTGGTGGCATGCAGATCTTCGTCAAGATCATAAACACACAAGATCAGATGAGGATCAGAAGACGACGATCCTCGGCCGGATCCTAGCCAAGGAAATCCACGAGACCCCTGGCAAAACGCTTGCTGGGGAAGACCACGATGCCGCGGCAAGGATCTTGTCGGGGCCCCGGCAAGGCCCTTGCCGGAGACACTTACGGGACAGTAGCAGGGCCCGCATCTTCCAAGACTCCACCACTGTCCCCATGCAGCTGCCAGCTCGACCAGCTGGGCAAGCACCTGCGTGGCGACGAGTGGCCTCCACGACCGACTCAGCAAGCACCTGTCTAGTGGCATGCAGATCTTCGTGAAGGCTCCACCACCGCTACCAAATTCAAGAGCCAGCCAACATGGTGCAACAGCCTCGTCACCGGACGCTGCGTCAAGCCAAAGCGAGGAGGCGATACCGACGCGCTTCCTTGCCGTCCCCGATAAACTGAGAGGGGCACGTCGGCAACGCATTAAATGCGTATGTCCGACGGTGCTAGAGGATAGACTCATCGACTGTAAACCTTTCCACCTCCTATGTGCCACTGTGGCAACTCCTTTTTGCCTATAAAAGCAGACCCAAGGCGACCAGGAGGATGATTCGGATCTTCTGAGCAAGTTACACCCCGTAGCTAGCTCAAGAACACAAGAACACTCAAATATATACAGCAAAGCAGCACTAGGGTATACGCATCCTCGCTGCCCGAACCTGGGTAAACGATATGTGTGCTTCCTATCAGACCCGCTCTTCGCACAACCCCGCGCCCGCCAACCGTAGAAGGAATCCCAGTGATTCCTTAGGTGTCGTTTCCCCGACATACACTATTCGACAAAAGGAGGATCTTCGTAACACGGTTTTGACAACCATATGGTCCATATCTACATACTTAACATAGTAAAAACTATAAAAAAAATTAAGAGGCTAAGGGCCAACAACCATATGGTCCATATCTACATACTTAACATATATAGTAATAGCTAGCACATTTTAAGACGCTGAGGGCCAACAACCACAACTATCCACTGGAAGCAGCTTGATCACGGTGACTCGGCATCTCGTCAATGAAAAGGAAGAGCCCTCCAGTGCCTTGGTAGAGCAGGAGTAGAATAGTGTCTCCAATTTTCCAATATGGATGGATTGCCACGAGAAGCGAGAACTTGTTAATTTGAATGGTTCCATTTTTGCGGGAAATGCAGTACCTTGCAATCACTTTGGCGTTATTAGCAGGCACAAGTGTAATTTGACCACGCTGGGAAATCGATCCAGGAAATACTACAGGGCGCAATTTCTGTTGACATGTAGAATCAAAAATAATTGTAACATATCGTTCAAGATATATATAGTTTATGAGCATCAACATTAAAATAAGACTTTTTACCAGACCTTTGTGCACCATAGGTCTAATTAATCCCATCCAAAATCCAGCGTTCATACACTGTGATATCTCTCTCAGATTATCAACAAAGTTTATGACATGCTTCAAGTCCTTCCAGTGAAATTGGGTACGCTCAGTAACATACAGATCGTTCAATATGCAAACAGACATTTTTCTCCAAAAGGCCGCATTAAAATAGGAGTGACCATCTTTATCAAGTTTTACACTAACCTTCATTGTAAATCCATGTTGCGTTCTCAATATGACATCATGGGAGTCATCAGCAAAGTAAAGCCCAAGATTTCCTTCTACTCTTGTTCTTGCAAAGCAAGGGATGTACAACTTGAAATGAAAATTAAAATCGTAAATTAGATATATTGAAATAACTGAGCAAGATGCAAATATGGGAGTAACTGATAGAACATATCCATATATAGATGCAAGCAAAGTACAAAAATATAGAATTAAAAATAGATAATGTAACAAAGATTTGATGCAAATATATAGATAATGTAGCAACAGACGGTATATTTTCACAAATTTAGGCCATGCCGACCATGGTAGGTTGAGATTGGAAATACCGAGCGCTCCCTGAAGTCATCCGGAATGGTGAGAAAGAACTTCGTTTCCAACTTGCCATGACCATAGTTGCCCGATTTGTGCTCGCAATGTGCACACATGAATGAACACCCACGAATCAGGTAGAACAAAAATGATTCCACAATGATTTCCGCGGGTTGATTAACAGTGACGAAGAGACTGAGATAAGAGATGAGTGAATATTTCGCTAATTAAGTTGATTACCTTCTCCATGAGAAAAATCCTCGGCCCAATCCCGCAGAAAACCCCAATCGACCAGAGTCTAGAATGTCGGTGCAGATAGGCAGCGGAAAGCGGTGGAGGCGAAATCTATTGCCGATTGGAGCGCGACCTACGCCCGCCGCCAACTGATGTCGAGCTTAGGGTCCACAGTTGCGGAGGAGTCCGCGGCGAGTGAGTGGGGACAAAGTGGGCGAGGGTTTTCTTTTCCTTTTGCATGTGTGAGTGAACACACAAGGTTCGCAGAGGCGACGGAGATGAATCGTGTGTGATAGTAAATCACCGAGATTTAATGGGAATCCAAATTTGCAGGTTGTGTGAATTTTTAGGCATTAATTATGCACATAATTGAAATTCGAACAATCGGTGCATGAAAAGGTGCACAACAACGGTCTAGGAAACCATGCTTGTGCTATTTAGTACATTCTCATGCCTTTTTCAAGGAATTGGCAGATATTTCAAGGAAATGTGTGGAAATAGTCAACCATAAACGCGTCGTTTACTGGGTTTTCAACTATGCAAAAATGAAACACATGCTTGGAAAAACATGATGCCTGGTGTGGTGCCATGGTATGACCTCACCGTTCCCTGGTAAAAATGTTGTCATGCGCGCCTTTCATAAAAAGAACCATCATCCGAGGAAGTTTCCTGGTTTCGAGGGGGAAATCACCAAGATTGAAGGGGGATCCAAATTTCCCTTTGTCCTTTGTCCACGAGTTTTTTCTATCATGAACATACAACCTGCAAATCGCCGTGTTCAAATTTCGCACTTTTCCGGGTTCATTTGACATATTTAGGGGATTATGTGCATTTCCTAGGCATTAATGCGCATAATTCAAGTTCAAACAATCGATGCATGAAAGGGTCCACAAGAACGGCCTGGCAAACCATGCTCGTGCCATTCAGTAAATTCCAATGACTTTCACAAGGAAATGTGTGGCAATAGTCAACCACAAATGTTTGTTTGTTATGTTTTCAACTATAGAAAAAATGAAATAAATGCTTAAAAACATGACGCCTGGCATGGTGCCATGCATGGTATGACCTCACCATGCCCTGGTAAAAACTTGAGAAGGTTTGTCTTATGTCATCATGCACGCCCTTCATAAATCGAACCATCACCGAGGAAGTTCAATGCTTTCGAGAGGGAAATCACCAACATTGAAGGGGAATCCAAATTTCCGTCCTAGTTTGTCATTAAGTTTTTTTCCAACGAAATACATACTGCCTCAAATGCAACGTGTTCAAATTTGACAGTTTTCCGGGCTCAATTACCATATTTACGGGATTATGTGCATTTTCTAGGCATTAAATGGACATAATTCAAATTTGAACAATCGGTGCATGAAAAGGTGCATAAGAATGGTCTGGAAAACCATGCTCGTGTTATTTAGTACATTCTCATGCCTTTTACAAGGAATGGGCAGATATTTCAAGGAAATGGGTGGCAATAGTCAACCATAAACGTGTCGTTAACTCGGTTAACAAAATACAAAACAAAATGAAACACATGTTTGGAAAACATGACGCCTGGTGTGGTGCCATGGTATGGCCTCACCATGCCTGGTAAAAATTGGAGAATGTTTTCCTTATGTCGTGATGCACGCCTTTCATAAAACAAACCATCATCCGAGGATGTTTCATGGTTTCGAGGGGGAAATCACCGAGATTGAAGGGGAATCCAAATTTCCTTTGTCCTTTGTCCATGAGTTTTTTTCTATGATGAGCATACAACCTGCAAATCAACGTGTTCAAATTTGGAACTTTTCCGGGTTCATTTGCCATATTTAGGGGATTATGTGCATTTCCTAGGCATTAATAAGCATAATTCAAGTTCAAACAATAGATGCATGAAAGGGTCCACAAGAACGGCCAAGAAAACCATGTTCGTGCCATTTAGTAAATTCCCGTGCCTTTCACAAGGAATAATGGATAGATATTTTGTTTAAATGTGTGGCAATAGTCAACCACAAATATTTGTTTGTTGGGTTTCAACTATAGAAAAAATAAAATAAATGCTTAAAAAGCATGACACCTAGCATGGTAAAAATTTGAGAAGGTTTGGCTTAAGTCGTCACGCACGCCCTTCATAAATCGAACCATCACTGAGGAAGTTCCATGCTTTCGATAGGGAAAATCCCCAAGATTGAAGGGTAATCCTAATTTCCATCATAGTTTGTCATACAGTTTTTTTCCAACGATCAACATACCGCCTCAAATGAGACGTGTTCAAATTTGACATTTTTCCGGGCTCATTTAACATATTTAGGGGATTATGTGCATTTTATAGGCATTAATGGACATAATTCAAATTCGAACAATCAGTGCGTGAAAAGATGCAAAAGAACGGTCTGGAAAACCATGCTCGTGTTATTTGGCACATTCTCATGCCTTTTACAAGGAATGTGCAGATATTTAAAGGAAATGTGTGGCAATAGTCTACCATAAACACGTCGTTTACTCGGTTAACAACTATACAAAAAATGAAACACATGGTTGGAAAACATGACGCCTTGCGTGGTGCCATGGTATGGCCTCACCATGCCCTGGTAAAAATTGGAGAATGTTTTCCTTATGTCGTGATGCGCGTCTTTCATAAATCAAACCATCACCGAGGAAGTTTCATGGTTTCTAGGGGGAAATCACCAAGATTGAAGGGGGTCCAAATTTCCTTTGTCCTTTGTCCATGAGTTTTTTTCTACGATGAACATACAACCTGCAAATCACCGTGTTCAAATTTGGCACTTTTTCGGGTTCATTTCCCATATTTAGGGGATTATGTGCATTTCCGAGGCATTAGTGTGCATAATTCAAGTTCAAACAATAGATGCATGAAAGGTTCCACAAGAACGGCCTAGAAAACCATGCTCGTGCCATTTAGTAAATTCACATGCCTTTCACAAGGAATAATGGATAGATATTGCGTTGAAATGTGTGGCAATAGTCAACCACAAATGTTTGTTTGTTGGGTTTTCAACTATAGAAAAAATGAAATAAATGCTTAAAAAAGCATGACGCCTCGCATGGTGCCATGGTATCACCTCACCATGCCCTAGTAAAAATTTGAGAAGGTTTGGCTTTTGTCGTCATGCACGCCCTTCATAAATCGAACCATCACCGAGGAAGTTCCATGCTTTCGAGAGGGAAAATCCCCAAGATTGAAGGGGAATACTAATTTCCGTCATAGTTTGTCATTCAGTTTTTTTTCCAATGATCAACATACCGCCTCAAATGCAACATGTTGAAATTTGACATTTTCCCGGGCTCATTTACCATATTTAGTGGATTATGTGCGTTTTCTAGGCATTAATGGACATAATCCAAATTCGAACAACTGGTGCATGAAAAGGTGCAGAAGAACGGTCTGGAAACCATGCTCGTGTTATTTAGCACATTCTGATGCCTTTTACAAGGAATGGGCAGATATTTAATGGAAATGTGTAGCAACAGCCAACCGTAAACTTGTTGTTTACTCGGTTAACAACTATACAAAAAATGAAACACATGGTTGGAAAACATGACGCCTCGCGTGGTGCCATGGTAAGGCCTCACCATGCCCTGGTAAAAATTGAAGAATGTTTTCTTTATGTCGTGATGCACGCCTTTCATAAATCGAACCATCACCGAGGAAGTTTCATGGTTTCAAGGGGGAAATCACCAAGATTGAAGGGGGGGGGGTCCAAATTTCCTTTGTCCTTTGTCCATGGGTTTTTTTCTACGATGAACATACAACCTGCAAATCACCGTGTTCAAAGTTGGTACTTTACGAGTTCATTTTCCATATTTAGGGAATTATGTGCATTTCCTAGCCATTAATGCGCATAATTCAAGTTCGAGCAATCGATGCATGAAAGGGTCCACAAGAACGGCCTAGAAAACCATGCTCGTGCCATTTAGTAAATTCTCATGCCTTTTACAAGGAATGGACAGATACTTCGATGAAATGTGTGGCAATAGTCAACCACAAATGTTTGTTTGATGGGTTTTCAACTATAGAAAAAATGAAATAAATGCTCCAAAAACATGACGCCTAGCATGGTGCCATGGTATGACCTCACCATGCCTGCTAAAAATTTGAGAATGTTTGGCTTATGTTGCCATGCACGCCCTTCATAAATCGAACCGTCATCAAGGAAGTTTCGTCCTTTCGAAAGGGAAATTCTCAAGATTGAAGGGGAATCCAAACCCTGGAGTTTTTTTCTACGAAGAACATACACCCTGCAAATCACCATGTTCAAATTTGGCATTTTTCCGGGCTCATTTACCATATTTAGGGGATTATGTGCATTTCCTAGGCATTTAGCGCATATAAATCCAATCCAGCTTCAGGTGCACTGGTGTGATGCGAGGGACCTGGATTGACATTCGATCACGGCGCATCCAACAGTGCACACGCGTGACCCGCGTTGCTGGGGTTCCAGCCAATCATAACGCAACACACAATAGGCTCAGCGCACACTGTTTCCGGAAGCGACGGAGATGAACCATGTGCGATAATGAACGAGCAAAATTGTAAGGGAAGCCAAATTTCTGTTCGTTTGTGGTTGAGCTCTTGAATACCACCACACTGTACGGCTGCCCGGCCCCTCCGTCACAGAGCTCTCTCCAGGCGTTGTCCACGGGACCGCAGCGCAAAGTAACTGGTAAGGAAGCAATGGCTTCCCGCCGTGCCGTGTTCCTTTCCGCCCGCGACCGCATACATGGTAAGGAAGCGATGGCATCTTGCCATGCCGAGTTCATCGCCGTCGGCGGCCAGACAGTTATATGGGAGGACTTTGAGGCTGCCATGGCCGAATGGGCGGTGGATCTAGAGGTGGCCAAAGCCGCACAGAAGGAGCGGAAAAGGCAGAAAGGAGTCAAGAAAAGAGAGTCCCACCACCGCAAGAAAAAAGAGTCCGCACGCCATGGTGAGGATATCTTGGTGGAGATCGAAGCACGGTGGGCTGCCGCCTACAAGGCCGGGAAGGAGAACACCGACGTCTGGCCAGCATGCCCTGATGGCAGCATGTGAGAAGTAGTTTAAGTTTGTAGTATTAGAGCAAATTACCAGTAGTACTTTAAGTTTGTAGTATTAACGTACAATGTCGGTAAGAGTATCCTTTGAGGGCTTTGAGCTTTGATTAGCATGTGTTCCCGTGTGTGTTTTTCTACGTTAATCATTAGAAGATCACAAAACACATGGTTTTTCTGCCGTACCCGTCTGCGTTTTTGTGTTAATGACCCATAAGTCAGTTACTTGTGCGATATTTCCTAATAAACAGGCATACCATTGAACGAAAAAAATCAAGTACACGTGTAAATTTTTTGGAGACGGGATCTGCCAACTTTCTTTTTTCTCGCACACGAGTATTTTACGTGCTTCGTCTGTGTTGTGTGTTTCCCCCACCCAAGTTTCAAATTTTGCACCGAAATTTTCATTAGGCGCGTGATTTCACAATTTATTCCTCCAACCACATCCCCTTCCCCTCAGTATCCCCCCCCCCCGCCGCCCTCCGTCGCACCTCCCCCTACCGGCATCTCAAACCGCCACCGCCGCAACCACAGCTTCAACCACATCTACATTCTGTTCGGATCCAGTCAGGTAACCCACCGATCTCTATCACGTCCCCGACCTGATTGCTTAAATGGCGCCTACGAAACATCCTCATGCCTCCAAAGCCCCCCCCCCCCCCCGCCAGGAGCTGATGGTGGTCCATGGTGCGATGGTTGCTGTGCGTGTTGACCCAGAGGAACACCTTGTCTCCGCCGCCGCCGCCAACATGGTGCGGTGTGGCCTGTGAAGTCCCCAAATGACTACCCCCGTGACTTAACAGGTAAGATCTGACCAACTAAATCTTAAAATACCACTTGCAACAGCAATGATTTGTACAGTTGATGTATTAAGCATGTTTGTGCCTTGTTTATTTTAGTACTACACACTGTGTGATGTTCAAATATTACCGTGTCCAGCTCAATTTCACCAATTCCAGCAATAAACTTACAATACATGACTCATGATATCACTAGAGATGATGCCCATTTTCTATTTTTAGGTGATGCTAACCCTGTTGCACTTAACATGCCTGTCCATGTACTTACGCAGGGTCATAACGACCAATGCTTTTGTTTGCCGTCGAGGTGAGCTGCATCCCATGTCTTACAGTATTTCACATAATTTGTGCAATTGTAGTTTAACTTATACCCATTTACTAGTTGCTTGTAGGTACACATGTCAGTGGCACTGATCCACGCTTCGACCCGGAGGAATAGCTCACGTCCGCTGTCGCTGACTTTGGGCGAGCTCTGGCCAAGATGAAGTTCCCCAGCAACTACTTCTCAGGACTTACCAAGTATGTACTCACCAGTTCAATCTTACCAATACTAGTTGCAATTAATGGCTATGTTATGTACGGTCGATGTATTAATCATCTTCTAGTAAACATGCCTAACACGTTTTTGCTATTTTCCCTACCTTTTTATAGACATTTGGGCCATTCTCTGCTCTGGCAACACCTGCCTTGTGATGTTTAACTATGCCAATTCCATTTTTATCAGTACTGGTTTCAATGTCTATTAAGCCTGTTGCAATTAACAGTTGAATCCATTTTTAAACAGTTGCATTTCAATGTCTACAAACTTACAAAACATGACTTAGGATGTTGTTAAGCCTGTTGCAATTAACAGTTGTATCCATTTTTTAATCTGTCCATTTGCTACCATGCTACTCTCCGCAATGAAGATATACTAGAGATGATGTTCCATTTGTTATTTTTGGTGGATGCTAACCCTGTTGTACATAACATGCTTATCCATGTACTTACGCAGGCTCATAACGGCCGATGCTGTTGTTTGCCGTCAAGGTTAGGTGCATCTCATGTCTTACAGTATTTCACATCATTTGTGCAATTGCAGTTTAACTTCTACCATTTACTAGTTGCCTGTAGGTACACATGTCAGTGGCACTGATCCATGCTTCGACCCGGAGGAACAGCTCGCCTCCACCGCCACTGACTTTGGGCGGGCTCTTGCCAAGATGAAGTGCCCCAGCAACTACCTCTGAGGACATACCAAGTATGTACCCACCATTTCAATCTTACCAATACCAGTTGCAATTAATGGCTATGTTTTGTACTGTCAATGTATTAAGCATGTTGTAGTAAACATGCCTAACACGTTTGAGATATTTTCCCTACCTTTTTATAGACAATCGGGCCATTATCTGCCTGGCAAAGACTGCCTTGTGATGTTTAACTCGCCAATTGCATTTTATCAAGACCAGTTTCAATGGCCATTAAGCCTGTTGCAATTAATAGTTGTATCCATTTTTAAAGAGTTGTATTTCAATGGCTACAAACTTAAAAAACATGAATTATGATGTTGTTAAGCCTGTTGCAATTAATAGTTGTATCCATTTTTTAATCCGTCCCTTTGCTACCGTGCTACTCATTCGAAATGAACATATCACTACAGATGCAGCCGTTTTATTACCATTTGCTATTTTTGGTGGATGTTAACACTCTTGTAGTTAACATCGGCTTTCCATGTACTTACACGGGGCTACAATGGGCGATGATGTTGTTTGCTGTCGAGGTTAGCTGCATCCCATGTCTTATACACCATCTATTCCTAAATATAAGTATTTTTAGAGATTCCAATATAGACTACATAAGGAGCAAAATGAGTGAATCTAGATTCTAATCTAAACTATATCTATAATTCTATATACATGCGTATGTAGTTCATATTGAAACCTCAAAAAACAATACTTGTACTTAGGAACATACGTAGTTGTATTTTACATCATTTGTGCAATCTCAGTTTAGCTTCTAACATTTACTGGTTGCTTGTAGGTACATATATGAGGGGTACTGATCCACGCTTCGATCCCTTTTGCGTATGGGGCAATGAGATATTCATGAACAAGCGTCAAGTGAGGAAACTAAGAAAGAAAGATTGTTAGGCGAAAGAAACAGGTGATTGGAATTAAGCTCTTTATTTACACTTTGTCGAACACAACAGTGAACTTCAGGATGGTAAGTAATGTGTTGCCTTTTCCCCCTGCCCACAACAAGTCACTCTATTAGACCTCAGTATCTGATACTTTTCTCTTTTCAGTGGTTTCCGAAGCTATTTACTGATGATTACCTTGCAAACTACATGACCAGAGTGGAGGCAACTAAAGTTAAAGTATATAATTCATTCTACCATGATAATGCTCTAGAAGTCTTCCTGAAGGCGGTGAAGGATGGGCGGGCGATCGTAACAAGGGGTTGGACAAAAGTGGTTCGTGCCTATGGCATGCAGGAAGGCACATTATGGGCATTCCGCTTCTTCAACACCCTCGGTAGTCAAAATGATTTACACTTGTCTCTTCACCTTTACCACCTTTAAATACTGTGGTTCATCATAGTTAATTGCTGCCTAATCCTGTAATTATTGAACATATTGTACTGGCAGTTTTATTTATATATTCGTTCTTGAAACATTGTGCTGAGAATTTGAATTGCACATTTCATATTTCAAAATTTCCAATTAGAATAATAAATTACAGGAAAAAAATAAAAAGAGAACAGACGGTCATGGAACTTTGCAAATGGTTCTGGCAGTAAATGAGCTTGTGATGGATAGCCCAGTGCCACACAGTTTTCTACATCAAATCGTGTGTGATGTAGTTAATGAAAGCAAACAGTTAACCAAGGCAGAGCGTGTGTGATAGTTACACCTTTCACACACAAGCGTATAAACAAAACCGTGTGGGATGTACATCCGAACGGAAACGTTTTCCCTGGATTGACTATGTGGGATGTACATAAGAATGGAAACGTATTCCTTGGATTGACTGCGTGATATACATACGAACGGAAATGTTTTTCTAGGATTCATCGTGTGGGATGTACATACCTACGGAAATGATTTTCTCGGATTAATGTGTGGGATGTACATACCTACGGAAATGATTTTCTCGGATTACCGTGTGGGATGTACATACCTATGGAAATGATTGGGTTTCGATGCCTCGCCCGATCCCTCACTGCCTCACTGGTCCTGTGGAGGGCCTATCCCCGACGATTTCTGGGTCGTGTGGGAAGGACACCCTATCACACACACTCACTTGGCGACGGTTCCAAATGCCATCGCAGAAAGGGGTTAAAACCATTTGTTTAGGGCCGACGCGTACCAGTGTGAAGTGTCATATAGTCGATGTTCACATAACACCACTAGAGGAAAGACAACATACATCTCATCGAAATATCGAACGAATACCAAATTCACATGACTAATTATAACAAGACTTCTCCCATGTCCTTAGGAACAAACGTAACTACTCACAAATCATATTCATGTTCATAATCAGAGGGGTATTAATGTTCATAAAGGACCTGAACATATAATCTTCCACCAAATAAACCATTTAGCATCAACTACAAGGAGTAATCAACACTAGTAGCAACCCATAGGTACCAATCTGAGGTTTTGAGACAAAGATCAGATACAAGAGATGAATTAGGGTTTGAGAGGAGATGGCACTGGTGAAGATGTTGATGGAGATTGACCCCCTCCCCATGAGAGGATCGATGGTGACGATTTCCCGCTCCCGGAGGGATGTTTCCCTGGCAGAACAGTTCCGCTGAAGCCCTAGATTAGTTCCGCCAAGGTTCCGCCTCGAGATGGCGGCGCTTCGTCCCGAAAGCTTCCTTTTATTTTTTTCAAGGGAAAAAGACACCTTATACCAGACGATGGGCATCGGGGGGCTTCCAGGTGGCCCACGAGGCAGGGGGCGCGCCCAGGGGGGTAGTGCGCGCCCTCCACCCTCGTGGACAGTGGGTGTCCCCCCTCTAGTGCTTTCTTTGCCCAATATTTTTAATATATTCCAAAACTGACTTTCATGGAGTTTCAGGACTTTTGGAGTTGTGGAGAATAGGTCTCTAATATTTGCTCATTTTCTAGCCCAGAATTTCAGCTGCCGGCATTCTCCCTCTTCATGTAAACCTTGTAAAATAAGAGAGAAAATGCATAAGTATGGTGACATAATGTGTAATAACAGCCCATAATGCAATGTATATTGATATAAAAGCATGATGCAAAATGGACGTATCAACTCCCCCAAGCTTAGACCTCGCTTGTCCTCAAGCGCAAGCCGATATCGAAAAATATGTCCACATGTTTAGAGATAGAGGTGTCGATAAAATAAAATACGGACATGAGGACATCATGATCATTCTTAGAATAGTAACATATATATATTGTCATATGATTTCTTATGCTAAAGTAACAATCTATTCACAATGTCAAGTATGAACCAGAAACTTCATTGAAAAACTAGCAAACTATAATATTAGTTATTGAAGCAATTGCAATTTATCATAACGTCAGAAAGAGTCAATATAAGAGCTTTTCAGCAAGTCCACAAACTCAACTATTATTTAGTCTTTCACAGTTGCTAGCACTCACGCAATACTTATGTGTATGAAGTTTTGATCGGACACAGAGAAAGATAGGGGATTATAGTTTTGCCTCCCAACCTTTTACCTCAAGGGTAACGTCAACAATAATGCTTTATGAAAACCCACATCCAATTGGATATATATATCAGGATCTTTCCAACACATAGTGCTGGCCTAACGATAAAGTGTAAAAAGGAAAGGTGAAGATCACCATACTCCTGCATAAGGTATAAGACAAAAATAAAAGATAGGCCCTTCGCAGAGGGAAGCATAGGTTGTCATGTGCTTTTATGGTTGGATGCACAAAACCTTAATGCAAAAGAACGTCAATTTATATTGCCACTTGTGATAGGGATCTTTAATATGCAGTCTTTCGCTTTTATTTCTTCCATATCACAAGCTAGTGTAAAGCTTATTTTCTCCACACTAATAGATCATACATATTTAGAGAGCAATTTTTATTGCTTGCCACAATGACAGCTTACTTGAAGGATCTTACTCAATCCATAGGTAGATATGGTGGACTCTCATGGCAAAACTGGATTTAAGGATATTTAGAAGCACAAGTAGTATCTCTACTTGGTGCAAAGAATTTGGCTAGCATATGGGGGAAAGGCAAGCTCAACATGTTGGATCATCCATGACAATATAATTTATTTCGCATATAAGAAAACATAACCCATTACGTTGTCTTCCCTGTCCAACATCAACTTTTTAGCATGTCATATTTTAATGAGTGCTCACAATCATAAAAGATGTCCAAGATAGTATATTCATATGTGAAAACCTCTCTTTCTTTATTACTTCCTATTAATTGCAACGATGACAAAAACTATGTTTGTCAGCTCTCAACAACTTTTATTCATCATACTCTTCACATGTGAAGTCATTACTCTCCATAAGATCAATATGATCTCTTTATTTCTTTTTTATTTTATTCCATCAAGATCATAGCCAGATAACCAAGCCCTCGACTCAAGACTAATATTTATTATATATAGCTCACAGACTCGATTACATAGATAAGGATCAACACAAAAACTCAAAGCTAGATCATACTAAACTTTATTCTACTAGATCAAGATATAACCAAAAGGATCAAACTAAGAAAAATGGTATAGATAGAAGTGTGATGGTGATACGATACCGGGGCACCTCCCCGAAGCTAGGAAGTTGCCAAGGGGAGTGCCCATACCTATGTATTTATGTTTCTTTCTTCGAAGGTGGTGATGTGATATTCTTTGCGATGATGCTCCTTAGGATATGATTCTCTTCCTCGAGATTATTGACTTGCTGCTTGAGATCCATTATTTCCCTATGGAGCTTCCCCGTGACGGCTAAAGCTCCTTTCACCCATGTATGTTGCATAGCTGTGGGAGAACATGTAACACTCTTTTTCATATTTTCATAAGAAAGAAATCTAGCATTGGGAGGGATGACCAAGTTTGGAAATGCTGAGCTCTGAAGTTCCTCCATCGTGAATCTGGCTTGGAGACGAGAGGTAACTTCTTGATCCTCCTCCATGGCATCTATCCTTTTCAAGTCGGCCTCCATCTCTTCCTCCATTGATGGCCCAAAGTGGTCAGCATCACTGTTTGCTCCTGGCCCCGGTGTCGGATGAGACACCCGACTCTCCCCGACTGACTCTTGAGAAGACATCTTGCTCTAATCTGCGGTAGAAACAACTCAAAACAAAAACATAGGATTGTGTCGTGGTACCGTGGTCAAAACCTTTTGGAGATTATAAAATGAATTTTTACTGACCAAAAGAAGTATCGTGCAAGAAAACGGAGTCCGGAGGGCACACGAGGTGCCCACGAGGAAGGGGGCGCGCCCAGGGGGTAGGGCGCGCCCTCCACCCTCGTGGATGCCTCGTGTCCATTTCGGACTACTTATTATTGTCCTATTGTCTTAAATATTCCAAAATGGAGAAAAATTGCTATTAGAACTATTTTGGAGTCGGCTTCCTTACAGTACCACATACCTATTCCTTTTCGGAGTCTGAAACGTTCTGGAAAGTGTCCCTTATGTACTCCTCCGGGGTTACGGTATCAATAACATTGGTTTCAACATATATGGGATTACCTGAGATATAATGTTTGGTTCTTTTACAATTCACCACCTTCGGGTTTGTGCCTTGGAAGTTGTTGATTTTTATGGCAATGGAACGATAAACCTCCTCGATAACGTAAGGACCTTCCCATTTAGAGAGGAGTTTTATCGGTGTACAAAAGTAGGGTCCCTCTTTCTACCCCTTTACTTGTGCGCACGCAGTCGCAGCCCCACGCCCGTGGCCACGCTTGGCGGGGCAGAAGAAGCAAAGATTACCAGAGCCATGCTCAAGACCAGAAGCATGAAGAGCTGAGGGGCGAGGTGAACCCCCCCACCCGGCAAGGCCCTTGCCGGGGTGGCCTTCACAGCCCCGGCAAGAGCCTTGCCGGGCCAAGTCGCCCAACAGCAGCAGAGCCACCACCCTTGAGCCAGAGAGTTCAGATGTCATCAACCACATTGGAACCAAGGCTAGGGAGGCGCCTCAATGGTGGCATGCAGATCTTTGTGAAGACCAAGAACATACAATGCAAGGACCAGAACACAGAGACCCCCGGCTAGATCCTCGCTGGGGACACCTATGAGACCACGGCAAGGCCCTTGCCGGGGACATGTGCGGGGCCGCAGCCAGGCCACCACCTGCCAAGGCTCCACCGACGTTCCAACACAATGATCAACCCGCCAACAAGGCAAGCGCCTGCATGGAGACGTGGAGCTTCCAGGCCAACTCAGCAAGCACCTGCTCCAGGTCCTAGTTCAGCAGCGCTGTCCCTCCGCAGTCGTTTCACCTCTTCCAGGTCCTAGTTCAGTGTCTCCTCGCGAGCCCCAGCCTCTGAAAGCTTCTCCTCCAAGCCCTCCAGTTTCAGCTTCAGGTCATTGATGGAGTCGTTGGCCTTGGAGAGTAGCTCGGCCTTGCCGAGGACTGTGGTCTGCGCCTCCGCCAAAGATCCGTTGGCCGCATCCCTCTCCTCCATCAGCTCCAAGAAATGTTTCTTCAGCCCATCCCGCTCCACCTCCAGCTCTTTCACCTTATCGGTGTGGACTAGGGCCTAAGCACTGAGTGCCTCCTTGTGCCTCTGCTCCAGCTCCTGGGTCCGCTGCATGACGAGCTTCTCGACCTCCTCATTGCTACCTCTTGAGCACTGCGTTGGATTTCCAGGAAGAGGAAAGGATGATGCAGCAAAGTAGCATAAGTATTTCCCTTAGTTATTGAGAACCAAGGTATCAATCCAGTAGGAGGCTACGCGCGAGTCCCTCGTACCTACACAAAAAAAATAACTCCTCGCAACCAACGCGAGAAGGAGTTGTTAATCCCTTCACGGTCACTTACGAGAGTGAGATCTGGTAGAGATGATAGATAATATTTTTGGTATTTTTTGATAAAGATGCAAAGTAAAATAAAAAGCAAAGTAAAAAGCAAAGGCAATAATAAAGTGATGGAAGATTAATATGATGAAAATAGACCCGGGGCATAGGTTTCACTAGTGGCTTCTCTCAAGAGCATAAGTATTTTATGGTGGGTGAAAAAATTACTGTTGAGCAATTGACAGAATTGAGCATAGTTATGAGAATATCTAGGTATGATCATGTATATAGGCATCACGTCCGAGACAAGTAGACCGACTCCCGCCTGCATCTACTACTATTACTCCACTCATCGACCGCTATCCAGCATGCATCTAGAGTATTAAGTTCAAGAAAACAGAGTAACGCCTTAAGCAAGATGACATGATGTAGAGGGATAAATTCATGCAACATGATAAAAAACCCATCTTGTTATCCTCGGTGGCAACAATACAATATGTGCCTTGCTGCCCCTACTATCACTGGGAAAGGACACCGCAATATTAAACCCAAAGCTAAGCACTTCTCGCATTGCAAGAAAAACCAATCTAGTAGGCCAAACCAAACTGATAATTCGAAGAGACTTGCAAAGATAACCAATCATACATAAAAGAATTTAGAGAAGATTCAAATATTGTTCATAGATAATCTTGATCATAAACCCAAAATTCATCGGTCTCAACAAGCACACCGCAAAAAGAAGATTACATCGAATAGATCTCCATGAGATAGGGGGAGAACATTGTATTGAGATCCAAAAAGAGAGAATAAGCCATCTAGCTACTAACTATGGACCCGAAGGTCTGAGGTAAACTACTCACACTTCATCGGAGGGGCTATGGTGATGATGTAGAAGCCCTCCGTGGTGGATGCCCCGTCCATGAGCTCGAACAGGCCCCAAGATGGGATCTCGTGGGTACAGAAGGTTGCGACAGTGGAATTAGGTTTTTGGCTCCGTATCTGATCGTATGGGGGTACGTAGGTATATATAGGAGGAAGAAGTACGTCGGTGGAGCAACGTGGGGCCCATGAGGGTGGAGGGCACGCCCTGGGGGGTGGGCGCGCCCCCTACCTCATGCCCTCTTCGAGGCTTCCTTGACTTAGGGTCCAAGTCTCCTGGATCACGTTCGGTGAGAAAATCACGTTCCCGAAGGTTTCATTCCGTTTGGACTCCGTTTGATATTCCGTTTCTGCAAAACTCTGAAATAGGCAAAAAACAGCAATTCTGGGCTAGGCCTCCGGTTAATAGGTTCGTCCCAAAAATGATATAAAAGTGGAAAATAAAGCCCAATATTGTCCAAAACAGTAGATAATATAGCATGGATCAATCAAAAATTATAGATACGTTGGAGACATATCAGGCATCCCCAAGCTTATTTCCTGCTCGTCCTCGAGTAGGTAAATGATAAAAACCGAATTTTTGATGCGGAGTGCTACTTGGCATAATTTCAATGTAATTCTTCTTAATTGTGGTATGAATATTCAAATCCGAAAGATTCAAGACAAAAGTTCATATTGACATAAAGATAATAATACTTCAAGCATACTAACTAAGCAATTATGTCCTCTCAAAATAACATGGCCAAAGAAATTTCATCCCTACAAAATCATATAGTTTAGTCATGCTCCATTTTCACACACAAGAATGCTCTCATCATGCACAACCCCGATGAAAAGCCAAGCAATTGTTTCATACTTTAGTAATCTCAAACTTATAAACCTTCACGCAATATATGAGCGCGAGCCATGGACATAGCACTATGGGTGGAATAGAATATGATGATGGGGGTTATGTGGAGAAGACAAAAAGGACAAATATCTCACATCAACGAGGCTAATCAACGGGCTATGGAGATGCCCATCGATTGATGTTAATGCAAGGAGTAGGGATTGCCATGCAACGGATGCACTAGAGCTATAAATGTATGAAAGCTCAACAAAAGAAACTAAGTGGGTGCGCATCCAACTTGCTTGATCACGAAGACCTAGGGCACTTGAGGAGGCCCATTGTTGGAATATACAAGCCAAGTTCTATAATGAAAAATTCCCACTGCTATAAGAAAGTGACAAAACAAGAGAATCTCTATCATGATGATTATGGTGCTACTTTGAAGCACAAGTGTGGCAAAGGATAGTAGCATTGTCCCTTCTCTCCTTTTCTCTCATCTTTTTGGGCCTTCTCTTTTTTATGGCCTTTCTCCTTTTTTATGGCCTTTCTCTTTTTTTTATGGCCTTTCTTTTTTTTTATATTCCTCACTTGGGACAATGCTCTAGAAAATGATGATCATCACACTTCTATTTATTTACAACTCAATGATTACAACTCGATACTGAAACAAAGTATGACTCTATATGAATGCCTCCGGTGGTGTACCGGGATATGCAATTAACCAAGAGTGACATGTATGAACGAATTATGAATGGCGGCTTTGCCACAAATACTATGTCAACTACATGATCATGCTAAGCAATATGACAATGATGAATGTGTCATGATAAACGGAATGGTAGAAAGTTGCATGGCAATATATCTCGGAATGGCTATGGAAATGCCATAATAGGTAGGTATGGTGGCTGTTTTGAGGAAGATATAAGGAGGTTTATGTGTGAAAGAGTGTATCATATCACGGGTTTGGATGCACCGCCAAGTTTGCACCAACTCTCAATGTGAGAAAGGGCAATGCACGGCATCAAGAGGCTAGCAATGATGGAGGGGTGAGAGTGCGTATAATCCATGGACTCAACATTAGTCATAAAGAACTCACATACTTATTGCAAAAATCTACAAGCCATCAAAGACCAAAGCACTACGCACATGCTCCTAGGGGGATAGATTGGTAGGAAAAGACCATCCCTCGTCCCCGACCGCCACTCATAAGGAGGACAATCAAAGAACACCTCATGTTTCAAATTTGTTACATAACGTTTACCATACGTGCATGCTACGGGACTTGCAAACTTCAACACAAGCATTTCTCAAATTCACAACTACTCAACTAGCACGACTTTGATATTATTACCTCCATATCTCAAAACAATCATCAAGCATCAAACTTTTCTTAGTATCCAACACACTCATAAGAAAGATTTTACTATTTTTGTATACCTAGCATATTGAGATTATTTAAGAAAATTACCATGATATTTAAGACTCTCAAAATAATATAAGTGAAGCATGAGAGATCAATAGTTTCTTTAAAACAAATTCACCGCCGTGCTCTAAAATATATAAGTGAAGTACTAGAGCAAAACTATATAACTCAAAAGATATAAATGAAGCACATAGAGTATTCTAATAATTTCCAAATAATGTATGGCTCTCTCAAAAGGTGTGTACAGAAAGGATGATTGTGGTAAACTAAAAAGCAAAGACTCAAATCATACAAGACGCTCCAAGCAAAACACATATCATGTGGTGAATAAAAATATAGCTCCAAGTAAAGTTATCTACGGAAGTAGATTTAAAGAGGGATGCCTTCCGGCATCCCCAAGCTTTGACTTTTGGTGTACTTAGATTATCTTGGGGTGCCATGGGCATCCCCAAGCTTAGGCTCTTTCCACTCCTTGTTCCACAATCCATCAAAAGATTTCACCCAAAACTTGAAAACTTCACAACACAAAACTCAATAGAAATCTCGTGAGCTCCGTTAGCGAAAGAAAACAAAATACCACTTCAAGGTACTGTAATGAACTCATTATTTATTTATATTGGTGTTAAACCTACTGTATTCCAACTTCTTTATGGTTTATAAACTATTCTTACTAGCCATAGATTCATCAAAATAAGCAAACAACACACGAAAAACAGAATCTGTCAAAAACAGAACAGTCTGTAGTAATATGTAACTACCGCAAACTTCTGGAACTCCAAAAAATCAGCCAAAATAGGAAGACCTAGGAAATTTGTTTATTGATCAGCAGCAATTGGAATCACTATTTTATCACGTTCTGGTGATTTTTAATAATTGTTTTTGTGAACAGAAAGTTTCTGGAAATTACAACAAGATCAAATAACTATCATCCAAGAAGATCCTATAGGTTTAACTTGGCACAAACACTAATTAAAACATAAAAACACATATAAACAGAGGCTAGATCAAAGATTTATTCCTAAACAGAAGCAAAAGCAAAAAAACTAAAAAGAAATTGGGTTGCCTCCCAACAAGCGCTATCGTTTAACGCTCCTAGCTAGGCATAAAAGCAAGGATAGATCTAGGTATTGCCATAATAGTGGTACGGCAAATCATGAAGACTTCTCTCATATTCTCTATGTTCAGCAGCAAGCTTTCTTTGAGGCAAGAAAAAAATAAGCAAAAGGGCTAAATTTAATGGGACAAAAGTCCCCAAGATCAATCTCGGGAGGTATGGGTTCCTCCCTAGGCCCTTTGTATTGCACAACCAATTCATCATTAAGAGCATCCTTTTGGCAAAAAGTCACAAGCCTTCGTTCAAGAGGAAAACCTAGTCCATTATTATGAATAGCCAAATCATCATTAAGCTCGGAAACTATATCAACTAGAACATCGGCAGGAACCTTTTTCCTAAGATTTTCATTATAAGCAATATGATCTAAAGATTGTAAACGCATCATGTCTTCTTGATTAAAAAGGATAGCTTCAATGGGAGGATGACTAGCATCTACCCTATAATGCGCAAAGATTTCTTTGGCCTCTTTTATTATAAATCTAAACACATGAGCCAAAAAGATAGTGGCGGCACGCTTAACAGAAGAATGCTCAATACTAGAGAATTCTAAGAAAATTCTTTGTATGCAAGGATGCATGTGCATAAATTGCCTTTCAAGTTCAACTATAAGCATGGCAATAGCGTCCGTAAGACTACTAGTTCTATGAAGAATAGAACCGCCCATAGAAGGCAAAGCACCAGCACAAGTAAAGAAATCTTGAATAACTCCTTTTCCAATAATATTACCACTACCAATTCGAAATCTTTTTGTATGCAAGGTAGGGGGTTCTTCAGCAGGAGCATCAGAATTATCCATGATATTATTATTGTCCATATCGGCAATAATTTTCCCAAATTCAGACATAACGACAGGCAAGCGAGAAAGAGGCAAACGAAAAAGAGAGGGCGAATAAAATGGCAAGGGTGAAGTGGGGGAGAGGAAAACGAGAGGCAAATGGCAAAAAATGTAATGCGAGAGATAAGGGATTATGATGGGTACTTGGTATGTTGACTTTTGCGTAGACTCCCCGGCAACGGTGCAAGAAATTCTTCTTGCTACCTCTTGAGCACTGCGTTGGATTTCCTTGAAGAGGAAAGAATGATGCATCAAAGTAGCGTAAGTATTTCCCTCAGTTTTTAAGAACCAAGGTATCAATCAAGTAGGAGGCTACGCGCGAGTCCCTCGTACCTACACAAAACAAATAACTCCTCGCAACCAACGCGATAAGGGGTTGTCAATCCCTTCACGGTCACTTACGAGAGTGAGATCTAATAGAGATGATAGATAATATTTTTGGTATTTTTGTGATAAAGATGCAAAGTAAAATAAAAAGCAAAGTAAAAAGCAAAGGCAATAATAAAGTGATGGAAGATTAATATGATGAAAATAGACCCGGGGGCCATAGCTTTCACTAGTGGCTTCTCTCAAGAGCATAAGTGTTTTATGGTGGGTGAACAAATTACTGTTGAGCAATTGACAGAATGGAGCATAGTTATGAGAATATCTAGGTATGATCATGTATATAGGCATCACATCCGAGACAAGTAGACCGACTCCTGCCTGCATCTACTACTATTACTCCACTCATCGACCGCTATCCAAAGCATGCATCTAGAGTATTAAGTTCAAGAAAATGAGTAACGCCTTAAGCAAGATGACATGATGTAGAGGGATAAATTCATGCAATATGATAAAAACCCCATCTTGTTATCCTCGATGGCAACAATACAATACGTGCCTTGCTGCCCCTCATCACTTTGGGAAAGGATACCGCTAGATTGAACCCTAATCTAAGCTCTTCTACCATTGAAAGAAAAACCAATCTAGTAGGCCAAACCAAACTGATAATTTGAAGTGACTTGCAAAGATAACCAATCATACATAAAAGAATTCAGAGAAGATTCAAATATTGTTCATAGATAATCTTGATCATAAACCCACAATTCACCGGTCTCAACAAACACACCGCAAAAAGAAGATTACATCGAATAGATCTCCACGAGAGAGGGGGAGAACATTGTATTGAGATCCAAAAAGAGAGAAGAAGCCATCTAGCTACTAACTAGGGACCCAAAGGTCTAAGGTAAACTACTCACACTTCATCGGAGGGGCTATGGTTATGGTGTAGAAGCCCTCCATGGTGGATGCCCCCTCCGGCGGAGCTCCGGAATAGGCCCCAAGATGGGATCTCGTGGGCATGTAGGTTGCATGCGGTGGAATTAAGTTTTTGGCTCCGTATCTGATCGTTTGGGGGTACATAGGTATATATAGGAGGAAGAAGTATGTCGGTGGAGCAACATGGGGCCCACGTGGGTGGAGGGCGCGCCCTTGGGGTGGGCGCGCCCCCCTACCTCGTGCCCTCCTAGGAGCTTCCTTGACTTAGGGTCCAAGTCTTCTGGATCACGTTCGGTGAGAAAATCACGTTCCCGAAGGTTTCATTCTGTTTGGACTCCGTTTGATATTCCGTTTCTGCAAAACTCTGAAATAGGCAAAAAATAGCAATTCTGGGCTGAGCCTCCGGTTAATAGGTTAGTCCCAAAAATAATATAAAAGTGGAAAATAAAGCCCAATATTGTCCAAAACAGTAGATAATATAGCATGGAGCAATAAAAAATTATAGATACGTTGGAGACGTATCACTCATCCTTGCCGCGGAGTGTGGCGGCGAGGGCCTCCTCACGAGCGGCAAGGTCCTCCTCCTGGGAGTTCAGCCGATCCTCGTGCTGGTGCCGAGCGGCCTCGTCCTTGGCGGCCTGTTCCATCGCCGCCTCCTGGGCCTTCTCGACGTCCGCCTGCTTCAGGATGAGCTCCTGTTTGCGCTCGGCCAGCAAATCCTGGGCTACCTTCAATTATTCGTGGGCCTTGCGAAACCAGGCCTGCGTCTTGGCGACGCGCTCCTCAAGATCCGCGTCCTCCTTGTTCACCGCCGCCATCCTGGATTTTTCCTTGTCCAGACGGGTATGGTGGAGCGCCTGGAGCTTTTGGAAGTTGACGTTCATGGCCCGAAGGAGTTTCTCCTCTTGGGAACCGCTACCACCGGCGGTCGGTTCGTCAACAACCTCAAGCCCGGCAGCGGCGAGCGCCTCGTCATCGATGTCAGCGTTCTGGGAATGGGGGTCCCCAGACTTGCCTGCCTGCGGCCTGTGGCGTGGCTCGAAGGAGGCCCAGCACGGCCCATCTTCATCAACGCAAGCTCAAGACCCTCGCGAGGGGCCAAGCCTCATGAGGCGGACAACACGGATCTTCCTCAGGCACGGCCTCGTCAGGCTGGCTCATGAGGAGGCAGAGAGTTCAAGGCAGGGTACCTCGCGAGGTGCCCATGACGCAAGCCATGACAACCAAGGGCGCCAGTCGGGCACCAGCCCGCGCAGTGTCCTCCTTTCCTCTTTGGTGCAAAGGGAGCAAGCGCAGGCGAGAGCATCAAGCAAAGGCATCCGTTTCGGTGCAAGAAGACCAAGACCAGCCCAACGGCTGGAAGGGAGTCATCGTGGAGCCCAAGCAAAGGCCATCACCAGAGCCTTTGGCAAAGCGAGGACCAACTTTAGTCAGATAAGTGTACCGCTGTTCCCCTTCAAATGGCCAATTGTTGGCGCCCTTCCCGCTCAATATTTGGGAAGAGGCCCAGGGCCTTCGCCTATAAATAGGAGTAGCCACCCCCAGGGCGGAGGGATCCGGATCCTCATCAAGAAACCAGTAGCTAGAGCGACTGAACACCACCTAGCAGTTCATCGCACCCGCCAAGAACAGACCCTCACGAGGCTGTTCTTCCTTGTATTGTTCCTCATCAGCCCAAGAGGCAATCCACCACACCACCCACTAGAGTAGGGTATTACACCACAATGGTGGCCTGAACCAGTATAAATCCCGCGTCTCTTGTGCTGTTCCGTTTAGTAGTTTTAGGTCCCAGCGATTCGGCGAGGTGCGAGACGGTGGAGGGTTGGATCTCCGCGCGCACCCCAGTGTTCGAACCTCAAGGGTCTACCGGAACCCGAAATCCGACAATCGAACACCTCCCCCTCGGTTGGCGCCCTGGTGCTCGCCGTTCCTGGGAGGTGGACGAACAGGTCATCGGCCACCTTCAAGTACTTGCCCGAGCCAGAGGCTGCAGAAGAGGAAGGTTGGTCGTCAACCACCCCCTCCCCGGCAGGCCCCTTGCCGGCCTCCACGGCAGCGGCCTTGCCGACCTCCCCGGCAGGCCCCTTGGCAGCCTCTTTAGCGGCGGCCTTGGCGGCCTCCTCGGTGGCAATGTTGTCGGCCTCAGCCTCGGTGTCCCTGCCGACCTCTTCGATCACAGTGTCAATATCCTCCCAGTCCACCGAGGAAGGGTCTGGATACCAAGAAGGGGAATGAGACAGGGCCAAGGACAAGGTTCAAAAAGGTGAAAAAAGAACAGGGACGGGAAGTAAGCAACTCACCCGCACCAGGCTGGGAAGAAGTGGCGCCCTCCCTGCCAACATTTGTTGCCGGGGCAGAACCACCGGCTCCCAAGCTCGCCTCCTCCTCCTCCATATGCATGGGCTCGATGGTGGATGCCCTTGCCGAGGACGCCCCTCTGGGCGGTGTAGTTGAGGGGGCTGCATGTTGGGAGTGGCCCTCAGCGGCTCATCCTGCTGCCGTTCTCCTCCTGCAAAGCCGGCAAGTTCAGCATCAAGAATTCACACCCCAATGTTCATCAGTGGAGGAGTGAGTGATGAGCTCACGTTGGGGGCTGAAGCGGGGGCTACGCCGGGGCTGCTATCTGGGCTGCTATCCACCAACATCGACATGTGTGAAGTACCCACCGGGGGCCCGTCGAGGACTTGGCCCTCTTCGCCACCCTCTGGGCTAGCGTCTCCGCGTCCCTGTCAAGACAACATCAAATCAAAATGATGATAAAGCAGGTGTAAGGTCAGGAGGTGGTAGGGGGCGAAATACTTACTCGTTCTCCACCTCGTCCTCCACTGGCTTCCTCTTCCTCTTCGGGCTAAAAGACCCGAGGTTGAATTCGGCCTCCAGGGTGTTGTCCGAGGGAGAATTGGATGGGATACAGCGCCGCTTGGACGAGGAGGAGGCAGTCCCCGCCTTCTTCGCTGCCGCAACCTTCATCGCCCTCGTCTGGCGCACGAGTTGCTCCTGAGCCGGTTGCCGCTGCGCGGTCCTGCTGGGCCGGACCAGCTCACCGGAGCTGGCCCGCCGCAGGACGCGTGTCTTCCCCACGGGCGGAGGGTTGTCCGCTTTTGCTTCCTCTTCGGGCGACTCACCGCCCGCGTCTTTAATAAGGGGGCGCCGGCGCCGCTGGCCTCCCCAGCAGACTCCGCCCACTGGGCGAGCTCCTTCTCCTCCGCGGCCTCGTCCTCCATGGTGCCGGCACTTCCGGCCTCCTTGGCAAGCGCTTCCTCCGCCGCCCTGGTGGCAATGTAGTCCAGCTTCTCCTTGGTGGTGTTGCGGATGGGCACCGGCTCGTCGTGGACATAGCTCTCCCACAAGCTGTTGAAGAACTCCTACACCTTCTCTGCTGGCAGCTCGGCCCAGGACGGGTCGAGGCTGTGCACATTGAAGTCCGGCATCATGGCGATGATGGCGGACCGGCGAGATTTGTTGCTCAGCGGGACCACTCCCGCCGGCAACCCAAACAGGGGCCCCTTGAGGGCCTTGCCGGACTTCGTGGCCCTGCCGGTCTTCTCAGCCCAGCCATCATCACCCACATTGACCTGGAAGAGCCTGTGGCAAAAATGGGCATGCCCCATCACCGTAAAGTTATGCTTCAGGTCAGGGCGAAGCCTCATGACGTCGGCCGCATTCCTGAAGTCCCAGGCCGGCCTCCGCTTGTTGTGCAGGTGGGCGATTCAGCGACGGATGAAATCATCCCCAATCATCTCAAGGGTGAGCCCGGCCATGGTGAGGTGATGGATCTAGTGGTGGCGACCTTGAGCTTCTTGTCGTTGGTGTCGAGGTCGCTCCAGTCCTTGCGGCGGACCGGCGGGCTCTGACGAACTCGATAGAACTCTTGCGGATCCTCCTGCTTGATCCAGAGCTACCGGCCCCGCCACTCCTCCCAGCTCTCCTTCTGGGCACCCTCCGGGTACGTGCCCTTCTCCTGGGTCCTCGGGATCCAGGTGATGCTCCCAGAAATGGCATCCCCTGGCTGGATGCGAGGATAGAAGTAATTGTGGAAGAGCGCCATGCTGGGGAGCACTCCGGCAAAGCCATCGCAGAGATGGGTGAAGAGAGCCATGCACGCCATGGCATTCCGCGTGATGTCGAGGAGGTGAAAGTCGTAGGTGTGCATGATGTCATTGAAGAAATCAAAGAAAGGGGGCAGAGCCCGCAAGAAAAGAAATCGACGAAGAAGGGATACCGATTTGGGCCGGCATTGGCGAAATCGGCAGGGATGATATGCGTGGCAGGGTGCCCCGTCGTCGCCCTCCCCCAAAGGGGCTTGAAGTAGTCCCTCAGGTGGAACGCATCGACCGTCGAGGGGAAATAGGCGTGCTGCGTTCGCAGCACCGCCAGCTCACTCTTCGGCGCCTCCTTCTCCCCGGCGTCCTTGGCCGCTCCCTTGCCCTTGCTGGTTTTGGGTGCCATGGCGGCTAGAAGAGGGCGAAGAACCAAGAGCAATGGGGGCACAGCGGCGGCGAGCAGAGGCGAGAGTTTTTATTCTTTCGCCAGAGGAAGAAGAGGGGAACGGCATTTCCGAGATTGGAAAAGGCGCAGGGGGTAAATGAGCAGTGCGCCTGCGGGTTTTCCATTTTATGGGGAAGGCGCAGGCCGCCTCTATACCATGATGTGACGCATGCATGCAGCAACCGCCCCACACACGACCCCCACGTCACGCATTCAACACGGGTCATGGGGAAGTGCAACGAGCGAGGGAGTTACTGCGGTACAAACTCCACCGCCTGCTCGCTCACAAGACCGCCTGGGCTGGCCCAATAACGCCCAGCTTATATGTGGCCCAGTTCAGCTGGCTCCTGTCGGTGTACAAAAGTAGCGGTCCCTTTTTGTACCCCTTTACTTGTGCTCGGGCAGTCGTAGCCCCACACCCGTCGCCACGCTTGGCGGGGCAGAAGAAGCAAAGATTACCAGAGCCGTGCTCAAGACCAGAAGCATGAAGAGCTGAGGGGCGAGGTGACACCCCACCGGCAAGGCCCTTGCTGGGGTGGCCTTCACAGCCCTGGCAAGAGCCTTGCCGGGGTAACTCGCCCAACACCAGCAGAGTCGCCACCCTTGAGCCTCAGAGTTCCAACGTCTCAACCACATTGGAACCAAGGCTCGGGAGGCGCCTCCATGGTGGCATGCAGATCTTTGTGAAGACCAAGAACATACAATGCTAGATGAGGACCAGAAGACGGAGACCCCCGGCGAGATCCTTACCGGGGCCCCGACAAGACCCTTGCTGGGGACATATGCGGGGCCGCAGCCAGGCCCCCACCTGCCAAGGCTCCACCGCCGTTCCAACACAATGATCAACCCGCCAACAAGGCAAGCGCCTGCATGGCGACGTGTAGCTTCCAGGCCAACACAACAAGCACCTGCGTGCTGGCATGAAGATCTTCGTGAAGACTCTGCCACCGCGCCAACTCAGCAGCCAGCCAGCCAGCGTGGCGCTCCGCTCCTAGTCAGCCTGGACACGCATCGGAGCAAGGCGAAGCGGCAGCAGACAGGACGGGCTTCGTTACCGCCCCCCATAAAGCAAGAGGACACCTAAGTAGCGCATTTAATGCGTTTTGTCCTGTGATGTCAGGCGATAAACTCGACCACTCTACAACTTTGCATCTCCTGTGTGCCACTGTGGCAGCCCCTTTTGACTATAAAAGGAGGCCCGCGGCATACTAAGAGAGGATTCGGACTTTTGGGACCGGGCACGCTTTGTAGCTAGTCCAAGAACACCAGATAAACCCAAGCTAGCAGGAGTAGGGTGTTACGCATCACTTGTGGCCCGAACCTGGATAAATCTCCCGCGTTGATCCCTTAAACCCGCTCTTTCCACAGCCCGCGCCCGCCGACCATAGAAGGGATTCCCCGTGATCCCGTAGGTGCCGTTTCCACCGACAAGTTTTCCTGCAAAAAATCTTAAAAGAGAGTTGTATAACAAAACATAATCACCTACATTAAACTCATGCTTTTGTATCCTTTTATCATGCCATCTTTTAACTTTTTCTTTAAACAGTTTGGCATTCTCATAGGCCTTGATTCTCCACACATCAAGTGAGCTAATGTCAAATAGTCTCTTCTCACCGGCAAGTTTGAAATCCTAATTGAGCTCTTTAACGGCCCAATATGCATTATGTTCTAGTTCGAGAGGTAAGTGACATGCTTTTCCATAAACCATTTTATACGGAGGCATGCCCATAGGGTTTTTATATGCAGTTCTATAGGCCCATAATGCATCATCAAGTTTCTTGGACCAATTCTTTCTAGATCTATTAACAATATTTGCAAAATTAATTTAATCTCCCTATTACTCAGTTCTACTTGACCACTAGATTGTGGGTGGTATGGAGATGCAATTCTATGATTAACATCATACTTAGCAAGCATTTTACGAAAAGCACCATGAACAAAATGTGAACCACCATCAGTCATTAAGTATCTAGGGACTCCAAACCTCGGAAAAATAACTTCTTTAAGCACTTAATAGAGGTTTTATGATCAACACAACTAGTTGGAATAGATTCTACCCACTTAGTAACGTAATCAACAGTAACTAAAATATGTGTATACCCATTAGAGGAAGGAAACGGTCCCATATAAACAAAGCCCCAAACATCAAATGGTTCAATAACAAGAGAATAGTTCAAAGGCATTTCTTGACATCTACTAATATTATCAATTCTCTGACATTCATAACAAGACAAAACAAACCTACGGGCATCTTTGAAAAGAGTAGGCCAATAAAACAGGATTGCAATACCTTATGTGCAGTTCTATATCCATCGTGGTGTCCTCCATAAGCCTCGGAGTGACACTTCCGTAGGATATGTTCCTGTTCATTCTCAGGTACACAACGTCTCATAACACCATCTACTCCTTTATAAAGGTGTGGGTCATCCCAGAAGTAATGTATTAAATCATAGAAAACCTTTTTCTTTTCCTGGTATGTGAAACTAGGTGGTATAAATTTAGCAACAATGTAATTAGCATAATCAGCATACCATGGAGCAGTACGAGAAGCATTTCTGACCGCTAATTGTTCATCCGGAAAGCTATCATCAATAGGTAGTGGGTCATCAAGAACATTCTCTAACCTAGACAAGTTGTCTACAACGGAGTTCTCAGCTCCCTTCCTATCAATAATATGCAAATAAAATTCTTGTAGGAAGAGAACCCATCTAATAAGTCTAGGTTTAGCATCTTTATTTTCCATAAGGTATTTAATAGCAGCATGATCAGTGTAAACAGTTACTTTAGAATCAACAATGTACGGTCTGAACTTATCACAAGCAAATACAACTGCTAAAAATTCTTTTTCAGTAGTAGCATAATTTCTCTGGGCACTTTCTAGAGTTTTACTAGAATATTGGATAACATTTAATTTCTTATCAACTCTTTGTCCTAACAGCAGCAACAGCATAATCACTAGCATCACACATAATTTCAAAGGGTAAATTCCAATCAGGTAGCTGAACAATAGGTGCAGAAATTAAGGTTTTCTCAAGTATTTCAAATGCTTCCACGCAATCATCATCAAAGACAAAAGGAACATCTTTTTGTAAGAGATTAGTCCGAGGCCTAGAAATTTTTGAGAAGTCTTTAATGAACCTCCTATAAAAACCGGCATGAACAAGGAAACTTCTTATACCTTTAATGTCCTCAGGACACGACATTTTTCAATAGCATCAACTTTAGCTTTATCAACTTCAATACCTCTTTCAGAAATTTTATGCCCCAAGACAATACCTTCATTAACCATAAAGTGGCACTTCTCCCAATTCAAGACAAGATTACTTTCTTCACATCTCTGCAAAACTCGATCAAGGTTGCATATGCAATCATCAAAAGAAGTTCCATACACGGAGAAATCATCCATGTAAACCTCAACAATCTTTTCAGAGAAGTCGGAGAATATAGCAGTCATACATCTTTGAAAGGTAGCAGGTGCATTACATAAACCAAAAGGCATACGTCTATAAGAAAAGGTACCGAAAGGGCAAGTAAAAGTGGTCTTTTCCTAATCCTCTTTCGACACAGGTATTTGAGAGAAACAGAATAACCGTCTAGAAAGCAAAAATGTGTATGTTTGGATAATCTTTCTAGCATTTGATCAATAAAAGGTAAAGGGTAATGATCCTTTCTAGTAGCTTTACTTAATTTGCGGAAGTCAATTACCATTTTATAAGCTATAACAATTCTTTGTGGGATAAATTCATCTTTATCATTAGGAACAACAGTAATACCTCCCTTGTTAGGGACACAATGGACATGACTTACCCACAGCAACGGGATAAATTATACCTACCTCAGAAGCTTTAGTATTTCATTTCTTACCACTTCTTTCATCTTAGGATTTAACCGTCGTTGGTGATCAACAACCGGTTTAGCGTCTTTCTCCAATTTTATTTTGTGCTGGCATAGAGTGGGACTAATGCCCTTAAGATCATCAAGAGTATATCCAATAGCATCACGGTGCTTCTTCAGAGTTTTCAATAATTTCTCTTCTTCCTGCTCTGAAAGGTTAGCACTAATAATAACATGATATATCTTATTTTCATAAAGATAAGCATATTTAAGGGTATCAGGTAATGGTTTAAGCTCAAACACGGGATCACCCCTTGGGTGGAGGAGGATCCGCTAGAATTTCGACAGGCAAGTTGTGTTTCAAAATAGGTCCCTATTGAAAGAATACTTCATCTATTTCCCTTATTTCATTCATAAACATATCATTTTCATGGTCTAGCAAATATTGTTCTAAATGATCATTAGGAGGCATGACAATATAAGCAAGACCAATAGTTCTTTATCATGGGGTTGTCTATGAAATTTAGCAAAATTAAAATCATGAGACATATCCCCTAAACCAATAGTAACAATATCCTTTTCGCAGTCTATCTTAGCATTAACAGTATTCAAGAAGGGTCTACCAAATATAATAGGACAAAAGTCATCTTGTGGGGAACCAAGAACAAGAAAATCAGTAGGATATTTAACTTTCCCACACAAGACTTCAACATCTCTAACAATCCCAATTGGTGAAATAGTATCTCTATTGGCAAGCTTAATTGTAACATTAATATCTTCTATCTCAGCATGTGCAATATCATGCATAATTTCTTCGTATAAGGAATGAGGTATTGCACTTGCACTAGCACCCATATCACATAAGCCATGATAGCAATGATCTCCTATTTTAACAGAAACAACAAGCATGCCTACAACAGGTCTATGTTTATTTTTAGTATTGGGTCTAGGAATTCTAGCAGCTTCATTACAAAAGTAAATAACATGCCCATCAATATTATCGACCAAGAGATCTTTAACCATAGAAATACTAGGTTCAACTTTAATTTGCTCAAGGGGTGTAGGTGTTCTAGCATTACTATTATGAACCACAGTTGAAGCTTTAGCATGATCCTTTATTCTAACAGGGAAAGGTGGTTTCTCAATATAAGAGGTAGGAACAATAGGATCAACATTATAAGTGATAGTCTTTTCTTCAACTTGAATAGGTTCAACTACTTTTACTTCAATGGGAGGATGATATTTAAACCTCTTCTCCTTAAGGAGATCAACATGAGTAGGAAATGATTCACAGAAAGAAGCTACTATCTCAGAGTCTAGTACATATTTAGTGCTAAATTCACGAAAATCATCGGTATCCATAAAAGATTTAACACAATCAAACTTAGGTGTTATACCTGACTCCTTACCTTCATCGAGTTCCCAATCTTCAGAGTTGCGTTTAACTCTTTCCAATAAAACCCATTTGAATTCAATAGTCTTCATCATAAAAGAACCAATACAAGAAGTATTGAGCATGGAGCGATTATTGAGAGAAAGTTGAGCATAAAATTTTTGAATAATAATTTCTCTTGAGAGCTCATGATTGGGGAATTGACTTAAGCCTCCCCCAAGATTGAGCGATACTTTCTCCTTCGCGAGGCCAAAAATTATATATATAATTACGATGACGATGAACCAGATGCATAGGATAAAACTTTTGATGAAATTCCAGTTCCAATCGGTTGTAGTTTCATCACATAGCCTAAGCCATGTCAATGCATTTCCCTTCAAAGATAAAGGGAAGACCTTCTTGTTGATAACATCCTCGGGCATACCTGCAATCTTAAATAATCCATAAACTTCATCCACATAGATTAGGTGCATATCGGGATGTAATGTTCCGTCTCCTGTAAAAGGATTAGCTAGCAGTTTCTCTATCATAGCCGAAGGAATTTCAAAGTAAACACTTTCAATAGGTTCAATAGGTTGAGGAGCAACTATTTGCTCTACTGGTCGGGGTGAAGATACCCCGAACAAGCCCATCAAAGGATTATTTTCCATAGTAACAAGTGACAGTAAATTTCAGCACACTATATAAAATTTTCCTTACCACATTCCACCTACCAAAGGCGCTTCACTCCCCGGCAATGGCGCCAGAAAAGAGTATTGATGACCCACAAGTATAGGGGATCTATCGTAGTCCTTTCGATAAGTAAGAGTGTTGAACCCAACGAGGAGCAGAAGGAAATGACAAGTAGTTTTCAGTAACGTATTCTCTGCAAGCATTGAAATTATCGGTAACAGATAGTTTTATGATAAGGTAATTCATAACGGGTAACAAGTAACAAAAGTAAACAAGGTGCAGCAAGGTGGCCCAATCCTTTTTGTAGCAAAGGACAATCCTGGACAAACTCTTATATAAAGGAAAGCGCTCCCGTGGATACATGGGAATTATTGTCAAGCTAGTTTTCATCATGCTCATATGATTCGCGTTCGTTACTTTGAAAATTTGATATGTGGGTGGACCAGTGCTTGGGTACTGACCTTCCTTGTACAAGCATCCCACTTATGATTAACCTCCCTAGCAAGCATCCGCAACTATGAAAGAAGAATTAAGTTAAACCTAACCATAGCATGAAATATATGGATCCAAATCAGCCCCTTACGAAGCAACGCATAAACTAGGGTTTAAGCTTCTATCACTCTAGCAACCCATCATCTACTTATGACTTCCCAATGCCTTCCCCTAGGCCCAAACAATGGTGTGGTGTCATGTAGATGACGTTCACATAACACCACTAGAGGAAAGACAACATACATCTCATCAAAATATCGAACGAATACCAAATTCACATGACTACTTATAACAAGACTTCTCCCATGTCCTCAAGAACAAACATAACTACTCACAAATCATACTCATGTTCATAATCAGAGGGGTATTAATGTGCATAAAGGATCTGAACATATAATCTTCCACCGAAAAAACCAATAGCATCAACTACAAGGAGTAATCAACACTACTAGCAACCCACGGGTACCAATCTGAGCTTTTGAGACGAAGATCGGATACAAGAGATGAACTATGCTTTGAGAGGAGATGGTGCTGGTGAAGATGTTGATGGAGATTGACCCCCTGCCGATGAGAGGATCGATGGTGATGATTTCCAACTCTCGAATGGATGTTTCCCCGGTAGAACAGCTCCGCCGGATCCCTAGATTGGTTCCGCCAAGGTTCCGCCTAGAGATAGCGGCGCTTCGTCTCAAAAGCTTCCTTCTGATTTTTTATGGTAAAACGACACCTTATACCAGAAGATGGGCATCGAGGGGCCTACAGGTGGCCCACGAGGCAGGGGGTGCACCCAGGGGGTAGGGCGCGCCCTCCACCCTCATGGATAGTGGGTGGCCCCCCTCTGGTGTTTTCTTCGCCCAATATTTTTAATATATTCCAAAACTGACTTTCATGGAGTTTCAGGACTTTTGGAGTTGTGCAGAATAGATCTCTAATATTTGCTCCTTTCCTAGCCCAGAATTCCAGCTGCCGGCATTCTCCCTCTTCATGTAAACCTTGTAAAATAAGAGAGAAAAGGCATAAGTATTATGACATAGTGTGTAGTAACAGCCCATAATGCAATAAATATCGATATAAAAGCATGATGCAAAATGGACATATCATGCCAGTACTGGATTCCCTCCCTCGCCGACGGCGACAACGTGAAGCCTCCTTCCCTTCCCGGCAGACGGATCCTGCCGTCTCTTTGACCAGCAGTGAGGGGAGAGAGAGAGGCCAACGAAGTCTAGATCTGGAGAGGGTGAGAGAGTGTGAAGAGAGCAACTACAAGCGCTAAGGCTCGAGCGTGTATATATATAGTGGAGAGAGTGTGTGAACAGTGCAAACCCTAGAAAATAAGCGCCGAGACCGAGATTGTATAGCTCCGTATCCATCCATTTTGACCAGTCAAAGAATCCTCCTGGCACCGCCCCAGATCACTTTCTCTCTCTGTCATGCGGGGCCTACATGTCATTGGGTGGAAGAAAGAAGTCAAACAAAAACAAGATTATGCTCAAGTGTGGTTATCGAACCCGAGACCTCAAGTTTGATGAGCGAATAGGATAACCAGCTACACCACCCTCACATTATGTTTAACGAGAGGAAAGTAACCTTCTATACATTCCTGCATTCGTGCGACAAGCATGCCGTGTTATTTTTTGCGTGGGAGTCATTGGGATTTAAATCATAAGCGTGTCATGTGGCTTTGGTGGTAAGGTCTTTTGGGATTTAAAGCAGTGTTGGTAGTACAGAAATAATGCAACCTTAGTCACCTTACCTCTGTCCACATAGTACATTGGGTCCCACCAGTCAGAGGGTGAAACAAACAAATTAATAAGAAAAATTAAAAGCGCCAGTGGTGTATCTTACCTCACACATCTCGCTACTGCTCGTGGACACTGTCCAATTGATCCCTGTGTTTGCTCACGTACTATTTTAAGTGAATTCTTATTATAACATGCACACAATTTTGGGCACTTGTATTCGACCTAAGTCAGTGTGCCACCGTATCTCGTACTGCTCCCTCCGTCTAGGTGTAATAAGTCACGTTAGAAGGTGCAGCGGGACCAAGGTGCAAGCAGATTGGAGGAGAAGGAGAAACTTGACCGGTCCTTCCTCCAATCAAAGCCCTGATTTCTGTCTCTAAATGCAACAATTAATCACAACAACTAAGAGATGCCGTTTCAGCTACCATGCAGGGCCACATATTAACTCGCATGCAAGCCGACTTTGATTTCTTGACTGATCAAAGCATAGTTGTGCTCCATGCATTGGGTTTCCGGGGGTGATAACAAGGCAGAGTAAGGAGCATTTGGTTACATTGCTAGGCTGGTCATAGTGGTGAGTAACTTGGACTAGTAACATGCATATGGATGGTAACATGCAAGTCTTCATTAATTGAGATATAGACTCATTTTACCTCGGCGTGTGTGTGTGTGTGTGTGTGTGTGCGTGCGTGTGTGTGTGTTTAACAACATGTGTGTGTTAGAGAGAGCGACACACCGACCTACTCCTACAGAGAGATCGTGTGTAGTGTACGATTTAGCCGCGAGAGTCGGTGCATCCTCTCGTTTCCGGGCGTCTGGTCGGGACAGGAGGACAGCTGCCACGCCCGCTCCTGACCAGCCTGGCCCACCCAAAGGCCCTCCATCACCCGCGCACGCTTCCTGCCCGAAACGGTCAGCGCCGCTCCAAAGAATCGATGCCGCATTCATGACCGGGCAGAGCGGACGCGACCTCTCACTGGTGCCTGCGTTGAAGGGAGGAGCAGATTCAAGAGTGATGGTAGCTTCGTCCGTCCAACATACTGCTGGGTCTATGTGAGTTGATGGCTCATTGGTCATTATTACTAAGGTGGTACGACTACTGGATGTCCCAGGCTTTCGACGAAAGGAGGTACTACTAGATTGCAAGTTTCTCCATTCTTACAGCGGAGAAGTGCGAAAGCAGTGAAAACACGCAGGCTCAGTGATTACATGGCCCATCTTAGACTATCACCATATTTTCTGGACACCGTGCGACACCTAACTCTTTACATCATACTATACTAGTATAGTACATACTGTAATTTCTTAGCGAGATAAATTTGTACAATGCTATGAAGCTTCCAGCTTCTGTTTCATGTATCTTGCGTCCAAGGTCGCCCGTTGCAACATTTCGTCAAATACAAAGGAGACTAACATGCATGATATTGCATCTCAATGATTGACAGATTATAGCCAATATGTACTCCTTCCGTCCCAAAATAAGTGTCTCAACTTTATGCAAACTTTAGTACAAAGTTGTACTACTACTAAAGTTGACACTTATTTTGGAACAGAGACAACTAAAGAAAAAAACGATCCATGCAGTCCCTAGCCCTTGAACCGTAAACCCTAACCAGGGTTTAATTTGCTGGCAACGTTGGCTCATTTTGTGCAGTTTCACCAAAATCGAGATGAGCCTCCTTGTGGCAAAGAAATTGAAGAAGTGTGACGAGAATAAGATTACTGGGACTAGTTGATGAGACATAAACTCATCACAAATACAGTATGTAGAAGCCAGTAGAGGTATGTCCGGGGCAAAGAAGTAGAGAAATATCCACATGGAGTGATGTGGGCATCTGGAGCAGTGGTGCAAGCCGGCTGTAAAGGAAGTTGTACCTGAGGGATGTCGGGATGTAGCTCAACCTAGAGGAGGATGGCGGGAGGCGGCAACTGCCCACGTCACGGCAGTGAGCAAGGGACGAAGGCAACCTCACCGGCTTTGTGAGAGAGAATGGCAGGGACCCCTGATTAGGACGTGCCGATAGTGGGTTTTTGCCATCGGCAACGGCGACCGCATCTACACTAAGCATCCACCCCTTCCCCCAGCGGGCTTGATCCGTCGGGATGTTAGAGATGTGGCCACAGTCGTTTTGTGCGAGAGACTGTGAAGAGAGCAACCCCAGCAAGCAACCGTGTAGGCTCGTCCTGGCTATGTATATAGAGGAGCCTCACCGGCTTTGTGAGAGAGAACGGCAGGGACCCCTGATCAGACGTGCCGACAGTGGGTTTTTGCCATCGGCGACGGCGACCGCATCTACACTAAGCATCCACCCCTTCCCACGGCGGGCGTGATCCGTCGGGATGTTAGAGATGTGGCCACAGTCGTTTTGTGCGAGAGATTGTGAAGAGAGCAACCCCAGCAAGCAACCGTGTAGGCTCGCCCTGGCTATGTATATAGTGGAGCAGTTTCCTTTTCTTTCCATACGAACCTATTTATATTGCGTATGTGCCACTAAAGAAAAAAACTTTATTTATAAATGACGCGGCACCGTTCATCCGTGGTTCCCGACCCTCCATTATATAGAAGTGAGTAACTACTACTAGATGCGTCAAATTATCACGTGGGCTGCATCATCTTACAGAAATGAGCTCCACCATGTCACGTGTGTGGTTGGGGAAGACGCAAAAGACGCAAGAGTGCTACTAGTACACTACGTGCGTGGGTGCGTGCACCCCTTCTCTTCGAGCATGGTTATTAAAAGTTAGCCCACTACTGTACTACCACGCGGTTATTATATATGGGCGAAGAGTATAGGCAGTAACAACGACTAATAAGCCGTGAAATCACGAGGCCCACCTTTCTCTATGTTTGACAGAGGAAGCAACCATCATTTCACTCATTGAATATCCATCCGCTGCTACCTCCATGAGTAAATAAAAATCTGCTTCTACCTCCGTAGCATGGTTAATAATATAACCATGTCAATCACGACATAGAAATATCATTCACTGATACAATAGGGCTGGATCTAAAGCTGGTGATTTTTTTTACTTAGTCTCTTTCTCTTTTTGTCTCATTTACTCATTTTACATAGGAGCACATGTAGAGGATGGCTATTCCTTTGGATGGGACTTCTTCATGGGATTTAATACTAAGGCTGGTCATAGTGGGGAGTAACTTAGACTAGTAACATGCTTTTGTTACTAGTCCATGTTACTACCTTCATAATGGGTAGTAACATATAGATGGTAACATACAAACCTTCATTAATTGAAACATAGACTCATTTTACCTCGGGTGTGTTATGTTACAAGAACATATTATGTTACCACAAGCATCTCTTCCCTCATTAACTCCATGCCACATAAGCAAATTTGTCTTGGGATGTGTCATGTTACTACATAAGTTACTCCCACTATGACTAGCCTAAGCAGCTCCGAATTATGCCCGCTGCCCATCACTCTGAATCATGCCATCTACGATAGGGAGTAGTCCCATTGCAACAATGAGGTACACTAGGTCTAGCATGTCCTGTAAGGAGAGACTGTCACGCAAAACATACATCTAGTTGCCTTCTTCCTCGTACAGTACGTACCACTGGTACGTACTACTAGTACTACTACTACTCGTTCTCCTATAAACCTTGCGCTTGGCATCACCAAAATACTAACCTTGCGATTGGCTCTTCGCCTCTTCGGGAAGTCGAGCAATAATGGTACTGCAATATATATCGTTCTGGCTACATGAGACCAAATGAATTGCTGCACGTCCACCACGTGGGCGAGGGAGAGTGCGTACTATTACGCCCGTTTCAATATTGACTGCATACGGAGCAAAATGAGTGAATCTACACTCTAAAATACGTCTATATACATCAGTGTTTGGAGTATGTACTTGTAGTTCATATCGAAATCTACTAAAGGACATATATTCCAAACAATACGATAATCTCTCTAACCAAGGTAGGGAGGAGGAGTAAACGGAGGGAGTAGTAAAATTTTCTCCTCGTCCTGCCAGCCACCGCGCGCGTGGGCGAGGGAGCGGGCATAAGGCGTAGTAAGCAAGCTTCACCTCATCCTGCGAACCTCTCCCGTGGGCGGGGGAGACGGCGTACTAAGAAAGCTTCTCCTCGTTCTGCGAGTTGACGGGACACATCAAAAGTAATACACACAGAGCATCCCGAGTGTATAGAGCACTGCCTCTAAGGTAGGCCCACATGGTTTGCCTCTTTTTTATCATAACGCGTCAAGTCGCCATTTGTTTGTTCACCCATGGTAGACGATCCTCCATCAAGTGGACAACCAGTACACGTGTCAAATTACCACGTGGGCTGCCTTTTCGTACAGAAATGAGCTCCACCATGTACCCGCACGGGTGTGGTTGGGAAATAGACGGGAGTACGTGCGCCATGCGTGCGCCTCTTCTCTTTGTGCACGTCCCCCACCTACGTGGTTGTTGTGAGAGAGATACAAACCTAGACAGATGGCGTCTGTGTTCGTGAGTGTTTTTTGTTTGGGGGTGATTTCATGAATGTATTTGTGGGAATATGTGTCGATTACATCTCAAACAAAAATTTGACATATGCAATGTGTGTGAAGTAGAGGCCTATCGATATCATATATAGAGGGGGTGATCCACGAGAAGAGAGGGAGGGGTCATAGATATCAATAGAGTCGAAGAGAGGATCAAGTGGGTGGGTGCGAGATCGACGAAGAGAGCCATCGAAATTGTGTGTGTGCAAGTCAATGATATAGGGCGACTGACCTACCGGTACATCGAAGGGCACAGGGCAAGTTTGTGTGTGGCAGGGAGACATGACTAGAGCTCTCGATGTATCGGTGTGTGTGGGGGGGGGGAGGGGGGAGGCAGAGGCCTGACCAGAGAGGTAGAATGACTCGTATATGTGTTGAGAAGGAGAGACCCAGCTATGTCTTGAGGGAGATCAGTCGACATCTATACATAACTGAAGGACGGGAAATAGCTTGGGACAGAGAGAGAGAGAGAGAGAGAGAGAGAGAGAGAGAGGAGAGATAGGTGGAGGGAGAGGGGTAGAGTGTTGGATGGATGATGGAGTTGCTTCTCGAAGATGGTGGGAGAGGCGTACTTGACAAACTGTGGGTAGAACTGCAATATTATCAAAAAGAGTGGGGATGTGTTTTTGTGTGTGCCTGTGCATGGATGATGAAGGGGAACCATGTGTTGGGTAAGAAAACCTAACTAGATCGGTAGATCAATTGTTGTTTTTCGGAGGAAGGGAGAGACATAACTAATGAGGTAGATTGATCGACGCTTGGGAAAAAATGAGTTATAAGGACCTAGCTAGCTATATGTATAGCGGGAGATCGGCCGGTGTACATCCATTTGTTAGAGGCAAATAAGGCCCAGCGAGACGGATAGACAGAGAGAATGTATCTAGGAGGTGGTGCGAGATGCCGAGCTACTAGCTAGATAGGGGGAGGAGTGTGCGATTGTGAGATCGATGAAAAGAGGGGCGAGAGTTTACACGTGTGTGGAACCGTACGAGATACACGAGGCATGGACACAGAAAGGAGGAGATGGAAGGTGCATGTGTATGTTGTAGGCAGACATCGCTGGACAGGTTTATGGATCGGTGTGTGTCGGAAAGGAGTTGTGGAGACTGTAGGAGAACGACCTAAAGAAGAAAAAAAGAATGTGCGCGATGGATAGAATGCTGAGGGAGGGGGAGGGCGAGGAGGGCCTGTGCATGCACGAGTGAAAGTTAGTGCTAGCTACAAAGGTTAGAGGATTGTGTGGATGTAAGAGACTAACAAAGATGATAATTTGATATGAAAGTGGATTCATATATTTGAATAGGAGAGCATAGTGTTATAAACATATACATGCATGAATATAGCGGTGATACGCGTGTTGTGGTTTAGCACATGTTATACCATAACGTGATAATGCATGGCGTTTGCAACTCACATCTAAATGTCGAACAATCTAAACCATATTATACATCGAACAATCTCACATTTTATTTGAATTTGTGATAATGTGTGGCGTTTGCAGCTTACAACTAAATATCGAACAAATTAAACAATATTATATATCGAATAATCTCACATTTTATTTGAATTTGTGGTAATGTGTGGCGTTTACAACTCACATCTAAATACTTGTAGGAGTAGGGGGCGTGGCACCATACATTATGTGATAAACACATTATACATATGAGACATGGTTTAGATTATGAAGATCTAGCTAGAGCTTGAAATGTACTGTGATTTGAAATTAACATAAAGTTGATTCAAAAAATCGAGTTCTAGTTCATATAGTACACATAGTTCATATCTAACTCGACAGTAATCATGTGGTGTGTTGTGAAGATAATACACAGACGATGGTTTAACTTGACAATAATGATGATTATAAATCTTATTAAAATAGAGAAATGAATCAAATGGTTTGACTTCACAACAATCATTATTGCAGATCTTATTCAAATAGAGAAACAAATTTAAATTTAGTTCATATTGAAGTGGTAGTATATACGTTTGGAATGCACTAAACGTTCATTTGAGTAGCAGGTTGCATGCATTATACACGTAGTGAAATATTTTAAATGAACATAACATGAATTCAAAGTTTTGAATAGCATTTGTAGTGCGAATTGATTTGGTACAGTACACGGGACTAGACTCTCTTGTGTGGTGCGAATTGATTTCTTTTTTTTTTCATCGATGGAAGTGCGAATTGATTTGGTACATCACACGTTAGGCTTGTCCGGAAATTTCCACCCGTGCCTTGTTACCCCGAAATATTTAAGATACTTCTTTGTCTCGTTGTGCTCCGAAAACACCCTCCATCTCAATCTGTGCCTTGCTACCCCAAAATTACAACGCGCGTGAAAACTCCCACCTCCTGCGAAATCCTGACAGGCGAAATGTCCGTGATACCCTTGAACCGAAAGAACCGCCTAGCGCAAATCGGTGGGGGTACTTCTATAACTTGCCCCACATTTCGGACAAGCGCGTCCCTAAGCCATGGTTCCCCACTCCCATCCGATCAGCGCACCCATCCATACACCGAGGCCGTGAAAACCCGCGAAGCCCCACATCCTCCTCCATCCGCCACTCAGCCGGAGTCTCTTCCTTGACGACGTCGTCCACAGCAACATCTCGTTGTCCCTCACCCACTGTACCAGATGAGGATCCGTCGTCGATCTCGTCGTCCCGCCGGTTCAGCCACCCCGTCCTCAACCTCCAAGGTGCTGCCCCGACGTTCCCCTAGTCTTTCGCGCCACCTCCATTCCCACACCGTTGTCTTCACCTGCACCACCGGAAGAGCAGCATCATCACCGTTGCCTCGGATGAAGCTGAGGCCTAATCGGTGCCACCAAAGAGGTTGTACACTAATCGCTGCATTTTCTTCTTGATTTGATCTCACAGCGCCGCCGGTGCTCGGTCCCGAGCCGACATGGCGCGGCTCCATCCACGGCGCCGTTGCCGGCCACTTCCTCCATGGTGTCGCTCCCTCGGCGGCGACGTCCAGATTAGTACGAGCTGCTGCTGCTTTAGCTCTCACTCGCGCTGCTGCTCTGCTCTTGCTCTCGGTCCCCTACCTGGTCTACTCTTGCTATTGCTCTTCTCTTGCTCTTGCTGCTGCTCTCACTCTTGGTCTTGCTTGCGATGCTTCTCCGATTTGGCTACACTTCAGTCGACTGAATCGACTTTTGGGTCTGTCGATTTTCAGGGGGTGGGGGGGGGGGGGCTCGCCAGAGTTAACGAAGAACTAGCCGCAGCGGGGAGGGGGGCTCGCTGGAGAGGTACCCCACTATCTATCTTAGGGTTCAGTGTGGGGCGGTGGCGTGGGGATTGCCGGAGAAAAAGCTCGACACGGGGGGGGCCTAGAGGGATGGCCGGGGCGATGGCGGACAGGCGGTGAGGAGTGATTTCGGGGCGGGCGGGGGGCGGCGGTTTGGCCGATGGTGTCAGTCGACTGATGCTGCTACACGACCAGCTGCCCCGGCTCTCGCACGCACTGCTGCTACTACTTTTCTGCTACTAGTGCGTTCAGTTTCGATAGTACAATTCAGTTTCGACAACGAAATTCAGTTTCGACAACGAAATTCAGTTTCGACACTTAAATTCAGTTTACGCTTAAGTTCAGAGATGAGCGGCTGATGTATACATCTAGCACTTTATGGTTATGTATTTTACGTCATCTACTGGAGATGCTATTAGAATTCCACTCAGGTTAACGTTGTCTCTCTTATCCTGCTTCAGCCTTGGCGTCGCACAACTCAGCGGAGCTGCTCCAACAACGAAACCCTCCATCACAGCGGAGCAGTACCCCGGGCTCCATCTTAAGATGCCTAAGATGTTCTTCCCCTCCTCCGACAGCCAAGATAGCCTGATCATCCTCACCGACCAACCCAATCACTCTGAGATCGACATGGCTTCGCCAAAGAGGTTGTACATTTGTTGCATCTCTTTTTTACTCTACATGTTATATATATTGTCCATTGAGTACACGTAGTCACATGAAATACGATTAGTTTCTCCTACTATATGAGAAGCAGTGAGGTACCAGACAACTTAGCTATCCGTGATGGACTCTCTTGAACGCCATCATTATTTATCTCTATGCGTTTGAGTTGTGCATTTTTCGATGGGCACAGGAGTTGAGGTAGTAGGGCAAAGGGTCGGGTCCAAAGTAGTAGAAGTAGCACAAAAACATTTTTTGAGTGCAGGCCTTTCCTAGCTCAAGCCCGCCTATTAGAATTGCCAGTGCTTGAAAGGAAAAGTGAAGGAAAAACATAGGAATTGGAAAGTTTCCTATGGTACTACTATTCATGCATTTGGTTCAAAGGAATGGAGCAAAGGAAAACTGTGGGATTTGTTCCTTTGGTGTCTCTTTCAAAGAAAAACCGTAGAAATTTTAATGTCCACTTGTCCTCCTTTTCAAATTCCTATTCATGAAGCACAAGACTAAGAGATAGTAGCATAATAGCATTATAACCATACATTTTCTTGTGGTTTGACTTAATCTCACCATGCTTCTTTGCATCCTGTGATCTTCCAATTCTTGTGAACCAAACACCAGATTGACAAAAATCCTGTGTTTTTTAATTCTCTGTATTGCATGTGCATTCATATCCTATTACTGTGTATTTCCTATCCCTGCGTTGTTAGAATCCTCCAATTCAAACGAGCCCTTACAGAATTACTTCTCTTACAGATAGTTGTCAAAGAAAACCTTGTGTGGTTTGTCCCGCTACTGCTGCGCCTCGTCCACCCCAGCTCAGCTGCTCCAACGACAGAAGAGTCTAGCACAGCAGGGATCCGGCCTCCAGACTGCCTTTCGCCGCCCCAGATCTTCCTCCCTGCCGCGGGCAGCCATGACAACTGCATTACCATCATCAACCGAGTAGATGACCTCAAGGACTACACGGGTCCGCAAGAGAGGTTGCATTCTTTCATGTTTGCTTACATTATGCATCAATTAATATTACATGCTACTTTATTGTCCTTTTCACCGATTAGACTCTGAGTCAGCTCCAAATAATGGTCAAACTTGAGTTTTTAAATGGTTGTGGGGTACATATCAGGGCCGCAATCAATAGTATCTATCTACTATCCGGTTAATCTCTAGTGTCTACTATGAGTTTCATGTTGGGTGGGAAACAAACAGTAAAGAATCCATTATCTGAATTTTTTTAACTAAAGACATTATCTGCCTGCTATCATTGGTTTTGGGTCTATCCACAGGTTGCTACCATCACTCTGGATTTCTGCATGCACTCCTTACATAATATCACTATGTTTTATTCCTATGCATGTCAGTTATTGTACACAATGGAACTGAACATGTAGAGAAAAAGAGACGAGCCTTGCGTGGCAATAAAATTTCATGCAGACGTCGCTCCATGGTAGGCGCAAAGGCAGCCTCCCTCCATCCATTTCGGATTGTAATCAAGAGGAAGATATCTGTTCTGAGGGGGATTCAGAAGGAGAAGACCACTCCTATTTACCCCCTGAGGTCTTCGCTCTAACTTGGCATGCTAATGTTGGTTATATCATGTATATGGTGCCTTGCATTGCTTACTTTATACATCAAATATGTCATCTGCTTAGTTTAGACATGCTTTGTGTGAATGCCATCTGTTTAGTTTATTCATCGTTTATGTGAATTATGCAACGCCATCTTGTTTAGCCAGGCATCATATATGTTAATTTTCCAATGCCATCCTGCTTAGCCAGTCATCTTATATGTGAATTATATCAGGCCACCCTTTTTTTTCGTTACATATTACATTTGTCAACAATGTTAGTACATTCAACTACTCTTCGTGTGCATCAGCCATTTGACACGGTGATGGAAAATTCTGAAGCGCATATCTCGCTGGTTACGGGTAGCTCCTCAGAGGAGGATTCAGAGACAGATGACCATTCCTATTCCCTCCCCCCCCAAGGTGTATCCTCTAACTTGGCAGGGTTATGTTGCTCATATCGGGCGTATGGTGTCTTGCATTGTTATGTCCTTTGATTAGTTTAGACATGCTTTATGTGAATGCCACCTGTTTAGTGTCTAATTACCATATATGTGAATTATGCATTGCCATCTTGTTGCAAGACATTATATATGTGAATTATGCAATGATATCTTGTTGAAAAGGCATTACATATGTGAATTATGCAATGCCATGCTGTCTAGCCAATCATCATGTATGTGAATTATATCATGGTATCATTTTTTTGTATTACGTGTTCCATTTGTCGACAACGTTTGTATATTCAACTACTCTTCCTGTGCATCAGCCATTTGAAGCGGTGATGGAAGTATCTGGAGTGAAAACAAGGTATTCATAGCAGACAATGCTACCTGCTAAAGCAGACATCTTGCTGCTTACAGAGAGGTCCTCGGAGGAGGATTCAGAGACTGATGACCAGTCCTATTTCCCCTCTGAGGTCTATGCTCAAACTTGGCAGGGTTATATTACCCATGTAATGCATGTTGTCTTGCATTGCTTAGTTTTTACATCATATATTGATTGCCTTCTACTTACTTGATTACTATATAAATCATATATTTGAATTATATCATGCTATCATGTTTCCATAGGCAGCATGTATGTGAATTATGGCATGCCAACCTATTTAATAAACACATTATATAGTTATATCATGTCATCCTCTTTACATAGTCATCATATTTTGAACTATGTCTTTCCATCTTTTTTAGTTAGCCATCATAATGTGAATTTGTGTCATGCTATCCTGTTTAGTTAGCCATCGTATATGTGAAATCGTGTCATGCTATCTTGTTTGGTTAGACAACATAAATCTGAATTATTTCATGCCCTCTTTTATTCCCCACTATCCATTGCACTTGTCTATCATACAATGTCTATACATTCAATTACTTTTCTTGTTTATCAGCCATTTGAATTGGAGAGGGTGATGGCAGTATCTAAAGGAGTAACAACACTGTCTTTAGAAAATATAGTGCTACCAGTTGATGCAGATAGAACCACAGTTGTACTTGCCCAAGAACCAGCCCCACCACACATAACCCAGACTCTCACAGATTGTACCCCTACCTAGTTGGACAGAGAACCAGCTACACCCCTTCTAACCCCAACCCCAGCAGATAGTAACTCAGTTCCAGTTGACACAACACCGTCTCCACCACAGAGCACCCAAACACGAGCAGTTAGTAAGAGAACTGCAGTGCCCAAAGCACGAGGACCACCACTCCGAATCCCAACTCAACGCTTAAAGGAGAAGAAGAATTGTTCTAAGGTCAGGTTCTATAGCTATGGTTCATACTCCTTTGCTCTTGCATCACTGTATTTACTCATACTAACTATTTTCAAATTTGAAGGATTGAATTGAAACTCCAATGGCGCAGCAGGTATGTTTTAAACATGTTTCTTTAACTGGGTTGCTGTTGTAATTTGCTCTATGTTCATTTCAGTTTCAGTTGAATAAACAATTATGTTCTCATGTCATGCACATTACAAGTGTTGTTATTGCTCTATAGTTTCCCACACTTATATTCTGTCTATTCTGCTTTGTGTTGAACAAATATTATTTCTACTGTGTCTCTATCTTGATTTGGCAACAAAAACTAGAATGATATAGACCATAAAGTGACCATGGTACATAAATATATGTTTGTTTCATGCTGTTATCCTGTCCATTTAGTACTGAACTGATTTACCAAAATGTGTTTCATATACAACATGGTAAGCCTGTGATGTGTTTTCTTGTTTCTCTTTTAGAATGCGAACAAATATTGGAGAACAGTACCCCGTTATGCAATGGTAAAGGAAGTAATGCAGATAAGGTTCAAGATAGTGAGACATCCCTGTCGATCTCCAAGAAAGCTGATAAAAACTATCTTGACGACAGTGAGAGAACCCAAAAGTCCTGTCTTGATGTAGTGTTCGAGTTACTGGCCACTACTGCTGGCACAAGCTCTTCGAACTTGCTGCCTGAATCAGTTCATCTTCTTGAGTCTCAACTTCAAGTTGAAAGACATCGATCAGATGTGCTGCGACAGGAAGCTGAAGGACTGAGGAAGTCCCTGTAGAATTCAAATGCATACTTTCTGGTGCAACATCATGCGCTGGAGGATTTAAGCGCCAAACAAGAGAAAGTTAATAAGCTTGCTAACAAGCTTGCCACCATTATGGTTACCCAGGATATTGTTTCTTGAGCTCTTCTGAAGTGGTTTCAGTTCTGGACTTGTTTTGCTGCGGCGTTTATTTGCACTAGTTGCCAACTTTGACAACTAGTGTAAATGATATGCTGCTTTGTTCCCTATATTTGCACTGGTGGCGAACATTGATGCCCAGTGGATGTAATATGTGTAATAGCCATGATAGCCTAGCGTAAGCTGCTTGCTTATTTATGTCCTTGTTGTCTTGTTTATTTGTTTACTTGTAGTCAGTGCAGTTCTTTTTCCGCGGTTTGCTAGTGGCCGCAATAACCTATTTTTAAAACTAGGCCACAATAACCATGGGCTACATATTTACTGTAGTTACCATGGGTCTCCTAAGGGCCGTAGAAACAATGGGCCTTCTAAGGGCCATAGAAACAATGGACCTTCTACGGGCCGTAGCATCAATGGGCCTTCTACGGGCCGTATGATTGATAGGGCAAACATGGGCCAATAATAGACCACATGATGGACCATAAACAGGCTAGATTTGGAATCGCCGTTTATCGGCCGACAATAGTGGGCCGTCGTTAATCGACCTTTTTGACGATGCTATGAAAACGTCCCAAAGGATTACGGGCCGCAAACGGGCGATTGTAACCACGGGCTAAATCTGGCTCACAAGCAGAAAAGGCCAGTAACGGGCCGTAAGTAACTGAATGCTGGAAATGAGCCCAAGAATAAATGGGCCCTGAGAAGGACGAAAGATAACACGGGTTGGAAACGGCCCAGGAATAATGGGCCGTTTATGGGTATAAAGTGGTACACTTTTCATTGCGTGCCAGATTCACCACGGGTCGTTAATGGGCCAAGAATTACAAATGGCCTCGTATGGCCCAAAAGACATCATGGGCCATACATGGGCCGGAAGGTTACAACGGGCTGGAATCATGTTGGACGGCCCAGATGAAGCTACTGGGCTTAATTCCGATAGGCCGTAATGGGCCATGAATTAGCGGGCCGTAAATGGGCTATATACGAACAGGCTGTTAACAGGCTTTCCATGGGCCGGCCCGTTACCATTTGACCAAGTCAAATGGGCTGGCCTTTTCACCGAAATGGGCCTCTGTTTGGCCGTGCCACATCTCGACGTATCATAGGCGCCTCCTGTCCAATGAATGGATGACATCTGTCCCAATGGTGAGCCAACATGTGTTTCCTCCGCCCAATGAGAATTTTACACATGGAAAATCCTCATTGGTCTGGTCTGTTAGCGGGTTATCGGATCCAAAACCGGACCCGATAGCTTAACGGTGACCCGTTACGGTGGATGCCACGTGTTGGTCACCCTTGATGAAAGCACTTCCATGACGCGCCATTTATCATCATGGAAGTGGAAACTTCCGTGATGATAATTTTGGTAAGGTCATGAAACACTTCTACGACAGCACAGGTATGACTATCTTGATTCTGTCATAAAATCATCATGGATGTACATGCATGACAGAAAACGTGACCTATTGTGACAAACATGTATCATCACGGAAGTGTATTTTTTTGTAGTGGAAGTACAAGGTGTCAGGTTCGACCTCGAGTACACCCGCACTCGTGTCGTTTCTCGTCCCATGGTCGCCATCGCCCCGATGTGCATGGGCAATCACGTCCTTATCTACCACTACTGCCTGGCCACAAGGCATGGCACGCGTTTCGCCAGGTTTGTCAACAACCCCCATTACATGTTCGTTACGGTGGACATTGATACATCTGCAATGTATCTACAATTTTTTATTGTTTCATGCTATTATATTATCTGTTTTGGATGTTTTATTTGGATTAATATGGTATTTTATATTATTTTTGGGACTAGCCTATTAACCTAGAGCCCAGTGCCAGTTTCTGTTTTGCCCTTGTTTTTGATTTCTACAGAAAAGGAATATCAAACGGAGTCCAAACAAAATAGAACCTTACGATGATTTTTCTTCGACCAGAAGATACCTACGTGACTTGAAGAGAGGGCTAGAAGTGTCCCGAGGAGGCCACAAGCCTCAAGGGCGCACCCTAGGGGGTGCACAACCTGAGGGCTTGTGGGCCCCTCGGGAGTCCTAAAACCCTAACTTCACTTCTATATATTCACAAATATTCCCGCAACATCAGAAGCATACACCAAAATACTTCTCTGCTGCCGCAAGCCTCTGTTCCCTTGAGGTCCCATCTTGGGGCCTTTTCCGGCACCCTGTCGGAGGGGGATTCGATCACGGAGGGCCTCTACATCAGCCTTGCTGCCCTTCCGATGAAGCATGAGTAGTTTACCACAGACCTACGGGTCCATTGCTAGTAGCTAGATGGCTTCTTTTCTCACTTTTATCTTCAATACAATGTTCTCCTCGATGTTCTTGGAGTTCTATCCGATGTAATACTCTTTTGCGGTGCCTTTGTTGAGATTCAATGAATTGTGGATTTATGACCAGATTTTCTATGAATATTATTTGAGTCTTCTATGAACTCTTTTATGCATGATTAAGATATCTTTGTATTTATCTTCGAACTATCGGTTTGGTTTGGCCAAATAGATTGTTTTTTCTTGCAATGTGGGAGGTGCTTAGTTTTGGGTTCAATCTTGCGGTGTCCTCACCCGGTGACATAGTATAGGTAGCGACGCACGTATTGTATTGTTGCCATCAAGGATAAAGGATAGGGTTTTCATCATATTGCTTGAGTTTATCCTCTACATCATGTCATCTTACTAAAGGTGTTAATCCGTTCTTATTAACTTAATACTCCAGATGCTTGCTGGATAGCGGTCGATGTGTGGAGTAGTAGTAGTAGATACATGCAGGAGTCGGTCTACTTGTCACAGACGTGATGCCTTAGAAATCTTCATAAATTTGCGCTTTTCTATCAATTGCTCAACAGTAATTTGTTTGCCCACTATATGTTTTCCTTCAAGAGAGAAGCCTCTAGTGAAACCTATGGCCCCCGGGTCTATTTCCATCATATATTTTCAAATATATAAACCAAAAAAACCCCAAAATACCTTGCTGCAATTTATTTGTATTTACTTTAGTTTTCTCTTTTATTTATCTTTATACCTATCTCTTTTAGATCTCACTCTTGTTCGTGACCGTGAAGGGATTGACAACCCCTTTTTTGTGTTGTGTGCAAGTGTTTGTTAGTTTGTGCAGGTGCATATATTGGAGACTTGATTGTGCCTCCTACTGGATTGATACCTTGGTTCTTAACTGAGGGAAATACTTATCTCTACTTTGCTGCATCACCCTTTCCTCTTCAAAGGAAAATCAACGCAAGCTCACAAAGTAGTAGGAAGAATTTATGGCGTCGTTGCCGGGGAGGTTATACATCAAGGCTACAAAGTAGCTATCATAAACTCTCATCTCATGCACTTACATTATTTTCCATTTGCCTCCCGTTTTCCTTTCCCCCACTTCTAAAATGTTTTCAGAAAAACACAAAAAATATTTGCCTTTTTATATGCCCTTCTTTCATCCGTATTTTTGTTTGCTTGTGTGCTAGATTGCTTGCTTGCCCTTATGGCTCAACCCAAGAGCCTTGATCCTTACTATAGGAAGTTGGAAGAAATTGAAAATAATGCAAAAAAGTTTTATGTCTTTACAATTTGAGCATAATAGCTTCTTTAGGAACGAACTTAAAGAACAAAAATCTATGATGGAATATATCAATAAAGAGTTTGATGATATCCCAAAGGAAATATATGGTCTAAAATCCCAATTTGCTCGTATTGAAATTTTAGTAGGTCAAATTTCTGATAAGCAAACTACTCTAGTAAATAAGATGGCCACTAATCCTTAGTTTCGTGATAATAATGATGAAGATCTTAAAGTGATTGATGTATCTCCTCTTGAATCTTTGTTTTCTAATATAAATTTTGATAAAGATGGGAATAGAGATGAATCAACTTTAGCTACAAGATCTTAATGAAAAATTTGACAAAAGTGGGATTGGAGAAGTGAAAACTTTAAGTAGCGATGAACCCACTCTTTTGGATTTCAAGGAATTTAATTACGATAATTGTTCTTTGATAGATTGTATTTCCTTGTTGCAATCCATGCTTAATTCACCTCATGCTTATAATCAAAATAAAGCTTTTACTAAACATATCATTGATGCTATGATGAAATCCTTTGAAGAAAAACTTGAATTGGAAGTTTCTATCCCTAGAAATATTTATGATGAGTAGGAATCTACTATTAAGATTAAGATTGAAGATTATGAGTGTAATGCTTTGTGTGATTTGGGTGCTAGTGTTTCCACTATTCCGAAAACTTTATTTTATCTGCTTGGTTTCAACAAATTTGAGGACTGTTCTTTGAATTTGCATCTAGCGGATTCCACTATTAAGAAACCTATGGGAAGGACTAATGATGTTCTTATTGTTGCAAATAGGAATTATGTGCATGTAGATTTCATTGTTCTTGATATAGATGCAATCCTACATGTCCTATTATGCTTGGTAGACCTTTCCTTAGAACAATTGGTGCAATTATTGATATGAAAGAAGGAAACATTAGATTTCAATTTCCATGAAGGAAGGGCAAGGAACACTTTCCAGGAAAAAAATTAAGTTTCCATATGAATCTATTATGAGGGCTACTTATGAATTTCATACCAAAGATGACAATACCTAGATCTATGTTTTATGCCTAGCTAGGGGCGTTAAAATATAGCGCTTGTTGGGAGGCAACCCAATTTTATTTTTATGTTTTTTTTGCTTTTGGTTCTGTTCTTCAATAAATACACATTATTACCTCTGTAGTGGTTGTGTTTTGATGTTTAATTAGTGTTTTAACCAAGCTAGAACTTTGGGATACTTCGGTATATCGCTGATTTGGTTTTGCTGAAAAAACAGAAACTTTTGCGTCCAGTAACACAATTGTTTAAATTCAAGGGAGCATGAAAAAAAATCTGATTTTTGTACAAAACATTGATATATGAATTTCCTCTGTTTTGTCCTAATTTTTCAGAATTTTTGGAGTTACATATGTATTCTAAGTTTAAGATTACTACAGAATGTTCTGTTTTTGACAGATTCTGTTTTCTATGTGTTGTTTGCTTATTTTGATGAATCTATGGGTAGTATCGGGGGGTATGAACCATGGAGAAGTTGAAATGCAGTAGATATAACACCAATATAAATTTATAATGAGTTCACAATAGTACCTAAAGTGGTGATTTATTTTATTTTACTAACGGATCTCACGAGTTTTCTGTTGAGTTTTGTGTTGTGAAGTTTTCAAGTTTTGGGTAAATATTTGATGGACTATGGAATAAGGAGTGGCTAGAGCCTAAGATTTGGGATTAGCACGGCACCCCAAGGTAATATTGAAGGACAACCAAGGATCTAAGCTTGGGGATGCCCTGGATGGCATACCCTCTTTCTTGTTCAATCCATCGGTAAATTTACTTGAGGCTATATTTTTATTCATCACATGATATGTGTTTTGCCTGGAGCATCTTGTATGATATGAGTCTTTAATTTTTAGTTTGCCACAATAATCCTTGCTATAAACACCTTTTGAGAGGGACATGCTTTAATGGTGAATTTATTAGAATACTCTATGTGGTTCAATTATATATCTTTTGAGCTAAGCAGTTTGCTCTAGTGCTTCACTTATATCTTTTTAGAGCATGGCAGTGACTTTATTCTGTAGAAATTGTTGAACTTTCATGCTTCACTTATATTATTTTGAGAGTCCTTAAACAACACGGTAAATTTCTTAGGTTTTGAATTTAGTCCTAATATGATGGGCATCCAAGAGGGATATAATAAAAACTTTCATATAAAGAGCATTGAATAATATGACAAGTTTGATTCCTTGCATATTGTTTTGAGATATAATGATGGTGATATTAGAGTCATGCTAGTGAGTAATTGTGGATTGGTAAAAATACTTGTGTTAAAGTTTGTGATTCCCGTAGCATGCATGTATGGTGAACCTTTATGTGATGAAGTCAGAGCATGATTTATTCTTTGATCGTCTTCCTTTTGAGTGGCGGTCGGGGACGAGGGATGGTCTTTTCCTACCAATCTACCCCCTAGGAGCATGCGTGTAGTACTTTGTTTCGATGGCTAATAAATTTTTGCAATAATTATGTGAGTTCTTTCTGACTAATGTTGAGTCCATGGATTATACGCACTCTCACCCTTCCACTATTGCTAGCCTCTCTAGTGCCATGTAACTTTCGCCGGTGCATTAAACCCACCATATCCCTTCCTCAAAATAGCCACCATACCTACCTATTATGGAATTTCCTTAGCCATTCCGATATATATTGACATGCAACTTCCACCGTTCCGTTTTATTATGACATATACCATCATTGTCATATTGTTCTCATATGCATGAGGCATTCAAATAGAGTCATACTTTGTTCTAGTATCCAGTTATAACTTTTGAGTTGTAAGTAAATAAAAGTGTGATGGTCATCATTATTAGAGCATTTTCCCATGTGAGGAAAGGATGATGGAAGCTATGATTCCCTCACAAGTTGGGATGCGTCTCCAGACTTCAATAAAAATAGAAGAGGCCAAAGATGCCCAAATAAAGAAAGAGGCCAAAGAAGCCCAAACAAAAAGTGAATAAAAAATGAGACAACGTTACTACCCTTTTCCACACTTGTGCTTCAAAATAGCAACATGTTCTTCATGATAGAGAGTCTCCTATTTTGTCACTTTCATATACTAGTGGGAATTTTTGTTATAGAACTTGGCTTGTATATACCAATGATGGGCTTCCTCAAATTGCACTAGGTCTTCATGAGAAAGCAAGTTGGATTCACACCCACTTAGTTTCTTTTTGAGCTTTTATACACTTATAGCTCTAGTGCATCCGTTGCATGGCAATCCCTACTCACTTGCATCGATATCGATTGATGGGCATCTCCATAGCCCATTAATTTTCCTAGTTGATGTGAGACTTTTTCCCATTTTTTGTCTTCTCCACAAACACCATATTCTATTCCACCTATAGTGCTATATCCATGGCTCACACTCATGTATTGCGTGAAATTTAAAAAGTTTGAAAACACAAAAAACGAAACAATTTCTTCGCTTGTCATCGGGGTTGTGCATGAATAAATACTTTGTGTGGTGAAGATGGAGCATTGCCAGACCATATGATTTTGAAGGGATAATTTTCTTTGGCCATGTTATTTTGAGAAGACATGATTGCTTTATTAGTATGCTTGAAGTATTATTTTTTATGTCAATATTAAACTTTTTTTTATATCTTATGGATATGAACATTCATGCCACAATAAATAAAATTGCATCGATAAATATGTTAGGTAGTATTCCACATAAAAAAATTCTGTTTTTATCATTTACCTACTCAAGGACGAGCAGGAATTAAGCTTGGGGATGCTTGATACGTCTCCATTGTATCTATAATTTTTGATTGTTCCATGGTATTATATTATCTGTTTTGGGTGTTTTATATGCATTAATATGCTATTTTATATTATTTTTGGGACTAACCTATTAACCTAGATCTCAGTGCCAGTTTCTATTTTTTCGTTGTTTTTGACTTTTAGAGAAAAGGAATATCAAATGGAGTCCAAATGGAATAAAACTTTACGATGATTTTTCTTGGAACAAAATACACCTACGTGACTTGCAGAGAGGGCCAGAAGAGGCCCGAGGAGGCCACAAGACTCATGGGCGCGACCTAGGGGGGCGCCCCGAGGGCTTGTGGGCCCCTCGAGAGTCCTCCAACCCTAATTCTACTTCTATGTATTCTCAAATATTCCCCCAACATTAGAAGCATCCACCAAAATACTTTTCCGCTGCCGCAAGCCTCTGTTCCCATGAGATCCCATCTTTAGTCCTTTTTCGGCACCCTGCCGGAGGGGGATTCAATCACGGAGGGCCTCTACATCAACCTTGATGCCCTTCCGATGAAGTTTGAGTAGTTTACCACAAACCTACGGTTCCATAGCTAGTTGCTAGACGGCTTCTTCTCTCTCTTTGATCTTCAATACAATGTTCTCCTTGATGTTCTTGGAGTTCTATCCGATGTAATACTCTTTTGTGGTGCGTTTTTTGAGATCCGATGAATTGTGGTTTATGATCAGATTATCTATGAATATTAGTTGAGTCTTCTCTGAACTCTTTTATGCATGATTAAGATATGTTTGTATTTCTCTTCGAACTATCAGTTTGGTTTGGCCAACTAGATTGGTTTTTCTTGCAATGGGAGAGGTGCTTAGTTTTGGGTTCAATCTTGCGGTGTCCTCACCAAGTGACATAGTAGGGGTAGCGAGGCACATATTGTATTGTTGCCATCTAGGAAAAAAAGATGGGGTTTTCATGCACCAAGTGACATAGTAGGGGTAGCGAGGCACATATTGCTTGAGTTTATCCCTCTATATCATGTCATCTTTTTTAAGGTGCTACTCCGATCTTATGAACTTAATACTCTAGATGCATGCTGGATAGTGGTCGATATGTGGAGTAATAGTAGTAGATGCAGGCAGGAATCGGTCTAATTGTCATGGACGAGATGCCTATATTCATGATAATTGCCTTAGATATCGTCATAACTTTGCACTTTTCTATCATTTTGTCAATAGTAAGTTGTTTACCCACCGTATGTTTTCTTTCAAGAGAGAAGCCTCTAGTGAAACCTATTCCCCCCGGGTCTATTTCTGACCATATATTTTCATATCGATACACCAATAAACCCAAAAATACATTGCTGCCATTTATTTATATTTAATTTAGTTTTCTCTATTATTTATCTTTTCTAACTATCTCTTTTAGATCTCACTCTTGTTCGTCACCGTGAAGGGATTGACAACCCCTTTTTCGCTTTGTGTGCTAGTGTTTGTTAGTTTGTGCATGTGCATATATTGGAGACTTGCTTGTGCCTCCTACCGGATTGATACCTTGGTTCTTAACTAAGGGAAATACTTATCTCTACTTTGTTGCATCACCCTTTCCTCTTCAAGGGAAAAGTCAACGCAAGCTCAAGGAGTAGCAGACATCACCAACGATATAAAGGTGCTCAAGAATACGGGCATCACCTTCCAGAATCTTGTCGACATCCAGGGCCAATACAAGATCTAGGGCAGCAAGAAGCATGAGAAGGACTCATTGATTCACCTCGTCGAGGCCATCATCGAACCCTACAATAGAGACATGAAGGATTCCTACAAAAAGGACAAGCATGCCTGGCACTCAGCCTGGATGGAGAAACTCGACAAAGCTCACGTCGTGTACGCGACCAAGGAGGCGTACACGAGCTATGAGATGTACAGGTGGATCGTTGACATGAGGAAGTTCCTCCTTCCCCAAAACTGCCAGGGATCCAGCCGGAAGCAGAGAAATGGTAAGCATCATGACAACAAGAAGTAGATCATTAGATGCTCATTTCTCCTAGTTTATTATGCATGTAATTGCTTACTTCGGTGTGTGGAAATGTTATGTGTGTAGTCACTTATGTAATTGCATACTTAATTTGGTTATGCAATGATGTTCTGATAAGTATATTTGTTGATGTTCTCTAGGCAGAGCGTAGATGTTGTGCGGACAGAGCAAATAACATCGCACACGGACTAAACAATGGAATCCGTCGGTGATGATTTCATCAATCACTCACAAATTGTATACCAGCAATCATTTGCTCACAACACACATGACTTGTTAACAGGAATCATCTGTGTTGTTATAGGTCTTCCCACATATTTCTGATTACTGACCTGTTTGCCGGCTATCACAAACATATTGTTAAGTTGAACCGTTTCTATTGTGTTGGCTAATCGCAAACAGTTCATCCAAGTGAACTGTATGCCGTATATCGCACACACCTTGATTTGGCTGACTGTTTCTATTGTGTTGCCTAATCACTAGCAGTTCATCCGAGTGAACTGTATGTTGTATATCGCACACACCTTCATTTGTCTGACAAATTATGATGTTATGCTCATCGCAAATAGTTCATTCGGGTGAACTGTATGTCACCCATCACACACACCACTACAATCTGAATCGTGTTTGATGTCTCTGCTATCGCAAATGTTTTGTATCTTTTTTATGGTTTTATTACGTCACCGTTTGCGATTAATGCATCGCATAAAGTTTCGTTGAAAGGTCTCTGATTATAGTGTCGCGTTAGTAGCATCTTGTAGTATTGCTGGATTCATACTCTGATCCAGCGGTTGACCGCTTTCCCAGGGGGGTCATTCAGAACGAATTGAGGAATGATCTACTTTGGACATGCTAAAAAAGATCAGGATAGATTGGAACCTAACAAGATGATTCAGATCCGTAGTACACCCACCTTCTGATGACCTTAGCACTACAAAAAACCCACTTCTATGATAGTACGGGTTTATCATAGTAGGTCATGTTTTCTGTCATGCACGTACATCCATGATGATTTTATGACATAATTAAGATAGTCATACATATGATGTCGTTGAAGTGTTCCATGACAATACCAAAATTATCATCATGGAAGTGTCCACTTCCATGAGGATAAATGGCGCGTCATGGAAGTGCTTTCGTCAAGGGTAACCGACACATGACATCCACCATAACGGGTCACCGTTAAGCTATGGGGTTCCGGTTTGGATCCGATAACCCGTTAACAGCTGGGACCAATGGGGATTTTCCACATGTAAAATTATCATTGGCTATAGCAACCATGTGTCAAAGATCGCGAAGGATGATGGCAACCGCCCAATGGACAGGAGGCGCCTATGATACGTCGACACGTGGCAAGGCCCAACATCGACCATTTAGGTTAAAAAGGATGGCCCAGTCAAAATTAGCAGGTTGGCCCATTAATGGCCTGCTTGCAGACGACCCATTCACAGTTAAGGCTCGTACGACTTGTGTCAAATCAGCCCGTCAACAGCCCGTTCTAGACTTCTCATCATTGCGGCCCATGGTCACTTCTGGACCGTCAACAGTCCGCCAAGGATTTGGGCTGAATTACGCCCGAAGTCTTTCCGGACAGTTAAAGGTCATGCTTCATTTGGGCCCATTTATTGGCCATGAAACTTTCGACCCATAAACGACCGTGAAGGAATTGGGTCATATTCAGCCATATCTGACATTCGGCCTGTTAGAGACCCACTATAGATTTGTCCCACTTCCAGCATGTTGTGTTTTTCGGCCTGTTAACGTCGAACGAAATCCATGGGCCATATGTGGCCCAACGTCACATCGGGCCTATTAACTACCCATATAATTAAAACTGATCCTAATCAAGCCCGGCTGCACCTCCTGTCTGGTAAAGGCCCGTGTAGTAGTTTGGCGCCTTTACGATCCGTCTGAATTTCGGCATGTGAACGATCCGCTTTATAAATGGGCCACCATGAGCTGAGATACATTTCAGCCTGCTAATGACCAGTGGGTTATTTGGTACAATTAGGGCCCATTCTCACTATCGACCTATTAAAGGCCCATTTTATTTATGGGCCCGAGATATTTGCACATGTTAACGACCTGTTAAAGGCCCACTCTGGGGACAGGCCTAACAAAAATAAGAAAGCCTATCCTGATTTAGGCCCAGATAATTTTAGTGGGATACATGAAAATTACGGCCCATAATCGTTTTTAGCCCAATTGGAATTGTGGGCCCGACAAATGTTGGCATGTTGGGCTCCTACGAAGCTTTCATCCGAAAACATTAGAAAGATAAACCTACACTATACAAAAAATATCGTCGTAATTTCTATTGCCTTTGGTAGCACGATAAATGTTGTATCAGAACAAAATAAATTCCAGCCATACAACAAAAGGCCTGTTGGCATAAAGTATATAGTCCTTGCCTATAAAAGCACAATCAGATGTGTAGAAGCACATATCATTTGACCCGAGTGCTAATGTTTCAGGCTGTAGAATCTAATGGAGCAGAATCATCCTCCCATTTTTTCCGCCATTGCTCTTGAACGACGAAGCAAATGTCTGATAGTTTCATTTCAAAATCATTCATATCTTGACGACATTTGTTAACCACTATTCTAGTTTTCGAAAGGGGCTCTATTAGGGATTGGGCTTGTGTCCGAAGCACAGATATATCACTCTGTCTAGCCAGAAGATTTTGTTCAGTAGGCGTTGGACGAGGTTACCTTGACAACCAACCCAGAATTACGTAGGAAGGTGCTTTTTGCACTGTTAGTGGAGAGATACTGACACACTGCAGCAAGAGTTGACATTGTGCCTGTGGCAGCCTCGTCGTCTTTAGGTGGTGCTGGTTGTTCAATCATTTGTTCGTGCTGAAACTTTGAATTTGTAGATTAGTGTACCACATAAGTTACTAATGAGACAAAAACAAACAAAATAGGTTTCACGTTTATACATAACTTTTTTGGTGAACTACTGTAATACATTAGCATGTATTGTAGTGCCAACTACATAATAAAATCACTTTCGAAACATATGTCCATGTAGCATGTCTAATGTATTGTCTATTTCCTCACATTCATTGACCTCTAAAGGATAAAGAGGCATGGTTTAAAGTAGGATGAACATAGTATGACATCATTCCTATCATGGAAAACTGATATCAAAAAATAGGCTATTCTATCATTGTGTGATCACGTGAACATCACAACTAGATTATAGATCAAAACTAAAAGAATATCCTTCCTTTCTTTTAAACTGTGTAAGGTGAAATGATATGTTAAGACATGTGTATAAAAGTGAATAGAGTAACTGACATTGGCTGCAAACCAAGCAGTTAAATGAACACGTCACAGTAACAAGCAGTTCAAAGGCAAGAGGAGTAAGGACTTACAACAGCGGCTTGAATCGGTGTGCTCATGAACTTCATCTTCTTTGGTGTGGCAATCCTTGCAGAGTTGCAATCGCATTCGGTTCAGTTCTTTTCGGTCCGCACGGGCTTTCCTCTCAGATTTGGAACAAGTCAATATAGATACGATAATATGGCACAAAAAAAGAAGGAACTAGCAGCTATTTACAAGAGCCTCGAAGTGTGCAATATAGCTACGAGATCCTGTTGTCTGTTGGAATTTCACTTTAGAACGGTTGTTCTTGTTCTTCCAACAGTTAGCCTAGAAGAAGATACACTTCTAAGGCACATACGTAAATACGAGTTCAATATGTGATCTGATCAAATACATAAACCCTACCTGATACTTCGGATCAGACCAGTGTTTAACAAGGGATGTTGTCGGTGCAACAAACCCTAGGTCTGTTGCCCAGACTGTGCACGGGCACGAGAACAAGATCACAACACCAAGATCAGGTTGAAGCACAAAGTATCAGTTCTTCGAAGGACAAACGTCCAGGACAAGAGGACAAAGACTATCCGGAGAAGCAAGATATCGCTAAGGGAAAAACCTCCCTTGTCGGGTAGGCAAGCTTGGCAAGGATAGGGATACCCCCGGAAGCAAGCCTTCGGGTCGTCCCGACAGGCCTGCCGGGGCTTACAGAGGCAAATCCACTTCACTACACCACCTCATCACGACGCATGTCGCCGACAGTGCGGTGTCAAGCTCCAAAGTGACTAAGTGGCTGCTATTCGCCACATGGCAGCCACTTCCAACAGAAAATACCACCAAGCGACACTCATACTGGGATGTGTCAAGCAAGCAGGTGAGAAGCTGACAAAACAGCCCGGCGAACCTGCGCGGCTGTGACGTGATCTTCAGCAGCGCATTTAATGCACTCTGTCAGCCTGCAGAGTTAGGTATGATAGCACTGTTTGCTATCTAATCAGTGTGTAATGACTGATTTGCCACTATGGTGACCCCTTGATCTATAAAAGGAGGCCCAAGGCAACGATAGAAATGGTTGGCTGATTCGGACCCTCACACACATACACGCGCGTAGCCGTTCTCGCCCCGAGGCAACCATGCCGGGACAACATGCTATGCTCACCACCATCTTTTCCATCATCAATCCACCAAAGAAGGAGTAGGATTTTACGCCTCGCTGCGGCCCGAACCTGGGTAAAAACTGCCCGCGTGATCTCTGCCGTGTTGTTCCATGCTTCTCCGTTGTTTGTGCAACGTGACATCCCCCCGCCGAACCAGAAATGGGCTCCTGGTCCCATAGGTGGTCGTGCTTTCCCACGACATCTTTGGCGCGCCAGGTAGGGGGATCACTTGCACGAAACCGAGAGTGTGAGCAGCGCGTCATCTTCATCGCCATTTTCATCATCGACGGCTCCATCGACTATGGCGCCCAAGAAGAAGTGGTGGCCCCCGGTCTGGGGCAAATCGCCACCCTCCTGCCGCCCCTACCACGGGCGCGATCCAAGGGTGCGTGCCTCCCCTAGAGCGGGTTGACACAGCCACTGTGCCCAATGGAGCCACTGGCCCTCAAGCGCCTTCACCGCGTCACCATGCCATCCAAGCGGCTGATTCGCAATAGCGAGGGTGAGTCGTAGTCGCTGCCGACATCATCTGAAGCCGGGCGACGATGCGGTCTACATCATCATCACCAATGCCAAGCACCGCTATGGAGGCCATGGTGCGGGCCTAGCTACTGTTGAGGTTCCCGCCGGCAGCCGATCAGATGGATGAGTGGAGAGCCACCATTCAGACTCTGATTGGCTTCACCGAAGCTGGGGGCTCACAGCGAGCTGGCCTGTCGCGGCCTCCCAGGCGACGATAGCGGCTCGTGCTGCTGGCCATACGGAAGGGGCCACCCCCACTATGCAGTCCCCACCATGGAAATCAGCGCGGGTGCCGCGAAATCAAGAACCCGACGACGTCTCGATGGCGTCTTCCGACCCTCGAGCACGTCAAGGCCAACAATGAGCCCCGGAGGACAGGCGGAGGGGAGGCGCGCGCGTCATCATCGAGCGACGTCGCAACGACCACTCCCGGACCAATGGGTGCGATGGCCCCGACGTCGATGAGCCTGCGCTCGAGGCTGGCGGGTGCCTTCCTTTCGAGGTTGGGTGCCCTGCCTTCACTCGTGAGTTGTGGCAATTTTGTTGGCCATCCGCTCGCACGTTCAAGCCAGAGATACCCGAGAAGTACGATAGGAGGCTGAACCTGGCAGAGTTCCTGAGCATCTATAACATCGTTGTTCAAGTTGTCAGGGGAAGAGATGAGAAGGTGTTCGCAAACTACTTCCCTTTGGCACTCAAGTCTAATGCGAGGTCTTGGCTGATGCACCTGCCGGAGAACTCCTGGGATGACCTGTGCCATGAGTTCATTGGCGCCTTCACAAGCGGCCATCAAGAACCAGGGTGGCCCAGCGACTTGTGGCTTCTCCAACAGAAAGAAGGAGAGACTCTACAGAATTATTTGTAGAGATTCTGCAGAGTCCACATAAATATCCCAGATATCCACCTGGCGGCTGTGATAGCTGCTTTCCAATCCAATGTGCGCAACCACATGATACGTTCCAAGATGAATGTTTGGTTTCCCAAGACTGTGAAGGAGCTTTACACCTTGGTGGAGAAATGCGCTTGGGTGGAGGAGGGAACGGAACTCCCTGGAGAGGAAGATTGCGTTGACATCGACTAAGAGGATGACGACGGATCCACCAGTCAGAAGAAGAAGAACAAGAAGTGCAACAAGAGGCGCAAGCATAAGGCAGTGATGATCGTCGAAGGATCGGGCATGCCTAGTACTATCAAGAAGGCTAGGATGAAGCCCCCGGCAAGGAGGCTCCCGCGTGAGCTCATTATCGGGAAGCTGCGGCTGCAGAAAAGGCTGGGAAGGCCATGGGCCGTATTGCAAGATTCATCGGAACAAAGGCCACGATCTCCAAGAGTGTCATCGGGTTGAGCAGCTCGTCAAGAGGCAGAGGGCTGAATATGAGAAGCTTGATAAGGATAAAGGTCAGAATGGCACTGGCAGGAAGGGCCGAGGCGATGAAGCAAATCGCCTCGGCAAGGCTCTTTAGAACCAAGGAAAACCCTCCAAGGGTCGAGAGAAGGAAGGTTGCAATCACTACAAGGAAAATACACTCCCGTGATGATACGTTTTTGTCACAGTAGGTCACTTTTTCTGTCATGCATGTACATCCATGACGATTTTTATGTTAGAATCAAGATAGTCATACATATGCTGTCGTAGAAATGTTCCATGACATTAAAAAAATAATCATCACGGAAGTGTCCACTTCCATGATGATAAATGGCGCATCATGGAAGTGCTTTCGTCAAGGGTAACCGAATGTGGCATCCACCGTAACAGGTCGCCGTTGATATATTGGGTCCGGTTTTGGATCTGATAACCTGTTAACAGCTCGGACCAACGTGTAAAATTCTCAATGGCCAAAGGAACTATGTGTCGGCTCACCGTTGGGACAGATGTCATCCACTCATTGGACATGAGGTGCCTATGATACGTTGACAAGTGGCACGGCCCAACAGAGGGCCATTTCGGTGAAAAGGCCGGCCCGTTTGACTTGGTCAAAAGGTAGCGGGCCGGCCCATGGAAAGGTTGTTAACAGGCTATTCGTATATAGCCAATTTACGACCCGCTAACTCGCAGCCCGTTACGGCCTATCCGAATTAAGCCCAGTAACTTCATCTAGGCCGTCCAATATAATTCCAGCCCGTTGTAACTTCTGACCCATGTATGGACCATGATGTATTTCCGCCCATATGAGGCCCTTTGTAACTCTTGGCCCATTAACGACCCTTGGTGAATCTAGCCCGTAATGAACAGTGTACTGCTTTATACCCATTAACGGTCCGTTATTCCATTGGGTCGTTTCCAACCCATGTTATCTTTCGGTCTTCTCAGGGCCTATTTATTCCTGGGCTCATTTCCAGCATCCGGTTACTTATGGCCCGTTACTGGCCTTTTCTGCTTGTGGATCAAATTCAGCCTGTGATTATAGTCGGCCCATTTGTGGCCCGTTAATCCGTTGGGCCGTTTTCATAGCGTCATCAAATATGACTGATTAGCGAAGGCCCATTATGGTCGGCCCATGAACAGACAATTCCAACTCTAGCCTGTTTACGGCCCATAATCCGGTCTGTTATTGGCCCATGTTTGGCCAATCGATCATATGACCCGTAGAAGGCCCATTGATGCTACAGCCCGTATAAGGCCCATTGTTTCTACGGCCCATAGAAGGCACATTGTTTCTACGGCCCATAGGAGGCCCATGGTCAATACAGTAAATATGTAACCCATGGTTATTGTGGCCTAGTTTTAAAAAATAGGTTATTTCGGCCACTAGCAAACCGCGAAAAAAGAACTGCGCTTACTACAAGCAAACAAATAAATAGGACAACAAGGAAATAAATAAGCAAACAACTTACGCTAGGCTATCATGTCTATTACACATATTACATCCACTGGGTATCCAAGTTCGCTATCAGTGCAAATATAGGGAACAAAGCAGCATATCACATACACTAGTTGTCAAAGTTGGCGACCAGTGCAAATAAATGTTGCAGCAAAACAAGTCCAGAACTGAAACCACTTCAGAAGAGCTCAAGAAACAATATCCTGGGTACCCATAATGGTGGCAAGAGGGTTAGCAAGCTTATTAACTTTCTCTTGTTTGGCACTTAAATCCTCCAGCACTTGTTGTTGCACCAAAAAGTATGCATCTGGATTCTACAGGGACTTCCTCAGTCCTTCGGCTTCTTGTTGCAGCACATCTGATTGATGTCTTTCAACTTGAAGTTGTGACTCAAGAAGACGAACTGATTCAGGCAGCGAGTTCGAAGAGCTTGAAGTTTTGACTCAAGAGTAGTGGCCAGTAACTCGAACACTACATCAAGACATGACTTTTGGGTTGTCTCACTGTCGTCAAGATAGTTTTTATCAGCTTTCTTGGAGACCAACAAGGATGTCTCACTATCTTGAACCTTATCTGCATTACTTCCTTTACCATTGCATAACGGGGTAGTCTTCTCCAATATTTTGTCCGCACTCTAAAAGAGAAACAAGTAGACACATCACAGGTTTGCCATGTTGTATATGAAACTCAGTTTGGTAAAGCAGTTCAGTAGTAAAGTGCACATGGTAACAGCATGAAACAAACATATATCTATGTACCATGGTCACTGTATGGTCTATATCATTCTAGTTTTTGTTGCCAAGTCAAGATAGAGACACAGTTCAAATAATATATGTTTAAGGCAAAGCAGAATAGACAGAATATAAGTGTGGGAAACAACAGAGCAATAGCAACACTTGTAATGTGCATGACATGAGAACATAAATGTTTATTCAATTGAAACTGAAATCAACATAGAGCAAGTTACAACTGCAAACCAGTTAAAGAAACAGGTTTAAAACATACCCGTTGCACCATTGGAGTTTCAATTCCATCGTTCAAAATTCAAAATAGTTGGTATGAGTAAACACAGTATGCAAGAGCAAAGGAGTATGAACCATAGCTACAGAACCTGACCTGAGCAAAATTATTCTTCTCCTTTAAGCATTGAGTTGGGATTCAGAGTGGTGGTCCTCGTGCTTTGGGCACTGCAGTTCCCTTACTAACTGCTCGTGTTTGGGTGCTCTGTGGTGGAGATAGTGCTGTGTCAACTGGAACACGGTTACTATCTGTTGGGGTTAGGGTTAGAAGGGCTATAGCTGGCTCTCTATCCAACTGGGTAGGGATACAATTTGCAAGAGTCTGGGTTATGTGTGGTGGGGCTGGTTCTTGGGCAATTACAATCGTGGTTCTATCTGCATCGACTGGTAGCACTATCTTTTCTGAAGACCGTGTTGTTACTCTGTTAGATACTACCATCACCCTCTACAATTCAAATGGCTGATAAACAAGAAAAGTAATTGAATGTATAGACATTGTAAGATAGACAGGTGCAATGGATAGTGGGGAATCAAAGAGGGCATGAAATAATTCACATTTATGTTGTCTAACCAAACATGGTAGCATGACACAATTTCACATATATGATGGCTAACTAAACATGATAGCATGACACAATTTCACATATATGATGGCTAACTAAAAATGATGGAAAGAAATAGTTCAAAATATGATGACTATGTACACAGGATGATATGCCATAACTATACAATGTATTTATTAAGTAGTTTGGCATGCCATAATTCACATACATGCCGCCTATGGAAACATGATAGCATGATATAGTTCACGGATAGAATAACATAATTCAAAATATGATGACTGTAAACACTAAACGGGATGAGATGATATACCTATATGATGTCTTTATTAAATGGGTTGGCATGCCATAATTCAGACAGATGATGTCTATGTAAACATGATGTCATGATATAATTCAAATATATGATTTACATACTAAGCAAGTAAGAAGATGGCAATCGAATATATGATGTAAAAACTAAGAAATGCATGACATGAGTAATATATCCCTGCCAAGTTGGAGCATAGACCTTAGGGGGGAAATTAGACTGGTCATCTATCTCTGAATCCTCCTCCGAGGAGCTATCTCAGAATCAAAGAAGATGTCCGTTCAAATAGTAGCATTGTCTGCTCTGAATACGTTGTTTTCACTCCAGATACTTCCATCACTGCTTCAAATGGCTGATGCACATGAAGAGTAGTTTAATATACAAACGTTGTCGACAAATGGAACACGTAATACAAAAAAAGGATAGCATGATATAATTCACATATACGAGGATTGGCTAAACAACATGACATTGCATAATTCACATATATAATGCCTTGCAACAAGATAGCATTGCATAATTCACATATATAATGTCTTCTAACAAGATGGCATTGCATAATTCACATATATCACTACTGCAGGATGGTCCAAACGCAACACTACGATCAGAGACCCTTCGATGAAACTGGGTGCGATGCCATAATTGCAAACGGTGGTGTAAAAAAACCGTCAAAAAAGGTGCAAAACGTTTGCGATGACAGATGCATCAAACACGGTTCAAAATTTAGTTGCGTGTGCAATGCAGGGCATACGGTTCAGCTCAATTAACTGTTTGGGATGAGGAGGCACAAAAGAAACGGGCAGCCAGATGAAGGCGTGTGTGATATACAACATACGGTTCACTAGGATGAACCGTGTGTGATTAGGCTACACAATGGAAACGGTTCAACTGAACAAGATGTGTGCGATACACAACAAATAGGTCCGTAATCTGAAATCTATGTGAAGACTAATAATAACACAGACGATTGCTGCTAATAAGCCATGTGAATTGCTCTTTCTATAGTAGAATAACATGTATATATATAACTGAAATAAACATCCAATTACATAAGTGACTATACAGATCATTCGCACACACCTCAATAAACGATCGTCTAGTCATCTACTTCTTGTGACGCTCCTGCCACTGCTATGTGGCTCGATCCCTCGTATGGGTCAGGAAGAAGACAATTCCTCATGTCAACGATCCGCCTATACATCTCGAAGCTTGTGAACACGTCCATGGCCACGTATTCGACATGTTGTTCATCCAGTCTCTTATGCCACACACTGTGCGAGGCATTCTTGTCCTTATTGCTCTCTTGCTTCATCTTCGCGTAGTAGGGGTTGATGATGGCCGAGGCGAGGTCAACCAGGGAGTTCATTTTGCTTTTGTCGCTACCCCAGAACTTGTAGTGGTGCTGGATGTTGACAAGATTCAGGCATTTCAAGTACGAAACCTTGAGCACTCTTAGATTGTTAGTGGTGTCCACCGTAGCGAAACTGTAGTCAGAGCTGTTGATAAACCTGGAGAAACACTCGCAAGGCCTTGTGCCAAGGTGGAAGTGGTAGACGAGGACGTTATGTCACACGCACAACTGGGCGACGACAACCTTCTGATCGTGCCCGGCACGACCGATGGTGTACTCGAGGTCGAAGCCGACCACTCGGTACTTGTCCTCGACAAGGAACTGCTCCATAGTATGGATGGAGCTCTCCACCGAGACCGAATCGTTCGTGTACACCACCGAGAGGGCCTTCCCTGTCACATGGGTGCCCACTACGTGATGTGTGGTGAACTGCCCGCCGTTGTCATCGTCGGCCGCTGGGAGCGCCATTGGAACCGCTGGATGTCCTCTCTGTATGTGTCCTCGTGGGTATGCTTATGGAGTCGTGTGAGATGAGAGATGAAGGTAAATGGACGCAGGAATAAAAGGGGGCCGGGCGACGTGGATTCTCGGCGCGTCCGCATGGCATTTTTTGCAGCGGGTAACTGCATCGTCGCGCCGCGCCTGGCACAACCGCTTGCACACGAACGTGTGTGATCGTGCGCCGGCCCAAAACACTGGCAGCACACATGGAGGGACGAGGGAAGAGAACCCGGAGGGACGCGAGAGCAGAGTGCACGCGGCGGGACGCGAGTAGAGCGCACTGCGGCCGCCTGAACCACAAGCAACCACACGCATAGAGCAGTTGAACACGCAGGAAATGGTCGCCTACAAGCCGGCCGATAGTTGCGTCGCTGCGTAGAGAGCGGCCATGTGGTACCACCTCCGTCTAGTCTATAGTCTCCTTTATATTCCGTGCCATACTTTTCCCTCAAATTTAACCAACAAAATGTTAATGCCTGTTTTAAAAATTATATAATCGGAAACTATGTTCAAATACAAGTCCAACTTTATAATCTTTGGCTGGACATGGAGGCGGCGGCGGAGATCGACGAGCACCAGCCGTAATAGTACTCTTTGTTTTGTTTAATTAAGAGCGTCGGTCTTTAATTTGTTAAAGTAATGTTTAGGTCAGTTAGCTCTGTTTAATTGCTGAACTTGCTCGATTAAGAAGTGTGGGTGTGCTGTAGTCTCCTTTGTGTACCCAAATTATGCAATGACGTGGATGACCACTTTAACCATGGAAATTCGAACCAAAAAATTTGACGTTCAAACTCATCACACACGGGTTAGGCTATCTGAATCGTTTGTGATGTCCACATATCGCATACAGCTCAATAAGGGACCTGTCTCGATGACACTTTATGCCGCCAATTTTTTGGCTGAAGCAATTCCAAAGTTTAGGCTTCAGCGGAAATATCTACCTCCCCGCCCCCTCCCCCTTACCAAAAGCCACATTCCCCTCTTTCCGCCTTCCATCCAAGTTGAAACCTTCACTCCTTGCTTGCAGCGCCGCCGCCTCCTCGCCGGCGACCCTCGTTCACACTGCTCGGCCTCGCCTATCCAGGCAGGTAATCCACACCCGACCCCCATCCTCCTCCTCCTTCCACATCCCACATGCCCCGACCGCCCACGCGAACGCAACACCTTCCACCCAAATCACGCCTCCACCAAAAAAGCGCTAGCCTAAGCCATGGTGCATGCAGTATAGCCAGCACTTCAAGGAGCACTTGGCAGTGGAGAAGCAAATTGCGGTTGCACGCATGGATGAGGTAGCGATGGCTGCCATTCATGCCGACCCCAGATCTGGAAGGAGCAACTTGCGAATTGCTAGCTACGCCGGTTAAGAATGCTCGGTTTACCCGTTGCGTGTGCTGGTCCTGCCTTTCCTGCACAAATTCTAGTGAATTGTGCTATCTAATTTCACCATGCAATCTATTGCTCTAGTGTATATGTTCTATATGTCGTGTAGTGTGGTGCTCACTTATTAACTATTTTGTTAATTAGTTGTCGTCTTCAGTTAACTATTTGGTTCAATTCTGCAAATGTGATGTTCAATTCTTCAGGCTGCAATTTTGTATTGTCTTCCATGTGAGAAATAAATCAAATTTATCTTTACAAAATTGTGGGTGCATTCTGTTATTGTACACCATGTGAGGAATAAATTTAATTTGGCTGTAGTAAATACATGAGAAACAAATACAATTGCTACAATTGGCTGTAGTTACACTAGTACAACGAGCTCTTAAACAAACGGTTTAAAACCCCTTTCTGTGACGACATCTAGAACCGTCGCCAAGTGAGTGTGGGCGATAAGGGGGTCCTTCCCACACGACCCAGAAACCGTTGGGGATATGCCCTCCTGGCAGACACGTTCGGCAAAATGAGGTCGTGTGTGACCGGCGAGCGCTCAAATAAGGAAATACGTGAAGTAGAGCTAAAAAAATACAATTATACGGTGAAATTGTTTCTGGTCGCAAGTACATCCCACACAGTCAGTCCCCGCTAAACGTTTCCGATCGTATGTACATCCCACACAGTCGCTCAAAGGAAAATGTTTCCGTTCACAGGTACATCACACACAATTTTTCCCGTTAAATCGCTTGCGTTATTGAATATATCACACACGATCCATGGAAGAAACTGTGTGGCAAAGGTTGTCCATGACACACAGTTTTCATGTGGTAAACGTTTGCGCAAGGTGGCCTAATGCAAACAGTTTTCAAGAGAAAGTCATGTGTGATTGTTCATTGATCCAACACGGTTTATTCCTAGAAACTGTGTGCGTTGCCTGAGGTCATCACCCACGGTATTTTTTTAACAACTTTTTGCAATAGCAAAACCAAATTAGCGGGGTAATTCGCCACTAGCAGGCTAATTATCCGATTATTCATAATCCATTTATTAATCTAATTGACAGTTCATATTAAGCACACAATATATTTCATTTTCATAATTGAAATACATCAAAGTACAACATCATATAGCTTCAGCACTCAGCTACCCCATTACTCAACTACACCTGGACCAAGTTTCACATGCAACATCCATAACCTTTCGAAATTAGCATCATAGACGGTACATAGACAGATGTATCTCATCTGGAAAACTGCTAAAGCAGAAGGCGAATATTGAGCCTTCATTGATGTTGAAGGTCTTTGTAACTTTAGGCCAGTGCCTATGGATGATTGACTGTCCATCCTTCGTCCTCTTCAGGAACACTTCAATATTGAACCGTGGGTGTTGTATGAATACCTTCCTCACCTCCTGACCAGACAGGTCGTTTGAGAGGTAATCATCAGTGAACTGCTTTGGAAAGGCCTGAAAACAAGGATGTGCATAAATATCTTCTCTATATTGGAAATGGGAAAAAGGAATAAAAAAAGGCAAGGTATAATAGTTAGTACCATCCCGTAGTGAACTGATGTCTTCTTCATTGTGCAGACAAAGATCTTGTTGTTTTTTATCGCTAATTTCTTTATCCTAACAATCTTTCTGAGTTTCTTGACTTGACTGATATTCATGGACAACTCATTTCCCCATATGCAAAAAGGGTCGAATAGTGGGTCAAAACCTCTGACAGCAGGACCTACATGTGCAAGACCAAATTGTTAAAAACCTAAATATTAGAATGGTTCCTGCAATTGCACAATAATGTGGTATTAGAAAATGGACCATGCACATGCCAACCTCGATTGTAAACCTCAGTGCTTCCCATTGTTTCCCTGTAACACATATAGGGTAGTTAGTCATCTGGTTAAGTAAGGGTTCTGATGCTATCAGTAAAATATGTTGATGAAAAATAATGACATTGCAGATTCATCAGATTAATTCAAGCCACAGGGAAAACCCATTTATCCAAACCAAGCATTATTAAGAACTAGGAAATATAGCACTTGTATATGTTTCTCATGTATTAAGCGCAGCCAAATTCAATTTATTCCTCACATGCACAACAATACAAAATTCTACCCATTGCAGAATTAAACCAAGCAGTTAACTAAACACCACAACAAATGAACGAAACATTAACTGAGCACCACACTACACAATATAACATTGAACCAAGTAGTTAACTAAACACCACAACAAATGAACCAAACATTAACTGAGCACCACATTGCACAATATAACATACTCCTAATAGAAGATCAGACAGTTAACCAAACAGTTAACTACAGCCAATTGTAGCAATTGTATTTGTTTCTCATGTATTTACTACAGCCAAATTCAATTTATTCCTCACATGGTATACAATAATAGAATTTACCCACAATTTTGTAAAGATAAATTCGATTTATTTCTCACATGGAAGACAATACAAAATTGCAGCCTGAAGAATTGAACATCACATTTGCAGAATTGAACCAAACAGTTAACTAAAGACAACAACTAATTAACAAAGCAGTTAATAAGTGGGCACCGCACTGCACGACATATAGAACATATACACTAGAGAAATAGATTGCATGGTAAAATTAGATAGCACATTCACTAGAATTTGTGAAGTCAAGGCAGGAGCAGCACACGCAACCGGCAAACCAAGCATGTATAACCAGTGTAGCTAGCAAATGGCAAGGTGCTCCTTCAAGATCTGGGGGTCGACATGAATGGCAGCCATCGCGACCTCATCCGCGTGTGCGGCCGCAATTTGCTTATCCTCTACCAAATGCTCCTTGAGGTCCTGGCTATACTGCGTGCACCATGGCTTAGGCCGGCGGTTATTTGGTGGAGGGGTCGGTGATTTGGGTGGAAGGTGTCAAGGCCACATGCCATGTAGGGGCATGTGGGATGTGGAAGGAGGAGGAGGATGGGGTCGGTGTGGATTACCTGCCTGGATAGGCGAGGCCGAGGAGCATGAAGGAGGGTCGCCGGCGAGGATGCGGCGGAGCTGCAAGCAAGGAGTGAAGGTTTCAACTTGGAAAGGAAGGTGGAAAGAAGGGAAATGTGGCTTTTGGTAAGGGGGAGGGGGCGGGGAGGTAGATATTTCCGTGGAAGCAGAAAATTTGTAATCGCTTCAGCCAAAAAACTGGCGCGCAAAGTGTCATCGGACGTGGTCCCTTATTCAAAACTGTGTACGATATGTGAACATCACAAATGATTCAGATAGCTAAACCCGTGTGTGTTGATTTCGAATGTCTAAAATTTTGGTTTGAATTTCCCTGGTTACAGTGGTCATCCACGTTATTGCATAATTTGGGTACACAAAGGAGACTAACTTCTTAATCGAGCAAGTTCAGAAATTAACAGAGCTAGCTGACCTAAACATTACTCTAACAAATTAAAGACCGGTGCTCTTAATTCAACAAAACAAAGAGTATTTCTACGGCTGGTGCTCGTCGATCTCCGCCGCCGCCTGTTGGGGAACGTAGTAATTTCAAAAAATTCCTAAGCACACCCAAGATCATGGTGAAGCATAGCAACGAGAGGGGAGAGTGTTGTCCACGTACCCTCATAGACCGAAAGCAGAAGCGTTATGACAATGCGGTTGATGTTGTCGTACATCTTCACGATCTGACCGATCCAAGTACCGAACGCACGGCACCTCTGAGTTCTGCACACGTTCACCTCAATGACTTCCCTTGAACTCCGATCCAGCCGAGCTTTGAGGGAGAGTTTCGTCAGCACGACGGTGTGGTGACGGTGATGATGTTCTACCGATGCAGGGGCTTCACCTAAGCACTGCTACGATATTATCGAGGTGGATTATGGTGGAGGGGGGCACCGCACACGGCTAAAAGATCAACGATCAATTGTTGTGTCTCCAAGGGGTGCCCCCTCCCCGTATATAAATGAGTGGAGGAGGGGGAGGGCCGGCCCTCTCTATGGCGCGCCCTAGGAGCAGTCCTACTCCCACCGGGAGTAGGATTCCCCCCTTTCCAAGTAGTAGGAGTAGGAGTCAAGGAAAGGGGAGAGAGAAGAGAAGGAAGGAGGGGGCGCAGCCCCTCCCCCTAGTGCAATTCAGACTAGGCCTTGGGGGGCCGCCCAGCCACTACTCTCTCTTTCCCCCAAAGCCCAATAAGGTCCATATACTCGCCGGCGAATTCCCGTAACTCTCCGGTACTCCAAAAATACCCGAATCACTTGGAACCTTTCTGATGTCCGAATATAGTCGTCCAATATATCGATCTTTACGTCTCGACCATTTCGAGACTCCTCGTCATGTCCCGATCTCATCCGGGCTCGAACTACCTTCGGTACATCAAAACACATAAACTCATAATATAACCGTCATCGAACTTTAAGCGTGCGGACCCTATGGGTTCGAGAACAATGTAGACAAGACCGAGACACGTCTCAGGTCAATAACCAATAGCGGAACCTGGATGCTTATATTGGCTCCCACATATTCTATGAAGATCTTTATCGGTCAAACCGCATAACAACATACGTTGTTCCCTTTGTTATTGGTATGTTACTTGCCCGAGATTCGATCGTCGGTATCTCAATACCTAGTTCAATCTCGTTACCGGCAAGTCTCTTTACTTGTTCCGTAATACATCATCCCGCAACTAACTCATTATTTACAATGCTTGCAAGGCTTATAGTGATGTGCATTACTGAGTGGGCCTAGAGATACCTCTTCGACAATCGGAGTGACAAATCCTAATCTCGAGATACGCCAAACCAACAAGTACCTTCGGAGACACCTGTAGAGCACCTTTCTAATCACCCATTTACGTTGTGACGTTTGGTAGCACACAAAGTGTTCCTCCGGTAAACGGGAGTTGCGTAATCTCATAGTCATAGGAACATGTATAAGTCATGAAGAAAGCAATAGCAGAATACTAAACGATCAAGTGCTAAGCTAACATAATGGGTCAAGTCAATCACATCATTCTCCTAATGATGTGTTCCCGTTAATCAAATGACAACTCATGTCTGTGGCTAGGAAACATAACCATCTTTGATCAACGAGCTAGTCAAGTAGAGGCATAGTGACACTCTTTTTGTCTATGTATTCACACAAGTATTATGTTTCCGGTTAATACAATTCTAGCATGAATAATAAACATTTATCATGAAATAAGTAAATAAATAATAGCTTTATTATTGCCTCTAGGGCATATTTCCTTCAATCTCCCACTTGCACTAGAGCCAATAATCTAGATCACACCGCCATGTGATTTAACATTAATAGTTTACATCACCATGTGATTAACACCCATAGTTCACATCATCATGTGACCAGCACCCAAAGGGTTTACTAGAGTCAATAATCTAGTTCACATCTCTATGTGATTAACACCCAAAGAGTACTAAGGTGTGATCATGTTTTGCTTGTGAGAGAAGTTTAGTCCATGGGTCTGCCATATTCAGATCCGTATGTATTTTGCAAATTTCTATGTCTACAATGCTCTGCACGGAGCTACTTTAGCTAATTTATCCCACTTTCAATATGTATCCAGATGAAGACTTAGAGTCATCTGGATCAGTGCCAAAACTTGTATCGACGTAACCCTTTTACTTACCTAACCTTTTGTCACCTCCATAATCGAGAAACATATCCTTATTCCACTAAGGATAATTTTGATCGCTGTCCAGTGATCTACTCCTAGATCACTATTGTACTCCCTTGCCAAAATCAGTGTAGGGTATACAATAGATCTGGTACATAGCATGGCATACTTTATAGAACCTATGCTTGAGGCTTAGGGAATGACTTTCATTCTCTTTCTATCTTCTGCCGTGGTCGGGCTTTGAGTCTTAGTCAATTTCACACCTTGTAACACAGGCAAGAACTCTTTCTTTGACTATTCCATTTTGAACTACTTCAAAATCTTGTCAAGGTATGTACTGATTGAAAAAACTTATCAAGCGTTTTGATCTATCTCTATAGATCTTGATGCTCAATATGTAAGCAGCTGCACCGAGGTCTTTCTTTGAAAAACTCCTTTCGAACACTCCTTTATGCTTTGCAGAATAATTCTACATTATTTCCGATCAACAAGTGTCATTCACATATACTTATCAGAAATGTTGTAGTGCTCCCACTCACTTTCTTGTAAATACAGGCTTCACCACAAGTCTGTATAAAACTATATGCTTTCATCAACTCATAAAAAGCATATATTCCAACTCCGAGATGCTTGCACCAGTCCATAGATGGATCGCTAGAGCTTGTACATTTTGTTAACACTTTTAGGACCGACAGAACCTTCTGGTTGCATCATATACAAATCTTCTTTAATAAATCCATTAAGGAATGCAGTTTTGTTTATCCATTTGCCAGATTTCATAAAATACGACAATTGCTAACATGATTCGGACAGACTTAAGCATAGATACGAGTGAGAAACTCTGATCGTAGTCAACACCTTGAACTTGTCGAAAACCTTTTGCGACAATTCTAGCTTTGTAGATAGTAACATTACTATCAGCGTCCGTCTTCCTCTTGAAGATCCATTTAATCTCAATGGCTTGCCGATCATTTGGGCAAGTCAATCAAAGTCCATTCTTTCTTCTCATACATGGATCCCATCTCAGATTTCATGGCCTCAAACCATTTCGCGGAATCTGGGCTCATCATCGCTTCCTCATAGTTCGAAGGTTCGTCATGGTCAAGTAACATGACCTCCAGAATAGGATTACCGTACCACTCTGGTGCGGATCTCACTCTGGTTGTCCTACGAGGTTTGGTAGTAACTTGATCTGAAGTTACATGATCGTCCTCATTAGCTTCCTCACTAATTGGTGTAGGAGTCACAGGAATAGATTTCTGTGATGAACTACTTTTCAATAAGGGAGCAGGTACAGTTACCTCATCAAGTTCTACTTTCCTCCCACTCACTTCTTTCGAGAGAAACTACTTCTCCACAAAGGATCCATTCTTAGCAACGGATATCTTGCCTTCGGATCTGTGATAGAAGGTGTACCCAACAGTAACTTTTGGGTATCCTATGAACACGCACTTTTACGATATGGGTTTGAGCTTATCAGGATGAAACTTTTTCACATAAGCATCGCAACCCCAAACTTTAAGAAATGACAGCTTAGGTTTCTTGCCAGACCATAGTTCATACGGTGTCGTCTCAACGGATTACATGGTGCCCTATTTAATGTGAATGCAGCTGTCTCTAATGCATAACCCCAGAACGATAGTGGTAAATCGGTAAGAGACATCATAGATTGCACTATATCCAATAAAGTACGGTTATGACGTTCGGACACACCATTATGCTATGGTGTTCCAGGTGGCACGAATTTGTGAAACTATTCCACATTGTTTTAATTGAAGACCAACCTCGTAACTCAAATATTTGTCTCCGCGATCAGATCGTAGAAACTTTATTTTCTTGTCACGATGATTTTCCACTTCACTCTAAAATTCTTTGAACTTTTCAAATGTTTCAGACTTATGTTTCATCAAGTAGAGATACCCATATCTGCTCAAATCATCTGTGAAGGTCAGAAAATAAAGATACCCGCCGCGAGCCTCAACACTAACCGGATTGCATACATCAGTATGTATTATTTCCAATAAGCCAGTTGCTTGCTCCATTGTTTCGGAGAACGGAGTTTTAGTCATCTTGCCCATAAGGCATGGTTCGCAAGCATCAGGTGATTCCTAATCAAGTGATTCCAAAATCCCATCAGCATGGAGTTTCTTCATGCGCTTTACACCAATATGACCTAAACGGTAGTGCCACAAATAAGTTGCACTATCACTATTAACTTTGCATCTTTTGGCTTCAATATTCTGAATATGTTATCACTACGATCGAGATCCAACAAACCATTTTCGTTGGTGTGTATGGCCATAGAAGGTTTTTATTCATGTAAACAAAACAACAATTGTTCTCTAACTTAAATGAATAACAATATTGCAATAAACATGATCAAATCATATTCATGCTCAACGCAAACACCAAATAACACTTATTTAGGTTCAATACTAATCCCGAAAGTATAGGGAGTCTGCGATGATGATCATATGAATCTTGGAGCCACTTCCTACACACATCGTCACTTCACCCTTAACTAGTCTCTATTTATTCTGCAACTCCCGTTTCGAGTTACTAATCTTAGCAACTGAACTAGTATCAAATACTGAGGGGTTGCTATAAACACTAGTAAAGTACACACCAATAACATGTATATCAAATATACCTTTGTTCACTTTGCCATCCTTCTTATCCGCCAAATACTTGGGGCAGTTCCGCTTCCAGTGACCAGTTCCTTTGCAGTAGAAGCACTCAGTCTCAGGCTTAGGTCCATATTTGGGCTTCTTCACTTGAGCAGCAACTCGCTTGCCGTTCTTCTTGAAGTTACCCTTCTTCCCTTTGCCCTTTTCTTGAAACTAGTGGTCTTGTCAACCATCAACACTTGATGTTTTTCTTGATTTCTACCTTCGCCGATTTCAGCATCACGAAGAGCTTGGGAATCATTTCCGTTATCCCTTGCATATTATAGTTCATCACGAAGTTCTAGTAACTTGGTGATAGTGACTAGAGAACTCTGTCAATCACTATCTTATCTGGAAGATTAACTCCCACTTGATTCAAGTGATTGTAGTACTCATACATTCTCGAGCACATGCTCACTAGCCGAGCAATTCTCCTCCATCTTGTAGGCAAAGTATCGTCCGAGGTCTCATACCTCTCGACATGTGCATGAGTATGAAATACCAATTTCAACTCTTAGAACATCTTATATGCTCTGTGGCGTTCAAAATATTTTTGAAGTCCCGGTTATAAGCCGTAAAGCATGGTGCACTAAACTATCAAGTAGTCATGATACCGAGCTTTTGTCAAACGTTGATAACGTCTACATCTGCTCCTGCAATAGGTCTGTCACCTAGCGGTGCATCAAGGACATAATACTTCTGTGCAGCAATGAGGTTAATCCTCAGATCACGGACCAAGTCCGCATCATTGCTACTAACATCATTCAACTTAGTTTTCTCTAGGAACATATCGAAATAAAACAGGGGAGCAAAACGCAAGCTATTGATCTACAACATAGATATGCTAATACTACCAGGACTAAGTTCATGATAAATTTAAGTTCAATTAATCATATTACTTAAGAACTCCCACTTAGATAGACATCCCTCTAATCCTCTAAGTGATCACGTGATCCAAATCAACTAAACCATGTCCGATCATCACGTGAGATGGAGTAGTTTCAATGGTGAACATCACTATGTTGATCATATCTACTATATGATTCACGCTCGACCTTTCGGTCCCAGTGTTCGGAGGCCATATCTGTTATATGCTAGGCTCATCAAGTTTAACCTGAGTATTCCGCGTGTGCAACTCTTTTGCACCCGTTGTACTTGAACGTAGAGCCTATCACACCCGATCATCATGTGGTGTCTCATCACGAAGAACTTTCACAACGGTGCATACTCAGGGAGAACACTTATACCTTGATAATTTAGTGAGAGATCATCTTATAATGCTACCGTCAATCAAAGCAAGATAAGATGCATAAAAGATAAACATCACATGCAATCAATATAACTGATATGATATGGCCATCATCATATTGTGCTTGTGATCTCCATCTTCGAAGCACCGTCATGATCACCATCGTCACCAGCGCAACACCTTGATCTCCATCGTAGCATCGTTGTCGTCTCTCCAACTATTGCATCTACGACTATCGCTACCGCTTAGTGATAAAGTAAAGAAATTACAGGGCGATTGCATTGCATACAATAAAGCGACAACAATATGTCTCCTGCCAGTTGCCGATAACTCGGTTACAAAACATGATCATCTCATACAATAAAATTTGGCATCATGCCTTGACCATATCACATCACAACATGCCCTGCAAAAACAAGTTAAGCGTCCTCTACTTTGTTGTTGCAAGTTTTACGTGGCTGCTACGGGCTGAGCAAGAACCATTCTTACCTACGCATCAAAACCACAACGATAGTTCGTCAAGTTAGTGTTGTTTTAACCTTCTCAAGGACCGGCTGTAGCCACTCTCGGTTCAACTAAAGTTGGAGAAACTGACACCCGCTAGTCACCTTTGTGCATAGCACGGCGGTAAAACCAGTCTCGCGTAAGCGTACGCGTATTGTCGGTCTGGGCCGCTTCATCCAACAATACCGCCGAACCAAAGTGTGACATGCCGGTAAGCAGTATTGACTTGTATCACCCACAACTCACTTGTGTTCTACTCGTGCATATAACATCAACGCATAAAACCAGGCTCGGATGCCACTGTTGGGGAACGTAGTAATTTCAAAAAAAATCCTAAGCACACGCAAGATCATGGTGATGCATAGCAACGAGAGGAGAGTGTTGTCCACGCATTCTCGTGAGACCGAAAAACGGAAGCGTTATGACAAAACGGTTGATGTAGTCGTACGTCTTCACGATCCGACCGATCCAAGTACCGAACGCACGGCACCTCCGAGTTCAGCACACGTTCAGCTCGATGACGTCCCTCGAACTCCAATCCAGCCAAGCTTTAAGGGAGAGTTCCGTCAGCATGACGGCATGGTGACGATGATGATGTTCTACCGACGCAGGGGCTTCACCTAAGCACCGCTACAATATTATCGAGGTGGATTATGGATTATGGTGGAGGGGGGCATCGCACATGGCTAAAAGATCAATGATCAATTGTTGTGTCTCCAAGGGGTGTGCCCCTCCCCGTATATAAACGAGTGGAGGAGGGGGAGGGCCGGCCCTCTCTATGGCGCGCCCTAGGAGGAGTCCTACTCCCACCGGGAGTAGTATTCCCCCCATTCCAACTAGTAGGATTAGGAGTCAAGGAAAGGGGAGAGAGAAGAGAAGGAGGGGGCGAGCCCTCCCCTAGTCCACCCGGACTAGGCCTTGGGGCGCCCAACCTCTCCTCTCTCTTTCCCTAAAGCCCAATAAGGCCCATATACTCCCCGGCGAATTCCCGTAACTCTCCCAGGTACTCCAAAAATACCCGAATCACTGAACCTTTCCGATGTCCGAATATAGTCGTCCAATATATCGATATTTACGCCTCGACCATTTCGAGACTCCTCGTCAGTCCCCGATCTCATCCGGGTTCAACTACCTTCGGTACAACAAAACACATAAACTCATAATATAACCATCATCGAACTTTAAGCGTGCGGACCCTACGGGTTCGAGAACAATGTAGACATGACCGAGACACGTCTCCGGTCAATAACCAATAGCGGAACCTGGATGCTCATATTGGCTCCCACATATTCTATGAAGATCTTTATATATCAAACCACATAACAACATATGGTGTTCCCTTTGTCATCGGTATGTTACTTGCCCGAGATTCGATCGTCGGTATCTCAATACCTAGTTCAATCTCGTTACCGGAAAGTCTCTTTACTCATTCCGTAATACATCATCCCACAACTAACTCATTAGTTACAATGCTTGCAAGGCTTATAGTGATGTGCATTACTGAGTGGGCCCAGAGATACCTCTTCGACAATCGGAGTGACAAATCCTAATCTCGAAATACGCCAACCCAACAAGTACCTTCAGAGACACCTGTAGAGCACCTTTATAGTCACCCAGCTTACGTTGTAACGCTTTGGTAGCACACAAAGTGTTACTCGTAAACGGAGTTGCATAATCTCATAGTCATAGGAACATGTATAAGTCATGAAGAAAGCAATAGCGTAATACTAAACGATCAAGTGCTAAGCTAACGGAATGGGTCAAGTCAATCACATCATTATCCTAATGATGTGATCCCGTTAATCAAATGACAACTCATGTCTATGGCTAGGAAACATAACCATCTTTGATCAACGAGCTAGTCAAGTAGAGGCATACTAGTGACACTCTATTTGTCTATGTATTCACGCAAGTATTATGTTTCCAGTTAATACTATTCTAGCATGAATAATAAACATTTATCATGAAATAAGGAAATAAATAATAACTTTATTATTGCCTCTAGGGCATATTTCTTTCACCGCCTCCATGTCCAGCTCGCGCCCGACGGTCTCTTGGGGAAGGGGCTCAATGGCATCCATCGCACCATACTCGGCAAGCATCTCGCCATCCGCGTCCGCCATCTCTTTGGAAAAGACCGCCACGAGCTGGGCATAGGCGGACGCCATTTGGGCTCTGGAGGGCTCCTTCATGGCAAGGTATGCCACGCAGGAACGGACGGCTGCTCGAACTCTCTCAGCAATTGCCAGCTCATTGGCCATGGGTTATCGACCGTTGTCGGAGAAGCTTCGTTCGATTTGTGCAGTGACTGCCACGAGCTGGGCATGGACGGCCTTAACATGGTAGTGGGCGGCCTCGAGCAGGGCTAAGCCCGCCGCTGCAGAACAGACAGCTGCTGTGCCGCCACCTGAGAAGCAATAGCGGCCGTTTGGGCTACCTTGGCCGCCCGGACGCAGACTGCGGTCGCCCTCACAAAGCTTGTTAGCACGCGCCTGGCAGCGGCGGCCGCGCTCTCGCCGGAGTGGGCTGCCGAAGTTGCTCTCATGACATGGGCCCACGTCCCCATCTTTTATCGGCGATGAATGAACAGTGAAATGATATTTGGGGAGTGAGCTAGTGTGTTTGACACGCCGGCTGTGGACTGTAGCCGACGTACCTTCTCTCGTAAGCCATGGGCGTACTATGCACCGACGGTGCTCCAAGATATTTTGTGCTGCATCTCACACGGTTGGTGATAATAAAATGTGTGCTATCTACTTGATTTATCATCTAGATCATTTGAATTATGTAATGGGGTAACAACTACAAAGGATGGTGTTTGAATTGTTAGAACTTATATCTATAGTGAACATGCAACTATAGGTGTGTCCTCAAAAGAAATGGAATGATTCATGGTTCGTTTGTACATTTTTATACATTAACTGGGTTTTCCAGGCATTTTATGCGCATAATTCAAATTTGAACTACATGCACATGCTCCAATGCATATAAACTTATTGAAAAATCAAATATGTGTCCTTGGTTGCATGCTTGGGTCCCATGGAAGAAATGGGAATGAATTTCAAACACTCTGCCACCGTCACTCGGCCGCAAACACTGAGATGCCTGGTTGTTAAATTCTAGTAAATCCAAAACTCGTCTGAAATTCATGAAACTTGGAATGCTATCATGTAGCGGCATCAACATGTCGTGGTACAAATTTTGTCCCATTTAGGGCAGGTTTGGGAATAAGCTTCTCAAAAACCGGACCTTCTCACAACAAGCATGATGGTTTTCGGTAGGGAACGTCCCACCTTTGGGGACGAAATGATATCCATTGCCTCTTATTGCTTTCAATTTTTTTCTCGTGTCAACATAGAACAACAGGAGTGTTGTGTGAATTTTTGTGATTTTTCGGGGTTCGTTTGGACATTTTTATGCATTAACTGAGTTTTCAATGCATTTTATGTGCATAATTCAAATTTGAAGTACATACACATGCTCCAGTGCATATAAATTGGTTGAAAAATAAAATATGTGTCCTTGGGTGCATGCTTTGGTCCCATGCAAGAAATGGGAATGAATTTCAAACACCGGGGCACCGTTGATTGCCGGCAAAACATTGAGATGCCTGGTTTTTAAATTCTACTAAATCCAAAACTCGTCTGAAATTGATGAAACTTGGCATGCTATCATGGAGCGGCATCAACATGTCGTGGTACAAATTTTTTCCCTTTTGGGGCAGGTTTGGGTATATGCTTCTCACAAACCGGAGCTTCTCACAACAAGCATGATGGTTTTCGGTAGGGAACGTCCCACCTTTGGGGACGAAACGATATCCATTGCCTCTTATTGCTTTCAATTTATTTTCTCGTGTCAACATAAAACAACATGAGTGTTGTGTGAATTTTTGTGATTTTTCGGGGTTCGTTTGTACATTTTTATGCATTAACTGAGTTTTCAATGCATTTTATTTCATATTTCAAATTTGAGCTACATGCAGATGCTCCAGTGCTTATAAATTGGTTGAAAATTCAAATATGTTTCCTTGGGTGCATGCTTAGGTCCCATGCAAGGAATGGGAATGAATTTCAAACACCGGCGCACCGTTGATTGCCGGCAAAACATTAAGACGCCTGGTTTTTAAGTTCTAGATCCAAAACTCGTCTGAAATTAATGAAACTTAGCATGCTATCATGGAGCGGCATCAACAAGCCGTGGTACAAATTTTGTCCCATTTGGGGCAGACTTGGGTATATGCTTCTCACAAACCGGAGCTTCTCACAACAAGCATGATGGTTTTCGATAGGGAACGTCCCACCTTTGGGACGAAACGGTATCCATTGCCTCTTATTGCTTTCAATTTTTTTCTCATGTCAACATAGAACAACAGGAGTGTTGTGTGAATTTTTCTGATTTTTCGGGGTTCATTTTGAAATTTTTATGCATTAACTGAGTTTTGAATGCATTTTATGTGCATAAGTCAAATTTGAGCTGCATGCACATGCTGCAGCGCATATAAGTTGGTTCAAAAACCAAATCTGTGTCCTTGGGTGCATGCTTAGGTCCCATGCAAGAAATGGGAATGAATTTCAAACACCGGGGCACCGTCGATTGCCGGCAAAACATTGAGATGCATGGTTTTTAAATTCTAGTCAATCCAAAACTCGTCTGAAATTCATGAAATTTGGCATCCTATCATGGAGCGACATCAACAAGCCGTGGTACAAATTTTGTCACATTTAGGGCAGGTTTCAGTATATGCTTCTCCCAGACCGGAGCTTCTCACAACCAGCATGATGGTTTTCGGTAGGGAACGTTCTTCCTTTGGGGACGAAACGATATCCATTGCCTCTTATTGCTTTCAAATTATTTTGTCGTGTCAACATAGAACAACACGAGTGTTGTGTGAATTTTTGTGATTTTTCAGGGTTTGTTTGTATATTTTTATGCATTAACTGAGTTTTCAATGCATTTTATTTGCGTAATTCAAATTAGAGCTACACGGACATGCTCCAGTGCATATAAATTGGTTGAAATTCAAATCTGTTTCCTTGGGTGCATGCTTAGGTCCCATGCAAGAAATGGGAATGAATTTCAAACACCGAGGCACCGTTGATTGCCGGCAAAACATTGAGATGCCTGGTTTTTAAATTCTAGTAAATCCAAACCTCGTCTGAAATTCATGAAACTTGGCATGCTATCATGGAGCGGCATCAACACGTCGTGGTACAAATTTTGTTCCATTTGGTGCATACTTGGGTATATGCTTCTCACAAACCGGAGCTTCTCACAACAAGCATGATGGTTTTCGGTAGGGAACGTCCCACCTTTGGGGACGAAACGATATCCATTGCCTCTTATTGCTTTCAATTTTTTTCTCGTGTCAACCTAGAACAACAGGAGTATTGTGTGAATTTTTGTGATTTTTCGGGGTTCATTTTGAAATTTTATGCATTAACTGAGTTTTCAATGCATTTTATGTGCATAATTAAAAATTGAACTGCATGCACATGCTCCAGTGCATATAAGTTGGTTTCAAAATCAAATATGTGTCCTTGGGTGCATGCTTAGGTCCCATGCAAGGAACAGGAATGAATTTCAAACACCGGGGCACCATTGATTGCCGGCAAAACATTGAGATGACTGCTTTTTAAATTCTAGTAAATCCAAAACTCGTCTGAAATTCATGAAACTTGGCATCCTATCATGGAGCGGCATCAATAAGCCGTTGTACAAATTTTTTCCCATTTGGGGCAGGTTTCGATATATGCTTCTTCCAGACCGGAGCTTCTCAAAACAAGCATGATTGTTTTCGGTAGGGAACGTCCTACCTTTGGGGACGAAACGATATCCATTGCCTCTTATTGCTTTCAAATTTGTTTCTCGTGTCAACATAGAACAACGGGAGTGTTGTGTGAATTTTTTGATTTTTCGGGGTTCGTTTGTACATTTTTATGCATTAACTGAGTTTTCAATGCATTTTATTTGCATAATTTAAATTTGAACTACATGCACATGCTCCAATGCATATAAATTGGTTGGAAATTCAAATCTGTTTCCTAGGGTGCATGCTTAGGTCCCATGCAAGAAATGGAAATGAATTTCAAACACCGGGGCACCATTGATTGCCGGCAAAACATTGAGATGCCTGGTTTTTAAATTCTAGTAAATCCAAAACTCGTGTGAAATTCATGAAACTTGGCATGCTATCATGGAGCAGCATCAACAAGCCGTGGTACAAAATTTGTCCCATTTGGGGCAGGCTTGGGTATATGCTTCTCACAAACCGGAGCTTCTCACAACAAGCGTGATGTTTTTCGGTAGGGAACGTCCCACCTTTGGGGACGAAACGATATCTATTGCCTCTTATTGCTTTCAATTTTTTTTCTCATGTCAACATAGAAGAACAGGAGTGTTGTGTGAATTTTTGTGATTTCTCGGGGTTCATTTTGAAATTTTTATGCATTAACTGATATTTCAATGCATTTTATGTGCATAATTCAAATTTGAACTGCATGCACTTGCTCTAGTGCATATAAGTTGGTTGAAAAATCAAATCTGTGTCCTGGGGTGCATGCTTAGATCCCATGCAAGAAATGGGAATGAATTTAAAACACCAGGGCACCGTTGATTGCCCGCAAAACATTGAGATGACTGGTTTTTAAATTCTAGTAAATCCAAAACTCATCTGAAATTCATGAAACTTGGAACCTATCATGGAGCGGCAAGAACAAGCCGTGGTACAAATTTTGTCCCATTTGGGGCAGGTTTCGGTATATGCCTCTCCCAGACCGGAGCTTCTCACAACAAGCATGATGGTTTTCGATAGGGAACGTCCCACCTTTGGGGACGAAACGATATCCATTGCCTCATATTGCTTTCAATTTTTTTTCTCGGGTCAACATAGAACAACATGAGTGTTGTGTGAATATTTGTGATTTTTCGGGGTTCATTTGCAAATATTTATGCATTATCTGAGTTTTCAATGCATTTTATGTGCATAATTCAAATCTGAACTACATGCACATGCTCAAGTGCATATAAATTGATTGATAAATCAAATCTGTGTCCTTGGGTGCATGCTTAGGTCCCATGCAAGAAATGGGAATGAATTTCAAACACCGGGGTACCGTTGATAGCCGGCAAAACATTGAGATGCCTGGTTTTTAAATTCTAGTAAATCCAAAACTCGCCTGAAATTCATGAAACTCGGCATGCTATCATGGAGCGGCATCAACATGCCGTGGTACAAATTTTGTCCCATTTGGGGCAGGTTTCGGTATATGCTTCTCCCAGACCGGAGCTTCTCACAACAAGCATGATGGTTTTCAGTAGGGAACGTCCTACCTTTGGGGACGAAACGATATCCATTACCTCTTCTTGCTTTCAATTTTTTTTCTCGTGTCAACATAGAACAACAGGAGTGTTGTGTGAATTTTTTGATTTTTTAGGGTTCGTTTGTACATTTTATGCATCAACTGAGTTTTCGATGCATTTTATTTGCATAATTCAAATTAGAGCTACACGCAAATGCTACGATGCCTATAAATTGGTTGAAAAATCAAATATGTGTCCTTGGGTGCATGCTTAGGTCCCATGCAAGAAATGGGAATGAATTTCAAACACCGGGGGGCACCGTTGATTGCCGGCAAAACATTGAGATGCCTGGTTTTTAAATTCTAGTAAATCCCAAACTCATCTGAAATTCATGAAACTTGGCATCCTATCATGGAGCGGCATCAACAAGCCGTGGTACAAATTTTGTCCCATTCGGGGCAGGTTTCGGTATATGCTTCTCCCTGACCGGAGCTTCTCACAACAAGCATGATGGTTTTCGGTAGGGAACGTCCCACCTTTGGGGACGAAACGATATCCATTGCCTCTTATTGCTTTCAAATTTTTTTCTCGGGTCAACATAGAACAACAGGAGGGTTGTGTGAATTTTTGTGATTTTTGGGGTTCGTTTGGACATTTTTTTGCATTAACTGAGTTTTCGATGCATTTGTGTGCATAATTCAAATTTGAATTACATGCACATGCTCCAGTGCATATAAATTATATGAAAAATCAAATCTGTGTCCTTGGGTGCATGCTTAGGTCCCATGCAAGAAATGGGCATGAATTTCAAACACCGGGGCACCGTTGATTGCCGGCAAAACATTAAGATGCCTGGTTTTTAAATTCTAGTAAATGTAAAACTTGTCTGAAATTCATTAAACTTGGCATGCAATCATGGAGCGGCATCTACATGCCGTGGTACAAATTTTGTGCCATTTGGGACAGGTTTGGGTATATGGTTCTCAGAAACCGGAGCTTCTCACAACAAGCATGATGGTTTTTGGTATGGAACGTCCCACCTTTGGGGACGAAACGATATTCATTGCCTCTTATTGCTTTCAATTTTTTTCTCGTGTCAACATAGAACAACAGGTGTGTTGTGTGAATTTTTGTGATTTTTCGGGGTTCGTTTCGACATTTTTATGCATTAACTGAGTTTTCAATGCATTTATGTGCATAATTAAAATTTGAACTACATGCACATGCTCCGGTGCATATAAATTGGTTGAAAAATCAAATATGTGTCCTTGGGTGCATGCTTAGGTCCCATGCAAGAAATGGGAATGAATTTCAAACACAGGGGCACCATTGTTTCCCGGCAAAACATTGAGATGCCTAGTTTTTAAATTCTAGTAAATCCAAAACTCGTCTGAAAATCATGAAACTTGGCATCCTATCATGGAGCGGCATCAACAAGCCGTGGTACAAATTTTGTCCCATTTGGGGCAGGTTTCGGTATATGCTTCTCCCAAACCAGAGCTTCTCACAACAAGCATCATGGTTTTCGGTAGGCAACGTCCCACCTTAGGGGACGAAACGATATCCATTGCTTCTTATTGCTTTCAATTTTTTTCTCGTGTCAACATAGAACAACAGGTGTGTTGTGTGCATTTTTGTGATTTTTTGGGGTTCATTTCGACATTTTTATGCATTAACTGAGTTTTGAATGCATTTATGTGCATAATTCAAATTTGAACTACATGCACATGCTCCCGTGCATATAAATTGGTCGAAAAATCAAATATGTGTCCTTGGGTGCATGCTTAGGTGCCATGCAAGAAACGGGAATGAATTTCAAACACCGGGGCACCGTTGAGTGTCTGCAAAACATTGAGATGTGTAGTTATTAAATTCTAGTAAATCCAAAACTCGTCTGAAATTCATGAAACTTGGCATGCTATCATGGAGCGGCATCAACATGCTGTGGTACAAATTTTATCCCATCTGGGCAGGTTTGGGTGTATGCTTCTCACAAACCGGAGCTTCTCACTACAAGCATGATAGTTTTCGGTAGGGAACATCCCACCTTTGGGGACGAAACGATATCCATTGCCTCTTATTGCTTTCAAATTTTTTTCTCGTGTCAACATAGAACAACAAGAGTGTTGTTTGAATATTTGTGATTTGTCGGGGTTCGTTTGCAAATTTTTATGCGTTAATCGAAGTTTTCAATGCAATTTATGTGCATAATTTAAATTTGAACTACATGCACATGTCAGTAGTGCATATAAATTGGTTGATAAATCAAATTTGTGTCCTTGGGTGCATGCTTAGGTCCCATGAAAGAAATGGGAATGAATTTCAAACACCGGGCACCGTTAATTGCCGGCAAAACATTGAGATGCCTGGTTTTAAATTCTAGTAAATTCAAGACTCGTCTGAAATTCATGAAACTCGGCATGATATCACGGAGCGGCATCAACATGTTATGGTACAAATTTTGTCCCATTTGGGGCAGGTTTGGGTATATGCTTCTCACAAACCGGAGCTTCTGACAACAAGGATGATGGTTTTCGGTAGGGAAAGTCCCACCTTTGGGGACGAAACGATATCCATTACCTCTTCTTGCTTTCAATTTTTTTTCTCGTGTCAACATAGAACAACAGGAGTGTTGTGTGAATTTTTTGATTTTTTAGGGTTCGTTTGTACATTTTTATGCATCAACTGAGTTTTCGATGCATTTTATTTGCATAATTCAAATTAGAGCTACACGCAAATGCTACGATGCCTATAAATTGGTTGAAAAATCAAATATGTGTCCTTGGGTGCATGCTTAGGTCCCATGCAAGAAATGGGAATGAATTTCAAACACCGGGGGGCACCGTTGATTGCCGGCAAAACATTGAGATGCCTGGTTTTTAAATTCTAGTAAATCCAAAACTCATCTGAAATTCATGAAACTTGGCATCCTATCATGGAGCGGCATCAACAAGCCGTGGTACAAATTTTGTCCCATTTGGGGCAGGTTTCGGTATATGCTTCTCCCTGACCGGAGCTTCTCACAACAAGCATGATGGTTTTCGGTAGGGAACGCCCCACCTTTGGGGACCTAAACGATATCCATTGCCTCTTATTGCTTTCAATTTTTTTTCTCGGGTCAACATAGAACAACAGGAGGGTTGTGTGAATTTTTGTGATTTTTGGGGTTCGTTTGGACATTTTTTTGCATTAACTGAGTTTTCGATGCATTTGTGTGCATAATTCAAATTTGAATTACATGCACATGCTCCAGTGCATATAAATTATATGAAAAATCAAATCTGTGTCCTTGGGTGCATGCTTAGGTCCCATGCAAGAAATGGGCATGAATTTCAAACACCGGGGCACCGTTGATTGCCGGCAAAACATTAAGATGCCTGGTTTTTAAATTCTAGTAAATGTAAAACTTGTCTGAAATTCATGAAACTTGGCATGCAATCATGGAGCGGCATCTACATGCCGTGGTACAAATTTTGTGCCATTTGGGACAGGTTTGGGTATATGGTTCTCAGAAACCGGAGCTTCTCACAACAAGCATGATGGTTTTTGGTATGGAACGTCCCACCTTTGGGGACGAAACGATATTCATTGCCTCTTATTGCTTTCAATTTTTTTCTCGTGTCAACATAGAACAACAGGTGTGTTGTGTGAATTTTTGTGATTTTTTGGGGTTCGTTTCGACATTTTTATGCATTAACTGAGTTTTCAATGCATTTATGTGCATAATTAAAATTTGAACTACATGCACATGCTCCGTGCATATAAATTGGTTGAAAATCAAATATGTGTCCTTGGGTGCATGCTTAGGTCCCATGCAAGAAATGGGAATGAATTTCAAACACAGGGCACCATTGTTTCCCAAGCAAAACATTGAGATGCCTAGTTTTTAAATTCTAGTAAATCCAAAACTCGTCTGAAAATCATGAAACTTGGCATCCTATCATGGAGCGGCATCAACAAGCCGTGGTACAAATTTTGTCCCATTTGGGGCAGGTTTCGGTATATGCTTCTCCCAAACCAGAGCTTCTCACAACAAGCATCATGGTTTTCGGTAGGCAACGTCCCACCTTAGGGGACGAAACGATATCCATTGCTTCTTATTGCTTTCAATTTTTTTTCTCGTGTCAACATAGAACAACAGGTGTGTTGTGTGAATTTTTGTGATTTTTTGGGGTTCATTTCGACATTTTTATGCATTAACTGAGTTTTGAATGCATTTATGTGCATAATTCAAATTTGAACTACATGCATATGCTCCCGTGCATATAAATTGGTCGAAAAATCAAATATGTGTCCTTGGGTGCATGCTTAGGTGCCATGCAAGAAACGGGAATGAATTTCAAACACCGGGGCACCGTTGAGTGTCTGCAAAACATTGAGATGTGTAGTTATTAAATTCTAGTAAATCCAAAACTCGTCTGAAATTCATGAAACTTGGCATGCTATCATGGAGCGGCATCAACATGCTGTGGTACAAATTTTATCCCATCTGGGGCAGGTTTGGGTGTATGCTTCTCACAAACCGGAGCTTCTCACTACAAGCATGATAGTTTTCGGTAGGGAACATCCCACCTTTGGGGACGAAACGATATCCATTGCCTCTTATTGCTTTCAAAATTTTTTCTCGTGTCAACATAGAACAACAAGAGTGTTGTTTGAATATTTGTGATTTGTCGGGGTTCGTTTGCAAATTTTTATGCGTTAACTGAGTTTTCAATGCAATTTATGTGCATAATTTAAATTTGAACTACATGCACATGCTCTAGTGCATATAAATTGGTTGATAAATCAAATTTGTGTCCTTGGGTGCATGCTTAGGTCCCATGAAAGAAATGGGAATGAATTTCAAACACCGGGGCACCGTTAATTGCCGGCAAAACATTGAGATGCCTGGTTTTTAAATTCTAGTAAATTCAAAACTCGTCTGAAATTCATGAAACTCGGCATGATATCACGGAGCGGCATCAACATGTTATGGTACAAATTTTGTCCCATTTGGGGCAGGTTTGGGTATATGCTTCTCACAAACCGGAGCTTCTGACAACAAGCATGATGGTTTTCGGTAGGGAAAGTCCCACCTTTGGGGACGAAACGATATCCACTGCCTCTTATTGCTTTCAAATTTTTTTTCTCGTGTCAACATAGAATAGCAGGTGTGTTGTGTGAACTTTTGTGATTTTTTGGGTTTCCTTTCGACATTTTTATGCATTAACTGAGTTTTCAATGCATTTATGTGCATAATTCAAATTTGAACTACATGCACATGCTCCCGTGCATATAAATTGGTTGAAAAATCAAATATGTGTCCTTGGGTGCATGCTTAGGTCCCATGCAAGAAATGGGTATAAATTTCAAACACCGGGCACCGTTGAGTGCCGGCAAAACATTCAGATGTCTGGTTATTAATTTCTAGTAAATCGAAAACTCGTCTAAAATTCATGAAACTTGGCATGCTATCATGGAGCGGCATCCAAATGACGTGGTACAAATTTTTTCCCATCTGGGGCAGGTTTGGGTGTATGCTTCTCACAAACCGGAGCTTCTCACTACAAGCATGATAGTTTTCGGTAGGGAACATCCAACCTTTGTGGACGAAACCATATCAATTGCCTCTTATTGCTTTCAAATTTTTTTCTTGTGTCAACATAGAACAACAGGTGTGTTGTGTGAATTTTTGTGATTTTTCGGGGTTCGTTTCGACATTTTTATACATTAACTGAGTTTTCAATGCATTTATGTGCATAATTCAAATTTGAACTACATGCACATGCTCCGGTGCATATAAATTGGTTGAAAAATCAAATATGTGTCCTTGAGTGCATGGTTAGATCCCATGCAAGAAATGGGAATGAATTTCAAGCACCGGGGCACCGTTGATTGCCGGCAAAACATTGAGATGCCTGGTTTTTAAATTCTAGTAGATCCAAAACTCGTCTAAAATTCATGAAACTCGGCATGATATCACGGAGCGGCATCAACATGCTATGGTACAAATTTTGTTCCATTTGGGGCAGGTTTGGGTATATGCTTCTCACAAACCGGAGCTTCTCCCAACAAGCATGACGATTTTCGGTAGAGAACGTCCCACCTTTGGGGACGAAATGATATCCATTGCCTCTTATTGCTTTCAAATTTTTTTCTCGTGTCGACATAGAACAACAGGTATGTTGTGTGAATTTTGGTGATTTTTTGGGGTTCATTTCTATATTTTTATGCATTAACTGAGTTTTCGATGCATTTGTGTGCATAATTCAAATTTGAAGTACATGCACATGCTCCCGTGCATATAAATTGGTTGAAAAATCAAATATGTGTCCTTGGGTGCATGCTTAGGTCCCATGCAAGAAATGGGAATGAATTTCAAACACCGGGGCACCGTTGAGTGCCGGCAAAACATTGAGATGTCTGGTTATTAAATTCTAGTAAATCCAAAACTTGTCTGAAATTCATGAAACTTGGGATGCTATCGTGGACCGGCATCAACATGCCGTGGTACAAATTTTGTCCAATCTGAGGCAGGTTTGGGTGTATGCTTCTCACAAACCGGGGCTTCTCACTACAAGCATGATAGTTTTCGGTAGGGAACATCCCACCTTTTGGGACGAAACGATATCCATTGCCTCTTATTGTTTTCAATTTTTTTCTCGTGTAAACATAGAACAACAGGTGTGTTGTGTGAATTTTTGTGATTTTTCGGGGTTTGATTCGACATTTTTATGCATTAACTGAGTTTCCAATGCATTTATGTGCGTAATTCAAATTTGAACTACATGCACATGCTCCGGTGCATATAAATAGGTTGAAAAATCAAATATGTCTCCTTGGGTGCATGCTTAGGTCCCATGCAAGAAATGGGAATGAATTTCAAACACCGGGGCACCGTTGATTGCCGGCAAAACATTGAGATGCCTAGTTTTTAAATTCTAGTAGATCCAAAACTCGTTTGAAAATCATGAAACTTGGCATCCTATCATGGAGCGACATCAACAAGCCGTGGTACAAATTTTGTCCCAATTGGGGCAGGTTTCGGTCTATGCTTCTCCCAAACCGGAGCTTCTCACAAGAAGCATCATGGTTTTCGGTAGGCAACGTCCCACCTTAGGGGACGAAACGATATCCATTGCCTCTTATTGCTTTCAATTTGTTTTCTCGTGTCAACATAGAACAACAGGAGTGTTGTTTGAATATTTGTGATTTGTCGGGGTTCGTTTGGAAAATTTTATGCATTAACTGAGTTTTCAATGCAATTTATGTGCATAATTTAAATTTGAACTACATGCACATGCTCTAGTGCATATAAATTGGTTGATAAATCAAATCTGTGTCCTTGGGTGCATGCTTAGGTCCCATGCAAGAAATGGGAATGAATTTCAAACACCAGGGCACCGTTACTGCCGGCAAAACATTGAGATGCGTGGTTTTTAAATTCTAGTAAATTCAAAACTCGTCTGAAATTCATGAAACTCGGCATGATATCACGGAGCGGCATCAAAATGCTATGGCAGAAATTTTGTTCCCTTTGGGGCAGGTTTGGGTACATGCTTCTCACAAACCGGAGCTTCTCACAACAAGCATGTTGGTTTTTGGTAGAGAACGTCCCACATTTGGAGACGAAACGATATCCATTGCCTCTTATTACTTTCAAATTTTTTCCTCGTGTCAACATAGAACAACAGGTGTGTTGTGTGAATTTTGGTGATTTTTTGTGGTTCGTTTCGACATTTTTATGCATTAACTGAGTTTTCAATGCATTTATGTGCATAATTCAAATTTGAACTACATGCACATGCTCCCGTGCATATAAATTGGTTGAAAAATCAAATATGTGTCCTTGGGTGCATGCTTAGGTCCCATGCAAGAAATGGGAATGAATTTCAAACACCGCGGCACCGTTGAGTGCCTGCAAAACATTGAGATGTCTGGTTATTAAGTTCTAGTAAATCCAAAACTCGTCAGAAATTCATGAAACTTGGAATGCTATCGTGGAGCGGCATCAACATGCCGTGGTACAAATTTTGTCCCATGTGGGGCAGGTTTGGGTGTATGATTCTCACAAACCGGAGCTTCTCACTACAAGCATGATAGTTTTCGGTAGGGAACATCCCACCTTTGGGGACCTAAACGATATCCATTGCCTCTTATTGCTTTCAAATTTTGTTGTCGTGTCAACATAGAACAACAGGTGTGTCGTGTGAATTTCTGTGATTTTTCGTGGTTCGTTTCGACATTTTTATGCATTAACTTAGTTTCAAATGCATTTATGTGCATAATTCAAATTTGAGCTACATGCACATGCTCCGGTGCATATAAATTGGTTGAAAATTCAAATATGTGTCCTTGGGTGCATGCTTAGGTCCCATGCAAGAAATGGGAATGAATTTCAAACACCGGGGCACCGTTGATTGCTGGCAAAACATTGAGACGCCTGGTTTTTAAATTCTAGTAGATCCAAAACTCGTCTGAAAATCATGAAACTTGGCATCCTATCATGGAGCGGCATCAACAAGCCGTGGTACAAATTTTGTCCCATTTGGGGCAGGTTTCGGTATATGCTTCTCCCAAACCGGAGCTTCTCGGAAGAAGCATCATGGTTTTCGGTAGGCAACGTCCCACCTTAGGGGACGAAACGATATCCATTGCCTCTTATTGCTTTCAATTTTTTTTCTCGTGTCAACATAGAACAACAGGAGTGTTGTCTGAATATTTGTGATTTGTCGGGGTTCGTTTGGAAATTTTTATGCATTAACTGAGTTTTCAATGCAATTTATGTGCATAATTTAAATTTTAACTACATGCACATGCTCTAGTGCATATAAATTGGTTGATAAATCAAATTTGTGTCCTTGGGTGCATGCTTAGGTCCCTTGCAAGAAATGGGAATGAATTTCAAACACCGGGGCACCGTTGACTGCCGGAAAAACATTGAGATGCCTGGTTTTTAAATTCTAGTAAATTCAAAACTCGTCTGAAATTCATGAAACTCGGCATGATATCACGGAGCGGAATCAACATGCTATGGTACAAATTTTGTTCCATTTGGGGCAGGTTTGGGTATATGCTTCTCACAAACCGGAGCTTCTCACAACAAGCATGATGGTTTTCGGTAGAGAACATCCCACCTTTGGGGACGAAACGATATCCATTGCCTATTATTGCTTTCAATTTTTTTTCTCGTGTCAACATAGAACAACAGGTGTGTTGTGTGAATTTTGGTGATTTTTTGGGGTTCGATTCGACATTTTGTGCATAATTCAAATTTGAACTACATGCACATGCTCCCGTGCATATAAATTGGTTGAAAAATCAAATATGTGTCCTTGGGTGCATGCTTAGGTCCCATGTCAGAAACGGCAATGAATTTCAAACACCGGGGCACCGTTGAGTGCCGGCAAAACATTGAGATGTCTGGTTATTAAATTCTAGTAAATCCAAAACTCGTCTGAAATTCATGAAACTTGGCATGCTATCTTGGAGCGGCATCAACATGCCGTGGTACGAATTTTGTCCCATCTAGGGCAGGTTTGGGTGTATGCTTCTCAAAAACCGGAGCTTCTCACTACAAGCATGATAGTTTTCGGTAGGGAACATCCCACCTTTGGGGACGAAACGATATCCATTGCCTCTTATTGCTTTCAAAAAAATTTCTCATGTCAACATAGAACTACTGGTGTGTTGTGTGAATTTTGGTGATTTTTTGGGGTTCGTTTCGACATTTTTATGCATTATCTGAGTTTTCAATGCATTTATGTGCATAATTCAAATTTGAACTACATGCACATGCTCCCGTGCATATAAATTGGTTGAAAAATCAAATATGTGTCCTCGGGTGCATGCTTAGGTCCCATGCAAGAAATGGGAATGAATTTCAAACACCGCGGCACCGTTGAGTGCAGGCAAAACATTGAGATGTCTGGTTATTAACTTCTAGTAAATCCATAACTCGTCTGAAATTCATGAAACTTGGAATGCTATCATGGAGCGGCATCAACATGCCGTGGTACAAATTTTGTCCCATCTGGGGCAGGTTTGGGTATATGCTTCTCACAAACCGGAGCTTCTCACTGCAAGCATGATGGTTTTCGGTAGGGAATGTCCCACCTTTGGGGACGAAACGATATCCATTGCCTCTTATTGCTTTCAATTTTTTTTCTCATGTCAACATAGAATAACAGGTGTGCAATGTGAATTTTTGTGATTTTTCAGGGTTCGTTTCGACATTTTTATGCATTAACTGAGTTTTCAATGCATTTATGTGCATAATTCAAATTTGAACTACATGCACATGCTCCCGTGCATATAAATTGGTTGAAAAATCAAATATGTGTCCTTGGGTGCATTCTTAGGTCCCATGCAAGAAATGGGAATGAATTTCAAACACCGCGGCACCGTTGAGTGCCGGCAAAACATTGAGATGTCTGGTTATTAAGTTCTAGGAAATCCAAAACTCGTCAGAAATTCATGAAACTTGGAATGCTATCGTGGAGCGGCATCAACATGCCGTGGTACAAATTTTGTCCCATGTGGGGCAGGTTTGGGTGTATGATTCTCACAAACCGGAGCTTCTCACTACAAGCATGATAGTTTTCGGTAGGGAACATCCCACCTTTGGGGACGAAACGATATCCATTGCCTCTTATTGCTTTCAAATTTTGTTGTCGTGTCAACATAGAACAACAGGTGTGTCGTGTGAATTTTTGTGATTTTTCGTGGTTCGTTTCGACATTTCTATGCATTAACTTAGTTTCAAATGCATTTATGTGCATAATTCAAATTTGAGCTACATGCACATGCTCCGGTGCATATAAATTGGTTGAAAAATCAAATATGTGTCCTTGGGTGCATGCTTAGGTCCCATGCAAGAAATGGGAATGAATTTCAAACACCGGGGCACCGTTGATTGCCGGCCAAACATTGAGATGCCTGGTTTTTAAATTCTTGTAGATCCAAAACTCGTCTGAAAATCATGAAACTTGGCATCCTATCATGGAGCGGCATCAACAAGCCGTGGTACAAATGTTGTCCCATTTGGGGCAGGTTTCGGTATATGCTTCTCCCAAACCGGAGCTTCTCGGAAGAAGCATCATGGTTTTCGGTAGGCAACGTCCCACCTTAGGGGACGAAACGATATCCATTGCCTCTTATTGCTTTCAATTTTTTTTCTCGTGTCAACATAGAACAACAGGAGTGTTGTCTGAATATTTGTGATTTGTCGGGTTCGCTTTGGAAATTTTTATGCATTAACTGAGTTTTCAATGCAATTTATGTGCATAATTTAAATTTTAACTACATGCACATGCTCTAGTGCATATAAATTGGTTGATAAATCAAATTTGTGTCCTTGGGTGCATGCTTAGGTCCCATGCAAGAAATGGGAATGAATTTCAAACACCGGGGCACCGTTGACTGCCGGCAAAACATTGAGATGCCTGGTTTTTAAATTCTAGTAAATTCAAAACTCGTCTGAAATTCATGAAACTCGGCATGATATCACGGAGCGGCATCAACATGCTATGGTACAAATTTTGTTCCATTTGGGGCAGGTTTGGGTATATGCTTCTCACAAACCGGAGCTTCTCACAACAAGCATGATGGTTTTCGGTAGAGAACATCCCACCTTTGGGGACGAAACGATATCCATTGCCTCTTATTGCTTTCAATTTTTTTTCTCGTGTCAACATAGAACAACAGGTGTGTTGTGTGAATTTTGGTGATTTTTTGGGGTTCGATTCGACATTTTGTGCATAATTCAAATTTGAACTACATGCACATGCTCCCGTGCATATAAATTGGTTGAAAAATCAAATATGTGTCCTTGGGTGCATGCTTAGGTCCCATGTCAGAAACAGCAATGAATTTCAAACACCGGGGCACCGTTGAGTGCCGGCAAAACATTGAGATGTATGGTTATTAAATTCTAGTAAATCCAAAACTCGTCTGAAATTCATGAAACTTGGCATGCTATCGTGGAGCGGCATCAACATGCCGTGGTACGAATTTTGCCCCATCTAGGGCAGGTTTGGGTGTATGCTTCTCAAAAACCGGAGCTTCTCACTACAAGCATGATAGTTTTCGGTAGGGAACATCCCACCTTTGGGGACGAAACAATATCCATTGCCTCTTATTGCTTTCATAAAAATTTCTCATGTCAACATAGAACTACTGGTGTGTTGTGTGAATTTTGGTGATTTTTTGGGGTTCGTTTCGACATTTTTATGCATTAACTGAGTTTTCAATGCATTTATGTGCATAATTCAAATTTGAACTACATGCACATGCTCCCGTGCATATAAATTGGTTGAAAAATCAAATATGTGTCCTCGGGTGCATGCTTAGGTCCCATGCAAGAAATGGGAATGAATTTGAAACACCGGGGCACCGTTGAGTGCAGGCAAAACATTGAGATGTCTGGTTATTAAATTCTAGTAAATCCATAACTCGTCTGAAATTCATGAAACTTGGCATGCTATCATGGAGCGGCATCAACATGCCGTGGTACAAATTTTGTCCCATCTGGGGCAGGTTTGGGTATATGCTTCTCACAAACCGGAGCTTCTCACTACAAGCATGATGGTTTTCGGTAGAGAATGTCCCACCTTTGGGGACGAAACGATATCCATTGCCTCTTATTGCTTTCAATTTTTTTTCTCATGTCAACATAGAATAACAGGTGTGCAATGTGAATTTTTGTGATTTTTCAGGGTTCGCTTTACATTTTTATGCATTAACTGAGTTTTCAATGCATTTATGTGCATAATTCAAATTTGAACTACATGCACATGCTCTAGTGCATATAAATTGGTTGAAAAATCAAATATGTGTCCTTGCGTGCATGCTTAGGTCCCATGCAAGAAATGGGAATGAATTTCAAACACCGGGGCACCGTTGAGTGCCGGCAAAACATTGAGACGTCTGGTTATTAAATTCTAGTAAATCCAAAACTTGTCTGAAATTCATGAAACTTGGCATGCTATCGTGGAGCGGCATCAACATGCCGTGGTACAAATTTTGTCCAGTCTTGGGCAGGTTTGGGTGTATGCTTCTCACAAACCAGAGCTTCTCACTACAAGCATGATAGATTTCAGTAGGGAACATCCCACCTTTGGGGACGAAACGATATCCATTGCCTCTTATTGTTTTCAATTTTTTTCTCGTGTCAACATAGAACAACAGGTGTGTTGTGTGAATTTTTGTGATTTTTTGGGGTTCGTTTCGACATTTTTATACATTAACTGAGTTTTCAATGCATTTATGTGCGTAATTCAAATTTGAACTACATGCATATGCTCCGGTGCATATAAATAGGTTGAAAAATCAAATATGTGTCCTTGGGTGCATGCTTAGGTCCCATGCAAGAAATGGGAATGAATTTCAAACACCGGGGCACCGTTGATTGCCGGCAAAACATTGAGATGCCTAGTTCTTAAATTCTAGTAGATCCAAAACTCGTTTGAAAATAATTAAACTTGGCATCCTATCATGGAGCGGCATCAACAAGCCGTGGTACAAATTTTATCCCAATTGGGGCAGGTTTCGGTCTATGCTTCTCCCAAACCGGAGCTTCTCACAAGAAGCATCATGGTTTTGGTAGGCAACGCCCCACCTTAGGGGACTAAACGATATCCATTGCCTCTTATTGCTTTCAATTTGTTTTCTCGTGTCAACATAGAACAACAGGAGTGTTGTTTGAATATTTGTGATTTGTCGGGTTCGTTTGGAAATTTTTATGCATTAACTGAAGTTTTCAATGCAATTTATGTGCATAATTTAAATTTGAACTACATGCACATGCTCTAGTGCATATAAATTGGTTGATAAATCAAATTTGTGTCCTTGGGTGCATGCTTAGGTCCCATGCAAGAAATGGGAATGAATTTCAAACACCGGGGCACCGTTGACTACCGGCAAAACATTGAGATGCCTTGTTTTTAAATTCTAGTAAATTCAAAACTCGTCTGAAATTCATGAAACTTGGCATGATATCACGGAACGGCATCAAAATGCTATGATAGAAATTTTGTTCCATTTGGGGCAGGTTTGGGTATATGCTTCTCACAAACCGGAGCTTCTCACAACAAGCATGTTGGTTTTTTGTAGAGAACGTCCCACCTTTGGAGACGAAACGATATCCATTGCCTCTTATTACTTTCAAATTTTTTGCTCGTGTCAACATAGAACAACAGGTGTGTTGTGTGAATTTTGGTGATTTTTTGTGGTTCGTTTCGACATTTTTATGCATTAACTGAGTTTTCAATGCATTTATGTGCATAATTCAAATTTGAGCTACATGCACATATTCCGATGCATATAAATTGGTTGAAAAATCAAATATGTGTCCTTGGGTGCATGCTTAGGTCCCGTGCAAGAAATGGGAATGAATTTCAAACACCGGGGCACCGTTGATTACCGGCAAAACATTGAGATGCCTGGTTTTTAAATTCTAGTAGATCCAAAACTCGTCTGAAAAACATGAAACTTGGCATCCTATCATGGAGCGGCATCAACAAGCCGTGGTACAAATTTTGTCCCATTTGGGGCAGGTTTCGGTATATGCTTCTCCCAAACCGGAGCTTCTCGGAAGAAGCATCATGGTTTTCGGTAGGCAACGCCCCACCTTAGGGGACTAAACGATATCCATTGCCTCTTATTGCTTTCAATTTTTTTTCTCGTGTCAACATAGAACAACAGGAGTGTTGTCTGAATATTTGTGATTTGTCGGGGTTCGTTTTGAAATTTTTATGCATTAACTGAGTTTTCAATGCAATTTATTTGCATAATTTAAATTTGAACTACATGCACATGCTCTAGTGCATATAAATTGGTTGATAAATCAAATCTGTGTCCTTGGGTGCATGCTTAGGTCCCATGCAAGAAATGGGAATGAATTTCAAACACCGGGGCACCGTTGACTGCCGGCAAAACATTGAGATGCCTGGTTTTTAAATTCTAGTAAATTCAAAACTCGTCTGAAATTTATGAAACTCGGCATGATATCACAGAGCGGCATCAACATGCTATTGTACAAATTTTGTTCCATTTGGGGCAGGTTTGGGTATATGCTTCTCACAAACCGGAGCTTCTCACAACAAGCATGATGGTTTTCGGTAGAGAACATCCCACCTTTGGGGACGAAACGATATCCATTGCTTCTTATTGCTTTCAAAATAAATTTCTCGTGTCAACATAGAACAACAGGTGTGTTGTGTGAATTTTGGTGATTTTTTGCGGTTCGATTCGACATTTTGTGCATAATTCAAATTTGAACTACATGCACATGCTCCCGTGCATATAAATTGGTTGAAAAATCAAATATGTGTCCTTGGGTGCATGCTTAGGTCCCATGTAAGAAACGGCAACCGGGGCACCGTTGAGTGCCGGCAAAACATTGAGATGTCTGGTTATTAAATTCTAGTAAATCCAAAACTCGTCTGAAATTCATGAAACTTGGCATACTATCGTGGAGCGGCATCAACATGCCGTGGTACGAATTTTGTCCCATCTAGGGCAGGTTTGGGTGTATGCTTCTGAAAAACCGGAGCTTCTCACTACAAGCATGATAGTTTTCGGTAGGGAACATCCCACCTTTGGGGACGAAACGATATCCATTGCCTCTTATTGCTTTCAAAAAAATTTCTCATGTAAACATAGAACTACTGGTGTGTTGTGTGAATTTTGGTGATTTTTTGGGGTTCGTTTCGACATTTTTATGCATTAACAGAGTTTTCAATGCATTTATGTGCATAATTCGAATTTGAACTACATGCACATGCTCCCGTGCATATAAATTGGTTGAAAAATCAAATATGTGTCCTTGGGTGCATGCTTAGGTCCCATGCAAGAAATAGGAATGAATTTCAAACACCGGGGCACCGTTGAGTGCAGGCAAAACATTGAGATGTCTGGTTATTAAATTCTAGTAAATCCAAAACTCGTCTGAAAATCATGAAACTTGGCATGCTATCGTGGAGCGGCATCAACATGCCGTGGTACAAATTTTGTCCCATCTGGGGCAGGTTTGGGTATATGCTTCTCACAAACCTGAGCTTCTCACTACAAACATGATGGTTTTCGGTAGAGAATGTCCCACCTTTGGGGACGAAACGATATCCATTGCCTCTTATTGCTTTCAAATTTTTTTTCTCGTGTCAACATAGAACAACAGGTGTGTTGTGTGAATTTTTGTGATTTTTCAGGGTTCGTTTCGACATTTTTATGCATTAACTGAGTTTTCAATGCATTTATGTGCATAATTCAAATTTGAACTACATGCACATGCTCTAGTGCATATAAATTGGTTGAAAAATCAAATATGTGTCCTTGGGTGCATGCTTAGGTCCCATGCAAGAAATGGGAATAAATTTCAAACACCGGGGCACCGTTGAGTGCCGGCAAAACATTGAGATGTCTGGTTATTAAATTCTAGTAAATCCAAAACTTGTCTGAAATTCATGAAACTTGGCATGCTATCGTGGAGCGGCATCAACATGCCGTGGTACAAATTTTGTCCAATCTGGGGCAGGTTTGGGTGTATGCTTCTCACAAACCGGAGCTTCTCACTACAAGCATGATAGTTTTCGGTAGGGAACATCCCACCTTTGGGGACGAAACGATATCCATTGCCTCTTCTTGTTTTCAATTTTTTTTCTCGTCTCAACATAGAACAACAGGTGTGTTGTGTGAATTTTTGTGATTTTTCGGGGTTCGTTTCGACATTTTTATGCATTAACTGAGTTTTCAATGCATTTATGTGCGTAATTCAAATTTGAACTACATGCATATGCTCCGGTGCATATAAATTGGTTGAAAAATCAAATATGTGTCCTTGGGTGCATGCTTAGGTCCCATGCAAGAATTGGGAATGAATTTCAAACACCGGGGCACCGTTGATTGCCGGCAAAACATTGAGATGTCTGGTTATTAAATTCTAGTAAATCCAAAACTTGTCTGAAATTCATGAAACTTGGCATGCTATCGTGGAGCGGCATCAACATGCCGTGGTACAAATTTTGTCCAATCTGGGGCAGGTTTGGGTGTATGCTTCTCACAAACCGGAGCTTCTCACTACAAGCATGATAGTTTTCGGTAGGGAACATCCCACCTTTGGGGACTAAACGATATCCATTGCCTCTTATTGTTTTCAATTTTTTTTCTCGTGTCAACATAGAACAACAGGTGTGTTGTGTGAATTTTTGTGATTTTTCGCGGTTTGTTTCGACATTTTTATGCGTTAACGGAGTTTTCAATGCATTTAGGTGCGTAATTCAAATTTGAACTACATGCACATGCTCCGGTGCATATAAATAGGTTGAAAAATCAAATATGTGTCCTTGGGTGCATGCTTAGGTCCCATGCAAGAAATGGGAATGAATTTCAAACACCGGGGCACCGTTGATTGCCGGCAAAACATTGAGATGCCTGGTTTTTAAATTCTAGTAGATCCAAAACTCGTTAGAAAATCATGAAACTTGGCATCCTATCATGGAGCGGCATCAAAAAGCCGTGGTACAAATTTTGTCCCAATTGGGGCAGGTTTCGGTATATGCTTCTCCCAAACCGGAGCTTCTCGGAAGAAGCATCATGGTTTTCGGTAGGCAACGTCCCACCTTAGGGGACGAAACGATATCCATTGCCTCTTATTGCTTTCAATTTTTTTTCTCGTGTCAACATAGAACAACAGGAGTGTTGTCTGAATATTTGTGATTTGTCGGGGTTCGTTTTGAAATTTTTATGCATTAACTGAGTTTTCAATGCAATTTATGTGCATAATGTAAATTTGAACTACATGCACATGCTCTAGTGCATATAAATTGGTTGATAAATCAAATCTGTGTCCTTGGGTGCATGCTTAGGTCCCATGCAAGAAATGGGAATGAATTTCAAACACCAGGGCACCGCTGATCGCAAGCAAAACATTGAGATGCCTTGAATTTAAATTCTAGTAAATTCAAAACTCGTCTGAAATTCATGAAACTCGGCATGATATCACGGAGCGGCATCAAAATGCTATGGTAGAAATTTTGTTCCATTTGGGGCAGGTTTGGGTATATGCTTCTCACAAACCGGAGCTTCTCACAACAAGCATGTTGGTTTTTGGTAGAGAACGTCCCACCTTTGGAGACGAAACGATATCCATTGCCTCTTATTACTTTCAAATTTTTTGCTCGTGTCAACATAGAACAACTGGTGTGTTGTGTGAATTTTGGTGATTTTTAGGGGTTCGTTTCGACATTTTTATGCATTAACTGAGTTTTCAATGCATTTATGTGCATAATTCAAATTTGAACTACATGCACATGCTCCTATGCATATAAATTGGTTGAAAAATCAAATATGTGTCCTTGGGTGCATGCTTAGGTCCCATGCAAGAAATGGGAATGAATTTCAAACACCGGGGCACCGTTGAGTGCAGGCAAAACATTGAGATGTCTGGTTATTAAATTCTAGTAAATCCATAACTCGTCTGAAATTCATGATTCTTGGCATGCTATCGTGGAGCGGCATCAACATGCCGTGGTACAAATTTTGTCCCATCTGGGGCAGGTTTGGGTATATGCTTCTCACAAACCGGAGCTTCTCACAACAAGCATGATGGTTTTCGGTAGAGAACATCCCACCTCTGGGGACGAAACGATATCCATTGCCTCTTATTGCTTTCAAATTTTTTTGTCGTGTCAACATAGAACAACAGGTGTGTCGTGTGAATATTTGTGATTTTTCGTGGTTCGTTTCGACATTTTTATGCATTAACTTAGTTTCAAATGCATTTATGTGCATAATTCAAATTTGAGATACATGCACATGCTCCGGTGCATATAAATTGGTTGAAAAGTCAAATATGTGTCCTTGGGTGCATGCTTAGGTCCCATGCAAGAAATGGGAATGAATTTCAAACACCGGGGCACCGTTGATTTGCCGGCAACATTGAGATGCCTGGTTTTTAAATTCTAGTAGATCCAAAACTCGTCTGAAAATCATGAAACTTGGCATCCTATCATGGAGCGGCATCAACAAGCCGTGGTACAAATTTTGTCCCATTTGGGGCAGGTTTCGGTATATGCTTCTCCCAAACCGGAGCTTCTCGAAAGAAGCATCATGGTTTTCGGTAGGCAACGTCCCACCTTAGGGGACGAAACGATATCCATTGCCTCTTATTGCTTTCAATTTTTTTTTCTCGTGTCAACATAGAACAACAGGAGTGTTGTCTGAATATTTGTGATTTGTCGGGGTTCGTTTTGAAATTTTCATGCATTAACTGAGTTTTCAATGCAATTTATGTGCATAATTTAAATTTGAACTACATGCACATGCTCTAGTGCATATAAATTGGTTGATAAATCAAATCAGGTCCTTGGGTGCATGCTTAGGTCCCATGCAAGAAATGGGAATGAATTTCAAACACCGGGGCACCGTTGATTGCCGGCAAAACATTGAGATGCCTGGTTTTTAAATTCTAGTAAATTCAAAACTCGTCTGAAATTCATGAAACTCGGCATGATATCACGGAGCGGCATCAACATGCTATGGTACAAATTTTGTTCCAATTGGGGCAGGTTTGGGTATATGCTTCTCAAAAACCGGAGCTTCTCACTACAAGCATGATAGTTTTCTGTAGGGAACATCCCACCTTTGGGGACGAAACGATATCCATTGCCTCTTATTGCTTTCAATTTTTTTTCTCATGTCAACATAGAACAACTGGTGTGTTGTGTGAATTTTGGTGATTTTTTGGGGTTCGTTTCGACATTTTTATGCATTAACTGAGTTTTCAATGCATTTATGTGCATAATTCAAATTTGAACTACATGCACATGCTCTAGTGCATATAAATTGGTTGAAAAATCAAATATGTGTCCTTGGGTGCATGCTTAGGTCCCATGCAAGAAATGGGAATGAATTTCAAACACCGGGGCACCGTTGAGTGCAGGCAAAACATTGAGATGTCTGGTTATTAAATTCTAGTAAATCCAAAACTTGTCTGAAATTCATGAAACTTGGCATGCTATCGTGGAGCGGCATCAACATGCCGTGGTACAAATTTTGTCCCATCTGGGGCAGGTTTGGGTATATGCTTCTCACAAACCGGAGCTTCTCACTACAAGCATGATGGTTTTCGGTAGAGAATGTCCCACCTTTGGGGACGAAACGATATCCATCGCCTATTATTGCTTTCAAATTTTTTTCTCGTGTCAACATAGAACAACAGGTGTGCTGTGTGAATTTTTGTGATTTTTTAGGGTTCGTTTCGACATTTTTATGCATTAACTGAGTTTTCAATGCATTTATGTGCATAATTCAAATTTGAACTACATGCACATGCTCCGGTGCATATAAATTGGTTGAAAAATCAAATATGTGTCCTTGGGTGCATGCTTAGGTCCCATGCAAGAAATGGGAATGAATTTCAAACACCGGGGCACCATTGATAGCCGGCAAAACATTGAGATGCCTGGTTTTTAAATTCTAGTAAATCCAAAACTCGTCTGAAAATCATGAAACTTGGCATCCTATCATGGAGCAGCATCAACAAGTCGTGGTTCAAATTTTGTCCCATTTGGGGCAGGTTTTGGTATATGCTTCTCCCAAACCGGAGCTTCTCACAAGAAGCGTCATGGTTTTCGGTAGGCAACGTCCCACCTTAGGGGACGAAACGATATCCATTGTCTCTTATTGCTTTCAAATTTTTTTCTCGTGTCAACATAAAACAACAGGAGTGTTGTTTGAATATTTGTGATTTGTCAGGGTTCGTTTGGAAATTTTTATGCATTAACTGAGTTTTCAATGCAATTTATGTGCATAATTTAAATTTGAACTACATGCACATGCTATATTGCATATAAATTGCTTGATAAATCAAATCTGTGTCCTTGGGTGCATGGTTTTCGGTAGGGAACGTCCCACCTTTGGGGACGAAACGATATCCATTGCCTCTAATTGCTTTCAAATTTTTTCTCATGTCAACATAACACAACAGGAGTTTTGTGTGAATATTTGTGATTTTTCGGGGTTCATTTGGAAATTTTTATGCATTAACTGAGTTTTCAATGCATTTTATGTGCATAATTTAAATTTGAACTACATGCACATGCTCCGGTGCATGTAAATTGGTTGATAAATCAAATTTGTGTCCTTGGGTGCATGCTTAGGTCCCATGCAAGAAATGGGAATGGATTTCAAACACCGGGGCACCGTTGATTGCCGGCAAAACATTGAGATGCCTGGTTTTTAAATTCTAGTAAATTCAAAACTCGTCTGAAATTCATGAAACTCAACATGCTAAAACAGAGCGGCATCAAGATGCCGTGGTACAAATTTTGTCCCATTTGGGGCAGGTTTGGGTATATGCTTCTCACAAACCGAAGCTTCTCACAACAAGCATGATGGTTTTTGGTAGGGAACATCCCACCTTTGGGGACGAAACGATATCCATTGCCTCTTATTGATTTCAATTTTTTTCTCATGTCAACATAGAACAACAGGAGTGTTGTGTGAATTTTTTTGATTTTATGGGGTTCGTTTGGACATTTTTATGCATTAACTGAGTTTTCAATGCATTTTATGTGCATAATTCAAATTTGAACTACATACACATGCTCTAGTGCATATAAATTGGTTGAAAAATCAAATCTCTCTCCTTGGGTGCATGCTTAGGTCCCATGCAAGAAATGGTAATGAATTTCAAACACCGGGGCACCATCGAGTGCCGGCAAAACATTGAGATGCCTGGTTTTTAAATTCTAGTAAATCCAAAACTAATCTGAAATTCATGAAACCTAGCATGCTATCATGGAGCAGCATCAACATGCCGTGGAACAAATTTTGTCCCATTTGGGGCAGGTTTGGGTGTATGCTTCTCACAAACCGGAGGTTCTCACAACAAGCATGCTAGTTTTATGTAGGGAATATCCCACCTTTGGGGACGAAACGATATCCATTGCCTCTTATTGCTTCAAATTTTGTTTCTCGTGTCAACATAGAACAACAGGAGTGTTGTGTGAATTTTGTGATTTTTTGGGGTTCGTTTGGACATTTTTATGCATTAACTGAGTTTTCAATGCATTTATGTGCATAATTCAAATTTGAACTACATGCACATGCTCCAGTGCATATAAATTATTTGAAAAATCAAATATACGTCCTTGGTGCATGCTTAGGTCCCATGCAAGAAATAGGCATGAATTTCAAACACCGGGGCACCGTTGATTGCCGGCAAAACATTGAGATGTCTAGTTTTTAAAATCTAGTAAATCCAAAACTCGTCTGAAGTTCATGAAACTTGGCATGCTACCATGGAGCGGCATCGACATGCCGTGGTACAAATGTTGTGCCATTTGGGCAGGTTTGGGTATATGCTTCTCACAAACCGGAGCTTCTCACAACAAGCATGATGGTTTTCAGTAGGGAACGTCCCACCTTTGGGGACGAAACGATATCCATTGCCTCTTATTGCTTTCAATTTTTTTCTCATGTCAACATAGAACATTTTTATGCGTTACCTGAGTTTTCAATGCATTTTATGTGCATAATTCAAATTTGAAGTACATGCACATGCTCCAGTGCATATAAATTGGTTGAAAAATCAAATATGTGTCCTTGGGTGCATGCTTAGGTCCCATGCAAGAAATGGGAATGAATTTCAAACACCGGGCACTGTTGAGTGCCGGCAAAACATAGAGATGCCTGGTTTTTAAATTCTAGTAAATCCAAAACTCGTCTTAAATTCATGAAACTCGGCATGCTATCACGGAGCGGCATCAACAAGCTGTGGTACAATTTTTTCCCATTTGAGGCAGGTTTGGGTATATGCTTCTCACAAACCGGAGCTTCTCACAACAAGAATGATGGTTTTCCGTAGGGAACATCCCACCTTTGGGGACGAAACGATATCCATTGCCTCTTATTGCTTTCAATTTTTTTCTCGTGTCAACATAGAACAACAGGAGTGTTGTGTGATTTTTCGGGGTTCGTTTGGACATTTTTAGGCATTAACTGAGTTTTCAATGCATTTTATGTGCATAATTCAAATTTGAACTACATACACATGCTCAAGTGCATATAAATTTGTTGAAAAATCAAAATTGTGTCCTTGGGTGCATTCTTAGGTCCCATGCAAGAAATGGGAATGAATTTCAAACACCGGGGCACCGTTGAGTGCCGGCAAAACATTGAGATGCCTGGTTTTTAAATTCTAGTAAATCCAAAAGTCGTTTGAAATTCATGAAACATGGCATGTTATCATGGAGCGGCATCAACATGCCGTGGTACAAATTTTGTCCCATTTGGGGTTGGATGTATGCTTCTCACAAACCGGAGCTTCTCACAACAAGCATGATGGTTTTCGGTAAGGAACGTCCCACCTTTGGGGACAAAACGATATCCATTGCCTCTTATTGCTTTCAAATTTTTCTATCGTGTCAACATAGAACAACAGGAGTGTTGTGTGAATTTTTTTGATTTTTCGTGGTTCGTTTGGACATTTTTATGCATTAACTGAGTTTCCAATGCATTTTATGTGCATAATTAAAATTTGAACTACATGCACATGCTCCAGTGCATATAAGTTGGTTGAAAAATCAAATATGTGTCCTTGGGTGCATGCTTAGGTCCCATGCAAGAAATGGGAATGAATTTCAAACACCGGGGCACCGTCGAGTCCCGGCAAAACCTTGAGATGCCTAGTTTTTAAATTCTAGTAAATCCAAAACTAATCTGAAATTCGTGAAACTTGGCATGCTATCATGGAGCGGCATCAACATGCCGTGGTCCAAATTTTGTCCCATTTGGGGCAGGTTTGGGTCTATGCTTCTCACAAACTGGAGGTTCTCACAACAAGCATGCTTGTTTTCTGTAGGGAACAACCCACCTTTGGGGACGAAACGATATCCATTGCCTCTTATTGCTTTCAATTTTTTCCTCTCGTGTCAACATAGAACAACAGCAGTGTTGTGTGAATTTTTGTGATTTTTTGGGGTTCGTTTGGACATTTTTATGCATTAACTGTTTTTTCAATGCATTTATGTGCATAGTTCAAATTTGAACTACATGCACATGCTCCAGTCCATATAAATTATTTGAAAATTATGTCCTTGGGTGCATGCTTAGGTCCCATGCAAGAAATGGGAATGAATTTCAAACACCGGAGCACCGTTGAGTGCCGGCAAAACATTGAGATGCCTGGTTTTAAATTCCAGTAAATCCAAAACTCGTCCGAAATTCATGAAACTTGGCATGCTATCATGGAGAGGCATCAACATGCCATGGTACAAATTTTGTCCGATTTGGGGCAGCTTTGGGTATATGCTTCTCACAAGCTGGAGCTTCTCACAACAACCATGATGGTTTTCGGTAAGGAACATCCCACCTTTGGGGACTTAACGATATCCATTGCCTCTTATTGCTTTCCAGTTTTTTTCTCGTGTCAACATAGAACAACATGAGTGTTCTGTAAATATTTGTGATTTTTCGGGGTTCGTCTCGACATATTTATGCATTAACTGAGTTTTCAATGCATTTATGTGCATAATTCAAATTTGAACTACATGCACGTGCTCTAGTGCATATAAATTATTTGAAAAATCAAATATGTGTCCTTGGGTGCATTCTTAGGTCCCATGCAAGAAATGGGCATGAATTTCAAACACCGGGGCACCGTTGATTGCCGACAAAACATTGAGATGCCTGTTTTTCGAATTCTAGTAAATCCAAAACTTGTCTGAAATTCATGAAAGTTCGCATGCTATCATGGAGCGGCATCAACATGCCTTCGTACAAATTTTGTCCCATTTGGGGCAGGTTTGGGTATATACTTCTCACAACAAGCATGATGGTTTTCGGTAGGGAAGTCCCACCTTTGGGGACGAAACGATATTCATTGCCTCTTATTGCTTTCAATTTTTTTTCTCATGCCAACATGGAACAACATGAGTGTTGTGTGAATTTTTGTGATTTTCCGGGTTTCTTTGGACATTTTTATGCATTACCTGAGTTTTTAATGCATTTTATGTGCCTAATTCAAATTTGAACTACATGCACATGCTCCAGTGCATACACATTGTTTGAAAAATCAAATCTGTGTCCTTGGGTGCATGCTTAGGTCCCATGCAAGAAATGGGAATCAATTTCAAACACCGGGGCAACGTTGATTGCCGGCAAAACATTGAGATGCATGGTTTTTAAATTCTAGTAAATCCAAAATTCTGTTAACCATTCAGGTGACACCATGTGTCTTGGTTTAATGGCTATAGGAGGTGCCCTGTGGACAGCTGCTTGACCTTAACAGAACGGGAGGCGTGCGAGCGCCGTCCGGTGCGCAGGCGGACCGAGAGGCGTGCAAGTTGTGCTCGAGTGCGCAGGCTCACCGGTAAGCGTGTGAGTTGTACGTTGTGCAGGCTCAGTGGGAAGCGAGCCCATTGATTTCCATGGCCACCCTCCTCTCTCGCGTCCTCTCCATTAATGGCGCCCAAGCCGCAGTTTAATTCGATTTTTAAATATAAAACACTCATCGCAAACGTTTTAGTTAGAACACCCGTATGCAAACCGACAGCTTCCCCAGGAAGCCAAGAGAAAATGTGCCGAGAAGGATTTCTGCAGCTCTTGATCGCAAACGATTTAGATACAACACCCGTATGCAAAGTGAGAGCAGCGCAGGATTTGTGCATCCCTTCAATGCAAACGGTTGTTCTGGATGACCCGTGTGCAACCATGTACGAATAATTTGGTAAGATTTGCATCTGTCATATTGGGTATGTTGCCATTTGCCAAACTGGAAAGATTTACATTTGTGATCTAGTAACATTGCCATTTGTCAATCCTTGTAACACTGTGATTTGTCAAAATATGCAGCTAGAAATCATTAGAACTATGTAATTTTTGCAACTAAAATTCAGTAATTAAGCATAGATTTCATTCATAGATTAAGTAGTCGTTCTAAATTTATACAAACAGTTCAAGTCGACAGCTGAACCGACCAAACTTCTCCCCAATTGTTGCCAACCACGTACTGAAATAGCTAGTTCAACTGCATATACTATAAAATTTTAAGTATGTTGTACAGTTCGACCAAACATCTATAGTCAGATGAACTGAACAAAATAGCCCCTAAATACTACTACTACAACGGAGGGGCATTGTGCTACTTCCGGCAGCCTCTCCTCTGCAAAGCGTGCTCAGTAAGAGGCAGAGGAGGAGGAGGAGCCTACCGACGAGCTTGACAAATGCAATACGGTGCCTGCCGCTACTGCACGTTCAGCAACGCTCGCCAGCTCGAACACTCGCTGCCGCTCCAGATGATCCCTCTCGAAGCGGCCGGACTGCTTGTAGATCTCCTGATTCCTCGCCTCTGCATTGGCGTGTGCTGTGACCACAGCTGCGGTAAGGCTCTTTGCATGCTCGACGAGGCGCTCCTCCTCTTCCTGCAGGAACTCGATGTCACGCGCAAGATCCCTAACGCACGTGCGGGCCTCCACCTCCGCCCCCCTCCTTCGGGCGGCGGTAGCGGAGCGGGCGATGATCCCGGCGGTTGACGGTGGGCTGGCGGCCACGGCGGCCGATGATGGGGTGGCGGCCATGACCACCACCTCCTGCCTTCGAGCCGCGGTGGCGGAGCGGGTGATGGCCATGATTGCCGGCAGTGGGGTGGCGGCCACGACGGCCACCCCCCGCCTTCAGGCCACGGCAGCGGAGTGGGAGATGGCCCTGGCTTTCGACGGTGGTGTGGCGGCAACGGCGGCCGGCAACATGTCCTTATAAGTGTGTGTGTGTGTGTGTGTGTGTGTGTGTGTGTGTGTATATATATTGTTGTTCTGTATGCAATCCCATTGCACAACACACACGTCTTATTAGCAGCAACCGTCTGTGTTCTTATCGGTGTTCAGAAACATTTCTGGTTACAGACATGTTTGCCGCGTATCACACACATCTTGTTAAGTTGAACTGTTTCTGTTCTCATGTCTCAACGCAAACAGTTCATCCGAGTGAATGGCATGCCGTATATCGCACACACCTTTGATCTGGCTGACCGTTTCTTTTGTGTTGCCTAATCACAAACAGTTCATCCGAGTGAACCGTATGTTGTGTATCACAGACGCCTCCATCTGGTTGTCCATTTCTTTTGTTCCTCCTCATCGCAAACAGTTCATTGAACTGAACCGTATGCCCTTCATCGCACACGCAACTAAAAACTGAACCGTGTTTGATGCATCCGCCATCGCAAACGTTTTCCACATTTCTGACGGTTTTCATATAGCACCGTTTACGATTATAGCATCACACACAATTTCTCGAAGGGTCTCTGATCGTAGTGTCGCGTTAACAGCATCCTGCAGTAGTGTTAACTGTTTGGTTAACTCTCTGATCTTCTATTAGGAGTATGTTATATTGTGCAATGTGGTGCTCAGTTAATGTTTGGTTCATTTGTTGTGGTCTTTAGTTAACTGCTTGGTTCAATTCTGCAATGCGATGTCCAATTGTCGTGGGTATAATTTTGTACTGTTGAGCATGTGAGGAATAAATCAAATTTGACTGCACTTAATACATGAGAAACATATACAAGTTATATATTTCCTAGTTCTTAATCATGCTTGGTTTGGGTAAATGGGTTTTCCATGTGGCTTCAATTAATCTGATGAATCTGCAATGTGCTTATTTTTCATCAACATATTTTATTCATAGCATGCGACCCTTACTTAACCTGATGACTAACTACCTTATATGTTTTGCAGGGAAACAATGGGAAGCACTGAGGTTTATAATCGAGGTTAGCATTGGCATGGTCCATTGTCTAATAGCACATTCTTGTGCAATTGCAGGAACCATTATAATATTTTGGTTTTTAACAATTTTGTCTTGCACATGTAGGTGCTGCTGTCAGAGGTTTTAACCCACTGTTCGACCCTTTTTGCATATGGGGAAATGAGTTGTCCATGAATATCAATCGAATCAAGAAACTTAGAAAGATTTTTAGGATAAAAAAATTAGCGACAAAAAACAACAAGATCTTTGTCTGCACAATGAAGAAGACATCAGTTCACTACAAGATGGTACTAACTATTATACCTTGCCTTTTTTTATTCCTTTGCCCCATTTCCAATACAGAGAAGATATTTATGCACATCCTTGTTTTTAGGACTTTCCAAAGCAGTTCACTGGTGATTACCTCTCAAACCACCTCTATGGTCAGGAGGCGAGGAAGGTTTTCATACAACACCCACGGTTCAATATTGAAGTGTTCCTGAAGAGGACGAAGGACGGACGGTCAATCATCCACAGGCACTGGCCTAAAGTTGCAAAGACATTCGACATGAATGAAGGCTCAATATTCGCCTTCCGCTTCAGCAGTGCTGAGATGCATCTGTCTATATACCATCTATGATGCTATTTTTGGAAGGTTCTACATGTTGCATGTGGAACTTGCTGCTGGTGCAGTTGTGTAATGGGGTAGCTGAGTGCTGAAGCTAAATCATGTTGTACTCTAATGTATTTCAGTTATGAAATTCTGCTTCCTTAATATGGAAATGAAATATATGTGTGCTTAATATGAAATGTCAGTTAGATTAATAAATGGATTATGAATAATCGGATAATTAGCCTGCTAATGGTCAATTAGCCTGCTAATTGTGTTTTGCTATTGCAAACGGTTGTTGAAAAAATACCGTGGGTGATGACCTCAGGCAACGCACACAGTTTCTAGGAATAAACCGTGTTGGATCAATGAACAATCACACAGGACTTTCTCTTTAAAATTGTTTGCGTTAGGCCACCTTGCGCAAATGTTTACCACGTAAAAACTATGTGCGATGGACAGCCCACACCATTTCTTCTACGGACCGTGTTGTCACAGGCCTAGATCATTGCTTGTAATTAGTTGCATCTGCATCCATGTCATCATGTTTAATTTTCTCATAAACTTGAAATGGGGATGGCAGAAACCCCCAGCACCCCTTAATCCAACTAGGGTTACTAAAATACTTTTTCAATGAACCTAAATTGCGCTTCAAAAATATTCATCATCTTTGCCCTGGTCTAGAACCTCTGAAAAAATGGTGCACACTTTTCAAGGACATCATAAGGTCACTGGATTAAATCATATGTTATTTGCATTTGGACATTTAAATGCTATAAAATATTTTAAATGTCCAAATAATCATCAACTTAAAAGTTTAGTGTTGGATATATTCCAAACAGTGGGCTTGAGCAAGTTTCATGATTTTTGAGTGTGCCTAAGTACTTTTAATAAAGCCCTGAAACTACAGAAGAAATAGAAAAACAGAAAATAATTAGAAAAAGAGAGAGAGAAAACCCACCTGGGCTTACCTCCTGTGGAGCCCACCTGGCTAGTCCACTTTGTGGCCCAGTCCAACGCAGCCGCCACCGTCTCCAACCTCCTGCCAGTAGGCAGGAGGGCATGTGCCTGACGCGCGCGCGCACACGCCGGCCACCTCCTGCTTGCCTGCTCGCCGTTGGAAGCACCCGGGGGCGCCACGCACTCCGCTCGACCCTCTGCACCTCCCCCTCCCGCAGCTCTCTCCCCTCCCCTCTCTGCTCTCTTCCCAAGCGGAGCCCATCGCCGCCGTTCGCCATAGCCGCAGCCACCGCCTTCCCCTCGCCCCTCGACATGTCCCCGAGCTCCACCTTCGTCCGCTTCGCCGAGCTAGCTGAGCCTCGAGCGCTCGCACGCCCCGGAGACGCCTCCTCGACCTCGTCTTCACCGCCCGTCACCGGAGATCCACCTTGCCGCCCTGCGCAGCTCCGACCACCCCCGAACTCGTCGTCTGCTCCGCTGAGATCCCCGTGAGCCCTGCTCCGTCCTCCCACTCTCCGTTCTCGCTCTCGTGCACCATAGCGAACGCATGAAGTTCGCCTGCATGCGCTGCCGCCTCTGCACGTCGCCGTCGTGGACACAACCATGCGGGATCAAAACCGAGCGCGTCACCGCACTCGCTGTGTCCCCTGGAGCCCGCAGCACCGCTCCGCACCTCCTGCCATGCCTCCTAGGGACAACCCTGAGCTCGCCCGAGCTCTGGCAGCCGCCAACGTCGTCGTCGGCGTCTTTCCCGACAACCCCGAGCCCAAACACCACCACCACTCGACGCGGCAGCTCCCCAGCTTCACGTAGATGCTCGCCGCGCGCCAAATAGGGCCCTGCAGCAAAATCCCGACTCCCTCCGCCGCGGATTTGGTAGCCGGCGGCTAAACGCCGGCAGCTGACGTGGCACATCATTAGCAGCTAAACACCGCTAATTAACCCCACTCTCTAGACACTGACATTGGGCCCTGCTGCCTATTTAAGCCGCTATTTAGTTTTAAGTTAGAATTAATTAACAAAACCAGCAGACCCACGCGTCAGGGTTGACTGGTTGACATGGCAGTTGACCAGGCCCACCTGTCAGCGACACTAACCAGCCCTGAGTCACTGACAAGTGGGCCCCGCTGGTCAGGTTTGACCAGGGCAGCCCAGTTGACCTGCTGACGCCAGGCTTATGTCACGCTGACCTCATAATCATTTTTTGGCCATTTTATATTTCAGAAATGAATTATAAAATCCAAAAAATTGTTTAAACTTCTAAAAATCATAGAAAATTAACCGTAGCTCAGAATGAAAAGATTTATATATGAAAAATTATCGGAAAAATACAATCTATCCATTTATGCTATTTTCATGCATGTTAGAATAATTTAGGGCTGATGTTTAGGCCAAATCATATAAATGGCATTTGAATTTCACATATGGAGTTTGAATTTGGATCTTGGATTCAAACCAACTTCCTTTAAATTGTTGCTAGTTGCATTAGCTCAAATCACAGCATTTTGCCATGTCACATTCATGCATCATAATATGGCATTGCATTGATTGTGTTCCTCCTTGTTGCTGGTATTTGCCCCCTCTTAGTAGACGTGGTTACGACGATGAGATCGATGAGATCGACGAAGAACTATACTATCTTCAGAAGTGCCAGGCAAGCAAAACCCCCTTGTTCATTCCGATACAATCCCACTCTCTCGCTCCTGCTCTCTTTTACTGCATTACGACAACAACGATTCAACTTTTACATGCTGTGGTAGTTGAACCCCTTTTCCTCTGCATGACCTGTCATTGCCACAGTAAATAGATGAAACCCACTAGCATGAGTAGGAGTTGTTTGAGCCCTAATGTGCCTACTCATTCATGCTTGTTGTCATGCCTGCTACTGCTTAGAGTTGAGTCAGGTCTGATTCATCGGGATGAATTGGAATGTGGTGAACATGTCCCATCGTTGAGATCTAAGTGTGTGAACACGATTTGGTAAAGGTAGCGGTGAGAGGCCATGTAGGAGTACATGGTGGGTTGTCTCATTGCAGCCGTCCTCAGGAACTGAGTTCTGTGTTTGTGATCCATGAATAGCTACTACCACGCATTGGAATGCTTAAGTGCCCCTCTCGACTTATTAATCGCCTAGATCTCTGTCCAGGAGTTGCAACTAGTGTCTGGTGTTTGTAGGATATGTGTTGGGGGCCGGCCGTGCGTAGCGCTGACCCTAGGGGTGTGTTATGTTGCGGTAGAGACACGAGGCACCGTGTACCGAGACGCTCGTTTGGTGCCCCGGGAACCCTGCTCTCATCGTTTGGGGCCGTGAGCGACACCCCGGCCGGATCTCCTTGCGGGTGGAACCCGAATAGGTGATAAACCTGGACTAGAGACTTGTGTGGTTAGTCAGGTCGTGGCCGACTCCCTCGCCAGGCTTCCGCTTGAAGGTTGCCAAGATACATGACGTGTACATGGTGGTAAGTGGCGAGAGCGTGTGTGAAGAAGTACACCCCTGCAGGGTTAACATCATCTATTCGAATAGCCGCGTCCGCGGTAAAGGACTTCTGGGTTGCCTATAATAGTTCATAGACAAGTGAAAGTGGATACTCTAAAATGCGCAAGAGAAGCGTGAGTGCTATGGATGTCGTCCTCGTAGGGAGACGGGAGCGGATCCATAGTGGTGTATTGATATGGTGAATATGTGGACCCGTGTGCGCCACCTCAAAAGAGTTACTTGCAGTCATAGTTTAGGATAGCCATCGAAGTCAAAGCTGGCTTGCTGCAGTCAAACTCCACCACTCCCTTTGTTGATACCGATTCATATGTAGCTAGTTTTGATGTAAGTCTTGCTTTGGGTACATTTGTACTCACGCTTGCCTATTTTATGTTTTGCGAGAGACGCCGGTCTCGCTTAGTAGTTCTGCATGGACTTGACGTTTAGCTTGTTACGTCGGCCACGATCTTGTACCCTTGGGAGGGTCTTGTAGATAGTCGACTTCTCGCATTTTTTCATTTGTAGTTGTCTGTACCTGCACATGTTTATGCTTCCGCTCGATGCTTGTATGCTCTGTATGTTGGGTCATGAGACCATGATTGTAATACTTGGCTCCTCGAGCCTAATGAATAAATACTTGAGTCGTAGAGTTATGCTTTGATGCCATGTTGTATTTACACATATCGAGCATATTGTGTGTATGATTGAAATGCTTGGTATGTGTGGGATCCGACAACCTAGTTGTTTATCCTTTGTAGCCTCTCTTATGGGGAAATGTAGTCTGGTGCTTCCATGAGCCATAGTAGTCCGCTACAGCACGGTTCACCGGAGTCCTGCTAGCCCAAAGACTACCGCTCCTAACACTTGACTGGCCGGAATGTGATTCACTTCGTTCCTGTGTCTGTCCCTTCGGGGAAATGTCACGCGGTGACATCCAGAGTCCTGCCTAGCCTACTACAGCCCGGTTCACCAGAGTTCTGTTAGCCCAGTGCTACAGCCCGGATTCGCACGCTGCTGACCGACATGCTCGATGTTGATTCATGTATGCATGTCCCCGCAAGTAAGTGCCACTTTGGGTTTATGACTAGTCATGTCGATCTGGGTTCTCTGTCATATGGATGCTAGCAACACTATCATATACGTGAGCCAAAAGGCGCAAATGGTCCCAGACCATGGTAAGGCGACACCAGTGGGAATACCATGCGTGAGGCCGCAAAGTGATATGAGGTGTTACCGGCTAGATCGATGTGACTAGGAATCGGGGTCCTGACACGTGTGTGATACACTCAATAACGCAAACGATTTAACGGGAAAAATTGTGTGTGATGTACCTATGAATAGAAACGTTTTCCTTGGAGCGACAGTGTGGGATGTGCATACGAACGGAAACGTTTAGCGAGGACTGACTGTGTGGGATGTACTTGCGACCTGAAACAATTTCACCGTATAGTTGTATTTTTTAGCTCTAATGTATGTATTTCTTTATTTGAGTGCTCGTCGGTCGCCCACGACCTCATTTTGCCAAACTTCTGTGCGAGGAGGGCATATCCCCGACGGTTTTTGGGTCGTGTGGGAAGGACCCCCCTATCGCCCACACTCACTTGGTGACGGTTCAAATGCCGTCGCGGAAAGGGGTTAAAACCGTTTGTTTAGGACCGACGTGCACAAGTATATGGTAATTAGACACTAAACAGGTGGCATTCGCACAAAGCATGTCTAAACTAAGCAAATGACATAGCAGTGCAACACACCATACGCATGATATGAGCAACATAACCCTGCCAAGTTAGAGCATACACCTCGGGGGGGGGGGGGATACGACTGGTCATCTGTCTCTGAATACTCCTCTGAGGAGCTATCCATAACAAGCGAAATATGTGCTTTGTCAGATAGCATAGTCTTCTCTGAAGACTTTGTTTTCACTCCAGAATTTTTCATCACCGTGTCAAATGGCTGATGCACACGAAGAGTAGTTGAATGTACTAACATTGTTGACAAATGTAATACGTAATGAAAAAAAGGATGGCATGATATAATTCACATATAAGATGACTTGCTATGCACGATGGCATTGCAAAATTCACATATATGATTCCTGGCTAAACAAGATGGCGTTGCACAATTCACATACACGATAAAGAAACTAAACATATGGCATTCACACAAAGAATGTCTAAACTAAGAAGATGACATATTTGATGTATAAAGTAAGCAATGCAAGGCACCATATGCATGATATTACCAACATCAACATGCCAAGTTAGAGCGAAGACCTCAGGGGGTAAATAGGAGTGGTCTTCTCCTTCTGAATCCCCCTCAGAACAGTTATCTTCATCTTGATTACAATCCCAAATGGGTGGGGGGGGGCTGCCTTTGCACCCACCATGGAGCAACGTCTCCGTGAAATTTTATTGCCACGCACGGCTCGTCTCTTTTGCTCTACATGTTTAGTTCCATTGTGTACAATAACTAGCATGCATAGGAGTGCATGCAGAAATCCAGAGTGATGGTAGCAACCTGCGGATAGACCCAAAACTAATGATAGCAGGCAGATAATGGCTTCAGTTAAAAAATACAAATAGTGGCTTCTTTACTGTTTGTTTCCCACCCAACATGAAACTCATAGTACACACCAGAGATTAACCAGATGCTATTGATTGCGGCCGCGATATGTACCCCACAACCATTTAAAAACTCAAGTTTGAGCATTAGTTTGGAGCTGACTCAGAGTCTAATTGGTGAATAGGACGATAAAGTAGCATGTAATATTAAGCGATGCATAACGTAAGCAGAAAAGAAAGAGTGCGACCTCTCTTGCGGACCCGTGTTGTCCTCGAGGTCATCTGCTCGGTTGATGATGGTAATGCAGTTGTCGTGGCTGCTGGCGGCGGGGAAGAAGATCTAAGGCGGCAAAAGACGGCCTGGAGGCCGGCTCCCTGCTATGGTGGACCCTTCTACCGCTGGAGCAGCTGAGCTGGGGTGGACGATGGCGCAGAAGAGCGGGACAAACCACACAAGGTTTTCTTTGACAACTATCTATAAGAGAAGCAATTATGTAAGGGCTCATTTGAATTGGAGGATTCTAACAACGCAGGCATAGGAAATACATATGAATAGGATAGGAATGCACGTGCAAAACAGAGAATTTAAAAACACAGGATTTCTGCCAATCTGGGTGCTTGGTTCACAAGAATTGGAAGATCGTAGGATGCAAAGAAGCATGGTGAGGTTAAGTCAAACCACAAGAAAATGTATGGTTACAATGGTATTATGCCACTATATCTCTTAGTCTTGTGCTTCATGAATAGGAATTTGAAAAGGAGGACAAGTGGATATTAAAATTCCTACGGTTTTTATTTCAAGGAGACACTAAAGGAACATATCCTACAGGTTTCCTTTGCTCCATTCCTTTGAAGCAAATGCATGAATAGTAGTACCATAGGAAACTTTCCAATTCGTATGTTTTTCCTTCACTTTTCCTTTCAAGCACTGGCGATTCTAGTATGCAGGCTTGAGCAGGGAAAAGCCTACACTCAAAAAATGTTTTTGTGCTACTACTGCTACTTTGGACCCAGGCCACTGCCCTACTAGCTCAGCTCCCAAGCCCATCTACAACTGCACAACTCAAATGTGCAGAGGTAAATAATGATGGCATTCAAGAGAGTCCGTCATGGATCGCTAAGTTACCTGGTACCTCACTGCTTATCATATAGTAGGAGAAACTAATCGTATTTCACGTTACTACGTGTGCTGGTGGACAATATATATAACATGTAGAGTAAAAAAGAGATGCAACAAGTGTACAACCTATTTGGCGAAGCCATGTCGATCTCAACGTGATTGGGTTGGTCGGTGAGCATGCTCTGACTGATTTTGCTATCGGAGTAGGGGAAGAAGATCTTATGCGTCTGGAGATGGAGACCGGGGTACTGCTCTGCTGTGATGGAGGGTTTCATCGTTGGAGTAGCTCCGGTGAGTTGTACGACGGCGAGGCTGAAGCAGGACAAGAGAGACAACGTTAACCTGAGTGGAATTTTAATAGCATCTCCAATAGATGACATTAAATATATAACCACAAAGTGATACATGTAAAATACATTAGCCGCTCATCTCTGAACTTAACTGTTGAAACTGAATTAAACTGTCGAAACTGAATTTTGCTGTCGGAGCTGAAGTTTATTGTCGAAACAGAACACACTAGTAGCAGAAAAGTAGTAGCAGCAGTGCGTGCGAAAGCCGGGGCAGCTGGTCGTGTAGTAGCATCTCGGGTAGCAGCTGTAGGGGCTCGAGGGAGAGCAGGATCTGCTGTTCGTGCAGCAGCAGCGCGCGCAAGAGTAGAGCAGCAGTGCAAGCAAGAGCAAGAGCGGGAGCAGCAGCGCGAGCAAGAACAAGAGCAAGAGCAGACCAGGCAGGGAACCGAGAGCAATAGCAGAGCAGCAGCGCGAGCTAGAGCCAAAGCAGCAGCAACTCCTACTGATGTGGCCGTCGCCGCTGAGGGAGCGACACCATGGAGGAAGTGGCCACCACCGCCGCCATGGATGGAGCCGCGCCATGTCGGCTCGGGACCGAGCGCTGGCAGCATCGTGAGATCAAATCAAGAAAAAAAATGTGGCGATTAGTGTAGAACTTCTTTGGTGGCGCCGATTTGGCCTCAGCTTCATCTAAGGAATCAGTGATGATGTTGCTCTTCCGATGGTGCAGGTGAAGACGGCGGTGTGGGAATGGAGGTGGCACGAAAGACTAGGGGAACATCGGGGAAGCTCCTTGGTGATGGAGGACGGGGTGGATGAACCGGCAGGATGACGATATCGATAACGTATCCTCATCCGGTACGGTGGATGAGGGACGTCGAGGTGTTGCTGTGGAGGACATCATCGAGGAAGAGGCTCCGGCTGGGTGGCGGACGGAGGAGGATGTGGGGCTTCGCGGGTTATCGAGGCCTCGGTGTACGAATAGGTGGGCGGATGGGATGGGAGGGGGGAACCATGGCTTAGGGACGCGCTTGTCCGAAATGTGGGGTAAGTTATGAAAGTACCCCCACCGATTTGAGCTAGGCGGTTCTTCCGACTCAGGGGTATCATGGGCATTTTGCATGTCGGGATTTCGCAGGAGGTGGGAGTTTTCATGCGCGTTATAATTTTGGGATGGCAAGGCATGTGTTCAGATGGAGGGAGTTTTCCGAGCACAACGAGACACAGATATATCTTAAATATTTTCGGGTAACAAGGCGCAGGTTGAAATTTCCAGACAAGCCTAACGTAATCGCATACAAAATCAATTTGCACTTCCCTCAACGATAAAACAAAAAGAAATCAATTCACACCGCACAAGAGAGTCTAGTCCCGTTTACTGTACCAAATCAATTCACACTACAAATGCCATTTAAAACTTTGAATTCATGTTATGTTCAATTCAAATATTTTACTACATGTATAATGCATGCAACCTACTACTCAAATGAATGTTTTAGTGCATTCCAAAAGTATATACTACCACTTCAATATGAACTAAATTTGAATTATTTTCTCTATTTGAATAAGATCTACAATCATGATTGTTTTCAAGTTAAACCATTTGAATTCGTTTATCTATTTTAATAAGATCTACAATCGACATTATTCTCAAGTTAAACCATCGTTTGTATATTATCCAAGGTTGGAAAAAGCGGTAGGCGTAAGCGAGGCGGTTGGACTTCGCCTAGTGCCTAGGCGGTGCCTAAGCGCCTAGGCGGTGCCTAAGCGCCCTAGGCGCGGCCTAGGCGGTAATGTAGTTTTTACTTGTAGTGTATTTGTGATTATTATATGGGTGTTGAAATTAGTTTAGGGCATATAAATAAGTTAATTACCGTCTACTACCATTGGAATATAACCCGTTTGGCATATCAGTGCAGTATGTGGCATGATTTCTTGTTTCGGTAGGCAATTCCTTGCTTGCCCTGCCTAGACCTCCATTTATGCCCTAGGCGAGGCGTTTGGCCATTGCCTAGCACCTAGGCGTGCCTAAGCGCCTCCTAGGCACTGCCTTTTCAAACAGAGATATTATCTTCACAGCACACCACATGATTACTGTCGAGTTAGATATGAACTTTGCGTACTATATGAACTCGAACTCGATTTTTTGAATCCACTTCATGTTGATTTCAAATCATAGTACATTTCAAGATCTAGCTAGATCTACATAATCTAAACCATGTCTCATATTATCGGTGCAACAAAACCTGGGTCTGTTGCCCGGACTGTGCACAAGCACGGGGAAAAGATTGATGCACCAATCCAAGTCAGAGTAGAAGGGACTAAGAGATTCGAAGGACCAACATGCAGATCAGAGGGACCAAGATCAAGCCAGAGAAGCAAGATACCATCAGGAGAAGGGCCTCCTTTGCCTGGCAGGCAAGCTCGACAAGGGGCGAGGCCACCCCCGGAAGAAGACGTCCAAGACACCCCGGCAGGGCCTGCCGGGACACACTTAGGCAAAACCACCTCACCAACTACTCCGCCACCACCCGCGTCGTTAATCAGTGCGGTGTCGAGCCGCAAATTTACTAAGTGGCAGCCATTTACCACATGGCAACCTATCCCTACAGGAAATACCTACAGATGACGCTCGTCCTGCAACGTGTCAAGCTAGCAGGCATTGAGCTGGCGAGATAGCCCAGCAAGGCTTGCCGGGCAACCAACAATGTGACATTGAGAGGTGCATTTAATGCGCCCTGTCAGCCCGCAGAGTTAGGTATGATAGCACTGTTTGCTATCTTATAAGTGGATAATGACCACTTTGCCATTGTGGTGACCCCTTGATCTATAAAAGGAGGCCCACGACAACCGTAGAAAGGGTTAGAAGGTTGGATAACTCACATCCCCATACGTGTATAGCCATGTTCACCCTAAGGCAACCCCTGTCGGGCAGCGTGCTATGACTCACCACCAGTTTTTCTACCATCAATCCACCAAAGCAGGAGTTGGCTTTTACGCCTCACGGTGGCCTGAACCTGGGTAAAAATTCCTGCGTGATCTCTGCCATGCTGCCTCACGCTCATCTCCTCTTTGTGCAACGCGATGCCCCCTGCCGAACCAGCAAGGGGCCTTCTGGTCCCATAGGTGGCCATGGTTTCCTGTGACATCTTTGGCATGCCAGGTAGGGGGATCGCTTTGCGTGAACCTGAAGGTGTGTGCAGCGCGGCATCTTCATCACCATCTTCATCTTCGATGGCGCCATCGACCATGGCGCCCAAGAAGAAACCCGGTTCTTCGGCTCATCCATCCACCTCAAAGGCTCCGCCGCCCGTGGCCTCTAATGCTGCGGTGGGTGTGGAGACACGCGAGGACGCGGACGCTGTTGGGGATGTGGTCGGAGCAGGCGGCACCGTCACCACTTCCCCCGCGGCCGACGCAGGAGCAGGAGACATTGGAGGAGAGCAGCATCAGCAACACCCCGACGACCATGCTCCACAAGGTCCGGGTGAAGGGGTTACTCCATCTGTGCCCCTTTCTCCCGCCGATGGGCACACCTGCAGCAATGGCGCTCGGACCGGGACGAATCGCCGCCCTCCGGCCGCCCCCACCACGGGTGCGGCCGCAACACGTGCACCTCCCCCAGGATGGGTGAACCAAGCCGCTGCACCCAACGGAGCCTCTGGCCCTCGAGCCCCTTCGCCGCACAACCCTACCATCCAGGTGGTCGCCCCGCAGCAGTGGGGGCGTAGTGCTGCCGCTGCTGGAACCGTCAGGACCCGAGCGATGGTGCGATCAACTTCATCATCACCAATGCCAAGTACAACCTCGGAGACCATGGCGTGGGCTCAGCTGCTGCTGAGGTTTCCGCCAGAGGCTGAGCAGATGGACGAATGGCGTGCCACTATCCAAAGTTTGCTCGGTTTCGCCAAAGATGGGGACTCATGGCAAGCTGGCCCGCCACGGCCTCCCCAAGCGACAGCAATGGCTCACGCTGCTGACCGTATAGAAGGGGCCATCCCCATGATGCAGTCCCCGCCACGACAGCCAGCGTGAGTGCAACAGAATCAAGACCCAGACGACATCCTCGATGGCCTCTTCTGACCCTCGAGCATGTCCAGGCTAACGACGAGCCCCAGAGGATAGGCGGAGGGGAGACACGCGCGTCGTTGTTGAGCAACACCGTGATGACCTCCGTCGGACCGATGGGTGCGATGGCCCCGACATCGACAAGCCCGCGCTTGGTATTGGCGGGTGCCTACCTTTCGATGTTGGCTGCCCTGGCTTTACTCGTGAGCTGCGGCAAGTCCGTTGGCCGTCCGTTTGCACTTTCAAGCCAGAGATACCCGAGAAGTACGATGGGAGGCTGAACCCGGCAGAGTTCCTGAGCATCTATGCTACCTCTTGAGCACTGCGTTGGTTTTCCCTTGAAGTGGAAAGGGTGATGCAGCAAAGTAGCGTAAGTATTTCCCTCAGTTTTTGAGAACCAAGGTATCAATCTAGTAGGAGGCTACACGCGAGTCCCTCGCACCTACACAAAACAAATAAATCCTCGCAACCAATGCGATAAGGGGTTGTCAATCCCTTCATGGTCACTTACGAGAGTGTGATCTAATAGATATGATAGGATAATTTTTTTGGTATTTTTATGATAAAGATGCAAAGTAAAATAAAAAGCAAAGGAAATAACTAAGTGTTGGAAGATTAATATGATGAAGATAGACCCGGGGGCCATAGGTTTCACTAGTGGCTTCTCTCAAGAGCATAAGTATTTTACGGTGGGTGAACAAATTACTGTTGAGAAATTGACAGAATTGAGCATAGATATGAGAATATCTAGGTATGATCATGTATATAGGCATCACGCCCAAGACAAGTAGACCGATTCCTGGCTGCATCTACTACTATTACTCCACACATCGACCGCTATCCAGCATGCATCTAGAGTATTAAGTTCATAAGAACAGAGTAACGCCTTAAGCAAGATGACATGATGTAGAGGGATAAATTGATGCAATATGATAAAAACCCCATCTTGTTATCCTCGATGGCAACAATACAATACGTGCCTTGCTGCCCCTACTGTCACTGGGAAAGGACACCACAAGATTGAACCCAAAGCTAAGCACTTCTCCCGTTGCAAGAAAGATCAATCTAGTTCGAAGAGACTTGCAAAGATAACCAATCATACATAAAAGAATTCAGAGAAGATTCAAATACTGTTCATAGATAAACTTGATCATAAACCCACAATTCACCAGTCTCAACAAACACACCGCAAAAAGAAGATTACATCGAATAGATCTGCACGAGAGAGGGGGAGAACATTGTATTGATATCCAAAAAGAGAGAAGAAGCCATCTAGCTAATAACTATGGACCCGAAGGTCTAAGGTAAACTACTCACACTTCATGGGAGAGGCTATGGTGTTGATGTAGAAGCCCTCCGTGATAGATGCCCCCTCCGGCGGAGCTCCAGAACAGGCCCCAAGATGGGATCTCGTGGGTACAGAAGGTTGCGGCGGTGGAATTACGTTTTTGGCTCCGTATCTGATCGTTTTGGGGGTATGTAGGAATATATAGGAGGAAGAAGTACGTCGGTGGAGCAACAGGGGGCCCACGAGGGTGGAGGGCGCGCCCTGGGGGTAGGCACGCCCCCCTACCTCGTGGCCTCCTCTTTTGTTTCTTGACGTATGTTTCAAGTCTCCTGGATCTTGTTCGTTCCAAAAATCACGTTACCGAAGGTTTCATTCCGTTTGGACTTCGTTTGATATTCTTTTTATCGCTAAACTCAAATAGGCAAAAACAGCAATTTACAGGCTGGGCCTCCGGTTAATAGGTTAGTCCCAAAAGTAATATAAAAGTGAATAATAAAGCCCAATAATGTCCAAAACAGAAGATAATATAGCATGGAGCAATCCCCAAGCTTAATTCCTGCTCGCTCTCGGGTAGGTAAACGATAAAAACAGAATTTTTGATGCTGAGTGCTACTAGGCATAATTTCAATGTAATTATTCTTAATTGTGGTATGAATATTCATATCCGAAAGACTCAAGATAAAGTTCATATTGACATAAAAATAATAATACTTCGAGCATACTAACAAAGCAATTATGTCCTCTCTAAATAACATGGCCAAAGAAAGTTCATCCCTACACAATCATATAGTATAGTCATGCTCCATTTTTGTCACACAAGAATGCTCTCATCAGGCACAACCCCGATGACAAGCCAAGCAATTGTTTCATACTTTAGTAATCTCAAACCTATAAACTTTCACGCAATATATGAGCGCGAGCCATGGACATAGCACTATGGGTGGAATAGAATATGATGATGGGGGTTATGTGGAGAAGACAAAAAAAGGAGAAAGTCTCACATCAACGAGGCTAATCAATGAGATATGAAGATGCCCATCGATTGATGTTAATGCAAGGAGTAGGGATTGCCATGCAACGGATGCACTAGAGCTATAGATGAATGAAAGCTCAACAAAAGAAACTAAGTGGGTGTGCATCCAACTTGCTTGCTCAGGAGACCTAGGGCACTTGAGTAAGCCCGTTGTTGGAATATACAAGCCAAGTTCTTATAATGAAAAATTCCCACTAGTATATGAAAGTAACAAAACAAGAGACTCTCTATCACGAAGATTAGGGTGCTACTTTGAAGCACAAGTGTAATAAAGGATAGTAACATTGTCCCTTCTCTCTTTTTCTCTCATTTTTTATTGGGCATTCTCTTTTTTTATGGCCTTTCTCTTTTTTTTCCTCACTTGGGACAATGCTCTAGAAAATGATGATCATCACACTTCTATTTATTTACAACTCAATGATTACAACTCGATACTAGAACAAAGTATGACTCTATATGAATGCCTCCGGCGGTGTATCGGGATATGCAATGAACCAAGAGTGACATGTATGAAAGAATTATGAACGGTGGCTTTGTCACAAATACTATGTCAACTGCATGATCATGCTAAGCAATATGACAATGATGAACGTGTCATGATAAACGGAATGGTGGAAAGTTGCATGGCAATATATCTCGGAATGGCTATGGAAATGCCATAATAGGTAGGTATGGTGGCTATTTTGAGGAAGATATAAGGAGGTTTATGTGTGAAAGAGTGTATCATATCACGGGGTTTGGATGCACCGGCGAAGTTTGCACCAACTCTCAATGTGCGAAAGGGCAATGCACGGTACCGAAGAGGCTAGCAATGATGGAAGGGTGAGAGTGCGTATAATCCATGGACTCAACATTAGTCATAAAGAACTCACATACTTATTGCAAAAATCTACAAGTCATCAAAACCAAGCACTACGCGCATGCTCCTAGGGGGATAGATTGGTAGGAAAAGACCATCGCTCATCCCCGACCGCCACTCATAAGCAGGACAACCAATGAACACCTCATGTTTCAAATTTGTTACATAACGTTTACCATACGTGCATGCTACGGGACTTGCAACCTTCAACACAAGCATTTCTCAAATTCTCAACTACTCAATTAGCACGACTTTGATATTATTACCTCCATATCTGAAAACAATCATCAAGCATCAAACTTCTCTTCGTATTCAAAACACTCATAAGAAAGTTTTTACTAATCATGAATACCTAGCATATTAGGTTTATTTAAGCAAATTACCATGCTATTTAAGACTCTCAAAATAATCTAAGTGAAGCATGAGAGATCAATAGTTTCTATAAAACAAATCCACAACCGTGCTCTAAAAGATATAAGTGAAGTACTAGAGCAAAACTATATAACTCAAAAGATATAAGTGAAGCACAAAGAGTATTCTAATAATTTTTGAATCATGTGTGTCTCTCTCAAAAGGTGTGTACAGAAAGGATGATTGTGGCAAACTAAAAAGTAAAGACTCAAATCATACAAGACGCTCCAAGCAAAACACATATCATGTGGTGAATAAAAATATAGCTCCAAGTAAAGTTACCGATGGAAGTAGACGAAACAGGGGATGCCTTCCGGGGCATCCAAAAGCTTTGCCTTTTTGGTATCCTTAGATTATCTTGGGGGTGCCATGGAAATCCCCAAGCTTAGGCTCTTGCCACTCCTTGTTCCATAATCCATCAAATCTCTCACCCAAAACTTGAAAACTTCACAACACAAAACTCAATAGAAAATCTCGTGAGCTCCATTAGTGAAAGAAAACAAAACACCACTTCAACGTACTGTAATGAACTCATTCTTTATTTATATTGGTGTTAAACCTACTGTATTAAAACTTCTATATGGTTTATAAACTATTTTACTAGCCATAGATTCATCAAAACAAGCAAACAACACACGAAAAACAGAATCTGTCAAAAAAAGAACAGTCTGTAGTAATCTGTAACTAACGCAAACTTCTGGAACTCCAAAATATCAGCCAAAATAGGACGACCTAGAAATATTTTTTATTGATCAGCAGCAATTGGAATCAGTATTTTATCACGTTCTGGTGAGTTTTAACAATTATTGTCGTGAACAGATAGTTTCTGGAAATTTCTGCAAGATCAAATAACTATCATCCAAGAAGATCCTATAGGTTTAACTTGGCACAAACACTAACTAAAACATAAAAACACATCTAACCAGAAGCTAGAACAAATATTTATTCCTAAACAGAAGCAAAAAATAAAAAAACTAAAAATAAAATTGGGTTGCCTCCCAACAAGCGCAATCGTTTAACGCCCCTAGTTAGGCATTACTAATTTTAATGATGCTCACATGAAAGACAAGAATTGAAGCGCAAAGAGAGCATCATAAAGCATGTGAAAAACACATCTAATTCTAACATACTTCCTATGCATAGGCATCTTATAGGAAAACAAATTATCAAAGCAAGCAAAAACTAGCATATGCAAGGAAGCGGAAAGAAACAATAGCAATCTCAACATACTGAGAGGTAATTTAGTAACATGAAAATTTTTCCAACCATATTTTCCTCTCTCATAATAGTTACATGTGGGATCATATTCAAATTCAACAATACAGCTATCACATGAAAAAAATTCTACATGATCCACATGCATGCAAAGTTGACACTCTTCCAAAATAGTGGGAATATCATTAACTAAAGTCATGACCTCTCCAAACCCACTTTTATCAAAAATATCATAAGATTGACATACTCCAAATATGTGGGATCTAAAGTTGACACTCTTCCAAACCCACTTTTAATAATATTGCAAACACTATTATCAATCTCATATTTATCATGGGGCTTAAATAAATTTTCAAGATCATAAGAAGAATCACCCCAATCATGATCATTGCAACAAGTAGTAGACATAGCAAACCTAGCATCCCCAAGCTTAGGGTTTTGTTAGCACAATTGGCATCAAGAGAATTTATAGTAAAATCATTGCAATCATGCTTTTTATTCAGAGATCTATCGTGAATCACTTTATAAAGCACTTCATCACAATTTTCAGATTCACGAATTTCAAACAAAACCTCATAAAGATAATGTAGTGCACTCAATTCACTAGCAATAGGTTCATCATAATTGGATCTCTTAAAGATATTAGCAAGTGGATGAGGATCCATAAACTTTTAGCAAGAGAAGATGCAAGCAAAAAGAAGACACATGGCAACACAAGCAAACTAAAGGAAGAGGGCGAATAAAACGACAAGGGTGAAGTGGGGGAGAGGAAAACGAGAGGAAAATGGCAAATAATGTAATGCCGGAGATAAGGGTTTGTGATGGGTACTTGGTATGTTGACTTTTGCGTAGACGTCCCCGGCAACGGTGGCAGAAATCCTTCTTGCTACCTCTTGAGCACTGCGTTGGTTTTCCCTTGAAGAGGAAAGGGTGATGCAGCAAAGTAGCGTAAGTATTTACCTCAGTTTTTGAGAACCAAGGTATCAATCCAAGGAGGCTACGCGCGAGTCCCTCGCACCTACATAAACAAATAAATCCTCGCAACCAACGCGATAAGGGGTTGTCAATCCCTTCACGGTCACTTACTAGAGTGAGATCTGATAGATATGATAGGATAATATTTTTGGTATTTTTATGATAAAGATGCACAGTAAAATAAAAGCAAAGTAAAAAAGCAAAGGAAATAACTAAGTGTTGGAAGATTAAGAAGATGAAGATAGACCCGGGGGGCATAGGTTTCACTAGTGGTTTCTCTCAAGAGCATAAGTATTTTACGGTGGGTGAACAAATTACTATTGAGCAATTGACAGAATTGAGCATAGTTATGAGAATATCTAGGTATGATCATGTATATAGGCATCACGTCCAAGACAAGTAGACCGGACTCCTGCCTGCATCTACTACTATTACTCCACACATCGACCGCTATCCAGCATACATCTAGAGTATTAAGTTCATAAGAACAGAGTACGCCTCCCATCTAGTGTTGAGTTCCATATAAAGATCACAAGGCGATGGCGCTCCACCCACCTCCCATGTCGGCGCTGACCTCACCACCGGCGATCTCCACCATCATCCACTAATCTGTGGATCTCTTCCAATCATCTTCTCCGGCGTCTCCTCTTGATCAAGGCAATACCCATCTCTTATGGGTTCTTCTGGTGGATCTACTCTTGGCTTGGATTTCTCCAAGGATAGAGCTTTTTCTAATGAGGTTTTCAGATCCACTGGTCATACGATCCATCCAATGGGACGAAGGGCTTTCACATTGATTGTGTCCTTTAGCCGCCATACATTCCGGTTGTCGGAGGATTCGGTGGCGGCAGCTTTGGAGGCTGCTATTGGTGGATCGGCCATTGACCTACGGGTTCTTCATGTCAAAGACAAGGTTTTTTCTTTCCAATTTTCATGCAAGCAGGTTGGTTTTATTATTATGGATCTGCGATATTTTGCTTGCGATCTGTTCAAATGTTATTTCAATCTTTGGGGCAATGGAGGGCCTAATTGGGTTCGGGAACTTAAGATCTGGCGTAAGGAATGTGATGCAGAGTGGATTCTGATTAGTCCTACTAAACGCAGATCATCTGTGGGTCTTTTGGCGATGCATAGGCCTCCGGTTAGATCTTCCCTTAAGTCAGCTTCCTCAGTTCAAAAGAAATTGACCTTTGCCACTTTTGAGCAGTACTCTGCTTGCAAGGGTTATAGATATCCTGCTACTCAAAATTGCATTGATACTATTATGGATGGGGGTTATTCTCTTTCTGCTCATGAGCGTGTTGTTATTAGACAAGCGCCTCCCCTTGACTTGCATTGGACGGTAGCTCGGCCACTGATCGTGTTTGGTACTGTTCAGCCATTGCCGGAGTTGCACCGGTCGATCGCGCCGCCACCACTTGATTTGGTAACTGTGGATCCGCGGCCCTTGGTTTCTGGTAATCTATTTGCACAATTTGCGGAAGCGGGAATCTCTCCAGTTCAAATTGGAAACCAGGATTCTAGCCCATCTTCTTTGGAAGCCCACCTTTTTGGTCCAGTGTCACCTGAATTATCTGTTGGGCCAATTGCTAGGCCTTTGGTTAATGGGCCTGCCTCTGCACAGAATACCCCAGTTTCTGTCATTCTAGATGCCTCTTGTAACCCAAGCCCACCAGTTCCTTCACTGGAAATACCGTCTTCGCAAGAAGCAGCACAACAGTTTGACGCCATGGTCAATGACATGGTGGACCGGGTTTTAACTTGTACTGTCTGTTCCCTCAGGGGCCACCTAGCAGCCTCTTGTGGAATGCGAGCGGTCTGCTCGGCTTGCTCGCGAATGGGTCATTTTACCCGGGATTGTAATGATTTCGCGCGCTCCAATGGATTGGCTTGGAGGCCTATTTCTCTTCAACAACACACGAGTATCTCGGGAAATCCTGACGGTCAGGGGAATGGTGCCGGAGTTATTGGGATAGCTTGCCCAGTCACATCATCGCTGCCCACTTTGCACCAATCTCTCCCTATTCCTTCCAACAAAAACCCCGTCCCCTCCTCCAAGCTGCCAACAATGGTGAACTACGAGCTTGGTCCGCAGCGCTTCGTCCCGGCGGGCCATCACATCATCGATGGTGGTGACAGGCGGCTTCCCCGCACCATCATCACGCCTGCGGCTTGCCCACCTCGCCGTGATGAGGAGTACATGGTAGCTGAGGTCATGCTGCTTCGGAGGGTCCAATCGGACCCGTCAGAGAAGAGATTGTGCAGTTCCTACAAGACAGAGGTACTCTGGTTCGCTCCGCTCGGCCCTGGTTTCATGGTGTAGGATTATTTCAAGTGAGGGATCCTTCTGTTAGATACACTTTGATTCAGCACCCACCTTTCCCTCTGGGCAACAATCGTTTTGTGAGATTCATGAAGCACGATGAAGGGGAAAATTTTAAGGGGAGTCATGGGTTCCGCAAGGGTTGGATTATGTTTATTGGAATTCCTCTTGATTATCACAATACAGAGTTCATATCTCAGGCGGTTGGCACCTTTGGGAAATTTCACTCTTGGGACAGTGAAGATCCTTACTTGGTTAGGACTCTAGTGGAGGCAAGTTTTCCTGACACACCATTAGTGCCACGTGATGTCGTTTTTGGTGACTATGCTGAATGGGGGGGGGGGGAGCTCAAGTTTCATGGACTGCTGCTTGTTATGTGTTGGGCGCTGATTTTGCTGATCAGATGCCCAATGATGAAGATCCAATGCCTCTGGATGGAAATCCTCACCCGTTGCCTGGAAACCTTTTGCAAGATAACTTGATGTTTGTCCTTCCTCCATATCCGATGCTGGGATGGAATGATGCGCCTGTAGCGCCTCCAGTGGCTTAGAACAATGACATTGCTGACGATGGATGGGGGCATGCCAATTGGGGAGACAATGACGAGGAGCTCCAACAGCAGCCCCAACCTGCACTGCCAGAGCAGGATCAGATCTCAATTGTCATTGATCAGCCGGAGGGTTCTGTGTCTGTGGAGCAACATGTGGAAATTCTGTTGGAGGAACAAAATGAGTTACAACATGAACATCAGTTACAAGGTAATGTGCTGCAGCCTGTTGAGGATAATCCTTTAGCAATTGTTCCATATCATCCTCCTGTTATTCAGCAAAGATCGCTAATAATTGGTATGGCAAAGATTGTGGCTGGGCCACCTCTACCTCCAGAGATGATCTGGAAGAGATCTTTGAGAACCTTCTGCCTGATTTTGTTGTCAAGAAGGTGCCGAGACCAATCTTCTTCAAGCCACTTGGGGTAGTGACATATTCCAAGCGCTCATGGATCATTGCCTTTAATGATTCACAGAGAAGCTCTTCTTTGGTTCCGAGCTTGCCTAGCAGCCCTGTTCTGCGGAGGCCATTTGTGGCTAAACGCCCAGTTGCCAGAGCTCTTTTTGGAAGTTCATCTGAAGAAGTTTTCACAGATAATGACAATGTAAGAGTGGATATGGATGTGTCTGGTGAATTGCAAGCAGAAGATGTAGTGCCTGCAGGCCTGGAGGAGATCTCTTCTTCTTCTGTGTTTTTTGCTTCTGCGCAGGTCAAGGACAAGGAGACAAGAAGAAAGAAACCTGTGGCCCCTTTGGTGGATACTTCTGTTAGAAAATGTACAAGAAGTGTGGCAAAACTTGATGGGTTTAAACCCGTCAGTTTTGAGCAAATTTCCCTTCAGCCCACCAAGAGGTGTCCAAGGTCCAAGCCCATCCAAGAGACGGCCCAGTCCAAGCCTGACGTTGCTGGTGAGAATGGCAACATCTCTGAAGATGCTCCTCCACCCACGCCTATCCATGTTCTGCAAGCATTCGGAGCGGAGCTGGAGATTGACCCTAACCTGCTGTCCAAGGAGAAGCTTATGGCTAATCCCAAGGATGATTCCTCCTCCAGTGGTGTTTAAATGTTGCTGCTTATATCTTTAGCTAGGTGTAGCGAGCCTGTTAAATTCGATGTCGTTATGTTGTTTCTGAACTTTATGCACTGCAGTCTGGTCTGGATGACTTTTGTTTATTATGGCGTGGTTTGTGTGGCATTATATGTTATGCAATGGCTGATTCTTTGTTTCTGGTTATATTATGAATCAAAGATCTAGGCGTAATTGTAAGGTTCTTTGTTGGAATGTTCGTGGCCTAAATTATGAACCACGACAACGTTCTGTTAGAGAGAAAATTGCGAAAGTCGATTAATGCGATTGCCTGCTTGCAAGAAACTAAGTTAACTGCTTGTTCCCGTTCCTTTGTTAAGGCAATATGTCCTATGGGCTTTGATCAGTTTATTGAGTCACCCTCGAGAGGAGCCTCAGGTGGGATTCTGACAGTTTGGTGCTCTGATGTTTTTAAGGGCGTTTTAATTGAAGTAAAGCCCTTTGGAATTATCATCAGTTTTACATCGGTGCATAATAACGAGCAGTGGTTCTTAGTAAATGTTTATGGGCCATGTCAGGGTGAGATGAGGGATGAATTTGTTAACTGGCTGTATAATCTGCAAGTGGAACCTGAACAAAAATGGTTGTTAGTGGGAGATTTCAATTTCATCAGATCAATGGAAAATAGAAATCTACCAGGAGGGGATGTTAATGATATTTTTATCTTTAATGAGATCATTGGGCATTTAGGTCTGCTTGAGCTTCCTCTAAAAGGTAGAAGATTCACCTGGTCTAACATGCAGGATATCCCACTTCTGGAACAATTAGACTGGTTTTTTACTTCTGCTAATTGGATAAATCAATATCCCATGACATAAGTGGCTCCTCTTGCAAGAACAACGTCTGATCATGTTCCTTGTGTCATTTCTATCAGCACCACAATTCCTAAAGCCCATATTTTCAGGTTTGAAAATTATTGGGTGCATCAGCCTGGTTTCATGGACTGTGTGAGGGAGGTCTGGAGCAAACCTTCACATAAGCATCATATCTCTGCAGTTATTATGGACAAATTGAAATCCTTGAGGTTTGCTTTAAAGAAATGGCAGAAGGGGCTTTCACATATTAAATCATTAATTGAAAAGTGCAATTGGGTAATCTTATGGCTGGATGATTTAGAGGATTGGAGGCCTCTGTCCATACCAGAGAAAAACTTCAGGAAATTATGTAAGATGCATCATGAGCACCTTTTGCATTTGCAGTTTTTATACTGGAGGAAAAGGTGCACTATCAGATATATCAAGGTGGGAGAAGAGAATTCAAAAAAATTCCAGGCCATGGCAACAGAGAGATATAGAAAAAATTCTATTGCTAGTCTGCAACTGTTTGATGGGACAGTTTCTTCAGATCATGGGGATATAGCTAAGGAATTTTTGGTTACTTTCAAGGGAAGAATGGGAACCCTTAAACCAACTGTTTTGGGTAATGACATCCTCTCTTTAATTCCAAAAGTTCAAGGTCTTGAGGTGCTCACAAAACCTTTTCATCAGAATGTGATAGAAAAGGTCATAAAAGAAATGCCAATTGATAAAGCACCTGGGCCAGATGGTTTTAATGGTCTTTTTATTAAGAGATGCTGGCCAATAATTTCAACTGACTTTATTCAGTTGGTCAATGAGTTTCATGCTGGAACTGTGTTTTTGGAAAACCTCAATGAAGCTTTTATTACTTTAATCCCAAAGAAGCAATCACCTAAGGGTGTGGGAGATTTTAGGACAATCTCTTTGACAAGTGTGGGACTAAAGTTTCTGACAAAACTGGCTGCCAATAGGTTTCAGGAGGAAATCACCAATTGTGTGCATAAGAATCAGTATGGTTTCATTAAATCAAGAACAATTCAGGATTGTATTGCATGGACTTTTGAGTATATTCACCAATGCAATCAGTCCAGGAAGCCAATTCTTTTGCTTAAGCTTGACTTTGAAAAAGCTTTTGACTCAATTCAACATGAGGCAATCTTGAGAATTCTTGTGGCAAAAGGATTTGATAGCAAATGGATCTTATGGATTCAACAACTTTAACCTCTGCAACATCCTCAATCCTGTTAAATGGTGTGTCTCGAAAACATTTCAAGTGCAAATGTGGTGTTAAGCAAGGAGATCCTATCTCTCCTTTGCTTTTTGTTATTGCTGCTGACCTTTTACAAACCATGATCAATGATCTTCTGCTTAGGGGACAGCTTGTCTTGCCATTGCCAACACATGATCCTTTTTATCCAGTGGTTCATTATGCAGATGACACCTTGTTGTTTGTAAATGCTGATCTAGCTCAGTTGGAGGCTCTTAAATCAGTGCTAAATTCCTTTTCTTTGGCAACCGGGTTGCAAATCAACTTTCGTAAGTCTTCAATGTACCCCATCAATGTGGAAGCCTCAGTTGCTTCTGCACTTGCTGCTTCCTTTGGCTGTCAGTTAGGCTCTATGCCTTTCACTTATTTGGGGCTTCCTGTTGGAACCACTAGACCAAAAATTATTGATTTGCTTCATTTGGTGGATTGCATGGAAAGGAGGTTAACTGCAAGTTCCTGGTTTTTACCTCAAGGTAGTAGACTGCAGTTGGTTAATTCTGTGATATCTTCATTGCCCATATTCTTTCTTTGCAGTCTATCTTTACCTTAGGGAATCCTAAAACAGTTGGAAAGGATTCAAAGGCAGTGCCTCTGGGGGAAATATAGTCAGGAAAAGGGCCATTCTTTGGCTGCTTGGCCCCTTGTCTGCAGGCCCAAAATGAAGGGTGGACTTGGAATTCTGAATTTGGGATTGCAAAATGATGCCATGTTACTTAAGTCCCTGAATAAATTCTATAACAAAGCTGATGTGCCATGGGTCAGTCTGGTGTGGGATTCATACTACTATCAAAGAGTTCCACATGACACTATTCTATGTGGTTCTTTTTGGTGGAGGGACATCTGTAAGTTAGTGGACAAATATCGAGCTGTAACATCTGTTTCTGTTGGCAAAGGAGATTCGGTGCTTTTCTGGTTTGATCATTGGGAGATTGGCCAATCTTGTATCCCTCTGCAAGATAGGTTTCCCAGACTTTTCTCATTTTGCCTTCAGAAGAGCCTTTCTGTTAAGTTAGTGATACGGGCAGGAAATTTGTAGCAAATGTTTTATTTGCCTTTGTCTGAACTGGCTTTTAGGGAGTTCAATCAGCTTGCAACCTTGTTATCTGGTAGATATTTGGGCAATGATTGTAATGATATGTGGACTTGGAGACATGGGAAAAAGGATGAGTATTCGGCAAAGAAGTACTATGAGTTTGTACACCAGCCTGTCATTGCCAATCCAATACTCAGCTGGTTTTGGAAGAGCTGCTGCACAATGACAATTAAAATGTTTGCATGGTTGGTTATTATGGATATAGTTAACACCAAAGACATGATACAGCGAAGACATTGGAAAATTAGTGATGGACCTAGTTGTGTCCTCTGCCCAACTGGAGTACTTGAGGATAGGAACCACCTATTCTTCCAGTGCAACTTCAGTATGAGGATCTAGAATTATCTGCAAGTGTTCTGGTTGAATAACAATGATATGGTGCAAATTGCCTTACATGCAAGAAAGGAATTTGATAAGCCATTTTTTGCAGAGGTGGTTTTTCTTGCTTGGTGGAATATCTGGAAAGTGCGAAATGACAAGGCTTTCAGACATGTCCATCCAACTTTTAGGCACTGGAGAAATGGGTTTATTCATGATATTACTCGCTCTCACACAGTGATTAAGGCCGGATACAAGGATGATCTACTCAAATGGATTGATTTTCTGCCTCCTTCAAGATCCACACCCTTTGTAACTTTTGTCTTTCTTAGTTTGTAGTTTTGTTTCTTTACTAGACTGATGTATAGTTTTTCTCTTTCTTTTGTTCCCCCTCTTGAGGAACTTTGTTACTTTGTTCTTTATTAATAAAATGCTGTGGGGTGTAAGCCCTGCAGTCTTCAAGGTCAAAAACAGAGTAACCCCTTAAGCAAGATGACATGATGTAGAGGGATAAATTCATGCAATATGATAAAAACCCCATCTTGTTATCCTCGATGGCAACAATACAATACGTGCCTTGCTGCCCCTGCAGTCACTAGGAAAGGACACCGCAAGATTGAACCCAAAGCTAAGCACTTCTCCCATTGCAAGAAAGATCAATCTAGTAGGCCAAACCAAACTGATAATTAGAAGAGACTTGCAAAGATAACCAATCATACATAAAAGAATTCAGAGAAGATTCAAATATTGTTCATAGATAAACTTGATCATAAACCCACAATTCATTGGTCTCAACAAACACACCGCAAAAAGAAGATTACTTCGAATAGATCTCCACGAGAGAGGGGGAGAACATTGTATTGAGATCCAAAAAGAGAGAAGAAGCCATCTAGCTAATAACTATGGACCCGAAGGTCTGAGGTAAACTACTCACACTTCATCGGAGAGGCTATGGTGTTGATGTAGAAGCCCTCCGTGATGGATGCCCTCTCCGGCGGAGCTCCGAAACAGGCCCCAATATAGGATATCGTGGGTACAGAAGGTTGCGGCGGTGGAATTAGGTTTTTGGCTCCGTATCTGATCGTTTTGGGGGTACGTAGGTATATATAGGAGGAAGAAGTACGTCGGTGGAGCAACAGGGGGCCCACGAGGGTGGAGGGCGCGCCCTTGTGTGGTAGGCGCGCCCCCTACCTCGTGGCCTCCACTTTTGTTTCTTGACATAGGGTCCAAGTCTGTTGGATCTTGTTCGTTCCAAAAATCACGTTCCCGAAGGTTTCATTCCGTTTGGACTCCGTTTGATATTGTTTTTCTGCGAAACTCTGAAATAGGCAAAAAGTAGCAATTCTGGGCTGGGCCTCCGGTTAATAGGTTAGTCCCAAAAATAATATAAAAGAGTGTAATAAAGCCCAATAATGTCCAAAACAGAAGAAAATATAGCATGGAGCAATCAAAAATTATAGATACGTTGGAGATGTATCAATCTACACCATCATTGTTCAGGATGCCGGGGGAAGAGATGAGAAGGTGTTTGCCAACTACTTCCCTTTGGCTCTCAAGTCCAATGTGAGGTCTTGGCTGATGCACCTGCCGGAGAACTCCATTTCGTCATGGGCAGACCTGTGCCATGATTTCATCGGCGCCTTCACCGGTGGCCATCAAGAGCCGGGCCAACCCAGTGACTTGCAGCTTCTCCAGCAGAAGGAAGGAGAAACCCTCTCTAAGTATTTACAGAGATTCAGCAAAGTTCATAGAAACATCCCAAATATCCATCCGGCTGCCGTGATAGCCGCCTTCTAGTCCAATGTGCGCAACTGCCGATTCGTTCCAAGATGAACGTGCGGTTGGCCAAGACTATGAAGGAGCTTTACACCTTTGTGGATAAGTGTGCTCTGATGGAGGAGGGAAAGGAAGTTGCTCGGAGAGGAAGATTGTGCCAATGTCGATTCAGAGGATGATGATGAATCAACTAGTCAGAAGAAGAGCAAGAAGCACAGTAAGAAGCGGAAGGATAAGGCAGTGATGACAGTGGAAGGTTCGGGAGCACCCAATACCGGCAGGAAGGCCAAAGCTGAGGCCCCGGGCAAGGAAGCTGTCGTGTGCGCTGACTGTCGGGAAGCCGCGGCTGCCAGGAAGGCCGAGAAAGGTGATGGGTTGTACTGCAAGATTCATCGGACCAAAGGCTACGACCTTCAAGAGTGTTATCAGGTTGAGCAGCTTGTCAAGAGATAGAGAGCAGAGTATGAGAAGCGTGACAAGGAAAAGGTTCAGAATGTTGCTGGCGGTAAGGGCCGAGGTGGTGAAGTAAATCGCCCTAGCAAACCCTTTCATAACCAAGGAAAGCCCGCTAGAGGTCGAGAGAAGAAGCCTGTGATTATGAGAGTGATGGAGGGGGTGAAGAGGAAAGTAGTGAGCTAGAGTTTCAGAAGGCCACTGACGCCCTATGCATTGACAGGGGTGCACCTTTGCACACCTCTCACCGCTAGCTCAAGCAGTGGGCGTGGGAAGTCAATGCTGTCGAACCAGCGCCAGAGGCCCGGAAGCTTCTCAAGTGGTCACGCACGCCCATCATCTTTGACGTGGAGGATCATCCTAGCCGTACCACTACGGTAGGGTGTTTTCCATTGTTGATCTCTCCAACAATTCGCAACCTCAAGGTCAAAAAGATGTTGGTGGACAGCGGGGCTGGGTTGAATCTGATCCCCAGCATTTATTAGCAAGCGTCACATAGCAGAGGAAGATCTAGAAGTTACTAGCACATTTGAAGGAGTTAAGCCCGGCAGGAGCCATCCTAAGGGAAAGATCACGTTGCCGGTAACGTTTCGGGGAGAAGTGAACTACCGGACTGAGAGGATTGTGTTTGATGTGGTCAATCTCTCCCTGCCATACAATGGGATTTTTGGATGCCCGACCCTGGCTAAATTCATGGCGGCATCCCACTATGCCTACAACACATCGAAGATGCCTGGGCTAATGGGAGTCATCACCATTCCATAATATGAGAATGGTGCAATCATTTGTGTGGACAAGATGTACCGGGATCCAGTCGCGGCAGAGGCAGCAGTAGTTCCCGCCAAGGAATCAAGGAAAAGAAGAAGGGTTGTAGGCACTCCGGCAAAGAGTCCGGGAAGCATGCCCCCCCCCCCCCCGAGTGCACGGCACCCGTTGGTGATGTGCCGGAGTGTTCCAACAACAAGAGATCCAAGGTCGCTGCACCCCAAGTGAAGAAGGTCCCAGCAGGGCTGGCTGGCGTTGATGGTACCTTTACTATCAGCGCCGCCCTCAATCACAAATAGGAAAGCGCGCTCGTTGCCTTCCTGCGAGCGAATATCAATGTGTTTTCCTGGCAACCATTTGATATCCCTGGTGTTCCCAGGGAGGTAATCAAGCACCACCTTGCTGTCTGGCCACATGCCCGACCTGTCAAGCATAAAGTCTGGAAGCAGGCCTTGGAGAGGCAGCAGTTCATTGCAGAAGAGATCAAGAAACTTGAGGCAACTGGTTTGGTCAGAGGAGTGTTGCATTCCACGTGGTTGGCAAATCCAGTGGTAGTCCGAAAGGCTAACGGGAAGTGGAGGCTTTGCATAGATTTCACAAATCTCAGCATGTCTTGCCCGAAGGACCCATTTACCTTTCCGCGTATCGATCAGATTGTGGATCCCAGTTCATGTTATGATTTGCTCTCCTTTCTGGATGCATATTCTGGATATCACCTAATCTTCATGTCCAAGGAAGATGAAGAGAAGACGTTGTTCATTACTCCATGTGGTACATACTGTTTTGTCACATGCCATTCGGATTAAAGAGTGTGGGGTCCACTTTTGCAAGGGCAGTCCAGATTGGTTTTGAGCCACAACTGCATAGAATCATATAAGTTTATATGGATGACATTGTGACCAAGACCAAGGGTAGAGCCACCCTTATTCAGGATTTGGAGGAGACATTTGCTAATCTGCGCAGGATCAATTTGAAGCTCGACTCGGAGAAGTGTGTATTTGGTGTTCCCTCCGGCATGTTGCTTGGGTTCATTGTGTCCCATCGCTGGATCGAAGACGACCCCGACAAGATCAAAGCTATTGAGCAGATCCAAGCACCAAGGACAGTTGAGTTTGTGAGGCGTCTGACAGGATGCGTTGCCACGCTAAGCAGATTCATCTCGAAGTCTGCCAAGCGCGCCTTGCCGTTCTTCAAAAATTTGAAGAAGGCAGGGCCCATGAAGTGATCCCCGAAAGTAGATGCAGCTTTGCAAGAGATGAAGGCCTACTTGTCCTCCGTGCCTACCCTGGTTGCTCCCAAACCCCAGGAGCCATTGCTCCTGTATTTAGCGGCAACCAACCAAGTGGTCAGTGCAGCCTTGGTAGCACAACGGGAAGTGGATGAGGCAGAGAGTGAGCAAGGACCGGCAGAGTCAGAGAAGGACCAGGACAGCAATGAGCACGGCAGCGAGAGCAACCCCAAGGACGCGGCAAGGAAGAAAATGGTGCAGCACCCAGTGTACTTCGTGAGCTCCTTGTTACAGGGGGATATATCGAGGTACTCTGGCGTGCAAAAGTTGATCTTTTGTCTCATCATGGCCTCAAGGAAACTGTGCCACTACTTCCAAGCCCATGCGATCACGATTGTCACTTTTTTCCCATTGCAAAGGATACTCCGAAACCCTGAGGCTACCGGCAGAATAGTGGAGTGGGATTTGGAGTTATCCAGTTTTGGTTTGATGTTTGAGAGCACATAGACTATTCAGAGCAGGGTATTGGCAGAGTTTATTGCGGAATGGACGCCAATCCCTGATGATGAAGTGACAAAGACAGTTATCCCCAGCAAGGAATCAACCCAAGAATGGATTATGTATTCTGATGGTGCTTTTTCCCTACAAGTTTCAGGAGCTGGCATGCTTCTTGTCGCCCCCTCCGGGGAGCACTAGAAGTATGTCGTCCAAATGCTTTTTGCCCGGGAAGAAGCAACCATCAATACAACAGAATAGGAAGGGCTCCTTGCCGGGCTCAGGATTGCAGCAGAATTGGGAATTAAGAAGCTGATCATTCGAGGAGATTCACAGCTTGTGGTGAGACAAGTCAACAAGTATTACCAAAGTCTATTGATGGAGGCATACGGCAAGGAAGTGAGGAGATTGGAGGGGTGCTTTGATGGATTGCGGACAGAGCACGTACACCGTATGAAAAACAACATAGCTGATCATCTGTCAAAGTGTGTTATGCAGAAGCTTCCTATGGAACCAGGGACTTTTGTTCTCCATCTCATTCAGCCCTCCGTATCCCCAGCAACAATGGCCCAGAAAACGAGAAAGTTGAACTCCGGTAAGCCTCTCCCGGTAGAGCCGTCCACTCCTGGCAGAGACCCTGCCGGAAACAACTCCTTGTAGCCTGCCGAACCGCACCCTCCAACCGGGCCCATGGACCCCGTGAACGAGGCATGTGCTCCCGCAGCAGAGGAGGTGCCGCTAGTCCTTGTTGCCGAGCCCCATTGCCGAGCCCTAGGCTCAAACTTGCGCAAGGCACATTGTCCACTTCCTCCAAACCGGAGAGCTTCCCGGCGACCAAGATGAAGCTGAAAAAGTAGCCCGGAGGGCCAGTATGTATCAGTTTATCGATGACACTCTATATAGAAGGAGGCCCAACAGTGTGAAATTCAAGTGTGTCTACTGGGAAGAAGGAAAGGAACAACTGGCTAAGATACAGAAAGGCATGTGCGGCTCCCACACTGAATCAAGGGCATTAGTTGGGAAAGCACTCCGGCAAGGATTCTATTGGCCCACAGATCTCCAAGATGCGGTTGAGCTAGTCACCAAATGTGAAGCCTGCCAGTTCCATTCCAAGAAAACCCACCTGCCTGCCCAACTCTTCAAACAATCCCTCCATCATTGCCATTTTTGGTCTAGGGGCTCGATATCCTCGGCCCCTTCCCCCGAGCAATCGGGGGCTTTGAATTCTTGTTTGTTGCTATTGACAAGTTTACAAAGTGGCTGGAAGTGACTGTCGTGAGAAAGGCGACTGCTCAGTGATGGTAGCTACAACCACGTCGGTATTTCCCCAGAGAGGGAGGGATGATGTAGCACAGCGACAGTAGGTATTTCCCTTAGTTAGGAAATCAAGGTATCAAACCAGTAGGAGAACCAAGCAACACAACATAAACAACACCTGCACACAACAACAACACCTCGCAACCCGAAGAGTTAAAGGGGTTGTCAATCCCTTCCAGGGTACGGTGCCTCAAGATAGGCAAGCGGACGTGAGGTAAATTTTAGTAGATTGATAGATCGAACACCAAATAAAATAAATAAATATAAAATGCAGCAAGATATTTTTGTTTTTTTGGCTTAATATATCTGAATAAAAATGCAAAGGAAAAGTAGATCGCAAGGCAAATATATGAGAAAGAAGACCCGGGGGCCGTAGGTTTCACTAGTGGCTTTTCTCGAGAAAAATAGCAAACGGTGGGTAAACAAATTACTGTTGGGCAATTGATAGAACTTCAAATAATTATGACGATGTCTAGGAAATGATCATTACATAGGCATCACATCCAAGATTAGTAGACCGACTTCGGCCTGCATCTCCACACATCGACCGCTATCCAGCATGAATCTAGTGTATTAAGTTCATGAAAAATGGAGTAATGCAATAAGAACGATGACATGATGTAGACAAGATCCGTTTATCTATATGGAGGTAGATATAGATCTCGTGTTTTTATCCTTAGTAGCAAAGATACATACATTTAGTTTCCATTTATGTCACTGGGATCAAGCACCATAAGATCGAACCCACCACTGGGCACCTCTTCCCATTGCAAGATAAATACATCAAGTTGGCCAAACAAAACCCAAATATCGGAGAAGAAATACGAGGCTATAAGAGATCATGCATATAAGAGATCAAAGAAACTCAAATAAATTTCATGGATATAAAAAGATATAATTGACCATAAACTCAACGTTCATCAGATCCCAACAAACAGACCACAAAAAGACTTACATCATATGGATCTCCAAAAGACCATTGTATTGAGAATTCAGCGAGAGAGAGAAAGCCATATAGCTACTAACTACAAACCCGAAGGTCTACTAATAACTACTCACGCATCATCGGAGAGGCACCAATGGAAGTGGTGAACCCCTCCGTGATGGTGTCTAGGTTCTGGACTCTGCGGCGGCTAGATGAATAGTTCGTCGACTCCCCTAGGGTTCTGGTATTTTTGGGGTATTTATAGATCAAAGAGGCGGTCCGGGGGGGCACCCGAGGTGGGTTGTGGTTGTGCCCCCCTCGGGGCACCCCCAAGGTGCAACCAGGGCACATTGCCTTCCTTCTGGCCCATAAAAAATCATCGTGGAGTTTCGTGGCATTTGGACTATGTTTGATATTGATTTCCTGCGATGTAAAAAAACATGGAAAAAACATCAACTTGCACTTGGCACTATGTCAATAGGTTAGTACCAAAAAAGATATAAAATGATTATAAAACATCCAAGATTCATAATAAAACAGCATGGAACAATCAAAATTATAGATACATTGGAGACGTATCACTCAGTCAGCTATCAAGTTCTTGAAAGAATTGGTGTGTCATTTTGGAGTTCCGGCAAGGATCATTACTGACAACGGCACCCAGTTCACGAGCCGCGCCTTCATGCAATATGTTCATGCCCTCGGATGCAAAATCTCATTTGCCTCTGTGGCACACCCCTGGAGCAATAACGCTGAAGTGATGCGTGGACTCAAGATGAGAACCTTTGATACGCTGCAGAAGCACGGCAGGCGGTGGATCGAGGAGCTCCTGGTAGTTCTCTGGTCCCTCATAACAACACCAAACCGAGCTACCGGGCAGACTCCCTTCTCCGTGGTGTATGGGGCAAAAGCAGTTATCGCAATGGAACTTATTTATAGGTCGCCTCGGGTGCTTGCCTATAATGAAGTAGCGCAAGATCAGCACCGGCGTGACGACGATGTGATACTAGAGGAGAACCGTCTCCAGGCTGCTACGCGTGCTGCACGCTATCAGCAAGCCTTGCATCGCTATCATAACTGCAGGGTTCACGCTCGGTGTTTTGAGGAAGGTGACCTTATCCTTAGGCGCGTTCAATCCACCAAGGGTACAAACAATTTGTCACCAAAGTCGGAAGGCCCTTACCGGGTAGTATGAGTCACCAAACCTGGCGCAGTCCATCTGGAGACCGGAGATGGCATTCAATTGCAAAACTCATGATATGTTGAGCATGTCCACAAGTTGTACTCATAAGGCGCGACTGTCGGGCCCTGCCCGACAGCCACCTTTTGTACAGGCCTTGCCTCAGCTGCATGTAACCCCTTGTAGTAAGCAAGGGCGATGACTCTGTGCAAGAGAAAATAAAGAAGCACTATGGGCCCCCCTACCAATATTGCATGCATGCATGAGCTTTCCAAGATCACTACATAAGCATTTCATGAGCATTTGCATATGCATGTAGATAGGATCGCATCCTGCATTCATTCTCATCTGTATGAAGTTGCAGGTTCCTGCCATGAACTTTGACAAGGAGTTGAGAAGATCGCCCGACACTGTGATCCCCGGCAAGCCAAACAGATAAGTTCTACCTCTTGTCCATTAGAGTTCTGTAAGATATAACTTGTGCATAAGAAAACCTCGCCACTCTTTTGAGACTTAGGTGCTCCCATCCTTGACTCGAGCGTTGCTTCGGTCAGGATGGTCGCAGTGGCCTTTGGTAAAAAGAAGTTGGTGGGGGGGGGGGGCTTGTCCCTTTGTCTTTTTTCCAGTAGACACAGCTCTCCGACAGACAAAAAGGGTGCCGACAGGATAGCCTACTGGGGAAAACTCGTTTATTTACACTAAGGAGGCATCTCAGCTCTGCATGGAATATACATGCACGGGTTCCCGGCAAGGTTCATATTTTTCATTAATATGCTGATACGAGTACAAACAGGGATTCGAGAGATTACATAAGTTGAATTAAAATTTGGCAAATGCCTACAGATTTAAGATTGAAAAAAGATAAGTGCTCTGTAAAGTCCTCTCCCTGTCCCTCTTATCCTAGGTAGTGTGATGGGAAGAGAAGGGGATGGGCGACCCGCCGGCACAACGCCACCTTGATCCCCGTCAGGAGATGAAGAGCACATCCTGACAAGATCAGGAGTGGCGAGGCCGCGAAGGAGGAAGACGTGCGGAGCACCTCGGCGGCCCCCTGGTCACCACTGCCAGGGCTAAACGAGGAGCTCCAGCACAGGCACCGGCACAGGAGGGCGCCGGGGGCCAGCCAGAAGACCCCTAAGGGAAGCGGAAGCGCCAGGGGTGTGATAGCCTAGCTTAATAGGGATTATAGACTACTCATATCAATAAGGAATTCCTTCTTTTCAGGAAGCCCATTCAGATAGAACTCCAAAGTAAAGCGTGCTCGGCTTGGAGTAATTTCAGGATGGGTGACCGACCGAGAAGTTTCTCCCGGGTGCGCACGAGTGAGGACAAAGTGCGCAGAAAAGACTAGTATTGATCTGTGGGACCAGTCTGGATCCCGTCAGGAGTAACGACCACCGGCGGGTGTGTCCGGGGCATTACAAGTTGGTATCAGAGCCGACTCTCGCGGTTACACGCATGTTTGCGGACATGTGCACGGTCATGTTGTTCATGACGTTTATGACCCGTCGTGGCACACGGCATGACACATGTACCAGAATGGATGCACAGACATATGTGCCAAGAGGGAATGTTCCTATGGCCCGACGAGGACGTCGGTTCCTCTGAGTGGGAGTGTATTTGATAGCCTAGCTTAATAGGGATGATAGACTACTCATATCAATAAGGAATTCCTTCTTTTCCGGAAGCCCATTCGGACAGAACTCCAAAGTTAAGCGTACTCAACTTTGAGTAATTTCAAGATGGGTGACCGATCAAGAAGTTGCTCCCGGGTGCGCACGAGTGAGGACAAAGTGCGTAGAAAAGACTAGTATTGATCTGTGGGGCCAGTCTAGATCCCGCCAGGAGTAACGACCACCGGCGGTGTGTCCGGGGGCGTTACAAGGGGGCAAGCCTTTCCCCGGCAGCCGAGGGAAAACGGTGATGACAGCACAAAGGAAAGGGAAGAAGAGCCAGACAGACGGGCAGTAGGTCGCCAGTACCAGACGAACGCGTCGATGAAGCCATGGTACTACTGGACGGTCTGCCTCCCGCCTTCTCCTTCTCGCCTGGCTTCGTCTTCATCGACATTGTTCCAGGGGAAAGCCGGGACTCCAGCCCGGCGCCCCCTAGGGAGACGGCTAGCAGCCGACATGACCAGGAGGATTGAGGGGCGCCGCTCCCCACCTTGACGGGCAGGAAGGCGCGCCTCTCGTCGACATCAGCCCCAAGACTTCTAGGAGGGGCAGTGTTGGGATTACCAATGGTCTCCAGCCCCGCCTCTCAGTCGAGCCTCAAAGGAACCACAAGATTTGCGACAGCAAGGACCAGGGTCACTCCCCGAGTGCCAACACCAGCATTAGGCAACACTAGCCTCAACCAAGATCCTGGGGGCTGGCCCAGGCTCTTCTATTCAGCATAGCCACCATGAAGCAAAAAGCGGAGGAGAAGGGTCACGAGGATGGATGACTCCGCCCTCCACCCCTCCTTTTATAGGCGGGACAGGGAGGGAAGCAGCTCCCTCGGTGGGTGGCCACTGCCCTCCTCCGCCAATTCAAGAAGACCGGGCCCTCGCCTTGATGCTCTCCCACACCACGCGCCTCTGTTACCTACCCCGTGCGATGCATGCAACATACGTGGCTAAGGATAAGGGCATGGTGGGAAGAGTGAATTGGCAGTTTCTACCTCGTGCATTAAAATCATTCACGGGCCATTACTGGAGTGGCCCCACCACTATTGGCTTTACACGACGCGCGGAGAAACCGGAAACTGGCCCGGAATCAAGGCTAATGAAGAAACAAGGAAGACCTCAAGAGACCAGCTTCTTCAATAACCCCGCATGTGCACTTATTAGGCCCTACCCCAACGAAGCTCGGCAGCGCGTTTGGGGCAGGCCTAGGGGCTTCTATCGGTGCAACAAACCTTGGGTCTGTTTCCCAGACTGTGCACAGGTACGGGGTTGAGATTGAAGCACCAACCCAAGTCAGAGTACAAGGGACTAAGAGATTCGAAGGACCAACATGCAGATCAGAGGGACCTAGATCAAGCCAGAGAAGCAAGAGACTATCAAGAGAAGGCCCTCCTTTGCCGGGCAGGCGAGCTCAGCAAGGGGCGAGGCCACCCTCGAAAGAAGACGTCCAAGATGTCCCAGCAGGGCCTGCCGGGACACACGGAGGCAAAACCACCTCACCAACTACTCCGCCACGACCCATGTCGTCAATCAGTCCGGCGTCGAGCCGCAAAGTGACTAAGTGGCAGCCATTCACCCCATGGCAGCCTCTCCCTACTGGAAATACCTACAGATGACATCCGTACTGCAACATGTCAAGCGAGCAGGCGTGGATCTGGCGAGATAGCCTGGCAAGGCTTGCCGGGCAACCAATGATGTGACGTTGAGCAGTGCATTTAATGCGTCCTGTGAGCCTGCAGAGTTAGGTATGATAGGACTGTTTGGTATCTCATCAGTGGATAATGACCACTTTGCCATTGTGGTGACCCCTTGATCTATAAAAGGAGGCCCACTCCAACCGTAGAAAGGGTTAGAAGGTTGGATAACTCACACCCCCATACGCGCGTAGCCACAGTCGCCCTGAGGAAACCCCTGACGGGCAGCGTGCGATGACTCACCACAAGTTTTTCCACCATCAATCCACCAAAGTAGGAGTAGGGTTTTACGCCTCGCGGCAGACCAAACATGGGTAAAAATGCCTGCGTGATCTCTGTCGTGCTGCCCCACGCTCGTCTACTCTTTGTCTGTCGTGGGATATCCGCGATCACCTATGGGACCGGGTGGCCCCTCGCTGGTTTGGCGGGGGGACGTCGCGTTGCACAAAGAGCAGATCAGCGCACGGCAGCCCGGCAGAGAGCACACAAGCAATTTACCCAGGTTCGGGCCAACGCGAGGCATAAGACCCTACTCCTGGTTTGGTGGATTGATGGTGGAATGAGTGTGGTGGTGCGGAGTGCACTTGCCCGGCAAGGTTTGCCTCAGGGTCGTAGCTACTACGCGTGTATGGTGGCTTGAGTCCACCAACTTTCCAACCTTCTAACCCCTACTACGAGTGCCATGGGCCCCCTTTATAGATTAAGGGGTCTCCACATTGGCAAAGTGGTCATTATCCACAAATATGATAACAAACAGTGCTATCATACCTAACTCTTTGGGCTGACAGGGTGCATTAAATGGGCCGCTCAGGGTCACATCACTGGCAGCCCGGCAAGGCCTGCCGGGCTATCCTGCCAGCTCCGCTCCTATTCTTTTGCCACATCACAGGACGGGTGTTACCTATGGGTTTCTCCTATAGGAAATGGCCGCCATGTGGCGAATGGCTGCCACTTAAGCATCTTGCGGCTTGATACCGCACTGATTGACAACGTGGGTCGTGCCTGAGTGGTTGGCGGGGTGGTTCAGCCCCCGCGAGCCTCGACAGGCTCTGCCAGGGAGTCTTGGTTGCTTGCTTCTGGTGGTGGCCTCGCTCCTTGCCGGGCTCACCTGCCCGGCAAGGGAGGTCCTTCTCTTGCTGATATCTTGCTCCTATGGCTTGATCTTGGTCCCTCTAAGCTGCGTGTTAGGTTCTTCAAATATCTTGGCTCTTCAATCTTTGACTTGAGCTGGTGCTTCAATCTTGATCTTGTGCCTGTGCACAGTTAGGAAACAGACCCAGGGTTTGTTGCACCAATAGAAGCCCCCGGGCCTGCCCCGAATGCGATGCTGAGTGTCGTCGGGGTAGGGCCTAATAAGTGCATAGGCAGAATTGCTTAAGGGGTTGTCCCCTTCACTACAAAAAAAGACACATCCGTGACATTTTGCGTCGAACGAAAATTTTCTCTCTCATGCTTATGACACTTCTATGATGATAATTGTGACAAAACCTGGTATCATCATAGATGTGGTGGGCTCCTACTTCTATGACAAAAAATTATGACAGAAAATGGGCTTTTTGTCCTGGGCGGGCTGGAGACGCAGCTGCATGACATTCTTTAGGCCGTCCATGACGGAAAAAACCGTTGTAGAAGCGAGGGGGAGGAAAATATCGGGGGAGTTCCCGGTTACGCAGGGTGGTCGGGGCCGAGTGATGCGCGTTTCTCTCGTACGTACGCGCGTGTGTGCGAGGCGTTGGGCTCTAACTAAACCCGAGCGATAGCACTAGCTACGTTACTGAACCCGAGCGATCGATCTCTTGTTGTTAACTGAACCCGAGTGATTCCTTCGCTATTGCTGCTAATTGAAGCCGATCGATGCTGCCTCTGGATGAACAGTGAGCGTTGTTGGGGGTTTGGATGAACAGTTCCCGGTGGGGGTTGGATGAACAGGAACCTGTGGTAGTAGAGGCCGTTGCCGCTGGATGAACAGGACCCCGATCGATCGAGCCGGTGGATGAACAGGACCTTGTGGAGGGGTGGATGAACAGGACCCCGTGGAGGGCTCGTTGAACAGTAGCAGGTGGATGGCAGGTTGAACAGTAGCCGGTGGAGTGCTGGATGAACAGTAGCCCGTGGAGGGGTGGTTGGACAGGACCCCGTGGAGAGGGCTGGTTAAATAGTAGCCGATGGAGGAGCGCCTGGTGGAGGCTGGATGAACAGGAGCCCGTGGATGAACAGGAGCCCGTGGATGAACAGGAGCCCGTGGATGAACGATCGTAGGTGGAGGTTGAAGGAGGTTGACGGTGGATGAACAGTAGCCCGTGGAGGCTGGAGGAGGTCAACGGTGGATGAACAATAGCCCGTGGAGGCTGGAGGAGGTCGACGGTGGAGATGAACAGTATGTCGTGGAGTGCCGTTTTGCGGTACGCCACACCCCTCCCGATGAACAGGACCCCTGTTCCGATTGTAGCGCTCGAACACAAGTCCGTTTCCACCATTTTGTGGTACGCCATACCCCTCCCGATCAATAGGACCCCGTTTCGACTGTAGGAGTTCCTCCATTTTGCGGTAGGCCAGTCCCCTCCCGATGAACAGTCCTGTTTCGACCGTGGCCGGTCGAACACAAGGCCGTTTCCTCCGTTCTGCGGTACGCCATTTCTCATTTCCATTAGCTGTTCTGCCCAAGCCGGTTGGCTCCCGATGAACACGACGTATTCCGACCCAGTCGGTTGCCTCCCGATGACCAAGATGCTGTTTCTCCATTCCAACCCAGCCAGTTCGCTGCCCGATGAATAGAACACCGTTGCTGCCGTCCGTTGCCTCTCCATGTACACAAGCCCTGGCCATCCGTATATATATGCGCGAGTACGCACTCTAGATCAAACCTGTATGTATGTGGCCGTATTTTATTTCTTGCACCCTGGCCGTTGTACATACGTGTACATGCTACGTGCGCGCCTCTACTACGACACGTACCCTTCCTTACATGGCCACGGTTCATCGCTGCAGCCTGCAGACAGACCGATCGTATGTACGTCCACATTCACGACCAAAATGACAACGCCACGTACGCTTAAACTAGGTGGGTCCCGACTGTCAGGAACTTCCTTGCGTGCGAAGATGTAGCTGGTGGATCCCAGCAGTCAGGAGGCGAATCATTTTTTTGTCCGTAATATGGACGCACTTCCTTGCGTGCGAAGATGTAGCTGGTGGGTCCCAGCAGTCAGGGGGGAAACGTTTTTTTCTGTGAAATATGATGGCCAGTCCGATGGGTCCCTGCTCTCAGGTGGAGGAATCATAATTTTTTGTGTAATAAGGAGGCACTCCCTTACTTCGGCCGTGGACCCAGCTGTCAGCCTCTCAACGTACAGTACTCTTCCGATGGAAGCCGGTCGTTGACCACATTGACCATGCCGCGCCAAGAGCACCAAGGTGGTGGATGACGGCGAGGCCTAGGAAGGGGACGACGCGGAGCCGGGGAAGACACGACACTAGATGCCCATGCGAAGAGGAGTACGAGGGTTCACTGGTTCGGCTGTGGTGTGAGGCTGCCGTCGCCGCAGGGCCTGGCCAGCGGTGGGAGTAGTAGGGGCGATGAGGCCTCTACAGCAGCACAGCCGGCCATGGGAGGCAGGAGCAGGCGACACGACTGGCGCTGCTTTCGGGGGCTGGAGCAAGAAGACTAGTTGTTGAAGAAACACTACGACCGTTGGATGGACATCGTACGGTCACTGGAGATAGAATCATTCATATTGAATAAGTTGACAAAGCCCTCAGTCCCCGTCAACTTAGTAGGCCCACAAGTCATCCTCCAAATATGCTAGGTCCGAGCTAGCAGGTGGAGTATTCATTTTTTTGTGCGTAATAAGGAGGTACTTCCTTGCGTGCGAAGATATAGCTGGTGGGTCCGAGATGTCAGCGGCGGGAACTTTTTTTTCGCGAAATACAGAGCTCCTTTCCGCGGGTCCTAGATGTCAGGTGGAGGAATCATTATTTTGCGCGTAATAAGGAGGCATTTCCTTGCATGCAGTCGTGGACCCAGCTGTCAGCCTCTCCACGTACAGTCCACTTCAGATGCATGTCGGTCATTGACCATGTTGACCACGCCGCGCCGAGAGCACCAGGGCGGTGGACGATGGTGAGGCCTAGGACGGGAATGACACGGAGCCAGGGAAAACTCGGTAGTTGTTTCCTACGCGGAGGGGAGTACGAGGGTTTACTGGTTCATCTGCCGTCGCCAGAGAATAACAGCAGGTGTGGGTGAGTAGAGGGATGGCTAGGCCAGCAATGGGAGTACGGTGGGGCGGTGAGGCCTGCGCGGCAGCACAGCCGGCCGCAGGAGGAGGGAGCAGGCAGTCCCGCTGGTGCTTGTTTGAGCGGCTGGAGCAGGAAGAGCAGAGATTCAAGAAGCACGACGGCCGTTGGAAGGACATCCAATAGTCACTACTTGTGCGTCAACCTTTTTTTAGGAAAGCCTCAAATCTATGGAAAGCAGCATACAACCCATCTGCCATTATTTCTAATAATTTACAGCCCATTTGCTAATTCTTAAGGTTTTTGAGCCCATATTCTTTTTGTTAGCATTACAAACCATATTGTGGCCATGGTTAAAAAATTGTACGAAATTTTGCATATTTCGGCGCGGTCCGAACTGTTTTTAATCCTGAAATTTCAAGTCATATTCAAACTGATTTTAAAAATAAATATATATCAATATAAAATCCAACAAATTGTCCATGCATAAAAATCAATGCAATTTAAAATCTTGAAATAAAAAAAATTGAAACTAATTGCCGGTTTGATGTGTTTTAAAAATGTACAACCCATTTTTCATTGCTGATAGGCCATTTTCTCGGCCAGCCGAACGAAGCTCTCCTTGTCATGAAATATTTTCAGCCCAATAGGCCTGACAAAGCGACTTAATTGACAAATCACAAAAAAACCGGGCTAGTCATTTTCAGAAAGAAAAAAGAACTACTGGGCTGGTCTGTGGTAAACATAAAAGAAAAGGTTGTCTAGACAGGCCAGCGTACCCCGCACAACCCAGTTGACACCCTACTTCCGTCTCAAAAACAAATTAGATAAATACCACTCCAATTATGGCGATTCATAAAAGATTCACTTCAATTTCCAAACTTTGAAAAATGCCACTGCAATTTTTGCAAACTTTGAAAAACGCTACTCCAGACTTCGAAAAATGGCACTTGAAATGGCATTTTTCAAAGTTTGGAAATTGAAGTGGCATTTCTCGTAATCACCAGATTTGGAGTGGCATTTATCAAATTAACCCAAAACAAAAATAACTGGGCGAGCTACTGGGTCCCTGGTGTCACCGCCACAGTGCAATTCTCTCGTTTATTGACTACGTTGACAATGGCATGGGACCTAGATGTCAGAAATCCATTAGGAGGAGCCATTTTTTTATTGGCTTGAAATAAGGAGGCACTTGCTTGCGTACTGCCATGACCTTGGTGGCTCCCTGCTGTCATCATCTCCACGTATAAGCATCTCCTGTAGGCCCACAAGTCAGCCTCTAAACCCATGGCGAACAAATACAACCCATTTAAAAAATAACAGCCCATTCCATACGCTCAAACGGAAAGTTCAACATTTAGAGCAAAGTAACAGGTCTGATCCAGATATAGAGTACTGAACTTCCACGTTGACAACCATCATAGCCAAGTTAAAATATCTATCCCACTAATACTCTAGTAGTGTACAAGTACTAACTTACTCTTAGCAAATTAGACGATGCCAGCCGCCATCTGCGGTACATGCTAAACGCCTGCACCGACACCCTCTGCCTCGCCTCAGACATGCCAGAGGTGCAATAGGGCGTATTGCTCGCGCGTGTTGGCCCTTTCCATGCCAGCGTGGTCCACCGTAGCTTCGGCTTCTAAGCGGGAAACCCATGATGTCTACTACACAACCTTCTTCTTGTAGACGTTGTTGTGCCTCCAAGTGCAGAGGTTTGTAGGACAGTAGCAAATCCATGAAGTGGATGGCCTAAGGTTTATCAATCCGTGGGAGGTGTAGGATGAAGATGGTCTCTCTCAAGCAACCCTGCAACCAAATAACAAAGAGTCTGTTGTGTCCCCAACACACCCAATACAATGGTAAATTGTATAGGTGCACTAGTTCGGCGAAGAGATGGTGATACAAGTGCAATATGGATGGTAGATATAGGTTTTTGTAATCTGAAAATATAAAAACAGCAAGGTAACTAATGATACAAGTGAGCGTAAACGATATTGCAATGATAGGAAACAAGGCCTAGGGTTCATACTTTCACTAGTGCAAGTTCTCTCAACAATAATAACATAATTGGATCATATAACTATCCCTCAACATGCAACAAAGAGTCACTCCAAAGTCACTAATAGCGGAGAACAAACGAAGAAATTATGGTAGGGTACGAAACCTCCTCAAAGTTATTCTTTCCAATCAATCCATTGGGCTATTCCTATAAGTGTCACAAACAGCCCTAGAGTTCGTACTAGAATAACACCTTAAGACACAAATCAACCAAAACCCTAATGTCACCTAGATACTCCAATGTCACCTCAAGTATCCGTGGGTATGACTATACGATATGCATCACACGATCTCAGATTCATCTATTCAACCAACACATAGAACTTCAAAGAATGCCCCAAAGTTTCTACCGCAGAATCAAGACGAAAACGTGTGCCAACCCCTATGCATAAGTTCATGGGTGGAACCCGCAAGTTGATCACCAAAACATACATCAAGTGAATCACGTGATATCCCATTGTCACCACAGATACGCATGGCAAGACATACATCAAGTGTTCTCAAGTCATTAAAGACTCAATCCGATAAGATAACTTCAAAGGGGAAACTTAATCCATTACAAGAGAGTAGAGGGGGAGAAGAAACATAAGATCCAACTATAATAGCAAAGCTCACGATACATCAAAATCGTGCCAAATCAAGAACACGAGAGAGAGAGAGATCAAACACATAGCTACTGGTACATACCCTCAGCCCCGAGGGTGAACTACTCCCTTCTTGTCATGGAGAGCGTCGGGATGATGAAGATGGCCATCGGTGAGGGTTCCCCCCTCCAGCAGGGTGCCGGAATAGGGTCCCGATTGGTTTTTGGTGGCTACAGAGGCTTGCGGCGGCGGATCTCCCGATCTATTCTATTCCCCAAAGTTTTTAGGGTATATTGAGATATATAGGCAGAAGAAGTACGTCAGGGGAGCCACGAGGGGCCCACGAGGGTGGAGGGCGCGCCCTAGGGTGGTGGGCGCGCCCCCCTTCCTCGTGGCTCCCTCGTTTCTTTCCTGACGTGCACTCCAAGTTTTTCCGGTAGCTTTCCTTCCAAAAAATAACTTCTCCAGTTGGTTTCATTCTGTTTTGACTCCATTTGATATTCCTTTTCTTCGAAACACTGAAACAAGGGAAAAAACAGCAACTGGCACTGGGCTCTGGGTCAATAGGTTAGTCCCAAAAATAATATAAAAGTGTAAAATAAAGCCCATAAACATCCAAGATTGATAATATAATAGCATGGAACAATCAAAAATTATAGATACGTTGGAGACGTATCAGCATCCCCAAGCTTAATTCCTGCTCGTCCTCGAGTAGGTAAATGATAAAAACAGAATTTTTAATGTGGAATGCTACTTGGCATAATTTTAATGTAATTCTTCTTAATTGTGGTATGAATATTCAGATCCGAAAGATTCAAGATAAAAGTTCATATTGACATAAAAAAAATAATACTTCAAGCATACTAACTAAGCAATTATGTCTTCTCCGAATAACATGGCCAAAGAAAGTTATCCCTACAAGATCATATAGTCTGGCTATGCTCTATCTTCACCACACAAAGTATTTAAATCATGCACAACCCCGATGACAAGCCAATCAATTGTTTCATACTTTTGACATTCTCAAACTTTTTCAATCTTCATGCAATACATGAGCGTGAGCCATGGACGTAGCACTATAGGTGGAATAGAATGGTGGTTGTGGAGAAGACAAAAAGGAGAAGATAGTCTCACATCAACTAGGCGTATCAACAGGCTATGGAGATGCCCATCAATATATATCAATGTGAGTGAGTAAGGATTGCCATGCAACAGATGCACTAGAGCTAAAAGTACATGAAAGCTCAACAAAAGAAACTAAGTGGGTGTGCATCCAACTCGCTTGCTCACGAAGACCTAGGGCATTTTGAGGAAGCCCATCATTGGAATATACAAGACAAGTTCTATAATGAAAATTTCCCACTAGTATATGAAAGTGATATCATAGGAGACTCTCTATCATGAAGATCACGGTGCTACTTTGAAGCAGAAGTGTGGTAAAAGGATAGTAGCATTGCCCCTTCTCTCTTTTTCTCTCATTTTTTTATTTTTTTGTTTGGGCCTTCTTTTTTTATGGCCTCTTTTTTCTCTTTTTTATTTGGGCTTCTTTGGCCTCTTTATTTATTTATTTCGTCCGGAGTCTCATCCCGACTTGTGGGGGAATCATAGTCTCCATCATCCTTTCCTCAGTAGGACAATGCTCTAATAATGATGAGCATCACACTTTTATTTACTTACAACTCATGAATTACAACTCGATACTTAGAAGAAAATATGACTCTATATGAATGCCTCCGGTGGTGTACCGGGATGTGCAATGAATCAAGAGTGACATGTATGAAAGAATTATGAATGGTGGCTTTGCCACAAATACGATGTCAACTACATGATCATGCAAAGCAATATGACAATGATGAAACATGTCATAACAAATGGAATGGTGGAAAGTTGCACGGCAATATATCTCGGAATGCTTATGGAAATTCCATAATAGGTAGGTATGGTGGCTATTTTGAGGAAGATATATGGTGGGTGTACGATTCCAGCGAAAGGTGCACGATATTAGAGAGGCTAGCAATGGTGGAAGGATGAGAGTGCGTATAATCCATGGACTCAACATTAGTCATAAAGAACTCATATACTTATTGCAAAAATCTATTAGTTATCGAAACAAAGTACTACGCCAAGATGCTCCTGTGGGGATAGATTGGTAGGAAAAGACCATCGCTCGTTCCCGACCGCCACTCATAAGGAAGACAATCAATAAATAAATTATGCTCCGACTTCATCACATAACGGTTCACCATACGTGCATGCTACGGGAATCACAAACTTTAACACAAGTATCTCTCAAATTCATAACCACTCAACTAGCATGACTCTAATATCACCATCTTTATATCTCAAAACAATTATCAAGCACCAAAATTTTCTTATTATTCAACACACTCATAAGAAAGTTTTTACTAATCTTGAATACAAAGCATATTAGGATTATTTAAGCAAATTACCATGCTATTTAAGAATCTCAAAATAATATAAGTGAAGCATGAGAGAATAATAGTTTCTATAAAAAAACGACCGACATGCTCTAAAAGATATAAGTGAAGTACTAGAGCAATAACAAACTAATCCAAAAGATATAAGTGAAGATCAATAAGTAGTCGGATAATTATGCAACTATGTGAAGACTCTCCCATTTAATAATTTCAGATCTTGGTATTTTATTCAAACTGCAAGCAAAACAAATTAAAACGACATTTCAAGGATAGCACACATCATGTGAAGAAGCAAAAGCTTTGGTTCAACCGATACTAACCGATATTTGTTGAAGAAGAAAGGTGGGATGCCTACCGGGGCATCCCCAAGCTTAGATGCTTGAGACTTCTTGAAATATTATCTTGTGGTGCCTTGGGCATCCCCAAGCTTGAGCTTTTGTGTCTCCTTAACTCCTCTCATATCACGGTTTTCTAAATCTCAAAAGCTTCATCCACACAAAACTCAACAAGGACTTGTGAGATAAGTTAGTATAAACCAATGCAAAAACCTTATCATACTCTACTGTAGCAAATAACTAAAATTATTATTCAACATTGCATACTAAATTCCTCTGCATATTTAATAGTTGAGGGAGTCCTGGATTAGGGGGTGTCCGGATAGCCGAACTATCACCATTGGCCGGGCTCCTGGACTATGAAGATACAAGATTGAAGACTTCGTCCCATGTCCGGATGGGACTTTCCTTGGCGTGGAAAGCAAGCTTGTGGATACGGATATGTAGATCTCCTACCATTGTAACCGACTCTGTGTAACCCTAACCCTACCCGATGTCTATATAAACCGGAGGGTTTTAGTCCGTAGGATGCACAAGAATCATACCATAGGCTAGCTTCTAGGGTTTAGCCTCTTTGATCTCGTGGTAGATCCACTCTTGTACTACCCATATCATCAATATAAATCAAGCAGGAGTAGGGTTTTACCTCCATCGAGAGGGCCCGAACCTGGGTAAAAACATCGTGTCCCTTGCCTCCTGTTACCATCCACCTAGACGCCTTGATTCGGGACCCCTACCGAGATCCGCCGGTTTGACACCGACATTGGTGCTTTCATTGAGAGTTCCTCCTGTCGTCATCCTTAGGCCCGATGGCTCCTTCGATCATCAACAACGACACGGTCCAGGGTGAGACTTTTCTCCCGGACAGATCTTCAGATTCGGGCGGCTTTGCATCAAGGGCCAATTCACTTGGCCATCTGGAGCAGATCGAAAGCTACGCCCCTGGCCATCAGGTCAGGTTTGGGAGTTTGAACTACACGGCCGACATCCACGGAGACTTGTTCTTCGATGGATTCGAGCCACAGCCAAGCGCGCCGCACTGTCTCGATGGGCATGATCTAGCTCTGCCGCCGAACAGTGCCCTGGAGGCCGCACCAGCGTCCGCTCCGACCCTTAGCTCGGAGCCGACTCCGCCGATCGAGGACGAGTGGTTGGACACCGCCTCGGGGGCTACGATCTCTACGGTGATTGAGCCGAACTCCATCCCTGTCCTTTGTGAAGACCATGACTCCAAGGTGCCGGACTCCTCTCCGGACACCGAACCCTCCGCGCCCCTGCCAATCGAAACCAATTGGGCGCCGGTTATGGAGTTCACTGCCGCGGACATCTTTCAGCACTCGCCCTTTGGCGACATCCTAAATTCACTAAAGTCTCTCTCTTTATCAGGAGAGCCCTGGCCGGACTACGGTCAGGAAGGTTGGGATGAGGACAACGAAGAAATCCAACGCCAACCCACCACCCACTTTGTAGCCACTGTCGATGATTTAACCGACATGCTCGACTTCGACTCCGAAGACATCGACGGTATGGACGACGATGCTGGAGATGACCAAGAGCCAGCACCTACAGGCAATCGGAAGGCCACCTCGTCATACGACATATACATGGTGGACATCCCAAAAGATGGGAACGGCGATGGAACAGCGGAGGATGACCCTCCAAGAAACAGCCCAAGCGCCCGGCGTCGTGGGCCGCTCTAAATCCCGCCACAGCAAAAACGGTGATTCCAGCACGGGAGATAATAACACCCCGGACAGTGCCGGAGACAACCTCCTCCAGCAGGATTCAGCACAGGAGGAGGGAGAAGCCAGCCCTCATGACAGAGCGGCAGACAGGGCGGTGGAGGACGATAATTATATGCCTCCCTCCGAAGATGAGTCAAGCCTCGACGACGACGAATTTGTCGTGCCTGAGGATCCCGCCGAACAGGAGCGTTTCAAACGCAGGCTTATGGCCACGGCAAGCAGCCTCAAGAAAAAGCAGCAGCAGCTTAGAGCTGACCAAGACTTGCTAGCTGACAGATGGACTGAAGTCCTTGCAGCCGAAGAGTACGAACTCGAACGCCCCTCCAAGAAATACCCAAAACGCAGGCTGCTACCCCAATTAGAGGAAGCAGCACCCAAACCTACATCACAAGCACATGATGCGGCCGACCGGCCACCCCGTGGTCGCGACAGAGAGGCCTCTAGACCCTCCATTCAAGCCGAACCCCGGCGTCGCTCAAAAAGTACCAAGGCACGGGGAAACGCGCCAGACCTGCGAGACATATTGGAGGACAAGGCAAGGCAAACAAGATCGATCTACGGATCGCGTGGGCGCCCACGACACGCCGACGATAACCGCCACGCCCGGATACAACAATACCGCCGGGACGAACACGATGAGACAAAGCTCATTTGAGCTGCGTCATGATATAGCTCAATACAGAGGCGCCGCACACCCACTATGCTTCACAGACGAAGTGATGGATCATCAAATCCCCGAGGGTTTCAAACCCGTAAACATTGAAACATATGATGGCACAACAGATCATGTGGTTTCGATCGAGGACTACCTCCTCCATATCCACATGGCCCGCGGTGATGATCTACACGCCATCAAATACCTCCCACTCAAGCTTAAAGGACCAGCTCGGCATTGGCTTAACAGCCTGCCAGCAAAATCAATTGGTTGTTGGGAAGACCTGGAAGCCGCATTCCTTGATAACTTCCAGGGCACATATGTGCGACCACCAGACGCCGATGACGTCAGCCACATAATTTAACAGCCAGAAGAATCGGCCAGACAATTCTGGACACGGTTCCTAACCAAGAAAAACCAAATCATTGACTGTCCAGATGCAGAGGCCCTTGCAGCCTTCAAACATAACATCCGCGATGAGTGGCTTGCCCGGCACCTAGGACAGGAAAAGCCGAAATCCATGGCAGCCCTCACAACACTCATGACCCGCTTTTGCGCGGGAGAGGACAACTGGCTAGCTCGTAGCAACAACTTGACCAAAAACCCTGGTAGTTCGGATACCAAGGACAGTAATGGCAGGTCGCGTCGCAACAAGCACAAGCGCCGCATTAACGGCGATAATGCTGAAGATACGGCAGTCAATGCCGGATTCAGAGGCTCTAAACCCGGTCAGCGGAAAAAGCCGTTCAAAAGAAATACTCAGGGCCCGTCCAATCTGGACCGAATACCCGATCGCTCGTGCCAAATACATGGCACCCCCGAAAAACCAGCCAACGACACCAATAGGGATTGTTGGGTGTTCAAACAGGCAGGCAAGTTAAATGCCGAACTCAATGACAAGGGGCTGCATAGCGATGACGAGGAGGAGCCCCGCCACGAACAATAGAGGACAAAGGGCTTCCCCCACAAGTGCGGACGGTGAACATGATATACGCAACCCACATACCCAAAAGGGAGCGGAAGCGTGCACTAAGGGACGTATATGCGATGGATCCAAATACCCAAAGTTCAACCCATGGTCCTCCCGCCCGATCACCTTTGATCGAAGGGACCACCCACTAGCATCCGCCAGCGGATTCGCCGCATTGTTTCTTGACCCAATCATCGACGGATTTCACCTCACTAGAGTCCTGATGGACGGCGGTAGCAACTTGAACCTGCTCTAGCAGGATACAAAGGTCGCAAAATGGGCATAGACCCTCAAGGATTAAACCCACAAAGACGAACTTTAAAGGCGTCATACCAGGTGTAGAGGCCAATTATGCGGGCTCAGTTACACTCGAAGTGGTCTTGGATCCCGGATAACTTCCGGCGAAGAGTTAATCTTCGACATAGTCCCGTTCATAGCGGCTATCACGCACTGCTTGGACGAACCGCATTTGCAAAGTTCAATGTGGTGCCGCACTACGCATACCTCAAGCTCAAGATGCCAGGCCCTCGAGGAGTAATCACGGTCAATGGAAACACCGAACGCTCTCTCCGAACGGAGGAGCACACGGCGGCCCTCGCGGCGGAGGTGCAAAGCATCCTCTCACAGCAATTCTCGAGTCCGGCTATTAAACGTCCGGACACCGTCAAGCGCGCTCGGAGTAACCTACAACAAGACCGCCTGGCACGATCCGAGCACGCGTAGCAATCCGGCCCCAACCCCAGCCCTCGCGAAATTGGCGAAGCCGGTATTCTGCGTACATAACTACGCCCTGGAGATACCATGGGCATAAGGAGGGGCACGACCACGCACGCCTGCACGCGGCTCAACCGCACTGTGGGCTCCGATTGTGTCATTCTTTTTCTTTCTTCTTTTCTCTTACTTTCAGGACTCCGTTTTCCAGAAGCCCTGTCCGGCACTAGAATTGCCGAACTCACGATGCAACAGCCAGGGAAGCAGAAAGCTACATCGAGTGTCCAGGTGGTCTCTACTACGAGCATTATACCTGTTTTACATACCATCCCGCAGCTTACCCCTGGAGGGGGATATGTTAAATAGTCCCATCCCTTGCTTATCGCACTATTTGTGTCGTTCTACTTTCATTGTAGTACCTTTTTGAATAAACAATACATAGCTTTTGCCTATTATTGCATTCCTTTCTTTATCTATATATATGTTCATTCATGACATGTTGCACCCGTACACTTTGGTACGGCCAATACACCAGGGGCTTAAGTACCCCAAAAATATGGTGTGATAAGTCCGAACACTTTTACAAGTGCGGCACCCCGAACTTATAGCATTATATGCATCAGCTCTGAATCATGTCTTGGGTCAATAGTTGGGTTTGCCCGGCTCCCATGTTTTGGTACCTTATGTTCCGTTATATCGGCTAAGGTAGCGCTGGGAGAACCACTGCGATTGTGCCCCGGTTCAGCTGGGTTGAGCACCTCAGTGAAGAAAGCTAAAACTGACCGTCATGATAGGGCGAGAGCCGGTCGCTGCTCGAGAGGTTTTTTCGGGTCCCTAAAGACTTATGCCGCTTAGAGCGAGGAGTCGGCATTGTCCGCCAAGGCGTGGATAGCGCCCGAACTCGGTCTTCGAATACTAGGGGCTTCACGAAATTTAAAATTATAGAATTCTATGGCTAAGTGAGAGTGTTCAAGCACTATAGTCCGGTTGCCTTGTTCGTTCGTTGAGCGCCTCCCTCGAAGGACCCAAGAATGGGAACAAGAGCGCTCAAGTTTATCCTGAACACCCCAAAGACTGTGGCATGGGGGTCAAGCCAACGATTTGCCATCTCTCAAATTTGATAAACGGCCGCACATAAGGTAATATTTTAAATTCACAAGCGTTGCTTAGCGCATATGAACAAGTTTTCAGCGTCTGAGGATAACAAATGCGAGTCTATTCAAAATTACATCTTTGGAGCATTCACCCGCTATAAGGCGGGCACCCTTCAGGACGCCCTCATAGTACATTTCAGGCTTGCGATGCTCCTTGCCCTTCGGTGGCCCGTCCGTCACAAGCTTCTCAGCATCCAGCTTTCCCTAGTGCACTTTAGCACGGGCAAGGGCCCGACGGGCACCTTCAATGCAGACGGAGCGCTTGATGACTTCAATCCATGGACAGGCGTCCACCAGCCGCCGCACTAGCCCGAAGTAGCTCCCAAGCATGGCTTCCAATGGCTACAGCCGAATTATGAGGCCATTCATGGCCTGTTCGGCGACCTTGTGGAGCTCGACCAGCTGCTTCAGCTGGTCGCTCGAGGCACCGGATGTCCGGCCTCGAGATACTTGGCGGTAGAACGCGGCAAAGATCAGTACACACCACGGGCAGATCTGCGAATGCTCTGGAGAGCTCGGACTCGGGTAAGTAATAGATAATCCACTTTCACATGCTTGCTTTGCATAAAGAATGCCTTACCCGCCGCTATCTTCTTTAATGATTCAATTTCCTGGAGGGCTTTTTGGGCTTCGGCCTTAGCGGCTTTGGCACTCTCAAGAGCCGAGGCGAGCTCGGACTCTCGAGTCTTCGAGTCACGCTCCAAACTCTCGTGTTTTTCAACGAGAGCCTAGAGCTCTTGCCGCACCTCCGCCACCCGCGCCTCCTGCTTCTCTCGCTTGGTGCGCTCCGCGGCCGCTTTGCTTTCAGCCGTGGACACCGCTTCCTTCAGGGTCGCCACCTCGTTCGTGGCCCCTACAATACCCACGTTAGTCCTGTCATTTTTGCAACCAAATCCTTTATATAAGGTATTACTTTAATAAGGTATTACTTACCTTCCTTGTCCTCGAGCTGCTTCTTGGCAAGGCCGAGCTCGTTCTCGGACCGCTCGAGGCTCTGCTTCAATGCATTGACCTCCGCAGTCAGTGCGGCAGAGGTCAGCAGCGCAGCCTCAGTTCCCATATTGACATACTTATGTTAGGCTCCTGCGTATATATTTTTAGATCCTTAGTCCGTCTTTTCTTTCCGAACACCGAACTAAGCATCAGGGGCTACTGTCTATGCGGTAATATTTTTACATATTCTAAACTTACCTCAAAGCCTGTTAGAAGGCTGGTACAGGCTTCAGTCAGCCCGCTCTTGGCGGACTGAACTTTCTGGATCACCACACTCATAATAGTGCGGTGCTCCTCGTCGATGGAGGCGCCGTTCAGCGCCTCCAGCAAGCTATACGGTGCCTCCGGATGGACAGAGGTCACTGGCGTCGCAGTCTTGCCCTTCTTACGAAGGGGCCGCTTGCCGGACTTCGGAACCACTGAAGGTTCCGGTACGGAGTCCGCACAGGGCGGACTTAGAGCCTCCGGGTTTCGCCCCTTGGCGCCGGAGTCTGGGAGGTCGCCTTGGCGCCTCCAGACCACCTCCTCCTGGTGGGGCCCCTTTTGGGACTCCACCGCGGTGTCCTCTGCGTCACGAGGAGAGGAGGCGGTCGAAAGTGAAGTGCTATTCACATCCGACAAATCCAGGGAGCCGCTCGACGAAGTGGCGAGCTCATCCTTCGGCGGGCTACATGGTTATATTGGGCGTTAGAAGACACTATGCGACAAATAAAAAGTCATGAGCTATTCCGGAGTCCTGACACTTACGATCTCGCCAGGGGCTTGGCCCTTGGTGGCCACTCCTCCTCGTCGTTGTAGGCGTTGGTGGAGAAGTCCGGAGGAAGGGTCCTTCCTTTCTTGGACCCTCCGGCCTCCCCAGTCGGGGCGGCCTTCCTTTTCTTCTCACGGGGGAGAGGCTTTTTTCCTCCTCCCCGTCCTCGGGGAGGATTCTGCCTCGAGTCGTCGGACGATGAGTCCGACAAGACCTGCACCGGAGCTCCTTCGAGGTCCCGTGGCCTTCTTCTTGGCCTTCTTCTCCGGCACCACATGAGGTGCCGGAGCTAGCAGCCCCGTCAATCGGGCGTCCGCTGGGTCTTCTGGCAAGGGGGCCAGACAGTTAATCTGTCCGGACGTCTTCAGCCTGTCCTGTCAAAGGTTAGGAGTTTTAGATCCCGCATAGAGTCAAACTATGAAAAAAGAGTCCCATGAAGGGTAAAATAACTTACCTCGCTGGCTTGACGCTGCGAGCTGAATCCGCGATCTACGGTAGCAGATGCGGGAGCTTCGGCGCCCTTGAACAGCACCTTCCAGGCATCTTCGTACGTAGTGTCGAAGAGACGGCTCGAGGTTCGGTGCTGTGCCGGATCAAACTCCCACAAATTGAAGGCCCGTTGCTGGCATGGGAGAATCCGGCGGATGAGCATCATCTGGATTACGTTGACAAGCTTGAGATTCTTGTCCACTAGGTTTCGGACGCAGGTTTGGAGTCCGGACAGCTCTTCCGAATCACCCCACGTCAGGCCCGTCTCTTTCCATGATGTGAGCCGTGTGGGAGAGCCAGATCGGAATTCGGGGGCCGCCGCCCATTGAGAGCCCGCGGCTCGGTGATGTAGAACCACCCCGATTGCCACCCCTTTATGGTCTCCACAAAGTAGCCCTCGAGACATAGGACTTTGTCCATCTTGCCAACCATGGCACCTCTGCACTCCGCTTGGCGGCCACCCACTACCTTCGGCTTGACATTGAAGGTCTTCAGCCATAAGACGAAGTGGGGCTGGATGCAGATAAAGGCCTCACACACGACGATAAACGCCGAGATGTTGAGGATGAGGTTCGGGGCCAGATCGTGGAAATGCAGGCCGTAGTAGAACATGAGCCCCCGGACAAATGGGTGAAGTGGAAAACCTAGTCCGCAGAGGAAGTGGGTGAGGAACACCACCCTCTCATGGGGCCTAGGGGTGGGAATAAGCTGCCCCTCGTCGGGGAGCCGGTCTTGCGATGTCGCTGGACAAGTATCCGGCCTTCCGCAGTTTTTGACTTGTCCCTCCGTGACGGAGGAGACCATCCACTTGCCTCCCGGCCCGGACATGGCTGGAGAAGGTTGAGGAGGATGTGCGGACTTGGGCGCTGGAGCTCGAGTCTTGTGAAATGGATGAGCAAAGGAGGAAGAAGGCGTAGGTGGATCCTTATCCCCTTATATGGGCGGACGAAGCTATGCGTCCCCCGCCAGCCTGGTAAAACTCGCTTATCTCCCAAGCGCCGTAATCAATGGGATGGTTGGGTTACCCACGTCCATATTGATGGGAATCCCGGAATAAGGGGGCACGATCTCCGCTTTGATAAGACGTGCCAGAGAAACCGCCTCGCTAAACGCGCTGAGGTGGGATAGTAAAAACGATTCGTATAAAGGCCTGGCCGTGGTGTGATGTCACACTGTGAAATACATCAGCAGATCTGTGCAAAGTTTATTCTCTCTACGGTGGTATGTTGAACTTGTTTTGCAGAGCCGGACACTATCCTTGTGTTCAAAATCTTCTATGAAGTATTCGGAGGAGGAACCCGCCTTGCAATGCCGAAGACAAAATGCGCGCCGGACTTGTCGTCATTGAAGCCTTGTTCAGGGGCTACTGAGGGAGTCCTGGATTAGGGGGTGTCCGGATAGCCGAACTATCACCATTGGCCGGGCTCCTAGACTATGAAGATACAAGATTGAAGACTTCGTCCCGTGTCCGGATGGGACTTTCCTTGGCGTGGAAGGCAAGCTTGGCGATACGGATATGTAGATCTCCTTCCATTGTAACCGACTCTGTGTAGCCCTAACCCTATCCGGTGTCTATATAAACCGGTGGGTTTTAGTCCGTAGGACGCACAACAATCATACCATAGGCTAGCTTCTAGGGTTTAGCCTCTTTGATCTCGTGGTAGATCCACTCTTGTACTACCCATATCATCAATATTAATCAAGCAGGAGTAGGGTTTTACCTCCATCGAGAGGGCCCGAACCTGGGTAAAAACATCGTGTCCCTTGTCTCCTGTTACCATCCGCCTAGACGCACAGTTCGGGACCCCCTACCCGAGATCCGCCGGTTTTGACACCGACATATGCAAACAATGCAAACATAACAGCAATCTGCCTAAACAGGACAGTCTATAAAGAATGCAGCAAGATCCATACTTCCCCAGCTCCAAAAAATATGAAAGAAAATTCCCACAGTAGTAAATTTATCAGAGCTTAATATGCAAAATGTTTCATCATTTAATCACAATCTGATTTTTCTAGGGAATTTTTGCAACAGCGGTAAACTTTCTGTTTTGAAACAGCAACATGTATACTTGCAAAATAAGCATGGTGAAGGCTATACTTGACATTTTTACTGAAACTAGAGATGAAAAACACTATTCTAAATAACATCAAGCAGATACTAACAAAATAAAATGATGCTCCAAGCAAAACACATATCATGTGGTGAAGAAAAATATAGCTCCAAGTAAAGTTACCGATGAACGAAGACGACAGAGGGGATGCCTTCCGGGGCATCCCCAAGCTTAGGCTCTTGGTTATCCTTTAATATTACCTTGGGGTGCCTTGGGCATCCCCAAGCTTAGGCTCTTGCCACTCCTTATTCCATAGTCCATCGAATCTTTACCCAAAACTTGAAAACCTCACAACACAAAACTTAACAGAAAACTCGTAAGCTCCGTTAGCGAAACAAAACAAAACACCACTTCAAGGTACTGTAATTAACTCATTATTTATTTAAATCGGTGTTAAACCTACTGTATTCAAACTTCTCTATGGCTTATAAAGTCTTTTACTAGCCATAGCGTCATCAAAATAAGCAAGCAACACACGAAAAACAGAATCTGTCAAAAACAGAACAGTCTGTAGTAATCTGTAACTAACGCGAACTTCTGGAACTCCAAAAATTCTAAAATAAATTGGTGGACCTGAGGTATTTGACTAGTATTCATCTGCAAAAAGAATCAACTAAATATCACTCTCCAGTAAAAAGTTCTAGCTAATCTCATGAGCGCTAAAGTTTCTGTTTTTTACAGCATGATCATAAAGACTTCACCCAAGTATTCCCAAAGGTTCTACCTGGCACAAACACTAATTAAAACAAAAAACCACATCTAAACAGAAGCTAGATGGATTATTTATTCCTAAACAGAACCAAAAATCAAGAAACTAAAATAAAATTGGGTTGCCTCCCAACAAGTGCTATCGTTTAATGCCCCTAGCTAGGCATGATGATTTCAATGATGCTCACATAAAAGATAAGAATTGAAACATAAAGAGAGCATCATGAAGAATATGAGTAGCACATTTAAGTCTAACCCACTTCCTATGCATAGTGATTTGGTGAGCAAAAAACTTATGGGAACAATAATCAACTAGCATAGGAAGGCAAAACAAGCATAACTTCAAAACTTTAAGCACATAGAGAGGAACCTCGATATTATTGCAATTCCTACAAGTATATATTCCTCCCTCATAATAATTTTCAGTAGCATCATGAATTAATTCAACAATATAACCATCTCATAAAGCATTCTTTTCATGATCTACAAGCATATAATTTTTATTACTCTCCACATAAGCAAATTTATTCTCATGAATAGTAGTGGGAGCAAACTCAACAAAATAACTATCATATGATTGAACATTAAGATCAAGATGACAAGTTTCATGGTCATCATTATTGTTTAAAGGATATGTGTAATCACAATAATCATGATAGATAGGAGGCATGCTTTCATCATAGTAAATTTGCTCATCAAAGCTTGGGGGACAAAAAGTATCATCTTCATCAAACATAGCTTCCCCAAGCTTGTGGCTTTGCATATCATTAGAATCATGGATATTCAAGGAATTCATACTAACAACATTGCAATGATGCTCATCATTCAACTATTTAGTGCCAAACATTCTAATGCATTCTTCCTCTAGTAATTGAGCACAATTATCGGAATCCTTATTCTCACGAAAGATATTAAAAAGATGAAGCGTATGAGACAAACTCAATTCCATTTTTTTGTAGTTTTCTTTTATAGACTAAACTAGTGATAAAAATTGAGCACAATTATCGGAATCCTTATTCTCACGAAAGCATCAGAATCCTGATGCTTTCGTTACGTTGTTCTTCTACCGTAATTATGATTGTTTCATCCACATGCATGCGGGTTAGCTAGTTTCCCTCTACTAATTAACCTTCTTGTGTTTCCAAGGTCTTGTGAGCATTCCACCACCTATACTTGAAAAATTTATAACCAAGGGGGAGATGACGATGCCGATGATCACGAGCAGGACCCATATACTTAGTGGCACCGAGCAGCTTATTCCGATGGATCACCTCTTCTTGTCTGTATACAGGGCACTGCTGATGTTACTAAGGAGGCAGGTGTTGTCTCGCATGGTCGCACTCTCTGGACCTATTCCAACATCCATTGCAGGGTATTCGGGATGGATACTAGTGTACTAGCGCGAACACCTTATCCTTGGTTTAGTATTGAAAGTCTTGGAGGAAACTCGCTCTTGACAAAACTATCCAATGATGGTGAAAGGCGATCCAGCAGCTGTTGACACAACATTACTGCCATTTATGAGAAGCAACTGCATCTATACCTCGGACATTGCTATGCTTCCTACCATCCCAATATGGGTCCTGACATAGGCCGCTTCAGCCCGGATGATCAGTCATGCGTTGGTCTCGAGATTTACAGTAGCTGGCCCTTCCCAGAGAGTCACTTCTTGTTCAAAGCAAGCATTTCCAACACCACGAGTGGTTGAGTTGAAGTTCATTTCATTGCTTGTTATTTGTTTTGTGATGAAAACTTTAGTATTTATAATGTATCCTCGTTGTCATTGTGGGTTGATGACCTGTTGTATGTAATAAAATGATATGCCTGTGATAAACTTACTAAATTTATGAATGACTTTTGAGTCGCTTCTCTGAGTGGGTGCTGCGACGAGGCAAAAAAATATTTTCTCAATACATAATTGTACGTGCATTAAAGGAGGTTATTGGATGAGTCCAATTAATAATAGTACTACTACTATTTGTACTAGCTTCACATGCTTCGCACGTCAGGCGGGTGTTTTTACTGTAGATGTGAATCCCATCATCCTAGGTCCTCGGGTGAGTCTTTGGGTTCAAACTTTCAAAACTGCTGCACTATCTCTACGTCTACGTATACGTAATACAACAAGATTTAAACTTGAGACCAGCCACCCACCCTCACAAAGAACACTTTTTAACCTAGCACAGACTCTAGGAAATTTGGTCATAGTGTGAGGTCGGCCATATGTTAATGTGTTTGCTCTACGTAACCAGCACCTTGAATCCTCGATATATAGTAGGGTGGCATGGGCCAGAACAAACATTCACGTCCAGGAGTACGGCACACGCCACCAACATGACTTCCATCTAACACCATATTTCTTGGAGTCCGTGCTATAGCTATCTCTTCAACCTCGTCGTTTGTCTAACTCAGCCATCGTGCGGCGGGCGAGGCGGGGGTTTGTCGATAGTCGGTTTCCTCAACTGCGGTCCCACTTGTAAGGCCAACTCCAACGCACGACCCCAAATGGACCTCCATTTTGCTTGGATTCTGTCCATTTGGGTAGGGAAATGGGGTCGTGTCCGGGCCATTTCTCGGATGTGGTGGCCATGCGCCCAACGCGGGAACGCATCCCGGTCGCATACATTTTTATTTGCAAACACATATCTTTTTTCATCATTGATTTTTGTACATGGAAATAATCAGCAAAATTTGACTAGAAAAGAAAGACCAAAGAAAACAGGAACCACAAGAATACATTTTAGAAGATATCCAACTTCCATAACTGCTCCTGTAAGTTGGATTACTGCCTTCTTGATGCATTCATTGTTGATCTGTGGAGGCTCGATCTTGCGTGCTTCTTTCTTCTTCGAGGGTAAAGAAGTAGACGTTGCTTCCTCGCATCTAGTCTCATGTCTAGCCTCTATTCTATCAACAAGTGCACTAGTCTCATCTCTAGCCTCTATTCTAGCTAAAAGTGCTGGAACATCTACTAAATTGCACTCTATCAATGTATTGATGTACTCTTCTTCCCAATACCAAAACTTGCATCCATTCTAAAAGTGCTAGAACATCTACTAGCACAACTAGTCTAACTCGAGAGCATAACCGAAGCTAAAGTAGCACATACCCCATCGGTTGAGCAATTGATGAACACCCATCCGGGATGTCCCGGCATTGTAGACACGCGGCGTAAGACCTTCTTTGGGCAGTCGTCGCACGTAATGAGTGGCAACGGTGCGCCGACGAGCTTTTGGGCCAGCACCGAGCCTGGTCGACCGCCATTCATGTATCTGTCGGCGGACCGCCGACGGTGCAGATACGAGCGGCTAGGGGAGGAGTTAGTACCTGTATGCGGCCTTGCGGCCTTGCCGGGGCCTTCCAGCCCGGTGTCCGGCCAGTCCATGGCACGGTGCGGCCTCCCATAGCTAGGCGAGCTCAAGCCCAACCGGATCCACTCCAAATCCGTGCGCCGGTGCGCAAAACACGTAGCCGTGGTTGGGTAACTCCGAGGCGTCTAGGAAAAGGGAGCTGAGCGAGCGCGCGTCCGAGCTGCACGCGCTGGAGTTGGCCTAGCGACGTGGCGGACCAACCGTGTGGGGGTGCGAAGTGGCTTCGCTCGTGTGGGGGACGGAAGCCATCCCGCGTGGGCGCTAGATCTGACAGGATGACCTTGTCATCAGTTTGTAACCTCTATGGCAACCGTCCGCTCCCAACTAGCCTCTTCGATGACATGTGGTCCTGTTCCAACATGTCAGTGAGACAACGGCGAGTCCTTTTGTGCAATTTCTGAATGGACGTCTATGTAGGCCGGGGCGCCTCTTCGTGTATCGTGGCAACCATCCACCGACTCTTCGCCTTTCCCTCTCGATTTGGAACTGCTGTCGCACCATCTTCCTCCCTCCTCCATTTAACTTCACCCTTCCTTCTTCCATTGTTCGATCGATCGTCTTCTCCATGGAGGGAACACGCCGAAAACGACCCCATTATTCTTACCCTGATCTGAATGATGACGTGGTGGAGGAACTCATTGATCGGTGCGACGTCATCACCTCAGCTTGCATGGTAGGTTCGTTCAAGACCATTCTCGACTAAACTAATAATATCCTTACAAAGAACCCAAGAGTTCAGGAGCGGCTTGATCTTCCCTATCTTCTTCACCGTGACCCTGCTGACTGGCGCGCGGACGACAGAGGCCTCTCCTTGTGCAAGTTGGTGCCGCTTGATAATGATACGTGTTATGTTAAGATGTCATCTCTTGAGAGTAAGGCTTGGGAAGGCGCAAATGGAGATTGGTTCTTTATATTGGCTACAACTGCGAGTGGGAACTTGTGAATGTGTACACTCATCACCGGGTTCCACTTCCAAAAATATCAGACTGCCCAGAGGTTGAGCACACCGGTTTTCCACATACGTTCAACTATGATCATGGTGACTGTCGTCTACGCAAGATAGCAATTTTTCAGGTTCCCGACCGCTCTTGGGATTTAATGGACTATGGGGTTGTTGCTATCTTTGACAAGCTTCTTGCCTTCCTTCATAGTTCAATTGGATGGATATTGCTCAAAAATCAGTTTCTATACACGGATGTGTACTGTGATGCCATTCAATACGAGGGTCTTGTGGTTGCTGCCACCACGCGTGGCACTGTTTTTGCATAGAATCCTTATGCTTTCGGTACGTTTGTCTTCCACCGTAATTATAATTGTTTCATCCACATGAATGCGGGTTAGCTAGTTTCCCTTTACCAATTAACCTTCTTGTGTTTCCAAGGTCCTATGAACATTCCACCGCCTATACTTGAAATTTTTTATATCCAAGGGGGAGATTACGATGATGACCACGAGCATGAGGACCATATACTCAATGGAGCTTGGCATCATATTCCAATGGATCACCTCTTTTTGTTTGTATACAGGGCACCGCTGATGCTACTAAAGAAGCAGGTGTTGTCTTCCATGGTCGCACTCTTCGGACCTATTCCAACATCCGTTGTAGGGTATTCGGGATGGATACTACTGTGCTAGCGCCAACACCTCCCCGGTTTAGTATTGACACTCTTGGAGGAAACTCGCTCTTCCTTGGACAAAACTATCCAATCATGGTGAAAGGCGATCCAGCTGCTGTTAACACAATGTTACTACAATTTATGAGAAGAAATTGTATCTATACCTCGGACATTTCTATGCTTCCCTACCGTGGCTATCACAATATGGGTCATGAAATAGGCCGCTTCAGCCTGGATGATCAGTCCTGCGTTGGTCTCGAGATTGATAGTAGATGGCCCTTCCGAGACAAACTCTTCTGGTTCAAAGCAAGTGTTTCGAACGCCGAGGAGTGGTTGAGCTGAAGTTCATTTCATTGCTTGTTGTTTGTTGTGTGATGAAAACTTTAATATTTACTAGAATGTTCTGTTGGAACTAATCTATAATCCAACATGTATCCTCGTTGTCATTGTGTGTTGATGACTTGTTGTATGTAATGAATGGTACATTTGCATAAGCATGTCATAAACTCAATTTATAAATGGTTTTTGACTCACTTCTTGGAGTGTTAGTGCCATAGTAGTATAGCCAGCATTCGTAGTAGTAGTATGAAGTTGCCACATCACATAGAGCCAACCAATAGTTAGTTATAGCTAGATCAACTTGAGCTAGGTGTCGCACGGAGGCCGAGAAATATGGTGATAGCATGACTGCGTGAGGTTGGCTTGTACGTAGTATGATGTGGGCACAGGGATTGTCGTGTTTCCTACTCCTCTTGTCTGAATGTGCAGAAGATTTGGTCGAGTTCTTCCTCCTTTTGCCGACACGTGGGACATCCAGCATCCAGGTCGTGTCTTGCAAGAAAATGGACTGGTAGTTGAAGCCACGTGATGTGAATCTTGGGTTAAGCTGTAAATAGAATCTTACTACTCTTGAGTAACTCCAAAAGCAGCCACGGAAGATCTTTATTGGATTTGTTTTTCATCACCAGCACGACAAGGTGAAAGATGTGCAGGTTCAGTGGGTCCTCTTGCATTTTCACTGACATGTGGGACCGCATGTGAGCAAACAGACAATGGGCTCCACACGTTTGCTAGCTGGATGAGAAGTGAGACAGAGGAGAGCTGAGCACGGACTCCAGGAAATTTGTTTTACGTAACCAGCACCTCGATGTAGGCTCGATATAGTGGGGTGGCATGGTCCATAACTAGCATTCACGTCTAGCAGTACGGCACACGCCACCCACATGTGTCCCATCCGACACCAATTTTCTTGGAGTCCGTGCTACAACCATCTATTATCCCTCTTACTTTCTCAGCCATCGCATGGTGGGCGGGGTGGGGGTTTGTCGATAGTCGGTTTGCTCAACTGCGGTCCCACTTGTAAGTGAGAATGCAACACAACACGCATTCCCCCTTGAGCGGAGTGCCGGACCAATCGTGTGGGGGTCTGACGCGAACACGGCAGGCTTTTCCTTTTTAAGTTGTAACTTGTAAAATTTGGTTCTGCTCCATGGCGCGACCGATAGATAGAAATAACAATTTTCCCTAGAGTAATGACAAGTTTTGTTTTGGCGCGGTTCATGCATGGAGTACGTACGAAAAATATGAAGTTGATGCGAAAGGTAAGACAATTACTAGTTGTACCATATACTACTACATGGATTTGACGGAAAGGTAAAGGTACATAGGGATCCATCAACGACATCCTCACGCCCTAGTGCGCCGGGTCACCAACCGACGTATGAGGAGCAGCGGCGTTGGCGGCTAGCTCAACGTGCTTCCGAACAATGCCTTCCAAGGTTGCCCTGTGGGTAAAGAAGGCCAGCGACCTATCATCCTCCTCTGGCACGTAGTAGTCCTTGTGGATGATTTGCGCGTAGACGTGGGTGATTATGTCGACGGTGTCTTGCTGCGCCAGGCGCTGCGTGGCAAGCGCGACCTCGAGGTGGACATTCTCCGGCGCGATGGCGGGTAGTCGCAGGGCCACCAGTGCGTCGAAGAGGTTGTCACCATAGAGATCGTTGAGGGTGGCGGGCACTGCAGAGCCTGGGCGCGTGGGCTGGAGGCGTACGTCAAGGTCGTCTGCGAGCCTGTTGACGATGGTGAACTTGTTGAGGAAGCCGACGAGGACCTTGTCGAACAAGGAGACGAAGCTGTCGTCCAAGCGACCTCTCGCCCTGGCGGCCTCAAGCACGACCTGGAGACGTTCCTTGGTGCCGGGCCACAGGCCGGTGTCATGGACCATCTGGCACAGCCGGCTGATGCTCGCGCTCATCGCCTCCATGGTTCTGGCGTCTAGTCAACTGATCTTGCGATTGGATTGATCACTATTGCCCTTGGTTAGGGTGCGTAGGTGCATAGGATTTCATAGATTGGACTGGCGGGAGCCTTTATATGAGAAGTGCAGATTGCGTTGCATTCACGTGTGTGTTGGCCATCTACTCCTCGGCCCTCTACTGCACTTGCCTTTGGCTATATGACAGGTGGGCCAGCCACCTGATGGGCCCACTTGTCATTCACCCAAACGCAGGTGCAGTAAGTCAATGAAGCCACGCCCCCCTCCATGCTGGTGTGGTATAGTCGTCTCACCGGACCTCTAGATGGGGCCAAACAAGAGAACTTTGATGTTTACTGGTTTATTGGTCCCCTTTGCATTTTGCGCCATGTTTTGACCTTTGATTTAACCAAGAAAATGTTAATGCATGTAACCAAAAATGTTGTGTAAGTCACCTTACGAAATCCAAATAATCCAAAACACTTAGTCACGGTACATTAACTCCCTCCTCCTTTCTTATTTCGTGACATATCAACCAATGAGAGATGTGGGTCGTGCATGCTTTCAATGACTTGAGACTACCAAACATGACATGTACTGGTTAGTTCATTGCATGTAATCCTATTAATTAGCAAAAAGACATTAAGTTCTCTTGCTTTCCCCTTTGTCTTGGTCACGGTGCACAACCTAAGAGCATGGTTAATAGTATAGCTAGGCTCTTGCATGAGAGCCCACTCATCTTTTTCACTTGCTCTAAGATGACTTATACACCTAGATGGAGGGAGTAGTCTCAAGTCATTGGATGCATACGCACCCCACGTCTCGTATTGGGTGATTTCTTTTTTCATGGCAAAAAACAGGGAACGAGGTGGGTAGTTAATTCACCGCGCCTAAAAGTTTGGGGATTACTAGAAAGAGGCCCATGCGTTGCATGGAACATCAAGATGCATTTATATGATCTGTTTATCTCGTGGGAGGCGAAGATGAACGAGGGAAGTCCTTATTTGCAAATGTGGAGAGGGGTGTGGGTATCTTTTTGCAAAATTGTCATAATTTGCTTCTATCCGTCAGATATAGATCGCACTGTCTATATTGCAGGATGTGCTACCTCTTGAGCACTGCGCTGGTTTTCCCTTGAAGAGGAAAGGGTGATGCAGCAAAGTAGCGTAAGTATTTCCCTCAGTTTTTGAGAACCAATGTATCAATCCAGTAGGTGGCCATGCACAAGTCCCTCGCACCTACACAAACAAATAAATCCTCGCAACCAACGCAATAAAGGGGTTGTCAATCCCTTCACGGTCACTTATGAGCGTGAGATCTGATAGATATGATAAGATAATATTTTTGGTATTTTTGGATAAAGATGCAAAGTAAAGAAAGCAAAATAAAGACAACGCTAGAAATAACTTGTTGACGGGAGACTAATTTGATGGAAAATAGACCCGGGGGCCATAGGTTTCACTAGTGGCTTCTCTCGAGAGCATAAGTATTACGGTGGGTGAACAAATTACTGTTGAGCAATTGACAGAATTGAGCATAGTTATGAGAATAGCTAGGTATGATCATGTATATAGGCATCATGTCCGAGACAAGTAGACCGACTCCTGCCTGCATCTACTACAATTACTCCACACATCGACCGCTATCCAGCATGCATCTAGAGTATTAAGTTCATAAGAACAGAGTAACGCTTTAAGTAAGATGACATGATGTAGAGGGATAAACTCATGCAATATGATATAAACCCCATCTTGTTATCCTCGATGGCAACAATACGATGCGTGCCTTGCTGCCCCTCATCACATCGGGAAAGAACACTGCAAGATTGAACCCAAAGCTAAGAACTTCTCCCATTGCAAGAAAGATCAATCTAGTAGGCCAAAACCAAATTGATAATTCGAAGAGACTTGCAAAGATAACCAATCATACATAAAAGAATTCAGAGAAGATTAAAATATTGTTCATATATAAACTTGATCATAAACACACAATTCATCGGTCTCGACAAACACACCGCAAAATTAGATTACATCGAATAGATCTCCACAATAGAGGGGGAGAACATTGTATTGAGATCCAAAAAGAGAGAAGAAGCCATATAGCTAATAACTATGGACCCGAAGGTCTGAGGTAAACTACTCACACATCATCGGAGAGGCTATGGTGTTGATGTAGAAGCCCTCCATGATCGATGCCCCTCGTGAACTCGAAAAAAGGCCCCAAGATGGGATCTCACGGGTACAGAAGGTTGCGGCGGTGGAATTATGTTTTTGGCTCCGTATCTGGTAGTTTGTGGGTACATAGGTATATATAGGAGGCAGAAGTACGTCGGTGGAGCAATGTGGGGCCCACGAGGGTGGAGGGCGCTCCCCGGGGGGTAGGCGCGCCCCCCTACCTCGTGCCTTCCTGGTTGATGTCTTGACGTAGGGTCCAAGTCCTCTGGATCACGTTCGTTCCAAAAATCACGTTCCCGAAGGTTTCATTCCGTTTGGACTCCGTTTGTTATTCTTTTTCTGCGAAACTATGAAATAGGCCAAAAAAACAACAATTCAGGGATGGGCCTCCGGTTAATAGGTTAGTCCCAAAAATAATATAAAAGTGTATAATAAAGCCCATTAATGTCCAAAACAGAATATAATATAGCATGGAACAATAAAAAATTATAGATACGTTGGAGACATATCAAGCATCCCCAAGCTTAATTCCTGCTCGTCCTCGAGTAGGTAAATGGTAAAAACAAAATATTTGATGTGGAATGCTACTTGGCATAATTTCAATGTAATTCTCTTAATTGTGGTTTGAATATTCAGATCCGAATGATTCAAGACAAAAGTTTAATATCGACATAAAAATAATAATACTTCAAGCATACTAACTAAGCAATTATGTCTTCTCAAAATAACATGGCCAAAGAAAGTTATCCCTACAAAATCATATAGTCTGGCTATGCTCTATCTTCACCACACAAAGTATTTAAATCATGCACAACCTTGATGACAAGCCAAGACATTGTTTCATACTTTTGATGTTCTCCAACTTTTTCAATCTTCAAGCAATACATGAGCGTGAGCCATGGACCTATCACTATATGTGGAATAGAATGGTGGTTGTGAAGAAGACAAAAAAAGCAGAAGATAGTCTCACATCAACTAGGCGTATCAACGGGCTGTGGAGATGCCCATTAATAGATATCAATGTGAGTGAGTAGGGATTGCCATGCAACGGATGCACTAGAGCTATAAGTATATGAAAGCTCAACAAAAGGAACTAAGTGGGTGTGCATCCAACTTGCTTGCTCACGAAGACCTAGGGCATTTTGAGGAAGCCCATCATTGGAATATGCAAGCCAAGTTCTATAATGAAAATTTCCCACTAGTATATGAAAGTGATATCATAGGAGACTCTCTATCATGAAGATCACGGTGATACTTTGAAGCACAAGTGTGGTAAAAGGATAGTAGCATTGACCCTTCTCTCTTTTTTCTCTCATTTTTATTATTTGGGCCTTTTTTATGGCCTCTTTTTTAGTCCGAGTCTCATCCCGACTTGTGGGGGAATCATAGTCTCCATCATCCTTTCCTCACTTGGGACAATGCTCTAAAAATGATGATCATCACACTTTTATTTACTTACAACTCAACAATTACAACTCAATACTCAGAACAAAATATGACCCTATGTGAATGCCTCCGGCGGTGTACCGAGATGTGCAATGAATCAAGAGTGACATGTATGAAAGAATTATGAACGGTGGCTTTGCCACAAATACGATGTCAACTACATAATCATGCGAAGCAATATGACAATGATGGAGCGTGTCATAGTAAACGGAACGGTGGAAAGTTGCATGGCAATATATCTCGGAATGGATATGGAAATGGCATTATAGGTAGGTATGGTGGCTGTTTTGAGGAAGGTATATGGTGGGTGTATGATACCGGCGAAAAGTGCGCCGTATTAGAAATGCTCAATGGTGAAAGGAAGGAAGAAAAGTGCGTATAATCCATGGACTCAACATTAGTCATAAAGAACTCATATACTTATTGCAAAAATCTACAAGCTATCAAAGCAAAGTATTACATGCATGCTCCTAGGGGGATAGATTGGTAGGAAAAGACCATCGCTCGTCCCCGACCGCCACTCATAAGGAGGATAATCAATAAATAAATCATGCTCCGACTTCATCACATAACGGTTCACCATACGTGCATGCTACGGGAATCACAAACTTTAACACAAGTATTTCTCAAATTCACAACTACTCAACTAGCATGACTCTAATATCATCATCTCCATATCTCAAAACAATTATCAAGCATCTAACTTCTCATAGTATTCAACACACTCATAAGATTTTTTTTTACTAATATTGAATGCCTATCATAATTAAAGAAAATTACCATGCTGTTTTGTAGGACTCTCAAAATAATCTAAGTGAAGCATGAGAGAACAATAGTTTCTATAAAACAAAACCACCACCGTGCTCTAAAAGATATAAGTGAAGCACTAGAGCAAAAACTATATAACTCAAAAGATATAAGTGAAGCACATAGAGTGTTCTAACAAATTCCGAATCATTTGTGTCTATTTCAAAAGGTGTGTACATCAAGGATGATTGCGGCAAACTAACAAAAAAAGACTCAAATCATACAAGATGCTCCAAGAAAAACAAATATCATGTGGTGAATAAAATTATAGCTCCAAGTAAAGTTACCGATGGAAGTAGACGAAAGAGGGGATGCCTTCCGGGGCATCCCCAAGCTTTGGCTTTTTGGTGTCCTTAGATTATCTTGGGGTGCCATGGGAATCCCCAAGCTTAGGCTCTTGCCACTCCTTGTTCCATAATCCATCAAATCTTTTACCCAAAACTTGAAAACTTCACAACACAAAACTTAACAGGAAATCTTGTGAGCTCCGTTAGCGAAACAAAACAAAACACCACTTCAAGGTACTGCAATGAACTCATTCTTTATTTATACTGGTGTTAAACCTACTGTATTCCAACTTCTCTATGGTTTATAAACTATTTTACTAGCCATAGCGTCATCAAAATAAGCAAGCAACACACGAAAAACAGAATCTGTCAAAAACAGAACAATCTGTAGTAATCTGTAACTAACGCGAACTTCTGGAACTCCAAAAATTCAGCCAAAATAGGAAGACCTAGAAAATTTGTTTATTGATCAGAATCAAATGGAATCAATATTTTATCACGTTCTGGTGATGTTTAACAATTGTTTACGTGAACAGAAAGTTTCTGCAATTTTCAGCAAGATCAAATAACTATCATCCAAGAAGATCCTATAGGTTAAACTTGGCACAAACACTAATTAAAACATAAAAAGAAATCTAACCAGAGGCTAGATCAAATATTTATTCCTAAAAATAATCAAAAAGCAAAAAACTAAAAATAAAATTGGGTTGCCTCCCAACAAGCGCTATCATTTAACGCCCCTAGCTAGGCATTGATAATTTCGATAATGCTCACATGAAAGACAAGAATTGAAGAACAAAGAGAGCATCATAAAACATGTGAAAATCACATCTAAGTCTAACATACTTCCTATTCATAGGCATCTTATGGGCAAACAAATTATCAAGGCTAGCAAAAACTAGCATATGCAAGGAAGCGGAGAGAAACAATAGCAATCTCAACATAACGAGAGGTAATTTAGTAACATGAAAATTTCTACAACCATATTTTCCTCTATCATAATAATTACATGTGGGATAATAAGCAAATTCAACAAAATAGCTATCACATAGAATATTCTCAACACTATCCACATGCATGCGAAGTTGACACTCTTCCAAAATAGTTGGATTAACATTAACTAAAGGCATGACCTCTCCAAACCCACTTTTATCAAAAGTGCCATAATATTGAACATTCTCCAAATATGTAGGATCTAAAGTTGACACTCTTCCAAACCCACTTTAAATATTATTGCAAACATTATTATCAATCTCATATTTATCATTGGGCTTAAATAAATTTTCAAGATCAAAAGAAGAATCACCCCAATCATGATCATTGCAACAAGTAGTAGACAGAGCAAAACTAGCATCCCCAATCTTAGGGTTTTGAATATTATTAGCGCAATTGACATTAAGAAAATTTATAGTAAAATTATTGCAATCATGCTTTTCATCGAAGGAACTACCAAGTATGGGTGCATTAGCAACGATCTCGTGTTTCACGTAAGGAACTATAGCAAATTCATCTTCATAAATATTGGCATCATGGCCACAAGGATAGCAAGTATCATGTTCATCAAGGGATATTTCAATCAAATCATCGGAATCATAATTATCTATAGATTCGTGCATATCATTATTTTCTTTAGAAGCAATGGTCATTCTTTCAATAAATTCTTTGACATAGACATTATGAGCATAGTTTTCATAGCAATATTCAAGTATGTCAAGATTTTCAGATTCGTAAAGAGTAGTATCATACTTTTCAAGCAAAGAAGCAACTTCAAAAGAAGGGAGGTGTTTTTTAATTCTTAAATTTGTTCAGTATCATAGTAGCTATAAACACCCTTTGCATAAGAAGATAAGATTTTATTTTCATTAAACTCACATAGGTAGGGGAGGTGTTTTTTAGGGTTCTTAGAGCAACAAGTAATATCACAAATTTCACAAAGATTCCAAGCATAACACATCACTTTGTTTGTTTGATTCCATAAGAGTTTCCCTTTTTTAGACAAACGGTGACGCACAAAACGAGCATGCTCATCCAAAGATTTCCCATCAACTAGGCTAGTTGGGGATTCAGCACGAGCGCATAAGGATCGAAGATGATCCAAGTAGAACACTTTAAGTGGATCCATATCAATAGATTTTTAGCAAGCAAAGATGCAAGCAAATAGAAGGCACGTGGAAACACAAATAAAAAGGCATACAAGAAGAAGGAGAATAAAACGACAAGGGTGAAGTGGGGGAGAGGAAACCGAGAGGCAAATGGCAAATAATGTAATGCTGGAGATAAGGTTTTGTGATGGGTACTTGGTATGTTGACTTTTATAGACTCCCGACAGCGGCGCCAGAAATGGCTCGTTGCCGGGAGTCCAAATCTTGACTTGACTTTGTGAAAGCCTCCCCGGCAACGGCGCCAGAAATCCTTCTTGCTACCTCTTGAGCACTACATTGGTTTTCCCTTGATGAGGAAAGGGTGATGCAACAAAGTAGCATAAGTATTTCCCTCAGTTTTTGAGAACCAAGGTATCAATCCAGTAGGAGGCCATGCACAAGTCCCTCGCACCTACAAAAACAAATAAATCCTCACAACCAATGCAATAAAGGGGTTGCCAATCCCTTCACGGTCACTTACGAGAGTGAGATCTGATAGATATGATAAGATAATATTTTTTGTATTTTTATGATAAAGATGCAAAGTAAAGAAAGAAAAATAAAGACAACGCTAGAAATAACTTGTTGACGGGAGATTAATATGATGGAAAATAGACCCGGGGGCCATATGTTTCACTAGTGGCTTCTCTTGAAAGCATAAATATTACGGTGGGTGAACAAATTACTGTTGAGCAATTGACAGAATTGCGCATAGTTATGAGAATATCTAGGTATGATCATGTATATAGTCATCAAGTCCAAGACAAGTAGACCGACTCCTGCCTGCATCTACAATTAGTACTCCACACATCGACCGCTATCCAGCATGCATCTAGAGTATTATTTTCATAAGAACAGAATAACACTTTAAGTAAGATGACATGATGTAGAGGGATAAACTCATGCAATATGATATAAACCCCATCTTGTTATCCTCGATGGCAACAATACAATACGTGCCTTGCTGCCCCTCACATCCTTTGGGAAAGGACACCGCAAGATTGAACCCAAAGCTAAGCACTTCTCCCATTGCAAGAAATATCAATCTAGTAGGCCAAACCAAACTGATAATTCAAAGAGACTTGCAAAGATAACCAATCACACATAAAAGAATTCAGAGAAGATTCAAAAATTGTTCATAGATAAACTTGATCATAAACCCACAATTCATCGGTCTCAACAAACACACCATAAAAGAAGATTACTTCGAATAGATCTCCACAAGAGAGGGGGAGCACATTGTATTGAGATCCAAAAAGAGAGAAGAAGCCATCTAGCTAATAACTATGGACCCGAAGGTCTGATGTAAACTACTCACACATCATCGGAGAGGCTACGGTGTTGATGTAGAAGCCCTCCGTGATCGATGCCCCCTCCGGTGAGCTTGAAAAAGGCCCCAAGATGGGATCTCACGTGCATGAAGGTTGCGGCAGTGGAATTTAGTTTTTGGCTCCGTATCTGGTAGTTTGGGGGTACGTAGGTATATATAGGAGGAAGAAGTACGTCGGTGGAGCAACATGGGGCCCACGAGGGTGGAGAGCGTGCCCAGGGGGGTAGGCGTGCCCCCCTACCTCGTGCCTTCCTGGTTGATGTCTTGACGTAGGGTCCAAGTCCTCTGGATCACGTTCGTTCCAAAAATCACGTTCCCGAAGGTTTCATTCCGTTTGGACTCCGTTTGATATTCTTTTTCTGCGAAACTTTGAAATAGGCAAAAAAACAGCAATTCTGGGCTGGGACTCCTGTTAATAGGTTAGTCCCAAAAATAATATAAAAGTGTATAATAAAGCCCATTAATGTCCAAAACAGAATATAATATAGCATGGAACAATAAAAAATTATAGATACGTTGGAGACGAATCAGGATGGCAGGCACACCATCATCACCAACTCGTTTTTTTTATAAGAGTAGAGACTATTTGGTTTTCGTAACGTGACTAATGCACTAGTACGGAGGGAGTACAATAGTAGTCTTTGATTGCAATTTTTTGTTGGTAGCTTACAAAGCTGAGCGCTCGGTGATTACAATAGTAGTCTGATTGATGAGACTTCAGATTTGAGCCATCTACCGGAAGGAATAAAACAATACACCATGTATTAATTTACAGAGGGAGTAGTACATTTTTTATGACATGCATTAGTAGATATTGCTAGTCAAATACTAAATCCAGATGGACGTGGTAATACTACTAAATCCAGACAGTGGTGCTAGTACTAGTAGTAGTACTACCAATGTAGTAGCACAGTACTACCCGTTGGTCAAATTATTACATGCTGCTCCTCACAGTGTAGTGACAAGACCCTGCGCCGGAGAAGACACATGAGTATAGGCGCCGTGTTCCGCATACCATAGCCAGCCTCATCGTCTGCAGTCACTATCATCATGGCTATAGAGCTAGCCTGCTTACAACTAGTCGTGTTCGACATAATTTCCCATGCATAGATGCACGTGTATTGCACGGAACACCAGGATTGGGGGTGGACGGCGCCGGCAGCAGCCATCGCGCTAGATTTTTCCATGGCCTTCTAGATGTGGTGGGGAGGAGATAAGGCTGATTGTGAGAGACAAGGAGTTGTTTGTAAATAGGGAACAAGTGCGGGCATCTTTTTGCAAAACTGGAGAAGTTTGGTTTGTATGCGTCAGATCTAGATCCGACGGCTATTGGTGAAAGATGGCAGGCACAACATCGTCACCAACTCAGGACCTCTTTGATTCACAGGATTTTGAAAATGCAGGAATAGGACACGACAATATTACAAGTTTCAAACTGATATTACAAATGTTACGAGTAATGTTGCACCTATGAAGAGGGAATCTAGGAAGTTTACGTAAGAACTTTCGTTACTTTAGGTGGATGCAGCATTATCGTACAAACTAAAATCCACCGCCCTGACAAGCCACTAATGGGCAAATAAATTTTCGAGTCTCTGGCCACTTGATGTTTCAAAAACAAATTCAGCTTCTACGGAGACTTTGTCATTTAGGCTTAGACGCTTGCGGTGATCAGCACTCCATTCATTGTTGCGCCAGAGAACGCCAAACCTCATTACCTTGAGCACACTTGCCTCCAGAACAAAGAACCTGGCCAATTTAATCTCAGATGTGCTACCTCGGTAGTCGATCAAAACAATTTCTGTAAGATGGAGATCAAGGCATTCGATGAGATTGTTATAGTGCAACACATTTTTCACCTTCTGGTCTTTTTTTATCTGCAAAAGAAGAGAACATATTAGAGCAACTGCTATATAAGATTGCCGTGTCATCAAGAGGTACCATTATCATTCGCTCATACGATAGGGTTGGCTCGCTAGTGGTATTTATTCACTCTCTCTCTATTTCTCTTTCCTCTCATTTACCTAGGAGCACGTCAAGAGCTTGGGCATTTGTTGCCTTCCACTAGACGGCCGATGCCATATTTCTCAAAAGTATGCCACATAATACACATCGATGTCAAATCAAAAGATTTTGGCACTGCTCACGCGATGTGAGAGAGTTGGAACCGCTGTGCACACAGACCCACATGTATAAACAAATCAATCAAACCAACTACACTAGACTCTCACTCTCCCAAACAAGTGTTTTTTATTGCCTCAGTCCTCTCTCTCTCTCTCTCTCCCACGCAAGTGTATTTTCATTGCGTGAGTTAAAATGGCACCGGAGCAAAGTAGGTGATCCAGATTGGGGCACCAGGTGAGCAATGGAGGGGCATCGATGCCAAATGCATCACAAGTGAATTTGGCACATGTTTTGGCCTACATAGTGGAGGGCCGTTATAGCCCACTTTTGTACTAACTCGTATTTAGTGTAAAATTTTGACCATAGATTTACCTAAGAAAATGCCAATGCATGTCACCAAAAATTATACCATTTGAAATTATGTTCAAACACGAATCCGACGATATAATTTTTAGTGACATGCATTAACATTTTGTCAGTTAAATCTATGGTTAAATTTTGATACTACAAAATAAGAAGAGTAAACCAGGACGGAGGTAGTACTTGCTCTTAGGGTAACCATAGAGTTACTAGTTTAAGTTACTTTCCACTATGACTAGCCTAGGCTACTATAGTAGTACAAAAAAATGATGCATGTGATCACATGAGAAAAAATAATAAAATTTTTTCTTTCGGTGCAGTGCGTAGATGCAGTTTTGAACACTACACTTCTCATCGTAATTTGGGAAAATTACGAAAAAAATGAGCCACGTTGTGATTACCGTTTACTAATAGGAAAGAAGTTTCACCTCGATGAGTAGCTTCTCCATGCACGGAAAGCATGTAAGGAATCCAACAACTTGATCCAAATTGGGGCCGATAGATTTTATTGCCAAGAACTTCACTATGCGCATAGACTGGGTCAAGCTTGTGGGAATCATTTTCTGGAAGACGGTCGTAAATACATGAAGAAGAAATTTAAAAATGTGAATTTCAATAAGACGGAGAAGAAGATGAGTGTTGTACCTGAACGATTACGGATCCAATAAAGAGTTCAGAGAATTTGGCAGATGAGTACACCAACGCTGTCAATTCCGGCTTGTCAATGACCCTGATTTTTGTTGGACCTTCTAGATCAGATACAAGCAATCTCTCAAGGAAAGGCGCATTCTCCGTGACCATAACATGGAACAGCTGGAGTGATCTCTTCCTAATTGATATCTTGTTGCGGGGCCAACAAGACACATAAAACCATCGGAGATTCGTCGAGAGGATGTGGAGGCTAATGAACCCATGGATCTGCTGAAGACGAAGGTACTCGAGCACAGTACAGCTATGGAGCAGGTGCTCCATAGCCTGCTTCGAGATGCCAACATCGAAGAGGTCGAGCTACTTGAGTAGAGGGAGAAGAAGGGCAGGAGCGACATTAATTTGGGGAAGATAGCAGGAGCTAAAGCTGGCGCGGCGCAGCGTTGGCTTGAGGTGGAGCACGGACGGCGACAGAGAGCGACATCGTCCAGATTCAAAGTTGCGCTCCTCGAGCTGATCTAGGGCGGGGGATAAGAACCACTCGTTGAACTTGGCTTGGACCTTGCAGTTGCTACCGAACATGCGGATGTCAAGGCGTCTGGCTGGCCCAGGGTTCGATGAAAGGTTCTTGGAGACTGCAACCATCGTTACAATCCCGTCCGCAGGCAATCACGACGGTGAGGTTGAGAGTGACGCGGCGCCAGAGGGGGCGCCACCACCGGGAGAGCTGGGCTGTCTGCACGACAGATTTGGTGGGGAGGAGGCCGATGATGACGAGCAACATGTCATCGGGGAGGCTGCTGATGAAGTCCAGGCTCACCGGATGCGGTTTTGGCTCGAGATGCCTCCGCTTGTTGGCTGCCTCGCCGTCCATCTCAACCGGCAGCGACGCCGCTGTACACGTGTGCTGGTGTGTGTTGTGTCTTTGGCTTTCTTGAGTCTTGTGAGTCGTCCTTTGTGCATGCCGCCGCGCAGTGGTGAATTGTACGCGAGTGCGTCCTTCATGCAGAAGAAGTGTGTCCTCAATGCGCCACTGCCACATGGGCCAGCATACGAAGATAGAGAACACAAGCTGACAAGGCAGCATGTGGACTGGTTGACCGGTCAACTAAACAATATACGGAGCTATACGTTGACACAGTGAGTGTATAATCCGTCGGTATAGAGAGTTCGAATAAGAGGGGAGGCCCGTGAGAGATAGCAGAGAGAGAGAAAGAGCTACTCCCTCCGTTCGATAATGTAGTGGCAACATTTTTTTTGAAACTTTGACCAAGTTTATAAAGAAATTACTTATATATAAAATACCAAATATAAATAATAGTATGAAGTAAGTACATGTTGTGATGAATCTAATGATTGTTCCAGATGTAAATGTTTTTCTCCACATATACCTGGTCAAACTTTTCTGAGGTTTGACTTTTCAAAACATCCATATGCTTATGTACGTGAGAGAGTCCCTAACTAGAGAGAGAGAGAGTGTGTGTGTGAAATAGAAAGAGTGAGTGAAAAAAGTGTGTGTGCGTGTGTGAAAGAGACATGGACAACACACGATAAAAGTAGAGAAAAGACGTGTGTGTCTTATGCAAACATATCACACATGCATCTTTGGCAATGGAAGCAAGGTGAGGAGATAGTGTGTGGTTGTTTGCAACCGATAGAGAAAGACCCCTAGCACGTGGCCAAGAGGTGTCTGACAAACAAGGGAGAGAGGTCGAGAGCGACGTACGGAGAAAATGCAGACATGGGGAGGAGAGAGTGTATGTTTGTCATAGAGAGATCCCCTGGAGATCGTGATGGGACTACATGGGTGGGAGATCGAGTGACAAGGTGTGTGCATGATAGAAGATACCCCGAGAGATATCGAGATAGACGTATGGATGGAAGGAGACAATACGTGTGTTCCTGATGGCTAGTGGGAGATAATCATACTTAGGGGGGAGTGCGTGCGCCTATGATGGAGTGAGGGATTATGGTACTTAGGGGGGTGTGTGTCACACATAGAGAGAACAAGGGCGGAGAGTGTTGGATGGGTCTATATGTAGCGCGAGAGAGACATGTGTCTGTGTGAACCTGGGAGATACAAAGTTTGAGAGAGATAGAGGAGCCCTGATAAGGCTGAGTGGTGCGTCAGATAGCTGAGAGGGGGAAAGAGATATTCCATCCACTCGATAATGCAGTGCACGTAAGTTTTTTATAAGTCGAACTTTGGAAACTTTGATTAGGTTTACGCAAATGTTATTTATATCTACAATACCAAAGACACAACATACGAAACTACATCTCATGATGAATCTAATGGTATATGTTTGTCGTTCTAGATGTAAATGTTTTTCTCCATGTACATGGTCAAACTTTGTGATGTTTGACTTTTCAATAAATATATATGCTATGGACCGAAGAGAGTGCCTAAGTCGAGAGAGATCAAGTGCGTGTGAAGGAGAATGAGTGAGTGTGCAAAAAGAGTATGTGTGTGAAAGAGAAAGGGACAACAAATGATAAATTATAGAGAGAGTGTGTTTTTTTGTTTCTTATTCAAACATATCACGCATGCATCTCCGAGATAGAAAAGTGAGGGGAGGAGATACACGAAGATAACTAGTGTGTGATTGTTTACAACAGAGAGATACACCCCTATAGCACATGTCCAATAGAGGTCTGGCCAACAAGGAACAAAGGTCGAGAGGGACACATGGAGAACATGGACGCATGGGGAGGGAGAGAAGGTGTGTTTGTGATAGAGAGATCCCCTCGAGATCGTGAGGGGACTATATGGGTGGGAGATCGAGGGAGGTGCGTGCGCGATAGAAAGATGCCCCGAGAGAAATCGAGATAGACCATGCACATGTTTGTGATGAAGACTAAGATTAGCTAATCATATACATATAGGGAGGACTGCGTGTGCCTACATTTGAGTGAGAGACCATCATACTTGGCTAGGCATGAGATTGTGTGTGTTTGCGTGTGAGATGGAGAGAGAATGAGGGAGAGAGATAGAGTTTTAGATAGGTCTATCAAGTGAGAGTGAGATATGCATGTGTATGTGTGACCCAGGTAGATGGAGAGTTTGAGAGAGTGAGGGAAGAGCTCCGAGACGACAGAGTGGTGCGTGAGAGAGTTATGGACAACGAGCCAAGGAACTTGTGTGCGTATGATGAGTGCACCCAAGATACTTAGCTTGGACTAGAGAATCATACATAGTGTGCGAGACAGACCTATAGATGGAGTATATATGCATGTGAACTAGAAAGACCCCCCCCCCCCCACACATAAAGAGAGAGAGAGAGAGAGAGAGAGAGAGAGAGAGAGAGAGAGAGATAGGGAGAGGGAGAGGGGGAGGTCGCGTTTTATGCATCAAAGACTGATATAAACCATGTTTCAATATAAAGTTGCATTCAGATATTTAAATTGGAGAACATGTTGTCTGCAATCCACACATGACGGAGGTATGCGTATATCAAACAAGTTCATTAATTTTACTGTCAACATGTTCATGGAGTACTATAATACTGCATGAACATGCTACTCGATTGTGGTGTTCAATTTTTGATTTAGTTCACTATTTTCACCTGTTGAACGAGCTATTTCATTGAATCGAGATATTTAATTTTGGGTTTGATTCCCATTTTTGAGTGGGTCAATTATTTGTCATATAGTAAATGGATGGCAACGAGCATGTAAAAACACATTACTCTGGAGCATCATCTCTCCATCTAAAGAAGAAGTGGCAAGCTAATATTTCAAAATTTGATTCGAATCAACTTGGTAAGGTAGACGTGGATGCTCGTTCTCCCAAAATTTGAACGAACCGTTAAACACCATCTGCTCGGTGGAATTCGCCCGAGCAAATAAATGGGAGAGGCAAAATTACCGGCCTATGCGGGACACGCATAAATTGGCCCGTTGTACATCGAGGGTAGGTTCGTAACTTCATCCAAGCGCGCCTTCTCCTCGGCCAAAATGACATGTGCCGAATAATTCATAAACCAAGGTCGGAAAAACACCCTCTCCTTGCCCGAAATAGCTTGCGCCCACTATTTCAAAACACGTTCTCCTCGCCCGAAATTGCTCGCGCCAACTATACTTCAAAACACGCCCTCCTTGCCCGAAAATCGCTCGCGCCCACTATATTTCAAAACACGCCCTCCTCGCCCGAAATTGCTCGCGCCCACTATTTGGGAGAAGCAAAGTTACTCTACTATCCCCAACCCTCGGTACACAGACCCAAGCCGAGAATCCTAAAGGCATGGGTAGAACTGTAACCCCCCCCCCCCACACACACATTTCAGACAAATGCGTCTGTTAGACATGGTTCCCCCTCCCAATTCCCCATTCATACCTTGTGGGCGCCAAATCACCTTCTCCCCTGAAGCTCCGTTCTCCCGAGCCGCGAAACCTCAGCCCTCCTCCATGGCGCCCCCACCGCACCAAATTCACAGCCGCTCTCCTCTCTAATCCCGAAGATGTTGTCCATTTGCCGTCGTGCACTGGGTCATGTGCTTCTTACTTCGTGCTGCCGGGGCTGCCTCAACGACGGCCGCGTGAACCGTACCGGAGCCGATTCACCCCCACCGTTGTTCACAGCACCGGAGCAGCTCCCACTTTGGACCCGTCATGAGCCCCAGTGCTGCTTCCCCGTAGTCGTCGACCATCACGACATCTCTGCTTCCCTGCCGCCGATAGCCACTGCAACCGTGCCGGCCTCACCGACTCGGCAGCTGGAGCTGCCTACTTTACCGGGCCGCCAGATAGGTTGCACCCTCATCTCAAATCACTTTATTTAGGCATCAGTTGTCTGAATTATTATTCTGGGCCAATCGATTCCCAACGGGAAGCAGCACCCCTCGAGCCGGCGAAGCTCCTAGGCTGCCAGTTGGCTGGTGTCTAACGTAAGGGTGCAGGGGCGCAAGTTCTCCACAGAAGCAATGCTTAGATGGCTATCTTAGAGTTGCGAGGGTTGAACGTACTACCGTAGCCGGATCTGGATGACGGCGAGTCTTTGTGGATTGGACCGGGTGCGGCGCAACCACGGCAGTGCGGTGGGGCCGGGAGCGGGCTTTTGGTCAGGGACACGGACGACAGAGGCAGGCTGCTCTACCAGTGTTCGCTGGCTCTTCGGGGAAGATTCCGAACAGTGTCAGCCGGGAGGCACAAGACGGCCATCAAGCCATCCAGCGTAGATCGGACAGTAACAAAATAAAATAAAATAGTGTGACCCCAATTTAGTCTTCAGTCAACAGATGTGTGACTAGTCTTGTACCTTGCTGTTGATCTCTTAGGGTATTTCTTCAGATCAGAGAGATGTGTTGTTCTTAACATGATGTGTTTTCTGCATCTTCAGCCACACTGTCTTCGGACTCACCGCAGCTGCTCCAACAAGGGAAGCATACACCAAAAGGGATCTATAGTCCCCACTCAATAGTTCCCTGCACCAAATGCGCGTGCCCGACATGGACAACCACAACAACTGCAGGGCCATCGACAAGTCAGCACATGATGCTCACTCCTATGGATGGCGGCAAGGTAGGTTGTACCCTCATCTTACTTGTGTGCAACATTTATGGCTGTGTTATTCATCTAAGCATGGAAAATAGATTATCACATTTCACTGTATATTCATGTTGATCTCTTACGGGTCTTGTTCAGGAGTTAACGTTGTTCCATAGTTCAGCTAAGAGACTTGTTCTTTAGGTAACACTGTTCCATAGTTATCATCCATCATCCAATGCTATCCCACAGGCTGGTGATTATAGTATTATACCACTTCTAGTATAACCTATGTTGTTCTTTAATACTTTTTGTGTCATATAGTTAATATCGAGTACAAACAATACATATTCTGTAGCTTTCATCTGTGTTCTCCCTTTAGTTTTTGAGACCTGTTGCTGCTAGTTAACACCAGTCCTACTATTTATCGTCTCCTATAGGCACTCATTACATAAATCTAACTACTAGTTGTCTTCCATGCATGTCAGATATAATTGCACACACTGATTTATCCACAAGAACCTCACGCTGCAATGTAACATCAAACAAACTTGACGTCAATGATACCCAATATGATGGAACATGTAAAGGCAGTTCTTCCCAAGACATGCGGAAAGATGATGAATCCTATTCACCCCATAAGTTCCTTGCTCTAACTTGGCCCTTGATATGGGTACAACATGCATATAATGTCCTGGAGTGCATCTACTCTGTTGCAATGCCTTATGCTTCGCCTGCTGATCATGCATGTAAATATGGCATGCTTTCCTGCTTTTCAGTACCTATTCCATTAATGATAACATGTTTTCAAATTCAAGTACTGTCATTCTACTCTATCGCAATGCCATGTCCTTAGTTTGGACATCATGCTTCTCAATATGTTATGCATTGTTATTCATCAGTATGTACTTCATCTGTCTACCATACCATGTTCTTTTTTTACATTGAAGTGATGTTCTAGTGGTCTCTTGCAATGCCATCTTAGTTTCCCAATCATACACGCATATGTTGCCTTAGTGTTTTTCTATAATGTATTCCGCTAGCATACAGTTTTACATTCAAGTAGTGTTTCTTTTACACTGTTGTACTGTCGTATCCCTAGCTCTTACATCATACTCCCTCCGTCTGGATTACATGCCGCGGAAATGGATAAAAGTGGATGTATCTAGTACTGAAATATGCCTAGACCCATCCATTTATTTCCGGATGGAGGGAATACATGTCAATATGTCATGCCTTTCTATTCTTCAGTACCTATTCCATATATGTTGTAGCAGGTTTTATAATTGAAGCACCATTCTTCTATATAAGGCATGAAAGGGGTAGACGGCTATGTTAAAATCTCAAGGGTTACAAATCAGGTGTTTGCAAAAGATCCAAATGCCAGGAGATAATAAACCAACTCTAGTTTTCATAGATACTGCTCCAGCATAGAGAAACCCAACTCCCATTGAAAATAAGCAGATTCCAGTGGCCAAAGAACTAGTCCGCTCCAGTCTAGCAAAAATATGTCAACTCCATTCTAAGAAGCATGTGCGTATCCTCGCATAATGAAAATTTATAGCATTCTGATCATATTTTCTACATGTTTCTTACCCATCTCTCTTTTAGAAAATAAGCTTAAAGGTTAGAATACTTTCTATACTGGGATCGTATTCAAGGAAAGTATCTGGCGGGAATTCTCTGTGCTCCAATGCTGATGTAACGACCTGTTGTATGTCACTATATTTTTACATCAGGATGTATTTTATTAATCGGTGTGAATTCAACCTTTATCTGATCTAAATTCAGTTGTAGCAAAATGTTAAAGGCAACAATGTGGATTTTTGTAAGGAAAACTACCTGGTAGTTTTGCATACTGAGCTGCATGAGTGTACTATCTCATATCATGCACATTACTGAATTGTAGTGCTTCTTTGGTTGCCCATTCATTCATTGTGTAAATGTTGCTTTGGTATTACCTTACCTGGCTGATGATACATGTGCCATATTGTGTTAATTTGGTGTAGGCTGGTGTGGTTTGGTTGCCCAAACGTTCGTTCTGTCAATGTTGCTTTCCTATTATCTGACCTGGTCAATGATAGCAATGTTAGTGTGTTAATTTGGTGCAGGCTGCTGAAGACAAGAAGACAAACTCTGAAAATAGCAAGTCAACCCCATTGTTTCTTTCCAATAAATCTAGGCCAGGTAATATGGCAATAACTCATGATTAATCTGTTCGGTTCCCCTCCTAATTTATGTTATGATGCAGTGGTCGAGACACTCTCCACTATCAATAATACAAGCCAACCAAAATCGCCATCTGAATCTGTTCAGTTTCCTCTGTCTTGAATGCAACGGAAAAATTGTATGTTTGTGAACCAATTAATGGCTGAAGCAATGATGGAAATGGTGGAGGAATCAGAGCTGCACATTCGTGCGCAACAACAACTGATCAATGTTTTCAGAGACAGTGTAGCAAAGCAGCAAGAAATTGCCCACATGCTTATGGGCGTCATCTGCACTGAGGTTGTAGATTGTGACATTGTAGATCATTAGGTTCCGTTCATTTATTGCACTGGCATCAATATTTGATTGCCCAGTGGATGTAATTTCCTGTAATATATGCTGGATGTGCAATGTTTTTCCCTATATGTCGTACCTTTGCTTGATCGGTTTTGGTATTGTGCATAATTGCTCGTCGTAATGGGCTCAAATTATGTAATTGGGCCTAAAGACATGTATGAACTTTAGTGGGACCATTATGTTAATGGGCCGTTACCATGCCGAAAGTTAATGGTCGGCTCTCTTACCTCCCAGGTCGTTAATAGGACGACATCGAAGCGGGCAACAGGTGGGCCCATTTGATTTCACGGGCCGTTAATAGGCCGATACTAAGGTCGGGCTACATATGGCCCAACTATACCGTGGGGATTTAGCAGGCCGAAAGCGATAGCGGGCTCGTACTAGACCATGAAGAGTATGGGCCGCTAAGAGGCCGAAAGTCAGGTCGTACTGTAAATGGCCCAACTGTGTTGTGGGTCTTTAGCTGGCCGAAAGAGAAACCGGGCTAGTATTGGACCATGAAGAGCATGGGCCGTTAAAAGGCCAAAACTCAGGTCCGACTACAAATGGCCCTACTCATCTATGGGCCGTCAACAGGCTGAAAGACACACCGGGCTAGGAATTGGCCCAACACTTAAATAGGTCGCTAGAAGGCCAAAACTCAGGTCCGACTACAAATGGCCCAACTCATTTATGGGCCGTCAACAGGCTGAGAGACACACCGGGCTAGAAATTGGCTCAACACTTAAATGGGTCGCTAAAAGCCGAAATATGTACATCCTGAAAATTGGCCCAGCCCTTGAATGGGCCTTTAATACACTAGTAGAAAACAGGGCAATGGTCCAGGCCCGGCCAGCCCATTAGTCCCGGTTCAATCCAGACCCAGGACCAATGGGGGCATTCGACCCGGTTCGTGAGCCCCGGGGGCCGGCCGGGCCACGTGGGCCATTGGTCCCGGTTCATCTGGACCTTTTGGTCCCGGTTGGTGGGACGAACTGGGACCAATGGGCCTTGCTCTTGGGCCACCACCGTTGGTCCCGGTTGGTGGGACGAACCGGGACCAAAGGCATCCCTTTAGTCCCGGTTCATGCCACCAACCGGGACCAATTAGTTGCCTATATATACCCCTCGCCCATGACGAGCACTCCGGTGCTATGTTTTTTTAAATGGCGGCGAGGGGAGAGCTGTGTGGTGCTCTAGCTCACCTCCTATGCACACGAGGTGTTCGATGGAATGCCCGAGCCACACTACTTAAGCTTTCTCCTCTCCAAGCTCGACCTCCAAGCTCCATTTTCCTTAATATTTGTCTAGGTTTAGCGGTCCGTCACGTCCCGTCCCCATCTTCACCGCCGTCAATCGCCCGCGCCTATCTCGTCACCGGCACAACCGAGGTGAGCCTCTTGTTTGTTATCTTATCTTGTTTCTGAATGGAAAAAATTCTTACTTGTATGTTTATATAGATACTTGTATAATTTTCTTACTTTTATTATTGCATCTTATACAGTGCGATGGTTTTGGTATCCGCCCCCGTCGGCCCTCGTCCTGTCTATGATTTGGATGTGGTATATATTATCTTTTCATAACTATTGGTTCATTTATTTTTATGACAATTATGCCGACCAACGTGACATAGATTTTATTTATCTAGGAGGTTGTTGAACTGGAAATTCCAACCGACCCTATTGTCGAGAGGTTAAATTTAGTTGAAGAAGAAAACAATTTGTTGAAGGAAAAATTAGAAAAATTGAGGAGGAGAAGATGATATTGGAGTTGCATGTTGAGGATGTAAATGCGATGATCACAAGATCAAGATGGATGCAATGCGCTTGAAGATTAGAAAGATTAGAAAATATGCCATTCATACCGAGGCTTGGTATCATTATGCTGTTGGATCAGTTGTTACATTGGTTGCGATTATGATCGCATTTGTTTTCGCATTGAAATGTTTTACATAGTTTTAGTGTATGGTTTAATTAATTTAGATGCTCTGCAGAGCTTTATTTTGTTAGATGAGAACTATGTATGTACTTTGGTTTTAATGTGATGATGAACTTCTATTAATTTGGTCACTTAATTATCTATTCATGATGTTCTGTAATGATTTTTGACACACTTAATTATATATAATGCACCCAGATGAACCGGGAATGGATGTACGGTTCAACACACACCTCCGAGTACATTAAGGGCGTGCATGATTTTCTCGAAGTGGCTGAGGCAAACAAGCAGAATGGTTTTATGTGTTGTCCATGCGCTATATGTGGGAATACGAAGTCTTACTCTGACCGGAAAATCCTCCACACCCACCTGCTTTACAAGGGTTTCATGCCACACTATAATGTTTGGACGAGGCACGGAGAAATAGGGGTTATGATGGAAAACGGCGAAGAAGAAGAGTACGACGACAACTATGTGCCCCCTGAATACGGTGATGCTACTGAACATCAAGAGGAACCAGACGATGTGCACGATGATGCTGCAACGGGCGAAGCTGCTGAAGATCAAGAGGAACCAGATGATGTGCCCGATGATGATGATCTCCGCAGGGTCATTGTCGATGCAAGGACGCAATGCGAAAGTCAAAAGGAGAAGCTAAAGTTCGATCGCATGTTAGAGGACCACAAAAAAGGGTTGTACCCCAATTGCGAAGATGGCAACACAAAGCTAGGTACCGTCTTTGGAATTGCTGCAGTGGAAGGCAGAGAATGCTGTGCCTGACAAAGGATTTGAGAAGCTACTGAAAATATTGAAGAAGAAGCTTCCAAAGGATAAGGAATTGCCCGACAGTACATACGCAACAAAGAAGGTCGTATGCCCTCTAGGATTGGAGGTGCAGAAGATACATGCATGCCCTAATGACTGCATCCTCTACGCGGTGCGTACAAGGATTTGAACGCATGCCCGGTATGCGGTGCATTGTGGTATAAGATCAGACGAGATGACCTGGTGATGTTGACGGCGAGCCCCCGTGAAGAGGGTTCCTGAAGGTGATGTGGTATGCTCCTATAATACCACGGTTGAAACGTCTGTTCGTAAATGGAGAGCATGCCAAGTTGATGCGATGGCACAGTGAGGACCGTAAGAAATACGGGAAGTTGAGAGCACCCGCTGACGGGTCGCAGTGGAGAAAAATCGAGAGAAAGTACTGGGATGCGTTTGCAAGTGAGCCAAGGAACGTATGGTTTGCTTTAAGCGTGGATGGCATTAATCCTTTCGGGGAGCAGAGCAGCAATCACAACACCTGGCCCGTGACTCTATGTATGTATAACCTTCCTCCTTGGATGTGCATGAAGCGGAAGTTCATTATGATGCCGTTCTCATCCAAGGCCCTAAGCAGCCCGGCAACGACATTGATGTGTACCTAAGGCCATTAGTTGAAGAACTTTTACAGCTGTGGAATGGAAGCGGTGTATGCGTCGTGGGATGAGCACAAACAGGAGGAATTTAACCTAAAGGAGTTGCTGTTCGTGACCATCAACGATTGGCCCGCTCTCGATAACCTTCGTGACGGACAAACAAGGGATACCACGCATGCACGCACTGTTTACTTGACACCGATAGTATATACCGCAAGCTGCGGGAAGAATGTGTACAGGCCATCGTCGATTTCTTCCGACCAACCATCACTTTGTCGAAAGAAAGGCAAGCATTTCAAAGGCGAGGCAGATCACCGGAAGAAGCCCGCCATGCGCATCGGTGATCACGCATATGCTATGGTCAATGTTTTACACGTAATCTTTGGAAAGGGTCCCGCGGACTAGCTGTTCGAATGATGCGAGAATCATGCACCCATGTGGAAGAAGAAATCTATATTTTGGGACCTACCCTCTTGGAAAGACCTAGAGGTCTGCTCTTCGATCGACGTGATGCACGTGACGAAGAACCTTGCGTGAATCTGCTAGGCTTCTTGGGCGTGTATGGGAAGACAAAGGATACACACGAGGCACGGAGGACCCTGCAACGCTTTGCGAAAAGACGGCATGCCTCCGAAGCAGTATGAAGGTCCTGCCAGCTACGCTCTTACGAAAGAAGAGAATGAAATCTTCTTTGAATGCCTGCTCAGTATGAAGGTCCCGACTGGCTTCTCGTCGAATATAAAGGGAATAATAAATATGCCAGAGAAAAAGTTCCAAAACCTAAAGTGTCATGACTGCCACGTGATTATGATGTAGCTGCTTCCGGTTGCATTGAGGGGGCTTCTACCTGAAAACGTCCGATTAGCCATTGTGAAGCTATGTGCATTCCTCAATGCAATCTCTCAGAAGGTGATCGATCCAGAAATCATACCAAGGCTAAGGAGTGATGTGGTGCAATGTCTTGTCGATTTCGAGCTGGTGTTCCCACCATCCTTCTTCAATATCATGACGCCGTCCTAGTTCATCTCGTTGACGAGATTGTCATTCTGGCCCCAGATTTCTACACAATATGTACCCCTTTGAGAGGTTCATGGGAGTCCTAAAGAAATATGTCCGTAACACGCTAGGCCGAGAATGAAGCATCTCCATGGGCCATCAAAGCGAGAGGATGTCATCGGGTTTTGTGTTGACTTCATTCCTGGCCTTAAGAAGATAGGTCTCTCTAAATCGCGGTATGAGGGGAGACTGACCGAAAAGGCACACTTGGAAGGGACTCAATAATATGCAGGACGGATATTCTTGGTCTCAAGCACACTACACAGTTCTACGTAACTCTACCTTGGTGACCCCTTATGTCGATGAACACAAGAATAGTCTGCGCTCCAAACACACGGAGCGGTCGACGATCGATTACATGTGAACACATCAGACTTTCAGCAGTTGGTTGGAAGCACGACGGAGGTGACAACACTGTTTGTGATGAGCTGTACTTGTTGTCCACGGGACCATCTTTGACTGTATGGATTTGGAAAGGATACGAGATAAATGGGAATACATTTTACACGATTGACCAAGATCAAAAGAGCACCAACCAAAACAGCGGTGTCCGCTTTGATGCAACAACCGAGAGGAGAAAGGACACATATTATGGTTACATAGTGGACATAAGGGAACTTGACTACAGACATGATTTTAAGGTCCCTTTGTTTAAGTGCAAATGGGTCAATCATCAACAAGTTGGTATGGTAGACCCACAAGACGGAATGACAACAAGTGGATCTGAAAAATCTTGGGTACACTAACGAACCGTTCGTCCTAGCCAATGATGTGGCACAGGTTATCTATGTGAAGGACATGTCTACCAGACCGAGAAAGAGAAAAGATAAGGAAGCGAATACATCATACGATGAGCCAAAGCGCCACATAGTTCTTTCAGGAAAAAGGGACATCGTGGGAGTGGAGGACAAGACAGACATGTCTGAAGATTATAAAGTTTCATGAAATTCCTCCCTTCAAAGTCAAGGCTAACCCCATCATCCTGATAAACGATGAAGATTATCCATGGTTACGACGCAATAAGGAAATGACACAAGCAAAGAAAAAGTGAAGACTTTCTCCCGCAACTATTATGATGATACCATGCCAACTTTGTAACTGACGAGTATGATACCATGCCAACTTTCAACTTTTTCAGAGTTCATTCAAATGCTTTAATGTCTTATGGTTCGCCCTCGTAATAATTAAAAATAGCAACAATAAGTTTTTGTTGTAAGTCGAAACAAAATAAAATAAATAAAGCAAGAAAGAAAACAAAAAAACAAAAATAGTGTTTTCAAATTTGAAAACTAATGGCACTAATGAAAGTTTATAATTTTCCTAAAACTAAAAGCAAAAAGAATTGAAAAATAAAGCAAAAAGAAAAGAAAATAAATAATGCAGAAATCAAAACAAAAAATAACAATAAGTATTTTGTTGTAAGTAGAAACAAAATAAAATAAATAAAGCAAGAAAGAAAACAAAAAACAAAAAAGTGTTTTCAAATTTGAAAAGTAATGGCACTAACAGAAAGTTTATAATTTTCCTAAAACTAAAAGCAAAAAGAATTAAAAATAAAGCAAAACAAAAGAAAATAAATAATGCAGAAAAAAATAAAAAATTGGAAAAAAATAAAATAGCAACAATAAGTAAAAGAAAACAAAAAAACAAAAATTGCCACCCTCTTGGGCCACCACAAATTTGAATACGACTAGAAACCCATCCATGGGCCAGATTCAGCCCTTGATGAGGGGCCAAGCCCATCGTGCATAGCAGTAACAAGTAGGCCCGTAAGCCTGCAATGGAGAGGAGGTTGAGAGGGAGTGCGGCGGTGGGGCTTATAAACCACGCGCCCTCTCAACTAGCGAGGTGGGACTAAACTTTGGCCACGACGCGTGCAAAGATGAGGCCTTTGGTCCCGGTTGGTGGCACCAACCGGGACTAAAGGTGGGGCATTAGTACGGTTCATGGCACCAACCGTACCAAAGGCCGCCGCTTCCGCCCTTTGGGCTGCCGAAAAAGAGGCCTTTGGTCCCGGTTGGTGGCACGAACTGGACTAAAGGGTGCATTAGTCCCGGTTGGTTTCACGAACCGGGACCAATGGCTTTGCTATATAAGCAAACACTTTGCAAAAATTCAAAATCTCATCGCCAGTTGCCCCCGACGACGCCGACCCTCCTCGATGCTGCCAGGCTGCTCCACCTCGCCGTCGCCGCCCGCCTCAAGGCCGTCGGCCCCAACCCGCGCCGTCCTCGCCGCTGCCTCCCGAGCCCGCGCCGTCCTCGTCGCCCGGCCTCCCGAGCCTCGCCCGTCCCGCCCAGCCCAGCGCCGCCCGAGCCCTGCCCATCGTCCCGCCCAGCAGCGCCTCGCCCGCCCCACCGTCGCCATCGTCATCTAGCCGCCCCAGAGCCGCCCGCACCGGCTCTGCTTTTTTTCACTTTTATTAGTTTAATTTTTTTGTTAAATATATATATAATGTATATGTGTATGTATGTGGCTATGTGTATGTAGATGTCCAAAATGTATAAAAAAATTGTTCAGAGAATGTTTTTCTTCATATATGTATTTTTTGTTCATATGTGTATTAATGTTTCCATATATGCAAAATATAGATTTTTAGAAAAGTTAGGCTTTTTTCTGTTCATAGATTTTTTTGGTGATATTAATTATTGTATAAATATGCAAATGTTTCTATATTCATATGAACAATGCATTAGGCAAAACCTTTGTTTTTTTTCAAAATTTTCTATTTGAACATTTTTTAAAACAAGCAATACTAAAAGAATGAGAGGAAAAAGGAAAATAAGAAGAGGAAGAAAGGAGAAGAAGAGGAGAGGAAGAAGAGGAGAAATAAATAAGAAGAGAAAATAAGAAGAAAAGAAGAGAACAAGAAAGTAATAGATGATAATAAGAAAAATAGAAAATTTATATTTTTCTTCTTCTCCTCTATTCCTTTCTTCTTCTCCTCTTTTTTTTTTCTTCTTTTTTTTCTTCTTCCTCTTTTCTTCCTTTTCCTTATTTTCCTTTCTCGCGAGAAAAAAAAGAAGAGTAGTAGAAGAAGAAAGGAATAGAGGAGAAAGAAGAAACTTCAACACGAGGGGGGGGGGTACCGATACCCCCTCCACGATAACATTATTTTCCCATGTATATGTATGTCGCGTCGTTGTCGATATAACCCCCTCGAGATAACTTCAACATGAGGGGCGGTCGATATATATACCCCCTCTCGACCGTGATAACTTATACAACGGAAGCACCCCCTCGGCCCTCTCGCCGACCAAAACTCTCGAGGACATCCAAACCCTAGAGAGAAAGCGATGTTGGTCTCCTCTACCCTCCCTCGCGCCCCTACCCGACAAATTAACTCTCTCAAGGCCACCCAAATTAACCCTTGAAGCGTTGTGTCGAGGCGACCCCAAACCCTAGAGAGAAAACGATGTTGGTCTCCTACCCCCTCCTGCCGCGCCCCTACCCGATAAATTAACTCTCTCGAGGCCACCCAAACTAACATGATTCCTTATTGTGATTAGCTAGCTAGTTCTACGTTTGCCACAAATATATATATATATATATATATATATATATCCATCTGTACCATGTTTGAATAATAATTGACATGTTGTAAATATTTGCAGAAACTATGGAGCACTCAGGGACGAAGAAAGCGAAGCGATGTTGGGGCACATAATCGCACAAGGAAGTGATGAAGTTGCGTCATTTCTCAACGACACGGACTGGGTGAAGAAGAGGGCTATGTTCATGATGGCTTCGACCCATTAATGCCGGTACAAGAAGAGGACTATGTTCATGATGGCTCCGGTGACACACTGGAGGTACAAGCGAAGGAGACCATCTTGTTGCTCCGGTGACCGAACCGAGTCCGGCCAGGTATATATATATATTAGTTAAGCCCGTGCTGACTAGTTAATTGATGCATCCATTGTTTTGGTATATGTACACATATTTATTACTCTCGTCTTTCTTCCTAATAATTTCTAGCCCTCCGGATCGAGCACAACTTCGGTAAGGAGACGAGGCCCGAAGAAAAAGTTGAGCTCGGATGAAAAGTTTGAGATCATAGAAATCGCGCTCGACGGCAAACCGATTGAACCCATGCAGACAAGGAAGACATTTTACGCTTTCGGTCACGGGGGTTCTTGTTAGGGACAAGATCCCGATCAGCATCCATCAATGGTATAAGCCTAAGGAGGAAGACCCTGAGGTGTCTTATGTCAATGATATGCAGAAAGAAGATCTTTGGACTGAGCTGAAGGCAAATTAATCAAGTCTTGTGCTCTTAAGAAGATGGCAAACCTAATGAGGAGGTGGAGGAAAGAGTTGAACCAAGATAAGACACCAGAATTCATCGGCAAATATGAGAAGATCAAAGATCACTGGCCCGCATTTGTGGCCCACAAGACATCAGAAAAGTGTAAGAAGATGTCGGCGACAAACAAGCAAAATGCTGCGAAGAAGAAGCTTCACCACGCACAGGGTCAGGTGGCTACCTCAAAGCCCAGCCTAAGTGGTCCAAGGCTGAGCATGATCTGCTTGAAAAAGGGATGGAACCAGAGACAATGTACTGTCCAGACCGTTGCCTGACTTGGTTCTTAGGGGCTGGCGGAACCTTGGACCCTGTAACAGGGAAGTGCCAGTGGACGGACGAGCAATCGCAAATACCGGTCGAAGCTTCGACACTATATCGATGCAGCAGCGAGGGACGTTCCTTCCAAACAGGGGAGAAGGACGAGCTCACAATGGCCCTTGGGAATCCTGAGCACCCTGGACGGACACGAGGCACGCCAGGCTCCCTTTCGTGGAAGGTTGGTTTTCCGGACGCAGGGGGTTACAAAACCCACGAGAGGAGGAAGAAACTGGAGCAGGACCAATTGCAGGCGCTGCACGAAAGGGTAATGGGGCTAGAGGAACGAGAATCAGCAGATCGCAGCAAACGACCTGCCGAAGCTTCCCCCCAAGCTACCCCGCCATCTCAGCGGAGAAGCAGCGTGGCTTCACCGAGCTGCTTTAGCCGGAGCATGTTTTGACGGCTCCTGCCGGCTATCCCGTGGATGGTATCACGGAGTCTCAAAGTTGCCACATTATGGCGATGGATGACTTTGAAGGTCAAGGCGGCTGTTGGCCAAGTTTATCCTAGTGGACCCGGCACAACTTATCACTGCCAGCCGATTCCAGAAGGATATGCTAAGGTGATGGTGGATGAAATAACGGAGGTATTTGAGGACCTCCCGCTTGACCACCCTACCGGTGAAGGTGAGACTAGGATGGGTTCTGCTCTGAAGACTCCATGCCTATGGCGGAAGGAGCTCATCAACCTTCCGAACTGGACGCCTCCGCCTCCTCCTCCTCCTCGGGCGAGTCAGGGCACTCCGCCTCATCCACCGCCTCCTCCTCCTCCGGCGAGTGACGATCAGGGTACGCGTGGCGGCACTCCGCCTCCTTCTCCGGCGCGTGGCGGCACTCCGCCTCCTTCTCCTCCTGCGTCGGCGTGCCCGAGCAGCCAGCCTCCTCCTTCTCCGCCTCGTCAGCAAGGGCGGAAGAGAACCACCGCCGCTCCGGCTGCTCCGGCGCGTCGTAGTCCTTCTCCTCCGCCTCGTAAGCAAGCAAAAAAGAAGACATCCGCTCTGTCTGCTCTGCCGGCGTCTAGCAGTACAGCCAAAGGCGGGAGGAAATATAGATACGGTCCTTCTCTGAAGACTCCAGAGAAGTTACCGTACGAGAGGACCGAGGAGGAAAATGCGAAGATCGCGCAGACCGAAGTGGATGACTGGTTTGCAGGGTTGAAAGCAAAGAGACGTCCACCTCCGGAGGAGATGGTAGATCCGGTGAAAGCGAAGCGCACTCACTGCCCCGAGGAAACCAGCAAAGTCTCCGCCGAGAACCAACTATGAGCGCATTCGAGCAGACATATCTCCAAGCGGAGCGGTCGGGAAGTACTGTCAGACATCAAAGAGCAAAAGAACGAGCAGCTAAGAAAAAAATTGACCAGCTCGGCAAACAAGCAAACCAATCGTGCCTCCCGCTCAATGTGTCTAGCGGCAACATTGTCGCTAATGTTCCGGGGATGGTGGCCGGTTATGGCAATCTACAAGATTACACTGCTCGACGATGCACTTCTGAATACATGAAGGTGGACGAACACAGAATCTGATGCGGGAAGCCTCTCGTCAAAGATGAAAAATCTCTAACAACTATGATGCTAAGATTCCATACTTGGTACATGAAAACCTGCAGAGAGTCTGGGGGGACGAATTGTTTGTATCTGAACATTAAAGAGGAGCACGACCTCGTTGGAACTGATCTGTTGTATGTTCCATTTGAGGAGTTCTTCGCGTTCTACAATCAAAAGGCCATCGATAAATAAACGGTCTTTTGCTACTGCCTGTAAGTACTATTTACGTCATTAAGTCTCTATATATAGTTCGGCTCTTTCATTGCATGTATTTACAATTAATTATCCTCAATATATTATGCAGATTGAAGATCGTCGAAAGTGCAAAAAAATGAAATCTATGATATTGGGTTCATTAACACAAATATCATAGATGTATTCTGGTTGAAAAGCACGTCAAAGAGGCCGAGGACAACTTGCTATAATCGTTGATGAAAAATCAAAACAAAGATACCATACTCTTTCCTTATAACGGCAAGTGAGTGTTCTTGATCGTTTGCATATTCGGTTTCCCTTATTACTCGGCGAGGTTATAGTAATGTAATTGATGAGTTATGCATGCGTGCGCAGGTTCCACTATATTCTTACGGAGATTAAGCTTGAGCGTGGACTAGTAACCGTCTTAGACTCGAGACGGAAAGATCCCAGCACCTATGCGGACATGACTGAAATGCTCAACAAGTAAGTTCAATTAACCGATCATTATCGCACCATAGCGGCAACTTTTTGTTCATTTCCTGATATCTCTAGTAATAATAAATATATTATTTGTCTTGCAGGGTTTGGAAACAGTTCACAGAAAAAGCTCCGGCAATGCCGAAGTAGCTGCTATATATATACCAGAAAGTAAGTACTCTTGGCTAGCTAGTTGTGCGCATCTCCCGTGATTCTATAGCTATACTTTCATCAATGCCATTTATAATGCTTCATTATCAGTTTGATTGACCTCTATTTCTCGTAAAGTGCTTGTGGCAGGAACAAGGGAATGATTTATGTGGATACTACGTGTGCGAGTTCATCTACAACGCGACTTTGAAAAACAAGGGAAGCTACTCTCCAAGACAATATGAAGTGCGTAAGCAATTAATAATATTCACAATTTCATTTTATTACACCATCATTTCTATTGAGTTTCATTCATATATATGTATTAATTAACCCCCTTCTTCAAATTAGACGTGGCAGATGCAGAATGAACTCCTAGAACCAGATCGCATTAAAGCAATTCAAGAGGAATTGGCGGGATTCTCTTGACCACGTCATCAATAAAGCCAGAGAATACCATGTGGAAGTTGATTTCAAATGCTAGGGGACTGTAATTGAGAGATCTTATATATTGTACATGTATGTAGCCAGTAGCGTCGGACGTACATGATACTGAAAACTTGTTTTAAATTGTTCGACCAATCTCTCGGAGAAGGAGAGGTCGATCGATCATTTCTCTCGGTATGCATGACGAACTTCTGTACTCGATGGTTCCCTTCATTTTCTTACTAGCTAGCGTGTCGAGGGCTATATGTATATAGTACGTAGCGTCGACCAAGCACGGATGTAAGAAAGGAGACTTCTCTCTATTAATTAGCTAGCTAACACAATATATGAACACCTAAATTAACCCCAAAACCCCAACCCCCCTTAAAAACCAAAAACCCCAGCCCTTTGGAATCTTTGACACGTGGATGCCTTTTGGTCCGGTTGGTGCCACCAACCGGGACCAAAGGCCTACTGGGCTCGGCGCACCGGCCACGTGGAGGACCATCTGTCCCGGTTCGTGTTAGAACCGGGACTAAAGGGGGAGGTATAAGTAACGACCCATTAGTCCCAGTTCATGAACCGGGACTAAAGGCCCTTACGAACCAGGACTAATAGGTGTTTTTCTACTAGTGATAGGTTGAAATCGCATCGGGCCGATATTGAGCCCAAATATATAGCGGGTTGTTAACAGGCTCGAACTGACGATGGGCTGCAATGGTGTTAAATCTTTAATGGGCCGTTGACTGGCCGAATTGGCACATCTCGCGTGGGCTGTGGGCTTAAATGGACCAGACACAAGTAGGCTTATATGGGCCGGCCTGCTAATTTTTACTTGGCCGGCCTTATTCATCAGAATAGGCCACTGTTCGGTCGTGCCACGTGTCGACCTATCATAGGCGCCTCCTGTCCAGTGAGTGGATGACATCTGTCCCAACGGTGAGCCAACACGTGTTTCATCCGGCCAATGAGAATTTTACACGTGGAAAATCTCATTCGTCCGGGCTGTTAACTGGTTATCGGGTCCAAAACCGGACCCGATAGCTTAAGGGCGACCCGTTACGATGGATGCCACATGTTGGTCACCCTTGATGGAAGCACTTTCATGACGCGCCATTTATCGTCATGGAAGTGGACACTTCTGTGATGATAATTTTGGTAATGTCATGGAACACTTATACAACAGTAAAGGTATGACTATCTTGATTCTGTCATAAAATCGTCATGGATGTACATGCATGACCGAAAACATGACATACTGTGACAAACACGTATCATCATGGAAGTGTATTTGTTTGTAGTGCTTGAGGTTTACATTGCTGCTCATTAGTCTTGATCTTGGGGCAGTTTCCGTTTTCTTCGCCTGTTATGCATTAGTCGTGGAAGAACTTGGATCGTGGCCCACGGATTCTTCTCGCCCCATGATCACGGGGCAAAAACTGCCATCCCAGTTGCCCCCCGTTCCGCATGCAGTTCGCCACATGTCGCACATGCATTGGGCGCGGTAGCTGGATAAACGCGGAGGACACAGGGAGGAGTGCTATGGCTGAAAACCGGCCGATGGTCGGAGTAGAGGGGCGGCCTCGACCCTCGGAGTCATAGTGGGTGCAGAGGGGCCGTATTGTAGGAGACAGGTGCCGTTTCTCATAGGAGAGGCCAGCCCCCTGCACCGTTTCCCTATAAAAGGGGTCGGGGCAGTGTCCTTCTGCACACACTTCTTCTCCCTCTCTGTGATCCTTCTCTTGTAGGCATGGCTCGAGGGCGAGGGCGTGGTGGTGTTCCGGCGGTGGTGACGAGGGTTTCTTCTCGACAGCGCGCCCCTCCTCCCCCGGACCTTGAGGCAGTGGAATCATCCGCATGGAGGGGAGGAAGGGGACGTGGTCGTGGTCGCCGTGGTGCTTGAGGAGGAGGAGGGCGGGGCTCTGCCTTGGCCGCGCCTCCATCAGCGGTTCTTCCCCTAATGGAAGGCCATGTTGGTGACCAACCTCGGGAGTTCGTCATTATGCTGTACAAGCCCGTGTGTGGTCACCTTCGCCTCCCAACTCCCTTGCGCGAGAGATGGAGTTCGAGCAACCATGCGCACTACAGCTGCACATGAGGGGCTGCGGGAATGGAGGTATGAGGGTTGATGTCGACTTCCCTGCTCCTCATATGCTGTATCTTCGCCATGGCTGGAAGACCTTCGCCCGTGCCCAAGGCTTCTCGGAGGGGCACGTTCTCCAGTTCAAGTTAATGGAGAACGGCCTGCTCTCCGTCAAGATCTCCGGGCGCTCGGGTGGTCTCTTAGGGTGCTGCGCGGAGAGCTCGAACAATGACGAAAGCTCCTCTTCGAGTGAAAGCGACGAGGAGGACAGTGACAGCGATGATGACGGCAGCGAACGGAGGAGGGACGACTCTGACTATGTCTGATCGTCGTCCACACCATCTTCATCAAGTGGCAGCACCATCATCTGCATCTACATATCCTCCCCGGCAATGTGATTTGCCGGGGAGTTAGGTGCAGAGGTGCGGATGGCGCTGTCGGGCTCCTCCAGCAGCCTTCCAGCTGGACTCCGGCAGGATTTCTCTCGAGCTGCAGCTCTGTTAGCCTTGCCGAGTCCTGCTGGCCTTGATGACGGTGGTTGACAGGGCCTCCTTCCTCCGTGCTCTCCATCGAGGCGTTCCCTCGTGGTTCCGTTCCCTCCGGGCTACCTCTCCTGGAGCCCGATGGGAGCGGGCTGGGCCTCTACACAGGCGCTCCTTTTGCCGTTCTTGCCTTCGACGGTTGTGCCTAGGAGGAGAGGGACAAGAAAGGGCATTACTGAGCACTTATCTTTTTTCAATCTTGAACTAGCCGGAAATTGCCAAACTTTAATTCAAATAATGTAATCTCTCGAGTCCATCGTTGTGTTCTGTAATGCTTGTACTTGTATCAGCATATGAATGAAAAAGATGAACCTTGCCGGGAGCCTGTGCATGTGTATGTCCATGCAGAGGTGGAGTGTCTCTTTAATAAAAATAAACGAGTTTTCCCCGGCAGGATATCTTGCTGGCACCCTCTTTGCCTGCCGGAGAGCTGCGTCTGCCAGGGAACAGACAGAGGGGCCAGCCCCCCGCCAACTCCCTTTTATCAAAGTCCACTGCGACCCTCCTGACTGAAGCAACGTTCGGGACATGGACGGGAGCACCTAAGATTCAAAAGAGAGGCAAGGTTTCCTCATGCAAAGTTACAGCCTTACAGAACAGTAATGGACAAGATGTAAACTTATCTGTTTGGCTTTGCTGGGGATCGCTGTGCCGTGCAATCTTCTCGTCCTTTGTCAAAGCCAAGTTCACGGCAGGAACCTGCAACTCCATGCAGATGAGAATGAATGCAGGATGCAATCCTATCTATATGCATACGCAAATGCTCATAAAAAGCTTATTCAGTGATTTGGGTGTGCTCGTGCATGCATGCAATCTTAGTTCGGGCCCCCCTACAGCACTTCTTTATTTTATCTTGCATGGGGTCATCGCCCCGGCATTGTATAAGGGGTTACATGCAGCTGAGGCAAGGCCTGTACAAAAGGGTGGCTGCCGGGTAGTACCCGGTGGCCTCGCGCCTTACGGGTAGTACTTACGGATATGCTCAATATTCCATGAGTTTTGCAGTTGAGTGCAATCTCCGGTCTCTAGACGGACTGCGCCGGGTCTGGTGACTCGTACCACCCGACAAGGGCCTTCCCAATTTGGTGATAGCTTGTTTGTACCCTTGACGGACTGAGAGCACCTAAGGACAAGGTCACCTTCCTCAAAACACCAGGCATGAACCCTGCGGCTATGATAGCGACGCAAGGCTTGCTGGTAGCGTGCAGCACGCATAGCAGCACGAAGACAGTTTTCCTCGAGTAGCACAGCGTCGTGACGCCGGTGCTGATCTTGCACTACTTCATCATAGGCAAGCACTTGAGGGGACTCGTAAATGAGTTCTGTGGGGATAAATGCTTCTGCCCTGTAGACCAGGGAGAAGGGAGTCTGCCAGGTAGCTCAGTTACGTGTCGTTCTGAGGGACTGGAGAACTACCGGCAGCTCCTCGATTCACCGCATGCCGTGCTTCTGCAGCGTATCGAAAGGTCTTGTCTTGAGTCCATGAAGCATTTTAGCGTTCGCCCTCTCAGCTTGTCCATTGCTCCGGGGGTGTGCCACAGAAACGAATGAGATCTTGCATCCGAGGGCATGAATGTATTAAATGAAGGTGTGGCTCGTGAACTGGGTGCCGTTGTCAGTGATGATCTCACGACAGTCACTTTCGGCCACTTTGTAAACTTGTCAATGGTGACGAACAAGAATTCAAAGCCCCCGGATCGCTCGGGGGATGGGGCCGAGGATATCAAGCCCCCAGACCTAAAATGGCCATGATAGAGGGATTGTCTGAACGACTTGGGCAGGCAGGTGTGTTCTCTTGGAATGGAACTGGCAGGCTCCAGATGTCGTGACGAGCTCAACTGCACCTTGGAGGGCTGTGGGCCAATAGAATCCTTGCTGGAATGCTTTCCCAACTAATGCCCTTGATACAATGTGTGAGCCGCACATTCCTCTGTGAATCTCAGCCAGTAGTTCCTTTTCATCCTCCTGGCAGACACAATTCAATTTCACATCGTTGGGCTTTCTTCTGTACAAAGTGTCATCGACAAACTGATACATACTGGCCCTCCTGGCTACTTTCTTAGCTTCATCTTGGAATAGGGAATTTCTCCGGTTTGGAGGAAGCGGACGATGTGCCTTGCCCAAGTTGGAGCCTGGGGCTCGGCAACGAGTACTAGTGGCACCTCATCTGCTGCGGGAGCACCAGCCTCGTTCGTGTGGTCCATAGGCCCGGCTGGAGGGAGTGGTCCGGCAGGCTGTGAGGAGTTGTTTCCGGCAGGGTCTCTGCCAGGGGCGGATGGCTCGACCGGGAGAGGCTTACTGTAGTCCAACTTTCCCCTTTTCCAGGCCATTGTGGCTGGTGATACGGAGGGCTGAGAGAGACGGAGAACAAAAGTTACTGGTTCCACAGGAAGTTTCTGCGCAGCACACTTTGACAGGCGATCAGCTATGCTATTTTCGGCATGGGGTACGTGCTCTGTTTGCAACCCATTAAAGTGCTCCTCCAATCTCCTCACTTCCTCGACGTATGCTTCCAACAATGGGATTTGATAATTCTTGTTGACTCGTCTCACCACTAGTTGTGAATCTCCTCGAATGATCAACTTCTTGATTCCCAATTCTGCTGCAATCCTGAGCCCGGCAAGGAGCCCTTCATACTCAGCTGTATTGTTGGTGGCTTCTTCCAAGGCAAAGTGCATTTGGACGACGTACTTCAAGTGCTCCCCGGAGGGGGCAACAAGAAGCACGCCAGCCCCTGCACCTTGTAGGAAGAAAGCACCATGAAAATACATAATCCATTCTTGGGGTGATTCCTTGTCGGGGAGAGCTGTTTCTGTCACTTCCTCATCAGGGGATGGCGTCCATTCTGCAATAAACTCTGCTAGTGCCCTGCTTTGAATAGTTGACATGCTCTCAAACTTCAAACTAAAGCTGGATAACTCCAAAGCCCACTCCACTATTCTGCCTGTGGCCTTAAGGTCTCGGAGTATCCTTTGCAATGGAAAACGAGTGACAACCGTGACCTCATGGGTTTGGAAGTAGTGGCGCAGTTTCCTTGAGGCCATGATGAGGCCAAAGATCAACTTTTGCATGCCAGAGTATCTTGATCAAGCTCATTGCAACAAGGAGCTGAAGAAGTACACTTGGTGGTGCACCACTTTCTTCCTTGCCGCGTCCTTGGGGTTGCTCTCGTTGCCATGCTCACTGCTGTTCTGATCCTTTTCTGACTCTACTGTGACCTGGCCAGTTTCTGCCTCATCCACCTCTCGCTTTGCTACTAAGGCTACACTAACAACTTGGTTGGTTGCCGCCTAGTAAAGCAACAACAACTCTTGGGGTTTGGGTGCAACCAAGGTAGGCACAGACGATAGGTAGGCCTTCAATTCTTGCAGAGCTACATCTGCTTCTGGGGTCAACTTCATAGGCCCTATTTTCTTCAAAATTTTGAAGAATGGTAGGGCACTCTCAGTTGACTTCAAAATGAATCTGCTTAGCGCGGCAACGCATCCCGTCAGGTGCCTTACATCCTTAACTGTCCATGGCGCTTGGATCTGCTCAACGGCCTTGATCTTACCGGGGTTGGCTTCAATCCCCCGATGGGATATGAAGAATCCAAGTAGTTTGCCGGAGGGAACACCGAATACACACTTCTCCGGATTAAGCTTAAACTTAATCTTGCGCAGATTAGCAAATGTCTCTTCCAAATCCTGGATAAGGGTGGTCTTATCCCTTGTTTTGACCATGATGTCATCCATATAGGCTTCTATAATTCTGTGTAACAGTGGCTCAAAACCAATCTGAACTGCTCTCACAAATGTGGACCTGACACTCTTTAATCCGAAAGGCATGCGGACAAAGCAGTGCGTACCACATGGAGTGATGAAAAATGTCTTCTCCTCATCTTCTTTGGACATGAAGATCTGCTGATATCCGAGTATGCGTCCAGAAAGGAGAGAAAATCATAGCCTGAAGTGGAATCCACAATCTGGTCGATGCGCGGCAAGGGAAATAGGTCCTTCGGGCAAGCCTTGTTGAGGTCTGTGAAATCAATGCAGAGCCTCCATTTCCCTTTTGCCTTCCGGTCCACCACTGGGTTTGCCAACCAAGTAGGGTGCAGTACTCCTCTGACCAAACCAGCTGCCTCTAGCTTCTTCATTTCCTCGGCAATGAACTGATACTGCACCAAGGCCTGCTTCCGGACTTTTTGCTTGACGGGTCGGGCGTATGGGCAGACAACAAGGTGGTGCTCGATTACCTCCCTGGGAACACCGGGGATATCAGATGGTTTCCAGGCAAACACATCGATATTCGCCCGCAGGAAGGCAAGGAGCGTGCTTTCCTATTTGTCATCAAGGGTGGCGCTGATCGTGAAAGTACCATCAACGCCAGCCAGCCCTGTCGTGACCTTCTTCACTTGGGGTGCAACAACCTTGGATCTCTTGCTATTGGAACACTTCGGCACGTCGTCAACGGGTGTCGTGTACAAGGAAGGGGCACGCTTCTTGGACTCCTTGCCGGAGGCCCTACAATCCTTCTTCTTTCCTTTGCTTTCCTTGGCAGGAGCTGCTACTGCCGAAGCCTCTGCCGCGACTGCATCCGGTACATCTTGTCCACGTAGATAATTGCATCCTTCTCATCCGATGGGACAGTGATGACTCCCAGTGTCCCAGGCATCTTCAAAGTGTTATAAGCATAGTGAGATGTTGCCATGAACTTAGCCAGGGCCAGGCGGGGAGATTGGCCACATCAAACAAAATCTTCTCAGTCCGATAGTTCAGTTCTCCCCCAAATATCACCGGCAACGTAATCTTCCCCTTGGGATGGCTCCTTCCAGGACTAACTCCTTGAAACGTGCTGGTAACCTCTAGCTCTTCTTCTCCTATCAAAATCCTGTTGATGACTGCCGGGAAATCAGATTCAACCCGGCCCCGCCATCCACTAACATCTTTGTGACCTTGAGGTTGCAAATTGTTGGGGAGACCAACAATGGAAAACACCCTACCGCAGTGGTGCGGCCAGGGTGGTCCTCTTCATCAAAGATTATGGGCGTGCGGGACCACTCGAGCGGTTTCCGGGCCTCTGGTGCTGGTTCCACAGCATTGACCTCTCATGCTACTTGAGTTGGCGATGAGAGGTGGCCTTCTGAAATTCCTGCTCACTGGTTTCCTCTTCATTCCCTTCATCACTCACATCATCACAGATTTCCTTCTCTTGGCCCCTGGTGGGTTTTCCTTGGTTTCGAAAGGGTTTGCCGGGGCGATTTGCTTCACTGCCTGGGCCCTTACCGCCAGCAGTGTTCTGACCTTTCTCCTTATCATGCTTATCATACTCTGCCCTCTGTTTCTTGACAAGCTGTTCAACTCGGTAACACTCCTGAAGGTCGTGTCCTTTGGTCTGATGGATCTTGCAGTACGGGCCATCACCTTTCCCAACTTTTTCCGCGGCAGCGGCTTCCCGGCAGGTAACGCACGCGAGAACTTCCTTGTCGAGGCCTTTAGCCCTGGCCTTCTTGCCGCTACTGGGCCTACCCGAAATTCCTACAGTCATCACTGCCTTATCTCTTGGCTTCTTATTGCGCTTCTTCCCCTTTCTCTGACTGGTCAATTCATCCTCATCCTCTGAATCAACATTGAAGCAATCCTCCTCTCTGGGCAACTGTAACACCCCAAAATTTAACCATGTTTCGTTTATTAAAATTTTGCCAGGAAATTAAAATTTTATTTTCTGGGTTTATCTTTTTGATCTCAGAACCTCTTTTTTTTCCTAAGTTGTGGAGTTTTCACCACAAGTAAAAACTTTCCAATTATTATTGGACTTGTTTACCCTCTCAAATAAAACATTTCTCTTATCAGTGGAATTATTTATATAATTATTTTCCCTGAGCTCTATTTCTTTTAAAATGATTTTTCATAAGATTTAGGGTCCCATTTGCACTGCAACCCTTTTATAAACTTATTTAAAAATCTCACCAAAAATTGGGGATGGCATATGATGTCCCCAAATCACTTTTATGCAAAAATATCCTTTAGTCATTTGGAGATTTTGAGTTTTACCACAAGTTTTTAAATCTGGTCCAGTTGCACTTTTGCACAACAACCTATTTAAAGATTTCTTTAAAACTTCCACCAAAATTAGGGGATGTTAGTAGGAGTATTTTATTCATCTTTGTGCAAAAACCCACTAATGTTCTTTGAAAATTTTGAGCAAATCATCCTCTTTTGCTCTCTGGTCCAGTTTGGCACTTTCTACTGCAACCCTATTTTATTTTGCTCTGTTGCCCATGATTCTTTTTCCTGCTTATAGACCACCCTACAAAACCCTTAAGTCCAGGAGAATGGACCCATTGGAGTATTTTTGGTCCATGAAACTATGCCCTTTTCTTTCTGTCAAGAAATGGTTTTCCCAAAAACTTGCACTATCAAGTTTCTGGTTTTGCCCAACTAACCTTGCCACCCTCCTTTTCATCTAAAGAGACTAGGATCTGGAGCTTTTGGCCACCCCAAGAAATGCCTAGATGACCCTGGCATTCTGTCAAACACTTTGTGTGCATGGCCAGTTCTAGCTTGGTTTTTAGTTTGCAATATGGATTTGATCTCCTGACCGAGCCACCATGTCCACTGAGCTCCTAGCTAACCCTAAACCAGGCCTGCTAACCCCCAGCCTCATCCTAGCCCTCTAGCACATGCTAGCATTATGTTGAGCACGTAGCGTGCATGCTGCAGGCGTGCCAGGCGCGCACGTTCTGGCAGCGCGTCTGGCAAAACCGCCCGCGTTCACTCGCCTCGCCCACAGCCTTTGCTCGCCCGCAGAGCCACGCCTGTCCTCATCCGCTTGCTAGAACCATCCAACCCCCCTGGCGCCCTATAGCGCCGCCGTCAGGTCGGCCATGGCAGCGAGCGGGCGGCCGCAACAGCCTCTGCCATGGACGGCGCCGCCCGAGCCACTCCAGCGCGCTAGCTCGCCCCCGGAGCAGCTCAAGCTCATCCACTCACCCTGCCAGACCCCTCCAACCATCGCCACGTGCCCCCTGGCTACAGAACGGCGGTTCGCCGTTCTTATCCACGGCCGCCGTTGGAATCGACCCCGGCCGCCTATTTAAGGACCCCCGAGCTCGCCAGGCCCTCAGGCAACCTTCAAGCCAACCCCCCTGGAGCTCCCCTGGCCAGCAATCAACGGCGGGAAGCTTTCTTCCCCATCTCCGGCAGGTTCGGCTGCCGCCACTCTCCGGCTCCGCTCGTTGCAACCAGAGCCTCTCCCGTCCAACCAGTGCCACCATCCCCTCCCCCTCGATCTTGCGGAGCCGACCAAACCCTCAGCTGCGACGGGGAACCACCGTAGCCCAAAGCCCCAAATCTCCGGAAGCCACCGTCCGTCGCGAAGCTCGCCGCCGGCGACTCCCTCCATCCCCGCCACCCCCTTGACCACCGGGAGGACTGTCCTAGACTAGCGGATCCATCCCGCCCTCAGAACCCCGCGAGGAGCCGCCAATCACCGGCGACGATCGCCGGAGCCCCGCCTCTGTTCAGCCAGAGGACAAAGGAGGCGGGGGCGACTGGTCAAACCTGACCAATGGGCCCCCTGGACCCACATCAGTGACCACGGGCCGGTCCATGCCGGCATAAGTGGAGGCATAAACGCAAAGTACGTCTTCGACGTGTATTCATTTTGAAACGTTTTTCTTTTTCTGTTTTTTTAAACAGAAAGTTGATAAACTTTGACTGGCTATAAGTTTTTAAATATAACTCCAAATGAGTTGATTCTTTTTCCTACCTCTCTCGAATATTGTCTAGTTTATTTTCGGATTTATTTGAAAAAAATTCAGAAAACTTTTTTGTACTTTTTTGAAACTATGTATTAATTCAAATTTTTAAAATAGGAATTTTGGAGAGGGAAGAAAACTTTCAAAAAGTTTTGGAATGCACCTTACCTCCCCACAATTTGAAGGCAAGCATTCTGAACTCTGGCATAATATTTTTGTGTGTCGTTTTAATACGGTTACAACACTCCTTGTCTCGGAGTTTCCGTTATTTTACGTGACGATATGAACATACTCATAAGTGCATATTGATGATTTCGTGCTACTGAAATTTGATACGTTGTGATAGTAATCACCCTCGTATGCTTTTCATGCATACCGGAAGGAAGCCGGGAAATTCTCTGTCTTCGGTAGACACGTGCTTGTCCCTAGTTCCTCATCGAGACGAGTGTGTTCGGTATGGCATGATGAAGTATGATGAGTGGTGATTCTATCTGTTGATTGAAATATATTTGTTATGCTAATCATGCAGGGAATACTTAAACCTCCTGAGTCGGCCGTAGATCGAGTCTTGTTCCAGTAACCCCCACACTTGTTTCATGCTACCACTTGTCCCTACCGCGGGTAGGGTACGGTTCAGTAAGTTGTCAGCCCCTTCCTAGCACACACCGTACAGAGAGGCCACGGTGGAAGATACCAGATGCATCCGGTAGGCATGCCACCTGGTTCGGGGGCATGGGTGTTTCCGGTTGGGACCGAGAGGGGGTCACCCCTTAGAGCGCGCGATATAAATTTGATCCCATACTACACGAGATTGTAGCCTCCCCACTTAGAGTTTTGCTTAACAGGTGTCGTGGGTGATTCCAGACACCGGTAAGTTAAGCTGGTGTGTGCGGTCAGGTGTGTTTTCAATTAAAAGACCGTAAATGGAATTAGTCCCGATGGACTAAAGGAATCCGTTACTTGTGGGTAAAGAGTACACCCTCTGCAGAGGTTAAATCTATTCGAATAGCCGTGTCCATGGTTAAGGACTACAGTCTGGGATGGGTCAAGTGTCGGTCTTAGTGTCGGTCTTCGGAGGAGAAACTACTAAACCAGAACATGGATCATGACTTGTGACTTATGATGATTGTGATTATTATTATTATGGGCTAACCCTTTATATTATTTGAATTATTGAGTATCCCTGGGACGGTTCTACCTCCTGGATATTCATTGTGATTATTTTCTTATAAGCCCTTTATGTGGTGTCGCTCAGATGCCCGACTGTAGCATGCTTGTTATTTGTTTACTATATAAGCCCTTTATGTGGTGTCGCTCAGACGCCCGACTGTGGCATGCTTGTTATTTGTTTACTTTATCAGCCCTTTATGGGGTGTCGCTCAGACGCCCAACTGTGGCATGCTTGTCATTTGATTACTTTATAAGCCCTTTATGTGGTGTTGCACAGACGCCCGACTGTGGCATATTTGTTACTTATTTCACTTATAAGCCCTTTATGTGGTGTCGCTCGGGCCTTGGAATTGAGGCACGCTTTCTGTTATTGTCCTTTCGAGGTGTCGCTTCAGACACCCGATCGGTGCATTCTATTTTTATTCTCAGATTGCATATCCATATTTTATATGAACAACCTGCTTGCATGCATCAGGGATTTTATTTTTATGGCTGACGTTGTGATCATAAAATATTTCAGAGCATGATTATCATTTGTTATATTATACCCGTGTTCATAATGTTTGCGAGTACATTCAAAGTACTCACTTGCTTGTCCCTGGCTATTGTCTTGGCCAGATTTCTTGCTTGGAGAGGATCGTTGCGATGACAGCCCCGGAACCTAAGCTATGGTGATAACAAACTCGCGAAGATAGGAGTTAACCTGGTCAGCTGTTCCTGTGGGAAATGGAGTCCCATGGCCACTAATGAACTACAAACCGCTCCCGCCATCAACCACTAAACACCTTTTGTTGTACTCATAGGCCAGAATGGCCTTGTACTACATATTATGTATTTTGCTTGGAGCTTCTGTATCAAGTTAGTGCCTCATCAGCTAACAGAAATCCTGGGGCTAGTGAGCACAAGGACCATTTTCTGGAAATTAACATCCCGAAAACCCGGTCCTTACAGCAACTTCCTTCCTTCCTCCATCCGAGCACACTTATCCACTAGTGTGTACAGCTCCTTCACAGTCTTGGGCAACCACACATTCATCTTAGAACGAATGCAACGGTTGCGCACATTGGACTGGAAGGCTGCTATATAACGGCTGCCGGATGGATATTTGGAATATTTCTACGAACTTTACTGAATCTCTGTAAATACTTATGGATGGTTTCTCCTTCCTTCTGCTAGAGAAGCTGCAGGTCGCTAGGCCTCCCGGTCTCTCAGTGGCCACCGGTGAAGGTACCATGAACTCGTGGCACAAATCTGCCCATGACGAAATGGAGTTCTCCGGAAGGTGCATCAGCCAAGACCTCACATTGGACTTGAGGGCCAAAGGGAAGTAGTTGGCGAACACTTTCTCGTCCCTTCCCCCAGCAGCCAGAACAACGATGGTGTAGACGCTCAGGAACTCTGCCAGGTTCAGCCTCTCGTCGTACTTATCAGGTATCTATGGCTTCAACATGCGAACGGACGGCCAATGGACTTGCCGCAGCTCTCTTGTAAAGGTAGGGCAGCCAACCTCGAAGGGCAGGCACCCGCCAACACCGAGCGCAGGCTCGTCGACATTGAGGCCGACGTACCCGTCGGTCTGGCGGAGGTCATCGGGGCGCTGATCTATGACGGCGCGCGCGTCTCTCCGCCGCCTATCCTCCGGGGCTCAATGTTGGCCTGGACATGCTCGAGGGTCAGAAGAGGCCATCAAGACATCATTGGGGTCTTGATTCTACTGCGCCCGCGCAAGCTGCCGTAGTGGCGACTGCACTATGGGGACAACCCCCTCCATTTGGCCAGTAGTACGGGCGGTTGCTGTCGCTTGGGGAGGTCGTGGCGGGCCAGCTCATCGCGAGTCCCCAGCCTCAGCGAAACCAAGCAAGCTCTGGATGGTGGCACGCCATTCATCCATCTGCTCGGCTGCCGACGGTAACCTCAGTAGCAGCTGAGCTTGCGCCATGGCCTCCGTAGCTGTGCTTGGCATAGATGTTGATGACGTCGACCACACCGTCGCCTGGCTCCTGATGGTTCCAGCAGCGGAGTGGTAGTGTCGCGTCCACGCAGCTGTGGAACGTCCACTTGGGTAGCGGGGTTCCGTGGCGATGGTGCTCGAGGGTCGGTGGATCCGGTGGGCGCGGCGGTCTGGTCAGTTCGCCTGGGAGGAAGCACATGCGCCATGATCACCCCCGTGGCGGGGGCGGCTGGTGGACGATGCCTCGCCCCGGACCGAGCGCCGTTGCTGCGGCTGCGCCCGCTGGTGGGAGGAGGGGGAGCGAGTGGAGTGACCCCCTCGTCCGCACCTTGTGGATCGTGACCGTCGAGACGCTGCTGATGCTATTCTCCTGCCACATCTCCAGCCCCCGTGTCGGCCGCGGGTGGAGTGATGATGGCGCCACCTGCTCCAGCCACGCCCCGAGTAGCACTCACATCCTCGTTCGTCTCCGCATCCCCCGCAACATTAGAGGCTGCGGGTGGCGGAGCCTTCGAGGTGGATGGATGGGCCGAAGAGCCGGACTTCTTCTTCTTAGGCGCCATGGTCGATGGTGTCATCAAAGATGAAGATGGCGATGAAGATGACACGCTGCATACGCTTTCAGGATCGTGAAAGCGAGCCCCCTACCTGGCGCGCCAAAGATGTCGCGGGATATCCGCGGCCACCTATGGGACCGGGTGGCCCCTTGCTGGTTCGGTGGGGGGACGTCGCATTGCACAAAGAGCAGATCGGCGCACAACAGCACGGCAGAGAGCACACAAGCAATTCACCCAGGTTCGGGCCGCCGCGAGGTGTAAGACCCTACTCCTTCTTTGGTGGATTGATGGTGGAATGAGTGTCGTAGTGCGTAGTACGCATGCCCGGCAAGGTTTGCCTCGGGGCCGTAGCGACTACGTGCGTATGGTGGCTTGGGTTCACAAACTTTACAACCTTCTAACCCCTCCTACGAGTGCCATGGGCCTCCTTTTATAGATTAAGGGGTCTCCACAGTGGCAAAGTGGTCATTATCCTCTGATATGATAGCAACCAGTGCTATCACACCTAACTCTACGGGCTGACAGGGTGAATTAAATGCGCCGCTCAGTGTCACATCACTGTGTCGGTGTACAAAAGAAGGGGCACACCTTTGTACCCCTTTACCTTGCACGGGCAGTCGGAGCCGCGCTCACGGTCACATCAAGCAGAACAGGGGAGGTGAACCGAGGTAAAACCGAAGACGAAGATAGCCAGAGCAACACCATGGCCAAGACCACAAAGAGCAGGGGGATGAAGCAGGTACCCCCGGCAAGACCCTTGTCGGGGCGGCCCATCAAACACCAACAGAGCGAGCCACACTTGAGCCCACGTCCCCAAAACCATCAACCACGTTGGGCCAGGGCTCGAGAGGCACCTCCGTGGTGGCATGCAGATCTTTGTGAAGACAAGGAACACTCAAGATCAGATGAGGGTTAGGAGACGACGATCCTCGGCAAGAGCCTTGCCGAGGAAGGCCACCAGACCACCGACAAGGTCCTTGCTGGGGACGACAGCGCGCCACGGCAAGACCCTTGCCGGGCCACCCAGCAAGGCCCTCACCGAGGACACCAGCAGGGCTACTGCCAGGCCCGCACCAACCAAGTCTCCGTCGCTGTTTGCATGCAGCTGCCAGCTCAACCAGCTGAGTAGGCACCTGCGTGGCAACATGCAGCTCCCAGGCCATCTCATCAAGCGCCTGCGTGGTGGCATGCAGATCTTCGTGAAGGCTCCACCACCGCGCCACCTCAGCTGTCTGCCTGCCTACATGGCGCCGCGCGCATCGCTGGCCAGGGCGCGTGTCGAAGCGAGGAGGAGCGGCGACAAACGGGACGGGCCTCGCCCCCGTCCCCGATAAAGCTAGGGGACACCTCAGCGGCACATTAAATGTGTCTTGTCCTGTAATACGAGAGATAAGCTCGCAATAATGTATGCCTTTCCACCTCCTGTATACCACTGTGGCAGCCCCTTTCAACTATAAAAGGAGGCCCATGGCATACTGGCCAAGGATTCGACTCTTTGGGACCACACACCCCACCATAGCTAGTTCGAGAGCTCAAGAACTCTCTAGAATACACCCACCAAAGCAGGACTAGGGTTTTACGCATCCTCGCGGCCCGAACCTGGGTAAACGATCCTCGTGCTGATTACTAATCCTGCTCTTCACGCAACCCTGCGCCCCCGCAACCGTAGTAGGGATTCTTGTGATCCCATAGGTGTCGTTCCACACCGACATCTTTGGCGCGCTAGGTAGGGGGCGCAATTGTGAGAATCTCGTCTAGTAGTTAGCCTAGTAGTTCTTCATCGCCATGGCTCCGAAGAAGGAGACGGCCCGGAGAAAAGAGCGCCGCCTGCGAACGCGAAGGACGCCAGCACGGCAACAGAGAAGCTAAGTCATTCAGAGCTTTGATTTATTTCCTTTTATATATGAGGTTATCGTCCTCGGAGATCTTGCCTATGCATGTGAAACCTGCACGCAAAGGGGCCCTCCCGCAATTGGCAATGCCCTTGTTCTTTTTGGAGTCCGCTCAACAACTCAAAGCGGCCGCGTTGAGAGTGGCGGGGTAGCCTTCCGCACTCAGCAACGCTCCCGACTCTGACTCGAGTCAAACTCGACAGTTCGGGCGGCCGCGCTAAGGGCGGTAAGGTGGTTCGCCCGACAGCAAGCATACCTGGCAGGCCAATGGGGATCCGTACCCAAGACGCTGCCCTGGGTTTACGCGCCGGCAAACCTACCTAGTTAACGTAGGGTGGACATACAAAGGAAAATCGAACAGGAAAATAACATGCATAATATTAAAAGTGCTGCAGAGTCATACTACATCAAATTGTTGCTGCGGTTCTAACTAAAGATAGAAATTGTCTTGGTTGCGAACCTACAGCGGCGATAAGAAACGAGGTGCCTAATCCCGGCGCTGGCCCTCCACCCTCAGAATTCCGCCGACACAACTGATGATGGGCTTGATGCGCTCCCTGAGTGCCGCGAGGTCGGTATCCTCCGGCAAGCTCTCCAGCGCGGCGTCGAAGTTGAGGTCGGAGTACCAGTATGTCACCTTGGTGAGAACCTTGGTCATGGTGCCCTGGCAAAGCCTCCGGGCCTCGTCGGCCAACGAGGCCGCCCGGTTGGCGTGAAGCTGCTCCAAAGCCCCGAGAACGCACTCAAAGAACAAGGTCAGCTCGGCGTTGGTGGTCCCGCTACGCTCTGGGGCGTAACTCATGCTTGGAATCCCCAAGGTAGCCAGCTGTGCAGTGATCCTGCCGGCGACGTCCTCGAGGCGGCCGATCCAGCAGTTCACGCCCTCCTTGAAATCCTTATGCTCGGCGGCCTCGTTCTTCTGCAGCTGCTTCTCGGTCTCCAGCTCCTTGGCCAGGGTCCCCTCCTGGGTTTTGGCCTCCGTGAGCATCCCCTCGAGGCCCTCCAGCTTTAGCGTGAGGTCCTTGATGGACTTGTTGGCCTCGGAGAGCTCCCCGGCCCTGCTGACGGCCGCACCCTGCGCCTTCGTCAGGGCTCCGTTGAGTGTGTCCTTCTCCTGGGATAGCTTTAGGGCCTGCTCCTTCAGCTCATCCCGCTCCACCTCCAGCTCCTTCACCTCGCCGGCGTGAACTAGAGATTGGTCATCGAGCGCCTCCTTGTGCCTCTGCTCCAGCTCTTGGGTCTGCTGCAAGACAAGCTTCTCCACTTCCCTGTCCTTGGCGCAGAGTTTGGCGTCGAGGTCCGCCTAGCGCTTGGTGAGGTCCTCCTCCTGGGAGTTCAACGCGGCCTAGTGCTGGGTTCGGGCGGCTTCGGCTGCAGCGGCCAAGCCCGCCGCCGTCTCCTGGGCCTTCTCGATGTCGGCCAGCTTCATGGTGAGCTCCACATCGCGCTTGGCCACTCGCCCTGGGCGGCCTTCCGCTCGTCGCGAGCCTGTCGGAAATAGTCCTGCATTTCAGCAACACACTTCTGGAGGTCCGCCTCCGCCTTCTCAACCACCGCCGTCCTGGACCTGACCTTGTCCAGGCGGGCACGATGGAGCACCTGGAGCCTCCGGAAGATGGCACCGATGGCCTGGAGCAGCCGCTCCTCCTGGGATCTGTCGCCACCAAAGCTCGGCTCGTCAACGACCTTAAGCCCGGCGGTGGCAAGCACTTCGTCGTCGAACACCTCTCCCTCGACGGGTGTCCTCGTGCTCGACGCGCCTGGAAGGTGGACGAACAAGTCTTCACTCACCCTCAGATACTTGCCGGAGCCGGAAGCAAGGGAGGAGGAAGGCTGGTCATCAGCCACCTCCTCCTCCTCGGCAGCAGCCCTGCCGGCCTCCCCGGCAGGCCCCTTGCCGGCCTCCCCAGCAGGCCCCTTGCCGGCCTCCCCGGCAGGCCCCTTGCCGGCCTCCTCAGCAGCGCCCTTTGACGGCCTCCTCAGGGGTGATCTTCTCGGTGTCCGCCTCAGCGTCCTTGGCGACGTCCTCGATGATGGCGTCCACGTCCTCTGGGTTCACCGAGGAGGAATCTGGACACCGAAGAAGGGAGTGAGGCAAGGCCAACACCAAGAGCCAGAAAGAAAAAGGAACAGGGACGAAAGGCGAGCGACTTACCAAAGTGCCGGTGAGAAGAAGTCCCTCCCGCCAACATTTGGCGTCGAGGCGAAGCCGCCAGTGCCCAAGTTCTACTCCTCCTCCTCCATGTGCATGGGCTCGGTGCTTGGCGCCCTTACCGGGGACACCCCTCGGGGCGGCGTGGTCGATGGGGGCGGCGTGTTAGGAGTAGCCCTCTGCGGCTCCTCCTGCTGCCGCTCTCCTCCAGCATACCCGGCAAGGTCAGCACCAAAGTATCATACCCCTGACACATGTCGACGAGGGGAGAGTAGTGAACTTACGCTGGGGGTTGGGCCGGGGGCTGCTGTCCGGGCTGCTCAAATCCACCAGTGGCGTCCTTGAAGTATCAGCCTGGGCTGGCTGCCCGCCGAGGTCTTGGCCCTCTTCACCCTTTGGGCCAGCGTCTACGCGTCCCTGCAAGGATGAAAACAATTCAAGACAAGGGACACAGATTGAAGAGGCAGAGATGACGGGAAGGAGCCAGATACTTACTCGTCGTCCACCTCCTCCTCTGTTGTAATCCTCTTCCTCCTCGGGCTAAGGGATCCGTAGTCGAAAGTGACCCCCGTATCAGCGTCTGCTAGAGGAGGGGAGGAGGGTGCAGTCTGCGTGCACCTGGGCGAAGAAGAAGCAGATGCCTTCTTCCTCGCTGTCGCGGCCTTCACCACCTTCTTCGCCGCCACAGCCCTCGTCTGACGCGCGGACTCCTCCGGGGATTTCGGCCGCCGTGCGGCACTGACGGGCCGCACCGGATGGCCGGAAGTGGCCCGCCGCAGGACTCGCCCTCTCCCCATGGCCGAAGGGTCAACAGCCCCGGCATCCTCCTCCGACGACTCGTCGGCTGCTTCCTCAACTGGAGGAGCCTCGGTGCCGGCGCTGGTGGCTTCCCTGGCGGCCGCCGCCCATCGGGTGAGCTCCTCCTCCTCCGCGGTCATCGCGGCCTTGTCCTCCACACCACCAGCGCTGCCGGCCTCCTCGGCAAGCTGCGCCTCCCTCTCCCTGGCGGCGAGGTAGTCCAGTTCCACCCGAGTGTTGTCCTGGACGAGCAGCCGCTCGACGTCGGCGTTGATGTACCCCTCGTGCAGAGTGTCAAAGAACTGCTGCACCTCGACGTCCTCCGGCTCCTTCCCGCAGCGGGACCACTCCCGCCGGTAGCTTGAACAAAGGCCTGTTGAAGACCTTGCCGGCCTTCGTGGCGGCCCTCGCGACCTTGCCGGTCTGCTCGACCTCGCCATCGTGGCCCACATCAAGCTGGAGGAGCCCCTGGCAGAAATGGGCATGCCCCCATCACTGTGAAGTTGTGGTCGAGGCCGGGGCGAAGCCGCATGATGTCGGCGGGGTTCGTGAAGAGCCAGGCTGACCTCCCCTTATTGTGCAGCGGAGCGATCCGGTGGCGGATGAAGTCCGCCCCGATCATCTCAAGGGTGAGCCCGGCCTCGGTGAGCCGAAGGATCCTGGTGGTGGCGACAGTGAGCTTCTCGTCGTCGGCGTCGACGTCGCTCCAATCGCTTCTGGGGACCGGCGGCACCCGGCGAACTTCGCAGAACGCCGGCGGGTCCTTCTCTTTGATTCAGCACCACCGACCCCGCCATTCTTCCCACCTCTCCTTCATGGCACCATCCGGGTATGCTCCCTTGGACCATGGGATCCAGGTGATGCAACCAGAAATGGCGCCTCCCTTCTGGATCCGAGGGAAGAAGTAATGGCGGAAGAGCGTCGTGTTGGGGTGCACCCTTGAAACCCTCGCAGAGGTGCGCGAAAAGGGCCATGCACGCCACCGCATTCAGGGTAAAATACAAGAGGCGGAAGCCAAAGGTGTGCATGATGTCGCTGAAGAAATCGGAGAAGGGAGGACAAAGCCCGCACGAAAAATAGTCGACAAAGAAGGGGTACATATTTGGGGCAGCCTCGGTGCAGTTGGCGGGGATGACGCGCATGGATGGATGCCCCGACTTCTCTCCCCCGCCTTCACCCCCCACAAGGGCTGGAAGGCTTCCCGAAGCTCGAGCACGTCAACTATCGAGGGCAAGAAAGAGGACTGGGTCCATTGCACCGCCAGCGCACTCTCCGGCGGCTCCATCGCTCCGGCATCCTTAGCCACACCCTTGCCCTTGACGGATTTTGGCGCCATGGCGGCTGCGAGAGAAGGGCAAAGCAGAGGGTGGCAGGAACGCAACGACGGCGAGCAAGAGTGAAGCTTGGGGAAGAAGAGGAAGGCTAGGGAGGCTTCCGAGATTGGGATTGCGCGAAGGGTAAAAGGAACAGTGCGCCCGTGGTTACCCCTTTTTATGGGGAAGGCGCGGGTCGTGCTGCCCATTTACTGCGATGTGACGCATGCGTGCGGGAACCACCCCACGCATGCCACCCACGTCACACGCACCCCTCCACGCCGCGCCATGCCGCGCGGGTCGAGGGAAGCACATCGCGCAGAAAAGTTTTACCATGGTAAAAACCGCCCCGCCTGCCCGCGCACCATTTTGGGCCTGGCCCAACAACGTGTCGCGCTTATGTGTGGCCCAAGCCCGGGGACTCCTATCGGTGTACAAAAGAAGGGGAGCACCTTTGTACCCCTTTACCTATGCACGGGCAGTTGGAGCCGCGCCCACGGTCATACCAAGCAGAACAGGGGAGGTGAACCGAGGTAAAACCGAAGCCCAAGACAGCCTTAGCAACACCAAGGCCAAGACCACAAAGAGCAGGGGGACAAAGCAGGTTCCCCCTGCAAGATCCTTGCCGGGGCAGCCTCAGCGGCCCGACAAGACACTTGCCGGGGCGGCCCGTCAAACACCAACAGAGCGAGCCACCCTTGAGCCCACGTCCCCAACACCATCAACCACGTTGGGCCAGGGCTCGGGGGGCACCTCCATGGTGGCATGCAGATCTTTGTGAAGACAAAGGAACACTCAAGATCAGATGAGGATTAGGAAACGATGATCCTCGGCAAGATCCTTGCCGAGGAAGGCCACCGGACCCCCGGCAAGGTCCTTGCTGGGGACGACAGCGCACCGCGGCAAGACCCTTGCCGGGCCACCCAGCAAGGCACTCACCGAGGACACCAGCAGGGCCACTGCCAGGCCCGCACCAACCAAGTCTCCGCCGCCGTTCGCATGCAGCTGCCAGCTCAACCAGCCGAGCAGGCACCTGCGTGGCAACATGTAGCTCCCAGGCCAACTCATCAAGCGCCTGTGTGGCGGCATTCAGATCTCCATGAAGGCTCCACCACCGTGCCACCTCAGCTGCCTGCCTGCCTACATGGCGCCGCGCGCTTTGCTGGCTAGGGTGCGTGTCGAAGCGAGGAGGAGCGGCGACGGACGGGACGAGCCTCGCCCCCGTCCCCAATAAAGCTAGGCGACACCTCAGCGGTGCATTAAATTCGTCTTGTCCTGTAATATGAGCGATAAGCTCGCAATACTGTACGCCTTTCCACCTCCTGTATGCCACTGTGGCAGCCCCTTTCGACTATAAAAGGAGGCCCATGGCATACTGGAGAAGGATTCGGCTCTTTGGGACCACACACCCCACCATAGCTAGTTCGAGAGCTCAAGAACTCTCTGAAATGCACCCACCAAAGCAGGACTATGGGTTTTACGCATCCTCGCGGCCCGAACCTGGGTAAACAATCCTTGTGCTGATTACTAATCCTGCTCTTCTCACAACCCCGCGCCCCGGCAACCGTAGTAGGGATTCTTGTGATCCCATAGGTGTCGTTCCACACCGACACACTGGCTGCCCGGGAAGGCCTGCCGGGCTATCCTACCAGCTCCGTGCCTGTTCTCTTGACACGTGCAGGAGCGGGTGTCACCTGTGGGTTTCTCCTGTACAAAATGGCTACCATGTGGCGAATGGCTGCCACTTAATCATCTTGTGGCTTGACACCGCACTGATTGATGATGTGGGTCGTGCCTGAGTGGTTGGCGGGGTGGTTCAGCCCCCGCAAGCCCCGACAGGCTCTGCCGGGGAGTCTTGGTTGCTTACTTCTGGTGGTGGCCTCGCCCCTTGTCGGGCTCGCTCGCCGGAGGGGGCATCGATCACGCAGGGCTTCTACATCAACACCATAGCCTCTCCGATGATGTGTGAGTAATTTACCACAGACCTTCGGGTCCATAGTTATTAGCTAGATGGCTTCTTCTCTCTCTTTGGATCTCAATACAAAGTTCTCCTCGATCTTCTTGGAGATCTATTTGATGTAACTCTTTTTGCGGTGTGTTTGTCGAGATCGGATGAATTGTGGGTTTATGATCAAGATTATCTATGAAAAATATTCAAATCTTCTCTGAATTCTTTTATGTATGATTGGTTATCTTTGCAAGTCTCTTTGAATTATCAGTTTGGTTTGGCCTACTAGATTGATCTTCCTTGCAATGGGAGAAGTGCTTAGCTTTGGGTTCAATCATGCAGTGCTCGATTCCAGTGGCAGTAGGGGAAACGACACGTATTGTATTGTTGCCATCAAGGATAAAAAGATGGGGTTTATATCATATTGCTTGAGTTTATCCCTCTACATCATGTCACCTAACCTAATGCGTTACTCTATTCTTACGAACTTAATACTCTAGATGCATGCTGGATAGCGGTCGATGTGTGGAGTAATAGTAGTAGATGCAAAGGTGAGTCGGTCTACTTGTTGCGGACGTGATGCCTATATACATGATCATACCTAGATATTCTCATAATTATGCAATTTTCTATCAATTGCTCGACAGTAATTTGTTCACCCACCGTAATACTTATGCTATCTTGAGAGAAACCACTAGTGAAACCTATGGCCCCCGGTCTATTTTACATCATATAAATCTCCCGTCAACAAGCTATTTCTGTCGCCGTTTATTTTGCAATCTTTACTTTTTCTCTTTATCATAAAAATACCAAAAATATTATCTTATCATCTCCATCAGATCTCACTTTTGCAAGTGGCCGTGAAGGGATTGACAACCCCTTTATCGCGTTGGTTGCAAGGTTCTTATTTGTTTGTGTAGGTACGAGGGACTTGCGTGTGGCCTCCTACTGGATTGATACCTTGGTTCTCGAAAACTGAGGGAAATACTTACGCTACTTTGGTGCATCACCCTTTCCTCTTCAAGGGAAAACCAACGCATGCTCAAGCGGTAGCAGTGGAGTCTTGGCAGACGCGGGCCTGTCTGCGGCCCCATAGGTGTCTTCGGCAAGGGCCTTGCCGGGGCATCGCGGTCGTCCCCGGCAAGGATCTTGCTGGTGGTCTCGTGGATCTCCTCGGCAATCATTTCGCCGAGGATCTTCGTCTTCTGGTCCTCATCTGATATTGTGTATTTATGATCTTGACGAAGATCTGCATACCACCATGGAGGTGCCTCCCGAGCCTGGGTTCCAAATGTGGTTGTTTGCAGTGTTGGAACACATGGGCTCGAGGGTGGCGCGCCCTGCTGGCGTTGGGCAAGTGCCCCGGCAAGACTCTTGCCGGGGCAGAGTCAACCTCGCCCTCTTACTCTTTGTGTTTCTGGTCTTGGCGTTGCTTTACCCGTCTCGTGCCTTCCTCTGCCCTACTTAGTGTGGCCGCGGGCGCGGCTCTGACTGCCCGTGCACATGTAGAGGGGTGCAAAAAAGAGAGCCCCTACTTTTGTACACCGACACCAGTTTTGCCACATGAGTCCACTATATCTACGTATATGCAGTATTCTTTTGCCGTTCTAAGCAAATTTGTATGTGCCATCTCTAGTTTTCAAAATAAACTTCTCTTTTGTGTGTTCGTACTGCTCGCTGAGCGGTGAGGTGTGGCTAATATTTTCCATGCTAGATGTGTTATTGTCACGATGAGTGTTTATTCACTTGTCATTGCACGAGAGTAAGGGAAAGGTATTAGTGTCCAGTCCTGAAATGAAAAATGAATTTACTTTATGTTGTGAAATAATAAATTCCTTGGAAAGTGTTGGTATGGAAGGCACACGTGGATACGGTTAGCCATGGAAAGTGAAAGTATGGTAGAAAAAGGAATAAACTTTATTTTCTGTTTGGGAACCGCCTATGATATATCAAGCATGGAAAGTGTTGGGAACTCTAAGTCGTTTTCGTTGGTGGGAAAGGTACACCTCCCAAAAAAATTTATCTCTAAGATTTTCGCTTTGAGCTCTGGCACCTCTACAAATCCCTACTTCCCTCTGCGAAGGGCCTTTCTTTTACTTTATGCAATTTTTATTTTGAATTTGAGTCTCCATCTTCTCTTATAAAGCACCAACTAGGAGGCACTATGATCGTACTTGAGCATTGGGTGGAGTTAATATTTGACTGTGTTTCATGAATGGATCAATGATTGAGCATGATAGGCTAGGGATAACTTATTTTTGCATTGATATTTTCAAAGAAATGGTTGCTTGTTGGTATGCTTGAGTATTAAAGTTATCATGTCAAAACTAGGCTATTGCTCTAAACCACATAAAAGTACAAATGTCCATGTTATAAAGAAAAGAAATATGAGATGACATGTTAGGCAGCATTCCACATCAAAAAATCTGTTTTTATCACTTAACTACTCGAGGACGAGCAGGAGTTAAGCCTGGAAATGCTGATACGTCTCCAACGTATCTATTATTTTTGATTGTTCCATGTTGTTATATTATCAATCTTGGATGTTTTATAATCATTTTATAGTAATTTTATATCATTTTTTGTACTAACCTATTGACATAGTGCCAAGTGCCAGTTGCTGTTTTCTGCATGTTTTTTACATCGCAGGAAATCAATACCAAACGGAGTCCAAATGCAGCGAAATTTTACAGAGTTTTTTTATGGACCAGAAGACACCCAATGGGCCAAGGCAGCGCCTGGCGTGCTCTGAGGGGAGCACAACCGCCAGGAGGCCCAGGCGTGCCCTGGTGGGTTGTACCCACCTCGGGTGCCCCCGGGCCGCCTGTTTGCTCAATAAGTACCCCAATATTCCAGAAACCATAGGGGAGTCGACGAAAATCAATTCCATCCACCGTAGAGTCCAGAACCACCAGATCCAATCTAGACACCATCACGGAGGGGCTCACCAATTCCATTGGTGCCTCTCCGATGATGCGTGAGTAGTTCTTTGTAGACCTTCGGTTCCGTAGTTAGTAGCTAGATGGCTTCATCTCTCTCGCTGAATTCTCAATACAATGGTCTCTTGGAGATCCATATGATGTAACTCTTTTTGCGGTGTGTTTGTTGGGATTAGATGAACTTTGAGTTTATGATCAGATCTATCTTTTTATATCCATGAAAGTTTTTTGAGTTTCTTTGATCTCTTATATGCATGATTGCTTATAGTCTCGTATTTCTTCTCTGATATTTGGGTTTTCTTTGGCCAACATGATCTATTTATCTTGCAATGGGAAAGAGGTGCTTTGTAGTATGTATCATTGCTACTAAGGATAAAATGATGGGGTCTATCTCTACATAGATAGATCTTGTCTACATCATGTCATCATTCTTATTGCATTACTCTGTTTCTCCATGAACTTAATACACTAGATGCATGCTGGATAGCGGTGGATGTGTGGAGTTATACTAGTAGATGCTGGCAGGAGTCGGTCTACTAATCTTGTACATGATGCCTATATAATGATCATTTCCTGGATATCGTCATGATTATTTAAAGTTTTTTCAATTGCCCAACAGTAATTTGTTTACCGACCGTTTGCTATTTTTCTCGTGAGAAGCCGCTAGTGAAACCTACGGCCCCCGGGTCTCTTTCTCATATATTTGCCTTTGAGATCTACTTTTCCTTTGGTGTTATTTTCAGATCTATTAAACCAAAAATACAAAAGTACCTTGCTATGTTTTATTCTTATTTATTTTATTTTCTGTTCGATCTATCAATCTACTACAATTTTATTCACGTCTGTCTGCCTATCTTGGGCCGCCGCTACTCGGAAGGGATTCACAACCCCTTTTACACGTCGGGTTGTGAGTATTTGTTATTTGTGTGCAGGGGTTGTTTACGTTGTGTTGCTTGGTTTTCCAACTAGTTCGATAACCTTGGTCTCATAACTAAGGGAAATACCTACCGCCGTTGTGCTGCATCTTCCCTTCGTCTTTGGGGAAATACCGACATAGCTTCAAGCACATCACTGCGTCTTCCCCGGCTCCACGTGCTTCCCTTCCTAGGCCTCACCATCGTCCACCGCCTTGGTGCTCTTGGCGCGGGATGGTCAACGAAGGACAGACATCGAAAGAGAACTTTAGGTGGTGAGGCTGACAGGTGGACCCACCAGCTACATCTTCGAACACAAGGAAGTGCCTCCTTATTACTCGCAAAATAAAAACGATTCCTCCCCCTGACAGCTGGGACCGACAAGCTATATCTTCGCACGCAAGGAAGTGCGTCCTTATCGTCCCTAAATGCTGGGACCCACCCGTTCAAAGCGTACGTAGCATTGTCTATCTGGTCGAGAATGTGTACGTACATACTGGTTGACTGGTCTCTTTGCAAGTATGAACCGTGGCCGAGTAAGTAGCGACACGTGTCGTTGTAGATCACCCCACATAGCAGTTCACGCAGTCCCGTCTAAGTCATGTACACATACGTACGGCCACATGGCAAAAAATACTGCCACGTACGTACATATGGGTGGGGTCTCGAGCACGTACTCGCGCATATATATGGTTGGCCAGGGCTTGTGTACATGGAGAGGCAACGGACGGCAGCAACGGCGTCCTGTACATCGGGCAAATGGACGGTAGCAACGGCGTCCTGTACATCGGGCAACGAAATGGCTGGGTCGAAATGGAGAAACATTGTCCTGTTTGTCGGGAGACCACTGACTGGGTTGGAATGCGTCCTGTTGAACGGGAGCCAACCGGCTTGGACAGTACAGCCGAAACGGGGTTTGGAGTACCGTAGAAACGGAGAAGCGGCCTTCTGTTCGATTGGCCACAGTCGAAACGGGACCCTGTTCATCAAGAGGGATCCGGCGTACCGCAAAACGGAGGAATCAGACATGTGTTCAAGTGCATATGGTCGAAATGGGGTCCTGTTGATCGAGAGGGGTGTGGCGTACCGCAAAACGGAGGAAACAGACTTGTGTTGGAGTGCCTACGATCGAAACGGGGTCCTGTTCATCCACCGTCTACTGCCTCGCTCCAGCCTGCACGGGCTACTGTTCATCCACCATCAACCTCCTCTAGCCACCACGGGCTACTGTTCATCCACGGCTACTGTTCATCCAGCCTCCACCGGCCGCTGTTCATAGAGCCTCCACGGGGTCCTGTTCATCCACCCCAACCGGTCAAAAGCGGCGGCCTCCTCGGGGTCCTGTTCATCTAGCGGCAACAGCCTACTACCACGGGGACATGTTCATCCAACCCCCACCGGGAACTGTATCATCCACAGCCAATCAACCGGCTCAGCTCACCACATCTCGACTCGTTCTTCAAAAATTTGATGAAGGCAGGGCCCATAAAGTGGACCCTAGAAGCAGACGTGGCATTACAAGATTTGAAGACCTACTTGTCCTCTGTGTCCACTTTGGTTGCTCCCAAACCACAAGATCCGTTGCTCCTATACTTAGCAGCAACCAATCAAGTGGTTAGTGTAGTCCTAGTGGCACAGCGGGAAGTGGAGGAAACAGAGAGTGAGCAAAACCCGGTAGGAGAGGATGAGGATCAGGGCAAAGAGGTGCACGGCAGCAGGGCGACCCCACGGACGCGGCAAGGAAGAAAGTGGTGCAGCGCCCAGTATACTTCGTCAATTCCCTGTTATAGGGGCTAGCTTGAGGTACTCTGGTTTGCAAAAGTTGATTTTTGGCCTCATCGTGGCCTCAAGGAACTGCGCCACTACTTCCAAGCCCATGAGATCACGGTTGTCACTCACTTCCCGTTGCAAAGGATACTCCGAAACCCAGAGGGTACCGGCAGAATAGTGGAGTGGGCTTTGGAGTTATCCAGCTTTGGCCTGAGATTTGAGAGCACAATGACAATTCAGAGCAGGGCATTGGCAGAGTTTATTGCAGAATGGACGCCAACCCCTGATGAAGAAGTGCTGGAAACAGTTACCCCCGGCAAGGAAGTGCCCCAAGATTGGATAATGTGTTTTGATGGTGCATTCTCCCTGCAAGGTGTAGGGCTGGCGTGCTTCTCGTTGCTCCCACTGGGGAGCACTTGAAGTATGACGTCCATATGCATTTTCCCTGGGAGGAGGCAACCAACAATACAACAACGTATGAAGGGCTCCTTGTCGGGCTCAGGATTGCCACAGAATTGGGAATCAAGAAACTGATCATTCGAGGAGATTCACAAGTTGTGGTGAGGCAGGTCAACAAAGATTACCAAAGTCCATTGATGGAGGCATATGTTGAGGAAGTGAGAAGATTGAAGGAACGCTTTGACGGATTGCCAACAGAGCACGTACCCCGTGTGGAAAACAACATAGCTAATCATCTATCATAGTGTGCTGCTCAAAAACTTTCTACGGAACCAAGAACTTTTGTTCTCCATCTTACTCAGCCTTCCGTATTCCCGACAACAATGGCCAGGGAGAGGAGGAAGTTGGACTCTGGTAAGCCTCTCCTGGTAGAGCATTCCAGGGCTCCTGGTAGGGATCCTGCCGGAGACAACTCCCCATCGATTGCCGGTCTGCAGCCTCTTACCGGGCCACTGGTCCCTGTGGTCGAGGAATGCGCTCCTGTAGATGAGGAGGTGCCGCTAGTCCTTGTTGGCGAGCCTCGACTGGAGAACTTCCCAACTTGGGCAAGGCACATAATGCATTTCCTCCAAACTAGAGAACTTCTCGATTAGCAAGAGGAAGCTGAAAGAGTAGCCCAGAGGGCCAGTATGTATCAGTTTGTCGAGGACACTCTGTACAGAAGGAGACCCAATGGTGTGAAATTGAAGTGAATTTGCCGGGAAGAAGGAAAGGAACTGCTGGCAGAAATACACAAAGGCATGCGCGGCTCCCAAATTGGATCAAGGGCATTAGTTGGGAAAGCATTCTGGCAAGGATTCTATTGGCCCACATCCCTCCAAGATGTGGTCGAGCTATTCACCAAGTGTGAAGCTTACCAGTTCCATTCCAAGTACATCCATCTTCTTGAACAATCTCTTTAGACAATCCCTTTGTCATGGCCGTTTTTGGTGTGGGAGCTCGATATCCTCGGCACTTTCCCCCGAGCTGCGAGCGGATTTGAATTCTTGTTCGTTGCCGTCGACATGTTTACAAAATGGCCGGAAGTAGATGCCGTGAGAAAGGTCACTGCTCAGTCAGTTATCAAGTTCTTGAAAGTATTGGTGTGCTGCTTCGGGGTCCCTGTTTGGATCATCACCGACAACGGCACCCAATTCATGAGTCGCGCCTTCATGCAATACGCTCATGCCCTCGGAAGCAAGATCTCATTTGCTTCTATTGCACATCCCAGAACCAATGGACAAGCTAAAAGGGCGAAGACTGAAGTGTTGCATGGACTCAAGACAAGAACATTTGATACGCTGCATAAGTGTGGCAAACGATGGATCGATGAGCTGCCGGTAGTTCTCTGGTCTTTCAGAATGACACCAAATCGAGCTACTGGGCGGACTCCCTTCTCCCTAGTATATGGGGCAGAAGCAGTTATCCCCACGGAACTGATTTAGAGGTCGCCTTGAGTGCTTGCCTACGATGAAGTAGCGCAGGATCAACACCGGCATGACGACGCTGTTCTTCTCGAGGAGAACCGTCTCCTGGCTGCTATGCGTTCTGCATGCTACCAGTATGCCCTGCGCTGCTATCACCACAAGGTTCATGCCCAGTGTTTTTAAAAAGGCGACCTTGTCCTTAGGCGCGTTCAGTCCTCCAAGGGTGCAAACAAGTTGACACCAAAGTTGGAAGGCCCTTACTGGGTAGTACGAGTTACTAGAGCTGGCACAGTCCTTCTGGAGACCGGAGATGGCATTCAATTGCAGAACTCATGGAATATTGAGCATCTCCACAAGTTCTAGCCATAAGGCGTGGCAGTCGGACCCTGCCCGACAACCAACCTTTTGTACAGGCCCTGCCAGGCGTAGACCCTAAGCAACAGAAAAATAAATGAAGTGCAGGGGGCCCTGACAAGTTGCATGCATGCGTAAGCATTTCATGAGCATCACATGTTCATATAGGTAAGATCGCATCTGGCATCACTTTCACCTGCATAAACTACAGACTCCTGCCATGGATTCAGTCCCCAAGAGGAGATGAGAAGACAAGCCAACACTGTAGTTTGTCGGTGCAACAAACCCTGGGTATGTTGCCCAGACCTTGCACAAGCACGGGAGTGATGTTATGGCACCATGCTGTGCCAGAGTACAAGAGATCAAGATCTTCGAAGGACCAACATGTAGATCAAGAGGACCAAGACCAAGCCAGAGAAGCAAGATACCACCAGGAGAAAAACCCTCCCTTGCCGGGGAGGCGAGCTCGGTAAGGACGGGGTCGCCCCCACAAGAAGACGTCTAGGACATCCCGGCAGGGCCTGCCGGGACGCACGGAGGTGAAATCACCTCACCCAACCACTCCACCTCGACCCACGTCGTCAATCAGTGTGGTGTCAAGCCGCAAAGTGATTAAGTGACAACCACTCGCCACATGGCAGCCTCTTTCTACAGGAAATGCCTACGAATGACACCTGTCCTGCGACGTGTCAAACAAGCAGGCGTGAAGCTGGCAAAGCAGCCCGGTAAGGCGTGCTGGGCAAACAACAATGTGATGATGAGCGGTGCAATAAAGTGCGCCCTGTCAGCCTGTAGAGTTAGGTAAGATAGCACTGTTTGCTATCTTATCAGCGCATAATGACTACTTTGCCATTGTGGTGACCCCTTAACCTATAAAAGGAGGCCCATGGCAACCGTAGAAGGGTTTGGAAAAGTTGGGTTACCCACACGCGTATGCGCGCGTAGCCACTGTCGCCCCGAGGCAACCCTGCCGGGTAGTGTACGGCGCTCCACCATCATACTTCCCCCAACAATCCACCAAAGCAGGAGTAGGGTTTTATGCCTCACGGCGGCCCGATCCTGGGTAAAATTGCCCGTGTGATCTCTGTCGTGCTGTCCCGCGCTCTTCTGCTCTTTGTGCGATGTGATATCCCCCCGCCGAACCAACAAGGGGCCCTTGGTCCCATAGGTGGCCGTGGTTTCCCATGACATCTTTGGCGCGCCACATAGGGGGATCACTTGGGTGAACCTCAAAGCATGTGCAGCGCGTCATCTTCACCGTCATCTTCGTCTTCGACGGCGCCATCAACCATGGCGCCCAAGAAGAAATCCGGTGCTTCGGCTCACCCGTCCACCTCAAAGGCTCCACCGCTCGCAGCATCCAATGCTACGGGGGATGCGGAGGCGCGCAAGGGAATGGACGCAGCTAGAGAGGTCGTCGAAGCAGGTGGCACCGTCACCACTTCCCCGCAGCCGAAGCAGGAGCTGGAGACACCGGAGGAGTGCAACATTAGCAACACCCCAATGGCCATGCTCGACAAGGTACGGGTGGAGAGGTTACTCCGTCCAAACCCCTTCCTCTCGCCGACGAGCACAGCCGCAGCGATGGCGCTCGGTCCCGGACAAATTGTCGCCCTCCGGCCGCTCCCACCACGGGAACGACCGCGGCGCGTGCACCTTCCCCGGAGACGCCGACCCTCGAGCGCTTGTGCCGGCCACCATGCCATCCAGGTGGCCGCCCCGCAATAGCATGGACGTGGTACTGTCGCTGTTGGCACTACCAGGAGCCGAGGGACGGTGCAATCTACGTCGTCATCACCTATGCCAAGTACTGCTTAGGAAGCCATGGCACGGGCTCAACTTCTGCTAAGGTTTCCGCCAGCAGGCGAGTGGATGGACGAGTGGCATGCCACCATCCAGAGTTTGCTTGGTTTCGTCGAGGCAGGGGGCTCGCAGCGAGCTCGTCCGCCACGGTCTCCCCAAGCGACAACAACAACTCGTGTTGCTGGTCGTACGGAAGGGGCCACCCCCACGATGCAGTCCTCGCCTTGGCAGCTAGCGCGAGCGCAGCAGAATCAAGAGCCTGACGGCGTCTTGATGGCCTCTTCTGACCCTCAAGCACGTTCAAGAAGATAGCGAGCACCGGAGGACAGGCGAGGGGGAGACATGTGCGTCGTTGTTGGACCAGGCTGCGACGACCCCCGCTGGACCAACCGGTGCGATGGTCCTGACGTCGACGACCCTGCGTTCGATATTGGCGGGTGCCTACCTTTTGATGTTGGGTGCCTTTCCTTTACTAGTGAGTTTCCGCAAGTCCGTTGGCCATCCGTCTGCACATTCAAGCCAGAGATTCCCGCGAATTACGATGGGAGGCTATACCCGGGAGAGTTTCTGGGCATCTACACCATCGCTGTTCAAGCTGTCGGGGGAAGAGATGAGAAGGTATTTGCCAACTATTTCCCTTTGGCTCTCAAGTCCAATGTGATGTCTTGGCTAATGCACCTGCCGGAGAACTCCATTTCATCGTGGGATGACCTGTGCCATGAGTTAATTGGCATCTTCACTGGAGGACATCAAGAGCCAGGCCGGCCCAGCGAATTGCAGCTTCTCCAACAGAAAGAAGGAGAGACACTCCGGAAGTATTTGCAAAGATTCATCAAGGTCCATAGGAACATCCCGAACATCCATCCGGCAGCTGTGATAGCAACCTTCCAGTCCAATGTGCACAACCACATGATCCATTCCAAGATGAACGTGCGGTTGCCCAAGACTGTGAAGGAGCTTTACACCTTAGTAGCTAAGTGTTGTTGGATGGAGGAGGGGAGAAAGCTACCCATAGAGGAGGATTGCATCAATGTCGATTCAGAGGATGATGACGAATCCACTTGTTATAAGAAGAGTAAGAAGTGCAATAAGAAGCGCAAGGATATGGTAGTGATGTGAGTTGAAGGATCGGGTACGCTTAGTACGGGCAAGAAGGCTAAGGCCGAAGGCCCCGGCAAGGAAGTTGTCGTGTGCTCTGACTGCCGGGAGGCTGCGGCTACCGAGAAGGCCGGGAAAGGCGATGGGCCGTACTGCAAGATTCACCGGACCAAGGGCCACGAGCTTCAAGAGTGCTATCAGGTTGAGCAGCTCGTTAAGAGGCAGGGAGCATAATATGAGAAGCGTGACAAGGAAAATGGTCAGAATGTCACTGGCGGTAAGGGTCAAGGCGGTGAAGTAAACCGCCCTGGCAAACCCCTCCGGAACAAAGGAAAACCAGCCAGAGATCGAGAGAAGGAAGCTTGTGATCATGAGAGTGACGGAGGTGATGAAGATGAAACCAGTGAGCAGGAGTTTCAGAACGCCACTGATGCCCTGTGCATTGACGTGGGTGCATCCCTACACAACTCTCACCGCCAACTCAAACGGTGGGCGCGTGAGATCAGTGCCGCGGAACCAACACCAGAGGCTCGGAAACCACTCAAATGGTCACGCACGCCCCTCATCTTTGACGAAGAGGATCATCCTGGTCGTACCACTACGGTAGGGTATTTGCCATTTTTGGTCTCTCCAACAATTCGCAACCTCAGGGTCACAAAGATGTTGGTGGACGGCGGGGCCGGGTTGAATATGATTTCCCCAAAACTTATCAGCAAACTCTAGATAGCAGAGGATGAGTTGAAGGTCACCGGCACGTTTCAAGGAATTAATCCCGGCAGGAGTCATCCTAAGGGAAAGATCACGTTGCCCGTGACATTTGGAGGAGAGTTGAACTATCGGACTGAGAAGATTGTGTTCGATGTGGTCGACCTCTCCCTACCGTACAATGGGATCCTTGGGCGCCCAACCCTGGCTAAATTCATGGCGGCATCCCACTATGCCTACAACACCTTGAAGATGCCTGGGACAGTTGAAGTCATTTCCACCCCCTCAAAGGAGAAAGACGCAATCATTTGCGTGGACAAGATGTACCGGAACCTTGATCATGGCGGAAAGCGATGGCGTGGCGGTTCCCCCAAGGAGAACAGAGGAAAGAAGAAGGATAGCAAGGATGCTGGAAAGGATTCCGGGAAGCATGCCTCTTCAGAGTATGTTGCGCCTATTGATGACTTGACGGAGAGTTCCAGCAGCAAGAGACCCAAGGTTACTTCCCCACAAGTGAAGAAGGTCCCGACAGGGCTTGCTCGCGGTGATGGTACTTTCACTATCTGCGCCACCCTCAATGACAAATAGGAAAGCACGCCCGTTGCCTTCCTGCAGGTGAATATCGATGTGTTTTCCTAGCAACCATCTGATATCCCCGGTGTTCCCAGGGAGGTAATCGAGCACCACCTTGCTGTCTGCCCACACGCCCGACCTGTCAAGTAGAATGTCCGGAAGCAGGCCTTGGAGAGGCAGCAGTTCATTGTAGAGGAGATCAGGAAGCTTGAAGCAGCTAGTTTGGTTAGAGGAGTGCTACATCCCACATGGTTAGCAAATCCAGTGGTGGTCCGGAAGGCTAATGAGAAATGGAGGCTTTGCATAGATTTCACAGATCTCAACAAGACTTGCCCGAAGGACCCATTTCCCTTGCCGCGCATCGATCAGATTGTGGATTCCACTTCAGGTTTCGACTTGCTCTCCTTTCTGGATGCATTCTGGGTATCACCAGATATTCATGTCCAAGGAAGACGAAGAGAAGACATCATTCATCACCCCTTGTGGTACGTACTGTTTTATCCGCTTGCCATTCGTATTAAAGAGTGCCGGGTCTACTTTTGCAAGGGCAGTCCAGATTGGTTTCGAGCCACAGCTACACAAAAACATTGAAGCTTATATGGATGATATTCTGGTCAAAACTAAGGACAGAGCAATCCTTATCCAGGATTTGGAGGAGACATTTGCCAATCTGCGCAAGATGAACTTGAAGCTCAGTCCGGACAAGTGTGTATTTGGCGTTCCCTCTGGCAAGCTACTTGGGTTCTTTCTGTCCCATCAGGGGATCGAAGCTAACCCCGACAAGATTAAAGCTATCGAGCAGATCCAAGCGCCAAGGACAGTCAATGATGTGAGGCGTCTGATAGGGTGCGTTGCCGTGCTAAGCAGATTAATTTCCAAGTCTGCCGAGCGTGCCCTGCCATTCTTCAAAATCCTGAAGAAGGCAGGACCCATGAAGTGGACCCCAGAAGCAGATGCGACTTTGCAAGAGTTGAAGGCCTACTTGTCCACTGTGCCCACCTTGGTTGCTCCCAAGCTACAAGAGCCGTTGCTGCTATACTTAGCGTCAACCAATCAAGTGGTTAGTGTTATCTTGGTAGCATAACGGGAAGTGGAAGAAGCAGCGAATGAGCAAGGACCGGCAGAGTCAGATCAGGATCAGGATAGAAGTGAGCACGATAGTGAGAGAAACCCCAAGGACACGGCAAAGAAGAAAGTGGTGCAACGCCCTATGTACTTCGTGAGTTCCTTGCTACAGGGGGCTAGATCGGGGAACTCTGGCGTGCAAAAATTGATCTTTGGTCTCATCATGGCATCAAGGAAACTGCACCACTACTTCCAAGCCCATGAGATCACGGTTGTCACTCATTTCCCATTGTAAAGGGTACTCTGAAACCCTGAGGCTACCGGCAGAATAGTGGAGTGGGCTTTGGAGTTATCCAATTTCGGTCTGAAGTTTGAGAGAACATCAACAATCCAGAGCAGGGCATTGGCAGAGTTTATTGCAGAATGGACGCCAACCCCTGATGAGGAAGTGCCAAAAACAGTCATCCCCGGCAAGGAGGCGCCCCAAGAATGGATTATTTATTTCGATGGTGCCTTTTCCCTATAAGGTGCAGGGGCTGGCATGCTTCTCGTCGCTCCCTTCGAGGAACACTTGAAGTACGTCATCCAGATGCATTTTCTTCGGAAGAGGTAACCAATAATAAAACATAATATGAAGGGCTCCTTGCCGGGCTCGGGATTGCCGCAGAATTGGGAATCAAGAAGTCGATCATTCGAGGAGATTCATAGCTTTTGGTGAGACAAGTCAACAAGGATTACCAAAGTCCATTGATGGAGGCATACGTTGAGGAAGTGAGGAGATTGGAGGAGCGCTTTGACAGATTGCAAACAGAGCACGTACCCCGTGCGAAAATCAGCATAACTAATCATCTGTCAAAGTGTGCTGCGCAAAAACTTCCTGTGGAACCAGTGACTTTTCTTCACCATCTTACTCAGGCCTCCGTATCCCCAGTAATAATGGCCCGGAAAAGGAGAATGATGGACTCTGGTAAGCCTCTCCTGGTAGAGCCTTCTGCTCCAGGCAGAAACCCTGTCGGAAACAACTCCTCGCAACTTGCCGGACTGCACCCTCCAGCTTGCCCAAGGTCCCTGCGAACAAGGAATGTGCCCCCGCAGTTGAGGAGGTGCCGCTAGTCCTCGTTGCCGAGCCCTAGGCTCCAACTTGGGCAGACCACATAGTCCACTTCCTCCAAACCAGAGAGCTCCCCAATGACCAAGAGGAGGCTGTAAGAGTAGCCCGGAGGGCCAGTATGTATCAGTTTGTTGATGACACTCAATACAGAAGGAGGCCCAACGATGTGAAATGGAAGTAAATCTGCGGGGAACAAGGAAAGGAACTGCTGGTTGAGATACTAAAAGGCATGTGCGGCTCCCACATTGGATCAAGGGCATCGGTTGGGAAAGCATTCTGACAATGATTCTATTGCCCCACAGCCCTCCAAGATGCGGTCGAGCTTGTCACCAGGTATGAAGCCTGCCCAAGCTCTTCAGTCAATCCCTTTATGGCCATTTTCGGTCTGGGGGCTCGATATCCTCGGCCCTTTCCCCCGAGCAATCGGGTGCTTTGAATTCTTGTTTGTTGCCATCGACAAATTTACAAAGTGGCCAGAAGTAGCTGCAGTGAGGAAGGTGACTGCTCAGTCAACTATCAATTTCTTGAAAGAATTGGTGTGTCATTTTGGGATCCGGGCAAGGATTATTACCGACAACGGCAGCCAGTTCACGAGCCGCGCCTTCATGCAATATGTTCATGCCCTCAGAAGCAAGATCTCATTTGCGTCTATCGCCCCTCCCAAGAGCAATGGGCAAGCTGAGAGGGCGAACGTTGAAGTGCTGCAAGGTCTCAAGACAAGAACCTTTGATACGTTGTGGAAGCACGGCAGGTGGTGGATCGATGAGCTGCCGGTAGTTCTCTGGTCCCTTAGAACGACACCAAATCGAGCTACCGGGTAGACTCCTTTCTCCCTGGTCTATGGGGCAGAAGCAGTTATCCCCACGAAACTTAATTACGGTTCGCCTTGAGTGCTTGCCTACGATGAAGTAGCGCAAGATCAGCATCGGCATGACGACACTGTTCTACTCAAGGTGAACCGTCTCCGGGCTGCTAAGCAGGCTGCACACTATCAGCAAGCCCTACATCGCTATCATAGCCACAGGGTTCATGCCCGGTGTTTTGAGGAAGGCGGCCTTGTCCTTAGGTGCGTTCAGTCCGCCAAGGGTACAAGCAAGCTGACTCCGAAGTGGGAAGGCCCTTACCGAGTAGTACGAGTCACCAGACCTGGCACAGTCCGTCTCGAGAACGGAGATGGCATTCAATTGCAAAACTCATGGAATATTGAGCATCTCTGCAAGTTCTATCCGTAAGGCGCAGCTGTCGGGCCCTTCCCGGTAGCCACCCTTTTGTACAGGCCTTGCCTTAGTTGCATGTAACCCCTTGTACAAAGCCAGGCAATGACCCTGAGCAACAGAGAAATAAACGAAGAGCTGGGCGCCCCCGACCAAGTTGCACGCATGCATGCATGATCATTCCAAGAGCATTGCATAAGCATTTCATGAGCATTTGCATATGCATATAGATAGGATCGCATCCTGCATCATTCTCATTTGCATGAAGCTGCAAGTTCTTGTCGTGAACTTGGTTTCTACAAGGAGTTGGGAAGATGGACCAACACGACGATCCCCAGCAAGCCAAACTGATAAATTCTGCCTCTTGTCCATAAGTGTTCTGTAAGCTGAAACTTGTGCATAAGAAAACCTCGCCGCTCCTCAAAACATAGGTGCTCCCACCCTTGGCTCGAACGTTGCTTCGGCCAGGATGGTCGCAGTGGCCATTGATGAAAAGGAGTTGGTGGGGGCCTGGTCCCTTTATTTTTTGCCAGATAGGCTCAGGTCTCCGTCAACAAAAATAAAAGGTTACCGGAAGGATAGCCTGCCGGGGAAAACTCGTTTATTTGAAATAAAGAAGCATTTCACCTCTGCGTGGATATACATGCATGGGTTCCCCGCAAGGATCATTTTTTTCATTAATATGCTGATCGTACAAGTACAAGCCTTACAGAACACAAACATGGAGTCGAGAGATTACATTATCTGAATTAAAATTTTCAAAGTGCCTACAGATTTGAGATTGAAAAAAGATAAGTGCCTCGTAATCTCCTCTTTAAGTTTTCCCTCCACTAGGCACTGCGGTGGAAGGAGGAAAAGATGAGAAAGGCAGCCAAGAAGGAGACTATCCGGGTCCCATCACAACCTGCCTGACGCGGCCTGACAAGAATGAGAGTGGCGAGGCTGCAAAGGAGGAGCGCGGAAGCAGGGCGGCGTCCCCCCTAGTCACTACCTCCAGGACCAGCAAGAAGCCCCAGTTTGATCCCCGGTGGAGACATCCACAAAAGCTTAGCCGGAAGACTGCTGGAGGGGAGGCCAAGGCACCAAGGGAACATCCCTCCCCGGCTATCACCCAAAGAGGCCAGTGACGATGGTGCCGGGGAGGGAGGGGAAGAACGGAAAGACGATGCGACAGGTCGCCGGTTGGAGGAGAAGGCATCCATGCCATTGTACTCCGACCTGGCCGTTCACCACCCGCCTTCTCCTTCTTCCCTCGTTTTCTCTTCATCTTATTACTCCCGAAGAGTGCCAGGACTCCAGCCTAGCGCCCCCTCCGGAGAAGCGGCAAGCAACCAAGACGGCCAGGAGGCTCGAGGCGCACAGCTCGCCACCTCGGCGGGCAGGAAGGCACACCTCTCATTGACATCAGCCCTAGGGTCTACAGAAGGGGTCGTGTTGGGATTAGCAACATCCCCAGCCATGCCTCTCGGGCAAGCCCCGAAGACACCGAAGACCTGACTCCTAAACCCGCAAGCAGCGGATGCACGGAGCTGGGCAACCAACCAAGGCGGAAGGGGCAAGTGTCTCCTCACAATGGGGAGGCGTGATACTTCCCACAAGTTGGACCAGGCTCACTCCCTGAGCACCCATACCAGCATTGGCAACACCGGCCTCAAACCGGAGCCCGGGGGCTGACCCTGGGCCCTTCTCTTCATCATGGCTAGCAGGAAGCAGAAAACAGAGGAGGGAGGGATGCAAGGATGAATGACTCCGCCCTCCCTTCGCCCCTCCTTTTATAGGCGAGCTGGGGAGGGGAGCCGCTCTGTCAGCGAGCGACCACCATACTCCTCCGCTAGTTCAAGAAGATCGGGCCCTCGCCCTGATGCTCTCCCGCACCACGCGCCTCCGTTACCTACTCCGAGTGATGATGCATCATACGTGGCTGAGGATAAGAGCATGGTGGGAAGAGTGAATTTTCAGTTTCTACCTCGTGCGTTAAATTCATTCACGAGCCATTACAAGGGTGATCCCATCGCTAGGCTTTACACGACAGGCGGGGAAATTGGAAACTGACCCAGGCTCATGATTAATGAAGAAGCAAAGAAGACTCCAAGAGACCAACCTCTTAAACACCCTCGCCTGTGCACTTATTTGGGCCTACCCTGACGACGCTTGGCAAGTCGATCGGGGTAGGCCCGGGGGCTTCTACCGATGCAACAAACCCTAGGTCTGTTGCCTAGACTATGCACATGCACGAGTGCGAGGTTACAACACCAGGCCGTGCCAGAATAGAAGAGATCAAGATCTTCTAAGGACCAACATGCAAATCAAGACGACCAAGACCAAGCCAGAAAAGCAAGATACCACCAGGAGAAAAACCTCCCTTGCTGTGCCGGCGAGCTCGGCAAGGATGGGGTCGCCCCCGGAAGAAGTCGTCCAAGACATGCTGGTAGGGCATACCGGGACACACAGAGGCAAAACCACCGCACCCAACCAATCCACCTCGACCCACGTCATCAATCAGTGCGGTGTCAAACCGCAAAGTGATTAAGTGGCAGCCACTTGCCACATGGCAGCCTTTTTCTACAGGAAATGCCTACGAACGACACTCGTCCTGCAACGTGTCAAACAAGCAGGTGTGAAGCTCACAAAGCAGCCCGGCAAGGCCTGCCTGGAAAGCAACGATGTGACGTTGAGCGGTGCATTAAGTGTGCCCTGTCAGCCTGCAGAGTTAGGTGTGATAGCACTGTTTGCTATCTTATCGGCGCATAATGACTACTTTGCCATTGTGGGGACCCCTTAACCTATAAAAGGAGGCCCATGGCAACCCTAGAAGGCATTGGAAAAGTTGGATACCCACTCGCGTATGCGCGCGTAGCCACTGTCGACCCGAAGCAACCCTGCCGGGCAGTGTACTACGCTCCACCACCATTCTTCCACCATCAATCCACCAAAGGAGGAGTAGGCGATGGCCCAAACCTAGGTAAAATTTCTCACGTGATCTCTGCTGTGCTGTCCCACGCTCTTCTGCTCTTTGTGCTACGTGACATCCCCCCTGCCGAACCAACAAGGGGCCCTTGGTCCCATAGGTGGCCGTGGTTTCCCACGACAGCGGTCTTGATAACCCACAAGTATAGGGGATCGATTGTAGCCTTCTTCGATAAATAAGAGTGCCGAACCCAACGAGGAGCTAAAGGTACAACAAATATTCCCTCAAGTTCTATCGACCACCGATACAACTCTACGCACACTTGAAGTTTGTTTTACCTAGAACAAGTATGAAACTATTTTGCAAGAATAAAAGTACGAGTACTTTGCGATAATAAAACTAAGAACAAATTGCAAGGTAAAAAAAGTGGATAGCTTTTCTCAACAAGAAAGACATTTGTCCCTAGGCAATCGATAACTAGTATAGGTAATCATTCTTGCAATTCTATATGACGGAGAGGCATGAGCTAACATACTTTCTCTACATGGATCATATGCACTTTTGATTGGTCTCCTAGCAAGCATCCACAACTACTAAAGATCATTAAGGTCGTGAAACCCAACAATAGCATTAATTATCAAGTCCTCTTTATCCCATACGCCATAACCCACTTATCCGCGTTTAGGATGCTATCATCCCGTGCAACACTGACAATAAGCAAACCATGAACGTATTGCAACACCATATAGCAGGGGCCCCTCACGTTTGCATGAGATGAAGGGAACCATAGGACAACACCATAAATCAAATATACAATCATACCAACCAAGATCACGATTAACCCACAGGACAAAACGGATCTACTCAAACATCATAGGATGACCATAGATCATTGGGAAATATTATATGGAGTTGAGCACCATGTTTAAGTAGATATTACAGCGGGGATAAGGGGTGTTATGCCACCGCATAGAGGGGGAGAGAGTTGGTGTTGACGGTAGCAAGATTGTTGATGTAGATCGCCATCACGATCCTTGCCCCGGCGGCACTCCGGCGCCACTGGGAGAGGGGGGGGGGGAGAGCCCCCCTCCACCTTCTTATTCCTTAGCCTCCCCCCTAGATGGGAGGAGAGTTCCCCCTCTGGTCCATGGCCTCCATGGTGGCGGAGGGGCGGGAGCCCCTCCGAGATTGGATCTCCCTCACTTTTCTCTGTTGTTTCGTGCTCCCCATATCTGGCCCTTCACGGTTTCTTAAATTCCCGAAGATCCATAACTCCGATTGCGCTGAAATTTTTACATGATTTTTTTCCATAAAGTATCTTTCTTGCGCCAGAAGAAGGGCCCCAACTGATGTTCGAGGAGGGCACAAGATACCTGGGCGCGTGAGGGGGTGCCCAGCGTGCCCTGGTGGGTTGTGGTCACTGTGGGCCCCCATTTGCATTGATTCCACCTCCCAAAAGCGATAAATATTCCAAAATATCTCCTTCAATTTTATAGTGTTTGGACTTCGTTTGATATGGATTTTCTGCAAAACAAAAACATGCAAAAATCAGGAACATGCACTGGGCACTAGATCCATATGTTAGTCCAATAAATCATATAAAAAGTAGCCAAAAATATGTGTAAGTTGTATAACATTGGCATGAAACAATAAAAAATTATAGATATGACAGAGACGTATCAGGTCTCCGGCAAGCCAAACAGATAAGTTCTTTCTTTTATCCACACGTTTTGTGTAAGTGAGGTCTTGCGCATGAGAAAACCCTGCTACCCTTTGAAACTTAGGTGCTCCCACCCTTCGACTCGAACGTTGCTTCGGTCCGGGTGGTCACTGTGGCCATTGATGGAAAATGATCGGCGGGGGGCTTGTCGCTCTTCATGATTTGTGCCCGATAGGCTTAACTCCCCGACAACAAAACAGAGGGTACCAGCAAGATAGTCTTCCGGGGGGAACTTGTTTATTTAAAAATATAGGGGCATTCCACCTCTGCATGGACATATACATGCATGAGTCCCCGACAAGGTTAATCTTTTTCATTAATATGCTGATTAAACAAGTACAGACCTTACAGGACACAAACATGGATTCAAGAGATTACATTATTTGCACTAAAATTTGGCAAGTGCCTACAGATTTAAGATTGAAAAAAGATAAGTGCCCCGTGATGCCCTTTCTTGTCCCTCTCTTCCTAGGCACTGCAGCAGGAAGTGAAGAGGGCAAAAGGGGTGCCTGGGCAGAAGCCCAGCCTGACCCTGTCGAGCTCCAGGAGAAGTAGCCTGGCAGGGGCAGGAAGGCACCGACGAAGGCGACGCTGGAGAGCATGGAGGAGACGACCCATCAACTGCCACCACCAGGGCTAGTAGGACACGGCAGGGCTAATGGAGCTGCAGCCCGCGAGGAAGCCTGCCAGGGTCCAGCTGGAAGGCTGCTGAAGTAGCCGGAGGCACCACCCCCACCTCTCCTCCCAACTCCCCGGCAAATCACCTTGCCGGAGAGGAGGTGCAGATGCATATGGTGCTGCCGCCGACTAACGGTAAAGGTCTGGCTGATGCTCAGCCGGAGTCAAAGGCATCACCCTCCCAATCGGTGTCGTCGTCATCACCGTCACTATCCTCCTTGTCGCTCTCACTTGAGGAGGAGCTTTCGTCGTTGGTCGAGCTCTCCGCACAGCACCCTAAGCGAGCACCCGAGCTCCCAAACACCTTGACAGAAAGGAAACCGTCCTCCATTACCTGAAAATGGAGGACGTGCCCTTTCGACAAGCTATGGGCACGGGCAAAAGTATTCCAACCTCGACGAAAGTACATGACATGGGCGGTCATCAAGAACCAGGGAGGCCCAGCAACTTGTAGCTCCGCCCGCAAAAGGAAGGAGAAAGTCTACGGAAGTACATACAGAGATTCAGCCGAGTGCACAGGAACATCCCAAATATCCACCCGGCAGCCGTGATAGCTGCATTCCAGTCCAACGTGCGCAACCGTCGGATAGGTTCTAAAATGAACGTCCGGTTGCCCAAGACTGTGAATGAGCTATACACTCTAGTGGATAAGTGTGCTTGGGTAGAAGAGGGGAGGCGACTCTCCGCTGAAGAAGATTGCATCGGCATCGACTTAGAGGATGACGATGAGGCTACCAATCAGAAGAAGAAGAGCAAGAAGCGCAAGGACAAAGTCGAGGTTACCAATCAGCATTGATGACCGTTGAAGGATCGAGTGCACCTAGTACCGGCAAGAAGGCCAAAGTCGAGGTAGCGGCAAGGAAGTTGCCGTGTGCACTGATTGCCAGGAAGTCGCGGCTACCGAGAAGGCTGGGAAGGGTGATGGGCCGTACTACAAGATCCATCAGACCACAGGCCATGATCTTCAGGAATGTCATTAGGTTGAGCAGCTCGTCAAGAAGCAAAGGGCTAAGTACGGGAAGTGTGATAAGGAGAAAGATCAAGATGGCGCTGGCGGGAAGGGCCGGAGCGGCAGAACAAGTCGCCCCGGCAAGGCTCCTCAGTATCAAGGGAAACCCGCCAGGGGCCGTGAGAAGAAGGATTTCCATGACGAGAGTGATGAAGGAGATGAAGAGGAAACCAGCGAGCAGGAGTTCTGGAAAGCCACTAACGCCCTATGCATTGACGGGGGAGCATCTTTGCACTCCTCTCACCACCAACTCAAACAGTAGGCGCATGAAGTCAATGCCATGGAGCCATCAGCGGATTCTTGGAAGTCTCTCAACGGTCACGCACGCCCATCATCTTTGATGAAGAGGATCACCCTGGGCGCACCACCGTGGTAGGGTGCTTGCCGTCGTTGGTCACACCAACAATCCACAACCTCAAAGTCACAAAGATTTTGGTTGACGGCGGGGCCGGGTTGAATCTAATTTCTCCAAAGGTCATCAGCAAACTCAAGATAGCAGATGAAGAGCTCAAGGTTACTGGTACGCTCCAAGGGATCAACCCTGGCCGGAGTCATCCTAAGAGGAAGATCACACTGCTGGTGACGTTCATTGGGGAGTTAAACTACCAGACTAAGAATATCGTGTTTGATGTGGTTGACCTCCCCTTGCCATACAATGGAATCCTTGGCCCTGGCCAAATTCATGGAGGAATCCCACTATGCCTACAACACTCTGAAGATGCCAGGGCCAATGGGCGTCATTTCCATTCCATCAGAAAAGAAAGACGCAATCATATGCATGGACAAGATGTACCAGGAAGCAGTCACTATAGAGGCCGCGGAAACCACTACTCCCGCCAAGGAAAGCAAGAAAAAGAAGAAAGCTAGCACGGATGCCACCAAGGAATCCGGGAAGCGTACCTCTTCGGAGTGTGCTGCCCCTGTTGATGTCTTGCCAGAGAGTTTGAATAGCAAGAGATTCAAAGCCGCTGCACCCACTGTGAAGAAGGTCCCGGCAAGGCTGGCTGGCGCCGATGCTACATTTACCATCAGTGCCACCCTCGATGTCAAATAGGAAAGCGCGCTCGTTGCCTTCCTGCGGGGAAATGTCGATGTGTTTGCATGGAAACTGTCGGTGTCAAAACTGGCGGATCTCGGGTAGGGGGTCCCGAACTGTGCGTCTATGCGGATGGTAACAGGAGACAAGGGACACGATGTTTTTATCCAGGTTCGGGCCCTCTCGATGGAGGTAAAACCCTACTCCTGCTTGATTAATATTGATGATATGGGTAGTACAAGAGTGGATCTACCACGAGCTCAGAGAGGCTAAACCCTAGAAGCTAGCCTATGGTATGATTGTTGTTCGTCCTACAGACTAAAACCCTCCGGTTTATATAGACACCAGATAGGGTTAGGGTTACACAGAGTCGGTTACAATGGTAGGAGATCTACATATCCGTATCACCAAGCTTGCCTTCCACGCCAAGGAAAGTCTCATCCGGACACTGGACGAAGTCTTCAATCTTGTATCTTCATAGTCCAGGAGTCCGGCCAATGGTGATAGTTCGGGTATCCGGACACCCCCTAATCCAGGACTCCCTCAGTAGCCCCTGAACCAGGCTTCAATGATGTCGAATCCGACGCACATATTGTCTTCGGCATTGCAAGGCGGGTTCCTCCTCCGAATACTTCATATAAGATTTTGAACACAAGGATAGTGTCCGGCTCTGCAAAACAAGTTCCACATACCACCTTAGAGAGAATAACCTTTGCACAGATCTGCTGACATATTCCACGGCGTGACATCACACCACGGCCAGGCCTTTATACGAATCGTTTTCTTGTCCCACCTCAAGTAGCGTTTAGCGAGGCGGCTTCTTCGGCACGTCTTATCAGAGCGGAGATCGTGCCCCTCTTATTCTGGGATCCTCATCAATACGGGCGTGGGTAACCCAGTCGTGCCCGTTGGCACGCCTCCTCCATCGAAGGCGAGTCCCGAACGGTCACGGGGAGGGCTGTTGGTATTCAACCTCTTTATAACGAGACCAAGCCCCGCTCCTTTCTTTCAATCTCAATCGAATCCGCCCCTCGCCTCGAGTTCCAACTCCCAAGGCTCCAAATTTAGGCGCTTCGGACATTCAACGATGTCCGGCTCCGACCTGCACGGCCGGTGGATGTCTTCCTCCGTCACGGAAGAAGATGTGCTAAAGCTGAGAGACGCCAGGTATCTAACCGGCGAAATTTCGCATAGGCTGCCTGCCCAAGGGCAGGTTATTCCCACTCCCGAGCCTGGTGAGAGCGTGGTATTCGTGTCTCACTTCCTTCGGGGTTTAGGCTTCCCACGGACCACTTTGTGAGGGGGCTCATGTTTTATTATGGGCTGGAATTCCGTGACTTGGATCCGGAGTCCATCCTCCACATCTCGTCGTTCATTGTCGTATGTGAAGCCTTCCTCCGCATTACTCCTCACTTCGGATTGTGGCTCAAGAGCTTCAAAGTGGAGCCAAAGATGATCAAGGGGCATCAGACAGAGTGCGGAGGGGCTGTTATAAGCAAGAATGCAGACGCTCCATGGCCCGAGGGCTCTTTTCAAGAGGAGCTCAATTTATGGCAACATGAGTGGTTTTATATCATCGCTCCCAGGGGCACCAAATGGGTGGCGCCACCTGCCTTCCGCTCGGGTCCTCCACTGCGGCGGGCATCATGGGTCAATAAAGGGCTCGACTGGGACCGTCCAAGGGCGTACCTACATTGCAGGGCCGTATTCAAGACCTCCAAGAGAGAGAGATCAATCTGGTCATAGTAGCGCATGCATGCTGATTAAATCGCACCTTGCCACGCAAGCGCCGCCCCCTCACTTTGTGGGAGTTTAATCCGGAGGGACCGCGAGCTCTCCAACATTTTATGGGCGTAGAGCCCATGGAGATGTACCAACTGTTCTTCCGATCACAAGCAATGTGTCCGGACTTAACCGAGGACGCAGGTCTGAGCTGCAATCGCCCGGATACTCAAGTAAGTAGTCCTCTACCCAGACATGCTATCCGCATATTTATCATAAACTTGCCCTTAAAAGAGCTATCCTTTAAACAGGAGTGGATAGCAAAAGCAAAACTGATCAGGTGTCCGGCCCCCCTCCCTGAGACCACGTCGGATCCTGTATTAACCAAGATGCTAGAGGTTGTGCCCTTTGAAGAAGGCGAAGGGGGGAACTAGGGAACTACTACCTTCGTGAAGGAGGCTATCAAGAAAGGGGGGATCGAGAATCCCTCCTTCCAAGGGGAGAAGAGGACCGCTTCAAGATCCAGTAGACCAAAGCCCCGGCCGGGGAAGAAATCTTCACCAGAGGGTCTCAAGGTGAGATGCCCCGGCCGCGCTATTTCCCCAAGGAGATCAGCCCTCCAGCGAGCCGTAAGTAAAGGGGGGCATTTTTTTAAAAGAGAGACATCCCCGTTTTATTTCTGAAGGTAACCGAAAGTTTACCTTGTAGTTCGGATCTCAGCCCTTCACAGCAGAGCTCGTCTTCAGGGGATCTTGGTCATGATATGATGGAGAGCGAAACGCCTCCGCCTGCCCTACCATTATGCAAGGTGGACGACCCTGAGGTGTCGTCGCGGAGGGCGTCTCCGAATCCTGCGAGGCCAGAAGGCAGCCGTATGTCCCCTCAAAGCCCTCCGTGTCCGGCCTTCGAAAAAGGCCACCGGACGAGTCCGGCACCAACGGGTGTACGGTCGGAGGAGCTGAAGGATCTGCTCGGCGGCGTCTATCTCGAAGATAACCGTGCGCTAATGGGTACGGTGATTGAAAGATTTCATCCGGCGAGAGCGGATTGCATGAAGCCGTCGTAAGTTTCTTGACGGGTTTTGAGGTCTGTGAATGATGTACCTTCGGCGCTTTTGCATATAAAATGCGCCCTGTATAGATAGTAGCCCCTGAGACTAGGTGCGGTGTCAAAAAATGACGGGGCCCCGAGGATGATAACCCCAGGTATAATATGCACTCTTCCTATGTAGGTGGCGAAGCGTCCGGTGGCTAGCCGGGCTGATGAATTTGCCGAACTGAAGCGGCAACTTGACGTGGCGGATGCGGACATCACGCTTGTTAATAAGCGGCTTGACGAGTCACAAGGTATGCAACTTCTCCGCGGACACCTGGTAAGGGAGCTTGATGCCCATGCCTTACAAATTGTATGCTTAATGCAGATGGTGCCGCTGCTATGGAGAACCTTCGGGCGGAGCTCGCCCGAGCCAAGGAGCAAGCCGAAAAAGTGATGCGGCTGCCTTAAAGGCGGCCGTGAAACAAAAAGCGAACAGGCTGCTCATCTCCGAAACAAGAAAGAAATGGCCGAGATGGCCATGAAATTGAAGAATGCTCTTGACCGTTCTGAGCTTCTTGAAAAGAAGATCGAGCAAAACAAGAGGACCTGAAAAAGGCCGCCACCGAGGCCAAGGATACTCGCTCTGCGATGAGAGCTATGAAGGAGGAGCTACGTCAGGCCGGAGATATTGCGGCTGGAAAGCCCTTTCTGATGCGGAGGAAATTCACGGATCCTAAGTACGCTCAATTGGACCGGCTGTGGGGTGCGGAGGATGCTTATCTGGACTTGGCGGCGAGTGCTGCAGACGCGGCCGGACACTTTCGAGGTCAAAAGGATCACGGAATGGAAGAGCTTTTTTGGTCGCAGTTCCATAGTCCGGAGCGTCCACTTTCATTAACCGATCGTTTGGCTGAATGGGCTGAGCTGAATAGGTTGTCCGGACTTGCCATGAAGGCTGTCGTGACTCATTTGTGGCGAAAAGGCCCGAGCGAAGAGTTATTTTGGCTTGGTGCAATTTCCTTGGTGCGGTGCCGCATATCGATGCAATGAAGCGGTCGGCATGCATAGAGAGTCGCGGATGGCTCTTGCCGTGTTCAAGACATACTAGGCGGAGATGAAGGCCACCGACGTTGCATCCCAAGATTCGGACGAAGTCGAGTACCGCCGAGCACTATTTTGAGGAAGTTCAAAGAGGCGCTCGTTTAATAGAGACGCAGTGCTCGAAGGATATTATGTTTTAATGACATGTATGATTTGTGAAAACAATGTTTCAATATAATATAAGAGTTTTTTATACTTGTGCGTTCAAGTATTAAAAACACCTCTGTCTTGACGTTGATGTATATGTGTATATAACTGAAAGATGGCAGTCTTGACTTGACTCACGCACATAGTGCGGGGGTGTTTGCAAAAAGGTGCATTTTCACACTTAATCCAACGTCTTGGTCCTGTAAAGGAGGTGATAGCGTAGCAAACTAGGCAGCCGGACTATAATGCGTTATCACTTTCACTTAGCCATAGGAGGTCGATGGTGGGGCTACTATATAGCCCCTAGGGGCACCGCGCTTTCCCGATTTCGAGGCGCGTATGTGCCTGACCGGGAAACGGTCCTTCATTAATGCGAGGGAATTCTAAACATTCCGGTGGGTCATCGAGTGGTTGACCAGTCTCACGCTATATCATGACAGTCAATTTTCGGCTTTCTCTACTGAGGTCCCCACCTGGCTGAACCGGGGCACAATCATAGTAGTTCTCCTGGTGCCGCGTTAGCCGATAGAACGGAACGTAAGGCAGCAAAACACAGGAGCCGGGCAAACCCAACATTTGACCAAAGACATGATTCAGAGCAGATGCATATAAGTCCTAACTCGAGACGCCGAACACCCCCTAAGGTATTCGGTCTTTATGAAAACGGGCAGAATAATGCCCGAAGCCCCTGGTGTCTAGGTACGCGCAAAAATTCTGGTGCGGCCAATGCCAAAACGCCAGCCTCCTCCTCGGTTATAGCAAGAGACCGGGGGATGTGTATCAACAAGAGACAGTAAAAAAGGTTTACGCAGGGTCTTAATCTGAAAAGAATCCTTGCAACGGGTCCATGATGCACGTCTGCGGCTGTGTATCCGTTGTGCCGTTTACTGGACGGGTGTAGCACGGTGTTCATCTGTAAAAGAGAAGAACTTAGTTGAAAAGAAAAAAGATCATGCGAAAAAATGTACTTTATATTAAATAAACAGAGTACGGTTCGAAAAGTGAATAAAATTGGGCTTTATTGTCTCTTGTTGTACATGCGTGCAGCCCCTTGTATGGGGGTATGCCGCTAGTAGGCATTTATATGTTTACGCCGGACTCGTCTAGCCATGTCCGGGGTCCGAATGACCTATTCAGGTGCTTTGATTAGCGGAGCTGGATTAGTGCGGGGCTGTCAAGGCAGTCTCACGTTCTTCCGTGCTCAAGTAACACTTGATACTCCCTTTTAATGAGATGATGCCGCGTGGACCGGGCATTTTAACTGTAAGAGATGCATAATGCGGTATTGCGTTAAAGCGGGCGAAAGCTACACGTCCCAGTAGTGCTTGATAGCTACTTTCGAATGGGGCGATATGGAAGGTTAACTTTTCATGGCGGAAGTTGTCGGGTGAGCCGAACACAACTTCTAGCAGTAGGGAGCCCGTACAATGGGCATATAGGCCTGGCATTACCCCTTTCAAGGAGGTGTTGCTATGGCGAATTTTGGTTCGGTTTATCCCCATTTTTCAGATTGTGTCCTGATATAGCAGGTTTGGATCGCTACCTCTGTCCATTAGGACTTGTGTAAATTGGAGTCGGTCGATTATAGGATCTAATATCAAGGCAGTCCATCCTGCGTTCCGGATACTTCCGGAATAATCCTGATGATCGAAGGTGATTGGTTTTGACAACCAACGTTGGGACTCTGCTGGGATAGACCGTGCGGCGCGTGTTTCTATGGGCGCCGCTCTGTTTTTCCCTTTTGTCACTTGAAGTGAGTTCACTGTTTGACTTCATGTGGGAAATTCCTTTGTTTTCCGGTGCTTTGCTTGTGGGGTTCGTCATCGTCCTCGCTTGGTGTGTCGAGCCCCTTGTGTTCGGCATTGAGTTTGCCGGACTGCTTAAATACCCAGCAATCTCTGTGTGTATGGTTTGCAGGCTTCCCGGGAGTGCTATGGATTTGGCATATTTTGTCCAAGATTTTGTTTAAGTTGGATAGCTCGTCGATGTTATCCTTGAGGGGCAGTATTTTATGATTCTGCCGGGAGCTTCTGAATCCGGCATTGACTGCCGTGCTCTTCAGGCTGTTTCCCTTTGTCCGGCGCTGGTCCTTGCTACGTCGTGGTTTTCCATTTCCATCCCTGACTTCGGATGTACTTGGGTCGCTGGTACTGCAGCTTGCCAGCCAACTATCCTCTCCCGTGCAAAAGCGGGTTAGGAGGCTTGTTAATGCAGCCATTGTCCTCGGCTTCTCCTGGCCGAGATGTCTGGCGAGCCATTCGTCTCGGACGTTGTGTTTGAAAGCTGCTAAGGCTTCGGCATCCGGACAGTCGACTATTTGGTTCTTTTTGGTGAGGAACCTGCTCCAGAATTTGCGGGCTGACTCTCCGGGTTGTTGAGTTATGTGACTTAAATAAATGCGCATCCGGAGGGCGGACATAAGTCCCTTGAAAATTTGCATGAAAAGCATCCTCGAGCTCTTCCCAACTTCCAATGGTATTTTCAGGGAGGCTTTTGAGCCAATGCCGGGCTGGCCCTTTGAGCTTGAGGGGTAAATATTTTATGGCGTGGAGATCATCTCCTCTAGCCATGTGTATGTGGAGGATGTAATCCTCAATCTAGACTCCAGCGTCTGTTGTTCCGTCGTATGCCTCTATGTTTATGGGTTTGAATCCCACTGGGAATTCGTGAACCAGCACCTCATCGGTGAAACACAGGGGATGTGCGGCACCCCTATATTTGGGTGTGCCGTGATGTTCGGATATTTGGCGTGTTGCATTGCTTGGAAGAGCTTGCTTTCTTGGCCCATAGATGGACCTAACTGGGCCATCCTTTTGATGCGAATCCTTATGCGGATCGCGTGCCGGCTATTGTGCGGCGCCGCTTGCCGCTCCATGTTTGCCATGTGGTCGTCTATCCGACCGGGCGGCCTCTTTGTTCTTTGATTGCGGGCGCTCTACGGCCTCCTCATCGAATTCGGGCAGTAATTTGCGCTTCGGGTAGCTCTTTGTTTGGCGACTATCGCCGTATTTCTCTGCGGTGTTGAGTACTTTGCTCCATCTGATTCTGAGTGCATCTTCCGCTGTTTTGAGCTTCCGCTTCTGCCTTTTCAGGCTACGCGCAGTGGCGACGAGCCTTTTGTGGAGGTTCTTCTTCTCCAACAATTTGTCCGGCGTGAGATCGTCCGGACTGTTATCTTCGCCGGGGACGGGTTGTTTATCCAAGTTGTCCTGTTCGGACGGTTGCTCGATAGCATGTTCGTCGTCCACCGGTTCGCCCTGCTCTATGGTTGGGTCTGTGTGGCTGCCGTCTTTGTCGAGGCGGGACTTGGTGCGGCGTTTACGTTGCCATTTTGACTGCTTTTCGAGGGATTTATCCTTCGTAGTGTCCCGTTGTTCCTCGTCGTCACTTCCTTTAGGTGTATCCACCATGTATACATCATGGGATGAGGTGGCTGTCCAGTATCCTATAGGTGCTGGTTCATGGTTGTCTCTTACATCGTCGTCCATACCTTCGATGTCTTCGGAGTCGAAATCGAGCACGTCGTTTAAGCTTTCGACAATGGCTACAAAGTGGGTGGTGGGTGGGTGTTGAATTTCTTCGTCGTCCGCATCCCAACCATCCTGACCGTAGTCCGGCCAGGGCTCTCCTGATAAAGAGAGAGACTTTAGTGAATTCAGGATGTCGCCAAAGGGCGAGTCTTTGAAAAGATGTCCATGGCGATGAACTCCATAACCGACGCCCAATTGGATTCGATTGGCGAAGTGCGGAGGGTTCGAGTCCGGAGAGGAGTCCGGCACCTTGGAGTCACGGTCTTCGCAGCGACAGGGATGGAGTTTGGCTCAATCGCCATAGAGATCATAGCCCCAGGCGGTGTCCAGCCACTCGTCCTCGATCGGCGGAGTCGGCTCGAGCTAAGGGTCGAGGCGGGCCGGTGCGACCTCCAGCACTCGTTGTGGCAGAGCTAGATCATGCCCATCGAAACAGTGCGGCGCGCGTGGCTGTGGATCGAATCTGTCGAAGATCAAGTCTCTGCGGATGTCGGCCGTGTAGTTCAAACTCCCAAATCTGACCTGATGGCCAGGGGCGTAGCTTTCGATCTGCTCCAGATGACCAAGTGAATTGGCCCGCAGTGCAAAGCCGCCGAATACGAAAATCTGTCCGGGGAGAAAAGTCTCACCCTGGACCGCATCGTCGTTGACGATCGGAGGAGCCATTGGGTCTAAGGATGACGACACAGAGGAACTCTCAATGAAAGCACCAATGTCGGTGTCAAAACCGGCGGATCTCCGGTAGGGGGTCCCGAACTATGCGTCTAGGCGGATGGTAACAGGAGACAAGGGACACGATGTTTTTACCCAGGTTCGGGCCCTCTCGATGGAGGTAAAACCCTACTCCTGCTTGATTAATATTGATGATATGGGTAGTACAAGAGTGGATCTACCACGAGATCGTGAGAGGCTAAACCCTAGAAGCTAGCCTATGGTATGATTGTTGTTCGTCCTACGGACTAAAACCCTCCGGTTTATATAGATAGCAGATAGGGTTAGGGTTACACAGAGTCGGTTACAATGGTAGGAGATCTACATATCTGTATCACCAAGCTTGCCTTCCACGCCAAGGAAAATCCCATCCGGACACGGGACGAAGTCTTCAATCTTGTATCTTCATAGTCCAGGAGTCCGACCAATGGTGATAGTTCGGCTATCCGGACACCCCCTAATCCAGGACTCCCTCAGAAACCTTCTGACATCCCTGGTGTTCCCAGGGAGGTAATCGAGCACCACCTTGCTGTCTGCCCACATGCCCGACCCATCAAGCGGAAGCGCCGAAAGCAAGCTTTGGAGCGGCAGTAGTTTATTGCTGAGGAAATCAAGAAACTTGAGGCATCTGGTTTGGTCAGAGGGTCATTACATCCAACATGGTTAGCAAATCCAGTGGTGGTGTGCAAGGCTAATGGGAAATGGTGGCTTTGCATAGATTTTACAGATCTGAACAAGGCATGCCCGAAGGACCCATTCCCCTTGCCGCTCATCGACCAGATTGTGGATTCCACCTCCGAGTGTGACTTGCTTTCCTTCCTGGATGCCTACTCTGGATACCACCAAATCTTCATGTCCAAAGAAGATGAAGAAAACACCGCATTCATAACCCCATGTGGCATGTACTGCTTTGTACGGATGCCCTTCGGGTTGAAGAGCGCCGGGTCCACTTTCAAAAGAGTAGTACAGATTGTCTTTGAGTCTCAGCTGCATAGGAATGTTGAGGCTTACATGGATGATAGAGTGGTCAAGACCAAGGACAGATTGACTATCATTCAGGACTTGGAAGAGACCTTCGCAAGTATGCGCAAGATCAAATTGAAGCTGAACCCGGAGAAGTGTGTGTTTTCATTCCTTCTGGCAAGTTACTAGGCTTCTCTATGTCCCATCGGGGGATAGAGGACCACCCCGACAAGAACAAGGCTATCGAGCAGATTGAAGCACCCAAGATAGTTAAAGATGTCAGGCGCTTGACTGGATGTGTTGCCTCGCTGAGCAGGTTCATCTCCAAGTCCAGTGAGGGCGCTTTGCCATTCTTCAAAGTTTTGAGGAAGGCAGGGCCCATGGAATGGACCCTAGAGGCAGTCCCTACGCTACAAGATTTGAAGACCTACCTTTCCTCTGTGCCCACCTTAGCGCTCCCAAACCACAAGAGCCATTGTTGCTATACTTAGGAGCGACCAATCAAGTGGTTAGTGCAGCTCTGGTGGCACAGCGGGAGGTAGATGAAGCGGCAACCTCTGCCACTGTCCCCTCCGGAGAGGAAAGTGAACCCGCCCCGGCAAGGTCAGAGGCAGTTCAAGACAAGGAAGAGCAGGGCAGCGGAGGCAGTTACATGGTCGCGGCAAGGAAGAAAGAGGTGCAACGCCCAGTGTACTTCGTCAGCTCCCTACTGCAAGGGCTAGATCGAGGTACTCTGGCGTGCAAAAGTTGATTTTTGGCTTCATCATGGCCTCAAGGAAACTGCGCCACTACTTCCAAGCCCACGAGATCACGGTTGTCACCCGCTTCCCCTTGCAACGCATATTCCGAAACCCCGAGGCCACTGGCAGAATTGTGGAATGCTCTTTGGAGTTATCCAGCTTTGGTTCGAAGTTTGAAAGAACGTAAACTATTTAGAGCAGAGCACAAGCAGAGTTCATCATAGAGAGGATGCCTACTCCTGATGAAGAAGTGCTCGAGACAGTTGTCCCCGGCAAGGAAGCGCCCCAAGAATGGATCATGTACTTTGATGGTGCTTTCTCCCTACAAGGTGCAAGGGCTGGCGTGCTTCTTGTTGCTCCCACTGGGATCAACTTAAGTATGTCATTCATATGCATTTTCCTAGGGAGAAGGCTACCAACAACACTCTAGAGCCCGAGGGGCTCCTTGTTGGGCTCAGAATTCAGCAGAAACTGGGAATCAAGAAGTTGATCATCCAAGGAGATTCAAAACTTGTGGTGAGACAAGTGAACAAGGATTACCAAAGCCCACTGATGGAGGCATACGCCAAGGAAGTGAGAAAGTTGGAGGAGCGCTTTGACGGATTGCAAACAAAGCACGCACCGCGTGCAGAAAACAGCATTCCTGATCACCTGTCAAACTACGCTACGCAAAAGCTCCATGTGCAACAAGGGACTTTTGTTCTCCATCTGACTCAACCCTCCGTATCCCCGACAACGATGGCCAGAAAAAGGAGGAAACTCGACTCCTGCAAGGCTCTCCCGGCAGAGGTTCCCGAAGCACTCAACAGAGATCTTGGCGTGAACAACTCTCCTTCGATCAGCAAGCTGCACCCTCCACCGCCAAACTACCAACCTTCATGATTGAGGAGGGCGCTCTAGTGAATGAGAAGGTGCCGCTGGTTCTCATTGCCGAGCTGTCGGATTCGTGGGTTCCGGCAAACCCTTGAGGTTCGAACTCTGGGGTGCACACGAAGAACTCTCTCTCCCTGGCTCACCCGCTCAATGATCTCAGGGCCTAGATCGACGAACCCGAAGAACATGGGACACCGAGTTTTATACTGGTTCGGCCCACCGTTGTGGTGTAATACCCTACTCCAGTGTGGTGGTGGTGGATTGCCTCGAGGCCTGAGGATGAACAAGTACAATGGATGAACAGCCTCCTGAGGAGAGGTGTTCTTGAGCTTGGTGAGCTGGTGCGTGTGAGGGTGGTCTGAATGATCCGTCCCCCTCCTATGGTGGTTGCTAGTCCTATTTATAGATGCCCTGGTCCTCTTCCCAAATGTAGGCGGGAAGGGATCCCACAACGGCCAATTTTGAAGGGAGACAACTAGTACAAGCTATCCTGACAAAAGATGGTCTTCACCTGCCAAAGGCTCAGGTGGTGATGCAGCTGTGGGCTCCGCGATGACCTTCACCATGCCGTCCTCCCATCCTGCTGGTCTTGGTCTCGTTGCACCGATATGGAAACCTTTGCCTGATGCCTCGGGACTCCTCGCCTGCGCCTGCCTCTTTAGCATAAAAAAGGAAACTAGTACACTGCGCCTGCTGGCGTCCTCCTGGCCTTGGTCGTCATGGCTCACGTCACGTGAACCTCGCAAGGTGCCCCTTGCATAGATATATCCGCTCCTCGTGAGCCAGCCTGGTGAGGCCGCCCCCAGCGAGGTCTTGGTGTCGTCTGCCTTGCAAGGCTTCGCCCCTCGCGAGGGTCTTGAGTGGTTGATCCTGAAGATGGGCCGTACCAAGTCATTGGTGGAGCCACGCCATGGGCCGTAGGCAGGCAAGTCTGGGTACCCCATTGCCAGGACACCGACAGTAGCCCCCGGGCCCAAGGCACGCTCAGACTTGGCTTCGAGGCGAAGCCAAAAGGCAAGTGCAGAGCGCCGCGGGCCCCAACGGCCTACGGCCTTGATTGACGCGTGGCAATTGACGGGATGTGGGCATCTCCGCTTCCCCATGCTGCCTCGGGAACCGTTCTCGCCTAACAAAATGCTGGCGCATGCTGTAGAGCCTTCATTACCTTCCTTCCTCTTGCTCCAGATCCCTTTCCTGTTCTTTGCCCCCAGAGACTCCAGATCCACACCAACTCTATCCGAGCCTGCAGCCGATGGCGATCGACAAGGTGAAGGCCGTGCTTTCGCCCTCCTGGTACGAGCCGACTTTGAGCGTGCCTAATGTATCAGACAAGAACCTCGCCGCCACACTCCTGTGACGGCGGACGGTAGCAACGAGGGGGGAAAGACCGCGCTCTGGGCTGGCTCCGCCGAGCCGGAGGCCTCTGGCAGCACCTGCTACCTCTTGAGCATGCGTTGGTTTTTCCCTTGAAGACGAAAGGGTGATGCAGCAAAGTAGCGTAAGTATTTCCCTCAGTTTTTGAGAACCAAGGTATCAATCCAGTAGGAGACTACACACAAGTCACCTCGTACCTACACAAACAAATAAGAACCTTGCAACCAACGCGATAAAGGGGTTGTCAGTCTCTTCATGGCCACTTGCAAAAGTGAGATCTTATAGAGATAATAAGATAAATATTTTTGGTATTTTTATGATATATATTGAAAGTAAAGATTGAAATGTAAAATAGATTGTAATCTTATATGATGGAAAATAGACCCGGGGCCATAGGTTTCACTAGTGGCTTCTCTCAAGATAGCATAAGTATTACGGTGGGTGAACAAATTACTATCGAGCAATTGATAGAAAAGTGGATAATTATGAGAATATCTAGGCATGATCATGTATATAGGCATCACGTCCGCGACAAGTAGACCGAAATGATTCTGCATCTACTACTATTACTCCACACATAGACCGCTATCCAGCATGCATGTAGAGTATTAAGCTCATAAGAACAGAGTAACCCATTAGGCAAGATGACATGATTTAGAGGGATAAACTTAAGCAATATGATATAAACCCCATCTTTTTATCCTCGATGGCAATAATACAATACGTGCCTTGCTGCCCCTGCTGTCATTGGGAAAGGACCCGCAAGATTGAACCCAAAGCTAAGAACTTCTCCCATTGCAAGAAAGATCAATCTAGTAGGCCAAACCAAACTGATAATTCGAAGATACTTGCAAAGATAACAAATCATACATAAAACAATTCAGAGGAGATTCAAATTTGTTCATAGATAACCATGATCATAAGCCCACAGTTCTTCGGATCTTGACAAACACACCGCAAAAAGAATTACATCGAATAGATCTCCAAGAAGATCGAGGAGAACTTTGTACTGAGATCCTAAGAGAGAGAATAAGCCATCTAGCTAATTACTATGGACCCGAAGGTCTGTGGTAAACTACTCACACATCATTGGAGAGGCTATGTTGTTGATGTAGAAGCCCTCCGTGATCGATTCCCCCTCCGACGGAGCACCGGAAAAGGAAACAAGATGGGATCTCATGGGTACAGAAAGTTGTGGCGGTGGAAATAGGGTTTCGTGGTGCTCCTGGATGTTTTCGGGGTATATGGGTATATATAGGAGGAAGAAGTAGGTCGGTGGAGCTACGAGGGGCCCATGAGGGTGGGGGGCTCGCCCAGGGCGGCAGGCGCGCCTCCCTGCCTCGTGCCCTCCTCGCTTCTTTCTTGACGTCCACTCCAAGTCCTCTGGACCACGTTTGTTCCAAAAATAACTCTCCCGAAGGTTTCATTCCGTTTGATATTCCTTTTCTGCGAAACACTGAAATAGGCAAAAACAACAATTTACATTGGGCCTTCGGTTAATAGGTTAGTCCCAAAAATAATATAAAAGTGTATAATATAGCCCATTAAACATCCAAAACAGATAATATAATAGCATGGAACAATCAAAAATTATAGATACGTTGGAGATTGTGGTGGGTTGTGATGACTAGGCGCCATCTCATCAGTTTTGCCTATGTGTCATGTCCATGTGGCAGGTTTTGCCCTAGGTTGTGAAGCAACCTATATTTCTGTTATTCCAAAAATTCCCAAAAAATTCTCATAAATGTTTTGGATCATATCTTCATCAAATATGTCAAAAACATTCCTTGCCTAGTTAAAAAATAATTCGAAAATATTCATTCTCCTATTCTGTTCAGAGCAGCACTTTGTGAAGGAAGTACCACTTTGGCATGTCCAAATGGTATCCATTTTCTATAGTGCTTTCCTATGCCCAAATAACCATCCTCCACCAAATGCTAGCTCAATCCATTCATTATTTTGAGCCCAGCTTCAACATTCGTATTTATGTCCAGTGTGGTACTTTGTAAAGCAAGTACCACCTAGGCTCCTCCTTTTGAGGTGAAAATTTGTGAAGACGGTCTTCTTAGTAATCGATCATCCTCACCAAAACTCACGCCCATTAGCCATGTGCATTTCCGTGCATAAATCAAACACTTGGCTGCTTATTCATGTTTGAGCATCGATCGATCTCCTCGTGAGAATCTTATGTTGTGATTTTCTTCCTAGCACCTACCCGGGGAGTGCCTAACCCACTAGACATGCCTAGGCCGCCCAGAACACATGGCCACGCCACGGTCACGCAGTGACCACGCGGCGGGCATGCAAGCTTACTCGCTCTAGAGTTGGGGCCCTCGGCCACCGCCCAAACCTCGATGTCTCGCCATCAAACCATGTATTTCTGATTAAATAGATACTTATTTACCTAGAAATGATTTTTGGAAAAAAATAAAGAGCAAACTATGAGGCAGCTGCATTTCAAATTTGACCCGCTTCCAGCTGAATCGACGGGAATTTGTCTTTTTCACCAAAGGTGGATCAAAACTTTTTTCACCCAACCATTTTGTCAATTGTGCATTATATATGGCCTAGTATTTTATAAAATTGATTTGGTCCATTTTTGCAACAATTATTTGGTAGTTCCTTCACAAAAAACCTCCTTTTGGGCACTCGAAAAATGAAAAATGAAATTTCTGTGCAAAGAAAATGAAAACTTCCTTAGGCAACATTGTTTGGAGTTCCAAAATGTACCCTTGTGCACAATATGAGATCATTTGAACAAACTATGCCACGAATGTGGCCATAAGATTGATCATTTGGCTTGAAAGCCATGAATCTTCACGCATGATAGCTCATTTCTGAGAACACTTTTTAAAAATAATTCTGTATTACAAGTTTATTATTTTTCCTGGAAACTTGGTCACATATAATGACACAATGCGAAGGTTTTCCAATTTTTGATTTTTTTTGAATTTTTTATGCCCGTTTCAAAATGCGGTCAAAACGGCGGGCTTGACCGTTCCTAGCTAGTGGTTGAATCTTGGAATTTTTTTGGTGTTTCTATGATTAAATAGATAATTATGTACCTAGAAATGGTCTTTTGTACAAAATAAAGAGCAAACTATGAGGCAACTGGAGTTCAAATTTGACCCGTTTCCAGCTGAATCGACGGCAATTTGTCTTTTTCACTAGAGGTGGATGAAAACTTTTTTCACCCAACCATTTTGTCAATTGTGCATTATATATGGCCTAGTATTTTATAAAATTGATTTGGTCCATTTTTGCAACAATTATTTGGTAGGTCCTTCACAAAAAAACCTCCTTTTGGGCATTCGGAAAATGAAAAATGAATTTTCTGTGCAAAGAAAATGAAAACTTCCTTAGGCAACATTGTTTGTCATTCCAAGATGCAAACTTTTGCAAAATATGATATCATTTGAATAAAACTATGCCATGAATGTGGCCATAAGATTGATCATTTGGCTTGAAAGCCATTGATCTCCACACATGATAGCTCGTTTCTGAGAACACTTTTTTAAAAGAATTGCCGTATTACAAGTTTATTATTTTTCCTGGTAACTTGGTCACATATAATGACACAATCCGAATGTTTTCCAATTTTTTGATTTTTTTGAATTTTTTATGCCCGTTTCAAAATGCGGTCGAAACGGCGTGCTTGACCGTTCCTAGCTAGTTGTTGAATCTTGGAAACCTTTTGATGTTTCTCTAATTAAATAGATATTTATGTACGTAGAAATGATTTTTGGAAAAAATAAAGAGCAAACTATGAGGCAACTATAGTTCAAATTTGACCCGCTTCCTGTTAAATCGGCGGAAATTTGTCTTTTTCACCAGAGGTGGATCAAAGATTTGTGACACCCAACCATTTGGTCAATTGTGCATTAAACATGGCCTAGTATTTTAGAAAATTGATTTGGTACAATTTTGCAACAAATATATGGTAGGTCATTCACAAAAAAAACTTATTTTGGGCACTTGAAAAATGGAAAATGAATTTGGCATGTTGCATCCTTGGTAGTGAGCAATTTGCGGGGGAGGTTCTGGAAGTGGTGAAGTAATTTTCTGGAACCGACAATATGGATTGCTGGAACTGTTGATTCAGGATGCTTCATCCCCGACGGTGAGCAGCCTTAGGGAGGTGCTAGAACTAGCGAATGCTACAACTAGAGAACGTTGGGGTGATGCCGACTGTGAGGCGGCAGACTGCGCTTGTGCGCGACGGTGCAACAGCGGGAGGGTCAATGATGTGTTCTATCTAATGACAACGAGAAATATAGGAAAGAAAGTATAACTTCGGGGGTGAATGAAATGGTTACATACGAAAACATTGTAGGGTCGCCAGGCGAGTGACCCAAATTTAGGCCGATTGATCGACGCCTAACAGCTGCCTTTTGGAAAATGGTGTGGTTAAATTTTTCAACACAAATTTGTAGGCATTTAAAAAAATCAGAGATTTGGGTCCAAATTTTGGATATTTGAGCGCGAGCCATCCAACCAATGAGAAGCGAGGAACCACGTCCACGCGGATCACCAAGTTGGACACGATCTGAGCCATGCATCACGCGCCCATCCAACGGTGGATCTTCTCCTGAAAGACCAAAACCCTAACCCACCTACCCACCCACCCTTTCCTTCTCCAGATCCAATCGAGGCTGCCGCGCCTTCCTCTCCCTCGCCGCCATCCCCACCCACCACTGCCGCCATCCCCACCCACCACCGCCGCCCCACCCACCGCAGACCTCGTCTCCGCCATCCCCATCCCCTCGCCTTCACCCCCCATATCCACTAGTCTCGATCCGGCGTGCGTGCGTGACGATGCGGGCGTGCCTCGATTCGATCCAATGCCTTCCTCCCTCCCTCCCTCCCACGACCATGCCTTCCTCCCTCCATCCATTGGCATGTGTGCCGGCGTGGGTGCCATGTGGGGCAGCTCCAACACAACCACGACCACGAGCGGCGGCGATGGCGGAGGGAAGGACAAGGCGAAGGGCTCTGCGGTATCCTTCACGGAGGACGAGGAGGTTCTCGCCTACCACGGTCCGCTCCTCTACGAGGCCAAGGTTCCCCTCCCCTTCCCTTCCCCCTCTCTCCCCACCTCCCATTCCGTTCTAGGGTTCTCCCGCCGCCGCGTCGGCTCCCCGGAGCAGGGCCGTCGGAGCAGGCGAGGGTTCAGGGAGTTGTAATCCAAGGGTGCATCACATCAGATGGCGCAACACTCTTCTTTTCTTCAGAGAAGAAAGAAACACATTGCCGTTCCTCCTCTGCACCGCCTAGATTTTTACATTTAGGGCATAATTTTTAAATTTAGAGCGCACATGTGGACACTAGTTTGTGCGTATCCTAGTATCAGACCATGATTAGCAGCAGGTGAATTGTTCTCTTGGACTATGGGTACTTCATGTAGTAAGTAACAAGGAGTGTGAGATGGGACTACTTTTGTAAGTACTTTTATTAAGAAAGATGCACACCTGAAGGCTTTATGACATTTACCAGTTGCACACCTGCAATTCTTCCCTTAGCAATACCGATTTCGTTCTGTCTGCAGCCTGTCATCTTCCTCCACGGGGGTCCTAGGCTGGCACTTCGCCCGGCAACTGTGGGTTCTTTGATTTGGAGTTCTACAAGATCGTGTTGTTCGACCAGGTTGGTTTCGTTTTGATCCCCTCGTGTGTCTGTTCACCGGTGTTCCTAGGAGATCGCGGTGCTTAATCTGCTTGTGTTTGATTACAGAGAGGCGCTGGAAGAGCACTCCCCATGCTTGTCTAGAGGAGAACACCACCTGGGACTTGGTGGATGACATTGAGAAGGTCAGGAAGCACATCGACATTCCAGAGTGGCAGGCAACTGCAAATACATCTTCTTTTGTCAACTGCAACATATACCCAGCTGTAAAGAAACCACTTGAAGAAAATATTTAAGAGAGCCGGGCAGTTCGTGTAGATTTTCTTGCATTTGTGCATAGCTATTGATCATGAATTTTGCAATGCAAGTTATTAAAAGAATGATGATACCTCTAAATGCCTTGTCTTTTCAGAAACGAGCTAGCTAGTCAAGCATTTCTTTTCAAGTTTGATACTAGTGTTATTGTTGGAGATATATAGTGGAAAACAACATCCACAGTGGTATAGATTGTTCCAGTCCATGATATGCTTATTATTGAATTAGCTGGTCCTAAAGAATGTTCCGCCTAAGCTTTTCTTAGTGGCTGGTTCCATATCCTGAAAATTGCAATGCAGGGGAAAAGATTAAATACCTCTTCATGCTGCAATGGTTTACGCTGAATTGTTTTTTTTGTAATCCATCTTGCTATACTGGTTCCAAGTGCTTGAGTAGCACCTCTGAGATAGCTCACTTGTGGTTAATTAGTGGCTCTATCGTTTGTGTTTGTGCATTCTTTTTTCCTGGGCATCATTCATGGCTGTCTAGTAGTCGACATACTTCTGGTTCTATTTAGTATATGCAGGTAGCAACAACTTAAGTTTAATGGAGTTGTTGTTACTCAGTGCCTACTTCGTTAGAGTTTGCATCATCTTCTTGTTGTTTACATATCATAAATGCCTTCACTATTCTTGTTCTGAACCTCTGATCCTGATACTGATTGTATTTGTCTTGATCGAATTACAGGCAACATGGTGACTCTAGTGTAGGTAGCGCTGGCCATCCTCTTCGAGGTCGTGTGTTTAAGTGATTCCTCGGGTAGCCATGACACTATACTGGCTGATTAGTACCCAGCGGCATGTTTGTAATATTTACAGGGATTTCCCTTGTAGGAATAATGCTCATGGTATATTTATATGTCCTGCAGCGCATGCTCTTTTTCTGTTTGTACGGAATCTTGATATGGTGTTTTGGCAGCTGGCATATTAGATTGCACTTTGGTATGTGATTTAGTCATGTTGGTACTGCTTGTTAAGTGATTATCTTTATGCCCTTGCTACCAGTAGGATGGTCAATACATGATTGCTCAGAACTTGTCTTTTCCGAAACAGTTTGCTTGCTCCTTCATATCTGACTATGTAATGTAGAAGCTCTACTTTATCCTAATAGCTGCTTGTAGCATTGTGATACTATTTGTGATGCTAAACAATATGCTCTTAATCTATTGCTATATTCTCAAGTGTTGTTTACCATTTACATTTTTTTGCATTTGCTATATTCACAAATAGTAGTAGTGTCTGGTCTAGATAAGCAAACGAGTAGTAGTGTCTGGTCTAGATAAATAAACAATGGATGATCTATGCAGTTGTTGATATGAATTGTTTGTTTCTGGGCGGTGTAGGATGAGCTGCAGCGGGACAACCTGGAGTGGGACAAGATCAAGGAGAACCTGGAGAAGATCACCAATTACCTCATCCTCGTTGGCATGGTTGGCTCCTTTGGCAGACCCCTCTTTGGCTCCGACCAACTTACTTTTGTCGCTGGCTAGCAGCATTTCCGAATCAGTTGTGTCCTGCTCTCTTGCCCGATAAACCGTTTAGTGTTTGTTGGAGTGTGCATGGTGGCATCCTAAGCTCGCCTTTGTAAAATATGCTTTGCCTTATTCCGAGCTAGCACTATAAATTTTGCATTGTCTTGTTGATAATGCCATATATCTTATGGAATCAGATTACATTTACGGTAATATAAAAATATTCGTCTTTGTCGAAATTTTCACAGTGCGTGCCTTTCATTTTCGTGATGGCATCGCCTCACAACATGTATAACCATCCTGAGGTTCAACTCTGGGAATGTTGCTTTGGAAGTAGGATGGAGTTTTGCATTGTATGACAAATGTTATAAAAATTATGTAGAAACATTTGTGAGGAGTACATGCTAGACAAAGAGTTACCATGGGATTTAAATTTCATTCTTCCCACATGCATGTTTAGTATGGTCAGATTCTTTTCTATGTTTACTTCAGTTCAAGCTTCTGTGTGCCTAGGTTTACTATCTGCTCCTTGTAGGATACTTACTCCATGGCTGATAATATCAGCGTGATGGATAAATCTTATGTTGTACCCTGTCATTTGTTCTCAAGAGGCCAAGTGGTTTTCTGCAAAAAGCATAGAGAAGTATTGTAAATTCACAGGAAATAACAAATTTTTTTAAAGTTTATTTGGGTTGTATCTGTATATACACTATTTTCTTAAAACACAAACCTGTACATTCACAAATTTGAATAGATGATACATTTTTTTTTGGATATGTACATGCAATTTTTTGCACTGGGTTGGTGGTTAGTTTTATGTACCGTTTGAATTATAACAGAATAGCAATAGTAGTGCTCTGATTTAGTTCTCATCAAAATCAGCGGCCCTCTATTGTGTTCCTGTTATGAGAATTGTTCCTTCAACGATATGCCAGAATGACATGTGTTCAATCTTCAATGTGGACAATTGGTGTTTTCCTCTTAGTTTTGGCCGCTAATTTTTTTTCTTGAAGCTCCATTGTCAAGATCCTGTTCACAATGCAGCAAGTACCAGTTCTTGAGTGTTTGCACAGTTTTCCTCCAAAGTATTATGCATAGAGCTCTAACTAAAATGGCATGTTCTTAGTTCTCACCTTTGAGTAGTTCTTAGTTCATCATGCTATCTTGTTCCTTTCAGTATGTGCCCACATATATTTAAGCTGCACCTGATTATATATAGGCATAGCACGGGCTCGGGATTTTAAGCATGCCTCATCTCGTTCTGTTTATGTAGCCACCATGTTACATGTTCTATACTTACAGTTCCTGGCGATGTATTCAAGCATGTGAACACATATATTTACACGTACTCCTGTTTATATCAAGGCCTCCCTGGTAGGTTATCTACCGAGTGGCAAACAATTAGATCTCATACTGATGAAATGAACTAGTTCTTTTTATATGCTGAATTCAGATTCGTCATGTGATTATTAGTTATTTTTAACCAATGCTAGACCTAGCATGTGTACACTCTAATCTCTAATGATGTTTGTCTTTGTGTTCAGGAGCTCCGTGTCTACAAAATTTGAAGTTCGAAACCATATAGCTCTACTCAAAGAAAGAGTCGTCTCTTCTATTTGATTGCAATAGAATGTAAATATTGTAATATTGTAATAGTAGGCATATCTGGGTTGTAATAAGTATATACAGATTGTAGTAGATTTAGTTAGTTTTATTTGATGAACTACATTTGTACTATTCTGTTTGAAATATTGATTATGTACGTGATTTGAAAACCTAACTTGTGGGATTCACTTATGAAAATAATCTAAGCAGTTTTGAATTTTCTATCAAGTGGGCCCAATGTGTGAGATGATGACAAGTGGGACCAGCTCCAAAATATAATGGCCCAAACAATGTGAAAAGGCCTCGGCCTAGAAATAAATAAAAGGCTGAAATGGGCTTGGCCCGTGTAACTTACAGACAATAAATAAATATTAAAAGGCTGAATAAATGAGCTAGGCCCATGTAGAAAACCGAATTGGACCGGGCTGAATCTTGTGCCACATCAGCTTGCCACGCTGGATGCCTACGTGGCCTGGGGAGGTTACTAGTGACCAAAACGCCACAGTGGACATATTTTGGTCATAAACGTCGTCGACCATTCCAGAAGAAAGGTCGCTATAGTCAGTTTACGACCGCCAGCTTTTGACCTTCTGTTTTTGGTCACAAAAAGGTCGCAAATGAAAAACCATGACCTTTCAGTGACCAATAGTGGTGGTCACAAGTTGACATATTTCTTGTAGTGATTCAAGATAAAAGTTTAATATTGACATCAAAATAATAATACTTCAAGCATACTAACTAAGCAATTATGTCTTCTCAAAATAACATGGCCAAAAAAGTTCATCCCTACAAAATCATATAGTTTGGTCATGCTCCATTTTCGTCACACAAGAATGCTCTCATCATGCACAACCCCAACGACAAGCCAAACAATTGTTTCATACTTTAGTAATCTCAAACTTTTTTCAACTTTCACGCAATACATGAGCGTGAGCCAAGGATATATCACTATGGGTGGAATAGAATATGATGATGAGGGTTATGTGGAGAAGATAAAAAAAAGATAAAGTCTCACATTGACGCGGCTAATCAATGGGTTAGGGAGATGCCCATCAATTGACGTCAATGCAAGGAGTAGGGATTGCCATGCAACGGATGCACTAAAGCTATAAATGTATGAAAGCTCAACAAAAGAAACTACGTGGGTGTGCATCCAACTTGCTTGCTCACGAAGACCTAGGGCATTTGAGAAGCCCATTGTTGGAATATACAAGCCAAGTTATATAATGAAAAAATCCCACTAGTATATGGAAGTGACAATACAAGAGACTCTCTATCATAAAGATCATGGTGCTACTTTGAAGCACAAGTGTGGAAAAAAGGATAGTAGCATTGTCCCTTTTTATTTCTTTTATTATTATTATTTTATTATTTTTTGGCCTTTCTCTTTTTTTTATTTGGGACAATGCTCTATTAATGATGATCATCACACTTCTATTTATTTACAACTCAATGATTACAACTCGATACTAGAACAAAATATGACTATATCTAAATGCCTCCGGCGGTGTACCGGAATGGGCAATGAATCAAGAGTGAAATGTATGATAAATTATGCATGGTGGCTTTTCCACAAATACGATGTCAACTACATGATCATGCAAGGCAATATGAAAATGATGAAGCGTGTCATAATAAATGAAACGGTGGAAAGTTGCATGGCAATATATCTCGGAATGGCTATGGAAATGCCATAATAGGTAGGTATGGTGGCTGTTTTGAGGAAAATATAAGGGGTTTATGTGTGATAGAGCGTATCATATCACGGGGTTTGGATGCGCCGGCGAGGTTTGCACCAACTCTCAAGGTGAGAAAGGGCGATGCATGGTACCGAAGAGGCTAGCAATGATGGAAAGGTGAGAGTGTATATAATCCATGGACTCAACATTAGTCATAAAGAACTCACGTACTTATTGAAAAAAATCTACAAGTCATCAAAAACCAAGCATTACGCGCACGCTCCTAGGGGGATCTATTGGTAGGAAAAGACCATCGCTCGTCCCCGACCGCCACTCATAAGGATGACAATCAAAGAACACCTCATGCTTCAAATTTGTGACACAATGTTTACCATACGTGCATGCTACGGGACTTGCAAACTTCAACACAAGTATTTCAAAAATTCACAACTACTCAACTAGCACGACTCTAATATTACCATCTTCATATCTCAAAACAATCATCAAGTATCAAACTTCTCATAGTATTCAATGTACTTTTTATGAAAGTTTTTATTATACCCCATCTTGGATGCCTATCATATTAGGACTAATTGTATAGCCAAAGCATATTACCATGCTTTTCAAAGGACTGTCAAAATAATATAAGTGAAGCATGAGAGATCAATAATTTCTATAAAATAAAACCACCACCGTGCTCTAAAAGATATAAGTGAAGCACTAGAGCAAAATTATCTAGCTCAGAAGATATAAGTGAAGCACAAAGAGTATTCTAATAAATGTCGATTCATGTGTGTCTCTCCCAAAAGGTGTGTACAGCAAGGATGATTGTGGTAAAACTAAAGCAAAGACTCAACTCATACAAGATGCTCTAAGCAAAACACATATCATGTGGTGAATAAAAATGTAGCCTCAAGTAAAGTTACCGATAGACGAAGACGAAAGAGGGGATGCCTTCCGGGGCATCCCCAAGCTTATGCTTTTGGTTATCCTAGAATTTTACCTTGCGGTGCCTTGGGCATCCCCAAGCTTAGGCTCTTGCCACTCCTTATTCCATAATCCATCAAATCTTTACCCAAAACTTGAAAACTTCACAACACAAAACTCAACAAAAAAATCTCATGAGCTCCGTTAGCGAAAGAAAACAAACCACCACTTCAAGGTAATGTAATGAACTCATTATTTATTTATATTGGTGTTAAAACTACTGTATTCCAACTTCTCGATGGTTCATACCCTCCGATACTAGCCATAGATTCATCAAAATAAGCAAACAACACATGAAAAACAGAATCTGTCAAAAACAGAACAGTCTGTAGTAATCTGGATCAAACGTAAACTTCTGGAACTCGAAAAACGATGAAATAATTTAGTGGACGTGAGGAATTTTTCTATTAATCATCTGCAAAAAGAATCAACCTGAAAGCACTCTCCAGTAAAAAATGGCAACTAATCTCATGAGCACTAAAGTTTCTGTTTTTTACAGCAAGATCATAAAGACTTCACCCAAGTCTTCCCAAAGGTTCTCCTTGGCACAAACACTAATTAAAACATAATACCAGATCTAACCAGAGGCTAGATGAATTTTTTATTACTAAACAGAACCAAAAAGCAAGAAAATAAAATAAAATTGGGTTGCCTCCCAACAAGCGCTATCGTTTAACGCCCCTAGCTAGGCATTGATAAATTCAATGATGCTCACATGAAAGATAGGAATTGAAACATGAAGAGAGCATCATGTATCATATGAAAATCACATCTAAGTCTAACATACTTCCTATGCATAGGCATCTTATAGGCATATAAATTATCAAGACAAGCAAGATCTAGCATATGCAAGAAAGAAGTGAGAAACAATAATAATCTCAACATAACGCGAGGTAGTTTAGTAACATGAAAATTTATACAACCATATTTTCCTCTCTCATAATAATTACATGTGGGGTCATATTAAAATTCAATAATATAGCTATCACAAAACATATTCTTAACACGATCCACATGTATGCAAAGTTGACACTTTTCCAAAATAGTGGGATTAACATTAACTGAAGTCATGACCTCTCCAAACCCACTTTTATCAAAAAAATCATAAGATTGAACATTATCCAAATATGTGGTATCTAAAGTTGACACTCTTCCAAACCCACTTGCAATAATATTGCAAACATTATTATCAATCTCATATTCATCATGGGGCTTAAATAAATTTTCAAGATCATAAGAAGAATCACCCCAATCATGATCATTGCAACAAGTAGTAGACATAGCAAAACTAGCATCCCCAAACTTAGGGTTTTGCATATTATTAGCACAATTGACATCAAGAGAATTTATAATAACGTCATTGCAATCATGCTTTTCTTCTAAGGAACTATCAAGTATGGGTGCAATAGCAATGGTCTCATGTTTAAGATAAGGAACTGTAGCAAATTCATCTTCATAAATATTGGCATCATGGCCACAAGAAGAGCAAGCATCATGTTCATCAAGGGATATTTCAATCAAATCATCGGAATCATAATTATCTATAGATTCATGCATATCATTATTTTCTTCCAAAGCAATGGTCATTCTCTCAATAAATTCTTTGACATAGACATTATGAGAATAGTTTTCATAGCAATATTTAAGTATGTCAATATTTTCAGATTCGTGGAGAGTAATATCATAGTTTTAAATCAAAGAAGCAACTTCATAAGCACCCTTAAGAACAACAAATTCTTCATTTTGTTCGATATCATAGTAACTATAAACACCCTTTGCATAAGAAGATAAGATTTCATTTTCATTAAACTCACATAGGTAGGGAAGGTGTTTTTTAGGTTTCTTAGAGAAACAAGTAAAACCATAAATTTCACAAAGATTCCAAGCATAACACAAAAATCTGTTTATTTGATCCCATAAGAGTCTCCCTTTTTCAGACAAACGGCGACACACAAAATTAGCATGCTCATCTAAAGATTTCCCATCAACTAGGCTAGTTGGGGTTTCAGCACCAGCGCATAAGGATCGAAGATGATCCAAGTAAGACACTTTAAGTGGATCCATATCAATAGATTTTTATCAAGCAAAGATGCAAGCAAATAGAAGGCACATGGTAACACGAGCAAACAGAAGGACGAACGGAAGAGGGGCGAATAAAACGACAGAGGTGAAGTGGCGGAGAGAAAAACGAGAGGCAAAGGGAAAATAATGTAATGTGAGGGATAAGAGTTGTGATGGGTACTTGGTATGTCTTGACTTGGCGTAGATCTCCCCGGCAATGGCGCCAGAAATCCTTCTTGCTACCTCTTGATCATGCGTTGGTTTTTCCCTTGAAGAGGAAAGGGTGATGCAACAAAGTAGCGTAAGTATTTCCCTCAGTTTTTGAGAATCAAGGTATCAATCCAGTAGGAGACTACACACAAGTCGCCTCGTACCTACACAAACAAGTAAGAACCTTGCAACCAACGCGATAAAGGGGTTGTCAATCCCTTCTCGGCCTCTTGCAAAAGTGACATCTGATAGAGATAATAAGATAAATATTTTTGGTATTTTTACGATATAGATTGAAAGTAAAGATTACAAAGTAAAATAGATTGTAAACTTATATGATGGAAAATAGACCCGGGGACCATAGGTTTCACTAGTGGCTTCTCTCAGGATAGCATAAGTATATTACGGTGGGTGAACAAATTACTGTCGAGCAATTGATAGAAAAGTGCATAATTATGAGAATAACTAGGCATGATCAAGCCTTCATCACGTCCGCTAGAAGTAGACAAAAACGATTATGCATCTACTACTATTACTCCACACATCGACCGCTATCCAACATGCATCTAGAGTATTAAGTTCATAAGAACAGAGTAACGCATTAGGCAAGATGACATGATGTAGAGGGATAAACTCAAGCAATATGATATAAACTCCATCTTTTTATCCTCGATGGCAATAATACAATACGTGCCTTGCTTCCCTAACATCCTTTGGGAAAGGACACCGCAAGGTTGAACCCAAAGCTAAGCACTTCTCCCATTGCAAGAGAGATCAATCTAGTAGGCCAAACCAAACTAATAATTCGAAGAGACTTGCAAAGATAACAAATCATACATAAAAGAATTCAGAGGAGATTCAAATATTGTTCATAGATAATCTTGATCATAAATTCACAATTCATCAGATCTCGACAAACACACCGCAAAAAGATTTACATCAAATAGATCTCCAAGAAGATTGAGGAGAACTTTGTATTGTGATCCAAAGAGAGAGAAGAAGCCATCTAGCTAATAACTATGGACACGAAGGTCTGTGGTAAACTACTCACACATCATCGGAGATGCTATGGTGTTTATGTAGAAGCCCTCCGTGATCGATTCCCCCTCCGGCGGAGTGCCGAAAAAGGCCCTAAGATGGGATCTCACGGGTACAGAAGGTTGTGGCGGTGGAAATAGGATTTCGTGGTACTCCTGGATGTTTTCGGGGTATATGGGTATATATAGGAGGAAGAGGTAGGTAGGTGGAGCTGCGAGGGGCCCACGAGGGCGGGGGCGCGTCTAGGGGGCAAGCGTGCCTCCCTGCCTCGTGGCCTCCTCGCTTCTTTCTTGATGTCCACTCCAAGTCATCTGGATCACGTTTGTTCCAAAAATAACTCTCCTGAAGGTTTCATTCTATTTGGATTCCGTCTGATATTCCATTTCTGCGAAACACTGAAATAGGCAAAAAAACAGCAATTCGCACTGGGCCTTTGGTTAGGTTAGTCCCAAAAATCATATAAAAGTGTATAATAAAGCCCATTAAACATCCAAAACAGATAATATAATAGCATGGAACAGTCAAAAATTATAGATATGTTGGAGACGTATCAGTACCTTCTAACCCTTCTTCATGAATAGCGTCGTCGTAGGGCTGGTCCCCCTTTCTCTGAATTCTTCTACACCGTCCTTAGCCACTAAAAGCTGCACGCCCTTCATCTTAATCCCAACTATGTCCTTCTCCTATCGATCTTCGCCTTTTATTGCGAGGCATTCATGGGGGTGATGCCGTCCGTGGCGCTGCTTCGACATTTCTTCTACCTCCGGAACGAGAAGGGCCATTGCTCGGGATGCGCCAACTTTGTCGCGGCTAACAGGACCAACGCGATCTCGAAGGCCGGGAAGAAGGCCGAGGGCTTCAGGAGCAAGTGGGTCCTTATGGACGCAAAGTGCTCCCACCCTCGACTGGTGCTGCCGAGGGAGATGCCCTCGCCTCATGAGGTGGCTCCGCATGAAGCTTAGGGATCCACGGGCGAGGCAAGTGCTGGAGAAGATGACTAACGACCTGAAGCCTGACGATCCAAAGGCGAAGAAGCTGATGGGGGCAATGATCATCAAGGAGTTTCTGACGCAGCGCGTAGCCCCACTCCAGGCGCGCTCGCGCCCCTTGTGGAAGCTCGTGGACGAGGGGGACGACCTCCGTCTGCACCCGGGTGCCTTGTCAGACGAGGAGCTGGGCGCGGCTCTCCGCCTCCTGGTTGGGGACGATCAGGGGTATCTTCCGGACACCCCTCTTCCCTTGTACCATCACCCAGATGGGGCGGAGGTGGCTGCCGCCATGCCTATCTTCGACCAGCGCGGGCTCGTGCCACCAGCGCCTTCCGAGGCCCCCGTGGTGGCGGCCCCGATGATGGTGTCCTCTGGCGAGTCTGGTGAGGAGGAGAGGCCTGACTCGGAGGCGACCCAGGAGGGGGAGGGAGAGACATCCCCTCGGGTGGCAGATCTCCTCCGCACCCTCCCTAACGATGATGAGGCCGGTGACCATCCGGTGAGGGAGTCCCTTCCCCCCGGTGGGGTCACCACAAGCTCCACGGGCGCTCCCCTACAGAAGCCCCGGCTGGGGTCCCGACGAAGAGCAGGTCGGCGCTGATCTCCCTAGGTGGCGCACCTGTTCTGACACCGACCGATGCGGCCGTAGGGCCAGCTGCCGCAACCTCATCCGCTCTTGGGACTCGCACGCCGGCGCCCCAAGCCTCGAAGCCTTCGGTCTTCGTGCTTCAGAAGAGGCCGAGGGACTACGCCACTGTAGACCAGTAAGTGTTTTGCCCGGATTTCATTCCCTGCTTCTGCTACTACTTCTTGACGCTTCGCCCTCGCGCCTTCAGGTCGACGCTGGCGGCAAAGAAGAAGAGAGAGGGGGCGACCGCACCCTCTGGGACCCAATAGCCTGCCTCGGCCGCACCTCCTCCGACATAGAAGGGCGGCGACGGCGCTCGCGCCTCTCCGGCTCGGTCATCCTCACGAGGCCCGGAGGACCGACCAAAGGAGGAAGCGACCTCCACAGCCAGGGCGGCTCCGGAGGAGCCCGCTCCTAGCCTGCCTGCCGAGGTCCAAAGGGTCCAGGAGGCCCCAGTTCCTTCTTCCGCTGCTACCAACTCGCTAGCCTTGGCAACAATGTTGTATCCTCCTCCTCCCGTCATGCCGCTGGGCCGTGATCCATATGCTTCGCCTGACGCTCTGGTGGAGGCTCTTTCCACACTGACCCAGCTTCTGGATGACCTTCAAGGCACCAACTGTTGCCTGGCGTTAGGGCGCATGGAGTTGATTGCGGGGTGGCTGCGATCCGACGCGTCCGGGAGGGCGGCATGGGGTCAGGCCGTGGCAGTTTCCGGGGAGTGCAAGCGGGCCGCCGACCTAGCCGCAGCCACCCTTGAGGTGGCGCTGAAAGATGCCGAGGCCGCCAAGGAGTGCTGCCGGGGGTGGAGGCCGAGCTGGAGACCCTGCGCAAGGAGCGTGCTGCCGAGGTTCACCAACACAGGGCACGGTAGGAGAAGTTGAAGGCTCAGGAAGACGCATTCGCCGGTCGCAACACCGAGCTGGAGCAGTCAGCGCGGGTGCAAGCCACGGAGCGCGGCCGCCTGGAGGAGCTGGCTAAGAAGGTGGAAGCGGAGAAGGCCCAGCTAGAAGCTAAGGCGAAGGTTCATGCCGAGGATCGCGTGGCCTTCAAATGCATTGAGCTGAGGTCCCGCAAGGATCTCGTAGAGCTGCATGAGCTGCATGAGCTCTACAAGAAGGGCTTGGAGAAGCCGCTAGTGACTGATGATGAGGGCCCCGCCTAGCTGCTCCCTCAGCCTGTCATGACGCTCGAGGATGTTGTCAACAGGATCGGCCCCATGGTGGAGGGGGAAGCCCGCACGCTCTCCTCATCAGCCTTGACGCGCGTCCTCAGCCACCTTCATCTTCGCGACCCTGGTGCCGACCTTGGTGTCCTGCTCAAGCCTGTGGATGAAGAGCGCCGTGCAGCTGCTGCCAAGGCCATGAAGGGCCAGGTGGAGGCCTTGTTGAAGAAGTTCCTCGCCATCGACCCTGCGCCTCCGGCCGACAGTGCCACCGACCCCCTGACCACGGCCGATGAGACGGGCGACGGCGATGCTGCCGACGGGGGTGGGGGGGGGGCTCTTCCTGACCGCAGCACCCAAGGATGAGGAGGAGGCTTGCTAGTGGACGGTGGTGCTCCTTCCCGTTTTTACTTTCCTGTGAACTTTCCTGCGATTTGCAACGTGCCTTGTGGAGGCGTCAAAACTTCTCTTTGGTATTCGAGGAACAATATGTTTTGTAATATTTTGTTAAGATTCCACGATTTCCTTCCTGTTTGCTTGATGTTCGACGTCGGCGGGGCCCGACCGTTCGCATACCTCACCCGTTGTTGGGCCGTCCGGATCACCAGGACGGGACCAAGGGGTGTGGAGCTACGCGGCCAGTTAGGCTCCTGCGTCGCGATGCTCTGGAGTCCCCCTTGACGCGCAAATGGCCTATGGGAAGGAGATATGAAAGTAGGCCTTAGTGTTATACGTCGGCAGGGCCCAACTCCGCGTGTACCTCAGCCGCCGTTGGGTCGTCCGGATCACCAGGACGAGCCCAAGGTGTGAGGGGCTACGTGCCCAGATAGGCTCCTGAGTCGTGATGCTCAAGAGTCCCCCTTGACTCTCAAACAGACCTCCATACCCGCCCTCGCCGAGGTCCCGCTCGGGAGGGGCACGCGACGACCAGGTCCGAGGGACCTTGCAGGGCGGCGTATGCTAGGCGTGACCTTAGTGTAGCCCCCGTGAGGGAGTCCTGGATTAGGGGGTGTCTGGATAGCCGAACTATCACCATTGGCCGGACTCCTGGACTATGAAGATACAAGATTGAAGACTTCGTCTCGTGTCCGGATGGGACTTTCCTTGGCGTGGAAGGCAAGCTTGGCGATATGGTTATGTAGATCTCCTACCATTGTAACTGACTCTGTGTAACCCTAACCCTATTCGGTGTCTATATAAACCGGAGGGTTTTAGTCCGTAGGACGAACAACAATCATACCATAGGCTAGCTTCTAGGGTTTAGCCTCTTTGATCTTGTGGTAGATCCACTCTTGTATTACCCATATCATCCATATTAATCAAGCAGGAGTAGGGTTTTACCTCCATCGAGAGGGCCCGAACCTGGGTAAAAACATCGTGTCCCTTGTCTCCTGTTACCATCTGCCTAGATACACAGTTCGGGACCCCCTACCCGAGATCCGCCGGTTTTGACACCGACATTGGTGCTTTCATTGAGAGTTCCTCTGTGTCGTCATCCTTAGGCCCGATGGCTCCTTCGATCATCAACAACAACGTGGTCCAGGGTGAGACTTTTATCCCCGGACAGATCTTCGTATTCGGCGGCTTTGCACTGCGGGCCAATTCACTTGGCCATCTGGAGCAGATCAAAAGCTACGCCCTTGGCCATCAGGTCAGTTTGGGAGTTTGAACTACACGGCCGACATCCCCAGAGACTTGATCTTCGACGGATTCGAGCCACAGCCAAGCGCGCCGCACTGTCTCGATGGGCACGATCTAGCTTTGCCACCGAATAGTGCCTTGGAGGTCGCACCAGCGTTCGCTCCGACCCTTAGCTCGGAGCCGACTCCGCCGATCGAGGACGAGTGGTTGGACACCGCCTCGGGGGCTACAATCTCTACGGCGATTGAGCCGAACTCCATCCCTGTCCTTTGCAAAGACCGTGACTCCAAGGTGCCTGACTCCTCTCCGGACTTCGAACCCTCCGCGCCCCTGCCAATTGAATCCAATTGGGCGCCGGTTATGGAGTTCACTGCCGCAGACTTCTTTCAGCACTCGCCCTTTGGCGACATCCTGAATTTACTAAAGTCTCTCTCTTTATTAGGAGAGCCCTGGCCGGACTACGGTCAGGAAGGTTGGGATGCGGACGACGAAGAAAGTCAACGCCCACACACCACCCACTTTGTAGCCACTGTCGATGATTTGACCGACATGCTCGACTTTGATTCCGAAGACATCGACGGTATGGACGACGATGCTGGAGACGACCAAGAGCCAGCGCCTACAGGGCACTGGAAGGCCACCTCATCATACGCCATATACATGGTGGACATCCCAAAAGATGGGAACGGCGATGGAACAGCGGAGGATGACCCCTCCAAGAAACAGCCCAAGCGCCGGCGTCAGCGGCGCCGCTCTAAATCCCGCCACAGCAAAAACGGTGATTCTGGCACGGGAGATAATAACACCCCAGACAGTGCCGAATACAACCTCCTCCAGCAGGATTCAGCACAGGAGGAGGGAGAAGCCAGCCCTCATAATAGAGCGGCAGACAGGGAGGTGGAGGAGGATAATTATATGCCTCCCTCCGAAGATGAGGCAAGCCTCGACGACGACGAATTTGTCGTGCTTGAGGATCCCGCCGAATAGGAGCGTTTCAAACGCAGGCTTATGGCCACGGCAAGCAGCCTCAAGAAAAAGCAGCAGCAACTTAGAGCTGACCAAGACTTGCTAGCTGATAGATGGACTGAAGTCCTTGCAGCCGAAGAGTACGAACTCGAACGCCCCTCCAAGAAATACCCAAAACGTAGGCTGCTAAACCAATTAGAGGAAGCAGCACCCAGACCTACATCACAAGCGCATGATGCAGCCGACCGGCCATCCCGTGGTCGCGACAGAGAGGCCTCTAGACCCTCCATTGAAGCCGAACCCCGACGTCGCTCGAAAAGTACCAAGGCACGGGGAAACGCGCCAGACCTGCGAGACATATTGGAGGACAGGCAAGGCAAACAAGATCGATCTACGGATCGGGTGGGCGCCCCACGACACGCGACGATAACCGTCACGCCGGATACAACAATAACGGCCGGGCCGAACACAGTAGACAAAGCTCATTTGAGCTGCATCGTGATATAGCTCAATACAGAGGTGCCGCACACCCACTATGCTTCACAGACGAAGTGATGGATAATCAAATCCCCGAGGGTTTCAAACCTGTAAACATCGAATCATACAATGGCACAACAGATCCTGCGGTCTGGTTCGAGGACTACCTCCTTCATATCCACATGGCCCACGGTGATGATCTACACGCCATCAAATACCTCCCACTCAAACTTAAAGGACTAGCTCGGCATTGGCTTAACAGCCTGCCAGCAGAATCGATTGGTTGTTGGGAGGACCTGGAAGCCGCATTCCTTGATAACTTCCAGGGCACATATGTGCGACCACCAGACGACGATGATCTCAGCCACATAATTCAGCAGCCAGAAGAATCAGCCAGATAATTCTGGACACGGTTCCTAACCAAGAAAAACCAAATCGTTGACTGTCCAGATGCAGAGGCCCTTGCAGCCTTCAAACATAACATCCGCGACGAGTGGCTTGCCCGGCACCTAGGACAGGAAAAGCGGAAATCCATGGTAGCCCTCACAACACTCATGACCCGCTTTTGCGCGGGAGAGGACAGCTGGCTCGCTCGTAGCAACAACTTGACCAAAAACCCTGGTAGTTCGGATACCAAGGACAGTAATGGCAGTCGCGTCGCAACAAGCACAAGCGCCGCATTAACGACGATAATGCTGAAGATACGGCAGTCAATGCCGGAATCAGAGGCTCTAAAACCGGTCAGCGGAAAAAGCCTATCAAAAGAAATACGCAGGGCCCGTCCAATCTGGACCGAATACTCGATCGCTCGTGCCAAATACATGGCACCCCCGAAAAACCATCCAACCACACCAACAGGGATTGTTGGGTCTTCAAACAGGCAGGCAAGTTAAATGCCGAACTCAATGACAAGAGGCTGCATAGCGATGACGAGGAGGAGTCGCGCCCGAACAATAGAGGACAGAAGGGCTTCCCCCCACAAGTGCGGACGGTGAACATGATATACGCAACCCACATACCCAAAAGGGAGCGGAAGCATGCACTAAGGGACGTCTATGCGATGGATCCAGTCGCCCCAAAGTTCAACCCATGGTCCTCCTGCCCGATCACCTTTGATCGAAGGGACCACCCCACTAGCATCCACCACAGCGGATTCGCCGCATTGGTTCTTGACCCAGTCATCGACAGATTTCACCTCACTAGAGTCCTGATGGACGGCGGTAGTAGCCTGAACCTGCTCTATCAGGATACAGAGTGCAAAATGGGCATAGACCCCTGAAGGATTAAACCCACAAAAACGACCTTTAAAGGCGTCATACCAGGTGTAGAGGCCAATTGTACAGGCTCAGTTACACTCAAAGTGGTATTCGGATCCCCGGATAACTTCCGAAGCGAAGAGTTAATCTTCGACATAGTCCCGTTCCGCAGCGGCTATCACGCCTTTGCTTGGACGAACCGCATTTGCAAAGTTCAATGCGGTGCCGCACTACGCGTACCTCAAGCTCAAGATGCCAGGCCCTCGAGGAGTAATCACGGTCAATGGAAACACCGAACGCTCTCTCGGAACGGAGGAGCACACGGCGGCTCTCGCGGCGCAGGTGCAAAGCAGCCTCTCACAGCAATTCTCGAGTCCGGCTATTAAACGTCCAGAGACCGTCAAGCGCGCCCGGAGTAACCTACAACAAGACCGCCTGGCACGATCCGAGCACGCGTAGCAATCCGGCCCCAACCCCAGCCCTCGTGAAATTGCGAAGCCAGTACTACACGTACATAACTACGCTCTGGAGATACCATGGGCATAAGGGGAGGGGCATGACCACGGCATGCCCAGAATGCAGCTCAACCGCACCAGGGGCTCCCGATTGTGTCATTCTTTTTCTTTCTTCTTTTCTCTTACTTTGAGGACTCCGTTTTCCACAAGCCCTGTCCGGCACTAGAATTGCCGAACTCACGATGCAACAGCCAGGGGAAGCGTAGTTACGTCGACTGTCCAGGTGGTCTCTACTACGAGCATTATACCTGTTTTACATACCATCCTGCAGCTTACCCCTGGAGGGGGACATGTTAAATAGTCCCATCCCTTGCTTATCACACTATTTGTATCGTTCTGCTCTCATTGCAGTACCTTTTTGAATAAACAATACATAGCTTTTGCCTATTATTGCATTCCTTTCTTTATATATATATATATATATATATATATATATATATATATGTTCATTCATGACATGTTGCACCCGTACACTTTGGTACGGCCAATACACCAGGATCTTAAGTACCCCAAAAATATGGTGTGATAAGTCCGAAAACTTTCACAAGTGCGGCACCCCGAACTTATAGCATTATATGCATCGGCTCTGAATCATGTCTTGGGTCAATAGTTGTGTTTGCCCGTCTCCCATGTTTTTGTACCTTACGTTCCGTTATATCGGCTAAGGTAGCGCTGGGAGAACCACTGCGATTGTGCCCCGGTTGAGCTGGGTTGAGCACCTCAGTGGAGAAAGCTAAAACTGACCGTCATGATAGGGCGAGAGCCGGTCGCTGTTCGAGAAGTTTTTTCGGGTCCCTAAAGACTTATGCCGCTTAGAGCGAGGAGTCGGCATTGTCCGGCCAAGGCGTGGATAGCGCCCCGAACTCGGTCTTCTGAATACTAGGGGCTTCGCCGAAATTTAAAATTATAGAATTCTATGGCTAAGTGAGAGTGTTCAAGCACTATAGTCCGGTTGCCTTGTTCGTTCGTTGAGCGCCTCCCTCGAAGGACCCAAGAATGGGAACAAGAGCGCTCAAGTTTATCCCGAACACCCCAAAGACTCGTGGCATGGGGGTGAAGCCAATGACTTGCCATCTCTCAAATTTGATAAACGGCTGCCTGTAAGGTAATATTTTAAATTCACAAGCGTTGCTTAGCGCATATGAACAAGTTTTCAACGTACAGGATAACAAATGCGAGTCTATTCAAAAATTACATCTTTGGAGCATTCACCCGCTATAAGGCGGGCACCCTTCAGGACGCCCTCATAGTACATTTCGGGCTTGTGATGATCCTTGCCCTTCGGTGGCCCGTCCGTCACAAGCTTCTCAGCATCCAGCTTGCCCTAGTGCACTTTAGCACGGGCAAGGGCCTGACGGGCACCTTCAATGCAGACGGAGCGCTTGATGACTGCAATCCATGGACAGGCGTCCACCAGCCGCCGCACTAGCCCAAAGTAGCTCCCAGGCATGGCTTCCAATGGCCACAGCCGAATTATGAGGCCCTTCATGGCCTGTTCGGCGACCTTGTGGAGCTCGACCAGCTGCTTCAACTGGTCGCTCAGGGGCACCGGATGTCCGGCCTCAGCATACTGAGACCAGAACACCTTCTCCGTCGAGCTCCCCTCCTTGGAGCGGTAGAATGCGGCAACATCAGACACACCACGGGGCATATCTTCGAATGCTCCTGGAGAGCTCCGGATTCGGGTAAGTAATAGATAATCCACTTTCACATGCTTGCTTTGCATAAACAATGCCTTACCCGCCGCTATCTTCTTTAATGATTCAATTTCCCGGAGGGCTTTTTGGGCTTCGGCCTTAGCGGCTTTGGCACTCTCAAGAGCCGAGGCGGGCTCGGACTCTCGAGTCTCCGAGTCACACTCCAAGCTCTCGTGTTTTTCCACGAGAGCCTGGAGCTCTTGTCACACCTCCGCCACCCGCGCCTCCTGCTTCTCTCGCTCGGTGCGCTCCGCGGCTGCTTTGCTTTCGGCCGTGGACACCGCTTCCTTCAGGGTCACCACCTCGTTCGTGGCCCCTACAATACCCACATTAGTCCTGTCATTTTTGCAACCAAATCCTTTCTATAAGGTATTACTTTAATAAGGTATTACTTACCTTCCTTGTCCTCGAGCTGCTTCTTGGCAAGGTCGAGCTCGTTCTCGTACCGCTCGAGGCTCTTCTTCAATGCATTGACCTCCATGATCGGTCTTGGCAGAGGTCAGCAGCGCAGCCTGCATTCCCATATTGACATACTTATGTTAGACTCCTGTGTATATCTTTTTAGATCCTCAGTCCAGCTTTTCTTTCCGAACACCGAACTAAGCATCAGGGTCTACTGCCTATGCGGTAATATTTTTACATATTCTAAACTTACCTCAAAGCATGTTAGAAGGCTGTACATGCTTCAGTCAGCCCGCTCTTGGCAGACTGAACTTTCTGGATCACCACACTCATAACAGTGCGGTGCTCCTTGTTGATGGAGGCGTCGTTAAGTGCCTCCAGCAAGCTATCTGGTGCCTCCGGATGGACAGAGGTCACTGGCGTCGCAGTCTAGCCCTTCTTACGAAGGGGCCGCTTGCCGGACTTCAGAACCACTGAAGGTTCCGGTACGGAGTCCGGCACAGGGCCGGACTTAGAGCCCTCTGGGGTTTCGCCCCCTTCACGCCCGGAGTCCGGGAGGTCGCCTTGCGGCGCCTACAGGACCACCTCCTCCTGGTGGGGCCCCTTTTGGGACTCCACCGCGGTGTCGTCTGCGTCAAGAGGAGAGGAGGCGGTCGGAAGTGAAGTGCTATTCACACCCGACGAATCCAGGGAGCCGCTCGACGAAGCGGCGAGCTCGTCCTTGGGCAGGACATGGTTATATTCAGCGTCAGAAGACACTATGCGACAAATAAAAATTCATGAGCTATTCCGGAGTCCGGACACTTACGATCTCGTCAGGGGCTTGGCCCTTGGTGGCCACTCCTCCTCGTCGTTGTCGGCGTTGGTGGAGAAGTCCGGAGGAAGGTTCCTTCCTTTCTTGGACCCTCTGGCCTCCCTAGTCGGGGCGGCCTTCCTTTTCTTCTCTCCCCCCGCTGGGGGAGAGGCTTCTTTTTCCTCCTCCCCGTCCTCAGGGGAGGATTCCGCCTCAGAGTCGTCGGACGATGAGTCTGACAACACCTGGCGCCGGGAGCTCCTTCAAGTTCCTGTGGCCTTCTTCCCGGCCTTCTTCCCCGGAACCACGTGAGGTGCCGGAGCTAGCAGCCCCGTCAATCGGGCGTCCTGGAGTCTTCGGCAAGGGCGGACGGTTAATCTGTCTGGGCGTCTTCAACCAGTCCCGTCAAAGGTTAGGGAGTTTTAGATCCCGCATAGAGTCAAACTATGAAAAAAGAGTCCCATGAAGGGTAAAATAACTTACCTCGCTGGCTTGACGCTGCGAGCTGAATCCGCGATCTTCGGTAGCGGATGCGGGAGCTTCGATGCCCTTGAACAACACCTTCCAGGCATCTTCCTACGTAGTGTCGAAGAGCCGGCTCAAGGTTCGGTGCTGTGCCGGATCAAACTCCCACAAATTGAAGGCCCGTTGCTGGCATGGGAGAATCAGGCAAATGAGCATCACCTGGATTACGTTGACAAGCTTCAGATTCCTGTCCACCAGGTTTCGGACGCAGGTTTGGAGTCCGGACAGCTCTTCCGAATCACCCCACATCAGGCCAGTCTCTTTCCATGATGTGAGCCGTGTGGGAGAGCCAGATCGGAATTCGGGGGCCGCCGCCCATTGAGAGCCGCGCGGCTCGGTGATGTAGAACCACCCCGATGGCCACCCCTTTATGGTCTCCACAAAGGAGCCCTCGAGCCATAGGACTTTGGCCATCTTGCAAACCATGGCACCTCCGCACTCCGCTTGGTGGCCGCCCACTACCTTCGGCTTGACATTGAAGGTCTTCAGCCATAAGCCGAAGTGGGGTAGGATGCAGAGAAAGGCCTCACACACGACGATAAACGCCGAGATGTTGAGGATGAAGTTCGGGGCCAGATCGTGGAAATCCAGTCCGTAGTAGAACATGAGCCCCCGGACAAATGGGTGAAGTGGAAAACCTAGTCCACGGAGGAAGTGGGTGAGGAACACCACCCTCTCATGGGGCCTAGGGGTGGGAATAAGCTGACCCACATCGGGGAGCCGGTGCGCGATGTCGCTGGACAAGTATCCGGCCTTCCGCAGTTTTTTGACTTGTCCCTCCATGACGGAGGAGACCATCCACTTGCCTCCCGCTCCGGACATGGCTGGAGAAGATTGAGGAGGGATGTGCGGACTTGGGCGCTGGAGCTCGAGTGCGCAGAAATGGATGAGCAAAGGAGGAAGAAGGCGTAGGTGGATCCTTATCCCCTTATATGGGCGGACGAAGCTATGTGTCCCCCGCCAGCCTGGTAAAACTCACTTATCTCCCAAGCGCCATAATCAATGGTGCGGTTGGGTTACCCACGTCCGTATTGATGGGAATCCCGGAATAAGGGGGCACGATCTCCGCTCTGATAAGACGTGCCGAAGAAACCGCCTCGCTAAACGCGCTGAGGTGGGACAGTAAAAACGATTTGTATAAAGGCCTGGCCGTGGTGTGATGTCACGCCGCGGAATACGTCAGCAGATCTGTGCAAAGGTTATTCTCTCTACGGTGGTATGTGGAACTTGTTTTGCAGAGCCGGACACTATCCTTGTGTTCAAAATCTTCTATGAAGTATTCAGAGGAGGAACCCTCCTTGCAATGCCGAAGACAAAATGTGCGCCGGACTTGTCGTCATTGAAGCCTGGTTCGTGGGCTCTTGAGGGAGTCCTGGATTAGGGGTGTCCGGATAGCGAACTATCACCATTGGCGGACTCTGGACTATGAAGATACAAGATTGAAGACTTCGTCCCGTGTCCGGATGGGACTTTCCTTTGCGTGGAAGGCAAGCTTGGCGATACGGATATGTAGATCTCCTACCATTGTAACCGACTCGTAACCCTAACCCTATCTGGTGTCTATATAAACCGGAGGGTTTTAGTCCGTGGGGCGAACAACAATCATACCATAGGCTAGCTTCTAGGGTTTAGCCTCTTTGATCTCGTGGTAGATCCACTCTTGTACTACCCATATCATCAATATTAATCAAGCAGGAGTAGAGTTTTACTTCCATCGAGAGGGCCCGAACCTCGGTAAAAACATCGTGTCCCTTGTCTCCTGTTACCATCCGCCTAGACGCACAGTTCGGGACCCCCTACCCGAGATCCGCCGGTTTTGACACCGACACCCCGTGCCCAGCCCCCTCGTGTGACCCTCCCGAGGGAAAAGCGTTGCGATGAGGCCGGACACTGAACCGGGTGGCTCCCTAAGGTTGATGCGGCCATGGGGCCGCCCTCAGTTGTTTATCACCAGCGCAGAGCATAGCGCTTCCGCACTTGCACGGGTATAGCCGCTCCTCGACCGTGTCAACTGCCAGCACAGAGCATGGTGCTTCCACTGGTGCGTGGGCGAGGGCACCCTTTGAGTGGAGCCCCCGGGGCGTGTACAGCCCTGCCCTAACACGTGGCTTGCACGGCAGGGCTAGACGAGGTGTGTCTAGGCACTCATGAGCCAGCACGGGACTCATGAGGCCCTACCTCAAGGCGGGTTGCGCCTGTTCTTGATTCCATATAGCTGTGGTGGTCCTGCGAGATGGTTAGGCAACCTGCCCGGATGAATCTCCTGAGGTGATCACATGAGAATGCCAGACACCAACGACCCAAGGAGGTGACATGAAAGGGGCCGGCCCGCCAGACAGAGCTCAGTCGTTGGGTTTATCAACGCTGCAGGGATGGGCCCGATCATAGACGCCGTACCTAGCCTTCTCATGTGAAAGTTCCTCAAGAAAGACGACCAGCGCGCGGCTTTCGTGGTGGCGAGGCACCGGGTCGCGTGCCCTGGCTTGTCCGTCCGCGATTATCTCATGCGAGAACGAGGCACCAAGGGCCATGGGAGGGGACGTACACGGGAGCTAGCCCACGAGGCAGAGCTCAACCTCTTGGGTTTAGCGACGCTGCAGGGATGGACCCGAGCACAGACGCCGTGCCAGTCCTTAATCATGTTGCGGTCATGGGTGGGCTTGAAAGGGCGTGCGACGTTCATGGTATCGAAGTACTGGACAGGTAGGTGATAATCATAGAATAGCTCATGCAAGGAGGCAAGCTAGTACAAACAGATGCAGAACGATACACGCCACAGGGACGGACACATGCGGCCTAGAGATGATGCAGCCTGAGTGGCGCCCCCAACAGAGTAAGCTAAAGATGCAAAAGGATACATGTCACAGGGATATGCCCATGCGACTTGGGGATAATGCTGCCCGAGGGGCACCCCTAGCTGAATGAACTGGAAACAGTCACCTGGTACTGTTGCCAGAGAGGTGTTGAAGTAGCCGAAGATGCATGCTGGAGAACTTGCCCCTCACGAGTCGCAGGGTCCTGAGCCTCAGGAGGCTCTGGGGGCCCGGGTGGCTCCTGAAGAACCATCGCCATCTCTGCCAGGGCAGCATGATGCCTGGCCTCCTGAGCTGGCAGAACGCTTCGCAAGTGGCCCTGGAAGGTGACAACCGCGTTCGGCAAGCCGAATGGCATGCGACATAGCTGTGAGGTGGACCCTCGCACCGACCAATGCACGAATGCCAGAAACGCTTCTGAGATGCGGCCCTATTGAGCCCTAGGACGTCAACGCAGACGCGCAGCTCGTCGTCCTCGCCAAGACGCGGAGCTGCGCCAGGTGGTGGGCATCGGTCGCCGCGTATGGTCCTTGCTTCTTGAAGCTCCGCGGTTGCCTTGGTGATGAACTCCTGAGCACTAGGCACTCATGCCTTGTGCCCTCTTGTGGGAAGCGTGCGGCGAAGCCTACCTCCACGTGGTGCCCGAGCGACTCCCTCGTGACGCCGGCTAGGTCTGAGGCCCTCCAGAAGAGAGCCCCTGAGCCCAGCCTGAGGAGGGCGCCGGGCGTGCCTTCCTATGCAAGGGAGCGAGGCGCCCCATCTGCGGGCGTAGGTCCTAAGGTGGTGCCGCTGGAAACGCCACTCTCCTGAGGCCCTTGGTGGAGCAGTTCTTCTTCTTCTTGGAGACCGCCTCAGGAGGGTTCAGGGTGCCTTCGTTGTCCGGAACTTCGCCCGCTGCTACCTGGTAAGCATGCTCGAGGGAGCACACCATGTCCTTCTCCTCACAAGCGATCGAGATGACACCACCGCTCCCTGGCATCTTGAGGACGTTGTAGCCGTGATGGGTAACTGCCATAAACTTGACCAGGGTTGGATACCCAAGGATGGCGTTATACGACAGGCGGATGTGGGCGATGTTGCTCTGGCCGAAGGTGACAGGCAGGCAAATCTGCCCTATCGGGTTGGTGGAGCCGTCGGTCACTCATGACAAGGGCTTGGTAGGTTGTAGCTAATCATATGGCACTTGGAGGCTGTCGAACGTCTCAATGGAAAGGACATTGAGTCCTGCACCACTCTCAATGAGGGTCATGGTAACTTGCCCATTGCTGATGACGGGAGAGCAGAGCATCGGGAGGGCGCCGACAGTTGACGTGCACTTGAGTTGGTCGGAGGAGCTGAAGGTGATGGCACACTTGGACCACCTGAGCGGGCGCATGGCCTCGAGCCTGGGGAGGGCCGCGTTCACCTCGCGAGCAAACTGCTTGAAAATACGTTGATAGGCTTGGGCCTGAGCGCCACCCAAGATGCAGGTGATGGTGCGCGGCTCCTGGAAGCCCCTAGCCCCCTTGTCTTGATGATGGTCATCATTCCTCTTTGGCGGTGGTGGTAGCGGCGGGAGGCCAGCTTTGCCCTGAGGTCGGTCCTCATGAGGCTGCTCCCTCCAGGCGCCCTTGCGAGGCTAGTCCTGCCAGCGGTCCTCACAAGGCCGGTCGCGCCACTCCTGGCAGGGGCCGCGGTGGTCCCAGCGTCCTCCACTTTGTCATACTCCTCGACCGTAGGCTCAGTCATTGCACTCGGGGCATCGACCGAAGCGACCATCGCGTATGGCCCAGAGCTCCTGACAGTCGTTGGTGTTGTGGTTGTGTATGTTGTGGAGAGCGCAGAATGGTCGACTGCCCTTGGACGACTCCGGGTGGTCGCAGCCGCGTTTCATCTCAGGCTCGGCCTCAAGCACGGCTGCTCCCTTGCGCTTCACATCCTTGGTCTTTGAGGGAGTCCTGGAATAATGGTCCTCGGGTGTCCGACCTGTTAGCCATTGGCCGTACTGATGGGCCGTGAAGATACGAAGACCGAAGACTGCACCCGTGTCCGGATGGGACTCTCCTTGGCATGGAAGGCAAGCTTGGCAACCGAATATGTAGATTCCTTTCTTTGTAACCGACCTTGTGTACCCCTAGATCCTCCTGGTGTCTATATAAACCGGAGGACTTAGTACGGAGAGGGGAGACTCATGACCATAGTCATACAGGCTAGGATTTCAGGGTTTAGCCATCTCGATCTCGTGGTAGATTAACTCTTGTAATACTCATATTCATCAAGATCAATCAAGCAGGAAGTAGGGTATTACCTCCATAGAGAGGGCCCGAACCTGGGTAAACAACGTGTCCCCCGTCTCCCGTTACCATCGACCTTAGATGCTCAGTTCGGGACCCCCTACCCGAGATCCGCCGGTTTTGACACCGACAGTGGTGCTTTCATTGAGAGTTCCATTGTGACGACAGGATCGATGACTCGCCTCGTCCTTAAAGAAAATATCACCGCCGGAGAAGGACTGGCCCCAGGCCAAACCCTCCGGGTTAGCGGCTTTACTATGATCACTCGTTCGGCCGTTAAGCCGACGATGCCCTCTCGAGCCATCGAAAATCCCCTTCGTATCGACTCCAAACACTCCAAGCAAATGGATCCGGCGGAGTTCTCATTTTTAAACGAGCTCCATGATCATATCGCCGCCTTGGGAATCGCCACATATTACAGTCGGATCGGGATTAAACCCGACCAAAGAGAAATCAAGTCTCCACTGGTCACCCACCAGATAGCGGTAGTCGAAGAGCAAGACGGTGATGTCACCTCCCTATTTCTGGTTAGACCTTGGCTAGCCTTCATGTTTGCATCAGGTCATCGCTTTTGTCTAACGGTTTTTGAGTATGTTCCATAGCTCTTTGTTGTTCAGTTGCAATTTTAGCAAGCGTTTGGTAGCTGGGTTTGGATTCACAATCAGAGTCATCTTCACTTGATGTTTGAAAGTAGGCATCACGTGATTTTACCTTGGCACCGCGTGTCATGAAGCAGTAGGTGGGAGCAGGGTCGTCCTTGTCATTAGCTTCAGCGTTGGTGTAGAAGTCATTGTCTTCAATGTTGAAGATGGACTTGGCAACATAGGCTGTGGCTAAAGCCAGACTTGCAACGCCCGAGTCGGACTCCTCTTCAGATTCCACCTCCACTTCCTCAGAAGCAGACTTCTCCTCTGAATCCATTTCCTTGCCAACAAAAGCACGAGCCTTGCTAGATGAGCTCTTCTTATGCGATGAAGACTTTGATGAAGACTTGGAAGAAGACTTTGAAGATTTCTTCTTTTTCTTGTCATCAGAATCATATTCCTTGCTCTTCTTCTTCTTCCTCTTCTCATTGTCCCACTGTGGACACTCAGAGATATAGTGTCCAGTTTTCTTGCACTTGTGGCAGGTTCTCTTCTTGTAGTCTTGAGTGGAAGCTTCATCATTTCTTGAGCTGGATCGTGAAGACTTTCAAGCCTTTCTTACTAGTGAACTTCGAACTTCTTCACAAGCATAGCAAGTTCCTTTCCAATGTCCTCGTGGATCATCGTAACCGCAATGATTCTTCTTCGTATGAGGAAACAACTTTTGCCTTCATATCGCGATTTCGGCCATAGTTTGGACCATAGATATCTCTTTTCTCAGATAGCTGAAACTCATGTGTGTTGAGCCTCTCAAGTATATCAGACGGATCGAGTGTCTTGAAGTCAGGACGTTCTTGTATCATGAGGGCAAGGGTGTCAAAAGAGGTGTCAAGTGATCTTAGTAGTGTCTTGACGATTTCATGCTTGGTGACCTCAGTGGCGCCGAGAGCATGAAGCTCATTTGTGATGTCAGTGAGGCGATCAAATGTGAGCTGGACATTTTCATTGTCGTTTCTCTTGAAGCGGTTGCAGAGGTTGCTAAGAACACTGATTCTTTGATCTCTCTGGGTTGAGACGCCTTCGTTGACCTTGGATAGCCAGTCCCAGACTAGCTTCAATGTTTCCAGAGCACTCACACGGCCATACTGTCCTTTGGTCAGATGACCTCAGATGATGTTCTTTGCAGTGGAGTCCAGTTGAATGAACTTCTTGACATCAGCAGGGGTGACACCTTCACCAGATTTAGGAACGCCGTTCTTGACGACATACCAAAGGTCGACATCAATGTCTTCAAGATGCATGTGCATCTTATTCTTCCAAAGAGGGATAGTCGGCCCATCGAACACGGGGCAAGCAGCGGAGACCTTGATTATCCCTGCAATGACATATAGCTAAAACTCCAGGTGGTTAAACCGAATCACACAGAACAAGGGAGTACCTTGCTCTAATACCAATTGAAAGTGCTAGTTATCGACTAGAGGGAGGGTGAATAGGCGATTTTTATGAAAGTATTCAAAACACGGCTGTTTCGAAGACAAACAACAGAAATGACCTAGTTGATATGCAGCGGAACATAACTACAACAAGCAAGCCATAGTCAAGTATGCAATAATGTGAACGGACAAGACTAATAGTAGCTATGTAGTAAGGATAAGGATGGAAGATAGTATGAAGCCAAACAACAATAGAAGTCAAGCAGTGAAGTCAAACAGATGAGACATATAAGCAATGACTTCACGAAGACAAACTTAGGGTAAAGGAGGGAAGGGATAGAACCAGTCACTAGTTGAAGACACAGATTTGTTGGACAGTTCCCAGCTTGTCGTGACAACTGTGACATCCGGGTTAGGGAGGCTGAGATTCAACTCGGAAGACCGCGTCTTCACCTTATTCCCTTGAGCTAAGGACACACAGTCCTCGCCCAATCACTCTGGTAAGTCTTCAAGGTAGACTTCCGAACCTTCACCGCAATCCACAATGACTCTTGGATGCTCAGAACGCTGCCTAACCGGCCGGAGGATTCACAGTCCTCAAGTGTAATAAGTCTTCGTGTCACACATGACAGAAAACTTCAGTGATGCCTAACACTCTTTGGCTCTGGGTGTTTTGGGCTTTGTCCTCGCAAGGATTTCTCTCTCTCAAAGGCTTCGAGGTGGGTTGCTCTCAAACGACAAAAGCCGTGGACTAACTATGAGCAGCCACCAATTTATGGTGTAGGGGGTGGGCTATTTATAGCCACTAGGCAACCCGACCTGATATGTCCGAAATGACCCTGGGTTACTAAGGAACTGACACGTGTTCCAACGGTCAGATTTTAAACACACACGACAACTTTACTTGGGCTACAAGCAAAGCTGACTCATCCAGCTCTAGATAAGTTTTGCTCTCATTGTCTTCGCTCGAAGACATAGGATTTGGGTTGAGCATCACTTCAGTCATTCTGACTATGATCACGTGGACCCCACTTAACAGTACGATGGTTCCTATGACTCAACAAAGAAGAAAAAGGAAACAACGAAACAACACAGTCTTCGCGCTCCATAGTCTTCACTCAATGTCTTCTCATGTCATAGTCTTCAATGTGAATATCTTCACATACCACCATTGTCTTCAATGTCTTCATACATTTTTAGGGGTCGCCTCCGTAGGTAAACCGAATCAATGAGGGACACTACCTGCGTTATCCTGCAATTCTCACAAACGCATTAGTCCCTCAACCACATTTGTCGTCAATACTCCAAAACCAACTAGGGGTGGCACTAGATGCACTTACACATAGTTCGGCACCCCCTACCCGAGATCCGCCGGTTTTGACACAGACATTTGTGCTTTCATTGAGAGTTCCACTGTGTCATCATCATAAGGCCTGATGGCTCCTTCGATCATCGACAACGATGCGGTCCAGGGTGAGGTTTTGTATTCGGCGGCTTCGCACTGCGGGCCAACTCGCTTGGCCATCTGGAGCAGATCGAGAGATACCCCACTGGCCATCAGGTCAGGTTCGGAAACTTGAACTACATGGCCGACATCCGCGGAGACTTGATCTTCGACGGATTCGCACCCATGCCAGGTGCGCTGCATGATCACGACGAGCACGATTTAGCTCTGCCGTCGGACGGCGTTCAGGTGATCGCACCAGCAACAACTCCGACCTTCAATCAGGAGCAGATTGCGACATCCGAGGACGGGCGGATAGACCCCGCAAAGGAGGCCGCACTCTCAGCGGCGGTAGAGCCGGATACTAACCCTATCCCTCATGAGAGCCGTGATGCTGAACCTATAGACTTGTCTCCGGCCACGGACTCTGAACCGCCTGCGCCCGTGCCTGTCGAATCCGACTGGGTGCCGGTCATGGAGTTCACCTCCAGGGATATCTTTCAGCACTCGCCCTTTGGCGATGTACTAAACTCGTCAAGGTCTCTCTCTTTGTCCGGAGAACCTTGGCCGAAATATGTCCGGGTAGAATGGGATGCGGACGACGAAGAAATTCACGCCCCACCCACCACCCACTTAGTAGCCACTGTCGATGATTTAACCGACATGCTCGACTTTTACTCCGAAGACATCGATGGTATGGACAACGATGAAGGAGACGAACAGGAACCATCGCCAACAGGGTGCTGGACCACCACTTCATCATGTGACATATATATGGTGGACACACCCAAAGAATGCAATGGCGGCAAGACAGCGGAGGATGACCCCTCCAAGAAGCAAGCCAAGCGCCGACGTCAGCGGCGCCGCTCTAAGTCTCGCCACAGCAAAAACGGTGATACCAAAGACAGAGATAATAAGATTCGGACAAGGTCAAGACGACCCCCTCCAGCAGGATCAAGAGCCGAAGGATGAACAAGCCAGCCCTCCGGAGCGAGCGGCAGAGGGAGTGGAAGACAATTACACGCCCCCCTCCGAAGACGAAGTGAGCCTCGATGACGAAGAATTTGTCGTACCTGAGGATCCCGTCGAACAGAACGCCGGCTTATAGCCATAGCAAATAGCCTGAAGAAAAAACAGCAACAACTTCGAGCTGATCAGGACTTGCTAGTAGATAGATGGACCAAAGTCCTTGCGGCCGAGGAATACGAACTCGAACGCCCCTCCAAGGGCCACCCAAAGCGCAGGTTGCTACCCCGACTTGAGGAGGAAGCATTAAAACCTACATCACCAGCGTACGACGCGGCTGATCGGCCACCTCTTGGCCGAGACAGAGAGGCATTTCAGCCAGAATTTCAGCACGCACCCCGCCGCCACTCAAACAAAAATACCAAGGCACCGGGAAACACGCGAGACCTGCGAGACGTATTGGAAGATAAGGCAAAATACGCAAGATCTATCTATGGATCACGACGGCGCGCCACTACGCGGGATGGCGACCGTCACGCCGGATACAGTAAAAGTAAATACGGTTGGGCCGAATACAGCAGGCAAGACTCATACGAGCTGTGTCGCGATATATCCCGTCACAGAGGCGCCACACACCCCCTATGCTTCACTGACGAAGTAATGGATCATGAATTCCCAGAGGGTTATAAACCCGTAAACATCGAATCATATGATGATACAACAGGTCCCGCGGTATGGATCGAGGACTTCCTCCTCCACATCCACATGGCTCACGGTGATGATCTACACGCCATCAAGTACCTCTCGCTAAAGCTTAAAGGACCACCTCAGCATGGCTGAATAGCTTGCCAGCAGACTCCATTGGTTGTTGGGAGGATCTGGAAGACGCATTCCTCGACAACTTCCAGGGCACTTATGTGCGACCACCAGATGCCGATGACTTGAGCCACATAATTCAGCAGCCAGGGGAATCGGCCAGGCAATTCTGGACCCCGTTCCTAACCAAGAAGAATCAAATTGTTGACTGTCCGGATGCAGTGGCCTTAGCGGCATTTAAGCACAACATCCGTGACGAGTGGCTCGCCCGGCACCTCGGCCAGGAAAAGCCAAAATCCATGGCAGCACTCACGACACTCATGACCCGCTTTTGCGCGGGAGAGCATAGCTGGATGGCTCGCAGCAATAACATATCAAGGAACCTTGGCACTTCGGATACCAAGGATAGTAACGGCAGGCCACGTCGCAGCAAACATAAGCGCCGCAATAACGGCGATAACGCCGAGGATACGACAGTCAATGCCGGATTCAGAGGCTCTAAACCCGGTCAGCGGAAAAAGCCATTCAAAAGAAGCACTCCGGGCCCGTCCAGTTTGGACCGCATACTCGATCGCTCGTGCCAAATACACGGCACCCCCAATAAACCAGCCAATCACACCAATAGAGAATGCTGGGTGTTCAAGCAGGCCGGTAAGTTAAACGCCGAAAACAAGGACAAGGGGCTACACAACGATGACGAGGAGGAGCCCCGGCCGCCGAACACGTAAGGAAAGAAGAGGTTCCCCCCACAAGTAAGGACGGTGAACATGATATACACAACCCACATCCCCAAGAGGGAACGGAAGCATGCACTAAGGGACGTATATACGATGGAGCCCGTCGCCCCAAAGTTCAACCCATGGTCCTCTTGTCCGATCACCTTTGATCGCAGGGACCACCCCACTAGTATCCGTCATGGCGGATCTGCCGCATTGGTCTTAGACACAATCATTGACGAATTTCACCTCACTCGAGTCCTTATGGACGGCGGCAGCAGCCTGAACTTGCTTTACAGTGCGCAAAATGGGTATAGACCCCTCGAGGATCAAACCCACCAAAACGACCTTTAAAGGCGTCATCCCAGGTGTAGAGGCCCATTGTACGGGCTCAGTCAGACTGGAAGTGGTCTTCGGATCTCCGGACAGCTTCCGAAGCGAGAAGTTAATCTTCGATATCATCCCGTTCCGCAGCAGCTATCATGCACTGCTCAGGCACACCGCATTTGCAAGATTCAATGCGGTACCGCATTACGCATACCTCAAGCTCAAGATGCCAGGAACTAGGGGGTCATCACAGTCAATGGAAACACAGAGCGCTCGCTCCGTACGGAGGAGCACACTGTGGCCCTCGCAGTAGAAGCACAAACCAGCCTTTTAAAGCAATCCACCAGTTTGGCGATCAAGCCCCTGACACCGCTAAGCGGCGTCCGAGTAACTCGCAACAGATCGCCTGCACGCTCGTGAGCTCTCCTAGCAATCGGCCCCAGTCCTAGTCTCAGTACAACGGCAAAATCCATCCCGCGCGTACATAATTACGCATTGAAAATACCATGGGTGTCAGCGGGGGCACGATCATGGCACATCCCACAATGCGGTTCAACCACACTAGGGGCTTACTACCAGTCATCCTCTCTCTTTCAGGACTTCACTCTCTGGAAGCCCTATCCGGCAGTACGATAGCCGGATACATGATACAACACCCAAGGAGGCAGGAAGCTACGTCGTGCAATGGAATCCCTAGGTGGTCTCTTATAACGAGTGAAATACCTGTTTTAAATACCAGCTCGCAGCTTGCCCTTGGATGGGACATGTCAAATATTCCCATTTTTTGCTTATCACACTGCTTGTATCAGTATGCATCAACGCATTTCTTAAATAAACAATGCATAGCACTAATCTCTTATTTGCATTCTATATTCTTTTATATATATGTTCATCTATGACAATCAGCTCTCGTACACTCTGGTACGGCCAATACGCTAGGGGCTTCCGTATACGCCATAATTCGGCGGGAGAAGTCCGAACACTTTCGACAGTGCGGCACCCCGAACTTATAGCATTATATGCATCAGCTCCGAATCATGTCTTGGGTCAATAGTTGGGTTTTCCCGGCTCCCATGTTTTGGTACCTTACGTTCCGCTATATCGGCTAAGGTAACGTTGGGAGAACTACTGCGATTGTGCCCCGGTTCTTCCGGCCGAGCACCTCAGTAGAGAAAGCTAAAACTGACTGTCATGATGAGGCAAGAGTTGGTCGCTGTTCGAGAGGTATCAAGTCCCTAAAGACTTTTTCTACTTCAGGCGAGGAGTCGGCCTTGTCCGGCTTAGGCGTGTATAGTGCCCCAACTTCGGCTTTCCGAATACTAGGGGCTTCGCCAAAATTTAAAATTGTAGACTTCTATGGCTAAGTGAGAGTGATAAAGCACTATAGTCTGATTGTCTGGTTCGCTGCACTGAGCACCTCCCTCGAAGGACCCATAAATGCGAAAAAGAGTGCCCAGATTTATCCCGAACACCCCAGCACTAGTTGCATGGGGGCTAAAGCCGACGACTAGCAACTCTCAGATTTTATAAACGGCCGCACAGAAGGTAATATTTTAAATTCGAAAGCATTGCATAGCGCAAATGAACTAGTTTTCATAATATAGGATCACATGAGGAAGTTCATTCAAAGATTACATCTTTGGTACACTCGTCCGCCACGAGATGGGCACCCTTTAGGACACCTTCATAATACATTTCAGGTTGGCGATGCTCCTTGCCCTGCGACGGCCCCTCCTTCACCAGCTTGTCGGTGTCCATCTTCGCCCAGTGCACCTTCGCACGGGCAAAAGCCCTGCGTGCACCTTCGATGCAAACGGACCGCTTGATGACTTCCAGCCGTGGGCAGGCATCAACAAGCCGCCTCACCAGGCCGAAGTAGCTGTTGGGAATGGAATCGCCAGGCCACATCCGGACTATAAGGCCCCTCATGGCCTGTTGGGCCGCATTGTGGAGCTCGACCAGTTGCTTCAGTTGGTCGCTCACGGGCATCGGGTGTTCGGTCCTAGTATACTGAGACCAGAACAACTTCTCCGTCGAGCTTCCCTCCTCGGCTCGGTAGAAATCAGCAGCATCGGACACACTGCGGGGCAGATCTGCGAACGCTCCTGGAGAGCTCCGAACTCGGGTAAGTAAAAGGAAATTTTCTTTCACCTGCTTGCTTTGCATAATGATGCCTTACCCGCCGCTACCTTCTTCACCGCCTCAATTTCCTGGAGGGCCTTTTGGGCTTCGGCTTTGGCATGTTTCGCGCTTTTGAGGGCCTTGGCAAGATCAGACTCTCGCGTCTTTGAGTCAAGCTCCAAGGACTCGTGCTTCTTCACGAGCGCCTGGAGCTCTTGCTGCACCTCGCCTACTCGTGCTTCGTGTCTTTCTCGCTCGATGTGCTCCTTGGCCGCTTTGTTTTCGGCCTCGGGCCGCTTTGCTTGTGGTCGCCACTTCGTTCGTGGTCCCTGATACATTCATGATGACCCTATTATCTTGCAACCACAATTATATATATATATATATAAACTGGGTATTACTTACCTTCGTTCTCCTCGAGCTGCCTCTTGGCAAGGCCGAGCTCTTCCTCGGACCGTTCGAGGTCCTGCTTCAGCGCGGCGACCTCTGCAGTACGTGCGGCAGCGGCCAGCAGTGAAGCCTGCATATGCATATTCACATATTTGGATTAGACTCCTGCGGTTGTTATTTGATCCTCTATCCAGCTTTTCTTTGCAAACGCCGAACAGAGCATCAGGGGCTACTATCTATGCGGTAATATTTTTATCATCCGATTACTTACCTCAAAGCCTGTTAGGAGGCTGGCACAAGCTTTGGTTAGTCCGCTTTTGGCGGACCGAACATTCGCAATCACCGCACTCATAATAGTGCGGTGCTCCTCGTTGATGGAAGCACTAAGAAGCACTTCCGGCAAGTTGTCCGGTGCCTCCGAATGGACGGAGGTCACCGGCACAGGCGTCTTGCCCCTCTTAGCAGGAGGCCGCCTGCCGGAGTCCGGGACCACTGGTGGTTCCGGTGCGGTGTTCGGCTTAGGGCCGAACTTGGAGCCCGTGGGCGTCTTGCTCCTTTTGCTCCCAGGGTCCGGAATTTCGCCTTTGGGCGCCTCCAGGACTACCTCCCTCGACTTGGTGCCCTTTGAGACAACACCTCGACGTTGCCCATAGGGCGAGGGGTGGAGGTGGTCGGAAGCGAACCGCTACTCATAGCCGACGGGTCCAAAGAACAGTCCGATGAGGATACGTCGATGCGGGCTTGAGGCTGACTGCACAATAATATTTGATATAACAAGAAGCAGTGCAGTAAAAAGCATACCAGGAATTACTCTGGTATCCGAATACTTACGACTTCGCCGGGGGCTTGTCCCTGGTCAACCACTCATCGTCGCTGTGAGTGGCGGCCGTGGAGCAGTCCAGAAGGAGAGTCCTTCCCTTCTTGGACCTCCGTCCTCCCCGGTTGGGGCAGCATTCCTTTTCTTGTCTATCCCGACTGGAGGGGGAGAATCTTCATCTTCCTCCTCCTCGTATTCAGGAGAGGAGTGCGTCTCGAAGTTATCGGACGATGAGTCCGATATCACCTGACGGCGGGAGCTCTTTTGAGTCCCCGCGGCCTTCTTCTTGGCCTTCTTCTCCGGCACCTCATAAGGCGTCGGAGTCAGCATCTTCGTAAGAAGAGCGTCGGCTGGATCTTCGGGCAGGGGCGTCGGGCAGTCGATTTGCTCCACTCTCTCCTCCTAGTCCTGTCAAAGGCATGGGAGCTCAGATCCTGCACATGATCAAGCCGGGGAAAGTAAAAACCTTGTAAGGTGTAAAAACTTACCGGATTCGCAGGGCGCTTCGCGCTAAGTCCGCGGTCCTCGGTAAGGGAAGGGGGGACCTCGGCGCCTTTGAACAGCACCCTCCAGACGTCCTTGTGCGTCGTGTCAAAAAGCTCGCGCAGGGTCTGGTGCTGGGCCGGGTCGAACTCCCATAAATTGAACGCCCGTTGTTGACACGGGAGGATCCGGCGGAAGAGCATGACCTGGAGCACGTTGACAAGCTTAAGTTTCTTTCTTATCATGTTCCGGATCCATTTCTGGAGTCCGGCCAGCTCTATCGGTGAGCCCCAAGACAGGCCCTTCTCTTTCCATGAGGTGAGCCGCATGGGCTTCCGGATCGAAACTCGGGGGCCGCCACCCAGTTGGTGTCGCGTGGCTCCGTGATGTAGAACCACCCCGACTGCCACCCCTTTATGTTCTCCACATAGGAGCCCTCGAGCCATGTAACATTGGGCATTTTGCCCACCATGGCACCTCCGCATTCCGCTTGTTGGCTGCCTACAACCTTCGGCTTAACATTGGAGGTCTTCAGCCACAGGCCGAAGTGGGGCTGGACGCGGAGGAAGGCCTCGCCCACGACGATAAACGCCGAGATGTTGAGGATGAAGTTCGGGGCCAGATCGTGGAAGTCCAGCCTGTAGTAGAACATGAGGCCGCGGACGAACGACTGGAGGGGGAACCCTAGTCTCTGGACGAATTGGGTGAGAAAGACTACCCTCTCGTAAGGTTCCGGGGTAGGGACGATATGCCCCTCGTCGAGCAGCCGGTGCGCGATATTTGCGGCCAAGTATCCGGCCCCCCGCAGCTTTTCGATGTCCTCCTCCGTGACGGAGGATTTCATCCACTTTCCTCCCGCTCGGGACATGGTTGGGGCGGTATGAGGAGAAAGGTGCGAACTTGGGCGTTGGAACTCGAGTGCGCGATAATGGATAGGCAAGGAGGAAGAAGGCGTGGGTGAAAAAAGGTGAACCCTTATCCCTTTATAAAGGCGGACGAAACTATACACCCCCACTAGCCTGGTTAACTCGCTTATTCCCCAAGCACCGCGATTGATGGCGTGGTTAGGTTACCCATGCCCGTATTGATGAGAATCTCGCGATAAGGGAACACGATCTCTGCTTTGACAAGACGTGCCAAGGAAACGGCCTCGTGATATGCGCCAAGGCTGGTTGAGAAAAACGGCTCGGTAATAACCGGGTCATGGTATGATGTCATGGTATCTAATATGTCAGCAGGTCGGATTTGCAGAAATATTATTCTCTCTATGGTGGTATGTGGAACTTGTTTTGCAGAGCCGACACTATCCTTGTGTTGAAGATCTTCTATGGAGTATTCGGAGGAGGAACCCGCCTTGCAATGCCGAAGACAATCTGCTACCGGACTCATCGTCATTGAAGCCTGGTTCGAGGCTCTTGAGGGAGTCCTGGATTAGGGGGTGTCCAGACAGCCGGACTATATCCTTTGGCCGGACTGTTGGACTATGAAGATACAAGATTGAAGACTTCGTCTCGTGTCCGGATGGGACTCTCCTTGGCGCGGAAGGCAAGCTTGGCGACACGGATATGTAGATCTCCTCCCATTGTAACCGACTCTGTGTAACCCTAAGCCCCCTCCAGTGTCTATATAAACCGGAGGGTTTAGTCCGTAGGACAACAACAATCATACCATAGGCTAGCTTCTAGGGTCTAGCCTCTACGATCTCGTGGTAGATCAACTCTTGTACTACTCATATCATCAAGATCAATCAAGCAGGAAGTAGGGTATTACCTCCATAGAGAGGGCCCGAACCTGGGTAAACATCGTGTCCCTGCATCTTGTTACCATCCGCCTTAGACGCACAGTTCAGTACCCCCTACCCGAGATCCGCCGGTTTTGACACCGACAACGTGGTATTCGGCACGCTAGAGAATTATCGGTCCAAAGAAATAACCTTCCAAGTGGCTCCTTTCAGCAGCGGATACCACGCCCTGTTAGGGCGAGATGCTTTTACACGCTTCCAAGCTATACCTCATTATGGGTACATGAAGCTCAAAATGCCTGTACCAAACGGCATAATCACTCTTGTCAGTGATCCGGACATAGCACTCCGCGCCAAAAACAAAACCACATCTTTGGCTCTTGAGGCATTATCTTAATCCCTCGCGGCTGAAGAATTAACCGCACTGTGTTCCACGGTGGATAGGGACAATGTGATCTTAGACAAACGATCCAAATCCACCTCCTTCAAACTGGCAGAAGAAATAGTCAAATTTTAGGTCCACCCAACGGACCCCAAGAAGATAGCATCTATTGGAGCACAACTAGACCCAAGGATCGACGCTGCACTACGGGATTTCCTTCGCGAAAACTGGGATATATTCGCCTAGCACCCTTCTGATATGCCTAGAATCCCACGCAAGCTGGCCGAGCATAGTCTCAAAATATTAAAGGGATATAAACCAGTCAAACAAGCACTGCGGCGCTTTTCCGAACCCAAACAGCAAGCTATGGGGGAGGACTTAGCCAAGCTAATTGAGGCCGAATTCATTAGAGAAATAAAACATTCGTACTGGCTGGAAAACTTGGTGATGGTACCAAAGAAGGACAATCTTGGCGCCTGTGCGTCGATTTGAAAGACCTCAATAAGGCTTGCCCTAAGGATCCCTTGCCCCTCCCCCGCATTGATCAAATCATTGATGCTACCGCAGGACACGACTCATTGTTTTTCCTTGATGCATATTCCGGATACCATCAAATCAAGCTGCAACAGCATTCATTACCCCATATGGGCCATTCTTCTTCAACACCATGCCCTTCGGGCACAAGAACACCGGCGCCACATACCAACGCATGATTCAAACATGCCTGGAGAAACAGATCGGCAAGACAGTTGAAGCTTATGTGGATGACGTCGTCATCAAGACTAGGCACGTCGAAACACTAATAGACGATTTACGTCTCACATTCAACAACCTCCGCGCATATGACATTAAGCTCAATCCGGAAAAGTGTGTTTTCAGCGTCCCCACTGGAAAACTGCTGGGCTTCATCGTTTCCAATAGAGGAATTGAAGCAAATCCAGCCAAAATTCGAGCTCTATCTCAACTGGCCACGCCAACGGACCTCAAACAAGTCCAGAAACTCGCGGGTTGCGTGGCAGCTCTAAGCCGCTTTATCTCCAGATTGGGAGAAAAGGCACTGCCACTTTATCGCCTTCTACGGCGAACCGATCGCTTCGAGTGGACGGATGTGGCAACAGCCGGACTAGAGGAAATAAAAACCTTTCTCGCGAGCAACCCAATCCCGGCCGCGCCAAACATCGGCAAACCCATGTTATTATACATATCAGCAACACATTAGGTTGTGAGCGCCGTGCTCGTCGTTGAATGAGAACAGGACGGACACAAATTCCCACTTCAGAAGCAAGTATACTACGTATCAACTGTCCTTACACCATGCAAATCACGGTACCCCCATTATCAAAAGATAGCATACGCGGTCTTCATGGCATCCCGAAAGCTCCGACACTACTTCCAGGAGTGTTCGATCACGGTGGCTTCCGAAGTACCACTCAACGGCATTATAAACAACTGCGATGACATGGGCCGGATTGCCAAATGGGCCATTGAGCTCCTTCCATTTGATCTTACATACAAACCACGTCGAGCTATTAAATCCCAAGTACTGGCTGACATTGTTGCAGAATGGACAGAGGCCGAACTCCCTAAAGAGTACGACATATATTCCAATTGGGTTATGTATTTAGATGGCTCCAAAATGCTGGTAGGGCTAGGAGCGGGCGTCGTTTTAACGTCCCCTACTGGAGAGTCGTTCAGTACATACTCCAAATACTATGCATAGATTCCAACAACGCAGCCGGATACGAGGCCTTATTGCATGGTCTCCGGAAGGCTGCCTCCATGGGCATACAACGCCTGGAGGTGCGCGGGGACTCAAACCTGGCAATATCTCAAATAAATGGAGATTTCGATGCCAAGGATCTAAAGATGATAGCTTATCGTAAATGCTGTCCTAAAAATGTCGGCTCGGTTTGAGGGGCTCGAGTTCCATCACGTGTCTCGAGAGAGTAATCAAGCGACGGACGTTCTCGCTCGTATTGGCGCCAAGCGCGACCCCGTCCCACCTAATATATTTCTAGAAAGACTTTCTAAGCCATCGGTGGTGTGGCAGGGGGAAAGCGTCAACACTAGTCCGTATCCAAAGACAACTCCAGATTCCGAACACACAGATATCATCGGCGGCTCAACCACCGAAATAACACCGTCGGCCCAGCTCATTATGGCAGTCATTGCCCCATGGACCGAACCCTTCTTGGCCTACCTTAATAGGAAGGAACTTCCTGAGGATTAGAATGAGGCCTGCCGCATTGTCCGGCGTTCGAAGGCCTATAAGGTTCAAAACGGAGAACTCTATAAGAAAGGCGCTACTGGAGTCCTTCAAAGATGTATCTCCGAGGAGGAGGGGCGGCAGCTCCTAGTTGAGATTCATACTGGTCTTGGCGGGCACCACGCTGCAGCTGGGGCCCTTGTTAGCAAGGCATTCCCTACAGGGTTTTATTGGACCCGAGCAAATGCACAGGACCTTGTCCAACGTTGCATCGGATGCCAACTCTTTGCAAACCAAAGCCATATGCCCCCCACTGCCCTACAAACAATCCCCATCACTTGGCCTTTTGCGGTCCGGGGACTGGATATGGTTGGACTCCTTAAAGGAGGAAGCCATAAGAAAAAATATTTGCTGGTCATGGTGGATAAATTAACTAAGTGGATAGAGGCCAAACCAGTTAAAAAAGTCGAATCCGGGCCGGTGATAGAATTCATATTCGGCGTTGTACACCGTTATGGTATTCCGCACAGTATCATCGCCGATAACGGCTCCAACTTCACAGCCGACAAAGTGAAAACCTAGTGTGCCAATCTGGGCATCAAGCTCGATTACACTTCTGTCTATCACCCACAGACAAACGATCAAGTCGAAAGAGCTAATGGTCTCATTATGACCGGCATTAAGCCTAGACTAGTGCGGTCTTTGAAGGAATCAGACAAGCACTGTGTCGGTGTCAAAACCGGCGGATCTTGGGTAGGGGGTCCCGAACTGTGCGTCTAGGCAGATGGTAACAGGAGACGAGGGACACGATATTTTACCCAGGTTCGGGCCCTCTTGATGGAGGTAAAACCCTACGTCCTGCTAGATTAATATTGCTGATGTGTGTTACAAGAGTGGATCTACCACGAGATCAAAGAGGCTAAACCCTAGAAGCTAGCCTATGGTATGATTGTTGTTCGTCCTATGGACTAAAGCCATCCGGTTTATATAGACACCGGAGAGGGCTAGGGTTACACAGAGTCGGTTACAAAGGTAGGAGATCTACATATCCGTATCACCAAGCTTGCCTTCCACGCCAAGGAAAGTCCCATCCGGACACGGGACGAACTCATCAAACATGTATATTCATAGTCATTGAGTCCGCCGATGATGATAGTTCGCTATCCGGACACCCCCTAGTCCTAACTCCCTCAAGAGCCCCTGAACCAGGCTTCAATGACGCACGAAGTCTGGCGCGCATGTTGTCTTCGGCATTGCAAGGCGGGTTCTTCCTCCGAATAATTTATAGAAGATTGTGAACACCAGGATATTGTCCGGCTCTGCAAAAATAAATTCCACATACCACCGTAGAGAGAATAATATTACACAAGATCAATCTGCTGACGTATTTTGTGGCGTGACGTCGCACCACTACCAAGCCTTTACTCAAATTGTTTTTATTGTTCCACCTCAGTGCGTTTAGCGAAGCGGTTTCCATGGCACGTCTTGTCGAAGCAGAGATCGTGTTCCCCTTATTCCGGGATTCCCATCAATACGGACGTAGTAACCCAACCGCGCCATTGATTGTGGCGCTTGGGAGATAAGCGAGTTTTACCAGCGGTGGGGACACATGTTTTTGTCCGCCCATATAAGGGGATAAAGATCCAACCTTTACCTGCGCCTTCTTCCTCCTTGGCTTATCCATCTCCATGAACTCGAGCTCCAGCGCCCAAGTCCGCACTTCTCACCTCAACCTTCTCCAACTATGTCCGGAGGCGGGAGGCAAGTGGATGGCCTCCTCTCACACGGAGGGGCAGATCCGAAGCTGCGCGACGCCGGATATTTGTCCAAAGAACATCGCGCCATCGGCTCCCCTCGACGAGGGAGAGCTTGTCCCCAACCCCAGGCCCCATGAGAGGGTAGTATTTCTTCCCCATTTCCTCCGCTGGACTGGGCTTCCCGCTTCATCCCTTTGTCCGGGGGCTCATGTTCTACTACGGCCTGGATTTCCATGATCTGGCCCCGAATTTCATCCTCAACATCTCGGCGTTTATCGTCGTGTGCGAGGCCTTCCTATGCATCCAGCCCCACTTCAGCTTGTGGCTCAAGACCTTCAGTGTCAAGCCGAAGGTTGTGAAGGGCAGCCAAGCGGATTGCGGAGGCGCCATGGTGGGCAGGATGTCCCACGTTACGTGGCTGGGGGCACTTTCGTGGAAACCATCAAGGGGTGGCAATCGGGGTGGTTCTACATCACCGAGCCGCGTGACCCTAATTGGGCAGCGGCCCCCGAAATCAGATCCGGCATCCCTACACGGCTCACCTCCTGGAAAGACAGTGGCCGGATTTGGGGGAATTCGGAGGAGCTGACCGGACTCCAAGCCTGTATCCAGAAGCTGGTGGACAAGAAGCTCAAGCTTGTCAACGTAGTCCGTGTCATGCTCATCCGCCGGATTCTCCCGTGCCAGCCGATGGGGCTTCAACATGTGGGAGTTTGATCCGGCGCAAAGACCGCACTGAGCGGGCTCTTCGACACAACGCACGAAGATGTCCGGAAGGTGATGTTCAAGGGCGCTGGCTCTCGCATCCGCTACCGAAGATCGCGGATTCTGCTCGCAGCGTCCAGCTGACGAGGTAAGTGATTTCACCACTTGTTTTCCATAGTTTGGCTCTATGCGGGATATAAACTCCCTTTACCATTGACAGGAATGGCTGGCGAAGGCCGAACGGATTACCTGTCCGGCCCCATTGCCAGAGGACCCAACGGACGCCCGCCTAACGGGGCTGCTGGCTCCGGCACCCCACATGGTGCCGGAGAAGAAGGCCAAGAAGACGGCCACGGGGACTCGGAAGAGTTCCCGTTTTCAAGCGTTATCGGATGATGAATCCGAGGCCGACTCCTCCCACCAAGGCGAGGAGGAGAAGAAGAAAGCCTCTCCCCTAGCAGGGGGAGGAAAGAAAAGGAAGGCCTCCCCAACAAGGGAGGCCGAAGGGTCCAAGAAGGGAAAAACTCTTCCCCTGGACTGCTCCGCCAACGCCAGTGGCGACGACGAGGACTGGCCTCCAAGGGCCAAGCCCCTGGCGAGATCGTAAGTATCCGGATTCCCGAATAACCTCAAGGTTTTTTTCTTTTTGCCACATAATGTCTTTCTAATGCCACATACAACCCTGCAGTCCGCCCAAGGATGATCTTCCCGTTTCGTCGAGCGGGTCCTTGGGTGCGTCGGATATGGATTCCCTTCCGACTGCCTCCACCCCCCGTGCCACGGACTACGCCGAGGTGGGATCCCAGAAAGGGACCTACCAGGAGGAGGAGGCCCCGGAGGTGTCACAGGACACCCTCCCGGACTGTGCACCGGACTCAGTCCCAGAGGCCACAGTGGCTCCGGAGTCCGGCGGGCGACCCCTTCGTAAGAAGGGCAAGACCACGACGCCGGCTGCCTCCGTCCAACCGGAGGTGCCGGATAATTTGCTGGAGGCGCTCAACAGCGCCTCCATCGAAGAGGAACACCGCACTGTTATGAGTGCGGTGATTCAGAAGGTTCAGCTCGCCAAGAGCGGGCTGACCGAAGCCTGCAGTAGCCTTCTAACAGGCTTTGAGGTAAGAATTTCAATATATGTAAAATGGTACCGCATAGACAGTAGCCCCTGATGCTCGGTGTTCAGAAAGAAAAGCCGGACTGAGGATCTTTAGAAAGATAAACGCAGGAGTCATAAAAATATGTCAATATGGGATTGCAGGTTGTCTTTCTTGACCTCCGCCCGACCGATCGCGGAGGTCAATAATTTGAAGAAAAACCTCGGCGGTCCGAGAACGAAGCTCGGCCATGCCAAGAAGCAGCTCAAGGAAAAAGAAGGTGAGTAATACCTTATGAAAATTGTACCTTACGAGAAAAGGATTTGGTTGCAAGAAAAATGACAAGGATAACGTGGGTATTGTAGGGGCCACTAATGAGGTGGCGACCACGAAGGAGGCGGTGGCCGCCGAACGTAATGCGGTGACATGAGCGCACCGAGCGAGAAAAGCAGGAGGCGCGGGTGGCGGAGGTACAGCAAGAGCTCCAGGATCTCATGAAAAACATGAGAGCCTCGGCGTGACTTCAAGACTTCGAGAGACTGAGCTTGCAACGGCTCTTGAGAGTGCCAAAGCCGCTAAGGCCGAAGCCTACAAGGCCCTCCAGGAGATTGAGGCGGTGAAGAAAATAGCAGCGGGTAAGGCATTTTTCATGCAAAGTAAGCATCTGAGAGTTAATTACCTGTTGCTTACCCGAATTCGGAGTTCTCCAGGAGCGTTCGCAGATCTTCCTCGCAGCGTGTCTGATGCTGCCGCATTCTACCGGGCCGAGGAGGGGAGCTCGACGGAGAAGGTCTTCTGGTCTCAGATGTCGAGGCCGGACATCCGGCCCTTTAGCGACCAAATGAAGCGGTGGTCGAGCTCCACAAGGCGGCCGAACAGGCCATGAAGGGCCTCATAGTTCGGCCGTGGCCTAAGGAGGCCATGCACAGGAGCTACTTGACTGGTGCGGCGGCTGATGGATGCGTGCCCGTGGGTTGAAGTTATCAAGCATTCCACTTGTATTGAGGGTGCCCGTCGGGCCCTTGCCCGCGCAAAGGTGCACTGGGGCAAGATGGATGCCCAGAAGCTCGTGACGGACCCGCCACCAGAGGGCAAGGATGTAATATTTGAGTAGACTCGCATTTTGTTATCCTGTGCGCTGAAAACTTAGTTCATATGCGCTAAGCAACGCTTGTTAATTTAAAATATTACCTTCTGTGCGGCTGTTTATCAAATCTGAGAGATGGCAAGTCGTCGGCTTCAGCCCCCATGCCACGAGTGCTGGGGTGTTCAGCATAAACTTGAGCGCTCTTGTTCCCATTTTTGGGTCCATCTAGGGAGGCGCTCAACATAGCGAACAAGGCAACCGGACTTATAATGCTTGAACACTCTCACTTAGCCATAGAATTCTATAATTTTAAATTTCGGCGAAGGCCCTAGTCTTTGGAAGGCTGAATTTGGGGCGCTATCCACGCCTTGGCCGGGCAGTATCCGACTCCTCGCTCTAAGCGGCATAAGTCTTTAAGGACTCACAAAAAACCTCTCGAACAGCAACCGGTCTCTCGCCTCATCATGACGGTCAGTTTTAGCTTTCTCCACTGAGGCGTTAACCCAGCTCAACTGGGGCGGAATCGCAGTGGTTCTCCCAGTGCTACCTTAGCCGATATAACGAAACGTAAGGTACCAAAACATGGGAGTCGGGCAAACCCAACTATTGACCCAAGACATGATTCGGAGCCGATGCATATAGTGCTATAAGTTCGGGGTGCCGCACTTGTGAAAGTGTTCGGACTCATCACACCATAATGCGGGAAACATAAGCCCTCGGTGTATATTAGCCGTACTAAAGTGTACGGATGCAACATGCCGTGAATGAACATATGTATGAAAAAGAAATGCAATTATAAGCAAAAGGTGCTGCATTGTTTTATTCAATAAGTGCTGCTACGAATGCGTAATCGATACAAATAGTGCGATAAGCAAGGTATGGAACTATTAAACATGTCCCCTCCGTGGGTAGGCTGCAGATTGGTGTATAAAAATGCTCGTAATGGAGACCACCTGTATATTCGTTGTACCCTTTATCCTTCCCTGGCTGTTGCATCGTGAGTTCGGCAGGTCTGCTGCCGGACAGGGCTTCTGACAAACGGAGTCATGTGGGTAAAAAGTAAAAGGTAAAAAGAAAAGAAGAAGGAACGACACACTTGAGAGCCCCTGGTGTGGTTGAGCCCTTGATGCAGGTTTATCGTGGTCGTGCCCCTCTCCCCATGCCCATGGTATCTTAAGAGCGTAATGGTGTACGCCAAGGACCTGCTTTGACGTTTCGCAGGGGTTGGGGTTGGGGCCGCACTGCTACGCGTGCTCTGAATGTGCCAGGTGGTCTTAGCTGTGTCCGGCCGTTTAACGGCCGGACTCGAGAATTGCCTTAAGAGGCTGCATTGGACTTCTGTCGCGAGAGCCGCTGTATGTTCCTCCGTGCGGAGAGAACGTTCAGTGTTTCCGTTGACCGTAATGACTCCTCGAGGGCCTGGCATCTTGAGCTTGAGGTATGCGTAGTGCGGCACCGCGTTGAACTTTGCAAACGCGATACGTCCGAGCAAGGCATGATAGCCGCTCGAACGGGACTATGTCGAAGATTAACTCCTCGCCGGAAGTTATCCGGGATCCAAGACCACTTCCGGTGTAATTGAGCCTGTACAATTGGCTTCTACACTGGTATGACGCCTTGAAAGGTCGTTTTGGTAGGTTTAATCCTTGAGGGTCTATGCCCATTTTGCACACCGTATCCACGGTAAAGCAGGTTCAGGCTGCTGCCGCCGTCCATCAGGACTCTGGTTAGGTGAAATCCATCAACGATTGGGTCTAAGACCAGTGCGGCGAATCCGCCGTGGCGGATGCTGGTGGGGTGGTCCCTTCGGTCAAAAGTGATCGGGCAGGAGGACCATGGATTGAACTTCGGGGCAACTGGCTCCATCGCGTAGACATCCCTGAGTGCACGCTTCCGCTCCCTTTTGGGTATGTGCGCTATGCGTATATCATGTTCACCGTCCGCACTTTGTGGGGGAAACCCTTCATCCTTTATTCTTCGGCGGTTGGGTCTCGTTCTCGCCATCGCTATGCAGCCCTTGTCATTGTTTTCGCAATTAACTTGCCTGCCTGTTGAATACCCAACAGTCCCTGTTGGTGTGGTTAGCTGGCTTTTCGGGGTGCCGTATCCGCACAAGCGGTCGATGTATTCGGTCCAAATTGGATGGACCCGGAGTAGTTCTTTTGAATGGCTTTTTCCGCTGACCGGGTTTAGAGCCTCTGAATCCGGCATTGATTGCCGTATCCTCAATATTGTCGCCGTTAATGTGGCGTTTGTTTTTGTTACGACGCGGCCTGCCATTTCGGTCCTTGAAGTCCGGACTGCCAGAATTTTTGCTGAGGTTGTTGCTGCGTGCTAGCCAGCTGTCCTCACCCGCGCAGAAGCGGGTCATGAGTGATGTGAGGGCTGCCATGGATTTCGGCTTTTCCTGTCCTAGGTGCCGGGCAAGCCACTCGTCACGGATGTTATGCTTGAAGGCCGCGAGGGCCTCCGCATCCGGACAGTCAACGATTTGGTTTTTCTTGGTTAAGAACCGTGTCCAGAATTGTCTGGCCGATTCGTCTGGCTGCTGAATTATGTGGCTTAGGTCATCAGCGTCTGGTGGTCGCACATAAGTTCCCTGGAAGTTATCGAGGAATGCGGCTTCCAGGTCCTCCCAGCTCCCAATTGACTCTGCTGGCAAGCTGTTGAGCCAATGCCGGGCATGTCCTTTAAGCTTGAGGGGGAGGTATTTGATGGCGTGAAGATCGTCACCGCGGGCCATGTGGATGTGAAGGAGATAGTCTTCGATCCAAACCGCGGGGTCTGTTGTGCCATCATAGGATTCAATATTGACGGGTTTAAACCCTTCGGGGATCTGATGATCCATTACTTCGTCTGTGAAGCATAGTGGGTGTGCGGCGCCTGCATCTTTGGCGATATCACGACGGAGCTCAAAAGAGCTTTATGCATTTTGTTCGGCCCGACCGAACTTACTGTGTCCGGCGCGACGGTTGTCGTCACGTACCGTGGGACGCCCACGCGATCCATAGATCGATCTTGATTGCCTTGCCTTGTCCTCCAATATATCTCGCAGGTCCGGAGCGTTCCCCTGTGGCCGTGTGCTTTTTGAGCGATGTCGGGGTACGGTTCTAGTGAAGGGCCTAGAGGCCTCTGTCGCGACCACGGGTGGTCGGTCACCGTATTGTCTCCTGGTGATGCGGGTTCATAAGCCTCCTCCTCTAATCGGGGGAGCAGCTTGCGTTTAGGGTAGCTTTTGGAGGGGCATTCGAGCTCATGCTCTTCGGCCGCGAGGACTTCAGTCCATCTGTCGGCTAGCAGATCCTGATCAGCTCGAAGCTATTGCTGCTTTTTCTTGAGGCTGTTCGCCGTGGCCATAAGCCTACGTCTAAAACGCTCTTGTGCGACGGGATCCTCAGGCACGACAAATTCATTGTCGTCGAGGCTTGCTTCGTCTTCGGAGGGAGGCATATAATCCTCTACCTCTTCTTCTGTCGCTCTCTCTTGAGGGCTGGCGTCTCCATCCTCTGCTACCGGACCTTGCTTTGGAGTGGATTGTCTTCGCACCGTCCGGTGTATTGTTATCTCCGGTGCCGGAATCTTTATTCTTGCTGTGGCGGGATTTAGAGCGGCGCCCGACGCTTGGCGCTTGGGCTGCTTCTTGGAGGGGTCATCCTCCGTTGTTCCATCGCCGTTCCCATCTTTTGGGATGTCCACCATATATATGTCGTACGACGAGGTGGCCTTCCACTGCCCTGTAGGCGCTGGGTCTTGATCGTCTCTGGCATCATCGTCTATACCGTCGATGTCTTCGGAGTCATAGTCTAGCATGTCGGTTAGATCGTCGACAGCGGCTACTAAGTGGGTGGTGGGTGGGCTTTGAATTTCTTCGTCGTCCGCATCCCAACCTTCCTGACCGTAATCCGGCCAGGGCTCTCCAGATAAAGAGATAGACTTTAGTGAATTCAGGATGTCGCCAAAGGGTGAGTGCTGAAAGATGTCCGCGTTAGTGAACTCCATGACGGGCGCCCAATCGGATTCGATTGGCAGGGGCGTGGGGGGTTCAGAGTCCGGAGAGGAGTCCGGCACCCTGGAGTCGAGGTCTTCGCAAAGGACAAGGATAGGGTTCGGCTCGATCGCCATAGAGATTAAAGCCCCCGAGGCGGTGTCCAACCACTCGTCCTCGATCGGGGAAATCCGGCTCCGGATTAAGGGTCGGAGCGGGTTCAGGTGCGGCCTCCGAGGCAATCGCTCGCCGCAGAGCTAGATCATGCCCATTGAGACAGTCTTGGCGGCGCTTGGCTGCGGCTCGAATCCGTCGAAGATCAAGTCTCCGCGGATATCGGCCGTATAGTTTAGACTTCCAAATCTGACCGACGCTGGGCGTAGCTTTCGATCTGCTCCGGATGGCTGCTTAATTGGCCCGCGGTGCAAAGCCGCCGAATACGAAGATCTGTCCGGGGAGAAAAGTCTCACCACGGACCGCGTCGTTGTTGATGATCAAAGGAGCCATCGAGCCTATCGGTGACGACACAGAGGAACTCTCAATGAAAGCACCAATGTCGGTGTCAAAACCGGCGGATCTCGGGTAGGGGGTCCGGAACTGTGCGTCTAGGCGGATGGTTACAGGAGACGAGGGACACGATATTTTACCCAGGTTCGGGCCCTCTTGATGGAGGTAAAATCCTACGTCCTGCTAGATTAATATTGATGATGTGTGTTACAAGAGTGGATCTACCACGAGATCAAAGAGGCTAAACCCTAGAAGCTAGCCTATGGTATGATTGTTGTTTGTCCTATGGACTAAAGCCATCCGATTTATATAGACACCGAAGAGGGCTAGGGTTACACAGATTCGGTTACAAAGGTAGGAGATCTACATATCCGTATCGCCAAGCTTTCCTTCCACGCCAAGGAAAGTCCCATCCGGACACGGGACGAAGTCTTCAATCTTGTATCTTCATAGTCTTGGAGTCCGGCCGATGATGATAGTTCGGCTATCCGGACACCCCCTAGTCTGGAACTCCCTCAACTGGGTTGAGGAGCTCGACTCCGTACTCCGGTCGCTGCGGACCAAGCCCAATCGCACTACAAGATACACACCATTTTTCATGGTGTATGGCGCAGAGGCAGTACTACCCTGCGACATTATTCATGACTCACCTCGAGTGCGCATGTACGAAGAGAGAGAGAGGCCGAGCTCGATCGGCAGGATAGCTTAGATCCCCTGGAGGAGGAGCGCGACATCGCAAAACACTACAAAAAAAAAAGACACATCCGTGACATTTTGGGCTGAACGAATTTTTTTCCTGTCATACATATGACACTTCTATGACGATAACTGTGACAAAACCCGGTATCATCATAGATGTGGTGGGCTCCTACTTCTATGACAAAAAATCATGACAAAAAATGGGCTTTTTGTCCTGGGCGGGCCGGAGACGCAGCTGCATGACATTCTTTGGGCCGTCCATGACAGAAAAAACCGTCGTAGAAGCGAGGGGGAGGAAAATTTCGCGGAGTTCCCGGTTACGGTAGGAGGTCGGGGGACGAGCGATGCATGTTTCTCTCGTACACACACGCGCGCGTGTGTGAGGCATTGGCTCTAACTGAAACCGACGGAGGTGTTGGGCTCTAACTGAACCCGAGCGATTGCACTGCAGGCTACGTGTTACTGAACCCGAGTGATCGATCGATGGCTGTTAACTGAACCCGATCGAGCGATTCCTTCGCTACTGCTGCTAACTGAAGCCGATCGATGCTGCCTCTGGGGTGAACAGTGAGTGTTGCATGGGGGTTTGGATGAACAGTGAGCGGTGGCGTTGCCTCTGGATGCACAGGACCCTGTGGTGTGGTGGAGGGCTGGTTGAACAGTAGACGGTGGAGGGGTGCCCGTGGAGGGGTGGTTGAATAGGACCACATTGTGTGGAGGGTTGGATGAACAGTAGACGGTGGAGGAGTGGTTGAACAGTAGCCGGTGGAGTAGCGCGCGGTCGAGGCTGGATGAACAGGAGCTCGTGGAGGCTGGAGGAGGTCGACGGTAGCCCATGGAGGTTGGAGGAGGTCGACGGTGGAGATGAACAGTATCCCGTGGAGTCCCGTTTTGCGGTACGCCACACCCCTCCCTATGAACAGGACCCCCGTTTCGACCGTAGCGCTCCAACACAAGTCCGTTTCCTCCGTTTTGCGGTACGCCACACCCCTCCCGATCAACAGGACCCCCATTTCGACAGTAGGAGGTCCATTTCGTCCGTTTTGCAGTACGCCACACCCCTCCCAATCAATAGGACCCCCGTTTCGACCGTAGGAGGTTCGTTTCCTCCGTTTTGTGGTACGCCAGACCCCTCCCATTCATCGGGACCCCGTTACGAACGTAGGAGGTCCGTTTCCTCCGTTGTGCGGTACGCAGGCCTCGTTTCCATCGCCTGTTCTGTCCAAGCCCTCCCGATGAACACGACCATGCATTCCGTTTGGACCTAGCCGGTTGGCTCCCACGCGTTCCGTTGCCTCCCGATGAACATGACACATTCCGTTGCCTCCCCATGAACTCGACGCATTCCGTTGCCTCCCCATCAACACGACGACGACGCTGTTTTTCCGTTCCGACCCAGCCATGTACACAAGCCCTCGCCGTACGTATGCGCGAGTAGGCGGTCGAGACCCTGCCCGTATGTACGTACGTGGCTGTATTTTCTTTCTTGCACCCTGGCCGCTGTACGTACGTGTACATGCTACGTGCGCGCCTCTACTACGACACGTACGCGCCTCTACTACGACACGTGTGCGCCTCTACATCCACAAGTATATATGTACTACACGTTCACGACCAGAATGACAACCCTACGTACGCTTCGACCAGGTGGGTCCCAACTGTCAGGCACTTCCTTGTGTGCGAAGATGTAGCTGGTGGGTCCCAACAGTCAGGGGGGCGAATCGTTTTTTTTGCCCGGAAGCACTTCCTTGCATGCGAAGATGTAGCTGGTGGGTCCCAGCAGTCAGGGGGGCGAATCGTTTTTTTTTCGGACGCACTTCCTTGCGTGCAAAGATGTAGCTGGTGGGTCCCAGCAGACAGGGGGAAACGTTTTTTTCGCGAAATACGGTGGCCCGTCCGGTGGGTCCCCGTCAGTCGAGTAATCATTATTTTGCGCGTAATAAGGAGGCACTTCCTTGCTGCGGCCGTGGACCCAGCTGTCAGCCTCTCCACGTACAGTCCACGTCCGATGGAAGTCGTTCCTTGACCACGTTGACCACACCGCGCCGAGAGCACCACGGCGGTGGATGACGGCGAGGACTAGGAAGGGGACGACTCGGAGCCGGGGAAGACGCATTAGTGGATACCCACACGAAGAGGAGTACGAGGGTTCACTAGTGAGCCTGAGGTGTGAGGCTGCTATCGCCGCAGAATAACAGGAGGTCTGGGTGAGTAGAGGGATGGCCTGGCCAACGATGGGAGTAGTAGGGGGCGGTGAGGCCTCCGCGGCATCACAGCCGTCCACGGGAGGCAGGAGCACGCGGCACGACCGGCGCTGGTTTGGGCGGCTGGAGCAAGAAGACCAGACGTTGAAGAAGCACTACGGTCGTTGCATGAACATCGTACGGTAACAGGAGCTAGAATCGTTCATATTGACTAAGTTGACAAAGCCCTCCGTCCCCGTCAACTTGGTAGGCCCACAAGTCAGCCTCCCACTATGCTAGGTTCCAGCTGGCAGGGGGAATATTCATTTTTTTGTGCGTAATAAGGAGGCACTTCCTTGCGTGCGAAGATAGCTGGTGGGTCCGACATGTCAGCGGGGGGCACATTATTTTCGCGAAATACAGAGGCCCTTCCGGTGGGTCCCAGATGTCAGGTGGAGGAATCATTATTTTGCGCGTAATAAGGAGGCATTTCCTTGTGTGCGGCCGTGGACCCGGTATCGACCTCTCCACGCCTGCCTACTTCCGATGGTGTCGTTCGTTGACCACGCCGCGCCGAGCGCATCCAAGGTGGTGGACGACGGCGAGGCCACGAACAGCAACGAGTCGGAGATGGGAAGACGCGGTGTATGAGGGTTAACTGGTTCTAGTGCGGTGTGGTTCGGCAGTCGGTGGAGAAGAACAGGAGGTGTGGAGGGGAGGAGGGATGGCCTGGCCAATGGTGGAGTAGCGCTTCATAGCGAAGCGTGCTAAGCAGAGCTGCTAGCAGGAGGCGGGAGGTGGTCGGCGGCGCTGGAGGAAGAAGACGAGAGATTGAAGATGGATGCCGGTCGTTGGATGTAAATCCAACGGCTAACATGTCAGAATCATTTGTTGACTAAATTGACAATGACTTGCGTTGGCTTCGACCTATTGGCCCACATTTCAGCATCCAAAAATGTGGCACATATTCAACCCATTTTTCAGAATTTACAATCTTTTTTTTGCGCGTAGAATTTACAGTCAATTTGATCTTCTTTTTGAATTACAGCCATTAGCTGGGCTGGGCGAACAAATAATGTAGCGTCCATGCGGCCCATTTATTTTATTTCCTAAAAATTATAGGCCATTTGCACTTTCTCGAAATACATGATTTTGTTGGGCTGGTTCTAATTATAATGTTGGGCTGGACCAGCAATGTTATCAAAAAATAAAAAGGGGCTGAGCATTTTGTTATAAATATATTTAAATAATAAGTGATATTATTACATTCGTCCTTAAATCTTACCAAGCTTTTGTACAGAATCACTAGGATTTTCGTGCCAAAACAATCCAGGATTTTATTATGTTAACAAATTATTTTATAAGTTAATAAGATGTGGGATATTGTTTTCTTACATATGTAAGTATCTGTTAAATATATGATGACAATAAAAATAATATATAATAACATATAAAATAATTTAAATATATATAATATAGTTAGAAGGGAAACATAAGTTGGACTGGCGTTCCTATTCTTATATAGAAAAATAGAACAGACCTCTGCATTTTCTTCAAAAAAATACATAAATTGGGCTGCCAAAAATAAAACCTCGGATGGGAGGTCCATAGGCCGGTCGATACATGTCGGCCCTAAGAAAATACAAACAGGCCTATGGACCTCCCATCTGAGGTCGTGGGCTGCGCATGTTAAAAATGAAAGCCTAGACGGGGCAGCCCAAAACCACGTCCAACACTTGCCAAAATTTCGTCCCTCGTTTTCTATGTGTTTCGCACACTCGACATTGTGTGGGCATTTTGACTGGGCATCATATGAAGATGTGCTATGCATGAATGTTGACCAGCATGATGTTAACTGTCTGGTAGTTCCATTTTCGAGCATGAATAAAACTTCCAACATGATGTTAACCCTGTTTGAAAGGCCGTGTTAATGTAAATGATCTTCCTCTGAAAGTTGCAGTTTCTTATCTGAAACTGAACTTGCAGTTTTTTTATCTGAAACTGAAACTTGCAGTTTCTTCTCTGATAATCACATTGTCTGCACTTTTATACTCCTATGAAACTACATTTTTTAAGTGCTAATAATAGATGTCTAGAATTCATAAAATACTTCATATGCTCAATACTGCAAATCTGAAATTCAAAAGACATTCATATCTGAAAGTACTCTCAAAATACACAACACAATACACAATTCACAACCTGCAAATACTGACAACCCTAAGCTCATCCTGACAATTCACAACCTGCCCGACTATTGGGCTGGGGGGGGGGGGCAGCCCCCTCCTATTCCTTGGCGGCAGACAGCCGCCCCATGAGATGATGTGAACGGCGAGGGAGACGATGGCGGGGAAGCATCGTCGGGCCAACTACTTTTCTCCTCTTGCAGTTGGGTTCGATCGACGAAGACTCCACCGGCTCGCTCTGGCAGGACACCCTCACAAACGGCACCCTGTAGATGCTCGATCCTTCAATCTCTGGTGGATGCTCCATCCGCGATTGATACTCCCACCACCGCTCCCTCACGATCGGATTCGGTGAATCTGTTTGCTCCATGGCCTAGAGGAGCAGCTCTATGTACTCCGGCGCGACTCCCTCCGGGAGTATAGCCGCCTTTTCGCTCTGTTGCAGATATTTGGCCATGGATGTCGCCGTCGCCGCTAGTTGGTCCTTGTTGTCAAACCAAGAATGTATCTCCAACATCCTAGCTAGCTTCACAGGGTCGCCATCTGCGATCCTCACGTATCGATTGTACTCCTCCATCAATCTATTTCTCCACAGCACCTTCACTCGCCGGTGGTGGTTTTTGAATGGAAGAGGAGAGGAGCAGCGCTGGTTTTGGATTAGAACGGGAGAGGAGCGACGCTGGTTTTAGACTGGAACACGAGAGGAGGGGCGGTGGTTTCGAAATGGAAGAGGAGAGGAGCAGCGCTGCATTTAGATTGGAACAGGAGAGGAGCAGCGGTGGTTTAAGAGGAGAAGAGCGGAAGAGCGGCGCTGGTCTTGGAAGTATTTTTTTTGTTGTTTTGTGTATTTTGGGTCAAAGTTTGACCACGTACTGTATTTGACAAGCAAAATGTGAATGCATGTCACCAAAAATTGTATCGTTTGGTTCATATCTGAATGTACTTTCAAATTATATTATTTTTGCAACGTATAACATATATTTTATGTGCGAAAATCATGGTCAATTATGACCCAAAATAAAAGGGAGACTAGTTAATGTGGGGTCGCATTCTTAATTGATTGGTAAATTGATTTTGATTTTGATCCAGTCACAGCGCGCTGGCCCTCTCGTCCAATCTTAAATCGCTGCCGCACGCTCCTCTCCCTCTTCTCCATTGCAAAACCACCTCCTCTCCTCTCCATCATCTCCATTCCAAAACCACCGTCTCGCCTCTCCCTCTTCTGATCTTCTCCATTGCAAAACCACCTCCTCTCCTATCCATCATCTCCATTCCAAAACTACCGTCTCGCCTCTCCCTCTTCTCTATTGCAATACCACCGTCTCTCCTCCCATCTTCCAAAGCTAGCACCGGACCACTCAGAAGGACATCTATGGAGAGGATGCAGCAGCGAATCACGCAGACCGCCGGCGGAGACCAGGCAAAGTTAGCCAGGTTGAAGAAGATCCTTAGTTTGTTTGACAATGAGTGGGAGATTTCGAGGACGGTGCGGGCCATGTGGAAATGTATGCGAAAGAGCGAGACAGCGGCAATGAGGGTGGCGATGTACATGTACTCCTCGGCGGCAGTCACGCCACAGTCCTCCGAGTTCATCGAGTATCTCCTCTGGGCAATGGAGCAGACAGATTCGCCCGAGGCGACAGTCAGGCGGAGGTGGTGGGCGTACAGGTCGAAGGTTGAGCACCCAGAGGATAACGAATCGATCGAGTATGGTGTGCCGTTTGTGAGGGTGCAGAGCCAGCCGGAGCCACAGGAGTATTCGTTCTCCCACCGCAAGAGGAGGCTGGATGGCGCAACGTTGCTTCCCCACCATTTTCCACGGTTCCCTCGACGCTCGCCTTGTTTCAACGGCGGCAGTAGGGTTTAAGGTAAGCTTCACACTAACCTAATCTTCCACCTGCTCATGCTTACAATCAGTTTGACAGCTAATGAAAATCATGCTTACAATCAGTCTCCGAGTACTACGCCAATCACCCTAAAATAGCACTGGACCTTTGGGTTAAAGTTGTGACACAATGTACAAATAAAGAAAAACAGATTGGTGCTTCTTTCAGAAAAGAGTACTCCCTAGAAAACTTCCAATATAAGCTACTAGTATTTGGTTAGATGATTTGCTGCCGAGAAAGATCCGTCCACAGAGAGCGCCACACATCCCACTGGTGGTGGTGGATGCCAATGCGTGCATGCAGCATGGTTGGTGTCGGTAATTTTTACTTGGCACACCTCGCACTCTGCATATATGCCGGTTCCATCCGTACATTTGTGCAGTTCCGCCAAAATGCAGCTGAATAACCCTGTTTGCACAGATAATGATAAAAGCGTGATTACATTATAGTGGCACTAGTTGATGAAACACACAAAATAAATAGAACAAAATATTGCGATAGTATCATTGTATGCCATGCTGCGAGGGCGAGATGGGCCCTGCGACGCCTCATACGGTACGCCTCATACTGGACATCGTCCCAAGTCTCCCAGATACACCTTCTGCCAGTGATGAACATCAGTGTACAGCGGTAGTACAAGGAGGTGCCTTGAGACATTCAAATCTCTATTTTTTGTACACATCAACTAAAATTAAGCACCCGAGTTTGCAGAAACGCTTAAACATTAACAATGGGACTAGATGATGAAACATACATTAACAAAGAGAAGCACTTTCTTTATCTACAGTGGAAATGAACTGATAGAGATGACAATCACTCTGTTTTAACTGTATTATTACTTCATTTTATCAGTGACACTAGGGTCGAGCAGGTGGCAAATGAGGTGTACCGTGTGTCGCACGGATGGAGGCCAGGGGTGCTTAGATTGGGATGCTGAAGCTGGCTCTTTCAGTCACCAACATGGATGATTCAATTCATGGGACCTTTTTGTGCAGTTCACCTAAAATGAAGCAATGTCCCGTGAGCTAGCAGCTTCTTCTTCATTTTTTTTAAGAAAAGGGCTCCAGCCCCGGTTCCATTTCCATCAGAAAATGAAACCCCACAGAGCTTCTTCTTCATTAGTTGCAATAAAATTGAGCCACATCAAGGTTGGTTGTGAAGCTCCTGGAATGCTCAACTATAATTTGGATATCATTTGTACAGTTGAACTAAGATCGAGCGTGCAATGTATATCTCTGTTTGCACAAAAAAGGGGAAAGGAGGGTGACTAACAAGTGGTGAAACATGCATCAAATGAAAAGAAGCATGTTCCTTATCTGAATGGCAATACTACAAGGACAGTAGCAATTTCTAAAGCACTGGCGTTGCTAGATATTAGTGTGGGCATTAGGATCAACTATGACAACCGTTAAATACGACATTACTTTGGGCACGGGAGAGTAGGCGGACCAGGATAGTTGCATTTCTAGCGAAAAGAACCAACTTATCTTAATGGGAAATTTTAGCAGGACATGTAAAGAAGTGCCATTGATTCATATTATCGAGGCATTACATTGAAAACAACATTGGTTTAATGTGTCCTTACTTTTAACAAGGCGATCGCTACATTTTACCAGTGGCATTACATAAGAGTGGCTCGGGGCAACAAACATCAGAACATGATATCTTGGTTGGTCCCATTTTTGTTCGGTATAGCCACCTTATACTTTGTGAGGCTAGCAAATCTAGTGCTGGACTTACTCTGTTGACTTGTCCCCCAGTCCCCACTTTCTTTCCTTTTTCAACCAATAGATCGGGTTTATATTGAGTTTGTACAACGTTTCCGTTTATTTCCCTATTAGACCTAGAGACCAGTTGGATAGCCAGTCTCTGCTACTTTTCGCCCCCATTATTACCTCTTTCGACTAAGTCCTAGATTCAGGTAACAAATCCTCCCCCACCCCCACCCCCTTTCTTCCTTGTTTGAACCAAGTAGTACTAGATACGAGTGCATGAACTAGTTTTACCCCTTAAACATAAAAAAATTAGGTGGTTTTCGAACAGCCGATCGATCCTATCTACGAGGGGGCCTGAGAAATAGTAAAAGATACAAATGCAGCGACGTCAGGTGCTCGAGAAGTAGAGCAAGGCTGGTTTCGAAGGAAGTTATACCTGATGGTCTTCGGGATGTCGCTAGGTGGGCGGCGGGAGGCCGGATCTGCCCACACTACGGCAGCGAGGAAGAAGGGGTCGGAGGCCCTCCCTCGCCAGTGGTGCTTGGGAGAGAACGACAAGGCAGGCTACTCGGGACGTGCCCAGCAGTGGGTAAGAGCCATCGCCGAGGACGACCGGGTGAATGTTGCACCTTCTCACCTTCCCCAGCGGAGAGGATCCGGCTAGATCCGTGACCAGCGGTGAGCGCAGAGAGAGAGAGAGAGAGTGTGTGGCCACCGCTGTCGTGTTTAGATCTGGAGAGGCCGAGACAGTGTGAAGAGAGCAACACTAGCAAGCAAGCGCGGAGACTCCTGCCTATATAGTGGAGTAGTACTAGTTTTCTTTTGTCTACCGTAGCCGGCTTGACCTCGTCAATGGCCGTGTTTGGATACTCTAACACAGTTAGAGTTATTTTCTAACCCACTCTAACCCAAATAAGCACCTCCCCACCGGGATAGTTGGGTTAGACGGAACTAACCCACTATAAGCCTCCCTGTTTGGATACTTTTGGGTTATTTGAGCCCCCAACTAACCCAAAGTAGCTCTAACCCCATGATCCAAACAGGGCCAATGACTGTCGAGAAGTCTTCATGCACGTGGCCCGGAGGCGCAGTTGTCAGCATTTTGATCTGAAGCGCTGGATTATAACATATAACACGAAAAAATGCCACATGACAAGAAATCATAACCTCACTGCCCAAAGGAGACAACATGAATCCCGACGGACAAACTAGACGTGGAACAAAGCTAAAATTAAAGATAAACTCGTAGAAAAGGGGTCCGTCGATAGATGTCCCAATTAACATAGCCGGCTTGACCTAGATGGCAGTCGAGTAGTACTGTTCGTGCATGTGCCCCCAATGACTAGCCCAACTCAGTTGTCGTTGTTTAACCCTCGCAGTGACCCGAATCACATGACACCTAATTTTGTGAGATGACAAGAAACCTTTTTTTAGATTTCTCACCACAACTACAGCCATGTACAACACAGCCTGCACGATATGTAGACGATAGCCAATCTAGGCGTGTCTGCTGGAGTCTGGTCACATGCATGGACGAACTGATCTTCCGTGTCTTGCAGGGATCGTCCAGGCACCAACGTAGTACAACACTTCTCTAGTACTATCGCTCGTCTCCCTCTTCTATTAAGTCACCCGACTTGCGGGGCCGGGGAGTGTGCCTATGGTCGGTTCTAAATCACCGTCCCACATGTGTGTGCAAACGCAATATGACGCGCGTTCCATTCGGAGAGCAGCGTGCTAGCCCGATCGACCGTCTGGGGTGTGACGCGAACGCGAAGGGTGTGTTGTATACTCCGTACATGTGTACCGCCGTTTTCTAGACGCTTTGCTCCATGGCGCGGGCGCAATCCATGGATACAAAATTAGTATATTGTATACTATTTAAAAGTCGAGGGCGGGGCTTTTCCTGCGCGGTAGGCGGCGAGGCAGTTCCGCCTAGTCAGTTCGACAGAGATGCGAGAAGACGAGGGAGTAGGCTGCTGCAAACGTAGGTTTGTGTGATTTGATAGCGAGTTACTGCTGGATAGGTGGGGCCCGTGATTTGACATGCCATTATCATTTTAATCATGGGCGCCACGACCGCGTGAGTCTCCGATTCTGACCACCTCCATATAGGTGCCTCTCCCAATGCTCCACCATGTAGTAGAGGCTGGCTCTTGCATGAGAGCCCACTTCTCCAGTTTTTCCTTGCCTCTCTTTCCTCCACATATGCAAAAATGCCATGTAAAGCGCACTATTGAACTTACTTTTACTTGTTTCTTAGGAAGCTTAAGCTTGCCACATAGGCATAAAGTCCGATGTGGCAAGTTAATCAAGAAGAGAGAGACTAGTTTGGTGACCCAAGGAAGAAAGCGGTGCTAAGTGCGTGTAACTAGGTGAAAAGACAATTTTGAGTCTATAGCTAATTAAATGAAGCAAACTTAGCAACACCATTTCATTGGAAGAGGTCACTCCTTGGCAAATGCAATAAATACTAGTACTCCCTGTGTCCCATAATATAAGAATGTTTTTGGCACTACACTAGTGTCAAAAACGTTCTTATATTATGGGACGGAGGGAGTACGAAGAAAGAGATAGAGAGAAGTAAAAAAATAAATACACTTATAGCCAACTTTATAGCCAAAACCTTATTGTAGTATGAGTGACTAAGTGATGACTATGTATGACATGCCAACATCAGATAGCCTAACGCACCGTGTTAAATCTCCAAGGACGCGACCGCACGAGTGACGCGACGGTCGTGGTAGGCGCGACCACGATACGGGCTGCTGGCAGCCCTTGGATCTGAGATCAAACAGTCGCATGCTAAGTTGCTGAAAATTTGCAGAATAACCCTCCAGGATAGGATATTCACCCATAGGTCTAGAATCACGCCATGCAACCGTTCGATCTTAGATCCAAGGGCTCTCGGAAGCCCGTATCATGGGAGAATGGAAAGCCACTACCCCGCTGCTCGTTACGCCGGGCAGTTCGCTCCTACTGTCCCCTGCACGTCCTTCAATACTATGGTGGTTCGCTCCTAGTCATCCCATCCATTCACATTACGGCAGTTCCACTAATCCTAACCCTCCTCCCAAATCCATGGCGTCCCAAATCTCGAGGATTGGCGGTGAGTACAAGGTTAGAACCATCACCGGCGATGAGTTCGACTTAATCTACACCCGTTCTTCCGCGACGGTGAAAGGATGCCTTTCTCGCTTCACATGCATGTTCAAAAACTCAGATGATAAGTGGGTCGCTGGGCTAGATGTTGAGTACATCACAGTCCTGGGACGAGAGAAGGATCTAAAGGACGAAGAGGGAAGAAGACCGCCGTGATCCAGGTTTGCATACATAACGTTTGCTTGGTCTACCACATATGCCATGCCGACCTTGAGTGCCAGGATTTTAAGAACTTCCTCACGGACAAAACAGTGAAATTCGTTACTGTAGACTTTAAGAACGACAAAGAAGTCCTGAGTCGTATAGGCCTCGTTGTAGGCAACCCCTTCGACCTCCAGAACAACCGGCTAGTGCACTCTCATCAGCCTTCAATGCTGACCCTGGCAGGAGCCATGGTTCATCCTTCGTACCGTAAACTGGAGAAACCTCAATACACGTTTCATCGTCATGCATGGCAGCGGAATGTACTAGATATAGACCACATCCACTACGCTGCAATGGATGGCTACCTTTGTTTCAATATCTAGAAGGGTTGGATGAAGAGCAACATCCAAGTGTGTGGTTCAAGCAAATAAGTATCGGCCAAGAGGAATAGGGACAAGGACAAAGTCGAGGACGTGAACGAGGACTCCGAGTAAGGTGGTAGTGTCGTTGCTCATGGTGGTTCCAAACTTCTAATGCAGTGTCTACCAGTTTAGTTGCATAGTTTAATTTCATGTGTGCTTAGTTTAATTTGAGGGGTGTGTTGTGCTGAGCCCCCAACAGAACTATGTTATATTTCTTCTCGTTACTTTAACTCTTCAGTATGTACATACTACAAGTATTTCTTTAATAGAATTTAGCACCCCAATTAAGCACGTACTAGCTTTTTTAATAGTACTATATGCATAATTTGGCGACGAGCGCTCTCTATATGTACCACCTTTTTTTATTTCAATTTTTGCTCCATGGTGCAATCCATCGATAGTACTACTGTACAAAAGTATACATTTTTAAAAGGCTAGAGTACTGTTCATCACATATATAGCCGCTAAATTCTCAACCTAGAACGACGTGCATGCCATGTAGTAAACCGATACGGAGGAAGTATAGTAAAAATGAGGTGATTTTACCGAGCGATCGACGGGGGAGCATGGCCTGTCATGTGGTCCCACGTGTCATGATGTACCAAGGAGATGTGCGTGTCCCTCTTGAGGCAGAAGCAATACTACACGGTTTGAGATGATGGCGAACCGAAGTGTGAAATAATGGTTGCTTCGTTCGTCTGGGAAGGTGCGGCATTGTGATTTGACGTCTCATTGCTCATTACTACTACTGGGCCGGTACGTGTGGGGTGCGTCCCCCTGCTGTTCTACACTGTTATTTGGTGCTTGACACGTCGACCCGGTTGCTATATGTCCCACATGTCGGCGACAGGAAGTACAAAATTCATGAAAGGGAGCGTCGACGGAGGAGTATACTACAGAATTCATAAAAGGGAGTGACTTAGTTTTGGAAAAATCAGTTTTTACGGAGTACGTACCCACTAGGGTTTATAGGGCTCATCTAAAAAACATTCGTTTTTCCGTTTGATAAGTCTCAATTCTACTATACTAGTAGTAGTACCATTACATGTTGGATTTCGAGGTGCGTTAGATCACCCGACGCAAGCAGTGTCAAGAGGAAACTAACCAATGCATGTACAATTTATGGAAATTTAGTGGTCATTCATGCATTCGTTCTAATTAATGCCTCGGTAAACATAACTTCTTGAGAAAAAAGAGCATACTAATTACTTGTGCAAACTACGAAATTAATTCGACCACTCACCGTCTACCTTGGTTGGAGAGATTTTGAAATTGAGCCATAAACTGGAAAGGAGGGAGTAGTAACTTTTGTCTCGATTACTATTTGTGGCCTTGTATAGATGCAAAATGTATTTTTTATAGTGGCCTTGTATAAGTAAATGGAGGGAGTACTAACCAAAGTACGTAGTAGGGACGAGGAGTAAACAGAGGGAGTAGTAAAATTTTCTCCTTGTGCTGCGAGCCACCGCGTGCGTGGGCGAGGGAGCGGGCATAAAGGCGTACAGTAGTAGTAGACTCCTCCCAATGCTCCTCCTTGTATAGGTGCTAAGCCTTCCACGTAGGCAAAAAATCTGATGTGGCAAGTTATTTAAGAGGAGAGAGATGAGTGTGGTGACCCAGGAAGAAACAATGCTAAGCGCGTGAACCTAGGCAAAACATTTAAAGAAAGGAAGCCCACAAATACATGAAGAACTTTAGTTGCTAAATCATTAAAAAAAGCAAGCTTAGCAACCATAATCTAAGCACCTATGCATTGGGGAGTATAGTTACTAAGCTATTTAATATGCTTAGCACCTCATATAAGCACCCATGCACTGGCACCAGCCTAAGCAAGCTTCACCTCATCTTGCGAGCCACCGCGCCCGTGGACAGGGGAGACGGTGTACTAAGAAAGCTTCTCCTCATTCTGCGAGTTCACGGGACACAACATTTTTAATAGTACTATATGCATAATTTGGTGATGAGCGCTCTCTATATGTACCACCTTTTTTTAATTTCAAGTTTTGCTCCATGGCGCAATCCACCGATACTACTGCTATACAAAAGTATACATTTTTCAAAAGGCTAGAGGGTGGGGCAGTCTAGCTTGGTCGGTTTCACGAGAAGCGAGGGCCTTTGTGATTTGACGGCTCATTACTTCTGGAAGGCGTGGCCTTGTGATTTGACTGCTCATATAAATGTGCCGACGACCTGATCGAGAAGGAGCAAAGAACCGTGCGGTATACTCAAGTTTTCCACTAGAGTAGTACTATGACGGAGGAGCACGAAACACGGCAGGCCAGTGTCATATGGCGACAAAAAATGATCTAATTTTCTAGTCATATCATTGTTAGCATTGTTCTATTCATTCCCTAAAAGAACCATTGTTCTATTCATGCCTCGCAGAGAACGTGACAAGTGTGGCGAAACACCTGAAGCAAAAGATGAAACACATGAGCAAAAGAAGAAGGAAGATTATCACCCCGAATGATCTAATTCGCCGTGGAGTCGTAATTGCTTCTTCATCGCCTCCACGACCTCCATCTCCTTGCGCGTCTCCTCCGCCATCATCTTCATTCTGTCCATGACGCGGGATTTCTCGACGGGAGCCTTCATCATCTGTTCCACGGCTGCATTACGTACCTTGACAACAGCCGGGTGCTCGATGCGGAGCTTCGCCAACTCCTCCTTCTGTTCCATGACGAGGGCCTGCAGCATCTTCATCGAGGAACTAATATTCTCATGCAGCTTCTTCCAGCCGGCTTTCTTCTCCTTCAACAGGTCGATCTCGTGGCAGAGCTTCGTTATTGTCCTCCTGAAGTCGGAAGATTTCGCCGGTCGCCTTCTTCGCGGAGGCAATGCTCTTCTTCAGCAGCATCACCAAGCCGGCGGTCAACTCCCCCTGCTGATTGAGCTTAGCGGGCATGTTGTCGAGGCTCTCCTTCAGCAACTCCATCAAGCCTTGGATGAACTCCTTCTGCTTAGTGAGGTGCTTATTGAGCTGATCGGGCATGCCGTCGAGGGATAACTATAGGATCGAAAGTATGTCTAGAGGGGGGAGGGGTGATTAGACTACTTGACCAATTAAAAACTTATCCTTTTCCCAATTTTAGTCTTTGGCAGATTTTAGCACAAGTCAAGCAATCTTAACACAATTCAAGCAAGCATGCAAAGAGTATATGAGCAGCGAAAAGTAAAGCATGCAACTTGCAAGAATGTAAAGGGAAGGGTTTGGAGAGTTCAAACGCAATTGGAGACACGGATGTTTTTGTCGTGGTTCCGATAGGTGGTGCTATCGTACATCCATGTTGATGGATACTTCAACCCACGAAGGGTAACGGTTGTGCGAGTCCATGGAGAGCTCCACCCACGAAGGGTCCATGAAGAAACAACCTTGTCTATCCCACCATGGCCGTCGCCCACGAAGGACTTGCCTCAGTAGCGGTAGATCTTCACTAAGTAAGCGATCTCCTTGCCCTTACAAACTCCTTGGTTCAACTCCACAATCTTGTCGGAGGCTCCCAAGTGACACCTAGCCAATCTAGGAGACACCACTCTCCAAGAAGTAACAAAATGGTGTGTTGATGATGAACTCCTTGCTCTTATGCTTCAAATGATAGTCTCCCCAACACTCAACTCTCTCTCATAGGATTTGGATTTGGTGGAAAGAAGATTTGAGTGGAAAGCAACTTGGGAAGGATAGAGATCAAGATTCATATGGTAGGAATGGAATATCTAGGCCTCAACACATGAGTAGGCGGTTCCTTCTCAGAAACAGCAAGTTGGAAGTGTAGGTTTGTTCTGATGGCTCTCTCCACGAATGAAGAGGAGGTCGAGGGGTATATATAGCCTCCACACAAAATCCAACTGTTACACACAACTTGCCAAACTCAGTGGGACCGAATTGGTAAACTCGGTCGGACCGAATTGGTAAACTCGGTCGGACCGATTTAGAAAATCTAGTGACCGTTAGGATTTTCGGTGGGACCGACATGCAACTCGGTAGGCCCGATATGGTAAGGGTTAGGGCATAACGTAATCTCGGTGAGACCGATTACACAAACTCGGTGAGACCGATTTTCGTAATAAGCTAACCAGAGAGTTGGTCTGGTAAACTCGGTGGGACCGATTCGCTCTTTTCGGTGAGACCGAAATGTTATGAAAGGGAAACAGAGAGTTTTCATTGCAATCTCGGTGGGACCGATCGCTCATCTTGGTAGGACCGAAACGTTACGAAGGGAAACAGAGAGATTACAATCCCATCTCGGTGAGACCGAGATCCCTATCGGTGAGACCGATTTGCCTAGGGTTTGTGGTAGTGGCTATGACATCTGAACTCGGTGGCGCCGGGTAGAAGAATCGGTAGGGCTGAGTTTGACTTTGGGTTTAGGTCATATGTGGATATGAGAAAGTAGCTGAGGGTTTTGGAGCATATCACTAAGCACTGTGGAGCAAGAAACTCAGTAAGCAACACCACATCCCTCCTTGATAGTATTGGCTTTTCCTATAGACTCAATGTGATCTTGGATCACTAAAATATAAAATGTAGAGTCTTGAGCTTTTGAGCTTGAGCCAATCCTTTTATCCTTAACATTTTGAGGGGTCCACTTTTCTCATCCATGCCATGCCATCCATTTAGCTTTTCCTGAAATATTCATCTTGGAATGATGTTAGCTCAATGAGCTATATGTTGTTAGGAATTACCAAAACCACCTAGGGATAGTTGCACTTTCAATCTCCCCCTTTTTGGTAATTGATGACAACATATAGATCAAAGCTTCGACAAATGATAATAAGAGTGTAAAACATTGTCGCTTTGAGTAGTATGTGATAAGAAAGAGCTCCCCCAAAATTTGTGCATAGTTTAAGATTTGCTTTGGACTGCAAATGCACAAGGAGTTAGGCTCATGGGTAACTCTTCCATGTCACATACATCTTGGTGGAGCGCTCAAAATGATAATGATTAAATACATGCACTCATCACCAAGCAAAATGAATGATCATATAGGGATAAAAAGGATAATGTCATCCAACAAGCATAATTGTAGCATATGATCAAACACATGATCATCCAAGTATCACATAGACATAATGTATCTCAAACAAGCAAATAAAGTTTAACCACCAAAGCAAGAGAGAACAAAAAGAAACACTCTCTCCCGAAGCCTATGATCTATACATTTTTCTCCCCCTTTGGCAACAAGTTACCAAAAAGTTCATAGAAAATGCATAGTACTAAATCGACTCTCAGGCTTGATCTTCAGGTGGTGGTGTAGACAGGACGCCAAGGACGAATGTATCTGTTGATGTAGCTGTTGGAGTAGGTGCTGGAGCTGGTGGCAGTGAAGCTGTAGCTGGTGCAGAGGAGGTGGCTCTGGTATCTTTCACTGGCACTGCAGCTGATCTTTGAGCTCTAGGCACTCTGGCAAATGCATCTGTGGTTGTCTTGCCCTTCCTCTCCTGCATGTCATCCTGAAGCTCCTCAACAACAGACTGGATCTCAGTTACCTTTATATCCATGTCATAGAACTTCTGCTCCATGATCCTCTCCAAGCTCTCCTGGTTTCGAGTTAAGGTGGCCAACCCCTTCTCAATCCTTAGAGTGGATGCAATCAAGTAGCCAAGTTGATCTTGTTTGCTCTTCAGAAGGTACTGGGATGCCTCTTCCATTGTTGGCATCTTGGCAGCCTTCTCTGCCCTTGCCTTCTCCTTTTTAGCTTGTGCTTGCACTGAGGATGGTTCATCTTCATCCATAACCACTTGGTTGTCCTTGAAATCTGGATAAATAGGCATATGCTCCTTATCCAACATGTATGTGCCTGTGCCCATCTTGGAGTTTATCAGCTCCTGGATGCATGGGGCATATCCACGGCTTCTTTTTGGTCGTGACAGTCCTTTTGATAGTCTCAACTATAAGGCTCATGACCTTGAACTTCCGTGGTGCATCAAATATATGTAGCAAGTTTATTGCATGGCCTCTGATCATCCTGTGATCACCAGACATGGGCAAGAGAGTGTGCCTAAGGATCCAATTGATTGTAGGCAGACGTGATAGCAAGTGTTTCACTGATCCAAACTGGTGAGTCTCAAGATCTGCTTCAGGAATCTCTTTGTACATACGTGCCATTGTGTTATGATCCATCTTTTTCTTGGCATAAACGTCCAAGTCATCCTCTTCCTCCTTAGGTGCATTGATCAGATTGGTCCGTTCCTCAATAGTTGATTGGTACCTTGTACCCTCAGACATCCATACTATCCTGCCATCTGGATAGAAGTGGGCTGTGGAGTAGAATTGCATTATGAGCTCCTCATTCCACTTTGTGAGCTTCTGCCCAACAAAATCCGCAACTCCACAAGCACTGAAACTATCATACACACCAGGATAGTGTTCCTTATTCTCCTTTATGTAGGTCCAGTCGACCCACCTCATATCACACACTATAGGCTTCTTGTCCAACAAGATTGTCTCATAGAAGTCCTGCTGTTCCTTTGTGTGGAACACCGTAATCAATAGCAGTCCTTCTTACGGTGGCATATGGATCTGACTCTCTCCATAGCCTCAACCCTGAATCTCTCCTGATCTTCATGTTCTCAGCCACAGGATGAGCATCATTGTGGTCTGGAATCTTTGGCTTCAACTTTCTCAGGATTTGCTCTTCATCTTCTTCTTCAACAACAGTGTCAGGCACTGGGGCCTTGTTCTTCTCAGCAGCATATATGTTCCTGGTATTCCTCTTTGGTGCACTCTTTGGTTTGTAGGCAGCTTTGGGTGCTTCTTTGGGCTTAGATGATGCAGCCCCTGACTTAATAGCATCACCCATAAGCTTTTGAGCCTTGGGTGCTGGTGCAGCAACCTCTTCTTCTTCCTCTTCTTCCATCATGGAAGGCTTTCCAAGAACTCTGGCCATGGTATTCTTGACCCTTTCCTTCCTTTCCTTTCCTTCTACAGCAGCCTCTTTGGGTTGGGATTCCAGAGCTGCTTGAGTGGAGGTTCTGGCTTTAGACATGGGTTGTCTTCCTGCTGGCCTTTTGATCTTCAGACCTGGCTTAACTGCAGCTGAGCTATACTCCTTCTTGAGCACCTTTTTCTTTGAAATGGCCTCATCCTCTACTGCCACATAATCTTTATCCTCAGATTCTGAGGTTCTCTTCTTCCTTGTCCTGGTGGCAGCTTTGGGCAGGTTGCTTGGGGTGCTTCTGCTTCCCTCATCTGAACTGCTAGAGGGACTTGTGCCCTCACTCATCTGAATCTGCTCCTCTGACTTGTTCTGGCTGTCACTCTGGTCAGACATGTTGCAAACACTGACTGCAGATCCTGTGAATAGATATAGATGAGATAGAGTGGATGAGCATCACAAAATACAGAGATTTTTGCAAAAGAATGAGTCAAAAACATAGTTTTAGTTTTCCACAGAAAGCATTTCAGATCAACAGATTTCAAAACTCGGTGATACCAAAGCAGCTTTAGGAACCTAAACTAGTGAACTCAGTCAGACCGAGTCATAGTTCGGTGGCACCGAGACTGCTAGGGTTTCACAAAGTCCTGAATTCAGTCACACCAATTTGCAATTCTCGGCCAGACCGAGAACTACATGTGCAATGGCCTTAGCAGAATCGGTGGAACCGAGTTCTGCAACTCGGTGGGTCCGAGATGGTTTCGGCAGAAACCTAACCCTAAATTTTCAATTCAACTCTAATCTAAAGAGTGTTTTAACTGGATAGAGTTGTTTCAATCGTGGCAAGAATCATGATGAACACAATGTGCTAGGAATCGGACGGGGATAGCACTGTGATCGAGTCCATACCCTAGATCGGCGATGAACTCGCTACGGTGGCAACGGCGGGGATGAATTTCATTGACGGCAGCGGAGACCAGCGACAGAAGGCGGCTGGCGACAAGGAGGACGATCCGGAGACCCTGGAGGCAGAGCGAGCTATGCGCGGGCGAAGTGGTTCGGAGAAAGTTTCCAAATTTTTGCCCGTGAGTATATATAGCCCGACCCTGTCAGTGTGACCGAGTGGAACAACTCGGTGGCACCGAGATGCATAACTGTTGTGATTCATGACAACTCGGTGTGACCGAAAAGTTCAAATAGGTTGCACCGAGATTGAAAACCTAGATCGACTTAGTGATCTCGGTATGACCAAAATGGAAGAATCGGTCAGACCGAAACGCACAAAGAAGTTTTGGAAGTTTAAGTCTATGACGAATCGGGGACTCCGAGTGCTCCTCACACAGAGTGGTCGAATCTGACTTGATCAAATTTTGTGATGTAGCATGAATAGAGTTTGAGACGAGAAGAGCATAGATAGCTAGAGAAGGTTCTTAGGCATTCTTGTCCATCCACTTGGACAAAGAAAAAGAAACCAATCAATGAAAACCACAAGTGGATGTCCTCGAATGAGTAAAATATGCAACCAATGTGCTCACACAATAAAATGACAAATGAAATATGTGACAAAGCATGCACAAACAATTCTAGCATCTATCAAACAATTGGCGATGACTAGGTCATCTATATATGAGTATATTGACTTAGGAGTCAATGAGATCATTTGATCATAGGTCATACTCATTGTTTAAGCTCAAGTGGGGTTACCACTTTTACATAATGCATTGTTGTGTTCACACCATTAGAGTTGGTTTAGCTCAATTCTTTAGAGTAAAGCTCCCCCTAGATGTGAGATCCCCCCTTAGAGGGATGAACTAACCTTGGGTTTTGTCGATGATGACTTCATGTAGGTGTTGAAGATGTAGATGCTCAATGTTGATGAAGATCATTTGGAGCAATCCTTTTGGAGTGAGTTGCACTTTCAATACCTACACGGGTTAGTCCCACAAGGAACAAACAAGGATATCCATAGACATAGAGTGATGCACACATAATATGATGTCTATGAAAACATTAGGTTACCTTGTCCCTTGTCTTACTAACAAGAGGGGTTTTGACTCCTTGAACTAGTGCAAGATGTGGAAATTGATTGCACTCGTTGTTGCCAAAATGATATGAGTGAAATATGTTGGTGGAGTCACCCTCAAGAACTCTCTAGTTCTTCTTCTTCGGGATCCACATCATCTTGATGGGAATCCTTGGAGTTGTAGTCGTACTTGATGAAGTAGAATTTGTCGTAGTCTTGGGAACCCACTTGACCAAGGCCTTAGGAGCTTCTTCAAATGCATCAATCTCCTCTTGAAGCTTGTCATTGCTTTTTTGCTTGTGGTCTTGTGGTGGAAGATCATCTTGAGCTTGTGTCCCTTTGAAGGAAGTAGGATCATACTTCTCTTGTTGAGGAACAAACTTCGTCTTGGGATATTGATCTTCTTCCCACTCAACTCCATTGGCATTGAACTTTCGTTCAAAACCAACACCTTGATTCTTCCGGTGCCTTCCTTGCTTATGCATAATTTCCTCAAATTGCTTACTCCCGACAAGGCTCTTGTAAACACCTTTCTCTATAATTCCCTTCAATAAGCTATTTTCTTGCTCAAGTGTAACTTGGCTAAGATAATCATTAGTGGAATCAAGAGAACTACTAGAAGAAACAACATTTGATTTAGCATGATTATTGTTACTACTAGAGGAAGAATCCTTCTTGTTTTTGTTAGTGGACTTGACTTGAGGCATGTAAGTAGATAAGAGTAAACGCTTGGCAATGTAACAAGAACTTTTCTTATGAAGATCATCATTGATTGCCTTTAAGAACTCATGATCTTGCTCAAGATTGAGCTTTTCAAAGCGTAACTTCTCATGAGTCCTTAAAAGTTCTCGATGATCTTCTAAGATAGTTTCATGAGCTAACTTAAGAGTGTTTAGTTCTTTAGTTAGAAGATCAATCTTCTCCTTATCATTGTCATTCGTTTTATCTTGATTAGCATAATTAATTGACGTTTCATCATAGCATTCATCACAGGAGTTGTCAACAAGTAAATCATCATCACCTAGAAAGTCATCTTCATCACTATTGAAATTAACATACTCGTGGTGTGTTACCTTCGGGCATTTGGCCATGAAGCATCTTCCAATTCCTTCATTTGGTGAATCAAATATGTCGTAGGAGTTGGTTGACACAAGTGCTAGACCGGCAACACCTTCATCTTGAGTATATTCGGAGTCGGAGTGATAACTTCTCTCGGAGTGATTGTCGGAGTCGGACCGGATACCCATTCACCAACATGAGCTTGATGTCTTCGTTTTGTGTAGCTCCTTGATGACTTGTCCTTCCTTTCCGAATCTTTGCTTCTCCGTGAGGGTCTTCGTTCATAACGATCATCTCTACTCCGCCTTTCTCTTGGTGGTGATTCTTCTCTTCTACTTATTATTTTTGGAGAATCTTCTCTTCTTTTGTAGGGTGCCGTACACTCATTGGAATAGTGTCCGGGTCTTCCACAATTGTAGCAATTTCGCTCCCGACTAGAAGATCTTTTGTCATTAGAGGACCTTGACTTGGAGCTTCTCTCTTTGCTTCTACTCTTGTAGAATTTGTTGAAGTTCTTCACCATTGAGCTCAATTCTTCATTGAGGGTTTGTTTCTCACTTGATGATGTGGGGGCTTCACATGAGGCTTTGTAAGCACCACTTGACTTGTTGTGAAGTTCCTCCTTATCCTTGAGTGACATCTCATGAGCAACAATTCTTCCAATAACTTCTGTTGGCTTGAGATCTTTGTAATTGGGCATCATTTGGATCAATGTGCACACGGTATCATATTCTGCATCCAAAGATCTTCGGATCTTCTTGATGATGAATTTGTCGGTCATCTCTTCACTTCCTAAGCCGGCAATCTCATTTGTGATAAGAGCAAGCCTAGAGTACATTTCAGCGACACCTTCACCATCCTTCATTTTGAACTTGTCAAGTTGACTTTGAAGCACATCCAACTTGGATTCCTTGACGGAGTAGGTACCTTCATGCATATCAATCAAAGTATTCCAAATTTCCTTTGCATTCTCAAGACGGCTGATTTTGTTGAATTCTTCGGGGCACAATCCATTGAAGAGGATATCGCAAGCTTGAGCGTTGTATTGCAGCAAATCTAGTGACCGTTAGGATTTTCGGTGGGACCGACATGCAACTCGGTAGGACCGATATGGTTAGGGTTAGGGCATAATGTAATCTCGGTGGGACCGATTACACAAACTCGGTGAGACCGATTTTGGTAATAAGCTAACCAGAGAGTTGGTCTGGTAAACTCGGTGGGACCGATTCGCTCTTTTCGATGAGACCGAAATTTTACGAAAGGGAAACAGAGAGTTTACATTGCAATCTCGGTGGGACCGATCGTTCATCTCGGTAGGACCGAAACGTTACGAAGGGAAACAGAGAGATTACAATCCCATCTCTGTGAGTCGGAGATCCCTATCAGTGAGACCGATTTGCCTAGGGATTGTGGCAGTGGCTATGACATCTGAACTCGGTGGCGTCGGGTAGAAAGAAACGGTAGGGCCGAGTTTGACTTTGGGTTTAGGTCATATGTGGATATGAGAAAGTAGCTGAGGTTTTTGGAGCATATCACTAAGCACTCTGGAGGAAGAAACTCATTAAGCAACACCTCATCCCTCCTTGATAGTATTGGCTTTTCCTATAGACTCAATGTGATCTTGGATCACTAAAATATAAAATGTAGAGTCTTGAGCTTTTGAGCTTAAGCCAATCCTTTTATCCTTAACATTTTGAGGGATCCACTTTTCTCATCCATGCCATGCCATCCATTGAGCTTTTCCTGAAATATTCATCTTGGAATGATGTTAGCTCAATGAGATATATGTTGTTAGGAATTACCAAAACCACCTAGGGATAGTTGCACTTTCAATAACGACTCCAGCTCCGCCGGCTCGGCATGTTCGCCTTCGCGGCTAGGGCGCTCCTGGGAGCCATCGCCTGCCCGTGAGAGATCTTTCGAGGTCTCCGCGTGGCGGCGAGCCCTCTTTTTTTTCTGCAGCCTTGGTTGCCGCTCCCTTGTTACGAGTAGTTCTCGACCTAGAGCTCTGCTCACCGGCCATAACAGCAACGGACAAAGAAGAAGCACTTATGAGGAGCAAAGGTAGAGTAATTTTCGGTTAGGTAGTTCCCCTTTTTATAACCTAAGTACTAGCACTAGTACTAATACCTGCATAGTGGGAACACGTTCAGGTTTGGTACATACTAGTAGGTGTGAGCAGGCTTTCGAATGTGATGGGAACAAGGTAAAGATTAATTGATGGTTTTGGTTTGAGGCGAAACGCCTCCGATGAGTTTAGCGGAACATAAATTTCAAGTACTATACTTTGCTCAAATGCGTAAATATTATGTTCTTGTCAAAAATTGGCACAAAATCTGAAGGAGACCAATGGAAGTACTACTAGCAACACACGATTTAACTACTCGCATCGCAGCGGATGGAGTAATAATGTCTTTCTTCCGCCCTCACGTCCACTCAATTTGCATGCGCTCTATTAATTGACCATCAATGAAGTGAACGACTTTACACGCGTCAATTGTCACATGGGGTGGATCTTGGTACAAAATTAAATCGCCCGTGTACCAGCGTGTGCGTCTGCGAGGGAATGAGTGCGTGCGTGGCGGGTGCGTGCACATCTTCGCTTCGTGCATGTACCGCCAGTATGGCTCAGGGAGGACGAGGACATTCTTCTGGAACCAGCAGCACGTCACTGTGATCAATCCATGCAAGGAGGTCATGATAACGCCTCCACATGTGCCACGTGGCTTCACGAACTGTAAGAGAGACACTGTGTAGCGTTCCATTGGTATTCTAATTTACGTGTTTTGCATATACTCGAAGTACTAGTAAGGTACACGTGCATTGCACGCATCAGATTTTGCAACTAAATTATGAATAAATACCACACTATAGCATGTAAGCTCTGAGTCATATATGCCTGATGTAGCCCTTCATTTAATTCTTATAGTTCATCTCATTCAAAATCAATTAGTTTTTATTAAAAAGCTAAGAACGCGGGAATAGGAAAAACATGGGATTATAGTGGAATGTTGTCTTGAATCCTCTGAGGATTGTCACGAGTGTTTGATTGTGCATAGAAAAAGCATAATTCTTTCAAAGAGGTTTGAGTGGATGGGATGTTTCCTATGAAATCTAGTGCAAATGAATCATATGGAAAAATTCCTATGGTTTACAATCCTATGAATCAAACAACCAAGATAGGAAAAATTCCTAATGATTAGAATCCTCCAAAATTCCTTTGAGAATCCTATGAATCAAAGAAGCCATTAATCTATTTTATGATTCATGGAATTGTGCGTTGTAAAGCATAAAGTAAAAACATATAATGGCAATTCAACTAGAATTTTTTTTGGGCAGTTATGATACGGAAGATTCTAGAAAAAAAGAGAACCACTGTTGTTTTGAGGTTTGTGCATTATGCTTAAGTTCAACCATGGAGTCTGCTAGATTGTACATGTGGCAAAATCCGGCGGGGGGCTAGAAGATGGTGCGAGGGCGAGTGGAGGAGACTATGAAGGAATGCACCAAAGGTCGAGATCGATACTTAGAGAGAGGGGAGAACACGTGCTTGTTGTTGCTTGTGATGGTGGAGCCATGAAAAATAAATGAGCTAGGGGGCCAAGCATTGCTAATCCTTTACGTGGAGGGTCAATTCATGAACTTTAACCATTTTTAGCAGCAATTGTCTAATGATCACATTCATATTATCCTCCATATATAGTGATGTTAGGGAGGAGGGGGACAGGGCCCTTACTTCCCCCTGTCTTCGCCATTGTGCACACGTCTGAGAGATGAAGCGGAAGGCATGGATGATGAGAGGGGGACGTTGGATATATAATTAATGTGGGTGTATTAGCTATATATGTTAATCCTATATAGAGAGGTATAGATTGATCGATGTGGGCGTGGGAAAGAGGGTGAGACCTCACTTTGGATATATCGATTGATCGGTTTGTGTGGAAAACTATGAAAGACCTAGCTATATACACACATACATAGAGGAACATCGATCGTTGCGCATGCATGCGTGAGAGATAAAGAATGCCCGATATGTGGAGAGGGGGATGTGTGTGGGTGTGTGCCTTCATGGCAGACCGACCTAAATAAAAAGATTGCATGCGTGCAATGGATAATGCCGACTGGTAGTGTTTGTGCATGCATGCACGAGAGAAAGTTAGTGGTACAATTATAAAGAGAAGACTACTGTGTGGGTGTAAAAGAATAGGTGAGGTCATAATCAATGTAAATTTGAATTCAAATATATGAATACGAGATCCTGATGTTTGAAACCCATGCATGCATGAATATAACGGAGATCTACGCGGTGTGGTTTGGAAACGAGCATGTTGTAATGTATACACATTGAACAAGGTCAGACTGATTTGAATTTGAAATACCGATGGCAGACATCATTTGGCCACGTCGCATCCGTGCATGGACACACAATTCTAATTAGAGATGATGGGCAGCTTTCGCATCACATATCTATATCTATACCACTATATATTATAATTTTTTTATTGTGTGCAGGTAACTTTAACTTTGAAAGATGGTCGTTGGATGAGGTGAATCCGATGGTCCAAAGATGGAAAATTTGAACACTACTGGCCGTTGGATATCATCTAGATTCCACCAGATTTCGCCACATGTATAATCTAGAAGAATCCATGGTTGAACTTAAGCATAATGCACAAACATCAAAAACACAAGCACTTCTTATTTGTTCTAGAATCTTCCGTATCAGAATTGCCCAAATGTTTTTCTACATGATTTGCCATTATTTGTTTTTACTTTATGTCTTCTGACGCACAATTCCATGAATCTTAAAATAGATTAGCTTTCTTATAAAAACTAGATGATTTTGAATGAAATGAACTATAAGAATTAAGCGAACATCTACATCATGCATATATGACTCAAAGCTTGCATGCTATAATGTGGTATTTATTCATAATTTGGTTGCCAAATCTCATGCGTGCAATGCACGTGTACCTTACTCTAGTCTAAATGGTGTTTGTGGGTGTGTGTGTGTGTGTGTTGTGCGTGTTGAGGTGCAAATTATCTTATTTTTGGGTACACGTTAAGCTTGTTCTTCTGAAATTTCAAGCCGCGCCTTGTTATGCAGAAAATTCAAGCTAGTGTCTCTGTCTATCGTGCTGCGAAACTCCCGCCTCTTCGACCCGCGCCTTGTTAGCCCGAAATATTTAAGATATATCTTTGTCTCGTTGTGCTCCGATAACTCCCTCCATCTCAACCCGCGCCTTGCTATTCCGTAATTACAACGCGCGCGAAAACTCCAACCTCCTGTGGAATCCCGACCACCTTGAAATGGCCGTGGTACCCCTGAACCGAAAGAACCGCCTCAAATCGGTGGGGGTACTTTCGTAACTTACCCCACATTTCGGACAAGCACGTCTCTAAGCCATGGTTCCCCACTTCCATCCCATCTGGCCACCCATTCGTACACCGAGGTCGCGAAAACCCGCGACGGAACCCCACACCCTGCTCCATCCGCCACCCAGCCGGAGCCTCTTCCCCGATGATGTCGTCCACAGCAACACCTCGACGTCCCTCATCCACCGTACCAAATGAGGATCCATCGTCGATCTCATCGTCCCGCCGGTTCAGCCACCCCGTCCTCCACCTCCAAGGAGCTACCTCGATGTTCCCCTCGTCTTTCGCGCCACCTCCATTCCCACACCGCCGTCTTCACCTGCACCACCGGAAGAGCATCATCACCACAGTTTCCTCAGATGAAGCTGCAGCCTAATCGGCGCCACCAAAGAAGTTGTACACTAATCGCCACATTTTCTTCTTGATTCGATCTCACGGTGCTGCCGGCGCTCGGTCCCGAGCCGACACGGCAGCTCCATCCATCCGCAGTGGCGTTGGCGGCCACTTCCTCCAGCGTCACTCCACAGGCGGCGGCGTCCACATCTGTAGGAGCTGCTGCTTTAGCTCTCTCGCTCATGTTCTTTGCTCTGCTCTTGCTCTCGGTCCCCTGCACAGTGCACTCTTGCTATTGCTCTTGCTCACGCTGCTGCTCTCGCTCTTGCTCTTGCTTGCGATGCTGCTCCAATTTAGCTTCTACTTGATCATTGAATCGACTTTTGGGTCGATCGATTTTCAGAGGCTCGCCAGGTGAAGGAAGAACACCTTGTGAGGGGAGGGCTCATGGGAGAGGTACCCCACTATCTATCTTAGGGTTCAGGATGGGGGCGGTGGTCGCCGGCGGTGGCGGGGAATTGGCGGGGCGGTGGCGTGGGGATTGCCGATGAAAAAGCTTGGCACGGGGGGGCCTAGAGGGATGGCTGGGGCGGCGGCGGACTGGCAGTGGGGAGTGTTTTCGGGGCGGTCGGGGCAGCGCACCGCCTCCCGCGGGCGGCGGGGGCCTGCTGTTTGGCCGGTGGTTGCCGGCGGCTCAGGGGGTGGAGGTTGAAGATGAACCACATGCCCTTGATTTCGTATCCAACGGCTGCAAAATCGACTGACCAGAGATGAAAAAGTCAGTCGACCGACGTGTAGCCTCACCTTGCTAGTGCGTTCAGTTTCGACAGCAAAATTCAGTTTCGACAGTTAAGTTCAGAGATGAGCGGCTGATGTATTTTACATCTAGCACTTTGTGGTTATGTATTTTACGTCATGTATTGGAGATGCTATTAGAATTCCACTCAGGTTAACGTTGTTCGTTGTCTCTCTTGTCCTCCTTCAGCCTCGGCGTCGTACAACTCACCGGAGCTGCTCCAACGACGCAACCCTCCATCACAGCGGAGCAGTACCTCGGGCTCCATCTCTAGACACCTAAGATCTTCTTCCCCTCCTCCGACAGCAAAGTCAGCTGGAGCATCCTCACCGGCCACCCCAATCACGCTGAGATCGACATGGCTTTGCCAAAGAGGTTGTACACTTGTTGCATCTCTTTTTTTACTCTACATGTTATATATATTGTCCACTGAGCACTCGTAGTAATAGGAAATATGATTATTTTATCCTACTATATGAAGCAGTGAGGTACAAGGCAACTTAGCTATCCATGATGGACTCTCTTGAACGCCATCATTGTTTATCTCTGCGCGTTTGAGCTATGCATTTGTCGATGAGCCTATGAGTTGAGCTAGTATGGCAGTGGCCTGGGTCCAAAGTAATAGAAGTAGCACAAAAACATTTTTTTAGTGTAGGATTTTCCTTGCTCAAGCCTGCCTACTAGAATCGCTAGTGCTTGAAAGGAAAAGTGAATGAAAAACATCAGAATTGGAAAGTTTCCTATGGAACTACTTTTCATGAATTTGGTGCAAAGGAATGGAGCAAAGGAAAAGCATAGGATTTGTTCCTTTAGTGTCTCCTTGAAAGAAAAACCATAGGAATTCTAATTTCAACTTGTCCTCCTTTTCATATTCCTATTCATCAAGCACAAGACTAAGAGATAGTAGCATAATAGCATTATAACCGTACATTTTCTTGTGGTTTGACTTAATCTAACCATGCTTTTTTGCATCATGTGTTCTTCCAATTGTTGTGAATCAAACACCTAGATTGGCAGAAATCCTGTGTTTTTAAATTCTCTGTTTTGCACGTGCATTCCTATCCTATTCCTGTCTATTTCCTATCCCTGCATTGTTAGAATCCTCAAATTCAAACAAGCCCTTACTCAATTACTTACATTACTGATATGTGTCAAAGAAAACCTTGTGTGGTTTGTCCTGCTCCTCCGTGACATGTTCCACCCAGCTCATTTGCTCCAACGACGAAAGGGTTCACCACAGCGAGGATCCGCTCTCCAGGTGTCTTTCGCCGCCTCGAGATCTTCTTCCACGCCGTCGGCAGCCACGACAACTGCATTACCATCATCAAGCGAGCGGATGACCTTGAGGACTACGGGTCCGCAAGAGAGGTCGCACTCTTCCGTGTCACGCTTACGTTGTCGTCAGCTTAATATGGTGACATGCTACATTATCGTCGTGTTCACCTATTAGACTCGAGTCGAGGTCCAAACTAATCTTTGAAACTTGAGTTTTTAAATGGTTGTGGGGTACATATTGGGGCAGCAATCGATTACTATCATCTACTACTATCTGGTTAATGTCCGGTGTCTACTATGAGTTTCATGTTGGGTGGAAACAAACATTAAAGGAGCCATTATCTGTATTTTTAACTAAAGCTATTATCTACCGCTATCATTGGTTTTGGGTCTATCCACAGTTTGCTACCATCACTCTGGATTTGTGCATGCACTCCTTACATAATCTCACTATGTTTTATTCCCATGCATGCCGCTTATTGTACACAATGGAACTGATCATGTAGAGCAAAAGAGGCGAGCCTTGCGTGGCAATAAAATTTCATGCGATCAAATGCGTTCCATGGTGGGCGCAAAGGAAGCCCCCTCCACCCATTTGGAACATAATCAAGAGGAAGATAAGCATTACGAGGGGATTCGGAAGGAGAAGACCACTCCTATTTACCCCATGAGGTCTTCGCTCTAACTTGGCATCTTGATGTTGGTAATATCATGCATATGGTGCCTTTCATTGCTTCTGTATACATTAAAGATGTCATCTGCTTAGTTTAGACATGCTTTGTGTCAATGCCATCTGTTTAGTTTCTTTATCGTATATGTGAATCATGCAATGCCATCTTGTCTAGCCGGGCATCATATATGTGAATTTTGCAATGCCACCCTGGTTAGCTAGTCATCTTATATGTGAATTATATCATGCCATCATTTTTTATTACGTGTTAAATTTGTCAACAATTTTAGTACATTCAATTACTCTTCACATGCATCGACCATTCGGCACGGTCATGGAAAAATCTGGAGTGGAAACAAGGTCTTCAAAATAGACAATGCTATCTGACGAAGCGCATGTCTTGCTGGTTACCGATAGCTCCTCAGAGGAGGATTCAGAGACAGATGACCAGTCATATTCCCCCCCCCCTGAGGTGCATGCCCTAACTTGGCAGGGTTATGTTGCTCAGATCGCGTGTATGGTATCTTGCATTTCTATTTCATTTGCTTAGTTTAGACATGCTTTGTGTGAATGCCACATGTTTAGTGTCTAATTACCATATATGTGAATTATGCAATGCCATCTTGTTGCAAGACATTATATATGTGAATTATGCAATGTTATCTTGTTGCAAGGCATTATGTATGTGAATTATGCAATGCCATCTTTGTTTAGGCAAGCGTCATATATGTGAATTATATCATGCCGTCCTTTTTTTGTATTTCTCATTGCTTTTGTCAACAATGTTTGTATATTCAACTCCTCTTCCTGTGCATCAGCCATTTGAATTGGTGATGGAGAAATCTGGAGTGAAAACAAGGTCTTCAGACCAGACAATGCTACCTGCTGAAGCAGATATCTTGCTGGTTATATATAGCTATTCAGAGGAGGATTCAGAGGCAGATGACCAGTCCTATCATTCCCCTGAGTTGTATGCTCAAACTTGGTAGGGTTATATTACTCATAAAATGCATATGTTGTATTGCAATGCTTAGTTTTTACATCATATACACAATATTGAATGCCATCTCCTTAGTTGACACATCATATATGCGATTGCCCTACGCTTTCGGTTCCTTAGTATATAAATCATATATTTGAATTATGTCATGCCATGATTTTACATAGACAGCATGTATCTGAATTGTGGCATGCCAACCCATTTTCTAAAGACATAATATAGTTATATCATCTCATCCTGGTTACATAGTCATCATATTCTAAATTATGTCATTCTATCCGTGAATTATATCATGCCATCATGTTTCCATCGACGGCATGTTTGTGATTTATGGCATGCTAACCACTTTAATAGACACATCGTATAGTTATATCATGTCATCCTGTTTACATAGTCATCATATTTTTAAGTATGTCATTCTATCATGTTTAGTTAGCCATCATACATGTGAAATTGTGTCATGCTATACTATTTAATTAGCCATCATATATGTGAAATTATGTCCTGCTATTCTATTTGCTTAGACAACATAAATGTGAATTATTTCATGCCCTGTTTTCTTCCCTACTATTCATTGCACCTGTCTATCTTACAATGTCTGTATATTCAATTACTTTTCTTGTTTATCAGCCATTTCAATTGGAGGGAGTGATGGCAGTATCTGTGGGAGTAAAAACACGGTCTTCAGAATAGACGGTGCTACCTGTTGATGCAGATAGAACCACGGTTGTACTTGCCCAAGAACCAGCCCCACCACACATAACACACACTCATGCAGATTGTACCCCTACCCAGTTGGACAGAGAACCAGCTACACCACTTCTAACACCAACCCCAGCAGATAGACACCCAGTTCCCGTTGACACAGCACCATCTCCACCACAGAGCACCCAAACACGAGCAGTTAGTAAGGCAACTGCAATGCCCAAATCACGAGGACCACCACTCCGAACCTGAAGTCAACGCTTAAAGCAGAAGAAGAATTGTTCTCAGGTCAGGTTCAGTAGCTATGGTTCATACTACTTTTCTCTTGCATCACTGTATTTCCTGATACCAACTAATTTCAAATTTGAAGCATGCAATTGAAACTCCAATGGTGCAACAGGTATGTTTTAAACCTGTTTCTTCAACGTGTTTGGCTGTTTGCTGTTGTAACTTGCGCTATGTTGATTTCAGTTTCAATTGAATAAACAGTTATGTTCTCATGCCATGCACATTACAAGTGTTGTTATTCTTTGTGTAGTTTCCCACACTTATATTACATCTATGTTGCATTGTCTTAAATAGATATGATTCGAACTGTATCTATCTTGATTTGGCAACATAAACTAGAATGATATAGACCATACAGTGACCATACTACATAGATATATGATTCGAACTGGTTTACCAAAATGAGCTTCATATACTACATTGTAAACCTGAGATATGTTTGTTTGTTTCTCTTTTAGAACGGGGATAAAATATTGGAGAAGAGTACCCTGTTATGCAATGGTGAAGGAAGTAATGCAGATAAGGTTCAAGATAGTGAGACATCCGTGTTGGTCTCCAAGAAAGCTAATAAAAACTGTATTGAAGACACTGACACAACCCCAAAGTCCTGTATTGATGTAGTGTTCGAGTTACTGGCTACCACTGCTGGCACCAGCTCTTCGAACTCGTTGCCTGGATCAGTCCGGCATCTTGAGTCTCAACTTCAACTAAAAGACATCGATCAGATGTTATGCGACAGGAAGCCGAAGGACTGAGGAAGTCCCTGCAGAATTCAGATGCATACTTTCTGGTGCAACAACAAGCGCTGGAGGACTTAAGTGCCAAATAAGAGAAGGTTAATAAGCTTGCTAAGCATCTTGCCAGCATTATGGACACCCAGGATATTGTTTCTTGAGCTCTTCTGAAGTGGTTTCAGTTCTGGACTTGTTTTTTCTTGGCGTTTATATCTTTGTTGTGTTCCCTATATTTGCATTGGTGGAGAACTTTGATGCCCAGTGGATGTAATATGTGTAATAGCCATGATAGCCTAGTGTATGTTGCTTGCTTATTTATTTCCTTGTTGTCTTGTTTATTTGTTTGCTTGTAGTTAGTGCAGTTCTTTTTCGATGGTTTGCTAGTGGCTGGAATAACCTATTTTTTAAAACTAGGCCACAATAACCATGGGCTAATATTTACTATAGTGACACTGGGCCTCCTACGGGCCGGAGAAACAATGGGCCTTCTACGGGCCGTACAAACAGTGGGCCCTATACGGGCCGTAGAAACAGTGGGCCTTATACGGGCCGTAGAAACAGTGGGCCTTATACAGGCCGTAGAAACAGTGGGCCTTCTACGGGCCGTAGTAACAATGGGACTTCTACGGGCCGTAGAAACAATGGGCATTCTACGGGCCGTATCATCAATGGGCCTTATACGGGCCGTATGATCGATTGGCCAAACATGGGCCAAACAGACCGCATTCCGGCCGTAAATGGGCTAGAGTTGGAATCGTCCGTTCATGTGTCGACCATAACGGGCCATCGTTAATAGGCCATATTTTATGACGCTATGAAAACGGCCCAACGTATTAACGGACCACAAACGGGCCGACTGCAACCATGGGCTGAATTTGGCCCTGGCGAAAATAGCGATGAACGGGCCGTAAGTAAAAGAATCTTTGGAAAATAGCCCAAGAATAAATGGGCTCGAGAAGGCCGAAAGATAACATGGGCTGGAAATGGCCCAACGAATAACGGGCCGTTAATGGGTATAAAGTGATACATCGTTCTTTATGGGCGATTTCACCACGGGCCGTTAATGGGTGTAAAGTGATACACTGTTCATTACGGGCCAGTTTCACCACGGGTCGTTAATAGGCCAAGAGTTACATAGGGCATCATATGGGTCGAAAGACGTCATGGGCCAGAACTAAAAACGGGCTGGAATCATATTGGATGGCCCAGATGACGCTACTGGGCCTAATTTGAATAGGGCGTAACGGGCCTTGGGTTAGCGGGCTGTAAATGGGCTATATGCGAACAGGCCGTTAACAGGCTTCCCATGGGCCGCCACCTTTTGACCAAGTCAAACGGGCCGGCCTTTTCACAGGAATGGGCCTCTCTTGGGCCATGCCACGTGTCGACTTATCATAGGCGCCTTCTGTCCAATGAGTGGATGACATCTGTCCCGGCGATGAGCCAACACGTGTTTCCTCCAGCCAATGATGATTTTACACGTGGAAAATCCCCATTGGTCGGGGCTGTTAACGGGTTATCGGATCCAAAACCCGACCCGATAGCTTAACGGCGTTTCGTTACGGTGGATGCCACGTGTCGGTCACCCTTGGCGAAAGCACTTACGTGACGCCAGCGATTTATCGTCATGGAAGTGGACACTTCCGTGATGATAATTTTGGTAATGTCATGGAACACTTCTCTGACAAAGACGGTATGACTATCTTGATTCTGTCATAAATTTTTCATGGATGTACATGCATGACAAAAAATGCGACCTACTGTGACAAACATGTATCATCACGGAAGTTTATTTTTTGTAGTGAAAGCCCGTTCCGCATTTTATCAACAACAGGCTCGCAGGTATCAAAGCAGAGAACTGCGGGCCAAAACATACAATATCGGTGAACTCGTTCTACGCCTGCCGGAGAAGAAAAAGGACAAACTCAAGCCCAAGTTGGAGGGTCCCTTCATCATCGACGAAGTTCTCACCGGAGGGTTGTACCGCTTGCGTGATGCGTCAGAAAATCGACTAGAGCCGAACCCCTACAGTGCGGCCAGACTCCAAAGATTCTATGCCTAGCGTCGAACTCTTTGTTCGTCTCCTTCCCCTTATTGTTTTCATCATTTTTTTCTCTCTTTTCGTTTTTTCTCTTTAGCCTTAAAATCTTTCATGCGGTTAGACTGTGGACCCCCGACGCATACATCCTCAAGTATGTACGTCTATTATACCTGAGGGCTTCTTGGACAGAAGCATGCTATTACCATTCTCCGAGCATCAAGCTCGTCACATATGCGTTTTCTCCCATATGTACCTTTTCTTTGCCATTATATGCATCGATATGACTTAAGTTTTGGCCAAGCTGGGTTGCCTAGCTCCTGTGCTTATGCCCTACGTTCCCATTAGTTCGGCTAGGGCATAAAGGGAGCACCTGTGCGATTGTTACTGTCGGGTTATCCGGATGTGTACCTCAGACTGGGTGAAGCCAAAAGCTAGCGTTCTTAAGGGAATATTCGGATGGTGAACTAAAGATGTTTTTGCACTCGTTCCATTGTGAACCCCCAGAAGCTATTCACACTTTGATATTTTCATCACAGTCCGGACATGCACATAGACGCATACACACTATTCTCTCTGGAAGATGTTTATTACAATTTTAATGTAATATAACATAACTAGCCGGGTACAACTTGTCTGTTCAAGCAACTATGACCCCTACGCCTGGTTTTCACGCATACCCTGGTTTATTTTTCCACTTAGGTATTCGGAAACACTCCACACCTTCGGGTCGAGAGGTCGAAGCGAAAAGGTCGGCCATGACAATCATTTTACAATCCAGCTAGAAGGAAAGTACATAGTCACTTAGGACTTAAAAACTTCCTCCTCTATACCGTCCAACAGGCGGTCTAATTTACAATCCTGTTGGGAATATCTAGCAGCCACCTCTACTTGGTCATATACTAAACTAACGGAAATTTCTTCCCCATTTGACCTTAGCAGTCCGACCCGGGCCATGTGATTCGGATCCATCTTGGTATACTGCATTTTTACCATGGCCCAGGCCTCTCGCGCACCCTCTCGGCAGGCCGATATCTTCCATAGTCGGATACGCCGCCGTGCACCCTTGAACAGCTCTACAAGCTTCTCCATACTCCCTGGAGGGGAGGCGGATGGCCACAAGGCCTTGGCTACACTCTGCATCGCCTGCCGAGCTTGCTCGTGCAACTGCGACAGCCCTTGCAGGAGATCACTTGATGATCCGGACAGCTCCTCTTCGGGACGGCCCGTCAACATACCTGCAATCACAGCCATATCAGCTACTTTTACCTCCAAACTGTTATAAGGTAAATTCGGCCACATACTGAATATGCCGCCTCGCAGCTTTTTGTTCTCCTTCACGGACTCGGCTAGTTGGGCCCGCACATCCTTCAGCTCTTCGCCCAGCTTGTCAGTGTTCTGGGAACGGGGGTCCCCAGACTTGCCTGCCTGCGTGGCTAAGCTGGCAGGCTGTACTGCCCATCTTCATCAACAAGGCATCCAAGACCCGCGCGAGGGTCCAAGCCTCGCGAGGCGGACGATGCAAGACCTCCTCTGGAGTGGCCTAGCCAGGCAGGCTCACGAGGAGCGGAGATATCAAGCGGGGCAAACCTCACGAGGCTCTCGTGGCGTTAGCCATAATGACGACACCCAGTGGGTGCCGGTAGCGTGCAGCGTCCTTATTTCCTCTTTGGTGCTAAGAAGGCGGTAGCAGCGAAGAGTACCGAGGCATCAGGCAAAGGTTGCTATATTGGTTCAACGAGACCAAGACCAGGAGGACGGCAAGACGAAGGTCATCGTGGAGCCCAAGACGGCGTCACCACCAGAGCTTTTTGCAGGTGAAGACCGCTTTTGTCAGGATAGCTTGTACTAGCTGTCCCCCTTTAAATTTGCCCGCCGTTGTTGGCTCCCTTCCTGCTCAATATTTGGGAAGAGGACCAGGGCCTATATAAGTAGAACTAGCCACCATAGTATGGCATCTCATCTTAGCTTGATCCAACCCGATCGAGAGCCTACCCACAAGAACACCTCAACCTCAGGAGGCCGTTCTTCCCTCTGTACTGTTCATCATCAGCCCAAGAGGCAATCCACCACCACTACACTGGAGTAGGGTATTACACCACAACGGTGGCCCGAACTAGTATAAACCTCGTGTCTTTCTGTGTTGCGAGTTCGTCGAGTTCGTCCGCCAGATCTTAACGAGCTAGAGCGTAGATTGGTAGGAGGGAAAGACTTCGCACGCACCCCAGTGTTCGAACCTTAAGGGTTTGCCGGAACCCCACATCCGACATTTGGCGCGCCAGGTAGGGGTGCGCCGGAGCTTCTCCTCCACCAACCAGCTCGCCGACGCTCCCTAGCCACGATGTCTGGTGACTCAAGGGCCGGCTCTGACCGCTGGGCAGCCTGGCCAGCCTGGGAAGCGCCGCCTGCCCATGAAGATCTCGATCCCGCACTCCAGGCAGCGCAAGCGCCGCCAAGCTCCGCCGGGCGCGGGCAGTGTGGCCAGGAGTCGTCCACCCTCACCGCACGGCAAGTACGGTCCGCCGCAAGAGCAGCGAGCCATGCCGTGGCAACGTCGCCGCACTCATGGCGAGAGCAAGAAAACATGCGGGCAGCGCTCACCGTGGCAGGGGAGCTGCTGCGATGCAGGCTGATGGAAAGCGGTCGGGATGCACTGTTGGAGCGCGTTGCCGAGCTGCTGGATGCAGCAGCGTCGGGAGCACCGCCCTTCTGCTATCGACTTCCTCCTCAGGCCACTGGAGGGCCGCATGGTGAACCTCACCACATCCGCGCGCCGTCAACTTCATACGCCTGGGCTTCATCAACATCGGCCGCGGCCGGTAGCGTAGGGGCTCCGACTCCCCCATACCGCCCGCGACAAGCACGGGCGCAAGCGTCGCCCCTCCATGGTCCCAGCCGGATGCCGTGCTATCATCCCCAGGACGCCACCCTGGGCCGAGCAACATGGAGCGTGGGGCAACACGGCGAGGTGTTCGGGGTGACGGCCCCGAAAGCCTATGTGCCCCGCATGATGGACCAAGGGTACGCACCGGAGGACGACCCTGGCTCATTCATTGGATAAGATTGGGGAGAGGGGGCGCTAGGGGTCGAAGCCTTCCAAGAACCAACGGAAAACCACGACAGTCGCGCCAACAACGACCACTACAGGGTACCGCTAATCTCTCAAGAACAGGCTTATGCTAACCATGGGCTGCAGATGACTCAGGTTGGAGCGTCGATCGAGGACTCTGGCACGACAGCACCCGTTCCAACAAGGGAGACACGCTGGGGGCCGCCGGGAGGGAGCCAGGAGGAAGGCCTCTCCCCGCGGCGCGCGACGCCTAGCAACACCCGGAGGTAGGCCGTCTGCCGGGGAGGCCTCGACAACCCTTCCCCCGGCAGAGGAACTGTGGTCGCCGGGGGCACCGCTGGCGTCCTCTGTCCCTCCTTTGTGTCGTCCCGGTGACCGGTCGGCTCAAAGGAGGTCAAGGGTGGCGCAAGGCGGGGCCCTCGTTTGGTGATGTGAAGCAAGGCCGGTACCTGTGAAGAAGGTCCAGTGCCTGTGAAGCTCGCCGCCCATGACACTCTCACGTAATAAGGAGTTGGGGCCGTACACGCCCCGGAGTCTCAGGGGTGCCGGCCTCAGGCCCTGGGGCTCCCTCCCAAGCCTAGTGGCAGCACTTAGCTCCGCGCTGGTGAGAAGACTTGAAGACCAGAAGACAAGACTAGGTGCCGGACGCGACATTTTGCTTTGGATCTCTCCCCTTGTAGCTTTGCTTTCTGGATCTGGATTTCAGTTGAACCTGAGTTTTTATCGATGTCCGCGGGGGGAGCCTTTTCTCGTTCGAGCAATTTCTTGCCTTCTGGATCTCGTTTTGCCTGGGACTCATGTCCGTTGCCTTGCCCTCACGAGCTCCTCGCGAGCGGGACAGCGCGAAGCGCGCACGCCAAGTGCGCGCTAGCACTAGAACTGGTGCTCACCTGTTGTGGGACCCCCCTGACGGGGCGACGAGCTCCGCAGGGTTCTCAGGAACTTGACGCGTCGCGACCCAGCTCAAAGCTGGCGCTGGCAAAGGTAAATCACGACAGAGAACTCGCATCCGGATTCACGAGTTCACGAGGACACAAACTCGCATCGCATAGGAAAGTAAAAACCGCTATTTGCTTACATGATGGGCTCCCCATCCCAAAATGCTCTTACAAGTTTTCCAAGAGCCATGCCCGAGCTTCGTGTGCAGGATGAAATGACAGGAGAACATGGGATCAGCCGGAAATGTCGCTCGCTACATCACCCGCGGATGCGTCACTCGCGTCATCATCGTCTTCATCGGAAACGTCGCCACTGCGGGCGACGCCCCCGACGCTGTCGTCAACCATGTCGCCTTCGTCTGCGGCGACCACCACCCCATCATCTTTCAAAGTGAAGGCCCTGACCAACACGTCCACGTTGTCTTCAACCCAATGCGCCAGGTCATCCCGGACGACCGTTGAAACGGGGGCGATGGCGGCATCTAAATCAAAGTTGGGGTCGACATTCAGAAGGTGGCTGAAGACACGGGAGAAAGCGCGCTCAAGCAGGCCACGCCCCCTTTCCTCCACAAGCCGGGCGAGCTGGCGGATCGAGCCTCCAAAGCGCCACCACCTCAGTGAAGAAGATCAGATGGCTGGCATAGTCATTCGAGTGAGGGGCCAGCACCTCCACATCACAAATATGGCCCAGGGCGGTGTTGGCCCTGTTCCGAAGATCCTGAAGCGTAGGAGTATGCTCGCACTCTAGTGTTCGTTGTTGGAGCACTTCCTCCGTGTTCTGCCGTGCAACGGCCTCGGCATCATCAACCCGCCTATGAACGGAGCTCAGCTCGGCGAGGGCGGAGGCCAAGTCCGCATGCGCCGTAACCGGGGCGGCGGCCGTGGCCTCTGCGCGCCTCTCAGCCTCGTCCAGCCTGGGCCTGAGGGTGGCGGCCCTGCCAGCATCCTCCGTACCCGCGAGCTTCAGCTTCAGGTCGTACCTACCCTCCAGATCCGCACGAACCTCGGCCACCCGGCAATTCACCTCCTCCTCAACTCCGGCCTCGCGAGCCCCGACGGCATCTTCTGCTTGAGCAACTTGACGCTCCCTCGTCTCCAGTCGCTCGAGCTCGAGGCTGCGCTCCACGACTTCCAGGGCTAGCGTCTCACCGTGCCTACTGACCTCTTCATCCTCCGCGGGCGTCCCTCTCAGTGACGCAAAGAGCGGCCTTGCGCGCCTCCACCTGCTCCTCAAGGGACGCGCTCCAGGCCTGGAGCTTCCACGCGCGTCTCACGAGCGGTCTTCATGGGCGATCTTGAGGGACGCCTCGGCCTTCACATTCTCAAGGTCGCACTGATAGCAACCGAGGTTGATGGCCACCCTCAGCTTGCGCCGCTCCCCCACTAGCCGGAGACCTTCGGCCTCAAGGCGCGAGTCAACACACTCGAGCTCTTCACCAAGTCGGCTCACCGCGTCCATCGCCTCCTGGAAGATCTCGTGACGGACCATGATTCGCCCGCGCTCGAGCTCGAACGCTCGGCCCTCCTCGTCCTGCACCTGAGGGGCTGCGGGCGGGGCGCCATCCCCCGGCAGGGGGCTGGGGGCTGGCGCCGCACCTGACACCGGCCCGTCCTCGCGAGGAGCCCAAGCCGGCTGAGGCTCGCTGGTCGAAGAGGAACCGAAGATTGAAACCAGCCAGCCGCTGCCCATAAGCGAAGGAAGAGCCTTGGGCACGCCCGGCAAGCTCCATGCCAGACCGCGGGGGAAGGATGGCCAAACTGCGGGCTCAGCGCGCCGCGGAGGCAGAGACGCTCCCCCGACCGACCCAGCTCCAAGGGTGGTAGGAAGACCAGGAACTCTCAAGGAGTATGGGGGAGTTGATGAAGGAGGAGGCCGCTTCTCGGGAGACGCAACAGCTTCAACGGAAGGGGCCCTGGAGAACTGACGTCAGAATAAGGAAGCTACACGCAGGAGGCCGTGACAACAAGATACTTACGCGTCAATGGCGATGTACTTTCGCCGCTTCAACGGCCCGAAGATTTCGCTAGGGGATCCTTTCCTCTAGCGGAGCTCCTCGAAGTCCATGCAAAGACGACCAAAACGCTGGACGTGACGACCGGTTTGCAGCGGGGCCGAAGAAGAGCCTGGAAGGATATCTTTTGGGGTGCCCGGTTGCGGAAAACAGCCTGGCACCGTCCCACCACAATCTCCCGAGGCTCCTGGAGCCTTGGCCTCGGGAGCCACATGCTGCACCTCCTCAATAATCGGCGCCTCAGGAGGGGGGTCGCAGGCCCCCGAAGACAATGCCCCAGGATCACCATTCGGCGTGTGTTCCTCAGGACTCGAGCCACTGGCCCCTGTCGGAGCTCCCTCTCCCGCACCTTCACCTGGGGCGAGCTCGGCACCAGCGGCGAAGAAGGGAACCACAACGACGGGGTTCTCATGGGGCCCCACCAGTCCAATCGGCCGCACCCCCCATTCGTCGAGGGAAGGCATGGTCGCTGCAAACTCATCCTTGTTCTTGCAGTGATACAGCAGGCAATTCTTCCCAGGCATTTCGGCCAGTAAAGGGACGCCCATCAAGACCTTGAGCACTGTTTGTCATGTCCCAAGAGGGAGCCCAGACTCCTGGAACCTCATGTGGTCCTGACTGTTGAGCAGGGTCCACATTGGGCGAGAGTGGCGCTGAAGCGGAGCAGCCCGGCGTTTGACAAACTCCTTCACCACCATCGGCGCGGTCACGTCGTGGTCCTTCAGCAGCCTCAGCCTGGCCCAGACGAGAGCAAGGCGGGGGCTCGAGAGCTTCTGGCGGCTCCAGCCGGAGTTTGGAACAACAGGCCCCGTCGGGAGACGAAGCAGGGGACTGAGCACGCCGGCATCGACAAACACCCATCGCGTACAAAACTCGCTCGTGGATGAAGGGAGCTCGAAGTCAATCCCCGCGCCCGCGGTCGCAGCCACAGACTGGAAGCTCACACACCCCGAGCATTGCTGAGGGTCGGCCAGGTGCAGTGAGAAGAAGTGATGAAGGGGGGCCACCAAAGGAGCGATGCCCAACATGGCTTCGCACACGAAGGCGAAGATAGCAAGGACAGTCACCGATTGGGGGCCAAGATGCAGCATGTGGATCTGGTAATGCTCTAGCACCGCGTTGAGGAAGGCAGAGAAGGGAGGAATCAGGCCAGCCCAGAGGGCATCTATGAAGATTGGGACCTCGGTTGGTGCCCGAGCCATGTGGGTGCGAGACGTAGGCCAAGCCACCGTCTCTGCCCACTCGCTGAAGCTGGAAGCGAGCATCGGACACATCCTGTCCATGGCCTCGTCGTTGAGCACCCGGGATCGGCCAAGCGCCAGCTTGACAGCTGGAGGTGCGCCGGACGGAGACATTGGCTTCTTCCCCTTGTCCGCCTGTTTTGGCGCCATGGCAATGAAGCAGGAGGAGGGCAGGACAGATCGGAGAAGAGAAGCAGAGTCTCAAGGAAGCAGGGGGATTGGGGAAGCGAGGTGCAGGCGACGGAGGAATAACTGTGTAGGACGCAGGGGCCGCATAGCCAGGCGGATTCAAACGCAACATGGGGAAGCGGAGACGCCCACGTCCAATCAACCGGCACGCGTCAACCGATGCGGCAGGCTTTTGGGGCCCGCGGTGCTCCGAACTTGACCCTTGGCATCGCCGTGAAGCCAATCTCAAGCGCACCTTGGGCCCCAGGGCTACTGTTGGCGTTCTAGGAACGGGGGTCCCCAAACTTGCCTGCATGCGGCCCACAGCGTGGCTAATCTGGCAGGCCGTATGGCCCATCTCCATCAACAAGGCATCCAAGACCCTCGCGAGGGTCCAAGCCTCGCGAGGCGGACGATGGAGTGACCTAGCCAGGCAGGCTCACGAGGAGCAGAGATATCAAGGCAGGGCAAACCTCACGAGGCTCTCGTGACTTTAGCCATGACGAACGACACCAGGCGGGCGCTAGCGCGTGCAGCGTCCTTATTTCCTCTTTGGTGCTAAGGAGGCCAGCGTAGGCAAAGAGTACCGAGGCATCAGGCAAAGGTTGCTATATTGGTGCAATGAGACCAAGACCAGGAGGACGACAAGACGGAGGTCATCGTGGAGCCCAAGACGGCGTCACCACCAGAGCTTTTTACAGGCGAAGATCGCTTTTGTTAGGATAGCTTGTACTAGCTGTCCCCCTTCAAATTTTCCCGCCGTTGTTGGCTCCTTTCCCGTTCAATATTTGGGAAGAGGACCATGGCCTATATAAGTAGAGCTAGCCACCATAGTAGGGCATCTCATCTTAGCCTTGTCCAACCCGATCGAGAGCCTACCCACAAGAACACCACAACCTGAGGAGGTTGTTCTTCCCTCTGTACTGTTCATCATCATCCCAAGAAGCAATCCACCACCACCACACTGGAGTAGGTATTACACCACAACGGTGGCCCGAACCAGTATAAACCTCGTGTCTTTCTGTCTTGCGAGTTCGTCGAGTTTGTCCGCGAGATCTTAGCGAGCTAGAGCGTAGATTAGTAGGAGGGAAAGACTTCGTGCGCACCCCAGTGTTTGAACCATAAGGGTTTGCCGGAACCCCACATCCGACATAGCTGGGTGTTTGCATCTTGGAGTTTTTTTTCTCCTGTCTGACACGGGTCAAAACCCGCTCGCTTGCGGCATGCAGTCTTTTCGACTCCTTTTCATCCAGTTGATCCGATGATCCCATTATGAGATAAAGCCGCAGTGTTAACACGGTCGCTATACAATAACTGTTTCTTGATGGAGGGACATATTACCGGAAGACGCCGCCTTGGAATATTCCAGTTCGGTGGTCACTGCGTTTAACTACGTCCGGCACTTTTCTAGCTCTTGGGCTAGCACGTCGTTCTTCTCCGAAAGAACCTGATCATGCACCGATCCTAAAATCAGTTGTTCCAACTACTTTAAGTCTCGGGGGCTACTGGCATACGGTTATCATACTGAGACACAGTAAACTTACCTGCACATCTTTTAAATGCTACTTTGTGGTTCTACTAAGCCCATCTCGAGCAGCTCGGATGTATGCATCAGCCGAGCTGAAGGCATTAAACGCCTCTTCTGAAAAGTGGGGGTCTCGTAAAATGGCCCTCCGGCGCTGATGATTCATGGGTCTCTCCACTTCCGAGTTGGTGACGGACATATTTTTTGTGCGCTCGGCCGAAGGAAAGTCCAGCGTCACTCCCATATCGGCCCCCGTCCCCTCGGCTGGGGTTGGATCCCGGCTGTTGGGAGTAGTACTGACCGGACCCCCGGACACAATCTTGCGGATTCTTTTCCTGATACAGGACGAACATGAAAGTCACAGTTGGATGCGACTACTGAAAAACATATTTGCAAACCCATACCACTTTGACGAGGGCCCAACTATGTCTTCGTTTGCCTTCCTCTTCGAAGGCTTCCCGGTCTGAGAGCCGCTCTCTTCAAGTCGCTCACGGAGTAGGATTTATGTCGAACGCCTCCCCTTCGAAGCACAAGACAGTGCGGTGGGTGAGGCGGAATGAGGAAACCCTTTCGGGGAAGATGTCTCGTGACTACTTATGTGCGAAGCAGGGAGAAGACCAGGGTAATCGGCGATGATGGCCACTTCGGTGCCGTCGTAGCTTGCCTAGTAAAACACGCCATTCTCGAGCACCATGAATATATCCAGATCCTCTTCGAATCCGGGGTCAAGGTCCCGATTAGGTCCCTCAGGCTGCGGGGCAGGGCTGTGAAGTCCCTCAAAAATCTTTCGCCAGTGCTATTACAAATGGACGGGTTAATATTCATTGAGCGAAGCTCAGGGAGTGGAATGAGTTGAGCAGAAGAGTTGGAGTCTTACCCAGCTAGGAGGACTGTACATAGAATATCCTTCTCTGTGCGTGATGTGCAGGAACTCCTCTTCCTCACCCTTGAACAGTTCAGCCAAAATTTTGGCTAGGGCGGCAGGGGTGTCTGGACCTTTCCTGCTACAGCCTGAGGCACTATCTTCCCCATTGTAATTCCACATGGGAAGTCCTCTGTATTTAAGTGTCTAGACCCCCTGCACTACGGAGGTCGCCATCACTTCGACTATCGTATATCCGAACTGGGCAAGCGTCCTGATCTTGCTCAGGAGTTGGCGGACTTCCGCACTATCTTCCTTCTCGAGGCTCGGAGGGCGCCAGCTGTGGCGTTTTTCAGAGGAACACTTGCAAACTCGGGGAGACCCCTCCGGGCTGGATCTGGAAGTACGACGTCTTCGATGTAAAACCACTCAGAGGTCCACTCATCGGAAGCTTTCTTCGGTGTGCCGGATAGGTATCCGATCTCAGCAATACGCCATATTTCGGCTCCGCCCACATCAAAAATCAATCCCTCGTGGTTACGAGGGACAAGACAAAATAACCTTCTCCAGAGATCAAAATGGGCCTCACATCCCAGGAATTGCTCGCATAAGGCGATCCAGCCTGCAATATGCAGGATGGAGGCTGGGGTAAAGTTGTGTGCAGCTGGAGGCCATAATATTACTGAAGCCCTCGGAGGAATGGGTGAATTGGAAATCCCACGCCCCTTAGAAAATAGGGGATGAAGCACACTCGTTCCCACGCAGATGGATTGGGGAAATCCTCCGCCTGGGTTTTGCCGTTGAAGGAAGCCAACCCTGCTCGAACGGGGACCAGATCTGCAGGAGGAAGAAACCCCTGCGTTTTAAGCTTCTCCACCTGATAATGGGATATGGAGCACCTATCCCACTCGCCTTTCTCTGGGTCGGAACGGGAGGAGGAGCGGGGAATGCTAGCCCTGTTGGAATGATCTTTCCTAGCAACCTCTGAGGATTTTCTCCATGTGGTGCCGAATGGGTCTGAGATCCAATCCCTTTAAATAGACGCTCTTTCTTGCAAAGCGGGGGTGTTATTTGCAAAAAAATACCCTGACCGTCCGCATTCGCCCGACACGTGGAAGCTGAAGTCATTGATGCACAGAAGCCGAGGGGTGCGGCATTGAATTAAAAGCCGAATACATTACTTGGAAGCCGTCGGAGGAGGAACCCACCTTGCAATGCCGAAGACAAATCTGCGCACCGGGCTCCTCGTCATTGAAGCCAGGTTCAGGGGCTACTAAGGGAGTCCTGGACTAAGGGGTCCTCGGGCGTCCAACCTGTTAGCCATGGGCCGGACTGATGGGATGTGAAGATACGAAGACCGACGACTGCACCCGTGTCCGGATGGTACTCTCCTTGGCGTGGAAGGAAAGCTTGGCAACCGAATATGTAGATTCCTTTCTTTTTAACCGACCTTCTATAACCCTAGATCCCCCCGATGTCTATATAAACCGGAGGACTTAGTCCGGAGAGGGGAGACTCATTACCATAGTCATACAGGCTAGGCTTTTAGGGTTTAGCCATCTCGATCTCGTGGTAGATCAACTCTTGTAATACTCATATTCATCAAGATCAATCAAGAAGGAAGTAGGGTATTACCTCTGTAGAGAGGCCCGAACCTGGGTAAACATCGTGTCCCCCGTCTCCTGTTACCATCGACCTTAGACGCAAAGTTCGGGACCCCCTACCCGAGATCCGCCAGTTTTGACACCGACAGTCTTGGCCTTCTTGTCTTCTGGGTCGGCGACTGGAAGCTCGAGGAGGGAGAGGTTCCCCTCCTCAGCTCTCGCACACTTGGTCGCCATGTTGAACATCTCCAGAGCCGTGTATAGGTCCTCGTGGATGGCAAGCTCCTCCTTCATCTTGACATCACAGACTCCATCGTAGAATGCTGAGATGATGGCTTCGTCCGTCACCTTCGGAATCTTGAGGCAAATGCTGTTGAAACGCTGGATGTACTTCTGTAGGGTCTCCCTGGCTGCTGATTGATGCGCCACAGGTCACCAGCGGCAGGTGGGCTATCGCGAGTGCCTTCGAAGTTACCGACGAAGCGCTCGCGCATCTTTCCCCAGGAGAAGATTGATCCCGCGGGCAGGTTCAGGAGCCACGAGCGCACGCCGTCCTTTAGAGCCATGGGAAACCAATTCGCCATCACCTTCTCGTCGCCATTGGCCGCCTCGATGCTCAGCTCGTAGAGCTGCAAGAACTTAGCAGGGTCAGGGGTGCCATCGTAGTGCGGAGGCGGGTCGGGCTTGAACTTGCCAGGCCAGACGACACTGCACAACTGGGGGTGAAGGCGCGACAGCCCGCCGTGGTCACCGGAGCCCGGTCTTTGTACCCATGCGCCGCCGCCCAGGTGGCTCGCGATCCTGACGTGGTGGTGCTGGGAGCGCGGGAGCGTTTTCTTGCGGCGAGGGATTTCTTGGCAGCTCACTTCTTCGTGCGCGGGAGCCCAGCGCGGTGGGTCACACTACGGGGCCGCGCGTCTTGGTGCGAGGGCGTCGTCTTGATGCAGAGGCGGTGGAGGCGCTCCATGGGCTACGTCGCACGCAGCAGGAGGTGGATGAGGCAGCGAGAGGGAGGTACAGGAGAGCCCCCAGTGGCACTGACAAGCTCGGTGATGCGGTCCAGCCAGTATTCGTAGAGGTCGTCGACCGGGCGGTAAAGCAGGAGCTCGCGTGCCATGAGCAGCTTGGCCTGAGCGTCTGTGGGTGCGCGACGAGCGTGGGACGACGAGCTGGCTGGAGTCAGCGATGGGGTGGCAGTGCATCAGTCCCGCCGCACAGAGGGGTGCAGCAATGAAGCTTGCTGCTCGTTCCCAGCCGGGCCGGTGGCGGCCTTGGCAGTGGGTGATGGAGAACGGTGGGGGGGAGGCCCGCCAACGGGTGCTATCTGAGCGTTGCGAGTACCAAGGGTGGCCCGGCGCTCAGCGCGGGCCCGGCGAGCATCAGCCATGGATACGGCGGAGTAGTGGTGCGTCGATCATCGGAAGAAATGCTTCGGCGCACCCCTACCTGGTGCACCAAATGTTGGATTCATGGGTTCCCACAAACCCTTGAGTTTCGAACTCTGGGGTGCGCACGAAGAACTCTCTCTCCCTAGCTCGCCCGCTCAACGATCTCATGGTCTAGCTCGACAAACCCGAAGAACACAGGACACAGAGGTTTATACTAGTTCGGGCCACCGTTGTGGTGTCATAACTTACTCCAGTGTGGTGGTGGTGGATTGCCTTGCTGGGTGAGGATGAACAAGTACAATGGATGAACAGCCTCCTGAGGAGAGGTGTTCTTGAGCTTGGTGAGCTGGTGCGTGTGAGGGTGGTCCGACTGATCCGTCCCCCTCCAATGGTGGTGGCTAGTCCTATTTATAGAGGCCTTGGTCCTCTTTCCAAATGTAGGCGGGAAGGGATCCCACAATGGCCAATTTTGAAGGGAGACAACTAGTACAAGCTATCCTGACAAAAGGTGGTCATCGCCTACCAGAGGCTTTGGTGGTGTTACAGCTGTGGGCTCCGCGATGACCTCCGTCCTGCCGGTCTAGGTCTTGTTGTACTGATATGGAAACCTTTGCCTGATGCCTCAGGACTCCTCGCCTGCACCTGCCTCTTTAGCACCAAAGAGGAAAATGGAACACCGCACCCACTGGCATCCGCCTATCCTTGGTCATCATGGCTCACGTTACGTTCACCTCGCGAGGTGCCCCTTGCATAGATATCTCTGCTCCTCGGGAGCCAGCTTGGTGAGGCCGCCCCCAGGGAGGTCTTGGTGTCGTCCGCCTCGCGAGGCTTGGACCCTCACGAAGGTCTTGAGTGGTTCATGTTGAAGCTTGGCCGTACCAGGCCATTGGCGGAGCCACGCCATGGGCTGCAGGCAGGCAAGTCTGGGTACCCCCGTTCCCAGGACGCCGACACGAGCCTCAAGCTCCAACTTGGGCATGACACATCGTCCATTTCCTCCAAATAGGAGAACTTCCCGAAAAGCAAGAAGAAGTTGAAAGAGTAGCCTGGAGGGCCAGTATGTATCAGGTCATCGACGACACACTATACAGAAGAAGGCCCAATGGTGTGAAGTTGAAGTGCATTTACCGAGAAGAAGGAAAGGAATTGCAGGCGGAGACACACAAGGGGCTCCCACATTAGATCAGGGGCCTTGGTTGGGAAAGCTTTCCGGCAAGGTTTCTACTGGCCCACAGCCCTCCAAGACGCCATCGAGCTAGTCACGAAGTGTGAAGCCTGCGAGTTCCACTCCAAGAATATCCATCAGCCTACCCAAGCTCTTCAACAAGGGCCCCTTCCCCCATGCTACCGGGGGCTTTGAATTGTTGTTCATGGCAATCGACAAGTTTATAAAGTGGCCATCAGTAGAGCCTATGAGGAAGGTGACTGCACAGCCAGCTATCAAGTTCTTTAAAGAATTGGTGTGCTGCTTCGGGGTCCCTTCCCGAAACATCACCTACAATGGCACCGAATTCACAACCCACGCCTCCATGCAATATGTTCATGCCCTCGGAAGCAAAATCTCATTTGCCTCTGTTGCCCATCCAAGGAGCAACGAACAAGCTGAGAGGGCGAACGCTGACGTGCTGCGAGGACTCAAGACAAGAACATTTGATAAGCTGCAGAAGAGTGGCAAGCGATCGACCGATGAGCTGCGAGTGGTTCTTTGGTCCCTCCGTACGACACCAAATCGAGCTAGCAGGTAGACTCCCTTCTCCGTAGTCTATGGGGAAGAAGCAGTTATCCCCATGGAACTCATATACGGGTCACCTGGAGTACTTGCCTACGACGAAGTACCACAAGAGCAGCACCGGCGTGACGATGCTGTGCTACTTGAGGAGAACCGTCTCTAGGCTGCTACGCATGCTACATGCTACCAGCAAGCCCCGCGTCGCTATCATAGCTACAGGGTTCATGCCCAGAGTTTTGAGAAAGGCGACCTTGTCCTTGGCCGCGTTCACTCCGCCAAGGGTACGAACAAGTTGACGCCGAAATGGGAAGGCCCTTACCGGGTAGTACGAATCACTAGACCTGGCGTAGTCCGTCTGGAGACCGGAGATGGCATTCAGCTGCAAAACTCATGGAACATATTTGAGCATCTCCATAAGTTCTACCAGGAAGGCGCAGCTGTCGGGCCCTGCCCGGCAGCCACCCTTTTTTACAAGCTTTGACGAAGTTGCATGTAACCCTTTGTTCAAAGCCAGGCGCAGACCATGAGCAACAGAAAAATAAACGAAGCGCTGGGGGCCCCAAAAGAAGATTGCATGCGTGCATAAGCATATCATGAGTATAGCATGATCATGTAGATAACATCGCCTATGGCATTGTTTTCATCTGCACTAAACTGCAGGGCTCTTGACGTGGACTTGGTCCCAAAGAAGAGAAGAGAAGGCAAGGCTACATTGTGGCCCCCGGCAACCCAAATAGATAAGTTCTTTCTTATCCATACACGTTCTGTAAGTAGAAACTTGTGCATATGAAAACCTCGCCACCTTCAAAACATAGGTGCTGCAATCCCTTGACTCGAACGTTGCTTCGGTCAGGATGGTTGTAGTGGCCTTTGTCGGAGAAGGTTTGGAAGGGGGCTGGTCCCTCTTTGTGATTTGTGCCCGGTAGGCTTAGCCCCGCGTCAACAAACCAAGGGTACTGGCAGGATAGCCTGCTGGGGAAACTTGTCTACTTGAATGTATAGAGGCATTTCACCTCTACATGGATATGTTACATGCACAAGTACCCATCAAAGCTTGATTTTTTCATTAATATGCTGATGAGCAAGTATAGATCTTACAGAACACAAACATGGGTAAAGAAGATTACATAATTTAGACTAAAGTTTGGCAAGCGCCTACATATTTTAGATTAAAGAAAAGATAAGTGCCCCGTGATGCCCTTTATTGTCCCTCTCCTCCTAGGCACTGCAGTGGGAGGTGAAGAGGGCAAAAGGAGTGCCTTAGCAGATGTCCGACCTAGTCCCGCCAGGACCTATCGGGCGCAGCCTGACAAGATCGGGAGTGGCAAGGCTGTGAAGGACAAGGACAGAGGGAGCCGCTCGGCGGTGCCCTGGCAAGCACCCCCAAGGCCAGCAAGAAGCCCCAACACAAGCACCAGCGGGGAGGGCCACCGAGGGTCAGCTGGAAGACTGCTGGAGGAGGGAAAGGCACCAAGAGAACAACCCCCTCCCCGGCAACGGTCCCGAAGAGGCCGGTGATGATGGTGCCGGGGAGGGACGAGAGGAGCGGAAAGACAGGGCAGCATGTCAGCAATACGAGACAAAGGCGTCGGTGCCATCGTACTCCGACCTGACGCCCTGCCACCCACCTTCTCTGTCTTCCCTCATTTTTTCCCCATCACCGCGGCTCCAGGGAGACGCCGGACCCTCGGCCCGTCACCTTCCCAGAGAGGCAACTGACGACTGGAACGACCAAGGCATGTGAGGAGCACCCTCCCCACCTTGGTGGCAGGAAGGTGCCACCGTCTTCAGCATTAACCCCGGCCCCACTGGAAGGAGGAGTGCTGGGATTGCTCATGATCCCGAGCGCTACACCCCAGGCAGGCACCGGAGGCCCCTAGGGCCCCACCATCGTAGCGACAAGCCGCGGTGACACGTGGCAAGGAATAGCGCTCCCCACCAGACGGCTGGCTTGGGCGGAGGAGGCAGCCGTTTCACCATTTTGGAGAAGCTTGTCACCTCCTGCAGTGTGGGCGGCTCGACCGCCGCATCCCCTCGGGCTCCGGACCAGACTCACTCCCCGAGAATCGACACCGGCCTTCTATGTCGTCAACCTCAAGCTGAAATGTCACAGCCCTAGAATACCTGAGTGAAATAGTTGCATTTGCACTCATGCATCATGTCTAAAGTTTCTGAAAGTTGAAATGGGGATGAACGAAACCCCCAACACCCCCCTTAATACAACTAGGGTTACCGAAATCTTTTTCAATGAACCTGAAATGCCCTTCTAAAATGTTCATCATCTTTGCCTTGGTCTAGAACCCCTGACAAAAATGGCGCACATTTTTCTAGGACACATAAGGTCACTGAATAAAATTATATGCAATTTGCAATTGGGCATTCAAATGCTATATAATATTTTAAATGCTCAATTAATTCTGAGCTTAAGTGAGGGCTATTGAGAATATTCCAAACAGAGCCCACAATTATTTTCACGATTTTTGAAAACGTTTTGGTATTTTTAATAAATCTTAGAAGTTACAGAAAAATAAAAAAACATTAACAGAAAACTGAGATAGAGAGAAACTAACCTGGCCTCTTACCTGTAGCAGTAGCCCACCTGGCGGCCCAGCTGGTGGCCCAACCCACCAGCTCTGCCAGTCATCTCCCTCCTCTCGCCAGAAGGACGAGAGGCGCGTGCCCGACGCGCGTGACCACGCGTCGTGCCACGTCCTGCTTCACGCCGCTGCCCCGATGCGCCCAGACGACGCCACGGAGACGCCCGAACCCGCTCGACCTCTCTTGCGTGATTCTCCCCTCCTCTGGTCCTGTCTCCATCTCGTGCCCGAGCGCCACCATGACCGCCGCTCGCTGCTGCCGTGTCCATGGTCTCCCCCTTGCTTCCTCGACCGGTCCATGAGCTCCGCCACGACGTCCACGACCTCCTCGCTCTGCCAATCGTCGCCGGGCGCGCTCCTCTGGCCTCACCGAGCTCGTCCCCGACTGCCGTCGCCGGAGATCCCCCTCACCGCCTCGCTCAGCTCCGATCTCCTCCAAGCCGCCGTCTGCTTCATTGCATCCAGCGTGGGCCATTGACCATCCTCCCCATCTCCGTTCTCTCTGCCACTCGCCGTAGTCGCCGCATCAAGCACACCCGCACGCGCCGCCGCCTGAGCTTCCCGCCGACGTGGATCCGGCCACACTACGGCTCAGCCGTCCTGTCCAATGACCTCGCCGTGTCGCGTAGGGCCCGTAGATTCCTCGCAAGAGCCAACTTGTCCGCCGTAGCCTCGACCCCGAGCTCACCCGAGCTCCGGCAACCGCCAAGGTCATCACCGACGACTACTCCGGCCACCCCAGGCCCAACCACCACCACTACTCAATGCGGATGTGCGTCCGCATCATATAGATGCCCTCTGCCGGCCGTTTGGTCGTCGGAGACGCATACCCGAGCCTCGCCACCGCGACTGGCCTCGCCGGCGTCAAGTCTCCGGTGGGTTTGACCCCAGTTAACCACTGTTTGACCCCCCCTGAGTCAATGACATCTGGGGCCAGCCTCTGGATAGTTTAATTTATGTTTATTTTATCGTTAATTAACACTGTTAAATAGACAATCACTGACATGTGGGACCATCTCGATAAACTCCAGATTAGGATTAGTTTTAACTCTAAATGTTGGATGTGTCACTGACCAGTGGGTCCCTCTGGTCAGGTTTGACCTGGACCGTCTCTGTTGACCGCTGACGTCACGGTGACGCAATGTTGATGCCATAAAGTAATCTCTGGATTTATTTTTATTCAGGAAATTTCACAAAATGCTATAAACTTCAAATAATTATAGTAATTAATCTGTAACTCCAAATACAAAGATTTATATATGAAAATTGATCAGAAAAATCCAACCTATCCATTTGTACTGGTTTCGTGCATGATAGAGAAATTTAACCTTGCGGTTTAGATGAAACAAGATAATACACTTATATGAGTTCATATTTTGGGTTTGCATTTGAATCTTTGATTCAAATGAACTAAAACCACCCTGCTCAAAGCTGTATTAGCCAAAACACACTCATATTGCCATATCATGATCATGCATAATATTGTGCATTGCATTGATCATGTTTCTTGTCTGTTTGCCGGTGTTGTTCCCCCTCTATAGACGTGGTTCCGACGTTGTGATCGTTGACACTGATGAAGACCCAATGCTACCTTCAGAAGTGCCAGGCAAGCAATACCCCCTTGTTCATTCCCATACAATCCCACTCTATAGCTCCTGCTCTCTTTTACTGCATTAGGACAATAACAGTTCAACTATTATATGCTGCGATAGTTGAACCCCTTTTCCTCTGCATGACATGTCATTCCACAGTAAATAGATGAAACCCACCAGCATGAGTAGGAGTTGTTTGAGCCCTGATGTGCCTACTCATTCATGCTTGTTTGTCATGTCTGCTATTGCTTAGAGTTGATTCAGCTCTGATTGATCGGGGATGAATCGGAATGGTGATGAACATGTCCTATTGTGTGTGAACACGATTTGGTAAAGGTAGCAGTGAGAGGCCATGTAGGAGTACATGGTGGGTTGTCTCATTGAAACCGTCCTCAGGAACTGAGTTCTGTGTTTGTGATCCATGAACAGCTACTACCACACGTTGGGCCCTGAAATATGACCCGCTCGACTTATTAACCGCCCTTGTCCTCTGTCCAGGAGTTGCAACTAGTTTCTGGTGTTTGTAGGATATGTGTTGGAGGCCGTGCGTAGTGCTGACCCTAGGGGTGGGCAATGATGTGGTCGATACACTGTGGCACATTGTACCGGGCGCCCGTTTGGTGTCTCGGGAACCCTGAACACACCGTTTGGGGCTATGAGTGAAACCCCGGCCGGATCTCCTCGCGGATGGAACCCGAATAGGCGATAAACCTGGACTAGGGACTTGTGTGGTTAGTCAGGTCGTGGTCTACACCCACGTCGGCTTTCGCTTGAAGTCTGCCAAGCACATGTCTTGTGCAGACGCTAAGTGGTGGAAACATGTGTGGAGAAGTACACCCCTGCAGGGTTATAAATGATCTATTTGAATAGCTGTGTCCATGGTAAAGGAGTTCTGGGTTGCCTATAACAGTTCATAGACAAGTGAAAGTGGATACTCTAAAATGCGAAAGATAAGCCTGAGTGCTATGGATGGCGTTCTCGTAGGGAGACGAGAGTTGATCCATAGTGGTGTATTGAATGGTGAATATGTGGACTTGTGTGCGCCACCTCAAAAGAGTTACCAGCTGTCGTAGTTTAGGATAGCCACCGAGTCAAAGCTGGCTTGCTACAGTTAAACTCCACCACCCCTTTGTTGATACTGATGCATATGTAGCTAGTTCTGATGTAAGTCTTGCTGGGTACATTTGTAATCACGTTTGCTTAATTTATGTTTTGCAGAGAGACTTCAGTCTTGTTAGTAGTCCCGTGTGGACTTTGACGTTTAGCTCGATACCTCAGCTACGATCTTGTGCCCTCGGCAGGATCTGGTAGATAGTCAGGCTTCTGAGCCTTTTTCATTTGTAGATGTCTGTACTCAGACATGTTAAGCTTCCGCGTGTGCTTTGACTTGTATGCTTCGAATGTTGGGTCATGAGACCCATGTTTGCAATATCTCGCTCCTCGGAGCCTATTGAATAAATACTTTGAGTTGTAGAGTCATGTTGTGATGCCATGTTGTATTTACACATATCGGGCATATTGTGTGTATGATTGAAATGCTTGGTATGTGTGGGATCCGACAACCTAGTTGTCTATCCTTGGTAGCCTCCCTTATGCTGAAATGTAGTCTGCTGCTTCCACTGAGCCATGGTAGCCTACTACAGCCCGGTTTACCGAAGTCCTGGTAGCTGAGTTGCTACTACTCCGGAACACTTAGGCTGGCCGGCATGTGTCCTTCTTCGATCTTGTGTTTGTTCCTTCGGGGAAATGTCACGCGGTGTATTTCGGAGTCCTGTTAGCATGCTACAGCCCAGATTCCTGGAGTCCTGCTAGCCTAGTTGCTACAGCCCGATTTCACTCGCCGATAACCGACACGTTCGTTGCTAGGTCGTGTATGCATGTCCCTGTAAGTTAGTGCCACTTTGGGTTTACGACTAGTCATGTCGGCCTAGGTTCTCTATCATATGGATGCTAGCCACACTACCATATACGTGAGCCAAAAGGTGCAAAAGGTCCCGGGCCAGGTAAGGTGGCACCCGTGGGAATACCGTGCGTGAGGCCGCAAAGTGATATCATGTGTTACATGCTAGATCGGTGAGACTTAGGATCAGGGTCCTGACAGCTTTGGTATCAGAGCCTGACTGCCTGTAGGATTACCAAGCCAAACTGGTCACAGTCGAGTCTAGAAATGCTTTAGTTATATAAGGGAATTGATTGCGGAAGGGAACGTAAAGCAGTTTTTACACCTTATACCTCATGTCCTTCTGATCCGAGTCATCATTTCTTTCCTTCGGGGTTAAGAACTAGGTTTTCTTTTCCTTCTATCAGGATCATGTGTTACTAATCTGTAGACTTATAGGATTGATGGTTTCAGGCCTCCGTTCAGTTCCTACTACTTCTGTGTGTTCATAGTTGATCTCAGAACCTTGACATTGTGATGTTAAGTGGTTATGCTACCATTTTGCAGGATGTCTCAAATCTTTTGAGCATTTACATCCATTATGCTGTCCAAGTCATCCCAGGTTTCTAAACAATCTGATGCATTTGCAAATCCCTTCTTTCTGTTCCGATGTCTTTTTAGGCCGAGTTAACCACACTAAATTGCTGAGTTGAGGTACTCCATTGACTTGACATATATGTTGGAGCTATTATTATGACCCCAGGTGTCTTAGAGAGTCACCTAGTAATCTAGCCATGTTTTGTGTTCCAAGTGTGAAGATTCTGGCCATCATTCTCGAAAGCATCCCGTGATGCCATTTAGTTAGTAGGTATTCCATTCCTGGGTTATTGAACCCGATATTAACCCTACTTGCTTCTGGTTGGTAGTGTTGCTCGTTCCTTCAGGATATTAGTAACCTTTGCGATAGTCCTCGAAGTCCGTGGTACATCGTTCTTTCAATACCATGAGCCAATATGGCAGGAGTTCTCTTGAACCAAAGGATCACAACCAAAGCGCTCCTAATGAGTTCTTCATTCTACATTGTGAATCTGCCAGTCCTACCTTTCTGCATGGATTATCGGGAAGAAATATGTTGAACTTGGTTCGACATACTAATCTATGCATCCACAACTCAGAAGGTTATATGTTCCTTGAGTTGTCCCCCTTTAGTTGTCTTCTGACCTCCGTCTATCAGTTGATATCCAGGAGTAGTTGTGCAGCCGTGCTCATCGATGCCTTCTACTCTCGTGGTCCATCAAGTCGTTTTATTTCAAAATTACTAGTAGAAACAACCTCCAGTACCTCATCTATATCTAGGATTGGGCCAAAGCAGTTGTATCCAGCAGATCAAAATGCCAATCTAGCTTTTGTTTTGTCCTACCCTAGAGTATTACCCCCTTTATGTCAAGAGTATCATAGTAATTGCACCATGTCTTATGAATCCTTGACGAAGTGATACTTCTCGCCATCGTTTTCAATCCTCGGTCTCTATGTTGTTGCAACCGGAATGCCGACAAGTGAACTACGATGTGTCAAATCAATACTCTTAGCAACCCCGTTGCTTGGTAGTTAGAGGATAATAATTTTCATTCTTAGTGTGTTGGTTATTGAATCACAATACTAGGACTGACAGTGCTACCTAGTCATTGTTTTCGGTGCACTCTTCGATCAATGGGTTGGGATTGTGTCAATCCGTCACTCTCTTGACCACATCGTCTTGCCTGAAAAGCAAGATTGTTCTCGAGCTTAGTAACATATCGGTGGTTCGTGATTTTCTGATATCTTCTCGATAGTATCACCAGGCTATTCCCTGACCGCTATGTTGAGCTCGTGATCAAGTTGGTTCTTTGTAACTACCCCTTCTCCAAGAATCTGTGTTGGGTACCCCTGAGCTAGTTGGTTAAGCCGAACAACAACTTGGAGAGTGTCAGGACCGGATTTTTGGGATATCAATTTCCCAGAAAATGGCCCTTGTGCTCACCAGCCCCAGGATTACTGTTAGCTGATGAGGCACCAACTTGATACAGAAATTCCAAGCAGAATACAAAAAAGTGTAGTACAAGAACACTCTGGCCTATGAGTACAACAATTAGTTTCTAGTGGCTGATGGCGGAAGTGTTTTGTGGTTCATTTGCATCTACGGGACTCCATTTACCACAAGAACAGCTGACCAGGGTAACTCCTATCTTCGCAAGGCTGCTGTCACCATTGCATGGGTTCCTAGGCTGTCATCGCAACGCTCCTCTCCATGCAAGAAATCTGGCCAAGACAATAGCCAGGGACAAGCCAGTGAGTACTTTTGAATGTACTCGCAAACATTATGAACATAGGTATAATATAACAAATGATAATCATGCTCTGAAATAGTCTATGTTCACAATGTCAGTCACGAAATAACAATCCATGATGCACGCAAGCGGTTATTTATATACAACATGAATATGGAGTAGAAATAGAATGCATCGATCGGGTGTCTGAAGTGACGCCTCGAAAGGATAATAATTTAAAGCATGCCTCAGTCGGGCGTCTGAGCGACACCACATAAAGGGCTTATAAATAATAGAAATAACAAGCATGCCACAGTTGGGCGTCTGAGCGACACCACATAAAGGGCTTATAAATAAAAGAAAGAACAAGCATGCCACAGTCGGGTGTCTGTGCGACACCACATAAAGGGCTTATAATAATGACGAGCATGCCACAGTCGGGCGTTTGGGCGACACCACATAAAGGGCTTATAAATAAAAGAAAGAACAAGCATGCCACAGTTGGGCGTCTGTGCGACACCACATAAAGGTCTTATAAAAATAACGAGCATGCCGCAGTCAGGCGTCTGTGCGACACCACATAAAGGGCTTATAACAAAATAATCACAGTGAATATCCAGGAGGTAGAACCGTCCCAGGGATACTCAATAATTCAAATAATGTAACTGGTTAGTCCATAATAACAATAGTTATAACTATCATGAGTCACAAGTCATGATCCATGTTCTGGTTTAGCAATTTTTTCTCCGAAGACCGACACTAAGACCGACACTTGACCCATCCCAGACTGTTTTCCTTACCCATGGACACGGCTATTCGAATAGATGTAATCTCTGCAGAGGGTGTACTCTTTACCCACGAGCAACAGATTTCTTTAGTCCATCAGGACTAATTCCGCTTACGGTCTTTTAATTGAAAACACACCTAACTCGCACACACCAGCTTAACTTTACCGGTGTATGGAATCACTCACGACACCCGTTAAGCGAAACTCTAAGTGGGGAAGCTACAACCGCGACTAGCATGGGATCAAAAAATTTATAACGCGCGCAAACTAGGGGAGCTATCCCTTCGGCTCCAACCGAAAACACCCATGCACCAGGACCAGGTGGCATGCCGACCGGATGCAGCCGGTATCTTCCACCATGGCCTCTCTGTACGGTGTGTGGTAGGAAAGGGGTTGAAAACTTACTGAACCGTACCCTACCTATGGAGGGACAAATGGTAGTACGAAACAAGTATGGGGGTTACTAGAACAAGACTCGATCCATGGTCGACTCAGGAGGTTTAAGTACTCCCTGCATGATTAGCATAAAAAATATATTTCAACCGATAAACAGAGTCACCACTCATCATACCTCATCATGCCATACCGGAGACAACCGTCTCGACAAGGAACTAGAGGTGAGCTCGTGTCTACCCAAGACAGAGACTTTCCCGGCTTCCTTCCAGTAGGCATGAAAGGCATACGAGGGTGACCACTATCACAAACATATCAAACTCCAATAGCATGAAATCATTAATATGCACTCACGAGTATGATCACATCATCACATAAAATAACGGATACTCCATGTCAAGGTGGTGTTGTAAACGTATCAAATAACACACACAATATTATGCCAGGGTTCAGAATGCCTGCCTTCGAGAGTATGCAAGTGGGGTGCACTTTTGAAAGTTGCTTCCTTCTTCAAAAATCCTATGTTGAGAAAATTCAAATTAACACATAGTTTCAAATCAGTACAAAAAAGTTGTTTGGAAAATTTTCAAATAAATATGTTGAGAAACAACAGAAAAAGAATAAAGTCATTTGGACTTATATTTAAAAAGTTATAGTCAGTCAAAGATTAGTCAAAATTATGTTTTTAAAATAAATTGAAAAATAAAAATGTTTCGAATAAAAAAATGGAGGAGGCGTACTTCTGTATTTACACCTTCACTTAAACCACGTGGCCGGCGCGGGGTCACTGAAAGTGGGTCCCTTGGGCCCACTGGTCAGGTTTGACCAGTCGCCGCGCCTCCTTCCTCCTCTGTCCGAGCGGAGACGGAGCTCCGGCGATCAACGCCGACGAAGGGCGGCTCCCCACTGGGTTCCGAGGGCAGGGATGGATCCATCAGTTCAGGGTGGTCCTCCCTATGGTCGCTAGGTTAGCGGGGGTGGAGGGGATCTCCGGCGGCGAGCTCCGCGGCGGAGGTGGCTTCGGGAGGATTTGGGGGTTTGGGCTACGGTGGTTCCCGGTCGAGGCTGAGGCGTTGGGTGGCTCCGCACGGTCTAGGCGAGTCGAATGGCAGTGCTGGAAGGGCAGGGGGAGGCTCTGCTCGCGACGCACGACACCGGAGTGTGTCGGCGACCAAACTGGCCGGAGACGAGGAAGAAGGCCTCCCCCCCCGTCGATTGCGGGCTGTGGGAGCTCTAGAGGGATGGCTTGAGGTCGCATGAGGGACTGGACGAGCTCGGGGGCCCCTATTTATAGCGGTCGAGGTCGGTTCCGCTGCGGCCGGGGATAAGATCGTCAGTGAACCGCCATTCTGTAGCCAAGGGGCGCGTGGCGATGGCTGGCGGGGTTTGGCAGGGCGAATGGATGAGCTTGAGCTGTTCCAGGGGCAGCTGGCGCGCTGGAGTGGCTCGGGCGGCCCCGTCCATGGCAGAGGCCTGCTGCGGCCGTCTGCGGCTTGCGGTGGTGGAGCTATGGGGCGCCAGGAGGGGGCCAGGGCGGCTCTGCAGCGAGGGAGGGGTCGGGGCACGCTGGCTGTGAGTGGGAAAGGATCAGAACGAGCTCGGGGAGGCAGCAGTGGGATGCGGCGACTCGGTGCGTGCGCGTGCAAAACATGCGCTCTGGGCGCGCCCAGGGCACGCACGCCAGGTGCTCAACGCAATGCCAGCGCGTGCTAGAGGGCTTGGATGAGGCTGGGGATTAACAAGTCTGGTTTAGAGTTTGCAAGGAGATTAATGGACATGGTGGTTAGGTCAGGGGATCAAGTCCACAATGCGAACTAAAAACCAAGCCAAAACTGGCCATGTACACAAGGTGTTTGGCAGAATGCCATGGTCTTCTAGGCATCTCTTGGGGTGGCCAAAATCTCCAGATCCTATTCTCTTTAGATGATGAAGAGGTTGGCAAGATTAGTTTGGCAAAAAAAGAAACTTGTTAGTGCAAGATTTTGAGAAAACCAATTCTGGACAGAAAGTAAAGGGCATAGTTTCATGGACCAAAAATACTCCAAAGGTTCCATTCTCCTGGACTTAAGGGTTTGGTAGGGAGGACATAAGCAGGAAAAAGCTCATGGGCACTAGAGCAAAATAAATTAGGGTTGCAGTAGAAAAAGCCAATATGGTCCAGAGAGCAAAATAGGATTATTTGCTCAAATTTTTCAAAGAACACCAGTGGGTTTTTGCATAAAGTTGAATTATATGCATCTACTGACATCTCCAATTTTTGGTGGGAATTTTAATGAAGTATTTAAATAGGCTGCAGTGCAAAATTACCAACTGGACCAGTTTTGAAAACTTGGGGTAGAGCTCAAAATCTCCAATGAATAAAAGATATTTTTGCATCATAGTGATTTGAAAACATCACATGACATCCCCAATTTTTGGTGAAAATTTTAAATGCATTTATCAAATGGTTGTAGTGCAAAAGAGGCTCTAAAACATATGGGAACCCATTTTAAAGGAATAAAGCTCACGAAAAATAATTGCAGAAATAATTCCATTGATAAAAATAAATGGCCTTAGTAAGATACACGAGTCCCACAATATCTTTGAAAGGTTTCCACCTAGAAGGAAAAACTCAAGGAAAATCAGAAGGACAGAGTGATCTGAATTTAAAAGATAAACTAGAAAATAAAATTTTTAATTTCCTGGCAAAATTTTAATTAATAAATCATGGTTAAGTTTTTGGGGTGTTACAGGGAGTTGGAGGATAAAAGCTGCCTGATTTGGTTCATTTTCAAAGGGATATCCCTGTGTTTGTGTGTGTTGAAGAAAGATGATATCTTCATCGATTGATCTTCGTGTTCAGCTAATGGACCTATTGTCTTATCCAATCCTTGATTTGAGTATGGGCTATCGTCAAATCAAATCAGAACCGACGATGCTTGTAATGTTGTCTTACTCGTGGTTGATCCCCCAAGCATATACCATTACATTTTTTGGTCTGACCAATACTATCACATTGTTCACATAATGGTGGAATTCCAGTGATATGGAAAATTCCGATGAGTTGCTGCTGAGTCCATTAGCAGCATTTTATCTCCTCCATGATTCGTGTTGAACATCAACCTAGTGTTGGAAACTTTGTAAGCAATGCCTTCGTGTTCTGTTCATGAAGCTTATGCTTGGATTGAAGAAGTGATTTCCTCGAATTCATGTGCATTTGGTGGAAGTTGTCGCCGTGAGTTCGAGAAAGATTGTTTTTGTTTCCTTTGGTACCATCCCAAGTCAGTTATGCATGTGCAATTGTATTCTATGGTTTGGTAGATTAATTACATCCACTCCATATGTATTCCCTAGCACAACAAGCCACTGATTGACTTGTTCAAGGAAAATAAGTCTAGCGCGCGTAAACACTTCGAAATCCTTGATGATGGGTCCTAACCTGAACTCGATAGTGTTTTATTATAAGACTACTATGTGGTCATTCTTGTATTGGACAACATGCTCACATGTATGTAGCAGAACCAGCTCGTGTTTTGGAGCTTGCTATAGTAGTTCATTCCCAAGAATCATGCGACGTCATCTCATCGATTTGTGTTGCAAATTTTCTTTTCCAGACATGCTATCTAAAATATTCCGTTACCAACCAGATCTGAATCTCAGGCAGATATGATGGTTGGAACTTTTCCAAGATCTATGATGTAGGTCCTGACAAGGTTGATGTTGGCCGACACACCTAGTCGGAAGATCTATTTTTCGAGCTTCCTGATTAAGCAATTTGACCATCTTCTACATGAGGATTTGGTATGACCTATTCCACAAGTTTTTCCTTATGGATTCTTGTGCTTCCGAAGTCCGATCTTTTACTTGATGTTCTAGATACCAAACCATATCTATAAATGGCTTACGCTAGCACATCAAGGAGACCATTAGAAGCGGAGTGCTAAATGTCTTTCGGTCAATCATCCAGATTTTGTTTCCTTGGCCTCGCTAAGGTAAAATCTAAGAAAGTGTTGTCCTCCTCTGCACCTGCATCCTCCATCGTTATTCATCATGGTAGTATGAGGTGTAACCAGGATCTTGGCATAGATGTTGGTAAAACCCTTGATGAACATGGAAATGCTCAAGTTCTTGAAAGAACGCTCAGTCACTAGGTTATATCGTTGGTATCAACTGAAATGTGCCTTCCATTAGACGAGCTATTCTATAACCGTAGTTTCCTTTCCAAACTGAGTATGCCATCCTCTCGAATTCTTTAAAACGATCAATTGTGATTTGCCTCAGGCTGGTATGAAGAGCTTCAATGATCTATGGATCAAAAGTAATTCTTTTTGCCACTTAAGGTAATAATTCTATGAGTCACCTCTCCCAAGGTGCCCCGTTGTGGAATCATGACAATTATGTCCTCGCTACTTTGAAACCATGCACCATCCTACATCAGCGTGGAATTGTTGCCTACCAAATTGAACCTCCATTATCTTTCCATCCCTCTTGATGTGTGTTTTGGGTCTCATCTCAAGAGATGATTCAATGCCTCATTCCGTGAGTTGAGTGAGTTCCTCGATCTCCAAGAAGATCGATTCCTGTAGAGTTTCCTTTTGTCGCCATAGTGTTGGCATCAATGTCTCGAAAGCAAAGATGTCAAGATCAAGATGATGCAATGAATCAATATCTTCGAGAAGGACAGTTGGATCATGGAGATTGTGATAGTTTGGGTCCCCTCTGTCTTCTTACCTCATGTCTTGAATCTCAGGATGAGATTCTTGTTTAGTGGGGGTGAGTTGTCACAGCCCTAGAATACCTGAGTGAAATAGTTGCATCTGCACTCATGCATCATGTCTAAAATTTCTGAAAGTTGAAATGGGGATGACAGAAACCCCCAGCACCCCCCTTAATCCAACTAGGGTTACAGAAATCTTTTTCAATGAACCTGAAATGCCCTTCTAAAATGTTCATCATCTTTGCCTTGGTCTAGAACCCCTGACAAAAATGGTGCACATTTTTTTAGGACACATAAGGTCACTGAATTAAATTATATGCTATTCGCAATTGGGCATTTAAATGCTATATAATATTTTAAATGCTCAATTAATTCTGAGCTTAAGTGAGGTCTCTTGGGAATATTCCAAACAGAGCCCACAATTCTTTTCAGGATTTTTGGAAACGTTTTGGTATTTTTAAAAGCCCAGAAATTACACAAAAATAGAAAAACATTAAAAAAAACTGAGAGAGAGAGAGAAACTAACCTGGCCTCTTACCTGTAGCAGCAGCCCACCTGGCGGCCCAGCCCACCAGCTCTGCCAGTCATCTCCCTCCTCTCGCCATAAGGATGAGAGGAGCGTGTCCAACGCGCGCGACCACGCGCCGTGCCACGTCCTCCTTCCCGCCGCTGCCCCGACGCGCCCAGACGACGCCACGGAGACGCCCGAACCCGCTCGACCTCTCTCGCGTGCTTCTCCCCTCATCCGGTCCTCTCTCCCTCTCGTGCCCGAGCGCCACCATTGCCGCCGCTCGCTGCTGCCGTGTCCACCGCCTCCCCCTTGCTTCCCCGACCGGTCCATGAGCTCCGCCACGACGTCCTCGACCTCCTCGCTCCGCTAGTCTTCGCTGAGCTCGTCCCCGACTGCCTTCGTCGGAGATCCCCCTCACCGCCTCGCTCAGCTCTGACCTCCTCCAAACCGTCGTCTGCTTCACTGCATTCGCCGTGAGCCACTAAACATCCTACCCATCTCCGTTCTCTCTGCCACTTGCCGTAGTCGCCGCACCAAGCACACTCGCACGCGCCGCCGCTTGAGCTCGCCGCCGATGTGGCTTCGGCCATGCAGCGGCTCAGCCGTCCTGTCCAATGACCTCGCCGCATCACGTAGGGCCCGTAGATGCCTCGCAAGTGCCGACTCGTCCGCCGTAGCCTCGACCCCGAGCTCACCCTAGCTCCGGCAACCGCTGAGGTTATCGCCGGCGACTACTCCGGCCACCCCAGGCCCAACCACCACCACTACTCGATGAGGACGTGCGTCCGCATCACATAGATGCCCTCCGCCAGCCGTTTGGTCACCGGAGACGCAAACCCGAGGCTCGCCGCCGTGACTGGCCTCGCCGGCCTCAAGTCGCCGGCGGGTTTGACCCCGTTTAAGCACTGTTTGACCCCCCCCCCCCCCCCGCCCCGAGTCAATGACATGTGGGGCCATCCTCTAGCTAATTTAATTTATGTTTATTTTAGCGTTAATTAACACTGTTAACTAGACAGTCACTGACATGTGGGACCGCCTTGATTAACTCCAGATTAGGATTAGTTTTAACTCTAAAGCACCCTGTTACCTGGATGTGTCACTGACCAGTGGGCCCACTGGTCAGGTTTGACCTGGACCATCTTTGTTAACCGCTGACGTCACGGTGATGCAATGCTGACGCCATAAAGTATTCTCTGGATTTATTTTTATTCAGGAAATTCCAGAAAATGCTATAAACTTCAAAAAATCATAGTAATTAATATGTAACTCCAAATACAAAGATTTATACATAAAAATTGATCAGAAAAATCCAACCTATCCATCTGTACTGGTTTCATGCATGATAGAGCAATTTAACCTTGCTATTTAGATGAAAAAAGATAATACACTTATATGAGTTCATATTTTGGGTTTGCAATTGAATCTTTGATTCAAATGAACTCAAACCACCCTACTCAAAACTACATTAGCCAAAACACACTCATATTGCCATATCATGATCATGCATCATATTGTGCATTGCATTGCTCATGTTTCTTCTCTGTTTGCTGGTGTTGTTCCCCCTCGGTAGACGTGGTTCTGACGTTGTGATCGTTGACACTGACGAAGACCCAATGCTATCTTCAGAAGTGCCAGGCAAGCAAAACCCCCTTGTTCATTCCGATACAATCCCACTTTCTCGCTCCTGCTCTCTTTTACTGCATTAGGACAACAACGATTCAACTGTTACATGCTGCGGTAGTTGAACCCCTTTTCCTCTGCATGACCTGTGATTGCCATAGTAAATAGATGAAACCCACTAGAATGAGTAGGAGTTGTTTGAGCCCTGATGTGCCTACTAATTCATGCTTGTTTGTGATGCCTGCTACTGCTTAGAGTTGAGTCAGGTTTGATTCATCGGGGATGAATCGGAATGGTGATGAACATGTCGTACTATGTGTGAGCTAAGTGTGTGAACATGATTTGGTAAATGTAGCGGTGAGAGGCCATGTAGTAGTACATGGTGGGTTGTCTCATTGAAACCGTCCTCAGGAACTGAGTTCTGTGTTTGTGATACATGAACAGCTACTACCACACGTTGGGCCCTGAAATATGACCCCACTCGACTTATTAACCACCCATGTCCTCTGTCTAGGAGTTGCAACTAGTTTCTGGTGTTTGTAGGATATATGTTGGAGGCCGTGCGTAGCGCTGACCCTAGGGGTGCGCTATGATTCGGTAGATACATCGTGGCACGGTGTACCGGGCGCCCGTTTGGTGTCTCGAGAACCCTGCACACATCGTTTGGGGCTGTGGGTGAAACCCCGGCCGGATCTCCTCGCGGATGGAACCCGAATAGGCGATAAACCTGGACTAGAGACTTGTGTGGTTAGTCAGGTCGTGGTCTACACCCACGTCGGTTTTCGCTTTAAGTCTGCCGAGCACATGTCGTGTGCAGACGCTAAGTGGTGGAAACATATGTGAAGAAGTACGCCCCTGCAGGGTTATGAATGATCTATTCGAATAGTCGCATCCACGGTAAAGGACTTCTGGGTTGCCTATAACAGTTCATAGAAAAGTGAAAGTGATGCGGAGCATCCCACGCTCATCCCCATGTACACTCCATCTACTCTCCAAGCCCCAAGGATACATAAGATGAGACCTCGACTATGCGCCATTGGACCTAAGGTGAACTCGCTCTTTTCCGAATCGTATCTTTCCGCATGTAAGACATGGATGCTACTTCAAGCGCGGACATTGTGCATACTCAGGTACACCCGAGGAGATCATGGAGAGCCCAAGGACCAAGGCCAAGCATGCGCGGGAGCGAGGGAAGGAGAAGGAAGAAAGGGACGGGACAGCAGGACATCCGGCCCTTGGCCCGGACATCCGGCCCTTCCAGCAAGCCCGGACATCCGGCCCCAGCCCGGACATCCGGCCCCCCATCACAGCAGCCGCAAAGCTACAGGGCCCGGACATCCGGCCCCAGGCCCCGGACATCCGGCTCTTCCGGAAGCCCCGGATATCCGGCCCCCTCGCCCGGAAATCCGGCCCCCCATCACCGATTGCGTTTGGAAGACCCCGTCAGCCCGGACATCCGGCCCCCTAGCCCGGACATCCGGCGTCTCGAAAGCTTGGGACATCCGCCCGACGCCCGGACATCCGGCCTCCCCGCCACGCTACAGCGGCATCCGGACTTGTCCCTTGTACCCCTCGCCCCCAAGACTATATATACTTCATCCCCTTCCTCTTTTAGGGTTAGCTTAGGTTTAGCTCATGTTTGTGCGAGAGCCTTGCTCATCCACTTGGTTACTTCTCCTCGGAGCTCAGGACCTCTACGGAGAAGATCCCCCAAGCGGATTCAAGACCCCTTCTAGGGTGGACCCCATCAAGACCTCCTCTCGGAGAAGAACGACTACTCGTGGTATCCTTACCTTTGTTGATTGTGGATCATATGTACCTCTTTGTGTTCGATGATCTAGCACTTGTGTGATTGATTCCTTGTTGGTTGAGCGATCTCTCTCTCGCTTCCTCCGTGTTTCCCTCTTGTTCTTCCGCGTGTTCTTCGTAGTCCATCAGAGGATCCGCTCCAACGTGAAAGATCATCCACGTGAGGTTCCACCCTACATCATCTATGGATCGAGCTTAGGTTGATCACGTTTTTGGAGCCCCTACCCTCTTTTTCTAGCTTGATTTTGTTGATTTCGTCCTAATCCGAAAATCCCCACCAAAAAATAGCCCCAAATTTTTTTTGTGATTTGTTAGTTTTGATGATGTTTTGTTGATTTTGATCCATGGATTTGCTTGGTTTCGAGTGGATCTAGCATTTCCCCAAGTTTCCCCACTTCCCATCCACGAAATCCATCAAATTTTGCCCCGAAATCATCAATTTCCGCCCCAATTCGAAAATTTCCGCCTAAACGAGATCTCGAGTCGTCGGGCCGACATCCGGCCTCAGTCGACATCCGCCATCCGGCCGGACATCCGGGCCCCAAGCCGAACATCCGGGCCCTGGAGCACCAAATCTGCTCGATTCGGGACATACACCCCCGGAAATCCGGCCCGAGCCCCGGATATCCGGCCCCTGAGATTCCCGTTTTTTCCGTTTCACCGTTTCGGCCATAACTAATTCATCCGGAGTCCGATTTTGACGTTATTTAGCTTGTTTCGAAGCTATTGACATCCCCCTTCCCATAAAAATTCTACCATCACCATTTGACTCCATCAGATTTTTGAAAATTTGGCAAGTTTGCCTAGGCCTTCCACCATATCATCCGCATAGCCACCACCGACTTCCGCAACCTAACCCATTTTGTTCCCCATAGCATTAGTGGTTGCTTGAGTAGTGATTCGAGTCTCCTAAGGTGTTTCGGCTACTTAGGGACGGTTGCATCTTCATCAACCACCACCACCATCATAACTTCCGCATAGGCTTGCCCACCATACACTTCAACCACCTCAACTTAACCCAATAGTTGTTTGAGCTTGTTTGTGTCTCCTAAGGTGTTTCGGCTACTTAGGGACGGAAACTTCAACTCCGACACGAGTATAGCCCATCATTCCACTTCCGCATTTCCAAGTGCAAACCACCACCGCATTCCGCTTACCACCATTTTGACATTTGACGTTTGAGATTTTGAGTTCGCGGTTTTCCGTTTCCTAAGGTGTTTCGCTACTTAGGACGAGTCTCCATCATCTTGGTATCTACATCAAGAACACCGCTACTCATCATCGCCGGACGGTAACCTCCATATCATCTTGGTATCGTGGTATCCCTCCATTGTATATTCCCTTTCTATTGCATTGTTAACCCCTAGCCTTACTTTTATGCTACTTGCCTATCGAGACTAGCCATTTGAGTATTGCCGCAACGTTACTTGTGCACATTAGTGATCATACTTCCCATAGCATATATACCATATCATTGTGGTGCATATATTGGTATCATATCTTGTGTCACAAGTTTGTTCCCGCATATACACAATTGCTATCTTGGTTTGTGCATTGTGCAAAGTGGCCATAGAAAAAAAAATAAAGCTTTTAAGCAAAAGAAAGAGAGCAAAGAAGCTTGTAAGCAAGTGCCATAGCATCATACCACATTGCATATAAGATTGTCATATCCGATCCTCTTGGATCATCTTGAGAGAAACACCGGGAACCATACATACATAGCATACTTGGGATAGAAGTTTATCCATTTTGCATCCTATAGGTTGTGCACAAGTGTCGATCCGCCTATTGAGCAATCGTGCTAGCGTCTCTCTTGAGTTGTGCAACATGAGCGTTTTAGTGGATTCCACATTTTGTGCTCATTCCTTGGTTGCACAACCCCATTTATCTATCCGTGTGTGTGTTTCCGTGTGCCATTCTTTGCTATTGGTCCATTTGTTTCACTTGCGAATTTGTGAATCTCTTTCAACATTATTGACTCTTGCTAACATTTTGCATTAAATTTTTGTGCCACTATCCTCACCGAGCTCCTCCATAAGCTTTACTTGTGTAGGTGTGAGAACCGACAGGATTGGTACCAATAGTGCTATTTCATTGTCCGCATTTGAGTGAACTTGATTCATTTTCAACATCGGTCAAGGTACATTGGTATAAGTTCTTCTCTTTCTCCCACTCATATTTGCTCGAGTCTTGTGATGGATAGGCAAGGAATTTCATCTCCGGTCTACAACAACAACGACGGCGTGAAAAACTACATCACCAAAGCGTCTATCTTCGATCTACAACGACAAGTGCAAGGCACACAATCAAGATTGCGAGAGCGCATCGAGAACATCTCCATCGACATTCGTCACTCCGAAGCAAGGAGAAGGGACTACTTCGACAAGAAACTTGCCGCACATAAAGAGGAGCAAGATGCAAGGATGGAGGAGATTTGGGCCTTGATCAAGTCTTCTTCCCCTTCGTCATCTTCAAGGCGGTGACATTCAAGCCACAAGTCTTCGGAGCGCGCAAACGACGCAAGTGCACACCGTCCTCGTCCACATCTACATGGCGACCACCATCACGTTCGTGATGAAGATCGTCATGAAGGGCAAGTCACCTCCAAGCATCATGTGCACAACGCAGCGACATCTACTACGAGCTCAAGCACGACAACGACATCATCATCATGAAGATGCTCCACAAGCGCAAATGCACAAGTCCCAAGAAGCCCTACTTCACGCCAAGTCGAAGCTTCATAAGCACAAGAGAAGACCGCGAGACGAGCACCACCAAGACGGGCGCCACGGCTACATCAACCACTTCGGCATCTTCGCCAAGTTTTCTCAAGGCATCTTCGCCTTTGGACGTACGACATCTTCGCCTACTTCCCACGTGTACGCCTACATCGACTTCATCAAGTCCAAGGCGACCATCTACAAGCGAGGGCGACACTTCCATCTTCGGAAGCCCCTCAAGGAAGAGGGCCGAGCATGGGAAACTCCCTTCGGTCATGGAGACGAGCTATGAGGTGCCACATCATATGGACCTCCAACACCAAGACGGTGACATGACGGTCGAGCAAGGGCCATCCCCTTCGACCACGGCGACAAGCGCGAACCTCTTCAACAACATGAAGACGACGCCCACTTTGGACTCATACTCCGAGTCAAGCTACGCGATCACAAGCATGGAGACATTTGCACCTACATCTCTCCGACACCCATATATGTCGAGATGCCCCAATTGCCATGTGAGGAGAGCCACCACCCCATGAGTGACATGAGTGACTCCACCATACGTGACATTGAGAGCATTTCCTATGAGAGGATGAGTGTGCCACCACTAGCCCCACACATGAGAGCATGCCACACATCCTATGTGAGGTTGAGCGCCATTTGAGTGACTCCACCCACCATACGAGTGAGAGCATCCTTGAGGGAGTGAGTGAGCCACAAAACTTAGTGAGTGAGGTAGTTGACACGGCACATGAGGCCACTATAATTTCTAACGACTTAACCTCTACTCCTAGTGTGTTTTCTTCTTTGGTGCTAGGTCTCCTACATGACGACATGCCTATCCTCGACGAGTCCATCCATACATTGGAGACGACGATGGCCATGGTGGATGATGATGCACCCCCCACATGGTTCCATCAAGATGAAGATGACAACGAGACGATCTTCAACACCTCACCTACAACTCATGAGCGACCTTCCAAAGGTAACATAGGTGATGGTGCTTCTCTTGTCCCACTAGTGGACTCTCTTGCCATTGATTGCTCCCATGATGTTGACCCACCTATTCATATGCTTCATGCTAGTGAGACTTCTTCATGCCTAGACTTACCTATTTATGATGAATATGATGATGAGCATGTTGAGTTACCTAGTTGTGATGCTATGCTCCATAGGATATCTTGTGAAAATCCTATTGGTCACATTATGTTTGATAATCCTTTGAACTTGTCATATGCTATGAGTGAGATCTCCCATATTGCATCATTTCAATCTCAACATAGTAACTATGCATGCCCCATTAAAATAAACCCTATTTGCACTTATGGCATAGATGACGAGATGATGGTCATAGGCTTTTGCTTCTCTTGTGATGATATTGCCATGCTTCCTTTACATGATTTGCGCAATTCGTCTACGATTACCTGCCATGATCACATTGTTCCAAATATGCATTGTTTTGGATGTTGTCAATATTCTCCATGTGATGTTTCCATTAATGCTCATGAGGAGACCCCCATAGTTTCCTCATACATATTAGGAGATCTTGATGCATTTCATACTTTGCATGATTCCCATGATTGTGTACACCATATGCATTCCATGAATAACAATGCTCTAGATATTTCTCATGATACATTGCACAATTTGAGTCTCCATTATGCCATACATAATAACAAACCTATCATGATGGATGACATGTTTCTATATCACGCATCTCATTTATTTGAGCATTGGCTATTTTGTGCTAACCGACACATGCACGTATGCATCATGATGGATGATGTGTACATCTACCACGCACACACAATTTTCTCTTTGTCTTTGTTGTGTGTAGGTACCCACATACACTCGTCAACATCTCAATCCCATGAGTTGAAAAACGAGCTCTTGAGAGCAATGATGCTTTGGGATCCCGTGGACTATCCTTACCACCGTTTCCTTCGCGCAAGGACTACGCGCATCTCTTCTACTTGGCTCTCACACGGCTATGGGCTATTTACCACTTGTCACCTTTTGCTCATTTTCCCGTGTTCACTTTGCATGTTATGCTTGCTCCTATGCCTTTGCCATGCAATTGTGACCCTTGCTTGCATATACCCATGATTCACCATTATGCTACTTCTATGTGTATTTGCATGCTTGGTGGAGATCCTTGTTGCTTTTGCCATGTTTATCATGTGCCCCATGCTATTGATGCTATTTTGCTCATATCTTGCCTTCATGCTTGTGACATGTCATGTGAAGTATTCATGCACACTATTTGCACCCATGACATGATTGCCTTGATCCCTTCTAGTACGTTGCATCTTCGCACTACTAGCTTGCTTCACTTGATTGATACGATTGCTTGCTATGTTACATCACCCATGTTCCACTATTACTTGCTTTCTTGGGTTGATGACATATATGCTCATGCCTCTCACATGATATATCTTGATCATTGTCTCTTGTGTCCATTAGTTGCCTCTCTCATATCCACTTGTATTGAGTGCAACCATACTAGGCTTATTGATCTTGGAGACTTTGACACTTTACTTGTGATGCATGCTTGTTTGATTGAGCCTCTTGTATTTGGATGTTCTTACATCATATGCCTCCATACTTTGAAATGCTCCCTTGTACTTTCTTATGATGAGCATGATGCATACACTTGTTCGGTATCTTACCACACGAATGATAGGTTTTGCACTTGCGCTAACCTCATTTGTTTTTCCGAGTGTTTGTCATGTTCTTTCATTTTGAAGGATTCACAAGGCATTACCGTTAGGAGACATATTGGTTATGTGAAGGCATACATGATGTGCAACTCCAACATCTTCCTAACATTCATAAGGTGAACTCCCTCCCTTTGAGCCATCCTCAAATACGCATATTGGATGGGTCACTCTTTCATTGTTATTTCCTTCTTGTTGTCTACATGATACATCTCATGGACGGAGGAGCGACATTGGAGATTGGCTCTACGGACCTTTTCATTGAGGAGCGCTTGGACTTATTGGATGCACCTTCGGTTTTACACTCTTGCCACAACATCGAGCATTGGTATACCAACACCTCCATATTTGTTGATTGTGCTCATACTCATGCTCGATGGACATATCAGACTCACCACAAGTTTGCACCCTATGCATGGATTGACACACATTATGATTGCCTTGTTGCATCTTGTATTCCCATGTCATCCATGATATATGAGCTTGTGCATTTTCTTAGCAAATTTGTTGTGATCTTCCTTGATGGCATATTCATACATCATGATCATATTGCCAATCATCAATTGCATGATAACATACACATGTTGAGCATCCATTGCCATATTCATGCTATTGATAAACCGTCTCACTATGATATCATTTTGCACTGTGGTTGCATTCATCATATTCACAACACAATTGTGTGCACAATGATTGCATTTGTTCCCATGAATGCTTTACATCTCATTTCATATTATCTTGCTAAGCTTCATGTGCTTTGTCATGAACAATCTTGCCTCACGGACTCATTCTTACATGATGGACACTTTGTGTGCGCTAACCATTGTATTTCCGAGTGTTGCTTGTGTTTTCTCTTTTCGCATGTCTATCACTCCGGCGACACCCTGGACTACTTGGATTGCGCCATGTCATCAACTTCGTCCAACTACAAGTCCGTCTACGACAACGGTTTCCATGGTGATGAGGATCACGATCCGAGGTCGGATCTTTCCCAAGGGAGGGGAGATGATGCGGAGCATCCCACGCTCATCCCCACGTACACTCCATCTACTCTCCAAGCCCCAAGGATACATAAGATGAGACCTCGACTATGCGCCATTGGACCTAAGGTGAACTCGCTCTTTTCCGAATCGTCCCTTTCCGCATGTAAGACATGGATGCTACTTCAAGCGCGGACATTGTGCATACTCAGGTACACCCGAGGAGATCATGGAGAGCCCAAGGACCAAGGCCAGCGTGCGCGGGAGCAAGGGAAGGAGAAGGAAGAAAGGGACCAGGACAGCCCGGACATCCGGCCCCTGGCCCGGACATCCGGCCCTTCCAAAGAAGCCCGGACATCCGGCCCCAGCCGGACATCCGCCCCCATCACAAAGAGCCAGAAGCTACAGGCCCGGACATCCGCCCCCAGCCCCGGACATCCGGCTCTTAGGAAGCCGGATATCCGCCCTCGCCCGAAATCCGGCCCCCATCACCGATTGCGTTTGAAGACCCGCCAGCCCGGACATCCGCCCCTAGCCCGGACATCCGGCGTCTCGAAAGCCCGACATCCGCCCGACGCCTTGACATCCGGCCTCCCCTGCCTACGCGCAGTGCATCCGGGCTTGTCCCTTGTACCCCTTCGCCCCCAAGACTATATATACTTCATCCCCTTCCTCTTTTTAGGGTTAGCTTAGGTTTAGCTCATGTTTGTGTGAGAGCCTTGCTCATCCACTTGGTTACTTCTCCTCGGAGCTCAGGACCTCTATGGAGAAGATCCCCCAAGCGGATTCAAGACCCCTTCTAGGGTGGACCCCATCAAGACCTCCTCTCGGAGAAGAACGACTACTCGTGTATCCTTACCTTTGTTGATTGTGGATCATATGTACCTCTTTGTGTTCGATGATCTAGCACTTGTGTGATTGATTCCTTGTTGGTTGAGCGATCTCTCTCTCATTTCCTCCGTGTTTCCCTCTTGTTCTTCCGCGTGTTCTTCGTAGTCCACCGTAGGATCCGCTCCAACGTGAAAGATCATCCACGTAGGGTTCCACCCTACATCAGAAAGTGGATACTCTAAAATGCGCAAGATAAGCTTGAGTGCTATGGATGGCGTTCTCGTAGGTAGACGAGAGCTGATCCATAGTGGTGTATTGAATGTTGAATATGTGGACGCGTGTGCGCCACCTCAAAAGAGTTACCAGCAGTCGTAGTTTAGGATAGCCACTGAGTCAAAGCTTGCTTGATGCAGTTAAACTCCTTCACCCCTTTGTTGATACTGATGCATATGTAGCTAGTTCTGATGTAAGTCTTGCTGGGTACATTTGTACTCACATTTGCTTAATTTATGTTTTGCAGAGAGACTTCAGTCTTGCTAGTAGTTCTGTGTGGACTTCGACGTTTAGCTTGATACCTCAGCTACGATCTTGTGTCGTCGGCATGATCTGGTAGATAGTCAGGCTTCTCAGCCTTTTTCATTTGTAGATGTCTGTACTCAGACATGTTAAGCTTTCGCGTGTGCTTTGACTTGTATGCTCTGAATGTTGGGTCATGAGACCCATGTTTTTAATATCTCGCTCCTCGGAGCCTATTGAATAAATACTTTCTGTCGTAGAGTCATGTTGTGATGCCATGTTGTATTTACACATATCGGGCATATTGTGTGTATAATTGAAATGCTTGGTATGTGTGGGATCCGACAACCTGGTTCTCTATCCTTGGTAGCCTCTCTTATGGGGAAATGTAGTCTGGTTCTTCCACTGAGCCATGGTAGTCTGCTACAGCGTCGTTTACCGGAGTCCTGTTAGCCCAGTTGCTACTGCTCCGGAACACTTAGCCTGGTCGGGATGTGTCCTTCTTCGATCCTGTGTCTGCCCCTCCGGGGAAATGTCACGCGGTGTCTTTCGGACTCATGTTAGCCTGCTATAGCCCAGATTCCCGGAGTCCTGCTAGCCTAGTTGCTACAGCCTGAATTCACTCGCCGATGACCGACACATCCATTGCTGGGTCATGTATGCATGTCCCTGTAAGTTAGTGCCACTTTGGATTTACAACTAGTCATGTCGGCCCGGGTTCTCTGTCATATGGATGCTAGCAACACTACCATATACGTGAGCCAAAAGGCACAAACGGTCCCAGGCCAGGTAAGGTGGCACCTGTGGGAATACCGTGTGTGAGGCTACAAAGTGATATGATGTGTTACATGCTAGGTCGGTGTGACTTAGGATCGGGGTCCTGACATGAAACCAGGGGGCTGACCCCAGTCCTTCCCTCTCAACATAGCAAGAAGAAAGAAGGAGGATGGAAGAGGAGAGGTGCGTGGATGAGCACTTACGATCCTCCCCAACCCCCTCTTTTATAGCCGGGCTCAGACTGGGAGCTAACCCCTCGGTGGGTAACCGCCATCCTTCTCCACCTATCCAAGAGGACCGAGCCCTTGCCATGTCGCTCTCCCGCACCACGCGCCCCCGTTAGCATCACAAAGATGGCCCCACTGCAATTGGGGTTACACGACACACGGGAAAGCCGGAAACTGATTCTAGCTCAGATTAATGAAGAACAAAACGAGATCTCAAAGGACAAGCTACAACCACCCTCTCGCCTGTGTAATGGACATGGCCTACCCCAACGACGCCCAGCAGCTGCTCGACCAAGCCCGAGGGATCTGTCGATTGCAACAAACCCTGTGTGTTGCCCGGTATCTACATACAGCTTGGAAGCAAGGTTGCAATGACCAAGTGCAGACCAAGCAAGAAGAGATCAACTCTTTGAGAAGTCAAGGGGCGGATCAAGAAGACCAAGTCAAGCTAAAGAAGAAAGATCCAACTAAGGAAGCACCTCCCTTGCAGGGCAAGCGAGCCTGACAAGGTTGAGGTTGCCCCAAAGACAAGCCTGAAGACTGCCTCGGCAGGCCTGCCGGGCACGACGAGGGCATACTACCCCGCCAACAACTTAAGTCACCAATCGGTGTGGTGTCGATCCCCCAAGTAACTAGGTGGCTGTCATTTGGCATGTGGCAGCCACTTTCTAAGGAAATTACCTCCAAATGATACCCGTCCAGAGACGTGTCACGCAGGCAGGTGAGAAGGTGGCCGAACGGCCCAGCAAGGCTTGCCGGGCTTCGCTACGATGTGACACTAAGCGGCGCATTTAATGCACCATGTCCTGCCTGCAGAGTTAGGTATGATAGCACTGTTTGCTATCTAATCAGTACACAATGACTGAATTGCCATTGTGGTGACCCCTTGATCTATAAAAGGAGGGCCGTGGCAACCATAGAAAGGATTCGAACCTTTGTACACTCCTATGCGCGTAGCTGCTCTCGCCCTGAGGCAACCTTGCCGGGCTAGAGTACTGCATCTCCACTACGCTCCCCTCATCAATCCACCAAAGCAGGAGTACGGTTTCACGCCTTGCGGTGGCCTAAACCTGGGTAAAACTGCCCGTGTGATCTCTGTCGTGCTGTGCTATGCCCTTTGCTCCTTGTGCAATGTGCGCCCCCCTCACCGAACCACAAAGTGGCTGATGGCCCCATAGGTGGTCGTGGTTTCCCACGACACAGACGAACACTACTTTGATGAAAGGAAAACGCATGATAGGAGGATGGAATATGTACAAAAAAAATGACACCATTACATATTCACACGTACGATAGGAGGATGCAATATGTATGAAAAATAGTACGTAGAAGGCATTTCAACAAAATTAGAAGAAATAAAAGCTAGGCACCATTTGAACATGCAACAAATATCAATCTACCAGGTAAAAAGTGTCTCGTCATAAGTTCCATTTCAACAAATTAGAAGTAGTACAAGCTAGAAGACAATGCAAGATGCAACCTACATCACACTCCTAAGTTAAATGTGTCTTATGGGTAAGTGATTGTTGCAAGTATAAGTTGTAAGCTATGCAGATGCAATTCAACAAAATTAGAAGTAATACAAACTAGACATCATACGGAACACGCAACCACATATAAGAGTGCCAAGTTACAGCAAGCACCTATGATGGAGTAGGGGAGATGTGCTCATCATTTACACAGCTACGTTGACTGTCCAGCCTTGGGTTGTCTTGCGAATCTTCTTGGGAGGATGGCAGGGTAGAATCCGTAGAGACCCTCTATTTGAGTTGCTCCGAAGGACCACCACCATCCAGTGCCTTACTAATTTCCTTTTGTTGTACCGATTTGCATTGTGAAGTCTGCATTGTATCTACTTTTCCAAACTCTTTTGCCCTTGTTTTGGACTCTAATTTGCAACATTTGTATGGAACTAACCCGGACTAACGCTGTTTTTCAGCAAAATTGCCTTGGTCTTACTTCTGTGGAGAAATAGAAGTTCTTGGAATGACCTGAAAATTTACGGAGAATGTGTTTGGAATATATAAAAAATACTGGCGAAAGAATCAACTAGAGGGGGTCCACCCACTGGCCACAACGCGTGCCCTGGTGGCTTGTGTGTCCCCTGGACCTCCTCTGACCCTAACTCCAACTCTATATATTCACATCCGGAGAGAAAAAAATCAGAGAGAAGGATTCGTCGCGTTTTACGATACGGAGCCGCCGCCTCTCGTTCTTCATCGGGAGGGCTGATTTGTAGTCTGTTCGAGGCTCCGGAGAGGGAGATTCGTCGCCATAATCATCACCAACCTTCCACCATCATTAATTTCATGGATGCTCACCGCTGTGCGTGAGTAAATCCATCATAGGCTTTCTCGACGGTGATGGGTTGGGGGAGATTTATCATGTAATAGAGTTAGTTTTGTTAGGGTTTGATCCATAGTATCCACTGGGTTCTGAGATTGATGTTGCTATGACTTTGCTATGCTTAATGCTTGTCACTAGGGCCCGAGTGCCATGATTTCAGATCTGAACCTATTATGTTTTCATGAATATATTTGTGTTCTTGATCCTATCTTGCAAGTTGTAAACACCTATTACGAGTTATGATCCGCATACCCCAAGGTGACAATAATTGGGATTCTTTCCGGTGATTACCGTAGTTTGAGGAGTTCATGTATTCTCTAAGTGGTAATGTTGTGGTCCGGTTCTCTATTAAAAAGAGGCCTTAATATCCCTTAGTTTACATTAGGACCCAGCTGCCACGGGAGGGTAGGACAAAAGATGTCATGCAACTTCTTTTCCATAAGCATGTAATACTATATTCGGAATACATGCCTACAATATATTAATGAATTCGAGCTAGTTCTGTGTCACCCTAGGTTATAACTATTACATGATGAATGCCATCCGGCATAATTATCCATCACTGATCTATTGCCTACAAGCTTTCACATATTGATCTTTTCTATGTTACTTTCTCGTCGCCACTATTACAATTGCTACAAAACTACTACTGTTACTTTTGCCACTGTTACCGTTACTTCCATACTACTTTGCTACTAAAAACTTTGTCGCGGATATTAAGTCTTTCGGGTGTGGTTTAATTGACAACTCAACTGCAAATACATGGGAATATTCTTTGGCTCCCCTTGTGTCGAATAAATAAATTTGGGTTGAATACTTTACCCTCGTAAACGGTTGCGATCCCCTATACTTGTGGGTAATCAAGACTTTTTCTGGCGCCGTTGTCGGGGAACATAGCTCTATTCTCTGAGTCACTTGGGAGTTATATCTATTGATCACTATGTGGAATCTGAAAGATACTAGAACCAAGATTTTTCCCTCACTACTGCAGGATGCTGCTAACGTGACACTAAGATCACAGACACTTTGACGAAACTGTGTGCGATGCATTAATCACAAATGGGGATGTAAAAAAACCATAAAAAGGTGCAAAACATTTGCAATGGCGGAGCCATCAAACACGGTTCATATTTTAGTTGCGTGTGTGATTCTGGCCACAGGATTAACCCGTTCGAACTGTTTGCGATGAGGCAGAACAACAGAAACGGGCAGCCATATCAATGTGTGTTTGATATACGGCATAGAGTTCGCTCCCATGAACTATTTGCTATTAGGGAGTGCAATAGAAACGGTTAGCCAGATCAAGGTGTGTTTGATATAGGGCATAGTTCACTCGGACGAACTGCTTTTGATTAGCGAACGCAACAGAAATGGTTCAACTTAACAAGATGTGTGTGATACGTGGCAAACAACCGGCTCGGATGAACTGTTTGCGATGGGAAATTACAACACAGACAGTTAATACAGTTAGTTCGTGTGCGATTCTGTGTGTCCTAAAAACTTTGAAAAATGCAAACTAGCTGCTTGCGGTGGCTAGGAGTATCGCACACGATGCGTCTGCGAGTACTCGTGTGCGATGGTTAGTAAGTTAACACATATGTTTCCTTATGTCAACACTTGTGTGATAAACATAATGTGGCATCGGATACGGTATTCGGGTTGTTTGTGTGCTCCACTTAATCTTCCCGTACTCCACATGGGTGTCAAAACCGACGGATCTCGGGTAGGGGGTCCCGAACTGTGCGTCTAAGGCGGATGGTAACAACAGGCAGGGGACACGATGTTTACCCAGGTTTGGGCCCTCTCGATGGAGGTAATACCCTACTTCCTGCTTGATTGATCTTCATGATATGAGTAGTACAAGAGTTGATCTACCACGAGATCGTAGAGGCTAAACCCTAGAAGCTAGATTATGGTATGATTGTTGTTGTCCTACGGACTAAATCCTCCGGTTTATATAGACATCGGAGGGGGCTAGGGTGACACAGAGTCGGTTACAAGGGAGGAGATCTACATATCCGTATCACCAAGCTTGCCTTCCACGCCAAGGAGAGTCCCATCCGGAAACTGGACGAAGTCTTCAATCTTGTATCTTCATAGTCCAACAGTCCATCCAAAGGATATAGTCCAACTGTCCGGATACCTCCTAATCTAGGACTCCCTCAGTAGCCCCTGAACCAGGCTTCAATGATGACGAGTCCGACGCGCAGATTGTCTTCGGCATTGCAAGACGGGTTCCTCCTCCGAATACTCCATAGAAGATTTTCAACACAAGGATAGTGTCTGGCTCTGCAAAACAAGTTCCACATACCACCATAGAGATAATAATATTTCCACAAATCTAATCTGCCGACACACTCGAAATCATGACAACATACCACGGCCCGGTCTTTATTCGATACGTTATTCTCAACCAGTCTTGGCGCATATCATGAGGCGGTTTCCTTGGCACGTCTTGTCGAAGCAGAGATCATGTCCCCTTATTACCTGATTCTCATCAATACGGACATGGGTAACCCAATCGTGCCTGTTGGTATGACTCCTCGATCGTAGGCAAGTCCCAAACGGTCACGAGGAGGACACTTGGTATTCACCCTCTTTATAAAGAGACAAAGGCCTATCCTTTTTACTCCTCGAACTCAATCGAATCCTTCGCCCGCCTTGAGTTCCAACACCCGAAGCTAAGGTCAGGCGCTTCAGACCTTCAACCATGTCCGGATCCAACCTTCAAGGTCGGTGGATGCCTTCCTCTGTCACGGAGGAAGACGTCAAAAAGTTAAGAGAGGCCAGGTTCCTGACCGGCGAGATCCCGCATCGGTTGCCTGCTCAAGGGCAGGTCATTCTCGCTCCCAAACCCGGCGAGAGCGTTGTGTTCGTATCTCACTTCCTCCGAGGGCTAGGCCTTGCTCTAGATCCCTTCGTGTGGGGGCTCTTGTTTTACTATGGGCTGGATTTCCATGATCTGGCTCCGGATTCTGTCCTCCACATCTCGTCGTTCATCGTCGTGTGCGAAGCTTTCCTTCGCATTACCCCTCACTTCGGCCTGTGGCTCAAGACCTTCAAGGTGGAGCCAAAGATAATCGAGGGGCAGTACACAGAGTGCGGAGGTGTCGTAATAAGCAAAAGTGTCGATGCCCCGTGGCTAGAGGGTTCTTTCCAGGAGGTGTCCAACTTATGGCAACGAGAATGGTTTTATATCACAGCTCCCAGGGGTACCAAGTGGGTGGCTCCCCCTGCTTTTCGCTCGGGGCCCCCGCCACAACTAGCATCATGGGTCAAAAAGGGGCTGGACTGGCGGCCAGTAAAGGATGTGCCAATATTGAGAGCCGCATCCAAGATCTCCTAGATAGAGACATCAGTCTAGTCACGGTAATGCAAGTCATGTTAATTCGTCGAGTCCTGCCCTACAAACGTCGTCCCCTCCGCATGTGGGAGTTCAACCCGGAGGGACCACGAGCTATCCATCATTTCCTCGGCATGACGCTCGAGGAGACGTACAAATTGTTCTTCAGACCACAATGTGTCCGGACACCACCGAGGATGCGGGTTTGAACTGCAATCGTCCAGATACCCAAGTAATTAGTCCTGTAACCGAACACGCTGTATCTTTATTTATCGCAGCATCATTCTGAAAAGTCACTCTTTGACCAGGACTGGGTAACAAAGGCGAAGATTATCAGGTGTCCGGCACCCCTCCCCGAGGTCTCACCTGATCCTGTACTAGCCAGGATGATGGAGCTCGCGCCTTATCAAGAGCCCTTAGGGGAAGACAAAGGGGGGAAGAAAGAGGCTAGCGCCTCCGTGAAGGAGGATAACCAGGGGGAAGAAACTGAAATTCCCCCTTCCCCAGGAAGGAAGAGGACCGCCTCTGAAGACCAGGAGACAATGGTCTCCAAACGGGGGAAGAAATCTTCGCTAGAGGGTCCTGCCCCGGGGGATACCCCGGCCGCACAATGCCCGCAAGGGGGTCAGCCCCCAACAGAGCTGTAAGTAGAAAGGGGACTTAATAGTAAAAAATGTCCTGCTTTGCTTCTGAGGAAAATAACCGAAACGCTTATCTTGTAGTCCGGATCATAGCCATTCTCGGCAGAGTTCGTCTTCGGGGGATCTTCTTCCGGAGATGATGGAGAGCGAAACGCCTCCGCATGCCCTCCCGCCTTATGAGGCAGGCGACCCCGAAGTGTCGTCGCGGAGGTCTTCTCCTGATTCGTAAAGGCCAGAGGGTAATCCTTTGGCCACCCAAAGTCCTCAGTATCCGGCTCTTGAAGAGAGCAAGCGGAAGGGTCCGGCACCATCTGTTATTCGGTCGGACGCACTGAAGGATCTACTAGAGCAGGCGGCTATCTAAGAAGAGCATCGTACACTAATGGATATGGTGGTTGAGAGGATTTCATCCGCCGAAAGCAGGATGCATGAAGCCTTTATGAGTCCGCTGAAAGGTTTTGAGGTACGTGAAATAGTGTGTATTTTCAATGACCGCATTAACGCTAAGGTGTGTCTGTGCGTATAGTAGCCCCCGAGACTCGGTTCAACGCCGAAAACGGCGGCAAACAGAGGATCATAGTCCCAAGTAACAATCCGGCCGCCCTCGTTTGCAGGTGGCAGAAGGTCCGGTGGCTAGCCGGACTAGTGAGTTGCCGAGCTGAAGCGGCAACTTGATGCGGCGGATGCCGACATCGTGCTTGTCAACAAGCGGCTTGACGAGGCACATAGTATGTGATTTCTCCAGTGATCGATACGTAGTAAGAGGAGCATGATGCCATTATCTTTAATATGTTGCGCCTGCAGATGGAGCTGCGGCCGTGGAGACCCTTCGAGCGGAACTTGCCCGAGCCAAAGAACAAGCCAGGAAAAGCGATGCGGCTGCCCTGAAAGCGATCGAGGAGCTGAGAGCCAAAAAGGCTGCTCATTGCCGAAGCAAGGAGGAAATAGCCAAGATGGCTGTGGAGTTGAAGGATGTCGCCGGCCGTTACGAGCTTCTCAAAAAGGAAGATCGAGCGAAGATGATGGACCTAGAGAAGGCCACGGTGGCAGCCAAGGACGCCCGCTCTACAATTAGAGCAATGAAGGAGGAGCTGCGTCATGCCGGGGATATCGCGGCTGGGAATCCCTTTATGCTGTGGATGAAGTTCGTAGATCCTAAGTACGCTCCTCTGGATCGGCTGTGGAGTTCTGCAGACGCTTATCTGGATTTGGCAGCAACTGCCGCTGATGCAGCCGAATACTTCAAAGATCAAAAAGATTGCGAAGTGGAGAAGTTGTTCTTGTCATAATTTAACGTTCCAGCGCGTACGCTTCCTTTGAATGATCGGATGGCCGAATGGGCCGAGCTCCATAGGTTGTCTGGGCTCGCCATGAGGTCTGTTGTGGATCATCTATGGCTGGAAGGGCCAAGGCCGAACAGTTATTTTAGTTTGGTGTAGCAGTTCCTTGGTGCTGTGCCGCGCATCGATGCTATGAAGAGGTTGGCGTGCATCGACGGTGCGCGGATGGCGCTTGCCCGTGTCAAGACATACTGGGCGGAGATGAAACCACCGCAATTGCAACCCCGAGTTCGGCTGTTAGCCAAGTAGCTTCCGAGCACTACTTTGACGAAGTCCTTGAAGGCGCTCGTTCAATAAAGCTCAGTGCTCGAAGAATATTATGTTCTAGTGACACGTATTCCCATTGAAAAACAATGTTTTACTGAATTGTAAAGGCTATTTTTATACGTTTGCCTGAAAGTATGATGATGCCTCCTGTGCGGCCATTTATGTATATTTGTATATAACCTGAAAGTTTGAAGTCGTCGGCTTCAGCCCCCATGCATATAATGCGGGGGTGTTCGCAGAAGACGCGTGTTCACAGTTGATCCAACGTCTTGGTCCATTAAGGAGGTGATAGCGTAGCGAACTAGGCAATCAGACTATATTGCTTTAACACTTTCACTTAGCTAGAGGAGTTTGACAGTGGGGCTACTATATAGGCCCTGGTGGCTCCGTGTTCATCCGAATACGGGGCGTGTACATGCCTGGCCGGGAAACAACCCTTAGTTAATGCGGAGGAATCTCGAAGATTCCGCTAGGTCATCGAGTGGTTGACCAGTCTCGCGCTTTATCATGACAGTCAGTTTTCGGCTTTCTCTACTGAGGTGCTCGTCCGGCCGAACCAGGGCACAATCACAGTAGTTCTCCTGGTGCCGCCTTAGCCGATAGAGCGGAACGTAAGGTAGCAAAACACAGGAGCCGGGAAAACCCAACATTTGACCAAAGACATGATTCGGAGCTGATGCATATAAGGCCAAACTCGCGACACTGAACACTCCCTAAGGTATTCGGTCTTTGAAATATATACCGGGCTAAATGATGCCCGGGAATGAGACCCTAGTGTCCTGGTACGAGCAATATTCTGACGTGGCCACATGCCAAGAACGTCAGCATCCTTCTTGGTTGTATTGAGAATCCGGAGGATGTGAACAACAAAAGACAGTAAAAAAGGTTTACGCATGGTCTTAATCTAAAGAGAAACCTTTGAACGGATCCCTGCTGCACGTCTGCGCCTGTGTCTCGTTGTGCCGTATTGCGGACGGGTGTAGCACGATTGTCATTTGTAAAAGGGAGGAACTTAGTTGAAAGTTGTCGTGCAAAAAATGGGCTATTATAAATAAATCAGTTAAAAGTCAAGATGGGTAAAGTTGAGCCGAATTATTGCTAAGAAGCCCCTGGTACCGTCTATAAGAGTATAACCATCAAACCAATCTCTATCCAATCATTAGCCGGACTCGTCTAACCGTGTCCGTGGTCTTAACGACCGGTCATCTATTCTGGTGGCGAGGCCGTCTAGTGTTCGGCTGTTAAAGCAGCCGTATGTTTTTCTGCTCGTAAAGAGCGCTCAACATTTCCATGTACTGTGATGATGCCACGCGGACCGGGCATTTTAAGCTTGAGAAAAGCGTAATGTGGTATTGCATTAAAACGAGCAAAAGTCGCTCGTCCGAGTAGTGCTTGATAGCCACTTCGGAATGGAGCAATGTTGAAGGTTAACTTTTCGCTTCGGAAGTTGTCGGGCAAGCCGAACACAACCTCTAGTACTAGAGAGCCCATGCAGCGGGCCTCTGTGCCTGGTATTACTCCCTTGAAGGTAGTATTACTGTGGCCGTCCTGATATATCAGATTGAGACTACTGCCGCCGTCCATAAGGACTCGTGTGAGATGGTATCCGTTTATTATTGGGTCCAGCACCAAGGCAGCTAATCCTTCCTGCCGTATGCTTATTAGGTGATCCCTGCGATTGAAAGTGACCGGGCAGGCCAACCAGGGGTGGAACTCAGGGGTGACGGGCTCTACGGCTTGTGTATCTCGGAGTGCATATTTGCTTCTCCTCTTTGTCACGTGGATCACGTTCTTTGTTTGACTTCGTGGGAATTTTTACGTCCCCGATTGCCTGCTGGCGAGGCTCATCCTCGTCTTCGCTTGGTGTGTCCTCCCCCTTGTGTTTGGCGTTTAGCTTGACGGCCTGCTTGAAGACCCATCATTCTCTGTGGGTATGATCTGCAGGTTTATCGGGGGTGCCATAGATTTGACATCGTTTGTCTAGAATCTTGTTTAGGCTGGTCGGTCCATCTCTATTGCCTTCAAAGGGCTTTTTCCACTGACCCAGTCGAGAGCCCCTGAATCCGGCGTTTACCGCCGTGTTATCTGGGCTGTCTTCTTTATTCCGGCGCTTTTTTACTGCGTAGCGGTTTTCCGTTGCCATCCCTGACTTCGGATGTGCTTGGGTCACTGGCTCTGCTTCGGGCTAACCAGCTGTCCTCGCCCGCGCAAAAGCGGGACATAAGGCTTGCTAGGGATGCCATTGTTCTTGGTTTTTCTTGGCTGAGGTGTCTGGCAAGCCATTCGTCTCGGACGCTGTGCTTGAAAGCTGCTAAGGCTTCGGCGTCCGGACAGTCGACAATTTGGTTCTTCTTAGTGAGAAAACTGTTCCAAAGCTTTCGGGCTGACTCTCCGGCCTATTGAATTATATGACTCAAATCGTCTGCCTCCGGAGGTCGGACATAAGTCCCTTGAAAATTAGCCCGAAAAGCATCCTCGAGCTCCTCCCAACTTCCGATGGAGTTTTTGGGGAGGCTTTTTAGCCAGTGCCAGCTAGTCCTTTGAGCTTGAGGGGCAAGTATTTGATGGCATGGAGATCGTCTCCGCGAGCCATATGAATATGGAGGATAAAGTCCTCAATCCAGACCCCCAGGTCTGTTGTTCCGTTGTACACCTCTATGTTCACTGGTTTGAATCCTTCTGGAAATTCATGGTCTAGTACCTTGTCGGTGAAACATAGGGGGTGTGCGGCACCCCTGTATTTAGCTACACCATGGCGATCGGACGGTTGTGATATTTGGTTTTAGTTGCGTGCTGGAGCGCGTTTTCTTGATCCGTAGATGGATCTGGTTGCGCCGGTCCTTTGATGCGAGTCCTCGCGTGGGTCATGTACTGACTTATGTGCGGCCTCGTTGGCCGCTCTATCACGGCCACGAGGTCGTCGATCCAACCGGTTGGTAGTTTTATTTTTTGGCTGTGGGGGCTCAAAGGCCTCATCGTCGAATTCAGGCAGCAGTTTTCGCTTTGGGTAGCTCTTCGTGTGGCGACTGCCACCACACTTTTCTGCAGTATCGAGCACTTTGTTCCATCTACTGTTGATTGTGTTTTGTGCGGCCTTGAGCCTTTGCTTCTGCTTCTTCAGACTCCTCGCAGTGGCGATAAGCCTTCTATGGAGGTTGTCTTGCTCCAGCTGCCTTTCCGGGATGATGTGTTCATCATCATTCGGACTATTCTCTTCTCCGGAGATGGGTTGATTAGCTTGACACTCGGCGTCGCCATGTTCAGACAGCGGCTCCGTACTTTGTTCGTCGTCCGCTGGCTCACCCTGCTCAGTCGCTGGGTCTATTCGGTCCTCGTTTCCTCCGGAGACGACTGGGGTATTGTTTTTTCTTGCACTGTTATCGCTGTTTTTGCCGAGGTGGGATTTGGAGCGGCGCCTACGGCGCTGCTTTGATTTCTTCTCGAGGGAGCTATCCTTCGTTGCATCCTTCCGTTCCTCATCATCATTTTCTTTGGGTGTATCCACCATGTATATGTCATGTGAAGAAGTGCCCTATTGGCGGTGGTTCCTGTTCGTCTCCTGCATTGCTGTCCATACCATCGATGTCTTCGGAGTCGAAATCTAGCAAGTCGGTTAAGTCATCGACAGTGGCTACTAAGTGGGTGGTGGGTGGGGAGTGAATTTCTTCGTCATCCGCATCCCATCCTAGCCGGACAGAGTTCGGCCAAGGTTCTCCTGACAGAGAGAGGGACCTTAACGAGTTTAGTACATCACCGAAGGGCGAGTGCTGAAAGATATCCGCGGAGGTGAACTCCATGATCGGCGCCCAATCGGATTCGATAGGCATGGGCGCAGGTGGTTCGGATTCCGTGGCCGGAGACGAGTCCATTGGTTCGGCGTCACGACTCTCATGAAGGCTAAGGTTAGTGTTCGGCTCTATCGCCGCTGAGAGTGCGGCCTCCAAGGCAGGGTCTATCCGCCCATCCTTGGATGGCGCGATCTGTTCCGGATTGAAGGCCGTACTGGTTGCTGGAGTGATTTCCGGAACACTGTCCGACGACAGAGCTACATCATGCTCGTCGTGATCATGCGGCACACCTGGCATGGGCTCGAATCCGTCGAAGATCAAGTCTCCGCGGATATCGGCAGTGTAATTCAAGTTTCCAAACCTGACCTGGTGGCCAGGGGCGTAGCTCTCGATCTGCTCCAGATGGCCAAGCGAGTTGGCCCGCAGTGCAAAGCCGCCGAATACAAAGATCTGTCCGGGGAGGAAAACCTCACCCTAGACCGCATCGTTATCGATGATCGAAGGAGCCATCCAGCTTTACCACGACGGCACAATGGAACTGTCAATGAAAGCACCAATGTCGGTGCCAAAAACCGGCGGATCTCGCGTAGGGGGTCCCGAACTGTGCGTCTAAGGCGGATGGTAACAGGAGGCAGGGGACATGATGTTTACCGAGGTTCGGGCCCTCTCAATTGTGGTAATACCCTACTTCCTGCTTGATTGATCTTGATGATATGAGTAGTACAAGAGTTGATCTACCACGAGATCGTAGAGGCTAAACCCTAGAAGCTAGCCTATGGTATGATTGTTGTTGTCCTATGGACTAAACCCTCTGGTTTATATAGACACATGAGGGGGCTAGGGTTACACAGAGTCGGTTACAAGGGAGGAGATCTACATATCCGTATCACCAAGCTTTCCTTCCACGCCAGGGAGAGTCCCATCCGGACACGGGGCGAAGTCTTCAATCTTGTATCTTCATAGTCCAACAGTCCGGCCAAAGGATATAGTCCGGCTGTCCGGATACCCCCTAATCCAGGACTTCCTCAATCGACGACCCACCCGAAGAGACACCGTCACCAGTGCTTGACGAGAGCCTGATCGCAGAGCGCAGCGGCCGCCTTAAAGGCGAGCAACCACGTGGTCAACCTTCTGCCATCAATAAATTTTGACCATGTTTCTCGTCTCATTGCAGATTACAACGCAATAAGTAGTTGCAAATCTGTTCACACCTATCAAACTAATATGTGTTCACACTCAGCACCAGGCTATAAAAACTATCCACTCGAAAATTACTTCACAATTCCTCTCCTCATCACCCACAAAATTGTATTTCATGTCAAGTCGTTTTGCCGCGACCGGTAGGAGGAGTTTAGGGTGGACATATAACCAGGCAGCAAAGACCAAGGCCGCGAAAGCACTTGAGGGGTCCCGCCGCGAAGCCGCAGCCACAACAGAGATGTCCCGGCACGCCGGGAAGCCTTCCAACGAGCTCTCACAGGAACGCGAGGGCTCTCACAAGCGCATTCGTAGCGTTGGCCATCACGACGAGCCGGTGTTCCTGAAGTCCTTCGCCAGCAACGATGACATTCTCACTGGTGTCACTGCGCAGCAGGAGCTGGTCGACATCTTGATGAAGCTTCTCAAGATTAGCGACCAACCTCGTCGAGCAACTCATGGGTGACAATGCGAAGCTCCTCAAGTTGGTCACCGAGAAGGAAGAGGAGGCCGCCGGCTAGAAGAAGCTGCATGAGCTGAGCAGTGCCTCCGAGATCACGCTGAAAGCGGTCGTCGAGCAACTGATGGGTGGCTTGAGGAAGCTCTGGATCAAGTGTGAACAGGAGGTGGAGGAATCCGTGGCTGCTTTCAAGCAAAGTCGTGAAGATTTGAACAAGGACCTGGAGGATTTTGTCGTCCAGCGATCCATCGATGAGTAGAGACATTAGCGACCCAGATCGTTGTCTGCAATTTCCTTCTTCTCATACGACCGTGTCTTCCGGGCTTACCAACATGAGGCATTTTAAATCATCCGAAATATGTAAGACTATTATTATTTACGCCATTGTAAATTTATCGTCGTATTATCCGGTGCCATTTAATTTGTGGTCGTATTACCCATTGCGCTATGTGGCAATTTAAATTAGGGAGAAATACGAGATAAAAACACGAACAAAGCAAATGCTGCCATGGGATCGTAAGAAAACAACCTCCGTCCAGGTGATTTAATTAACCCATTAATGGAGAAGTTGTGAGCGAAGCGGGCGGAGACTGGTGCATGGAGGTCAAAGAGCTTGCTTCCCGGTGAGCATGGGCGGCCTTGCTGTTCGCACGTGTCCCATCGAGCCTGTGAGGTGGACAGGATGCACGTGTCTCGTCGAGTCTGCGTGGCGGAATGCTCGCACGCGTCCCGTCGAGCCTGCACGGTGGACTTCTCGCGCTCTTCCGGTCAAATCAAACGGCTGCACACACGCCATCGAGTATGGTTAAATTTTGACATGGTTAATATAATACAACCGTTTGCACTATTAAAGTGTTAGTATTTTGTTTCAAAAAGGACGTCATTGTCTACTAATGTGTGCGCCTCTTCTCAAACTGGACAATTTTTTTTACCACGGCATATATGTGCCATAGGATGAAACCATGCCAAGTTTCAAGTTTTTTGGGTGACTTTTTGATTTACTGGGATTTAAAAACCGAGATTCTCAATGTTTCAATACGACGACAAGTTTGTAATTCATTATCATTCCTAAATGAGACCTAAACATGCACCCAATGACACATGTATGATTTCCCACCCATTTTGCTTCACTGGAGCATGTGCTTGTAGTTCAAATTTGAAATATGGACTACACTAAATGCGTAGAAAACTTAGTGATTACTAATATATACAATGGTCAAACGAACCCTGAACAGTTTCAAATTTCAGCCCGACACTCCTGTTATTCTATGTTCCTGTAGAAAAAAGAAAGTTCAAGGCGAGAAGAGGCAGTGATTATCGTTCCGCCCACAAGAGGGGCATGTTTCCCTACCGGAACCACGTGGGTTGCGACAGGCTTCAGTTTGTAAGAGGCTTGTAATATTGCTTCGCCCAAATTGGACAATTATATGTACCATATAGTGACACCATGCTAAGTTTCATGATTTCCTGGTATGTTTTGGATTTACAGAGATTTCAAAACTGAGATTTGCAATGTTTGTGGCCAAGCCAGGATGGCGAGGCCGTTGAATTGGTTCCCATTCATTCCATTGGACCTAAACATGCACCCCAACGAAACATGTACATTGTTTCTAGCCATTTTGGTGCACTGGAGCATGTATTTGTAGTTCGGATTTGAATTATGGACATTAAATGCCTAGAAAACTCAATTAATGAATAAAAAAGGTCAAACGAATCCTGAATAATTTAAAAGTTCAGCATGAATCTCCCATTGTTCCGTGTTGCGTGTAGAAGGAAATACGAGGATAGAAGACGGAGCAGTTATCATTTCCCTATCGGAACCACGAGGGTTCTTGCGACAGTCTCCTGTTTGTAAGAGGTTCGTACTAAATCTTGACCCAACTTGGAGAATGTTTTTACCATGACATATATGTGCCATGACGTGACACCATGCCACCTTTGATGACTTTCTGGTGAGTTTAGGATTTACGGGGATTTAAAAACCGAGATTCCAAATGTTTGAGTACGAGCCAGGATGCGGGTACGGTTGTAATTCGTTCCCATTCCTGGCATGGGAACTAAACATTCACCCACGGACACATGTATAAATTTTCTAGCCATTTTGGTGAACTGGAGCATGTATTTGAAGTTCATATTTGAATTATGGACATTAAATGCCTAGGAAACTCAATTAGTGTATAAAAAGGTCAAACCAACCCTGCCTAAGTTTAAATATCAGCACGGATATCCTGTCATTCCATGTTGCCCGTAGAAGAAAATACAAGGCGAAAAGAGGCAGTGATTATGTTTCGCCCACAAGGGCGACATGTTTCCCTATCGGAACCACGAGGCTTTTGTAAGAGAAGCTACGGTTTGTAAGAGGCTTGTAATAAAACTTGCATCAAAATGGACGAAAAAATTTCCTCAACATATATGTGCCATGTCGTGACACCATGCCAGGTTTCACGATTTTCGGGTGAGTTTTGGATTTACAGGGATTTGAAAACCAAGATTCTTCTCACAAAATGTTTTCAAATAGCACACGGTTCACTCACGAAAGTTGTGTGCCTACTAAACCGTGGCCGATGCCCCCCTCCCCCTGCTGCGCGCGCGATCTAAGTCGTGCATTCTGATTGGCCAGAACCCAAACCCCACAGATCGTACGTGTGCCCTGTTGGATGCTCCCAGATCGAACGGCAACCCTGAGCCCTTTCGACAGCACATGCAGTACATGTTTAAGCACTGTGCGCATGCGTCGTGCTGGTCACGCTTCCTTCTCTACTAGGTTCTCTAAACAGGCTACCGTTTCTTGCCACTCCTCTCATCGGTTTCCCACCTCTTCTCCCATCGTTTTCCCGCTACTAGTGTTAGTGCTCATTGAAGGCTAGCGGCAACACACTGGCCATATAAATATCCCACACAGTTTATAAAAGAAAAAGTGTGTGTGAAAGGAGGGAGTAGGTCCCGTAGGGTGACCAGCATGAAACGCCTTAATGGCAAGGAGGCAATTCTTATCAGCAAGGTGCGGCTTCCCATCCTCTAGCCTAGTCAAATAGAAGGCAGAAGTTAAGCGTGCTTGGGCTGGAGTAGTCCAAGGATGGGTGACCCGGTGGGAAGTTGCATATCTCAAGCTTCATTTAAATGCCATGACACGGTCATTATAGAGATATATTATATCTCTATAGTGACCTATCATGGCAATTATATAAACCTTGGGATCCTTGTTTTCCTAATTTGTAGATTATATTTTTATGTGTTATTTTTTGCTCTAAAGAATTAAAGAATGATTGACTTGATCTGTCATGGCGATTATATAAACCTACTATGTTTTTATGGGTTAGTTTTTGCTCTAAAAAATTAAAGAATGATTGACTTGACCTGTCATGGCGATTATATAAACCTTTTCCAGGTTTCATGCAGGGTATAGGGGGTAGGGTGTTCTTCTCGAGCATGTCTCCCTTATGCGGCTTATAGACGCGGCACATATCTATGGGCTCCCTGAGGTATATATACTATCCTTTACTGACAATTAGGGGTGGCCCACACAATCTATCCCTTTGACCCAACAACGAGAAGGGTCTGACCATGATGGTTTCCTATTGATACTAGTAAGGTACACGTGCATTGCACGCATGAGATTTGGTAACCAAATTATGAATAAATACCACACTATAGCATGTAAGCTTTGAGTCATATATGCATGATTTAGATGTTCGTTTAATTCTTATAGTTCATCTCATCCAAAATCAATTAGTTTTATTAAAAAATCTATTTTTAGATTCATGGAATTGTGCATTGTAAAGCATAAAGTAAACAACAAAAGGTGACAATTCATTTAGAAAAAAAGTTTGGGCAATTAAGATATGGAAGATTCTAGAGAACAAAGGAGAAGTGCTTGTGTTTTGAGGTTTGTGCATTATGCTTAAGTTCAACCATGGAGTCTTCTAGATTGTACATCTGGCAGAATCAAGTGGAATGTAGATGATATCCAACGGCCAATAGTGCTCGAATTTGCCATCTCTGTACCGTCGGATTGGCTTCATCCAACGACCTACTTTCAAAGTTATTCGCAGAATATATAGGGGTATAGATATAGATGTGTCCCATGCTAGACCAAATAAAGTTTGAGCACATGCGTGGGACAACCCCCCTCCCCCCCCCCCCCGACGTCGTCTCGAAGTTGGGAAATTGACATCGTACGTATTAAACCAGGCTTGGAGTCGGGCACGTTGTTCGGTTTCTAATGTAGTTGGTGGCCCATCGAAGTTGTGCATTTGGGATTTAAACACATCACACACAACAGTACCCATACATATTTTCTGGCCGCATGCAGTGTATACGGGGTCTTTTGATTGACCACACCTCCCTCGTGGGCTCTCCAAGTGTATATATATCATCCCTTTGACCGATAATGATGGGTATGTGTTGGCCATGAATGGATTCCTCCTAGTTCATCTTAAGGCCGTTCACCATCACACGCTCAACCAAATCTCAAGCTCATGTGTTGTCAGGATTCCCTCCAACATACTCAGATTGCTCGGTTCGACCTACATCATACCCTGCGTATCTCGTCCTTAACTACCTAGCCTTCATGGTTGTTGTCTGTATCGAGAGGTCGGCACCACATCTAAATTGTACGTTATTTTCTATTGAAAACACACATCACCCCTTCCCAACGTACATTATTTTGGGCCGCATGCAAGAGGTGCTGGTTTTGTGGTCCCTCTCGTGTGCTTTTTATGATGGTTCAATCTATTGTCCCAAGTGGTTTATCGACAACAACAACTGCCGTTTAACCAAAAGATAGATTCATTGGTCCGTCGTATGGTAGGTCAGGGCGACATGGATGTATGACCAAAGTATCGATCATTACATGCACCCGCCCCGCTGACACAAAGTGGGAGGTGGTGGGCCAAGCATCCTACCTAGGTACGACATTATGTCAAGGGTGATTTCGGGTTTGCGAGGCAGGTGCCACCAAAGTTATGCATTGTGTATTTAAAGTTTTAAACATCCCCGACATTCCTACATATATTTTGCCACATCCAGGTGGTTCTTGACTTCTGGCCCCTCTCATCGATCTTCGACGAGGTGCCCAACCGTGTGCCCGCGCGGTCAAAGTTGTGCATTCGAATTTTGAACATCACAGACCACCCTTTTCACACATATATATTTGGGCCACATGCTGGTGTGGATGTCTTCTGACCCTCTCTAACATTATTTTTTGCTGCAAAGACTCTGATGACGCTCAACAGACATGGGCATAATATCTTAACCGTGTGTGATACAAGTGCACTGTGAATCACCATGCCTGCTCAAGCATGAGCAAATTAAGGTGGAGGTACTAGCTCAACCGTGTGCGATGCAAGTGCGCTGTAAAATCACCATGACCACGCAAGCGCGAGCAAAGGGTGGAGGTATTGGCTTAACCATGTACGATGCAAGTGCGCTGTAAAACCACCACCTGTGCAACCTAAAGGCAGGTAAGTTTATATGGAAATTAGGACGAACCATGTGCGATAGACCGGCTTAGCTAGAAATATAAAACAAACTACCCACCTTGATCGTTGCAAAAATCGGCCGTTCCGCACCACTTTTCCTTATTATCGTACACGCAAATTGTTATTGGACCGTGCGCGATCTTGGGCACTCCCACCACGGGTCAATTCATTTACCCAATTTTTAGTAGCCACCTTACGTCAACCGCCGCCCACACTCCTCCAGCACTGACCTTATAGTAAAATTGCAGTAGCCGAGGCATTTGAACCGTCGCCCTCCCTCGTCCACCACCATTACTAAAAATTTCAGTAGCCTCGGTGTATCCTCAAACACCCCCACCCCCTCCACAGTCCCCCACCCGCCGCCCTCCCCCTCGAACCCTAGCTCGCGGACGCCGCCGGCACCACCGGTGCCGCCGCCAACCCCTACCGGTCTGCCCGTTCCTCCTAGATTAGATAATAAAGTTCAACTTACCCAACGATTCCCATAACGTCGCACAACTCCCCTGAGTTTTTAGATGAGGCCTCCGGTGTCCCTCCCCACCAGATCCGCATCCCCTGCTCCAGAATGTCGCAGCCTAAGCTCGACCACGTATCCCGGGGAGCCCGACGAGCGTTCGGCCAAGAAGAGGTTTATCATGGCCTCTGCGGCAGACATTGGCGAGGTGGCCACCGTTCGCCCTGACCTGTCGATCCCGGAGCAACACATCATCGTGGAAGCCGGCGAAGACGTTGACTACATTGCCATGCTGAAGGCTTCATGTCAGCGGGCTAGCGTATTATTGTATCTCGGGAAAGCTGGCTACGACATTAAGCTCGTCCAAAATGATGGCTTCACGCGGGCCATGTCACAGGTTAAGTGGTCCATCCCCAACCCCTCTAGTTCAACCGTCGTCGATCTCCTTGACAGCCCTGCCACTGATCTCCTTCGCCAAACGGTCAAGGATTTGCGAGCTTTATACGCCATCGAGCCCATTTTTTCATTTCTAAAGGACACGTTCTACGACGGTGGCTTGGGATCCTCAATTGCCAAGACAGATCTCATCGACGACGACCACGACCGTAAGGAGGGCACGAACAAAGGTTCTTCCAAGGTGAAACAGCCCATCGGTGACATCAGAGAGCGCACCATGGGTCTGTGCTCTTCTAACTGAAGGATCCCGTCCATGAAATGCGAGGCAACATTCTATCAACAAATCTTACCTTTTCTAGCTTGCCAACCTGTACCCTTTGTTGTAGTAGCATTTGTCATCTCGTGATTTAACTGTGCCGTGTTTAATTATTCCAGTTATGCAAAACTGTATTGTTAAATAGGGCTATGTGATGTTTAAGTATGCATTTTCTGCTTCAGTTTCACGAATGGCTATATTTGTTTGTTTATAGTGAGTAGATGCCTTGTTTATCTTTATTGGGTTGTTAGGTTGGTTAGAGTGAGCATTTTACAAGTTATCGAGCAGATGCCTTGTTTATATGTATTTGGTTCTTAGTTTAGTTGCAGTGAGCATTTGTCCAGTTATCAAGCAGATGCCTTGTTTATTTGTATTTTGTCGTTTGGTAGCTTTTTTAGCATTTTTCCAGTTATCAAGTAGATGCCTTGTTTATCTGTATATGCTTGTTAGGTTGGTTGCAGTGAGCATTTGTCCAGTTTCAAGCATATGCCCTGTTTATCTGTAATTTCTTGTTAGGTTGGTTGAAGTGAGACTGTCCAGTTTTCAATGGCTATATTTGGTTGTAATACTGGCCATTTATGCCTTGTTTATTTCAGTCATTCACAATGTGTTGTTCATTATGTGCATGTCAGAACTATGCCGCTCAACTACATCAATAGCAGTTTGAACAGCTATATTTGGTTCCAGTTATTCCTGGTGTAGTTAACACATGCCCTTTATTTCAGTTTTACACATTTATCCAGTGTGATGTTTAAGCATTACCTACATTCTATTCTTTTTCAACGACACCAGTTTGAATTGCAATATTTGATGGTTGTTAAGCCTGCTGTCGGTAACATTACCTTCCATTTTAAATCTACTTTAACAGCATGCTGAAACCAACACATTCAAGTTATCATTTGGAGATGATGTTGTTTACCTTTGCTATATTTGTTTGATGTTAAGGTTGTTGTACTTATCATGCCTTTCCGCTACTTATGAAGGACAACAACGGGAGTCACCACCATTTTCTGCCGATGAACAAGATCCCGTTTCGACCGTGGCCGGTCGAACCAAAGGCCGTTTCCTCCGTTCTGCGGTACGCCAAGCCTCGTTTCGATCGGCTGTTCCGTCCAAGCCGGTTGGCTCCTGATGAACACAATGTATTTCGTTGCCTCCCGATGAACACGACGCATTCCGTTACCTCCCCATGAACACGATGATGATGCAGTTTCTCTGTTCCGACCCAGCCACGTACACGAGCCCTAGCCATACATATGCGCGAGCAGGCGTTCGAGAGCCCGCCCGTATGTACGTACATGGCCATATTTTCTTTCTTGCACCATGGCTGTATGTACGTGTACATGCTACATGCGCACCTCTACTATGACATGTGTGCGCCTCTACTACGACACGTGCACGCCTCTACTATGACATGCCCCCTTCCTTACACGGCCACGGTTCATCGCTGCAGTCTGAAGACAGACCGATCCACCAGTATGTACATACACGTTCGCAACCAGAATGACAATGCTACGTACGATTCGACCAGGTGGGTCCCGACTGTCAAGCACTTCCTTGTGTGAGAAGATGTAGTTGGTGGGTCCCAGCGATCAGGGGGCGAATCATTTTTTTGCCCGTAATATAGACACACTTCCTTGCGTGCGAAGATGTAGCTGGTTGGTCCCAGCAGTCCGGGGGGAAACGTTCTTTTCTCGAAATACGGTGGCCCGTCCGGTGGGCCCCTGCTGTTAGGTGGAGGAATCATTATTTTCCGCGTAATAAGGAGGCACTTCCTTGCTGCGGTCGTGGACCCATCTGTGAGCCTCTCCACGTACAGTACTCTTCTGATGGAAGTCATTCGTTAACCACATTGACCATGCCGCACCGAGAGCACCAAGGCGGTGGACGACGGTGTGTCCTACGAAGGGGACGACGCGGAGCCAGGGAAGACGCGGTAGTGGATTCCCACGCGGAGAGGAGTACGAGAGTTCACTGGTTCGGCTTCGGTGTGAGGCTGCCGTCGCCGCAGAATAACAGGGGGTGTGGGTGAGTGGAGGGATGGCCTGGCTAGCGGTGGGAGTAGTAGGGGCGATGAGGCCTCCGTGCCAGCACATTCGGCCACGGGAGGCAGGAGTAGGCAGCAAGACCGACACTGCTTTGGGTGGCTGGAGCAAGAAGACCAGAGGTTGAAGAAGCACTACGACCGTTGGATGGACATCGTACGGTCACTAGAGCTAGAATCGTTCATATTGACTAAGTTGACAAAGCCCTCCATCCGCGTGAACTTAGTAGGCCCACAAGTCAGCCTCCCATATGGTGGGTGCCAGCTAGTAGGGGGGTATTCATTTTTTTGTGCATAATAAGGAGGCACTTCCTTGCATTCGAAGATATAGCTGGTGGGTCCAAGCTGTTAGGGGGAACGTTTTTTTGCGAGATACAAAGGCCCTTCCGGTGGGTCCTAGATACCAGGTGGAGGAATCATTATTTCGCGCGTAATAAGGAGGCATTTCCTTGTGTGCGGCCGTGGACCCAGTTGTCAGCCTCTCCACGTACAGTCCACTTCCGACGGATGTCGTTCATTGACCAAGTTGACCATGCCACGCCGAGAGCACCAGGGCGGTGGAGGACGACAAGGCCTACGAAGGGAACGACACGAAGCCGGGGGGAAGACATGGCAGTGGCTGCCCACGCGGTAGGGAGTACGAGGGTTGACTGGTTCGGATGTCGTCGCCCGAAAATAACAGGAGGTGTGGGTGAGTAGAGGGATAGCCAGGCCAGGGATGCGAGTATGGTGGGGCCGCGATGCCTGCCCGGCAGCACAGTCGGCCACGGAATGCGGGAGCAGGCGGTTCTGTCGGCGCTGGTTTGGGCGGCTGGAGCAGGAAGATCTGAGACTAAAGAAACATGATTGCCGTTAGATTGACATCTAACGGTCTGATGTTGGTAGAGTCAATTGATGACTAAGTTTCTTTTTTTGAGAAACCTTGTGTATGCATGAACTTAGTAGGCCCACAAGTCAGCCCCCAAATATCTGGCAGACAACATAGAGCCCATTTTCTATTTTTTTAATAATTTGCAGCCCATGTGCTAATTCTTAAGTAATTTATTACAGCCCATTTTCTTCCCAGGACCACGGTCAAAAAGTTCATCGTTATTTTGCATATTTCGATGGAGTCCGAACTGTTGTAATCCCAAAATGATAAACATTTTTTTAAGAACTTATTGATTTTCAAAAAAAAAATCGTTTTGTTTTAAGGGAAATTAGTTGTAAAAAAAATTAGCGCTAGGAGGGAAAACAATAACAAAAATAAGGATGTAAATATGAAAAGCGAACTTTATGTATTTTCAATATAATGATACGTGTATATGAACTAGTAAAATTATAGGTAGAGATTAGAAAACGGAAGTAAGACATGGCGTTTTATGAGGAAAATAGAATTGGGTTGTGTGTTGGATTCGGTAAAAACACTGCATGCGGATGTTGTAAGACAAAATATAACTAACGCTGGCGGGCCAGAGGCCAGTAGATACCTGCTGGATCTTTGTGCCCCGTTGTCGTCATGGGTTGGACCTGTTAAAAACTAAACCAAGCCTGGGAAGTATATAGCCAGTTGAAACTTTCTCGACTTGAAAAAAAAATATACCTGCTCAATAAACGAGAGAATTCTGCAAGTACATGTTGGATCTCGGGTTCCTGCAAAACCCTTAAGGTTCGAACTCTGGGGTGCGCGTGATGATCTCTCCCTCACAGATCACGCCCTCTCGCGCTTCGCGATCTCCAGGCTAGCCCGACGATTTATACTGGTTCGGGCCACCGTTGTGGTGTAATACCGTACTCCAGTGTGGTGGTGGTGGATTGCCTCTTGGGCTGAGGATGAACAGTATAATGGGAAGAACAGCCTCCTGAGGACAGGTGTTCTTGTGCTTGGTAAACTTGTGTGGATGAGGATGACCGGAATCCATCCCCTCCTACTGTGGTGGCTAGTCCTATTTATAGAGGCCCCGGCCCTCTTCCCAAATATTGAGCGGGAAGGGAAACCATAACAGCCAATTTGAAAGGGGACAGCTAGTATAGCTTATCCTGAACAAAATAGGCTTCGCCTGCCAAAGGCTCTGGTGGTGACGCCACCTTGGGCTCCACGATGACCTTCGTCCTGCCGTCCTGCTGGTCTTGGTCACATTGCATCGATATGGAAACCTTTGCTTGACTCCTCGGTACTCCTCGCCTGCACTTGCCCTCTTAGCACCAAAGAGGAAACAAGGACACTACGTGCGCTGGTGCCCGCCTGGTCTCGATCATCATGGCTCATGTGACGAGAACCTCGCAAGGTTTGCCTTGCCTTGATCTCTCCACCCCCCGCGAGCCATCCTGGTGAGGCTGCTCCCGAGGAGGTCTTGTGTCGTCTGCTTCGCGAGGCTTGGCCCCTCGCGAGGGTCTTGAAAGCTTGTTGGTGAATATGGGACCTACGGGACCACTCGCAGAGCCACGCCGTGGGCCGCAGGCAGGAAAGTCTAGGGACTCTCGTTCCTGAACACCGACAGTAGCCCCCGGGCCCAAGGCGCGCTCTAGCTTGGCTTTGAGGCGAATCCAACGGGCAAGTGCGGAGTGCCGCGGGCCCCAATAGCCTGCGGCCTTGGTTGACGCGTGGTGGTTGATTGGACATGGGCGTCTCCGCTTCCCCACGCTGCCTGGGCAACTGCCCGACTGTCAACAGGCTGGCTTGGACAACGCTTGCCTTCACTGCTTCCTTTCGCCTTGCTCAGATCACCTTTCTTGTGCCCTGCTTCTGAAATCTCCATATTTGCTTCTTTCTTCCACCACATCGGCAACCAATGGCGCCTCGCAAGGCCAAGTCTACCTCGTCACCGGTTTGGTACGAGCCAGCTCTCGACGGGCCCAATGTCTAGGAGAAGAACCTCGCCGCCACACGCTTGCTGACGGCGGGGGAAAGCAACGAGAGGGAGTAGATGGATCTCCGGATTGCCTCCGACGTGCCGGAGCCCGAGGGGAGCACCTACTTCCCCCTCTTCACGAGCAGCGTCGTTGCAGGGCTGGTTCTCCCCTTCTATGACTTCTTATAAGAGGTCCTCGGCCACTATGGGCTGCAGGCGCTGTATCTTCATCCCAACTCCATCCTTCTCTTTTCGATCTTCATCTACTACTGTGAGGCGTACCTCGGCGTGATGCCACCTATGGCTCTTCTGCGCCACTTCTTCTTCCTCCGCATAAACGAAGGTCACACCTTCGGGTGTGCCCAATTCATCACGGCCGGTTAGGCCAACTCGATCTCGAAGATGGGGTAGAAAGCCGACTGCTTCCGGAGCAAGTGGGCCATGATGGACGCTAAATGCGTCCATCCATGCCTGGCGCTGCCGAAGGAGATTCCCCGGTCCGACAAGAGGTGGTCTTGCACGAAGCTCACCGATGAGCGGGCGACGTTGGTGCTGGAGCAGATGAAGACGACCTGAAGCCGGGCAACGCGAAGGCGGCAAAGGTGACAAGGGCCATGCTTGTGAGGGAATTCCTGATGCTGCGCGTAGTCCCGCTTCAGGCTCGCACGCGGCCCTTGTGGGAGCTTGGGGATGAAGAGGACAAGGTTCGCTTGAGCCCGAAAGCCTTGTCTGACGAAGAGCTGGCCGTGGTTCTTTGCCTCTTGGCTGGGGACGACTAGGAGTACCCGCCGAGCATCTTCACCCCCTTGTTTCGCCGCGTGGACGGGGCGCAGGCCGTGGCTTCCAGGCCTACTTTTGACGGGCATTGGCTAGTGCCGCCGGCGCCTACCGGGGCCCTTGCGGTGCCGAAGCCGGTGGAACTATCTTCTGATGAGTCCCGTGGGGAGGAACAAGAGGAGGAGGAAGACTCAGAGGTGACCCCTGAAGGGACGGGGGTGACCTCCCCGTGAGCAAAGCTGACATCCTCCGCACCCTTCCTGACAATGATGAGTCCAACGCCCGCTGGGAGAGGGGAGAGACGCCGGGAATCCCGATGAGTGGCCGATCGGCGCTGATCTCCCAGGATGCTACTTCTGTTCTGGCGCCGCCTGGTGCCGCTTCCGGCCCCTCCACTGCCCCAGCTTCTTCTCCTGGAGCCTGCACGCCCGTGCCTCAAGCCTCGAGGCTCTCGGGCTTCAAGCTCACCAAGAGGAGGGTGGCTATGCCGCGGTCGACCAGTAAGTGCTCGTGCCTTGCCTTGTTCTTTATTATGTTGCTGATTCCTGATGCTTCTCCGCTGCGCGATTAGGCCGACGCCTGTGACGAAGAAGAGGAAGGAGGATGCAGCGACCACACATGGGGCTGAACCATCCGCAGTGGCCGCACCCCCCTCCGCGAAGAAAGCAAGCGACAGCACTTGCACCTCTCCGGCCCGGTCGCCCTCGCGAAGCCTGGAGGGGCATCATCCAGAGGAGTCAGCCCCCGAGGCCCCGCTGGCTCCAGAAGTGTTGATGTCCGGCTCGGCTGCCGATGTCTCGAAGGCTCAGGAGCCCTTGGTCTCCCAGGCCCTGGCGACGATGTCACCTCCTCCTGCTGCATCAGTGCTTCTAGGTCCTTCTGTGGGCCCTTTTCGAGATGGCCCAGCTGCGAGAAGATCTTCAAGGCGCCGACCCCCTCCTGGTGGCCGGGCGTCTAGAGCTAGTTTCTGGCTGGTTCCGCTTCGACGTGTCCGTTCGAGCGGCGCTGAGCCAGGCCATTGAGACCTCTAAGAAGGAGAGGCAGGCCGCCGCCCAGGCAGCAGCCACTCACGAGGCGGCGCTAAAGGACGTCGAGGTCGTCAAAGTCGCTGCCATGCACTAGAGGCCGAGCTGAAGACGCTACGCAGCGAACGCGCAGAGGAAGCTCGTGGCCGTCAGGCAGATGAGGAGAAGATGCAGGCCCGGGAGGACGCCGTCAAGGGTCGCGACGCCGAGCTGGAGTAGTCGGCAAAGGCGCAGGCCATCGAGTGCGGCCGACTGGAGGAGCTGGAACAGAAGGTGAAGCTGGGGCAAGCCGAACTTGACGCGAAGGCGAAGGTTCTGGCTGAGGATCGCGCAGCCTTCACGCTTCTCAAGAAGAGGTCTCGCGAGGCTCTGAAGTCACTCGATGGGAAGGGCTTGGAGAGGCCGCTGACCACCGACGAGGACGGCCCCGCCCAGCTGCTTCCCTACTTGGTTCCCGCGCTTGAGGAGGTTGTGAAAGGCATCGGTCCCATGGCCGAGGCAGAAGCCCGCGTTCTTTCCTCAGCTGCACTGACACATGTCTTCAGTCACCTCCATCTTCGTGACCTAGCTGCCCGCCTGGACGAGCTGCTGGAGCTTGTGGACGAGGAGCGTTGTGCGTCTGCTGCCACAACTGTGAAGGGCCAGGTGGAGGCCCTGCTGAAGAAGTTCCGCGGCTTCGCTCTCGCGCCTTCGACCGGCGGTGCTACCAACCCTGCGGCTCCGACTGGAGCTACAGGTGAAGGCGACACCGCCAAGGGAGGAGCACCTCTTGTGGGCGACAGCGGTGTCCAGGGGTGACCTGCGGCTGCTTTCCTATTTTATACCTGCAACATGCATCATGCCTCGTGGAGGCGCTTAGACTTGTGCTTGATATTTGGGAGAACAACATGTCTTGTAATATTTGCTTTGAGTTTTTGCAATTTTCTTCCTATTTGCTTTACGTTCTACGTCGGCAGAGCCCGGCCCCAGGCATACCTCAACCGCCGACCGGAGTACAGGACGGACCCAAGGACTGAGGGGCTACGTGACCAGTTAGGCTCCTGAGTCGCGATGCTCAGGAGTCCCCATTGACGAGCGAACAACTTATAGGAAGGAGACGCGAGGATAGGTTTAGTGTTCTACGTCGGCAGAGCCCGGCCCCGCACATACCTCAACCGCCATTGGGCCGACCGAAGACCAGGACAGAACCAAGAAGTGAGGGGCTACGTGACCAGTTAGGCTCCTGAGTCACAATGCTCAGGAGTCCCCCTTGACGTGCAAACACCCTTCATACCTTTGCCCTCGCCGAGGCTCGGCTCGGGAGGGTTGCGCGACGACCAGGTCTGGGGAACCTGGTTGGGTGGCGTACGCTTGGGTGTGACCCGAGCGCAGCCCCCGTGCGCAGCCCCCTCGGGTGACTTTCCCGACGGGAGGTGTTGCGGTGAGGCCGGACACTGAGCTCAGGGGCTCCCTGAGGTTGATGCATCCGTGGGGCCGCTGTCGGTGTAAAAACCGGTGGATCTCGGGTAGGGGGTCCCAAACTGTGCGTCTAAGGCGGATGGTAACAGGAGGCGGGGGACACAATGTTTACCCATGTTCGGGCCCTCTCAATGGAGGTAATACCCTACTTCCTGCTTGATTGATCTTGATGATATGAGTATTACAAGAGTTGATCTACCACGCGATCGTAGAGGCTAAACCCTAGAAGCTAGCCTATGGTATGATTGTTCTTGTCCTACGGACTAAACCCTCCTATTTATATAGACACCGGAGGGGGCTAGGGTTACACAAAGTCGGTTACAAGGGAGGAGATCTACATATCCGTATTAACAAGCTTGCCTTCCACGCCAAGGAGAGTCCCATCCAGACATGGGACGAAGTCTTCAATCTTGTATCTTCATAGTCAAACAGTCCGGCCAAAGGATATAGTCCGGCTGTCCGGAGACCCCCTAATCCAGGACTCCCTCAGTAGCCCCTGAACCAGGCTTCAATGACGATGAGTCCGACGCGCAGATTTGTCTTCGGCATTGCAAGGCGGGTTCTTCCTCCGAATACTCCATAGAAGATCTTGAACACAAGGATAGTGTCCGACTCTGCAAAACAAGTAACATACCACCGTAGAGAGAATGATATTTCCACAAATCTAATCTGCTGACGCATTTTGCAGCATGACATCACACCGTGGCTCGGTCCTCATTCCAACCGTTTTTTCACAACCAGCCCCTGCACATGTCGCGAGGCGGTTTCCCTGACACGTCTTGTCGAAGCAGAGATCGTGTCCCCTTATCACGGGATTCTCATCAATATGGGTGTGGGTAACCCAACCGCGCCATCAATTACGGTGCTTGGGGAATAAGAGGTTTTACCAGGTGAGTGGGGAGGCGCATCGCCTCTTCCGTCCTTATAAAGGGACAAGGATTTATTCTTTTCACCCACGCCTTCTTCCCAATTCATTCCCTACTGCTCTGTAACGCCCTCGATGCAGCTATATCTCCCACGTGTCGAAGCACGACTTAGAGGCATAACCGCATTGAAAGCAATGTCGCAAGTGAGGTAATCTTCACACAACCCATGTAATACATAAGGGAAAGAGATACATAGTTGGCTTACAGTCACCACTTCACACAATGCATAAATAAACATCCATCATCCAGAATACACTCAAGGTCCGACTACGGAACCAAAATAAAAGAAAACTACCCCAAATGCTACACAGATCCCCGATCGTCCCAACTGGGCTCCACTACTGATCATCGGTAAAAGACACATAGTAACGACCACGTTCCTCATCGAACTCCCACTTGAGCTCGATTGCGTCATCTGCACTGGCATCGTCGGCACCTGCAACTGTTTTGGTAGAATCTGTGAGTCACGGGGACTCAGCAATCTCACACCCGTGAGATCAAGACTATTTAAGCTTAAAGGAAGGACATAGTTGTGAGGTGGAGCTGCAGCAAGCGACTAGCATGTATGGTGGCTACATTCGCAAAAGAGAGCGAGAAGAGAAGCAAGGCACGGTCGTGAAGCTAGTAGCGATCAAGAAGTGATCCTGAAACTACTTACGTGAAACATAACTCCAACACCGTGTTCACTTCCCGGCTCCGCCGAGAAGAGACCATCACGGTTACACACGTGGTTGATGTGTTCTAATTAAGGTCAACTTCGGGTTTTCTACAACCGGACATTAACAAATTCCCATCTGCCTCATAACCGCGGGCACGACTTTCGAAAGATAATACCCTGCAGGGGTGTCCCAACTTAGCCCATTATAAGCTCTCACGGTCAACGAAGGATATTCCTTCTACCGAAAAGACCCGATCAGTCTCGGAATCTCGGACTACAAGACATTTCGACAAAGAATAAAACAAGACCAGCAAAGCCGCCTGGATTGTGCCGACAAATCCCGATAGGAGCTGCACATATCTCGTTCTCGTGGCACATCCGGATGAGCAGTCCATTACAACTAAAACCAGGCCTCGAGTTTCCCCAAGGTGGCGCTGCAAAGGGCTCTAGTTTGGACCAACACTCAGAGGAGCATTGGCCCGGGGGGTTAAATAAAGATGACCCTCGGGCTCGCGAAAACCCGGGGGAAAAAAGGCTTAGGTGGCAAATGGTAAAACCAAAGTTGGGCCTTGCTGGAGGAGTCTTATTCAAAGTGAACTGTCAAGGGGGTCCCATAAATCACCCAACCGTGTAAGGAACGCGAAATCAAGGAACATAACACCGGTATGATGGAAACTAGGGCGGCAAGAGTGGAACAAAACACCAGGCATAAGGCCGAGTCTTCCACCCTTTACCAAGTATATAGATGCATTAATTAAACAATAGATATTGTGATATCCCCAACAAGTAAACATGTTCCAACAAGGAACAACATCTCCATGTTCCAATAAGGAACAAACTTCATCTTCACCTGCAACTAGCAACGCTATAAGACGGCCGAAATTTGAGCAAAGCGGTAACATAGCCAATCAACGGTTTGCTAGGAAAGGATGGTTAGGGGCTTGACATGGCAATATGGGAGGCATGATAAGCAAGTGATAGGCATCGTAGCATAGGCATAGCAAAGAGCGAGCATCTAGCAAGCAAAGATAGAAGTGATTTCGAGGGTATGGTCATCTTGCTGCCAAAGTTCTCAGAGTTGTCGAAAGCTTGATCCTCGTAAGCGTTCTCAACAGGTTCCTCGTTCACGTACTCGTCTCCGGCTCTACCCAAAGCAAGAACACAAACAATGGAACCACAATAAATCACGGTGCAATGCACAAGCAACATGATGCAATACATGGCATGATATGCGAGATGTGATATGCAATGCGTATGCGTGCTCCGGAAGGAAAATGATGAACAAGGCATCAACTTAGCAAAACAAGTATGCCGCTGGAAAGGTGAGATGATTTTGGTTGAAATCGATATAAAGATCACCAGAATCGGATGCACGGTTTGCAAATGACAAGCAAAACAAGAATGGCACAAATCTGCCATTAACAGCATGATACCACTTAGCAAGCAATAATAAATTAAGCTACTGCAGCCAAACGTACCAGCAAATCATATGGCAGTGATCTACTCAATATGCTTGATAAAAGATGAACACTGAGCTACGGCTAAATCACAGTATAACAGGTACAAACAAGCATGGCAAAAGTGAAAAATATATCAGCTTCACAGACTTAGAGAAAATACTGAACATGGCAGAATCAGCATCAGGAAGCAATGTACAGAGTAAGAAAACTACAAGCTACAGGAACTTATAATAGAAAACAAAGGTATGGCATGAATCTACTCAAATCATATAACAAAAGTCCCTTACTAACCATGAGCCAAAAGGGATCAGAAAATATGATGGCACCCACGTCAATATAGCAAGTTTCGTTAACAGATTCAGCAAACAGGGCATGACATTGACAGAATTATGAAGGCATCTTCGCGAGGTCGATGCACTCACTACAGATCATTACATGATAATCTAAGCATACATCCATCAAGAAGACATGGCATAGAAGATATAAATGGCAAGAACAACATCATAGCATACACGGATCAACTACAACAACCTTGGCAAAATTGAATAACATGTAAACAATCTGCCAGGAAACATTTTATAGCAAAAGTAGAGCTCGATTGACTCAGGCTATGGCACTCCATAGTTGCATACAAGGGCACGGATGGATAGATCACAACCATATTTTCAAAACATCCTTAGTGAAGTATCTCAAAATATGCATGGAACTCTCTGTAGCATCAAGTTAACATGGCACTAAAATATTAGCAAAACAGGGGCTGAAATCAGCAACATCATGAAGCCTAGTTTGCAAGCTTGTGCTAGTCACCACAGAGATCACAAAAATACATGGCATACACCTCTGTAAGGATGGCACGGCATGTTACAAAACACGTGTAGGACTCAAGTTCATAGGGTGCACACATCAATCATGGAAAAAATGACAAAAGTGCATGTTTTGATAAGAATCTGAAACTAACATCACATAGCCCTCTTCCGATAGAATTTCGGGCATCACGATGAGCTCAAATGAAAATGACGCAATGAGGTGAAATGATGTACTCATCGAGGCGAACATTTCAGTATGCTATACGCCCAAAACGGAGCCACGAGTGCAAAGCTATTGCATGAAGAAACTGCAACAAAATTATCACAGATCAAAGACTTAGAGGAAATTTCGGGGGAGAAGGAGAAGTCAACCGTCTCAGATCCGATCGGATCCGTCGCCGGAGCAGGAGCTCGGGCCGGAGGGAGGAGAGGCCGGCGCGCCGAGGCGGGCCGGGCGGCGCTGGGCGACGACGGCGGCCGGGCGGGTCGGCCGGGCCGGAGGCGGGCGACGGGCGAGGCCGAGGCGCGACGGCAGATTTGCCAAGGCAATGCGGCTTCGGCGAGGGCGCGCTGGTTCCGGCGGGTTCTGCCTGGCCCTGTCGGGCGGCGCGGCGGGGCACGCCCACGTGGCGGCCCCGGATTGGCCAGGCGGCGGCGGACGGACGCGTCCGGCCCGATCCGGACGTGTCCGGCGGCGGAGGAGGGATTTCATCTAGGGTTAGGGGTGGAATGATCCATGATTTCGGGGGAGGGGGTGTTTTTATAGGTAGAAGGAGCTAGGAAGCTCCAAATGAAGTGCGGTTTTCGCCCACACGATCGTGATCGAACGGCGATGGACATGGAAGTGACTTAGATGGGTTATTGGGCTGTTTTGGAGGGTGTTGGGCTGCAACTCAAAAGAGGCCTTTGCGGTTATGCGGTTAACCGTTGGAGTATCAAACGACCTCCAAATGGCACGAAACTTGACAGGTGGTCTACCAGTGGTGTACCAAGGCCACTTGGCAAGCCTCGGTCCACTCCGAGAATGTTTAACACCCGCTCACGAAAAGAGACAAGAGGGGTGCGCCGGGGGACATAGGAGTGCCGGATTGCAAAACGGACAACGGGGAAAATGCTCGGAATCATGAGACGAACACGTATGCAAATGAGATGCACATGATGACATGATATGAGATGCATGACATAAACAAAATGCAAAACGAAAGACAAAAACCCAACCACGGATGGAATATCATATCACAATGCCGAAAATGGCAAGAGTTGGAGTTACAAATATGGAAAGTTACATCCGGGGTGTTACATGCTCTAGCTCTAGCGCCCAAGCATTCCTCTACTCTGCCCACAAAAGGTCCTCCGAAGATGTCCAGATCCGGAGCGGGAGGCAAATGAATGGCCTCTACCGTCCGAGAGAAGGATATCAAAAAGCTTCGGAAGGCCGGGTACCTGGCCAAGAGAATCAGCCACCGTATCACGACAGCGGGACGGATCGTCCCTACTCCGGAACCACACAAAAGGGTTGTATTCCTCCCTCACTTTGTCCGCGGGCTAGGGTTTCCCCTCCACCCATTCGTTCGCGGCATCATGTATTATTATGGGATCGATCTTCACGATTTGTCCCCTAATTCCTTCCTCAACATCTCGACATTCATTGTCGTGTGCGAGGCTTTTCTCTGTATTTCACCGCACTTCCGTTTATGGCTGAAGATCTTTAATGTGAAGCCAAAGGTGGTGGGCGGCGAGCACGCCGAGTGCAGGGGCGCTATGGTGAGCAAGATGCCCAACGTCATATGGCCAACGGGAACCTTTAATGACTTTGTCAAGGAGTGGCAACAGTAGTGGTTCTATATCACTGAGCCGTGCGCCAAAGAGTGGGCCGCCTCTCCGGAGTACCGATCCGGCGCCCCCCTGCGGCTTACATCCTGGGTCAAGAAATGCCTGGACTGGTCCTCGTCCGACGAACTGTCGGTGGTCCAGACGCGCGTTGAAGATATGGGAGACAAGAACATTGAACTTGTCAATGTGGTCCAGGTGATGTTAGTTTGTCGGATCTTGCCTTGTCAGCATCGGACTTGCAATTTATGGGAATTTGATCCGGCAGGCACCAAACCTTACGAGAGCTTTTCGGCTCCTCGCACAAGGACATTTGGAAGGTGCTTTTCAAGTCCAGCATATCGTGGCCGGACTCCGCCGAGGACCGCGGGTACCGACTGTCCCGCCCGGAAAGTTCGGTGAGTTTATCAACCTTTTCTATCCACATGGCCCAAGGGAAGCGCTTAACGCATTTTATTCAACTCTCACAGGACTGGACGAAGAAGGCGGAGCGGATCCATTGTCCGGCCCCGCTGACCGAAGACCCGACCATCCCACTTCTGACGAAGATGCTGGTCCCGGTGCCTTACAAGGTGCTGAAGAAGACGGCCGAGAAGGAGGCCAAGAAGACCCGGGGCAGCCTTCGTCACCGCGGCACTTCGGACACAATATCCGAAGGCTCTAATGCCCATTCTGCCTCCGAAGAGGACGAAGAGGAGGAGGAAGATGAATCCCCTGCGGGGGGAAGAAAGAAGAGGACGGGCTCCGCACCCTTGGAGGCCGAGCTGCCCAAAAGGGGAGAGGCTCCTCTTCCGGAGGAGTCCAATGCCGCCGCCGATAGCGTCCCGGCATGGGATCCCAGGGCCCAGCCCTTGGTGAACTCGTAAGTATGTAAAATCCGAGTACTTTTTAGGCGTCCGGACTCATCGTGGCTTAGTATTTTAACCTAAGCCGTATTTTTTGTAGTCCGGCGAGATCCCGTACCAAACAATCCTCATCAGAGGACTTGCTGAGCTCAAACGCTATGGAGAGAGGGACGCCCCCAAAGGCCCCTTCCTCCAAATAGGTGCATAACACCGAGGCTTCTTCCCAGACACATGGGAGAAAAGATTGCCATGGGGGCTGACAGAGGGAGCGATCTTGAGTTCGGCTCCCAGCCGGATGTGATACCAGAGACCTATACGGCTCCAAAATCAAACAGGCAGCCTCCTTCGGCTGGAAGGGGCGTGCCTGTTCCATCGGTGACCACTATCTATCCAGAAGTGTCGGATGCTTTGTTGATGGCGTTGAAAGACGCCTCCATCATTGATGAACATCGTGCCCTTATGAGTGCGGTGATTGAGAAGATTCAGTCTACTGAGAGTGGACTGAATGGAGCCTGTATCAGCTTTATAAAAGGTTTTGAGGTATGTTTTTCGAAGAGTATCATAGTATGGACAGTAGCCCCTGATACACTGTTCGGTGAAAGAAGAAACCAGACAGAGGATCGAATATATGTTTGCAGGAAGACTCATTGAATGACAGTTATTTCTCTTCTGTTATAAGCAAAGGCCTCAGAAGGGCGGCCTGCCTCCCATATCTTCTTGAAATCTCCGGACTGAATCAAAGTCTGGAGCGGGCCAAAGAAGAACTTGGCCAGTTGAAAATGCAGTTGAGGGATAAACAAGGTATGCATAAGTCTTGTTCGCGTTTATTGCGAATGAATTTTCAGTATGAACTGAGCTTTATGACTTGCGCTAGGAATTGTGACCGAGGTCGAGGCCCTCAAGAAGGTTGTGGCCGAGGCCGAGAAAAAGGCAGCCACTGAGCAGGCTCTTTGTGAGAAACACGAGAGCTTGGGGGGAAACCCGAAGTGCCCTGCAGGAGATCCAAGAGGCGAGAAAGATCGCGGCTGGTAACGCCTTTTCCCTGTAGAGTAAGTATTTGAGGGGAAAACTTATGTTTCTAATTTTGAATCCAGATTTCTCAGGGGTATTTGCCGAGCAACCTCGCAGCATATCAGATGCCGCTCAATTCTACCGAGCCGAAGAAAGGAATACTATGGATAAGCTCTTCTGGTCACAGTATTTAGCATCGAATTATCCGGTGCCCTTTGCCGATCAACTGAAACAGCTGATTGAACTATAGAAGGCGGCGGAACTAGCCATGAAGGATTTGATTATCTGGCTATGGCCTGCTGAGCTGATCCCAACTAGCTACTTCGGGATCGTGAAGCGGCTTGTGAGTGCCTGTCCTCGACTTGACGTCATCAAGCGGTCGGTCTGTATAGAGGGTGCACGAATGGCCTTCGCCCATGCAAAGGTGCACTGGGGGAAGATGGATGCTGAAAAGCTGATGACCGAAGGACCACCGGATGGAAAGGAGTACCGCAAGCCCGAGTTATATTATGAGAGTGTCCTGAAAGGATCCTACCTTGCCGCAGAGCTATGCACCAAGGACTTTATATATCCATGAATGCGAATCATGTTGTCCTTTGTAATGTTTAAACAAGGTCAATTATATTATTTACTGCCTGTTATATGAAAGTTTACCCTCCTGTGCGGCCGTTTTATATGTTAAATCTGAGAGTTTGCCAGTCGTCGGCTTCTGCCCCCATGTATGAAGTACGGGGGTGTTCAGGATAAACCTGAGCACTCTTTATCCCAGTTATGGGTCCTTCGAAGGAGGTGCTCAGCACAACGAACCAGGCAATCAGACTGTAGGGGTTTATCACTCTCACTTAGCCATTGGAGCTTTAGTATGGTCGGCACAACCCCTGGTGTTCGGAATACCGTACTGGGGGCTCTATAAGCACCTGATCGGAGAAAAAACCGATCCATCGCATGCTGCATTAGTTATGGAATTATGCGGGAGAAACCCTTAAAGATTTTATGACCTCTCGAACAGCTGACCAGCTCTCGCCATATCATGACAGTCAGTTTTCGGCTTTCTCTACTGAGGTGCTCGTCCGGAAGAACCGGGACACAATCGCAGTAGTTCTCCCAGTGCTACCTTAGATGATATAGCAGAACGTAAGGTACCAAAACATGGGAGCCGGGCAAACCCAACTATTGACCCAAGACATGATTCGGAGCTGATGCATATAATGCTATAAGTTTGGGGTGCCGAACTTCCATGAAGGTGTTCGGACTTTACTGCCGTGTTATGGGTAAAACGAAGCCCTTGGCATACTTTAAGGCATATCGCTGTGTACGGATGCAACTTGACAGAATGATTTCAATAAGAAATAACAGCAGGTAAACGTCATATAAATCCACATGTTGTATTTGAATAGTATGTCTATGCGTATGGGTACAAGTAATGTGATACAAAAAGGAATATGATTGTGGAACCTGCTGAGACCGGCGGAAGAGGCTGAGTGCGGATCCGTAATATAGCTGGACGGTCACTGCGGGGAATATCTAAGGATTCCATTACACGTTCAAGCTGCCTCTGTGCAGCCCGTCCTGCTCGGCGCAACGGTGAACCTGCGAAGGAAATGTAAGAAATATTTACGTGCCGGAGGGCGGTTGAGCCGCTGAGTTCGGCCTGTCCTGGCCTTCGCCGGAGTTTTTAGTTGAGCTCTGGATGAGTCAGGCTATCCTTTCGCGAAATAGTTCGGAGTCCCTTGAAGGTGTCCGGGAGCCTGGACGTCGACTCGAGGTTCGGCTGCAAGGTGCTGCTTGTTGTTTCTGCTGCTAAGGCAGTGGTGTATTTGTTGATGCCGAGGGAAGGTTCGGCCTTGCCATGAACCGTGATGACGCCGCGTGGACCGGGAATCTTGAGCTTACGGTAGGCATAATGTAGTACCGTGTTGAATCGAGCAAACGCGGTTCGTCCGAGTAGTGCTTGATAATCACTGCGGAAAGGGACAATTTCAAAGATTATCTCTTCGATAGGTAATTTTCTGGTGATCCGAAGACTACCTCAAGGGCAATGGAGCCTGTACAGCTAACCTCCATCCCTGGTATAATGTCTCTAAAAATGGCTTTAGTGGGTTTGATTTCCAAATGATCGATGCACATCTTGCGCACTGTGGCCTGGTAAAGCAGATTTAGACTGCTACCTCCGTCCATGAGGACTCAAGTAAGGTGGAACCCGTCTATTATTGGGTCGAGGACTAGTGCGGCTGGATTGCCCTGATTGGCATTGACCGGACGATCCTGTGCGGTTGAAGGTGATCGGCCCTAGTTTATATTGTGAGACGACTAATTCCGTTGATTTGCATCCCTACGGATGTATATCCGGTCCGAGTTGGTAATATGGGTGGTATTTACCACATTCACCGATTGAATATGTGGGGTAAATTTCTTTTGCTCTCCTGTGTTCGGTGATCTGGGCTCCTCATCGCCATCATCACTTTGAGACCCCCCTTCGCCTATGGCGCCTGCCCTGCCGGCTTGTTTGAAGACCCAACATTCTCTATTGGTATGGGTAGCTGGCTTTCTAGGGTGCCATGAATTTGGCATTGGCGATCGAGTATGCGGTCCAGACTGGATGGACCCGGATTTTTATTTTTGGGTGGCCCTTGTTGGCGTTCTGGGAACGGGGGTCCCCAGACTTGCCTGCCTGCGGCCCACAGCGTGGCTAAGCAGCAGGCCGTATGGCCCATGTTCATCAACAAGGCATCCAAGACCTTCGCGAGGGTCCAAGCCTCGCGAGGTGGATGACGCAATACCTCCTCTGGAGTGGCCTAGCGAGGCAGGCTCACGAGGAGCGGAGATATCAAGGCCAGGAAAACCTCACGAGGCACTCGTGATGTGAGCCATGACAAACGGTGCCAGGCGGGTGCCAGTGCACGCAGTGTCCCCATTTCCTCTTTAGTGCTAAGGAGGAAAGCGCAGACGAAGAGTACCGAGGCATCAGGAAAAGGATGCCATACTGGTGCAACAAGACAAAGACCAGGAGGACGGCCAGGCGGAGGTCATCGTGGAGCTCAAGACAGCGTCACCTCAGGGCCTTTTCGCAAGCGAAGACCGCTTTTGTTAGGATAGCTTGTACTAGTTGTCCCCCTTCAAATTTGCCCGCCGTTGTTGGCTCCCTTCCCGCTCAACATTTGGGAAGAGGATCAGGGCCTGGATAAATAGGACTAGCCACTGTAGTAGCGAGGGGATCGAGTAGTTCATCGACTCCTCACACCACAAGTTCATACGCACAAGAACACCTCAACCTCAGGAGGCTGTTCTTCCTTTGTACTGTTCAACATCAGCCCAAGAGGCAATCCACCACCACCACACTGTCGTAGGGTATTACAACACAACGGTGGCCCGAACCAGTATAAACCTCGTGTCACTTTCTGTGTTGTGAATTCGTCGAGTTCGTCCGCAAGATCTTAGTGAGCTAGAGCGCAGATCGGTAGGAGGGAAAGACTTTGCGCGCGCCCCAGTGTTCGAACGTTAAGGGTTTGCCGGAACCCCACATCCGACATTTGGCACGCCAGGTAGGGGTGTGCCGGAGCTCCTCTCCACCAATCTGCGCCCTATACCGCCACACTTCGCTCCCATGGCAGGAGCGCCTCCATCCTCCTCTGTGAGCGACGCCGGCAGCAGGGAGTCTGGGTACCGAGCCATGGCCCCCGCCCTGGGGCGAGTTCAGTGGCCGACCAAGTTCGAGCCAGAGATGCAGATCCGGCGCCGTTCCGGCACTACAAAAAAAATACACTTCCGTGATGATACATGTTTGTCACAGTAGGTCGCGTTTTTTTCATGCATGTACATCCATGACAAAATTATGACAGAATCAAGATAGCCATACTGTCTTTGTCAGAGAAGTGTTCCATGACATTACCAAAATTATCATCACAGAAGTGTCCACTTCCATGACGATAAATCGCGCGTCACAGAAGTGCTTTCGTCAAGGGTGACCGATACGTTGCATCCACCCTAACGGAATGCCGTTAAGCTATCGGGTCGGATTTTGGATCCGATAACCCGTTAACAACCCCGACCAATTGGAAATTTTCATGTGTAAAATTCTGATTGGCCGTCAGTGGGCCAGATGTCGCCCGTCCATTGGAGGAGACGTGCCTATGGTACGTCGACATGGGGCTGGGCCCAATAGAGGCCCATATAGGTTAAAAAGGCCGGCCCAGTCAAAGGCCCGTAGAACTTAATCAGGTACTAGTGGGCCAGCCAAATAATGGCCTGCTTAATGAAGCCCCATTTACAGCCCGAAACCAGATCTGGCCCGCTAATTGTTCGCCCAATATTTGGGCCCATTTACGGCCCGAAGCCAGATCTGGCCCGTTAATTGTTCGCCGAATATTCAGGCCCAACTACAGCCCAGTGACTTTCGGCCTGTTAGAGGCCTGATGTAGACATGGGCCCATTTCAGCCCGGTGTGACTTTCGGCCTGGGAATGGCCCGTGCTGCCCATGGGCCATATATGGTCCGACGGGACATTGGGCCCACTAACGGCCCATGCTAAAGGTGGCAACAGTTAAGCCCAACGTGACTTTGGGCCTGTTAAAGGCCTGTCGCGTAATTCGGCCCGTTGATGCCTGTACTAAGCTTTTGGCCTCTTAAAGGCCCATGATATCAGTGGGCCAACTAAGGCCCGAGATATGTTTCGGCCTGGTAACGGCCCGTGAGCTAACTCGGCCAATAACGGCCCGGTCTACATTTCGGCCTGCTGAAGGCCCGTCGACAACTAGTGAAAATTGAGGCCCAACATGCATTTTGGCCTGCTAAAGGCCCGTGGTTTCATCTCGGCCATAACAGGCCAGTGCAATATTCATCCTGTTAATGGCCCAATGCTACCTGGGCCAAACTAAGCGCTGGGTCGACAAAAGGCCCAACTAAAATATAGGCCGGTGTAAGTTTGGGCCTGGCGCAATGTGTGAAGGCCCCAATCATTCGGGCCCAAGAAAGACGCAGGCCGGCCCAATTGTGGCCCGCTAAAAACCTGGCCCGTTATCGAATGTTTCGGCCCGGTCGACTACATCTGATTTTTTTTCAGATAGCGAATGATGGCAGTAAAGAAATTACGGCATAGTAACTAAGAATAAACCTACAATATACAATAAAGGATTTAAGGTATATTACATCCACTAGGCATCGAAGTTCGCCACCAGTGATCATAAAATGCAACGAAGAAGCAGATTACAAAAACTGGGCACCATTGCAATGTAACAAAATAACACTGAACCGATACCACTTCCAAGACAGTTCAAGAAAGGTTAGCCTTGCGGGCGAACTGATGCGCAAGCTGCTGAGCAAGGCTGTGAGACCGGCCTAGCATGTCGGTCATAGATTCCAGGTGTGGCTGTTTAGCAATGAGGTTCTCATTGGTGTTCTGCGCAATCTTTCTTAGAGATAGGACTTCAAGTCGAAGTTGAGTTGCAGAATTCCTTTCTGCTAGAACTTGGCACTGAAGAAGTCGAACTGATTCAGACAACGAATTTTGTGAGCTTGTCTGACTGTTAGTCTCAAGTAACTTGAACACTGCATCAAGACAAGACTTTGGGGTTGTCTCGATATCTTCAAGATGTTTTGCCTTCTTTGCTGCAATATATGTTGGGTTTGTCTCACAGCCTTCAGCAGACTTGTGCATGCCATCAGGCATATCACCCTAAAACAGAGCATAGAGATGACAGGTTTTGCACGTGTATAAACAAAGATGATAACTGTTCTGTCAATTCTATCCAATTTCAAATTAGAAAATAAAGAGTAAGTTCAAAATATCAATAGCATAATTTGGCATTGTTCATAATGCGGGGAGCTTCACCACACTACTGAATTACCATGTCAACATAACAAGCATAGATGAAGGGCAAAGAAAATCATTGTATCTATTTTGGATAATGTGCATGGCATGTTGTTCATATCATCAGCAACATCAGTATGATAAAACAGGAAATGACAAGGTGCAAACGTGGGCTGCTTCAGCACACACTGGATTATAGATCCATAAAACCAAGCATACATATAGGGAGTATTAAGTAATATGCATGGTATGAATAAGAAATTTGGTTTTACAAGTAAAACATAGAACTTACGATTCTTACGAACATGCATTTTGGTAGAAACAGCAAACTAAACATCAGTAAACGATAGGGAGTATGAGCAAATTAAACAGCAGTTGAGGATAAAGGCTTTAGAAGTACTGACTTACATTAACAGTTAACACCAGCTATATAATGCCCTTCTCCATGTCAAGGAAAGGATAACTCAAGAATTTCAGCACAGAATCTTCTTCATAAGCATTGCCTGTACTCCACATTTTGTAGAGAGTAATTATAGATATGATAATACTGGAAGGGATAGAGGATAATGAAGATAGATGCAGATTAATGCTACATAATCAACTACCAATCCCTGGAAGTACAAGCGTTACAGGACAAAATGTCTTGACAAGAGCAATGGGCTACACTTCTGACCGACATTGTCATGTATCCTACTTGTTGGTAAGATTAAATATAGATCTGATCTTTTTTAGTAAATGGTGGGCGAGGGAGATAAGAGGCAGAATGCTACAAAATGAACCAATCCTTCTTCCCATAATACAAGAGTGTTTTGAACACTGGTGTACTGTACGAAACATTCTTATATTATGGGACGGAGGGAGTAGGTGTTAATGTAAGTACAGTGATAGACCACGTTCAGTCCTTACAAGAGGACTGCAGAACTAAACCTCTTCAAAAGCATTGGGTTGATTCTAAATTTGTGTAAGAGTCCATACGGATCTTCTAATGTCCACCAAATGGGCGATTACGAGGCTAACATGTGCAGTGATGCTACATAATCAAACAGCTATCTAAGTAAGTATGGTCATACAGGGCAAGAGGTACTCACGAGAGCAATGCAGTGTGTAGTATAGTTGCGAGATTTTGTGGTCCCTTGAGAACGAATGTTCTTCTGCTAACAGTTTTCGTACAAGTGAGACATTAAGGCAAATGCAGAAATGTAGTTCAAATTGTGATGATATCATAGACAGTACCTTACGCTGCAGCCGAGACCAAAGTGTAACAAGATTATTCCAGTCACCGTCGGATAAATGTAGCACCGGAGACTTTACAAAAATTTCGTTCAGAGGCTTGCCATTGAAGTGCGCTTGCCTCAGGTAGGAACGATACTTCATCAACGAGTGCTTGAAAAGCGCAACCAACTCTTGCTCGTCATCACAATCCAGTTTGCTCCTCGCCTATTTAAAAGAATGAAATCTTGTGTCTTCATCGTAGAAACATATGCAGTAATGACCATGAATAACATTAGTACATTACTTACGCGTAAGTTGCGGAGGAAGACTAGAAATTGTTCCGTGTCTGCGGTATAATCTTCCCATGAAGGAAAGTTGCGCACAAAGTTCCTGACAACAACATAAGCTTCGTCTTCTAAAATGGGAAGAAATGGAACAGGGGTCCTATTTGCTGCAATTGGGGCTCTCTCGGTTCGAAAAGGATTTGGCAACTGGATTTGGTGTACTCTTTGCTGGAATGGGGTTTTGCATCGCAATTTGGTGCTATGTCAATCGCACAATCATACTGTTTACCGCAGCTTGGGGTCTCTTGAGTTGGGGCATCCCAAATGACCCGGTGTAGTAGAGCTAGAGTCTGCTAGAGTTGGGGTATTTTGTGGGTCAGGTGATATTGCAACTACAGCTAATGGGCTATTTGATTTATCAGGTGCCACTACCTTTTCCAAATACTTTGCTTGTGCTCCTCCACGATCAGCAATCGCCCTCTTCCTTTTGAATGTCTGATACACAAGAACATCATTTGAATGGATAAATATGGTATGATGACAGATGGAATATGTACTGAAAATGGATAGGCAGGGAGTATTCACATACACGATGTGTAAACTAAGCTAATGGCAGTTCAACAAAGTAGAAGCAATGCAAAGCTTCAGTTGCAAGATATGTGCGAGCAATGTAACCTTGGAAAGTTAGAGCAAGTACCTTGATGGGTGAATAAGATAGGGCATCTTCCTATGACTCCTCCACTAGGGAGCTACATTGACTTAGGTCTCCCTCTAGCTCAGAATCATTGTTAGGATCATATTCTGAGAATGAATCTGTAGGTGGAGAGCCTTTGCATTGCATTGCATCCAGACTTGATATCAGTCCCTTAGTGCCAAGTTTGACAGCCACGGCATTGTTCTGCTTTATTATTTTCATGCGCGCAAGCTCATAATCATTATGATGTCGTTCAGAATCTGAGATTCATGAAAACATAAAAGTAGTCACATTATCTATGGAATGCATTGCGGATTCAACTCGGAGAGTGTCTCCCTATAAACCCCTGCATATGCAAATTTCACCTCCCCAACCGTGCTGACTGCATCACACACGTAAATACAAACCCCTTATGTCTCTATAACAGTGAGGCACACATTTCAAAACTGAAGTAGGAACATTAGAATCATATGAAATTCAGATTTGAACAAATAAACTAAGCAATTATGAGTGGCGTAATGTTTAGCTTCAAGGGTGGAGTGTTGGTAGTGCGACACAAAGCAAGTAGGCAGATTGTATTCCATGTAAAAGATCGAAACCTATGTAAAAGCTGGAAATGACATTTTCTTTCTACACAATGCAGTGTTCGTTACCCACACATGATGGAAGAGATCACATAGAGAAATATTATTCACTCAGGTCTACGGTTCCAGTATTTAGAAACAGGGTGGTCCACCCTAAAAGAATATTGACAACAAATATGAAAAGGCAAGCATAGATGTAGTGAATCAATCATTTACTTGTGAGCTTATTTGGACAAGTATGCAGAATTGTAAGTGCAGTAAGAGACCGTCCAAAATCTGAATGAAGAAGTTTGTCTAGCAATTATTGTTTGCAACTAATCGACGTGAATAATTGGATATTATATCGAATGAGTAAGAAAGATAAGTAAAATTGTCAACAAACCTAGCTTGAAGTAGTAATCTGGGTCAATGTCACTACGACCAACAATCCAAAATGACGAGTTTCTCTTCCGAGGGCCGGAATTTTGAAAACCCTGTGAACTTTAGAGGTACTAAAGATTACCGAAATACATCTGAACCATTAAGTGTAGGTAGCACTGAGCACACAACAAACCCTAATGACAGTCCTGCCTAATGAGTAATGAATCAATTAGAAAATGGGTGATGAGGAGTGGCTGCTGAGTGTTGAGGACGTATCTCAGGATAAATCGGGTTGGCTTGGTGGGTGCTACACGCCTGAGCCCTGAACGGACTGGGAAGGTAGGCACGGCGGCGCGCCCGGGCAGCGGTGACGCTGTTGGGCGAGCGGCTCCTAGCCTCCTGTTAGTCCGGCGTCTCCTCCTAGAGTCATGCCGTCCGGGGACGGCAAGTCGCCGGCGAGGCAGGCGGCTGGGGGCGAGTAGAGATCAGAAGCGCTTGAGCGAAAGAGGGGAATCGTGGGCACTGGACGACCCAAAATCCCAGGATGGGCCGCCCACCGTGGGCACCCTGTAGAGATACACACCCGAGCGGCGAACATGCATTTTCAAAACTAATTTAGGAACATTTAGCTGACCAATTAAACAACTCTGTTTTAATAATATCAGATTCGTATTTGAACATCTAAGCTTGTTTAGCTTGATGCGTGGAGCAGTGTTATTATGACACGAAGCACGATTCTGATCGTATAGTGATCATAAAAGGGGAAACTCTATGCATATTTTTTAGCAAAAGAGGGTTTTCCCTCCGATTTCTATTAAAGAAACCACCACGGAACCAACATGATCAATTAAACCCTAAGCATGATCAATTAAACCGTATTATGGCTGTGCCATGGCAGATTTGAAGCTGCAAACCGGAGAATGATATTTAGCATCCATTGTTTGCTTCGAACTAAGAACTAAATTATAAGAGCTGAAAAGAAAGTAGAGTAACCAAGTTAAGATCTATTTTCTGGTTGAGATCAAAAAGTTGAGGAGATATGAAGTACCACCTCTCTTGCGGCGTCGTGTAGGCATCGGGGGTGCGATGGCTGTCGGTGCCGTTGAAGCAGATCTGCGATGGTAGACGGCTGCATCGGGGGACAAGTCCCATTGCGGTGGAAGAGAAGGTCGTGTGAGCGGCCCCGACAAAGAGGACGACGGCACCGAAGAAGCGAGAGGACGCGATGCAACGCTATTGGTCCGTCGCCGTGGATGAGAAACGTCCATCTCTAGCAGTAGACGACGCAGTCTTGGTAGGCGCTCCGGCATGGTGGAGGACGGTGGCGGTGGATGTGGTGGAGGACGGCGGTGATGGATGGGGTGGCGGATGGAGGCTGGTGTGGGGATGGGGTGTTCTAGCGCAGACGGTGTATGAATGGGAAAATGGAGGGAGAGGTACGGGGAACCATGTTTTTGGGACGCGCCTGTCAGAAATATGGGAAAGTTACGAACTTAGCCCCCGTTTAAAATTTGGACGTCTCGTCGGTTGGGGATAGGACGGTAATCTAGCATCTCGCCAATATTTGCCCAGAGCGATTTCGCGCGAGGAGAGGGTGGTTGGCGCCCATGGTTGGCGCCCACGGTGTATGAACGGGGCTGACAGGTAGGGCGGTTGTGTCACGTCTGAGTGAAGTTACAAACCTGCCCCTATTGAAAATATTTGCCTACATCGATTTCGGCCGAGTCGAGTTTGTTTTGTTGCACACCGTGTATGAATGGGGAATGGAGGGAGAAACAGAGGTCTTTCGGACGAGCTTGAATCAAATGTGTTTTTCCGCCGATGTTTGACGCCCACCATGTCGGAATGGGCTCAGAGGCGGTCGTGTCACGTCTAATTGAAGTTACTAACCTACCCCTATTTAGAGCAGTGGAAATCGGGTCGATGGATTGTCCGTGTAATGGGTAGACAGTAATTTCCATCTCCCAAACACTTGGCTTCGGGCAGCTGACGTGGGAGTGTACATTTTGCAGCTTCTTTCGAATTTTGGGACAATAAGCATCCACGTTTACCCTGGCAACTAAATTCGAATCCATTTTGTATTCCTATATGAATCTTTGTAAATCGTTCTATGTGTTTTTATATATCTTCAAAAGGATGACAAAGATGTATTTCACTATCATATATGAATATGGTTTACAAATGCCGATACTCAAATTCAGAAACTAGTATCCAGTTTAACGTGAATTCGAATATTTGGAACACTTCATGTCCAACTCAAATGTCACACGCAGCATAATGTGTACTCCCATTTAGATATGTACACAAGCGATGTATCAAGATTCAAATACCGAGTCAATCAACCAAGAATGTAGAGAACTAACAGACATATAAACACTTATAGAGTATATGGATCAATAATATCAACTAACATACATAAGCCAGGCATTTGTACTTTTTTGGCTACAACAGCATCCTTTTTTAGCCAGCATCTTGGCCCTTTCCGATGCGTGCCACTTATGGTCCATCTATACTACTACTATTGCTGAATGCACATTCAGCCCGATTGGCATATTTGTAGGTTTGGCACAGCAATCCAAATGAAATGTCTCCGAGTCTTATCAATTAATACAGACTTGTGCTCAAATAAAATTACAAACCAAAAAACAAAACAAAATTATTACATGATCTCTAAAACAAATGGTTTGATTGATTACATGAACAAAAAACACAAAGGTTATTCAATTATGGAAAGAACATTTCACCTATGATTTACCAAGTAGGAATTTAATTTCCTTTTTTCCTTCAGGACCTTAACAATCTGGTCAGTCTCAGCTTGCTTCGTTTTGAAATCCACCAAATATTTAATGGTTGTCTTGAGTACCGCTTGTGATTGTGCTGTTTGCTTCCTCAACATGTCAACTTCATCTCTAAGTGCAGAAGCAGAATCTCTTTCTACCACTAGTTTAGCCTCTAGAGCATCAGCAGTTGGCAATTCATAATGCACAATTGGGCGATTACCCTTTATGTGGGATGATGCAACGTCCATGGGGACCTCGCTCTTTGATCTTGGGCTAACCTGTTTTGCCATTAAAGTTCCGATTGGATTCAGAAAAGTTGAAGTTAGCAAAACATCTCAACTGGGAGTTATAATAGCAAACCAGTTAAACAAACAAGGAATTAAAGAGTTTCAATTGAATGCTGAAAAGTACTGTTATTAACATCATTGTAACCCGCTGTTGCAACAGCAAAGCAGTTAAACAAACAAGTAGATATTTAAGTTAAGGCAAACAGGTAATTCTTAACAGTAAGTATCAAACACATAGATATGTGCAGTCTACAATATGATTAAAAGGATGTGCAATTATGTAATCGATAGCAAACTAAATTAAGCCAAGCAACGTAATTGAACAATTTTGCAATAAGTGGCTAACTAAAATTCGAGAAGCGGTAACTGAACTTACGCTAGTTCTTTATACAGGCACACTTCAACTTCTTTTTAAACACAAGGTTGTACAAAGGAGTCCATGGCATCAATTGCTTGGATACGCAGTCCCAATACTTCTTCTTCCCACACTGCATGTGTAAGTCGAATGGTTAATCTGGTAAGATGGTGCGTCCTTGATATGTTATATGAGGACGTGTAGTCAGACTAGTTGTAGCCAAACACATCACACTGGCTTTTACTGTATATTTCATGCGATTACTTTTGGCATATCGAGATCTAATCAATCTACAATAGGATGAAAATACTGGCATCCTTCACATTATTGGCGAACTCAGTTCATAGAAACAAGCAATTCAACCATTCTGTGGGTAAATCAAAAGCGCCACTGGAATATTTTTGACTATACAATCATACACGCAAAAAGGGGTGATGCCACCATAGGGGCGGGTATGGGTGGCCGCCTCAGGTGGCTGGAAAGTGTGCATCTAGTTTGAGTCGTCCAGGTTGGCCCACGCTAGTTTTGTTCGTCCCAACGCACGAAAGGTGCAATGTAAAAATGAAGAAAATGTTTCAATTTGGATGGGCCAATAACATAAGTGCAAGGCAGGCCCTATAGCAGGCTCATGCCCAAACGAGCGCCTCCCATATCGATCGACAGCAGGAAAAATCCCAATTCATTCGCTCCAGCCTCCAGTCTGGTTCGGTCCTAACCTAGCCGCCGCTGGACAGACCGACACAACACTTCCTTGCGCCCTCGTTGGAGGGCGGTCACCGGGCTTCAAGCGAACGGAAGGACAAGAAGATGAAGACCCAACCCTGGGTGTAGCCTGCGTGGGAGGCAGCGGCGGCGACAGCATGGCATCGAAGCTTGCATAAGCAGACGATCCACAGCTTGCAAGAGTAGCATGCATAGCGAGCAGTACATCACATCCCTGATTATATCTAATTCAACTCTTCAATTTCTGGCCGATAGTTAAACCTGATGGTGTTGTAAAACTGCTTGTATGTAGGGAATATATGAGAAAATGAAACCAATTTCTACTTATTTTATAACTCCCCCAATCAATACTGAACTGACTGAATCTGATGTATCTAATCAAGTTTCCGGTGCAAACATACAAGCTCATGTTGTTCTTGAGCACTCAAGTGTCTAATGAAACAGGCTGCTAATGAAGGATTTGATGGAAACATTTTACATGCTCCCCGTGATGAACATATAGTGTCTAATGAGGGATCTAATGCAAGCATTTTGCAAGCTCATTGAAGGATTTAGTGTCTAATGATGATCTACTATGTTGAGAGAGACAGAGATTTGCAGGCATTGATGATAAGCAAATTATAGTGCATTTTCATAGCTTGAGGAAACGTCGAGGCCATCTACCAGAAAGTCCCCGTATCATGACAAAATAGCATAAATACTTTTCTAATCTGTTGTTTCAAACTATTGGCATACTTGTGCAAGATAGATATATTGATATGAAGTTTGCGCACTGGTTATACGTGCAAAATATTTTCAGCCAGAGAACGAATAATTCAGGCAGGTACAGACCATGTTTGTAGTCCTTGTACACCATGTTGCATTTTGTGTTTTTTGGTTCTTGCATCATTTAGTGTTTATAATCTAAACTACTTTGGATCATTAGCTGGTTTTCAAAGTGCATGTAGCTTCACATTTCTCAAGTTATGTTGATTTCCGGAGTGCAAGTGCCTTCATATTTTTTAAGTTAAATGTTCGCCCCTGGTAACTTGAATTCGTGGATCAGCCACTGCACACAAATCATACACGAATGCCAGTACGAATTAAATGAAATGCAGGGACTTATGCTAGCTCGTTGTACAGGCTCGCTGCAGCTCTGCTTGCGCTTGGGATGTTCCATGTACAAGTCCATGTTACCACTTGCTTGGATGTGCAGGCCTTGTGCTCCTTGCACCCCCCTCTGCATTTTTAACACGGCGAATGGTTGATCAAATAAGAGGAATCGACCTTGATGTTGTACCGGAGGACAGATACTTACAAGGTTATACGGGTGTGCAGGATGTGTACCAGATCCCGTAGCCCCGTCATGCTTCGCTAAAAATGGATTTGCTTGTTTCAGATGATATCTCCAGAAGAGATAAGAGTTAAAGTCAGAGTTGCATAGGTGTGTAAGCTAAGAGAGCAGTGAAAGGATATCCAAACATCGTTGGAACAGTGCACAATGGAGTGATGTGTGGATACCTAGTTCGGGCCGGCGTTTGGGCATGCTCGACTAGCTAGAGTGCGGGTCACTTCAGAGCCGCTGAGGGTGATGCGCTGGTGTTGGCTGGCCGCGCACGGATGCAGATCTTGAGTGGCAGCGGAGCGCTATGATGCGGTGGACGAGACCATTGGTGAAGCCCCAACAACCTCGGGGGGCGGAGGTGCGACGCTGTGCTCGGTGAAGTAGCCCCGGTGAGCTAGGAGATGACGTCGGTGAAGCGCACCTGATGCGGTGGAACTCGGTGTCTGTGAGGCACGTCGGTTGCGGCGGCCGACGTTGTTGGTGGACCACCCGGTGCGGCGGACGAGGGCGTTGATGAGGTAGCTCCGGTGCGGTGGTGAAGCGCGATCGTCTTCTTCATCGTCGTCGTCTTGCACAGAGGTGGGGAACGGTGCGGAAAGAGACGAGACGAGGGGCGATTCGAGGGATGGCGGTGAATTAGGGATTTGAGCAATCTGGGCGCGGAAGGGGACGGTGGAGAAGAGAGATTTTGCAGGCTAGAATTGGGGCCGCCAGATATTTCAATCTGAAACGTGGAAGCGCGAACTTATATTGTCGTCGTCCTTTTTTTGGGGGGAGGGGGTGGGTGGCTGGGTGCTACGTGTCTGTCCGACACAAGCGACCACGCCGACAGGACTACGCTTCGGTGCCTTAAGGCACCTGCCTTTGTGTCCATGACATGTGGGCCCAACAGGTGGCTGGCCCACATGTCAGTCACCCAAGGGCTGTTGCCTTTAAGGCACTGAAGCAGCGTCCACCCCGACACGACCCTGGTCTGCCTGGTGCGCCTACATTTGAGAATGCAAACGAATCTTCTTTCATTTGCAAACAAATCTGCATGTATTACCATGCCCGTGTTTTCCTTGCAATAATTAGTCATTCGAAACGAGATACTCCATCCGTTCACTTTTGTAAGTCGTTTCAGACAACTTAAAATGAACTGTTTTGCACATTGTCTGAAATGTCTTCAAGGTCTTATAAAAGTGAACATAGGGAGTACTATAAATTAATTAATGAGGAGTTATTTGAAAAAAATCGAAACGGTACCCACGCTAACGTGGATTAGAGTGTGTCACCTAATTAGTTATTTGAATAAGAGTGTGTGTCATTTAGTTAGTTATTTGAATTAGATAGTGTTTCACGTGGCGATCTCCAATTCTAACGTGGATTTAGCATTTCACCGTATCCACGCTTACTTTTTAATACAAATTCATATGTATATGATGAACACCATGGTAGTGAGAAAACTTTTGCATGGATTCAAACATATGACCCACAAAATAGCACAACAAATTGAGCCAATGTCAACTTTTCGAAACTTAGTATGGCACGAATTCGAAATAGTTACACGTATGCCTGGTCCTCGATTCAAATCTTACAATGTACACCGAATTGAAACACCGATATTAAGTCTCGTACTATGTACATTCAAATGTTGTTTTTAGTCCCCCCCTGCGCACAAACGCTACATACTTCCTGTATCGGTCAATCTTCCTCTCCTAACCACCTTAGCAAGCTATCGGTTTCCAACACACGTTCATTCTTTCTCTCCATGTTTTGATCTCTAAGTCTCTCAACTACACAACCCCTTTTTCGACTCATGTTACCAAATGTATTTACCTCACACACCCGCCATTGCACCCCATGTCGAGCTCTCTCTCTCTCTCCCCTCTCCCTCTCACCCTCTTGCGCTAAATACATGCATTGCCTATCTAGCCCCCCCAACCTCTCGTGCGCACGAACGTACGTTGTATATCTAGTTCACTCCCTCGAGACTGTCTCACTCTTTCTTCCGCATGGCAGGCCACACTCTCAATCTCGCTCTCTTTATCTGAGTCTCATTTAACCTCGTTTTCTTTCACACACAAATGATATATCTCCCTGTTCGGGCCTCGGTCGACACTCTATACTCTCTCACGCATATTGTCTATCTAGGTCAGTCCATCCACGCCGCCTCCACTCTTTCGACCTCATGGTGGGCCACGCTCACTCAATCTCTCTCTCTCTCTCTCTCTCTCTCTCTCTCTGTGTGTGTGTGTGTGTGTGTGTATGTCTCGATTTACCTCGCTCTTTCTCGGACAAAAACGATATATCACCATGTTTGAGCCCAATTCGACCTATTCACATTGTATACTCTCTCACGCACATCGTCTATCTAGGTCACTCTCTCCAACCCGTCTCACTCTTTTCGATCGCATGCAGCGACCCTATGTGATCGGCTGACCTTGCTTCCTCCCACGCACAAAATATATCTACACGCCTGCGGACTGGATCATCTCTCAAGCTCTATCTTACAGCCCTCACCCTTACCAAAAGCTCAATCGGACAATATCTCTACGGATCATATATATTTGTTCAATGAATGTGGGACCACACTCACTTTGTCTCTCTATCTATATGTCTCTCGATTGACCTCGCTTTCTCATACCGTATCTTCCACGTTGAAGCTACTACCTCTCCATCCCTCGAAGCGGAGCTATTTACATTGCGAGGGGCACTCCAACCTTGGATTAATTTGTGTAGGCATTTATTCCGGTCGGTTTAGATTATATTTTTGTAGCATTCGGCCCACAACTTCTCCAAACGCCGTTGCTACCCACGCAACTCCCCTAGTTGATTTCCCTCTGGCTCGGTCATCGCTCTCTCGCACGTCCTTTATCACCTTCAACGTCGCACCATGGTATTATTGAAAAAACTATGTTGTTCTCTTTAATTATTATAAATAAGCTACAAAACTACACACGATAGTCCGCTTGGAATGAAAACAAATTTCGACCCACAAATTAAAGTGCTACAAACTACACACCAAGGGGCCCACATGTCATGAAACAAATTTGGACCCATATACAAATTAAAAAATAAAGGACGAGGATCGAACATGCGACCGGGCCTTCAAGCCGCTGCGTCAATAGGCAACATCATTAGAATAGCAATGTTTGTTGTACCCCTTTGTTCACATAATGTTTTTATATTACCACAGCCTAATTAATGGATAACATGTAATATTATTTTTAGTACTATTTGCCTTCACTTCTTGGTGGGTTCCATGTGTGCTCCTCTCTCTCCTCCCCTTCTGCGTTTAGGCCTTGCGGGCAAACAGGAAGAACTTCGCAGCGATGTTGCCGTTGACCATATCTGGACACGTTCACAACTCACAAGTCACGGCACCAGTTTCACGTACTAGCAGCACTAGTCAGTGTGTACGTGCAATGCACGTTAATTTGGAAGTATATTAAGTGCATGCGGATATTAACCAATAGGATATTATTTGCGTGTTGTCATGTGATTAGCACTATTTTTGGCATGAAATTAACTGCACGCTAAACGTGTTGAGCGCTCGACATTGAAGCAGTTTAGGTCGTTGGATGACAAGGAATACATGTGGCTTGATGACGTTTTATATTTAATTTGATACGGCTCTAGTAGAACATTCAATCGATCAAACCATACATTTCGTTCAGTCTGACTCTGACTTTAAATTATACAACGATCGATATAAAATAAACGGAAATGATAAACGTTCAGATTTTAAGCATGGCAATTCGAACGTTTTTCATGGCAAATTTTGATTACGCGGCGGCGGAGGGGGTGTCTCACGGTGGGAAGCGGCTCCTCTGCCGTGCTCTGTGTGTCGTCGGGCCACTAACCGACGGTGACGGCGGCGTCTTGCGCCGTTGTTTGCGTACTCCTGGACGTTGGCCTAGCTTCAAGGAAGGCCAAAATGTTCTGGACTTCGGAGCGAGTCAACTGGCGGGAGGAGGCGACTGGCGTTGGTGCAAGGAAGCGGTCGACTGTTGCCATCCATGCCGCTGAGAACGCACCAGCAGCGAGGGACAAAGCGCTGTCAGCGCTGCGGAGACGTTCGTGTGCATGGGCACCCGACGCGGCCTTTATCGGTGCTGCAGGCGCATGCGCTGGCAGGTGCACGGGCGCGTGAAAGTCGGCGGGGACCTCGTGGAACCCCGTGGCATCAAGCTCGGCGACAATGTGCGGCTCCCAGCCCATCAATGCCACGGGGATGGGCGCTGGCGCAGTCGGGGCGACGGGAGCCGGAACGGGAGCGGGGACAGGCGCGGCGTCTTCCCGCAAGGCCAGTTCAAGCTCGTCCCAAAGCGCCTTATGTTCTTGAGACTCCGGCTGGGTGTCTTCCTCATGAAACTGGAACACTAAGGGCAGACCATCGTGATGCGGCATGGCGTACGTTTAGGTCAGGTTAGTTTGAGGTAGACGACAGGAGAATCGGAGAGGAAGAGAGAGGATTGTAGCGATACCGGGTAGTGCGGGGTTGATTTTAAACTGCGGTGCCGTCGACATTAAAAGTGAGAGCAGTTGGACGACGGTGGGCGGCGAAGCCTGGTCAAAGGCTCGCCTCTGGTGAGTCTGCACAGCGATCTGCTTCATACGCCTCTCGGACGGCCGGTAGCGGCGATGCGCTTTCGCCGCAGCGTCCGTCGACTCACACGCTTAGCTGGGACGGCACTGCCGATGAGAAGCGGGGACTCGTGGCGGCACGTGGCCATACGGTTTCAATAGTGAAAGAGTTCGCCTTAACGTGATGTGTCTTTTCCCTAAAAAACGTGGATGTGTCTTTGTTCCAAAATACCTTGGCTCTTCATTTGTGAAACTTGTCATAAGCAGCTTGTCTCGAATTGAAGAAAAAGGAGTAAAAGGATAATCTGTCCGTACCGATTGCATTGCACGATATATTAACTCAAGTACTAGGCACGAACAAAAAAAAGTACTAGGCACGAACAAACGGGCTCAATTCTGTGCTCATCCTGGTGTAGTAGTAGTAGTAATAGGCAATGCAGTTGACGGGTGACATTGACGAGCGGCGACCGTGGGAATTGAACCGTGTTCGGCATGGTAGGTAACATTGTCTAGTTACTAAAGCATCCCTCCATTGTTCATCGACAGTCATTATGGACCGGGGACATGAGGGGAATTTCCTAGGGCTGGAATTCTGGCCGCCAGATATTTCGACTTGAAACACTGAGGCTCGACTGGTTGGGGATGCCTAATGTATGCATTACCACGCAGCCATCAAGGACACGAGCCCGTTTTTTAGGATCAACACGAGCCAAGGTCTGGCTTGAACGCCGTTGGGTCCTACCATTTGAGAATACGAAAGGAACCTTTTAAATTGCTGAACGAATCTATGTGTATTACAATACCCGTATTTTCCTTGCAAATACTAATCTCAACATGGTCGTTGAATTAGAGTGAATTAGAGTGAATTTGTGATATAGTGATCTGAACGTGGATTTCACATTTCATGGTATCCCTAGTAAGTTTTCCAATGCAAATTCAAATTTAAAAGATGAACAATATGGAGGTGAGAAAACTTTGTATGTATCAAGCATATGACCACACACACACACACACACACACACGCACGAACACAACAACAATCCAATAAGTATAGTGCATCTATTTTTCCAACCCATGCATGTATGACACGAGTTCAAAAATACTCCTTCTATTCCTAAATATTAGTCTTTTAGAGAGTTCAACAAGTGACTACATACGGAGCAAAATGAGTGAATCTAGGCGTATAATATGTCTATATACATCCGTATGTGCGAGACCATTTGAAGCCTCTAAAAAGACTAATATTTAAAACGAAAAGTAAAATGTAAGACATCCATTGTCCTCAGTTCAATATTTAAAATGAACATGAAACTGAAACATGAATATTAAGTCTAGTACTACAGTACATGCAAATGTTGTGTTTAGGCAGAGCTATGATTGTCGGGGGTCAAACCCTCGACCTTAGATAAAACTGTGGAGCTCTGTTTAGGGTTGTTTAGATTATATTTGTTCACACCCTCCCAACCACCGATTGGTTGTGCACCCCCACCCCACCTCCCCGGGGGAATATCATGTGCCCCCCTACTTTACATGCTATATTCCGATCTGAGTTGCTTGGAGCTTGTAGATCACGAGATATAGCAGCTCACATGATGTGTCTTAATTTTTTTGCAGGAAACCTTGATGAGTTTGAGAATTGCACACAATTTGTACAAAACTACTTAGATGCCCTTTGATCCCATATCCAGCGACCTCGAAGCTCGTATCACCGTAGCATCTAAGATGAAGGAGGACATCATATTCTCCACATGTGTAAGAATATCATGTGCCACCACACCTTAGATGCTTTGGTGATACAAGCTCTTGAGGCGTTGGATTTGTGACCCAACACCTCCTCGGTGGTTCGAATGGTTTTTTGCGAAAAGCCCCAAAAGAGTTCGGCCACTACTTACAAGCACAAAAGACTGCTCGAGATGCCATTGGATCTCAGATCAAGCGACCTCCAAGCTCGTATCACCGTAGCATCAAGCTGCGATAGCACCTTATGTTTTCTCGCATGCGAGAGAGTATGAGGTGCTCCCACACCGTAGATTCTATGGTGATACGAGTTCACCGAGATCTAACGGCCCACAATAGGAGGTTTGAATGTTTTTGCAATATCTGGCTGATAGAGTTTGGGAAATGCATGAAAGTACAAGTACTATGCATGTGCCATCTGATCACTAATCATATGACCTAGATGCTCATATCACCGTAGCGGGTAATTAAGCTACGGGGAGCACCTAATATTAGCACCGGGGAGCCGTTGGATCGAAGATGCAGCGGCACACACAAGGCCTGAATGTTTTATTGGCAAAAAAAAACATTGGAGAGTTTGGAAATTGCACATAATTACAAAGACTACTCCCAAGCCATTGGATCTCACTTCCAACGGTGTAAAAACTCGTATCACCATAGTATCTAAGCTGCGGGGTGGATGTGATATTCTATGTCATTGTCATTTTTGTTCGTAAACTTGCAAAATACGTGTAACTCGTGCCGTTACTTGTCTAACCGCGCAAATTGTTTGTTCAAAAAAACCATCCTACACTAAAATATCGAAACAACACACGGGGGTCCCACTTCTCATTAATCAAATTTGGACCTAAAACTAACAAATCTGAAAGACGAGATTCGAACTGGCAACCTGGACTACAAAGTGTAAGTCGATAGCCTGAAAAAACGAATGGTTGTGGCTTTGTCCCATAACTTGATTTTATACAGTACTTGCATTGAGTAGAGTAGAGGGAGTGCCTCGTCAACACGTGCATGACCGTTGTCTCACGTACGGGTGGTCCCAGGTCTGCGATCTCAATCTCTCTTCTCTCCATCGTCTAACCTTTGCATGGGCACACATGAAGAGCGGCGCTAGCTTGCCTGGTGTTATTAAAACTAAAAAAGCTTGGAAAATAGAAGAATCGCCTAGAACAAGAGACATTGCGGCTGGTCGAGACGGAGCTAACCGTGCCACGTTTGCAGGATGAAGCTGTGTGGCTAGCGGGGTGTTTTCGACCGACTGGCTGGGTCCCAAGGTCGAACCATAGGTACTACGTCTGATACAGTATATTTTTACACGCACATTTTCCTCCGTCTTAGGGCGTGGCACACCCTACCACGCGGTTTAGGGGTCCTCCGGGTGGTGCCGCATATATTCTTCAATGGCGTGGGGACGCCCTACAGCGCGTTTTCAGGTCCTCCTCCTCGGTCGTGGCGCGAAGCAAGTAAATGAGTCATCAAATCACGAAAGACCACCTTTCCCGCCGAGTACATCAGTGAAGCACAGTGGCTAGCTAGTTGGGCTAGTTCGACCGGTTAGCTAGGCCGCCGCCACATTTGTTTTTTCACCCCTTTTTTATCTACTTGCCGGCAGGTAAATTTAAATATCCACCGCGGCGTTGCTCTGGTGTTTGGGTGTGGCAGGATTTTAAATTTTTTGATTGACGGGAGAAGGCGCGGCAGGATTTTAAATTTTTTGATTGACGGGAGCAGGCGCGGTAGCAATTATTCACGATGACTCCGCTTGTAAAAACCCACTGGTCCCTGATGTGAGAAGTCTTCGACTGGTGTTTTACCGTGGTGAATACCAAAAGATTCCCCGCTCCTCGGCTGGCTCCCTCTGCCTTCCGTGGGTGCATTGCCTTTCAGCAGTTTCGCCCCTTTGCTTCCTCTCCCATTGCTCTACACGGTGCCATGGAGGCGCAGCAGATCATGGAGTCCAAGGTGAGGCGCCTGACACAGAGCTCCATGCCAAGGATCACGGAGCTCAGGGCCAGGGCGTGGAGCTCCGTGAGCTCAAGGAGGAGAGGAGTGCCATGCTCCTCCGTTATGTGCGGGAGTTCACGGAGCTTCAAAAGCGGCAAAGGCGTCCACCAAAAAGATGCTCGAGGCGTCGTGGCGTTGCTGCAGAGCGGGAGATACGATAGGGCTGTCGGGGAGCCGGCCGAGCGCGGGCCGATCGTGACGAGGTCCAGGATCGCCTCAGCCACTTGGTGAACCAAGTTGCCACGCACGTGTTGCGGCTGTGCGATGCCTACCGTCGTGCCAGCACGACGATGCCGGCCGTCGGCCTAAACCCGTTCGACCACCCGGTTGACTTGAACGAGCTGCGGCTTCCTGATCTGGTCTCCTTCTTCAGCTATATCTCCGAGGAGCTGAGCCGTCTCCGCGCGATGGTGGGGGCTGAGCTGGACAAGGAGGGGTTGTCTTTCTTTGTCGCCGCGTTCGGGCGAATCCTTTCGAGGGCTCCGTCACCGGAATCCATTACGTGCCATTGGGCGCCGTCTTTGTAGCTGGCTCCGTCGGCCAGAGCGGGCTCTGACGGTTGCACCCTGCATCACCAACGTTGTGCGCATCGAGAAGCAGAGGGACTTCGGTGGTGTTTAGGCGCCCTCTGCATGGGCCTATCCATGTCTCGGCGCAACATGACCGTTGGATCAAACTCAGACGGTGCAGATCTGTCACTGTAGCACAAAGCGTGTGGGTGTGTTTGGTTGCATTCTCATCTCAATATAGTTGTTTCCTCTTCGTGTATTTTTGTCAACCTACTAGTGTGGACTCATGCACCCTTCATGCACTCTGCCAAACACCCAAAAGTGGGTCGAGAAGGGAACTTTTCCTCCCATCCCGTGCACCCTTCATACACCCTGTCTAACACTATAGGATGTGCTTCATATGGTTCATGTTTCGTGGAGTACTGTAGCATCATACTCTCCGTCTTATTTGTGGACCTAGTTCTGTTAACATTGATCTCACCGTTCATTCTCGACCGGACAGTCGAAAAAGCGGTACTATGTTACATATAGGAGTAGTTGACATGCGCACAACACACCAACAAGATTGTGTAGTACTGACGTATGAACCACTGCACATGCCTAGTTGTAGGAGCACTGTGTATGTTTAAGTGGCTGCCGTGTTTCGCACTCCTCCATCGTAAGAGTGGAAAGCAGCTTCTTTGTAATCATTTTTTCTTCAGAATGAAAAAGCGGTGGACACGCTCTACCATGCGGATCCTCCTCCAGCCATGCACTAAATTACTCACTTTTGATGGCGTGTGGGACAGCCTGGGTCCACCTGACCATGCACTAAATTACTCCGTAGTAGAGTGACGGTAGACTACCCGATCGAACCGCCCGCAGTAATGCCCAATGAGCCGTCAAATCACAAAGCCCCTCCTTTCCAGCGATAAGTTGGACGGACGACGAAGCAACCATCATTTCACTCTTCTCTCTCAGCTTCCTCTCTTGAATAAAACCCCCATTCGCCCGCTTCTCCCTCATCTCGTTCCTCCTTTGACTCTTCTCTCTTAGCTTCCTCTCTCTTGGATGGGCCAGCGGAGCACCGGCCGACGTGATGTCTATGGCTCTGGCCAATACCATCGAGGCTCATGGTACGAAGAAGCGCAAGCACCCCTCCGAGACTACCGCAAACAAGCTCAAAGCCATCGCCCTGCCCAAGCCCCCCTCTCTGGGCTCCCTCATTAAGCAAGTCCAGGTAATGTCTCTTGTTGACGATCTTTTAGTCGATCTTGATCGTGTTTTCTCATCTAACACGCAGTACTAGTACTGGTAGTACAACTTTCTGGGTGATCTTGCATGTGATTTTAGTGTGCCAAATGACGGTTCTAAATTCCTCTTTTGACCAAAACATGCGAGAGGTTGACACCGATTTCTTATAGATTACTTTCAACTTCTCCCTCATCCCAAATTTCTTGTCTTAGATTTGTCTAGATACGGATGTATCTAATACTAAAATGTGACTTTATACATCCGTATCTAGACAAATCTAAGACAAGAATTTTGGGACGGATGGAGTACTTATGAACATCAATGCTACCTTTTAAGAGGTTATATTTGCCTCAGTAACTTGTGTTATGGATATTGCATGTAATCCCTCTCCTCTCATGCCTTTGAAGATATGTTCTAGTGTCTTTGTTCACTCATTTCTGTGCGTATATGTAGTATGGAGTATAATATCGAAAATCATCTTATATTTCTGAACGGAGGTAGTAATGAAATATGGTTTCTGTTTAAATTAGAACCAGGTCCGCGGTTGAGATGAAGTTCGCAAAGTCATGCCGTGTGAACTGGAAGACCTGATGATGAGTTCTACTGCTGAACTATCCAGCTGATGTGTCCTAGTCGCCACGTGTCCTGAACTAGTGTTTTCCTGTAGCATTGTTGTCAGGCGTGTTCTCGAGGCTGTACTTGACCACAACAATTTCTGGTTGTTCCTTCGATTCTGAAGGGTGTGTTCTTGTAAAGCTTCCCAACAAATCTGATGCGGCCTGTCTTCATCATCATGTTTATGAGTGGAAAGACCACTCTGTTAGGTTCTCAAGGTTGACAAGATGGTGATGGTGCATGTAGACATCTCACACGTAAGTCCATGGCCTAATCAGGTTATCTGCGGGTTCATCCGTAGGTCGGTGGCAAGAAATAGTCTGCGAGTTTAGTTAGTGCAACTTTGCTTGTCTCGTAGTAAGTACTATTGTTCAAGACTTGATTTGTGTTTGTGAACCTGTATTGTTTATTAAGTCTTGCCGCTTTTGGTGTGTGGTCAGTCCACGAGCGGTCTATGTTAATGTCATCCACTCAATTCAGTCTGTACATTTTGAAGTATCCTGATCATATTTTTTTTGAGGACGGTTTATCAATTATGGTTACACTCCAATATCTGTATGCATTGCAGGGTTTATCGCACCCACCAGGATTTCCAGTCCCATGGATGTTCGGTCCATACTATTTGTCACGACCTTTGGACTGTGCTGCTTGTGGGAGTAGGCAGGCCCACTGCATGCCACGCGTAGTTGGACGATCAATCTTCTTTTTAGTACTTCAACATAGTGATTTCCTGGTAACGATTCACTCGTGTCACATCAAGTAAATCTTATTGATTAACTGTCTAAATCTTATTGATTTAATGTCATGTTCTCTTTCTTGTGCTGCAATTTTATGATGCAGGTTTTGCCATGTGACATTCATCACAGAATAAACCGTTTGGTTTGCTCTACGATGGTTATTTTTGCAGGTTTCACTTCTTATGTCATGTCGATGCTTGAAGGCACTGTCCATCACTTATATTACTATAAAAATTGGATCAGTCTGTTATGCGAGTACAAGCTGAATCCCTATGATGAACTGCAGTTTGGTTTAACAAAAACGCCACAATTAGTCCTTCTCGCGTTTGAAAGAAATGAAGAAAAAACTGGATCACGGTCACGGATCCTTGTCAAGTTAGAAAGCTGATCATAGCAGACCAGACACGATCGCTGCTGTCTCGCACAGATCGAGCACCGACAGTTGCCCTAGCACTGAGAGTGGCAGCACCCAGTCTGATCCAGCTGAGGATTGGGCACCGACCGCGTCAGCGGATCAGTCTGATCTACCGGAGGATCGGGCATCGACGCCGGCACCAGCTCTACAAGTAGCACCATCTCCGGTAGCAGCAGGGGCTTCGGCACCTGCACCAACACTTGCACTTGCATTTGGTCCGGCACAATGCTGCAGTGACAGCAGATCGGGCTGCAGTTTGCACTTCATATACCAAAGTCCTTACAAAACCGACATGTCCACCTTCTTGGTAAGCATTGGCCGCCCAAGTGCTTCGTTCTTTTTTCTTTCCATGTTGTTTCACATGATTCACTGTGTTGATCTAACTGTTTGGGTATGTCTTCTTGTTTGCAAACAGAGAATTCCTAGAGCAACGAGGGAGTCGTTCAACAATCCAGGCGACCGCGGCCAAGTTTCTCTTACCATGCGCAGCCTTGGTGTGAATGAACCTGCTCAATATGCCATAAGTACAAAGGATGGTCGCATGATGATTGATGCTAAAGGATGGTCAAGGTTCAAATCTAAATCATATCTTGCGGTAGGGATGATGTCAAAATCGAACTTTCTCGGCAAGGAGAGCTGGTCCAAATCAACTTTGAAATTCTTCAAGATGGCGACGCAACTACCAAACTGATCTATCCTACGAGAGATTTTGATGTAATAATCGCATGGTGAAACAAGTGACCTGTGTGTGTATAAGTAGTACGACAGTATTATTTATCACATGGTATATCGTTGATAAATTCCAACTCGATTGCCGGTTAGGAACTGCTGATTCGATTTCATTCCAATAGCTGCCGTGCTTTATTCAATTTTGTGTATTAGCCTTGCAACATCTAAAACCAGCGCTTGATCGATCGCTTGCAATATGAAAAGCGCTGAGGTAGAACACATGGGCCCCCAAACATGCGTGGTCGGCCTGCGGCCCAAAGTCCGTAATCGTGAGCCTATCGAGTATTATATTCTCAGTGAACCCCCATAAAAAAAGCTGAACCCCATAATGCCCGTGCGTTGCGGAGGGAGTATATTTCTCGGCAAGGTGAGCCTGTGATATAAAAGATTTGTATATTTCTTTCTACGGAGGGTGTATCTCTCTCAAAAAATGTATTTATGTGTAACTAGTTACTCTTGTCTTTCTACTTCCTTTCGCTGATATGTGGGGCAACCAAGCAGGGGTCCACGTGCCATATGCACAAATTAGAGTGCACAACTTCACGGTAGACACACCCGGCCGTGGCGCCCGATAATGCCCAATGAGCCGTCAAATCACAACCCCCTTTCTAGCTTTAGCGATAAAATTTGGACGGGAGACGAAGGGCAATATTTCATCGGGCCGAATCCCTTCTCCCTCATCTCATCTTCACCGTGATATTCCACCCGGCGTCGTTCAATTGTTCATCCATGTTAGTTTTGTATCTGGTTCTTGCTTGTTGCCTCGATTACTTCTTAATCCACCTATTCTGTCTAACTAATCACAATTTAACATTAGAAGTAGCAACGAATCTCTCGCGAAGATGCTACTTCTAACTAATATTGTCTTATAATTGGTGGCACGTGTAGGTTTTTTCAGAGTTAAGCAGTCTGCTCGTTTGTTACTCTGTAATAACTCGGATGTTACTAATGGCACTGAAGTTGACTGGATCGACATCCACATGTTCCTACACTTTATTGATCATCTTGAGGTCCTTGTGGGGCGTTTCAATGGTGGAAGGCCACGTGGGATATGTGTGCCACTGCTGCACTCGTTGAACAGGTCCAAGCGTAGCCGAGAAACTTATGGTGCGAGCTGTTTTTTACGTATATATGTTGTTCATAAACTATTGCTTATACACAGTTTTACAGCTGTGATCTTCTTGAAACAGGAACTACCGAGTTCTATTGTTCCTATACAGATGCCTGGCCATGGTCGGGTCAGACTTGTGCTTGGTCACAACATGATATTTTATGTCGACCTACTCAATTCCCCTTGGAGGCGAAAATATACTTATTTGTGGGTGGTCTCAGATAATGAAGGCCCGTCCATCTTCGAGAATAGGACAGAAGATTATGTTCATGCTTTCCATGGCTCTAAAGAGAATATCCTGTTTATTGACCATGTTGCGAGATGAAGCCGCTTTGAGAAAGGTTGTGGATGCTTGAGGTGGCGCTGGGCCTTGTCCTCAGGGCTTGGCGGCCTCACCCTTGGTTAATCAGAGCCTGTAGGCAAATTAGTAGCATATTCGAGGCGTGCTTTATGCAGTTGAACCTGTATAGGTACTCATACTGCTTTCAGCTTTGGTTGTTAAGTGCCCCTCTGGTTTCGATTAAGGTTGTTAATCGCTTTGCTGCTTTTACGATCATCGTGTTTCTTCAGTCCTGTCTTCCTCCGGCCGCCAAAACCAAACCAGCGCCCGGTAGCCGCTTCCGCCTCCACGGCTCGCTGCGCCTCGGCGCACGACGCCGCCCACAATTGCCTCCTAAATCGTTAACACCGACGTCCTCTGCACCCTTTGGTGCCCTCGCCACGGCGCCGCCCTCTCGTGTTGTCAACATGGTCAACAAACAATAGGAATCGGCAGAAGTACGTGGAGAGAATGACAGTAGGGGCCCACCACGTCAGCGTATGGAAAAATAAAATGCTTCCTCCTAGTGTTTTCCTGACATCTGGTACCCACGACATTGTGAGCGTATATAGTCAATAGACAAGAGAACAGCACAAGATCGGCTGACACCTGGGACGTAGCTACTCAAGCAGTATTTTTTTTGTTTGGTATTGTTGAGACGGAGCAGGGTTTGAACTGGGCAGTGGCCTGTCTAGCCCAGGCTTATATTTTATGTTCACCATGTGACCAGCCCAGCTATTTTTTCTTTGTGCAAATGAGCAATGTTTTTTTTGAAGAATACCCAATCCAGGCCTACTTATTTTTCTACGCCTTGAAAGTAATATGAAATGGGTTGTAAATATAAAAACAGATGAAAAATTGGCAATTACTTTATAATTTCTGATTTTTTTTCACATTTTCAGATTCCTATTTCACTGGGCATTAACCTAATTCAAATATATCTTCAGAGTACTTTAAATCTGGCTTGACATTTCGGTATTAAAAATAGTTTGGAACCCACAGAAATATGCGAAATCGGCAAAAAAACAACTGCAATAAATTGCAAAAGAAGTTGCCATGAGCTATATATAAATTATTAAAAAAAGATGGAGTGGTCTGACAAGTGGGCCTGTTTAGTTGACGCGTATGCAAGATTTTTTTTGTTATTATATACTACGTCAATAAACGATTCTAGCAGACGTAACCGTTGGATGTCAATCCAATGACGAGGATGTGGAGAAGACGGCCTTCTTGACACCGTGTGGGGTGTATTGCTACACCTACATGCCTTTCGGCCTCCGCAACACGGGCGCAACCTTTCAGCGGCTGATGCACATCGCCTTTGGGCGGCAGCTCGGGAGGAACACAGAGGCCTATGTTGATGACATGGTAGTCAAATCTCACGAGGCGAGGATGTTTATTCAAGACTTTGAGGAGACCTTTGAATGTTTGCGCCGGGTGAACCTGAGGCTTAACCCGGAGAAGTGCGTGTTCGGCGTCCCCTCCGGCAAGCTACTAGGGTTCCTCGTATCCCACAGAGGGATCGAGGCGAACCCGAAGAAGATTAAGGCCATCGAAGACATGAGCCCACCATAGACCCTCAAGGAGATGCAGAAGCTAGCAGGGCGGGTGACCGCGTTAGGGCGTTTCATCCCCAAGTTAGGCGAGCGTGCTTTACCCTTCTTTAAGCTCATGAAGAAGAAAGGCCCATTCGAGAGGACCCCGGAGGCCGACCGGGCCTTCCAAGAACTCAAGAAATACCTCACCAGCCCCCCGGTGATGGGGGCGCCACGACCTCTCGAGCCTCTGGTACTTTACCTCGCCGCCACCCCATACTCTGCCAGCGCGGCGCTGGTGGCGGTTCGGGAGGAGCGCCAAGACAAGGGAGTGCTGCGCCAAGCCCGAGCTGATGCGGCGCAGGGTCAGGAAGGCACGACAGGACCGTCAGCAGCGGAGCACCAAGCTCAGCATGGCAACGCCACAGAAGCTCCCGAGGACGGTCATGTCTTAGGAAACCCCCCGCCTCAGGATACGCCACAATCTCCGCAGGACCCGAGCCTTAACGGTGCGCCAGCCCTCGTCAAACACCCGGTGTACTTCGTCAAGATCAGATCTTTGCGGGACGAGGGCACGCTTACCCCATGCCGCAGGCTCCTGCCGCACTCTGGTGGCCTCGTGCAAGCTGCGACATTATTTCAAGGGCACCCCATCAAGGTCGTCTCATCTTACCCGTTGGAGAGGGTACTCAGAGCCCAAACTTCGGCCGAAGTGTCGCTGAATGGAACATTGAGCTGCAAGCGTTGCCCAAATTGAGTTCAAGACCACCTGTGGTCATCAAGGGAGCTGCACTCGCCGATTTTGTGGTAGAATGGGCGGATGCCCCGGCTCTTGAGGAAGGAGAAGACCGGTCCACCTCGCCAGGGAGTGAGGTACCAGAAGGCTGGGTCACGCATTTCGATGGCGCCTTTGCGCACCAGGGCGCGGGGGCTGGAGCAGTACTCATCTCGCCCACTCAGGACAAGCTCTACTATGCCGTGCAGCTCTGCTTCCAGCACGGCGAGAAGGTCTCCAACAATATCGCGGAATACGAAGGCCTCATAGCTGGCCTGAAGGCTGCGGCGGCTCTAGGAGTGAAGCGCCTCACTGTCAAGGGCGCCACGCAGCTCCTCGTCAACTTCTCCATCAAAAGTATATGAGCCGAAGGACGAGCACATGGAGGCCTACCTTGCGGAGGTGCGCAAGATGGAAAAGCAGTTCTCGGGCCCAGAGCTGCAGCACGTGCCCCGTGGCACCAACAAGGAAGCCGATGGCATCGCCAAGAGAGCATCCAAGCGGCAGCCGCAAGAGCCCGGCGTCTTCGAAGAGCGTCTCTTCAAGCTACCGGCTGCGCCACCTCTGTCAAGCATGGCTCAGTCTCCGGAGGAGCTCCCACAGCCCCCGGCCACGGGAGCCCCAGCTTGTGGCCCAACCTCAGGAGCTCGGCTACTCTTGGCGCTCGAGCCCCAGGAGGAGTGCTGGACCAAGGAATTCAAGGAGTACCTGATGCACGGGACGCTGCTGGAGCAGGAAGAAGACGTGGAGCCAGTGGCCCGACAGGCCACAGCATACTGCATTCAAGACGGCGAGTTGTACAGGAAACGGCCGAACGACGTCACGCTGCACTGCATCTCTAGCGATCAAGGAAGTGAGCTGCTGATTGACATACACGACGGGAACTGCGGACATCACTCATCGTCACGGACCCTCGTCGGCAAGGTGTTCCGCAGCGGATTCTATTGGCCCACAGCACTAAACGATGTAGCCGAGCTGGTGAAGTCTTGTGAAGCTTGCCAATTCGACGCCAAGCAGATCCATCAGCCTGCGCAGGGCCTCCAAACCATTCCGCTCATGTGGCCGTTCGCGGTCTGGGGGCTGGACATCTTGGGCCCGTTCCCACGAGCGCCAGGGGGCTACCACTATCTCTACGTCGCCATCGACAAGTTCACCAAGTGGGTGGAAGTGGAAGCCGTCCGTACCATTCCAGCCGGCTCTGCCATCAAGTTCATCAAGGGCCTCGTGAGCCGCTTTAGGGTTCCCAACCGCATCATCACAGATAACGGCTCGCAGTTTACTAGTAACCTCTTCAAAACCTACTGTGCTAACCTTGGAACGTAGATTTGCTACGCTTTGGTGGCTCACCCCAAGAGCAATGGTCAAGCCGAACGCGCCAATGCTGAGGTCCTGAGGGGCCTCAAGACTAGGACCTTCAAGAATAAGCTGGAAGCCTACAGCAGGGGCTGGCACGACGAACTCCAGTCCGTGTTGTGGTCCATTCGTACCACTTCCACCAAGCCAATGGGCGAGACTCCATTCTTCCTCGTCTATGGAGCTGAAACAGTCCTCCCTCACGAGGTCAGGCATCGCTCCACGCAGGTCCTGGCGTTCAACGAAGCACAGCAGGACGCCACGCGGGGGATGGATCTCGTGCTGGGGGAGGAGCGCTGTCGCGAAGCCGCATTGAGGGCAGCAAGGTACCAACAAGCTCTGTGGCGGTACCATTGTCGCAACATCCTCTCCGGAACGCTCAATGTAGGCGACCTCGTCCTGAGGCGGGTCCTCTCCAGGGAAGGGCTGCACAAGCTTTCGCCCATGTGGGAGGGCCCATTCAGGATCGTTCATGTCTCCAGGCCGGGTGCAGCTCGCCTGGAGACGTAGGATGGGACACCCATCCAGAATGCCTGGAACATCCAGCACCTCCGGAAGTTCTATCCATGAAGCAAGGCCCAGAGCTTGAGAAGCAAGGCCCAGAGCCTGAGAAGAAAGGCATAGAGCCTGTAAAGAAGGTCCGGTGCCTGTGAAGAATCGCCGCCTGTGACACTCTCACGTAATAATGAGTTAGGGCTCTACACGCCCCGGAGTCTCGGGAGCGCCGACCTCAGGCCCTGGGGATCCCTCCCATGCCTAGTGGATAGCACTTAGCTCCGCGCTGTGAGAAGACTTGAAGACTAGATTAGGTGCCGGACGCGGCTTTTCATTTGCTTTCTATAGTTGGCTTGCTTTTCCTTAATCAGAGTTGCTCTTAGTGTTCATTGCTAATTTGGTTCCCCAGCCTTTTACCATTTTTTCGGCTCTAGTTTGCTCTTGTTCTCCCTCTCGCATACCTCGCAAGGGGGCTGGGCAAGTGCCCTCGCGAGCATTTCTCTTCTCTTTGCCTTCTCGCGAGCTACCCTCGTTCAAGCCTGGAAGCTGGCACACCTCTCCTAAATCTGTGCCCCTCGGGTACCATGATGCAAGGCGCCAAGTCAAGGCTTGGGTGGATGGCAAATTCGTTGGTACACCCCTAATGAATTTTTTGCAGTTTCTGAGCAACGCGGACACCACGCAAGGGAAAGGGTTTTCTAAACACGCCAGGTTAAGTTATCTTTGCGCAAAATTACAACACGGCATGGGAACAACTTGCACAATGCATTAACCAAAGAACCACAGTTTGATACACGCCCCTCTGGGCCCATACTGGTTTCATTTTCCGATGTAGGGAAGAAATAAAAAGCTAAGCAAAGCAACGTTGCAGCAGTCCGCGGAGGTAGGCCCTTGGTGACACCCCAAGCCTTGCTGGACCCCTCCTCGCGCTTCACGGAGGCGCGACGACGAGATGACCCGCTGCCTCCTTCGAAGCGGGCATGGTGACGTGACGGCTGATCCTAGCCACCGCCGCTGGAGCTCTCACCGGAGGAAGAGCCGCCGTAGCTAGAGGAGACGCGGTCGCCGCCGAAGGCAGGCTCGCCATCTTCCTCATCGCGAGCGTCACCAAAGCCAAGCACCTCCTTGCCGTCGTTCGCCTCGGGGTAGCACCCGGTGCAGCGACCATCCTCCCCGAACACCCTCACATAGAGGTTCGACTCGCCATCGTACCTGAAATGGAGGGTGCATCGCTAACCCAGGCAGCATGGCGAACGCCCCGCTGTGCATGGGCCAGGACTATGTTGCCCGCGGCGGAAGTCTCGACCGCGACCCAAGAGGCCCTGCTGCAGCAGCCGTCCGCATGCAGCTAGAGCCCGCCCGGACCAGAGGCCAGCAGTTCACCGGCGAAGAAGCGCGGAAGTTGGAGCCAGTTGCCAACCAGGTTCTCCGACCAGACAACGAAATCCGGTGACACCTCAGCAGAACGGAACCGCGGGTGGGGAGGCAGCGCCACCATCGCGCGCCTCCCCTCATCGGCTGGGCCACCATGGATGGGACGATCCCCGCCGCGTGCCATGGCGCCACCTCGACGGTGGGCCACGGCGGGGGTCGCGGCGTGCTTGCGCGGACGGCCACAGCTGCGCTTGGACGCCAGGGAGCCAGGGCCTTCGCGAGGGGCCTTCCCTTTCTCTGCGGCAGAGAACTTCTTTCGTGGCGCCATCGATGGCACTATTAGCAGTGGAGCAAGGAGGACGAAGCAAGCGAGCAAGGAAGAGATGGGCAACGGGGGCTCCGCCCCCTCCCCATTTATAAAGAGAGAAGGCCAACCAGCGTCTCCCACAATCGCAGGTAATGATGGTTTTCCTTGCATGTCACAGGGACTTGTCAAGTCGAGCAGTTGCCGAGGCAGCGTGGGGAAGCAGTGACGCCCATGTCCGATCAACCACTACGCGTCGACCGATGCCGCAGGCATTTGGAGCCGAGGTAGTTGTCTCGTTGCACTAATATGGAAACCTTTGCCTGATGCCTCGATACATTCGCTTCCGCTTTGCCTCTTTAGCAAAGAAGAGGACGCAGCGACGCTGCAGCGCCACCACCCGCCTGGCGCCTGCCTGATCTTGATCATCATAGCTCACGTCGCGAGAGCCTTGCGAGGTTCGCCCTGCCTTGGTTTCTCCGCTCCTCGCGAGGCAGCCTGGTGAGGCCGCTCCTAAGGAGGTCTTACGTCGTCCGCCTCGCGAGGCTTGGCCCCTCGTGATGGTCTTGACTGGCTTGTTGATGAAGATGGGCCGTACATGCCTGAAGCACAGCCACGCTGTCGGCCGCAGGCAGGCAAGTCTGGGGACCCCCGTTCCCAGAACACCGACAGTAGCCCCCGGGCCCAAGGTGCACTCGGGCTTGGCTTCGCGGTGAAGCCAAAGGTCAAGCGCGGAGCACCATGGGCCCCAAAAGCCTGCGATCTTGGTCGACGCGTCGCGGTTGATTGGACGTGGGCGTCTCCGCTTCCCCACGCTGCCTCGGCAACTGCCTGACTTGACAAAAGGCTGGCGCAGGAAGCGCTTGCCTTCACTGTTCCCCTTCATCTTGCCTCATATCCCCTTTGTCGCTCCTTTCTGCCGACACCTCCAGACCTTATTCCCCTTCTTCTCGAGCAGCATCTCCGCCGGGTTGGTTCCTCCCTTCTCTGATTTGTTTTTCAAGGTCCTCGACCACTTCAGGCTGCAGGTGCTGCATCTTCATCCCAACTCTATCATCCTCTTGGCCATCTTTGCCTACTATCATGCGGCGATCAGGCGTGATGCCGTCCGTGGCTCTCCTGCGCCACTTCTTCTTCCTTCACGTCAGCGATGGTCTTGTCTCTGGGTGCGCCAATTTTGTCGCATCCGGCAAGGCCAACTCGATCTCAAACACCGGGAAGAGAGCCGACAACATCCGGGCGAAATGGGTCAAGATGGATGCCAAGCGCGTCCACCCGCGCTTGGCATTGCCGATGGAGGCACCCCAGTTTAACAAGGGGTGGCCTCGCGTAGAGCTTGCTGACGAGCGGGCGTCAGTCAGTGTTGGCGAAGATGCAGACCGACCTGAAGCCGGGCAACGCGAAGGCGGCAAAGGTCACAGGGGCCAAGCTACTGAGGGAATTCCTGATGTTGCGCGTTGCCCCGCTCCAGGCAAGTGCGCGCCCCTTGTGGAAGCATGGAGACGAAGATGACAAGACCCACCTGAGGCCAGGGGCCCTGCCTGACGATGAACTGGCTGCCTACCTGCGCCTCCTTGTTGGGGACAACCAAGAGTACCCGCCGAGAGCCTTCACTCCCTTGTTCCTTCGCAAGGACTGGGAGCCAATCGTGGCCTCCAGGACGACCTTTGACACGCGCGGGCTGGTGCCGCCTGCGCTCTACGAAGCCCCCGCGGCACTGAAGCCGGTGGAGCAATCATCTTACGAGTCTCGTGGGAGGGAGGAAGAAGAGGTGGACTCGGAGGCGACTCCCGAGGAGATGGGAGAAACCTCCCCCTTGAGCAAAGCAGAGATCCTCCGCGCCCTTCCTGACGATGCCAAGGTCGATGCCCGCTAGGAGGGGGGAGAACTGCCCGTCATCCCGACAAGGAGCAGGTCGTCTCTGATTCCTCAGGATGCTGCCTCCCCCTTGACGCTGCCCGGAGCTGCTTCCGGCCCTTCTGCTGCACCGTCTTCCGCTCCTGGAGTCCGCGTGCCCATACCTCAGGCTTCGAGGCTTTCAAGCTTCAAGCTTCCCAAGCGGAGGGTGGAATACGCCGCTATGGATCAGTAAGTGTTTCGACCTTCACCTTGCTTCTTCTTATACTTGCTATTCCCTAACGTTCACCCTTGGTTGATCAGGCCGGTGCCTTCGGCGAGGAAACGGAAGGAGGACACGGCGGTCGCGCCCCTCTCGGCAGAGAAAGAAGGTGGCAACACTCGCACCTCCCCAGCCCAGTCGCCCTCGCGAGGCCAGGGAGAGATTATCGGGAGGAGTCAGCCCCCATGGCCCTGCTGGCTCTGGAAATGCTGGCACCTGGGTTGGCCGATGAGGTCCCATAGGCTTTGGAGCCCTCGATCTCCCATGCCCAGGTAACGACATTGCACCCTCCTTCTGCCGTGCTCCTAGCTCCAGGTCCTTCTGCTTCCTCCACCACCCGGGAGCATGTTCTTTCCGAGGTGGCTCAGCTACGGGAAGATCTTCTGGGCACGGACCCGCGCCTGGTAGCCGAGCGCCTGGAACTGGCCTACGGCTGGTTTCACTCTGATTCGGCGATTTGAGCGACGTGAGCCAGGCCGCGCCGTCCTCCGAGAAGGACAAGCAGAGCGCCATCAAAGCCGTGGCTGATCGCGACGTGGCACTGAAGGACGCTGAGGCCGCCCGCGACAGCTGTGAAGAGCTGGAGGATGAGTTGAAGCGTCTGCGCGACCAACACGCGGAAGAAGCACGCGAAATGAGGGCCCGAGAGGACACCGTCAAGAACTGTGACGCGGAGTTGGAGGAGCTGGAGAAGGCGCAGGCTGCTGAGCGCAGCCGACTGGAGGAGCTGAAGCGGGAGGCGAAGGCGAAGGCGGCCGGTCTTGATGCCAAGACAATAATTCTGGTTGAGGACCGCGCGGCCTTCGTTGATCTTGAGGACAGGTCTCGCGCAGCACTAAAGACGCTCTACGAGAAAGGCTTGGAGAGGCCGCTGGCCACCGATGAGGACGGCCCTGCTCAGCTGCTTACCTTCTTGGTGGACGCGCTCGAGGAAGTTCTGGAGGGCCTCGTTCCCGTGGCAGAGGCGGAGGCTCGTGTTCTTTCTTCAGATGCGTTGACTCGCGTCTTCAGCCACCTGCACCTTCGCGACCCCAGTGCTCGTCTTTAAGAGCTACTGGAGCCTGTGGCTGATGAACACTGCACAGCTGCCACCGCTGCCATGCAAGGTCAGGTGGAGGCCTTGCTGAAGAAGTTCTGTGGCTTTGCTTCCGCGCCCTCGTCCGGGGGCGACACTACCACGGAAGGAGTGCCGCACGCGGGGCATTGACGGTGCTCAGGGGTGACCTGCGGCTCCTTTCCTGTTTTTATTCCTACAACTATGCATCAGGCCTCGTGAAGGCGTTAAACTTGCGTTTTGGTATTGTGAGAACAATATGTCTTGTAATATTTGCTTCGAGGTTTAGCATATTTCTTCCTATCTGCTTTGTGTTCTGCGTCGGCAGAGCCCGGCCCGCGCATACCTCAACCGCCATTGGGCCGACCAGAGACCAGGACGGACCAAGGAGTGAGGGGCTACGTGACCAGTTAGGCTCCTGAGTCATGATGCTCAGGTGTCCCCCTTGACGCGCAAACAGCTTATAGGAAGGATCCGCGAGGATAGGTTAATGTTCTACGTTAGCAGAGCCAGGCCCCGTGCATACCTCAATCGCCATTGGGCCGACCGGAGACCAGGACGGAACAAGGAGTGAGGGGCTACGTGACCAGTTAGGCTCCTGAGTCGCGATGCTCAGGAGTCCCCCTTGACGCGCAAACAAATTCCATACCTGCCCTCGTCGAGGCCTCGGGTGGGGCGTGCGATGACCAAGTCTGGGAGATCTGGTTGGGTGGCGTGCGCTTGGGCGTGACCCGAGCGTAGCCCCCAAACGGCATGCGAATGTAGCTCTGCGGCAGACCCTCGCACTGGACCACATGCGAAGTCCAGAAATGCTCCTGAGAAGCGGCCCTGTTGAGCCCTGGGACGTCGATGCAGACGCGTAGCCCGACATCCTCTCTTGGATGGGGAGTTGCGCCTCGAGAGCGGCGGTCGCCGCGCATGGCCCTTGCATCTTGTAGTTCCTGAGTGGTCTTGGTGATGAACTCCTGAGCAGTGGGCGCTCCTTGCCCTGTGTCCTCCTGAGGGAAACGTGCCTTGAAGCAGGCCTCCAAGTGGTGCCCGAGCGCCTCCCTTGTGACGTGGGCAAGGTCTGAACCCCTCAAGGAGAGAGCCCCGAGCCCTGCCCGAGGAGGGCGCCAGGCGCGCCTTCCTATGCGATGGAGGGAGGCGCCCCTGGAGTGGGCACTGATCCTGACGAGGTTCCAGCTGCATTGCCACCCTCCTGAGGCCTCCGGATGGCATCCAGAGGGCCACCGCCCTAGCTGTCGGGGTCGTCGATTGCTGTAGTTTGAAAGGCGCGCTCGAGGGAGCACACCGTGTCTCTTTCTTCGGATGGGACCGTGATGATCCCGCCGCTTCCTGGCATCTTGAGGATGTTGTAGCCGTGGTGGGTCACTGCCATGAACTTGGCCAGGGCTGGATACCCAAGGATGGCGTTGTATGGCAGGTGGATGTGCGCCACGTCGAAGTCGATGAGCTCAGTGCGGTAGTTCTTGCGCTCTCTGAAGGTGACAGGGAGGCGGACCTGCCCTATTGGTGTAGTGGAGCCGTCGGTCACTCCCGGGAAAGGCTTGGTAGGCTGAAGCTGGTCATATGGCACTTGGAGGTGGTCGAACGTGTCGACGGACAGGACATTGAGCCCTGCCCCACCGTCGATGAGGGTCTTGGTAACTTGCACTTTGCTGATGACTGGTGAACAAAGTATCGGGAGGGCGCCAGCGGTGGCCGCGCACTTGAGCTGATCTGCCGAGTTGAAGGTGATGGCGCACTGGGACCACCTAAGAAGGCGCGTGACCTCAAGCTTGGGGAGGACTGCATTCATTTTATGATCAAACTGTTTGAAGATACCCTGCAAGGCTGGGGCCTGAGCTCCACCCAGGATGCAGGCGATAGCGCGCGGCTCCTGGAAGCCCCTGTCCCCTCGTCTTGATGGTGGTCGTCATTCCTTCTAGGTGGTGGCGGCAGCGGGGGAAGACCGGCGTTGCCCTGAGGTCGATCCTCACGAGGCTGGTCCCTTCAGGTGCCCTCGCGAGGATGATCCTGCCAGCGATCCTTACGAGGCCTGTCGCGCCACTCCTGGCGTGGGCCACGGTCGTCCCAGCATCCGCCTCCACGTCCTCCTCCTCAGTCGTAGCCCCGGTCGCTATGCTAGGGGTGTCGATCGAAGCGTCCTTTGCGAATGGCTCTGAGCTCTTGACAGTCACTGGTGTTGTGGGTATTCAGGTTGTGGAAGGCGCATAACGGTCGGCTTCTCTTGGATGACTCTGGCTGATCTCTGCCTCGCTTGCCGTCCGGCTCCGCTGCGAGCACGGTTGCTTCCTTGCGCTTCACGTCCTTGGCCTTGGCTTTCTTCTCCTCCGGGCCTGCAGCTGGTAGCTAAAGGAGGGAGAGGCGCCCTTCCTCAGCTCTTGCGCACTTGGTCGCCAGATTGAACAGCTCCTGAGATGTGCACAGCTCCTCGTGGATAGCTAGCTCTTCCTTCATCTTGATGTCGCGGACACCGTCAGAGAACACGGAGATGATGCCCTCATCCGTCACCTTGGGAATCTTGAGGCGAGTGTTGTTGAAGCGCTGGATCTATTCTGGAGGGTCTCTCCTGGTTGTTGCTTGACGCAGCGCAGGTCACCCGCGGCCGGCGGGCGGTCGCGAGTGCCCTGGAAGTTGGCGACAAAGCGGTCGCGCATCTCGTCCCAGGAGGAGATCGAGCCCTGAGGCAGGTTCAGGAGCCACGAACGGGCGCTGTCTTTGAGTGCCATAGGGAACCAGTTCACCATGACTTTCTGGTCGCCGTTGGCCGCCTCAAAGCTCAGCTCGTAGAGCTGCAAGAATTCCGCGGGGTCGAGGGTGCCGTCATAGCAAGGAGGTAGATCTGGCTTGAACTTGCCCGGCCAGGCGACGCTACGCAGCTCGGGGGTTAAGGCGCGACAGCCGGTCGTGGTCGCCGGGGCCCATCTTGGAGGCGGAGCCTGGTCCTGATGCCCACGCGCCGCTACGGCAAGCGGCGCGGGGGCCTTCCACGATCCTGGCACGATGGTGCGAGGAGTGGCGGGGCGTTCTCTTGTGGTCGAGGAACTTCTTGGCAGCTTCCTTGTTCACGCACCGACGCTGGACGCGGCAGATCGCGTCACGGCAGCGCACGCCTTGGTGCCAAGGCACCATCTTGGGGCACCGGCGGTGGAGTCGCTCCGTGAGCTGCATCGCCCGAAGCAGGCGGAGGGCCAGGCAGAGAGAGGGACGGCGCAGGGGAGCCCCCTGCGGCGCGGACAAGCTAGGCGATGCGGTCGAGCCAGTCCTTGTAAGGGTCGTCGACCCGGTGGTAGCGCAGGAGTTCCTACGCCATGAGGAGCGCGGCCCGTGCGTCCATGGGGGCGCGACGAGCGTGGGATAAGGAACCGGCCTGGGTCAGCAATGGAGTGGCGGTGCGGCCGTCCTGCCGCACCGAGGGGCGCAACGAGGACACCTGCTGCTCGTTCCCTGTCGGGTCGGTGGTGGCGTTGGCGGCAGGAGACAGAGAACAATGAGGTGGCCCATAGACGGGAGCAGTTCGAGCGACGCGGGTTGCTAGGGCAGCCCGGCGCTCAGCACGAGCACGGCGAGCGTCCTCCATGGAGAAGACAGAGTGACTAGATGCGAACGATGGAAGGGAAGTTCCGGCGCACCCCTTCCTGGCGCGCCAAATGTCGGATCATGGGTTCCGACAAAACCTGTCGGCGTTCTGGGAACGGGGGTACCCAGACTTGCCTGCCTGCGGCCTACGGCGTGGCTCAAGGGGTGGCCCAGCACGGCTCATCTTCATCAGCACAAGCTCAAGACCCTCGCGAGAGGCCAAGCCTTGCGGGGCGGACGACAGGAAGCTTCCTCAGGCGCGGCCTTGTCAGGCTGGCTCGCGACGGGGCGGAGAGATCAAGGCGGGGTACCTCGCGAGGTGCCCATGACGCAAGCCATGACGACCAAGGGCGCCAGCGAAGCGCCAGCTCAGCAAGATGTCCTCATTTCCACTTTGGTGCAAAGGAGGCAAGCGCAGGCGAGAGTATCAAGTAAAGGCAGCCGTTTCGGTTCAACAAGACCAAGACCATCGCAACGGCAGGAAGGAGGTCATCATTGAGCCCAAGCCGTCGTCATCACCAGAGCCTTTGACAGGCGAGGACCAACTTTAGTCAGGATAAGTGTACTAGATGTTCCCCTTCGAAATGGCCAATTGTTGGCGCCCTTCCCGCTCATATTTGGGAAGAGGCTCAGGGCCTTAGCCTATAAATAGGACTAGCCACCCACAGGGTAGAGGCATCTGGCATCCAGGATCCGGAATCGAGAACAGAGCTAGAGATCAAGCAATCTAGAGAGAGAGAGAGAGAGAGAGAGAGAGAGAGCGACCGAACTCCTCCTAGCAGTTCGTCGCACCGGCCAAGAACAGACCCTCGCGAGGCTGTTCTTCCTTGTACTGTTCATCATCAGCCCAAGAGGCAATCAACCCCACCACACACACTGGAGTAGGGTGTTACACCACAATGGTGGCCCGAACCAGTATAAACCTTGTGTCTCTTGTGTTGTTCCTTTGGTAGTTTAGATCCTAGCGAGGCGACGAGGTGCAGGTAGATAGGGGTGAGATCTCCGCGTGCACCCCAGAGTTCGAACCTAGAGGGTCTGCCGGAACCCAAAACCCGACATTTCAAGCGCCCGGTAGGGTGCACGAATCCGTCTTCCGCCGCCCTTTTCTTCGCCGCCCATCGCATCCATGTCGAGACGCTCGTCGGGCCGCTGCTGAAAGCGCCGCTCGCTACCAGCCATTCGCCGCCAGACGGCCCCATCGGCGGCCGCTTCGCCATTCCCGTCGCCGTCAGCCGTCAACGCCACCACCGGCTCGACAGGGAACGAGCAGCAAGCATCGTCCCAGCATCCGTCCGTAAGGCAAGATGGTCGTACCGCTACTCCTTCACTCGCCCCAGCTGGTTCTTCGTATCGCGCGCTCCGCGCGCCCATCGAGCTCGAGGCGCGCTCGCCAGCGGCAAGCAGGCTCTGTGCTGTCGCCGTCAGCAGCGTCTATGAAGAGTGGCTCGACGCGTGCCGCTGAAGCTCGTTCATGCCGCAGGGGCTCCCCGCGCCCGTCCTTCTCGCTGCACCGCGCCCGCCTGCGTGGCGATGAATCTCGAGGCGCCTCGGCCGCCTCCCCCTCAAGAAGGCGCCTGCCTCAAGGCGCGTGGCCCCTGGGCAGAACCCGTCGTCCGGCACCAAGCGCAGCAAGAGCAGAGCTGTCAAGAGGTCCTCGCCCCCAAGAAACTGCCTGAGTGCTCCTGCGCCCGGCCACGTCAACGGGCCTCGCTCCAAAGACGCCAAGACCTCGCGCTGCTCCCAGCGGCAAGCGCATGGGGACCCGCAAGACCAGGCTCTTCGTCACCAAAGGCCCCCGTGGCCCACGAGGGCTGCCCGCCTTCACCACCGAAGGCTGCAGCGTCGCGTGCCCAGCAAGTTTAAAGCAGACACTGCCTCGCTACGCGACGGCACGGCCGACCCAGCGGAGTTCGGCCCAACTCTACGAGCTGGGCATCGAAGCCGCCAACGGGGACGAAGGTCATGGCGAACTGGTTTCCCATGGCACTCAAGGGACGGAGCCCGTTTGGCTCCTGAACTCGCTCCTGGCATGATCTCCTCACAGGGGACGAGATGCGCACCCGCTGCATCGCCAACTTCCAAGGTACTCGTGACCGGCCTCCTGCCGTGAGCGACATGCGCCGCATCAAGCAGCAGCCAGGGGAGACCCTGCAGAAGTACATCCAGCACTTCAACAACGCGCGACTCAAGATTCCCAACGTGACCGAGGAGGCCATCATCTCAGCCTTCTCCGACGTTGTGCGTGACGTCAAGATGAAGGAGGAGTTGGCGATGCATGAAGATCTGTGCACATCCTTGGAGTTGTTCAACTTGGCGACCAAGTGCGCCAAGGCTGAGGAAGGACGCCTTTCCCTCCTCGAGCTGCCAGCCGCAGCACCCGTAAGAGAAGAAGCCCAAGGCCAAGGGCGTGAAGCGCAAGGGGCTGCCGTGCTCATGCGTAACCGGATACCAAGCGGCGTAGATCAGCCGAGTCTTCCAAGGGCAGCCGGTCTTTGTGTGTACCACGACCTCCACACCCACAACACCAACGAATGTCAAGAGCTCCGAGCCGTGCGAGAAGGGAGAATCGGTCAACGCCCCGATCGCAACGATCGAGGCTACGGCCGAGGAGGAGGAAGAAACGCAGGACGCTGGGAAGACCGTGGCCCACGCCAAGGGTGGCGTGACCGACCTCGCGAGGATCGGTGGCAGGGTCAGCCTCGCGAGGGAGGCTAGAGGGATCAGCCTCGCGAGGATCGCCCGCAAGGAAACGCAGGCCTCCCTCCTCTGCCGCCGCAGCCGAGGAGAAATGAGGACCATCATCAGGACGAGGGGGCTGGGGGCTTCCAGCAGCCACACGCGATCGCTTGCATCCTGGGCGGAGCTCAAGCCCCAGCCTCTCAACGCATCTTCAAGCAGTTCGCCTGCGAAGTGAATGCAGTCCTCCCCAAGCTCGAAGCCACGCGCCCTCTCAGGTGGTCAGCGTGCGCCATCACGTTCAGCTCAGCGGATCAGCTCAAGTCTTGCAGCCACGGCGAGTCCTCCCGATGCTTTCTTCCCCAATCATCAGCAACATGCAAGTCACCAGGACCCTCATCGATGGCGGAGCAGGGCTCAATGTCCCGTCCGTAGAGACGTTCAACAATCTCCAAGTGCCTTACAATCAGCTTCAGCCAACCAAGCCTTTCTCTGGAGTCACCGATGGCTCCACAGTTCCGATTGGGCAGGTCCGCCTCCCTGTCACCTTCGGGGCGCGCGATAACTACCGCACCGAGCTCATCGACTTCGACGTCGCCCGCATTCGCCTGCCATACAATGCCATCCTCGGGTACCCAGGTCTGGCCAAGTTCATGGCCGTGACTCATCACGGCTACAACGTCCTCAAGATGACAGGGAGCGGCGGAGTCATCACGGTGCCTTGGGAAGAAAGAGACGCAGTGTGCTCCCTGGAGAGAGCTTTTCAAGCCGCGTCACTTGAAGACCCAGATCGCAGGAGTGGGAGGCTCCCTGAGACTTCTCCCAAGAAGAAGAAGACATCGCCAGGCCCGACCCCTCGGGAGGCAGGCCCCTCAGGGTCCGTGCCTGTTCAGGGGGCACCTCCTTTTGTCGCATAGGAAGGCGCGCCCTGCTCCCTCCTCAAGCAAGGCTCGGGGGCTCTCTCCTAGAGGGCCACCGACCTTGCTAAGGTCACGAGGGAGGCACTTGGGCACCACTTGGAGGCGTGCTTCAAAGCACGTTTCCCTCAGGAAGGAGCGAGGCAAGGAGGGCCAAACCCTCGGGAGTTCGTCAGCCAGATCATTCAGGAGCTGCAGGAGTCAAGAGTCATGAGTGGCAGCCGCCGCTTACCCGCCGTAGCTCCCCATCCAGGCGAGGATGGTGGGCTGCGCGTCTGCATCGACATACCAGGGCTCAACCGAGCTGCCTCTCAGGAGCGCTTCTGGCCCTCACGCGCGGGGCGCTGCGAAGGTCCACCCCACAGCTACGTTCGCATGCCCTACGGCGTGCCGAACGCGACCACCATGCGCCAGCGCCTCATGGGGAGCATCCTGGAGGCTCAAGAGGCCAGGCGTTCTGCAGTCCTAGAGGAGATGGAGATGGTCCGCGAGGAGCCACCAGCGCCTCCGGAGCCTCCCGAGGCTCCTGGGCACGAAGCTTCGTGGAAGATCGGCTTCCGCAGCCCATGACGTCTGCTACTTCAGCATCCCTTCGTCTTCAATGTTATCAGGGGACATCCTTCAAGTTTCATTTCCAGCTGGGAGTGCCCCGGGGCTGCATCATTCCCAGGCCCCGTGGGTCCATCCCTGCGGCGTGTATCCCTTTTACTTCATGTTCCTAGCTTACCTTATTGGGGGCGCCCCACGGGCTGCATCATCCCCAAGCCACTCGGGCCAGACCCAGTGGCATGTACCCCTCTTGCCTTTATTCGGGTCGTGCGTTTGACCCATCATGATTGTTATTTGATGCCTGTCCATGGCACCCCTTCTTCCTCCATGTCGGCCGCTTGCACGTTAAAGGGGGGTACCTGAGCATCGCGACTCATGTGCTCCTACTGGCTCTCCAGCCCTCACCCTCTGGCCTTGTCCACGACATCACGACCTGGCATACCAGTGACGGCTGGGACCCGCTCGAGGGCCGGGACCCGAGGACGTAGAGCGTCGGCATCCAACCACATTTGCAGGAACACACCACAAGTTAAGGCCTAGTGCCAGGCGCAACCCGCCTTGAGGTAGGGCCCCGTGAGTCCCGCGCTGGCTCACGGGTGCCCAGATACACCTCGTCAGGCCCTACCGTGCCAGCCACGTGTCAGGGCGGGGTTGTACACGCCCCAGGGGATCTTCCCGGAGGGGAGCCCCCTCCCACGCACCAGTGGAAGCACCATGCTCCGTGCTGGCTGACGACACTTCCGAGGAGCGGCTATGCCCGTACACATACGGAAGCGCTATGCTCCGCGCTGGTGATAAAGAACTGAGGGTGGCCCCCGGCCACATCAACCTCAGGGAGCCTAGAGCTCAATGTCTGGCCTCATCGCAACGCCTCCCCTCGGGAGTGCCGCGCGAGGGGAGGCTGAAACACGAGGCTACGCCTGGGTCACGCCCAGACGCACGCCACCCAGCCAGGCCCCTCGGGCCTGGTTCGTCGCACGTCCCTCCCCAAGCGGAGCCAAGGTACGAAGGCCGTTTGAAAGTCAAGGGGGACTCCTGAGCATCGTGACTCAGGAGCCTAACTGGTCACGCAGCCCCTCACTCCTTAGTTCCGAAAGGCTAACGGCAGTTGAGGTATGCGCGGGCCGGGCTCTGCAGACATAGAATGGTAAATTCACCCATACATCTCACCTTCCTACTTGCTGTTCGTGCGCCAAGGGGGACTCCTGAGCATCGCGACTCAGGAGCCTAACTTGTCACATAGCCCCTCAATCCTTGGTCCCGTCCTGGTTTCCGGTCGGGGCTAATGGCGGCTGAGGTATCTGTGAGGCGAGCTCTGCCGGGCGTAGAACATAAGCAAGTAGGAAGGAAAAGCGCAAATCTCAAGGAATTCAAAAGCAAATATTACAGTCCATAACTGTTGTCACAACACCAAACGCAAGTTTAAACGCCTCCCCGAGGCATGATGCATGTTGCAGGAGCTGAAAGCAGAACAAGAGCCACAAAGGAGTCACTTGTTGACGGCAGAGCTGCGCGGGGCGGGTTCACCTCGTGAAGCCTCAGGACCGGCAGCGCCTCGCTTCGGCTTGGTGCTGAAGGCCCGGAACTTCACCAGCAGAGCCTCCACTCGACCCTTCACGGCCTCAGCAACGCCAGCGGCGAGCTCGCCGCTCACGGGCTCCAGCAGGCTGTCGTGGTCGACGTTGGAATCGCGAAGCTAGACGTGGTGGGGCCGCCGTCAGTATGCGGAAAACGAGACCAGCGCCTCGGCCTCAGCCGTGGGGCCAAGGCCAAGGGTGACATCTTCAAGGGCACGGACCAGGAAGGGAAGCAGCTTGGCAGGGCTGTCCTCGGCGCCGGCCAGCGGGCTTTCCAGGCCGCTGTCATAAAGCAACCTCAGCAAGGTGTGAGCCTTCACCTCCATCTCTACGAAGGCCACGCGGTCCTCGGCAAGGACACGCGCCTTGCCATCCAGCTCGACCCTCTTCGCCTCCAACTCCTGCTCCAGCGCACCCAAGCAGTCACGGTGCCGGTTAAGCTTGGCGTCCCGGTCCTTGACGGCCGCCTCGTGAGCCTTCCTGTGTTCCTCCTTCTCTTGGTGAATGCGGGCCTCCTTGGCAAGCTGGTCACGCAGGCCCTGCAGCTCACTCTCTAGTGCCTTGCAGCGACCTCGGACATCAACTACCTCCCCCAGGGCGGCGTCACGAGCAGCCTTCGCCCCAAGGACGGCCTGCTTCTCCTCGTCGCAAGCCGTCGCGGCCTGAACCAGCGCCGCTCGAATCGGAGCGTCAGAGCAAACCCAACCGGAGGCCAGCTCCAAGCGCCCGGCCACCAAGCGAGGGTCGGCGCCCAGAAGATCTTGCCGCAGCCGGTCCAGTTCAGCAGCAGCACGATCCAGGACAGTGGGAGGAGTCGGAGAGACAGCCGCTAGTGGAGTAGGAGGAGAGGACGGCAGCATAACCACAACAGCCTGATGCGGGACCTTCTGCGCCCCAAGAGCTGCGACAGTGGCATCAGGCAAGGATACCTTGGGAGTCACTTGGGCCATGGGGGCTGAGCTCGCCCCAGCTAGCTCCACCAGGCCTCGCGAGGATGACCGAGCAGGAGAGGGCCGTGTCTTGCCGTCTCCTTCTTTCACGGACGGAGGCACTCCCCCAGACGAAGCCTCAGGAGCGCCCTCCAGCCTCGCCACGTCTCCCCTGGCCAAAGATTGGAGGACCGCGGCCAGATCTTCGTCGGCCAAGACTGCAGGGCTCGGGCGGGGCCTCCATAGCGGAAGCGAGTACTGACGAAGCGGGGCCACCTGGTGCTCCAGGAACTCCCTCAGGAGCGACGTCCCGGTCAGCTTCGCCGTCGCCATGTTGCCCAGCCACAGGTCCGCGTTCATCTTCTCCGGCACCGGCTTCACGCGGGGACCCACGAGTTCCGTGCGAGACCAATTGTCGGTGGCCGTGTGCTGCTCCGTGGGAAGAATCAGCCGAGGATGGATGCGCCCAGCTTCTACCATGACCCACTTGCTCCTTAATCCCTATATCCTCTTCCCAGGCTTCGAGATGACGTTGGAGCTTCCATACGTGACGAAGCTCGCGCACGCGGAGGTAGGTCTGCCAGAGAGCCGGAGGTAGAAGTAGTGGCGCAGCAAGGCCACTGAGGGCTGCACCCCGACATGAGCCTCACAATAGTAGGCGAAGATTGCCAGAAGAAGAACAGAGTTGGGGTGGAGGTGCAGAACTTGCAGTTTGTAATGGCGAAGGACAAAAAAGAAGAACTCAGAATAGTGAGGTACCAGACCGGCAGCAATGGCGCTCATGAAGAGTGGATAGAAGGTGCTTCCTTGGTCCTCGGGAAGGGCGGAGCCAGCCCTGAGTACCGCTACCCCGTCGTTGCCTTGCGCCGCCATCATCCGGCGCGCTCGGGCAAGGCTCTTCTCCGACACGTTTGGGGAGTCCTAAGCGGGCAAGCTCAAGCCGGGGTCTGGCGAGGCGCCATGTCTTGCTAGGGCACGCGGTCGAAGTAGATCTGGAGATTTCAGAAGCAGGAAGGAAAGGCGCAAGAAAGGGGATCTGGGCAATGACTGGAGAAGGCAAAGGAGGCAAAGCCTAGACGGGTGCCGCACTTTTGTCGATTCGCGTAGTTGCTAAAGGCGCCCACGTCCAATCAACAGCCATGCGGCACCCAAGGCCGCAGGCTGTTAGGGCCCGCGGCGCTTCGCACTTGCCCCTTCGCTTCTCTGCTAAGCCAAAACCAGGCGCGCCTAGGGCCCGGGGGCTACTATCGGGCGTTCGGGAACGGGGTACCAGACTTGCTGCGTCATGCATGCGGCGTGGCCCAAGGGGTGGCCCAGCACGGCCCATCTTCAACAGCACAAGCTCAAGACCCTCGCGAGGGGCGAAGCCTCGCGGGGCGGACGACAGGAAGCTTCCTCAAGCGTGGCCTCATCAGGCTGGCTCGCGAGGAGGCGGAGAGGTCAATGCGGGGTACCTCACGAGGTGCCCATGACGCAAGCCATGACGACCAAGGGCACCAGGCGGGCGCCCGCCAAGCAGTCCTCATTTCCTCTTTGGTGCAAAGGAGGCAAGCGCAGGCGAGAGTATCAAGCAAAGGCAGCCGTTTCGGTGCAACAAGACCAAGACCATCGCAACGGCAGGAAGGAGGTCATCGTGGAGCCCAAGCCGGCGTCATCACCAGAGCCTTTGACAGGCGAGGATCAACTTTAGTCAGGATAAGTGTACTAGATGTTCCCCTTCAAAATGGCCAATTATTGGCGCCCTTCCCGCTCATATTTGGGAATAGGCCCAGGGCCTTTGCCTATAAATAGGACTAGCCACCCATAGGGTAGAGGCATCTGGCATCCAGGATCCGGAATCGAGAACAGGGCTAGAGATCAAGAAATCTAGAGAGAGAGAGAGAGAGAGAGAGCGACCGAACTCCTCCTAGCAGTTCGTCGCACCCGGCCAGAAACAGACCCTCATGAGGTTGTTCTTCCTTGTCTTATTCATCATCAGCCCAAGAGGCAATCAACCACCACACACCGGAGTAGGGTGTTACACCACAATGGTGGCCCGAACCAGTATAAACCTTGTGTCTCTTGTGTTGTTCCTTTGGTAGTTTAGATCCTAGCGAGGCGATGAGGTGCAGGTAGGTAGGGGGTGAGATCTCCGCGTGCACCCCAGAGGTCGAACCTAGAGGGTCTGCCGGAACACGAAACCCGACAAAACCCTCAAGGTTCGAACACTGGGGTGCGCGCGGAGATTTCCTTCGCACGTATCTACGTCCTAGCTCGCTAAGATCTCGCGGACAAACTCGACGAACTCGCAACATAGAGAAACAAGGTTTATACTGGTTCGGGCCACCGTTGTGGTATAATACCCTACTCCAGTGTGGTGGTCGTGGATTGCCTCTTGGGCTGATAATGAACAGTACAAGGGAAGAACCGCCTCATGAGGTTGGGGTGTGCCTTTGTTCGGTGTGTGGCTAAGGATTGGCTCTCAATCAGATGCCCCTATTGTGGTGGCTAGTTCTACTTATATAGGCCATGTTCCTCTCCCCAAATATTGAGCGGGAAGGGAGCCAACAACGGCCAATTTGAAAGGGGACAGCTAGTACAGCTTATCCTGAAAAAAGTGGTCTTCACCTGCGAAAGGCTCTGATGGTGACGCCGTCTTGGGCTCCATGGTGACCTCCGTCATGCCGTCCGGGTCTTGGTCTCGTTGCACTGATATGGAAATCTTTGCCTGATGCCTCGGTACTCCGCGCCTGCACTTGCCTCCTTAGCACCAAAGAGGAAGCAAGGACACTGCGCGCGCTGGCGCCTGCCTGGCGCCCGCCTGATCTTGATCGTCATGGCTCACATCACGAGAGCCTCACGAGGTTCGCCCTGCCTTGATTTCTCCGCTTCTCGCGAGGCAGGCTGGTGAGGCCACTCCTCAGGAGGTCTTGCGTCGTCCGCTTCGCGAGGCTTGGCCCCTCGCGATGGTCTTGACTGGCTCTTTGATGAAGATGGGACGTGTAGGCCTGCAGCACAGCCATGCCGTGGGCCGCAGGCAGGCAAGTCTGGGGACCCCCTTTCCCAGAATGCCGATAGGCATTGTATGGCAGACGGATGTGCGCGACGTCGAAGTCGATGAGCTTGGTGCGGTAGTTGTTGCATTCTCCAAAGCTGACAGGGAGGCGGACCTTGATAACCCACAAGTATAGGGGATCACAACAGTTTTTGAGGGTAGAGTATTCAACCCAAATTTATTGATTCGACACAAGGGGAGCCAAAGAATATTCTCAAGTATTAGTAGTTGAGTTGTCAATTCAACAGCACCTGGATAACTTAGTATCTGTAGCAAAGTATTTAGTAGCAAAATAATATGATAGTAGTGGTAACGGTAAAAAAAGTAACGGTAGCAAAAGTAATTTTTTTGGGTGTTTTGTAGTGATTGTAACAGTTGCAACGCAAAAGTAAATAAGCGAAGAACAATATATGAAAAGCTCGTAGGCATTGGATCGGTGATGGAGAATTATGCCGGATGCGGTTCATCATGTAACAATCATAACATATTGTGACACAGAACTAGCTCCAATTCATCAATGTAATGTAGGCATGTATTCCGAATATAGTCATACGTGCTTATGGAAAAGAACTTGCATGCCATCTTTTGTCCTACCCTCCCGTGGCAGCGGGGTCCTAATGGAAACTAAGGGATATTAAGGCCTCCTTTTAATAGAGAAACGGAACAAAGCATTAGCACATAGTGAATACATGAACTCCTCGAACTATGGTCATCACCGGGAGTGGTCCCGATTATTGTCACTTTGGGGTTGCCGGATCATAACACATAGTAGGTGACTATAGACTTGCAAGATAGGACCAAGAACTCACATATATTCATGAAAACATAATAGGTTCAGATCTGAAATCATGGCACTCCGGCCCTATGACAAGCATTACGCATAGCAAAGTCATAGAAACATCAATCTCCGAACATAGTGGATACTAGGGATCAAACCCTAACAAAATTAACTCTATTACATGATAGATCTCACCCAACCCATCACCGTCCAGCCAGCCTACGATGGAATTACTCACGCACGGCGGTGAACATCATTAAATTGGTGATGGAGGATGGTTGATAATGACGACGGCGACGAGTCCCCCTCTCCGGAGCCCCGAACGGACTCCAGATCAACCCTCCCGAGAGGTTTTAGGGCTTGGCGGCGGCTCCGGATCGTAAAACGCGATGAATTCTTCTTCTTTATTTTTTTCTCCCCGAAAGCAAATATATAGAGTTGGAGTTGAGGTCGGAGGAGCTCCAGGGGCCCATGAGGTAGGGGGCGCGCCCTAGGGGGGAGGGCGCGCCCCCCACCCTCGTGGACAGGGTGTGGGCCCCCTGGTCTTCATCTTTTGCAAGGATTTTTTATTATTTCCAAATAACCGTTCCGTGGAGTTTCAGGTCATTCCGAGAACTTTTGTTTCTGCACATAAATAACACCATGGAAAGTCTGCTGAAAACAGCGTCAGTCCGGGTTAGTTCCATTCAAATCATGCAATTTAGAGTCCAAAACAAGGGCAAAAGTGTTTGGAAAAGTAGATACGACGGAGACGTATCAACTCCCCCAAGCTTAAACCTTGGCTTGTCCTCAAGCAATTCACGTGATAAACTGAAAGTGATAAAGGAAAACTTTTACGAACTCTGTTTGCTCTTGTTGTTACAAATATGTAAAGCCAGCATTCAAGTTTTCAGCAAAGATTATGACTAACCATATTTGCAATAACTCTTAGGTCTCCTGTTTACTCATATCAATAGCATAATCAACTAGCGAGTCATAATAATAAATCTTGGATGACAACAGTTTCTCAAAACAATCATAATATGATATAACAAGATGGTATCTCGCTAGCCCTTTCTGAGACCGCAAAACATAAAAGCGGAGCACCATTAAAGATCAAGCACTGACTAGACATTGTAATTCATGGTAAAAGAGATCCAGTCATAGTCATACCCAATATAAATTAATAGTAATGGATGCAAATGATAGCTGTGCTCTCAAGCTAGTGCTTTTTAATAAGAGGGTGATGACTCAACATAAAAGCAAATAGATAGGCCCTGCGCAAAGGGAAGCAGGGATTTCTAGAGGTGCCAGAGCTCGATTTTGAAATAGAGATAAATAATATTTTGAGTGGCATACTTTCATTGTCAACATAACAACCAAGAGATGGTGATATCTTCCATGCTACACACATTATAGGCGGTTCCCAAACAGAATGGTAAAGTTTATACTCCCCCTCCACCAACAACCATCAATCCATGACTTGCTCGAAACAACGAGTGTCTCCAACTAGCAACAGTCCCAGGGGGAGTTTTTTTTGCAATTATTCCGATTTAGTTTGCATAAAGCATGGGACTGGGCATCCCGGTGACCAGCCATTTTCTCATGAGTGAGGAGCAGAGTCCACACCTCTCGAGCATACAAAACAGAATGTTTATTTGAAGGTTTAGAGTTTGGCACATACAAATTTACTTGGAACGGGAGGTAGATACCGCATATAGGAAGGTATAGTGGACTCATATGGAATAACTTTGGGGTTTAAGGGATTGGATGCACAAGCAATATTCCCGCTTAGTACAAGTGAAGGCTAGCAAAAAACTGGGAAGTGACCAACTAGAGAGTGATAACAGTCATGAACATGCATTAAAATTAATAAACATTGGATGCAAGCATGAGTAGGATATAATCCACCATGAACATAAATATCATGAGGGCTATGTTGATTTTGTTTCAACTACATGTGTGAACATGTGCCAAGTCAAGTCACTTAAATCATTCAAAGGAGGATACCACCCCATCATACCACTTCACAACCATTTTAATAGCATGTTGTACGCATAAAGGTAAACCATTATAACTCATAGCTAATCAAGCATGGCACGAGCAACTATGATCTCTAATTTTCATTGCAAACATGTTTATTCATAATAAGCTGAATCAGGAACGATGAACTCATCATATTTACAAAAACAAGAGAGGTCGAGTTAATACCAGCTTTTCTCATCTCAGTCAGTCCATCATATATCATCATAATTGCCTTCCACTTGCACGACCGAACAATGTGAATAATAATAAGAGTGCACGTGCATTGGACTGAGCTGGAATCTGCGAACATTCAATAAACAGGAGAAGACAAGGCAATATGGGCTCTTGGTTAAATCAACAATAATGCATATATGATCCACTTCAACAATTTAATCATGGTCTTCTCCTATCGACCCCCAAAGGAATGAAAAGAAATAAAATCTATTAACACAGGAAAGCTCCCAACAAGCAAAAGAAGAACGGGAAATATTTTTGGGTTTTTCTTTTTTAATTATTGCTACTACGGCAAGAAAAGTAAACTAGCTAGAAGCTAGACTAATTTTTTTGGTTTTTCTTAAGGTTTAACAAACACACAAGAAGAAAGCAAGAAAAAGGAAATAAACTAGCATGGATACTACAGTGAAAAAGTATGAGCACCGACATCTAGCAATGAGTGTGCGTAAACATAAATGTAATGTCGGTGGGAAATACGTACTCCCCCAAGCTTAGGCTTTTAGCCTAAGTTGGTTCATTGCCATGGATGGCCTGGCGGATACCTGTAGGTGTAGCTGGGGTCGTACTGAGATGCAGCGGTTATCGCCTCCTGAGCTGCAGCGTGGCGGCGAGCTGCCTCCGCCCTCCTCTCGTACTCATCTACCTCTCTCTGGTGATAAAATGTCTTCCTTTTGCCTGATAATCAAAGAAGGCCGGAGGAGGAAGAGTAATACGGAAAGCATGATGTCTGTCAAAGATTAAGCGGTATCGGAGAGGTGATTCATTCCTCTCGACAAACTGGTGATAGACCATAGAATTATAGTATAAATAAGTAGGAGGCAACTCCATGTCATCCTCACGAACGTCCACACCAAGAAAATCAGCTAAGCGGGTTGCATAAATTCCACCAAAGAAATCTCCATTAAATCTATTATTATGCAACCTACATGCAACAATGGATCCCAAATTATAAGATTTGTCTCCCAACACAGCACTCATAAGAATACTGGGGTCAGGCACACACATATGACATGCTTCATCTTTACCATTTATGCACCTACCTATGAAGAGAGCAAAATAATGTATAGTAGGAAAATGAAAGCTCCCTACGGTAGCTTGTGCTATATCTCTAGATTTCCCCACGGTTATACCAGCAAGAAAGTTTCTAAATTCAGATTTACGGGGTTCACTAACACTACCCCATTATGGAAGTTTGCAAGCAGAAGTAAAATCCTCTAAGTCCATGGTATAAGATTTTTCATAAAGATCAAACAGGACAGTTGGAGAATTACGTGAAGATGAAAATTCAAATCTCCTCACAAATGTACTAGTGAGATAGTGGTACTGGAGGCATTTGTCTGCCTCAAAGCTTGCAAGATCAGCGTTATGCAAATATGCGTTAAATTCTTCCTTGATTCCCGCTCGATCCATAAAATTTTCTGAAGGCCATTCACAGGGCCGCACTAGAGCGTCCCTTGGTGGCTCCTCGTCAGCATCACGCATTGAAAGCCTGGTCCTTGCTTCCTTGAAGAACCACCTTGGAACATTTTCCTAAGCATATTTCTTCCTCTGAAAAATTTCTAAAATTGTTAGTAACTTCGAACAAAAGTGAACCAACCTTAATAAAATTGATAGCAACTACTCCTACAAGTAGACTATATCAAGCATTATAACTACTTGGAACCATATAAATTTGACATGCAAGCTCAAGAACATGGTCACCTAGGCAGCACAAATTTGCAATGAATAAAGCACTAGAGCAAAAACTAATTGGAACAATGGAGGAGTCACATACCAAGGAACAATCTCCCCAAGCAGTTTTGTGAGAGATGCTTTGAGCAAGGAGATCGAAAATCGCAGCAAAATGAGCTAGAACTCGTGCTTGAGTTGGATATTGGTGTTTGTGGGAGGAGGAATGAGTGTATGGGTGCAGGAATAAGTGGAGGAGGGCCACCATGCACCCACGAGGCAGGGGGCGCGCCCTCTACCCTCGTGGCGACGTGCTTGCCCCTCCTGCTGTGTTCTCAGTGCCAGAGATTCTCAAAAATTCTAGAAAAAATCATATTCCATTTTCAGGGCATTTGGAGAACTTTTATTTTCGGGGTATTTTTATATTGCACTGATAAATTAGAAAACAGACAGAAAAAACTATTTTTACTTTATTTCAACTAAATAACAGAAAGTAGAAAGAGGGTACAGAAGGTTGTGCCTTCTAGTTTCATCCATCTCATGCTCATCAAAAGGAATCCACTAATAAGGTTGATCAAGTCTTGTTAACAAACTCATTCCGAATAATCATGGAACTGGAGAAATTTCGAATAACACTATGTTACCTCAACGGGGATATGCACATCCCCAATAATAAGAATATCATATTTCTTCTTCACAGTAGGAAGAGGAAATTCAAAACCTCCAAATATAATCGATGGAATTTTTCCAATAGAGTTGATACTATGAACTTGAGGTTGTTTCCTCGGAAAGTGTACCGTACGCTCATTACCATTAACATGAAAAGTGACATTGCCTTTGTTGCAATCAATAACAGCCCCTGCAGTATTCAAAAAAGGTCTTCCAATAATAATAGACATACTATCGTCCTCGGGAATATCAAGAATAACAAAGTCCGTTAAAATAGTAACGTTTGCAACCACAACATGAACATCCTCACAAATACAGACAGGTATAGCAGTTGATTTATCAACCATTTGCAAAGATATTTCAGTAGGTGTCAACTTATTCAAATCAAGTCTACAATATAAAGAGAGAGGCATAACACTAACACCGGCTCCAAGATCACATAAAGCAGTTTTAACATAATTTCTTTTAATGGAGCATGGTATAGTTGGTACTCGTGGATCTCCAAGTTTCTTTGGTATTCCACCCTTAAAAGTATAATTAGCAAGCATGGTGGAAATTTTAGCTTCCGGTATCTTTCTTTTATTTGTAACAATATCTTTCATATACTTAGCATAAGGATTCATTTTGAGCATATCAGTCAGTCGCATACGTAAATAGATAGGTCTAGTCATTTCAGCAAAGCGCTCATAATCCTCGTCATCCTTTTTCTTGGATGGTTTGGGAGGGAAGGGCATGGTTTCTGAACCCATGGTTCTCTTTCTTTACCATGTTTCCTAGCAACAAAGTCTCTCTTATCATAACGTTGACTCTTTGATTGTGGGTTATCAAGATCAACAGCAGGTTCAATTTCTACATCATTATCATTGCTAGGTTGAGCATCATCATGAACATCATCATTAACATTTTCACTAGGTTCATGTTCATTAGCAGATTGTGTTTCAACATCAGAAATAGAAATATCATTTAGATTCTCAGGTGGTTCAGCAATATGTTCACTAGAAGCATGCAAAGTCCTATATTTTTCTTTTTCTTCCTTTTAGAAGGACTAGGTGCATCAATATTATTTCTCTGAGAATCTTGCTAACCTCTCTTAGGGTGGCCTTCAGGATACAGAAGTTCCTGAGTCATCTTACCAGTTCTAGTAGCCACTCTAACAACATAATCATTTTTATTCCTATCCATTTCATTGAGCAAATCATTTTGATCTTTAAGTACTTGTTCTACTTGAGTGGTAACCATAGAAGCATGTTTAGTAATGAGTTTAAGTTCACCTCTAACATCAGCCATGTAATTACCCAAGTGTTCAATCATATAAGCATTTTGTTTTAATTGTCTACCAAAATAAGCATTGAAATCTTCTTGCTTAACCATAAAGTTATCAAACTCATCCAAGCATTGGCTAACAATTTTAGTAGGAGGGATTTCAACTCTATCATATCTATAGAGAGAATTTACCTTTACTACCTTTGTCGGGTTATTAAGACCATGAGGTTCTTCAATAGGTAATGGATTAGGATCATATATTTCTTCAGCAGGCGGTAGATTAAGACCATGTATTTCTTCAATAGGAGGTAAATTCTTAACATCTTCAGCTTTAATACCTTTTTCTTTCATAGATTTCTTTGCCTCTTGCATATCTTCAGGACTGAGAAATAGAAGACCTCTCTTCTTCGGAGGTGGTTTAGGGATAGGCTCAGGAATTTGCTCAGGAGATGGCTCAGGAAGTGTCCTATTATTTTCATTTGTCAACATATTATTCAATAGGATTTTAGCTTCATCCGGTGTTCTTTCCCTGAAAACAGAACCAGCACAACTATCCAGGTAATCTCTGGAAGCATCGGTTAGTCCATTATAAAAGATATCAAGTATTTCATTTTTGTTGAGAGGATGATCAGGCAAAGCATTAAGTAACTTGAGAAGCCTCCCCGAAGCTTGTGGGAGACTCTCTTCTTCAATTTGCACGAAGTTGTATATTTCCCTTAAAGCAGCTTGTTTCTTATGAGCAGGGAAATATTTAATCAGAAGTAATAAATCATATCCTGGGGACTACGCACACAACTAGGATCAAGGGAATTAAACCATATCTTAGCATCACCCTTTAATGAGAACGGAAATATTTTAAGGATATAAAAGTAGCAAGATATCTCATCATTAGTGAACAGGGTGGCTGTATCATTTAATTTAGTAAGATGTGCCACAACAGTTTCAGATTCATAGCCATGAAAAGGATCAGATTCGACCGAAGTAATTATATCAGGATCAACAGAGAATTCATAATCCTTATCAGTAACATAGGTAGGTGAAGTTGCAAAAGCAGGGTCAGGTCTCATTCTATCATTATGAGATTGTTGATTCCATTTAGCTAATAATATCTTAAGCTCATATCTATCTTTGCAAGCTAAAATAGCTAAAGAAGCTTCTTTATCAAAAACATAACCCTCAGGAATAACATGCAAGTTTTCATCATCACTTTCATCAATATAAGTAGTTTCAATAATTTCTTTCTCTCTAGCCCTAACAATTTGTTCATCAATAAATTCACCAAGGGGTACAGTAGTATCAAGCATAGAAGTAGTTTCATCATAAGTATCATGCATAGCAGACGTGGCATCATCAATAACATGCGACATATCAGAACGAATAGCAGAAGCTGGTTTAGGTGTCGCAAGCTTACTCAAAACAGAAGGTGAGTCAAGTGTAGAGCTAGATGGCAGTTCCTTAGCTCCCCTCGTAGTTGAGGGATAAATTTTTGTCTTAGCGTCTTTCAAGTTCTTCATAGTGACCAGCAGATATAAATCCCAAGTGACTCAAAGAATATAGCTATGCTCCCCGGCAATGCCGCCAGAAAATAGTCTTGATAACCCACAAGTATAGGGGATCGCAACAGTTTTCGAGGGTAGATTATTCAACCCAAATTTATTGATTCGACACAAGGGGAGCCAAAGAATATTCTCAAGTATTACCAGTTGAGTTGTTAATTCAACCACACCTGGATAACTTAGTATCTGCAGCAAAGTATTTAGTTAGCAAAGTAATATGATAGTAGTAGTAGTAACGGTAACAAAAGTAAAGGTAGCAAAAGTAATGTTTTTGGTGTTTTGTAGTGATTGTAACAGTAGCAACGGAAAAGTAAATAAGCAAAGAACAATATATGAAAAGCTCGTAGGCATTGGATCGGTGATGGAGAATTATGCCGGATGCGGTTCATGATGTAACAATTATAACATAGGGTGACACAGAACTAGCTCCAATTCATCAATGTAATGTAGGCATGTATTCGAAATATAGTCATACGTGCTTATGGAAAAGAACTTGCATGACATCTTTTGTCCTACCCTCCCGTGGCAGCGGGGTCCTAATGGAAACTAAGGGATATTAAGGCATCCTTTTAATAGAGAACCGGAACAAAGCATTAGCACATAGTGAATACATGAACTCCTCGAACTATGGTCATCACCGGGAGTGGTCCCGATTATTGTCACTTCGGGGTTGCCGGATCATAACACATAGTAGGTGACTATAGACTTGCAAGATAGGATCAAGAACTCACATATATTCATGAAAACATAATAGGTTCAGATCTGAAATCATGGCACTCGGGCCCTAGTGACAAGCATTAAGCATAGCAAAGTCATAGCAACATCAATCTTAGAACATATTGGATACTAGGGATCAAACCCTAACAAAACTAACTCGATTACATGATAGATCTCATCCAACCCATCACTGTCCAGCAAGCCTGCGATGGAATTACTCACGCACGGCGGTGAGCATCATGAAATTGGTGATGGAGGATGGTTGATGATGACGGCGGCGACGGATACCCCTCTCCGGAGCCCCGAACGGGCTACGTATCATAAAATGCGATGAATTCTTCTTCTTGATTTTTTTCTCCCCGAAAGCAAATATATAGAGTTGGAGTTGAGGTCGGAGGAGCTCAAGGGGCATTCTGCCACCTCAGTATTTTTGCAAGGATTTTTTATTATTTCCAAATAGACATTCCGTGGAGTTTCAGGTCATTCCGAGAACTTTTGTTTCTGCACATAAATAACACCATAGAAAGTCTGCTGAAAACAGCGTCAGTCCGGGTTAGTTCCATTCAAATCATGCAAGTTAGAGTCCAAAACAAGGGCGTGGTGGAACCATCGGTCACTCCTGAGAAAGGCTTGGTAGGCTGAAGCTGGTCGTAGGGCACTTGCAGGTTTTCGAACGTGTCAACAGAGCGAGGGTCTTGGTGAGGGTCTTGGTGACTTGTACGTTGCTGATGACGGGCGAAGAAAGCATCGGGAGAATGCCAGCAGCAGCCGCAAAATTAAGATGATCTGCTAAACTGAAAGTCATGGTGCACTTGGACCACCTGAGCGAGCGTGTGGCCTCGAGCATGGGGAGGACTGTGAGGCTGGGGCTTGAGCCCCGCCCAAGATGCAGGTGATAGCACGCGGCTCCTGGAAGCCCCCAGCCCCCTCGTCTTGATGATGGTCATCATACCTTCTTGGTGGTGACGGCGGCGGAGGGAGCCCAACATTGCCCTGAGGACGATCCTCGCGAGGCTGATCCCTCCAGGCGCCCTCACGAGGCTGATCCTGCCACCGGTCCTCATGAGGACGGTCACGCCACTCCTGGCATGGGCCACGGTCATCCAAGCGTCCTCCGCCACGTCCTCCTCCTCGGCGATAGCCCCGGTCGTTGCGCTCGAGGCATCGACCGAAGCGTCCATCGTGAATGGCCTTGAGCTCCTGACAATCGTCGGTGTTGTGGATGTGCACGTTGTGGAAGGCGCAGAATGGTCGGCTGCTCTTGGATGACTCGGGACGGTCCCTTCCGCGCTTCGAGTCTGGATCTGCCGCGAGCACGGTTGCTCCCTTGCACTTCACGTCCTTAGCCTTGGCTTTCTTATCCTCCATGTCAACAGCTGGGAGCTCGAGAAGGGAAAGGCACCCTTCCTCAGCCCTTGCACACTTGGTCGCCAGGTTGAACAGCTCCACGGATGCGCATAGCTCCTCATGGATGGCGAGCTCCTCCTTCATTTTGACGTCGTAGACGCCATCGAGAGCGCCGAGATGATGGCCTCGTCTGTCACCTTTGGGATTTTGAGACGAATGTTGTTGAAGCGCTAGATGTACTTCTGGAGGGTCTCTCCTGGTTGTTGCTTGATGCGGTACAGATCACCCACGGCCGGGGGGCGGTCGCGAGTGCCCTGGAAGTTGGCGATGAAGCGGCCGCGCATCTCTTCCCAAGAGGAGATCGAACCTGGAGGCAGGTTCAGGAGTCACGAACGAGCGCCGTCTTTGACCACCATGGGGAACCGGTTTGCCATGACTTTCTCGTCACCGTTGGCCGCCTCGATGCTTAGCTCGTAGAGTTGCCGGAACTCCGTCGGGTCAGGGGTGTCGTCGTAGCGTGGAGGCAGGTCTTGCTTGAACTTGCCCGGCCAGGCGATGCTACGCAGCTCGGGGGTGAAGGCGCAGCAACCGGCCGTGGTCACCGGGGCCTCTCTTGGAGGTGGAGCTTGGTCTTGGCGCCCGCGTGCTTCCACGGCGGGCGGAGCAGGGCCCTGCCGCAGCAAGAGATCCTGAGGTGGCGGTGCAGGGAGCGGTGGAGCATTCTCTTGCGAGCGAGGGACTTCCTGGCAGCTTCCTTCTTCGCGCACGGGCGCCGGACGTGGTGGGTCGCGCCACGGAGGCGCGCGCCTTGGCGCCAGAATGCCGTCTTGGTGCAGAGGTGGTGGAGGTGATCCGTGAGCTACGTCGCCCGTAGCTGGCGGCGGATGAGGCAACGAGAGGGACGGTGCGGGGGAGCCCCCTACGGCACTGACAAGCTCGGCGATGCGGTCCAGCCAATCCTTGTAGGAGTTGTCGATGGGGCGGTAGCGCAGGAGTTCACGTGCCATGCACAGCACGGCCTGCGTGTCCATGGGAGCGCGACGGGCGTGAGCCGACGAGCCTGCCGGGGTCAGCGATGGAGTGGCGGTGTGGCCGTCCCGCCGCACCGAGGGGTGCAGTGAGAAGGCTTGCTGCTCGTTCCCCGCTTGGCCGATGGCGGCGTTGACGGCAGGCGACGAAGAACGGCGAGGTGGCCCACCGACGGGAGCCGTCTGGGCAACGTGGGTGGCGATGGGACGCGGATCACGGAAGGAAAACTCCGGCGCACCCCTACCTGGCGCGCCAAATGTCGAATCTCGTGTTCCAGCAAAACCCTTAAGGTTCGAACTCTGGAGTGCGCGCGAAGATCTCTCCCTCACACATCACGCCCTCTCGCGCTTCGCGATCTCTAAGCTAACACGATGAACTCGCAACACAAGGGACACAAGATTTATACTGGTTCGGGCCACTGTTGTGGCGTAATATCCTACTCCTGTGTGGTGGTGGATTGCCGCTTGGGCTGAGGATGAACAGTACAATGGGAAGAACAACCTCCTGAGGAGAGGTGTTCTCGTGCTTGGTAAACTTGTGTAGATGAGGATGATCGCAATCCGTCCCCTCCTATTGTGGTGGCTAGTCCTATTTATAGAGGTCCCGGTCCTCTTCCCAAATATTGAGCGGGAAGGGATCCCACAATGGCCAATTTGAAAGGGGACAGCTAGTACAACTTATCCTAACAAAAGTAGTCTTCGCCTGCCAAAGGCTCTGGTGGTGACGCCGCCTTGGGCTCCACGATGACCTACGTCCTGCCGTCCTGCTGGTCTTGGTCTCGTTACACCGATATGGAAACCTTTGCTTGACGCCTTGGTACTCCTCGCCTGCGCTTGCCCCCTTAGCACCAAAGAGGAAACAAGGACACTGCGGGCGCTGGCGCCAGCCTGGCGCCCGCTTGGTCTCGATCGTCATGGCTCACGTCACGAGAATCTCGTCTTGAAAGCTTGTTGGTGAAGATGGGCAGTACGAGCCCGCTCGTAGAGCCACGCCGTGGGCCATAGGCAGGCAAGTCTGGGGACCCCCGTTCCCAGAACACCGACAATACCAACTGATAACTAGGATGCAGCAGGTATATTGTTTTTTCATCGTGATAATACGTACATGCACTTGTTTCCAAAATTTTGGAGAACTGAGAATTCGAACGGCAGGTGCTTATGCTACCCATCAAATAAAAATTAGGTTCCTGAAAGTTCATTTTGAAACAAATGATTTAGCTTTATATCCACGTCGACCCTCGACATGATGGTTGGAAGCAAATGCCAAGTTCACACCGAAAGATCGTTAAAAACAATACTAACTTGCGGACGATAAGGTAGTACAAATACCAATACCAAACTAACTTATAATCTTTTTAGTCCTGGCCCTAGTGTTCGTCTGGTAGATAATCTTGCAGAGGATCAGCTCCCGCTCCTTCTCTTGCTCCAAGTCCTCGAGGTGGTACTGGTGCATCACCCAATTGCTCCTCTGCTAGTCGAAGTTCTTGTTGGTGTGCAGCACCAGAACCTTTTTGCCGCCCGTCCGCCGGCTGTTGACCATCACCGGCAAGGTATTGCTAGTCTTGTGGCACATCGCATGCATGCCAGACTCGATCAGTATCTTGCGACGCCATTCACGTGCTCCCTTTGAACGCCTGAATTGCGCCGAAGAAATGCTTGCTTAGTCCACTCAGTGTGATACCTGCAGTATTGTCGAATACAGGTATTAGTGTACGTAGTTGGCATTTTCATAACATCTTTGGCACGTTGCAGTCACTTGTTTCACTTTTTATTAACTGTAAAAATTGTAATTGCTTCACTAGGTCTGCGTCTAAAAAGAAAAATAGAGTTATAAACAAAGGAATATGTTTGTACAAGTACACGGCCGATCGATGTCTTACCTGGAAGTTTCTCATGATGGGTGTAGCATATGTCGTGGTCGCTGTCGATGGTTGGTATGAACAAATCGATGAGAGAGTGAAATCTCGCACTGTCAACACTCACTTTGGCCTCAAGGTGCTCGATCAGCTCCTGATCCGTAGGATCGAACTTCACACCAGCTGGCAAAACCGGCCAATCCTTCTTGGACTTTCAACGGTTAATTCCAGTTATATGGTACTCAAGGTATAATCAATCGACTTTTTTAAGTGAATGATGAAAGATTTCTACAGTTAATTGGTAGTACTCCAAATCTGAAGTCCACAATGCCCGAACACGCTGTCGGGATTCTTGTGTCACCTCACGCGCATCGTGTTGTCACGTCAATTCAATGTGATGACATGATGAATAATTTGACCGACATATACTAGTACTTCTACTGTACTACTTACTAGTCGTATTTAGTGTCACATTTTAACCATAGGTTTAACTAACAAAATGTAAATGCATGTCACCAAAATTTTTTCCATTGGAAACTATGTTCAAGTACGAATAAAACGATATAATTTTTTGTGTCATGCATTAATATTTAGTTAGCGAAATTTATGGTCAAAATTTGACACAAATTATAAAGGGGACCAATAAACCAAGAGGGAGGTAGTAGTACGAGTAGCGCAATATACTGTATAGACGACTAGTACAAATTTAGAAATGGAGTAAGAAGTTACAAGGCTGTGCGACACACTTTGTAGGCTACATGAGTAACACAAAATATAATTCCCATTTGACAACACTTTCACCACCAAGTACGCACTTGAAGCCTAATTGATATATATATATATATATATATATATATATATATATATATATATATATATATATATATGCCTTCTGCACAGCATCACCATCATCATTATCAGTACATCCTACGCAAGTGAGTTAGGATACAATTGAATCCAGAAGGTATCTATCCTTCAAGCCAGAGGAGTGCTTCAAACTAACAATAGTACATAATATCCAACGAAAGAGGGTCATGCTACAGTAGTAGGATACATGGCTCAGTCTAGATATTAGAACGAATCAGGTTGTGCATATTTGCTGTTGGCATGAACCACATCACGGCGTGTTAGGTTTGCAAAAGCCATCCGTCGCATGGAAGCTTGATGCCTTTCACACACTGAAGATTATCTGGCAACAATCTGTTTCGACGAATCTCTGGATATGGTGATTCATGAAACCCATGATATGATGTGTAAACATACTTGCCCCTAGCGAATGGAAGTTGCATAGCATGGTAATCATCGCTGGTGATATGATCAATGATTGGTTGGATGACCGGATAATTGAGCCCGAGGAACATGGAGTGGTTGTCGAGGCTATAAACCCACCTCCAGTTGAATACGCCTGGCCCAACAGAGCTGGGATCTTTCTCGAAAACGAAGCAACCATAGCCATCAATGTCACGAATGCCCCGGGCATTGTACTGCATGTGGTTTGATGTAATGGTTTGGTTAATTTGGTACTTTGGTACATGCAAACGAGCATGAAATGACCGACGTCAGCTGAACGAGCAATAAACAACCACCCATCGGCTGGTATAATTCCAGGTCTTGGAATCATGAAGGCCAGCGCACTTGCGTCTGCTGCAACAATTCAAATTGGAGACCAAAAGGACAAAAATAAACAATCATGTTTAGAGTGTGTGTGGAATTAATATTATTATAACAGTGACATATATCATAGACAGAGAACTGCAATGCTAATCATGAAGCTATACGCATAATATCTATTCTAACAATCATTATATGCCAATTTGTCGGGGAGGCTGATCGGACCCTCGAACACCTATGGGACCGGCGGACCGAGTCCCTTTTGGTTCAGAGGGGGGCGGAGATCGCACGAAGAGAGGATCGAGGCGAAGCACACGAGCAGTTTTACCCAGCTTCGGAGCTCTCTGGAGAGATAATACTCCTACTGCTGCTTGTCTGATTTGTATTGTGTTCTTGCTAGGGAGCGATGAGAGCTACAAGACCAAGCGTGAGTGTTCTCTAGTTACGTTGGAATCTAACCCCCTCTACGTTGCGCATGGGCCTCCTTTTATATGCTCAAAGGGGCTCCGACAGGTGGCAACGTAGATGAGGGTACAAATGGAAAAACAGTAGTTGGTACACCTACTTGTACAGTGTACATTGTACTCTAACTAACCCTGACGGCAAGGGACAAAAGCATTAAATGCCCGTCCCTGTCGCCTAAACAGTGCAACAGGGACCGTCAGGAGCGCCACCGTCCGCCACGGTGGCAAGCTTGTCAGCGCCGCTTATCGCTGCTCCCCGGGCTGCACAGCCTCTTGACACGCCTGCGCATGGAATGGTCCCATGGCGACACGCTGGTGGATGAGTTGGAGCGGAGATGAAGAGGTTACTGCCGCGGCAAGTGCCTTGCCGCGGCTGAATCCTTGTCGCGTCCGGAGGCTTGTCGCTCTTCGAGCCTTCCCGGCAAGCTCCTCTTGCCGGGGTCTTAGCTCCTGCATGCCTTGAGTGGCCTTCCCGGCAAGCTCCTCTTGCCGGGGCCTTGTCTTCTTGGTTAAATACTTTGTTCTTGAATGGCTCCAAAGGAACCACGGAGGATCTTGGCGGTGACCAGGCAAGCCTTGCCGCGGGGTGCTGCAATCGCCTCGCGACGAGTTCGGGATACTAGGGTACCCCTACTCTAGTACGCCGACAGGAGCCCCCGGGCCTGGGCCACACACGGTGCCGAGCGCTATTGGGCCAGGTCCAAAACAGTGCACGGTCACACGCAGCCTTGATCACGCCGTAACTTGCTCTGGACCGACCACGTCCCCCGCGAACAGCACGCGTCGAACGTGGCATCGTGGGAGAGATCGTGGGGGTTTCTTTATTAGGAAAAGCGAACGTCCACCCCTCTCCCTCCTTATAAACAGGGGAAACAAGGGCAGGTCGCCCACCTCGCCATTGCTGTCTCGTCTCGAAAACCACCGCCGCTCCCCCCTTCTTCTCTAGTGCGAAGAGAGCAGCGCTCCGCCCCTTTTCGCCACAGCGCCATCAACGCCGCTCGCTTTCTCCACCGCCTCCGCGATGGCTCCGAAAGCCGACAAGGGGAAGGGCGTGAAGTCGGCCGAGGCGCAGCGGCTCGCGGCGCTGCGAAAGGAGCGGGCCATCTTCTCCCCCCAGCTCGACGCAAAGGAGCTGAGGAGGGCTACTACCTCTTCTGGTCGACGGAGACGCGTGCGCATCCGCGCACGAAGGTACTCCCCGCCACCGCTTCGGAACTAGCCCCCACAGGGTACCCTTTCTTTGCGCTTTTCTTATATTGCGGGCTCTGCCCGCCCTTTTCTGAATTCTTCTGCGATGTCATGAACACCTACGGGCTTCGCCTCCTTGATTTCACCCCCAATGCTGTCCTGACCATGGTAGTTTTCGCACACCTTTGCGAAAACTTTGTCGGGATCCACCCGAACGTAGCCCTCTTCCGCCACTTCTTCATGCCCCGCGTTGAGAGAGGGGAGCCGCTTGCCGGAGGGATTGCTTGGGTCTCCAGGATCGGCAAGAAAGAAGCTTATCTGGAAGGAGAGTTCCGTAGCAAATGGGAGGAGTGGAGCCAATTGGTGTTGGATCGTTGAGGAAAACCTGCAGCCCTTCACTGCCCTGCGCCAAACCACAATAGTGCGCGGCAACGATTGGAGCAACTTGGCGCCGAAAGATGCTAGGTTGAAGATTGCTGTGACCCGGATCTTGCGCCTCAGGCTTGCCGGACTCACTGTAGGCGCAGTTGGCGTAGATTTCCTTCGCCGCCGCATCGCTCCCTTGCAGGAGAGGAGGAGACCTGCTTGGGAGTTCCTAAACGCAGCGGACATTATGAGGCTGCGCCCGGGCCTCAACTAGAATTTCACTGTCTTGGAGTTGGATGCGATGCTGCTAGAGCTGTTCAAGCATGACCCCGATCACCCCGAGTGGTTTAGGTTGCCGAGGGGGGTCTACCAATTGTGCAACAACTTGTCACTTGACCGCATCCGCGTGATGATGCCGTTGTGCGACTCCCACGGAATTGTCCCCACTTGGCAAGAGCCGTCCGATGACGTCGTGCGGCAGTTCTTCGACAGCTTGGAAGAAATGCCGATCCGCCCCGACGAGCAGAAGAAGCTCACCCGCGACACCACCGACGACGAGATGCAGCGCATTGCCACCAGGCTGGAGGAGGCGGCAGCAGCTGCTGCCGCTGGCGTCTTCGGGTACACCATGGAGGAGGCGGATGCAGCAGAGGCGGCAAGCCTTGCCGAGCGAAGGGAGTTCGCCGGTGAGGAAGAGCTTGCCGAACCCGAGGCCGAGTCGAGCGAACCAGCCGAGGGCGCTTCTTCCCCACCATCCAGCAGCTTGCCGCAAACGGAGCCCCTGGCCCGCTTAAAGAGGCGTCTCCGCAAGGCCGGAGACGAGACGGGGCGGCAGACGGGCCAACAGCCGCAGCGCCGCATGACGTGCTCTACCGCGGCAAGCAATGTTGCCGCGGAGCACTCCACACTGATGCGACAACTGGGGCGGGATCCTCCCAAGCCTCCGCCGACACCTCCGCCAAGCGGTCAAGAGAGCCCACTCCTCCGCCTCGTCGCACCGGAGGAGAGCCGGAGTTTGATCTCTCCGCGCTCAGCTCCGATGATGAAGAAGAAGAGTAAGCTTCAATATTGTGCTTGTATTTCTTCAATATTTTTGCTTCATCTTGAATCTGATTTGCTTCGTTTTGAACTCTTTCCTTTTCAGGATGCTGGCCCAGAGAGCGTCGAAGAGAGCCAAGACCCCGGTGGTCGTCGTCGAGGACGAACCCACTGCGATGGCAGGAGGCGCGTCCGAGACAACCTTGCCGGGTGAGGCAACTCTCCTTCAAAGCAGCCCCCAGCGCAGCCCCCAGCGTAAGTATATGGTCTATTTCTTGCTATTCGGCGCGCATGGGTGTTTTTTTCCTTTGCTGATATCTGACTGTTGACTCGTGTAGAAGCAGAGCAACCTCCTTCTGCTTCGACTACGCCGCCAAGGGTGGATTCCCCGGCAAGGGAGCGCCCCCCGGCAAGGGAGCCTTCTCCGGCAAGGGAACCTTCTCCGACAAGGGAGCCTTCTCCGGCAAGGGAGCCTTCTTAGGCAAGGGACGGCACCAGCGATCCCTTGGCGATGGAGACCACGACCGCAGCCCCCGGCGCAGGTAACCTTCTTGCCGAAAATTTCCCTTGGGCTTGTTTTCTTCTGTTTTTCTTTGGATATTCGCTTGACTTTCTTCATCCGTCCGCCACAGAGCCGATGGAGACCGAGGTCGCCGGCGAGGAGGACGCGCGCGGCAACACTGACGAAGCCGCCGCCGTTGGAGAAGAGGCCGGCGCTGACGAGCCTGCCGGCGAAGAGGCCACCGAGGCTGCCGCCGCAGAGCCGGGCGAGGGGTTCCGGCGATCGACTGACGGCCCCGAGGCCGCAGGAGCGCCAGCGCCACATCGACCGCCGATCCCTCCGCTGCTGCCCAGAAAGGCCAGTTCAAGAGCCCCAGCCCAGCGCCTACTTGAAGGCCGGCGACGGCATCTTCATCAAGCTCCCATGGGAGTCGAGCTCCAGGGCGCCGGCCGAAGGAGAAACCTTCGATGAAGAGCTGCTCGCCTCCGCTGGGCTGACGCTGGTGGACGCGCCAAGCAGCAGCAGTGGCGAGTCTGAGGAGGAGCAGCTGCTGAAGAAGCTGCTGTCGCTCTACCGCGCCCGACAAGCCAAGTTGGAGTCCCGTGAAGCACTTGTCGCGAGGGCGGGAGCAGACATGGAGAAGCGCGCAGAAGAGCTCCGGGGCGCCAGCCAAGAAACTCTCCGGAACGTAGCAGAAGAGTGGGAGCGGCTTGCTGAAGAGCGCACAACCTTCATCCTTGAGAAGGCTGAGGTCGAGGAGCAGCAAAGGCTTGCTGCCGAGAAGCTATCTGCGCAAGAAAGCGAGTTGGCGCAGCGGAAGATCAATCTTGACAGCTATGAGGAAGAGCTTGTCGCGCGTGAGGAGTCACTTGGTGGGGCTCTTAAGGAAGCGAAGGATGCTGCCGCAGCCGCTGAGGCCGCCAAGAAAGAGTTGGAGACGAAGGTGACGCGGCTGGAGGCCAGTCTCCAGAAGAGCGGCGAGGAGCTTGCTGCGCTCAAGCACGAGCGCGATAAGGACGCCTACACTCTTGGCGAGCTGCAGGGCCGTCTCGCCGATAGGAGCAAGGAGCTCGACGCCGCCAAGGATTCCAAGGCAGATCTTGAGCTGAAGCTGACCACCCTGATGCAGACGCTGGACGGCGCCAAGGAGCGGGAGGTGAGCCTGTTGGAGAAGATCAAGGCCAACGAGGAGCTGCTGGCGAATGCTGTTGCCACCCAGAGCGCCTTGAGGGAGAGCGTGGAGCATTGGACCGAGGGTCTTGTGGATACTGCTGCCGCCATCCACAACGAGCTGATGGAGCTGGGGATGGTGGATCTTGGATACTCCTCCGACGAGCACCTCCAACCCAGCGCCAAGCTTAGCTTATTCTTCAAGGGCGTGGTGACGGCTCTCCATGACTCCGGGAAGAGATCCCAAAGCAGCTGGCCGAGGAATCGCGCCAGATCTGTGCAGGAGCCCTCCAGAAGGTGTTGATGAAGGTGGCCTTCCGCAATCCAGGCCTCAACCTCAACGGCGTCCTCAGATCCTTGCCGCTAGATGCCGATGTGAGGCGCTTAAAGCCCTTGTCGCACCCATTGTGGACAAGGTGGGCGAGATCAAGCGGGTTGATGGCGACCGCGTAGACTAGGCCGCCAATTTTATCTTTCCCTTGTCGCTGCTGATCATGTTTAGAACAATTTATTAGATCTGCGACAAGCTATTTTGCAATATGACTCTATCTTAGGCAATGATTGCAATGTTATTTCCTTTACTTGATTCCTTCCTTTGTACGTTTTTGCCCTATGCTTTTAGGGAACTTGTCCGTCAGCAGCACCTTGTCATGAGGCCGAAAAGTGCGAACGTCAAGAGCTCATCGGGCGGTGCCGCCTCCGACAAGCAACCTTGTCGCGACTAGCTGCAGCTCACTTAAGTTGTTGAGCGGACTCGAAACAAAGTAAGGGCGTGACTAGCCGCGAGTTGGTTCCTCCGCGCACAGGTTTTCCATACAAAGTACTATCGTTCGAGGAAGATAACTTCAAAATTTAAGAACTGATTGCTCAGACTTGGGCAACTTAGCTTTTCTGTCGTTTGCTTCTCGATAAGGCGAAACTTCCACGAGCAACGCTTGGTCCATAGTATTATCTTCTCCTTCCCCACAGTTAACTTGTGCGAGGGAACCTTCCTTTCTTTGAGAAAAGAGAAAGAAGAGAAAATAAAGTTATGGAGCCCAGCGGCTCGATATTGCTTACCGGGTGTGGGTGCTGCACAAAGTTTTAGCCAAAACATGCAATAAAATGATGAAAGCATGAATTTGACAAGTTGTCCGCAACACATGAGCTTTACTTATGCACGGGATCTGCGCCCGGCTTTGTACAAAGGATTACAAGCAACATCGGCAAGACTTGTACAAAAGGTGGTTGCCGGAACAGGTTCCGACAACCGCACCCTACGGGTAAAACTTAGAAGATGCTCAATGTTCCAGGAGTTGCTCACCGGAATGCCATCTTCGGTCTCAAGGCGGACAACGCCAGGCCTAGTGAATCGTTTCACCCGATAAGGGCCTTCCCACTTCGGCGTCAACTTGTTTGAATTCTTGGCGGACTGAACGCGCCGAAGAACAAGGTCGCCTTCCTCGAGGCTTCTGGCATTAACTTTGCGGCTATGGTAGCGATGCAAAGCTTGCTGGTAACGAGCAGCTCGTCTGTTGACTGAAGACGGTCCTCCTCAAGGAGCAGCGTCATCTTGTCGCAGCTGCTCTTGCTCAAGCTCATCATAAGCGAGTACTCGAGGTGACCCGTATCTGAAGTTCCGTGGGGAGAACTGCCTCTGCTCCATAGACTAGAGCGAAGGTGTCCGCCGGTGGCTCGATTTGGCGTCGTCTGATCGACCAAAGAACCACCGGCAGCTCCTCAATCCAGTTTCTTCCGCACTTGTGCAGCCTGTCGAAAGTTCTGGTCTTGAGCCCGCGACGCACTTCAAAGCATTTGCCCTCTCGCTTGACCGCTGCTTCTCGGATGAGCAATGTAAGCAAAGCAGACCTTGGCGCCAAGATCTTGGACGTACCGCATGAAGGTGCGACCAGAATTGTGTGCCGTTGTCGGTGATGATCCTGTTAGGGATTCCAAACGGCAAACAATCGACCAAGAACTTGATCACGATCGTGTCACCTTCCTCATTGCTTCCACTTCCGGCCACTTTGTGAACTTGTCGATTGCAACGTACAAGTACTCAAAGCCCCCGACAGCTCGGGGGAAGGGGCCGAGGATGTCGAGCCCCTAGACCGAAAATGGCCAGGATAAAGGGATCGTCTGGAGAACTTGGGCTGGCTGGTGTGTCTGCTTGGAATGGAACTCGCACGCTTCACACTTGGTTACTTGTGCAGTTGCATCCTGGAGGGCTGTCGGCCAAAAGAAACCTTGTCGGAACGCTTTGCCGGCAAGTGCTCTTGCGCCAATGTGATGACCACATATGCCTCCATGTATCTCTGCCAACAGCTTTTGTCCGTCTTCCCGATGAATACACTTCAATTTCACACCGTTGAGTCTTCTTCCGTGACAGCAGTCTTCGACAAACTGGTACATACTTGACTACCGGGCTACTCTTTCCGCTTCTTCTTGCTCTTCGGGAAGTTCTCCTGTTTGAAGGAAATGGACAATCTGCTGCGCCCATGCTGGAGCTTGCGGCTCAACAACAAGGACTAAAGGCACATCTGCTGCTGCGGGAACATCCGCTTCTACGGCAAGAACCTGTGGTTCGACCGGAGCTTGATGTTCCTCGGCAAGCTTGCCGGAGCAAAACTCGTCGGGAGCGTCTGCTTCAACGAAACAAACCCTGGGGCTTGTCGGAGCAGACTGCCCCTCAGCACTGTTGGTGTCGATCTTGGGAACCTTCTTGGCGGCGGCTTCGGGAAGCTCTGCCGGAAAATAGTCACCAGAAATCAACTTCCTCTTCTTGTTCTGTCCAGTTGATGGTGTTACGGTTGGTTGAGTTAGCTTGAGCACAAAAATCCCTGGTTCCACAGGTAACTTAAGTGCAGCGCACTTTGACAGGCCATCAGCAATATCATTCTGAGCTCTTGGAACATGTTCCATTTGTAGGCCGTCAAAGTGTTCTTCTAGCTTTCTCACTTCATCAACGTAGGCTTCCATCAATGGACTCTGATAATCTTTGTTCACTTGGCGGACGACAAGCTGCGAATCTCCTCTGATAATAAGCTTCTTAATCCCAAGGTCTACTGCAATCCTGAGACCGGCAAGCAAACCTTCATACTCTGCTGTATTGTTTGTTGCTTGCTCCTTGGGAAAGTGCATCTGGACTATGTACTTGAGGTGCTCTCCGGTGGGTGCTATAAGCAAGACGCCAAAGAACGGGCGCCTTTACAGAGAAGGCACCATCAAAGTACATCAGCCACTCTTTGCTCGCTTCCTTGACAGGATGCTCGTCTCGAATTTCTTCATCTTGCGTTGGGGTCCATTCCGCTATGAACTCTGCCAATGGTCTCGCTTTGGATAATTGATGTGCTTTCAAACTTGAGGCCAAAGCTTGACAGTTCCAAAGGCCCACTCGACGATCCTGCCTGTTGCCTCTGGATTCTGCAGTATCCTCTTTAGCGGAAAGCGAGTGACAACTGTGATCTCATGTGCCTGAAAGTAATGGCGCAGCTTTCTTGAGGCCATGAGGAGGCCGAAAAGCAATTTCTGCACACCAGAGTACCTTGATCTAGCCCCCTGCAGAAGGGAACTGACAAAGTAAACTGGGCGCTGCACCATCCTTTTCTCCATCATCCCATGCGTCTGCGCAGATCCGTCCTTGTCGGGACGATAGCTTACCGGCGAAGCGCCCTGCTTGTCGCTGGATGTGTCTGCCGTGGTTGCTAGCTCATCATCCGCCTCCCTCTCCGCTACTAACGCAGCACTAACCACTTGATTGGTTGCCGCTATATATAGCAGCAACTTCTCTTGTGGCTTAGGTGCGACAAGTGTTGGAGTGGAGGACAGGTATCTCTTCAAGTCCTGCAGCGCAGACTCCGCTTCGGGAGTCCATTGCATAGGACCTGCCTTTTTCAAGATTTTGAAAAATGGCAGGGCGCGCTCAGCAGACCTAGAGATAAACCTGCTCAGAGCAGCTACGCAACCGGCGAGTCTTCGTACATCCTTGACGCGCTTTGGGGCTTCAATCTGCTCAATGGCCTTGATCTTGTCGGGATTGGCTTCAATTCCCCGTTGAGACACGAAGAACCCGAGAAGCTTGCCGGAAGGGACTCCGAACACGCACTTCTCGGGGTTGAGCTTGAGGTTGATCTTGTGCAGATTTGCAAAGGTCTCATCCAAATCTTGAACCAGAGTTGCTTTGTCCTTGCTCTTGACCACTATGTCATCCATGTAGGCTTCTACATTTCTGTGCATTTGCGGCTCAAAAGCGTCATGGACTACTCTTGCAAACGTTGAACCAGCATTCTTCAAACCGAAAGGCATCCGTATGAAACAAAGATGTGCCACATGGAGTAATGAATGCGGTTTTCTCCTCATCCTCTTCTGCCATGAAGATCTGATGATATCCTGAGTATGCATCAAGAAATGAAAGCAAATCACATCCAGCCGTGGAGTCAACAATCTGGTCGATGCGCGCAAGGGAAACGGGTCTTTGGGACAAGCTTTATTAACATCCGTGAAGTCAATACAAAGTCTCCATTTCCCATTTGCCTTGCGCGTACGACTACAGGATTGGCCAACCACGTAGGATGGAGCACTCCTCTAACAAGGCCTGCTGCTTCCAATTTCTTGATCTCTTCTGCGATGAATTCTTGGCGCTCCACTGCCTGCTTCCTGACTTTCTGCTTGACGGGCCGCGCATGAGGACAAATAGCAAGACGGTGCTCAATTACTTTCTTGGGAACACCGGGGATATCAGACGGTTGCCACGCAAACATCGCCGACGTCGTTTCGCAGAAAGCAACGAGCGCCTTCCTATTTGGGGTCGAGAGAGGCACTGATGGTGAAGGTACCACCAGTGCCGTCCTCCTTGGCGGACACCTTCTTGGTCTTTGGAGGAGCTGCCATCGTCTTCTTGCACTTGCCGGTGGAGCTCGATGGTGCGTCCTCGACGGTAGCACAGCACTTCGAAGAGGTGCGCTTGCCGGAGTGGGCATCAGAGCTCTTGCCAGACTTGGTCTTCTTCCCCCCGGGAGCTTCGGCGGCAAGTGTTTTGCTTTCTGTTGCAGCTGCTGCTTCCCGGTAGATCTTGTCGGCACAGATAAGAGCATCCTTCTTGTCGCCATGGACAGAGATGATGCTTATCGGCCTGGCATCTTGAGTAAGTTGTATGCATAATGAGAGGCTGCCATGAACTTAGCGAGTGTCTTTGGGCGGCCAAGTATCCCATTGTAAGGCAATGGGAAATCAGCAACGTCGAATGTGACCCTCTCGGTCCTAAAGTTCAGCTCACGCCAAATGTTACCGGCAACGTGATCTTCCCTTCGGGCTTGCTCCTTCCCGGATTGATTCCTTGGAATGTGCCAGTCTCTTCGAGCTCGCTGTCAGGGATCTAAAGCTTCTGGAGCACCGCGGAGGAGATCAGATTCAAGCCGGCCCCGCCGTCAACAAGCATCTTGGTGACCTTGAGGTTGCGTATAGTTGGTGAGACCAACATCGGCAAGCACCCGACCGCAGTTATGCGATCCGGGTGGTCCTCAATATCAAAGATGATAGGCGTGATGGACCACTTCAGAGGCTTGCGTGACTCTACGGATGGTTCAGCTGCATTAACTTCCCGCATCCACTGCTTGAGTTGGCGGTGGGAAGTATGCAGGGAAGCACCTCCGTCAACGCAGAGGACCTCTGTAGCTTTCTGAAACTCCTGCTCATCGGCCTCGTCATCATCCATGTCTTCATCGTCGTCTTCGTCTTCATCCTTGTCGCGGCCGTGGGGAGGTCTGTCTCCTTGCCGCTGCTTGGCCTTGCCGCGGCGTCCTCCCCGGCTGGGACGTTTCTTGTTGGCTCCTCCAGCACCTTCTTGGGCCTTCTCCTTGTCGCGTCGCTCGTATTCAGCTTTCTGTTGCTCGACAAGCTGCTCTACCTTCTTGCAGCTCTGGAGGTCATGGCCCTTGGTGCGGTGGATCTTGCAGTACTGCTTGCCAGAGCTGTCCTGCTTGTCGGCAGCCGCCACAGACTGGTGGTTGGTGCCAGCGGCAACCTCCTTGCCGGAGCCACCAGCCTTGGCGTTCTTGTCGCCACCTCCGCTGCCGGACAGCTCGACAACTAGCACATCTCTTCCTTTCTTCTTCCTGTTGCCCCGCCGCCGGCTCTTCTTTGCCGGGGCGGTCTCCTCACTGTCAGATCCTCCTGCTTCGGTATTCTCTCCGGGGAGTCTCCTCCTCCTCAAAGACGCGGCGTCTTGCCTTGTCGGCCAGGCGTATAGCTCATCGACGTCTTCGATCTTGCACATCGCCATCTCCTCCCGCATCCTGCGGTTCCGCATGTTCTCGATGGAACGCGTGCTGATCACCAGCGGGGTGGACATCTGGGATGTTGTGTCAGTACACGCTGAATCTCTGAATATACTTGCGCAGGGGTTCTCCTTCCTTCTGGGCGAGCAGATGAATGTCGCTTTCTTGGCCATGGGGTTTGTGGCCGCCTGTAAAGGCGCCAACAAACTGATGGCATAGATCTGCCCAAGAAGATATGGAGTTGTCCGGCAAGTGCATGAGCCAGACTCGACAAGGCTTGAGCACCGCCGGAAGTAGTTGGCAAGGATCTTGTCGTCTCGCCCCCTGCAGCCTGCACCGCGATGGTGTAGATGCCGAGGAACTCCGACGGATGCATCTTGCCGCCGCATTTCTCGCACGCGTCGCTTGAAGTTCTTCTTGCCGGGCCCATCGACTTGCCGCAGCTCACGGTGAACGCAGGGCAACCTACCGCGTCTGGCAAGTCGCCTGGTTCCTCGGGCGCGCATGTCAATAGAGGCCCAGCGCTTGTCGGATTGACGCCGCGCTTCTCTTCGCGCTTCGGCGCGAAGTTCGAGCGTCCTCTTGTTGTCGATCGTGTAGCACTTGGCGCTGATCGCGATGAGCTCGTGGATCTGATGACGCTGTGGAGTCGCTGTCGAGATGGATCCGACGAGTCGGCGATCTTGGCCTTCGGGGCGGAGAGTGCATGGTGGTTGCACCCCCACCGGTCTCGTCGCCACCAGCTCGCGCTTGACGTTCTGCCGCCAAAGAACGCACTCGGTTGTCAAGGAGCTGCCGCTGCTAAGCGAAGCCGATGAGACTTCAGATGGTGGCCCTTCCACTCGTCGACCCTTGTCGGTCGTTGGAGGGTAGTCGAGGAGCGCTTGAGCTCTCGCCAGAGCTTCTGCTGGAGTGGTGGGTGGCAATGGTGAATGGTGCGAGGAGCGGATATGCTCGGACTTCTAACTATGTTAGAAGGAGCAGCATCCATCCAGCGACCGCATTCTCGCTTCGTGCCAGCATGTTGGCGTGCACGCTGGTCTTGAGGGCCTCGAGATCCTCCAGCTCGGTCTTGATCCAACGAGCGTATGGTATTGTGAATACCATGACGCTGTTGGTCCCGCGGCTCCTGAGACGGGCGCGGTACATGTACGGACGCCGAGGTCTGCGCGGCCTTGTCCTTGTACTTGGTCGCACCGTGAGCTCCCCCGTCGCCGTCTATCCTTTCGCCGGCGTCTACCCCACCACCTGTTTGCTCCGGTGGTGGTGGGTTCGACGCGGACGGCTCCGCTGCCGCCGAAGCCTTCTTCTTCGGTGGCATGTTGATGAAGATGTTGAAGATGATGAAGATGTTGCTCGTGTGAACGCCGGATCAGGTTCACACAGCCTCGACACCCCCCTACCGGGCGCGCGCCAAAGATGTCGGGAGGTTGATCGGACCCTCGAACACCTATGGGACCGGGCGGACCGAGTCCCTTTTGGTTCGGAGGGGGCGGAGATCGCACGAAGAGCGGATCGAGGCGGCACACGAGCAGTTTTACCCAGCTTCGGAGCTCTCCGGAGAGATAATACTCCTACCGCTGCTTGTCTGATTTGTATTGTGTTCTTGCTAGGGAGCGATGAGAGCTACAAGACCTAGCGTGAGTGTTCTCTGGTTACGTTGGAATCGAACCCCCTCTACGTTGCGCATGGGCCTCCTTTTACATGCTCAAAGGGGCTCCAACAGGTGGCAACGTAGATGAGGATACAAATGGAAAAACAGTAGTTGGTACACCTACTTGTACAAAGGTACGATGTACTCTACCTATCCACGACGGCAAGGGACAAAAGCATTAAATGCCCGTCCCTGTCGCCTAAACAAAGGCAACAGTGGACCGTCAGAGCGCCACCGTCCGCCACGATGGCAAGCTTGTCAGCGCCGCTTATCGCTGCTCCCCGCTGGCTGCACAGCCTCGTGACACGCGTGCATGGAATGGTCCCATGGCGACACGTTGGTGGATGAGTTGGAGCGGAGATGAAGAGAGGTTGCCTGTCGCGGCAAGTGCCTTGCCACGGCTGAATCCTTGTCGCGTCCGGAGGATTGTCGCTCTCCGAGCCTTCCCGGCAAGCTCCTCTTGCCGGGGCCTTGTCTTCTTGGTTAAATACTTTGTTCTTGAATGGCTCCAAAGGAACCACGGAGGATCTTGGCGGTGACCAGGCAAGCCTTGCCGCGGGGTGCTGCAACTGCCCGTGCACGAGTTCGGGATACTAGGGTTCCCCTACTCTAGTATGCCGACACAATTGTTCCCATATCACATCTAACAATAACATGTGTGGTCATAAAAATCTAGGAAATGAGAGGAACATATAGCAATGATATGGTTATAGACATACTATCTATTCTAAATTTGTAACAATGAACATGCAGTGGTATTCATACGGTAAAGATGAGATGAGATAGAAAAATTACACGATGATAGATTCCTCCAGTATAGGCAGCCAAGTTGTGCGTCGACCGTGTAAACGATGCCATCGTGCACTATAGCATCAGACAGAAATGTTGGTTGAAGAGGATTGACGATGAGCCATAACCATGTATGGCTACCGGATTCCAGATAGACTAATCTCATGTTGAACAAGGCAATGAGCTTGTAATCCATGTAGTCTTCGTGGTGTGGGCACTTCACAGATTACAACCTTCAGCAAATAGTGATTGATACGTCCATTTTGCGTGATGCTTTTATATCAATATTTATTGCATTATGGGCTGTTATTCCACATTATATCTCAAAACTTATGGCTATTCTCCCTTATTTTACAAGGTTTACCGTGAAGAGGGGGGATGCCGGCAGCTGGAATTCTGGCTGAAAAGGAGCAAACATTGTAAACCTATTCTGCACATCTCCAAAAGTCCTGAAACTCCACGAAACAACTTTTTGGAATTTATAAGAAATTATGAGCAAAAGAAACAGGCCAGGGGGCCGACACCCTGTCCAGGAGATAGTGCCCCCCCCCTACAGGGCGCGCCCCCTATCTCCTAGGCCCCTTGGTGGGCCTCCGGCGTCCATCTTCTGCTGTATCATCACTTTTACCCTGAAAAAAATCGTGGGTAAGCTTACAGGACGAAACTCCGCCGCCACGAGGCAGAACCTTGGCGGAATCAATATAGGGCTCTGGCGGAGCTGTTCTGCCGGGGACACTTCCCTCCGGGAGGGGGAAATCATCACCAACGTCATCACCAACGATCCTCCCATCAAGAGGGGGTCAATCTCCATCAACATCTTCACCAGCACCATCTCCTCTCGAAACCCTAGTTCATCTCTTGTATCCAATCTTGTATCAAAACCACAAATTGGTACCTGTGGGTTGCTAGTAGTGTTGATTACTCCTCATAGTTGATGCTAGTTGGTTTACTTGGTGGAAGATCATATGTTCAGATCCTTTATGCATATTATTACTCCTGTGATTATGAACATGAATATGCTTTGTGAGTAGTTACGTTTGTTCCTGAGGACATGGGTGAAGTCTTGCTATTAGTAGTCATGTGAATTTGGTATTCGTTCGATATTTTGATGAGATGTATGTTGTCTTTCCTCTAGTGGTGTTATGTGAACGTCGACTACATGACACTTCACCATTATTTGGGCCTAGAGGAAGGCATAGGGAAGTGATAAGTAGATGATGGGTTGCTAGAGTGACAGAAGCTTAAACCCTAGTTTATGCGTTGCTTCGTGAGGGGCTGATATGGACCCATATGTTTAATGTTGTGGTTAGGTTTACCTTTATACTCCTTTTTGTACTTGCGGATGCTTGCAATGGGGGTTAATCATAAGTGGGATGCTTGTCCAAGTTAGGACAGTACCCAAGTGTCAGTCCACCCACATATCAAATTATCAAAGTACCGAACGTGAATCATATGAACGTGATGAAAACTAGCTTGACGATAATTCCCAATTTGTCCTTGGGAGCTCCTTCTTCATTATTAGAATTGTCCAGGCTTATCCTTTGCTACATAAAGGATTGGGCCACCTTGCTGCACGTTATTTACTTTATTTACTTTTTGCTCGTTACTATTTATCTTATCACAAAACTATCTATCACCTACTATTTCAAAGGTTTGCAGAGAAAACCTTACTGAAAACCGCTTATCATTTCCTTCTGCTCCTCGTTGGGTTTGACACTATTACTTATCAAAAGAACTACGATAGATCCCCTATACTTGTGGGTCATCAAGAATCTTTTCTGGCGCCGTAGCGCTTTTGGTGAGTGGAACTTGGTAAGGAAACATTTATATAGTGTGCTGAAATTTTCTGTCACTTGTCACTATGGAAACTAATCCTTTGAGGGGCTTGTTTGGGGTATCTTCACCCCAACCGTAAGAGCAAAGAGATGCTCCTCAACCTCCTGAACTTGATGAAAATATTCACTTTGGGATTCCTTCGGGTATGATAGAAAAACTGCTAGCTAACCCTTTTGCAGGAGACGGAACATTGCATCCCGATTTACACCTTATCTTTGTGGATGAAGTTTGTGGATTATTTAAGCTTGCAGGTATTCCCGACGATGTTGTTAAAAGGAAGGAATTCCCTTTATCTTTGAAGGGAGATGCATTGACATGGTATAGGCTATGTGATGATACGGGATCTTGGAATTATAAGCGATTGAAGTTGGAATTTCACCAGAAGTTCTATCATATGCATCTTGTTCATCGTGATCGTAATTACATATATAATTTCTGGCCTCATGGAGGAGAAAGCAGCGCTCAAGCTTGGGGGAGGCTTAAGTCAATGTTATATTCATGCCCCAATCATGAGCTCTCTCGGAAATGATTATTCAGAATTTTTATGCTCGGCTTTCTCTTAATAATCGCAACCTGCTCGATACTTCGTGTGCTGGTTCTTATATGCTGAAGACTATTGATTTCAAATGGGACTTGAGGGAGTCCTGGATTAGGGGGTGTCCGGATGGCCGGACTATGACCTTTAGCCGGACTCTGGGACTATGAAGATACAAGATTGAAGACTGCGTCCCGTGTCCAGATGGGACTTTCCTTGGCGTGGAAGGCAAGCTTGGTGATACGGATATGTAGATCTCCTCCCATTGTAACCGACTCTATGTAACCCTAACCCTCTCCGGTGTCTATATAAACCGGAGGGTTTTAGTCCGTAGGACGAACAACAATCATACCATAGGCTAGCTTCTAGGGTTTAGCCTCTCTGGTCTCGTGGTAGATCTACTCTTGTACTACCCATATCATCAATATTAATCCAGTCGGAGTAGGGTTTTACCTCCATCGAGAGGGCCCGAACCTGGGCAAAACATCGTGTCCCTTGTCTCCTGTTACCATCCGCCTAGACGCACAGTTCGGGACCCCTACCCGAGATCCGCCGGTTTTGACACCGACATTGGTGCTTTCATTGCGAGTTCCTCCGTAGTCGTCATCTTTAGGCCCGATGGCTCCTCCGATCATCAACAACGATGCGGTCAAGGGTGAGACTTTTCTCCCGGACAGATCTTCAGATTCGGGCGGCTTTTGCATCAAGGGCCAATTCGCAGCCATCCGGAGCAGATTGAAAGCTACGCCACCGCCATCGTGTCAGATTTGGAAGTTTGAACTACACGACCGACGTCCGCGGAGACTTGATTTTCGACGGGTTCGAGCCACGCCTGCGCGCCGCCTTTATTACGATGGGCATGATCAAGCTCTGCGCCAACAGTGTCCTGGAGGCCGCACCGATGTCCGCTCGACCCTTAGCTCGGAGCCGATCAAGGCCAATCGAGGACGGGTGGCTGGACACCGCCTCGGGGGCTGCAATCTCTACGGCGATCGAGCCGAACACCATACCTGTCCTTTGCGAAGCTCTTGACTCCAAGGTGCCGGATTCCTCTCTGGACTCTGAACCTTCCGCGCCCCTGCCAATCGAATCCGATTGGGCGCCGATCATGGAGTTCACCGCCGTGGACTTCTTTCAGCACTCGCCTTTTGGCGACATTCTGAATTCACTAAAGTCTCTCTCTTTATCAGGAGAGCCCTGGCCGGACTATGGTCAGCAAGATTGGGATGCGGACGATGAAGAAATTCAAAGCCCACCCACCACCCACTTCGTAGCCACTGTCGATGATTTAACCGACATGCTCGACATCGACTCCGAAGACATCGACGGTATGAACGACGATGTAGGAGACGAACAAGAACCAGCACCTATAGGTTACTGGACAACCACCCCATCTCACAATCTATACATGGTGGATACAACTAACGGAAACGACAACGAGGAACAAAGGGACGCAACAAGGGGTCGTTCCCTCGAAAAGCAATCAAAGCAGCGGCGTAAGCGCCGCTCCAAGCCCCACCTCGATAGAGACAGCAGCCATACAGACCCAGCCATAGAGCAGGGCGAACCATGGGCGGATTTATTTAACACGCCATCGAGCAACCGTCCGAACAGGGCAACTTGGATAAACAACCCGTCCCCGGCGAAGACAACAGTCCGGACGACCTCATGCCGGACAAGTTGCTGGAGCAGAAGAACCTCCAAAAAAGGCTCGTCGCTACTGAGCGTAGCCTGAAAAAGCAGAAGCGGAAGCTCAAAACAGCGGAAGATGCACTCAGAATCAGATGGAGCAAAGTACTCAACACCGCAGACAAATACGGCCTCAGTCGCCACACAAAGAGCTACCAGAAGCGAAAATTAATGCCGGAATTTGATGATGAGGCCTTAGAACCTCCGCAATAAAAAAACAAGGAAGCCACCCGGTCGGACAAACGACCCCATGGCCAACACATTGCGGCAAAGGACGCCGCACACAATCCGGCACGCGATCCTCCCAAGGATTCGCATCAAAAAGATGGCCCAGCCAGATCTATCTACGGGCCAAGAAAGCAAGCTCTAGTAAGCAATGCAACACATCAAATACCCGAACATCACGGAACACCCAGATATAGGGGTGCCGCACACCCCCTATGTTTCACTGATGAGGTGCTTTGGATCATGAATTTCCGGTGATTCAAACCCGGAAACCTCGAGGCATACGACGGAACAACAGACCCTGGAGTATGGATCGAGGATTATATCCTCCACATAAACATGGCTAGAGGAGATGATCTCCACGCCATAAAATACTTACCCCTCAAACCCAAAGGGCCAGCCCGGCATTGGCTTAAAAGCCATCCGAAAACACCATTGGAAGTTGGGAGGAGCTCGAGGATGCTTTCCGGGCAAATTTTCAAGGGACCTATGTCGGACCTCCGGATGCAGATGATTTAAGTCATATAACTCAACAACCCGGAGAGTCAGCCCGGAAACTCTGGAACCGATTTCTTACTAAAAAGAACCAGATAGTCGACTGTCCGGACGCCGAAGCCTTAGCAGCTTTCAAACACAGCGTTCGAGACGAATGGCTCGCGAGACACCTCGGCCAAGAAAAGCCAAGAACCATGGCCGCACTAACAAGCCTCATGACCCGCTTCTGCGCGGGAGAGGATAGCTGGTTGGCAAGATGCAGCACCAGCGACCCAAGTACATCCGAAGTTAGGGATGGAAACGGGAAACCGCGACGCAGCGCCGGACCAAGGGAAACAGCCCAAAGAGCACAGCAGTCAATGCTGGATTCAAAAGCTCTCGGCAGAATTAGAAAAAGCTGCCCCTCAAGGATAACAGGGATGAGCTATCCAACCTAAACAAAATCATGGATAAGATATGTCAAATCCACAGTACTCCCGGGAGGCCTGCAAACCATACCCACAGAGATTGTTGGGTCTTCAAGCAATCCGGCAAACTTAACGCCGAACACAAGGGGCTCGACACACCAAGCGAGGACGATGATGAACCCCACTAGCAGAGCACCGGAAAACAAATGAATTTCCCACAAGAAGTCAAAACAGTAAATTCACTTCACGTGACAAAAGGGGAGAACATAGTGGCGCCCATAGAGATACGCGCCATACGGCCTATCCCAGAGGAGTCCCGCCACTGGTTGTTAAAACCAATCACCTTCGACAATCAGGATTACTCTAGAAGTATCCGGAACGCAGGCTGGACTGCCTTGGTATTAGATCCGATAATTGACGGACTCCACTTTACACAAGTCCTAATGGACGCCGACAGTGATATAGACCTGATATATCAAGACACAATCCGCAAACTGGGGATAGACCCAACAACAATTAGCCAAAGAAACACTTCCTTTCAAGGGGTAACGCCAGGCCCAGATGCCAATTGTACGGGCTCTCTCCTGTTAGAAGTTATGTTCGGCTCACCCGACAACTTCCGCCGCGAAAAGCTAACCTTGCACATCGCCCCATTTACAAGCAGCTATCAAGCACTACTGGGACGCGAAGCTTTCGCACACTTTAACGCAATACTGCATTATGCATCCCTTATACTTAAAATGCCCGGTCCACGAGGCATCATCTCATTAAAGGGAAATATCGAGTGTTCCTCGAGCACGGAAGATTGTGCGGCTGCATTAACAGCCACACACTAAACCGGCTTCACTAAGCAAAGCACCTAAACAGGTCGTTCAGACCCCGGACATGGCTTAGACGAGTCCGGCGTAAGGGCTTACTAGCCGCATACCCCCGTTCAAGGGGCTCCGCGCATGTACAACAAGAGACAATAAAGCTCAATTTTATTTATTTTTTAAAACATACTTTCTTTATTTAATGGAACGTACATTTTCGCACGATCTTTTTCAACTAAGTTCCTCTCTTTTTACAGATGAACACCGTGCTACACCCGTCTAGGATAATGCATACAACGGAGACACAGCGCAGACGCAAGAGGGACCCGTTGCAAGGATTCTTTTCAGATTAAGACCCTGCGTAAACCTTTTTTATTGTCTCTTGTTGATACACATCCCCTGGTTTCTTGCTATAACCGAGGTGGAGGCTGGCGTCTTGGCATTGGCCACGTCAGGACTTTGCGCGTACCTGGACACCAGGGGCTTATTACTAAGGGCGTTGTTCAGCCCGTTTTCATAAAGACCGAATATGTCGTGGAATTGTCACGGCAGATGTCCTCATGAAAGGACTTAGTCGTAGGGCCATCGTACGGGTTAACCTAGAGGGGTTAAAGCGGACACAAGACACGGGAATTATACTGGTTCGCCCTTCGATGAAGGTAAAAGCCTACGTCCGATTGCGATGTGATTGATATGATTTGGCGACTAGGGAGCAATAGCTTTGCCTTAGCCTCGAATTCTCTGTCCCCAACTTCGCCACCGGTCGTCCCCTTATATACACGGGTTGACGCCTTGGCCGGTCTCTGAAGTCCCGATCCGGCTCATACAAGCGTCTGCTCGGTCTCTTCTTTCTTAACTTACAACACAAGTTACAATACTAAGGCGGTTTACATAAATGGACCTTAATTAGCCTCTGGGCTCCGTGCCTCCTCCGTGGGCCTGAATCATGGATTTAGGGTAAACCGATTCCCGGGCGGTTCACGCCGATAGTTGTATCCCCAACATTAGGCCCCAGTTGACTTGAACCGGTTCATGTTAATCTTCAACACCTTCAGAAACTCTTGATCTCTTTTCACATTTTGTAAACCGCCAGCCGCTTGAACCGCCGTGATGTCATCTTCCGATCCGCGTGTCGTATGCGTCTTGACGCTATTTTTAATAAAGAAATCCAAACAAGAAGATTCCTGCATTTAATGCCATCCCGAATCGAGGCGGCCGCTGCACCGTCCGCCGCTTTTGACTCCTCGAATCTCACGCCCGTTGATTGCTCTGGTTCCTTATAAATAGACCGCCGCCTCGCCTCTTCTTCTTCTCCTTCCTCGCGACGCTCCAGTCTTGAAGCTCCGCCGTCGCCTCCGACCTTCGAACGACGCGTCAACGCCGGGTCAGCCCGCATCGACCTGACCGTATCGAGTCTTCCGGCGCTCCTCCTCGGCTTCGCGCTCATCGTAAGGTCCTTTTTCAACCCCTAGATCGCATCAGAGACCCTGTTCATCCCGCAGTTCATCTCGGTTTCTTCACACCTGCTCCGCCATGGCCATGCGATCCAACAGATCGTATATCCTGCAGGGACTGCCCGCCGTCCATCTAACCCTTCACGCATCGGCTTTTTTTTCCCGTAGATCCTCGAGTTTAGAATACCCGAACCCTCCTGTTCTTTCTGAGGTTATCATAGGTCGTGAAAGTTTTTTCCAACTGGAACTACGGTAGATCTTGATTACTTCCCTTCGCATGTGAAAACTGTTTCTGCCCATACTTAGCAGATTTTTCAATTCTGCCTTATTCAGCGGTTTAACTTTTGATAGCTAATCCGTCACTCCATTAGCCCTCGCTAAACCGGAATGGGAGGCCGTCATTGAATCGCCGGTTTAACAATGCATAATATGCCTGAACCGTTTAATGGTGAACCGCTTTCTCCCTTTATTCCACAGCTTAGTCTTCCGGAATGGCTCCTCAATTCTCAGCTTGCAATTGGGTCCGGTCAAAAATCATCAAACGCAACTCAACGGCTATGTCACCACCGGGCGGTTTGGCTCCAAAAATGCCCTCCATCGGGCGTGTTCCGGATGCGAAGTTTCCTCCAGAGCCACAAGAGGGAGAAGTAATTGTGTTTATGCAGCATTTAGACCGGGGTTCTCGCCTACCTCGTTCAAAATTTTTCCGGACGCCCTTGCAAGCTTGCAACTCCATCCGCAGGATATCGGCCCGAACTCTGTGTCAAACATATGCAACTTTCAAGTCTTATGTGAAGTCTATCTTCGTGAAGAGCCCTCTGTGGAGCTATTCGGGATTTCTTTCACTTGAACCGCCGTCGGAGTTTTCTCGATGGTCCCAACACGTAACTAGGGCGGCGTTTCAATCCGAAAGGAAGGAAGCGGACTTTCCTCACGCCAAACACCACAGCCATCCAAAGGATTGGAACCAAACCTGGTTCTATTGCGGAACACCGCCTCGCCAACGAGAATCCCTTGCCGGGTTACCGTCCTCACCGGCTCAAGAACAACCATCCGCTGCCTTTTACGATTAACCGCCACGGAACGGAAGAACTTTGCACCTCAGATCATAAAACTCCGGGCTCTAATGGCCAATGGACTAACTGGTGTGGACCTTGTGCGATGCTGGGTTTCTTGGGGCATCTTGCCCTTAAGCCGCCGGCCCAGATTGATGCACGAGTATACTGGCAGCCTCAAAGACCCTCAAAGACGTCACGAATTACCAATAAATGAATTTGAGGTTACAGAGGCTGTAAAAAAGATGCTTGATGAACCAATCTCCGTCTGCAGCCTAACCGGGTTGGCTCCGTTACGTGTTGCCAACCCGCCACCTGATAAGACTTTGCTCACCGCTGGCTTTTAACATTTTGTTGATATTCATTAATCCTTGCTACCTCGCAGTCGACAGCTCCTTCCGAGACGGACCAAACCGGCCCGAGCTCCGCAGATAAAGTCCAAGGCTACCAAAAGGCTGGCAAGAAACCGCTGGTCTTCGATCCGCGGAAGATGAAGAATCTGAAGCTGAGGTAAAACTTGATATCCTTACGAGGGAGCCACCGTAAACCGCTCTCCTCCTTGTGTTTCTTCTTATGATTTATCCCTCTATTCTTCCCTCAGAAAAAATGTAACTCCTGTGATGATCTTTGAAGCCAGCCATGCCGACCATGTTGAGGTAACCCTTCTTTCTTCCGACTCAGACCTCGTGCGGTTAAAAGAATTCGCCGCTACTGCTCGGAAAGTAAAAAATCTCATTCCTCTACTTATTTGAAGACACAAGAAGTCAAGAGCCTGCACAACCCGCACGATGGTCAACAGATTCTATCCTCCGGTTTACCGGATACACCAAACCGAAGGCGTCGCCCAGAGGTGACTTGTTCTCCTAAAAACGTTATCCCTTAAAGGGTTTCTTCCGATGTCCTCTTAATTAAATGCGACCCGAATTATCGTGCCTCTTCCAACTCTTCTCGGCGGTTCATCAACCACGCAATCGCCTCACCGAAAGTTGCTGCAGGGTATGTAATCATTGTCCATCGATTCGATTTACAACTGCCTTGGTTGATTTGCCTTGATCCAATTCTGAACATTGCAGCACCAAGGCTCGCTTGAGTAAGAAAGCGAAAACCCTTGACCCTACTGCGGATGTTGATCCAGAAAAGACCCCGGAACAAACCCACGAAAATCCTGAAGTCGCCAAAGATACTGCTGATCCGCCAGAAGCTGAACCGGAGGTCCAAATGGAAACTTCACAGCCTGCTCCACCAAATCCGCTGATAGAGCGAGTCGTAACAGTTGAACCGCCGAGCCAGAGTAAGCAAACATCAAGCCCAAAGAAGACCGCCGAAAATGACGATGTTATTGTGACAGGCACTGGCTACGCTGCTCCTAGCCAACCGGTCGCTTTAATAAAACATAGTGCGAAGGGCGAGTCGGCCGCCGTGAGTAAAGATAAAGGAAAAATAGACCTGTCAGCTTACGACAACTTCTCTGCCCAAGAACTGCACTCCGGGTTTCTGAACTGGCTCTATACCAGCCGTGACCTTGAAGCTGGTCTGGTAAACCGGATGAAGGACCGCTATGAGGTAATGAATTATGTCTTTCCTGTACTTTAGCTGTATAGTAGCCCCCAAGGGTCGGTTCAACTTAGCATAGTTAAACCGGGACTTAATTTCTATACCCAAATGGCAAACTGAGATCAATTAGCCATTAGCCCCCAAGTGCCAAGGTGAATATGTTTATTGAGCTTGGGACTTGATAATGAGACACCTAACCGGTGACTGAAGAGCTTATCGGACTCAAGCGCCAAGTGCATGCCATGACCTCTGCCGTCTTTGGTAAGAAACTATGCACTGACTATCTTAATTTTGATATTTCCGCCGGTTTATCCTGAGTTGTCTTAAACCGGTGCAGGCAAGCGTATTGCACATATGGGCTCTGATGTGCGGAAGAAGCTCAAGGCCGCTTATACGCTGATTGAGCAGCTGTATACCGGCGCCTAGCGAGTCATATGTGCTACATCATACGACAACACGGCGCCGTCCCTGATCAGAGAAACCCTGAACCAGTTGTCCATGGTTCCGGGGCAGCTTCAAGAGTTGAAGCGATCCGCGGCTCGGGCTGGCACCTTATCGCTCGACGCGCCAAGGCGTGGATAGCAGATCTTGATCCGGCCGACATAGCCAAAGGTTTCCCAGTGCTCAAGAGAATGGTGAAGCCTTTGATAACGACGCTCAAACGGATCACAAAGGATATGCGTCACCGTGGCGAAGTCAATTGGCGAGACGGCCAACCTGACGGTTCACCGCTCCTTTTATGATGCCAACAACAAGCGGGTGGAGTTTGTCATCCCTGAAGTCGCGAGCCTTGTTCCCCAATCCGTAAGCACACTTATGCCCTCGACGTTGATCCGCTGAGCTGATAAGTGAAGAAGCTGTCTTCGTGCCTTAACCCGGATTGACTGGTCTACCAATGACTTCCGGGCTTTGGGTGAGGAAGAAGAAGAAGTCGAACCAACGTCAGCGCCCCTCTACCTCACGCCAACCCGGCGAAGCGTAATTAAATCAAGCCGGGTGACGCCTCAAGCTTCAAGGCATAACCCCACATGAAACGCCGGGCCTCAAAAGGCTTTGTAATAGGATAGTCATTACTTTGTTTTGAACAATGCCGTTACAACCTCGATCAGAACTTTTGCATGGCGGTGTGGATACTTTGGTTTTGAAGTAGTGAATCCTTCAACATATTTTGCCTGCAATCACAAATTCTTAAACCGCCATGGCGGCTTGCGCCTCTAGCCGGATTGTGATGCCAATATATTTATATAAGAAAATATCGAGGTATACGATCAAAATTTTGTAATACAAACATATCTGCCAGTGTCGGGCACACAGTTGGCTTTAGCCAATCACAAGCGGAGGCTTTATAAACCATCTCCGTCAAAGGAGAACAATCCTGTAGGTATAATACCGATTTACCGTAAATCGTGGTACATGATAAGCCCCCTGTTACTCCATAATGGGATGTTAACAGTAAAATCAAACCGGAACAATCAACCGCCGGATTTAAAAATGGACCAAATTCTGAAAACTTGAATCCGGTTGAAAGAAGGTTTGTCGGTTTAAGAAAACAAACAAAAAGCCAAATTATACGTATAAAAAACAAATGGAAGCAAAAACAATGACAAAGACTGTTTGCAAGAAGAGGCTTTATTGAGTCGTCGATCGATGGCGTTACCATGGTCGGACAGACCAAGCTCCCTATAATGTGTAGCGATGGTTCAAGTCAGCCAGTCCCCAATCGACATCGTGGCATTACGCCGATCAAGTGGCATTGCATTGGTTGGGTTCGACCAAGCCCCCAAGTGATTCTATGGCCTTAGGCCGACCAAGAGGCGTGGATCGGGTTCAGGCGTGACCATGTCCCCAAGTGATCTGGTGGCTTTCGCTGTCAAGAGGTGTTGCATTGGTTCGGACACGACCAAGCCCCCAAATGATCTGGTGGCTTTACCGCCAAGAGGTGTTGCATTGGTTCGGACACGACCAAGCCCCCAAGTGACAAACATTTCACAAAAGCAAGGCCAAGGGTTAAACCGAAGCCGCTTCACGACAAGATCTCCATGTACCCAAACCGGACTTTTATACGAGCAGATACCCCGCTTTAGCCGAGGATCCGGTTTATTGCCTTTATTCATAATATATACACTGTCTTAATATGTACATAAGTGGAGCCAATGGCTCGGTATAATAAGGCGAAGATGAGCTATGTTCCACGGCTGTTGGTCTCCTCCTCGGCGTCGCGTGAGTCCTTTCGCTCTCGAACATCAATCAGATAGTAGGACCCGTTGTATAGATTCTTCTTGACCACAAAGGCCCCTCCCAAGGTGGGGATAGCTTGTGCATATCTTTACGGTCTTGAATGAGCCGCAGCACTAAGTCTCCTTCACGAAAGGTTACGGTTTTAACCCGGCTGTGATACCGACGAAGATCCTCTTTGGTAAACCGTCGTACGAGCAGCTGCCATATCGCGCTCTTCATCCAGTCGATCCAAATCGTCTTGCCGTGCTGCCTCGCTATCTGCCTCAACATAAGCTGCCACTCGAGGCGAGTCATGACGGATATCGCTGGGAAGGACCGCCTCCGCTCCATAGACCATAAAGAACGGCGTGTATCCAGTGGATCGGTTGGGGGTAGTATTTATACTCCATATCACCGATGGTAGCTCTTCCACCCAACAACCCGGCGTCCTCTCTAAAGGGACCATAACTCGGGGTTTGATACCTTTCAAGATCTCCTGATTAGCTCGTTCCGCTTGACCATTGGATTGCGGGTGGGCTACGGAAGAAACATCAAGCCGGATGTGCTCTCGTTCACAAAATTCCTTCATAGCTCCTTTGGACAAATTGGTGCCATTGTCCGTGATGATACTGTGTGGAAACCCAAACCGGAAAATCACCTTTTTGATGAACTGAACCGCCGTGGCTGCATCACACTTGCTAACAGGCTCTGCCTCAACCCACTTGGTAAATTTATCAACCGCCACCAACAGGTGGGTCTTTTTGTCCTTGGACCTTTTGAAAGGTCCAACCATATCCATCCCCCAAGTCGCAAACGGCCAAGTAATTGGAATCATCCTCAATTCTTGGGCTGGCACATGAGCATGCCTGGAGAACTTTTGGCAACCATCACATCGTCTGACCAGATCCTCCGCATCAGCATGGGCAGTCAACCAATAGAAACCATGGCGGAACGCTTTGGCCACCAAGGACTTTGAACCGGCGCGGTGACCACAATCCCTTTCATGGATCTCTCGCAATATCTCACAGCCCTCTTGAGGACACACAACGCTGAAACGCCCACGACACCTTTGCAATGGTGCAACTTCGCCATTAACAATGGTCATAGACTTAGACCGCCGAACTATCTGCCGGGCCAACGTCTCATCTTACAGTAACTTCGCCCGGTTCATGTATGCCAAATAAGGGGCGTCAATCCGGAATGACATGCAGGGCCGCCACCAATTGAGCCTCCGGATCGGGGATAGCCAAATCAATTTCATCGGGAAGCTTAAGCGGCGGATTGTGCGATTACATCAAGGAAGGCGTTAGGCGGGACCGGTTTACGTTGAGAGCCCAAACCGGCTTAAAGCATCGGCCGCTTCGTTCTTCCGACGATCCACATGGTCCACCTGATATCCTTTAAAATGTCCTGCAACAACATCCACCTCCCGACGATATGCAGCCATGAGTGGATCTTTGGAATCCAAGTACACGATACTTGCTGGGCCACCAAATCCGAGTCACCAAAGCATTTAACCCGGCTGAGATTCATTTCCTTAGCCATCGGGTGACCATGGTGAAAATCTTCATACTCATCTTCATGGTTAGTACAATGGAACATTTGGCGGAGAACGTAACTTTACTTGTCACCTCGCGGGGAAGTTAATACGACTCCAGCCCCCAAGCCCTCAATTGCTGGACCCATCAAAGTGGATGGTCCAATAGGTATGATCCGGCTTCTCTTGAGCGCTTGCAACTCCGTCCAATCATTAATGAAATCCACAAGTGCCCGAGATTTTACGGCCGTCCGAGGCACATACCTTAAACCGTGCGGCCCAAGTTCTATAGCCCACTTAGCAATCCGGCCAGTCGCTTCCCGGTTCTGTATGATATCGCCCAAGGGAGCCGAACTGACCACTGTGATGGGGTGCCCTTGGAAATATTGCCTTAGCTTCCGGCTTGCCATAAAAACCCTGTATACCAGCTTCTGCCAATGCGGATATCTGCTTAGACTCAATGAGGACCTCGCTGATGTAATAAACCGGCCGTTGAACCGGATACTCCTTCCTGCCTCCTTCCGCTCCACCACGATAGCCACGCTAATCGCCTGGCATTAGCGACAACATATAGCAGCAGCGGCTCTTTGTCAATAGAAGCGGCTAGAACGGCGGGTTGGCCAACTGCCGCTTCAAATCCTCAATGCTTCATCAGCGGCTGAACTCGGACAAAGCGATCCGTTTTCTTCAACATCTGGTACAAAGGAATGGCCTTCTCGCCTAGACGGTGATAAACCGGCTTAAGCGCAGCAATCCGGCCTGTAAACGCTGGGCGTCATTGATGCACTTCGGCTTAGCCAAGGAGGTGATAGCCGTAATTTTTCCGGATTAGCTTCGATCCCCTGTTGGACACGAGAAAACCCAATAACACTTGCCGGAACACCAAAAAGCGCACTTGGCGGGTTGAGCATCATCTTGTACACCCGCAAGTTGTCAAAGGTTTCCTTTAGATCCTCAATCAAGGTTTCCTTCTTCCTTGACTTAACCACGATATTATCCACATAAGCATGCACGCGTTCTGGCCGATCTGTTAGGTGCAAGCAACTCTGAGCATAGCGCCGATAAGTCTCTTGGGCGCTCTTGAGTCCAAAAGGCATAGATACATAGCGAAGGCTCCAAAGGGGTGATAAACGCCGTCTTCTCCTGGTCCTTAACTGCCATCTTAATCTGATGATAACCGAGATGCGCATCCAAAAAGCTCAAACGCTCACAACCGCCCGTAGCATCAATAATCTGGTCAATGCGGGGGAGGGCGAAAGGATCTGCTGGACAGGCCTTGTTGAGATCTGTGTAATCCACACACATGCGCCAAGTGCCATTCTTCTTAAGAACCAACACCGGATCGCCTCCAACCGTGCCGCAGCCGCCACGAGGTTATCCATCGGGTTGGAGTAGTGACCCGGAGGTGTCTACACGGTCTGGGGCGCACCGGTATGATGGCGAGGTAGATCTATCACACGGGGCTGAACTGCGCGGCCGTCCAGTGCTTCCGGCCGGTTTACCAACGGCGGCGGATTCTTGGTCCCTGCCTTACAGGGTATTGAAAAGCTCCCTTCCCTCAAAACTGAAGGTAAACGGGACTGTACTTCCTTTTCATGACTTCTGTGGCGCTCTGGTCGGCTGAGCCTATAAGCTCATGCGCATCCAAAGCGGCCCGTTCGCCGCCATCCTTTCGTCCGCGGCTGCCAGGTCCGCTTTAGCATTAGTGATCTGTTCCCTCACCTTTGCAATCTCCGCGTTGTGCAGGTCCTGATCCGGCGGATTAGCTTCCGCCATGAGCACAGCCAATGCGTCAAAAAGTTCTGACAAAACTTGAGCCGGCGGGCGCACAGGGCCTCCTTCCCCGGCTGCCATCACCGCTGTTGAACCGGCGACCAGGGGCGCCGCGGTCGAAGAGTGAAGCGCCGCCTGCGTACCGGCCATGAAGATCCCAACCCGGTTGGGTAGATCGAAGGGGTCCGGAATACTCTCACCGTCGGAACAGCCCCCGATCTGGCCATCTTGCAGCTGGTATAGAGACTCAGTTTCTCCGGCCGACGATTCGTCGCCAGAGTAGACAACAGTTTCGTCACCGGATGCTGATCCGTCTCGTAGCCTCCGTGGGCGACTCCACGAAACATGCGACCGCCCGGTTTAGCTGAGCAGGACTATTCTTCGCCCGCTGAGCCGTCTCGGCGAGGTCGGTCAGACGTCGGCCCAGCCCCGCTCGCCCGATCTTGCCGATGAACACGTGTATGCCGCCAAAGGGGACCCGGTACCAGATACTCAAGCTGGCCGGCCTCGGGGCCCCAGTCCGCATCGTCGATGTAGAGCTTGCCGCGGCGACTCTTAGTCATCCGCCCATTGCATAGCCTTCGAGTCCTTGAACTTGCCCTCTAAGATCATCAAACCATCGTGCGATAGCCCCACGGTGGCGCCAAGCTGTCGTGGAATTGTCACGGCAGATGTCCTCATGAAAGGACTTAGTCGTAGGGCCATCGTGCGGGTTAACCTAGAGGGTTAAAGCGGACACAAGACACGGGAATTATCTTGGTTCGCCCCTTCGATGAAGGTAAAAGCCTACGTCCGATTGCGATGTGATTGATATGATTTTGGCGACTAGGGAGCAATAGCTTTGCCTTAGCCTCGAATTCTCTCTGTCCCCAACTTCGCCGCGGGTCGTCCCCTTATATACACGGGTTGGCCTTGCGGCGGTCTCTGAAGTCCCGATCCGACTCATACAAGCGTCCGGCTCGGTCTCTTCTTTCTTAACTTACAACACAAGTTACAATACTAAGGCGGTTTACATAAATGGACCTTAATTACGCCTCTGGGATCCAGGCCTCCTCCGTGGGCCTGAATCATGGATTTAGGGTAAACCGAGCCCCTCGGGCGGTTCACGCCAAAGAGTTGTATCCCCAACAGAATACCTCGAAGTGTTCGGCGTCATGAAGTTTGGCCTTATATGCATCAGCTCCGAATCATGTCTTTGGTCAAATGTTGGGTTTGCCCGGCTCCTGTGTTTTGCTGCCTTACGTTCTGCTCTATCGGCTAAGGCGGCGCCAGGAGAACTACTGCGATTGTGCCCCGATTCGGCCGGGCGAGCACCTCAGTAGAGAAAGCCGAAAACTAACTGTCATGATTTAGCGTGAGACTGGTCAACCACTCGATGACCCACCGGAATCTTTAGGATTCCTCCGCATTAACGAAGGGCCGTTTCCCAGTCAGGCACACACGCGCCCGAATTTGGGCGAGCGCGGTGCCCCTAGGGGCTATATAGTAGCCCCACTGTCAAACTCCTATGGCTAAGTGAAAGTGATAAAGCATTATAGTCCGGTTGCCTAGTTCGCTACGCTATCACCTCCTTTATAGGACCAAGATGTTGGATCAAGTGTGAAAATGCGCCTTCTGCGAACACCCCCGCATTATATGCGTGGGGGCTGAAGCCGAAGACTGCCATATTTCAGGTTATATACACATATACATTAAACGGCACATTGTTTTACAATTATACATGTTATTCGAACATGATGTCCTTCGAGCACTGCGTCTCTATTAAATGAGCGCCCTGCAGAACTTCCTGAAAATAGTGCTCGGCAGGTACTCGGCTCCCGTCCGAATCTTGGGATGCAACGTCGGTGGCCTTCATCTCCGCCTAGTATGTCTTGACACGGGCAAGAGCCATTCGCGCACCCTCTATGCATGCTGACCTCTTCATCGTATTGATATGCGGCGCCGCACCAAGGAACTGCTGCACCAAACCAAAATAACTCTTCGGCTCGGGCCTTTCCGGCCACAGATGACTCACGACATCCTTCATGGCGAGTCCGGATAACCTATTCAGCTCCGCCCATTCGGCCAAATGCTCGGATAATGTAAGGGGGTGCTCTGGATCATGGAACTGCGACCAAAAAAGCTTTTCCACTTCGTGATCCTGTTGATCTCGGAAGTGTTCGGCCGCGTCCGCGCACTTGCCGTCAAGTCCAGATAAGTATCCGCTGCACTCCACAGCCGGTCCAACTGAGCATACTTAGGATCCCCGAACTTCATCCACAACATAAAGGGCTTTCCAGCCGTGATATCTCCGGCCTGACATAGCTCCTGCTTCATGGCTCTTATTGCAGAGCGAGCATCCTTGGCCTCGGTAGTGGCCTTTTCCAGGTCCTTTTGTTCCGCCTGATCTTCTTTTTCAAGAAGCTTGCAGCGGTCGGCAGCATCCTTCAATTTCACAGCCATCTCGGCCATTTCCTTCCTGCTTCGGCAGTGAGCAGCATGTTCGGCCTTCAGCTCTTCGTCCGCCTTTAAGGCAGCCGCATCACTTTTTCTGGCCTACTCCTTGGCTCGGGCGAGTTCCGCCCGAAGGTTCTCCATGGCAGCGGCACCATCTGCATAAAGCATACATTTTGTAAGGCACGGGCATCAAGGCCCCTTACCAGGTGTCCGTGGAGAAATTACATACCTTGTGACTCATCAAGCCGCTTGTTGACAAGCGCGATGTCGGCATCTGCCACGTCAAGTTGCCGCTTTTGCTCGGCAAATTCATCAGTCCGGCTAGCCACCGGACACTTCGCCACCTACATAGGAGGAGCGACATGTTATACCTGGGATTATGATCCTCGGCGCGCTGTCATTTTTGACAACGCAACAAGTCTCAGGGGCTACTATCTATACAGGGCACATCTTTTATATGCGGAACTGTCAGAAGGTACATCATTTCACGTACCTCAAAACCTGTCAGTAAACTCCTGACGGCCTCGTGCAACCCGCTTTCCGCGGATGAAATCCTTTCAATCACCGTGCCCATCGATTGCACGGTGTTCTTCTGAGATAGACGCCGCCCGAGCAGATCCTTGACTCCACGGTCGTGCACGGATGGTGCCGGACTTCGTCCGATGGCCTTTTGAAAGGCGGACACGAAGGGCTTTGGGAGCCATAGGGCTGCTTTCCGGCCCTGCGGATTCGGAGAAACCCTCCGTGATGACACCTCGGGGTCGCCCGCCTGCAAGGCGATGCTGGCAGGGGAGGCATTCCGCTCTCCATCATCTACGGGCGAAGATCCCTCAAGATGAGCTCTCTTGAGAAGGGCTGAGATCCGAACTACAAGGTAAAAATTCAGTTATCTTTCTCAGGAATAGAATAGGGATGTCTCTTATTTTAAAACTCCCCTCTCTACTTACAGCTTGCTGGAGGGCTGATCCCCTTGAGGGCACAGTGTGGCCGAGGCACCTCCCGGCGCAGGACCCTCTGACAAAGATCTCTTCCCCCGCTTTGAGACCATGGTCTCCGGGTCTTCAGAGGCGGTCCTTTTCTTTCCCTGGATGGAGGGATTCTCGATCCCTCCCTTCCGGATAGCCTCCTTCGAGGAGATGGTAGCTTCTTTGTTTCCCCCTTCGCCTTCTTCCAAAGGCGCAACCTCCAGCATCCTTGTTAACACGGGATCCGGCGTGGTCTCGGGGAGGGGGGCCGGACACCTGATCAGCTTTGCTTTCGCTATCAACTCCTGTTTAAAGGGACAACTCTTTTAAGGGCAATTTTATGATGAATATACGGATAGCATGTCCGGGTATAGGGCTACTTACTTGAGTATCCGGGCGATTGCAGCTTAGACCTGCGTGCTCGGTCAAGTCCGGACACATTGCTTGTGATCTGAAGAACAATTTATACATCTCCATGGGCGTCACGCCCGTAAAGTGTTGGAGAGCTCGTGGTCCCTCCGGACTAAACTCCCACAGGCGGAGGGGCGGCGTTTGCATGGCAAAGTGCGGCGAATCAACATGACCTGTGCCACTACGGCCAGGTTGATGTCTCTTTCCAGGAGATCTTGAATGTGGCCCTGCAACAAGGGCACGTCTTTGGACGGCCCCCAGTCAAGCCCCATGACGCCAGCCGTGGGGGAGGACCCGAGCGAAAGGCAGGAGGCGCCACCCACTTGGTGCCCCCGGGAGTTGTGATATGAAACCACTCTCGTTGCCATAAGCTGAACTCCTCTTGAAAAGAGCCATCGGGCCATGGAGCATCAGCATTCTTGCTTATAACAGCCCCTCCGCACTCCGCTTGCTTCCCCTTCATCATCTTCGGCTCTACTTTGAAGGTCTTAAGCCACAATCCGAAGTGAGGGGTAATGCGGAGGAAGGCTTCGCACACGACAATGAACGATGAGTGGAGGATGGACTCCGGATCCAAGTCGTGAAATTCTAACCCATAACAAAACATGAGCCCCCTCACGAAGGGGTACGTCGGGAAGCCTAACCACCGAAGGAAGTGAGGCGCGAACACAACGCTCTCACCAGGCTTGGGAGTGGGAATAACCTGCCCTTGAGCAGGCAGCCTATGCGAAATTTGGCCAGTTAAATACCTGGCATCTCTTAGCTTTAGCACATCTTCTTCCGTAACGGAGGAAGGCATCCACCAGCCTTGAAGGTCGGAGCCGGACATCATTGAAGATCCGAAGCGCCTGAATCTGGAGCTTTGGGTGTTGGAACTCGAGGCGAGGGGCGGATTCGATTGAGATTGAAAGAAAGAAGTGGAGCCTTGGTCTCTTTATAAAGAGGTTGAATACCAAGAGCCCTCCACATGACCGTTTGGGACTCGCCCGATAGAGGAGGCGTGCCAGCAGACGCGATTGGGTTACCCACGCCCGTATTGATGGGAATCCGGAATAAGGGGACCACGATCTACTGCTTTGACAAAAGCGTGCCAAGGAAACCGCCTCACTAAACGCTACCGAGGTGTGACAGCAAAAACAATTGAATAAAGGCTTGGTCGTGGTGTGATGTCACACCGCGAAATCGTCGGTGATTGGATTTGTGCAAATATTATTCTCTCTACGGTGGTATGTGGAAATTATTTTGCAGAGCGGACACTATCCTTGTGTTCAAAATCTTCTATGAAGTATTCGGAGGAGGAACCCGCCTTGCAATGCCGAAGACAAACTGCGCCCGGACTTCGTTGTCATTGAAGCCTGGTTCAGGCTACTCTTGAGGAAGTCCTGGATTAGGGGTGTCCGGATGGCGGACTATGACCTTTGGCCGTACTCCTGGACTATGAAGATACAAGATTGAAGACTTCGTCCCTTGTCCGGATGGGAATTTCCTTGGCGTGGAAGGCAAGCTTGGTGATACGGATATGTAGATCTCCTCCCATTGTAACCGACTCTATGTAACCCTAACCCTCTCTGGTGTCTATATAAACCGGAGGGTTTTAGTCCGTAGGACGAACAACAGACATACCATAGGCTAGCTTCTAGGGTTTAGCCTCTCTGATCTCGTGGTAGATCTACTCTTGTACTACCCATATCATCAATATTAATCAAGCAGGAGTAGGGTTTTACCTCCATCGAGAGGGCCCGAACCTGGGTAAGAACATCATGCTCGTTGTCTCCTGTTACCATCCGCCTAGACGCATAGTTCGGGACCCCCTACCCGAGATCCACCGGTTTTGACACCGACAGGACTTATTGGAAAGAATTAAACACAACTCTGAAGATTGGGGTTCCGACGATGGTAAGGAGTCAGGTATGACACCTAAGTTTGATTGTGTTAAATCTTTTATGGATACTGATGCTTTTCGTGGATTCAGCACTAAGTATGGACTTGACTCTGAGATAGTAGCTACTTTTTGTGAATCTTTTGCTACTCACGTTGATCTCCCTAAAGAGAAGTGGTTTAAATATAATCCACCTGTTGAAGTGAAAGTAGTTGCACCTATTACCGTCGAAGAGAAGACTATTACCTATAGTGATCTTATTATTCCTACTGCTTATGTCGAAAAACCTCCTTTTCCTGTTAGGATAAAATATCATGCTAAAGCTTCGACTGTTGTTCGAAAAAGCAATGTTAGAACTTATACACCTCCTGAGCAAATCAAAGTTGAACATAATGTTGCTATTGTTAAAATCTCTTGTCTGATAATATTGATGGGCATGTTATTTATTTCTGTGATGAAACTGCTAGAATTGCCAAACCTTGTGCTAAAGATAAACATAGACCTGTGGTAGGCATGCCTATTATTTCTGTTAAAATAGGAGATCATTGTTATCATGGCTTATGTGATATGGGTGCTAGTGCTAGTGCAATACTTATTGACTTATACAAAGAAATTAAGCACGATATTGCACCCTCTTGAGTTAGAAGATATTGATGTCACAATTAAACTTGCCAATAGAGATACTATTTCACCAATGGGAATTGTTAGAGATGTTGAAGTCTTGTGTGGGAAAACTAAATATCCTGCTGATTTTCTTGGTCTTGGCTCCCCACAAGATAGCTTTTGTCCCATTATATTTGGTAGACCCTTCTTGAACACTGTTAATGCTAAGATAGATTGCGAAAAGGATGTAGTTACTATTGGTCTAGGTGATATGTCTCATGAGTTCAACTTTTCTAAATTCCGTAGACAACACCGTGAAGAGGAATTACCTAGTAGGGATGAGATTATTGGTCTTGCTTCCATTGTTGTTCCTCCAACTGATCCGTTAGAACATTATTTGTTAGACCATGAAAAGCGATATGTTTATGAAGGAAAGGGAAGAAATAGATGAAGTGTTTCTTAAACAAGAACCTGTCTTTGAAACATAACCTTCCCATTGAAATTCTTGGGGATCCCCTCCACCCAAGGGTGATCCCGTGTTTGAACTCAAACCTTTACGATAATCTTAAGTATGCTTATCTTGATGAAAAAGAAATATATCCTGTTATTATTAGTGCTAATCTTTCAGAGAAAGAAGAAGAAAGATTATTGAAAACTCTGAAGAAGCACCGAGCTGCTATTGGATATACTCTGGATGATCTTAAGGGCATCATTCCCACATTATGTCAACACAAAATTTCAGTGGAGAAAGATGCCAAACCAGTTAGAGATCCTCAAAGACGATTAAATCCCAAAATGAAGGAAGTGGTAAGAAAGGAGATTCTAAAACTCCTTGAGGCAGGTATTATTTATCCCGTTGCTGATAGTGAATGGGTAAGCCCTGTCCATTGTGTCCCTAAAAAGGGAGGTTACCGTTGTTCTTAATGATAAAGATGAATTGATCCCGCAAAGAATTATTATAGGTTATAGGATGGTAATTGATTTTCGTAAGTTAAATAAGGCTAATAAGAAAGATCATTACCCTTTACCTTTTATTGATCAAATGCTAGAAAGGCTATCCAAACACAGACATTTTTGCTTTCTAGATGGTTATTCTGGCTTCTCTCAAATATACGTATGTCGACAAAGGATCAATATAAAACTTCTTCTACTTGCCCTTTTGGTACTTTTGCTTATAGACGTATGCCTTTTGGTTTATGTAATGCACCTGCTACCTTTCAAAGATGCATGATGGCTATATTCTCTGATTTTTGTGAAAAGATTTGTGAGGTATTCATGGATGACTTCTCCGTCTATGGATCCTCTTTTGATGATTGTTTGAGCAACCTTGATCGACTTTTTGCAGAGATGCGAAGACACTAGTCTCGTCCTGAATTGGGAAAAGTGTCACTTTATGGTTAATGAAGGCATTGTCTTGGGGCACAAGATCTGCGAGAGAGGTATTGAAGTTGATAAAGCCAAAGTTGATGCTATTGAAAATATGCCATGTCCCAAGGACATAAAAGGTATAAGAAGTTTCCTTGGTCATGCCGGCTTTTATAGGAGGTTCATTAAGGACTTTTCTAAAATCTCTAGGCCTCGACTAATTTATTGCAAAAGATATTCCTTTTGTCTTTGATGATGATTGTGTAGAAGCATTTGAAACACTTAAGAAAGCATTGATCATTGCACCTATTGTTCAGCCACACGATTGGAATTTACCTTTTGAAATTATGTGTGATGCTAGTGATTATCTTTGTAGGTGCTTTGTTTAGGGCAAAGAGTCGATAAGAAATTGAATGTTATCCAGTATGCTAGTAAGACTCTTGATACAGCCCAGAGAAATTATGCTACTACTGAAAAAGAGTTCTTAGCAGTTGTGTTTGCATGTGATAAGTTTAGACCTTATATTGTTGATTCCAAAGTTACTATTCACACTGATCATGCTACTATTAAATATCTTATGGAAAAGAAAGATGCTAAGACTAGACTCATTAGATGGGTCCTCTTGCTCCAAGAATTTGACTTGCATATTATTGATACAAAGGGAGCTGAGAACCCCGTTGCAGAATGATAGTTTTCCTGATGAACAATTAGCGGTTGTCAATGCTTCTCGTACTGCTCCTTGGTATGCAGATTATGCTAATTACATTGTTGCTAAATATATACCGCCTAGTTTCACATACCAGCAAAAGAAAAAGTTCTTTTATGATTTAAGACATTACTTCTGGGATGATCCACACCTTTATAAAGAAGGAGTAGATGGTATTATTAGACGTTGTGTGCCTGAGCATGAACAGGAACAAATCCTACATAAGTGTCACTCTGAATCCTATGGAGGACACCACCTTTGGAGATAGAACTGCACACAAGGTACTTCAATCTGGTTTTTATTGGCCTACTCTTTTCAAACATGCTCGTAACTTTGTCTTATCTTGTGATGAATGTCAAAGAATAGGTAACATTAGTAGACGTCAAGAAATGCCTATGAATTATTCACTTGTTATTGAACCGTTTGATGTTTGGGGCTTTGATTATATGGGACCTTTTCCTGCCTCCAATGGTTATACACATATTTTAGTTGCTGTTGATTATGTTACTAAGTGGGTAGAAGCTATTCCAACTTGTAGTGCTGATCATAACACTTCTATTAAAATGCTTAAAGAAGTTATTTTTCCGAGGTTTGGAGTCCCTAGATATCTTATGACTGATGGTGGTTCACACTGTATTCATGGTGCTTTTACGTAAGATGCTTGCTAAGTATGTCAATCATAGAATCGCATCTCCTTATCACCCATGATCTAGTGGTCAAGTAGAGTTGAGCAATAGAGAGCTCAAAATAATTTTGCAAAAGACTATGAATAGATCTAGAAAGAATTGGTCCAAAAAACTTGATGATGCATTATGGGCCTATAGAACTGCATACAAAAATCCTATGGGTATGTCTCCATATAAGATGGGTTATGGAAAAGCATGTCATTTACCACTTGAACTTGAACATAAAGCATATTGGGCTATTAAAGAGCTCAATTATGACTTCAAACTTGCCGGTGAAAAGAGGTTGTTTGATATTAGCTCAATTGATGAATGGAGAACCCAAGCATATGAGAATGCCAAGCTTTTCAAAGAAAAAGTCAAGCGGCGGCATGATAAGAGGATACAAAAGCGTGAGTTTAACGTAGGAGATTATGTGTTATTATTCATCTCTCGTTTAAGATTTTTTGCAGGAAAACTTCTCTCAAAATGGGAAGGTCCCTACGTTATCGAAGAGGTCTATCGTTCTGGCGCTATAAAAATCAACAACTTCGAAGGCACGAATCCGAGGGTGGTAAACGGTCAAAGAATTAAACATTATATTTCAGGTAATCCTATCAATGTTGAAACTAATACTATTGAAACCATAACCCCTGAGGAATACATAAGAGACGCTTTCCAGAACGTTACAGACTCCGAAAAGGCATAGGTACGTGGTACGGTATGTAAACCGACTCCAAAACAACTCTAATGGCAATTTTTATCAGTTTTGGATTATTTAAGAATTTTAGGAAGAAAGAAGTAGTCCGAAAGGGACACGAGGCTCCCACGAGAGAGGAGGGCGCGCCCCCTGTCTCGTGGGCACCTCGTGTGCCTCCCGGACTCCGTTTTCTTGTATGTTACGTATTTTGGTCGGTAAAAATTCATTATATATACTCCCGAAGGTTTTGACCACCGTATCACGCAAATATCCTCTGTTTTCGTTTCAAACAATTTCGGTTTCAGATCTAGAGCATCATGTCGTCTCCAAGCGATCCCAAGGACAAGTTTTTCGAGAGAGTTATCAACCCCTATCTCGCGGAGGTGCTGCATCATCCTCAAACCGTTGAGTTGCGTGACGGGGTGCTGCACATCCGCGATGTGGAGGGACCAAGGCGTACCAGGAGCATGGAGACAAAGCTCGAAGCCGTGGAGCAAGAAGTTTTCAAGTGTCAAGGGATGGTGGAGCGTGGACTCAACGCCAACCAGATGATGATCACGGAGTTCACCAACAACCACAAGCTGGCTGCCAATGTCATTGGGGAAACCATCTTCAAACTTCAAGAGAAAATCGAGCACCTCCAAGCCCAGATCTATGACCTGCAAAACCAGAACTTTGAGTATGAATATAGATTCAAGCGAATGAGTTTGGCTGCAGATTTAAGGATCCCGGAGACTCGATCATCCTTTTATGATGGAGAGCCGATGCCCTGGAAGACGGATGACAAGCCTACATCATCAACAACTCCTACTTCACCACCTCCGAAGAAATAATCACATGGGTATGGGAACTCCCTTTGGCAACTACCAAGCTTGGGGGAGGTGCCCCGGTATCGTATCACCATCACACTCCTATCTTTACCGCTTTATTTAGTTCGATCCTTTTAGTAGTATCTTGATCTAGTAGATTGAAGTTTTGATATCAAGTAGTTTTGAGCTTTGCTTTGTGATCTCTTTATGTAAGCGAGTCGTATGTGCCATCTATAATAAAGATTAGTGTTGAGTCAAGGGCTTTGCTATGATGCTATGATCCTGAGAAAGTAGAAAGAATAAAAGAGTTCATATTGATCTTATGGATAGTGATAACTTCACATATAGAAAGTATGAGGCATAAAAATTGTTGAGAGTTGATGAACGTGACCTTGGTCATCGTTGCAACTAATAGGAAGTGATAAGGAAAGAGGGGTTCACATATAAATATATTATCTTGGACATCTTTTATGATTGTGAAGCACTCATTAAGTATGACATGCTAAAAGAGTTGACGTTGGACAAGGAAGACAACGTAATGGTTTTTTATTTTCCGACATCTCAGTTAAAGTATATTGTCATTGACCTTCCAAACATGTTGAGCTTGCCTTTCCCCTCATGCTAGCCAAATTCCTTGCACCAAGTAGAGATACTACTTGTGCTTCCAAATATCCTTAAACCTAGTTTTGCCATGAGAGTCCACCATACCTACCTATGGATTGAATAAGATCCTTCAAGTAAGTTGTCATCGGTGCAAGCAATAAAATTGCTCTCTAAATATGTATGACTTATTAGTGCAGAGAAAATAAACTTTGTACGAACTTGTTGTGGAAGTAATAAAAGCAACGGACTGCATAATAAAGGTCCACATACAAGGGGCAATATAAAGTGAAGTTCTTTTGCACTAAGACTTTATGCATCAACCCTAATCACGCATGACAATCTCTGCTTCCCTCTGCGAAGGGCCTATCTTTTACTTTATGTTTTACTTTATGCTTGAGTCAAGGTGATTCCCACCTTTCATTTTTTATTTTTATTCTTTGGCAAGCTTCTCGTGTTTGAAAGATTATGATACATTTATCCAATTGGATGTAAGTTGTCATAGGCTATTATTGTTGACATCACCTAAAGATGAATATGTTGGGAGGCAATACAATAAGCCCCTATCTTTCTCAGTGTCCGGCTGAAACTCTATAACCACAAGTATTGCGTGAGTGTTAATAATTATAGGGGACTACGAGATAGTTGAGTATGTGAGCTTGCTGAAAAGCTCTATTATTGATTCTTTCTGATGTTACGATAAATTGCAATTGCTTCAATGACCGAGATTATAGTATGTTAGTTCCAAATGAAGTTTTTGAACCATACTTGACATTGTGAATTGCTTATTACTTGAGCATAGGAAATCATATGACAAAATCCATATATGTTGTTGTTATTAGAATGATCATGATGCCCTCATGTCCATATTTTATTTTTATCGACACCTCTATCTCTAAACATGTGGACATATTTTTCGATTTGACTTCCGCTTGAGGACAAGCGAGGTCTAAGCTTGGGGAGTTGATCGTCCATTTTGCATCATGCTTTTATATCAATATTTATTGCATTATGGGCTGTTATTACACATTATATCTCAATACTTATGGCTATTCTCCTTATTTTACAAGGTTTACCATGAAGAGGGGGATGCTTAAGCAATGGAATTTGGAAAAGGAGCAAACGTTGGAAACCTATTCTGCACATCTCCAAAAGTCCTGAAACTCCACGAAACAACCTTTTTGGAATTTATAAGAAATTATGAGCAAAAGAAATAGGCCAGGGGGCCCACACCCTATCCAGGAGACAGGGGGCGTGGCCCCCCCTACAGGGCGCGCCCCCTATCTCCTGGGCCCCCTGGTGGGCCTCCGGCGTCCATCTTCTGCTATATCGTCACTTTTACCCTGAAAAAAATCGTGGGCAAGCTTACGGGACGAAACTCCGCCGCCACGAGGCGGAACCTTGGCGTAAGAAATCTAGGGCTCTGGCGGAGCTGTTCGGCCGGGGACACTTCCCTCCGGGAGGGGGAAATCATCACCAACGTCACCACCAACGATCCTCTCATCGAGAGGGGGTCAATCTCCATCGACATCTTCACCAGCACCATCTCCTCTCAAAACCCTAGTTCATCTCTTGTATCCAATCTTGTATCAAAACCACAAATTGGTACCTGTGGGTTGCTAGTAGTGTTGATTACTCCTTGTAGTTGATGCTAGTTGGTTTACTTGGTGGAAGATCATATGTTCAGATCCTTTATGCATATTATTACTCCTCTGATTATGAACTTGAATATGCTTTGTGAGTAGTTACATTTGTTCCTGAGGACATGGGTGAAGTCTTGCTATTAGTAGTCATGTGAATTTGGTATTCGTTCGATATTTTGATGAGATGTATGTTGTCTTTCCTCTAGTGGTGTTATGTGAACATCGACTACATGACACTTCACCATTATTTGGGCCTAGAGGAAGGCATAGGGAAGTAATAAGTAGATGATGTGTTGCTAGAGTGGCAGAAGCTTAAACCCTAGTTTATGCATTGCTTTGTTAGGGGCTGATATGGACCCATATGTTTAATGATGTGGTTAGGTTTACCTTAATACTCCTTTTTTAGTTGCGGATGCTTGCAATAGGGGTTAACCATAAGTGGGATGCTTGTCCAAGTTAGTACAGTACCCAAGTGTCGGTCCACCCACATATCAAATTATCAAAGTACCAAACGCGAATCATATGAACGTGATGAAAACTAGCTTGACGACAATTCCCAATGTGTCCTCGGGAGCTCCTTCTTCATTATTAGAATTGTGCAGGCTTATCCTTTGCTACATAAAGGATTGGGCCACCTTGCTGCACGTTATTTACTTTATTTACTTTTTGCTCGTTACTATTTATCTTATCACGAAACTATTTATCACCTACTATTTCAGTGCTTGCAGAGAAAACCTTACTGAAAACCGCTTATCATTTCCTTCTGCTCCTTGTTGGGTTCGACACTCTTACTTATCGAAAGGACTACGATAGATCCCCTATATTTGTAGGTCATCAGAGGTCGAGCCAAAAGCTCGTCGCGTCTCGTGAGTAGTAGGCAGGGGTGTCCGGCGGGCTACGAGGCTCGATGGCGACGGTATCCAACGATGGAATGGTGATCTATCGCTGGGTGTAGATATCCACGAGACGCCACGGACTACAAGATTGGTGGATGAGGACGATCCAGTTGGCCTTCATGCCCGCCCAGTAGTGGTCGCGCATGAAGGACAGGTGGACGGGTAGTGGTAGCATGTCGAGGGGCACCATGGCAACCTTTGTAGGATCGTCAAGTCGGTGTCTGGGCCACCTGCGAGGATCGGGCATCAGCAAGCAGGGTGTCTTGAAAAGAGCCGGCCGGTTGCAGGCGAGTAGACGGTACAAAGACACCGAGCATGCGGCCAAACGAACGGTGCTGAGCGGGTCCATAAGATTACAGATCTGCTCCAAGAGAACATTGGGGAGGGAATTCCAATTGCGGCTCTGCGTGTTAGTCGGTTCTACCATAGGTTTTTTTAGGGTGCTGAGTGATTGGGGTTTTCGGTACCTGTGAGCCAGCGGGGAAGTGAATTCGGTCAGGTGAGCGAAGAAGATGGCGTGTGTGGCTGAGCAGTGAGCGGGGGGATATGGTATGTGCGAGCTACGAAGCAAGATGGCACGGGCAGGCGAGCAGTGAGCGGGGGGAAATGGTGTGCGGCCGACGTTGGGGAAGAGAGGAGGAAGAAGAAGAGAGGAGGAAGAAGAGTGGAAGACAGGGAAGAAAGTGCATTAAATCTCAATTCTACTGGTACTACGACCAGGATATACCGTCCTTCGGAGTGTAAATAGTTACACCGATGACATGTGGGTCTACCTCAAGAGGGCCCATATGCCGACATGCGGAAGTGTGCTCCACTGGAAAACATGATGGCACTACTGGGTAAGGCTGATTTAGTAACACCAACACGCTGGTTCAGCTTATTAATTAAGTGCCCCATCTGCTGCTGCGTGTATTGTCACTTCACTGTGAAGACTAGTTGAATAGTTCTCTCTGACCGAGACGGGGAATAATGGATCGCGAAGACTTCCTATGTACAGTATCCCTATGCCTATACGCTCCTCCGGTCCAACAAGATGAAACATTGGCCAAGGCACCCGGCGCCAATAATGTAGGAGTACTAGTACTACCTCCTTTCCGGTTTATAGGGCTCAATTCAAAAATCTCATCAACCAAGGTAGATAATGAGTGGTGGAATAATTTTTGTAGTTTGCAAAAGCACTCAATTAATGCACTCGTTTTTCACAAAAAATTATGTTTACCAATGCATTAATTTTGTGTCAAACTTTGACCATCTACTCCCTCCATCCAGGTGAATAAGTCATCTTTGGTTGTGCACCGTGACCAAGGAGGGAAAAACAAGAGAACTTAGTGTTTATTTTCTAGTCCCTCCGTTCCTAAATATAGTCTTTTTAGACATTCAAATGGAATACAACATACAGATGTATGTAGATATATTTTAGAGTGTAGATTCACTCATTTTGCTCTGTGCGTAGTCACTTGTTGAAATTTCTAAGAATATTAAATGAAGGTTGTTGCATGCTGTAATTAAGGATAGACATGTAGCCTATAGCTAGAGCAGAAGTTGGTGCATTAGTCAATCAATATCGTTTTAGAATAAAGGCTAAATGCATTGGAAGTGTAGATGTATACTCTTTGTTTTTTAGCCGATGTACACTCTTTGTTGGAAGACCGAGGGAGTACACGTGCATGCACTCTCATATACAGCCAGGGTGGTTCGCGCGCAAGGGTTGGACTCATGTCGCGCCTGCATAAAGTTTTGTTGAACTTATTTCTTTGCTCTGCCAACTGACAGGTGGGACCTAGAAACCAGGTGATAATTTAACCAGTCAACAAAGTGCCTCGTCGACTATGTGGCCGGTCAGTAGGGTGCAATACGGTGCTCTACGATGAGCTAGTGATCGTATAATCACCGCAAAACTATATATATGTAAAGAGCGTATTGTTACATACATTTACCACCAATATATTTTTCTCATTCAAATGAAGTCATATTAACCGGAAAGGACGCAGTATGGACTAGTACTAGTACTGCTTTGATGTGTCCCGTCAACTCGCTGAACAAGGAGAAGCTTGCTTACTACGCCTCTCCCTCACCCACGCGCGCGGTGGCTCGCAGGACGAGGAGAGGGTTTTGACTACAACGCCCTCTCCCTCTCCCTCTCGCTCACCCTCGCCCTCCCGGTGGACGCGTAGTAGTTCAATCGGTGTTAGATTGCCAGAAGCATATTGTACTGTAGTATCATCATTATTGGACCTTCCAAACAGGCGAAGAGCCAAGTGCAAGGTTGACACGAGTACGAAATTTTGAACTTCCCGAAGAGGCTAAGAGCCAAGGGCAAGGTTTTATAGTAGTTGCCGTCCTAGTAGGAGTATACTACAACTATAGCGAATGATCCTACTATATGATGCCGCCACGTCACCTATATCCAAAGCGGTGCCACCTTTTTTTCTCAAAGAGCATGTTGGAGCCCTGCAATAACCACACAAGTTGCACGTACACATACCACATTTACTAGTAATAAATTCTAAAGGACAAATGCGAGTATGCCACACAAGTTCATATCCAATTCATGTGATAAATTTGTGCACGACTAGTCTACATATATTCACAGCGCTACGTTCACAATTTACCATATTATGGGCTACATGTCCTCCTCCAGGTTCCAGTCCCAGGTGTTCTTCCTGGATGGCACGATCCATAGCGGTGGGCAACGGGAATCATTGTCGTAGCTCTCTAGTCCTGTTCCACACGATGGAGACTCATCCAAGCTGAAGTAGCATAAATCAGGGATAGCGTGTCCCAGCAAGTCATTCATCCGGCGGTGCGCATTGAAGACACAACCATGATTCATGAACGGCAGGCCTTCGGTGTCGTGCACGGAAGGTGGCATCCACTTCACAATGGGGTAGCCGTCCCCAATGAAAAGCGAGTACTCTCCAAGAGTGTTCCTCGGCACCCACGTAGCATCACGGGGGTCGAACTAGGCGCCGTTCATCTGGTACACGCGGCATCTAAGATCTGGACACATGGTGATGTACATAGTCAATGTCCATGCATATCAATATTGTGCTCAAATATGGCAGTGAGTAATACTGTGCAGAAAATAGTACTACTCCGGGATAGAGGAAGTAAAATAACCGACTTATTATATATAGCCACTCTTGGCTACATGGATGAAATTGTAAGACATGGAAAAATAAAAATGGTGGTAGCTAGTGGGTTCAAGTCTTCAAGGGCCTAGATAGCTATACGCGTCCTCCAAGGTAAAAAGTACTCCTACTAGTACTAGTAAGTAGTACAACAATGAAAGAGAAGGCGAGAGGGTTAAAAAATATAATACTAAATGGAATACCTGGGTGGATGGTGACGGTCCGATCGTGGTAGATTGTGTGACCATGTTGCACATCAGTGGTACCATGGGTAACGACTGCTAAGATAGTAGATCTAAATATGCCAAAGTCATCTACAAGGTTCCATGTTAGACCAAATCGCGGATGCAAGTGCACGTCCAGGATCGGCGATCTTATTTTGATTGGGGGATGACTGGTCCCTGCAAAATTATGGAGTACCATTAGGGATGCAAATGATGGTTTGTGAATTCCGTTTGTAATCTCCCGTACCGTAGGATGGCAACTAGATAAAACAAGTCCCCTAGCTTGTCACCGCGAAGATGCGGCCTAGAAGGAACACAACGTCTTCGAACGTGTAGGGATACGAATCTGCCGTGTCCAACATGCGCCAGCCTCTGCCCTGTCTGCTGTTACTGCCTCTTGTATGGATGGCAACCCTTTGTCGAACACCACGATGAGATAGTAATCGTCGTAGCCGTGTCGCTTTGTCGGCGGGTCCGCAATTGCTCTCTTCTTCAATCTCATGTAGGAATCATCATACGTATTCAAGCCCAGCCAGTCCGGAAGGCCGACCCCAATGGTTGAGAAGGGGTCTACAGAAATGACCACACTACTGTGGATGTTGTGCAAAATGATGGTGGTATCCGGCCGGAGGTTTGCAAGCCAATCTTCGTTGGCACCGATCCAGACCTATATATAAGACGGTAGGCAGAGGAGAAATTACGGGATGGAAATGGAATAACTAAGTACTACATGATCAAACTCCATGACTGACCTTCTCATCGAAAAATATCGGACTACCTCTCAACGTCGGCAACTCTAGAGGAGTCAACGTGCAACCATGTCCAGGGAGCGGTGGACTGTTTGAAGGATTGTCCCATAGAAGAACCTTCTCCTCTAGGGCGCATTGAAGACCAACAAGCATGGCCTTTTCCCAAACCTGTTTAAGCACCATCTTGAAGAAGTTGGTGTAGGAATCACCGAGTCTTGCGGCAGTGAGGACGTCGGAGCGGCGTGCAATTTCTCCTAGAGGTTCTTCGTCCAAGGTCTCCCAGCCCCGACGAGGAGGAGAACCGTCTGGTGAATCCATGGGAGCAGCGACGAAATGCCTTCTCTTCGGTGAGAGGGGAACTGGCGAGGACGAGATAAGAGCGAAGGAGTGAGGCTATTATTTACTACGTACTCGTACTGTAGACGTACTAGTACTACTTTCTCAACTAGTAGTGCGATGTACTGTACTTCTAGTATAGTGCACTAGTTTTGAACTCTTGAATCTCAGGACCAAGGATCTACAGTTGGAAGTGCAGGGTAGTACTATTCTCTAGAACCAACGCTGTACTATCAATGCAGGGAAAGTACACCTGCGTAGTGGGTACTCTTGATGCTCTATTCAAGCATGTAGCTGGCCTACTCAGCCGCTCCTCTCACGCACACACTAGCAGCCTGTTTATCAGCGACGGTTACTGCAGGGGCAGAACATTTTAGTTATTTTATACAACGAGACTAGGCTTTTCGCTTTCATTTGTGGAGCTGTAATGGATGTCGTCGAACTTTGTTAGTAGTTCCTTCTTTATGAATGAGATGAGGCAAAGCTTTTGCCTTCGTTTCGAAAGAAAAAAAATCATTACGTCAAGAGGAACTTCTTTTATAGAGCCGATAATGGAGTGAAGTCCATGTGTGCATTGCCACAAGCTATAGAGTAGTAGAGTACTAGCACTTTACGTATAGAGCCATATTGCACAGTTCCCAATGTTGCGCCAGGCTTGTCCGGCTCCTTGGGCTTAATTGGGAGGCGTTAGTTTAAATATGCTACTAGCTGATGAGGAAGCTACAAGCAAGGTGCGGCTAGGGCGAGCATGCGAGCCACGAGATGATGGGAAGGAAAACCCGTTCATGTGGCTGGACTATCCAGTGCACCCAGATTATGGTGTGACACGTCGGTTCGACTTCAAGACTCAAACTACCCATGGACAGTATTGGCTCGCAGCGAAGTTACAATTTAGAAAAAGGTCGCCGTGCGTTCGGCTGGGGTCAAACCCACAAAACGAGGTATACACTCCCGCGACCACTAGTAGTACTCGTTGGAGTACAACGCAACCTAGAATCACCTTTTGTCGCTAGTAGTACATTGTTCCTTACAAGAAACCACTAATAATGCCAAGAAACCACTAATAATGCCAAGAAACTACTACCACTTGCATATGTGGCAAACTTAAGATAAGACTACCTTATCAACCATTGTACATGCCTTTACCAACCAGCCCTACCAAGAACGACTACTCTACAAAGTGACGTTATAGGCATGTTTCAACCCATGTCGCCCCTTAAGTCAACGCCTTCTATTCGACCGGCAAGTTAGGCATTATGACTTGTGGGACCTACATGCCAGTCTGCACAAAAATCCTCGAGTGACCTCCTACCTTCGGACCGTCCACCTAATCATCCTCGTCCATGGGACGCAGCTACCGCCGCCGACAGAAGGCGAGGTCAAAACCGCTGGCCATGCGGAACCCATCTTGCAGCAGCCCAGATGCCAGCTCCGTCCGGCACTCGCGGCCGCTAGCTAGCCAAGATAGCTCCGTCCAGCTACTTGTCTGCAAGGTTTGCTAGCTAAATTGGCACGGCGGTGCGGCGGCTTGCTCGCGCGCGCCGTGCTAAGGCCAGCCATATGGCTCAGGCGAAGGCCAGCGCGGCAGCTTGCTCGCGCGTGAGTCACGCTCGGGCCAGCCTACCAACCCGCGCAGAGGCCCGCGCGGCGTCCGGCCTGTCCGGCGGAGCGGCAGCCAACTCGCTCATCACCGGCGCCATCGACGAACACGCATCAGTACTGTTTGAAGTAATGTTCAGGAAAAATAATGATTTGAGGGGGAATAACAGGATAGAAGGTCAGATGTGTGTCCCTCGTGTCAACCGTCAAACAAAATGTGTTGGTTTAAGCTGCCTCGTCATCATGGACGTGTGGCCCAACCCTATCATAAACGGGTTTAAATGAGCCTAATTGGCACTAGTAGTAGTTTTTGGCGCGGATTAAGAAATTTTGGGCATGTTTTTCTATTTTTGTACAATAATTTCATCCTAGGGCTAGTTGAAAGTGGTAGTTTTTTGTTAAATACTCTACATATTGTAAGTAGGAGTGAAAGTTAAGATTCAGAAGCCAATAAGCAAGGCTAGTTATATAGTGCCTATGTGTACGTGATTGAAAGTAAATATCAACCATGAGATACTAATATCTTGATGGAAAACTCGAAACTATGGAAATACTAGCATTTTTTGCATGGTTGGAAATACTAGCAATGTTTGTATGTGTTGCAATGGATCATAATTAGAATAATACTTATTCACAAACTTGATACAAAAAACTCTAATTTTGATATACATATATCACTAGAAATATATTATGTTTCAATCAAAAAATATTCCTTGGGCTGTTTTGGTGAGGTGAGGGAGGGGTGTGGTTGGTTTTAAGATAATTATTATGGGTTTTCTGCAAATTGATAGAGAAGTGGGATGTTGGTGAGAAAAGGCAACAACTTACGTCACAATCATTAGATGTAGATCTAATGGTCAGAAATGACGGATGGCAGACACACCATCATCACCAACTTAGTCTTCTGTAGGAGTAAGCAAGATGTCCGTGCATTGCACGGAACATCAAGATGCATTTTTTTATAAAACACTTGTTGTGATTGACCCATGCGGGAGTAATCCCTTGAAAACTAATGATATCTCGAGAAAGAGAAGATAAGGTGAAGAGGAGTGGGGCGTGGTGGTGATTGGTGGTCAGACTGAGCGGAGGCATGGAGATGGACTACGCCGATAGCTGCCATCATGCCAGTTTTTTCCAAAGGCTTCCTTTTTTAATTTCTCAACAATGAGGTTGTTTGAGATAAGGATGAACGAGGGAAGGCCTTGTCTACAAATGTGGACAGAGTTGCGGGTATCTTTTAATTTAATTTCCATCCGTCAGATATAGATCAGACGGTCTATATTGCAAGATGGCACGCATACCATCATCACCAACTCGGTTTTTTTATAAGAGAAGAAATATAAGTATGGAGATACAAATGTATTATCGATACTTGTTTCGGTAAACTAGGATCTACATTCCATTCAATGGCTCAGCATGTGGGGCCTTAGCACAATGACTTCTCGACAGTGTAAAATGAAGGTTTTCCCGTCGCCGATAAGGAGGGGGTGACGGCGGCGCGCTTCCGGCTTGCTCTAGTCCTAGTAGCCATACTAGGTGGTCTACACACGTGTAGATTTATTCTTTTTCACATCTCATGTTCGCCGTACTGCCACGACTGTTGATGAATAGATGGTAAGTTATTCACGGGGAAACTCGTGTTGAGCGTGTTTGTGTGTGTGTGTGAGAGAGAGAGAGACAGTGTGCGTGTGTGATATGTCTAGACACTGAGACTGAGGCAATGATAAGAGCTAGAGAGAGGGGGGATATATACATCCTAGAGCTGGAGAGAATTGAAGGAAATATGCCCTAGAGGCAATAATAAAGTTGTTATTTATATTTCCTTATATCATGATAAATGTTTATTATTCAAGCTAGAATTGTATTAACCGGAAACTTAGTACATGTGTGAATACATAGACAAAGCAGTGTCACAGGTATGCCTCTACTTGACTAGCTCGTTAATCAAAGATGGTTAAGTTTCCTAGCCATGGACAAAGAGTTGCCATTTGATAAGCGGGATCACATGATTAGAGAATGATGTGAATTGACTTGACCCATCCGTTAGCTTTGCACGATGATCGTTACAGTTTCATTGCTACTGCATTCTTCATGACTTATACATGTTCCTCTGATTATAAGATTATGCAACTCCAGAATACTGGAGGAACACTTTGTGTGGTACCAAACATCACAACGTAACTGGGTGATTATAAAGGTGCTCTACAGGTGTCTCCGATGGTACTTGTTTAGTTGGCATAGATCGTGATTAGGATTTGTCACTCCGTGTATCAGAGAGGTATCTTTGGGCCCTCTCGGTAATGCACATCACAATAAGCCTTGCAAGAAATGTGACTCATGAGTTAGTTGCGGGATGCTGCATTATGGAACGAGTAAAGAGACTTGCCGGTAACGAGATTGAACTAGGTATTGAGATAACGACAATCGAATCTCGGGCAAGTAACATACCGATGACAAAGGGAACAACGTATGTTGTTATGCGGTTTGAATGATAAAGATCTTCGTAGAATATGTAGGAACCAATATGAGCATTCAGGTTCCGCTATTGGTTATTGACAGGAGATGAGTCTCGACCATGTCTACATAGTTCTCGAACCCGTAGGGTCCGCAGGCTTAATGTTCGGTGACGATCGGTATTATGATTTTATGTGTTTTGATGTACCAAAGATAGTTTGAGTCCCAGATATGATCACGGACATGACGAGTAGTCTCGAAATGGTCGAGACATAAAGATCGATATATTGGACGACTATATTTGGACGTCAGAATGGTTCCGGGTGAGTTCGGGCATATCTAGGAGCAGGGAGGTTCTGAGGAACCCCGGGAGGTATATGGGCCTTGTTGGGCCATAGTGGGAGAGAGGAGAAGGGAGCAAAGGAGGAGCCCCCCCCCCAGCCCAATCCATTGGGTGGGGGGCCGGCCCCCCTTTCCTTCCTCCTTCCTCCCCCTTCCTTCCTCTCCTAATCCAACTAGGGAAGGGGGGGGGGGAATCCTACTCCAGGTGGGAGTAGGACTCCCCTTGGGGCGTGCCTAGGAGGCCGGCCCTCTCCCCCTCCTCCACTCCTTTATATACGGGGGAGGGGGCACCCCATAGACACACAAGTTGATCATTGATCTCTTAGCCGTGTGCGGTGCCCCCCTCCACCATAATCCACCTTGGTCATATCATCGTAGCGCTTAGGTGAAGCCCTGCACCGGTAACTTCATTATCACTGTCATCACGCCGTCGTGCTGACGAAGCTCTCCCTCAACACTCTATTGGATCGTGAGTTTATGGGACGTCACCGAGCTGAACGTGTGCAGATCGCGGAGGTGCCGTACTTTCGGTACTAGGATCGGTCGATCGTGAAGACGTACGACTACATCAACCGCGTTGTCATAACGCTTCCGCTTTCGGTCTACGAGGGTACGTGGACAACACTCTCGCCTCTCGTTGCTATGCATCACCACGATCTTGCGTGTGCGTAGGAATTTTTTTTAAAATTACTACGTTCCCCAACAGTGGTACTAGAGCCAGGTGTATGCGCAGATGTTATACGCACGAGTAGAACACAAGTGAGCTGTGGGATGAAGCGGCCCGGACCGACATACTTTGATTCGGCGGTATAGTTGGATGAAGCGGCCCGGACCGACATTACACGTACGCTTACGCGAGACTGGTTCTACTGACGTGCTTCGCACACAGGTCGCTTGCGGGTGTCAATTTCATCAACTTTAGTTGAATCGAGTGTGGCTACGCCCGGTCCTTGTTGAAGGTTAAAACAAAACATACTTGACGAAAAATCATGGTGGTTTTGATGCGTAGGTAAGAACGGTTCTTGCTCAGCCCGTAGCAGCCACGTAAATCTTGCAACAACAAAGTAGAGGACGTCTTACTTGTTTTTGCAGGGCATATTGTGATGTGATATGGTCAAGACGTGATGAGATATAAATTTTTGTATGAGATGATCATTTTTTTGAAATTATCGGGAACTGGCAGGAGCCTTATGGTTGTATCTTTATTGCATAAGATGCAAGTGCCATGTAATTTCTTTATTTTATCGCTATGCGATAGCAATAGTTGGCGAGATGACCATATGACGACATGTTGATAGAGATCAAGATGATAGAGATCATGGTGTCATGCCGGTGATGATAGAAATCATGACTGTAGTTTGGAGACGGAGATCAAAGGCACAAGATAATGATTGCCATATCATGTCATATATTTTGATTGCATGTGATGTTTATCTTTTATACATCTTATTTTGCTTGGTTCAGCGGTAGCTTTATAAGATGATCCCTTACTAAAAATTTCAAGGTATAAGTGTTCTCCCTGAGTATGCACCGTTGCGATAGTTCTTCGTGCCGAGACACCACGTGATGATCGGGTGTGATAAGCTCTACGTTGACATACAACAGGCGCAAGCCAGTTTTGCACACGCTGAATAGTCGGGTTAGATGATTAGAGGGATGTCTATCTAAGAGGGAGTTCTTAAGTAATATGATTAATTGAACTTTAGTTTATCATGAACTTAGTCCTGATAGTATTTGCATAACTATGTTATAGATCAATAGCTCACGATCTAGCTCTGCGTTTATTTCTGATATGTTCCTAGAGAAAAACTATGTTGAAATATGATAGTAGCAATGATGCGGACTAGGTCCATGATTTGAGGATTATCCTCATTGCTCCACAGAAGAATTATGTCCTTGATGCACCGCTAGGTGACAGACCTATTGCAGGAGTAGATGCAGACGTTATGAACGTTTGACAAGCTCAGTATGATGACTACTTGATAGTTTAGTGCACCATGCTTTATGGCTTAGAACCGGGACTTCAAAAATGTTTTGAACGCCACCGAGCATATAAGATGTTCCAAGAGTTGAAATTGGTATCTCATACTCATGCCCGTGTCAAGAGGTATGAGACCTCTCACAGTACTTTGCTTACAAGATGGAGCAGAATAGCTCAACGAGTGAGCATGTGCTCAGAATGTCTGAGTACTACAATCACTTGAATCAAGTGGGAGTCAATCTTCCGAATAAGATAGTGATTGGAAGAGTTCCCTAGTCACTATCACCAAGTTACTAGAACTTCGTGATGAACTATAATATGCAAGGGATAATGGAAACGGTTCCCAAAGCTCTTCGCGATGCTGAAATCGGTGAAGGTAGAAATCAAGAAAAAACATCAAGTGTTGATGGTTGACAAGACCACTAGTTTCAAGTAAAAGGGAAAGGGAAAGAAAGGGAACCTCAAGAAGAATGTTAAGCAAGTTGCCACTCCCATGAAGAAGCCCAAAGCTAGACCCAAGCCTGAAACTGAGTACTTCTACTGCAAAGGAAATGTTCACTGGAAGTGGAACTGCCCTAGATACTTGGCGGATAAGAAGGATGGTATAGTGAACAAAGGTATATTGGATATACATGTTATTGATGTGTACTTTACTAGTGTATATAGCAACCCCTTGGTATTTGATACTGGTTCAGTTGCTAAGATTAGTAACTCGAAACGGGAGTTGCGGAATGAACATAGACTAGTTAAGGGTGAAGTGACGATGTGTGTTGGAAGTGCTTCCAAGATTGATATGATCATCATCGCACAGTCCCTATACTTTTGGGATTAGTGTTGAACCTAAATAAATGTTATTTGGTGTTTGAGTTGAGCATGAATATGATTTGATCATGTTTATTGCAATACAGTTATTCATTTAAGTCAAAGAATAATTGTTGTTCTGTTTACATGAATAAAACCTTCTATGGTCATACACTCAATATAAATGGTTTATTGAATCTCGATCGTAGTGATACACATATTCATAATATTGAAGCCAAAAGATGTGAAGTTAATAATGATTGTGCAACTTATTTGTGGCACAGCCGTTTAAGTCATATTGGTGTAAAGCGCATGAAGAAACTCCATGCTGATGGGCTTTTGTAATCACTTGATGCTTTCGAACCATGCCTCATGGGCAAGATGACAAAGACTCCGTTCTCCGGAACAATGGAGCGAGCAACTGACTTATTGGAAATAATACATATGGATGTATGCGATCCGATGAGTGTTGAGGCTTGCGGCGGGTATCGTTATTTTCTGACCTTCACAGATGATTTGAGCAGATATGGGTATATCTACTTCATTAAACATAAATATGAAACATTTGAAAAGTTCAAAGAATACCAGAGTGAAGTGGAAAATCATCGTAACAAGAAAATAAAGTTTCTATGATCTGATCGTGGAGGAGAATATTTGAGTTATGAGTTTGGCCTTCATTCAAAACAATGTGGAATAGTTTCACAACTCACGCCACCTAGAACACCAGAGCGTAATGGTGTGTCCGAACATCGTAACCGCACTTTATTAGATATAGTGCAAATCTATGATGTCTCTTACCGATTTACCACTATCATTTTTGGGGTTATGCATTAGAGACAGATACATTCACTTTAAATAGGGCACCATCTAAATCCGTTGAGATGACACCATATAAATTGTGGTTTGGCAAGAAAACAAAGTTGTCGTTTCATAAAGTTTGGGGCTGCGATGCTTATGTGAAAAAGCTTCAACCTGATAAGCTCGAACCCAAATTGGAGAAATGTGTCTTCATAGGATACCCAAAGGAGACTGTTGGGTACACCTTCTATCACAGATCCGAAGGAAAGATATTTGTTGCTAAGAATGGATCCTTTCTAGAGAAGGAGTTTCTCTCTAAAGAAGTGAGTGGGAGGAAGGTAGAACTTGATAAGGTAATTGTACCTTCTCCCGAATTGGAAAGTATTTCTTCACTGAAATTAGTTCAAGTGAGGCTTACACCAATTACTGACGAAGTTAATGATGATGATCATGAAGCTTCGGATGAAGTTACTACCGAACCTCATAGGTCAACCAGAGTACGTTCCGCACCAGAGTGGTACGGTAATCCTATTCTGGAGTTCATGTTACTTAACCATGACGAACCTACTGTCGGTGTCAAAACCGGCGGATCTCGGGTAGGGGGTCCCGAACTGTGTGTCTAAGGTCGATGGTAACAAGAGACAGAGGACAGAATGTTTACCCAGGTTCGGGCCCTCTCTATGGAGGTAATACCCTACTTCCTGCTTGATTGATCTTGTTGAATATGAGTATTACAAGAGTTGATCTACCATGAGATCGTAATGGCTATACCCTAAAAGTCTAGCCTGTATGACTATGGTCTTGAGTCTCTCTCCTCCGGACTAAGTCCTCCGGTTTATATAGACACCGGGAAGATCTAGGGTTACACCAGGTCGGTTAAAGAGAAAGGAATCTACATATTTGATCACCAAGCTTGCCTTCCAGGCCAAGGACAGTCCCATCGGGACACGGGTGCAGTCTTTGGTCTTCATATCTTCGCAGCCCATCAGTTCAACCCATGGCTAATAGGCCGGACACCCGAGGACCCTTTAATCCAGGACTTCCTCAGTAGCCCCCGAACCAGACTTCAATGACGAGGTGTCCGGGGCGCAGATTGTCTTCGGCATTGCAAGGCGGATTCCTCCTCCGATGATTTCAAAGTGATGTATTCGGCCTTGTATTTAATGTTGTACCCCTCGGCTTCTGTGTATGAACAACTCCAGCCTCCACGTGTCGAGAAAATGCGAGAGGTCAGGGTATTTTTACAGATAACACCCCGGCTGGGCGAGGAAGAATGTCTATTTAAAGAGATTGGATCTCAGATTCATTTGGCACCACGCGGAAAAAAAAATTCAGAGATTGCTAGGGGAAACCACTCCAACATGGCTAGCGCTCCCAGCTCCTCCTCCCGTCCATGCGGCCAAGAAAAAGGAGAGTGGGAGAGGTGCTCCGGTCCCCATAGTCAGCTAGAGAAGCTACAACGCAGGGATTTCTTCCTCCTGCGGATTTGGTCCCCGTTCGGGCAGGGTTGACCTGCGAGGCCCAGGCGGAGAATTTTCCCAATCCATCCGAGGGAGAACAAGTGTGTTTCGTGCCCTATCTGTTAAGAGGCGTCGGGTTTCCAATTCATCCGTTCCTCAGAGAGCTTCTGGAGTATTATGGCCTCCAACTGCACAAACTTCACTCCGACCTCCATCCTGCATTTTGCGGGTTACGTCGCCCTTTACGAGCTATTCTTGGGTTGTGAGGCCCATTTTGAATTGTGGAGGAAGTTATTCTGTCTTGTACCCCGCAACCACGAGGGATCAATATTTGAAGTGGGCGGAGCCAAAATATGGCGCATCGCCGAGACCGAATACCTATCTGGCACACCGAAGAAGGCATCCGAAGAGTGGCCTTCTGAATGGTTCTATATTGAGGACGTCGCACCCCCAGACCTAGTCTGGAGGGGTCTCCCCGAGTTCAGAAGCGTTCCTTTGAAGAAACGCCATAGCTGGCGCCCTCGGAGCCTCGAGGAGGAAGATAGTGCGGATGTTCATCAACTCATGAGCAAGATAAGAACGCTTGCTTAGTCTGGATTATCAATAGTAGAAGTGATGGAGACCTCTAGAGTCCGCGGGGTTCAGCCACTCCAGTACAGAGGGCTTCCCATGTGGCACTATAATGGTGAGCACGACGCCTCCCGCTGCGGCAGGAAGGGTCAGACACCCCCGCCGCTTTGGCCAAAATATTGGCCGAACTGTTCAAAGGGTAGGAAGAGGAGTTCTTGCATATCAAGTGCAGAGATGGATATTACATGTATAGTCCTCCTAGTTGGGTAAGCCCCAACTCCTCTACTATACTCATTCCACTCCCTGAACTACTTATAACGAACATTAACTCGTCCATTTATAACAGCACTGGCGCAAGATTTCCGAATGGCTTCACAGCCCCGCCCCGCAGCCAGAGGGCCATAACCGGGACCTTGACCCTGGATTCGAATAGGATCTAGACATATTCATGGTTCTTGAGGACGGGGTGTTTTACCAGGCGAGCTATGACGACACAGAGTTGGCCATCACCGCCGGCTACCCAGGTCTTCTTCCTGCCTCCCACGTAAGTAACCAGGAGACATCTCACCCGAAAGGGTTCCCCCGTTCTACCTCACCCATCGTACTGTCTTGTGCTTCAAAGGGGAGGCGCTCGATGCGCCATGCTACTCCAAGAGCGATTCCGAAGAGAGCGGCTCCCGGACAGAGCAAGCCTTCGAAGAGGAAGGCGAACGAAGACACGGTCGGGCCCTCATCAAAGAGGTATGAGTTCGCAAGTATGTTTTTGTTTAATAGTCGCATCCAACTGCGACTTTCATGTTTGTCCTGTATCAGGAAAAGAGTTTGCCGGACTGCGTCTGGGGATCCGGCCCGTTATACTCCCGACAGCCGGGATCCGGCCCCAGCCGAGGAGCCGAGGGCCGATATGGGAGTGACGCTGGACTGTCCTTCAGCTGAGGGCTCGGAAGATATGTCTGTCACCAACTCGGAAGTGGAGAGCTCCATGAATCACCGGCGCCGAAGGGCCATTTTACGAGACACCCGCTTCTCGGAAAAGGCTTTTAATGCCTTCTGCTCGGCTGATGCCTACATCCGAGCTGCTCAAGATGGACTTAGCAGAGCCACAAAGCAGCATTTAAAAGATGCGCAGGTAAATTTACTGTGTCCAAATATGATAATCATATGCCAGTAGCCCCTGAGACATAAAGTAGTTGGTACAAATGATTTGAGGATCGCTGTTTGATCAGGTTCTTGCTGAGAAGAATGACCTGCTAGACCAATGGCTTGACAAGTGCCGGACACAGTTCACTGCAGTTACCGCCGAACTGGAAAAATCCAAGAAGGCGTCTGCGGGTAATATTTCCCTCCATCGAGAAATAGTAATTGTATAGCAGCTGTGTTAACACTGCGGCTTATCGCATAACAGGATCGTCGGATCAACTGGAGGAGAAAGAGTCGAAAAGACTACATGCCGCAGGCGAGCGGTTGCTGGCCCAAGTCAGACAGGAGAAAAACAAACTCCAAGATTCAAACACCCAGCTGGGTGAAGAATTTAAAGATGTGCGGGCCCAGTTGGCCGACTCCATAAAGGAGAACAAAAGGCTGCGAGGTGGCATTTTCAGTATTTGACCGAACTATACCGCCTCTCCTCCAAGAAAGATGGAGGAGCTCCTACAGCTATTCAAGGGAGCACGGCGGTGCTTTCGATTGTGGACAATATCGGCCTCCCGGGAAGGTGTGCGAGAGGCCTGGGCAATGGTGAAAACATGGTACACCAAGCTTGATCCGAATCATATGGCTCGGGTCAGACCTCTAGGGTCAGATGGGAAAGAAGTTCACATTAGTTTGGTATATGACCAAGTAAAAGTAGATGCCAAGTATTCCCAGCAGGATTGTAAGTTAGATAGCCTGCTAGACGGTATAGAGGAGGAAATGTTTGAGTCCAAGTGACTATATATTTTCCTTCTAGCTGAATTGTAAAATGATTGTCATGGCAGACCTTTTCTCTTCAACCTCTGGACTCGAAGGTGCAAAGTGTTTCCGAATACCAGTGCAGCCGAATAGACCGGTGTATGCTTGGAAACCAGGCGTAGGGGTCATAGTTGCTTGAACAGACAAGTTGTAGCTGGCTAGTTATGTTATATTACATTAAGATTGTAAGAAACATCTTTCAGAGAGAATAGTTCCATTAAGGGTTCCTTTCCTTGGTGCGCATGTCCGAACTGTGCTTAAAAAATCACAGTATGTTTTAACTTCAGGGGGTTCACAATGTACTAAATGCAAAAAACATCTTTAATCCACCGACCGAATATTCCCTTAAGAACACTAGCTTTCGGCTTCACCCAGTCTGAGCTACACATCCGGATGACCCGACAGTAACAATCGCAGAGGTGCTCCCTTTATTTCCTAGCCGAACTAACGGGAACGTAGGGCATAAGCACAAGAGCCAGGCAACCCAGCTTGGCCAAAACTTAAGTCATATCGATGCATATAATGGCGAAGAAAATGGACATAATGAAAAACGCATATGTGATGTGCTTGATGCTCGGAAAATAATAATAGCAAGCTTCTGTTCAAGAAGCCCCCAGGTATGATGGACGTGCATGTGTGAAGTGCATCAGGGGTGCATGGTCTAACCGCAGGAAAGCTTTAAAGCTAAAGAGAAAAGGCGAAAAGAGAGAAAAAACGAAGGAAACAAAAAAGGGGAAGGAGACGAACACAAGAGTTAGGCGCTAGGCATAGAATCTTCGGAGTCTGGCCGCGTTCCAGCGGTTCGGCTCTAGGGGATTGTCTGACGCATCACGCAGGCGGTATGCTCCTCCAGTGAGAACTTCGTCAATGATGAAGGGACCCTCCCATTTGGGCTTGAGTTTATCTTTTTTCTTCTCCGCCAAGCGTAGAACGAGTTCGCCAACGTTGTAAGTCTTGGCCCATACTTCCCTGCTTTGATATCTGCGGGCCTGTTGTTGATAAAATGTAGAATGGGCTTTTGCAACGCCGCGCTCCTCCTCCGGGGCGTCTAGCCTGTCCTGCCGATCAAGCTCGGCCACTCTCTCTTCGTACATGCGCACTCGAGGTGAGTCATGAATAATGTCGCAGGGTAGTACCGCTTCGACGCCGTACATCATAAAGAAAGGTGTGTATCCAGTAGTACGACTGGGCGTGGTCCGTAGCCCCCAGAGTACGGAGTCGAGCTCCTCAACCCAATGCTTGTCTGATTCCTTCAAAGATCCCACCAGCCTGGGTTTGATGCCGCTCATAATAAGACCATTGGCCCGTTCGACTTGGCCATTTGTTTGCGAATGATAGACGGAGGCGTAATCGAGCTTAATGCCCAGATTGGCGCACCAATTTTACAACTCATCGGCTGTGAAGTTGGAGCCGTTATCGGTGATGATGCTATGTGGGACACCATAACGGTGTACAACACCGGATATAAAGTCTGTCACTGGTCCGGCCTCGGCCGTTTTAACTGGTTTGGCCTCTATCCACTTAGTGAATTTATCCAGCATGACCAATAGATATTTTTTCTTATGGCTTCCTCCTTTAAGGAGTCCGACCATATAAATCCCCCAGACCACGAAAGGCCAAGTGATGGGGATTGTTTGCAGAGCGGTGGGTGGCATATGGCTCTGGTGAGCGAAAAGCTGGCATCCAACTCAACGTTGGACAAGGTCCTGCGTGTCTGCTCGGGCCGTCGGCCAATAAAAACTTGCATGGAAGGCCTTGCTAACAAGAGCCCGAGTTGCGGCATGGTGGCCGCCGAGACCAGCATGAATTTCATCCAAGAGCTACCGCATCTCCTCCTCGGAGATACATCTTTGAAGGACTCCGGTAGCACTTTTCTTGTAGAGCTCTCCGTTCTGAACCTTATAGGCCTTCGAACACCGGACAATGCAGCGAGCCTCGTTCTGATCCTCAGGGAGTTCCTTCCTATTAAGGTAGGCTAGGTAGGGTTCAGTCCATGAGGCAATTACTGCCATAATGAGATGGGCCGATGGTGTTATTTCGGTGGCTGAGCCCCCAATGATATCGTGTGTTTGGATTCTGGGTTGTATTCGGGTACGGACTAGTGTCGCCGCACTCCCCTTGGCACACCATGGATGGCTTAAAAAACCATTCCAGAAAGACGTTAGGTGGGACGGGGGCGCGCTTGGCGCCGATGCGAGCAAGGACGTCCGCCGCTTGATTACTTTATCGAGCCACGTGATGAAACTCGAGCCCCTCGAACCGAGCCGACATTTTCAGGACGGCATTACAATAAGCCACCATTTTCGGATCTTTGGCGTCAAAATCTCCATTTATTTGAGATATTTCGAGGTTTGAGTCCATGCGCACTTCTAGGTGTTGTATGCCCATGGAGACGGCCATCCGAAGACCATGCAATAAGGCCTCATATTCGGCTGCGTTGTTGGAGCCTGTATATAATATTGGTAGTACCTATTGGACTAGAACTCCAGTGAGGGACGTTAAAATGACACCAGCTCCTAATCCTGCTAGCATTTTGGAGCCATCGAAATACATGACTCAGTTGGAATATGTGTCGTACTCCTTAGGGAGTTCGGCCTCTGTCCATTCGGCGATGAAGTCCGCCAATACATGGGATTTAATGGCTCGACGTGGTTTATATGTTATGTCAAATGGAAGGAGCTCAATGGCCCATTTGGCAGTCCGGCCCGTAGCATCGCGGTTGTTTATCATATCATTGAGTGGTACTTCGGAAGCCACCGTGATCGAACACTATTGAAAATAGTGTTGCAGCTTCCGAGATGCCATGAAGACCGTGTATGCTATCTTTTGATAATGGCGGTACCGGGATTTGCATGGTGTGGGAACAGTGGATACTTAATATACTGGCTTATGAAGCGGGAACTTGTGTCCTACCTGCTCTCGCTCAACAACGAGCACGACGCTCACCACCTGGTGTGTGGCTGATATGTTACGTCTGGCACGGCTAGGATTCGGTCGCTCGCTAGGAGGGCTTTTATTTCTTCCAATCCGGCTGTTGCCGCATCGGTCCACTCGAAGTGATCGGTGTGCAGGAGAAGGCGGTACAGTGGCAATGCCTTTTCTCCCAATCTGGAGATAAAGCGGCTTAACGCTGCCACACATCCGGCCAGTTTTTGGACCTATTTAAGGTCTGTTGGTGTAGCCAATTGCGACAAAACTCAGATTTTGGCTGGATTTGGTTCGATTCCTAAGCTGGAAACAATGAAGCCCAGTAGTTTTCCGGCGGGGATGCCGAAAACACACTTTTCTGGATTGAGCTTAATGTCGTATGCACGGAGGTTGTTGAATGTAAGACGTAAATCGTCTATTAGTGACTCAACGTGTCTGGTCTTAATGATGACGTCGTCCACATATGCTTCTATTGTCTTGCCGACCTGCTTTTCTAGGCATGTTTGAATCGTGCGTTGGTAAGTGGCACCAGCGTTTTTGAGCCCGAAAGGCATAGTGTCGAAGCATAAAGGCCCATATGGGGTAATGAATGTCGTTGCAGCTTCATCAGACTCCTTCATCTTGATCTGATGGTATCCAGAGTATGCGTCGAGAAAACACAGCGAGTCGTGTCCTGCGGTAGCGTCAATGATCTGATTGATCCGGGGGAGGGGGAAGGGATCCTTGGGGCAAGCCTTGTTGAGGTCTTTGAAATCGACACATAGGCGCCAGGATTTATCCTTCTTTGGTACCATCTCCAGGTTTGCTAGCCAGTCTGGGTGTTTTATTTCTCTGATGAATCCGGCTTTGAGTAACTTGGCTAGATCTTCTCCCATAGCTTGTCGTTTGGGTTCGGACAAACACCGCAGTGTTTGTTTGACCGGTTTATATCCCTTTAAGATATTGAGGCTGTGTTCGGCTAGCCTACATGGGATTCCTCGCTTGATAAGACGGGTGTTTGACAAGAAGGAATCTAGCCCATAAGTGGTGGACCGTTTCCTGTGACTACTGTTGTATGCTCATGGGAGCGCTTATATTTGGGTGGGTGGGTGGTTTTAAATCCGAACCCTGACCCAATTTTGGATCCGGAATCTGAAGGTCGTCCAAATTTAACAGATCGGGCTCCGGGATATCCATTGATTTCTTGGGCCTGCCGTCCGATTCTACGTTCGGAGGGCAGGATGCATCTCCTCGCAGGTGGGTGTCTGGTTCTTTGAGATCAGAGATCCGGACATAGTCCGTCCTTAATATGGAGGAAAAGTTCTCGTCTCGCTCCTCGACTACCGCTATCTGGTGGGTGACCGGCGGAGATTTGATTTCTCTCTGATCGGGTTTAAGCCCAATTCGATCGTAGTCTGTGGCGACCCCCAGGGCGGTGATGCGGTCGAGGAGTTCGTTTAAAGACAAAGTCCACTGGGTCCATCTGCTTCGAGTGTACAGAGTCGATACGAAGGGGATTTTTGATGACCCGGGTGGTCACCATCGGCTCAGCGGCCGAACGGGCGGTCATGGTAAAGCCGCCCAGCCGAAGGGTTTGGCCTGGGGCCAGTGCTCCTCCGGAGGTGATATTGTCCTTGAGAACAAGGCGAGCCATCGATCCTGTCTTCGACATCACAGTTGAACTCTCAATGAAAGCACTAATGTCGGTGTCAAAATCGGCAGATCTCGGGTAGGGGGTCCCGAACTGTGCGTCTAAGGTTGATGGTAACAGGAGATAGGGGACACGATGTTTACCCAGGTTCAGGCCCTCTCTATGGAGGTAATACCCTACTTCCGGCTTGATTGATCTTGATGAGTATGAGTATTACAAGAGTTGATCTACCACCGGATCGTAATGGCTAAACCCTAAAAGTATAGCCTGTATGACTATGGTCATGAGTCTCTCTCCTCCGGACTAAGTCCTCCGGTTTATAGACACCGGGAGGATCTAGGGTTACACAAGTTTGGTTACAGAGAAAGGAATCTACATATTTGATCACCAAGCTTGCCTTCCACACCAAGGAGAGTCCTATCCAGACACGGGTGCAGTATTTGGTCTTCGTATCTTTGCAGCCCATCAGTCTGTCCCATGGCTAATAGGCCGGACGCCCGAGGACCCCTTAATCCAGGACTCCCTCACCTACGAACTATGAGGAAGGGATGATGAGCCCAGATTCTGCGAAACGGCTCGAGGACATTAAATCGGAGATGGGATCCATGTATGAGAACAAAGTATGGACTTTGATTTGACTTCTCCGATGATCGGTGAGTCATTGAAAATAAATGGATCTTCAAAAGTAAGATGGACACTGATAGTATTATTACTATCTAGAAAGCTCGAATTGTCACAAAATGTTTTCGACAAGTTCAAGGTGTTGACTACGATGAGATTTTCTCACTCGTATCGATGCTTAAAAGTCGGTCCAAATCATGTTAGCAGTTTCCACATTTTATGAAATTTGGCAAATGGATGTCAAAACTGCATTCCTTAATAGATTTCTTAAAGAAGAGTTGTATATGATGCAACCAGAAGGTTTTTTCGATCCTAAAGGTGCTAACAAAGTGAGAAAGCTCTAGTGATCCATCGATGGACTGGTACAAGCATCTCGGAGTTGGAATATATGCTTTGATAAAGTGATCAAAGTATATGGTTTTATACAGACTTGCGGTGAAGCCTGTATTTACAAGAAAGTGAGTGGGAGCACTACAACATTTTTGATAAGTATAGTGAATGACATATTGTTGATCGGAAATAATGTAGAATTTTTCGGAAAGCGTAAAGGGGTATTTGAAAGGGTTTTTCAAAGAAAGACCTCGGTGAAGCTACTTACATATTGAGCATCAAGATCTATAGAGATAGATCAAGACGCTTGATATATTTTCAATGAGTACATACCTTGACAAATTTTTGAAGTAGTTCAAAATAGAACAGTCAAAGAAGGAGTTCTTGCCTGTGTTGCAAGGTGTGAAGTTGAGTAAATACTCGACACCCGACCACGGCAGAAAATAGAAAGAGAATGAAAAGTGGATGACTCTAAGTCTCGATTGTAAGTGGGAGCAATTGGCTAGAGTAGCTCCGTGGAAAGCATTGTAGACATAGAAAATTTGCAAAATACATACGGCTCTGAATGTGGCAGACCCATTGACTAAATTTCTCTCACAAGATAAACATGATCACTCTTTGGGTGTTAATCACATAGTGATGTCAACTAGATTATCGACTCTAGTAAACCCTTTGGGTGTTAGTCTCATGGAGATGTGAACTAATCACATAAAGATGTGAACTATTGGTGTTAAATCACATGCCGACGTGAACTAGATTATTGACTCTAGTGCAAGTGGGAGACTGAAGGAAATATGCCCTAGAGGCAATAATAAAGTTATTATTGACTCAGTGCAAAGCATGGTAGCATAGCACGATGATCGTTACAGTTTCATTGCTACTACTTTTTCATGACTTATACATGTTCCTCTGACTATGATATTATGCAACTCCCGAATACTGGAGGAACACTTTGTGTGCTACCAAACGTCACAATGTAACTGGGTGATTATAAAGATGTTCTACAGGTGTCTCCGATGGTACTTGTTGAGTTGGCATAGATCGAGATTAGGATTTGTCACTCTGTGTATCAAAGAGGTATCTCTGGGCCCTCTCGATGATGCACATCATAGTAAGCCTTGCAAGCAATGTGATTAATGAGTTAGTTGCGGGATGATGCATTACAGAACGAGTAAAGAGACTTGCCGGTAACGAGATTGAACTAGGTATTGAGATACCGACGATCGAATCTCGGGCAAGTAACATACCGATGACAAAGGGAACAACGTATGTTGTTATGCGGTTTGACCAATAAAGATCTTTGTAGAATATGTAGGAACCAATATGAGCATCCAGGTTCCAATATTGGTTATTGACCGGAGATGAGTCTCGGTCATGTCTACATAGTTCTCGAACCCGTATGGTCCGCACGCTTAACGTTCGGTGATGATCGGTATTATGAGTTTATGTGTTTTAATATACCGAAGATAGTTTGAAGTCCCGGATATGATCACGGACATGATGAGGAGTCTCGAAACGGTCGAGACATAAAGACCGACATATTGGACGACTATATTTGGATGTCGGAATGGTTCCGGGTGAGTTCGGGCATATACTGGAGCACCGGGAGGTTACCGGAACCCCCCGGGAGGTATATGGGCCTTATTGGGCCATAGTGGGAGAGAGGAGAAGGGATCAAAGGAGGAGGTGCGCCCCCCTCCCCAATCCCAAACCGAATTGGGAGGGGGGCCGGCCCCCCTATCCTTCCTCCTTCCTCCCCCTTCCTTCCTCTCCTAATCCAACTAGGGAAGGGGGGATCCTACTCCCGGTAGCTTCATTATCACCGTCATCATGCCGTCGTGCTGACGAAGCTCTCCCTCAACACTCTATTGGATCGTGAGTTTGTGGGACGTCACCAAGCTGAACATGTGCAGATCGCGGAGGTGCCGTACTTCCGGTACTAGGATCGGTCGATCATGAAGACGTACGACTACATCAACCGCATTGTGATAACGCTTTCGCTTTCGGTCTACGAGGGTACGTGGAAAACACTCTCGCCTCTCGTTGCTATGAATCACCATGATCTTGCATGTGCGTAGGAATTTCTTTGAAATTACTACGTTCCCCAACAAGAATATGCAAGGGTGTGTGTCTTAAAAGTCGGATCCAGATAGATGGGTGTTTGTGCATGTGTGTGTGTGTGTGTGTGTGTTTGTGCGCTCGTTTGTGTGTGATAGGGAGTGTGTGTATGTGTGACATGTGTAGTAGCGGGATAGCATGGGTGTGGGCAGGGAGTAGACTATTTGGAAGAGACATCGACTGTGTGTGGGAGAGGGGTGTGAGAGCGAGCGAGTGAGAGAGAGAGAGCTAGCGATGGAGAGATAGAGGAAGGGAGGGGGGAGAGGGATCGTTTGTGTCCATAAGTGGCATATAGATAGGGAGAAAATGTTGATGTTGTTCGAAATTGGCGTATGTACGGAGATGCAAGGGAAGCGAGTCATCGTGTGTGTGATATGGACTTCATGAGAGATCTAGAATAGATGGTGTAGAGAACAATGTGCGAGATTTAGAACGATGATGCATTAGGGAGCTATGGAACGAGTCACGGCATATATGTAAACAGGGAAGGAGCAGGGGCGGGTCCGCATGTGAGAGAGATAGAAAGAGGAGAGTGGTGCACAAGGAGACAAAGTGTGCTTGTTTGCAGTGGGGGTGGTGTGTGAGGTGAGTGTACGAGAACCACATAACTAGGGACATAGATTTTTGGGGGCGATGTTTTGTGTGTATGGGAAAGATACACTCTACATAATGCATGTGCTTTGGAAAGAGAGATGCCGGGAGACCTAGAGAGTGGGGGAAGAGATGTGTGCATGTCCGAGAGAAAAAGTGATAAGAGACCTATATTGGGGTCCGGACTTTAGAAGAGAGGGGAGTGTTAATGTGCTCGTGTGTTTATGTCTGGGGGAGAGAACAACTTGTGTGTGTGTGTGGGGGGGGGGTGGCTTGAGATAAAGAGTGAGGTGTCTATATTTGAGGGGCTTTTAGCGTAATTGAGATATATAGATAGTCAATAGTGTGAGCAATCATGGTTAATCAATTTGTTTCATAATTTGTACTATGAGATAACGATACTTTTGAACATGCGTGATATACCTTGATGTACCAGAATTACAAAACTAAGATTGAAATTTTTGAATTCGACTCCATCATTTGCTTTTGTAATTCATTTAAACAGAGGTAAATTTTTTAAGCCGTGATTTCAAATTCATATATCAAACCTAGAGATATACACATACGGGCATGTTCAAACTTTATAATCGTCCACTTTATTCATACACATACACGTTTTTGCTTTTGTCATCATATTAGGATAAACACATTTGGAATTTCATTTGAATTGGACAGTATGATGGTATTTTCTTGTACTAGCTCAATGATCCATATTTGAATTGAATGGACAATCTAAGTTTCAAGTTGGAGACATTGATTTTCAAAACTTGCACTTTTTTTTGCGTGCAAAACAAATAAATTCTCGGCCATGATATTTTAGTTGGCCGTACAAGAGCAGAACACTTATAGTTTCAGGCGCCAAAAGCTTTCAAACTTCCCGCTCACATCGAAATATCTCGCGCCCAAAAGTTTAGCCCTGCGATATTCATGTTTTACCCCTGCCACATGAACGGAAAAGGGCTGCTTCAGTAACTCCTTTGTTTCCCCCTCTTTGCCCCCAACATTCTTCCCCAGAGCCCCTCCTCGACCCCCCAACCACGGCAAGCCGCCGAATCTAGTCCTCCACCGGAACGGTGGACCTCACACCCCGCCGGATCTACCTTCCGCACCTTGGAACCCCCAACTGCCAACTCACCACATCACCCGAGCCACTTCAGCGACTGGCTTGTCCACTGCTCCATATCTCCTTGACCACCATCATGGTCCACCGCACCGGATCTTCTTAACCAGCGCCCTCGTCCACCACAGTGTAGGCCCTTCACTGACTCCCTCATCTGCCGCAACTGATCAGCTACGACGAAAGCACTGTAAACCGCGCCCGCCGAAGCCTTTGCCACTACACCAAACCCGCTCCGCGGATGCCATATTCAACTCCATTAGCCCTGCTTTACTGATGCCACAGCCTCATCAGGTTATTTCGATTTGTACTCCTTCGGTTTTTCTCTTCTTTATCGTGCAACTGTTCACTTACCACAAATGAGCTTTCTTGTATGTCGACAGGCGCCGCAACCGAAGCACCGGAGCCGCTTCAGCGACGGTGATAGCCGGCCCAAACTCAACCACAACACTAGAACCATCGGCGATCCTTAGCTATCAAGTATGACAACGATACCCATACGCCGTCGAGAATCAGGTACTATTATCCAACGACCGGCGTGTACGTTCACTTTCTTAGCATAATCACCGCACCTTTGAATTTCTTCAGGGCATCATTCAATTTTTCATGAGACATGTTATTGTGCTTGCACCTGTAGGGCCATACTTCTGGCAATGAACATGTTACATGTGCTAAATTACATACCAGTGCACATATAGTTAATATGCTTTAGTTTTCTCCTATGTATTACTGTACTTCCTAGATATCACTCCCTACTATTTTACTTCTTGCATGCTATATTTAAGATAATGGTGTTGTTCTGATGCCACCTGTTGGTTCCATCAGACTACTTCATGTTCTCTATGCTTAATTACACATCAGAAAACTAGCATGTGGTTCCGCTGCTTTTTGTTCGTTTTACCCTATATTTTCTGATGCTAGCTATTACATCACTGCTCCGAGCCTCTGTTGATTACTTTTTTGTGTGTTCTTGATCTTCCCAAGTTGCATGATGTAACATCCCAAAATTCTAAATTTTGGAATGTTATAAACAAATAGATAGTTTTGATTGATTGTTTGATTGATTGACTGAAAGTGAGTGAAATTTGAAAAAAAATTGAAAGTTAAATGAGAGGGAATAAAAGGACTTTCCCAAACTTTTATTTTTGCTTTTATGATCTTCGGGAATTCAAATTCTTTTCATCACAAAACCTTGGAGAGAAGATGACATGGCTTCTTCCATTCAATTAAATGAAAGGGTATTTGAAAATATTTGAATTTCATTTGGAAATATTTCGATTCATAAACTTCATGCAACTCAATGATTTTCATGAGAGAAGATAAAATGACTTCTTCAAATTATATGAAATATGAGTTGGGAGTTTCAAAGAATTAAATTCAAATTTCTTTTGAATTTATTTTCAAATTGGAGTTATTTGAGTTTTATTCAAATTATTTTTCTCCAAAAATAAAATAAATGGAAAATAGGGTAACATGATTCCCTACAACAGAAAATTGGAGAGAAATAAATTTGAATTCATTTTGGTATTTTAAAAATGATTTTTACTGGATTTTATTAGACCAGTAGCACTCTTTTAATTATCTGAATTTGTGTGGATTTTATTTGGCATTATAAAAATGTTCATCTTGTAGGAAATCTTTTTCTGCAAATTTTGATATATTATATGCCTATATAATATTTTCATTTAATTTGTTTTTATTATTTCAATTATCTCGAAAATGTTTTTTTTAACTCCCTTCCGCCGACTGGGCCGGCCCAGCTAGCTAGCCAGGCCACGGCTTAGCCAGCCCAGCCCACCCCGCTCGTCCCCGAGCTCCGCTCGGTCTCCCGAGCCAGCACGGGAGCGCCGCCGCCGCCGTACGCCGCCGGATTCTCCCTGCCGCCTCTCCTCCGCCCCTTCTCCACGCCACCTCGCCCCTCCCCTCCCATAAATACTCCGCCCGGCCCCCTCTCTCTTCTCTCTCTTCGCCGCCGCCCTTGCGCCGCATCCACTTGCCGCCTTGGCGAGATCCACCATTGCTGCCCGCCGTTAGTCACCGAGGAACCGCCGACGCCGCCAACCCCCTCGCCTCGCCGCGCCGCCTCTCCCCGTGCGCCTCGCCGTCATCCCCGACGACCGGAGCCGCCAACGCCGCCCTTCGCCGCACCCCGCCGTCGCCGGAGTCCACAGCCTCGCCGAAGAGTTGTCGGTTTTCCGCCGAAAACCGCCGAACCCTAGGTTGGTTTTTTTTAGTTTTTCTTTTAAAAACCCGGTTTAGTTTTTTTTAGTTAGGGCTATTCAAAGAACGCTCTATGTTTAGAACTAGTTAGCGAACGTTCATTATTTAGTTTTTCTTTTTCTGTTAGTTTTAGTCAAGGACCTATCTGTGATTAGTTTCTTTACAGTTTAGCCCCTGATTTTCAAAACCCCGTAACTTTTTACTCGTTTGTCCAAATCCAACGAAACCAACGCCCACTTCTTCGTTATGATCTCTTCTATCCAGTAATCCAACTCAAACATGTTTTTGAAAGTTTTAAAAATTGAATTCAAACAGATTTGTATTTGAACTTCGTTTGATCATAACTTGAGTTTCGTAACTCCGATTTAGTTGATTCTTTTTGCAAATCGAAGCTCTTGTCCTAAACTTTCTGATAAGGCCAAATTCACATAATCTTGGTACTGTTAGAAATTGTTTTATGTTGCAAGAGTTCTTTGCTTGGTTTTGATGTTTTCCGATTTTTTTTCTTCGTTCTTTCCAATGTTTTGAGTGATTGCTTATGTGTGGCTACTATTGCTTGATTACGATAGATTGACCGAAGTGTGACGAGTAGAACTATCAAGAGTTTTGAGTGCTAATCATCTATATCAACATTGCAGGCAAGTAACACTTTGATCATACCTCTTCTCATACCCAGTTTTTATGCATTAGATCTATCCTCAAACACTTGCATGATTAGGATCTAATTAAATTATGGGTTATGGGAAGTAGTTGAGGTAGTACCTATTACCTGTTTTATTATCAAACCCTTGGGAGTTACTTCTACGTTTGCTTATTATGCTATGCTATGCTACTAGACGTGGATTGGGTGAGTGTATTCCATGACAGATGTGAGATTGTTAAATGAATGGTTTATTTAAGGTGGCAACTTAAACACACATCTGGGTGGATTGAGGCACCTGGTTTCTATCAGGACTTGCCTGTATTTCTTCGGACCGCCACCCAGGCTCAAAGGGATCATGAGATTATTCATACTAGAAACTTCCGTGTGCAGCCACAAGCCATTATGGGCTCCGGCATAGTTGATTAAGTTGTGCGAACTCTTACGGGTAGACTAGCAGATGTAGGGGTTGTAGGTTGGTACGGTCTACCCACATGTAAGGTGCCAGAAACCCTAGTCTTTTCGGTCTCACCGATAGGGATATCGGTCTCACCAATATGGGATTGTAATCACTCTGTTTCCCTTTGTAACGTTTCAGTCAAGACGAGATGAGCGATCGGTCCCACCGAGATTCCAATGCAAACTCTCGGTTTCCTTTTCGTAATGTTTCGGTCCAACCGAAATGAGCGAATCGGTCCCACCGAGTTTGCCTGACCAACTCTCTGTTAGTCTATTACCAACATAAGTCTCACTGAGTTTGTGTAATCGGTCTCACCGAGATTACGTTATGCCCTAACCCTAACGAAATCGGTCCCACCGAGTTGACATGTCGGTCCCATCGAAATCCGTATCGTTCACATTTTGAACTAAATGGTCCGACCGAGTTTCATGATTCGGTCCCACCGAGTTTGGTGATTTGTGTGTAACGGTTAGATTTTGTGTGGAGGCTATATATACCCCTCCACCCACTCTTCATTCGTGGAGAGAGCCATCGAACATGCCTACACTTCCAACATACATTTTCTGAGAGAGAACCACCTACACTTGTGTTGAGGTCAAGATATTCCATTCCAACCACATAAATCTTGATCTCTAGCCTTCCCCAAGGTGCTTTCCACTCAAATCTTCTTTCCACCAAATCCAAATCCTATGAGAGAGAGTTGAGTGTAGGGAGACTATCATTTGAAGCACAAGAGCAAGGAGTTCATCATCAACACACCATTTGTTACCTCTTGGATTGTGGTGTCTCCTAGATTGGCTAGGTGTCACTTGGGAGCCTCCATCAAGATTGTGGAGTTGAACCAAGGAGTTTGTAAGGGCAAGGAGATCACCTACTTCGTGAAGATCTACCCGAGTTAGGCAAGTCCTTCGTGGGCGACAGCCATGGTGGGATAGACAAGGTTGCTTCTTCGTGTACCCTTTGTGGGTGGAGCCCTCCGTGGACTCGCGCAACCGCTACCCTTCGTGGGTTGAAGTCTCCATCAACGTGGATGTACGATAGCACCACCTATCAGAACCACAGGTAAAAAATCTCCGTCTCAACATTGTGTTTGCTCCCTCAAACTCCTACCTTTGCCTTCATATGCAATTGTTTTACATTCCGCTGCTATACTTTTAGAATTTTATGTGTAGGTTGTTTGCTTGACTTGTGCAAAGTTGCTAAAATCTGATAAGAACTAAAATTGGGAAAAGGCTAGATTTTTATTTGGTCAAGTAGTCTAATCACCCAACCTCTAGACATACTTTTGATCCTACAAGTGGTATCAGAGCTTTGGTCTCCATTTTCTTTGATTTCCATAGCTTTTGGTTTTCATAGCCTTGGTTTCACAACCTAGGAGAGTATGGTGTCTAGCGAGGGAAATTACCACCGTAGAGGTCCTTACTTTGATGGTACAAATTTTGCTAGTTGGAAGCATAAGATGAAATTGCATATTCTTGGACATAACCCGCTGTTTGGGCTATTGTGTGTATTCGCTTGCAAGGTGAATTCTTTGATGGGAGAGAACCAAACCGTGAAACTACTGCAGAAGAGTTGAAGATGCTACAATAAAATGCTCAAGCTTGTGATATTATCTTCAACAGATTGTGCCCCGAAGAATTAAACAAAATCAGTCGTCTTGAGAATGCAAAGGAAATTTGGGATACTTTGATTGATATGCACGAAGGTACCGATTCCGTCAAGGAATCCAAATTGGATGTGCTCCAAAGTTAGCTTGACAAGTTCAAAATGAAGGATGGTGAAGGCTTCGCTGAAATGTACTCTAGGCTTGTTCTCATCACAAATGAGATTGCCGGATTAGGAAGTGAAGAGATGACCGATAGATTTATCATCAAGAAGATCCTAAGAGCTTTGGATGGAAAATATGACACCGTGTGCACATTGATCCAAATGATGCCCAATTACAAAGATCTCAAGCCAACGAAAGTTATTGGAAGAATTGTTGCTCATGATATGTCACTCAAGGATAAGGAAGAGCTTCACAACAAGTCAAGTGGTGCTTACAAAGCCTCGTGTGATGCTCCCACATCATCAAGTGAGAAGCAAACCTTCAATGAAGAATTGAGTCTAATGGTGAAGAAATTCAACAAGTTCTACAAGAGTAGAAGCAAGGAAAGAAGTTCCAAGTAAAAGTCCTACAATGACAAAAGTTCTTCTAGTCATGAGCGTAATTGCTACAATTGTGGAAGACCCGGACACTACTACAATGAGTGTACGGCTCCCTACAAAAGAAGAGAAGATTCTCCCAAAAGAAGGAGTAGAAGAGAAGAGTCACCATCAAGAGAAAGAAGGAGTAGAGATGATTGTTATGAACGAAGAACATCCTGGAGAAGCAAGGATTCGGAAAGGAAGGACAAGTCATCAAGGAGCTACAAAAAAAGAAGACATCAAGCTCATGTTGGTGAATGGGTATCCGGTTCCGACTCTGACCATCACTCCGAAAGAAGTTATCACTACGACTCCGAATATACTCAAGATGAAGGTGTTGCCGGACTAGCACTTGTGAGAACCAACTCCTACGACATATTTGACTCACCAAATGAAGGCATTGGGAGATGCTTCATGGCTAAAGGTCCAAAGGTAACACACCCCGAGTATATTGATTTCAATAGTGATGAAGATGATTTGCTAGGAGATGATGATTTACTTGTTGACAACTCTAGTTATGAAAACTATGATGAGCTTGCTATTAATCATGATAATCAAGATAAAACGAATGATGATGATAAGAAGGAGATTGAGTGTGTCATTAAAGAACTAAACACTCTTAAGTTAGCTCATGAAACTACCTTGGAAAATCATCGAGAGATTTTAAAGACTCATGATAAGCTACGCTTTTAAATTCTCAACCTTGAGCAAGAACATGAGTTTCTAAAGGCAATCAATGATGATCTTTGCAAGAAAAGTTCTTCTTACATTGCCAAGCATTTACTCTTGTCTACTTACATGCCACAAGTTAAATCTAGCAACAAGAACAAGAAAGATTCTTCATCTAGTAGTAATAACAATCATGCTAAATCCAATGATGTTGCGTCTAGTTGTTATTTTGATTCCACTAATGATTCTCTTAGCCAAGTTACACTTGAGCAAGAAAATATCTTATTGAGGGGAATTATAGAGAAAGGTGTTTACAAGTGCCTTGCCGGAAGTAAGCAATTTGAGGAAATTGTACGCAAGGAAGGAAGACACCGGAAGAATAAAAGTGTTGGTTTTGAATGAAAGTTCAATGCCAATGGAGTAGAGTGGGAAGAAGATCAATACCCCAAGACGAAGTTTGTTCCTCAACAAGAGAAGTATGATCCTACTTCTTTCAAAGGAACACAAGCTCAAGATGATCTTCCACCACAAGACCACAAGCAAAAAGGCAAGGACAAGCTTCAAGAGGAGATTGATGCATTTGAAGAAGCACCCAAGGCCTTGGTCAAGTGGATTCCCAAGTCTACATCAAGTTCTACTTCATCAAGTACGACTACAACTCCAAGGATTCCCATCAAGATGGTGTGGATCCCGAAGAAGAAGAACTAGAGAGATCTTGAGGATGACTCTGCCAACGTACTTCACTCTCATCATTTTGGCAAGGACAAGTGCAACCAACTTTCATATCTTGCACTAGTTCAAGGAGTCACAAACCCTCTTGTTGGTAAGACAAGGGACAAGGTAACGTAATGCTTTCATGGACATCATCTTGTGTACACATCACTCTATGTCTATGGATATCCTTGTTCGTTCCTTGTGGGACTAACCCGTGTAGGTATTGAAAGTGCAACTCACTGCAATGGATTGCTCCGAATGATCTACATCAACCTTGAGCATCCACATCTTCAACACCTACATGAAGTCATCATCGAAAAAACCCAAGGTTAGTTCATCCCTCTTAGGGGGGATATCACATCTAGGGGGAGCTTTACTCTAATCAATTGAGCTAAAGCAACTCTAATGATGTGAGCACAACAATGCTTTATGTAAAAGTGGCAACCCCACTTGTGCTTAAACTATTGAGTATGACCTGTGATCAAATGTTCTCATTTGACTCCTAAGTCAATATACTCATATATAGATGACCTAGTCATCGCCAAATTGCTTGATAGATGCTAGAGTGTTTGTGCATGCTTTGTCACATATTTCTTTTGTCGGTTTATTGTGTGAGCATGTTGGATGCATATTTTACTCATTCAAGGACATCCATTTGTTGCTTTGATTGTTTGGCCTTTTCTCTTTTGCCAAATGGATGGATAAGAATGCCTAAGAACTCCCTCTAGCTATCTATGTTTTTACCGTCTCAAACTCTATTCATGCTACATCACAAAGTTTGATCAAGTCAGATTCGAACCACCCTATGTGAGGAGCACTCGGAGTCCCCGATTCGTCATAGACTTAAACTTCCAAAACCTCTTTGTGCATTTTGGTCTGACCGATTCATCCTTTGCGGTCCTACCGAGATCACTAAGTTGATCTAAGTTTTCAATCTCGGTGTAACCGATTAGAACCTTTAGGTCATACCGAGTTGCAGTAACTGCCTACAGTTTTGCATCTCGGTGCCACCGAGTTGTTCCACTCGATCACACCGACAGGGTCAGGTTATATATACCGACGGGTCAAATTTTGGAAAAAATTCTGAAACCCTTCACATGCACATAACTTGCTCTGCCTTTTAGGGTCTTCGGATCGTCTTCTCGCCGCCAGCGACTTCCCGCCGCTGGTCTCCGCCGCCGTCAACGGCAATCTACTCCGCCTATGCCGCTGTGCCGAACACTCGCCGCTCTAGGGTAAGTGTTCGATCCCTTGTGATGTCTTTATTCACTCCGATTCCTAGCACAAGGACAATGCCATGTTTCTTGCCATGATTGAGATTGATCCATCCAGCTAAAACTTCCTCAGGTCTAGATTGATTCAAAAAATTTAGGGTTAGCTCTCCGCAGAACTCATCTCGGACCGACCGAACTGTAGACATCGGTCTCACCGATTCAGCCTTGGCCATTGCACATGCGGTCTTCGGTCTGACCGAAACGTGCAAATCGGTGTGACCGAGTTCAAGATTATGTGAAACCCTAGCAATCTCGGTGCCACCAAACTGTGACTCGGCCCTACCGAGTTCAATAGTTTAGGTTCCAAGTGTTGCTTCGGTATCACCGAGTTTGTCAATTCGGTAGCTGCGAGATCACTTCTGTAGAGAACTAAAACTAAACTTTTTGAATCAATTGTTTTGCAAAACTCCTGTACTTTGTGATGCTCATCTTCTCTACCTCATCTATAATCTATTCACAGGGTCTGCTGACAGTTTTCCTTCAAGATGTCTGACCAAAGTGGCAGCCAGAACAAGTCTGAACAGCTGGTGCAGATGAGTGAGGGTTCTGATCCCTCTAGCAGCTATGATGAGGGCAGCAGGAGCACACCTAGTAACTTGCCAAAGGCAGCTACAAGGACAAGGAAAAAGAAAAATTATGATTCAGAGGATGAAGATTATGTGGCTGTAGAGGATGAAGCCAGTTCAAGGAAAAAGGTGCTGAAAAAGGAGTATGGCACAGCTGCTGCAAGTAAGCCAGGAATGAAAACAAATGCTCCAACAAGAAGAGTTGCAATGTCAAAGCCAAGGAAAGTTGCCACAGGTGAAACCATGAAGTTCACCATTGAATCTGAAGAAGAAGCAGCTGGTGAGGATAAGAAGAAGAAAAGGGCAAGAACCACTACTTCCAAAGTTCTTGGAAAGCCCTCAATGAGGAGAGATTCTGAAGAAGAACATGAGGATGTTGCACCAGCACCCAAAGCTCAGAAGATCATGGAAGATGCAATCAGATCAGGGGCTGCTCCATCTAAGCCCAAAGCTGCTTCCAAGGCTGCTGCTCTAGCTCAAAACCCTAAACCCAAGAGAAGCATTAGAAACATTCCTGCTGAGGAGAAAAACAAGGCCCCAGTGCCTGAGGCTGCTGAAGAAGAGGAAGATGCCTAACTTGTTTTTAGAAAGATCAAGCCCAAGATCCCTGACCACAATGATGCACATCCCGTAGCAGAAAACATGAAGATCAGGAAGGATGCAGGACTGAGATTATGGAGATAGTCTGATCCATATGTTGTCAGGAGGATAACTGCTGTTGACTATAGGTTTCACACTAAGGAACAGAAAGACTTTTATGAGACAATTTTTCTTGACAAGAAGCCCATTGTGTGTGACATGAGATGGGTTGACTGGGCGTACCTCAAGAAAATTGAAGATCACTATCCAGGAGTATATGATAGCTTCAAAGCATGTGGAGTTGATACATTTGTTGCCTAGAAGCTCACCAAGTGGAATGATGAGCTGATCATGCAGTTTTACTCCGCTGCCCACTTCTATCCAGATGGAAGGATAGTTTGGATGTTTGAAGGTACAAGGTACCAATCCACAGTTGAAGAATGGGCTCAGTTGATCAATACTCCGGAAGAAAATGAGGATGACTTGGATGTTTATGACGAGAAGAAGAAAGACCACAACACTATGGCACACATGTACAGAGAGATCCCAGAAGATACTTTGGAGAATCACAAGTTTGGATCTGTCCACTTCTTGTTATCTGGTCTGCGTACCATAAATTGGATCCTAAGGCACACTTTGCTACCCAAGTCAGGTGATCACAAGATGATCAGAGGGCATGCTATCAACTTGCTACATTTGTTTGATGTTCCTCTGAGGGGACCCCGACTCATAAGTCGTGATCACCGAATGCACGTGTACAGTGATACCAGAGATCAATGCTCACCGAACACACAGAAGCTGAATAACAAGAGTCTTACATCCATACATACCGTCTTACATAAATTATGACCATTATGGTTGAGTCTTGAGTATAACTTCGCAGCAGAAATCTTCGTCGATAACTTGGACCAATGCCATCTTCCTTAACACTAAAGGCATTCTGACTGGAAGCGTCCTAGCTCGCAAGTTCATCACCAAGGTACTCTTCATTATATCATGTTCTTTCATGCCTGGCCAATAAAATAACCAGTGGCAAGCCAATGAGTACTTTGAATGTACTCGCAAGCAACCCACGATTGGAACAAGGCACAACAATGCAATGATATAGCACTAAGTAGGTAGTTTGCAGAAAGCTAGTTTTGGGTGCAATGAAATGATCTATCAACCTGTAAGGTATGCATCATGAGAGTACATATGCCCGTATGAACAAGTTACAAATATCAACATAAACAGAGTTGGACACCAATCCAACTTGATCATTGTGTCAAGTCATCTGACTTAACCCACATAGTTTCATCAAAGCACACACACATACGCGTGGTTTGCAATACTCTGGACATAGTTTAAGCAGCACATCCCAACTGTCCTTGACCGTGGACACGGCTATTCGAATAGTTTTACACTCTGCAGAGGTTGCACACTTTACCCACAAGATCCGGGGAACTTTCATGTCATCCACGACCAGCGGTACCTCAAGTACCCGGGGTAAGCACCCGATCACTATCTTTCCATAGACGACACTAACATAGAGTCCACTCGATTGGTAGTAATCCCCGTGCCCAACATTTCACATCTTAAAATTTTGGAGCCTCGCTCCCATATTCATCACATACCACAAGCACAGGGTACCAACGGTGTGTCTGGTGCCCTGTAAAAACAGTCATGGCCGCCCTACCTGGCACGATCCCGTCCCGAGAGAGCGCAACAACAACTCTCCTGTCACTAGTAATGCAGGCTCCAAGCTAGTATCGGCCTAGGTAATCAATAATTCCCTTTCCTATATAAGGGTAGAGTGGTTGCACATGTAAGGTTGGGATAGTCGACAAATCATAAATCTAATCCATTTTTGAAAACACTCCCACACAACATGCTCTAGTACACCACTTCTTTATCAAGTGGTAACCTAGCTCACCATCTCGCTCGGGCATTAGTGGCACCCGTCGGGGTTTTTGATAAGTCTTTGAAAACAACTTGGTTTCCCTCACCATGCATATACCCATCCCATTTGCGTAGCAGCTACTTAGCATCCTAACTACACCCATTCGCATAATCGTCATAGAATGGTAGGGTCATGCATCATGCAAGTGTCAACGAGAAAAGCAACAGAGGCAAACCACCTCAAGTGTTCACCACATTATCATGACTTCGATGCAAGCAATAAAAGTGCCATATGACATGCACAAAAAGGGTTTCTTAGACATGGTGAAAGGGCTGCTTGCCTGGTTCATCAGAGTATTGAAATCTTCTTGTCCTTCTCCAAGTACTCCGTCTTCTTTGTCAACTAACATCGGAAACAATCATAATAAGCAACACAACAAGGCAAAAATGAAAGTGCTCTAAAAATATGAAGTTGAGTTTTTAGGATACCTCTGGTCATATGAGCAATGACCAAAGTGATTTCAATGGAATTGGATAAGTGGATATTTTGTAACATTTCAATGGAATTGGATAAGTGGTCATATGAGCAATCGTCATAGAATGGATTTAATGGATCTGCAAGTTCTCCACAGGATGCCTTTTTTATAAAAATGAGTAAAACTGCACATAAAATCAGGCATGATTTTAGAAACATTTAGAAATTGGTTTCACTGGATTTGGAGTTGAAATGAATATTCTATGGATTTTTTAAGCTGGTTTAGGAGTACAGATGACCTATTTGTTAGATCCATGTGTGACTAGGCAGTGTAAAAATGTTCACTATAGTTCATTAAATAGGAACTGATTTATGGAGTCACTGAAAATTTGAATAGTCAGATTTGGACTATAAATAAGGTCTCTGGAAAAGTTTGAATCTTGCTGAAAATGAAAAAGTAAATGAAAATACCTAATGGGCCAAAATCCAGTGGCGGCAGCGCGCACTGGGCGGGATTTAACGGCGAGGCGCAACTGGGCCAGCCCAGCGGCTCGGCCACTCGACCGACAGGGCGACGTCGAAGGCATAATCCCAGCTGGGCGTTTCTTTCGCGGGGAAGCGGCAGGCACAGAAGCCGTCTTCACTTAAACCCCGCGGGCCCGGGTGCTGACTCGCTGACGTGCAGGGCCCGCCTGGAGGTCGCCGTGGTCCTCTTCAACCTCGAGCAGCTGGCGCGGCCGACGACTCCGGCGATGATTGCCGGCGACCCCGACCACCTCCCACGACGCTCGGCCCACCGGTGTACTCAGGGAGCCAAGACGCATCCATCCGCGGGTGGCACGGTCACCGAGGAGTACGGGGTCAAGGAGGGCATTGGTCGCGGTGGACGAGCCCAAAGATGATGGTGGCATCGGCGCTATGGGGTACCGGAGCAGAGGAAGAAGAGGAGGAAGGTTTCTCCGTGGCCTAGGGGTTTTCCTGATGGAGAAAGGAAGGGGGAGGAGCCCTGGTTCATGGAAATTTTGGAGGAGGCCGGCGGCTCGGCTCCGGCCAGAGAGGTGCAAGGAGGGTGCGGGGAAAGGAGTGAACCGGTCGGGGTGATGCACAGGAGGGAGAGAGAGAGAACGGAGGCCAGAGAGGGCTCGGGCTGGCCTTTTATGGTGGGGCGATGGTGCACCGTGGACGAGTGCGCCGGCGAGGTCGTTGCTGTTGCTAGGGGTCACGGGGGCTCGTGGGCGCGTGTCTGGGGCGTTTGTAGAGATGTTCTACGGCCAGGGGAAGGGAGAGAAGGAGCGGGGAAGTGCCAGGGCGTTGCGCGTGTGAGCTCGTCCATTGGAGCTCTCAAGGCGGCCAAGGTAGCGTCTGGGGGGGCGATGGGAGGAACAAGGAGGAGGGGGACAGGGGTGTAGCATGCTGCAGACGTCGAGGCGCGTCGGCAGGCATGCGGGGGAGCGCCGAGGAGGTCAGAGGCATCGGGCAGAGGGCAGCTACAGTGCAAGGGCGCACTGTAGAGTGCTTCAGAGCATGCATATGGCCGGCATGGCTATTTTAAAAGGTTAGGGGCATGTCCTCTTGTGTCCTGGAGCTTCCTTGGATGCTCTAGAGTGGTCAGGAACTAGGTGGGGCGCTGCATATAGAAATGATAGAGAGAGGAGTTGCCATGGGTAAACAGAGAGAGAAATATATGGGTTTTACCCCCCAAATAATTGAGATGTTGAAGGAGGAGAGTTACTGGAGGTAGGAGGTGACCTGGGGCAGCAGTGATAAAAAGATAGGGTCATGGAGATTAGTGGAAGTGGTCAAAAAGGTGGTTTTGGAAATTTTGCAGAAGGTGTTTGTTGCTGGTTAGAGCAAGGAAATGTATTCAATTTAGCATGAGACTCCACAGGGTGAAATGGAACATATAACTAGGGTATTCCACCAAGTATGAGCTCATTTGGGCAAAGTAGCCAATGTAACTTTGGTAAACACTAGAAATCAGCAGAAATGGCTTTACCAAGATTTAGTCATGAAAATCTATTCTCCTTGATGCACCACTTGGTGTAGTGTCATCGTTTGTGGATTTGAACATGTCCACAAAAATTCAGATCAAAAGGACACACTTGGCAATGTAGAGTTGTTCAAATTTGGTTCTGAACAGAAAGGGTTTTAGAACACTTTAATCATGATATCCTTCTCTCCAACTTGTGCCATTTGGTATAGATTCATTATTACACCATTTGGGAATGTGCACCTAGTTTGAGAGCATTTGGACATGTTTGGCAGTGCAAAGTTGTTCCAACTTGGAAAAGGACAGAAATGGTTTTAAGAGGGTTTGGTGGGGATATATTGTTATCCATGACATGAGACTTTGTAGGATCTTCAAGTAGGTCATTTTTGACATGCTAGAATTTTCCTGTATTTAATGGAGAATATTTCCTTTGTAAGCATTTCAAAAGCTTGAAATGTCCAGAAATAGTGTTTGAGGGATTTGACCAATAATTTGAACATGACCATGTGTTTAAACTCTTATATATGGAAAATATATGTCAACTGAGTTTCCCTGATTTTTCTCAAATATTTTTGAAGCTGTTAAATAATTTTAACCTATTAAAGACCATTTCTAGCCTTAAGAAAAAGCCTTTAAATAAAATAGGAAAATTACTTTTAAAATATATTTTTGTGGTTTATGGGAGTCCTATATCTAATAGGTTTCAAATATATTTTTGGAAAGATTTTTACTGCCCTTAATTAAGTACTTGCAGTGCAAATCTCCATTCAGGGGTTATTGGAAAACTAATTTTTGAAAATACTATTTGGCCAGATTATTTTTTGTAAGAAATTATTTTTATGTCCTATACACATGGAATAATCATTGGGAAATGTTTTGGATCAAGGAGAAGGGGTATAAGAGTTGGAGACTTTATTTGATTTTTAGAGCACTTGCAAACATCAGTCAAACATTCAATCAAAGCAAAGACAAAACACTAAAAAAATTCAAACCACATTTTATCATGATTTATTAGCTTAAGTACCGTGGCATGAAAATTAGGGTGTGACAGACCTACCCGCCTTACAAGAATCTCGTCCCCGAGATTCACAAACTAGGCGCGAGAAGGAATACAGAAACTTGGATTTGGGGTAGTCTTCACGTCCTCATACTGCTTCTACTTCTGTTTGGTGCTCCATTGAACCTTTAAGTACTCAATGGCGTGGATTCGTGTATGTCGTCCTGCTTTATCCAGATTGCAATTGGGTTCTCTAGCGTAGGTCATATGGAGCTAGAGGTCGATTGCCCGGTGATCGATGTCCTTGTAGAAACCGGGCTAGTTAAGAAGTTGGAAACGTTTCCGGAGTGGTGTCGTGTGCAAAAACATTGTGCACAGTGGGTGAGTCAGGTGGTAACTCTAGCCAGTAGCCGTCTATTCTTCGTCTTGCAGTGATCCTGGGGGGGCCGATAAATCTTGGTGTGAGTTCCCTTTGACATGGAAATGCTTGGTTCCATTGAGAGAAGTGGCTTGTAGATACACCTGGTCTTCGACGCGCAGGTTTACTTCTTGACGATGGTGGTTGGTGTAGTTCTTCCTCCTAGACATGATGATCTTCAGATGTTCCTTGACGAGCTCAACAATTCTTCTTCCGTCTTCGGGTAGACAAGTATGTTACCAAAATAAAGATGACAACCAACTTGTCCAAGTACTCCATGAAGACTTGTTCATGAGGTACATAAAGTAGGATGGGGTATTGGTGGTGGTCACAGTTGAGTATGGTCCAAGGTGTTCTCGATCTAGAGTCTAGACCCATGGTCATGATCCGACCATGTTGTAGCTTGGTAGGGCTTAAGGGTTTCAAGGATTCTAGTGTGTGGGTGAATGTTTATCATCTTATCCTGAAGCACAGTTTCTAAGATGCCAATCGTTCTTTCTAGTCTTCCAAACAAATCACATCAAATTACCGAAAGAATCATCTCGGATAGGTCGACTCCTATCATTACTCATGCTATTCATATCCTCATGACTCCCAAGAGGAGGCCTAACAAAGCTATACATGTCAACTATCCCCAAACTCATAGCTATGAAAAAATAATCCATGGGCAGAACGTACAAGCTGCTAAGTTTGAATTAAACATCACAATCCAAGTGTTTGGCCTATTCTTCAAAGGTCCATGATAATGCATTTCTACCCTAAGGAAACACGTCGTATGCCACTCGAAGATCTTGTTTCCTTCCTACGAATCAACTCCAGCAGCCCAAGAACTTCCATCAATCACTACATAATCCATTTAATTCTACAAATCCAATGTCTATGGTGTTCCACACGATCTTCTAATGTCCTATAATCCTCAAATACTTGAAAAGGGTTATCTTCACTATAGTCAGTCCACCAATTCCCATTATCGGGGTCAAGTAACTTCCAACCTCAAGCTTATATAGATCCTTAAATCAATTCCAATCTCCTAGTTTATTGTCCATCGAGAAACATGGTATCATGATCAAGATCATCAGTCTAAATCCATTTTACTCCCAATCCTGTAGACTTACTCAACATCTATACTCAACTAGGAGCACCTATTTAAATCCAAATCTCATGCCCAATGAGAATTTCTACACTTTTCCCCAAGTCATCACTACTAGGGAAAAGGCTAGCAGCAGCGTGGGTTTTAGGTGTATCAGTAACGCGGGGTGAGGCGCTACTAATAAGGCACTACAGCTAACCCATAGCGATCAGCGTGCTCACCAAGCCATCTTGCTACACAAGTGTAGCAGCAGCGCTTAGTGGAAGCTTCACATCGCTAGTAGCTCTAGCGGCGCTCGCTGGACGCCACATCGCTATCATGCTTGCTAAATTTCATACACTCGCTACTGCTAATTTTAGTAGTTTTTTGTTTTTTTTCGGCATATTTGTTTTGTATTTGAACAGGCTTTATAGATGAATCTTTAGCACATATAAATGTCATCATGATACACGTACAAATGCTTGCGAGACCACAAATGTAATCATAGCATATACATACAAATAGTCTCATCATAATCATCATCCAACACAAAGTGGTCTCTCGTCATCATCTCGAAAATAGCGATACAAGTCTCGATTACTTGCAAATACATCGTCATCCATCTAAACAATGATATACGTGAGAAGAGCTATCACTTTGAGTACATGAGCTCGTATCCCTCTCTCCCATTAGCCTGAACGTAAACTAAGTACTGCCCGTCGCTCGGAAACCGGAAACTGGTACACCTGGGCCTGACACTCCGGCCACTTGTCGTATATATACTCATTGCGTAGCACTTATTCACCATCGATGATCTATGCACCTGCATCGTCACATGAGTCGATGATATGGAACAACATAGAAACAACATATCATAAGCATAAATAACAAAGTTCATCGTACCCCAAAATGCCCTAACTAGAGTGATTTTCGCTAGTCGAGGAGGAGGACGGTTTAATTACATCACAAATAAAGTTTCACCGTGCATAACTCAAAGTTTTGTCATACAGAAAGTATGGACTAAACGGACACATTGTCATATATCGACAATCACTCCAACATGTCGTTCCATCCATCCATGTCAGGGAGATAGTCCCCGAGCCTAGTGAAAGGCTTCAGGTCGAGATGCTGAGCGGCCACCCGTGTTCGGATGTCTTCCCGCGACATTTGTCCTTCTTCGTAGAACATCCCTGTTTTTTCGACGACCTCCTTCATGATGATTTGGGCAAGTTCGCGTTGGATGTGATAGAACTCGGCTCGAAGTCGATGATCCTCGATATCTCCTACATTCTTTGCCCATTGCAGAATATGGGCATCGCCGGATGTAGGTGACATGCGAAGGTTCCGTGATCCCGTCTGTACTCCGGCATGTGGTGTAGGACATAGAATCCATCATTAGGAAAATCGTTCGGTTCTTTGGATGCAGCGAAGTCGGTCTTATGGTCAAGGCGAGCCTGCCGCCCTTCTCTTCTTGTCCCTAACCTCTCCACCCCTTGCTTGGTAGTAAAACATAGCACTATCGAGAACATCCTTGATGTGGGTGTAATCCTTTTTGTGAATGTTCTTGACGAGTCCAAGTAAAGAGCGTGGGAGAATCGGGGTATAGGATGATGAGGACGGCGCTACATTGTGCAAAATAAGTACACCTCAAATTACTTAGCCTCCACCGTGCAAATGAATGATTGAAATCGAAGGAAGGATAGCAGCGCGGATGACTTACACGGGATGATAAGGCACGAGAATCGCCTCATTGTCCTTATTGGCGAGCATGAAACTGACGATGTAATCCCTCGCGTATTCACGGTGCTATGTGCAGACTCCCAAGAAGCCCTCGTGCATGTAGTACGGGTCAGCGACACAGATATGAGATATCTGCTCAAACCCGATGATATAGTTCATCTGCAAGGCATAAAGGCGGACAAACGTAAAATCCAGCTTCTTCACGTGAAACATGTCGAATATGTAATCGAATCGGAGGAAGAACTTATCCGCGAGGAAGCTGTCGACGTACGACATTTGCCGCGGAACGTTACCCACGTAGAGTGGGTATCCTGGATCTATCGAGGCAATGAGGCCTTTCTCTACCCGCATCACATCGTCATGAAGTCTCCTTAGATCGCCGAATCTGGACCCTAGCGCTCTTGCAGGTAGGATTGGTTGACCGGGGATATGCTATTTATCCACATCGGGGATATCTATACGGTCCTGAAGCCGAGGCTGCTGAGGCGGCTAGATCATAGAATCAGCTTTTTTGCCTTTCCTCGCTCTCTTCCTAGACTTCTTTACTACTGGAAGGTCGTCCATAATACGTTGAGACGGCAATTCAGGCCCCGACTCATGACGCTCAAACCGTGAGGAGGCGCCAGTATAGACATACTGTTCAGCGCCACCGTCGTCCTCATGCTCATCCATGGCGACATCATCAGCGACTAATGGAGCCTCCTCCTTACCCCGTCCGCTATCACCCAACCCGACACCCGACGCTAATTGGGTAGGTGGGGTGTTGATGTTACATCCTGGATCTGTCGAGGCGATGAGGCCTTTCTCTACCCGCAGCACATCGTCATGAAGTCTCCTTAGATCGCCGAATCTGGCCCCTAGCGCTCTTGCAGGTAGGATTGGTTGACCGGGGATATGCCATTTATCTGCATTGGGGATATCTATACGGTCCTGAAGCCGAGGCTGCTGAGGCGGCTGGATCATATAATCAGCTTTTTTGCCTTTCCTCGCTCTCTTCCTAGACTTCTTTACTACCGAAAGGTCGTCCATAATACGTTGAGACGGCAATTCAGGCACAGACTCATGACACTCAAATCCTGAGGAGGCGCCAGTATAGACATACTGTTCAGCGCCACCGTCGTCCTCATCCTCATCCATGGCGACGTCATCAGCGACTAATGGAGCCACCTCCTTACCCCGTCCGCTATCACCCAACCCGACACCCGACGCTAATTGGGTAGGTGGGGTGTTGATGTTCATACCTTGCTGAGGCCGCATGCTCGTGGGTGTGCTCCCGACCGCCTCCAGAGGAAGCAGACTCTTTGGCCACAACAGGACCCACCCATTGCAACAATCACCAAGCCGCCGTGGTGTCTCCTCGTCATCCACCGAATATTGAGGAGGCAAATTCTCGTGGCCCGGTTCGACATCGCCACGGAAACCTTGAAGATGTTCGGGGATCGGTGGCTGTGGAACAATGGTTCCTTCGGCTCCATTATCGTCGCCTTCCCGACATCCACCTTCTGGTTGCCGATGGTGTACAATATGGTGCACGGGGTTTCGTCGGCCTGCAAAGAAAAGTCTGCAACGTGAGACATCCGAAAGGCAACGAAAACGGGAGATTATACATTTATATTGAAGGGGGCCGGTGTGACAGATACCGTGAGGGCGTCGAGCTCAGCCAAAGACGAAGCACCACCGAGCACGTCTGGTGCGGGAGCCGGTCTTGAGGGAAGGTCACGGGGAGTCGGTGCGGGGAAGCAGGTCTGGAGCAGTCTGCGGGAGCAGTGCTCCCAAGAAGTCGACAAGGGAAAGTCCTCTGCATTTGCTTCTGGATTTTGCCTTGTCCAAGTGAAAACGCTCGTCACCAAGGAAGTAGACAAATCTGCAACCACCTGTTTTGCGGCAGCTACCGCTGTTGCGACTATCTGAGATGATTTCTTCTCAACCGCAATCTCAACCTTCTTGTCGATGTTTTCTTCAGTTAACCTCCGTCTTTCCTTTGTCTCCTCCATGGTCTCACGGTAGTACTTCTTCCACGTGGCGCCGTCTCCGACATCGTGCACGCGTCCATACGACGGTCGAGTATCCACCGATTGTCGTTTCAATATGTTCAACGTCCGGTTGAATGGAGTTCCCACTTGGGCCTCGCCAATGCCTCAGACGGCGAGTCGCTTTCGGCCGCAATCTGGTGCTGCTCTCTCTGCAAAAGGCACAAGGATCATTTACAAATATGACTAACGTGTGCAGTCGAATTGATCAGAAACTAAAATTACCAGCAGTCTCATGAACTCCGTAATGACCGGTGTTGTCTCGTAAACCTTCTTCACTGGGTCCCAACGGTGCCGGGCCCTCAGGACGTCACGCTCCCGCGGGACGGTGAAATCCGCCAAGGGGTTTGGGATGCCCAGACTCGCGGCTTCCGTGTCCTCCTGGGCCCATTTGGACCTCTTTCCTTCGTAACCACGACTTCCGAGGTGGTGGCTCCCAATGTTCCTCTCTTGAAGCCCCTTCATGTACTTAGACTTTTTTTGGCAGCTTCAGCCTCGCAAGCCTCCTTGAATATTTGAAACTGCTCTTCCGTGATTGTCGGATTATCCTTTAAAATCTCAGAGTAGGGTTCCTTCTTGTCGATGTTCTTTGCTTTCACTCGAGGTTTCCAGGCGGCCAACGCGTCGCTAAACTTGGTCATGGCGTGTTTGTTTATCTTCTTCATTGTCGAGTCCTCGTCTGGATCTTCATAATCCTTCTCATTCCGGCCCGGGAACAAGAATATCTGGTGAAACTTCTTTAGGAGGGAGCTCCTCATATTTTCTATCTTCTGTAGTTTCTCATCGTTGATGGTGGCGGTTGTCCGTACGATGCAGCCTATTTGATTGCCGTAGCATCGACGCGCTTCCTCGGGCGCCTTTGGCTCAAAATTGCCGTCGTGCACCTCCGTGACCACCAGTCTAGTAGTCCTGAGTTTGTTAGGAAGTTGCTGCCTCTTTGCTTTCGGTTCTACAGTACCGGCTCCGCTCCCCGAGGCAGCGCTGGTCTCAGTCTCAGCGCTGGTCTCGACGCCGGTCTGAGTCTCAGCGCCGGTCTCAGTCTCAGCACCGGTCTGCGTGTCGGTCTCAGTCCCCGATGCCACCGGTGGTCTCGACGCCAGTCTGAGTCTCAGCGCCGGTCTCAGTCTCAGCACCGGTCTGCGTGTCGGTCTCAGTCCCCGATGCCACCGGTGGGCCCAGCAACAACATCGGTTGATCGTCGGTAAGGCTAAAAAATTAAATGCGCCGCCCGGTGAGACGTCGTCATAATCACCGTAACCATGTCCTTCATCGTTGCTAGCCATGTTTCCTATGATTAAATCTAGTCAATTAATTCTAGACCTAATAAAATGAATAATGACATAAAAAAGGCCTATTGTTTTGCAGGAACGTTGACTCCTTCCTGGTGCGGCAAATCCCGGGCACTCGGTATGTCCTAGTTTGTAGCACAAGTCATGCCCAAATTCACGGAAAATTTTGGCATGACCTTTGCTAAAAAGTGGACAAATCGAGAACCTGAAATTTGCCGAACGGAAATGAATCAACATTCCGGCAAAACATATATAGGCCACTCAGCTTCATTTAAACAACAAAGCCACTTGGGCACAATCGAACCACTTCAATGAAAAGATATAACATGACCACTTCAAGGAAAAGATATAATCAACAATAAAATTCTAGGAAGGGATCATCTTTAGAATAAAACTTGCCTAAATAACCTAGATAATTAACCTAATTAAAGTAGTTAACCTGACTAGTTCTCTGTCAAAGCCCTAACTAAATTTTTGCCTATATAACCTAGATAATTAACCAATGCATGAGAGAGAGAGAGAGGAGGGGTGGGGGCTTACAGAGGATGGCTCCGGTGGTGGCGACGGAGGCAGGGGCGTCTCCGGTGACGGCGAGGAAGGCAGTTGTGGCGAGGGAGGATCCGGTGGCATCGACGGCGGCTCCGCTGGCGTTGATGAGGCCGCGCGGCTCCGTGGCGTTGGGGCCGGCTCCGGTGGCGTCGACGGCGCACGGCTCTGGTGGCTCCGGGGGCGTCGACGTCGGCAGGAGACGGCGGTGAAGTGGGGCGACAGCGAATTGGGGAGATGGCGGCGGGGTGGGTCGAGAGATTTGGGGGGCAATGGTGGCCGGGGGGAAACGGTTTTTTGGTTAAGTCAAACGTAGCGGTAGCGCGTTTCAAAAAACGCGCTATAGCTAACTTAGCTATAGCCTGTTTTACAAAACACGCTACTGCTACGGCTATGTAAATTTCTCCCTTTTTTATTTCCTTTTCTGTTTCTACAATGGGGTCTAGGAACGTTGCAGCTATGTTAGCTATAGCGCCTCTTTCGAACACACGCTACAGCTATGCCTTTCTATGTTTTTTCGCTTTTTCATTTATTTTGGTTTACATTTTATTTTTTTCTTTCTCCTTTTCTTTTCTTTCTTTTCATTTACTTTTCTATTTGTTTTTCATTTTGTTTTATTTCCGTTAGCAGTAGCGCTCTTCTTGTGAAACACGCTGCTACTCATGCCCTAGCTGTAGCGCGCTTCCTCCAAGCCCGCTACTGCTATGCGTAGCCTATCGTTCCACCAATGGGAATATTAGTAGTAGCGCTTTTACGATCACGCAGCCATCGCTACAATTGTATCTGCAGCGCGGTTTTTTCTCAACCGCTACTGCTATCTAGCACTAGCGCCCTTTTTTGACCCGCGTTGTTGCTAAATTTCTATGTATAAGGTTTTCCCTAATATTGCATTATCGTAATATCAACTATCTCTTATCGATATCCCTTGGCCAGGTCAAATCCTTATACTTCCAGGAGTTTCAGCTTGTGATCATAATTGTCCTATAAATCCAATTCGCTCAGGGGGTAATGAAAGCTATGCTTCTCTATTGACATGATCCCACCAAGTTCATCTATCAACATGAAAGCCTTATAATCCACCAAGGAGTCTCAGATAATTCCTCAAGGTCACTGATATAAACTCATCAAGTCATTCGTCCTCTGTTCCTATATCCTCAAACTGGTCTTCCCTATGGCATCGTCAGTTCTGGTGCTATATTTGGATGATAATGTGCTTATTCCCTACGTCCACTAGTTCCATAGTGAACCCAATGTTGAGCGAGGTTACGGAGGCTTAACTGGTTCTCTTGCAATTCTTTGGGTTAAGCACATGGTTAAGGATTCGAGATGGGGTATCTCGTGAAGTCTTGCTGGGTCTAGGGATGGGTTTCTAGTCTGGAGGGTTAAACATAACTCTACGGGGTTTCACTTGGTCGAGGATGCTGTAGAAATGTTCTTTAGTGCTTGTTGGTTGCCGAAGTAGAATCCTTGGTGCATCTTGTCTTGTTGGCCTTCAGTTGAGGAGAGAGATGAGAGGGGAAAGTAGCATAGAGGAGGGGAATGCCTAAAGGGGGTTCTATAGTGCAGGTGTTAACAAACATGTGCCGAAAGGGCCAAACACAAATAACAAAATAAGGCAGGTGATATAGTCGTGTACTTGTTGCCTAGGGCAAAAGTGCGAATTATATCAAAACACAAACAAATAAAAAAAGCAACACACAATCATGGTTCTATTCGAACCATCATACGGACTCGACTGCGCATAGGGGGTACACGACTCATCCTACCCTAGGGATTCTCGGACTAAGTAGTCGTGCTTGCTCTGTGCCTCGTGCAGTCTCCTGGGTTTCCCTCAGGTGTCGCTACGTCTCTTGCAGTTGTTCGATGAAACAATCCGGGTTGAGCCTAAAGATTCTTCAACAACTTCTCGCTTGCTGAAGTGATGGTGTGAAGGTGGCTCCTCATAGCAGGCATTGACTCGGTCTTTTGTTGTCTTCTTAATCATGACGATCCCTTTTTGTCTTCTAAGGCGTCGATGGTACCAAGTAGGTACTCCTTTATGCAATGACATTAACAAGGCATAGTAGGAGCCAACATGTCAGTTACGTTGATGAAAACATCGACACCAAGAGCGGGGGATGAATAGAACCGTTTTCCTGCTCACTATTGTGAGGCAGACCAAATGGCGAGGTTCTCATCCACCGGTGGTTGCCGATACAACAACGGTAAGGACATGATTGCTCTATTAGCGATGTATATCATGACCCTGCATATCTTATACCCTGATCGTCATAGGACAAGGTTGCATCATCCTGGGGTAAATTCAAAGGTGTCATCATCTTCCGAGTCTTGGTTTCCTCAATCATTGGGAAGGCATTTTCCATCTTGTCATGGTGTCACCAAGCTTGTGTTCAGAAGGTGTGGGTGAATGTCTAGCAAGACGTCTTCTTCTCGGTTACCCATGAGGATTACAAGGAATCCAGTGGTCAGGGGCTTAAAGGTACTAGCGACCATTTGCAAAAGTTTTGAAGGGGAAGAGATCAATAAGGAAAATATATCTTAGTTTTTGAAAAACTCAGAAGGGAAGAGAAGTGTAGATAGTTTTTCAAAGTTAGTAATAGTTTTGGAAATAGTTTTAACCTAACTAACGACCATGCTCACTAAGGTTTCCTATAGTCAACTTGGCTCTGATACCAGCTCTGTGGGGACCCCGACTCATAAGTCGTGATCACCGAATGTACGTGTACAGTGATCCCAGAGATCAATGCTCACTGAAGACACAGAAGCTGAATAACAAGAGTCTTACATCCATACATACCGTCTTACATAAATTATGACCATTATGGTCGAGTCTTCAGTATAACTTCGCGGCGGAAATCTTCGTCGATAACTTGGACCCATGCCATCTGCCTTAACCCTACAGGCATTCTGACTGGGAAGCGTCCTAGCTTGCAAGTTCATCACCAAGGTACTCTTCATTATATCATGTTCTTTCATGCCTGGCCAATAAAATAACCAGTGGCAAGCCAATGAGTACTTTGAATGTACTCGCAAGCAACCCATGATTGGAACAAGGCACAACAATGCAATGATATAGCACTAAGTAGGTAGTTTGCAGAAAGCTCGTTTTGGGTGCAATGACATGATCTATCAACCTATAAGGTATGCATCATGATAGTATAGATACCCGTATGAACAAGTTACAAATATCAACATAAACAGAGTTGGACACCAATCCAACTTGATCATTGTGTCAAGTCATCTGACTTAACCCACATAGTTTCATCAACGCAAACACACACGCGCGGTTTGCAATACTCTATACATAGTTTAAGCAGCACTGCCCAACTCTCCTTGACTGTGGACATGGATATTCGAATAGTTTTACACTCTGCAGAGGTTGCACACTTTACCCACAAGATCCGAGAAACTTTCGTGTCATCCACGACCAGCGGTACCTCAAGTACCCAGGGTAAGCACCCGATCACTATCTTTCCCTAGACGACACTAACATCGAGTCCACTCGACTGGTAGTAACCCCCGTGCCCAACATTTCACATCTTAAAATTTTGGAGCCTCGCTCCCATATTCATCACATACCACAAGCACGGGGTACCAACGGTGTGTCCGGTGCCCTGTAAAAACAGTCATGGCCGCCCTACCTGGCACGACCCCATCCCGAGAGAGCGCAACAACGACTCTGCCGTCACTAGTAATGCGGGCTCCAAGCTAGTATCGGCCTAGGTAATCAATAATGCCCTTTCCCATATAAGGGTAGAGTGGTTGCGCATGTAAGGTTGGGACAGTCGACAAATCTTAAATCTAATCCATTTTCGAAAACACTCCCACACAACTTGCTCCGGTACACCACTTCTTTATCAAGTGGTAACCCAGCTCACCATCTCCCTCGGGCATTAGTGGCACCCGTCGGGGTTTTTGAGAAGTCTTTGAAAACAACTTGGTTTCCTTCGCCATGCATCTACCCATTCCATTTGCGTAGCAGCTACTTAGCGTCCTAACTACACCCACTCGCATAACCCTCATAGAATGGTAGGGTCATGCATCATGCAAGTGTCAACGAGAAAAGCAACGGAGGCAAACCACCTCAAGTGGTCACCACATTATCATGACTTCGATGCAAGCAATAAAAGTGCCATATGACATGCACAAAAAGGGTTTCTTAGACATGGTCAAAGGGCTGCTTGCCTGGTTCATCAGAGTCTTGAAATCTTCTGGTCCTTCTCCAAGTACTTCGTCTACTTCGTCAACTAACATCGGAAACAATCATAATAAGCAACACAACAAGGCAAAAATAAAAGTGCTCTAAAAATATGAAGTTGACTTTTCTAGGATACCTCTAGTCATATGAGGAATTACCAAAGTGATTTCAATTGAATTGGATAAGTGGATATTTTGTAACATTTCAATATGATGGAATCAATGGATTTAATTGTTCTGCAAGTTCTCAACAGAATGCCTTTTTATAAAAATGAGTAAAAGTGCCCATTAAATCATGAATGATTTTAGAAACATTTAGAAATTGGTTTCACTGGATTCGGAGTTGAAATGAATATTCTATGGATTTTTTAAGCTGGTTTGGGAGTACAAATGACCTATTTGTTAGATCCAGGTGTGACTAGGCAGTGTAAAAATGTTCACTATTGTTCATTAAATAGGAACTGATTTATGGAGTCACTGAAAATTTGAATCTTCAGATTTGGACTATAAATAAGGTCTCTGGAAAAGTTTGAATCTTGCTGAAAAAGAAAAAGTAAATGAAAATACCTAATGGGCCAAAATCCAGCGGCGGCAGCGCGCACTGGGCCGGATTTAACGGCGAGGTGCAACTGGGCCGGCCCAGCGGCTCGGCCACGTGGGCGACAGGGCGACGTCGAAGGCGTAATCCCAGCTGGGTGTTTCTTTCGCGGGAAGTGGCAGGCACAGAAGCCGTCTTCACTTAAACCCCGGGGCCCAGGCGCTGACTCGCTGACGTGCAGGGCCCACCCGCAGGTTGCCGCGGTCGTCTTCAACCTCGAGCGGCTGGCGCGGCCGACGACTCCGGCGATGATTGCCGGCGACCCCGACCACCTCCCATGGCGCTCGGCCCATCGGCGTACTCAGGGAGCCAAGACGCATCCGTCCGCGGGTGGCACGGTCGCCGAGGAGTACGGGGTCCAGCAGGGCGTTAGTCGCAGCGGACGAGCCCGAAGGTGATGGTGGCATCGGCGCTACGGGGTACCGGAGCAGAGGAAGAAGAGGAGGAAGGTTCCTCCATGGCCTGGATGTTTTCTTGATGGAGAAATGAGGGGGGAGGAGCCCTGGTTCATGGAAATTTTGGAGGAGGCCGGTGGCTCGGCTCCGGCCATAGAGATGCAAGGAGGGCGCGGGGAAAGGAGTGAAGCGGTCGGGGTGATGCACAGGAGGGAGAGAGAGCGAATGGAGGCCATAGAGGGCTCGGGGGTGTCCTTTTATGGCGGGGCGATGGTGCACCGTGGACGAGTGCGCCGGCGAGGTCGTTGCCGTTGCTAGTGGTCACGGGGGCTGATGGGCGCGTGTCCGGGGCATTTGTAGAGATGGTCTACGGCCAGGGGAATGCAGAGAAGGAGCGGGGAAGTGCCAGGGTGTTGCGCGTGTGAGCTCGTCCATTGGAGCTCTCGGGCGGCCGGCGCTCGTGCGGATGGGGGCAGCAGGAGGAACAAGGAGGAGGGGGACAGGGGTGTTGCGTGCGGGGGAAGTCGAGGCGCGTCGGCAGGCGTGCGGGGGAGGGCCGAGGTGGTCGGAGGCAACGGGCAGAGGGCAGCTACAGTTCAAGGGCGCACTGTAGCGCTCTCCAGAGCATGCATATGGCCGGCATGACCACTTTAAAAGGTCAGGGGCATGTCCACTTGTGTCCTGGAGCTTCCTTGGATGCTCTAGAGTGGTCAGGAACTAGGTGGGGTGCTGCATATAGAAATGAGAGAGAGAGAGGAGTTGCCATGGGTAAACAGAGAGAGAGAGAGATGGGTTTTACCCCCAAATAATTGAGCTGTTGATGGAGGAGAGTTACTGGAGGTAGGAGGTGACCTGGGGCAGCTGTGGTAAAACGATAGGGTCATGGAGATTAGTGGAAGTGGTCAAAAGGTGGTTTTGGAAATTTTACAGAAGGTGTTTGTTGCTGGTTAGAGCAAGGAAATGGATTCAGTTTGGCATGAGACTCCACACGGTGAGAAGGGGTATAAGAGTTGGAGGATTTATTTGATTTTTAGAGCACTTGCAAACAACAGTCAAACATTCAATCAAAGCAAAGACAAAACACTCAAACAAATTTGTCAAACCACATTTTATCATGATATATTAGCTTAAGTGTTGTGGCATGAAAATCAGGGTGTGACATCCTCAAAAGTTCAAAGTCATGAGTCTGATTGTGGGAACAATCAAAAGGACAGCAGGTGATCAGAAGAGAAGTTGTGGGTATGCTCCACATATTCAGGAGCTCATCAACTCAAAGATGGGCATAGGCACATATATGTTGGATAAGGAGCATTTACCCTTATATCCTGAGTTTGAAGACAACACTGTAGTCTTGACTGAGAATGAACCATCATCAGCTCAAGCACAAGAGAAGAGAGAGAAGGCAAGGGCAGAGAAAGCTGCAAAGATGCCAACTCCCAAAGAGGCATCTCAAGTTTTCCTGAAGAGCAAGCAAGATCAGGTAGCATATCTGATCCAATCCACCTTGAGGATTGAGAAGGGCTTGGCCACCCTAACTCAAAATCAGGAGAGCTTGGAGAGGATTATAGAGACCAAATTCTATGATCTTGATCCGAAGGTAATTGAGATCCAAACTACAGTTGAGCAGCTTCAGGAGGAAGCAGAGGAGAAGAAGGGAAAGTCTATTACAGATGCTTTTGCTAGAGTGCCCAGAGGACAAAGATCTGCTGCAGTGCCCGTGACAGATACTCGAGCTACAACATCAGCACCAGCAGCTACAGCTCCAGTGCCACCTCCAGCAGCCACTCCACCAGCTCCAGCTACATCATCTGAAGCCTTCATCCTTGGAGTTCTCTCTACACAACCTCCCAAAGATCAAGCCTGAGAGACGTTTAGCACTATGCATTTTTGAACTTTTTGGTAACTTGTTGCCAAAGGGGGAGAAAAATGTATAAATCATAGGCTTCAAGAGAGAGTGTTGCTTTTTTATCTCTCTTGCTATTTTGGTTGAACTTCTTGATTGTGTGCTTGTGTGAGATACTTTATGTCCTTGTGAGATACTTGTTTGATCATGTGTTTGATCATATGCTACCCTTAATGCTTGTTCGATGATACTATCTCTTATATTCTTATATGATCATTCACTTGCTTGATGATGAGTGGATGCTTTTAATTTCTATCATTTTGAGCGCTCCACCAAGAGGTATGTGACATGGAAGAGTAACCCATGATCCTAATCGATTGTGCATTTGCATTCAAAAGTAGGGGGAGCTCTTGCTTATCACATAATTCTCAAAGCGACGATGTTTTTCAATCTTATTATTCTTTGTCGAATCTTTGATCTATATGTTGTCATCAATTACCAAAAGGGGGGCATTGAAAGTGCAACTATCCCTGGGTGGTTTTTGTAATTCCTAACAACATATAGCTCATTGAGCTAATGTCATTTCCAGATAAATATTTCAGGGAAGCTCAATGATTGGCATGGCATGGGTTAGAAAGTGGACCCCTCAAAATGCTAAAGAGAAAAGATTGGCTCAAGCTCAAAGCACAAGACTCTACATTTTCATTTTAGTGATCCAAGATCACATTAAGTCCATAGGAAAAGCCAATACTATCAAGAGGGGGTGAGGTGTTGCTTAATGATTTTCTTGCTCAAAGTGATTAGTGATATGCTCCAAAACCCTCAACTACTTTCTCACATCCACATATGTCCCAATCCAAAAGTCAAACTCGGCCTCACCGAATCTTTCTAACAGGCGCCACCGAGTTCAGTTGACATAGCCACTGCCAGAAACCCTAGTCTTTTTGGTCTAACCGATAGGAATCTCGGTCTCACCGAGATGGGATTGTAATCACTATGTTTCCCTTCGTAACGTTTCGGTCAAACCGAGATGAGCGATTGGTCCCACCGAGATTGCAATGCAAACTCTATGTTTCCCTTTCATAATGTTTTGGTCCAACCGAAATGAGCGAATCGGTCCCACCGAGTTTGCCTGATCAACTCTCTGTTAGTCTATTACCAAAATCGGTCTCACCGAGATTACGTTATGCCCTAACCCTAACGGAATCGGTCCCACCGAGTTGACATGTTGGTCCCACCGAAATCCCTAACGTTCACATTTTGAACTAAATCGGTCCCACCGAGTTTCATGATTCGGTACCACCGAGTTTGGTGATTTGTGTGTAAAGGTTAGATTTTGTGTGGAGGCTATATATACCCCTCCACCCACTCTTCATTTGTGGAGAGAGCCATAAGAACATGCCTACACTTCCAACATACCTTTTCTAAGAGAGAACCACCTACACTTGTGGTGAGGTCAAGATATTCCATTCCAACCACATAAATCTTGATCTCTAGCCTTCCCCAAGTTACTTTCCACTCAAATCTTCTTTCCACCAAATCCAAATCCTGTGAGAGAGAGTTGAGTGTTTGGGAGACTATCATTTGAAGCACAAGAGCAAGGATTTCATCATCAGCACACCATTTGTTACCTCTTGGAGAGTGGTGTCTCCTAGATTAGCCAGGTGTCACTTAGGAGCCTCCGTCAAGATTGTGGAGTTGAACCAAGGAGTTTGTAAGGGCAAGGAGATCGCCTACTTCGTGAAGATCTACCCGAGTGAGACAAGTCCTTCATGGGCGACAGCCATGGTGGGATAGACAAGGTTGCTTCTTCGTGTATCCTTCATGGGTTGAAGTCTCCATCAACGTGGATGTACGATAGCACCACCTATCGGAACCACGGATAAACAATCTCCATGTCAACATTGCGTTTGCTCCCTCAAACTCCTCCCTTTGCCTTCATATGCAATTGTTTTACATTCCGCTGCTATACTCTTAGAATTGCATGTGTAGGTTGTTTGCTTTACTTGTGCAAAGTTGCTAAAATCTGCCAAGAACTAAAATTGGGAAAGGGCTAGATTTTTATTTGGTCAAGTAGTCTAATCTCCCCCCTCTAGACATACTCTCGATCCTACCGGGCTGGCACCCGGAACAAGCATAAAAATAGAGTGAAGCAGATATATTGTCGTGTAAGCACACACCCTTCTTTCATTAGTTTAGATGAACCATTCATGATCAATTTGAACCAGTGCATGCGATTACAATTAATTTTACCTAAATAGAGGGTGCAGATTAAACTACAACAACTAGAGTTGCAACCACGGGATGATGACGATATCGTCAAAGAACATTGCAACAACAACGAGGCTTCACAACAACATATGGTAAGCCAGTGTGTTTTAGTACATGTGAAATGTATTGCGTGTGGGCTGCTTTCTTGGCTTGTACGCTCGACCTCTAATCCTATAGAATTACAAATAGTTCAGTTGTCTCCTTTGCTATATTGCTTGATTCGAATGCTTGTTTGCTACTTGTTAGGCTATACCAGAGTTGGCCAATATGTCAGCAGTGCCTGCTATACTATCGTAAAGAAATGCATGCCTAGTTCATTTGAGTCCTTAACTTTTCCTCTGAACTTCATCACAAGACGGTCTTCGTAGTTTATATGAGGCCACACTGTTAAGTGCTTTCTTAGATTATTTCAACTACTTAGATGCCTTGGCAACTTAAATATAGCAGTGGTACACTCGCTTTCAACTAGGGATGTCAACTGGGTCCCATGTAATCCTGATTAAAGTCCACTAGTGGTATGATAGTTGAAAACATTTTTTGTTTTTTGAGGAAAATGAACAAGGGGCTAGCAAAAACTAACTAGATGGGACCGGTGAATGTCGTTTATTTGCCACTTACATCCCTAGTTTCATCTTACCATTTTAATTTCTTTTCGGCTGATGCTGCTTCGAACCATTTAAATATAGCTTGCCATGCTCGGCAATAATTCGTATGTTGTTTACCATGTAAGATTACTGCCTGGATCATGCGATAACTATCTCTTACTTATGTCCAGTGGAAACCTTTCAGGATGCCGTTCACACTAGGACACAATGTACAACCCCAGAATGGTAGTAGTTCAGAGGCAACACCGCCGGAGAGCAGTCTGATCACATATATTATAGTTCTTGAGGCTCTACTAGAGGCAGAAAGAGATGGTGTTGCTGCCAAGAATGAGGTAATCTTGATCGTGAGGCTGGAAATTATGCAATTAGCTGCACGCATTATGCAAGCAACCCAAGAATTGGAGGAAGTAAGAATGTTGTATTTGAAGACGGAGGAGGTCCTACTGTTTCTCCTATCTGAAGTCCAGGGTAATCCTAGTTCTTCTTTAGATACCAGTTGAAATTGTCATTAGATTATTATACTTGCATGTTGTGCCATGTCTCTAAATGGATTATGTTGTGAGACCCCCTATGTTGTCCATGTGTTGTAATGATCTGAATTTTTTAGGCGAGGTAATCCTCAGTACTTGTATGATTGACATAAGGTGAACTGTTTTTCATGTGAGCATATTGTATTGGATGAAATAACTGTTTGACTCAAAGTGTATCCAACCTACTGAATTCGAAGATCATGGGATTTATAAATCATAATCATGTATATAGGTGGAATAAATCTTTGTTGTGGTTTTGAAGAAATAAATAACAAAACTTAGAATTATCTATGGATATTCGTAATCGAATACAAATTGGATTTGAATTTAGTTGCCAGGGCCCAGGGCAAACGTGAATGCTAATTCTCCCAAGTTTCGAACGAAGTGGCTAAACGCCCACTATCATTTGTGGGCTGCCCGAAGCAAGTGTTCGCGAGATGGAAATTGTTGTCTACCCCTGACACTTGACATCCTTATCGACCAGATTTACACTGCTGTCGAGAGGGGCAGACTAGTAACTTCAATCATACGTGATACAATCGCCTCTGACCCATTCAAACACGGTGGGCGCCAAACGTGGGCGGCAAAACACATTTGATTCAAGATCATCCGAAAGACATGTGTCTCTCCATCCATTTCCCCATTCATACACGATGGGTGGCAAAACAAACTCTCCTCGTCCAAAATCAATGTAGGCAAAAATTTTAAATAGGCAATATGTGTAACTTCCCTCAGACGTGACACAACCGCCGTACCTGTCAACCCCGTTCATACACCATGGGCGCCAACCGTGGGTGGCAAAACACCCTCTCCTCGCCCGAAATCGCTACTGGAAAATATTTGGGAGATGTGAGATTACCGTCCTATCCCCAACCGACGTGATGTCTGAAATTTTAAACAGGGGATAAGTTCGTAACTTTCCCACATTTCAGAGAAGCGCGTCCCATAGTTTGAGATCCCCCTCCCCCTCCATTTCCTCATTCATACACCGTCGACCCCACAACAACCTCCCCACTATGGCCGGCCTCGTCTGTCCGCCACCCCATCCAACACCTTGCCGGAGCCGCTACCCCTACCCCGTCATCCACTGCAAGAGATAGACATCTCTCATCCAAGGCGTTGGACCAGGATCCTTTCATCGCGTCCTCTCGCTTCATCGGTGCCATCGTCCACCTTGCCGTTGCCACTCCTACGACCACCTCATCCACGGCAACATGATTTATCCCCCGACCCGGCCGTCTGCCGTCTAAAGTCTTCTTCCCCGCCGCCAACAGCCGTCACACCCGCAGCACCCTCAACGTATCAGTAGGGGCCTACACGCGTCGCAAGAGAGGTGGTACTCTTCCATATGTGCTTAAGTTATTATCTCACCCGGAAAATAAATCATAAATTTTTTACTGTACTTTTCTTGTTCGTACCAAATCGTAGTGGCTAGCTGAAAGCAAACATTGGTTGTGAAGTAGCTTTGTCCGGTTTGCACCTTCAGATCCTCCATGGCATGGTCACTATACTCGTAAAGCTTATGGTTTCCCCCTTTATATGCACTACCATCATCGTAGGTGCTTTGTGTCGTGCTAGCACTGCTCCTCAATACCTCAACCCATCAAGCGAAACAACATGCCACTCATAATTCCAAATCTTATGTGTTGAAATACGAATCTGATGTGATGCTCATATTACTAAAATAGAGAACGTTTAATTGGTCACCTAATGTTCCTATATTCGTTTCAGAAAGCATGTGTGCCACCCACTGGTCCAGCTAGTTCCACTTTCCTGGTTTTACTCTTGATGCTTAGGGTTTTCCCCTTTTATCTACTCTACTATGATCTACGTAGGTGCTTTCTGTCGTACTAGCATTACTCCACCCTTCAAGCTAAACAACACAACACTCAAAATTCCAAAGCTTAGTTGTTCAAATATGATTTTGATATGATACTGATGTTAGTTAACAGACACATTTAATTGGTTAGCTAAAGGTCCCACTTGATTTTCCAAATGCATGTCGCGACATATAGAGAGACAGTAGAATTGCATTTCTTTGTCACTTGTTGACTGTACTTTCTTGTCCATACCAAATATTAGTTGTTATTTCAAAGCAAACATTGGTTGCTAACTACCCTTTGCGTGGTTTGCAGCTTCAGATCTGCGATCCCACTGCCACGTTCAACACTATACTCATCATGCTTATGGTTTCCCCATTTTATGATGACCACGATCAGCCTACGTGGTTCGTGTCGTAATAGCACTGCTCCACCCATCGAGCTAAACAAGCTTAGTTGTACAAATTCAAATCTGATATTATGCTGATATTAGTAAAAATGGAGATGTTTAATTGGTCAGCTAAATTTTCCTACTTTAGTACAGAAAACAATGTATTGCTCAGAGCAACCGGTTTACCATGCATTGCCAGCCCAGAGACCATGTCTTCTGGCAACACACAACAACTTGGTACAGAAAACAACAACTTTATTGATGCTAGCGGATCATAGTTTATATTACAACAGGTGGCGAGGCCAAGCGGCACACACGGTGCGGCTGAACAATATGTACATTATTTAGTGAACATAAAGGGGCCTTGATCATAACAACTACGCGGCAGCGTAACAACGTCGTAGCGGAACTCCATAGCACAGGGACACCGATGTGGACACGATCTAGACTCGGACAGTACTCATTTCCAACTAGGCCTTCCTGAAATCTGGCATGACACGCCAGGTCAGTACATTGAAAGTACATTCAAGCTCACAACAAGCATAAACATAATGAAAAAAATATTATGATATTTAACCAATTGTTTAATGATGCAACAATATATCCAACATGTTGTGATCATGCTCTTGTGATAAAAGTCCCTCGGACTTGCTTACCAATGGTGATCGCTCTTGGATCACAAACGGACCAACCTCGTGGTCTTAAATCGGGTTACCTCGTAACCAAACCGTGATTTTTCCGGCGATCACAGCCACGACCAACACTTGGTCTCCAACGGTGATCTTTCCGGCAATCACAACCATGACCCACACTTGGTCTCCAACATCAAGATTGTTTACCCACCATCATCAACAGTGCAAATTTCATAACTTAGTGTGCAAAATTTATTTAATGTTGACCCATGGTGTGACCTACTTTCAAGCGTGTCCGTAACCATGGACTTGGCTATCGATAGATTTAATACACTCTGTAGAGGTAGCGCACTGTACCCACACCACGGAACCCATGGCTTCGCACTCCCATTCGGGTGGACCAACGGCATTCCAGGGAAACCCCTCCATTACCATGACACTCTCTCGGCCACTCCGACTCACTCCCCACTGGGCTAGTCCTGGGTGGCCCCGTGTCTACCAAAGACACCAACGGCCACCGTCGTGGCCAAAACATAAACAGTCCCAAACAGGGACAAGGTACCATAATCTCAACAACGGGCACACAAGGTTATGTCTGCTTACCGTGCCAGGGTACCACACGCCCATAACCTTCCCTCGTTGGAGGCACCGACCAGAGGCATGACAACGGACCGAATAAAGGCCTTCGCATAAAGGCAAATGTGGTTGCACTGGGAAAAACTTGTGCACAATTGAAGCAAGAATTGTTGTGCTGGCGCTCCTCGTGCACTGGGTTGGTCACGACATTCTTGACTTGGGTGGTGGTCTTGTTAACATTCTGTTGCCAATTGGGCTTGTATTCCACCTGAGTCTGCTGCCAGGTATAAGCCTTTTGCACTGGTTGCCCTTCCTTCCTTGGCTCAAACTTGCGCTTGTGATCTTTATTGGCAGGCCTATTGTCCGATACGAGCTTGTGCTCCCTTTCAGCAATGAAAGCTTTGTTTACCAAAGTTTGGAAAACTGGGAAATCAAACATACTAAGGGTACATCGGAGTTGCGGGTTTAATCCCCCAAGAGACCTGTCAATCTTTCTTTCATCGGTGGCCACGTCATAAAGGGAGTAACGGGCCAGATGATTGAATTTTTGCAAATATTCAACCACAGACTGATTTCCTTGGAGGAGTGCGAGAAATTCACGCTGCTTAACCTTCATAATTCCAGTAGGAATATGATATTTCCGGAACTGATCCTTGAATTTTGCCCAAGTGATTTCTTCAGCAGCAGGCCACATGGCTTTTGTAATTTCCCACCATATGGCAACAACGCCTTCAAGATAATGAGTTGCAAATGGAACTTATCATCTTCTTCAGTACAATCAATCTCAAGATTCCTCTCAATGGTTCGCAACCAATCGTCTGCACCCAAGGGATCAATAACCTGACTGAAACTGGGAGGCTTGGTCCTTTGAAAATCTAACAGCTTGGAGTGATGACCATTCTGATTTCCATTCTATCCTACCACAGCTTGCACATTTCTTAATATTTCAATCAGATCATTATTTCTCCTTTCTTCAAACATATGCAGTATTTGCTAGGTGGAGGGCGGATTTGGCGGTGGAGGCGGTGGTGGAACATACGGCTCGGGGGAGTGTCCGGCCTGTCGTGCGGAACAACGAATAGGGGCATCCTCACGAGCGTCGCTACTGCTGCCTCCCCGCGACATCCTATTGTGGATTTTTTCCAAGACAACGTAACCGAGATGAGAAACATCCAAAAATAAATTGGGGAAAAGCCAGCAACAAATCCCGAGAGGAAATGAAATAACAAAGAAAATACAGCGAATAAAATAGAGTCCCAACATAATTATACATAGACTCATACATGAAAGGTAAACATGATGCCAGGTTCAACTACTCTCATACAGGAAACGAAACATCATGACTCTTACGACTACATCCTTACATCATCCTGACGATTGCGGATACTCCGAAGCTCTACTGCTCTGCTTGTGCTGCGGGGTCCTTCCTGAAGCGGACTCGGATCCTGAACTGACGACGTTAACGGAAACCTCCAGGTTAAAGGTAACACAACAACGCTGCCTCGAGGGCTCTCCCTCGGGGTTAGGTGCAGGGTGAAGCATCAGGGCTACGGGAGTAGTGAGAAGTGAAACCCACTCAGCAGGAGCACTGAGAGGATTCACGGTCGAAGCGCCCGAGCTACCTGGAGGAGTAACTGGTGAAATAGGGGAACTATAATTGGTTGGAATATAAGGAGTAAATCCCATGGAGGATGGAGCAGTGACAGATCTAGTAGAGGCTAAAGCAGTACGAGCACGAGTCAGCTCTCGAGCCAGCTCATGGATCATAAGGTAGCTAGCAGTAATATAGCGAGAAATATGGCTAGCAACACTATCAGACTCTGGATCAATGATAGGGAAACGGACACGACCATTGTCGTACAGAGAGGGATAGTAGTAGAAACCTTGGTGGTTCTGCATCCGGACCTCGTTATAACGAAGTTTAACAAGGACCTCGAATGCAGCAAACTGAACAGCCTGAGAAGTGGTAGAAGCGAAACCGCTCCGAGAAGTACGAGTGTAAGTGCTAGAATCGGAACTGGTGCGCAGAGTAACAACTGCGTGATACTCATACACTGAGACTGCTAGACGTTCCCGGTACACACGATAGACTGGGTCGTCACCGAGGGGTACAGCTGACGCCACACGTTACGGAGGAGATGCGGCGACATGTACGGCATCAGCTGCAAGTGGCACGGATACGGTACAGGAGCCATCTACACTCACAACCATTAGCAGGTTAGCACAAAATAAAATGATTGCATACAATGCAACAACCAGCTACAAATGCTACCGGCACTCAACATAAACACGTATCTAACGTTGTAGGATTGGAAGTATGTCTAGAGGGGGGTGATTATACTACTTGACCAAACAAAAATCTAGCCTTTTCCCAATTTTAGTTCTTGGCAGATTTTAGCAACTTAGCACAAGTCAAGCAATCAACCTACACATGCAATTCTAAGAGTATAGCAGCGGAATGTAAAACAATTGCATATGAAGGTAAAGGGATGAGTTTGGAGGAGCAAACGCAATGTTGACACGGAGATTTTTTATCCGTGGTTCCGATAGGTGGTGCTATCGTACATCCACGTTGATGGAGACTTCAACCCACGAAGGGTAATGGTTGCGCGAGTCCACGGAGGGCTCCAGCCACGAAGGGTCCACGAAGAAGAAACCTTGTCTATCCCACGATGGCCGTTGCCCACGAAGGACTTGCCTCACTAGGGTAGATCTTCACGAAGTAGGCGATCTCCTTGCCCTTACAAACTCCTTGGTTCAACTCCACAATCTTGTCGGAGGCTCCCAAGTGACACCTAGCCAATCTAGGAGACACCACTCTCCAAGAAGTAACAAATGGTGTGTTGATGATGAACTCCTTGCTCTTGTGCTTCAAATGATAGTCTCCCCAACACTCAACTCTCTCTCATAGGATTGGATTTGGTAGAAAGAAGATTTGAGTGGAAAGCAACTTGGGGAAGGCTAGAGATCAAGATTTATGTGGTTGGAATGGAATATCTTGACCTCAGCACAAGTGTAGGTGGTTCTCTCTCAGAAAATATGTATTGGAAGTGTAGGCATGTTCTGATGGCTCTCTCCATGAATGAAGCGTGGGTGGAGGGGTATATATAGCCTTCACACAAAATCTAACCGTTACACACAAATCACCAAACTCGGTGGGACCGAATCATTAAACTCGGTCGGACTGATTTAGTTCAAAATGTGAACGTTAGGATTCTCGGTGGGACCGACATGTCAACTCGGTGGGACCGATTTCATTAGGGTTAGGGCATAACGTAATCTCGGTGAGACCGATTACACAAACTCGGTGAGACCGATTTTGGTAATAGCCAAACAGAGAGTTGGTCAGGCAAACTCGGTGGGACCGATTCGTTCATCTCGGTTGGACTGAAACGTTACGAAAAGGAAATAGAGAGTTTGCATTGCAATCTCGGTGGGACCGATCACTCATCTTGGTTTGACCGAAATGTTACGAAGGGAAACAGAGAGTTTGCAACCCCATCTCGGTGAGAACGAGATCCCTATCGGTGAGACCGAATTGATTAGGGTTTCTGGCAGTGGCTATGTCAATGTAACTCGGTAGTCTCGGATGGAAAGAATCGGTGGGGCCGAGTTGGACTTTTTGGTTTAGGACATATGTGGATATGAGAAAGTAGTGGAGGGTTTTGGAGCATATCACTAAGCATTTTGAGCAAGATCCTCATTAAGCAACACCTCATTCCTTCTTAATATTATTGGCTTTTCCTATAGACTCAATGTGATCTTGGATCACTAAATTAGAAAATGTAGAGTCTTGTGCTTTGAGCTTGAGCCAATCCTTTGTCCTTAGCATTTTGAAGGGTCCACTTTCTAATCTATGCCATGCCAAACATTGAGCTTTCCTGAAATATTTATCTTGGAATAGCATTAGCTCAATGAGCTATATGTTGTTAGGAATTACCAAAACCACCCAGGGATAGTTGCACTTTCAATCTCCCCCTTTTTGGTAATTGATGACAACATATAGATCAAAGCTTCAACAAATGATAAATAAGATTGAAAAACATTGTCGCTTTGAGAAGTATGTGATAAGCAAGAGCTCCCCCTAAATTTGTGCATTATTTAAGATTTGCTTTTGAATGCAAATGCACAATCGATTAGGATCATGGGTTACACTTCCATGTCACATACATCTTGGTGGAGCGCTCAAAATGATAGAGATAAAAAGCATGCACTCATCACCAAGCAAAGTGAATGATCATAGTAGGGTATGAAAGATAGCATTATCCAATAAGCATTAAGGGTAGCATATGATCAAGCACTTGACCAAATAAGTGTATCACAAGGACACAAAGTAGTATCACACAAGCACACAGTAAAGTTTCAAACCAACCAAAAAGAGTGCAAAGAGAGATAAAAACCAAAACACTCTCTCTTGAAGCCTATGATCTATACATTTTTGTCCCCCTTTGGCAACAAGTTACCAAAAAGTTTGAAAATGCATAGTGCTAAACGACTCTCAGGCTTGATCTTCGGGAGGTGGTGTTGAGAGAATGCCAAGGACGAAATCTTCTGATGAAGTGGCTAGAGCTAGTGGAGTAGCTGCTGGAGTTGGAACTGGAGCTGTAGCTGTTGGTGCTGATGTTGTAGCTCTAGTGTCTGTCACTGGCACTGCAGCAGATCTCTGTCCTCTGGGCACTCTAGCAAATGCATATGTGGTAGACTTGCCCTTCTTATCTTCTGCTTCCTCCTGAAGTTGCTCAACTGCAGTTTGTATCTCTGTGATCTTGACATCAAGGTCATAGAATTTTGTCTCAGGAATCCTTTCCAAGCTCTCCTAGTTCTTGGTCAGGGTGGCCAGACCCTGCTCAATCCTCAGAGTGGATTGGATCAGATATCCAAGTTGGTCTTGCTTGCTCTTCAAGAAGACCTGAGATGCCTCTTCCACAGTTGGCATCTTTGCAGCCTTCTCAGCTTTAGCTTTGGCTTTCTTCTCTTGTGCTTGCACAGATGATGGTTCATTCTCAGTCATGACAACTGTGTTGTCCTTAAATCCAGGATAGATGGGTAGATTCTCCTTGTCCAAGATGTACTTTCCTTTGCCCATCTTTGAGTTGATGAGCTCCTGGATGTGTGGGGCATATCCACAACTTCTCTTCTGATCAGCTGCAGTCGTCTTAATTGTTTCCACAATCAGGCTCATAACCGTGAACTTTTGTGGGACATCAAATATGTGCATTAAGTTGATAGCATGTCCTCCGATCATCTTGTGATCACCTGACTTGGGAAGAAGTGTGTGCCTCAGAATCCAATTGATTGTTGGGCAACCAGACAACAAATAGTGTATAGATCCAAACTCATGTGTGTCCAAAGCAGCATCAGGGATCTCTTTGTACATATTTTCCATAGAGTTGTGGTCTTTCTTCTTCTTGGCATAGACATCCAAGTCATCCTCATGTTCCTTAGGAGCATTTATGAGTTTTGCCCATTCTCCAACTGTAGACTGGTACCTAGTACCCTCAGACATCCACACAATCTTTCCATCTGGATAGAAGTGTGCAGTGGAGTAAAATTGCATAATGAGCTCATCATTCCACTTGGTAAACTTTTGAGCCACAAAATCATCAACTCCACATGCCTTGAAGCTGTCATATACACCAGGGAAGTGATCCTCATTCTCCTTAATGAATTTCCAATCAACCCATCTCATGTCACACACTATGGGCTTCTTGTCAAGTAAAACAGTTTCATAGAAGTCCCGCTGTTCCTTAGTGTGGAATCTGTAGTCCACAGCAGTCCTTCTCCTGGTGGCATACGGATCAGACTCTCTAAATAGCCTCAATCATGAATCTTTCCTGACTTTCGTATTCTCTGCAACTGGGTGTGCATCATTGTGATCATGGATCTTGGGCTTCAGCTTCCTCAAAACAACAGAATCATCTTCCTCTTCTTCTTCAGCAGCTTGAGGCACTTGGTCCTTGTTCTTCTCCTCAGCAGGGATGTTCCTCGTGCTCCTCTTGGGTTTTGGCTTTGGAGCTGGAGCAGTAGTCTTAGGAGCAGTTTTGGGCATAGATGGAGCAGCCCCTGCCTTAATTGCATCTCCCATAAGCTTTTGAGCTTTGGGTGCTGGTGCTGCATCCTCATCCTCTTCCTCTTCTTTAGAATCTTTCCTCATTGAGGGCTTGCCAAGAACCCTGGCAGTAGTGGTTCTGGCCCTCTTCTTCTTCTTATCTTCTCCAGCTGCCTCTTCTTCAGACTCAATAGTGAACTTCATAGTTTCACCTGTGGCAACTTTCCTTGGCTTTGACATGGGCTGTCTTCTTGCTGGCATCTTAGTTTTCAAACCTGGCTTAGTTGCAGCAGCTGAGCCATACTCTTTCTTCAGCACTTTCTTCTTAGAAGTGGCTTCATCTTCAACAGCCACATAATCTTCATTTTCAGAGTCAGAAGTCTTCTTCTTCCTTGTCCTGGTAGCAGCCTTTGGCAAGTTGCTTGGTGTGCTCCTGCTGCCATCATCATAGCTGCTAGAGGGACTAGTGCCCTCACTTAACTGAACCTGTTCCTCTGACTTGTTCTGGCTGTCACTTTGGTCAGACATCTTGCAAGCAAACTGTCAGCAGACCCTGTGAATAGGTTATAGATGAGGTAGAGTAGATGAGCATCACAAAGTACAGGAGTTTTTGCAAAACAGATGACTTAAAAACTTATTTTTAGTTCTTCACAGAAAGCATTTCGGATCTACCAATTTGTAAACTCGGTGATACCAGAAGCAGCTTTTGGAACCTGAACAAGTGAACTCGGTCAGACCGAGTCACAGTTTGGTGGTACCGAGACTACTAGGGTTTCACAGAGAATCAAACTTTGTCACACCAATTTGCAATTTTTGGTCGGACCGAAAATGCGTGTGCTCTGGCCTAATCCAAAATTGGTGAGACCGATTTCTACAACTCGGTCGGTCCGAGATGAATTCGGCGGAGACCTAACGCTAAATTTTCAAATCAAAACTAATCTACGGGACGCTACCGGACAGGATGATTTCAATTATGGCAAGAAACATGGCAAAGCAATGTGCTAAGAATCAGAGTTAAAGATTAGCACAATGATCAAGTCCGTACCCTAGTGCGGCGATGAACTTGCTACGGCGGCAACGGCGGAGAAGATTTCCGTTGACGGCGGCGGAGACCAGCATCGGGAGGTCGCTGGAGACGAGAGGACGATTCGGAGACCAGAGGAGGCAGAGTAGGTTACGCGCGGGCGAAGGGGTTCGGAGAAATTTCCAAATTTGGACGCAGCAGTATATATAACCTGACCCTGTCGGTGTGACCGAGTGGAACGACTCGGTGGCACCGAGATGCAAAACTGCAAACAAGCATCGCAACTCGGTGTGACCGAAGTTCTAATCGGTTGCACCGAGATTGAAAACCCTAGATCAACTTGGTGACTCGGTAGGACCGAAAAGGATGAATCGGTCAGACCGAGATGCATAAAGAGGTTTTGGAGGTTTAAGTCTATGATGAATCGGGATCTCCGAGTGCTCCTCACACAGAGTGTTTCGAATCTGACTTGATCAAACTTTGTGATGTAGCATCAATAGAGTTTGAGATGAGAAAAGCATATATAGCTAGAGGGTGTTCTTAGGCATTCTTGTCCATCCATTTGGCAAAAGAGAAAGAGCCAAACAATCATAGCAACAAATGGATGTCCTTGAATGAGTAAAATATGCATCCAACATGCTCGCACAATTAAAATGGCAAATGAAATATGTGACAAAGCATGCACAAACATTATAGCATCTATCAAGCAATTTGGCGATGACTAGGTCATCTATATATGAGTATATTGACATAGGAGTCAAATGAGAACACTTGATCATAGGTCATACTCATCGTTTAAGCACAAGTGGGGTTACCACTTTTACATAAAGCATTGTTGTGTTCACACCATTAGAGTTGCTTTAGCTCATTGATTTGAGTAAAGCTCCCCCTAGATGTGATATACCCCCTAAGAGGGATGAACTAACCTTGGGTTTTGTCGATGATGACTACATGTAGGTGCTGAAGATGTGGATGCTCAATGTTGATGTAGATCATTCGGAGCAATCCATTTGAGTGAGTTGCACTTTCAATACCTACACGGGTTAGTCCCACAAGGAACAAACAAGGATATCCATATACATAGAGTGATGTGTACACAAGATGATGTCCATGAAAGCATTAGATTACCTTGTCCCTTGTCTTACGAACAAGAGGGTTTGTGACTCCTTAAACTAGTGCAAGATATGGAAGTTGTTTGCACTTGTCCTTGCCAAAATTATAGGAGTGAAGTATGTTGGCGGAGTCACCCTCAAGAACTCTCTAGTTCTTCTTCTTATGGATCCACACCATCTTTGATGGGAACCCTTGGAGTTGTAGTTGTACTTGATGAAGTGGAACTTGATGCAGTCTTGGGAACCCACTTGACCAAGGCCTTAGGTGCTTCTTCAAATGCATCAATTTCCTCTTGAAGCTTATCCTTGCCTTTTTGCTTGTGGTCTTTGTGGTGGAAGATCATCTTGAGCCTGTGTTCCTTTGAAAGAAGTAGGATCATACTTCTCTTGTTGAGGAACAAACTTCGTCTTGGGGTATTGATCTTCTTCCCACTCAACTCCATTGGCATCGAACTTCCATTCAAAACCAACACCTTGATTCTTCCGGTGTCTTCCTTGCTTGCGCACAATTTCCTCAAATTGCTTACTTCCGGCAAGGCTCTTGTAAACACCTTTCTCTATAATTCCCTTCAATAAGCTATTTTCTTGCTCAAGTGTAACTTGACTAAAAGAATCATTAGTGGAATTAAGAGAACTACTAGAAGCAACAACATTGGATTTAGCATGATTGTTGTTACTACTAGATGAAGCATCTTTCTTGTTCTTGTTGCTAGATTTAACTTGTGGCATGTAAGTAGACAAGAGTAAACGCTTGGCAATGTAAGAAGAAGCTTGTCTATCCCACCATGGCCGTCGGCCATGAAGGACTTGCCTCACAAGGGTAGATCTTCAAGAAGTAGGCGATCTCCTTGCCCTTACAAACTCCTTGCTTCAACTCCACAATCTTGTCGGAGGCTCCCAAGTTACACCTAGCCAATCTAGGAGACACCACTCTCCAAGAAATAACAAATGGTGTGTTGATGATGAACTCCTTGCTCTTGTGCTTCAAATGATAGTCTCGCCAACACTCAACTCTCTCTCATAGGATTGGATTTGGTAGAAAGAAGATTTGAGTGGAAAGCAACTTGGGGAAGGCTAGAGATCAAGATTTATGTGGTTGGAATAGAATATCTTGACCTCAACACAAGTGTAGGTGGTTCTCTCTCAGAAAATATGTATTGGAAGTGTAGGCATGTTCTGATGGCTCTCTCCATGAATGAAGAGTGGGTGGAGGGGTATATATAGCCTCCACACAAAATCTAACCGTTACACACAAATCACCAAACTTGGTGGGACCGAATCATTAAACTCGGTCGACCGATTTAGTTCAAAATGTGAATGTTAGGATTCTCGGTGGGACCGACATGTCAACTCGGTGGGACCGATGTCATTAGTGTTAGGGCATAACGTAATCTCGGTGAGACCGATTACACAAACTCGGTGAGCCCGATTTTGGTAATAGCCAAACAGAGAGTTGTTCAGGCAAACTTGGTGGGACCGATTCGCTCATCTCAGTTGGACCGAAATGTTACGAAAAGGAAAGAGAGAGTTTGCATTGCAATCTCGGTGGGACCGATCGCTCATCTCGGTTTGACCCAAACGTTACGAAGGGAAACAGAGAGTTCGCAACCCCATCTCGGTGAGACCGAGATCCCTATCGATGAGACCGAATTAATTAGGGTTTCTGGTAGTGGCTATGTCAACTGAACTCGGTGGCTCCGGATGGAAAGAATCGGTGGGGCCGAGTTGGACTTTTTGGTTTAGGACATATGTGGATTTGAGAAAGTAGTGGAGGTTTTTGGAGCATATCACTAAGCATTTTGAGCAAGATCCTCATTAAGCAACACCTTATCCCTTCTTAATAGTATTGGCTTTTCCTATAGACTCAATGTGAGCTTGGATCACTAAATAGAAAATGTAGAGTCTTGTGCTTCGAGCTTGAGCCAATCCTTTCTCCTTAGCATTTTGAAGGGTCCACTTTTTAATCCATGCCAAACATTCAGCTTTCCTGAAATATTTATCTTGGAATAGCATTAGCTCAATGAGCTATATGTTGTTAGGAATTACCAAAACCACCCAGGGATAGTTGCACTTTCAAACGTCCAGTTAACACGTTGTGGTCTAGCATGGCCTATAGTCAGCGCGGCTCTGATACCAAGCGTTGTGGCACCCTGACTCAGAGCAACCGGTTTACCATGAATTGCCAGCCCAGATACCATGTCTTCTGGCAACACACAACAGCTTGGTACAGAAAACAACCGCTTTATTGATGCTAGCGGACCATAGTTTATATTACAACACGTGGCGAGGCCAGCGGCACACACGATGTGGCTGAACAATATGTACATTATTTAGTGAACATAAAGGTGCCTCGATCATAACAACTACGCGGCAGCGGAACTCCATAGCACAGGGACACCAATGTGGACACGATCTAGACTCGGAGAGTACTCCTTTCCAACGAGACCTTCCTGAAATCTGGCATGACATGCCAGGTCAGTCCATTGAATGTACTTGCAAGCTCACAACAAGCATAAACATAATGACAAACAATATTATGATATTAACCAATTGTTTAATGATGCAACAACATATCCAACATGTTGTGATCATGCTCTTGTGATAAAAGTCCCTCGAATTTGCTTACCAACGCTGATCACTCTTGGATCACAAACGGACCAACCTCGTGGTCTTAAATCGGGTTACCTCATAACCAAACGGTGATCTTTCCGGCGATCACAGCCACGACCAACACTTGGTCTCCAACGGTGATCTTTCCGGCGATCACAACCACGACCCACACTTGGTCTCCAACATCAAGATGGTTTACCCACCATCGTCATTAGTGCAAAGTTCATAACTTAGTGTGCAAAATTTATTTAATGTTGACCCATGGTATGACCTACTTTCGAGCGTGTCTGTAACCGTGGACTCGGCTATCGATAGATTTAATACACTCTGTAGAGGTAGCGCACTGTACCCACACCACGGAACACATGGCCTCGCACTCCCATTCGGGTTGACCAACGGCATTCCGACGAAACCCCTCCATTGCCATGACACTCTCTCGGCCACTCCGACTCACTCCTCACTGGGCTAGTCCTGGGTGGCCCCGTGTCTACCAAAGACACCAACGGCCACCATCGTGGCCAATATATAAACAGTCCCAAATGGGGACAAGGTACCATAATCTCAACAACGGGCACACAAGGTTATGTCTGTTTACCGGGCCAGGGTACCGCATGCCCATAACCTTCCCTCGTTGGAGGCACCGACCAGAGGCATGACAACGGACCGAATAAAGGCCTTCCCATAAAGGCAAATGTGGCTGCACTAGGAAAAACTCGATTCAGTGGCACCATGACCCGGTCAATGACATATTCAAGTTGACTTATTAGCAGGTTCAACTTAACGTGAAAGTAACCGGTGTCATAACATGGCATGCAAGTGCAACACAAATATATGCATCACATATCATCGGAAATAACTGGGTCAACTATATCCACACTAAGCACAAACATCAACAACTCATGAAACTTCCCTGGTTATGATTAATCATCACTTTAAACAGAATCTTAACAAAATTTATCATTTTTCTCCTTCAAGAAACTAACTTAAAATAATTACTTATATCCATAATCATATTACTTCTTCATAACAAATATTACTTCTAGTTACTTAACCAGCTTAGTTAGCTTTAATCTTTCTGTAAACTAAGCATGTCAACTTAAACAAGCAACCAACAGAATATAAATAATATAATAGTGATTTACATGCATGGATTAAATCATTCATTCAAGTTGAAAAGTCATAAATATTGTAATGGCACCATGAAAATGTTATTATGGCTTTCCTTAGTGCAGATGATGTTCACAATCCTCCTGGTGATCATCAAGACAGGCTTCACTTTCTGAAAATATTTATGAACATAAAAAGAAAACATCAAGAACCCTTCTGAAATTCACCAGAAAATCTAGACAGCAGAGAAAAATCTCATTTTTGGTGAGCTGCTAGATTTCTTCATAAAGAACACAATGCAAAGAGAATCAATTTATTTGGACTTATGGTTAAAATGTTTTGGCTGTTTGAAGCTCTTTGGAAAAACAAAATTTGAATTTAAAGAAAAACATAATTAGGGGGGTGACGTCGAAGGCGTAAACCCCGCGGGCGCCACCACTCGTGACTGGCCACAGACAGAGTGGTCGACTAGCGGCCCCGGCCACTGTGTGAGAGGGAGGGGGAAAGGGAAACAGAGGACGGTGCGGCTTCGCCAGAGCACATGCCGGCGAGGAGAGCTCCTTGGCCAGAACGAGAGGGAGGGATCAAAAGAGAAGATGGAGGCGCACCTGCCCGTACCCGTAGATTCGCTAGGGGTGGTCGGATGGCGTCGGAAATAGCCTCTCCAGGCGCGACAGAAAGCAGAGGTCACCGAAGGTGAAGACGACGACGACTAGAGCCGACACTAGGGGCTCCCACCGGGCGGAACGGCACCACCGAGGCACGGCAGATGCCCTGGAAGGGAGGCCCGAGCCTGGGAGGGGCTAGAGCCGTGGAGACGACTCGAGGAGATTGCCGGCGAGCTCGAGCTCGAGGACGGCGGCCCGCGGCCTGCCCGGCCGGGCTACGGCTTTCTACGATATCGTGGGGTGTGTTGCTGGAGTGGATGATGCTCGAGGGGGCTGAGGAGGGCTCTATTTATAGCCGAGCGTCGAGGGGGGATCGGGCTCTGCCGGAGGACACCTAGACACAGCGCCCGGTGACGAACAACGTCAGTGAGCGAGGGAGAAGATGACGAAGCTCACGCGGGAACTGTGGGCGAGCGGAGACGAGCACAGGAGCGAGGGGGTGGCGACAAACATAGTGCGCAGCGCATCGTTATGCTGGGATCACGCCTGCGTGCTCGCCGCGGGCGAAGCTCCAGCGTCGGCGAGCGCCAGGAGGGAGTTAAGAAGATCAGGACGATGATTGTGGCGAGGTTTGGCAAGTTTAGGCAGTCGGGGAAGCGAGCACGCGATCAACAGAGGCTTAGGCGCGTCACGGAGCGCATCGGCCGTATGCCAGCACACCTGGACGAACGCGGTCACCGCGTTAACTCTGACCTCAGGCCGACCTAAGCCCAAAATTCATGTTTGGCTTGTAGTTCATGGTAGTTTTAGAGGTTAGCACACTTTGGTTTGGACTCAGACACAGTAAAATAGATTTCAACTTCCTGGTAAGTTTCTTGTCAGTAACTTTGAGAGCTTACTATGGTTAAACTACTGGGAGTTGGGAGCTGGGCTTTGGAGGTTAGCAATCATCGACTAAGGTGGTGATGCACAAGAAAAAATAGGCACAATGGATCAAGTAAAATGGTAGTTGCTGTAGAAACTACCATTTCTATCTAGAAGAGAAAATATTTTCCGTAGCAAAAATATTCCAAAAAATGATGAAATATTTTTGCTCAGGAAGGTGCCCTAGGGTTCAAAGAATATTTCTGAATTTCCTCAGATTTTTGTGGGCAAGAAAAATTGGGGTTCCTTTGGAGCACATTGAGCTAGCTAGGGTTTAAGAGAGGGCAAGGAATATTTTTCAGTTAAGAAAAATATTCAAAATATTGTGCTGAGATGACCCAGAGAGAAAATGATAGTTAGATAGGGAAATGAGGCACTTGGGTGAAAGTCCAGGGGTACCCATGTGTTTAAGTCCATATGAAAAGATTCGAAACTCCAGATTTCAAAACCAAATCAAATGAAAATTAGACAAAGGGAAGAGGGCAAAAACCAGGTTGTCACAGAAAGTAGGCCAGATTCAATGCTGGTTGTGATTAGGCCCAACTATTACACGGGCCATTAACAGGCAGATAGGCCAGTTGGGCTGAAATTTATCCACGAAGAATATGGGCAGTTAAGAGGCCTAAAGTTACTTTGGACAAGAAATAGCCCAGTTTCTGCATGGACTGTTAAATGGCCTAAAGTTAAATCGGGCCTACAACGTGACAGATGCACCACAGGCCGCTAACAGGCCGAAACTATTATCGGGCCGAACAAGTAAATGGGCATTTAACAGGCTGAAATACAAACCTATCTTATAATGGGCCCAAAAGAAAAGTGGCATGTTAACGGGCCTGATTTGATATGGGCCATAATTTGGCCCAAAACATGGCCGGCTGTGAACGGGCTTGATCTGGTATGGGCCTCAATTTGACCCAAAAACATGGCATACTGTTAACGGGCCAGCCTACGAGTGTCTCAAAAACGTGGTGGGCCTTTAGCTAAGCCAGCTTTGTTACCTAAAATGGGCCACTGTTGGGCTGTGCCACGTGTCGACATATCATAGGCGTCTTCCGTCCATTGTAGGAATGACATTTGTCCCAACGATTAACTGACACGTGCATTATCCGGCGGATGAGAATTTTACACATGGAAAACCCCATTGGCCGGGGCTGTTAACGGGTTACCGGATCCAAACCGGAACCCGATAGCTTAACGGCGACCCGTTACGGTGGATGCCGCATATCGGTCACCCTGGACGAAAGAACTTCCATGACACGCGATTTATCTTCATGGAAGTGGACACTTCTGTGACGATAATTTTGGTAATGTCATGGAACACTTCTACGAAAACACAAGTATGACTAAAAATCTTCATGGATGTACATGCATGACAGAAAACGTGACCTACTGTGACAAACACGTATCATCACGGAAGTGTATTTTTTTCTAATGCAAATGCATCTTGATGTTCCGTGCAACAGATGGGCATCTTGCTAGTTCTAAAAAACTTTCCATTATTGCCACACTACTGGTTGCATATGAAGAACCTACCCAAGCACCACGTGATACAGGAGCGACGCGCAATTACAAGCTGATATTCTGTTGGACAATGGAGGCTATAACCAATTACTTTTACGGGAACAATAGCAACCAGGAAATTTGAATGGTAGGTATGAACAAAATTGGAACTGCACATGTACTACTAAGAGATTCAATACACACATTACCAATTGAGGAGGAGTACGATGGTTGCGACGGCCTCTGTGCATGATGGTTGGCAACGGGAGTCAGTTCATTGTCCACGACAGTGGTGCTTCTGCGCTTGGCGTCGGCTTCTGGGAAGCAGATCCGAGACCGTGCAAGACGTTCCGTGTACGACGACGACGGTGGATCGGCTCCAGTGCGGCGTACGATGTTGTCGATGAGGCAGATGTGCTCCGGTGGACGAGGGCGCTGATGTAGAAGGGGAGGAGCATGAAGGCTGTGGTGCCGTGGAGATGTCTATTTTGTGGTGGGGGTTGAAAATGGGGAGTATTCAGGTGTACTACTCTGGGTGTCGGGGTGGGGTTGGCTGGGTAGGGTGAACCTAAAGTTACATAACCAGCCCCCTACCAAGCGTCATCCGTAGGCCTGTTCCAAAGGCTATGATTGTAACTTCACACTGCTCGAATAAGGGTCGCGGGAGATTTTCCCGCCGACCTCAAAATTTTGTGACGCTGAACTCCCCGTGTAGCGTGTTGGGTGATTGGGATAAGCATATAGCGAGTAGTACTAATAGTTAGTAGTACTAGTAGTTAGTAGTACTAGTAACTACTAGTACTCCCTCCGTTTTTATTAATTCTGCATATTAGGTTTGACCAAAGTCAAATTTCCTAAAGTTTGACCAAGTTTATAGAAAAATATAAACCTTTACCATAACAAATATGTATGTTGTGAAAGTACATTCAATAATGAATCTAATGGTATTTATTTGTTATTGTATATGTTAGTATTTTTTGTTATAAACTTTCTGAGAGTTTATGAAACTTGACTTTGACCAATCCTAATACAGAACTCCAAAAAAAACGGAGGGAGTACACATTTGTTTTCTTAGTTTGTAGTGAATTTAATCATTTGTTGTAATTGTGAAATAAATATATTAGGCTACTGGATTCGAATGTAATGGTCTATACAATTCAATAGTTACAATCATTATTGAATTCCAAGATGTATACGAGGTCTATAATACTTCACAATATGCTCAAACTCACATAATCGACTCGAACGAAAATCTAAATGCATTTCATAGTTATTACTTTGTAGGATGCAAAAAAACCAACCATAACTCTACATCATCCATTATAAAAGCAACATTTTGAACACATCCCAATGTGTGAATGAAACTGGCACCGTTTCCGGGGAGGCAAGGTAAGCGGCACTAACACCCCATCAACTAAGCTCTTTTCTCGCGTCGTTGCCGGGAGGTTAGTGCTTGAAGGTATATCTTTAGATCTTGCAATCGAATCTTTTAGTTTCTTGTTTTATCACTAGTTTAGTTTATAAAAGAAAACTACAAAAAAATGGAATTGAGGGTGCCTCATATGCTTCATCTTTTTAATATCTTTCGTGAAAACAGGGATTCCGAGAATTGTTCTCAAGTGTTAGAAGAAGAATGCATTAAAATGATTGGCACTAAATATTTGAATGATGAGCATGATTGCAATGTTGTTAGTATGAATTCTTTGAATATACATGATGCTAATGATATGCAAATCCACAAGCTTGGGGATGCTATGTTTGATGAGGATGATATTTTTAGTCCCCCAAGTTTTGATGAGCAAATTTATTATGACGATAGCATGCCTCCTATTTATGATGATTATGTTGATGAAAGTGGTTTCGGAGAGGTCATGCCTTTATTTGGTGATGAATCCACTATTTCGGAAGAGGTTCCAATTGATTATGAGAACAGAGTTGCTATCTATGATGATTATTGTGATGAAATGTATGCTATAAAGAACAATGATAACCATGAAACTTGTCATCTCGATTTTACTTCTCAATTGGATTATGCCTCACATGATAGTTATTTTGTTGAGTTTGCTCCCACTACTATTCATGAGAAGAAATTTGCTTATGTGGAGAGTAATAAAAATTCTATGCTTGTAGATCATGAAAAGAATGCTTTACGTGATAGTTATATTTTTGAATTCATTCATGATGCTACTGAAAATTTTTATGAGGGAGGAATATATGCTTGTAGGAATTGCAATAATATAAAGTTTCCTCTCTATGTGCTTAAAATATTAAAGTTATGCTTGTTTTGCTTTCCTATGCTAGTTGATTCTTGTTCCCATAAATTGATTGCTCACAAAATCCCTAAGCATAGGAAGTGGGTTAGAATTAAATGTGCTAGTCATATTCTTCATGATCCTCTCTTTATATTTCAGTTCTTATCTTTTATGTGAGCATCATTGAAATCATCATGCCTAGCTAGGGGTGTTAAACGTTAGCGCTTGTTGGTAGGCAACCCAATTTTATTTTTTTCTTTGCTTTTTGCTCCTGTTTAGTAATAAATAATCTACCTAGGCTCTGGTTAGATGCGGTTTTATGTTTTAATTAGTGTTTGTGCCAAGTAACCTTTGGGAAGACTTGGGTGAAGTCTTTGTGATGTTGCTGTAAAAAACAGAAACTTTTGCACTCACGGGATTAGCTGCCAAGTTTTACTGGAGAGTGATTTTAGGTTGATTCTTTTTGCAGATGATTAATAGACAAATTACTCACGTCCACCAATTTATTTCAGAATTTTTGGAGTTCCATAAGTATTCGAACAAATCAGATTCCTACAGACTGTTCTGTTTTTGACAAATTCTGTTTTCAATGTGTTGTTTGCTTATTTGATGAATCTATGAGTAGTACCGGAGGGTCTGAACCATAGAGAAGTTGGAATACAGTATATATTACACCAATATGAATTTAGAATGAGTTCACATCAGTACCTAAGTGGTGGTTTTATTTTCTTATACTAACGGAGCTTATGAGTTTTCTGTTGAGCTTTGTGTTGTGAAGTTTTCATGTTTTGGGTAAAGATTCAATGGACTATGGAATAAGGAGTGGCAAGAGCCTAAGATTTGGGATACCCAAGGCACCCCAAGGTAATATTCAAGGACAACCAAGAGCCTAAGGTTGGGGATGCCCCGGAAGGCATCCCCTCTTTCGTCTTCGTTCATCGGTAACCTTACTTGGAGTTATATTTTTATTCTCCAGATGATATGTGTTTTGCTTGGAGCGTCATTTTATTTTCTTTTGTTTTTCTTGCTGTTTTAATAAAATACCAAGATCTGAAATTCTTAAATGTTAGAGAGTCTTCACATAGTTGCATAATTATTCGACTACTCATTGATCTTCACATATATTTTCGGAGTAGTTTGTCGTTTGCTCTAGTGCTTCACTTATATATTTTAGAGCAGGACGGTAGTTCTATTTTGAAGAAATAGACGAAATCTCATTCTTCGCTTATATTATTTTGAGAGTCTTTAGAACAGCATGGTAATTTCTCTGGTTATGAATTTAGTCCTAATATGATGGGCATCCAAGATGGGTATGATAAAAACTTTCATATAAAGTGCATTGAATACTATGAGAAGTTTGACTTGAGATATGAAGATGGTGATATTAGAGTCATCCTAGTTGAGTAGTTGTGAATTTGAGAGATACTTGTGTTAAAGTTTGTGATTCCCGTAGCATGCACATATGGTACGGTGAACCGTTATGTAACGAAGTTGGAGCATGATTTATTTATTGATTGTCTTCCTTATGAGTGGCGGTCGGGAATGAGCGATGGTCTTTTCCTACCAATCTATCCCCCTAGGAGAATGCGCGTAGTACTTTGTTTTGATGACTAATAGATTTTTGCAATAAGTATGTGAGTTATTTATGACTAATGTTGAGTCCATGGATTATACGCACTCTCACCTTTCCGCCATTGCTAGCCTCTCTAGTACCGCGCAACTTTCGCTGGTACCATAAACCCACCACATATCCTTCCTCAAAACAGCCACCATACCTACCTACCATGGCATTTCCATAGCCATTCCGAGATATATTGCCATGCAACTTTCCACCGTTCCGTTTATTATGACATGTTCCATCATTGTCATATTGCTTTGCATGATCATGTAGTTGACATCGTATTTTTGGAAAAGCCACCATTCAACATTCTTTCATACATGTCACTCTTGATTCATTGCACATCCCAGTACACGGCCAGAGGCATTCATATAGAGTCATATGTTTTTCTAAGTATCGAGTTGTAATTCATGAGTTGTAAGTAAATAAAAGTGTGATGATCATCATTATTAGATCATTGTCCGAGTGAGGAAAGGATGATGGAGAATATGACTCCCCCACAAGTCGGGATGAGACTCCGGACGAAAAATAAAATTAAAAAAAGAGGTTAAAAAAGAGAAGGCCCAAAAAAATGAAAAAATGAGAGAAAAAGAGAGAAGGGGCAATGCTACTATCCTTTTACCACACTTGTGCTTCAAAGTAGCACCATGATCTTCATGATAGAGAGTCTCTTATTTTGTCACATTCATATACTAGTGGGAATTTTCATTATAGTAATTGGCTTGTACATTCCAATAATGGGCTTCCTCAAAATGCCCTAGGTCTTCATGAGCAAGCAAGTTGGATGCACACCCACTTAGTCTCTTTTGTTGAGGTTTCATACATTTATAGCTCTAGTGCATCCGTTGCATGTCAATCCCTACTCACTCACATTGACATCTATTGATGGGCATCTCCATAGCCTATTAATATGCCTAGTTGATGTGAGACCATCTTCCTCCTTTTTGTCTTCTCCGCAACCACCACTCCATTCCACCTATAGTGCTATGTCCATGGCTCACGCTCATGTATTGCGTGGAAGTTGAAGAAGTTTGAGAATACTAAAGTATGAAACAATTGCTTGGCTTGTCATCAGGGTTGTGCATGATTTGAATATTTTGTGTGATGAAGATGGAGCATAGCCAGACTATATGATTTTGTAGGGATAAGATTTCTTTGGCCATGTTATTTTGAGAAGACATAATTGCCTTGTTAGTATGCTTGAAGTATTATTATTTTTATGTCAATATTAAACTTTTGTCTTGAATCTTTCGGATCTTAACATTCATGCCACAATAAAGAAAATTACATTGATAAATATGTTAGGTAGCATTCCACATCAAATATTATGTTTTTATCATTTACCTACTTGAGGACGAGCGGGAATTAAGCTTGGGGATGCTTGATACGTCTCCAACATATCTATAATTTTTTAAGTTTCCATGCTATTATATTACCCATCTAGGATGTTTTATATGCATGTATATACTATTTTATATGATTTTTGGGACTAACCTATTAACCTAGAGTCCAGTGCCAGTTTCTGTTTTTTCCTTGTTTTTGAGTATCGCAGAAAAGGAATACCAGATGGAGTCCAATTGACCTGAAAATTCACGGAGATTGTTTTTGGACCAGAAGAAGCCCACGGAGTACCAGAGATGGACCAGAAGAGTCCCGAGGCCACCACGAGGGTGGAGGGCGCGCCCTACCCCCCTGGGCGCTCCCCCTACCTCATGGCCGCATCGTGGACCACCCTCACTTGTTCCCGACGCCAACACCTCTTATATATCCCCAATCTTCCAGAACTTAACCTAGATCGGGAGTTCCGCCGCCGCAAGCCTCTGTAGCCACCAAAAACCAATCGGGACCCTATTCCGGCACCTTGTCGGAGGGGGGATTCCTCACCGGTGGCCATCTTCATCATCCCGGCGCTCTCCATGACGAGGAGAGAGTAGTTCACCCTCGGGGCTGAGTGTATGTACCAGTAGCTATGTGTTTGATCTCACTCTCTCTCTCTCACATGTTCTTGATATGGCACGATCTTGATGTACCGCGAGCTTTGCTATTATATATGGATCTTATGATGTTTCTCCCCCTCTACTTTCTTATAATGGATTGAGATTTCCATTTTAAGTTATCTTATCGGATTGAGTCTTTAAGGATTTGAGAACACTTGATGTATGTCTTGTATGTGCTTATATGTGGTGATAATGGGATATTCACGTGATCTACTTGATGTATGTTTTGGTGATCAACTTGTGGGTTCAGTGACCTTGTGAACTTATGCATAGGGGTTGGCACACTTTTTTGTCTTGAATCTCCGGTAGAAACTTTGGGCCACTCTTTGAAGTTCTTTGTGTTGGTTGAATAGATGAATCTGAGATTGTGTGATGCATATCGTATAATCATACCCGCAGATACTTGTGGTGACATTGGAGTATCTATGTGACATTAGGGTTTTGGTTGATTTGTGTCTTAAGGTGTTATTCTAGTACGAACTCTAGGATAGATCGAACGGAAAGAATAGCTTTGTGTTATTTTACTAAGGACTCTTGAATAGATCGATCAGAAAGGATAACTTTGAGGTGGTTTCGTACCCTACAATAATCTCTTCATTTGTTCTCCGCTATTAGTGACTTTGGAGTGACTCTTTGTTGCATCTTGAGGGATAGTTATATGACCTAATTATGTTATCCTTCTTGAGAGAAGGCCTTGTTTCAACGCATTGCAATACCGTTTGTGCTCGCTTTTATCATTAGTTACCTTGCTGTTTCTATATTTTCAGATTACAAAAACCTATATCTACCATCCATATTGCACTTGTATCACCATCTCTTCACCGAACTAGTGCACCTATACAATTTACCATTGTATTGGGTGTGTTGGGGACACAAGAGGATCTTTGTCATTTGGTTGTAGGGTTGTTTGAGAGAGGCCATCTTCATCCTACGCCTCCCACAGATTGATAAACCTTAGGTCATCCACTTGAGGGAAATTTGCTACTGTCCTACAAACCTCTGCACTTGGAGGCCCAACAATGTCTACAAGAAGAAGGTTGTGTAGTAGACATCAGAAACGTGTAGAGAGAGCTTGCGAAGATGGAGCAGATAGGGCTGGAAAGATTGTATGTATGTGGGCGAGAGAGTAGGAGATAAACCTAACAAGAGAGAGAGAGAGAGAGATAGAGAGAGAGAAAGAGAGAGGAAGAAGCTAGGCCTGTGAGAAAGATGGAGACATGTAATATACGTGAGATGCGCGTGCATCCGGATTCTGTACACGTGGAAGTAGAAAGACAACATGTTTGATGAGAGCGCTAGAAAAACATGGACGAGAGGGGAAGGATCACGTGGGTTGAGGGATCGATAATTTTGTGCGGGAGAGAGAGGGATTGGTAATTTTGTGCGGGAGAGAGAGGGGGGAGGAGTCAGTCAGCCGTCTTCACATCATCCGGCTTCCAAATGGCCCCGCATTCTCTAGTGCAGTATGGTCGCCGTCTTCGATCTCCTCGATGCTCTCTTTGAAGATTGAGGGGAGTGTGTGTGTGTGTGTGTGTGTGTGTGTGTCAGATATTGAGAGAAATAAAACCTATGGAGAGAAATGTGTCTGTATGTGACGGAAAGCTACATGCTAAATAGGGTTTTCACGAAGAGATTGTGCGTGCGAGATAGAGAGCGATGTGCGGGCCTTGAGGTGGGCACGGGCCGGGTGAGGGTGTCAAAGTGTGTGTGTTGATGCATGTGTTACATGCGATCGTGCGAGGGATGGACGAACCGAGAGAGATGGTTGTTGTGTTATTGATGCTCCTCTCTCTCTCGCACACAGACAAGTACAAATAGAAGACCGTTCTCTCATGTACACACAACGTATCGGCATCTCTCTATGTTTCACTCATGCATGATCATTTGCACATTCACACCCCTCTATGTCACTATCACACACACACCGTCTCCACATTGCCCTTCCGCCACAACACACATATGGACACATACACACGTTCTCTCTCAGTCCCACACACAAAATCAGTATGAGAAAAGCTAGGGCTCAGCTAAAATGTCCAAATCCAAATAAACACGAACTGAAGCTAAATTCAAATATATGGAAATATTTTAGCATGAATAACTTTTCCAGGAAAAAAAGTTGAGTAATATTGGGGGGGGGATTGTTTTCATACACACAAAAAGGTTCGATGGATGTCCTTCGAGTGCGACACCGTGACGCACCGTTCGATCGACCGCGTCGCCGCGGTTCACGCGCTTGCACAGGATCTCGTATCGTTGTTGTGGTAACTAATATAAGCGCTGCCTCAGTCTAATGTTTACGTATACTCGTACAGTTTTCTTTTATGTTTGACCAACCCTATATAAAACTAAACTAAGCTCCCATACGAGCACTCATCAATATGCCACCACCGCCGTTGCGCATGACGGTGCCAACCTACTTCGGCCAACCATTTCTCGCCCATCACCGCCATGTCGCCACCATCCCTGTGCCATGAAGCCGAAGGCTTGCCCGCTCACGTCGTCCACAATCCCTCCTCGCAATGCCGCCATGCTGCCAAGCACGCGAGCAGCTGGTGGAGCCGCGTCTATGCAAGCAGAGTATGAAGAGGAGGACGAGCGCGTGCTCCAGCACACCGGCGAGGAGGAGCTAGCATGTCATTGTCGTCTCCGCCCGCGCGGAGGATGTGCGCATGGTGGTTGTAGCGGCGGAAGCCGGTCGCGCCCGCGCCGAGCCCGCAAACTAGGTGCAGACGCGAATTCTACCTTCGAGACCTTGAATGCCACGTGGATCCTGCAATCTGAAGGAGAAATTTGGGTCAGTCAACTCTTGTGAGCCGTTGGATGCAACATGGATGGCTAGAAGGGATTCTTCAACCTCCAAAATTGATGCACTGTTGATCTTCTCTCTCAGACATCAAGCCGGCAGCCCGCCACACACCTAACCGCATGTCATCGCCGCCCCGCCCTCCCCTGAACCGCCTGCAACCGCCATGCTCCTCCCACCCCCGCCATCCGTTTAACCCTAGGCAGGATCCACTTTTTCTGGCGAACTGCATTCCACACCCAACACTCATAAGATAGATCATGGGCACCCTGCCACCCTAATATAGATACTGGGGTAGCTTCTCTGCCGTTTTCTTCCTTCGCTCCGTCGAACTTCTTTCGCAAATCGACTGACCCAAATTATACTACTAGTATAAAGGTATTAAGTACAATAGGAACATGAAGATACGAGTAGTAGTACCAACTACAAGAAGAACAGCAGTAAGACATACTAGTACTATTGTACGTACTAAAGAGTTCACATAATGAGAAAGAACATAGACATAGTTCTGCTGGGGGCTCAGCACAACACACCCCTAAAATAAAACTAAGCAACTAGTCCGCTTGACACTGCAGTAGAACCAGCATGAGCGACGGCACTGCCACCTTACTCGGAGTCCGAGTCCACGTCCTCGACTTTGTCCTCGTCCCTCTTCCTCTTCACCGATGCTTATTTTCTTGAACTGGACACTGGTCTCTACTTCTTCATCCAACCCTTGTAAATATTTAAACAAAGGTAGGCATCCACTGCTGCGTACATGATGGGATCTTCATCTATTGTCTTTGACTCCCATGCATGATGATACTCATGGTGAGGTTTCTTCTGTTGAGCATACGAAGGATCAATCATGGCTGCTGCCAGGGTCAGCATTGAAGGATGAGAGAAGGGCACCAGGCTTTCCTTCTAGAGATCGAAGGGCTGGCCTACAACGAGGCCTATCCGACCCAGGACAATCCTGTCGTTACTAAAGTCTACACTAACGAATTTCACTCTTTCATCCTTGAGGAAGTTCTTAAAATCCCGACACTCAATGTCGGCATGGCATATGTGGTAGACCAAGCACATGTTATGTAAGCAAACCTGGATCACGGCGGGCTTCTTCTTCTTTGCCTCCTTTAGAATCTTCTCGCTTTCTAGGACTGTGGTACTCAACATCTAGCCCAGCGACCCACTCATCCTTTGAACTGCTGAATATGCGTAGGAAGCGAGCAAGGCATGCTTTCACCTGTGACGAATCTACGGGTGTAGATGACGATGAACTCATCGCCGGTGATGGCTCTAACCTGGTACTCAGCGGCTATCATGGAGATTTGGGAGGTGGGTTAGGAGAACTTTAACTGGTGTAACGTGAAAGGACGGGACGACTGGGAGCGAACTGTCATAAGATAGGAGAAGGGGTGAAAGTGCAACTATCCCTAGGTAGTTTTAGTAATTCCTAACAACATATAGCTCATTGAGCTAACATCATTCCAAGATGAATATTTCAGGAAAAGCTCAATGGATGGCATGGCATGGATAAAAGGGTTGGCTCAAGCTCAAAAGCTCAAGACTCTACATTTTATATTTTAGTGATCCAAGATCACATTGAGTCTATAGGAAAAGCCAATACTATCAAGGAGGGATGAGGTGTTGCTTAATGAGTTTCTTGCTCTACCGTGCTTAGTGATATGCTCCAAAACCCTCAACTACTTTCTCATATCCACATATGACCTAAACCAAAAGTCAAACTCGGCCCTACCGATTCTTTCTACCCGGCGCCACTGAGTTCAGATGTCATAGCCACTGCCACAAACCCTAGGCAAATCGGTCTCACCGATAGGGATCTCAGTCTCACCGAGATGAGATTGTAATCTCTTTGTTTCCCTTCGTAACGTTTCAGTACCACTGAGATGAGCGATCGGTCCCACAGAGATTGCAATGTAAATGCTCTGTTTCCTTTTCGTAACATTCCGGTCTCACCAAAATGAGCGAACCGGTCCCACCGAGTTTACCGGACCAACTCTCTGGTTAGCTTATTACCAAAATCGGTCTCACCGAGTTTGTGAAATCGGTCTCACCGAGATTACGTTATGCCCTAACCCTAACCACATCGGTCCTACCAAGTTGCATGTCGGTCCCACCGAAAATCCTAACAGTCACTAGATCTGCTAAATCGGTCCGACCGAGTTTATCAATTTGGTCCCACCGAGTTTGGCAAGTTGTGTGTAACGGTTAGAATCTGTGTGGAGGCTATATATACCCCTCCACCTCCTCTTACTTCGTGGAGAGAGCCATCAGAACAAGCCTAGACTTCCAACTTGTTGTTTCTGAGAAGGAACCACCTACCCTTGTGTTGAGGCCAAGATATTCCATTCCTACCATATGAATCTTGATCTCTAGCCTTCCCGTAGTTGCTTTCCACTCAAATCTTCTTTCCACCAAATCCAAATCCTATGAGAGAGAGTTCAGTGTTGGGGAGACTATCATTTGAAGCACAAGAGCAAGGAGTTCATCATCAACACACCATTTGTTACATCTTGGAGAGTGGTGTCTCCTAGATTGGGTAGGTGTCACTTGGGAGCCTCTGACAAGATTGTGGAGTTGAACCAAGGAGTTTGTAAGGGCAAGGAGATCGCCTACTTCGTGAAGATCTACCGCTAGTGAGACAAGTCCTTTGTGGGCGATGGCCATGGTGGGATAGACAAGGTTGCTTCTTCGTGGACCCTTCGTGGGTGGAGCCCTCCGTGGACTCGCGCAACCGTTACCCTTCGTGGGTTGAAGTCTCAATCAACGTGTATGTACGATAGCACCACCTATCGGAACCCACGACAAAAACATCCGTGTCTCCAATTGCGTTTGGATTCTCCAAACCCTTCCCTTTACATTCTTGCAAGTTGCATGCTTTACTTTCCGCTGCTCATATACTCTTTGCATGCTTGCTTGAATTGTGTTAAGATTGCTTGACTTGTGCTAAGATAGCTAAAATCTGCCAAAGACTAAAATTGGGAAATGGATACGTTTTTATTTGCTTAAGTAGTCTAATCACCCCCCTCTAGACATACTTTCGATCCTACAAGTGGTATCAGAGCTTTGGTCTCCATTTGCTTTGATTTCCATAGCTTTTGGTGGTCATAGCCTTGGTTTCACAACCTAGGAGAGTATGGCGTCTAGCGAGGGAAATTATCACCGTGAGAGGTCCTTACTTTGATGGTACTAATTTTGCTAGTTGGAAACACAAGATGAAAATGCATATTCTTGGACATAACCCCGTCGTTTGGGCTATTGTGTGTATTGGCTTGCAAGGTGAATTCTTTGATGGGAGAGAACCGAACCGTGAAGCTAGTGCGGAAGAGTTGACGATGCTGCAATACAACGCTCAAGCATGTGATATCCTCTTCAACGGATTGTGCCCCGAAGAATTCAACAAAATCAGCCGTCTTGAGAATGCAAAGGAAATTTGGGACACTTTGATTGATATGCATGAAGGTACCGACTTCGTCAAGGAATCCAAGTTGGATATGCTCCAAAGTCAACTTGACAAGTTCAAAATGAAGGATGGTGAAGGTGTCGCTGAAATGTACTTTAGGCTTGCTCTTATCACAAATGAGATTGCGGGCTTAGGAAGTGAAGAGATGACCGACAAATTCATCATAAAAATATCCTAAGAGCTTTGGATGAAAAATATGATACCGTGTGCACATTGATCCAAATGATGCCCAATTACAAAGATCTCAAGCCAACGGAAGTCATTGGAAGAATTGTTGCTCATGAGATGTCGCTCAAGGATAAGGAGGAATTTCACAACAAGTCAAGTGGTGCTTACAAAGCCTCATGTGAGGCCCCCACATCATCAAGTGAGAAACAAACCTTCAATGAAGAAAAGTTCTACAAGCTTAATGGTGAAGAACTTCAACAAGTTCTACAAGAATAGAAGCAAAGAGAGAAGCTCCAAGTCAAGGTCCTACAATGACAAAAGATCTTCTAGTCGAGAGTGCAATTGCTACAATTGTGGGATACCCGGACACTATTCCAATGAGTGTACGGCACCCTACAAAAGAAGAGAAGAATCACCCAAGAGGAGAAGTAGAAGAGAGGAATCACCACCAAGAGAGAGGAGGAGTAGATATGATCATTATGAACAAAGAACATCCCAGAGGAGCAACGATTCGGAAAGGAGGGACAAGTCATCAAGGAGCTGCAAAAAACGAAGACATCAAGCTCATGTTGGTGAATGGGTGTCCGGCTCCAACTCCGACAATCACTCCGAGAGAAGCTATCACTCCGACTCTGAATATACTCAAGATAAAGGTGTTGCCGGTCTAGCACTTGTGTCAACCAACTCCTATGACATATTTGATTCACCTAATGAAGGAATTGGAAGATGCTTCATGGATAAAGGCCCAAAGGTAACACACCCCGAGTATGTTGATTTCAATAGTGATGAAGATGACTTGCTAGGTGATGATGATTTACTTGTTGACAACTCTAGTTATGAATACTATGATGAAACGTCAATTAATCATGCTAATCAAGATAAAATGAATGACAATGATAAGGAGAAGATTGAGCTTCTAACTAAAGAACTAAACACTCTTAAGTTAGCTCATGAAACTATCTTAGAAGATCATCGAGAACTTTTAAGGACTCATGAGAAGTTATGCTTTGAAAAGCTCAATCTTCAGCAAGAGCATGAGTTCTTAAAGGAAATCAATGATGATCTTCGTAAGAAAAGTTCTTATTACATTGCCAAGCGTTTACTCTTATCTACATACATGCCTCAAGTCAAGTCCATTAACAAAAACAAGAAGGATTCTTCCTCTAGTTGTTACAATAATCATGCTAAATCAAATGTTGTTGCTTCTAGTAGTTCCCTTGATTCCACTAATGATTCTCTTAGCCAATTTACACTTGAGCAAGAAAATAGCTTATTGAAGGGAATTATAGAGAAAGGTGTTTACAAGAGCCTTGCCGGGAGTAAGCAATTTGAGGAAATTGTATGCAAGCAAGGAAGACACCGGAAGAACCAAGGTGTTGGTTTTGAACCAAATTCAATGCCAATGGAGTTGAGTGGGAAGAAGATCAATATCCCAAGACAAAGTTTGTTTCTCAACAAGATAAGTATGATCCTACTTCCTTCAAGGGGACACAAGCTCAAGATGATCTTCCACCACAAGACAACAAGCAAAAAGGCAAGGACAAGCTTCAAGAGGAGACTGATGCATTTGAAGAAGCTCCTAAGGCCTTGGTCAAGTGGTTTCCCAAGACTACGACAATTTCTACTTCATCAAGTACGACTACAACTCCAAGGATTCCAATCAAGATGATGTGGATCCCGAAGAAGAAGAACTAGAGAGTTCTTGAGGGTGACTCCGCCAACATATTTCACTCATATCATTTTGGCAACAAAAAGTGCAATCAACTTCCACATCTTGCACTAGTTCAAGGAGTCACAAACCCTCTTGTTGGTAAGACAAGGGACAAGGTAATCTAATGATTTCATAGACATCATCTTGTGTGTGCAGCACTCTATGTCTATGTATATCCTTGTTTGTTCCTTGTGGGACTAACCCGTCTAGGTATTGAAAGTGAAACTCACTCCAAAGGATTGCTCCAAATGATCTTCATCAACATTGAGCATCCACATCTTCAACACCTACATGAAGTCATCATCGACAAAACCCAAGGTTAGTTCATCCCTCTAAGGGGGGATCTCACATCTAGGGGGAGCTTTACTCTAAGTGTCGGTGTCAAAACCGGCGGATCTCGGGTAGGGGGTCCCGAACTTGCGTCTAGGCGGATGGTAACAGGAGACAAGGGACACGATGTTTTTACCCAGGTTCGGGCCCTCTCGATGGAGGTAATACCCTACTCCTGCTTGATTAATATTGATGATATGGGTAGTACAAGAGTAGATCTACCACGAGATCAAGGAGGCTAAACCCTAGAAGCTAGCCTATGGTATGATTGTTGTTTGTCCTACGGACTAAAACCCTCCGGTTTATATAGACACCGGATAGGTTAGGGTTACACAGAGTCGGTTACAATGGTAGGAGATCTACATATCCGTATCGCCAAGCTTGCCTTCCACGCCAAGGAAAGTTCATCCGGACACGGGACGAAGTCTTCAATCTTGTATCTTCATAGTCCAGAGTCCGCCAACGGTGATAGTTCGGCTATCCGGACACCCCTAATCCGGGACTCCTCGGTAGCCCCGAACCAGGCTTCAATGACGATGAGTCCGACGCGTTGATTGTCTTGACATTGCAGCGGGTTCTTCTCCAAATTCCATATACTTGTCGAATACTGTCCGGCTTCTGATAAATGCTGCGCTCCTTGGCATCTACGCCCAATAATGGCCATCTTCCACGTGTGTGAATGAATGCGAAAAGCCAGGGTATTTTTACACTTACCCCCCTAGCTGCGCAAATGAGCTGCCTATAAAAGGGGCGAGGATCTAGATCTGAGTCACACCATCCCCTCTTCGCGAGCTTTCATCGGAGCGCCTCTGACCAAAGTCCATTCCATCATGGACAGTCGACGTGGCTCCTCCTCTCGTGCTCCCAACCCTCAGCCTGGAAATTGGGAGAGATGCTCAGTCCCGCATAGCGAGCTAGTTGTACTCCAAACCAAGGGATTTCTTCCCGCGGCCGGACTTGCCACCTACAAGGGCGCAAAGCAAGCGGAGAGTGTCCCCGATCCCTCTAAAGGAGAGCGGGTGTGCTTTGTCTCTTATCTAGTAAGAGGACTCGGATTTCCAATCCATCCGTTTCTCCGGGGGCTCTTGGAGTTCTATGGCCTCCAGTTGCACCACCTTACGCCTGCCTCCATTTTGCACATCGCGGGCTTCGTGGCCCTTTGCGAACTGTTCTTGGGCGTCGAAGCTCATTTTGCGCTGTGGAATAGATTATTCTGCCTAGTACCCCGTTCTTATGAGGGGTCAATATATCAAGTGGGCGGAGCCTAACTATGGTGCATCGCCGGGACCGGATATCTATCCGGAACCCCGAAGAAGGCGTCCGAAGATTGGCCTTCAGAATGGTTTTACATGGAGGATGTCCCGCTGCCGAATCTTGTTCGGATCGGCCTTCCGGAGTTTAGCAACGCTCCTCCAAAGAAGCGCCTAAGCTGGCGCCCGTGGAGCCCCCAGAGGGAAAATGATCGGGATGTCCTTTACTTGATGAGTCGAATAAGATTACTGGCTGATGTAGGGCGGAACCCTACATGGATGATCTTTCACATTGGAGCAGATCCTATGGGGAATCACAAAGAACACGCGGAAGAACAAGAGGGAAACACGGGGAAAACGAGAGAGAAATCACTTAACCGACAAGAGATCAATCACACAAGTGCTAGATCACCGATCACATAAGGTGGCACAAGATTCAAAATCAACAAAGGAAACATACAAACGGTAGCCGTTCTTCTCCGTGAGGAGGCCTTGATGGGGTCCACCCTAGAAGGGGGTCTTGAATCCGCTTGGGGGATCTTCTCCGTAGAGGTCTTGAGCTCCGGGGAGAAGTAGCCAAGTGGATGAGCAAAGGCTCTCACACAAAAAATGAGCTAATCCAATGCTAACCCTAGAAAGAGGAAGGGGATGGAGTATATATAGTCTAGGGGGCGAAGGGGTACATGGGTCTCGGCCCGGATGCACTTTACGCCTTGAGGGAGGCCGGATGTCCGGGCGTCGGGCCGGATGTCCGGGCCTTCACGAGGCGCCAGATGTCTGGGCTAGCAGGCCGGATGTCCGGGCTGGAGTGGCCACTTCTGCCGAATCGGGTGCGTGGCGCCGGATTTCCGGGCCAGGGGCCGGATATATGGGCTGGGGGGCCGGATGTCCGGGGCCTGTTGGCCGGATGTCCGGGCCCTTTAGAGTTCCTGGCTGGGCTTCAACTGCGGTGTTGGCGTCTCCAGGGGCCGGATGTCCGGGGCCTTGGCCGTATGTCCGGGGCTTGGAGGGTGAACTTGTCCGCTTCCGTGGTCCTCTTCATCCGTGGACTTGGCGGCTCGTCCATCTTCACGTGCATCTTCAGAAGGCTCCTCTTGACACCTAATGATGCATATCATATCGGACTTAGGTAGTAGCCATGTCTCGAGTGGATCATATGTGATATCACTAAGGAAGGAAGTCACCTCGTTCTCGAGAGCTCTAGCTCTAGCTCGTGTCATGGGTCCTCTTGGCTCTTGATGAGACGGTTGTAGATCCATGGGGATGATCGTGGGATGCTCCGCATCATCTCCCCCTTGGGAGAGATCCGACCTCGGATCAAAAGCTTCATCTCCATGGTATGGTGCGAGGTCCTTGACGTTGAAGATGTCGCTCACGTTGTATTTGTCTTGAGGTAGGTCGATCTTGTAAGCGTTGTCGTTGTAGCGTGCTAGCACCTTGAAAGGTCCATCGGCTCGAGGGAGAAGCTTGGACCTGCGTTCTTTGGGGAAGCGGTCCTTGCGAAGGTGTAGCCACACTAGATCACCAATGTTGAAGACCATGGGTTGCTTGTTGGCGTTGAGCTTGGTTGCTTGTCGGTGTACTTGGCGCTCGATGGTGTGCCTTGTATCTTCGTGCATCTTATTGATGTAGCTTTCTCATGCACTCGCATCCATGTTGGTGCGCTCTTGGAGAGGAAGTGGTAGAATGTCCAATGGGGACAACGGATTGAAACCGTAGACGACCTCGAAGGGGGACTTGCCGGTAGTTGAATGTCTTGCACGGTTGTAGGCGTACTCGGCGATGGGTAGACATGCTTCCCAATCCTTGATGTTCTTCTTGATCAAGACACGAAGTAGAGTGGATAGTGTGCGGTTCGTCACCTCCGTTTGGCCGTCGGTTTGAGGATGGTATGTTGAGGAGAACAAGAGCTTGATTCCGAGCTTGGCGCATAGGGTCTTCCAAAAGTAACTCAAGAACTTGACGTCACGATCGGAGATGATTGTCTTTGGTATGCCATGGAATCGCAAGATTTCCCTACAAAGGAGATTTGCAACATGTGGAGCATCGTCTATCTTTTTGCAAGGAATGAAATGTGCCATCTTAGAAAATCTATCCACAACAACAAACACGGTATCCTTGCCATATTTTGTCCTAGGCAAACCAAGTACAAAATCCATACTAATGTCTTCCCATGGTTGATAAGGAATAGGAAGAGGCATGTAAAGACCATGAGATTGAGTTTTAGACTTAGCTTTGCGACATGTATAGCATCGGGTGGTGAAGCGTGAGACGTCGCGGAACATCTTGGGCCAAAAGTAGTTGTTGGAGACCGTGGCGAATGTCTTGTCACGTCCAAAGTTCCCCAAATAAAGGGAGTATTCTGCTTACTCAAGGCATGCAAAGGAAATCTTTCACAAAGCGATGATAAAAACCCACAAGACCAAGAAAACTTCGCACTTGTTGCAAATTGGTGGCTTGGGGCCAAGTTTTAATTGCTTCAATTTTAGATTCATCAACATGGACACCCTTTGAGGATACTACAAAACCCAAGAAAACCACTTTGTCAACGCCTAAAAGTGCATTTTTCAAGTTTGCATAAAGGCTTTCCTTGCGAAGAGTTTGTAACACAGATTTTACATGATTGATGTGCTCTTTCATTGTTTTGCTAAACACAAGAATATCATCAAAGTAAACCACAACAAAGACTCCAATGTAAGGAGGAAGCACATGATGCATAAGGCGCTTACGAAAGTACCGGGAGCCTCCGAAAGACCCATAGGCATCACTAACCATTCATATAAACCAAATTTGGTTTTGAAAGCAGTTTTCCATTCATCACCCTCTTGTATGTGGATTTGATAATAGCCACTTTTAAGGTCAATTTTTGAGAAAAGTTGGCTCCACTAAGTTCATCAAGCATATCATCTAAGCGAGGAATGGGATGCCTATAGCGGACGGTGATAGCATTTATAGGTCTATAATCGGAACACAAGCGAAAACTTCCATCGGGCTTAGGCACAAGTATAACGGGAACGGCACAAGGGCTTAAGCTTTCACGTACCTGACCGTTCTCGATTAGTTGTTGTACTTGCCGTTGAATCTCCTTGGTTTCTTCGGGATTGAATCGGTATGGAGCTTTGTTTGGTAGATGCGCTCCAAGGATGAGGTCGATTCGATGCTCAATGCCTCAAAGAGGAGGTAGACCCGGAGGTAGCTCATCGGGGAAAACATCTTGAAATTCCTGCAAAAGAGATTGAAACACCAAAGGTAGCTCGTGAATGGTGTTAGTTTTTGGTTCTCCATCCTTGCACACAAGGACAAAGTGCATCACACTCGATGGGTTCTCACACATTTCTCTCATCTCACTTTTGGTGGCAAATAGGACGAGGTTTTTCTCTCTAGGCGAAGAGGCGCTCAAGTTTGGCTTGTGGCTCTCACTCACTTTCGGGTGGATCACTTTCTCACTCTTGTCTCTATGATGGGTGGCTTGCTTGTCGGCTATCACTTGAGTAGGAGACATAAGTTGTAGCACATATTCCTTCCCTTTCATCTTGAAGCTATAGTGATTGGTGCGCCCATTGTGGATGACACCATGGTCGAATTGCCATGGTCGACCTAGAAGTAGGTGGCAAACGGTCATTGGGACCACATCACACTCTAACGTGTCTTCATAAGTACCAATTTTGAAGGAGACTTGGACCGTATGCTCGACTCGTATAGTGCCGGAGTCACTTAGCCATTGAACCTTGTATGGGTGCGGGTGCTTCCTCTTGACCAATTGAAGTTTGGAACATAGTTCTTCACTTGCCAAGTTGTGGCAACTACCTCCATCGATGATGACCTTGATGGACCTTCCGTTGATGCCGGCCTTTGTGTGGAAGATGTGGCATCTTTGGTCGTCTTCTTGTTGATGTTGAAGGGTCAAGACCTTGGAGACAACGAGAGCGGGGCTCGAATCCTCATTGCAAAAGACTTGATCATCTTCATTTTCGTTCACTTGCCGGTGCATGGCCACTTGCTCAAGGGCTTCCATCTCCTCATCACTCATTGAGTCATAGGTGCCGTCGTTGTTGAGGATCATGGTGCGCTTGTTGGTGCATTCGTAGGACTTGTGGCCTCGGCCGCAGCAAGTGAAACACTTGAAGGAGCTTGTTTTGATGGTGTCATCGGTCGGAGTAGATGATGAAGCACGCGGCTTGAGGTTGGTTGTAGTAGGAGGAGGACGACTTGAACTAGTCGACTTTCTCTTGTAACTCGACTTGTCGTCGTTGTTTGTAGATGTTGGAGGAGGTGTTGAAGCTTGGTTGTTGGAGAAGCCATAGGTCTTGGATGAGTACTTGGCGTACTTGAAGTCATCTTGCACTTGACGTTCCGCTTTTGTAGCTTGATGCACGAGCTCAATGAGGGTTGAGTATGGTTGGAAGTCGGCGATCTTCTTGATGCGATGATTTAGTCCATTCAAGAAACGAGCCATAGTTTGCTCATCATCTTCCTTGACATTGGCTCGAATCATGGCTATCTCCATTTCCTTGTAGTATTCTTTAACACTCTTTGTTCCTTGCTTGAGTAGTTGGAGTTTCTTGAAGAGGTCGCGGTTGTAGTAGGTTGGCACAAAACGTGCTCGCATGACATCCTTCATTTGAGCCCAAGTGGTGATTGGAGGTTCACCTCTTGCTTGTCGTCGCTCAATTATTTGTTCCCACCATATGAGCACATAGTCTTGGAACTCAAGTGATGCCATAGCGATTTTCTTCACTTCATCGTAGTTGTGCAACCGGAAGATTTTGTCAACCTTCAATGCCCATGAGAGGTAGTCTTCGGGGTCATTGCTTCCATTGAACTTGGGCATGGTGAATTTTAGCTTGCCGTAGCGTTGTTCTTCATTGTGTTGTTGGCGATGTTGATGATGACGCCCTTGACGTGGATTGCAATCGTCTTCATGTTGCTCTTGGCGTGGAGGAAGACCATGATCCACTTGATCTTGTTGAACTTGAGGTTGAAGTGGAGCTTGACGAGCTTGTGGAGGTGCTTGAGGAACTTGACGTTGTACATGAGGTTGGTAATTCCTCTCTTGGATTTCTTCTCAAAGGGCTTCCTCTTGATTGCGCCGTTCGCGATCGCAGTTGGCGAAGGCTCTACTTGATTCTTGAAGGGCACGTTGCGCCTCAAGAGCTTGCGCTTCACGTTGTTGTTGTTGTTGAAGACGTTGAGCCTTGGCGTCTTGTTCGTCTTGGTGAAGACGCGCTCGTTCTTCCTCTTGTTGGCGACGAAGATGTTGTCGTTCTAGAGCTTGAGCAAAAGCGTCTTGGTTTGATCGAGGACGAAGAACTTGATCATCAACTTGCTCTTGTGAATTCTTGTCATGTAGCGGGTTGCGAGATGCATGACGGTCTTGACGAGCGGCACGACGAAGAGTGTTCGAAGTAGGTGTACTTGAGTCGTAGAAGGTGTCGTCGGAGTGTCGACTCGATCGGCTCCGTCTTGATGATGAAGAAGTTGAATGATGCCGGTTTCTCATCAATGCGCGGATCTCGTCCATTCTTGCATCATTCTCATGCTTGTGAGTGTCGAACTTGTTGTCGAAGTAGTATCTTGTACGTTGTTTGGATAGTCGCAAGTCGGTGGCGAGATTGTCGATGCGGTCGCTCATTGCTTGTTGTTCTTGGTGCAACGCTCCTTGTGCACCAAAGAGGTGGCTCTTGGTGACGTATGATGACATGTAAATCGTCTTGCTTTCGATGAAGAGTGGGTTGGTAGAAGTACTTGGCCTATCCATCATTCCAAGCAAAATGTGAGTGGTAGAACGGAGAAGAACTTATACCAATGTACATTTGACCGATGTTGATGATGAATCAAGTTCACTCAAATGCGGACAATGAAATAGCACTATTGGTACCGATTCTTGTCGGTTCTCACACCTACACAAATAAAAGCTTATGGTGGAGCTCGGTTAGGATGGTGGCACAAAATTTGATGCAATTGTAAGTGAGACTCAATAATGTTGGAAATGATTCACAAATTTGCAAATGCAACAAGTAGACCAATAGCAAGATATGGTACACGGAAACACACACGAAAATAGATAATATGGGGTTATGCAACCAAGGAAGAGCCAAAATGTGGAATTCACCAAGATGCTCTTGTTGCACAACACTAGAGAGACGCTATACGATTGCACAATAGGCGGATACGAACTTGTGCACAACCTACTAAGCAAAAATGCAACGACTTCTATCCCAAGTATGCTATATGTATGGTGTTTCGATGTGTTGATCCAAGATGATCAAGTATGACAATCTTAATGTTGTATGATGCTATGGTTCTTGCTCATAAGCTCTTTTGCTTATCTTTCTCTTTTGCTTAAAAGCTTGATTGGCTCTTTCTCTTTTGAGCTCTTTTCTCATGCAAAACTTCACGAACCAAGATAGCAATTGTGTATGCGATGACAACTTTGTGACACACAAGTTGATGCCAAGATATGCACCACTTTGGTATTGTATGTATGCTATGGAGTATGATCACTAATGTGCACAAGTCACGTTGCGGCAATACTCAATGGCTAGTCTCGATGGGTAAGGAGCATAAAGATTGGCTATGATGTTTATCAATGCAATTGCAAGTAATGAAAAGATGTCGACGATGTTACCGTCCTTGGCGAAGATGAGCGGTGGTGATGTTGATGTTGAACCGTACCTAGATAGCCGAAACACAAAAGGATACGGAAACCCCAACTCAAATTCTCAAAGCAAAATGTGGTAACATTGTCGGAGTTGGTAGTGGGAAAGGCTATGGTGGTGTTATGCGGAAGTGGTGGAGGTATGTGGAAGTGTATGTGGGCACGGGACAAATTTGGCGAGAGTTAGGCGGTAAACGGGGTGGTGGATGGGGATTGCTGCTGCCAGGAGCCGGATGTCCGGGCCGGGAGCCGGATGTCCGGGGTGCCGGATGTCCGGGCTGGTCGGGCCGGATGTCCGGCTCGATCCGTGGACGAACTTGATGAACACCAGTGGAGAGGTCAAATCCGGGCAAAATTGAAAGCGATTCTGTGGATGGAAATTGTGGAAAAGGTGGGGAAAAGCTAGATCTACCTGCAGCACACGAAATCCGCGGATCAAATCCAACAAAACTTCATCACACCAACAAATCACAAAAAAAATTGGGGCTATTTTTGGTGGGGATTTTCGAATTTAGGACGAAAACAACAAAATCAAGCTAGAAAAAGAGGGGTAGGGGCTCCAATAACGTGATCAACGTGGCTCATGATACCAAGATGATGTAGGGCGGAACCCCTACGTGGATGATCTTTCACGTTGGAGCGGATCCTACGGGAATCACGAAGAACACGCGGAAGAACAAGAGGGAAACACGGGAAAAGCGAGAGAAATCACTTAACCGACAAGAGATCAATCACACAAGTGCTAGATCACCGATCACATAAGGTGGCACAAGATTCAAAATCAACAAAGGAAAGATACAAAGCGGTAGCCGTTCTTCTCCGTGAGGAGGCCTTGATGGGGTCCACCCTAGAAGGGGTCTTGAATCCGCTTGGGGATCTTTCTCCGTAGAGGTCCCGAGCTCCGGAGAAGTAGCCAAGTAGATGAGCAAAGGCTCTCACACAAAATATGAGCTAATCCAATGCTAACCCTAGAAAGAGGAAGGGGATGGAGTATATATAGTCTAGGGGGCGAAGGGGTACATGTGTCTCGGCCCGGATGCACTGCACGCAGGCAGGGGAGGCCGGATGTTCGGGCGTTGGGCCGGATGTCCGGGCCTTCACGAGGCACCGGATGTCCGGGCTAGCAGGCCGGATGTCCGGGCTGGAGCGGCCACTTCTGCCGAATCGGGTGCGTGGCGCCGGATTTCCGGGCCAGGGGCCGGATATCCGGGCTGGGGGGCCGGATGTCCGGGCCCTGTAGAGTTCCTGGCTGGGCTTGGTGCGGTCTTTGGCGTCTCGAGGCGGATGTCCGGGGCCTTGGCCGGATGTCCGGGGCCTGGAGGGTGAACTTGTCCGCTTCCGTGGTCCTCTTCATCCGTGGACTTGGCGGCTCGTCCATCTTCATGTGCATCTTCAGAAGGCTCCTCTTGACACCTAATGATGCATAGCATATCGGACTTAGGTAGTATCCATGTCTCGAGTGGATCATATGTGATATCACTAAGGAAGGAAGTCACCTCGTTCTCAAGAGCTCTAGCTCTAGCTCGTGTCATGGGTCCTCTTGGCTCTTGATGAGACGGTTGTAGATCCATGGGGATGATCGTGGGATGCTCCGCATCATCTCCCCCCCCCCTTGGGAGAGATCCGACCTTGGATCAAAAGCTTCATCTCCATGGTATGGTGCGAGGTCCTTGATGTTGAAGATGTCGCTCACGTTGTATTTGTCTTGAGGTAGGTCGATCTTGTAAGCGTTGTCGTTGTAGCGTGCTAGCACCTTGAAAGGTCCATTGGCTCGAGGGAGAAGCTTGGACCTGTGTTCTTTGGGGAAGCGGTCCTTCCGAAGGTGTAGCCACACTAGATCACCAATGTTGAAGACCATGGGTTGCTTGTTGGCGTTGAGCTTGGTTGCTTGTCGGTGTACTTGGCGCTCGATGGTGTGCCTTGTATCTTCGTGCATATTCTTGATGTAGCTTGCTCATGCACTCGCATCCATGTTGGTGCGCTCTTGGAGAGGAAGTGGTAGAATGTCCAATGGGGACAACTGATTGAAACCGTAGACGACCTCGAAGGGGGAGTTGCCGGTAGTTGAATGTCTTGCACGGTTGTAGGCGTACTCGGCGATGGGTAGACATGCTTCCCACTCCTTGATGTTCTTCTTGATCAAGACACGAAGTAGAGTGGATAGTGTGCGGTTCGTCACCTCCGTTTGGCCGTCGCTTTGAGGATGGTATGCCGAGGAGAACAAGAGCTTGATTCCGAGCTTGGCGCAAAGGGTCTTCCAAAAGTAACTCAAGAACTTGACGTCACAATCGGAGACGATTGTCTTTGGTATGCCATGGAGTCGCAAGATTTCCCTACAAAGGAGATTTGCAACATGTGAAGCATCGTCTATCTTGTTGCAAGGAATGAAATGTGCCATCTTAGAAAATCTATCCACAACAACAAAAACGGAATCCTTGCCATTTTTTGTCCTAGGCAAACCAAGTACAAAATCCATACTAATGTCTTCCCATGGTTGATAAGGAATAGGAAGAGGCATGTAAAGACCATGAGATTGAGCTTTAGACTTAGCTTTGCGACATGTATAGCATCGGGTGGTGAAGAGTGAGACGTCATGAACATCTTGGGCCAAAAGTAGTTGTTGGAGACCGTGGCGAATGTCTTGTCACGTCCAAAGTGTCCCATGAGTCCGCCTCCATGAGCCTCTTGCAAAAGGAGCAAAGCGAAGAGAAGACTCGGGAATGCATAGTTTGTTAGCTCTCATAAGGTAACCATCCTTGATGTAATATTGTTCCCAAGAAGTATGCGTCAAACACTTAGCATAAGGAATAGCAAAAGATGGATCATGCTCATACAAGTCTTTTATGTGCTCAAAACCAATAACATTCAACTCAAGTTGAGTGACAAGCATGCATATGCGTGAAAGCGCGTCGGCAACTACATTTTCTTTACCCTTAATGTACTTGATCACATAAGGAAAAGATTCAATAAATTCACTCCATTTTCATGACGCTTGTTTAATTTAGTTTGACCTTTGAGGTACTTAAGCGTTTCATGATCGGTATGGATGACAAACTCATGAGGTCTAAGGTAATGTTCCCAAACATGTAGCACACGCACTAAAGCATACAATTCTTTGTCATAGATGGGATAATTAAGTTGAGCACGGAGAGTTTTTCACTAAAATAAGCAATGGCTCGTTTTTCTTGCATCAAAACTCCGCCAATTCTGGTACCACTGGCATCACAATGAACCTCAAAAGTTTTGTCAAAATTGGGCAAAGCAAGAATCGGGGCATGAGTAAGCAAAGACTTGAGCTCATCAAAAGCGGTTGATTGCAAAGTTCCCCAAACAAAGGGAGTATTCTTCTTACTCAAGGCATGCAAAGGAAATCTTTCACAAAGCGACGATAAAAACCCGCAAGACCAAGAAAACTTCGCACTTGTTGCAAATTGGTGGGTTGGGGCCAAGTTTTAATTGCTTCAATTTTAGATTCATCAACATGGACACCCTTTGAGGATACTACAAAACCCAAGAAAACCACTTTGTCAACGCCTAAAAGTGCATTTTTCAAGTTTGCATAAAGGCTTTCCTTGCGAAGAGTTTGTAACACAGATTTTACATGATTGATGTGCTCTTTCATTGTTTTGCTAAACACAAGAATATCATCAAAGTAAACCACAACAAAGACTCCAATGTAAGGACGAAGCACATGATGCATAAGGCGACGAAAGTACCGGGAGCCTCCGAAAGACCCATAGGCATCACTAACCATTCATATAAACCAAATTTGGTTTTGAAAGCAGTTTTCCATTCATCACCCTCTTGTATGCGGATTTGATAATAGCCACTTTTAAGGTCAATTTTTGAGAAAAGTTGGCTCCACTAAGTTCATCAAGCATATCATCTAAGCGAGGAATGGGATGCCTATAGCGGACGGTGATAGCATTTATAGGTCTACAATCGGAACACAAGCGAAAACTTCCATCGGGCTTAGGCACAAGTATAACGGGAACGGCACAAGGGCTTAAGCTTTCACGTACCTGACCGTTGTCGATTAGTTGTTGTACTTGCCGTTGAATCTCCTTGGTTTCTTCGGGATTGAATCGGTATGGAGCTTTGTTTGGTAGAGGCACTCCGGGGATGAGGTCGATTCGATGCTCAATGCCTCAAAGAGGAGGTAGACCCGGAGGTAGCTCATCGGGGAAAACATCTTGAAATTCCTGCAAAAGAGATTGAAACACCAAAGGTAGCTCGTGAATGGTGTTAGTTTTTGGTTCTCCATCCTTGCACACAAGGACAAAGTGCATCACACTCGATGGGTTCTCACACATTTCTCTCATCTCACTTTTGGTGGCAAATAGGATGAGGTTTTTCTCTCTAGGCTTAAGAGGCGCTCAAGTTTGGCTTGTGGCTCTCACTCACTTTTGGGTGGATCACTTTCTCACTCTTGTCTCTATGATGGGTGGCTTGCTTGTCGGCTATCACTTGAGTAGGAGACATAGGTTGTAGCACATATTCCTTCCCTTTCATCTTGAAGCTATAGTGATTGGTGCGCCCTTTGTGAATGACACCATGGTCGAATTGCCATGGTCGACCTAGAAGTAGGTGGCAAACGGTCATTGGGACCACATCACACTCTAACATGTCTTCATAAGTACCAATTTTGAAGGAGACTTGGACCGTATGCTCGACTTGTATATTGCCGAAGTCACTTAGCCATTGAACCTTGTATGGGTGCGGGTGCTTCCTCTTGACCAATTGAAGTTTGGAACATAGTTCTTCACTTGCCAAGTTGTGGCAACTACCTCCATCGATGATTACCTTGATGGACCTTCCGTTGATGCCGGCCTTTGTGTGGAAGATGTGGCATCTTTGGTCGTCTTCTTGTTGATGTTGAAGGGTCAAGACCTTGGAGACAACGAGAGTGGGGCTCGAATCCTCATCGCAAAAGACTTGATCATCTTCATTTTCGTTCACTTGCCGGTGCATGGCCACTTGCTCAAGGGCTTCCATCTCCTCATCACTCATTGAGTCATAGGTGACGTCGTCGTTGAGCATCATGGTGCGCTTGTTGGTGCATTCGTAGAACTTGTGGCCTCGGCCACCGCAAGTGAAACACTTGAAGGAGCTTGTTTTGATGGTCTCATTGGTCGGAGTAGATGATGAAGCACGCGGCTTGAGGTTGGTTGTAGTAGGAGGAGGACGACTTGAACTTGTCGACTTTCTCTTGTAACTCGACTTGTCGTCGTTGTTTGTAGATGTTGGAGGAGGTGTTGAAGCTTGGTTGTTGGAGAAGCCGTAGGTCTTGGATGAGTACTTGGCGTGCATTTGAAGTCATCTTGCACTTGACGTTCCGCTTTTGTAGCTTGATGCACGAGCTCAATGAGGGTTGAGTATGGTTGGAAGTCGGCGATCTTCTTGATGCGATGATTTAGTCCATTCAAGAAACGTGCCATAGTTTGCTCATCATCTTCCTTGACATTGGCTCGAATCATGGCTATCTCCATTTCCTTGTAGTATTCTTTAACACTCTTTGTTCCTTGCTTGAGTAGTTGGAGTTTCTTGAAGAGGTCGCGGTTGTAGTAGGTTGGCACAAAACGTGCTCGCATGACATCCTTCATTTGAGCCCAAGTGGTGATTGGAGGTTCACCTCTTGCTTGTCGTCGCTCAATGATTTGTTCCCACCATATGAGCACATAGTCTTGGAACTCAAGTGATGCCATAGCGATTTTCTTCACTTCATCGTAGTTGTGCAACCGGAAGATTTTGTCAACCTTCAATGCCCATGAGAGGTAGTCTTCGGGGTCATTGCTTCCATTGAACTTGGGCATGGTGAATTTTAGCTTGCCGTAGCGTTGTTCTTCATTGTGTTGTTGGCGATGTTGATGATGAAGCCCTTGACGTGGATTGCAATCGTCTTCATGTTGCTCTTGGCGTGGAGGAAGACCATGATCCACTTGATCTTGTTGAACTTGAGGTTGAAGTGGAGCTTGACGAGCTTGTGGAGGTGCTTGAGGAACTTGACGTTGTACATGAGGTTGGTAATTCCTCTCTTGGATTTCTTCTCAAAGGGCTTCCTCTTGATTGCGCCGTTCGCGATGGCGGTTGGCAAATGCAACAAGTAGACCAATAGCAAGATATGGTACACGGAAACACACACGCAAATAGATAATATGGGGTTATGCAACCAAGGAAGAGCCAAAATGTGGAATTTACCAAGATGCTCTTGTTGCACAACACTAGAGAGACGCTAGCACGATTGCACAATAGGCGGATACGAACTTGTGCACAACCTACTAAGCAAAAATGCAACGACTTCTATCCCAAGTATGCTATACGTATGGTGTTTCGATGTGTTGATCCAAGATGATCAAGTATGACAATCTTAATGTTGTATGATGCTATGGTTCTTGCTCATAAGCTCTTTGCTTATCTTTCTCTTTTTGCTTAAAAGCTTGACTGGCTCTTTCTCTTTTGAGATCTTTTCTCATGCAAAACTTCACGAACCAAGATAGCAATTGTGTATGCGATGACAAGTTTGTGACACACAAGTTGATGCCAAGATATGCACCACTTGGTATTGTATGTATGCTATGGAGTATGATCACTAATGTGCACAAGTCACGTTGCCGGCAATACTCAATGGCTAGTCTCGATGGGTAAGCAACGCAAAAGATTGGCTATGATGTTTATCAATGCAATTGCAAGTAATGAAAAAGATGTCGACGATGTTACCGTTCTTGGCGAAGATGAGCGGTGGTGATGTTGATGTTGAACCGTACCTAGATAGCCGGAACACAAAAGGATACGGAAACCCCAACTCAAATTCTCAAAGCAAAATGTGGTAACATTGTCGGAGTTGGTAGTGGGAAAGGCTATGGTGGTGTTATGCGGAAGTGGTGGAGGTATGTGGAAGTGTATGTGGGCACGGGACAAAATTTGGCGAGAGTTAGGCGGTAAATGGGGTGGTGGATGGGGATTGCTGCTGCCAGGAGCCGGATGTCCGGGCCGGGAGCCGGATGTCCGGGGTGCCGGATGTCCAGGCTGGTCGGGCCGGATGTCCGGGCTCTGGATCTGTGGACGAACTTGATGAACACCGCGTGGAGAGGTTAAATCCGGGGCAAAATTCTGGCGATTTTGTGGATGGAAATTGTGGAAAAGATGGGGAAAAGCTAGATCTACCTGCAACACACGAAATCCGCGGATCAAATCCAACAAAACTTCATCACACCAACAAACCACAAAAAAAATTTGGGGCTATTTTTGGTTGGGATTTTCGAATTTAGGACGAAAACAACAAAATCAAGCTAGAAAAAGAGGGGTAGGGGCTCGAATAACGTGATCAACGTGGCTCATGATACCAAGATGATGTAGGGCGGAACCCTACGTGGATGATCTTTCACGTTGGAGCGGATCCTACGGGGAATCACGAAGAACACGCGGAAGAACAAGAGGGAAACACGGGGAAAACGAGAGAGAAATCACTTAACCGACAAGAGATCAATCACACAAGTGCTAGATCACCAATCACATAAGGTGGCACAAGATTCAAAATCAACAAAGGAAAGATACAAACGGTAGCCGTTCTTTTCCGTGAGGAGGCCTTGATGGGGTCCACCCTAGAAGGGGGTCTTGAATCCGCTTGGGGGATCTTCTCCGTAGAGGTCCTGAGCTCCGGGGAGAAGTAGCCAAGTGGATGAGCAAAGGCTCTCACACAAAATATGAGCTAATCCAATGTTAACCCTAGAAAGAGGAAGGGGATGGAGTATATATAGTCTAGGGGGCGAAGGGGTACATGGGTCTCGGCCCGGATGCACTGCACGCAGGCAGGGGAGGCCAGATGTCCGGGCGTCGGGCCGGATGTCCGGGCCTTCACGAGGCGCCGGATGTCCGGGCTGGAGCGGCCACTTCTGCCGAATCGGGTGCGTGGCGCCGGATTTCCGGGCCAGGGGCCGGATATCCGGGCTGGGGGGGGCGGATGTCCGGGGCCTGTTGGCCGGATGTCCGGGCCCTGTAGAGTTCCTGGCTAGGCTTCGGCTGCGGTGTTGGCGTCTCCAGGGGCCGGATGTCCGGGGCCTTGGCCGGATGTCCGGGGCCTGGAGGGTGAACTTGTCCTCTTCCGTGGTCCTCTTCATCCGTGGACTTGGCGGCTCGTCCGTCTTCACGTGCATCTTCAGAAGGCTCCTCTTGACACCTAACGATGCATAGCATATCGGACTTAGGTAGTAGCCATGTCTCGAGTGGATCATATGTGATATCACTAAGGAAGGAAGTCACCTCGTTCTCGAGAGCTCTAGCTCTAGCTCGTGTCATGGGTCCTCTTGGCTCTTGATGAGACGGTTGTAGATCCATGGGGATGATGCTGGGATGCTCCGCATCACTGGCTCATGCCGGATTGACCATGATTGGAGTCATGGCAATCTGCATTATGAGGGGAGTGCAGCCGCTCCAATATAGGGGCCACCCCATGTGGAACTTCAACGGGGAGGACGATGCCACCCGCCATGGCCACAAAGGGCCGGGATCGGTCACCGAACTGGTGAAGACCTTGTCTGCCATGTATAAAGGGGAGGAGGAGGACTTTCTCCGCGTCAACCCACTGAGCGAGTTTTCTTCGAATAATCCTCGAAGTTGGGTAAGCAAACATCTTTGTGTCCTGTCTGATCCATGTTCCCGTGATTAAATATCTCATTTCATGGTTTCTGCGCAGGAACTGCGCCGGGCCGTGGAGAAGATACACAGCCCGCCCCCACAACCCGAGGATCCGGAACGGTCCCTCGATCCGGCCTCCGAAGAGGATCCGGATATAAAGGTGGAGTTGATCGACGGGGTGTTCCACCAACTTAGCATCGACAATGCTTTGGTTGCCATTACGGCCGATTACCCCGGAATACTTCCAACCTCGCAGTAATGCGAGACCGAGGTCCCAATACTCGATAATGACCCATCCGTGCTAATTATTGATCACCGTATACCAATGGTGTTTCGCAGGGGCGCCGAGGCAGGAGGCCGAGCCATGGCTGGCCAACAAGGGGCGACGGCCCGCAGTGCTAAAAATAAGTGTGGTCCGGATCGAAACTCCGCCCATAGCGGTATGGCGCGTCACCATATTCCCAGATTGATTCTGGAAGGTGTACTAACGCTGGTGCTTTTTCGGAAAAAAAGCTCGCCGGATCGAGTCCGGAGAGGTTATAATCGAGCCTCCGCCGGCCAGGCTCCAAAGCCGGGTCCGAGGCGGAGGCGAAGCGAGGCGCAAGTCGTCGGATGCTCCTCCGATAGAGGATGCCGACAAATTGTCCGCCACCAACTCCGAGGTGGAGAGCGCCATGAATCACAGGCGCCGCCGGACAGTTCTTCGTGACGCATGTTTCTCCCAAGAGGCCTTGAATGCCTTCAATTCGGGAGATGCTCACCTCCGTGCCGGTCAAGATGGTCTAGCCAGAGCCACGGAGCAGTATGTAAAGGACATACAGGTAAGGAAATTTGACAGTTATATATGCCAGTAGCCCCCGAGACTTAAAATAGTTAGAATAACTGATTTAAGGATCATTTGTTATCTGAGATCTTACAAAAAGAATACCCGACTGTCCTGTGAGCTTGAAGAATGCAAGGCCCAACTTGAGGCTGCACTAGCCGCTCAGGGGAGCCACAGAGACCCCTCTGGTAATATATTCTTCAAAAGATAAATAGTTTATGAAGTGCGGCGGGTGTGTAAATCTGACAATAATATTGCAGATGGCGCCGGACTAGATCCGGACAAGCGACAACTCCTGCGCCAGCTAAAGGCTGGCGAGAGTGTGCTTACGAGGGTGCGGCAGGAGAAAAATAACCTCCAGGATGCCAACACCCAACTGGGTGAGGAACTAAAAGATGTTCGTGCCCAGTTGTCTGACTCCGTAAAGGAGAATCGATGGCTTTGTCGCGGCATTTTCAGTAAGTGCTTGAGCGAACCTTGAAAGAGTTCGGCGAGGAAGGCGACTAACATAAACATGTATATAGGTTTGCTCACAGGTCGTCCTGAAGAGGAGATGCCCGATTCTTGGGTGATCTTCTTCCCGAACTGCGTCACCGCATTTAACGAAGTTCGGCAGGTGATGAAAGGCGTCGGCCAGGCCTTGTGGCCATCTATCTCCCTGCCCGAAGGCATTGGGGAGCTGGCAGAGTGGCTTCAAGGAGCACGGCGGCGCTTCCGACTGTGGAAGATATCGGCCTGCCGTCAAGGCGCCAGGGAGGCCTGGGCCATGGTAAAGACGCGGTACACGAAGGCTGACCCAAACCACATGGCGAGGTCGGACCTGTGGGGCCTGATGGGAAGGAGATCCCTGTAAGCTTAGTGTACGGCCAAGTAGAATTGGCCGCCAAGTATTCCAGCAAGATTCTAAATTAGACAGCCTATTAGATGGCATTGAGGAGGAATACAATCAGTCGAGTTGACTATGTAATTTAATATGACATGAAAAATGTCTTCTAGCCGGATTGTAGATCGTTTGTCATAGCGGACCTTTTAACCCGACCTCGAGGACCCAATAGTCCGGAGTGTGTCCGAATACCTTCGTGGTTATATAAGAACCGGGTATGCATGGAGACAAGGCGTAGGGGTCATTATTGCTTTATGTCGGACAAGTGCCCAACTAGTTATGTTATATTACATGGATAGTAAGAAACATCTTCCAGGGAGAATAGTTCCGTTAAGGGTTCCTTTTGCTGGGATGCATGCCCTAAAGTGCATCTCAAAACTGCTAGGAAAGCAGAAAATCATCTGGGGGCAGATGGGTAAAATAGTTAAAAATCATCTTTCAGTTCACCGACCGAATATTCCCTTAAGAACGCTAGCTTTCGGCTTCACCCAGTCTGAGGTACACATCCGGCTGACCCGACAAGAATAATCGCAGAGGTGCTCCCTTTACCACCTAGCCGAACAATCGGGAACGAGGGGTAAGCACAGGAGCCAGAAACCCAGCTTGGCCAAAACTTAAGTCATATCGATGCATATAATGGTGAATAAAAGGTACATGCGGAAGTTTGACGCATGTGTTGGGCATGAAGCCCGTATAAATAAGCTTCATTAAAGAAGCCCCGAGTATAATAATGGCGCGTACAAGGCGTCAAATATGTGTGAACAAAGCGCCAAACGAGCCTCTAAAGGCTTCAGGAAGAAGGAGGAGGAAGGAGAGAAATAAAAGACAGCAAAAATAGAAAATGTGGGACGGAGGAAGGAGACGAACTTGGAGTCCGGCGCTTAAGCGTAGAATCTTCGTGAGCGGGCTGCGTTCCATGGGTTCGGCTCGAGTCGGTTATCCGATCCGTTTTACAGACGGTATGCTCCGCCGGTCAGGACCTGGTCGATGATGAAGGGACCTTCCCATTTGGGCTTGAGTTTGTCCTTTTTCTTTTCCGGCAGGCGTAGAACTAGTTCGCCAACGTTATAAGCTTTGGCCCGTACTTCCCTGCTTTAATATGTTCGAGCCTGCTGTTGATAGCATGCGGAATGAGCTTTTGCCACGTCGCGCTCCTCCTCCAATGCGTCCAAACTGTCCTGCCGATCGAGCTCGGCTTCTCTTTCTTCATACATGTGCACGCGAGGTGAGTCATGTATTATGTCGCAGGGCAAGACTGCCTCTGCGCTGTACACCATAAAAAATGGTGTGAATCCGGTAGTACGATTTGGCGTGGTCTGCAGCCCCCAGAGTACGGAGTCGAGCTCCTCAACCCAGTGCGTGTTAGATTCCTTGAGGGACCGCACTAGTCTGGGTTTAATGCCGCCAATGATTAGACCGTTTGCTCGCTCGACTTGACCGTTGGTTTGAGGGTGATAGACTGAGGCGTAATCGAGCTTGATGCCCATGTTTTTGCACCATAATTTGATCTCATCGGCCATGAAGTTGGTGCCGTTATCGATGATAATCTTGTGGGGGACACCGTAACGGTGCACTACCCCGATATGAAGTCTATCACCGGTCCGGATTCGCCGTTTTAACAAAGCTTGGCCTCTATCCATTTGGTGAATTTATCCACCATGACTAATAGGTATTTTTGCTTGTGGGTTCCTCCTTAAGGGGTCCAACCATGTCAAGCCCCCAGATCATGACGGCCAGGTGATGGGTATAGTTTTGAGGGCGATGGGTGGCATGTGGCTTTGGTTAGCAAAAAGGCTGGCAACCGACGATCGTTGGACTAAATCCTCTTGATTCTGCCGGGCCGTCGGCCAATAAAATCCTGTCACAAGGCCTTGCCTACAAGGGCCGGGCTGCGGCGTGGTGCCCACCCGATCCGGCATGAATTTCAGCCAGAGGTTTCGCCTTCCTCTTTGGAGATACACCTTTGAAGGACTCCTGTGGTGCTTTTCTTATAAAGCTCTCCCTCATGGACTTTATAGGCTTTAGATCGCCGTACTATGCAGCGAGCCTCATTTTGGTCGTCGTGGAGTTCCTGCCTAGTTAGGTAGGCTAGGAATGGTTCCGTCCACGGGGCGATAACCGCCATTATTTCGTGGGCGGTGGGTGTTATCTCGGTGGCAGAGCCTCCGATTGTGTCGAAGTGTTGGCGTCAGGCGATGCGGTTGGGTCCGGATTATTGTGCGGACTCCCCTTCCCATAGTACGGATGGCTTGAACAGCCGTTCCAGGAATATGTTGGGCGGGATGGCATTGCGTTTTACACCGATGCGTGCCAATATGTCCGCCGCCTGGTTGTTATCCCGGGCTATATGATGAAATTCGAGCCCTTCGAACCGTGCTGACATTTTTAGGACCGCATTGCGCTCTGCTGCCATTTTCGGATCTTTGGCATCAAGTCTCCGTTTATTTGAGATATCGCGAGGTTCGAATCCCCGCGCACCTCTCTGCGTTTAATGCCCATGGAGACTACCATCCGGAGGCCGTGTAGAAGGGCCTCGTATTCGGCTGCGTTGTTGGTGTCCGTATACATTGTCTGAAGGACGTATTGGACTGTGTCCCCGGTTGGGGACATCAGGACGATGCCAGCCCGTGCCGCCAACATTTTGGAGCCGTCAAAGTGCATGATCCAATTGGAGTATGCGCCGTACTCTTTAGGGAGTTCGGCTTTGGTCCATTCGGCCACGAAGTCAGCCAAAACCTGCGACTTGATAGCTCGTCGTGGCTTATAGGTTATGTCGAATGGAAGGAGCTCTATGTCCCATTTAGCAATCCGGACCGTCGCGTTGCGGTTGTTTATAATGTCGTTAAGAGGTACTTTGGAGGCTACCGTTATCGAACACTCTTGAAAGTAGTGTCGCGGCTTCCGGGATGCCATGAACACCGTGTATGCTATCTTATGATAATGTGGGTACCGGGACTTGCATGGAGTTAGGACAGTGGACACATAGTAAACCGGTTTTTGAAGTGGGAACCGGTGTCCGTCCGCTTCTCGTTCGACGACGAGCACCGCGCTGACAACTTTATGTGTTGCGGCGATATATAATAGCATTGGTTCGCCCATGTTGGGCGCGGCCAGGACCGGATTTGTTGCCAATATGGCTTTTATCTCTTTGAGTCCGGCTGTGGCGGCATCCGTCCACTCGAAGTGTTCGGTGCGGCGGAGGAGGCGGTAAAGGTGTAACGCCTTTTCTCCCAAATGGGAAATAAAGCGGCTTGGAGCCGCTACGCATCCAGTCAATTTTTGTATTTGTTTGAGGTCTTTTGGAATATCTAATTGTGACAGAGCTCGGATCTTGGCTGGGTTTGCTTCAATTCCTCTACCGGACACAATGAAGCCCAGGAGCTTTCCCTACCGAACGTCAAGACGCATTTTTCCGGATTGAGCTTGATGTCATATTTTCAAGATTGTCGAATGTGAGCCTCAAGTCGTCTACTAGAGTTTCGACATGCTTGGTTTTGACGACCACGTCATCTACATATGCTTCCACTGTTTTGCCGATCTGGTTTGCCAGACATGTCTGAATCATGCGCTGATATGTTGTGCCGGCGTTTTTGAGCCCAAAGGGCATTGTGTTGAAGCAGAATGGGCCGTATGGAGTGATGAATGATGTTGCAGCTTGATCTGGCTCCGCCATCTTGATTTGGTGGTAGCCGGAGTACGCGTCGAGGAAGCACAATGAGTCGTGTCCTGCTGTAGCGTCTATAATTTGATCAATTCGAGGGAGGGGGAAGGGATCCTTTGGGCAAGCCTTATTAAGGTCTTTGAAATCAACACATAGGCGCCAGGATTTGTCCTTCTTTGGTACCATCACCAGATTTGCTAGCCAGTCCGGATGTTTTATATCTCTGATGAATCCGGCTTCCAGAAGTTTGGCTAGCTCCTCTCCCATGGCCTGTCTCTTGGGTTTGGAAAAGCGCCGAAGAGCCTGTTTGACTGGCTTGAATCCTTTTAGGGTATTTAGGCTGTGCTCGGCTAGCCGACGTGGGATTCCTGGCATGTCAGAAGGGTGCCAGGCAAAAATGTCCCTATTTTCTCGTAGAAATTCTCGTAGTGCGGCGTCTACATCAGGGTTTAATTGTGCCCCAATGGAGGTCGTCTTTGCAGGGTCCGTTGGGTGGACTTGGAATTTGACTATTTCATCCGCTGGTTTAAAAGAGGTGGACTTGGATCTTTTATCAAGTATCACATCGCCCCTTTTCACCGTGGAGCGCATCATAGTGAGTTCCTCGGCCGCTAAGGCTTCGGATAGTGCCTCGAGGGCTAGTGCGGCTGTCTTGTTTTCGGCGCGGAGTGCTATGTTCGGATCACTGGCGAGAGTGATGATTCCGTTAGGTCCGGGCATTTTAAGCTTCATGTACCCATAATGGGGTATAGCTTGAAAAATTGTGAATGCCTCTCGCCCTAATAAAGCGTGAGATCCGCTGTTGAACGGGGCAACTTGAAATGTGACCTCCTCGGACCTGTAATTGTCCGGCGAGCCGAACACTACGTCCAGTGTGATTTTTCCTGTGCAGCATGCTTCCCGGCTAGGTATTATTCCTCTAAAGGTTGTGCTGCTTCGCTCAATGCGGTTCCAGTCTATTTCCATTTTTCGGAGGGTTTCCTCATAGATGAGGTTTAGTCCGCTGCCGCCATCCATGAGTACCTTAGTAAGGCGAAAGCCGTCCACTATTGGACTGAGGACCAATGCGGTGGTGCTCGGGCTGTTTGGAATTTTGGTTAAATCCTTTGGCATTAAAGGTAATAGCCGTGTCACTCCATGGATTTTATTGTTGCTACTTGGTAGACTTCGGCAAGGTTGCGGAGTGTTCGTTTCCGCATGTTATTTGATGCGAAAGTCTCGAAGACTGTTAACACCGTACTGTTGTTGCTGGGCTGGAATTCTGAAGCTAGAAGCTCTTCGCCACTTTTGGCCACCTGCCGTAGTATCCAACATGCTCGAACGCTATGAGTTGGAGTGGCGCCCTCTGTGCTATGAATTTTGCAAGGTCCGTTTAGCCAACCCTCCAGTACGGTTCCGTACCCTTTAGGGGGTTTTGGTTTTTTGGTGTTTAACCCAGGTGCTTGGTGATGATGCACCCTTTTATTTCGGACTAGTGATGTATTCGGGGCTGGATTATCCCAAAATTTATTTTCGGTTTTCCAAGCACACTCCATCGCACAGTACTTTTGTACTATGGTCACCAAGTCAGCAAAGCGTGTAATTTCGCGATGACTTATGGCGTTTAGGATTCCCTTGTCCGTGCAATTATTGCAAAAAAGTGGGATTGCGTCCTCCTCTCGGCAGTCCTTTATCCTGTCCATAACCAGGAGGAATCTGGCCCAGTAATGATGTACTATTTCAACTGGCTCTTGCCGAATTTGGGATAGATCGCTAATGTTTGGGTGGGCAGGTGGAACTAGATCCGGAACCCCGTCCAATTTAAGACTAAGGCGCCGAGAAGTTTCCGAACTCGGAAGTTTGGATTTTTGAATGCTATCCAATGAGTCCAACCCGCCGCCTGACTTTAAGTTCAGGGCTTAATCGACATACGTCCCTCTGCGGGAATCCGGCATGGAGGGATCGGGAATCCGAACGTAGCTAGTCCTTAAGATAGAATAAGAATCGCCGCATTGCTCCTCTATCACAGCAACATGATGGGTAGCCTGGGGAGAGTTGATCTCTCTTAGATCGGTTTTAGGCCCGATCCGGTCGTAGTCTGTGGCGACTCCTGTGATGGCGTCACGATCCAAGAGCTCGTGTACGAAGGAGAGCTCGATCGGATCTAACTGTTCGGCAAGTTCCGAATTAACATGAAGATTGGTTTCGATGACTCGAGAAGTCATCGTCGGCGCGGTGGCCGAACTGGCGGTCATAAGAAAACCATCTAGCCGAAGAGTCTGACCAGTGGCCAAGGCTCCTTTGGCGATAGTATCGTATTTAAAGACGGGATGAGGCATCCATCTTCACGGCGACGGCACAGAGGAACTCTCAATGAAAGCACCAATGTCGGTGTCAAAACCGGCGGATCTCGGGTAGGGGGTCCCGAACTGTGCGTCTAGGCAGATGGTAACAGGAGACAAGGGACACGATATTTTTACCCAGGTTCGGGCCCTCTCGATGGAGGTAATACCCTACTCCTGCTTGATTAATATTGATGATATGGGTAGTACAAGAGTAGATCTACCACAAGATCAAGGAGGCTAAACCCTAGAAGCTAGCCTATGGTATGATTGTTGTTCGTCTTACGGACTAAAACCCTCCGGTTTATATAGACACCGGATAGGTTAGGGTTACACAGAGTCAGTTACAATGGTAGGAGATCTACATATCCGTATCGCCAAGCTTGCCTTCCATGCCAAGGAAAGTCCATCCGGACACGGGACGAAGTCTTCAATCTTGTATCTTCATAGTCCAGGAGTCCGGCCAATGGTGATAGTTCGGCTATCCGGACACCCCCTAATCCGGGACTCCCTCACTAAGAATTGAGTCAAAGCAACTCTAATGGTGTGAACACATCAATGCATTATGTAAAAGTGGTAACCCCACTTGAGCTTAAACGATGAGTATGACCTATGATCAAATGTTCTCATTTGACTCCTAAGTCAATATACTCATATATAGATGACCTAGTCATCGCCAATTGTTTGATAGATGCTAGAATTGTTTGTGCATGCTTTGTCACATATTTCATTTGCCATTTTATTGTGTGAGCCTGTTGGTTACATATTTTACTCATTCGAGGACATCCACTTGTTGTTTTGATTGATTGGTTTCATTTTCTTTTGCCAAGTGGATGGACAAGAATGCCTAAGAACCTTCTCTAGCTATCTATGCTCTTCTTGTCTCAAATTCTATTCATGCTGCATCACAAAATTTGATCAAGTCAGATTCGAACCACTCTGTGTGAGGGTAGACTTCTTAGTTTAGGTCTGACCGATTCCTCCATTTCGGTCATACCGAGATCACTAAGTCGATCTAGGTTTTCAATCTCGGTGCAACCGATTTGAACTTTTCGGTCACACCGAGTTGCTGTAACTGTCAACAGTTATGCATCTCGGTGCCACCGAGTTGTTCCACTCGGTCACACCGACAGGGTCGGGCTATATATACTCACGGGCAAAAATTTGGAAACTTTCTTGAAACCCCTTCGCCCGCGCATACCTCACTCTGCCTCCAGGGTCTCCGGATCATCCTCCTCGTCGCCAGCCGCCTCCTGTCCCTGGTCTCCGCCGCCGTCAACGGAATTCAACCCCGCCATTGCCGCCGTAGCGAGTTCATCGCCAAGCTAGGGTATGGACTCGATCACAGTGCTATCCCCGTCCGATTCCTAGCATATTGTGTTTATCATGATTCTTGCCATGATTGAAACTATTCTATCCAGTCAAAACAATCTATAGTTTAGAGATGAATTGAAAATTTATGGTTAGGTTTCCGCCGAAACCATCTCGGACCCACCGAGTTGCAGAACTCGGTTCCACCGATTCGGCTAAGGCCATTGCACAAGTGATTCTCGGTCTGACCGAGAATTGCAAATCGGTGTGACCGAAGTTCAGACTTTGTGAAACCCTAGCAGTCTCGGTGCCACCGAACTGTGACTCGGTCTGACTGAGTTCACTAGTTTAGGTTCCAAAAGCTGCTTCGGTATCACCGAGTTTGCAAATTGGTTGATCCGAAATGCTTTCTATGGAAAACTAAAACTACGTTTTTGAATCATTCTTCTGCAAAAACCTCTGTATTTTGTGATGCTCATCCACTCTATCTCATCTATATCTATTCACAGGGTCTGCAGTCAGAGTGTGCAACATGTCTGGTCAAAGTGACAGCCAGAACAGGTCAGAGGAGCAGATTCAGATGAGTGAGGGCACTAGTCCCTCTAGCAGCTCAGATGAGGGTAGCAGAAGCACCCCAAGCAACCTGCTCAAAGCTGCCACCAGGGCCAGAAGGAAGAAAACCTCAGAATCTGAGGATGAAGACTGTGGCAGTAGAGGATGAGGCCATTTCCAAGAAAAAGGTGCTCAAGTAGGAATATAGCTCAGCTGCAGCAACTAAGCCAGGTCTGAAGACCAAAAGGCCAGCAGGAAGACAGCCCATGTCTAAAGCCAGAGCCTCCACTCAAGCATCATTGGAATCTGAACCCAAAGAGGCTGCTGCTAAAGGGAAGAAGAGGAAGGAAAGGGTCAAAAAGACCATGGCCAGAGTTATTGGAAAGCCTTCCATGATGGAAGAGGAAGAAGAAGAAGAGGTTGCTGCACCAGCACCCAAGGCCCAGAAGCTTATGGGTGATGCTATTAGCTCAGGGGTTGCATCATCAAAGCCCAAAGAAGCACCCAAAGCTACCTCCAAGCCCAAGATTGCACCAAAGAGGAGTACTAGAAACATTCCAGCTGCTGAGAAGAACAAGGCTCCAATGCCTAAAATTGTTGCTGAGGAAGAAGACGATGAGACACGTATCCTGAGAAAGTTGAAGCCAAAGATTCCAGACCACAATGATGCTCATCCTATGGCTGAGAACATGAAGATCAGGAGAGACTCAGGATTGAGGCTATGGAGAGAGTCAGATCCATATGCCACCAAAAGAAGAACTGTTGTTTACTACAGGTTCCACACAAAGGAACAGCATGACTTCTATGAGACAATTTGGCTTGACAAGAAGCCTATAGTGTGTGACATGAGGTGGGTCGACTGGACCTACATAAAGGAGAATGAGGAACACTATCCTGGAGTGTATGACAGCTTCAGTGCTTGTGGAGTTGCAGACTTTGTTGGGCAGAAGCTCACAAAGTGGAATGAGGAGCTCATAATGCAATTCTACTCCATAGCACACTTCTATACAGATGGCAGGATAGTATGGATGTCTGAATGTACAAGGTACCAATCAACTATTGAGGAATGGTCAAATCTGATCAATGCACCTAAGGAGGAAGAGGATGACTTGGATGTCTATGCCAAGAAGAAGATGGATCACAACTCTATGGCACGTATGTACAAGGAGATCCCAGATGCTGCAATAGAATCACACAAGTTTGGATCTGTACATTATCTTCTGTCAGGACTGCCAACCATCAACTGTATCCTCAGGCATACCCTATTGCCCAAATTAGGTGACCACAACATGATCAGAGGCCATGCGGTAAACTTGCTACACATATTTGATGTGCCACAGAAGTTCAAGGTCATGATCCTTATAGTTGAGACTATCAAGAGGACAACTGCTGACCAGAAAAGAAGTTGTGGATGTGCCCCACAGATCTAGGAGCTGATTAACTCCAAGATGGGCATAGGCACATACCTGTTGGATAAGGAGCATATGCCTATCTATCCAGACTTTGAGGACAACCAGGTGGTTATGGATGAAGATGAACCATCTTCAGTGCAAGCACAAGCTAAGAAGGAGAAGGCAAGGACTGAGAAGGCTGCCAAGATGCCAACAATGGAAGAGGCATCTCAAGATTTTCTCAAGAGCAAACAAGAAAAACTTGGCTACTTGATTGCATCCACTCGAGGATTGAGAATTGGTTGGCCACCTTGACTCGAAACCAGGAGAGCTTGGAGAGGATCATGGAGCAGAAGTTCTATGACATGGATGTGAAGGTCACAGAGATCCAGTCCATTGTTGAGAAGCTTCAGGATGATATGCAGGAGAGGAAGGGCAAGACAACCACAGATGCATTTGCAAGAGTGCCTAGAGCTCAGAGAACAGCTACAAGGTGCGATGATGTACACCAGAGCCACTTCATCTCGCACTACCATGCCTTCAAGGCTACCAAATTTTCAAGAGACCTACACCTCCAGCTCCATCTACGTCAACTGATGCTTTCGTCCTTGGCGTTTTGTCTACACCACCACCTGAAGATCAAGCCTGAGAGTTGATCTAGTGCTATGCATTTTCTATGAACTTTTTGGTAACTTGTTGCCAAAGGGGAGAAAAATGTATAGATCATAGGCTTCGAGAGAGAGTGTTTGAGATACTCTATGTCTGTGTGATACTTGGATGATCGTGTGTTTGATCATATGCTACATTTATGCTTGTTGGATGACATTATCCTTTTTATCTCTATATGATCAGTCACTTTTCTTGGTGATGAGTGCATGTATTCAATCATTATCATTTTGAGCGCTCCACCAAGATGTTTGTGACATGGAAGAGTTACCCATGAGCCTAACTCCTTGTGCATTTGCAGTCCAAAGAAAATCTTAAACTATGCACAAATTTAGGAGGAGCTCTTACTTATCACATACTTCTCAAAGCGACAATGTTTTTCACTCTTATTATCATTTGTCGAAGCTTTGATCTATATGTTGTAATCAATTACCAAAAAGGGGGAGATTGAAAGTGCAACTATCCCTAGGTGGTTTTGGTAATTCCTAACAACATATAGCTCATTGAGCTAACATCATTCCAAGATGAATATTTCAGGAAAAGCTCAATGGATGGCATGGCATGGATAAAAGCGTTGGCTCAAGCTCAAAAGCTCAAGACTCTACATTTTATATTTTAGTGATCCAAGATCACATTGAGTCTATAGGAAAAGCCAATACTATCAAGGAGGGATGAGGTGCTGCTTAATGAGTTTCTTGCTCTACAGTGCTTAGTGATATGCTCCAAAACCCTCAACTACTTTCTCATATCCACATATGACCTAAACCAAAAGTCAAACTCGGCCCTACCGATTCTTTCTACCCGCGCCACCGAAGTTCGGATGTCATATCCACAGCCACAAACCCTAGGCAAATCGGTCTCACCGATAGGGATCTCGGTCTCACCGAGATGGGATTGTAATCTCTCTGTTTCCCTTCGTAACGTTTTGGTACCACCGAGATGAGCGATCGGTCCCACCGAGATTGCAATGTAAGCTCTCTGTTTCCTTTTCATAACATTCGGTCTCACCGAAATGAGCGAATCGGTCCCACCGAGTTTACCTGACCAACTCTCTGGTTAGCTTATTACCAAAATCGGTCTCACCGAGTTTGTGTAATCAGTCTCATTGAGATTACGTTATGCCCTAACCCTAACCACATCGGTCCTACCGAGTTGCATGTCGGTCCCACCGAAAATCCTAACGGTCACTAGATTTGCTAAATCGGTCCGACCGAGTTTATCAATTCGGTCCCACCGAGTTTGGCAAGTTGTGTGTAATGGTTAGAATTTGTGTGGAGGCTATATATACCCCTCCACCTCCTCTTCATTCATGGAGAGAGCCATCAGAACAAGCCTACACTTCCAACTTGTCATTTACGAGAAGGAACCACCTACCCTTGTGTTGAGGCCAAGATATTCCATTCCTACCATATGAATCTTGATCTGTAGCCTTCCCCAAGTTGCTTTCCACTCAAATCTTCTTTCCACCAAATCCAAATCCTGTGAGAGAGAGTTCAGTGTTGGGGAGACTATCATTTGAAGCACAAGAGCAAGGAGTTCATCATCAACACACCATTTGTTACTTCTTGGAGAGTGGTGTCTCCTAGATTGGCTAGGTGTCACTTGGGAGCCTCCGACAAGATTGTGGAGTTGAACCAAGGAGTTTGTAAGGGCAAGGAGATCGCCTACTTCGTGAAGATCTACCGCTAGTGAGGCAAGTCCTTCGTGGGCGACGGCCATGGTGGGATAGACAAGATTGCTTCTTCGTGGACCCTTCGTGGGTGGAGCCCTCCGTGGACTCACAAGAACTGCTACCCTTCGTGGGTTGAAGTCTCCATCAACGTGGATGTACGATAGCACCACCTATCAGAACCACGACAAAAACATATGTGTCTCCAATTGCGTTTGAATTCTCCAAACCCTTCCCTTTACATTCTTGCAAGTTGCATGCTTTACTTTCCGCTGCTCATATACTCTTTGCGTGCTTACTTGAATTGTGTTAAGATTGCTTGACTTGTGCTAAGATAGCTAAAATCTGCCAAAGACTAAAATTGGGAAAAGGATAAGTTTTTATTTGGTCAAGTAGTCTAATCACCCCCCCTCTAGACATACTTTAAATATACATATCGCTAAAAATATCTTATGTTTCACTCCAAATATATTCTTTGGGCTGTTTTGATGAGGTAAAGGAGGAATGTGGTTGGTTTCAAGATACTAAGGGGTTTTGTGTAAACTGGAGCAGAGAAGTGGGAATTGTTGCAACAGGCCACAACTTACATCACATCCATTAGATGCAGATCTAATGGTCAAAAATGGCGGATGGCAGACACACCATCATCACCAACTGAGTCTTTTATAGGAGTAGGCGTAGAGAAAAAATCGAGGTGGTGATGATGGTGTGCCTACCATCTTATAATATAGATCATCTGATCTATATCTGACGGATAGAAAGCAAACTATGACAATTTTACAAAAGATACCCAGACCTCTCTCCACATTTACAGATAAGGCCTTGCCTCGTTCATCCTTATCTCCCACAACCTCATTGCTGAGCAATTAAAAAAGGTAGTCTCTGGAACCATCTGGCAAGGTGGCCGCTGCCGGCGCCGTCCATCCCCATGCCTCCGCCTAGTCCGACCACCAGTCACCACCACGCCCCACTCCTCACCAAATCTATCATCTTTCTCGAGATATCATTTTTTGAATGAAATCACAGAGATACCATTTTTCTGATAAAATTCTTGAGATATCGTTAGTTTTTACACATGCAATTACTCCTGCATGGGTCAATCACAACAGGTGTTTTGTAAAAAAAATACATCTTGATGTTACGTGCAATGCACTGGCATCTTGCTTGTTTTTTTGTATATAATTCCAAACACCACGTAGACACGGTCTTTGACCATTTTACAACTATGTTAGTATCATTGTTAGTGGTGAGCTGGTGCAAATTATAGCCCCAGGTGTTTTAACCTGTTTTTTAGTAATGATATCTAGCGATTGTTCACCACGAGCTCAATCCTGGCGAATCCTGTGTAACCATCAGATTTCCATCCGACAGTGATCTGTTTTTAAGCCATAGTTTTTGACAAAACCGCCACCCTTACACACATATTGTAATTGCGTCGCAGGCGTTTGCAACTGCCATGTCTCCCAACGAACGTTTGTTGGGGATTGGAGTTGGCACCGATGGCGGTTCGCAGTCATTCCACGCTCGGGCATTGAAGTTGGTAACTATTTTAGATTAGAATATACTACTCCTCCGGTGCTAGTAGTAGAGCAGAGTCCTACTCCACTACTACTCTATATGCAAACTAGGGCATAGTAGTAGGTACTTTAGGGAGTACCAGTACTGTGATCACTCAAGAAAGTTGTCTGGCATCGATATAACCCTACGCTGCTGGTATGTGTCTCGTAAGTCAAGCGGTGTGTTGTAGTCATCATCACCTGTCCACTTCCCGTAGCACATATTCTCTTCTCTATCTTTGTCTGCACATAATCGTCCAATCTTCCATCCCCGCTAAGGTGCCTCCCCCCTCTTCCGAAACCCAAGAACTAACAATGGCAGAACCGAGTTGTGTCCACCGAAAGAGTGGCTGGAATTTGCTCCCCACAGAGGTAATCAAGCTCATTGTTTAATGTGTGGACAATCTTAGTACCATGCCTCTCGCCACGTGCTCGTCGGGGCTGTACCATTTACTCAAACCCTCAGGACGGATCTTTTTAAGCCAGTTCCTTGCTTGCTGATGCCGCCTGATAATCAGAAATGGCGTGTCACGCAGCATAACGATCATACGGTGGCGAGCATCAACCCCCTTGACTGCGATCCGATCCCCGTCACCCTCAACTACATTAACAGTATGTACTGGGTCGGCATGAACACGTCTTGGATGCTGCTCGTCGACGGTCGTGGCAGCTGGATGCTCGTGGAGGTCTACACCCGGTGATTGACCCCCTTCCTTGGATTAACACTGCACTGCTTTGGCACCGTGGCCCAGTATACTCGGAATTTTACATCAGCCAACATGATAGCAAGTTTGATTTGCTCAAGGTTGTAATCTGCCAAGTGCCCACAAGATCTGCGAATTATAAAGACTTCAGGCCAGTTGCATTCTTCAACCGCGGTCTCGCCTATCTGACAGGTCACTTCGGTAAGTGGATAAATCTGCACGTCCATCGCAGGATCATACATCCTCCATGGTTCTCTGATGCCATTGAACACAAGGGCTTCATTTATGCTGTCGACTCCTTCTATGGCTGGACGTATTGCTGGCCTACTCCAGTCATCGCCACAAACGGCTATTACAACAGTATGTTATTTCCTATGATATCATGATGGCTTGCTTATATTACTGTCAACGTTTACTAAAAAAATATTCACGCTCATAACATGATGTTCTTAAGATTGACTACATTAAGAGCCCTTTTTATTTGACTCCAACTTGATATGATATTGTAGGCCACCTGGTGTCCCTACCCTTCCTAACCCAGAACCTTTCAAAGAAAAGCAGTATGGCAGTTGCAGGTGGTTCCTGGCTCGATCAGACGACAACTAACGATTGATGATCATTCGCACGTACCGGACGTGTTGGTTCGCGAAATACAATAACATTCACTACAAGGTCTTTGAGCAGGATCCCAACTTCTTTGGGCCTTTAGGAATTTTTTACTGGAGGCTGGTAAGTAGCCTTGGTACACGCTCTCTGTTTCTCGGACTGAATTATCCGATTAACCAGGAGATAATGCATTTACAAGGATCATGATGGCAGCGCGGTTTCGTTCATCAGGCAAAACTGTGTGTACACAATGTACCATGCGTCTCTGCATGCACCATACCCAGATATGTGCCAGCACGCTCTACAGCTGAAAGTAGGAGAGAGGGTCGCAAGTATCATACTTCGACCTGCTGGCTGGACTTTCCCCCGTCAGGCACCCATCTGGTTCAAGTCGTCAGCCAATCTCCACAACTTATTAAATAGTAACGTCTAACTGAGCCAGTTAGTTAGATGCATACACTTGGTCTAGTAGGATCTTTATTTAGTTTGATGCATAGGCTTGTTCTTTTTGGTAGCCCTTTTGTAATGATGGCTGATGTTTGGTTTGGAAGAGAGAGTTGCGTCTTTACTCTTCTGGCCTGCTTACTGCTTCTGTTGCACCCCCAGCCCTTGTTGCTGCTGCTGCTATTTTCAATGTACAATCAATAGTATATTTCGTCGGTTGGTTGAATAAATGTGTTGTTAGAACAACAAACACAATGTTTTTGAAGTCGTTGCATGGTCCGATCCTTCAGTTCCCTGTATCGTACATAGCGCATACTATTTTTGGTACGGAACACATTTTCCACTTGTCGATAACATGCAGCCTATTGATGAAGGACCAATAGAGGAGCCCATAATTAACTGGAAGGGAGGCTCTCACATGAATCCGGCAAAGGTACATGCTCATGGTCCCCTAAACATAAATAAATAAAGCTAAATGCTCATGCACCAGTTCTTTAAATTCATGATCTAACAAGAGGATATTATTTCCTATGATAGTGTCGTTCCATTCAGTTGATATTATTCTTAGGCAAAAATAGCGACCAGTCTTCTTTCGTGCACCATTTTCTTCCTGCAACCAGCGGACCCATGAAAATCGTAGTCAATATTGTAAACAGTTCCGGTCCATTTTTATTTTTCAATAAGAATGTCCAACCCAGCCCAGCACATTGGCGACAGCACTTTATTCTGCGCCATGGTCCGCTCACCGCGCGCCACCGTCCGGCCCTGTCAACATAGTGAATCGGGAGAGGACTGTAGTTGTGAGTATGACAGTATGAACCGACCAGGTCCACTCCAGAACACAAGCAAGCGACTCTTTTACTACTCAGATGCACCCCTCATTTTTTACTCTAATCCACCCTGCTGATATCTGGGACCCACATCATTTTCAACGTATAGTCAATTAACGACAAAATTGCACAACTTTTTTTGAGGATTCGTTCAGAGGAGCAGGTTATAAATAGTGTTGTGCGGTCTCTGTGGCCCGTCTAACAACATGACCAGCCCAGCAGTTTTTTCTTTGGGAAAATAGGTAGCCCACTATTTCTTTTTGAAGAATACCCAAGCTAGGCCTATTTGTTTTCTCCGACTTACTGGGCTGCAAATCTTTCAAGACAGGGAGGGATGCATTCCGGCCTGGCTAAAGAGTATGGTCAGTATATGCTAAAAGTAATATCAAAGGAGATAAAAATTCCAAAAAAATTATGGCAAATGGAAATTAGTTTCTTTTTTTGTTTTGTTCTTCACTAATATTTTATATTTCATTGCATTTTAACATCACATAGTACTAATTTATTTTTAAATTTGTTTTAGTATGGCTACTAATTTTTGGATTAAGAATATTTTGTTCCCCAGCAAATATTTGTGAATTTTTAAAATTTCGCACTTTTTTAGTTCAGTTTTTAACCCTGGTACTGACCAAAAAATGGGTAACAATTCAAAAAATAGAAAATGGGCTGCAATAAATTCCATGAATTAGCAAATGAGTAAAAACTATAGCAAATGGGTTGTACACGCCACCGATTTTGAGGCTGACATGTTTATGCAAGGCTTTGTCAGTCAACACACGATTCTAGCAGCAGTGACTGTTGGATGTCCATCCCATGGCCGACGTGCTTCTTCATTCTCTGATCTTCCTGCTCTGGCCGCCTAAACCAGCACCGGCGGGACTGCCTGCTCCCTCCTCTTGTCGCCTGCTGTGATGTCGCGCAGGCTTCACCGGCCCACCTACTCCCTCTGCTGGCCTGGCCGCACGCAATCAACTGCCTCCTTATTAAGCGAAAAATGATTCCTCCCACTGACATCTGGGCGCACCGGTTTGGAGGCTGACCTGTGGGCCTACTAAGTTGACACATACGCAGGGCTTTATCAACTTAGTCAACAAATGATTCTAGCAGCAGTGATCGTTGGATTTGAATTGAACGGTCCTGCTGCTTCTTCAATCGCTGCTCTTCTTGCACCAGCCGCCCAACCCAGCGCCAGTGTGACCGCCTGCTCTTGCCTCCAGTGGTCGGTTGTGCTACAACTGAGGCCTCACCACCCCCTATTACTCCCACCGCTGGCCAGGCCCTATGGCGATGACAGCCTCACACCGCAGCCGAACCAGCGAACCCTCGTACTCCTCTCTGCGTGGGCATCCACTGCCGCGTATTCCCCGGCTCTGCATCGTCCCCTTCATAGACCTCGCCGTCGTCCACCTCCCTGGTGCTCTCGGTGCGGCACGGTCAACGTGGTCAATGAATGAGATCCATCGGAAGTGGAATGTACGTGGAGAGGCTGACAGCTGGGTCCACGACCGCACACAAGGAAATGCCTCCTTATTACACAGAAAATAACGATTCCTCCACCTAACAGCTGGGACCCACCGGACGGGTCATCATATTTTGCAAATATATATATATATATATTTCCCCCTTGACTGCTGGAACCCACCAGCTACATCTTTGCATGCAAAGAAGTGCGTGACAGTCGGGACCTACCTGGTCGAAGCCTACGTAGCGTTGTTATTCTGGTCGTGAATGTGTACGTACATACCGGTCGATCGGTCTGTCTGCAGGCTGCGGTGATGAACCGTGGCCGAGTAAGGAAGGGCACGTGTCGTAGTAGAGGCACGAATGTAACATGTACATATACGTACAGCCAGGGTGCAGGAAAGTAAATGCGGCCACGTACGTACATACGGGCGGCGTCTCGAACACCTACTCGCACATACGTATGGCCAGGGCTCATGTCAATGGCTAAGTCAAAACGAAGAAACTGCGTCGTCATGTTCATCGGGAGCCAACCAGCTTGGACGGAACAGCCAATCAAAACGAGGCCTAGCATACCGCAGAACGGAGGAAACAACCTTGTGTTCGACCAGCCACGCTCGAAACGGGATCCTGTTCATTGGGAGGGGTCTGGCGTACCGCAAAACAGAGGAAACATACTAGTATTGGAGCGCTACGGTCGAAACGAGGCACCTGTTCATTGGGAGGGGTGTGGCGTACCGCAAAACGGGACTCCACGGGATATTGTTCATATCCACCATCGTCCTCCTCCAGTCTCCATGAGCTACTGTTCATCCACCATCGACCTCCTCCAACCTCCACCTGCGACTGTTCATCCACTTGCTCCTGTTCATCCTGCCTCCACCGCTCCTCCACCGGCTACTGTTCAACCAACCCTCTCCGTGGGGTCCTATTCAACCACCCCTCCACGGGCTACTGTTCATCTAGCCCTCCACCGGCTACTATTCAACCAGCCCTCCACGTGGTCATCCTGTTCAGCCAACCCTCCACAGGGTCCTGTTCATTCACCCCCAACCGGCTCGATCGGGGTCCTGTTCATCCAGCGGCAATGGCCTCTACTACCATGGGGTCCTATTCATCCAACCACCCACCGGGAACTGTTCATCTAACCCCCCACCCCAACAAAGCTCACTGTTCATCAAGAGGCAGCATCGATCAGCTTCAGTTAGCAGCAGTAGCGAAGGAATCACTCGAGTTCAGTTAACAACAAGGGATCAATCGGAGTTCAGTAACGTAGCTAGTGCAATCGCTTGGGTTCAATTAGAGCCCAACGCCTCGCTCGGGTTCATTTAGAGCGCAACTGTAGGACCTTGAAGTATCTATAGAGGGGGGTCATTAGACTACTTGACCAATTAAAAGCAATGCCTCTCCCAATTTTAGACTTTGGCAGATTTTAGCTATCTTTGAACAATTCAAGCAATCATCACGCAATTCAAGCAAGCATGCAAAGATTATATACGCAGCGGAAAATAAAGCATGCAACTTGCAAGAATGTAAAGGGAAGGGTTTGGATAATTCAAACGCAATTGGAGACACGGATGTTTTTTTCGTGGTTCTGATAGGTGGTGTTATCGCACATCCACGTTGATGAAGACTTTAACCCACTGAGGTTAATGGTTGTGCGAGTCCACGGAGGGCTCCACCCACATATGGTCCACGAAGTACCAACCTTGTCTATCCCACCATGGCCGCCGCCCACGAAGGACTTGCCTCACTAGCGGTAGATCTTCACGAAGTAGGCGATCTCCTTGCCCTTACAAACTCCTTTGTTCAACTCCACAATCTTGTCGGAGGCTCCCAAGTGACATCTAGCCAATCTAGGAGACACCACTCTCCAAGAAGCAACAAATGGCGTGTTGATGATGAACTCCTTGCTCTTGTGCTTCAAATGATAGTCTCCCCAACACTCAACTCTCTTTCATAGGATTTGGATCTGGTGGAAAGAAGATTTGAGTGGAAAGCAAGTTGGGGAACGCTAGAGATCAAGATTCATATGGTTGGAATGGAATATCTTGGCCTCAACACATGAGTAGGTGGTTCTCTCTCGAGGGTAAGTTGGAAGTGTAGGTTTGTTCTGATGGCTCTCTCCATGAATGAAGAGGAGGTGGAGGGGTAGATATAGCCTCCACACAAAATCTTACCATTACACACTATTTACCAAACTCGGTGGGACCGAATCATCAAACTCGGTCAGACCGATTTAGTAAACCTAGTGACCGTTAGGGTTTTCGGTGAGGCTGACAAGCAACTCGGTAGGACCGATATGGTTAGGGTTAGGGCATAACGTAATCTCAGTGAGACCGATTACACAAACTCGGTGAGACCGATTCTGGTAATTAGCTAACCAGAGAGTTGGTCAGGTAAATTCGGTGGGACCGATTTGCTCTTTTCGGTGAGACCGAAATGTTACAAAAGGGAAACAGAGAGTTTACATTGTAATCTCGGTGGGACCGATTCGCTCTTTCGGTTTGACCGAAACATTACAAAGGGGAAACAGAGAGATTACAATCCCATCTCGGTGAGACCGAGATCCCTATCGGTGGGACCAATTTGCCTAGGGTTTGTGGCATTGGCTAAGACATCTGAACTCGGTGGCGCCGGATAGAAAGAATCGGTAGGGCCGAGTTTGACTTTGGTTTTAGGTCATATGTGGATGTGAGAAAGTAGTTGAGGGTTTTGGAGCATATCACTAATCACATGAAGCAAAAGGCTCATTAAGCAACACCTCATCCCTCCTTGATAGTATTGGCTTTTCCTATAGACTCAATGTGATCTTGGATCACTAAAATGTAAAATGTAGAGTCTTGAGCTTTTGAGCTTGAGCCAATCCTTTGTCCTTGATATTTTCAGGGTTCCACTTTCATCATCCATGCCATGCTATTCATTGAGCTTTCCTGAAATATTTGTCTTGGAATAGCATTAGCTCAATGAGCTATATGTTGTTATGAATTACCAAAACCACCTAGGGATAGTTGCACTTTCAGCAACGCCTCGCACACATGCGTGTATGTGTATTGAAGAAACACGCAAACCTCCATGCATTGCTCGGCCCAGACCACGGGAACTCCCTGATATTCTCCTCGCCCTCGCTTCTACCACAATTTTTTCCGTCATGGACAGACCAATGAATGTCCTGCAGCTGCCTCTCCGGCCCCCCAGGATGAAAAGCCCATTTTCTGTCATGATTTTTTGTCATAGAAGTAGGAGCCCACCACGTCTATGATAATACCGGGTTTTGTCACAATTATCCTCATAGAAGTGTCATAAGCATGATAGAAAAAAATCGGTCGGCCCGAAATGTCACGGATGTGTCTTTTTTTGTATTGAATGGAGAAGGAGTAGGGGCAGAGTTAGTCGGTTGTAATAGACACTTCCGAACCGTCAAGGCTCGCCTGATAGAATACTCCATCATCAAACTCTATGTATATATCCGGATCTTCGCAGAAGCAAGGGTCTTCGGCACGGTTGTGATCCTCTGGCTGTGGGGCAGGACAGTGAACGTCCTCGATTATCTTCCTCCATGACTGTTTTATGACAACAAAGAACAACTTGATTAGCATGCCTTGATAGCAGTAAATCAACATGGGTAATCAAAATCTTACCCATTCGATGGGGTTGTACATGGATGTCACGCCCAATATGCGACCCTATCCAAAAGGAACTCGACGGTCCCACCAAGGATAGACCCGCATATTGGAACGCTTTTGCAAGGTGGATATCATTACATCAACATTACATAATAGAAGGGGATACATACATAAGGCACAAATGCCACAAGAATACATCAACATCATATACAAGATCAACCCTGCTAGCCCAGGCTACCGACCTGGAACCTATCCCCTGATCAAAGAAGAAGCAGAAGAAGAACTCCAACACAATCAAACATCGCTCTCACGTCATGATCATCGCATAACCTGTACCTGCAACTGTTGGTGTAGTAATCTGTGAGCCACGAGGACTCAGCAATCCCATTACCATGGGTATCAAGACTAGCAAAGCTTAATGGGAAAGGAAGGGATCAAGTGGTGAGGTTGCAGCAGCGACTAAGCATATATGGTGGCTAACATACGCAAATGAGAGCGAGAAGAGAAACAAAGGAACGGTCGCCAACTAGCAATGATCAAGAAGTGATCCCTGAACTCCTACTTACGTCGGACATAACCCAGAAACCGTGTTCTCCTCTCGATCAACCCCGAAAAGAGACACTCACGGTTACGCACACGGTTGGTGTATTTTAGAAGAGTTTGTTTCAAGTTTACTACAACCGGACATTAACAAATTCCCCTCTGCCACATAACCGCGGGCACGGCTTTTGAAAGTTTATACCCTGCAGGGGTGTCCCAACTTAGCCCATGATAAGCTCTCGCGATCAACGAAGGATATTCCTTCTCCCCGGGAAGACCCGATCAGTCTCGGAATCCCGGCTACAAGACATTTCGACAGCAATAAAATAAGACCAGCAAGACCTCCCGGCGTCTTACACTCGACAAAGAGTCAGCTGCCAGATCTCGTCTCAGGCCACGACCGGATGAGCAGTCCGTACAACTAAAACCAACCCCCAAGTTTCCTTGAGGGGGCGCTGCAAAGCACTCTAGTTTGGACCAACACTTAGACAAGCATTGGCCGGGGGGGGGGGGCTGAATAAAGATGACCCTTGGGTTAATTACTCCCAAGGGAAATGTAGGTGGTGGTGAGGCAAATGGTAAAACCAATGTTGGGCCTTGCTGGAGGAGTCTTATTCAAAGCGAACTGTCAAGGGGGTCCCATAAATCACCCGACCGTGTTAGGGACGCAAAATCCGGGAACATAATACCGATATGACAGAAACTAGGGCGGCAAGAGTGGAACAAAACACCGTGCATAAGGCCGAGCCTTCCACCCTTTACCAAGTATATAGATGCATTAATTAAATAAGATATATTGTGATATCCCAACAAGTAAACATGTTCCAACAAGGAACAACATCTCCATGTTCCAACAAGGAACAAACTTCATCTTCACCTGCAACTAACAGCGCTATAAGAGGGGCTGAGCAAAGCGGTAACATAGCCAAACAACGGTTTGCTAGGAAGGGTGCAAAAGGTTAGAGGCTGACATGACAATTTGGGATAGCTTGATAAACAGGTAATAGGTAGCGCAAAGATAGCGATAGAACGAAGCAACTAGCATAGCAATGATAGTAGTGAGATCCAGGTAGCGGTCATCTTGCCTGAAATCCCGCAAGGAAGAAGAACGAGTCCATGAAGAAGACGAACGGATGAAGTTTAACCAAGCGTGAAGCGAGCGAATCCTCACGATCGCAACGCAACAGAACTAACAAGAAGAAGCACACAAAATAGTAAACACACCACACATGAACAAGACATGATGCACAACAAACATGATGCATGACAAATCTAGATGAGGCTACTCATGGCAAGAGATGATGCATACAAGAGCAACACATCAAAGCAAGTTTAAATGAGGCCTAAACAACATAGAACAATTCCGGTAAGTCCTCATATGCAAATTTCGAAATTGGTCCAGATCTGAATAAACCTTAAGTTCAAGTTGTTAAACAGCAAGTTAAGATGCACCACAATGATCTACACGAAATTCTAGTCAAGTTACATATAAAGTTCATTTAATTCGGAGCTACTGTCTACAAGATATGAGCAAAACAAGATAAGCATGGCATTGATGCAAAATGCATACGAACATCAAGCAAACACCTCAAATCATGGATGCAACATGATAATATGAAGCTACATGCAAAATCAAGAAAGTTTCATATAGAGCACACTCAAAACGGAGCAACGGTTCAACACATACACCCTATACAAGTCATGACAACAATCTGTCCAAAACAGCAACTAGACATATTGCAAGCATCAAAACAACATTCTACAGGACCTCAACAAGAAAACAAAATGCATGAGCAGGATGTACAGGTAAAGCATGACAAAACATGAGCACTGAGCTATCTCCAGAAATCACTAGAACATGCTCAAAATGACATGGCAAGATTGCAAATAATAACAGTTTCAGACTTTGCAGAAATAACATCAGGTTGCAATGTTTAGAGCTATCAAACAACATGCTACAGGAACTTATCATGGCAAACAAAGGCATTTCATGAATCTACTCAAATCAGAGAACAAAAGTCCCTTACTGACCATAAGCCAAAAAGGACCAGAATATATGATAGCACCCATGTAAACATGGCAAGTTATATTACAGATTCATACATGGCAGGAACAACAATAAGTAGGCATGTTGGTGAGCTTGAATCACTCACCACAGAGCAATACATGGCATGGCAAGGCAACCAACAGTAAGAAGACATGGCATAGAAGCTATACATGGCAATAACAACATCATAGCATACACGGATCAACTACAACAACCTTGGCAAAATTGAATAACATGTAAACAATCTGCCAGGAAACATTTTATAGCAAAAGTAGAGCTCGATTGACTCAATCTATGGCACTCCATAATTGCAAACAAGGGCATGTATGGATAGAGCAAGACATGAATAACAAAACATCCTTACTGAAGTATCTCAAAATATGCATGGATCTCTCGGTAGTTTCAAGTTAACATGGCAACAAAATATACCAGAATCTGGCAGGAAAACAGCAACAACAAGTGCCCTACTTAACAAGCTTGATGCACTCACTACACAACTCACAAAAATACATGGCAAGCACCCCCGGAAAGATGGCATGGCATATTACAAAACACATGTAGGACTCAAGTTCATAGGATGCACGCATCAATCATGGCAAAAATGACAAGTGCATGTTCTGATAAGAATCTAAAACTAACATCACTTAGCCTTCTTATAACAGCATTTCGGGCATCAAGATGAGCTCAAATGAAAATGATGCAATGAGATGAAATGATCTACTCTTCGAGGCGAACAATTAGACATATTACACGCACGAAACGGAGCTACGGATGCAGAGATATGATGCGATGAAAATGCATAAAAAATATCACAGATTCGGGACTTCGAGGATCGGGGTCAACCTCGTGTTCGCACGGAAATCGAAGCAGGGGCACGAGCTCGCCGGAGAGCTCGCCGGAGATGCGGGAGGAGGTGGCCGACGGGGTCGGAGAGGGCGGATCCGGCGGCGCCTTGCCGGATCCGGGCGAGGGCGAGGCGCGCTAGGGCGGCGCGGGGTCGGGCGGCGCGGCGGGCGAGGCGAGGCGAGAGGCCGCCCGGCGAGGCAAGCTCGGGCCGGAGGGGCGAAAGCGGGCGGGCGAGGGAGGCCGAGGCCGAGGCGGCGGGGCGGCACGGGTCGGCACGGAGGCGCTGCCGGCGGCGGAGGCGGCGCGAGGCGACGGTGGCGGGCGCCAAGGGCGGCGGCGGGCGGGCCGGCGCGGGAGGCGGGCTCGGCGCTGGCGCCGGGCGATTTAGCTCGGCCGAGCTGGCCCCTGGCGGCTGAGCCGGGCTCGCTGGCTCGGGCGGGCAAGGCGCGGAGGAGAGAGGAGGCCGGGATACGTGGCGGCCTCCGATTGGGCAGGGCGCGGCGGCGGACTTTGTCCGACGGCGGGGGAAGAGGCTAGGGTTTCGGGGGGAGAATTCATCCGCGAATTTCGGAGGGGAAGGTGTATATATAGGTAGAGGGAGCTAGGAGAGTCCAAATGAGGTGCGGTTTTCGGCCACGCGATCGTGATCGAAAGACCGAGAGCATGGAGGGGAGTTAGATGGGTTTTGGGCCAGTTTGGAAGGGGTGTTGGGCTGCAAAGAGAAGGAGGCTTTTGCGGTTACCCGGTTAACCGTTGGAGTACCAAACGACCTCCAAATGGAACGAAACTTGACAGGCGGTCTACCGGTGCTATACCAAGGCCGCTTGACAAACCTCGGTCCATTCCGAGACCGTTTAACACCCGCACACGAAAAGAGGTAAAAGAGGGCGCGGGGAGACATAGGAGTGCCGGATTGCAAAACGGACAACGGGGAAAATGCTCGGATGCATGAGACGAACACGTATGCAAAATGAGATGCACATGATGACATAATAAAAAATGCAGATGATGACATGGCAAAGACGGGAATAACTGACGGACACCTGGCGCATCGAATCCGGGGCGTTACAATGGAATAACCTTCTCGGCAGTTTAAGCAGACGAAGTCTTCATTTTCACCCTTATATAGATCGGCCAAGATCATGGCCAGTTCGGCCGGGGTATGTGGACCCTTGCGTTTATAGCGATATGCGTCGTCTTCTCTGTTGTAGCACCATAAAGGAGTTACTCTGGACTGGAGAGGCTGGATACATCTTTTTATTGCAATGGCCATCACTTTGATTATTGAGAGCTCGGAATGAGCTAATAATCTGACCTTGCTAACCAACCTTTTTTATTTCTGCACTTTCTTCCTCCTTGGGACTTCAGGGACGCCAGTTGAGGCGTTTCTTTAGAGGAGCGCTGGAAAATTCAGGAAGGCTGCGCCGAACTTGGTCCAGCAGTGGGACATCATCGATATAAAACCACTCCGAAGACCACTCTGGGTAAACCTCTTTGGGAGTTCCAATTGGGTAGCCTGATCTGGCTATACGCCATACTTCGGCGCCGCCCACTTCAAATATAGAACCTCCTTGATGGCGGGGGACCAGGGAAAAGAACTTTCTCCATAGTTCGAAATGGGCCTCGCTGCCCAGGAACAGTTCACAGAGAGCAACGAAACCTGGGATGTGCAGAATCGAACCTGGGGTGAGGTTGTGCAGCTTGATGTCGTAAAATTCCAATAGACCCCTGAGAAAGGGATGGATCGAAAATCCTAAGCCCCGCAAAAGGAATGGAACGAAGCACATTGTCGAGTTCAGGGTTCTGCGGACCCTTGAGTGGTTCCAACTCTAGGGTGCATGCAAAGAACTCGTTCTCTCTAGTCTGCCTGCTCACCGAATCCGCGGCCTAGCTAGACAAACCCAACGAACAAGAGACACGACAGTTTATCCTGGTTCAGGCCACTTTGCGGTGTAATACCCTACTCCAGCTTTGTGGTGGATTGCCTCGAGGGGATGGATGAACTAGTACAATGGTCGATGAGCTGGTGGGTGTGTGGCTAATCTGGATGATCCGTCCCCGTCTATGGTGGTGGCTAAGTCCTATTTATAGTGGCCTTAGTCCTCCTCCCAAATGTAGGCGGGAAGGGATCCCACAATGGCCAAATTAGAAGGGAGACAACTAATACAAATTATCCTGAAAAAAGTAGTCTTCGCCTGCAAAAGCCTCTAGTGGTGACGCTGTGCTGGGCTCCGCGATGACATCCCTCCTGTCGTCCTGGTGATCTTGGTCTTGTTGCACCAATATGGAAACCTTTGCTTGATTCCTCTGGACCCCGCTCCTGCGCTTGCCTCCTTAGCACCAAAGAGGAAACTGGTACACTACGCTCGCTTGCGCCCGGCTAGCCTTGGTCGTCCTGGCTCACGTCATATGAACCTCGCGAGTTGTGGCTTGCATAGATATCTCCGCTCCTCGGGAGCCAGCCTGGGGAGGCCGCACTCAGGGAGGTCTTGGTGTCGTCCGCCGTGCGAGGCTTGGCCCCTCGCGAGGGTCTTGGTTTGTTGTTGCTCCAGTTGAGCCGTACCGGTCCATCGATGGAGCCACGCCATGGGCCGCGGGCAGGAAAGTCTGGGTACCCCTGTTCCCTGAACGCCGACAGTAGCCCCCAGGCCCAAGACACGCTCGGACTTGGCTTCGAGGCGAAGCCAAAGGGCAAGTACAGGGCGCCGCGGGGCCCCAACCGCCTGCAACCTTGGTTGATGCGTGGCGATTGATGGGACGTGGGCGTCTTCTCTCCCCCATGCTGCCTAGGCAACCGCTCGACTTGACAAGACCCTACTCCAAACAGAGGAAATCATCATTGCATGTGATCGTGGAGGACGGCGGTTGGCCTCCCTCTGGCTATAAATGAGGGGAGGGGCAGAGCCCCCTTGCTCATCTTCGTCTTCTCGCCACCCACTCCTTCTTCTTCCTTCTTGCCTCGCCATCTTGTCGCAGCACCCATGGCACTGATCAGGAGGTTCTCCATAGCGAAAAAGGTGAAAACCCCTCGTGAGGAGTGAGGGAATCCTGGAGTGAGTGTTCCTCGGGCATCCGGACTATGGTACGTGGGACGGACTGATGGGCTGTGAAGATACAAGACTGAAGACTCTCTCCGGTGTCCGGATAGGACTCTCCTTGGCATGGAAGGCAAGCTTGGCGTACTGATATGAAGATTCATTTCTATGTAACCGACTTTGTACAACCCTAGTCCCCTCCGGTGTCTATATAAACCGGAGGGCTTAGTTCGTTGAGGCAATCATAATCATAGTCATATAGGCTAAACTTTTATGGTTTTAGCCATTACGATCTCGACGTAGATCAACTCTTGTAATACTCATATTCATCAAGATCAATCAAGCAACAAGTAGGGTATTACCTCCATATGGATGGCCCGAACCTGGGTAAACATTGTGTCCCCCGTCTCCTGTTACCATCAACCTCAGACGCATAGTTCGGGACCGCTTACCCGAGATCCGACAGGTCTTGACACCAACATTGGTGCTTTCATTGAGAGTTCTGTTGCATCGTCTAGAAGAGGTTCGATGGCCCCGTCAATCATCTACAACAATGCTGTCCAAGGGGAAGTCTTCCTCCCTGGACAGATCTTCATATTCGGCGGCTCGCACCACGGGCAAACTCGCTTGGCCATCTCGAGCAGATCGACAGCTACGCCCCTGGCCATCAGGTCAGATTTGGAAGCTTGAACTACGTCACTGATATCTGCGGGGACTTGATCTTCGATGGATTCGCGCCCACGGCATCCGCTCCCTGCCACCGCGATGAACGTGACTTAAATCTATCATCGGACCACACCCAGGAGATAGCGCCTGTAACCACTCTGGCCCTAGATCCGGAGCATATCACGCCATCCGAGGACGGGAAGCTCAACCCCGCCACGGAGGCCGCAGATTCAGCGGCGTTGGAGCCGCACACAGACCCAGCCTCGGGTGGAATCTTCACCACCGGAGCCTCGGACTCGTTTCCGGCTACAGGTTCCGAACCACGTGCGTCCGCACACGTCGATCTTGATTGGTCGTCGATCATCGAATTCGGCTCTGCGGACATCTTCCAGCACTCGCCGTTAGGCGATGTGCTTAACTCATTAAAAACACTCCCTTAGCAGGGGACTCACAGCCGAATTATATCCGGTTCGAACTAGAGGCTGATGACGAAGAATTTAGCTTCCCACCCATCGCCCACTTCATAGCCACTATCGAAGACTTAACCGACATGCTCGATTATGGCTCCGAAGATATCGACGGTATGGACGACGATGCTGAAGAGGAGCAGGGCTAAAACCCCCCGTTTACCGGGCCCTGGACGGCCACTTCTTCATACGACGGGTACATTGTGGATTCACCTAAAGAGAACAATGGCGATGACGAGAAGGATCCAGTCGAGGATAAACCTCCTGAGGCACAGCCAAAACACCGACGTCAGTGGCGCCGCTCTAGATCACGCCGTGAAAAAGATAGGGTTACCGGCACGAGAGAAAACAATACTCTGGACAAGGTCGAAGACAAGGAATACCCCGTTGAGCCAACCTCCGAACAGGATGAACGGGAGGACGGGCGAGTCAGCCCTGATGAACAAGCCGTAAAAGAAGACTCAGAGGATAGTAATTATCTTCCACACTCCGAGGACGAGCTGAGCCTCGGCGACGAGGATTTCATCATGCCTGAGGAACCACTCGAGCAGGATCGCTTTAAGCACCAGCTAATAGCCACTGCGAGGAGCCTGAAAAAGAAGCAGAAGCAGCTTCAAGTTGATTAAGACCTGCTCAACGACAGATGGACTAATGTCCTGGCAGCCGAGGAATACGTCCTCGATTGCCTAATTAAAAGTTACCAGAAGTGCAAATTGTTACCCCAATTCAATGACGAGGCGTTGGAGCCCGTACCATCAGCGCGTAATGCGGCTGACCAACCACTAAAATGACACCTCAAGTCGAACACCAGCTCACCCTACCTCACCGCAAAGGAAGAGATAAAGTGGCTCGGGGATATAGATATGAGCTACGGCAGGACCTAAAGAACAGAACAGGTCACACCAAATCGATCTATGGATCGCGGGGGCGTGCCCTGACGCACGACGACGGCCATTGGGCCGGACATGACAAACATAACCACACCCGTGCCGAGAACCGCAGACGGACTCCATCCGAGCTACGTCATGACATGGCCTTATAAAGAGGCGCCACACACCCCCTCTGCTTCACTAACGAAGTAATGGAGCATGAATTCCTAGAAGGTTTTAAACCCGTAAATATCGAATCATACGATGGAACAATAGATCCCGCGGTATGGATTGAGGATATCTTCTCCATATTCATATGGCCCGCGGTGATGATCTTCACGCCATCAAATACCTCCCGCTAAAACTCAAAGGGCCAGCCCGGCACTGGTTAAACAGTCTGCCTAAAAACTCTTTGGCAGCTGGGAGGACTTGGAAGACGCCTTCCGCGACAACTTCCAAGGTACATATGTACGACTTCCAGATGCTGATGACTTAAGTCACATAGTTCAACAGCCTGGAGAGTCAGCCAAGAAATTCTGGACCAGGTTCCTAACTAAAAAGAACTAGATCGTCGACTGTCCGGATGCCGAAGCCCTAGCGGCCTTTAAACATAGCATCTGCGACGAATGGCTCGCCCGTCACCTCGGCCAAGAAAAGCCAGAGTCCATGGCAGCCCTCACGGCACTCATGAACCGTTTTTGTGCGGGCGAGGATAGTTGGCTAGTCCGTAGCAATCACACTGCAAGCGAAGCTGGCACCTCTGAGACCAAAAACAGCAATTGCAAGCCTCGACGCAACAGGCACAAGAATCGAAGCAACGGTGACAATACCGACGACACGACAGTGAACGTTGGATTCAGTGGCTCCAAGTCCGGCCAGCGGAAGAAGCCATATAAAAGAAACAATCTGAGCCCATCCAGCTTGGACCACATACTCGATCGTCTGTGCCAGATCCATGGCACCCCAGACAAACCAGCCAATCGTACCAACAGAGACTGTTGGGTTTTTAAACAGGCCGGCAAATTAAATGCCGAAAACAAGGAGAAGGGGTCGCCAAGAGAGGACAATGATGAGGAGTCCCATCCGCCGAACACCGGGGGACATAAGATGTTCCCTCCTCAAGTTAAAATAGTGAACATGATATATGCTACCCATATCGCCAAGAGGGAGCGCAAACGCGTGCTCAGGCACGTCTACGCGATGGAGCCAGTCGCCCCAAAGTTCAACCCATGGTCTTCATGTCCGATCACTTTCGATCGCAGCGACCATCCGACCAGTATCCGTCATGGTGGTTCGGCCGCACTCGTCCTCAACCCAATCATTGATGGATTCCATCTCACGCGAGTCCTCATGGATGGTGGCAGCAGCCTGAACCTGCTCTATCAGGATACATCGCGCAAAATGGGCATTAATCCCTCAAGGATCAAGCCCACAAAGACTACCTTTAAAGGAGTCATACTAGGTGTAGAGGCCCGCTGTACGGGCTCAATCAAACTAGAGGTTGTCTTCAGATCCCCGGACAACTTTCGAAGTGAAGAATTGATCTTTGACATCGTCCCCTTCCGCAGCGTCTATCATGCACTACTGGGATGAACCGCATTTGCTCGAATCAATGAAGTGCCACACTATGCTTATCTCAAGCTCAAGATGCGTGGACCATGCGGCGTCATAACAGTCAATGGAAACACCATACAGTCCCTCCGTACCGAGGAGCACACCGCTGCTTTAGAAGCAGAAGTACAGTGCGACCTTCTCAAACAGAACCTTAATCCGGAGGCCGAGCTCCCGGACACTGTCAAATGAGTCTGGACTACTCTGCAGCAGGACAACCCAGATCGTCAAGAGATCGACTAGCAATTCGGCCTCCGTCCCAGTCATGAACATGAGTCGGCGTTCGTACCGTGCGTACATAACTACGCACTCAAAATACCATGGACATAGACGGAGGCTTAACCAGATTGTGATCCATAATACGGCTCAACCCCTCCTTGGACACACATACTTTCACTTTTTATTTTTATCCTTTTCAGGTTTCTTTTCCACAGGCTTTTTCTGGCCATCTGATCATGGGTCCTGTCGACAGGATAGATACACCAAGATGGCAAGAAGCACTAACGTATAAGGGAATTTCTAGGTAGTCTCTTTAACGATCACTCGACCTGTTTTCAGGACCCGCACGTAGCTCTCCCTTGGTTGTGGCATGTTAAATAGCCATGTTGCTTATTGCACTACTTGTACCAATACGCTTTGACGTATTAATCAGACTATAATGGAAACAGTTTGCGGCCCAACTTCCGCGGCACTAGCATACTACCCCCTTTTTGATAATCTTATCAAGTCACAACCATACACTTTGGTACGCGTTAATCAGCCAGGGGCTTCATTGCGCCCCATAATACGACAACAAAAGTCCGGACACTTTTTACAGTATAGTTAGGTACCCCGAATTTAGCATTATATGCATTGGCTCTGAATCATGTCTTTGTTAAATAGTTGGTTTGCGCGGCTCCTGTGCTTACTACCTTATGTTCTGCTATATTGGCTAGGGTAGTAAAGGGAGAACTACTGCGATTGTGTCCTGGTTCATCCGGATGAGCACCTCAGTAGAGAAAGACGAAAACTGACTGTCATGATGCGGCGTGAGCCGGTCACCTCTACAGAGGTTTCAAATATTTAGCGATTTTTTCTGCATTACGCGATGAATCGGTTCTTGCCCGATCATGTGTTTACAGCACCCTAGTCCGGTTTAAATGCTAACTAGGGGTTGCGCCTACATTTTTACTGTCGAACTCCTATGGCTAAGTGAGGGTGACAAAGCCACACAGTCCGGTTGCCTGGTTCGTTGCGCTAAACACCTCCTTCAAGTACCAATCAATTGGACCAAGAGTGTTTAGATTCCATCCTAAACACGCCCGTACTACCTACGCGGAGGCTGAAGCGGACGACTGGCCAACTCTCAAATTTCATAAACACGGCCGCACGGGAGGTAAAATATTAACAAGCATTATATTACATAATCGAACTTGTTTCATAATACAGGGCGAGATAACATCAATGTATTCATTCAAAGGTTACATATTTTGCACATTGCTCCGCTACAATGCGGGATCCCTCCAGGACATCATTGAAATATCGCTCGAGCGTGCGGTGCTCCTTGCTCTCGGGCGGTCCCTCGTTCGCGAGCTTGATGGCATTCATCTTCACCCAATGCACCTTGACACGGGTGAAGCCCATCCGCGCACCTTCGATACAGACCGACCGCTTGATGGCATCATGCTGGGGGTAGGCATTGACTAGCCCCTTCACGAAACTGAAGTAGCTGCTGGGTATGGCTTCGGCAGGCCACAACCGGATTATTAAGTCCTTCATGGCCAGTTCGGCCACCCTATGCAGTTCGACCAGCTGTTTTAGCTGATCGCTAAAGGGCACTGGATGTTCTGGCGCAAGGCATTGCGACCAGAACTGCTTCTCCGTTGAGCTCCCCTCTTCGGCTCGAAAAAATTCAGCAGCGTCAGAAACGTTGCGCAGTAGATCCGCAAACGCCCGTGGAGAACTCCAAATCCAGGTTAGTAAGAGATACCTCTTCTTCACATACTTGCTTTGCATAATAAAAGCCTTACCCGCCGCGATTTTCTTGGCCTCCTGGTTTTCCTGGAGGGCACCCTGGGCTTCAACCCGGGCCTCTTGTGCGCTCTGGCGAGCCTTGGCAAGTTCGATCTCTTGATCCGCAATGTCGCGCTCCAAGGACTCTGTTTCTTGACGGCGTCCTAGAGCTCCTGCTGGACCTCACAAACCCTGGCCTCGCGTTTTTCACGGGCGGCTTGCTCCTTTGCCGCTTTTTTCTTGGCCTCAGTAGCCGCTCCTACAAACAACACGGCACTATAGTCATCACAAGTATTTCATCCTTTTCCATATATACACAAGGTCATCACATACCTTGCTTGTCCTCCAGCTGCTTTTTTACACGGCCGAGCCCTTCCTCGGCCCGCTCCAGACTCTGATTTATCCGGAGACCTCAGCAGCATGAGAGGTTGCGGCCAGCAATGACGCCTTCTTATTCACAGAAGATATATTTAGTTAGTTTCCTGCGAAAATTACTTGATCCTCTGTCCGGCTTCTCTTTTCGAACACCGGACAGTGTCTCAGGGGCTACTGTCTATACTCTGACTTTCTTTTTTCCGACTCTTACCTCAAGGCCTGTCAGCAGGCTGGTGCAGGCTCCGGTCAGTCCGCTTTTAACGGACTGAACCCTCTCAACCACCACACCCATAAGGATATGGTGTTACTCCATGATGGAAGCGCCTCGCAGCGCTTGCAGCAGATTATCCGGTGCCTCTTGTTGGACAGAGGTCACCGGCAGAATAGGCGCACCTCCTCCCTTCGAAGGAGGCTGCTTTCTTGATTCCGGAGCCGTATAGGTCTCCGGAATGCTATTTGGCTGGGGGCCGAATTGGATGTGGCCCCCATGGCCAATCTCTATGGGGATTTTCTCCCCCAGGTGTCCAGTGCCTGAGGGGTCACCCTCTGGCGCCACCCTGACGGCCTCCTGAACCTCTCCCTGGCCTGGGAAGGTCCTTTGGGGCAGTACCTCGGCATTGCCCTTGGCCTTAGGAGAGTAATCCGCCGGCGGGGACTCGCTGGCCATCGCCTTTGAATCCAGCCAACCCCCTGATGAGGATCGCAGGTTGCTGTCGTGGGCCGGAGTGCAAGTGCAGGATTCAACACGTTAAAACTATGAACTGTAGAGGTTGAATACACGAATCTCTTAGGGTATTTTGAGTACTCACAATTCAGCCACGGGCTTGTCTCCGGGGCGGCGCTCTGGGCTGTTGTCGATGTCCCACGCGGAGCTATTCACAAGGGAGCCCTTCCCCCTCTTGGACGCCTCTTCCCCCAGATATGTGGAGGCCGCCCTTTTCTTCCTTCCCCCCTCACGGGGAGGGTTGCTTTCTTCCTCCTCCTCCTAGTCGTCCTCAGAGGCGGAGGAATGAGTCACGGTGTCTTCGGACGTCACGTCCAAAGCGCACTTGCGGTGGGGGCCACTCCGGACCCCCATTGGCCTTCTTCGTGGCCTTCTTCTCCGGCGCCTGGTAGGGCGCCGGAACTAGCATCTTCGTCAGAAGCGGAATTGCTGGTTCCTCAGGCAGCGGAGCCGGACACCGAATCTGCTTCGCTTTCTTTGTCTAGCCCTGGAAAAATAAATAGTCAAGTTTAGATATCTTCCCTGACTAAGCAAGTGAAGTATGCACCTTGAAACAAGAAATACTTACTGGTGGGATGGGCCAGGGCGTGCCCGCAGTCCTCGATTGTCTCCGGCGGCGTCTCATTGCCCTTGAAGATCACCTTCCAGATAACTTCGTGCGTGGTTCCGAAGAACCGTTCCAAGGTATGGTGCTCGTCCGGATTGAATTACCATAAATGGAAAGTTTTGCTCTGGCATGGAAGGATCCGGAGAACTAGCATCACGTGGATCACGTTGACGATCTTGATGTTCTTGTCCACCATGCTCCGGATGCACGTTTGTAGCGCTCTCAGCTCGTCTGACGAAGACCAATTCGGGCCCTTCTCTAGCCAGGAGAGGAGCCGCATTGGGGCTGCAGACTTGAATTCGGGAGCCGCGGCCCAGGTGGCGTCGCGGGGCTCCGTGGAATAGAACCACAGTTGTTGCCACCCTTTGACGGTCTCTACAATGGTACCTTTGGGCCATATGACATTGGGCATCTTGCTCACCATGGCACTATGCGTGTTGGCCATCCACCACCTTCAGCTTCACGTTGAAGATCTTGAGCCAAAGTCTGAAGTGGGGTGGGATGCAGAGGAAGGCCTCACACACGACAATAAATGCCGAGATGTTGAGAAAAGAATTTGCGGCCAGATCGTGAAAATCTAGCCCGTAGTAGAACATGAGTCCGTGGACGAACGGCTAGAGAGGAAACCCTAACCCGCAGACGAAATGGGGGATGAACACCACCCTCTCATTGGGCTTCGGGGTGGGGACGATCTGCCCCTTGTCCAGAAGCCGGTGGGCGATTTCCTTGGCCAGATACCCGGCCTTCCGAAGCTGGATGATGTCCTTCTCCTTGACGGAGAAGGCCATCCACTTGCCTTGCGCTCCAGATCCGATCATGATTGAGTGCTTTCTTGGGGCGGAAAAGACGAGGACTTGGGCACTGGAGCTCGAGAATGGATGGGCAGAGAGAGAAGGCGTGGGTGAAAGAAAGGAATCCTTATCTCCTTATAAAGGCAATGAATATCAAGTGCCTCCCCACTCGCCTTAAAACTCGCTTGTTCCCAAGGGCTATGCTGACGGCACAGCTGGATTACCCACGCCCGTATTCATGAGAATCCCACAATAAGGGGAAATATGAAGCGGCAGGCTGAAAAACGGTTCTAAATAATGACCGGGTGGTGATGTGGTGTCACGCTACAAAAAGTTGTCAGCGGATTGGACTCGTGAAATATTACTATCTGCAGTTGTGTGTGGTACTTGTTTTGCAGTGCCAGACACGGTCGTTGTGTCTGAAGACTGTGTTGGAGTACTCGGAGAAGGAACCCGACTTGCAATGCCGAAGACAATCTGCGCGCCGGACACCTCGTCATTGAAGCCTGGTTCAGGGGCTACTGAGGGAGTCCTGGATTGAGGGGTCCTCAGGCATCCAGATTATGGTACGTGGGCCGGACTGATGGGCTGTGAAGATACAAGACCGAAAACTCTCTCCCGTGTCCGGATAGGACTTTCCTTGACGTGGAAGGCAAGCTTGGCGTCCTGATATGAAGATTCCTTTCTTTGTAACCGACTTTGTACAACCCGAGTCCCCTTCGGTGTCTATATAAACCGGAGGGCTTAGTCCATAGAGGCAATCATAGTCATAGTCATACAGGCTAGACATTTAGGGTTTTAGCCATTACGATCTCGAGGTAGATCAACTCTTGTAATACTCTGGAAGAACCCTTGAGGTTCAAACACTTGGGTGCGCACGAAGAACTCCCCCTACCTAATCACGCCCTCAGCCTCACCGCGATCTCAAGGCCTAGCTCAACGAACTCGCAACACAAGAGACACGAGATTTATACTGGTTCGGGCCACCATTGTGGTGTAATACCCTACTCCAGTGTGGTGTGGTGGATTGCCTCTTGGGCTGAGGATGAACAGTACAAGGGGAAGAACAGCCCCCTGAGGTGTGGTGTTCTTGTGCTTCGTGAACTTGTGTGGGTGAGCATGATATCAATTCGTCCCCTCCTATTGTGGTGGCTAGTCCTATTTATGGAGGCCCTGGTCCTCTGCCCAAATATTGAGCGGGAAGGGAGCCAACAACAGACAAATTCGAAGGGAGACAACTAGTACAAGTTATCCTGACTAAAGGTGGTCTTCGCCTGCCAAAGGCTCTGGTGGTGACGCCGTCTTGGGCTCCACGGTGACCTTCGTCCTGCCGGTCTTGGCCTCGTTGCACCGATATGGAAACCTTTGCCTGATGCCTCGGGACTCCTCGCCTGCGCTTGCCCCTTTAGCACCAAAGAGGAAACGAGGACACTGCGCGTGCTGGCGCTCGCCTGGCTCTAGTCGTCATGGCTTGCGTCACAGGAACCTCGGGAGGTGTCCCTTGCCTTGATCTCTCCACCCCTCGCGAGCCAGCCTGGTGAGGCCGCTCCCGAGGAGTCCTTGTGTCGTCCACCTCGCAAGGATTGGCCCCTTGCGAGGGTCTTTAGTGTTCGCTGGTGAAGATGGGTCGTACAGGGCCGCTGGCGGAGCCACGCCGTGGGCCGCAGGCAGGCAAGTCTGGGGACCCCCGTTTCCAGGACGCCGACAATAGCCCCCGGGCCCAAGGCGCGCTCGGACTTGGCTTCGAGGCGAAGCCAAAGGGAAAGTGCGGAGTGCCACGCGCCCCAACATCATGTGGCCTTGGTCGACGCCTGGCGATTGGTTGGACGTGGGCGTCTCCGCTTCCCCACACTGCCTCGGCAACTGCCTGACTTGATGATCCCTGCTGCATGCAAAGAAATATCATCGTTACATGCGATCGTGGGGACCGCCAGTTGGCCTTCTCCTGCTATAAATGAGGAGGGGGCGGAGCCCCCGTTGCTCATCTCTTCCTTCTCGCTTCTCCTTCCTCGCTCTACTGCTAGTAGCAACCCTCATGGCACCTGCGAAGAGTTTCTCGGTCGCGGAGAATGGGAAGGCTCGCCAAGAGGGGCCCGGCTCCCCGCTGCCGAAGCGCGGGCGCGGCCATCCTCGTAAGCATACCGCGCCCATGTGGTGGCAGCCCCGTCGATGAGGGGAGACACGCCATGGTCGCACGGCCTCCTTGGCTGTGCTTCCACTCGGCGGAGGTGCTGCCGGAGTTCGTCGTGTGGTCAGAGAACCCGGCCGACACCTGGCTTCAGCTCCCGCACTTCTTTGTCGACGAGCTGCCGGCCACAAGTCCAGGCGGGCTCGGGCTGCACGCGGACGGCTGCTGCAGCAAGGCTTCGTGGGTCACAGTCGAGGTCTCCGTTGCAGGCAACACAACCCTGGCCCGCGGGTGGCAGATGTTTGCCCACGTGTGCGACCTGGGTAGGCGGTCCACCCTCCACTTCAAGTATGACGGAAACGCAACCCTCTACAAGAGGGCGTTCGGGGAAGACGGCCACCGCGTCGGGTGCTGCCCCGAGGACAACGACGGCGACGATGTGCTTGGCCTTGGCGACAGTCGAGACAAGGACGAGGATGGCCTTGCCTTCAGTGCTGGTTGCCGCTCGCCCAGCTACATCGACTCCCCCTCCGGCGACAGCTCCAGCAGCGGCGGCTACGATCAGCCGCCGTGCCCGCTTCAAGGGCGGCAGCGGGTCGTCTCATCGCTGCGCCCCAGTAAAGCGTGAGGAGGGGTCCGGCTGAGCCCATGAGAGCGCCATGGGTCCATCCTCGCGAGCTGCCATAGGGGCATGCGCAACTTTTGTTTTGTTCTTCCCTTTCTTCTTGCATTAAGAGAGAGACAAGTATGGGGCCCCGCGGGGGCGTGTAACAAATTATGATTACCAATTTGTTATACTGTGTTTATGGTTCCTGTGTCGCATCGCAGTATCAATGTTTTATATAGGCACGTAGGAATAACTTAGCTTGACACGCTTGAAGTAGTTTCCGCCTCATGAGGCTCGCATTTCTCAGTACCTGGCGAGTCATCTAGGAACCGCAAAAATTTGTTAGGAGATTCCGAGCCCTGGTCACATGCGCCGCTGGCCATGACCCAGCGCCTTGCATCGCGGTACCTGAGGGGCACGGATTGAGAGAGGAGCGCCAGCTTGCGGCTCGAACGAGAGTGCCTCGCGAAAAAGTAGACAAGACGCTCACGAGGGCACCTGTCCAGCCCCATCGCGAGGGACGCGAGAGAGTACAGGTCAAACAGAGAACCGAAGGCAAAAACAGAGGCGGAAGGCGATGGAACAAGACCAGCAAGGAACACCAGAAAGAAAATTTCGATTAAAGACGGGCAAGCCAAATACGGAAAGCAAATGAAAAGCCGCGTCCGGCACCTAGTCTAGTCCTCTTGTCTTCTCACTAGCACGGAGCTAAGTGCCGCCACTAGAACGTGGGAGGGAGCCCCAAAGGCCCGAGGGCGGCACTCCTGAGACTCCGGGGCGTGTACAGCCCCACTCATTATTACGTGAGAGTGTCACAAGCGAAGACCTTCGCAGGCACTGGGCCTTCTTCACAGGCGTTGGGCCTTTCTTCATGGGTAGAACTTCCGGAGGTGCTGGATTTTCCAGGCGTTCTGGATGGGTACCCCGTCCTGCGTCTCCAGGCGCGCGGCACCAGGCCTGGAGACGTGGGCAACCCTAAACGGGCCCTCCCACATGGGTGAGAGCTTATGCAGCCCTTCCCCGGAGAGCACCTGCATTAGGACGAGGTCACCCACCTCGAGCGTCCTGGAGCGGATGTTGCGACAGTGGTACCGTCGCAGCGCCTGCTAATATCTTGTCGCCTGTAGTGTGGCTTCATGGCGGTGTTCCTCCCCCAGCACAAGGTCCATCCTCTGCATGGCGTCCTGTTGTGCCTCATCAAACGCGAGGACCCGTGCGGAGCGATGCTTGACATCATGAGGGAGAACCGCCTCTGCTCCATAGACGAGGAAGAATGGGGTCTCGCCCGTTGGCTTGGTGGCGGTGGTGCGGATGGACCACAACATGGAATGGAGCTCGTCGTGCCAGCCCCTGCCGCATGCCTCGAGCTTCTTCTTGAAGGTCCTGGTCTTGAGGCCTCTCAGGACCTCCGTGTTGGCGTGTTCGGCCTTACCATTGCTCCGGGGATGCACCACCGAAGCGTAGCAGATCTAAGTTCCAAGGTTAGCATAATATGTCTTGAAGATATTGCTAGTGAACTGCGAGCCGTTATCGGTGATGATGCGGTTGGGGACCCCATGGCTCACGAGACCTTTGATGAACATGACCGCGGAGCCGGCCGGGATGGTGCGGACGGCTTCTACCTCCTCCCACTTGGTGAACTTGTCGATGGCAACGTAGAGGTAGCGGTAGCCCCCAGGCGCTCGAGGGAATGGGCCCAAGATATCCAGCCCCCAAACCGTGAATGGGCACGAGAGTGGGATGGTCTGGAGGCCCTGAGCCGGCTGATGGATCTGCTTGGCGTGGAACTGACAGGCCTCACAGGACATCACCAGCTCAGTCGTGTCGTTGAGTGTCGTAGGCCAGTATAATCCACTGCGAAACACCTTGCTGACGATGTCCGTGACGATGAGTGGTGCCCGCAATCCCCGCCGTGTATGTCAGCTAGCAGCTCTTTTCCCTGCTCCCTGGAGATGCAACCCAGGGAAACGCCATTTGGTCGCTTCCTGTATAACTCACCGTCCTGGATGCAGTATGTCGTGGCCTGTCAGGCCACATGCTCCGCATCCTCCTCCTTCTCCGTCAGCGTCCCTTGCCTCAGGTATTCCTTGAATTCCTTGGTCCAGCACCCCTCCTGAGGCTCGAGCGCCAAGAGTAAGTGCACTCCCGAGGTCGGGCCGCAGGCCGGGGCTCCCGAGGCAGCACTATTGTTGAAACTGGTGGTGTTGCTGATGGCTTGAAGAGCCGCTCCTCAAAGACGCCAGGCTCTTGGGGTAGCCGCTTGGATGCTCTCCTGGTGATGTCGTCGGCTTCTTTGTTGGTGCCATGGGGCACGTGCTACAATTCCAGTCCCAAGAACTACTTCTCCATCTTGCATACCTCCGCAAGGTACGCCTCCATGTGCTCGTCCTTCGGCTCATATACCTTGTTGGAGAAGTTGACGAGGAGGTGTGAGTCGCCCTTGATGGTGAGGCGCTTCACTTCCAGTGCCACCGCAGCCTTGAGACCAGCTATGAGGCCTTCGTACTCTGCTATGTTGTTGGAGACGTTCTCGCCCTGCTGGAAGCACAGCTGCACGGCGTAGTAAAGCTTGTCTTGAGTGGGTGAGATGAGCATTGCTCCAGCCCCCGCGACCTGGCGCTTCACTCAGCCGTCTGGCGCTTCACTCGCCGGCGAGAGGGACCGATCCTCGCCTTCTTCAAGCCCCGTGGCGTCCGTCCATTCTGCCACGAAATCAGCGAGCGCGGCTCCCTTGATGAACCTGGTTGTGGTGAACTCCAACTGAAATGCCTGCAGCTCGATGTTCCACTCAGCGACTCTCCCAGCGGAGTTGGGGCTCCTGAGCACCCTCTCCAATGGGTAGGCCCAGACGACCTTGATGGGGTGACCTTGAAAGTAGTGTTGCAGCTTACGCCAGGCCACCAAGAGCGCAAGCAGGAGCTTCTGAGGCATGGGGTACCGTGCACTCTCGTCCCGCAATACCGTGTTGACAAAATACACAGGGTGCTCGACGAGGGCGGGTGCATTGACGAGGCTCACGGCTTCTGGAGGTTGGGGCACCTCCTGAGACGACGAAGCCCGCAAAGACTGGTCGCTCGTTGTGGCCTCCGCAGGCCCAAGTGCGCCGTCTTGCTGAGCCTGGTCCTTTGCTGACGTTGCCGCAGCCCTCATGGTGCCCTATGGGTCTTGCGCTGGCTTGGCTGGGGGAGCGGCTTGACGCGACGCATCCCTGACCTGGTGCTCCTCCCGAAATGCCACCAGAGCTGCGCTGGCGGAGTAAGGGGTGGCAGCAAGGTACACCACCAGGGGCTCGAGAGGTTGTTGCGCCACCATCAATGGAGGGCTGGTCAGTTATCTCTTAAGGTCTTGAAATTCTTGGTCGGCCTCCAGGGTCCACTCGAATGGGCCCTTCTTCTTCATCAGCTTGAAGAATGGTAGGGCGCGCTCTCCCAGCTTGGAGATGAAGCGCCCCAACGTAGTCACGCGACCGACAAGCTTATGCATCTCCTTAAGGGTTTGTGGTGGACTCATGTCTTCGATTGCCTTGACCTTCTCTGGGTTGTCCTCGATCCCTCTGTGGGACACAAGGAAACCCAGCAGCTTGCCGGAGGGGACACCAAACACACATTTCTCCAGGTGTAGCCGCAAGTCCACCCCACACGGCTTTCGAAGGTCTCCTCCAGGTCCTGAATTAAGGTTCTCGCCTCCCGAGAATTCACCACAATGTCATCGACGTAGGCTTCGGTGTTCCTCCAGAGCTGCTGACCCAGGGCGATGTGCACCAGTCGTTGGAAGGTCGCTCCCATGTTGCGCAGCCCGAACGGCATGCAAGTGTAGTAGTATACCCCGCACGGGGTCAGCAAGGCCGTCTTCCCGACATCTTATACCGCCATGTTGATCTGGTGGTAGCCTGAAAACGCATCCAGGAAGCACAGCAGGTCGCACTCGGCAGTGGAGTCGACGATCTGGTCGATGATAAGAAGCGGGAACGAATCTTGGGGGCAGGCCTTGTTGAGGTTTGACAAGTCGACACACATGCGCTCCTTTCCGCCTTTCTTGGGCACAACGACTGGGTTTGCCAACCATTCAGGGTACCGGACCTCCCGAATGACACCTGCTGCCTCCAGCTTGCGAGTTTCTTGGACGATGAGGGACTGCTTCTCCGTGGACTGCCGCCGCGCCCTCTGCTTCACAGGGCGTACATTGGGGCACACCTTCAAGTGGTGCTCAATCACTCCTCTTGAGACACCTACCAGCTGATCGGGCTCCCAGGCGAATACTTCCTTGTTTGCGCACAAGAACTTCACCAGAACCTCCTCTTAATTGGGGTCTGATACGTCTCCAACGTATCTATAATTTTTGATTGCTCCATGCTATATTATCTACTGTTTTGGACAATATTGGGCTTTATTATCCACTTTTATATTATTTTTGGGACTAACCTATTGCCCCAGAGCCGAGTGCCAGTTCCTATTTTTTCCCTTGCTTCGGTGTTTCGAAGAAAAGGAATATCCAACGGAGTCGAAACAAAATGAAACCAACTGGAGAAGTTACTTTTGGAAGGAAAGCTACCACAAAAACTTGAAGTGCACGTCAGGAAAGAAATGAGGGAGCCACGAGGCAGGGGGGCGCGCCCTCCCCCCCCCAGGCGCGCCCTCCACCCTCGTGGGCCCCTCGTGGCTCTCCTGACGCACTTCTTTCACCTATATATATATATATATATATATATATATATATATATATATATCCATATACCCTAAAACGATCGGGGCACAGATTAGATCGGGAGTTCTGCCGCCGCAAGCCCCTGTAGCCACCAAAAACCAATCGGGAAACTGTTCCGGCACCCTGCCGGAGGGGGGGAACCCTCACCGGTGGCCATCTTCATCATCCCGGCGCTCTCCATGACGAGGAGGGAGTAGTTCACCCTCGGGGCTGAGGGTATGTACCAGTAGCTATGTGTTTGATCTCTCTCTCTCTCGTGTTCTTGATATGGCACGATCTTGATGTATCGCGAGCTTTGCTATTATAGTTGGATCTTATGTTGGTTCTCCCCCTCTACTCTCTTGTAATGGATTGAGTTTTCCCTTTGAAGTAATCTTATCGGATTGAGTCTTTAATGATTTGGGAACACTTGATGTATGTCTTGCCGTGCGTATCTGTGGTGACAATGGGATATCACGTGATTCACTTGATGTATGTTTTGGTGATCAACTTGCGGGTTCCGCCTATGAACTTATGCATAGGGGTTGGCACGACTTCTTGTCTTGATTCTCCGGTACAAAATTTGGGGCACTCTTTGAGGTTCTATGTGTTGGTTGAATAGATGAATCTGAGATTTTGTGATGAATATCATATAATCATACCCACAGATACTTGAGGTGACATTGGAGTATCTAGGTGGCATTAGCGTTTTGGTTGATTTGTGTCTTAAGGTATTATTCTAGTACGAACTCTAGGGCTGTTTGTGACACTTATAGGAATAGCCCAATGGATTGATTGGAAAGAATAACTTTGAGGTGGTTTCATGGCCTACCATAATCTCTTCGTTTGTTCTCCGCTATTGGTGACTTTGGAGCGACTCTTTGTTGCATGTTGAGGGATAGTTATATGATCCAATTATGTTATTATTGTTGAGAGGACTTGCAGTAGTGAAAGTATGAACCCTAGGCCTTGTTTCCTAGCATTGCGATACCATTTACGCTCACTTTTATTACTTGTTACCTTGCTGTTTTTATATTTTCAGATTACAAAAACATATATCTACCATCCATATTGCACTTGTATCACCATCTCTTCACCAAACTAGTGCACCTATACAATTTACCATTGTATTGGGTGTGTTGGGGACACGAGAGACACTTTGTTATTTGGTTGCAGGGTTGTTTGAGAGAGACCATCTTCATCCCTCGCCTCCACGGATTGATAAACCTTAGGTCATCCACTTGAGGAAATTTGCTACTGTCCTACAAACCTCTGCACTTGGAGGCCCAACAACGTCTACAAGGAGAAGGTTGCATAGTAGACATCAAGCTCTTTTCTCAAGCGCCGTTGCCGGGAGGTTAGGTAAGCGGCACTCACACCCCGTCAACTAAGCTCTTTTAAAGCGCCGTTCTTGAGGTTAGTGCTTGAAGGTATATCTTTAGATCTTGCAATCGAATCTTTTAGTTTCTTGTTTTATAACTAGTCTAGTTTATAAAAGAAAACTACAAAAAAATGGAATTGAGTTTGTCTCATACGCTTCATCTTTTTAATATCTTTCGTGAGTATGATGGAAAGGAAAATTGTGGCAAAGTATTATAAGAAGAATGCATTAAAATGATTGGTACTAGATCTTTGTATGATGAGCAAATTCACTATTATGAAAGCATGCCTCCTATCTATGATGGTTATTGTGATGACACATATGCTTTAAAGAATAATGATAACCATGAAAATTGTCATCTTGATCTTAATTTTCAATCATATGATAGTTATTTTGTTGAGTTTGCTCCCACTGTTATTCAAGAGAAGAATTTTGCTTATGTGGAGAGTAGTAAAATTTCTATGCAAGTAGATCATGAAAAGAATGCTATAGGTGATGGTTATATTGTTGAATTCATTCATGATGCTACTGAAAATTATTATGAGGGAGGAATATATGCTTGTAGGAATTGCAATAATATCAAGTGTCCTCTCTATGTGCTTAAAATCTTGAAGTTATGCTTGTTTTGCCTTCCTATGCTAGTTGATTATTGTTCCATAAGTTGTTTGCTCACAAAATCCATATGCATAGGAAGTGGATTACACTTAAATGTGCTATTCATATTCTTCATTATTCTATTTTTATGTTTCAATTCTTATCTTTTATGTGAGCATCATTGAAATCATCATGCCTAGCTAGGGGCGTTAAACGTTAGCACTTGTTGGGAGGCAACCCAATTTTATTTTAGTTTCTTGCTTTTTGGTTCTTCTTAGTAATAAATAATCCATCTAGCTTCTGTTTAGATGTGTTTTTATGTTTTAATTAGTGTTTGTGCCAAGTAGAACCTTTGGGAAGACTTGGGTGAAGTCTTTATGATCATGCTGTAAAAAAACAGAAACTTTAGCGCTCACGAGATTAGCCTCAATTTTTTTACTGGAGAGTGCTATTTAGTTGATTCTTTTTTCATATGATTACTAAACAAATTCCTCAGGTCCACCAATTTATTTTAGAATTTTTGGAGTTCCAGAACTATACGTTTGATACAGATTACTACAGACTGTTCTGTTTTTGACTGATTCTGTTTTCTATGTGTTGTTTGCTTATTTTGATGAATATATGAGTAGTATCGGAGGGTATGAACCATAGAGAAGTTGGAATACAGTAGATATTACACCGATATAAATAAAGAATGAGTTCATTACAGTACCTTGAAGTGGTGTTTTGTTTTATTTTGCTAACGGAGCTTACGAGATTTCTGTTAAGTTTTGTGTTGTGAAGTTTTCAAGTTTTCACTACTAGGGAAAAGCCTATACACAGAATCTTAGCAGCAGCGCGCTTTAAAATAAGGCGCTGCTACTAATTAGCAGTAGCGAGGTCGAGCTTAACTCGCTGCTGAAATAAAGATAGCAGTAGCGCGCCCGCCCAAAGAAGCGCTACTGCTATAATTCTCACGAGGCCGCCACGAGGCTAGTTATAGCAGCAACGTGTTATAACGACGAGCGCTACTGCTATGGTGCGTAGTAGCAGCGCATTTCTCCAATAAGCGCTACTGCTAAGTTTACTACAAAATCCGATCCACTCACAGTCACACACTGACTGGATCCCCTCTCAATCCCCCGCGCCGGTCCTCCCCATCGCCTCCTCCTCTCTCGCACCACTGTCACCTCCTCCTCCTTGTTGGACTGCACCGGCCTCCTCCTCCGTCCTCCCTCCACTCGCCGCTGGCCGGCCCCTCCTCACTCCGCCTTCCTCCTCCGTCCTCCCTCCACTGGCCGCCGGCCAGCCCCTCCTCGCTCCGCCTTCCTCCTCCGTCCTCCCTCCACTGGCCGCCGGTCGGCCCCTCCTCGCTCCGCCTTCCTCCTCCGTATACTCTCTTCTCCCTCCTCGAGTCGCCCCTCCTTCTCCCTCCTGCCTGCTACATTTTGATTTAGTAGGCTAGTTCATATGCAACATTTTGATTTAGTTGATATGATTTAGTTGATTTAGTAGGCTAGTTGATTTAGTTGATTTAGAACATTTTGATTTAGTTGATTTAGTAGACTAGTTCATTTAGTTGATTTAGTATGCACCATTTTATTGTTATTTTTTTCTATACATGGATAGGTGCGTAGTTGCTTTTGTTTTTTATAAGTTACTTTTTGGCAAAATGTAGGTGGTACTTTGTCATCTAATATGTTACTCATGGAAGAACCAAAAATATCACATGCTAATACGTAGATCTTAGGATTATAATTGTCCATCAAATTGCTTCTCGCGGAAGAACCAAAAATATCACATGCTACTGTTTTTCTTTCCTGTGAAGTGGATCGTTAATCCTTTGCTCATATTGCTTTAGGAAAAATGGCGCCACCACCACCACCACTATGTCGACTATGCAAGTCAAGGTGCGCCAAAGCAGCCTTTGCAACCAGCAAGCTGTTCGGCATCTACTTCCAGCCGAGTATTCGTCATGCGGCGGTAAGAAATTGGATGAAATGTAATAACTATTTTATTTTTAGTGATGGCATTACTGCATTGTGTCATTTTGCTTATTTCACACAGATCGTCCCATGCAATGTGAGGTTGAAATTCAACAAGCAGACAGGAGACATCAGTGACATTTGAGGCTCTGGGGGCCGTATACACTATGGAGGTCGAGAAAGGACGCAATATGTCGCAGATTGGAGGTGATGGATGGGCCCGTTTCGTCGCTCGCATGCGTCTTACTGGTGGTGAGTTGATCAGCTTCTCCTTCAGAAAGCGTAAAGACCCAAGCTGGCTGTCATTTATCTCAACCTGGTGGAAGATGATGAAGATGACGAAGATGATGAAGATGATGAAGTTAATGAGGACCCACTCGATGAAGATGATGAAGACCCACTTCATGAAGCCATCGTAGCTCAAAGAACAAGGCTGAGCGAGGAGGAGGTGTCCAACCTGTGGGACATAATTCCGCCACGTCTTTGAGTTTGTCGGGGTGCCATTCGTGACCCGCCTGACAAATACCATGGTTGATCGACATGATATGGTATGTTATACTTACAAATGCAAATTATCCGATGAAATACTTAGTGTACAATCCAATGATATGTTATGTTGTGTGGAATCTAGTCGATGATATGTTTTAGTGTAGAGTTCGATCACATACTTATTGGTGTAGAATCTAAGGAAACTATTAATAGTGTAGATAATCCATATGTACTTATTTGCGAGGCTATTTATTAATTGATATGTTTTTCTTATTCAGAAATTGGCAAAGAGCATATATGTGAGTTATGGTATCGAGCCTGATGAAGAAGGCTCAGCTGGACTACGCCTTACTGCGAGGGGCTCCGTCACAACCTCTACTTGCCGCGTGGACACGGACGGTCGCACACACTTAAACTCGGTTGGGTGGAAGAAATTCCTCGATGGCAAGAATATTCGTGTTGGACAGGCCATCCTAATTACAATCAGGAACACCAACCGCCCAGGCTTGAGGATGATGATTGTCTTTGATATCATCTAGAACTACATATGTGTGTGTGGCTATATCATCTAGAACTACATATGTGTGTGTGGCTATATCATCTAGAACTACATATGTGTGTGTGGCTATATCATCTAGAACTACATATGATGACTGTCGTTGATATCATCTAGAACTACATATGATGATCGCCATTGATATGACCTTGTACTGCTTGAGGATGCATATTGACTATGCATGAAATTGTTATCTAGTACTCCCTTCATTCCAAATTACTCGTCGTGGTTTGAACTAATACCACGACGAGTAATTTGGAACGAAGGGAGTACTACCCAGTAATGGTTTATGAATTTGGTATCTAGTAGCAGTACCTAGTATCTAGTGTCTGAAAGGGAAACTGAAAGGGAAAATGATGAAAGATATAGCAGTAGTGAGGGACTGTGAAATCGCTACAGCTAACTAATAGTAGCGCGTTCGAAAAAAACGCTGTCGATATCGTCATCGAGTAAGCGCTGGCAGACGGACCGCTACTACTACAAGTTAGTTGTAGCGCCTTATTAGTAGCACGGCCACCCGCGCTGCTGCTAGGGTTTTCCCTAGTAGTGTTTGGGTAAAGATTCGATGGACTATGGAATAAGGAGTGGCAAGACCCTAAGCTTGGGGATGCCCAAGGCACCCCAAGGTAATATTCAAGGATAACCAAGCGTCTAAGCTTGGGGATGCCCCAGATGGCTGTTGGAAATATGCCCTAGAGGCAATAATAAATTAGTTATTATTATATTTCCTTGTTCACGATAATCGTTTATTATCCATGCTATAATTGTATTGATAGGAAACTCAGATACATGTGTGGGTACATAGACAACACCATGTCCCTAGTAAGCCTCTAGTTGACTAGCTCATTGATCAATAGATGGTTATGGTTTCTGACCATGGACATTGGATGTCATTGATAACGGGATCACATCATTAGGAGAATGATGTGATGGACAAGACCCAATCCTAAGCCTAGCACAAAGATCGTAGTTCGTATGCTAAAGCTTTTCTAATGTCAAGTATCATTTCCTTAGACCATGAGATTGTGCAACTCCGGATACTTTGTAGGAATGCTTTGGGTGCACCAAACGTCCAACGAAACTGGGTGGCTATAAAGGTGCACTACGGTATCTCGAAAGTGTCTGTTGGGTTGGCACGAATCGAGACTGGATTTGTCACTCCGTGTAAACGGAGAGGTATCTCTGGGCCCACTCGGTAGGACATCATCATAATGTGCACAATGTGACCAAGGGGTTGATCACGGGATGATGTGTTACGGAAACGAGTAAAGAGACTTTCCGATAACGAGATTGAACAAGGTATCGGTATACCGACGATCGAATCTCGGGCAAGTACAATACCGCTAGACAAAGGGAATTGAATACGGGATTGATTGAGTCCTTGACATCGTGGTTCATCCAATGAGATCATCGTGGAACATGTGGGGACCAACATGGGTATCCAGATCCCGCTGTTGGTTATTGACCGGAGAACGTCTCGGTCATGTCTGCATGGTTCCCGAACCCGTAGGGTCTACACACTTAAGGTTTGATGACGCTAGGGTTATAAAGGAAGTTTGTATGTGGTTACCGAATGTTGTTGAGTCCCGGATGAGATCCAGGGCGTCACGAGGAGTTCCGGAATGGTCCTGAGGTAAAGATTTATATATGGGAAGTCCTGTTTTGGTCACCGGAAAAGTTTGGGTTTTATCGGTAACGCATCGACCACCGGGAGGGTCCCATGGGTCCACCAAGTGGGGCCACTAACCCGGAGGGCTGCATGGGCCAAGTGTGGGAGGAACCAGCCCCAGGTGGGCTGGTGCGCCCCACAAGGGGCCCAAAGCGCCTAAGGAGAGGAGAGGGGCAAACCCTAAGGCGAGATGGGCCTTAGGGCCCATACACCGTGCGCCTCCCTCTCCCCTCCACCTGGCCGCCACCAGATGGGATTGGGGCTGGCCGCCGCCCCTAGGGTGGAACCCAGAGGCGCAGCCTCCCTCTCCCCTATAAATACTTGAGGCTTGGGGGCTGCCCAAGACATGAGTTTTCTCCCTCTATTGGTGCAGCCCTGCCTCTCCTCCTCCTCCTCTCCCGTGGTGCTTGGCGAAGCCCTGCTGGATTGCCACGCTCCTCCACCACCACCACGCCGTTGTGCTGCTGCTGGATGGAGTCTTCCTCAACCTCTCCCTCTCTCCTTGCTGGATCAAGGCGTGGGAGGCGTCACGGCTGTCGTGTGTTGAGCAGCGGAGGTGCCGTCCGTTCGACACTAGGATCTCCGGTGATTTGGATCACGGCAAGTACGACTCCTTCAACCCCGTTCTCATGAACGCTTCCGCTTAGCGATCTACAAGGGTATGTAGATGCACTCTCCTTCCCTCGTTGCTAGTTTCTCCATAGATAGATCTTGGTGACACGTAGGAAAATTTTGAATTTCTGCTCGTTCCCCAACAAAGGGCATCATGAGCTAGGTCTATTGCGTAGATTCTTTGCACGAGTAGAACACAAAGTAGTTGTGGGTGTTGATTTTGTTCAATATGCTTACCGTTACTAGTCCAATCTTGTTTCGACGGTATTGTGGGATGAAGCGGCCGGACCGACCTTACACGTACTCTTACGTGAGACAGGTTCCACCGGTGACATGCACTTGGTGCATAAGGTGGCTAGCGGGTGCCGCCTTTCCCACTTTAGTCGGAACGGATTCGATGAAAAGGGTCCTTATGAAGGGTAAATAGCAATTGGCATATCACGTTGTGGTTTTGCGTAGGTAAGAAACGTTCTTGCAAGAAACCCATAGCAGCCACGTAAAACATGCAACAACAATTAGAGGACGTCTAACTTGTTTTTGCGGTGGTATGCTATGTGATGTGATATGGCCAAGTAGAATGTGATGTATGAGATTGATCATGTTCTTGTAATAGGATTCACGACTTGCATGTCGATGAGTATGACAACCGCAGGAGCCATAGGAGTTGTCTTTATTTATTGTATGACCTGCGTGTCATTAAACAACGTCATGTAATTACTTTACTTTATTGCTAACCGGTAGCCATAGTAGTAGAAGTAATAGTTGGCGAGACAACTTCATGAAGACACGATGATGGAGATCATGGTGTCATGCCGGTAACGATGATGATCATGGAGCCCCGAAGATGGAGATCAATGGAGCTATATGATATTGGCCATATCATGTCACTACTATATATAATTGCATGGGATGTTTATTATGTTTATGCATCTTGTTTACTTAGAACGACGGTAGTAAATAAGATGATCCCTTACAACAATTTCAAGAAGTGTTCTCCCCTAACTGTGCACCGTTGCTAAAGTTCGTCGCTTTTAAGCACCACGTGATGATCGGGTGTGATGGATTCTTACGTTCACATACAACGGGTATAAGACAAATTTACACACGCGAAACACTTAGGGTTAACTTGACGAGCCTGGCATGTACAGACATGGCCTCGGAACACAGTGACCGAAAGGTCGAGCATGAGTCGTATAGTAGATACGATCAACATGAAGATGTTCACCGATGATGACTAGTCCGTCTCACGTGATGATCGGACACGGCCTAGTTGACTCGGATCATGTAATCACTTAGATGACCGGAGGGATGTCTATCTGAGTGGGAGTTCATAAGATGAACTTAATTATCCCGAACATAGTCAAAAGACCTTTTGCAAATTATGTCGTAAATGGCTCGCGTTTTAGTTCCACAGTTTAGATATGTTCCTAGAGAAAATATAGTTGAAAGTTGACAAGAGCGATTATGCGGACAGTAGATAGCTTATGTCCTTAATGCACCGCTTCGGTGTCTTTGAACCCCAAACGTCATCTGTGGATGTTGCGAACATCGGACATACCCGTTTTGATAACTACGTGATAGTTCAGTTAAACGTTTTAGAGTTGAGGCACCAAAGACGTTTTCAAAACGTCGCGGAACATATGAGATGTGTCAAGGGCTGAAATTGGGATTTCAGGCTCGTGCCCACGTCAAGAGGTATAAGACCTCCGACGATTTTCTTAGCCTGCAAACTCAGGGAGAAAAGCTCAATCGTTGAGCTTGTGCTCAGATTGTCTGAGTGCAACAATCACTTGAATCGAGTGGGAGTTAATCTTCCGGATGAGATAGTGATGTTTCTCCAAAGTCATTGCCACCAAGCTGCTAGAGCCTCGTGATGAACTATAACATATCGAGGATAGATATGATGATCCTTGAGGTATTCGTGATGTTTGACACATGAAAGTAGAAATCAAGAAGGAGCATCAATTGTTGATGGTTGGTAAAACCACTAGTTTCAAGAAGGGCAAGGGCAACAAGGGATACTTCATGAAACGGCAAAACAGTTGCTGCTCTAGTGAAGAAACCCAAGGTTGAACCCAAACCCGAGACTAAGTGCTTCTGCAATGAGAGGAACGGACACTGAAGCGGAACCACCCTAGATACTTGGTAGATGAGAAGGGTGGCAAGGTCGATAGAAGTATATTGGATATACATTATGTTAATGTGTACTTTACTAGTACTCCTAGTAGCACCAGGGTATTAGATACCGGTTCGGTTGCTAAGTGATAGTAACTCGAAATAAAAGCTACGGAATAAACGGAGACTAGCTAAAGGTGAGCTGACGATATGTGTTGGAAGTTTTTCCAAGCTTGATGTGATCAAGCATCGCACGCTCCCTCTACCAACAAGATTGGTGTTAAACCTAAATAATTGCATTTGGTGTTTGCGTTGAGCATAGACATGATTGGATTATGTCTATCGCAATACGGTTATTCATTTAAGGAGAATAATGGTTACTCTGTTTATTTGAATAATACCTTCAATGGTCTTGCACCTAAAGGAATGGCTTATTGAATCTCGATCGTAGTGATACACATTTTCATGCCAAAAGATATAAGATAGTAATGATAATACCACTTACTTGTGGCACCGCCATGTGAGTCATATTGGTATAAAAGCATGAAGAAGTTCCATGTTGATGGATCTTTGGACTCACTCGTTTTTGAAAAGTTTGAGACATGCGAACCATGTCTATTGGTGTATACGCATGAAGAAACTCCATGCAGATGGACCGTTTGGACTCACTTGATTTTGAATCACTTGAGACATGCAAATCATACCACATGGAGACTATGATTCCCCCACAAGTCAGGATGGGACTCCAGACGAAAAATAAAACAAAAGAGAAAAAAGAGGCCAAAAAAAGAGAAGGCCCGAAAAAAATAAAAAAAAATGAGAGAAAAAGAGAGAAGGGGCAATGTTACTATCCTTTTACCACACTTGTGCTTCAAAGTAGCACCATGATCTTCATGATAGAGAGTCTCCTATGATATCACTTTCATATACTAGTGGGAATTTTACATTACAGAACTTGGCTTGTATATTCCAATGATGGGCTTCGTCAAAATGCTATAGGTCTTCGTGAGCAAGCAAGTTGGATGCACACCCACATAGTTTCTTTTGTTGAGCTTTCATATGCTTATAGCTCTAGTGCATCCGTTGCATAGCAATCCCTACTCACTCACATTGATATCTATTGATGGGCATCTCCATAGCCCGTTGATACGCCGTGTGTGAGACTATCTTCTCCTTTTTTGTCTTCTCCACAACCACCACTCTATTACACCTATAGTGCTATGTCCATGGCTCACGCTCATGTATTGCATGAAAGTTGAAAAGGTTTGAGAACATCAAAAGTATGAAACAATTGCTTGCCTTGTCATCGGGGTTGTGCATGATTTAAATATCTTGTGTGATGAAGATAGAGCATGGCCAGACTATATGATTTTGTAGGGATAGCTTTCTTTGGCCATGTTATTTTGAGAAGACATGATTGCTTGGTTAGTATGCTTGAAATATTATTATTTTTATGTCAATATGAACTTTTATCTTGAATCTTTAAGATCTGAATATTCATACCACAATTAAGAAGAATTACATTGAAATTATGCCGACTAGCATTCCAGATCAAAAATTATCTTTTTATCATTTACCTACTCAAGGACGATCAGGAATTAAGCTTTGGGATGCTGACACGTCTCCAACGTATCTATAATTTTTGATTGCTCCATGCTATATTATCTACTGTTTTGGACAATATTGGGCTTTATTATCCACTTTTATATTATTTTTGGGACTAACCTATTGACCCAGAGCCGAGTGCCAGTTCCTGTTTTCCCCTTGTTTCAGTGTTTCGAAGAAAAGGAATATCAGATGGAGTCAAAACAGAATGAAACCAACGGGAGAAGTTATTTTTGGAAGGAAAGCTACCAGAAAACCTTGGAGTGCACGTCAGGAAAGAAACGAGGGAGCCACAAGGCAGGGGGCGCGCCCTCCACCCTCGTGGGCCCCTTGTGGCTCCCCTGACGCACTTCTTTCACCTATATATATCCATATACCCTAAAACGATTGGGGCACAGATTAGATCGGGAGTTCCACCGCCGCAAGCCTCTGTAGCCACCAAAAACCAATCGGGACCCTGTTCTGGCACCCTGCCGGAGGGGAGAACCCTCACCGGTGGACATCTTCATCATCCCGGCGCTCTCCATGACGAGGAGGGAGTAGTTCACCCTCGGGGCTGAGGGTATGTATCAGTAGCTATGTGTTTGATCTCTCTCTCTCTCTCTCTCTCGTGTTCTTGATTTGGCACGATCTTGATGTATCGCGAGCTTTGCTACTATAGTTAGATCTTATGTTGCTTCTCCCCCTCTACTCTCTTGTAATGGATTGAATTTTCCCTTTGAAGTAATCTTATCGGATTGAGTCTTTAATGATTTGAGAACACTTGATGTATGTCTTGCCGTGCGTATCTGTGGTGACAATGGGATATCACGTGATTCACTTGATGTATGTTTTGGTGATCAACTTGTGGGTTCCGCCCATGAACTTATGCATAGGGGTTGGCACACGTTCTCATCTTGATTCTCCGATAGAAACTTTGGGGCACTCTTTGAGGTTCTATGTGTTGGTTGAATAGATGAATCTGTGATTTTGTGATGCATATCGTATAATCATAGCCACGGATACTTGAGGTAACATTGGAGTATCTAGGTGACATTAGGGTTTTGGTTGATTTGTGTCTTAAGGTGTTGTTCTAGTACGAACTCTAGGGCTGTTTGTGACACTTATAGGAATAGCCCAACGGATTGATTGGAAAGTATAACTTTGAGGTGGTTTCGTGCCCTACCATAATCTCTTCATTTGTTCTCTGCTATTAGTGAATTTGGAGCGACTCTTTGTTGCATGTTGAGGGATAGTTATATGATCCAATTATGTTATTATTATTGAGAGAACTTGCACTAGTGAAACTATGAACCCTAAGCCTTGTTTCCTAGCATTGCAATACAGTTTACGCTCACTTTTATCACTTGTTACCTTGCTGTTTTTATATTTTCAGATTACAAAAACCTATATCTACCATCCATATTGCACTTGTATCACCATCTCTTCGCCGAACTAGTGCACCTATACAATTTACCATTGTATTGGGTGTGTTGGGGACACGAGAGACTCTTTGTTATTTGGTTGTAGGGTTGTTTGAGAGAGACCATCTTGATCCAACGCCGCCCACGGGTTGATAAACCTTAGGTCATCCACTTGAGGGAAATTTGCTACTGTCCTACAAACCTCTGCACTTGGAGGCCCAACAACGTCTACAAGGAGAAGGTTGCGTAGTAGACATCAGGGTCGAAGGTTAGGTCCACCTCGGGCGCTGCCCAACCCGGGGGAGCCCCCTGCCGCGTGGAGGTTGCGCCAACCTGGCAGAAGAACAACTTGGTGTGGCGGTCCGAGGGCAGCGCTTGCGAGTCGCTGAGGAGGGCCGCGACCGCGTGGGGTGCCGGTGCCGTGAAGCGCACGGTGTAGAGGCCACGCAGCTCCACCCAAGATGCCACCATGGATCCGGGGAGGTTGGGCAGCCAGGCGCGCGGCACGCCAGTGAGGGCCATGGGAAGCCAGTTGGCCATGACCTTGTCATCGCCCCAGTCTTAAGGACGGCCTCCTCGTACGCCAGCAGGAAAGCCATCGGGTCCGCCGCGCCGTCGTAGCGCGGTGGCATCTCCGGCTTGAACTTGGGTGGCCACCGCACCTGCTTTAAGGCGGGGGCCAAGGCTCGGAGCCCCCTGGCCCTGCCACTGGCACCAGTCGTCGGAGCCGGAAGTGCGACGCCTGCCATGGGGGTGAAGCGCAGTGGTGGCGAAGCGCAGATAGTCGGAGGGAGAGCTTCGGTCACCCCTACCTGGCGCGCCAAATGTCAGATTTCGGGTTCCGGCCAAACCCTTGAGGTTCGAACACTGGGGTGTGCACGAAGATCCCCCCTACCTAATAACGCCCTCAGCCTCACCGCGATCTCAAGGCTGAGCTCAACAAACCCGCAACACAAGAGACACGAGATTTATACTGGTTCGAGCCACCGTTGTGGTGTAATACCCTACTCCAGTGTGGTGTGGTGGATTGCCTCTTGGGCTGAGGATGAACAGTACAAGGGGAAGAACAACCTCCTGAGGTGAGGCGTTCTTATGCTTGGTGAACTTGTGTGGGTGCGGATGATATCAATTCGTCCCCTCCTACTGTGGTGGCTAGTCCTATTTATGGAGGCCCTGCTCCTATCCCCAAATATTGAGCGGCAAGGGAGCCAACAACGACCAAATTCGAAGGGAGACAACTAGTACAAGTTATCCTGACTAAAGGTGGTCTTCGCCTGCAAAAGGCTCTGGTGGTGACGGCATCTTGGGCTCCACGGTGACTGAGGGAGTCCTGGATTAGGGGGTGTCCGGATAGCCGAACTATCACCGTTGGCCGGACTCCTAGCCTATGAAGATACAAGATTGAAGACTTCGTCCCATGTCCGGATGGGACTTTCCTTGGTGTGGAAGGCAAGCTTGGCGATACGGATATGTAGATCTCCTACCATTGTAACCGACTCTGTGTAACCCTAACCCTATCCGGTGTCTATATAAACCGGAGGGTTTTAGTCCGTAGGACGAACAACAATCATATCATAGGCTACCTTCTAGGGTTTAGCCTCTTTGATCTCGTGGTAGATCCACTCTTGTACTACCCATATCATCAATATTAATCAAGCAGGAGTAGGGTTTTACCTCCATCGAGAGGGCCCGAACCTGGGTAAAACATCGTGTCCCTTGTCTCCTGTTACCATCCGCCTAGACGCACAGTTCGGGACCCCCTACCCGAGATCCGCCGGTTTTGACACCGACATTGGTGCTTTCATTGAGAGTTCCTCTGTGCCATCGCTGTCAGGAAGGATGCCTCATCCCGGCTAGGCAGTTTTCTTATGACCGCCTGTTCGGCCGCCGCGCCGACGATTACTTCTCGGGTCATCGAAAGCAATCTTCACGTTAACTCGGAACTCGCCGAGCAGTTAGATCCGATGGAGCTCTCTTCCTTGAACGAGATCTTGGATCGCATCCCCGCCCTGGGAGTCGCTACAGACTACGATCAAATTGGGCCTAAAACCGATCTGAGAGAGATCAACTCTCCCAGGCTACCCACCACGTTGTTGTGGTAGAGGAACAATACGTCGACTCTTCTCCTACCTTAAGGACTAGCTATGTCCGGATTCCTGACCCCTCCATGCTGGATTCCCGCGGATGGGAGGACACTACTCAAGCCCTGAACTTAAAGTCAGGCAGCGGGCTAGATTCATTGGACAACCTCCAAGAACCCAAGCTTCCAAGTTCGGAAACTTCTTGGCCTCTGAATCTTAGATCGGACGGGGTTCGGAATTTTATTCCACCCGTCCACCCAAACATCTGTGATCTATCCCAAATCCGCAAGAGCCCGGTGAAGCGAGACATCATTATCGGGCCAGATTCCTCCCGGTTATGGACAGGATAAAGGATTGCCGCGAGGAGGACGCAATCTCATTCTTCTGCAATAATTGCACGGACAAGGGAATCCTAAACGCCATAAGTCGTCGTGAAATTACACGCTTCGCTGACTTGGCGTCCATAGTACGAAAGTACTGCACGATGGACAGCGCCTGGAAGACCGAAATCAAATTTTGGGATCATCCGGCGCCGAATATGACCCTAGTCCGAAATAAAAGGGTGCATCGTCACCAGGCACCTGGGTTACATACCAAAAAGCAAAAACCCCCCAAAGGGCATGAAACCGTACTGGAGGGATGGCTCAATGGACCCTGCAAAATTCATAGCACAGAGGGCGCTACTCCAACTCATAGCCTTAGAGCATGTTGGATACTACGGCAGGTGGCCAAAAGTAGTGAAGATCTTTTAGCTCCAGAGCACCAGCCCAGCAATACCAGTAAGGTATTAACAGTCTTCGAGACTTTCGCATCAAATAATATGCGGAAACGAACACTCCGCAGCCTTGCCAAAGTCTACCAGATAGCAACAATAAATCCATGGAGTGACACGGCTATTACCTTTAACGCCAGTGACGAACCTAAATTCTGAACAGCCCGAGCACCAGCCGCATTGGTCCTCAGTCCAATAGTGGACGGCTTTCGCCTTACCAAGGTACTCATGGACGGCGGCAGCAGATTAAACCTCATCTACGAGGAAACCCTTCGAAAAATGGAAATAGACTGGAGCCGCATTGAGCAAAGCAGCACAACCTTTAGAGGAATAATTCCCAGTCGGGAAGCATGCTGTACAGGAAAGATCACACTAGATGTGGTGTTCGGCACGCCGAACAATTATAGGTACGAGGAGGTCACATTCCAAGTGGCCCCGTTCAGCAGCGGATACCACGCTCTATTAGGGCGAGAGGCATTCACAATTTTTCAAGCTATACCCCATTACGGGTACATGAAGCTGAAAATGCCCGGACCCAATGGAATTATCACTCTCGCTAGTGACCCGGACATAGTGCTCCGCTACCGAAAATAAAACAGCCGCACTTGCCCTTGAGGCACTATCCAAGCCCTAGCGGCAGAGGAACTCACTGCGCTAAGCGCTCCACGGTGAACAGGGACGATGTGATACTCGATAATATATCCAAGTCCACCTCTTTTAAACCGCGCATTTAAATAGTCAAATTCCAAGTCCATCCAACGGACCCTACAAAACGGCCTCCATCGGGTACAATTAAACCCTGATATGGACGCCAGACACGAGAATTCCTACGCGAAAATTGGGACATTTTTTCTGGCACCCTTCAGACATGCCAGAATCCCACGCTGGCCGAGCACAGCCTAAATATCCTAAAAGGATTCAAGCCACCAAACAAGCTCTTGGCGTTTCCGAACCCAAGAGACAGGCCATGGGAGAGGAGCTAGCTAAACTATTGGAGGCCGGATTCATCGAGATATTAAACATCCGGACTGGCTAGCAAACCTGGTAATGGTACCAAAGAAGGTCAAATCCTGGCGCCTATGTGTCGATTTTAAGGACCTTAACAAGGCTTGCCCAAAGGATCCCTTCCCCCTCCCCCGCATCGATCAAATTATCAACGCTACCGCAAGACACGATTCATTGTGTTTCCTCGACGCATACTCCGGCTACCACCAAATTAAGATGGCAGAGCCAGACCAAGCCGCAACGGCATTCGTCACTCCATACGGCCCATTCTGCTTCAACACAATGCCCTTTGGGCTCAAAAACGCCGGCGCAACATATGAGCGCATGATTCAGACATGTCTGGCAAACTAGATCGGCAAAACAGTGGAGGCATACGTAGACGATGTGGTCATCAAATCCAAGCACGTCGAAACCCTAGTCGACGACTTGAGGCTCACATTCGATAATCTCCGAACATTTGACATCAAGCTCAACCCGGAAAAATGCGTTTTCGGCGTCGCCGGAAAGCTCTTGGGCTTCATTGTATCCGTAGAGGAATTGAAGCAAACCCAGCCAAGATCCGAGCTCTGTCACAATTGGATATCCCCAAAGACCTCAAACAAATACAAAAATTGACTGGATGCGTGGCGGCTCTAAGCCGCTTTATCTCCCGCTTAGGAGAAAAGGCATTACCCCTTTATCGCCTCCTCCGGCGCACCGAACACTCCGAGTGGACGGATGCTGCCACGGCCGGACTCTAAGAAATCAAAGCCATATTGGCAACAAATCCGGTCCTGGCCGCGCCCAACATGCATGGGCGAACCAATGCTATTATGCATCCCAGCAACCCATCAAGTTGTAAGCACGGTGCTCGTTGTCGAACGAGAAACGAACGGACACAAGTTCCCTCTCCAAAAACCAGTTTACTACGTGTCCACTGTCCTAACTCCATGCAAGTCACGGTACACGCATTATCAAAAGATAGCATACGCGGTATTCATGGCATCCCGGAAGCTGCGACACTACTTCCAAGAGTGTTCGATAACAGTAGCCTCCGAAGTACCTCTTAATGACATTATAAACAATCGTGACGAACGGGCGGATTGCTAAATGGGCCATTGAGCTCCTCCCGCTCGACATAACCTACAAGCCACGGCGAGCTATTAAGTTGCAAGTTTTGGCTGACTTCATCGCCGAATGGATGAAGCGAACAACCTAAAGAGTACGGCGCATATTCCAACCGGATCATGCACTTCGACGGCTCCAAAATGTTGGCGGCACTGGGGCCGCATCGTTCGACGTCCCCAAACGGAGATACAGTCCAATCGTACTTCAAATAATGTACACGGACTCCAACAACGGCCGAATCTGAGGCCCTTCTACATGGTCTCCGGATGGCAGTCTCCATGGGCATTCAGCGCCTAGAGGTGCGCGGGGATTCGAACCTCGCGATATCCCAAATAAATGGGGACTTTGATGCCAAGGATCCGAAAATGGCAGCTTATCGCAATGCCGTCCTAAAAATGTCAGCTCGGTTTGAGGGGCTCGAATTTCACCATATAGCCCGGGATAACAACCAGGCAGCGTGAGCGTGTTGGCACGCATTGGCGCAAAGCGCGATGCCGTCCCCCCCCAACATCTTCCTAGAGAGGCTTTTCAAGCCATCCATACTAGGGGAGGGAGAGTCCGGAAATAACAACCCGGACCCAACCACACTGCCCCACACCGAACATTCCGACATAGTTGGTGGTCCCGCCAACGAAATAACACCGTCAGCCCACGCAATAATGGCAGTCATCGCCCCATGGACAGAACCATTCCTAGCCTACCTAACTAGGCAGGAACTTCCCGAGGACCAAAACGAGGCCCGCTGCATAGTGCGGCGGTCTAAAGCCTATAAGGTCCATGAGGGAGATCTTTATAAGAAAAGCACAACCGGAGTCCTTCAAAGGTGTATCTCCGAAGAGGAAGGGCGGAATCTCCTGGCTGAAATTCATGCCGGACTCGGTGGGTACCATGTCGTAGCCCGGACCCTTGTAGGCAAGGCCTTCCGTACAGGATTTTATTGGCCGACGGCCCGGGCAGATGCTCAGGACTTAGTCCAACGAAGCGTCGGTTGCCAGCTCTTTGCTAATCAAAGCCACATGCCACCCACCGCCCTCAAAACTATACCCATCACCTGGCCCTTCGCGGTCCTGGGGCTTGACATGGTTGGACCCCTTAAAGGAGGAACCCACAAGCAAAAATACCTATTGGTCATGGTGGATAAATTCACCAAATGGATAGAGGCCAAGCACAGCAAAGACGGCCGAATCCGGACCGTGATAGACTTCATATCGTGGGTAGAACACCGTTATGGCGTCCCCATAGCATCATTACTGATAACGGCACGAACTTCAATGCATCGACGAGGTCAAACTCGTGCAAAAACATGGGCATTAAGCTCGACTACGCCTACCTATCACCCCCAAACTAACGGTCAAGTCGAGCGAGCAAACGATCTAATCATGAGCGGCATTAAACCCAGGCTAGTGCGGTCCCTCAAGGAATCTAACACGCACTGGGTAGAGGAGCTCGACTCCGTACTCTGGGGGCTGTGGACCACGCCGAATCGCACTACCGGATTCACACCATTTTTATGGTATACGGCGCAGAGGCAGTTTTGCCCTGCGACATAATTCATGACTCACCTCGCGTGCACATGTACGAAGAAAGAGAAGCCGAGCTCGATCGGCAGGACAGCTTGGACGCCTTGGAGGAGGAGCGTGACGTGGCAAAAGCTCGTTCCACATTCTATCAACAGCAGGCTCGAAGGTATCAAAGCAGGGAAGTACGGGCCAAAGCTTACAATGTTCGCGAACTAGTTCTACGCCTGCCGGACAAGAAAAAGGACAAACTCAAGCCCAAATGGGAGGGTCCCTTCATCATGGACCAAGTCCTGACCAGCGGAGCATACCACTGCGAAACACATCGGATAACCGACTCGAGTCAAACCCATGGAACGCAGCCCGTCTCCGAAGATTCTACGCCTAGCGCCGGATTCTGAGTTCGTCTCCTTCCTCCGGCTATAGTTAATACTTTAAGCTGTCTTTTATTTCTCTCCTTCTCCCTCCTTTTTTCCGAAGCCGTTAAAGGCTTGTTTGCGCATTGTTCGCACACACTTGACGCGCTACCGCGCTCATTATACCTGGGGGCTTGTTTAACAGAAGCTTATTTATACGGGCTTTATGCCCAACACATGTGTCACACTTCCGCATGTACCTTTTATTCGCCATTATATGCATCGATATGACTTAAGTTTTGGCCAAGATGGGTTGCCTGGCTCCTGTGCTTACCACTACGTTCCCGATTGTTCGGCTAGGTGGTAAAGGGAGCACCTCTGCGATTGTTACCGGGTCAGCCGGACGTGTACCTCAGACTGGGTGAAGCCGAAAGCTAGCGTTCTTAAGGGAATATTCGGTCGGTGAATTAAAAGACGATTTTTTATTTTTCATTTATCTGCCCCCAGATGCTTTTCTGCTTTTTTTGCAGTCCGTACATGCACTTTAGGGCATGCCTCCCAGGGAAAGGAACCCCTAATGGAACTATTCTCCTTGGAAGATGTTTCTTACTAACCATGTAATATAATATAACTAGTTGGGCACTTGTATGATAAAGCACTCATGACCCCTACGCCTGGTCTCCACGCATGCCCCGGTTTTTACATAACCGCGAGGGTATTCGGACACACTTCGGACTATTGGGTCCCGAGGTTGAAGCGAAAAGGTCCGCTACGACAAACGATCTACAATCCGGCTAGAAGGCATTTTATATGTCATTTTAAATTTCATAGTCAAATTGACTGATTGTATTCCTCTTCAATGCCATCTAATAGGCTGTCTAGTTTACAGTCTTGCTGGGAATACTTTGCGGCCAACTCTACTTGGCCGTACACTAAGCTCACAGGGATCTCCTTCCCGTCGGGCCCCAGAGGTCCGACCTCGGCCATGTGGTTTGGGTCCGCCTTCGTGTACCGCGTCTTCACCATGGCCTAGGCCTCCCTGGCGCCTTGACGATAGGCCGATATCTTCCATAGTCGGAAGCGCCGCCGTGCTCCCTAAAGCTTCTCTGCAAGCTCTCCAAGGCCTTCGGGCAGGGAGATAGATGGCCACAAGGCCTGTGCGACGCCTTTATTCACCTGCCGAACTCGTTCGTGCAGCTGCAATAGCTCGGGAACAAGGTCACCCATAGAACCGGGCATTTCCTCTGCAGGACGACCCGTGAGCATTCCTACATACTTAACTCGGTTAGTTGACTTCCTCGCCGAACTCTTTTTCAAAGTTCGCTCAAGCACTTACTATAAATGCCGCGACAAAGTCGCCGATTCTCCTTCACGGAGTCAGACAGCTGGGCACGAACATCCTTTAGTTCCTCACCCAGCTGGGTGTTGGCATCCTGGAGATTATTTTTCTCTTGCCTCACCCTTGTAAGCACATTCTCGCTGGCCTTCAACCGGCGCAAGAGTTGTTGCTTGTCCGGATCTAGTCTGGCGCCCTCTGCAATATTATTGTCAGATTTACACACACGCTGCACTTCACAAACTACTTATCTTTTGAAGCATATATTACCAGAGGGGGTCTCTGTGGCTCCCCCTGTAGCGGCTAGTGCAGCCTCAAGTTGGGCCTTGCATTCTTCAAGCTCCTGGGACAGTCGGGTATTCTTTTTTGTAAGATCCTGCATAACAAATGATCCTTAAATCAGTTATTCTAACTATTTTAAGTCTTGGGGGCTACTGGCATATTGACCGTCAAATTTCCTCACCCATATTGACAGTGGCTCTGGCTAGAGCATCTTGAGCGGCACGGAGGTGCGCATCTCCCGAATTGAAGGCATTCAATGCCTCTTGGGAGAAACATGCGTCACGAAGAACTGTCCGGCGGCGCCTGTGATTCATGGCGCTCTCCACCTCGGAGTTGGTGGCGGACAATCTGTCGGCATCCTCTGTCGGAGGAGCATCCGACGCACGCCTCGTGCTCGCCTCCGCTTCTGGACCCGGCTTTGGAGCCTGGCTGGCGGAGGCTCGATTGGCAACCTCTCCGGACACAGTCTGGCGAGCGCTCTTTTTCCTGAAAAGAGCACTAGCGTTAGTACGCCTTCCAGGAATAAATCCTGGGAATATGGTGACGCGCCATACCGTTGCGGCACCGTTTTGATCCAGACCGCACTTCTTTTTAGCCTACGGGGCCGTGCTGCCCCTTGTTGGCTAGCCGCCGCGGGCTCGGCCTCCTGCCTCGAAGGCACCCTCTGCGAAACACCATTTGTATACGGTGATAAAAAATAAGCACGGATGGGTCATTATCAGAGTATTGGGACCTCGGTCTCAGTTACCTGTGAGGCTGGAAGTATTCCGGTAATCGGCCGTAATGGCAACCAAGGCATTATCGATGCTCAGTTGGTGAAATACCCCATCAATCAGCTCCACCAATATGTCCGGATCCTCTTGGGAGGCCGGATCGAGGAGCCGTTCCGGATCCTCGGGTTGTGGAGGCGGGCTGTTTATGTCTTTTACGGCATGGCGCAGTTCCTGCATCAAAATCACAAAATGAGATACCTAACCATGGGAATACGGATCGGATGTGCAAAAAAGGAATGTCCGCTTACCCAGCTTCGAAGATTGTTCATAAAAAATCCGTTCAATGGACTGACGCGGAGAAAATCCTCCTCTTCTCCCTTGTACAGCGCGGACAAAATCTTCACCAGATCGGTGACCGATCCCGGCCCCTTACGGCCATGACGGGTGGCATCGTCCTCCCTGTTGAAATCCCACATGGGGTGGCCCCTATACTGGAGCGGCTGCACCCCCCGCATAATACATGTGGCCATGACACCGATCATGGTCAGTCCGGAATGAGCTAACAATCTTATTCGGCTCATCAGGTAAAGGACGCCCCCGCTGCCTTCCCTCCGGGAGCTCATGAGCGCCAACTCAGGCATTTCTTCAAAGGAGCATTGTTGAATTCCGGAAGACCGATCCGAACAGGATCCGGCAGTGGGACGTCTTCTATATAAAACCATTCCGAAGGCCAGTCTTCGGACGCCTTCTTCGGGGTTCCGGATAGATATCCGGTCCCGGTGATGCGCCATAGCTCGGCTCCGCCCACTTGATATATTGACCCCTCATGAGAACGGGGTACAAGGTAGAATAATCTCTTCCACAGCGCAAAATGTGCCTCGACGCCCAAGAACAGTTCGCAAAGGGCCACGAAACCCGCGATGTGCAAAATGGAGGCAGGCGTAAGGTGGTGCAACTGGAGGCCGTAGAACTCCAAGAGCCCCCGGAGAAACGGATGAATTGGAAATCCGAGTCCTCTTACTAGATAAGAGATAAAGCATACCCGCTCTCCTTTGGAGGGATCGGGACACTCTCCGCTTGCTTTCCGCCCTTATAGGTGGCGATTCCGGCTCGAACTGGAACCATGAAGGCCGGGGGAAGAAATCCCTTGGTTTGGAGTGTCACGAGCTCGCTATGCGGGGCTGAGCATCTCTCCCAATTTCCAGGCTGAGGGCTGGGAGCGCGAGAGGAGGAGCCAGCGACTGTCCATGATGGAATGGATTTTTGTCAGAAGCGCTCCGATGAAAGCTCGCGGAGGGGGGATGGTGTGACTCAGATCTAGATCATTGTCCCTTTTATAGGCGGCTCATTTGCGCAGCTAGGGGGATAAGTGTAAAAATACCCTGGCTTTTCGCATTCATTCAAACATGTGGAAGATGGCCATTATTGGGCGTGGAAGCCAAGGAGCGCAACATTTATCAGAAGCCGGACACTATTCGACAAGTATATGGAATTTGGAGAAGAACCCGCCTCGCAATGCCGAAGACAATCTACGCGCCAGACTCATTGCCATTGAAGCCTGGTTCGGGGGCTATTGAGGGAGTCCTGGATTAGGGGGTGTCCGGATAGCCGAACTATCACCGTTGGCCGGACTCCTAGACTATGAAGATAGAAGATTGAAGACTTGGTCCCGTGTCCGGATGGGACTTTCCTTGGCGTGGAAGGCAAGCTTGGCGATACGGATATGTAGATCTCCTACCATTGTAACCGACTCTGTGTAACCCTAACCCTATCCTATGTCTATATAAACCGGAGGGTTTTAGTCCGTAGGACGAACAACAATCATACCATAGGCTAGTTTCTAGGGTTTAGCCTCTCTGATCTCGTGGTAGATCCACTCTTGTACTACCCATATCATCAATATTAATCAAGCAGGAGTAGGGTTTTACCTCCATCGAGAGGGCCCGAACCTGGGTAAAAACATTGTGTCCCTTGTCTCCTGTTACCATCCGCCCAGACGGACAGTTCGGGACCCCGTACCCGAGATCCGCCGGTTTTGACACCGACAGTGACCTTCATCCTGCCGTCCTTCTGGTCTTGGCCTCATTGCACCGATATGGAAACCTTTGCCTGATGCCTCGGAACTCCTCACTTGTGCTTGCCCCTTTAGCACCAAAGAGGAAATGAGGACATTGCGCGTGCTGGCGCCCGCCTGACTCTAGTCGTCATGGCTTGCGTCACAGGAATCTCGCGAGGTGTCCCTTGCCTTGATCTCTCCGCCCCTTGCGAGCCAGCCTGGTGAGGCCGCTCCCGAGGAGGCCTTGTGTCGTCCGCCTCGCGAGGCTTGGCCGCTCGCGAGGGTCATTAGTTTTCGCTGGTGAAGATGGGTCGTACAGGGCCGCTGGCGGAGCCACGCCATGGGCCGCAGGCAGGCAAGTCTAGGGACCCCCGTTTCTCAGGACGCCGACAGTCCCCCCGGGCAAAATCTACATGACCAATGGATGGGGCGATGTCGCCCGCGCCTGCCGTGCGGAGGGGGCCCTCGCCGTCCACTTTGATTATGACTACGCCTCTTCGTTGTTCTTCAAGATCTTTGATGAGGAGGGCCGCCCCCTGGTGTGCTGCCCCGGAGGAGGCAACCTGCGCGGTGTGGCTGCAGGAACTGAGCCCACTTCCGGTCTTGTTGACAGCCCCTCCAGCAGCAGTGACAACTCCTGGGAGTCCAGCGACTCTCTCGAGCCTAGCGAGTCTCCGGAGTCAAGCAATGACAGCTATCTGCCATCGAGCTCTCGCCGTGCCTGGAGTGCGGCAGCGTCGTCCGCTCATCGTCGCCGGTGATGCCCAGTAGCCAGGGCTCCTTGAAGTTTCCTTCTTTTGTTTCCTTGCGCAGAATCGTGACAAACCGAGTGGGAGTATGTAAGAAAAACTGTAATGCTTTTACTCCAATGTTTATTACTCCTAGTATAAGGCTGCAGCTGTGTGTCTTGCTTCGGCATTGTTCCTCCGTTTCATCCTCGCGGTAGCTTTGCGCTCTACGCCGGCAGGTCCTAGTCCCCAGGCAGGCTTCGACCGTCACTGGTATGCCAGGTCGCGATGCCATGGTCAAGGCTGGGAGGTGAGCGGACGGAGGTCCGATAAGGGCTCCTGAGGCGTGATGCTCAGGAGGTCCCCTTTGGCGTGCAAGCAGCTTCCTAGAGGCCGGAAAGGAAAGTAGCGCTGCTGGAGAGATATTACGGTTGTGGAAAACATCGGACGGGGACATTCACACTGATATGCATGTGGTGACTTATCTTTTAGTGCGCCTGAGGCGATTCCTTCACAAGGCACCGGGCAGTATCTTAGCGGCAATGCTACCAGGTGGGGCTCCTGCCGGCCTTCCCTTTCCCGCTCATCTGGGTGCTCTACATCCTCGGGTCCTGACCCTCCAGCAAATCTTAGCCATCGCTGGTATGCCAGGTCGATGCCGTGGTCAAGGGCACGGGGTGAGGGCCGGAGAGTCAGTAGGAGCTCCTGAGTCGTGATGCTCAGGAGCCCCCCTTTAACGTGCAAGCGAATTGCGTGAAAACAAACGGCCGGCAGGGCCGCCTGCAGCCAAACTCGGGGCTCGTGTGGGTTAGTCCAAGAAAAGAGAAAAACTCGTAAGCGCACTTGTTTTCCTGCAGCTGATCTTTCCGCAAGAAGATCAAGGCACTGAGGATCTGGTGAGGTGACGTGCGCGGGGAAGGCCGCGAGCCAGAACTCGATCCCTCGGATTTGTCAGCACTGCAGGGACAGACCCGAGCACAAGCACCGTGCCAGCGTGTGTAGCCCCCGTTGCAGGATGAGCAAGAGGCTGGTCAGTAGTGCGGGAGGATGTGAAGGGCAATAAGACATCAGGCAAGCAGGTTCTAAACATACAACAATTCATGGAAGGAGGTAAAGCTAGTTCTAATAGATCCAGAGAATGATACATGCCGCAGGGGCAGACCCACGCGGCCTGGGGATGAAGCAGCCCGATGGGCACCACCAACAGAGTGAATCAAAGATGCAAAAGGATACATGTCACATGGACAGGCCCATGCGATCTGGGGATATTGCAGCCCGAGGGGCGCCCCGACTGAATAAACTGGAAAACATCACCTGGAACCGTTGCTGAAGAGATGTTGAAGTAGCTGAAGATGCATGCTGAATAAGTTGCTCCTCATGAGCCGCGTAGGTCCTGAACCTCCGGAGGCTCGCGGGGGGAGAGGGAGGCTCACGAAGAACCGTCACCATTTCCGCCAGGTCCGCGTGGTGCCTAGCCTCCTGAGCCGCCAGAACACTTTGTAGGCGGCGCTGGAAGCTAACAGCCGCGTTCGGCAGGCCGAAGGGCATGCGAACGCATCTGTGAGGGGGGCCCTCACACCGATCAACATGCGAAGGCCAGAAGTGCTCCTAGGATGCAGCCCTGTTGAGCCCTGGAATGTTGACGCAGACGCGCAGCTCGTTGTCCTCGGCTGGACAAGGAGCTGCGCCAGGTGGTGGGCGGCGGTCGCCACGCATGGCTCTCGCTTCTTGAAACTCCTTAATTGCCTTGGTGATGAACTCCTGAGCACCTGGCACCCCGTGCCTTGTGCCCTCCTGGCGGAAGCACGCGCTAAAGCACGCCTCCACGTGGTGCTCGAGCGCCTCCCTCGTGACATGGGCTATGTCAGCGGCCCTCCATAGGAGAGCCCCCAAGCCCAGCCTGAGAGGGGCACCGGGCGCGCCTTCCTATGCGAGAGAGCGAGGCGCCCCATCCGTGGGCGCAAGTCCTGAGGTGGCGCCGCTGGACCCACAACTCTCCTGAGGCTCTTGGCAGAGCAGCTGCTTCTTCCTCCTGGGGACGGCCTCAGGAGGGCAGATGGTGCCTTCGTCGTCTGGGTTCTCGACGGCAACAGCTTGGTAGGCGCACTCGAGATAGCACACTGCGTCCTTCTCCTCGTAGGTGATCGTGATGATGTCACGATTCCCTGGCATCTTGAGGACATTGTAACCATGATGAGTCACCGCCATGAACTTGGCCAAGGCTGGATACCCAATGATGGCATTGTATGGAAGGTGGATGTGGGCGACGTCAATGTCGACGAGCTCAGTGCGGTAGTTGTTGCACTGGTCGAAGGTGATAGGGAGGCGGATCTGCCCTATCGGAGTGGTGGAGCCGTCGGTCACTCCTGAGAAAGGCTTGGTGGGTTGCAGCTAATGATAGAGCACTTGGAGGTGGTGGAATGTCTCGATGGAAAGCATATTAAGCCCCGCACCGCCATCGATGAGGGTCTTGGTGACGAGGACGTTGCTGATTACGGGTGAGCAAAGCATCGGGCACCGGCAGTTGCCGTGCACTTGAGCTGGTCGGACGAGCTGAAGGTGATGGTGCACTTGGACCACCAGAGCAGACGCGTGGCCTCGAGCCTGGGGAGGGCCACGTTCACCTCACGGGCGAACTGCTTGAAGATGCGTTGAGAGGCTGGGGCCTGAGCGCGCCCAGGATGCAGGCGATGGCATGAGGCTCCTAGAAGCCCCCAGCCCCCTCGTCCTGGTGGTGGTCGTCGTTCCTTCTTGGTGGTGGTGGCAGCGGAGGGAGGCCGGTGTTGCCCTAAGGACGGTCCTCACGAGGCTGATCTCTCCCGGCGCCCTCGTGAGGCTGGCCCTGCCAGCGGTCCTCACGAGGCTGGTCATGCCACTCTTGGCGGGGGTCGCGGTCGTCCCAGCGTCCTCCACTTCGGCCTGCTCTGTGGCTGTAGCATCGAACGTTGCGCTCGGGGTGTCGATCGAGGCGCCCGTCATGGATGGCCCTAAGCTCCTAGCAGTCATTGGTGTTGTGGTTGTGTACGTTGTGGAAGACGCAGAATGCACGGCTGCCCTTGGGTGACTCTGGGTGGTCGCAGCCGCGCTTCATCTCCGGTTCAGCCGCAAGCACGGTCGGCCCATTCGGCTTCACATCCTTGACCTTGGCCTTCTTTTCTTCTAGGTTTGCCCCTCGGAGCTCGAGGAGGGAGAGGCGTCCTTCCTCGGCTCTTGCGCACTTGGTTTCCATGTTGAACATCTCTAGAGCCATGCACATGTCCTCGTGTTTGGCGAGCTCCTCCTTCATCTTGTCGTCACGAACGCCATCAGAGAACGCAGACATGATGGCCTCGCCCAAAACCTTGGGGATTTTGAGAGGAACACTATTGAAGCGCTGGATGTACTTCTGCAGTATCTCCCCTTTCTGCTGCTTGATGCACTGCAGGTCACCCGCAGCAGGCGAGCGGTCGCGAGTGCCTTGGAAGTTGGCGATGAAGCGCTCGCGCATCTCGCCCCAGGTGGAGATCGATCACGCGGGCAGGCTAAGGAGCCATGAGTGCGCGCCATCCTCGTGGGCCATGGGGAACATGTTCGCCATGACCTTCTCGTCGTCGTTGGCTGCCTCGATCCTCAGTTCGTAGAGCTGCAGGAATTTGGCAAGGTCGGGGTGCCGTCGTAGCACGGAGGCAGGTCAGGCTTGAACTTCCCCGGCCAGATGACGCCGCACAGCTCGGGAGTGAAGGCTTGGCCACATGCTGTGGTCACCGGAGGCTGTCGTGGAAGTGGAGCCTAATCTTGGCGCTCATGCGCCACCACCGCACGTGGAGCGTAGTCTTGACGTGGTGGTGTAGGGAGCGCTGGTGCATCTTCTTGCGGGCGCTGGACCTCCTGACAGCTTTCTTCTTCACACACGGGCGCCTGCGTGGCAGGTCACTCCACGGGGCCGCGCGCCTTGGTCCGAGAGCGATGTCTTGACGGGGAGGTAGCAGAGGCACTCCATGGGCTACGTCGCCCGCGGTAGGCGGTGGGCAAGGCAGTGAGAGAGACGGTGCAGGCGAGCCCCCAGCGGTGCTGACAAGCTCGGCGATGCGGTCTAGCCAATCTTCGTAGAAGTCGTCAACAGGGCGGTAGCGCAGGAGGTCGCGCACCATGAGCAGCACAGCCTCCGCGTCCGCCGGCCCGCGATGAGCGTGAGATGATGAATCGTCCGGAGTCAGCGACGGGGTGGCCGTGTGTCGATCATGCTGCATAGAGGGGTGCAGTGACGAAGCTTGCTACTCGTGCCCCACCGGGCGGTGGAGGCGGATAATCTCCGTGAAGTTTCATGTCATTCCGAGAACTTGTGTTTCTGCATAAACATAACACCATGGCAATTCTGCTGAAAACAGCGTCAGTCCGGGTTAGTTCCATTCAAATCATGCAAGTTAGAGTCCAAAACAAGGGCAAAAGTGTTTGGAAAGGTAGATACGACGAAGACGTATCAACTACCCCAAGCTTAAACCTTTGCTTGTCCTCAAGCAATTCAGTTGACAAACTGAAAGTGATAAAGAAAATCTTTTACAAACTCTATTTGCTCTTGTTGTTGTAAATATGTAAAGCCAGCATTCAAGTTTTCAGCAAAGATTATGAACTAACCATATTCACAATAACTCTTAGGTCTCATGTTTACTCATATCAATGGCATAATCAACTAGCGAGCAATAATAATAAATCTCGGATGACAACACTTTCTCAAAACAATCATGATATGATATAACAAGATGGTATCTTGTTAGCCCTTTCTGAGACCGCAAAACATAAATGCAGAGCACCTTTAAAGATCAAGGACTGACTAAAATTGTAATTCATGGTAAAAGAGATCCAGTCATAGTCATACCCAATATAAATTAATAGTAATGGATGCAAATGACAGCGGTGCTCTCCAGCTGGTGCTTTTTAATAAGAGGGTGATGACTCAACATAAAAGTAAATGGATAGGCCCTTCGCAGAGGGAAGCAGGGATTTTAGAGGTGCCAGAACTCAATTTTGAAGTAGAGATAAATAATATTTTGAGCGGCATACTTTCATTGTCAACATAACAACCAAGAGATGGCGATATCTTCCTTACTACACACATTATAGGCGGTTCCCAAATAGAATGGTAAAGTTTATACTCCCCCTCCACCAACAAGCATCAATCCATGGCTTGCTCTAAACAACGAATGCTTCCAACTAACAACAGTTCCGGGGGGGGGGGGGGTTTGTTTGCAATTATTTTGATTTGATTTGCATAAAGCACGGGACGGGGCATCCCGGTGACCAGCCATTTTCTTGTGAGTGAGAAGCGGAGTCCACTCCTCTTGAGAATAACCCGCCTAACATGGAAGATACGGACAGCCCTAGTTGATACATGAGCTATTCGAGCATACAAAACATAATTTCATTTGAAGGTTTAGAGTTTGGCACATACAAATTTACTTGGAACGGCAGGTAGATACCGCATATAGGAAGGTATGGTGGACTCATATGGCATAACTTTGGGGTTTATGGAATTGGATGCACAAGCAGTATTCCCGCTTAGTACAAGTGAAGGCTAGAAAAAGACTGGGAAGCGACCAACTAGAGAGCGACAACAGTGATGAACATGCATTAAAATTAATGAACATCGAGTGCAAGCATGAGTATGATATAATCCACCATGAACATAAATATCGTGAAGACTATGTTGATTTGTTTCAACTACATGTGTGAACATGTGCCAAGTCAAGTCACTTGAATCATTCAAAGGAGGATACCACCCCATCATACCACATCACAACCATTTTAATAGCATGTTGGCACGCAAGTTGAACCATTATAAGCTCCTAGCTAATTAAGCATGGAATGAGTAACTATAATCTCTAATTGTCACTGCAAACATGTTTATTCATAATAGGCTGAATTAGGAACGATGAACTAATCATATTTACAAAAACAAGAGAGGTCGAGTCCATACCAGCTTCTCTTATCTCAATCATTTCATCATATATCGTCATAATTGCCTTTCACTTGCTCGACCAAACGATGTGTATAATAATAATAGTGCACGTGCATTGGACTAAGATGGAATCTGCAAGCATTTGATAAACAGGAGGAGACAAGGCAATATGGGCTCCTGGTTAAATCAACAATAATGCATATAAGAACCACTTCCACAATTTTATTATGGTCTTCTCCTATCGACCCCCAAAGGAAGGAAAAGAAATAAAAACTATTTACGCGGGAAAGCTCCCAACAAGCAAAAATAGAACATGAAATATTTTTGGGTTTTCTTTTAATTATTACTACTAAAGGCAAGAAAGTAAACTAGCTGAAAGCTACTACTAATTTTTGGGTTTTCATAAGATTTTTCAAACACACAAAAAGAAAGCGATAAAAATAAACTAGCATGGATATTACAGTGAAGAAGTATGAGCACCGACAACTAGCAACGAGTGTGTCAACATGAATGTAATGTCGGTTAGAAATACGTACTGCCCCAAGCTTAGGCTGTTGGCCTAAGTTGGTCTATTGCCATGGCTGGCCTGGCGGATATCGAAAGTTATAGCTGGGGTCGTACTGAGATGCAGCAGTTATTGCATCATGGGCTGTAGCTTGGAGGCGAGCTATCTCAGCCCTCCTCTCATACTCGTTCGCCTCCTCCCTGTTTATGAAATATGTCCCCTTCGCCTGAAAGACAAAGAAATTAGGAGCAGGGAGAGCGAAGTGATAGGTGCGTCGTCTGTCAAAGATTAGTCGGTACTGGAGGAACTGATCGTTCCTCTCAACAAAACGATGACGAACCATAGCCTCATAATCTAAATAAACAGGAGGCAACTCAATATCATACTCACATATGGCTATATTAAGAAAATTAGCTAAACGGGTTGCATAAATTCCACCATAGAAATCTCCATTAAATCTATTATTATGCAACCTACGTGCAACAATGGCTCCCAAATTATAATGTTTAACTCCTAATACAGCACTCCTGAGAACACTGAGGTCGAGGACACACATGTGCCATGCTTCATCCTTATCATTTATGCACCTACCTATGAAGAGAGAAAAATAATGTATAGCAGAAAAATGAATGCTCCCTATGGTAGCTTGTGCTATGTCTCTAGATTCCCCCACGGTTATACTAGCAAGAAAATCTCTAAATTCAGATTTGCGAGGTTCACGAGGACTACCCCATTGTGGAAGTTTGCAAGTGGTATGAAAATCCTCTAAGTCCATAGTATAAGAATTTTCATAAAGATCAAACAGGACAGCTTGAGAATTGCGTGATGATGAAAATTCAAACCTCCTCACAAAGGAATCAGTGAGATATTGGTACTGACGGCACTTATCTGCCTCGAAGCTCACAAGATCAGCGTTATGCACATATGCGTTAAATTCTTCCTTGATTCCTGCTCGATCCATGAAGTCCTCTGAAGGCCATTCACAAGCCCGCACTTGAGCGTCCCTTGGTGGTTCATCGTCGGCATCGCGCATTGCGAGCCTAGGTCCTTGCTTCCTTGAAGAGCCACCTTGGTACATTTTACTAAACATATTTCTTCCTCTGAAAAATTTCTGAAAATTTTAGTAGCTTCAAATAAAAGTGAACCAAACACAACAAAATTCATAGCAACTACTCCCACAAGTGCCTAGAGACTATATCATGCATTAGAACTACTTGGAACCATATAAATTTGACATGCAAGCTCAAGAACATGGTCACCTAGGCAGCACAAATTTGCAATGAATAAAGCACTAGAACAAAAACCAATTGGACCATTGGAGGAGTCACATACAACGAACAATCCCCCAAAGCAGTTTTGTGAGAGCTGCTTTGAGGAAGGAGATCAAAAATAGCAGCAAAATGAGCTAGAACTCGTGCTTGAGCTGGTTGGTGATTTTTTTGGGAGGAAGAAGGAGTGTGTGGGTGCAGGAATAAGTGGAGGGGAGCCACCATGGGCCCACGAGGCAGGGGGCGCGCCCAGGGGGTGGGCGCGCCCTGGACCCTCGTGGCCAGGTGCTTGCTCCCCCTGCTGTGTTCTCAGTGCCAGATATTCTCAAATATTCCAGAAAAAATCATATTTCAATTTCGGGGCATTTGGAGAACTTTTATTTTCGGGGTATTTTTTATTGCACGGATAATTCAGAAAACTGACAGAAAATACTAATTTTGCTTTATTTCAACTAAACAATAGAAAGTAAAAGGAGGGTACAGAAGGTTGTGCCTTCTAACTTCATCCATCTCATGCTCATCAAAAGGAATCCACTAACAAGGTTGATCAAGTCTTGTTAATAAACTCATTCTGAGTTGCATGAAACCGGAGAAATTTCAAATAACACTATGTTACCTCAACGGGGATATGCACATCCCCAATAATAACAATATCATATTTCTTCTTGACAGTAGGTAGAGGAAATTCAAAACCTCCAAAAATAATCGATGGAATTTTTCCAGTAGAGTTGATACTATGACCTTGAGGTTGTTTCCTCGGAAAGTGTACCGTATGCTCATTGACATTAGCATGAAAAGTGACATTGCCTTTGTTGCAATCTATAACAGACCTTGAAGTATTCAAAAAGGGTCTTCCAAGAATAATAGACATACTATCATCCTCGGGAATATCAAGAATAACAAAGTCCGTTAAAATAGTAACATTTGCAACCACAACAGGCACATCCTCACAAATGCCGACAGGTATAGCAGTTGATTTATCAGCCATTTGCAGAGATATTTCAGTAGGTGTCAACTTATTCAAATCAAGTGTACGATATAAAGAGAGAGGCATAACACTAACACCGTCTCCAAGATCACATAAGGCAGTTCTAACATAATTTCTTTTGATGGAGCATGGTATAGTGGGTACTCCTGGATCTCCTAACTTCTTAGGTATTCCACCCTTAAAGGTGTAATTAGCAAGCATGGTGGAAATTTCAGCTTCTGGTATATTTCTTTTATTAGTAACAATTTCTTTCATATACTTAGCATAAGGATTCATTTTGAGCATATCCGTCAAACGTATACGCAAGAAGATAGGTCTAATCAGTTCAACAAAGCGCTCAAAATCCTCATCATCCTTTTTCTTTGATGGTTTAGGAGGAAAGGGCATGGGTTTCTAAACCCATGGCTCTCTTTCCTTATAGTGCTTCGTAGCAACAAAGTCTCTCTTATCATAACGTTGATTCTTTGATTGTGGGTTATCAAGATCAACAGCAGGTTCAGCTTCTACATCATTATCATTTCTAGGTTGAGCATCAACATGAACATTATCACTAGGTTCATGTTCATCACCAGATTGTGTTTCAGCATCAGAAATAGAAATATCATTGGGATTCTCAAGTGTGTCTACAACAGGTTCACTAGAAGCATGCAAAGTCCTATCATTTTTCTTTTTCTTCTTTTTAGAAGGACTAGGTGCATCAATATTATTTCTCTGACAATCCTGCTCAATTATCTTAGGATGGCCTTCAGGATACAGAGGTTCCTGAGTCATTTTACTAGTTCTAATAGCCACTCTAACAACAATATCATTATTCTTACTATTCAATTCATTGAGCAAATCATTCTGAGCCTTAAGTACTTGTTCTAATTGGGTGGTAACCGTAGAAGCCTGTTTACTAATGAGTTTAAGTTCACCTTTAAATCTTGACATATAATCACCCAAGTGTTCAATCATATAAGCATTGCGTTTTAATTCTCTACCAAAATAAGCATTGAAATCTTCTTGCTTAACCATAAAATTATCAAACTCATCTAAGCATTGGCTAGCAGACTTATAACAAGGAATATCATCTTCATCAAATCTATAGATAAAATTTACCTTTACTACATGTGTCGGGTTATCAAGACCATGTGTTTCTTATATAGGTGATGTGCTAAAACCATGTATTTCTTCAACAGACGGTAAATTAAGACCATGTATTTCTTCAATAGGAGGTAAATTCTTAACATCTTCAGCTTTTATACCTTTTTATTTCATAGATTTCTTTGCCTCTTGCATATCTTCAGGACTGAGAAATAGAACACCCCTTTTCTTCGAAGTTGGCTTAGGAGTTGGTTCAGGAAGTGTCCAATTATTTTCATTTGTCAACATATTATTCAATAGAATTTCAGCTTCATCTGGTGTTCTTTCCCTGAAAACACAACCAGCACAACTATCCAGGTGGTCTCTGGAAGCATCGGTTAGTCCATTATAAAAGATATAAAGTATTTCTTTTTTCTTAAGAGGATGATCAGGCAAGGCATTAAGTAGTTGGATAAGCCTCCCCCAAGCTTGTGGGAGACTCTCTTCTTCAATTTGCACAAAATTATATATTTCCCTCAAAGCAGCTTGGTTCTTATGAGCAGGGAAATATTTTGCAGAGAAGTAATAAATCATATCTTGGGGACTACGCACACAACCAGGATCAAGAGAATTAAACCATATCTTAGCATCACCGTTTAATGAGAACGGAAATATTTTAAGGATATAGTAATAGAGAGTTTTCTCATCATTAGTGAACAGGGTGGCTATATCATTTAATTTAGTAAGATGTGCCACAACATTTTCAGATTCATAGCCATAGAAGGGTTCAGATTCAACCAAAGTAATTATATCAGGGTCGGCAGAGAATTCATAATCCTTATCAGTGACAAAGATAGGTGAAGTAGCATAAGCAGGATCATATTTCATTCTAGCATTCAGATTTTTTTGTTTCAGCTTAGCTAATAACTTCTTAAGATCACTTCTATCATTGCAAGCAAGAAAGGCTCTAGCAGTTTCTTCATCCATAACATAGCCCTCAGGCACAATAGGCAATTCATATCTAGGGGGAGAATCTTCATCATCACTTTCATCAATATTATCAGTTTCAATAATTTAATTCTCTCTAGCCCTAGCAAGTTGTTCAATAAGAAATTCACCAAGTGGCACAGTAGTATCAAGCATAGAAATAGTTTCATCATAAGTATCATGCATAGTAGAAGTGGCATCATCAATAACATGTGACATATCAGAATTAATAGCAGAAGCAGGTTTAGGTGTCGCAAGCTTACTCAAAACAGAAGGTGAATCAAGTGCAGAGCTAGATGGCAGTTCCTTACCTCCCCTCGTAGTTGAGGGATAATTTTTTTCGCGTCTTTCAAGTTCTTCATAGTGACCAGCAGTTATAAATCCCAAGTGACTCAAAGAATAGAGCTATGCTCCCTGGCAACGGCGCCAGAAAATAGTCTTGATAACCCACAAGTATAGGGGATCGCAACAGTTTTCGAGGGTAGCGTATTCAACCCAAATTTATTGATTCAACACAAGGGGAGCCAAAGAATATACTCAAGTATTAGCAGTTGAGTTGTCAATTCAACCACACCTGGATAACTTAGTATCTGCAGCAAAGTATTTAGTAGCAAAGTAGTATGATAATAACGGTAACGGTAGCGAAAGTAATATTTTTGGGTTTTGTAGTGATTGTAATAGGAGCAACGGGAAAGTAAATAAGCGAAGAACAATATGTGAAAAGCGATGGAGAATTATGCCGGATGTGGTTCATCATGTAACAGTCACAACATAGGGTGACACAAAAATAGCTCCAATTCATCAATGTAATGTAGGTATGTATTCCGAATATTGTCATACGTGCTTATGGAAAAGAACTTGCATGACATCTTTTGTCCTACCCTCCCGTGGCAGCGGGGTCCTAGAGGAAACTAAGGGATATTAAGTCCTCCTTTTAATAGATTATCGGACCAAAGCACTAACACATAGTGAATACATGAACTCTGAAAACTATGGTCATCACCGGGAGTGGTCCCGATTATTGTCACTTCGGGGTTGCCGGATCATAACACATAGTAGGTGACTATAGACTTTGCAAGATAGGATTAAGAGCTCACATATATTCATGAAAACATAATAGGTTTAGATCTGAAATCATGGCAAAGCAAAGTCATAGCAACATCCCTCTCAGAACATAGTGGATACTAGGGATCAAACCCGAACAAAACTAACTCAATTACATGATAAATCTCCTCCAACCCATCACCGTCCAGCAAGCCTATGATGGAATTACTCACGCACGGCAGTGAGCATCATGAAATTTGTGATGGAGGATGGTTGATGATGACGACGGCGACGGATTCCCCTCTCCCGAGCCCCGAACGGACTCCATATCTGCCCTCCTGAGAGAGTTTAGGGCTTGGCAGCGGCTCCATATCGTAAAACGCGATGAATCCTTCTCTCTGATTTTTTTTCTCCCCGAACACGAATATATGGAGTTGGAGTTCAGGTCGGTGGAGTTCCAGGGGGCCTACGAGGCAGGGGCGCGCCCAGGGGGGCAGACGCGCCCCCCACCCTCGTGGAAAGGTTGTGGGCCCCCTGGCCTTGATTCTTTCACATGTATTTTTCATTATTTCCAAAAATAATCTCCGTGAAGTTTCAGGTTATTCCGAGAACTTTTGTTTCTGCACAAAGATAACACCATGGCAATTCTGCTGAAAACAACGTCAGTCCGGGTTAGTTCCATTCAAATCATTCAAGTTAGAGTCCAAAACAAGGGCAAAAGTGTTTGGAAAAGTACATACGACGGAGACGTATTAGCGGGCGATGGAGAACGACGGGGAGGCCCACTAGCGGGCATCGTCTAGGCGATGCGAGCGGCGAGGGCGGCCCGACGCTCAGCACGGGCTTGACGGGCGTCAGCCATGGAGGCGGTGGAACGAAGGCGATTCGATCGACGGAAGGAAGGCTCCGACGCACCCCTACCTGGCGCGCCAAATGTCAAATCCAGGGTTCCGCAGACCCTTGAGAGGTTCGAACTCTGGGGTGCATGCGAAGAACTCGTCCTCCCAAGTCTGCCTGCTCACCAAATTCGTGGCCTAGCTAGAAGAACCCAACGAACAAGAGACACGGCAGTTTATCCTAGTTCGGGCCAGCTTGCGGTGTAATACCCTACTCTAGCTTTGTGGTGGATTGCCTCGAGGGGTTGGATGAACTAGTATAGTGGTCGAATAGCCTTAGGATGTGAGGTGTTCTTGTGCTCGATGAGCCGGTGGGTGTGAGGTTGATCTGAATGACCTGTCCCCGTCTATGGTGGTGGCTAAGTCCTATTTATAGTGGCCTTGGTCCTCCTCCCAAATGTAGGCGGGAAGGGATCCCACAACGGCCAAACTCAAAGGGAGACAACTAGTACAAGTTATCCCGCAAAAGCCTCTGGTGGTGACGCTGTGGCAGGCTCCGCGATGACCTCCATCCTGCCGTCCTGGTGGTCTTGGTCTTGTTGCACAGATATGGGAACCTTTGCTTGATTCCTCGGGACCCCACGCCTGCGCTTGCCTCCTTGGTAGCAAAGAGGAAACTGGTACACTGCACCCGCTGGCGCTCGCCTGGCCTTGGTCGTCACGGCCCACATCATATGAACCTCGCGAGGTGTGGCTTGCTTAGATATCTCTGCTCCTTGGGAGCCAGCCTGGGGAGGCCGCCCCCAGGGAGGTCTTGGTGTCGTCCCTTCACGAAGCTTGGCCCCTCACGAGGGTCTTGGGTTGTTGTTGCTCCAGCTGGACCGTACCGTGCCTTCGACGGAACCACGTTGTGGGCCGCAGGCAGGCAAGTCTTGGGTACCCCCTTCCCAGAATGACGACACACACCCTCTCCTCCTTATTGGGGTTGGGGAAATTTTTAGCCATCACGTCTTTGCCGATTAAGGCTAATCCCGCTCGTACAGAGACTAGATTTGTGAGGGGAAGATATCCCTGCATCTGGAGTTGACTCAACTGAAGATGAGACACTCAGCAGCTCCGCCAGTCACCCTCATCAGGGCCATGGGGCGCAAAGAAGAGCCTGGGGCGCTGGCCATGTTTTGAAGCTTTTTCGTGGCTAGTCTTGGTGTTTTTCTGCATGATGTGGATGGCACATGGGGGATCTGACCTCTTTATATAGGCCCCGCCCCTGTGTGGCTGGGCGTTTTCTTTTTAATAAAAAATTATGGACCATTTGCATTCGCCCAACGCGTGGAAATTGAGGGGACAGGGAAGGAGTTATAAAGGCAAAACGAGGAAGTCACGGCCGAACTATTATCTTCCCAATATATAATGAAGAACAAACCTTGCAAAACTTGAAGGCATAAGCCGAATACCGCGTCGTCATTTGAAGGCCAGTTCGGGGGCTACTGAGGGAATCCTGGATTTGGGGGTCCTCGGGTGTCCGGGCTACTCGATATGGGCCGGACTGATGGGTCGTGAAGATAAAAAGCAGAAGGCTTTCCCCCGTGTCCGGGTAGGACTCTCCTATGCGTGGATGACAAGATTGGTTTCCGGATATGTAATTTTCTTCCTCCACAAACCGACTCTGTATAACCCTAGGCCTCTCTGGTGTGTATATAAACGGGAGGGTTAGTCTATAGAGGCTATCATAATTCGCATAGGCTAGACATCTAGGGTTTAGCCATTACGATCTCGAGGTAGATCAACTCTTGTAACCCCTATACTCATCAAGTATAATCAAGCAGGACGTAGGGTTTTACCTCCATTAAGAGGGCCCGAACCTAGTTAAACACCATGTCTTCCTTGTCCCTTGTTACCCTTGATCCTCAGACACACAGTTCGGGACCCCCTACTCAAGATCTGCCGGTTTTGACACCAACACTATCCTCTTCTTTGGTTGCCATGGGCCTCCTTTTATAGATCAAGGGGTAACCACAATGGCAAAGTAGTCATTACGCACTGATAAGATAGCTAACAGTGCTATCATACCTAACTCTGCGGGCTGACAGGGCGCATTAAATGCACCGCTCAACGTCACATCATTGGTTGCCCGGCAAGGCTTGTCGGGCTATCTTGCCAGCTCCACGACTGCTCGCTTGACACGCGCAAGACGGGTGTCATCTGTGGGCTTTTCCTGTAGAGAGAGGCTACCAGATGGCGAATGGCTGCCACTTAGTCATTCTGCAGCTTGACACCGCATTGATTGACAACGTGGGTCGAGGTGGAGTGGTTGGTGAGGTGGTCTAGTCTCCTTGAGTCCCGGCAGGCCCTGCCAAGACGCCTTGGTTGTCTGCTTCTGGGGTCGCCTCGCCCCTTGCCGGGCTCGTCTACCCGGTAAGGGAGGCCATTCTCCTGATGATATCTTGATTCTGTGGATTGATCTTGGTCCCTCTAATCTGCATGTTGGTCCTTTGAGTCTCTTGGTCCCTTGGACTCTGATTTGGGTCTGAACTTCAATCTTGGTCCCGTGCCTATGCACAGTATGGGCAACAGGCCCAGGGTTTGTTGCACCGACACATGGTTCCAATTTTGGGAACCGTGTGTCATTGACGTACTATATAGGCCAGGGGCTGATATGGGACTAATAGGTGAATCGGACTTTTAACTGAATATATCCATAACCCATTTATCATTAGGTTAACAAGGGCTATATGTAATATATCTAAGGTTACATAGCAACATGCACTGTACTCAATGTCTAGATATGCTATCCTAGGCTACATAGCAACAAGGAAGAGTGTTACCTTAATGTTCTGATGATGTCTGGATATACATAGAAGAGCAGCAGCAGCAGCAGCAGCAATAACACAACCCAGTTTGTATACTCAACTTAGCTAGAGGTTAGAGTTAGTTTCTAGCTCATGACTAACCCTGAACTAGCTCCATCCAATGAGGTGTTTGGATGACAGGGTTAGATTGACAATAAATGCACTAGGAGAACTGGCTCTAATTAGCACCTCTTGGGTAGGATAGTTTTTTTGGGTGGGTTAGATGCAACTAGCTCAAACTAGCCCTCATGTTTGGATATACTTTAGGGCTATTTGAGCCCAAACTAACTCTAACCCATGGATACAGCAGTAGTTAATCAGCCGATAATTTATAAAAATGCAATAAACTCCTTCTGACGCATAATATAACATGTTAATTCACATAATATGTGAGTATATTGGATGTTATAAGATATTATAAAAGAGTGTTGTACTACATCATTGTGCAATTGTTGTTTAGATTCTAATATTAACTTGGTGCTTTTAGGTACATATGTCATTGGTAAAGATCCGCGCTTGACCCTTTCTGCGTATGGGGCAATGAGATATCGATGAACCAGCATCAAGTGAGGAAGCTGGTAAAGATTGTTAGTAAAATGGGTTAAAAGATGGCAATTAAACTATTTGTTTACACTTTATCCAAGACAACAGTGAACTACGGGACGATAAGTAAGAACTCTGCAGCCTTCTATTTACTACCCATAATGAGTTGTGTTAGATGACAATGTCTGAATCTTTTTCCTTTGAAGTGGTTCCCAAAGCAGTTTAATCAAGATTACCTCTCAAACTACATGATTGGTGGGAATGAAAATGTTAAAGTATTTCTACAAGAACATGATGATTATCTAGATGTTTTCATGAAGACCTAACAGGATGGGCGGTCGGCCATCACAAGGGGTTGGACTAGAGTCGTGCGTGCCTTCTGCATGGAGGAGGGCACAATATGGGCATTCTGCTTCAACTTATTTAGAAATCAGAATGTATTTTGCCTCTTTCTTTACCTTCTTTAATAGTACAAGTATATAACTGTGGTTCATCATTCTTTATTGGGTGCTTATGTAATTCTTAAACATATGTACCTATGAATCGAATAATGTATTGGTTGTTTGAACCTAATGGGTATGAATAAAGCTATAGCACACTTTCAAATTCAAATCTGGTACAATCTAAAATAGCAACAATTAAATTACGGTGAAATTAAACTTTGGAGGTCGTTACAGTATACACGGTTGGTAAAACACAAATGTTCGTAATATACACCATAATCCGACACGGTTCACAGAGAGGAAACATGTGCAAGCATGCACACAGTTCTGTTTGCAAAGCGTGTGCGATGTCAGACAATATCACAAACGATGCGGGCAAACCTAAACGTTTGTGATAGTTGCCATATTGTACACAATTCACAACCATAAATTGTTTCTGATGTGGTATGCATCGGAAATGTTGCACCACATAATAGCTTGTGCAATAGTTGTCATGTACGACGATGTTACGACGGCCCAACGTTTCATAATCCTATCCAACACATGTACGACGATTAGCTAATCATCTTAATTAGTTATCGCATACAGTTCGAGAAAAGTGAATGTGTGTGATTGTCTGCTTATCATACACATTCTATAATTGTGAACCCTTTGTGATGGGCCGCGCATCGTAAATGTAGCACCACAGAATACCGACTGCGATGGCAATGCAAGTAAAAACGAGTTCCAAGGATGCAGCGTCTGGGTAGCTCCCTATCTCCGTGGGAAGGACCCCCTATCACAGTCACTCACTTGGTGATGGTTCCAAATGTCATCGCGGAAAGGGGTTAAAAACCATTTGTATAACACCTCGTTGTACCGGTGCTTGGAGCGTCCTTTTTGTTTAGTTTTCATTTTTTTTATGCACCATGCTGGTATGAGATAGTCCATGTTCATTGCACTTCACTTATATCTTCTGAGTATGGCTTTATAGAATGCTTCATATGCTTCACTTATATCATTTGAAGTTTGGATTGCCTGTTTCTCTTCACATGGAGAAACGTTAATTGTAGAATGCTCTTTTGCTTCACTTATATTTATTAGAGCATGGTCTTTTGTAGAAATAATTAAACTCTCATGCTTCACTTATATCTATTTAGAGAGTCAACAAGAATTGTCATTTGCATGGTTAGACATGAAATCCAACATAAAACTTGTGGATCACTGAATATGATATGTTTGATTCCTTGCAATAGTTTTGCGATATAGAGATGATAATAGTTTTGCAACTTCGGCCGCTTCCGTTTTGATGACTTGAGCATTCATTTTCATATTGCTTTGCATGATCATATAGCTGACATAGTATTTCCTGCTCAGCCACCATTCATAATTTTCTATACATGTTACGCTAGATCATTGCACATCCTGGTACACTACCAGAGGCATTCATATAGAGTCATACTTTGTTCTATGTATCGAGTTGTAATTTTTATTTCTTTTGATTTGTAAGTAAATATAAGTGTGATGATCATCATTATTCAGTATTAGAGCATGTCCCAGTGAGGAAAGGATGATGGAGACTATGATTTCCCCACAAGTCGGGATGAGGCTCCAGACAAATATAAAAAAGAAAAAAAGAAAAAAGGGAAAAGTGAGGCCAACAAGACCGCAAGAAAAAGAGAAAAGAAGGAGGAAAAAATAAAAAAAAATAAAAAATGAGAGAGAAGAGAGAAGGGGCATGCTAATTCCACACTTGTGCTTCAAGGTAGCACCATGTTTTTCATATAGAGAGTCTACTATGTTTTTACTTTAATGTACTAGTGGGAAATTTTCATTGTAGAGTTAAATGCACACCCACTTAGTTTTAAGTTTGAGATTTCATACACTTATAGCTCTTAGTGCATTTGTTGCATGGCATTCCCTACTCCTCGCATTGATATCAATTGATGGGGATCGGCATAGCCCGTTGGTCAGCCGCGTCAATGTGAGACTTTCTTACTTCGGTGTCTTCTCTATATTTACCCCTATCATCATATTCTATTTCACCTATAGTGCTATACCCATGGCTCACGCTCATATATTGTGTGAGGGTTGAAAATGCTGAAGCGCGTTAAAAAGTATGAACCAATTGCTCGCCTTGTCATCGGGGTTGTGCATGATAAATACTTTGTGTTAAGAAGACAGAGCATGACAAGACTATATGATTTTGTAGGGATAGCTTTCTTTAGCGTTGATATTTTGAAAGACATGATAGTTCGTTGGGATGCCCGAGTATTGATGTCTTTATGTCAAATTATAGACTATTGCTTTGAATCATACGTGTCTTAATATTCATGCCATGATTAGATATATGATCAAGATTATGCTAGGTAGCATTCCACATCAAAAATTATCTTTTATCATTTACCTACTCGAGGACGAGCAGGAATTAAGCTTTGGGATGCTGATACGTCTCTGTCGTATCTATAATTTTTTATTGTTTCATGCCAATATTATACAACTTTCACATAATTTTGGCAACATTTTATATGATTTATTGTACTAGCCTATTGATGCAGTGCCCAATGCCAGTTCATGTTTGTTACATGGTTTTTGTTTCGCAGAATATTCATATCAAACGAAAGCCAAACGTGATTAAAAATTTACGGAGAATTATTTTGGAATATTTGTGTTTTTTGGGAGGTGCACTCAACGCAGACGGAGGCCCATGACCTCCACAACCCGTCAGGGCGCGCCTTGCACCCCTTAGCGCGCCCACGTATCTTGTGCCCTCCCTGTAAGTCGGTTGGGACCTTTCTTCGGGCACAAGAAAGATAATTTATGTAAAAAATCATGTAAAAATTTCATCGCAATCGGAGTTACGGATCTCCAAGAATTTAAGAAAGGGTGAAGGGCCAGAAAAAAAATGCAAACTAGAAGAGAACAGAGAGGGAGATCCAATCTCGGATGGGCTCCCGCCCCTCTGCTGCCATGGAGGCCATAGACCAGAGGGGGAACTCTCCTCCCATGTAGGGGGAGGGCAAGGAAGAAGAAGAAGGAGGGGTCTCTGTCCCCCTCTCTCCTGGTGGCGCCGGACGCCGCCGGGACAATCATCGTGATGCCGATCTACATCAACAACCTCGCTGTCGTCAACACCAACTCTCTCCCCCTCTATGCAGTGGTGTAACCTTCTCCCTGCTGTAATCTCTACATAAACATTGTGCTCAATGCTATATATTGTTTCCTAATGATCTATGGCTATCTTATGATTTTTGAGTATATTTGTTTTGTCCTATGGGTTGATAGATGATTGTGGTTGGTGTGTGTTGTATGTTCTATTTTGGTGCTATCCTATGGTGCCCTCCATGTCATGCAAACGTGAGGGATCCCTGCTATATGGTGTTGCAATATGTTAATGGTTTGCTTATGGTTGGTAGCGTGAGAGAATAGAAGCACAGACCCAAGTAAGTGGGCTATTTCGTATGGGAGTAAAGTGGACTTGGTACTTAGTGCTATGGTTGGGTTTTACCTTAATGATCTTTGGTACTACCTCCGTCTCGGTGAATAAGTCATTCGCGTAGTTCTAGGTCAATGATTTAACTATCTAAATATGTATTATATGTGACAAAAAATATATATTTAGAAACTACATCCACGTAGAAATCTAGTGATATACTTTCATGACATATAACACATATTGAATTCCTCAAATCGATGACCTAGAACTGCGTGAATGACTTATTCACCTCGACGGAGGTAGTAGTTGCGGATTCTTGCTAGAGTTCCAGTCATAAGTGCATATGATCCAAGTACGGAAAGTATGTTAGCTCAAGCCTCTCCCTCATATAAAGTTGCAATAATGATCACCAGCCTAGTTATCGATCACCTAGGGAAAAATGACTTTCTTGCTGACAAAAGGTATCTACTTTTATTACCTTGCAATTTATTGGTAGTTTTATTCTCTCAAAGTACTCGTATTTTTATTCTTGCAAAATAGTTTCATACTTGTTTTAGGTAAAGCAAACATCAAGTGTGCGTATAGTTGTATCGGTGGTCGATAGAACTTTAGGGAATATTTGTTCTACCTTTAGCTCCTCGTTGGGTTCGACACTCTTATCTATCGAAAAAGGCTACAAACGATCCCCTATACTTGTGGTTTACACACGCCGTGCTAGGCACCGTCCCCTAGCCATCTCTTCAAGCCCCGCCGACCTCAAGAACGGGCGCAAGCAGCTCCTGTGGCCCACACCCCTATGCTAGACGCCGATTCCTCGGCGAACAGGCGGACTAGGTGCTCCGCGCGCCTAAGCGGGTGCTGCTTCTTTTAATTGTGAATCAACTGACACTGAATTGAAATCCAGGCAGGTGACTAAACTCTAGCTAAGGTGAAATAGTAAATGGGGGGGAAACCTTGTGCATTTAGTATCACGAAGGAGGTGCGGTAAGAAGCGCTCAACTAGTTTCTTTCGTGGGATGGATACGGTGTGAGAAGAGACGTACGATTTGCACGACAAAGGAAAGAGGAGAACCTGTTTCTCCTGGCAGTGATGTGTCCTCCTTCTGTTTTTCCAATGATCTTCTTGTGGTTCGCTGGAAACAAGAAGTTGTGGAGGACGGTGGAGCCTTGGATGAACGCATGGACAAGTTGTTGAGTGTGGTGCAGTGGCCGTCTGTCGGTGGCGGGGAACCAGATCCGAGGTGGTGAACGACGACTTAGCGGGAACAGCTCCAGCTCGGTTCATGCTTCCAATAGTGGAACGGCAGCGGTGAGGCGCAGGACGGCATGGTCGAAGTGGTTCGGGTATGGTGCATGTCGGCATCAGCGTCATGGAGGTAGTTCTTCCTCGGCTTCAGCTGCTAAGTCCTTGAGGGTGTTGCGGTTGTATTGGACGACGATGTCGGGATACCGGCTCCGGCGTGATGGAGGAGGGCGGTGCTGGATTGGGGATGATGGGCTGGAGGATGGAGGAGGTTGGGGTTTCGCGACTGGTGGAGAGGCCGTTTTGGGGCCCACGAAGTATGAATGGGGAAACAGAGGGAGGGTAAACTAAGAGGGAACAATGATACACTTTGGGACACGCTTGTTTGAAATTTGGGGAAAGTTACAAGCTTTTCTCCCATCTAAAATTTCGAACATATTGCGGGTCCAGGGTAGGACAGTAATCTCAGGTGTCCCAAATAGTGGGCGGGATAGATTTCAGCCAAGCACATGGGTGTTTAGGCTCCCACGGTGTATGAATGCTTCTCGAAAGCGGTTGACTAGCGTCTTGGTGAAGTTACAAACCTACGCCGGTTTAGACCTTTGAACATCGGGCTGATAGGCTACACGGCTCAGAGTCAGGACAGTAACTTCCTACCACCAAACATTAGTCTCGCGTGGTTTCGGGAAACCAGAGGCTTATTTGGCGCTTCGTTAAATATTTGGGAGCAGAAGCATTAACGTTTACAATTCTCTTGAATTGAACTTTCAGGATTTGTCGAACTTTTCAAAAATCTTGACTCTTGAAAATCCTGAAACTATGATTATTTTGGAATGGAGGGGGCACATTTGAATATACACTATACACGAGTATATATATTACACTATACACGAGTATATATATTAGCTCAATTCATGCATGGTTCCAGATATGATCTCCTTGGTTGCAAAAAAATAGTTAGACATGCATATGAATATATAGCATTTTCAAATGCACAACAAAGATTGATGCCCCCTTTCAGATCTAATTTACAAATGCCATTATCTCGAATTCAAATAGATGAATGCACTTCCTATGAATTCGAATCTTCGAAACCACCTTTATGTTGAATTCAATATGTATTCTATTTCGTAGCTACCAAGTTGGAATGTATCCATGTATGCGACAAATGTATAAAGTGCTTGATACTAACAACATGAAGTCCACTAATTAATGTTAATATATGAATGGCAAAAGCCATGCATTGTCTGGATCTCAAACCAATCTCACTCTATGGATCGATAATATGAAATAAACCCATACACATGCTCGAATTCAATAGAGTATGGGTGTCTAATAGACCAATATTCGTTCATACGCAAATTGAAAAATTCATGATCTCGTCCAAAATTTGAAATGCAATCTATATTTTAATTTAATGCATAGAACCGCCTTTTATGCGTAGATGCACTATCTCTTGGCACGTCCTCACACACGCGATATATATCTCTCTATCTGACGCATAAGTGCACACACTTTATATACATCGACATTTCTCTCTTAGACATGCTCACACTCTCCCAGGGTGTCTCATGCACACACTCTCTATATATATCCCTCTCTCTCTCTTACTACTATGTACAACTCTTTTCACTAATCTCAGTTAGAAAACAATATTTCTCTCACATGCATATATACACACGCATGGTCTCTACTGGCCCTCTATGTGCGCATATATGTGCCTACGTGTCTCCCACACGCACATTATCTTTAGGCCTATCTCGCACACATTACCCCCCACAACTCTCTCTTACTAGTTGGCGGATATGATTCCATCAATCATTCTGTAGGATATCCTTGACTGTTAGGCTGGATGGTAATGTGAGGAAAAGTTTTACCCAAGTTAGGGCCCTTGCAGTTGAGGAAAGAGCCTACTCCTGGAACTATATATTTGTGATAGGGTGTGTGAAAATTACACGTGAATACATGCATTGTGTTGGGGATATAACACTACTGCAGGTTGCTGCTAACGCGACACTACGATCAGAGACCCTTCGACAAAACTGTGTGCGATGCCATAATCGCAAACGATGGTGTAAAATAACTGTCAAAAAAGGTGCAAAACTTTTGCGATGGAGGATGCATCAAACACGGTTCATATTTTAGTTGCGTGTGCGATGCAAGGCATACGGTTCAGCTCAATTAACTATTTGCGATGAGGAGGAACAAAAGAAACGGGCATCCAGATGAAGGTGTGTGCGATATAGAACATACGGTTCAGTCGGATGAACTGTTTATGATTATGCAACACAAAAGAAATGGGCAGCCAGACCAATGTATGCGATATACGGCATGCGGTTCACTAAGATGAACTGTTTGCGCTGAGACAAGAGAACAGAAACGGTTCAATATAACAAGATGTGTGTTATACGAGGCAAACCGGTCTGTAATCAGAAATGTGTGCGAAGACCGATAATAACACAGACGATTGCTTCTAATAAGACATATGTGATATGCTCTGTCTACACAACATCTATTGGCCATTGGGGGACAGGCGGTCATCCATATATGCCATAAGGATGCGAAGAGGCATCCTATCAGCAAGGACATGTTGTTCCACTAGTAGCTCATGTAAGAAAACTCTCAAGTTAAGTGTGCTCAGGCTGGAACAGCCATCAGATGGTGACTGGATGGGAAGTTCTGCTGATGTTATATTAGCTGATAGGATGGGTCATATTTGCCAAATTAAATGACTGATACGACCCATCCCATGAGTTAATTTAACCTCGAGGTCCTTGTTTTTTTATTTTTTTTAACACATGTTAAAGAAGGTCTACTGCATTACTTTTTGACAATGTGCGAGACGTGACATACAGTTGATCCATCCGACCTGTTTGTGATGGAATAAGCCGTGTGTGTTGTGGGCAAACACTAGCTAGTATTCAATTGTTTGGGATTGATGAATTCATCACCGACGGGTTCCCTAGTGTGGTCCGTGTTCATCTGATCATCATCTACTTCTTGAGCTAGCTCGATGTTCCTTCTATGCTAAGTTTCCATTAATTGATGGTGCTTTATGAACACGCCACTGTTTCCCGTCATTTCCTCACCTGTTTCCCGCCACCCAGCGATATTGCGCCTAGGCGGCGCGCGAAGCACAGAGGCGACAAGCGCAGCCTGTAGCACATCCACCTTTTCCAAGCATGCCAACCCACCAAAGCCCCACCTCTGCCATCAACCTCGTCGACGAGGAAAATGAGCAGGCACCACGGCCCGTCGAGGCCGAGGCGCTCCCCAGCAATGCGATGGATGACGCTATGATGCGTGTCATCGCCAGGGTTGAGCAGACCTTTAGCGCATGGCGCTTGAGCGCCGCGGATCAAGATAGGCATGTCAGCGCTGACATGCTGTAGCTCACCACACAACATGATCGATGGCGCGGCGTAGAGCAAGCTAGGCGCATCTGCGCCGATAGGTTGCGGCTCGCCGCACGGCGAGACCGTTGGAGCGCCGCAGAGCAAGAGGCACGGCGCGCCGCATAGCAAGAGCGGATCCATCGGTGCTTGCCTGCTGTCAACACGGCATCACAGCTGGGTACAGTTCCCGTCAGTACTCCCATTCCTCGCCAGGAGTGGGCAGAGGCCCTAAGCGCCGTAGTTGCACCAGAGGCCGGCCGTGCCTTACTTACACTGGACGCCCGCCTCGCAATTCGCATGGGTGGCGTCGTTCACCTTGTCCGTGGCCCGCTAGATGCCAATGCATTGGTTCATAGGCTCGACCGCCTCCTTGGCCCAGGTGTCCACCTGGGCGTAGTAGAGGAACATGGCCATCGCATCCTCGAGCTGGTGATCTCCGATGAAATAGCCAACTTGGAGCTTGAGATTGCGCTCCAGATGTACCGCGAGCGTGTCGACCGCTTGGGCGAACGCCTGCACAAGTTCAAGCAGAGCCAAGAGCTACCGTAGGCAAGGGCTGCTGGTCATGGTCTCATGGATGCGTTTTATTTTGAAAAGTCGTTTTGACGTGGATAATTATGTATTCACAGCAATCATAGTATTGCTCTGTTTGTTGCTCTGTTTCAATGTGTGTACTCTGTTTTCCATTCTTATATGTTATGTTTCAATGTGTGTGTATACGCTTTCCATTCTGTATATGTGTATGATAACAGCTAGATTAAAATTATTATACAAAATCAGATAGAAAATGAAATTCATATTATATATATATATATATTAATTGTTCATTAGTTCATCACAGACTATATATATATATATATATATATATATATATATATATATATATATATATATAATATCATCACATATACGTGATGATACTTAACTACTAGGTACAATGCATAAAATTGAAAACAAACAATACTAAAACTAATAATCCCTCCCTGGGCCAGATTCAGCAGCCCCTTGTCAGCCAGCTCCCAGTGTGGCGTCTTCCAGTCGGAGGCAGTACTGACTCCTCCGCCTCATGATGCTTGACGATCGATGTGCCTCTTCTTTGGCGGGCCTTGGCCGATCTCGTCGGTGCCACGCTGGAGCTTATCGGCCCACCTCCATGCAGCGACGAGGCGCCCAGCGCCTATGACCTTCCTCGTGAAGTACCCGTCTTCGTAAACCTCCTCGGCACGACGACGCGCCCGCCCCCAAAGCTCCGTCGTCTCCTTTTTCCAGGCGGCATCATGGGATTCGCAGGCCGCCTAGTACCTGGCTTCCTCCTCCGCCATCTCCTTCTTGAACGCCACTTGCCTGGATTTCTCAGCCGGCGGCAGCGACTTCCACAGACAAAGATTATACTGGCCCCAAAACCAATCCAAAGTTGGGGGGTCCGGTGCAACCTCGTCAGGCGGCGCGTAGGGGTCCTCGTCGCTGCTAATCGAGTGAGTGTCCTCTGGGGCGGCGACTCACTGTCGGTGTGTTGGTAGACCAGCAGCGCCATGGCAGAGATTTGAGAGAGAGAGAGAGAGGGCGAGCGAGGGGAGGATGTCGATGAGAATGCAGGCGGGATGTCGTGAAGAAGGTAGTATTTATTGGCGGCCGGAAACTAGATCGACGAGCACAGTACACACAACGGTCGCCGGAATTTACGAGTCCTGTAGTTTGAATTACACACGATTCCCGCAGCAAAATCCGTGTGTGAACATAATAGCTGACGGTTTCCAATACAAAACTGTCTCTGATTAATGATCCCCACCACTCACCTACCAAACCCTGAGCCGCGAGATATAGTGGCAATCGTGTGGGGGCCGGTTGTCTTGCCAGATCTTTACATTTTCTTTTTTGAACACCAGATATTTACATCGTCTAATGATTTTTTAACTCGCACACAAGTACACACAAATATGATTTTCAAACCATTATGGTTAGGCGTTTCATGTATATGTAGTTCAAATTTGAATTACGGTCATTAAATGGTTAGAAAATCACTTAAATGTCTTTAAAAGGTCAAATGACCCCTGAAATTTTCCAAATTTTCACATGATGGTTGTATTAGTGCACGTTAAACGTAGAAAACAATTTGAAGGCCGTAAGAGGAAGCTATCTCCCGTTCGTCATCAAGCATGCATTGTTCCTTCTCGGAACCACGAACCTTCTAGTGAGTTGCTCCGGTTTGTGAGGGGTGTGTGTCCAAACTTTCATCAAACATGCCACTTTTTTTACCACATCATCTTGGTGGCATGACATTAAATCAAGCATGGTTTCATGTTTTTCTGATCATTTTTTAATTTTTTGGAATTAAAATACCATGGCACTCCATGCATGTGCCCATTCCTTGAGACCAATATGTTTGAAAATTCCTTCTAATTTACTGCACATGGAATTAACTCGCACACAAGTACACAAAAATATGATTTTTCAAACCGTTTTGGTTAGGCGCTGTACGTAGATGTAGTTCAAATTTGAATTATGGTCATTAAATGGTGAGAAAATCACTTAAATGTTTTTAAAAAGTCAAATGCCCCCTGAAATTTTCCAAATTTTCACTTGACGGTTGTATTAGTGTATGTTAAATGTAGAAAGAAATTTGTAGGCCGAAAGAGGAAGCTATCTCCCGTTCGTCATCAAACATGTATTGTTCCCTCTCGGAACCACGAACCTTCCAGTGAGTTGCTCCGTTTTGTGAGGGGTGTGTGTTCAAACTTTTGTCAAATAGGCCAATTTTTTACCACATCGTACTGGTGGCATGACATTACATCAAGCAAGGTTTCATGTTTTTCTGATCATTTTTTTATTTTTTGTAGTTAAAATGCCATGGCACTCCATGCATGTGCCCATGCCTTGAGACAAATATGTTTGACAATTCTTTCTAATTTACTGCACATGGAATTAACTCGCACACAAGTACACAAAAATATGATTTTTCAAATTGTTTTGGTTAGGCGTTGCATGTAGATGTAGTTCAAATTTGAATTACGGTCATTAAATGGCTAGAAAATCACTTAAATGTCTTTAAGAGGTCAAATGACGCCTAGAATTTTCAAAAATTTCACATTACAGTTGTAGTAGTGCACTTTAGACGTAGAAAAACAATTGAAGGCCGTAAGAGGAAGCTATCTACCGTTCGTCATCAAACATGCATTGTTCCCTCTCGGAACCACGAGCCTTCTAGTGAGTTGCTCCAGTTTGTGAGGGGTGTGTGTCCAAACTTTCGTCAAACATTCCAATTTTTTTTACAACATCATCTTCGGTGGCATGACATTACATCAACCAAGGTTTCATGTGTTTCTGATATTTTTTTACTTTTTGGAATTAAAATGCCATATCAGTCTTAAGCTTCAACGGCTCGTCTGCTCCAGTACCAGCAACCCCAGAATACTCGAATCCCGATCCCCATTCCCGCACCCCCTTCTTGCAAAGATGATGTCATGGAAACGCTTCGTGAAGGCCCGTACAATGGTCGCGTCCCCCCCGAGCGCCATCGTCTGCGCCGAGAGCGCGACCGCCTACGCCGAGAGTGCCGCCGCATCCGCATTGAGCGCGGTCGCTTCCGCCGAGAGGGCGTCTGCGGTAGCTGACAGGGCAGCTACAGCAGCCGAGACGGTTGCAGCTGCTGCTGCGATGGCGGTTGCAAAAGCCAAGAGCATTCGAGCTGCCGCCCGTGCCGCTGATGTCGCCCTGCCCCTGGTCGAGGCCATCCACGCCAAGATCGAGGATGCGCAGGCCAAGATATTCCAGGCCACCTTGGACTCCACCATGCAGCCCACGTCAAAAAAGGCGGCGGTGGCCATGGAGCACCTGCTTCCTCATGAGGTCGCCGAGCGGGAGCTGGAGATGCAGGAGGTGGCGGAGATCGAGGAGCACCGGGAGGAGGAGTTGCGCGTGGCTGAGGTCAAGGTAGAGAAGAGTCTGTCCGTCGAGGAATCGGCGGTGGAGTACCAACGCGAGATCTGGCGCAGCCACTACTACGAGTACTACAACCTTGAGGGCGTCGCCGAGGACGCGGTCGACTTTAGCAGGGGGGAAGCGGAATCCACAAACGGCGGCATGTCACAAGGACAAGTCATCGACGTCTCATCACACAACGGCGATGCATAGGCCGGCGCGGCGGCGGATATGATAAAATTATGCGTACTTAGGCTTTGTTTTTAATGCTGGTCTTTTGTTAGAGCAATGTTTACGTCAACTGGCTCTGTTTAATTACTAAAATTGCTCGATTTAGTAACTGTGGTCTGTCCGTTGTACGCTCTTTTGTGTGCCCAAATTAGCAAGCGATGTTAAATTATGCAATTACGTACCCGGGGACCACCAAAATTTGAATTATCAAACTCATCCCATGCGCGTAAAGCACAAGAATCGTCTGCGATGCACACAATCGTTCAAAGTGAATGGTCCGGCGGCACCGTGCGCAAAGTTTCCCTCCACATTTCCAAAATCTTGGCCTACCGCCAAAATATATACCCCGCCCCCCTTCCCCCTTCCCAACCCCCTTTTCTCCCGGACCACAAGTCACATTTCCCCTGTTTCCCCCTTCCTTCCTTCCTTGCTAAGCTATAGCCACTTCCTCGCTCTCGCCGTCTCGCATCCTACCGCCGGGGTCGCCATGGTCTTCTTCAAAGACCTCTCCAGCGGTTCCTCCTCCGGCGACTACTCCTTCACCACCCGGGTATACCTCTCTTCTCTCTCTCGGGCTATGACTTTGAATGAAGGATTTTTACCCGGCGGTCGATTTGAGTCATTTTTCCTCTTGTACCTCCCTAGGACCATCACTGGCAATGAATGGAGCGGGGTGGCTGAAGGTCAATCTGCTCGTTGTCACCATCAATCTCCACGCATGAAGCTAGTTGCGTTCGATTCTATGGACAGTGGGATGAAGTTTCTGGCATGTGCAGGGATGGTTAGACCCTCTTTCATTGTTACAAATCATTTGTTAGATGTGACTCAGACACTGTCACGGTCCCAACCCATTCATACCACACGTTCAACCAAATGCATCCTAAGACAGTGTCACAGTTTGTACCTAGTATCTTAAATTGTTGCCATCTCATCAGCGGGGTCATTAGAAAATTATTTGGCATCGCTTCAGCAGTTTGTGCAGCCAACTTTGGTCCACACATCCGAGCAGCCAAGCAGTAAAATACTAAATCTTTATGGCACGAAGGAACTGGGCATCGGAGCAACTACGTGCTCCAGAGTCCGACTCCCTGATTTTTTTCCGCTGCATCGGCTCGCCGGTGCAGGGTACCGGTGCGAGATGTAGCAACCGTTGTCTTTACCCCTATTTTGGCATACATAGTGGACAATCTTAGTGCTATTAGTTCCGTGTTACTAAATTTGTGCATGTACACACCTGTTAGTATCAATTTGCTGTCATCCAAACACTGTCGCTATGTTCTTGCAGTTATATTTACCTTGCTCATAAAATGTTCAATTTGTTATTTATTGTACATGAGTAAGAACTTATAGCGTCATTGTAGTTAGTTATAGCTTCTGATGTTCCAGAATTTGGTTGTTGTCTCAGTAACAATTATTTCATTTGCACACTGATCTTTTTGAGAAGATATGTCATAATTAACATTTTTCTTCAATTTTTCAAAATAAGCATTGGTTACTTGCTATGTTGCTATAAACCCATTTCCCCTACAATTGTTATTGATCTAGTTATAAATATTATAGGATGAACGGAAGTGTTCTTACTTGGAGTGGGTTGATCAAGAGTGTCCACAGTCTCTGAAGATGTGCCTAGCAAAGCTCGGGAGCATGTATGAGGAAGAGAACAGAAGTAGGCTTAGAGAAACAGTTGTCAACGCTAACGAATATTTCAAGATGCGGGACAAAAAGTTGAAGGTGGAGAATGAGCTCAGATTTTTTAAATCAGACTTTGTTAAGATGGTGTTGGGGAAGGAGGAGGCACTTTCCCAGTTGGCCCATGCAAAACGGGTTCTTACTGAACTGAAATCAGAGGTGGATAAGACGAGCCTGGATGATCTTGATTAGGGAAATGAATATATTGTTCTTATGAAGTTGAACTAGCTATATGTTGTACTGTGTTGTTTTCATGTAGCTACCGTACTGTGGCGTTATAATATATTTATGTGCCAAATATGAAATTGGCAAAGAGCTGTTCGATATGAAATGTGAATATGTGTAATACTGGAATTATTAATTGTAAACTAGTAAACCTGCTAAATGTGTCATGGACCTTTGCAAACAGTTCTAGCAGTAAAAGCGCTTGCGATGGATAGCCCAATGCCACATAGTTTCTTCATCAAATCGTGTGTGATATAGTTGATAAAAGCAAACAGTTAACCAAGGCAGACCGTGTGTGATAGTTACACCTTTCACACACGAGCCTACACATAAAACTGTGTGGGATGTTCGTACGAACGGAAACGTTTTCCCTGGATTGACTGTGTGGGATGTACATAAGAACAGATACATATTCCTTGGATTGACTGTGTGTGATATACATACGAACGGAAATGTTTTTCTGGGATTCACCATGTGAGATGTACCACCACTGCAGGATGCTGCTAACGCGGCACTACGATCAGAGACCCTTCGAGAAACTGTGTGCAATGCAATAATCGCAAACGGTGCTATATGAAAACCATCATAAATGTAAAATGTTTGCTATGACGGATGCATCAAACACGGTTCAGGTTTTAGTTGCGTGTGCGATGAAGGGCATACAGTTCAGTTCAATTAACTGTTTGCAATGAGGAGGAACAAAAGAAACGGGCAGCCAGATGAAGGCGTGTGCGATACACAGCATACGGTTCACTCGGATGAACTGTTTCTGATTAGGGAACACAAAAGAAATGGGCAGCCAGATGAAGGTGTGTGTGATATATAGCATACGGTTCACTCGGATGAACTGTTTGTGATTAGGCAACACAAAAGAAATGGCCAGCTAGATCAAGGTGTGTGCGATATACGCATGCAGTTCACTCGGCCCTTGTCGTCAGTGTGTGTCCTCTGTAGCAACTGTTCGCTCCCCCAGGCGCCTCTTCGTATACCGTGGCAACCGTCCACCGCCTCTTCGCATTTCCCTCTCGAATTGGAACTGCTGTCGCACACTCTTCGTCCCTCCATTTGCCTTCACCCTTCCGTCTGTCATTGTTCAATCATCTTCTCCATGGAGGGAACATGCCGGAAACAACCCCGTTATTCTTGCCCCGATTAGAAAGATGACATGGTGGAGGAACTCATTGATCGGTGCGACGTCATCACCTTGGCTAGCATGGCAGGTTCGTTCAGGACCAATCTCGAATCAACTAATAACATCATTACAAGGAACCCAAGGGTCCAGGAGAGGTTTGATCTCCCCTATCTTCTTCGCCAGTGACCACCTTTTCATGGGACGAGGGAAGCCTTGCCTTGTGCAAGTTGATGTCGCTGATAATGATACATATGATGTTAAGATGCCATCGCTTGAGGGCAAGGCTTGGGCAAAGCGCAAATGGAGATTGGGTTGTTTATATTGGGTACAACTGCGAGTGGGAACTTGTGAATGTGTACACTCGTCATAGGGTTCCACTTCAAAAAATATCAGACGACTGCCCAGAGGTTGAGTACACCGGTAATCTACGTGAGTTCAAATACGATCATGGTGACTGTCGTCTACGAAAGATAGCAATTTGTCGAGTTCCCAACCGCTATTGGAATTACTCGAATTATGAAGTTGTTGCTATCTTCGACAAGCTTGTTGCCTTCCTTACTTCCAGGCCTCGATGGATATTGCTCAAAAATCAATTTCTATACATGGATGAGTACTGTGATGCAATTCAATACGAGGGTCTTGAGTTTTCTGCCACCACTCGTGGCACTGTTTTTGCATGGAATCATCATGCTTTCGGTATGTTTGTCTTCCACCGTAATTATAATTGTTTCATCCACATGCATGCAGGTTAGCTAGTTTCCCTTTACTAATTAATTAACCTTCTTGTGTTTCCAAGGTCCTGTGAACATTCCACCACCTATACTTGAAAAATTTTATAACCAAGGGGGAGATGACGATGCTGATGATCACGAGCATGAGGACGAGTAGGACCCATATACTCAGTGGCGCCTGGCAACTTATTCCGATAGATCACCTCTTCTTGTGTGTATATAGGGCACTACTGATGTTACTAAAGAAGTAGGTGTAGTCTCGCATGGTCGCAATCTCCGGGCCTATTCCAACATCCGTTGCAGGGTATTCGGGATGGATACTAGTGTACTAGCGCCAACACCTTCTCCCTGGTTCCGTATTGAAAATCTTGGAGGAAACTCGCTCTTCCTTGGACAAAACTATCAAATGATGGTGGAAGGCGATCCAGCTGCTGCTGACACAATGTTACTACCATTTATGAGAAGAAACTGTTTCTATACCTCGGACATTGCTATGCTTCCCTACCATCCCAATATGGGTCCTGACATAGGCCGCTTCAGCCTGGATGTCGGTGTACTAGAGTAGGGGTACCCTAGTATCCTGAACTTGTGCACGGGCAGTTGCAGCCCTCCGCGGCAAGGCTTACCGGGTGACCGCCAAGGTCCTCTGTGGTTCCTTTGGATCCATTCAAGAACAAAGTATTCAAGCCAAGGGGACAAGGCCCCGGCAAGAGGAGCTTGTCGGGAAGGCCACCCAAGGCACATAGGGAACAAGGCTCCGACAAGAGGAGCTTGCCGGGAAGGCCACCCCAGGCACTTACAAGACAAGGCCCCGGCAAGAGGAGCTTGCCGGGAAGGCCCGGTGAGCGACATGCTTCCGGGCGCGACAAGATAACAACCACGGCAAGGCGCTTGTCATGTAGACCACCTCTCAGACTAACGCTCCAAATAAGATCCACTAACGTGTCGCCCTAGGGCCTTTCCAGGCGCGCGTGGCGAGAGGCTGTGCAGCCAGCGGTGCGAGGTGGCAAACGGCGCTGACAAGTTTGCCATCGTGGCGGACGGTGGCGCCCCTGACGGTCCCTGTTTGCCTTTGTAAGGGCGACAAGACGGGCATTTAATGCCTTTGTCCCTGCCGTCGTGGTTAGGTATACTACATACCTTTGTATAAGTAGGTGTACCAACCATTAGTTTTACATTTGTACCCTACGTCTACGTTGCCACTGCCGGAGCCCCTTTGAGCATATAAAAGGAGGCCCATGCGCGCAACGTAGAGGAGGGTTGGTCACCGATCGATTCCCTCCGTGCTCGCTCGTTAGCTGCCGTCTGCATCAGAGCATTCGAGTGCTCCTGACCAAGAACGCAATACACCTAGACATGCAGCAGTAGGAGTGTTATCTCTCCGGAGAGCTCCGAAGCTGGGTAAAACCTCTCGCGTGCTTCGCCTCGATCTGCTCTTCGTGCGACCTCTGCTCCCCGCCGAACCGAAAGGGGCTCGGTCCGCCGGCCCCATAGGTGTTCGTGGGCCAGATCAGCCTGCCCCGACATCTTTGGCGCGCCAGGTAGGGGGCGTCGAGGTTGTGTGAACCTGATCCGGCGTCCACGCGAGCTAGATCTTCATCATCTTCGTCAATATGCCACCGAAGAAGAAGGCCTCGGCGCTAGAAGCCCCGTCCGCGTCGAACCCACCACCACCGGAGCAAACAGGTGGTGGGGTGGACGCCGACGGAAGAATGGACGGCGACGGGGAGCTCACGGTGCTACCAAGTCAAGGACAAGGCCGCGCAGACCTCGGCGTCCGTACATGTACCGCGCTTTGTCTCGGGGCGCGCGAGATCGACAAGCGTCATGGCATTCACAATGCCATACGCTCGTTGGACCGGGATCGAGCTGGAGGATCCCGGGACGTTCAAGACCAACATGCACGCCAACATCTTTGGCGCATAAGCGAAACGGTCACTTTCGGACGGGATCGCTCCTTCTAACATAGATAGAAGTCCGAGCATATCCCGCTCCTCGCGCCGTTTGCCACTGCCATCCACTACTCCTGCAGAAGCTCTGGCGAGAGCTCAACTGCTCCTCGATTACCCTCCAACGACCGACAAGGTCGACGAGTGGAGGGCCACCATACAGAGTCTCATCGGCTTCGCCAACGGCGACGCTCCGCGGCAACCAAGTGCGTCGCTGCCGCGGCAGGACCACCAAACGCGAGCCGGTGGCGATGAGACCGGTGGGGGTGCAACCACCATGCACTCTCCACCCCAAAGGCATAGATCGCCGACTCGCCGGATCCACCTCGACAGCGACTCCACTGCGTCATCAGATCCACGAGCTCATCGCGATCAGCGCCGAAAGTGCTACGATCGACGACAAGAGGACGCTCGAACTCGCATCGAGCGCCGAAGAGAAGCGCCGACGTCAATCCGACGAGCGCCGGGCCTCTGTCGACATGCACGCCGCCAGAGGAACCAGGCGACTTGCCGTCAGACGCGGTAGGTTGCCCTGCGTTCACTCGTGAGCTGCGGCAAGTCCAAAGGGCCCAGCAAGAAAAACTTCAAGCCGACGCGTGCGAGAAGTACGACGGCAAGACGCATCCGTCGGAGTTCCCCAGCATCTACACCATCGTGGTGCAGGCTGCCGGGGGGCGAGACGACAAGATCCTTGCCAACTACTTCCCATTGGTGCTCAAGCCCAACGTCAGGTCCTGGCTCATGCACTTGCCGGACAACTCCATATCTTCTTGGGCAGATCTATGCCATCAGTTTGTCGGCACTTTTTACAAAGCGGCCACAAACCCCATGGCCAAGAAAGCGACCTTCATCTCGCCGCCTGTATGGAAGGAGAGCCCCTGTGCAAGTATATTCAAAGATTCAGCCGTGTACAGCACAACATCCCAGATGTCCACCCTGCCGCGGTGATCAGCGCGTTCCATCAGAACGTGCGGAACCGCAGGATGCGGGAGGAGATGGCGATGTGCAAGATCAGAGACGTCAATGAGCTATCATACTGGCCGACAAGTGCGCATGTCTTTGAGGAGGAGGAGACTCCCGGAGAGAATACCGAAGCGAGGAGGATCTCGACAGTGAGGAGACCGCCCAAATAAGAAGAGCCAAGCGGGGCAACAGGAAAAAGAAAAGGCAGAGATGTGCTAGTTGTTGAGCAGTCCGGCAACGGAGGTGGCGACAAGAACGCCAAGGCTGGTAGCTCCGGCAAGGAGGTTGCCGCTGGCGCCAACCACCAATCTGTGGCGGACGCCGACAAGCAGGACGGCTCCGGCAAACAGTACTGCAAGATCCACTGCACCAAGGGCCATGACCTCCAGAGCTGCAAGAAGGTGGAGCAGCTTGTCGAGCAGCAGAAGGCTGAATACGAAAGACGCGACAAGGAGAAGGCCCAGGAAGGTGCTGGAGGAGTAGGCAAGAAACATCCCGGCCGGGGAGGACGCCGCGGCAAGGCCAAGCAGCGGCAAGGAGACAGACCTCCCCGCGCCCGCGACAAGGATGAAGACGAAGACGACGATGAAGACATGGATGATGACGAGGCCGATGAGCAGGAGTTCCAGAAAGCCACAGAGGTCCTATGCGTTGATGGTGGTGCTTCTCTGCATACCTCACACCGCCAACTCAAGCAGTGGATGCGGGAGGTCAATGCAGCAGAACCATCCATCAAGTCACGCAAGCCTCTGAAATGGTCCAGCACGCCTATCATCTTTGACATTGAGGACCACCACGATCGCGTATGTTGGTGGTGCTTGCCGATGTTGGTTTCACCAACTATCCGCAACCTCAAGGTCACCAAGATGCTAGTTGACGGCGGGCCGGCTTGAATCTGATCTCCTCCGCGGTGCTCCAGAAACTCCAGATCCCTGATGGCGAACTCGAAGAGACCGGCACTTTTCAAGGAATTAATCCGGGAAGGAGCAAGCCGAAGGGAAAGATCACGTTGCCGGTGACATTTGGTAGCGAGTTGAACTTCAGGACTGAGAAGGTCACCTTTGATGTTGCTGACTTTCCATTGCCTTACAATGGAATACTTGGCCATCCAGCACTCGCCAAATTCATGGCGGCCTCTCACTATGCCTACAACCTCCTGAAGGTGCCAGGCCCGATAAGTGTCATCTCTGTCCCTGGCGACAAGAAGGATGCTCTTATCTGCGCCGACAAGATCTACCGGGAAGCAGCAGCATGACAGATTACAAGTCACTTGCCGCTGAAGCTCCGGAGGGAAGAAGACCAAGTTCAAGTCCGGCAGAGCTCGATGCCCACTCCGGCAAGCGCACCTCTTCGGTGCTGCGCTACCGTCGAGGACGCACCATTGAGCTCCACCGCAAGTATAAGAAGACGATGACAGCTCCACGAGAGACCAAGAAGGTGTCCACCAAGGAGGACGGCACTGGTGGTACCTTCACCATCGCTGCCTCTCTCGACCCTAAATAGGAAGGCGCGCCGTTGCTTTCCTACGGCTTAACGTTGGACGTGTTTGCATGGCAACCGTCGACATCCCCGTGTTCCCAGGAAAGTAATTGAGCACCATCTTGTCGCTTGTCCTCATGCGCGCCGCACGCCAAGCGTAAAGTCGAAGCAAGCGGTGGAGCGTCAAGAGTTCATCGTGGAAGAAATCAAGAAAGCTGGAAGCAGCGAGGCCTTGTCGAGTGCTCCATCCTACGTGGTTGGCCAATCCTGTAGTTGTATGCAAGGCTAACAGAAATGGAGGCTTTGTATCGACTTTACAGATGTCAATAAAGCTTGTCCCAAAGATCCATTTCCCTTGCCGCGCATCGACCAGATTGTTGACTCCACGGCCGGATGTGATTTGCTTTCATTTACGGATGCATATTCAGGATATCATCAGATCTTCATGGCAGAAGAGGATGAGGAGAAGACCGCGTTCATCACCCCATGTGGCACATACTGTTTTGTACGGATGCCCTTCGGGTTAAAGAATGCTGGTTCAACGTTTGCAAGAGTAGTTCATGATGCTTTTGAGCCGCAAATGCACAGAAACGTGGAAGCCTACATGGATGACATAGTGGTCAAAAGCAAGGATAAGGCGACCCTAGTTCAAGATTTAGATGAAACCTTTACAAATCTGCGCAATATCAACCTCAAGCTCAATCCCGAGAAGTGCGTGTTTGGAGTCCCTTCCGGCAAGCTTCTCGGGTTCTTTCGTCATCTCGGGAATTGAAGCCAATCCCGACAAGATTAAGGCCATTGAGCAGATTGAGGCACCAAAGCGCTGGCAAGGATGTACGCAGACTAGCCGGTTCTGTAGCTGCTCTCGTAAGGTTTATCTCTAGGTTCTGCTGGCGCTTCGCCATTTTTCAAAATCTTGAAAAAGGCAGGTCCGATGCAATGGACTCGGAAGCGGAGGCAGCGCTGCGAGACTTGAAGAGATACCTGTCCTCCACTCCAACACTTGTCGCACCTAAGCCACAAGAGAAGTTGCTGCTATATATAGCAGCGACCAATCAAGTGGTTAGTGCTGCGTTAGTAGCGGAGAGGGAGGCGGATGATGAGCTAGCAGCCACAATAGACACATCCAGCGACAAGTAGGGGGCTTCGCCGGCAAGCTCTGGTCCCGACAAGGACGGATCTGCCATGAGCGCATGAGCGGATGCGTAAAAGGATGGTGCAGCGCCCAGTTTACTTTGTCGGTTCCCTTCTGCGCAGGGGCTAGGTCAAGGTACTGGTGTGCGTAAATTGCTTTTCGGCCTCCTCATGGCCTCGAGAAAGCTGCGCCATTACTTTCGTGCACATGAGATCACAGCTTGTCACCGCTTTCCGCTAAACAGGATACCGCAGAATCCAGAGGCAACAGGCGGGATTGTCGAGTGGGCACTTTGGAACTGTCAAGCTTTGGCCTCAAGTTTGAGAGCACTTCACCTATCCAAAGCGAGCATTGGCGGAGTTCATAGCAGAATGGACACCAACGCCAGATGAAGAAATTCCGAAACGAAAGCGTCCCGTCAAGGAAACAAGCAAAGAGTGGCTGATGTACTTTGATGGTGCCTTCTACGCTGCAAAGCGCCCGGTGCGGCGTGCTGCTTGTCGCACCCACCGGAGAGCACCTCAAGTATGTAGTCCAGATGCACTTTCCCAAGGACCAAGCAACAAACAATACAGCAGAGTATGAAGGTTTGCTTGCCGGTCTCAGGATCGCAGTGGACCTTGGGATCAAGAAGCTCATTGTCAGGGGTGACTCACAACTCGTTATCCGCCAAGTGAACAAGAACTATCAAAGTCCCTTGATGGAAGCTTATGTTGATGAAGTGAGGAAGCTAGAAGAGCACTTTGACGGCCTGCAAATGGAATATATTCTGAGAACTCAGAACGACATTGCTGATGGCTTGTCAAAGTGCGCCGCACTTAAGTTACTCAATGGAACCAGGGATTTTTGTGCTCAAGCTAACTCAACCGTCCGTAACACCACCAACAGTACAGAGCAAGAAGAGGAGGTTGATCTCTGGTGACTACTTTCCGGCAGAGCTTCCCAAAGCCGCCGCCACGAAGGTCCCCAAGATCGACACCAACAGAGCTGAGGGGCAATCTGCTCCGACAAGCCCTGTGGTTTGTTTACGTTGAAGCGGGCGCTCCCGACAAGTTTTGCTCCGGCAAGCTTGCGGGAACGTCAAGCTCCGGCTGAGCCGCGAGTTCTTGCCGTGGAAGCCGATGTTCCCACAGCAGATGTGCCTTTAGTCCTTGTTGTCGAGCCGCAAGCTCCAAAGATGGGCGCAGCAGATTGTCCATTTCCTTCAGACAGGAGAACTTCCCGAAGAGCAAGAAGAAGCGGAAAGAGTAGCCCGGCAGTCAAGTATGTACCAGTTTTTCGATAGCACACTGTACAGAAGAAGACTCAACGGCATGAAATTGAAGTGTATTCATCGGGAAAGACGGACAAAAGCTGTTGGCGAAGATACATGGAGGCATATGTGGTCACCACATTGGCGCGAGCACTTGCTTAAGCAAAGCGTTCAGCAAGGTTTCTTTTGGCCGACAGCCCTCCGTGATGCAACTGCACAAGTAACCAAGTGTGAAGCATGCCGGTTCCATTCCAAGCGAGACACACCAGCCAGCTCAAGCTCTCCAGACGATCCCTTTATCCTGGCCATTTTCGGTCCGGGGCTCGACATCCTCGGCCCCTTCCCCGAAGTTGTCGGGGCTTTGAGTACTTGTACGTTGCAATTGACAAGTTCACAAAGTGGCCAGAACTGGAGCGGTGAGGAAGGTGACAAAGATCGGCGATCAAGTTCTTCAGTTGATTGTTTGCCGTTTCGAATCCCTAACGAGGTCATCACCGACAACGGCACCACAGTTCACAAGCCGCACCTTCATGCGAGACGTCCAAGATCTTGGCGCCAAGGTTCGCCGCTTCTGTTGCTCATCCGAGGAGCAACGGTCAAGCGGAGAGGGCAAATGCTGAAGTGCTGCGCGGGCTCAAGACCAGAACTTTCGACAGGCTGCACAAGTGCGGAAGAAACTGGATTGAGGAGCTGCCGGTGGTTCTTTGGTCGATCAGAACGACGCCAAATCGAGCCATCGGCGGACACCTTCGCTCAAGTCTATGGAGCAGAGGCAGTTCTCCCCACGGAACTCGTATACGGATCGCCTCGAGTGCTCGCTTATGATGAGCTTGAGCAAGAGCAGCTGCGACAAGATGACGCGCTGCTCCTTGAGGAAGATCGTCTTCAGGCTGCTGTACGAGCTGCTCGGTACCAGCAGGCTTTGCGCCGCTACCATAGCCGCAAAGTCAATGCCAGAAGTCTCGAGGAAGGCGACCTTGTTCTTCGGCGCGTTCAGTCCGCCAAGAATTCCAACAAGTTGACGCCGAAGTGGGAAGGCCCTTATCGGGTGAAACGAGTCACTAGGCCTGGCGCTGTCTGCCTTGAGACCGAAGATGGCATTCCGGTGAGCAACTCCTGGAATATTGAGCATCTTCGTAAGTTTTACCCGTAGTGCGCGATTGGCTGAACCTTTTCATGAATCCACCTTTTGTACAAGTCTTGCCGCTGATGCATGTAATCCTTTGTACAAAGCCGGGCGCAGACCCCGTGCATCAGTAAAGCTAGCATGCTTCGCACACCTTGTCGATTTCATGCTGTTTACTTCTATCTTGCATACATTATCTGACACTTTGTGCAGCACCTACCCCACAGTAAGTGATAACGAGCCACAAGGCTCCATATCTTTATTTTCTCTTCTTTCTCTTTCTCAAAGAAAGGAAGGTTCCCCCACAAGTTTGCCGGGGAAGGAGAAAGATAATGGTGTGGACCAAGCATCGCTCAAGGAAGTTTAACCTTACGGGAAGCAAACGACGTAAAAGCTAAGTTGCCAAAGTTTGAGCAATCAGTTTTACAATTTTTAAGTTATTTTCCTTGAACGACCCGAACTTTGTATGGAAAACACCTGTGCGCAGAGGAACCAACTCAGTAGCTAGTTGCGCCTTACTTTGTTTCGAGTCCGCTCAACAACTTAAGTGAGCAGCGACTAGTTGCGACAAGGTTGCTTGTCAAGCGGCTCCGCCGGCGTCGACGTCCCTTTTCGGCGCTTCATGACTCACGTGTCTACCGACAAGTTCCCCTAAAAGCGTAAAGCGAAAACATACAAAGGAAGGAATCAAGTAAAGGAAATAGCATAGCAATTGATATCCAAAATAAAGTTATATTACAAGATAGCTTGCCGCAGCTCTAATGGATTGTTCCTATGACATGACTAGCAGCGGCAAGAGCAAGAGAAAACAGGCGGCCTAATCTGGCGGCCACCCTCAACCCTCTTGATTCCGCTCACCCTGTCCACAATGGGTGCGACTAGGGTCTTGAGCGCCTCCACATCGGCATCCGGCGGCAGAGACTTGAGGACGTTGGTGAAGTTGAGGCCCGGGTTGCGGAAGGCCACCTTCATCAGCACCTTTTGGAGGGCTCCCAGCAGATCCTGGCGCGACACCTCGGCCAGCTGTTTTGGGACCTCTTCCCGAGTCGCTGGAGGCCCGCCACCACGCCCTTGAAGAATAAGCTAAGCTTGGCGCTGGGTTGGAGGTGCTCGTCGGAGGAGTATCCAAGATCCACCATCCCCAGCTCCATCAGCTCGCTGTGGATGGCGGCAGCAGTATCCACGAGACCTTCCGTCCAGTGCTCCACGCTCTCCCTCAAGGCGCTCTGGGTGGCAACGGCATTCGTCAGCAGCTCCTCGTCGGCCTTGATCTTCTCCTTCAAGGCCGCCTCCCGCTCCTTGGCGCCGTCCAGCGTCTGAGTCAAAGTAGTCAGCTTCAACTCCAGGTTTGCATTGGAGTCCCTGGCAGCGCTGAGCTCCTTGCTCCTCTCAGCGAGATGGCCCTGCAGCTCGCCAAGAGTGTAGGCGTCCTTCTCGCGCTCGTGCTTGAGTGCGGCAAGCTCCTCGCCGCTCTTCTTGAGGCTGGCCTCCAACTGCGCCACCTTCGTCTCCAGCTCCTTCTTGGCGGCCTCGGCAGCCGCGGCAGCATCTTTTGCCTCCTTGAGGGCCCCGCCAAGTGTTCCCTCGCGCATGGCGAGATCCTCCTCGTGGCTGTCCAGGTTGACCTTCCGCTGCGCCAGCTCGCTTTCTTCTTGTGAGCGGCTTCTCGGCGGCAAGCCGCTGTTCCTCCTCGATTGCAGCCTTCTCGAGGATGAAGGCCGTGCGCTCCTCGGCGAAGTTGCTCCCGCTCCTCCGCCAAAGATCGGAGAGCTTCTGGTTGCGGCCCCGGAGCTCCTCCGGCGCTTCTCAATATCTGCTCCCGCCTTGGGCAAGCGCCTCCCGGACGCCTTGATTTGGCTTGTCGGGCGTGGTAGAGCGATAGCGACTTCGCAGCGGCTGCTCCTCCTCGAGCTTCGCCCGCTGCTGCTTAAGCGCGTCAACTAAGCGTCGGCCAGTGAGGCGAGCAGCTCTTCATCGAAGGTTTCTCCTTCGCCGGGCGCTGGAACTCGACTCCCATGGGAGCTTGATGAAGACGTCGTCGCCGGCCTTCAAGTAGGCGCCGGGTGGGGCTCTTGGTCCGACGCTGCAGCGATGGCGGAGGGATCGGGCGGTCGGTAGAGCTGGTGCTCCTGCGACCTCGGTCGTCAAGATAATCGCCAGACCCTCGCCCGGCTTCTGCGCGGCGGCAGTGGCCTCTTCGCGGCAGGCTCGTCGGCGCCAGCTTCTTCTTCCACGGCGGCAGCTTCGGTGTTGCCTTGGCGTCCTCCTCGCCCGGCGACCTCGGTCTCCATCGGCTCTGTGGACGGATGAAGAAAGTCAAGCAAATATTCAAAGATAAAATCAGAAGAAGAAAAACACAATGGAAGTACTCAGGCAAGAAGGTTACTGCGGCTGGGCTGCGGTCATGGTTTCCGCCGCCAAGGATCGCTGGTGCCGCCCCTTGCCGGAGAGCTGCCCTTGCCGGGAAGGCTCCCTTACCGGAGACGGCTCCCTTACCGGAGACGGCCCCCTTGCCGGGGAATCCACCCTTGGCGGCGTAGTCGAAGCAGAAGGAGGCTGCTCTGCTCCTACACAAGTCAACAGTCAGATATCAGCAAAGGGGAAAGCACACATGCACGCCGAACAGCAATAAATAGACCATATACTTACGCTGGGGGGCTGCGCTGGGGGCTGCTTTGAAGGAGAGTTGCCTCATCCGGCAAGGTTGTCTCGGACGCGCCTCCTGCCGTCGCAGGAGGTTCGTCCTCGACGACAATCACCGGGGTCTTGGCCCTCTTCGACATCCTCTAGGCCAGCGTCCTGAAAAGGAATGGATTCAGAGTAAAGCGGTCGAGATAAAGACAAGGCAACAAATCGAAGAATTACAAGTACAGCAAGGAATCTTACTCTTCCTCTTCCTCGTCGGAGCTGGAGCGCGGAGAGGTCGATTCTAGCCCACCTCCAGTGCAGACGAGGCGGAGGAGTGGGCTCCCTTGACGCTTTGGGAGGCGGGACCGGTGGCTGCGAGGGCCCCGCCCAGATTGCCGCAGCGGTGTGAGGTGCTCCAGCGGCAGTGCTGGCCGCGGTGGAGCGCGTCTTGCGGCGCTGCGGCTGCTGGCCCGTCTGCCGCCCCGCTACGTCCCCGGCCCTGCGAAGACGCCTTCTCGGTGGAGCCGGTGGCTCTGCTCGCGGCAAGCTACTTGGAGGTGGAGAGGATGCGCCCTCGGCGGGCTCGCCCGACTCGGCTTCAGGCTCGGCAAGCTCTTCCTCGTCGATGAACTCCTTTCGCTCGACAAGGCGTGCCGCCTCGACTACCTCTGCCTCCTCCACAGTAAAGCCAAACTCGCCCGCGGCAGCGGCTGCTGCCGCCTCTTCTAGCCTGGTGGCGTCTGCGCGCATCTAAATGCGTCGGATGGTGTCGCGGGTGAGGCCCCTCTGCTCATTAGGCGGACCGGCATCTCCACCAGATTGTCGAAGAATCGCCGCCTGGCGTCGTCGGACGGCTCTTGCCAAGTGGGGACAATTCCGTGGGAGTCGCTGGCGGCATCATTACGCGGATGCGGTCAAGCGACGAGTTGTTGCACAACTGTGAACGACACCCTCGGCAACCTAAACATCTCCGGATGATCGGGATCATGCTTGAACAGCTCTAAGAGCATTGCGTCAAGCTCCAAGACAGTGAAGTTGAAGTTGAGGCCTGGGCGCAGCCTCATGATGTCTGCGGGCGTTACTGAAATTCTGAGGCAGGTCTCCTTCTCTCCTGCAAAGAAGCGTCTGTGGCGAAGGAAATCCGCGCCAACAGTGCCAACAGTGAGTCCGGCAAGTCTGAGGCGGAGGATTCGGGTAACTGCGATCTTCAACCTAGCATCCTCCGGGGACAGATTGCTCCAATCATTGCCGCGTACTCTCATCGGGTTTGGTATTTGGGCGGTAAAGGCTGCGGGTTCTCCTCAACGATCCAGCACCAATCTGCCCTCCACTCCTCCCATTTGCTACGGAGCTCTCCCTCCAGATAGGCCTCTTTCTTGCCGACCATGGAGACCCAAGCAATTCCTCCGGAAAGGGGCTCTCCTCTCTCGGCTCGGGGCAAAAAGAAGTGACGGAAAAGAGCTACATTTGGGTGGACTCCGACAAAGTTTTCGCAGAGATGGCGAAAACCGCCATGGTCAAAACGGCGTTGGGGGTGAAATCAAGGAGGCGTAACCCGTAGGTGTTCATAATGTCGCAAAAGAACTTCGAGAAGGGCGGCAGAGCCCGCAGAGAAGAAGAGCGAAGAAGGGATACCCGTGGGGCCGATTCTGCAGAGAGGCGGGGAGTACCTTCGTCTTGCGGATCTTGTAGCGTCTCCGTTGACGTAAGAGGTAGTAGTTCTCCCTCGGCTCCCTCGCGGCGGTGATGGGGAAGCAACCGCTCCTTCCATGCGCGCCATAAGCCGCTTCCCTTGTCGGCTTTCGGGCCCATGGCGGAGGCGATGGAGGAGGTCGACGGCGTTGTTGGTGCAGGTGGCAATGAAGTGGAGCGCCGCTCTCTTTTCAGCCTTGAAGAGAAGGGGAGCGGCGGTGGTTTTCGATGGGACAAGACAAGCGGCAAGGTAGGCGACATGCCCCTGCTTCCCCTGCTTATAAAGGGGGAGGGGACGGACGTTCCGATTTCCCGAATAAAGAAACCCCCACGACCTCGCCCACGATCTCTCACACGACGCCATGTTCGGTGCGTGCCGTTCATGAGGGACGTGGTGGGTCCGGGGTGAGTTATGGTGTGACCCGGGCCGCATGTGCCGTGCCTGTTTGGGCCTGGCCCAACAGCGTTGACACCGTGTGTGGCCCAGGCCGGGGCTCTGTCCGGTGTACTAGAGTAGGTGTACCCTAGTATCCCGAACTTGTGCACGGGCGATTGCAGCCCTCATGGCAAGGCTTACGGGTGACCGCCAAGGTCCTCCGTGGTTCCTTTGGAGCCATTCAAGAACAAAGTATTCAAGCCAAGGGACAAGGCCCGGCAAGAGGAGCTTGTCGGGAAGGCCACCCAAGGCACATAGGGAACAAGGCCCCGGCAAGAGGAGCTTGCCGGGAAGGCCACCCCAGGCACTTACAAGACAAGGCCCCGGCAAGAGGAGCTTGCCGGGAAGGCCCGGTGAGCGACAAGCTTCCGGGCGCGACAAGATAACAACTGCGGCAAGGCGCTTGCCGCGGCAGACCATCTCTGCATTTACGCTTCCAGCGCATCCACTAACGTGTCACCACAGGGCCTTTCCGGGCACTCGTGGCGAGAGGTCATGCAGCCCGGTCTTGCGAGGTGGCAAACGGCGCTGACAAGTTTGCCATCGTGGCGGACGGTGGCGCCCCTGACGGTCCCTGTTTGCACTGTTAGGGCGACAAGACGGGCATTTAATGCCTTTGTCCCCTGCCGTCAGGGTTAGGTATACTACACTGTACACTGTACAAGTAGGTGTACCAACCATTAGTTTTACATTTGTACCCCCGTCTACGTTGCCACCTGTCGGAGCCCCTTTGAGCATATAAAAGGAGGCCCATGCGCAACGTAGAGGAGGGTTGGTCAGTCGATCAGTTCCCTCCAGGCTCAGTCTCGTTAGCTGCTCGTCTGTACTGTAGCATTCGAGTGCTCATGAGCAAGAACGCAATACACCTAGACATGCAGCAGTAGGAGTGTTATCTCTCCGGAGAGCTCCGAAGCTGGGTAAAACCTCTCGCGTGCTTCGCCTCGATCTGCTCTTCGTGCGACCTCTGCTCCCCGCCGAACCGAAAGGGGCTCGGTCCATCGGCCCCATAGGTGTTCGTGGGCCAGATCGGCCCGCCCCGACACTGGATGATCAGTCATGCGGTCTCGAGATTGCAGTAGCTGGCCCTTCCTAGAGAATCCATTCTGGTTCAAAGCAAGCGTTTCCAACGCCGACGAGTGGTTGAGCTAAAGTTCATTTCAACGCTTTGTTATTTATTGTGTGAGAAAAACTTTACTAGAATGTTTTGTTGGAAATGATCTATAATCCAACATGTATCCTCGTTGTCGTTGTGGGCTGATGACTTGTTGTATGTAATCAATGGTACATTTGCATATGCGTCTATCAACTCACGCCTGCTAGTGGTGTCCATATGAACAGTGCTAGTGATTTTAATTGCAAAAATTAGATAGTGCTAGTGACTTTTAGCTGCATATTTTGACAAATCGCTGTGTTACAAGGTTGACAAATGGCAATGTTACTAGATAAACAAATGTCAATCTTTCCAGTTTGACAAATGGCAACATACACAAAATGACAGATGTGCAAATCTTACCCAATTGTTTGTACGTGGTTGTACACGGGTCATGCAAAACAACCGTTTGCGTTGAAGGGATGCATAAATCCTATTCGGCACATTTTCCCTTGGCTTCTTGGGGAAGCTGTCGGTTTGCATCCGGATGTCCTAACTAAAACGTTTGCGATGAGTGTTTTATATTTAAAAACCAATGATGTTTTTTTCAAAATAAAATCATTTGATAAGTCTGTACATTAAGAGAGAAAAACGCAAGTTCGTTCAAACCATATCTTTCATACAGTCACACTCTGAATTTATATTAATATGATCGAGAATTCGAGATATAGTATTAAACCCCAAAAAACTATTTCCGGCGGCGCCGGAGGCGGCGTGCCGTGCCATCGTTGTCGTTGTCGTCCTCCGGGACACCGTTGTTGATGTCCTCAGGGCAGCACAAAATGTTCTTCACTTGTAAATCAAACATCATGTCTTCGCGCGATTGACGGGCGGGGCGCGGGAGGATGGCAACTAGCACCGCTAAGAGATAGCGGTCGACGGCAGCATCCCATGCAGCTGAGGGGGGCGCGCGCACGGGCACGGGCACGGGCGCGACGAGTGCAGCAAAACGCAGGGGGGTGGCGCCATGGTGGGTGGAGGGGCGTGCACGGGCACGGGAGCTGGCGCTGGCATGTACACGAGCTCGTGCGGGTCCGCGGAGACCTCGCTGACGCCCGCGGCTTCCAGCTCCGCGATAGTGCTTGGCGACCAGCCCGTCAATGCTACGGGGATGGTCGCTGGCGCGGGCGCAGGGATGGGAGCTGGGACAGGAGCAGGGGCAGCAAGGCCATGTCCATGAGGCTCCATTCCTCCTTATTTTCTATCTCCTCCGGCTCGGAGTCGACTTCACCAAACTTGAAGACTAGTGGAAGATGATCGTTCCGCGCCATGGCGCTGGTGGAGCTCTGCAGGAGGGAGGGGAATGGGAGGTGAACAGTAAGGCCACCCGTATTAAATAGCGGCTCGGGCGCCATTAATGGAGAGGAAGGTGGGCGGCCATGGAAGTTAAAGGGCTCGCTTCCCAGTGAGCCTACACAGCGTACAGCTCACACGCTTCCCGGTGAGCCTGCGCATTGGAGGACAACTTGCACGCCTCTTGGTCAGCGTGCGCACCGGACTGTGCTCGCACGCCTCTCGTTCAGTCGAGGTCAAACAACTGTCCGGACGACATCTCCTACAGCTATTAAAACCAAGACACATGGCGTCACGTGAATGGTTAACAGAACGCACACGGTTTGAATTCTACAAACGTTTGAGATATTAAAGTGGCAGCTATTTTTTCAAAATGCCTTTGTTGGCTGTCATTATTCGAGTGCGCCTTCTCTCCAAATGGACACGGAAAATACCACAGCATGTCGGGCGCCATTCCATGATAGCATGCCAAGTTTCTTGAATTTCAAACGAGTTTTGGATTTACTAGAATTTAAAAACCAGGAATCTCAATGTTTTGCCGGCGATCAACGGTGCCCTGGTGTTTGAAATTCATACACATTTCTTGCATGGGACCTAAGCATGCACCCGAGGACACAGATTTGATTTTTCAACCAATTTATATGCACTGGAGCATGTGCATGTAGTTCAAATTTGAATTATGCACATAAATGCATTGAAAAGTCAGTTAATGCATAAAAAATCCAAACGAACCCCAAAATATCACAAAAAATTGACACAACACTCCTGTTGTTCTATGTTGACACGAGAAAATTTTTGAAAGCAATAAGAGGCAATGGATATCATTTCATACCCAAAGGTGGGATGTTCCCTATCGAAACCATCATGCTTGTTGTGAGAAGCTCTGGTTTGTGAGAAGCTTATACCCGAACCTGCCCCAAATGGGACAAATTTTCTACCACGGCATATTGATGCCGCTCCATGATCGCATGCCAAGTTTCATGAATTTCAGATGAGTTTTGGATTTACTAGAATTTAAAAACTAGGCATATTAATGTTTTGCTGGCAATCAACAGTGCCCTGGTGTTTGAATTTCATTCCAATCTCTTGCATGGGACCTAGAAATTCACCCAAGGACACAGATGTGATTTTTCAACCAACTTTAGTGCATTGGAGCATGTGCTTGTAGTTGAAATTTGAATTATGCACATAAAATGCCTACAAAACCCAGTTAATGTTTAAAAAAGGCCAAACGAACCCCGAAAAATCCAAGATTAAACACAACACTACTGTAATTCTATGTTGACACTAGAAATTTTTTGAAAGCAATAAGAGGCAACGGATATCGTCCCGTCCCCAAAGGTGGTACATTCCCTACCGAAACCATCAGGCTTGTTGTGAAAAGCTCTTGTTTGTGAGAAGCTTATACCCAAACCTGTCCCAAATGGGACAAAATTTTCACCACGGCATGTTGATGCCGCTCCATGATAGCATGCCAAGTTTCATGAATTTCAGACGAGTTTTGGATTTACAAGAATATAAAAACCAGGCATCTCAATGTTTTGCCGGCAATCAACGGCACCCTGGTGTTTGAAATTCATACCCATTTCTTGCATGGGACCTAAGCATGCATCCAAGGACACAGATTTGATTTTTCAACCAATTTATATGCACTAGAGGATGTGCATGTAGTTCAAATTTGAATTATGCACATAAATGCATTGAAAACTCAGTTAATGCATAAAAATATCCAAACGAACCCGCGAAATATCCCAAAAATTGACCCAACACTCCTGTTGTTCTATAATGACACGAGAAAATTTTTGAAAGCAATAAGAGGCAATGGATATCGTTTCGTACCCAAAGGTGGGACGTTCCCTACCGAAACCATCATGATTGTTATGAGAAGCTCTGGTTTGTGAGAAGCGTATAGCCGAACCTGCCCCGAATGGGATAAGTTTTTTACCACGGCATGTTGATGCCGCTCCATGATAGCATGCCAAGTTTCATGAATTTTAGACAAGTTTTAGATTTACTAGAATTTAAAAACCAGACATCTCCACATTTCGCCGGCAATCAATACTGCCCTAGTGTTTGAATTTCGTTCTCATCTCTTGCATGGGACCTAGAAATTCACCCAAGGACACACATGTGATTTTTCAACCAACTTTAGTGCATTGGAGCATGTGCCTGTATTTCAAATTTGAATTATGCATATAAAATGCCTAGAAAATCCAGTTAATGCATAAAAATGTCCAAACGACCTCGAAAAATCACAATAATTGACACAACAGTCCTGTTGTTCTATGTTGACACTAGAAAATTTGAAAGGAATTTGAGGCAATGGATATTGTTTCGTCCCCAAAGGTGGGACGTTCCCTATCGAAACCATCATGCTTGTTGTGAGAAGCTCTGGTTTGTGAGAAGCTTATACCCGAACCTGCCCCAAATGGGATAAATTTTTTACCACGGCATGTTGATGCCTCTCCATGATAGCATGCCAAGTTTCATGAATTTCAGACGAGTTTTGGATTTACTAGAATTTAAAAACCAGGCATCTCAATGTTTTGTCGGCAATCAACGGTGCAATGGTGTTTGAAATTCATTGCCATTTCTTGCATGGGACCTAAGCATGCACCCAAGGACACAGATTTGATTTTTCAACCAATTTATATGCACTAGAGCATGCGCACGTAGTTAAAATTTGAATTATGCACACAAATGCATTGAAAACTCAGTTAATGCATAAAAATATCCAAACGAACCCCGAAAAATCCCAAAAATTGACACAACACTCCTGTTGTTCTATCATGACATGAGAATTTTTTTAAAGCAATAAGAGACAATGGATATCATTTATTACCCAAAGGTGGGACGTTCCCTACCGAAACCATCATGCTTGTTGTGAGAAGCTCTAGTTTGTGAGAAGCGTATACCCGAACCTGCCCCGAATGAGACAAATTTTTTACCACGGCATGTTGATGCCGCTCCATGATAGCATGCCTAGTTTTTGAATTTCAGATGAGTTTTGGATTTACTAGAATTTAATAACCAGGTATCTCAATGATACGTCTCCAACGTATCTATAATTTTTGATTGCTCCATGCTATATTATCTACTGTTTTGGAAAATATTGGGCTTTATTTTCCACTTTTATATTATTTTGGGACTAACCTATTAACGAGAGGCCCAGCCCAGAATTGCTGTTTTTTGCCTATTTCAGAGTTTCGAAAAAACGGAATATCAAACGGAGTCCAAATGGAATGAAACCTTCGGGAACGCGATTTTCTCACCGAATATGATCCAGGAGACTTGGACCCTACGTCAAGAAAGGAGGTGGCCACGGGGTAGGGGGCGCGCCCACCCCCCCAGCGCGCGCCCTCCACCCTCGTGGGCCCCATGTTGCTCCACCGACGTACTTCTTCCTCCTATATATACCTACGTACCCCCAAACGATCAGATACGGAGCCAAAAACCTAATTCCACCGCCGCAAGCTTCTGTACCCACGAGATCCCATCTTGGGGCCTGTTCCTGAGCTCCGCCGGAGGGGGCATCCATCATAGAGGCTTCTACATCACCACCATAGCCTCTCTAATGAAGTGTGAGTAGTTTACGTCAGACCTTCGGGTCCATAGTTAGCTAGATGGCTTCTTCTCTCTTTTTGGATCTCAATACAATGTTCTCCCCCTTTCTCGTGGAGATCTATTTGATGTAATCTTCTTTTTGCGGTGTGTTTGTTGAGACCGATGAATTGTGGGTTTATGATCAAGATTATCTATGAGCAATATTTCAATCTTCTCTGAATTCTTTTATGTATGATTGGTTATCTTTGCAAGTCTCTTCGAATTATCAGTTTGGTTTGGCCTACTAGATTGGTTTTTCTTGTGATGGGAGAAGTGCTTAGCTTTGGGTTTAATCTTGCGGTGTCCTTTCCTGGTGACAGTAGGGGCAGCAAGGCACGTATTGTATTGTTGCCATCGAGGATAACAAGATGGGGTTTTTATCATATTGCATGAATTTATCCCTCTACATCATGTCATCTTGCTTAAGGCGTTACTCTGTTTTCTTGAACTTAATACTCTAGATGCATGCTGGATAGCGGTCGATGAGTGGAGTAATAGTAGTAGACGCAGGCAGGAGTCGGTGTACTTGTCTCGGACCTGATGCCTATATACATGATCATACCTAGATACTCTCATAACTATGCTCAATTCTGTCAATTGCTCAACAGTAATTCGTTCACCCATCGTAAAATACTTATGCTCTTGAGAGAAGCCACTAGTGAAATCTATGGCGCCCGGGTCTATCTTCATCATATCAATCTTCCTACACTTTATTATTGCCTTTGCTTTTTTACTTTGCTTTTTATTTTACTTTGCATCTTTATCACAAAAATACCAAAAATATTGTCTATCATATCTATCAAATCTCACTCTCGTAAGTGACCGTGAAGGGATTGACACCCCTTATCGCATTGGTTGCGAGGAGTTATTTGCTTTGTGCAGGTATGAGGGACTAGCGCGTAGCCTCCTACTGGATTGATACCTTGGTTCTCAAAAATTGATGGAAATACTTACGCTACTTTGCTGCATCATCCTTTCCTCTTCAAGGAAATCCAACGCAGTGCTCAAGAGGTAGCACTCAACATTTTGCCGGCAATCAACAGTGCCCTGGTGTTTGAATTTCATTCTCATTTCTTGCATGGGACCTAGAAATTCACCCAAGGAGACAGATTTGATTTTTCAACCAACTTTAGTGCATTGGAGCATGTGCCTGTAGTTCAAATTTGAATTATGCACATAAAATGCCTACAAAACCTAGTTAATGTATAAAAAATGCCAAACGAACCCCGAAAAATTCCTAGATTAAACATAACACACCTGTTTTTCTATGTTGACACTAGAAATTTTTGAAAGCAATAAGAGGCAACGGATATCGTCATGTCCCCAAAGGTGGTAGGTTCCCTACCGAAACCATCACGCTTCTTGTGAGAAGCTCTGGTTTGTGAGAAGCTTGGGAGAGGATGAAATTAATGATACGTAATTGCCCTACTCATGGTTTGAATTTGTGGATGATTATACAAAAAAATTATGTCGGATTGAATTTTGCTTCTAGAAATCTTTTAGATTCGGCCGCGGGAGGCACTTTTATGGAAATCACTTTAGGAGAAGCTACTAACTTCTAGATAATATTATGGTTAATTATTCTCAATGGCACACTGAAAGATCTACTAATAAAAAGTGCATGTGATAGAAGAAATTAATGTTTTGAGTGGAAAGATGGATGAACTTATGAAATTATTTGCTACTAAGAGTGTTTCTTCTGATCCTAATGATATGCCTTTGTCTACTTTGATTGAGAATAATAATGAATCTATGGATGTGAATTTTGTTGATAGGAATAATTTTGGTAACAACGCGTATAGAGGGAACTCTAATCCTAGGCCTTATCCTAGTAATCCCTCTAATAATTATGGAAATTCCTACAATAACACTTATGGAAATTTTAATAATATGCCCTCTGAATTTGAGACTATTGTTAAAGAGTTTATGAATTCACAAAAGAATTTTAATGCTTTGCTTGAAGAGAAATTGCTTAAAGTTGATGAATTGGCTAGGAACGTTAATATAATTTCTCTTGATGTTGATTCTTTAAAGCTTAGATCTATTCCTCCTAAGCATGATATTAATGAGTCTCTCAAATTCATGAGAATTTTCATTGATGAGTGCAAAGAAAAAACCGCTAGGATGCGTGCTATGAAAGATGCCTTTATTAAAGCGTGTTCTTCCAATTTCTATGAAAATAAAGATGAAGATCTAAAAGTTATTGATGTGTTACCTATTAAATCTTTGTTTTGCAATAGGAATCTTGATAATGATGGGACTGAATATGATCCACCTTTACCTAGAAGGCGTTCCAAAAATTCAGAGTTTTTAGATCTTGATGCTAAAATTGATAAAAGTGGGATCGAAGAAATCAAAACCCTGGATGTTGCTAAAACCACTATTTTGGATTTCAAGGAATTTAATTATGAAAGTTGCTCTTTAATCGATTGTATTTCCTTGTTGCAATCCGTGCTAAATTCTCCTCATGCTTATAGTCAAAATAAAGCGTTTACTAAACATATCGTTGATGCCTTAATGCAATCTTATGAAGAAAAACTTGAGTTGGAAGTTTCTATCCCTAGAAAACTTTATGATGAGCGGAACCAACTATTAAAATTAAGATTAAGGATCATGAATTTTATGCTTTATGTGATTTGGGTGCTAGTGTTTCCACTATTCGCAAAACTTTGTGTGATTTGCTAGATTTCCGTGATTTTGATGATTGCTCTCTAAACTTGCACCTTGCAGATTCCACTATTAAGAAACCTATGGGAAGAATTATTAATGTTCTTATTTTTTCATATAGGAACTATGTGCCCGTAGATTTTATCGTTCTTGATATAGATTGCAATCCTTCAGGTCCTATTATTCTTGGTAGACCTTTCCTTAGAACTGTTGGTGCAATCATTGATGTGATGGAAGGGAATATTAGATTCCAATTTCCATTAAAGAAAGGCATGGAACATTTCCCTAGGAATAAAATAAAATTACCATATGAATCTATCATGAGATCCACATATGGATTGCCTACCAAAGATGTCAATACCTTGATCTATCCTTGCTTTTATGCCTAGCTAGGGGCGTTAAACGATAGCGCTTGTTGGGAGGCAACCCAATTTTATTTTTAGTTTTTTTTGCTTTTGCTTCTGTTTAGGAATAAATCTTAGATCTATCCTCTGGTTAGACGTGTTTTTATGTTTTAATTAGTGTTTGTGCCAAGTTAAACCTATAGGATCTTCTTGGATTCTAGTTATTTGATCTTGCTGTAATTTCCAGAAACTTTCTGTTCACGAAAACAATTGTTAAAAATCACCAGAACGTGATAAAATAGCGATTCCAATTTCTGATGAGAAATAAACAAATTTCCTAGGACGTCCTATTTTGGCTGATTTTTTGGAGTATCATAAGTTTGCGTTACTTACAGATTACTACAGACTGTTCTGTTTTTGACGGATTCTGTTTTTCGTGTGTTGTTTGCTTATTTTAATGAATCTATGGCTAGTAAAATAGTTTATAAACCATAGAGAAGTTGGAATACAGTAGGTTTAACACCAATATAAATAAAGAATGAGTTCATTACAGTACCTTGAAGTGGTCTTTTGTTTTCTTTCGCTAACGGAGCTCACGAGATTTATGTTAAGTTTTGTGTTGTGAAGTTTTCAAGTTTCGGGTGAAATCTTTTGATGGATTATGGAACAAGTAGTGGAAATAGCCTAAGCTTGGGGATTCCTATGGAACCCCCAAGATAATCTAAGGACACCAAAAATTAAAAGCTTGGGGATGCCCCGGAAGGCATCCCCTCTTTCGTCTACTTCCATCGGTAACTTTACTTGGAGCTATATTTTTATTCACCACATGATATGTGTTTTGCTTGGAGCGTCTTGTATGATTTGAGTCTTTGCTTTTTAGTTTACCACAATCATCCTTGTTGTACACAACTTTTGAGAGATCCATACATGATTTGAAATTTGTTAGAATACTCTATGTGCTTCACTTATATCTTTTGAGCTATATAATTTTGCTCTAGTGCTTCACTTATATCTTTTAGAGCACCGTGGTGGATTTTTTTATAGAAACTATTGACCTCTCATGCTTCACTTAGATTATTTTGAGAGTCTAAAATAGCATAGTAATTTGCTTAAAAAATCTTAATATGCTTGGTATTCAAGATTTGTAAAACTTTCTTTTGAGTGCGTTGAATACTAAGAAAAGTTTGATGCTTGATAATTGTTTTGAGATATGAAGATGGTGATATTAGAGTCATGCTAGTTGAGTAGTTGTGAATTTGAGAAATACTTGTGTTAAAGTTTGTGATTCCCGTAGCATGCATGTTTGGTGAACCATTATGTGATGAAGTCGGAGCATGATTTATTTATTGATTGTCTTCCTTATGAGTGGCGGTCGGGGACGAGCGATGGACTTTTCCTACCAATCTAACCCCCCTAGGAGCATGCGCGTAATACTTTGCTTTGATAACTTGTAAATTTTTGCAATAAGTATATGAGTTCTTCATGACTAATGTTGATTCCATGGATTATACGCACTTTTCTTCCTCCCACCATTGCTAGCCTCTCTAATACAGCGCACTTTTCGCCGGTATCATACACCCACCATATACCTTCCTCAAAACAGCCACCATACCTACCTATCATGGCATTTCCATAGCCATTCCGATATATATTGCCATGCAACTTTCCACCGTTCCGTTTATTATGACACGTTCATTGTCATATTGCTTAGCATGATCATGTAGTTGACATCGTATTTGTGGCAAAGCCACCATTCATAATTCTTTCATACATGTCACTCTTGATTCATTGCATATCCCAGTACACCGCCGGAGGCATTCAAATAGAGTCATATTTTCTTCTAAGTATTGAGTTGTACTTGTTGAGTTGTAAGAAAATAAAAGTGTGATGATCATCATTTTTAGAGCATTGTCCCAAGTGAGGAAAAGGATGATGGAGACTATGATTCCCCCACAAGTCGGGATGAGACTCCGGACGAAAAATAAAAAAATAAAAAAAAGAGGCCATAAAAAAAGAGAAAAGGCCCAAACAAAAAAAATGAGAGAAAAGAGAGAAGGGACAATGTTACTATCCTTTTACAACACTTGTGCTTCAAAGTAGCACCACGATCTTCATGATAGAGAGTCTCTCATTTTGTCACTTTCATATACTAGTGGGAATTTTTCATTATAGAACTTGGCTTGTATATTCCAATGATGGGCTTCCTCAAAATGCCCTAGGTCTTCGTGGAGCAAGCGAGTTGGATGCACACCCACTTAGTTTGTTTTGTTGAGCTTTCATATATTTATAGCTCTAGTGCATCCATTGCATGGCAATCCCTACTCACTCACATTGATATCTATTGATGGGCATCTCCATAGGCCGTTGATACGCCTAGTTGATGTGAGACTATCTTATCCCTTTTTGTCTTCTCCACAACCACCATTCTATTCCACATATAGTGCTATATCCATGGCTCACGCTCATGTATTGCGTGAAGATTGAAAAAGTTTTGAGAATGTCAAAAGTATGAAACAGTTGCTTGGCTTGTCATTAGGTTTGTGCATGATTTAAATACTTTGTGTGGTGAAGATAGAGCATAGCCAGACTATATGATTTTGTAGGGATAACTCTCTTTGGCCATGTTATTTTGAGAGGACGTGATTGCTTTGTTAGTATGCTTGAAGTATTATTATTTTTATGTCATTATGAACTTTTGTCTTGAATCTAATATTCATACCACAATTAAGAAGAATTACATTGAAATTATGCCGAGTAGCACTCTGCATCAAAAATTCTGTTTTTATCATTTACCTACTCGAGGACGAGCAGGAATTAAGCTTAGATGCCCGATACGTCATTATAACGTATCTATAATTTTTGATTGCTCCATGCTATATTATCTACTGTTTTGGACAATATTGGGCTTTATTTTCCACTTTTATATTATTTTTGGGACTAACCTATTAATCAGAGGCCCAGCCTAGAATTGATGTTTTTTGCCTATTTCAGAGTTTCGAACAAACGGAATATCAAACGGAGTCTAAACGGAATGAAACCTTCGGGAACATGATTTTCTCACCGAATATGATCCAGGAGACTCAGACCCTACGTCAAGAAAGGAAGGAGGTGGCCACGAGGTAGGGGGCGCGCCGACCCCCAGGGCGCGCCCTCCACCCTCGTGGGCCCCATGTTGCTCCACCGACGTACTTCTTCCTCCTATATATACCTCGCATTCCAAACGATCGACATCGAGCCAAAAACCTAATTCCACCGCCGCAACCTTCCTGCACTCCACGAGATCCCATCTTGGGGCCTGTTCCGGAGCTCCGCCGGAGGGGGCATCCATCACAGAGGGCTTCTACATCATCACTATAGCCTCTCCGATGAAGTGTGAGTAGTTTACCTCAGACCTTCGGGTCCATAGTTAGTAGCTAGATGGATTCTTCTCTCTTTTTGGATCTCAATACAATGTTCTCCCTCTCTCTCGTTGAGATCTATTCGATGTAATCTTCTTTTTGTGGTGTGTTTGTTGAGACCGATGAATTGTGGGTTTATGATCAAGATTATCTATGAGCAATATTTGAATCTTCTCTGAATTATTTTATATATGATTGGTTATCTTTGCAAGTCTCTACGAATTATCAGTTTGGTTTGGCCTACTAGATTGGTTTTTCTTGCAATGGGAGAAATGCTTGGCTTTGGGTTCAATCTTGCGGTGTCCTTTCTAGTGATAGTAGGGGCAGCAAGGCACGTATTGTATTGTTGCCATCGAGGATAACAAGATGGGGTTTTTATCATATTGCATGAATTTATCCCTCTACATCATGTCATCTTGCTTAAGGCGTTACTCTGTTTTCTTGAACTTAATACTCTAGATGCATGATCGATAGCGGTCGATGAGTGGAGTAATAGTAGTAGATGCAGGCAGGAGTCGGTCTACTTGTCCCGGACGTGATGCCTATATACATGACCATACCTAGATACTCTCATAACCATGCTCAATTCTGTCAATTGCTCAACAGTAATTCGTTCACCCACCGTAAAATATTTACGCTGTTGAGAGAAGCCACTAGTGAAATCTGTGGCCCCCGGGTCTATCATCATCATATCAATCTTCCTACACTTTATTATTGCCTTTGCTTTTTATTTTACTTTGCATCTTTATCACAAAAATACCAAAAATATTATCTATCATATCTATCAGATCTCACTCTCGTAAGTGACCGTGAAGGGACTGACAACCCCTTATCGCGTTGGTTGCGAGGAGTTATTTGCTTTGTGAAGGTACGAGGGACTAGCGCATAGCCTCCTACTGGATTGATACCTTGGTTCTCAAAAACTGAGGGAAATACTTACGCTACTTTGCTGCATCATCCTTTCCTCTTCAAGGAAATCCAACGCAGTGCTCAAGAGGTAGGACTCAACGTTTTGCCGGCAATCAACAGTGCCCTGGTGTTTGAATTTCATTCTCATTTCTTGCATGGGACCTAGAAATTCACCCAAGGAGACAGATTTGATTTTTCAACCAACTTTAGTGCATTGGAGCATGTGCCTGTAGTTCAAATTTGAATTATGCACATAAAATGCCTACAAAACCTAGTTAATGTATAAAAAATGCCAAACGAACCCCGAAAAATTCCAAGATTAAACATAACACTCCTGTTTTTCTATGTTGACACTAGAAATTTTTGAAAGCAATAAGAGGCAACGGATATCGTCATGTCCCCAAAGGTGGTAGGTTCCCTATCGAAACCATCACGCTTCTTGTGAGAAGCTCTGGTTTGTGAGAAGCTTATACCCAAACCTGCCCCAAATGGGACGAAATTTTCACCACGGCATGTTGATGCTGCTCCATGATAGCATGCCAAGTTTCATGAATTTCATACGAGTTTCGGATTTACTAGAATTTAAAAACCAGGTATCTCAACGTTTTGCTGGCAATCAACAGTGCCCTGGTGTTTGAAATTCATTCTTATCTCTTGCATGGGACCTAGAAATTCACCCAAGGACACACATGTGATTTTTCAACCAACTTTGGTGCATTAGAGCATGTGCTTGTAGTTCAAATTTTAATTATGCACATAAAATGCCTAGAAAACCCAGTTAATTATGCATGTGCTTGTAGTTTTCTAGCCAAACGTAGCCCGAAAAATTCATTGCATTGTGCACGTCAGCATGAACTGAAGGACACAGATTTGATTTTTCAACCAATTTGTATCCACCGGAGTATGTGCATGTAGTTTAATTTTGAATTGTGCACGTCAAATGGTTAGAAAACCAATTTATTGTATAAAATGTCCAGGCGAACCCTGAATAATTCCAATTCTTTTACGACACACATATAGTTGCATGTTCACTGCAGATAAAAAGGTCTAGCAATTCAAACAGCGTCCATTGCCGTTGTGACCCCATTTTGTAATTCAAATCAAGTAGATCCCACAAAGTTTATTATCACCAACCATGTGAGATGGAGTACAAAATATCTTGGAGCACCTTCAGTGTATAGTACGCCTATGGCTTAAGCGAGAAGGTGTGTCGGCTACAGTCCACAACCGGCGTGTCAAGCACACTGGCTCACTCCCAAAAAACTCCCGCATCTGCATCCCTCGCAATAGTGAAAATATCTAGCGCCTGGAAGGATTTAATGTTTGATAGTACACAATTAGTATGAGCGGACCGTGTGCGGTGTCTGTTACTTCTTCTCTGCTTCAGTCCCTTGATTCAAATTTTCAGTAGCCCCGGCATTTTACTCCCGCCTCTACATCCCTCGCAACCTCAAAAATATCTGCTCGCCGTTGATCCAAATTTTCAGTAGCCCCGCCTTATTACTCCCACCTAGTAAATTTTTTCAGTTGACGCCGTATTTCCTCAAACACAACCTTGCCCCCCCTCAACACACACCCCAAAACCTCTGCTCACACAGACACACACAACCCTCGAAACCATTGCTAGGTCGCCGCCATCGCTGGTGCCTCCATCCTCAACCTCTGCCCATGTGCCTGGGAGCTCGAGGATCCAATGGACAAAAAGAGATTTATCGCGGCCTTTTCACCCGACGCCGGCGAGGTGGCCGCCGAGGTGTCCCCGTCGTCCTCCGCGGGCCCGATCCGCCATCGCTGGTCCCCCGATCCGCCCGCCGTCGCGCCCCTACACCGGTTTGAGGACTTCCCCGTCCTCCCTCGAACTCGGCTGCCGACGAAGTCCTACCTCGGGGTCCGGCAGCGGCGGTAGGGGACGTGGATCGCCGAGATTAGAGATCAAGAGACCCACACCTGTCGGTGGCTCGGTAGCTTCCACACGGCCGAGCAAGAGCTCCGCCGGCAGCACCCGGAGCTTGTGGAGGCGGAGCGGGCGATCTTTGCCGGCACGGAGGGCGGCGAGGTTATCGCGCTCTCCTCCGATGACGAGGTCAAAGGCGGCGAGGACGGCGGCGCGAAGGGCGGAAAGGTTATCGCGCTCTCCTCTGATGACAAGGTCGAAGGCGGCGGTGATGGCGGCACGGAGGGCGTCGAGGTAGGCCCCAAGGACGAGGAGATCAACATCGACGAGTGGAGGAGTGCCTTCCCCAACGACCCTGACGACGGTACTGGCCCGGACCCGGCTCACGGCACATCGTACATGACGAGGAAGGATTGGCTTGACCTCTACTTCGACCGAAAGTAGTTTAGCTTAGTTTAAATTTATGTGTTCTGTTCGGTTATGCAAAACTATCTATGTTTATGTCTGAATGCATGCTACTTTCGGTTGAACCTGCTTTGAACTTGATCAAATTGAAGTTTACAAATTTAAGTTTAGGGGATCTACTAGAAAAGGCCAAAAATTGCTGGAGTATATATATATATCCTCTAAGGGTTTTAGTCCTTTAACTTTTTAACGATCGCCTAGAGATGTCCTTATGACTTGTTTATTTCAGTTCTTCACAATGTGATGCTCTATATGTGCAAGTATTTTCCGTGCAGTTCAATTTCACCAATAACAGTCTCAACAATACATATTTGTCTTGCATGTTGCATATGGTGTCTATCTTGTATTGCTTGTCATTTGATTAAACTACTTCTACTTAGTTTACACAAATAGTTGTGAATATGCCATGTCGTCCTGTTTTTTGTACATATTCCATCCTTGCATCATGTGTTTGCCTTACATCAAGGTAGTGATTGTCTGTATCATGCATGAATGAGTTCTGAAGAGTGAATTTTATTGCTTTTCCTTGTTGGTTTTACTTGACAATGCAAAATCAATAAAGCAAAAGGAAATTAGCAAGGCAGTGGATAAAGGTGCTCCTTCCAAACAACTGAAATGGAGAGACTCTATAGGTTCTACTCCGCCACCCCCCAACATGATTTGGAAGACAACACACGCATAGACACTCAACGTAGTTGTGTTGATGATGAGCATGTCTCCCCTAGTCCACCATCACAGGTGCTCCCTCTAACATGGCACTGTTATATGTGGTTGCATGTTATGTATGATGTCTAGCTTGTATTGCTTCTAATTTTGTTGAATTCCATATGCTTACTTTACACATTATAGTTATGAATAAGACAATTGTTCCTGTTTCTAGAACATGCAATATCTGTCTAGCACACCATGTTCTTACATCAAAGTACTACTGTTGTGTAACCTGCAACAACCACTTCTCACAAGACACGTTTAACTTCGGAGTCTGATATAGTATACATCTCACATTATTTTCTAGCTTGTACTACTAATTTGTTTAAATGGCACTAATGACGAGACAGTTTTAACTTGGTAGAGTGATATTCATCGCGTCTTACATATGGTGTCTAGCTTTCATTGCTTCTAATTTGTTGAAATATCTTCTGCTTAGTTTACACATCATGGCTGTGAATATGCAATGCTGTGAATATGCAACGGCACTAATGGCGAGAGACCTTAAACTTGGTAGTGTGATTTTGTTTCCATCTTGCATATGATTTATTTCTTGTACTGCTTCACATTTGTTTAAATGCCAGTTATGACGAGACACTCTTAACTTGGCAGAGCCATATTTGTAGCATCTTTCATATGGTGTCTACCTTCCATTGCACTGCTTCTAATCTATTGAAATCCCTTCTGCTTAGTTTACACATCATTGTTCTGATTAGCTCATGTCGAGCTGTTTTTCGTACATACTGCATCCTCCTATCATGCGTTTATCTAACATCAAAGTTCAGTTTGTTTGTATCATGCATCGATTTGTTCTGAAGAACTAAATTTTTATTCCTTTTTCTTGTCAGCTTGACTTGACATGGCATAGCAAAAGAGGAAGGAACACAGAATGGTAGGGGATGGTGTTAGTACTCAGGACACACAGAAACGGAAGCGGAACAATTATGCAGATTGTGCTGGTACTGATGGTGCAATAGTGTCGGGGCAGGCTGGTCTGGCCCACGAACACCTATGGGGCCGGCGGACCGAGCCCCTTTCGGTTCGGAGGGGAGCGGAGGTCGCACGAAGAGCGGATCGAGGCGAAGCACGCGAGAGGTTTACCCAGCTTCGGAGCTCTCCGGGGAGATAACACTCCTACTACTGCCTGTCTAGGTGTATCGCATTCTTGCTCAGGAGCGCTCGAATGCTACTGATGCACGAGTAGCTGCTAACGAGGCCCAGGCACAGGGGAACTGATCGACCAACCAACCCCTCTCGTTGCGCATGGGCCTCCTTTTATATGCTCAAGGGGCTCCGGCGGTGGCAACATAGACGGGGTACAAATGGAAAAATAGTGGTTGGTACACCTACTTGTACAAAGGTATGCGTTGTAATATACCTAACCACGACGGCAGGGGACAAAGGCATTAAATGCCCATCTTGTCGCCCCTAACGGTGCAAACGAGGGACCGTCGGGCGCCACCGTTCGCCACGATGGCAAAATTGTCAGCGCTGCTTGCCACCTCGCACCACTGGCTGCACAGCCTCTCGCCACGCGCGCCTGGAAAGGCCCCAGGGCGACACATTAGTGGATGCGCTGAAGATCGCAGTTACCCGAATCCTCCGCCTCAGACTTGCCGGACTCACTGTAGGCACAGTTGGCGCGGACTTTCTTCGCCGCCGCATCGCCCCCTTGCAGGAGAGAAGGAGACCTGCCTGGGAATTTCAGAACGCGACAGACATCATGAGGCTACGCCCAGGCCTCAACTTCAACTTCACACGTCTTGGAGTTTGACGCAATGATCTTAGAGCTGTTAAAGCCTTATCCTGATCATCCGGAGATGTTTAGGTTGCCGAGGGGCGTCGTTCCGCTGTGCAACAACTCGTCGCTTGACCGCATCCGTGCAATGATGCCGTTGTGTGACTCCCACGGAATTGTCCCCACTTGGCAAGAGCCGGCAGATGACGTGGTGCGGCAGTTCTTCGACAATCTGGTAGAGATGCCAGTCCGCCCCGACGAGCAGAGGGGCCTCACCCGCGACACTACTGACGACAAGATGTAGCGCATCGCCACCAGGCTAGAAGAGGCGGCAGCAGCCGCTGCCGCGGGTGAGTTTGGCTTCACTGTGGAGGAGGCAGAGGCAGCCGAGGCGGCAAGCCTTGTCGAGCGAAAGGAGTTCGTCGGCGAGGAAGAGCTTGCCGAGCCTGAAGCCGAGTCGAGCGAGCCCGCCGAGGGCGCATCCTCCCCACCTCCAAGCAGCTTGCCGCGAGCGGAGCCACCGGCTCCACCAAGAAGGCGCTTTCGCAGGGCCGGAGACGCAGCGGGCGGCAGACGGGCTAACAGCCAGCGCCGCCAGCGCTCCACCGCGGCAAGCATCATTGCCGCTGGAGCTCCTCACGCCAAGCAACGGCAATCGGAGCGGGCCTCGCAGCCACCGGTCCCACTCCCGCCAAGCATCCAAGGGAGCCCAATCCTCCGCCTCGTCGTGCCGGAGGCGGGCCAGAATTCGACCTCTCCGCGCTCAGCTCCGACGAAGAAGAGGAGGAGTAAGATTCCTTGCTGTAGTTTGTAATTCTTCGATTTGTTGCCTGTCTTGTATCTAATCTGCTTTACTCTGAATCCATTCCTTTTCAGGACGCTGGCCCAGAGGATGTCGAAGAGAGCCAAGACCCCGGTGATTGTCGTCGAGGATTTAACCTATCATGACGGCAGGAGGCGCATCCGAGACAACCTTGCCGGATGAGGCACTTCTCCTTCAAAGCAGTTTCAGCCGCAGCCCCCCAGTAAGTATATGGTCTACTTCTTGCTGTTCGGCGTGCGTGGGTGCTTTTCCCTTTGCTGATATCTGACTGTTGACTTGCGTAGGAGCAGAGCAGCCTCCTTCTGCTTCGGCTACGCCGCCAAGGGTGGATCCCCCGGCAAGGGGGCGTTCCCCGGCAAGGGAGCCTTCTCTGGCAAGGGAGCCTTCTCCGGCGAGGGGCAGCTCTCCGGCAAGGGACGGCAGCAGCGATCCCTCGGCAGCGGAGAACATGACCGCAGCCCCCGGCGCCGGTAACCTTCTCGCCTGAGTACTTCCCTTGTGTTTTTCTTCTTCTGATTTTGTCTTTGAATATTTGCTTGACTTTCTTCATCCGTCTGGCCACAGAGCCGATGGAGACCGAGGTCACCGGCGAGGAGGACATCTTGTGCTGCTTACTTGTGAAGCAGCTGCCGTGGAAGAAGAAGCCGGCGCCGACGAGCTCGCCAAATAAGAGGCCACCGAAGCTGCCGCGCAGAGCCGGGCGAGGGTCTGCCGATCGACCGACGACCACGAGGCGCAGGAGCGCCAGCGCTACACCGATCGCCGATCCCTCCGCTGCTGCAGCGTCGAGTTCGAAGAGCCCCAGCCCGCGCCTACTTGAAGGCCGCGACGGGCGTCTTCATCAAGCTCCCATGGGAGTCGAGTTCGAGCGTCGGCGAAGGAGAAACCGATGAAGAGCTGCTCGCCTCATTGGCCGACGCTAGTTGACGCCAAGCAGTAGCAATGGCGAGCTCGAGGAGGAGCAGCTGCGAAATCGCTGTCGCTCTACCGCTACCGACAAGCCAAACCGCATCCCGGAGGCGCTTGTCGCGAAGGCGGAGCGTACATTGAGGAGCGCCATGAGGAGCTCCGAGGTCAGAACCGAAGCTCTCCGGTCCTTGGCGGAGGAGCGGGAGCAACTCGGCGAGGAGCGCAAGGCCTTCATCCTCAAGAAGGCTGCAGCTGAGGAGGAACAGCGGCTTGCCGCCGAGAAGCTGTCTGCGCAGGAAGGTGAGCTGGCGCAGCGGAAGGTCAACCTGGACAGCCACGAGGAGGATCTCGCCATGCGCGAGGAAACATTTGGCGGGGCTCTCAAGGAGGCAAGGGATGCCGCCGCGGCTGCCGAGGCCGCCAAGAAGGAGCTGGAGACGAAGGTGGCGCAGCTTGGAGGCCAGCCTCAACAAGAGCGGCGAGGAGCTTGCCGCACTCAAGCACGAAGCCGAGAAGGACGCCTACACTCTTGGCGAGCTGCAGGGCCGTCTCGCCCGAGTGGAGCAAGGAGCTTAGCGCCGCCAGGACTCCAATGCAGATCTTGAGTTGAAGCTAACTACTTTGACTCGGACGGCTGGGCCGGCGCCAAGGAGCGGGAGGTGGCCTTGAAGGAGAAGATCAAGGCCGACGAGGAGCTGCTGGCGAATGCCGTTGCCGCCCAGCGTGCTTTGAGGGAGAGTGTGGAGCACTGGACTGAAGGTCTCGTGGATACTGCTGCCGCCATCCACAGCGAGCTGATGGAGCTGGGGATGGTGGATCTTGGATACTCTTCCGACGAGCACCTCCAACCCAGCGCCAAGCTTAGCTTGTTCTTCAAGGGCGTGGTGACGGGCCTCCAGCGACTCCGGGAAGAAGTCCCAAAACAGCTGGCCGAGGAGTCGCGCAGATCTGCTGGAGCCCTCCAAAAGGTGCCGATGAAGGTGGCCTTCCGCAACCCGGGCCTCAACCTCACCAACGTCCTCAAGTCCCCGCCGCCGGATGTCGATGTGGAGGCGCTCAAGACCTTGTCGCACCCATTGTGGACAGGGTGAGCGGAATCAAGAGGGTTGAGGGCGATCGCGTGATTAGGCCGCCTGCTTTCTCTTTCCCTTGCCGCTGCTGGTCATGTCACAGAACAATCTATTAGAGCTGCGGCAAGCTATCTTGTAATATAACTTTATTTTGGATATCAATCGCTACGTTACTTCCTTTACTTGATTCCTTCCTTTGTATGTTTTTGCCTTACGCTTTTAGGGAACTTGTCGGTAGCTGGCACCGAGTCATGAAGCTGAGTGCGAACGTCACCGCTTTGGCGGTGCCGCTTCCGACAAGCAACCTTGTCGCAACTAGTCGCAGCTCACTTAAGTTGTTGAGTGGACTCGAAACAAAGTAAGGGCGCAACTAGCTACGAGTTGGTTCCTCTGCGCACAGGTTTTCCATACAAAGTTCGGTCGTTCAAGGAAGATAACTTAAAATTTTAAAACTGATTGCTCAAACTTTGGCAACTTAGCTTTTACATCGTTTGCTTCCGGTAAGGCTAGATTTCCTTGAGCGACGCTTGGTCCACACCATTATCTTCTCCTTTCCCCCCCGGCAAACTTGTGTGCGAGGGAACCTTCCTTTCTTTGAGAAAGAGAAAGAAGAGAAAATAAAGATATGGAGCCTTGTGGCTCATTATTACTTACCAGGGGTAGGTGCTGCACAAAGTGTCAGATAATGCATGCAAAATAGAAGTGAAAAAGCATGAAATCGACAAGGTGTGCGAAGCAGACTAGATTTACTGATGCACGGGGTCTGCGCCCGGCTTTGTACAAAGGATTACATGCATCAGCGGCAAGACTTGCACAAAAGGTGGTTGCCGGAACAGGTTCCGCAATCGCGCTTCTGAGTAAAACTTACGAAGATGCTCAATATTCCAGGAGTTGCTCACCGGAATGCCATCTTCGGTCTCAAGGCGGATGACAGCCAGGCCTAGTGACTCGTTTCACCCGATAAGGGCCTTCCCACTTCGGCGTCAACTTGTTGGCATTCTTGGCGGACTGAACGCGCCAAAGAACAAGGTCGCCTTCCACGAGACTTCTGGCATTGACTTTGCGGCTATGGTAGCGGCGCAAAGCTTGCTGGTACCGAGCAGCTCAGACAAAGAAAGAGACGATCTTCCTCAAGGAGCAGCGTCATCTTGTCGCAGCTGCTCTTGCTCAAGCTCATCATAAGCGAGCACTCGAGGCGATCCGTATCTGAGTTCCATGGGGAGAACTGCCTCTGCTCCATAGACTAGAGCGAAAGGTGTCCGCCGCTGGCTCGATTTGGCGTCGTCTGATCGACCAAAGAACCACCAGCAGCTCCTCAATCCAGCTTTCTTCCGCACTGTGCAGCCTGTCAAAAGTTCTGGTCTTGAGCCGCGCGAGCACTTCAAAGATTTGCCCTCTCCGCTTGACCGTTGCTTCTCGGATGAGCAACGAAGCGAAGCGGCACCTTGGCGCCAAGATCTTGGACGTCTGCATGAAGGTGCGGCTTAGAACTGTGCCGTTGTCGGTGATGATCCTGTTAGGGATTCCAAACGGCAAACAATCGACCAAGAACTTGATCGCCGACCGTGCTGTCACCTTCCTCACTGCTTCCACTTCCGCCACTTTGTGAACTTGTCGATGGCAACGCATAAGTACTCAAAGCCCCGACAAACGAGGAAAGGGGCCGAGGATGTCGAGCCCCCAGATCGAAAATGGCCAGGATAAAGGGATCGTCTGGAGAGCTTGAGCTGGCTGGTGTATCTGCTTGGAATGGAACTGGCACGCTTCACACTTGGTTACTTGTGCAGTTGCATCCTGGAGGGCTGTCGGCCAAAAGAAACCTTGCCGGAATGCTTTGCCGGCAAGTGCTCTGGCGCCAATGTGGTGACCACATATGCCTCCATGTATCTCTGCCAACAGCTTTTGTCCGTCTTCCTGATGAATACACTTCAATTTCACACCGTTGAGTCTCCTTCTCGCATGCAGTCTTGTCGACAAACTGGTACATACTTGACCGCCGGGCTACTCTTTCCGCTTCTTCTTGTTCTTCGGGAAGTTCTCCCGTCTCAAGGAAATGGACAATCTGCTGCGCCCATCTTTGGAGCTTGCGGCTCGACAACAAGGACTAAAGGCACATCTGCTGCTGCGGGAATATCAGCTTCCACGGCAAGAACCTGTGGCTCAGCCGGAGCTTGACGTTCCCCGGCAAGCTTGTCGGAGCAAAACTTGTCGGGAGCGTCTGCTTCAACGAAACAAACCCTGGGGCTTGTCGGAGCAGACTGCCCCTCAAGATCAAGTTGGTGTCGATCTTGGGACCTTCTTGGCGGCGGCTTCGGGAAGCTCTGCCGGAAAGTAGTCACCAGAGATCAACTTCCTCTTCTTGTTCTGTCCAGTTGGTGGTGTTACAGATGGTTGAGTCAGCTTGAGCACAAAAGTCCCTGGTTCCACAGGTAACTTAAGTGCGGCGCACTTTGACAAGCCATCAACAATGTCGTTCTGAGCTCTCGGAATATATTCCATTTGCAGGCCGTCAAAGTGCTCTTCTAGCTTCCTCACTTCATCAACATAAGGTTCCATCAACGGACTCTGATAATTCTTGTTCACTTGGCGGATAACAAGCTGTGAGTCACCCCTGACAATGAGCTTCTTGATCCCAAGGTCTACTGTGATCCTGAGACCGGCAAGCAAACTTTCATACTCTGCAGTATTGTTTGTTGCTTGCTCCTTGGGAAAGTGCATCTGGACCACGTACTTGAGGTGCTCTCTGGTGGGCGCGACAAATAGCACGCCGGCACCGGCGCCTTGCAGCGAGAAGGCACCATCAAAGTACATCAGCCACTCTTTGCTTGTTTCCTTGACGGGGACGCTCGTTTCTGGAATTTCTTCATGTGGTGTTGGTGTCCATTCTGCTATGAACTCCACCAATGCTCTGCTTTGGATAGTTGAAGTGCTCTCAAACTTGAGGCCAAAGCTTGACAGTTCCAATGCCCACTCGACAATCCTGCCTGTTGCTTCTGGATTTTGTAATATCCTCTTCAGCGGGAAGCGAGTGACAACTTATATCTCATGTGCCTGAAAGTAATGGCGCAGCTTTCTCGAGTCCATGAGGAGGCCGAAAAGCAATTTCTGCACACCAGAGTACCTTGACCTAGCCCCTTGCGTATGGGAGCCGACAAAGTAAACTGGGCGCTGCACCATCCTTTTCTCGCATCTTCTCATGCATCTGCTAGCAGATCCATCCTTGTCGGGACCAGAGCTTGCCGGGCGAAGCCCCCCGCTTGTCGCTGGATGTGTCTCGCCATGGTTGCTAGCTCATCATCCGCCTCCTCTCCGCTAATCACGCAGCACTAACCACTTGATTGGTTGCCGCTATATATAGCAGCAACTTCTCTTGTGGCTTAGGTGCGACAAGTGTTGGAGTGGAGGACATGTATCTCTTCAAGTTCTGCAGCGCTGCCTCCGCTTCCGGAGTCCATTGCATCGGACCTTCCTTTTTCAAGATTTTGAAAAATGGCAGGGCGTGCTCAGCAGATCTAGAGATAAACCTGCTGAGAGCAGCTACGCAACCGGCAAGCCTTCATACATGCTTGACGCGCTTTGGTGCTTCAATCTGCTCAATGGCCTTGATCTTGTCGGGATTGGCTTCAATTCCCCGCTGAGACACGAAGAACCCGAGAAGCTTGCCGGAAGGGACTCCAAACACACACTTCTCAGGGTTGAGCTTGAGGTTGATCTTGCGCAGATTTGCAAAGGTTTCATCTAAATCTTGAACTAGGGTCGCTTTGTCCTTGCTTTTGACCACTATGTCATCCATGTATGCTTCCACATTTCTGTGCATTTGCGGCTCAAAAGCATCATGAACTACTCTTGCAAACGTTGAACCAGCATTCTTTAACCCGAAGGGCATCCGCACAAAACAGTATGTGCCACATGGGGTGATGAATGCGGTCTTCTCCTCATCCTCTTCTGCCATGAAGATCTGATGATATCCTGAATATGCATCCAGAAATGAAAACAAATCACATCCGGCCGTGGAGTCAACAATCACGGTCGATGCGGCAAAGGGAAATGGATCTTTGGGACAAGCTTTATTGACATCTCAGAAGTCGATACAAAGCCTCCATTTCCCGTTAGCCTTGGCGATACAACTACAGGATTGGCCAACCACGTGGGATGGAGCACTCCTCGACAAGGCCTGCTGCTTCCGGCTTGATTTCTTCCGCGATGAACTCGGCGCTCCACCGCTTGCTTCGACTTTTCGCTTGACGGGCCGCGCATGAGGACAAACGGCAAGATGGTGTTCAATTACTTTCACAGGAACACCGGGATGTCGACGGTTGCCATGCAAACACGTCGGCGTTCGCCCATAGAAAGCAACGGCGCCTTCCTATTTAGGGTCGAGAGAGGCACTGATGGTGAAGGTACCACCAGTGCCGTCCCCCTTGGCGGACACCTTCTTGGTCTCTGGTGGAGCTGTCATCGTCTTCTTATACTTGCCGGTGGAGCTCGATGGTGCGTCCTCGACGGTAGCGCAGCACTCGAAGAGGTGCGCTTGCCGGAGTGGGCATCGAGCTCTTGCCGGACTTGGTCTTCTTCTTCCTCCCGGAGCTTCAGCGGCAAGTGGCTTGCAATCTGTCACGATCGCCGCTGCTTCCGGTAGATCTTGTCGGCGCAGATAAGAGCATCCTTCTTGTCGCCAGGACAGAGATGACGCTTATCGGGCCTGGCATCTTCAAAGCATGTTGTAGGCATAGTGAGAGGCCGCCATGAATTTGGCGAGTCTTTGGGCGGCCAAGTATCCCATTGTAAGGCAATGGAAAATCAGCAACGTCAAAAGTGACCCTCTCAGTCCTGAAGTTCAACTCGCTGCCAAATGTTACCAGCAACGTGATCTTTCCCTTCGGCTTGCTCCTTCCCGGATTAATTCCTTGAAAACTGCCGGTCTCTTCGAGCTCGCCATCAGGAATCTGGAGTTTCTGGAGCACCGCGGAGGAGATCAGATTCAAGCCGGCCCCGCCGTCAACCAGCATCTTGGTGACCTTGAGGTTGCGGATAGTTGGTGAAACCAACATCGGCAAGCACCCGACCGCTGTTACGCGATCAGGGTGGTCCTCAATGTCAAAGATGATAGGCGTGCTGGACCATTTCAGAGGCTTGCGTGACTCGATGGATGGTTCTGCTGCATTGACCTCCCGCATCCACTGCTTGAGCTGGCGGAGGAGGTGTGCAGAGAAGCACCTCCATCAACGCACAGGACCTCTGTGGCTTTCTGGAACTCCTGCTCATCGGTCTCGTCATCATCCATGTCTTCATCGTCGTCTTCGTCTTCATCCTTGTCGCGCCGCTGGGGCCTCGCTCCTGCCGCCGCTTGGCCTTGCCGCGCGCCTCCCCGGCCGGACGCTTTCTTGCTGGGTCCTCCCGCACCTCCCCGGCCTTCTCCTTGTCGCGTCGTTCAGATTCAGCCTTCGCTGCTCGCCGACAAGCTGCTCCACCTTCTTGCAGCTCTGGAGGTCATGGCCCTTGGTGCGGTGGATCTTGCAAGATCGCTTGCCGGGTTGCCCCGCTTGTCGGCGGCCGCCACAGATCGGGCGATTGGTGCGGCGGCAACCTCCTTGCCGGAGCTACCAGCCTTGGCTTTCTTGTTGCCACCTCCGTTGCCGGACTGCTCAACAACTAGCACATCGCTGCCTTTCTTTTTCCTGTTGCCCCGCCGCCGGCTCTTTTTTGCCGGGGCGGCCTCTTCACTATCAGATCCTCCTGCTTCGGTATTCTCTCTGGGGAGTCTCCTCCCCTCCTCAAAGACGCACACTTGTCGGCGGGCGTATAGCTCATCGATGTCTCTGATTTTGCACATCGCCATCTCCTCCCGCATCTCGCGGTTTCGCGACGTTCGATGGAACGCTACCGATCACCGCGGGGTGGACGTCTGGGATGTTGTGCCAGTACACGGCTGAATCTTTGAATATACTTGCGCAGGGGCTCTCCTTCCTTCCGGGCGCAGCAGATGAAGGTCGCTTTCTTGGCCATGGGGCTTGTGGCCACACCGTAAAGGCGCCGACAAACTGATGGCATATGTCCGCCCAAGAAGATATGGAGTTGTCCGGCAAGTGCATGAGCCAGACTCGACATTGGGCTTGAGCACCAGCAGGAAGTAGTTGACAAGGATCTTGTCGTCTCGCCCCCCGGCAGCCTGCACCGCGATGGTGTAAATGCTGAGGAACTCCGACGGATGCATCTTGCCGTCGTACTTCTCCGGTACGTCTGGCTTGAAGTTTTTCTTGCTGGGCCACTGGACTTGCCGTAGCTCACGAGTGAACGCAGGGCAAACTACCACGTACGGCAAGTCGCCTGGTTCCTCTGGCGCGTGCATGTCGACAGAGGGCCCAGCGCGCTTGTCGGATTGACGCCGCGCTTCTCTTCGGCGCTCGATGCGAGTTCGAGCGTCCTCTTGCTGTCGTTCGTGAAGAACTTGGCGCTGATCGCGATGAGCTCGTGGATCTGATGACGCAGTGGAGTCGCTGTCGAGGTGGATCCGGCGAGTCGGCGATCTTGGCCTTCGGGCGGAGAGTGCATGGTGGTTGCACCCCACCGTCTCGCCGCCACCGGCTCGCGTTTGGCAGTCCTGCCGCGACAACGCACTTTTCGGTTGCAGCGGGCGTCGCCCGTTAAGCGGCCGATGAGACTTTGTATGGTGGCCCTCCACTCATCGACCTTGTCGGCCGTTGGAGGGTAATCCAGGAGCAGTTGAGCTCTCGCCAGAGCTTCTGCTGGAGCAGTGGGTGGCAGTGGCGAACGGCACGAGGAGCGGGATATGCTCGGACTTCTAACTATGTTAGAAGGAGCGATCCCGTCCGGGCGACCGTGCCTGCTTCGCGCCAAAGATGTTGGCGTGCATGCTGGTCTTGAACACCCCGAGATCCTCCAGCTCGATCTCGGTCCAACGAGCATATGGCATTGTGAATGCCATGAAGCTGTCGGTCCCGCGCCTCCTGAGACGGGCGCGGCGCATGTACGAACGCCGAGGTCTGCACGGCCTTGTCCTTGGAATTGTCAGCACCGTGAGCTCCCCCGTTGCCGTCCATTCTTCCGCCGGCGTCTACCCCACCACCCGTTTGCTCCGGTGGTGGTGGGTCTGACGCGACGGGCTTCGCCACCAAGCCTTCTTCTTCGGTGGCATGTTGACGAAGATAATGAAGATCTAGCTCACGTGGACGCCGGATCAGGTTCACACAACCTCGACGCTTCTACCGGGCGCGCCAAAGATGTCGGGCAGGCTGGTTCTGCCCACGAACACCTATGGGGCCGGTGGACCGAGCCCCTTTCGGTTCGGAGGGGAGCGGAGGTCGCACGAAGAGCGGATCGAGGCGAAGCACGCGAGAGGTTTACCCAGCTTCGGAGCTCTCCGGGAAGATAACACTCCTACTGTTGCCTGTCTAGGTGTATTGCGTTCTTGCTCAGGAGCGCTCGAATGCTACAAAGATGCATTTAGCTGCTAACGAGACTGAGCCTGGGGGGAACTGATCGACCAACCAACCCCCTCTACGTTGCGCATGGGCCTCCTTTTATATGCTCAAGGGGCTCCGACAGGTGGCAACATAGACTGGGGTACAAATGGAAAAACAGTGGTTGGTACACCTACTTGTACAGTGTACAGTGTAATATACCTAACCCTGACGGCAGGGGACAAAGGCATTAAATGCCCATCTTGTCGCCCTAACAGTGCAAACACGGAGCGTCAGGGGAGCCACCGTTCGCCACGATGGCAAACTTGTCAGCGCTGCTTGCCACCTCGCACCGCTGGCTGCACAGCCTCTCGCCACGCTACTGGAAAGGCCCCAGGCGACATGTTAGTGGATGCTGGAGCGTAGGGTACAGAGAGGTGGTTTACATGACAAAGCGCCTTTGCCGCGCGGTTGTTGTCTTGTCGCTACCGGAAGCTTGTCGCTCATCGGGCCTTCCCGCAAGCTCCTCTTGCCGGGCCTTGTCTTGTATGTGTCTCAGGGTGGCCTTCCCGGCAAGCTCCTCTTGCCGGGGCCTTGTCTCCTACGTGCCTTGGGTGGCCTTCCCGGCAAGCTCCTCTTGCCGGGGCCTTGTCTCCTTGGCTTGAATACTTTGTTCTTGAATGGCTCCGAAGGAACCACGGAGGACCTTGGCGGTCACCCGGTAAGCCCTGCCGCGGAGGGCTGCAGCTGCCCGTGCACAAGTTCGGGATACTAGGGTACCCCTATCCTAGTACACCGACAAATAGAATGTCAAAGTCCACCAAAAAATTGTACAAACATGGTATCCCTGCTACACCAGCTACAAAACAATCCAAACAGAAACTAATATCTGCCGCCAAACAAGCAACGACAGCCCTAATTGTTGCAACACCTTCCACAGTACCAACAACTGCATGAGTTACTCGTTTGTCAACTCAGCTAGCGGCAAGTTCCCAAGCTCCCTTGCCACCCGACACTACATGCGAAGCACTCTTGACACAAGACGAGTTGGCAAGATCAGATGATCCTTGTGACCTTCAATAGCAAGAAGGTAGTTGCTGGAGTCAAGTTACAATTGCATGGTTCTTTATATGTAGTCTCACAGTTTGATGTACACTAACACTTCCTATGTTCGTTGTTGGACTAGCACCTAGGCGCAAGAGGAAACAAAATCAGGGATAATGCTCAATGGGTTAACTAAATCTAGAGGATGAAGAATGGAGATCCATTTTGAGGCGGGTTTAAAAAGGCCACGTGATGCTACATAGTCAACCAAGTTAGTATGAGAGGCAGCAGTTGCTGTTAGGTGTCATGCATGTATCCTCCCAGCATGGATTCAGTATAGGAATGACAAAGACAAAACCCAGTTCAACACTTTTCTCGACCATTTACCTGTAAGTATGGTTATGTACGGAAATTAGTAATATCATCTTGCTCTATCCCATACTTTCTAGGTTGCTGGTAATGAGACTCCCATAATTTTCAACAGATGAGGTTCAAGTTGGATAGCCAAGATGACGCAACCAGACAAGCATGCACCCATGTTTTCAAGTCTGCTCTGCGATAGTATAGGTATAAACTGAGGAAACCCCACTTTGAAGGCAAGGCTAACAGTGAACTTTCCCAAACATCTCCAGTGGAAAGTATATTGGATAAAGACTTGAGAGGCCTCGTTAAACACTGTTCTGATCCAAAGTATCAAGTACGTTATATATATGTGATCAGATCACATGTTGAACTCCTATTTACGCATGTGCCTCACGAATCTATCTTCTTGTAGGTGAACTATTCAAAGAACAAGGCCAACCATACGAAAGTGAAATTCCAACAGACGACAGAATCTCGTAGTTATATTGCACACTGCGAGGCTATTGTAATTAGCTGTTGTTTCACTCTTTTCGTTCTGCCATATTATCAGATCTATATTGACTTGTTCCAAATGTAGGGGAAAGCCCACAAGCACCAAAATGTACATGAACCAAATGCTGTGGAAATCTTCAAGAACTGTCACACCAGCCAGGCGAAGGGCATGACTACACCAGTCAAAGCCATTGTTGTAAGTCCTTAATCCTCATGCCTTTTAACTACTACTTACTCTGACTTGTGCATTGAACTGCATGGTTTGCAGCCAATGTCTATTACTCTTTTCAATTTTATCCACAAGTGTCTTAGCGTGTCATTGCACCTTACAAGGTTTAAAAGAGAGGAGTGATGTTCCTTTGATCTTGATCTTTAATCTAGTTACATGTTGGAATTGTCTACACAACATTACAATTGCATGTTTGTCTATTCTCAGTTGTTTTGTGATATGAATGATGTCATAATATGATTACTGTATTATAAACTTTGTATGTTTATCCTTAGCTGTCAATACAATGTGAAGAAATAGACAATACATTAGCCATGGTACATGGTCATATGTTTGGAACCTGGTTTTAGTATGTACTTTGCAATAAAATACAACTAATATTTTACACGGATTCACCAGAATAAGTTCTGTATATAGACCAAAGCTATTTGGTTTGGTTTTGTTGCCTCGTTAATATCTTCTGTTCTAAAACTACTAATGTAAAAACTCAACTTTTCAGCAAGCTATGGAACAAATGGTGGAACCACCACCTTCTGAAGGTGAGGAGGCAACTATAATGACAATGTCACCTCTTGCTGCAGTGGGTCAGTACCTATCCACTAACAGTGCCAAAAGCACGTTCCTCCGTAATACTGGGTTGGTTGTTAAGGCAATCTCGTCCAAACTACTTCATGATCAAGATATACAAGCTCAAAACAATGTTATATCTGCGCTCCAGACACAAGTTCATTCCCTAACAGAGACCCCTTTGTGAAACAAGGACATCCATTGTTCGATGTCGTGGACATATGCATGGTTTTTGAAACCAGACGATCAGACATTTTCTATGTTGTTCAGGAGCCTAGGAGAAATTAAGGCAAAGATTATGGTGCTCAATCGGATAGTACATCACGAAAACATAACAATCAGGTCAAATGAACTAAGCTTCCGAACTTCTGGTGGTGCATCTATCTGCCGGGCTGTTAACTTCTATACCAACCTTATTTTTGTTTCATGGTTTTAATTTGTTTTGTTGCGATACAAAATTTGATCTTACCGTGCCGCGACCGGCAGAAAACAACAAGCCATTTTTGTATAGTGTAGGGTGTTCCCTATATTTGCACTGGTGGCGAACTTTGATGCCCAGTGGATGTAATCTGTGCAATCGCCTTAATATCCTAGCGTTAGTTTCTAGCTTATTTATTTCCCTAGTCTTCTTTTTCCATTGTTTGCTAGTGGCCACAACAACCATGGGCCTCCTACGGGCCGTTGGATAAATGGGCCTCCAACGGGCCGTAGAATCAGCGGGCCTCGGGCCGTCGGATAAATGGGCCGACATGGGCCGTAAATGGGTGTAATTGGTATCGGGCCAGCACGTTAATGGGTCGTTAACAAGCTGGAAGAAAGCAAAGGCTTAATTATGTCACAAGCATAACGGGTCGTTAATGGGCCAGAATACAGGACAGGCTGGAAACGGCACAAGGGGTTAATAGGCCACAAACGGGTCGATTCTAACCACGGTTCGAATATGGACTAGTAGGGGAACATGCCAGTGACGGGCCAGAAGTAATCGAGGGCCGGAAAGGAGCCCAAGAATGTATGGGCCGTCAGTAGGCCGAAAGCTAACACGGGCTGGAAACCGCCCATGTGAATCATGGGCCGTTAATGTGTATAAAGTGTCGGATTCAGGGCTCCACAGGCCCAAGAAAGATTCGAACTCTGGAGTGCGTGCGAAGAACTTGATCTCCCCAGCCTACCAACGCGTCGCTCTCACAGCCTATGACGCCCGGATAATTAAGCCACCGTAATTCCATACTAATGATGCCCCATCATCATGATTACTGTTGTTAAACTTGCGTTGGTTCGAAACCGGTTCAAATTTCAAATTCAAAATTGCCAAACATGGAAACTTAAATTTTCAAAGTGTGGTAAAAAATCCCTGGATATTTGTCATGCTGGAACCAACCTCTTTTGAATTCCAAAATGCCCCTGAAATTAATTTTTGGACCAGCGGCAATTAAATTGGCCTTTTCAATTTCTAAAAATGGTTAGACAACTCCTTCTGACCCCGTAATTTTTGTTCCATCTCAATATATTGTGTTAGATTTATGTGCCACATTTTGTTCATAACAAAACTCATTTTGTACAAAAAGGAAAATGCAAAAGGAAAAGAGAAAATGGAAAATAGAAAAAAAGGAGGAGAACCTAAGCTATTGGGCTTGTTAGCCCACCTAACTAAAGGCCAGGCCACACAGCCCACCCCGCCCCCTGTATAACCCCTCCCCGAAACCCTAGCTACTCACCCGATCCACCACTCCCCTATGTTCCTACTCCCTACCATGATCTGGATCGGGGGCACGACCCCATCGTGCTCGCCCTCGACCCCGACGCCCGCGTTGACCGCCATCACCGACCCCGCCGCTGATCCTCGATGCCGGCGCCCCGCGGCCCATTAATAACCCACAAGTATAGGGGTTCAATTGTAGCCTCTTTCAATAAGTAAGAGTGTCGAACCCAACGAGGAGCTAAAGGTAGAACAAATATTCCCTCAAGTTCTATCGACCACCGATACAACTCTATGCACGCTTGACGTTCGCTTTACCGAGAACAAGTATGAAACTAGAAGTACTTTGTAGGTGTTGTTTGATAAGTTTGCAAGATAGTAAATAGCACGTAAATAAAAAGTAGGGGCTGTTTACATAAAGACACAACTAAATTTGTTTTAGTAAAGAGCTTGTTGTCACGAGAAAGTTATTTGTCCCTAGGCAATCGATAACTAGATCAGTAATCGTTATTGCAATTTTATTTCACGGAGAGGCATAAGCTAACATACTTTCTCTACTTGGATCATCTGCACTTATGATTTGAACTCTAGCAAGCGTCCGCAACTACTAAAGATCATTAAGGTAAAACCCAACCATAGCATTAAAGTATCAAGTCCTCTTTATTCCCATACGCAAACAGCCTACTTACTCGGGTATATGCTTCTATCACTCACGCCACCCACCATAAGCAAATCATGAACATATTGCAAACCCTACAGCAGGGATCCCTCACGCTTGCGCGACACGGAGAGCACCATAGGACAACACCAATAATAAAACATGCAACTCAAACCAATCACGATCATCAATTAACCCATAGGACAAAATGGATCTACTCAAACATCATAGGATAGCCATACATCATTGTGAAATAATATATAGTGTTGAGAACCATGTTTAAGTAGAGATTACAGCGAGTTAAAGAGGGGTTACACCGCTGCATAGAGGGGGGAAGAGTTGGTGATGATGACGGTGAAGTTGTTGGTGAAGATTGCGGTGATGATTATGGCCCCCGGCGGTGTTCCGGCGCCACCAGAAGTGAGGGGGAGAGAGCCCCCCTCCTTCTTCTTCTTACTTGACCTCCTCCCTAGATGGGAGAAGGGTTGCCCCTCTGGTCCTTCGTCTGCATGGCATGGGAGGGGCGAGAGCCCCTCTGAGATTGGATCTGTCTCTCTCTGTTTCTGCGTTCTCAAATCTGGCCACCGTTTCTTTTATAACCGGAGATCCGTAACTCCGATTGGGCTGAATTTTGGACACGATCTCTATCCAGAAATTAGCTTTCTTGCTGTGAAAGAAGGGCTCCAACCGCCTTACAAGGTAGCCACGAGGGTCCAGGGCGCGCCTGACTCCCTGGGGCGTGCCCCTGCCTCGTGGCCCCCCTCGGGCATCGTATCACGTTGATTCTTCTTCCAAAAAATCACAAATATTCCAAAAAAATCTCCGTCAGTTTTTATCCCGTTTGGACTCCGTTTGATATGGATTTTCTGCGAAACAAAAAACATGCAACAAACAGGAACTGGCACTGGGCACTGGATTAATATGTTAGTCCCAAAAATAGTATAAAAAGTTGCCAAAAGTATATGAAAGTTGTAGAATATTGGCATGGAACAATCAAAAATTATAGATACGACGGAGACGTATCAGCATCCCCAAGCTTAATTCCTACTCGTCCTCGAGTAGGTAAATGATAAAAAAGATAATTTTTTATGTGGAATTATACCTAGCATAATCTTGATCACAAAATCTAATCATGGCATGAATATTAAGACACGAGTGATTCAAAGCAATAGTCTATCATTTGACATTAAGACAATAATACTTCAAGCATACTAATAAAGCAATCATGTCTTTTCAAAATAACATGGCCAAAGAAAGTTATCCCTACAAAATCATATAGTCTGGCTATGCTCCATCTTCACCACACAAAATATTCAAATCATGCACAACTCCGATGACAAGCCGAGCAATTGGTTCATACTTTTTAATGCGCTTCAGCTTTTTCAACCCTCACGCAATAGATGAGTGCAAGCCATGGACATAGCACTATAGGTGGAATAGAATATGATGATGGGGGTTATGTGGAGAAGACAAAAAAGAGAAAGTCTCACATCGACGCGGCTAATCAACGGGCTATGGAGATGCCCATCAATTGATGTCAATGTGAGGAGTAGGGATTGCCATGCAACGGATGCGCTAAGAGCTATAAGTGTATGAAAGCTCAAACTGGAAACTAAGTGGGTGTGCATACAACTTGCTTGCTCATGAAGACCTCGGGCATTTGAGGAAGCCCATCATCGGAATATACAAGCCAAGTTATATAATGAAAAGCAAAGTACTACTATGCATTCCCCTAGGGGTATAGATTGGTAGGAAAAGACCATTGCTCGTCCCCGACCGCCACTCATAAGGAAGACAATCAATAAATACCTCATGCTCCAACTTCGTTACATAATGGTTCACCATAGGTGCATGCTACGGGAATCACAAACTTCAACGCAAGTATTTCTACAATCCACAACTACCCACTAGCATGACTCTAATATCACCATCTTTATATCGCAAAACTATTGCAAGGAATCAAACATATCATATTCAGTGATCTACAAGTTTTATGTAGGATTTTATGACTAACGATGTGAATGACCAGTTCCTGTCATCTCTCTAAATAGATATAAGTGAAGCAAGAGAGTTTAATTATTTCTACAAAATATATGCCCATGATCTAACAAATATAAGTGAAGCAAAAGAGCATTCTACAAATGGCGGTTTTCTATGTGAAGAGAAACAGGCAATCCAAACTTCAAATGATATAAGTGAAGCACATGAAGCATTCTATAAAGCCATACTCAAAAGATATAAGTGAAGTGCAAAGAGCATTCTATAAATCAACCAAGGACTATCTCATACCAGCATGGTGCATAAAAGAAAAATCAAAACTAAATGCAAAGACGCTCCAAGATTTTCACATATCACATGAACGAAACGAATCCGAAAACATACCGATACTTGTTGAACAAAGATGGGATGCCTTTTGGGGCATCCCCAAGCTTAGATGATTGAGTCTCCTTGAATATTTACATGGGGTGCCTTGGGTATCCCCAAGCTTGAGCTCTTGCCTCTCCTCCTTTTCCTCATATCGAGACCTTCTCGATCATCGAAAACTTCATCCACCCAAAACTTCAACAGAAAACTCGGTAAGATCCGTTAATATAATATAGCAAATCACTACTCTAAGTACTGTTGCAAACCAATTCATATTTTGTTTTTGCATTGTAGCTACTGTAATATAACTTTTCCATGGCTTAATCCACTCATATAAATTGATAGTTTCATCAAAACAAGCAAACTATGCATCAAAAACAGAATCTGTCAAAAACAGAATAGTCTGTAGCAATCTGAACATTCACCATACTTCTGGTACTTGAAAACATCTGCCACAATTAGGAAAAATAAACAATTTTTATATAAAGATAGTTCAAAAAGTTTCAGAACCATTCGACGTTCCAGTAAAAAATGAAAAATCACGCACTACAGCCAAAGTTTCTGTCGTGCACTGTACAAACCAACAAGCATTGTAAACATCCTAAAGGCAAACCTTGGCACATTATTTTTATAATACAATGGAATTGTACAAGGGGATAATTATTTTTACTGAAAAGTTTCTGTAATCAAGATTCACATAGTTTCCGTGAGCATGAACATAGTTCAAGGCTAGCTCCCACTTTAACTATGCTCTTCTTTCTCACTTTCGCTTTTCTTTTTGAAAAGTTTTGGGTTCCCCTCTTTATTTTTTTGTTTTTAAACTTTATAAAAGCACTCAACAGAAATAAATGACTCTCTAAAACTTACGGGTTGTCTCCCTGGCAGCGCTTTCTTTAAAGCCATTAAGCTAGGCATATTGTGCTCAAGTAGTGAATCCACCTGGATCCCAAGGTATATCAAAGCCAATTTTAATTAGCAATGATTTAGCATTTAGTAGTGAGCACAAAGCAACATATATCAAGATATGACTAAGTGTAACTCTCTTCCTATGCATCGGCATGTCATAAAAGAACAATACATGCACACGTAGTAAAGGCCAATGCATAGTATAAACAGTTTCTGGCAATTTTATCATGTTGGAAACATAGAGAGGCGGAGATGTAGTCCCTCTCTCATAATAATTGCAAGTAGGAGTAGCAAGCACATGTGTCGGTGTCAAAACCGGCGGATCTTGGGTAGGGGGTCCCGAACTGTGCGTCTAAGGCGGACGGTAACAGGAGGCGAGGGACACAAAGTTTACCCAGGTTCGGGCCCTCTCGATGGAGGTAATACCCTATTTCCTGTTTGATTGATCTTGATGATATGAGTAGTACAAGAGTTTATCTACCACGAGATCGTAGAGGCTAAACCCTAGAAGCTAGCCTATGGTATGATTCTTGTTGGTGCTACGGCCTAAACCCTCCGGTTTATATAGACACCGGAGGGGGCTAGGGTTACACAGAGTCGGTTACAAAGGAGGAGATCTACATATCCGTATTGCCAAGCTTGCCTTCCATGCCAAGGAGAGTCCCATGCGGACATGAGACGAAGTCTTCAATCTTGTATCTTCATAGTCCAACAGTCCGGCCAAAGGATATAGTCCGGCTGTCCGGATACCCCCTAATCCAGGACTCCCTCAGTAGCCCCTGAACCAGGCTTCAATGACGATGAGTCCGGCGCGCAGATTGTCTTCGGCATTGCAAGACGGATTCTTCTCCAAATTCTTAATACCTATTTAAATAGTGTCCGGCTTCTCATAAATGTTGCGCTTCTTGGCTTTCGCGCCCAATAATGGCCATCTTCCACGTGTAGAACGAATGCGAGAGGCCAGGGTGTTTTTACGTTTACCACCCCAGCTATGCAAACAAACTGCTTATTTAAAGAGACGGGGATTCTCAGATCCAAATCACACCATCCTCCCTCACCGAGCATTCATCGGAGTGCGCCCGAAAAAATCCATTCCAACATGGCCGGCCAGCGCAGCACCTCATCTCGCTCCCGGAGCCCTAAGCCCGGAGATTGGAAGAAGTGTTCCGTCCCGGACAGTCAATTAGTGGAGCTACAGACCCAGGGATTTCTCCCTCCAGCATATATGGTCCCCGTTCGAGCCGGGCTCGCCACCTACAATGGCGGGGAGCAAGCGGAAAGCTTTCCCAACCCCTCCAAGGGGGAGCGGGTATGCCTCGTTCCTTATTTATTAAGGAGACTTGGATTTCCGATCCATCCGTTCCTCCGAGGGCTCCTGGAGTTTTATGGCCTCCAGTTGCATAATCTCACCCCTGCCTCCATATTACACATCGCTGGTTATGTGGCCCTTTGCGGGCTGTTTCTGGGCTGCGAAGCTCACTTCTCGTTGTGGAAGAAGCTATTCTTCCTTGTGCCCCGTACTCAGAGGGGTCAATATATCAAGTGGGCGGGGCTGAAATATGGCGCATCGCCGGGACCGGATACCTATCCGGTACCCCGAAGAAGACGTCCGAAGACTGGCCTTCAGAGTGGTTTTATATGAAGGACGTCCCCCTTCCTGATCCTATTCGGATTGGCCTTCCTGAGTTTGATAATGCCCCTTTGAAGAAGCGCCTAAGCTGGCGATCACGGAGCCCTCAAGAGGAAGATGATAGAGACGTTCTTTACCTGATGGGCCGGATAAAGGTGTTGGCTCAATCAGGACTGACCATAACCGAGGTTATGTCAATATGCATTATGCGGGGGGTGTAGCCACTTCAATATCGAGGCCACCCCATGTGGCACTTCAACGGGGAAGATGATGCCACCCGCTGCGGTCGCAAGGGGCTGGACTTAGTTGCTGCTGTAGCAAAAATTCTGTCCGGTTTGTTCAAGGGAGAGGAAGAGGAGTTCCTCCGTATCAAGCCACGGGACGGATTCTCCATGTACAACCCTCCGAGCTGGGTAAGCCGCCGCTTTTTATACCCATCATTTCCGCATTTTTGCAATAAATATTTTATCTTGCCAGTTCATCGCAGGAGCTGCATAAGGCTGTAAGGGAGATCAACAGCCCACCTCCACAACCAGAGGATCCTGAACGGTCCCTCGACCCTGGCCTTAAAGAGGATCCGGACATATTTGTGGAGCTGATTGCCAGGATATTTTAGTAATTAAGCTGCGATGAGGCCATGGTGGCTATTATAGCCGACTATCCGGGGTTACTCCCTACCTCGCAGGTAAGTGAGACCAGAGTCCCAACATTTGAGAGGTATCTTCTTTTTTACACACTTCACCAACCGTATATGTGCGGTGTTTTACAGGGAAGGTCCTCGGGACACCATGCTGAGCCCATGGTGAATCGCCAGCGAAGGGCGCCGAAGCCGGGCAGGCTGAAAAGGAAGGCAGTCCAGACGGAGACGCCGGCACAGAGGTATTATACAAAGCCTTACTCCGTGATCATCATCTTTTAAAATGTAATAACAACCATGTTTCTATGAAGGAAAAGCGTTCGCCGGACTATATCCGGAGAGGTCGCCGATCACGCCTCTACTAGCCGGACTCCGTGGCCGGACACAGAGGCGAAAGCTAACACAGGGCACCCGCCAGATGCTCCTCCGACAGAGGATGTGGATAAAATATCTGCTGAAAATTCCGTAGTGGAGAGCGCCATGAATCACAGGCGTCGCCGGGCCGTACTCCGTGATGCTTGTTTCTCCCAAGAGGCTTTTGATGCCTTCAACTCAGGAGACGCGTACATCCGCGCTGCTCAAAATGGTCTAGCCAGAGCCACAGATCAGTATGTAAAGGATATACGGGTAAGAAAATTGGATGATTATATATATCAGTAGCCTCTGAGACTTGAAACAGTTGGCACAACTGATTTAAGGATTGTTATTCGTGAAGGTACTTACAGAGAAGATTACCCAATTGTCTTAAGAGCTAGAAGAATGCAAAGCCCAACTTCAGGCCGCAGTTGCCGCAGGAAAAGAGTCCAAGAAGACCCCCGCTGGTAACTATTGTTTCCATTGCAAAGAATGGCATGTACTAGAGAGTATGCGGCATGCATGCAAATCTAATGATAGATGTTGCAGACGACTCCGGAGCAAATCCGGACGCCATACCAGGGGATGCGCAGCATGCTGATCGACAGCTAAATGCTGGTGAGCGCTTGCTTACGCGCGTCATTCAGGAGAAAAATGATCTCCAAGACGCCAATACCCAGCTGAGTGTGGAACTAAAGGATGTTCGCGCCCAGCTGTCGGACTCCGTGAAGGAGAATAGGCGGCTTCGACGCGGCATTTTTAGTAAGTGCTTGAACGAACTTTAAAAAGAATTCGGCGAAGAAGCCGGCTAACAGAGTTGTGTCTGCAGGTATGCTGACGGGTCGTCCCGCGGAAGAGATGCCCGGGTCTGCGGGTGATCTTCTACCAGAGCTCTCACAAATGCATGAACAAGTTCGGCAGGTGATGCAAGGTATTGCCCAGGCCTTGTGGCCATCCGTCTCCCTACCCGAAGGCATTGGAGAGCTTGCGGAGAATCTCAAGGGAGCGCGGCGGTGCTTCCGATTATGGAAGATATCGGCCTGCCGTCAAGGTGCGAGGGAAGCTTGGGCCATGGTGAACACGCGGTATACCAAGGCTGACCCAAACCACATGGCCGAGGTCGGGCCTATGGGGCCCGATGGGAAAGAGATCCCCATCAGTTTGGTGTATCACCAAGTAGAATTAGCCGCAAAGTATTCCCAATAGGATTGTAGGCTAGACAGCCTGTTGGATGGTATAGAAGAAGAATTTAATCAGTCTAAGTGCCTGTATAATTTAAATGACATGTAGAATGTCTCTAGCCGGATTGTAAATCATTTGTCATGGCGAACCTTTTCGCTTCGACCTCGGGACCCGATAGTCCGGAGTGTATCCGAATACCCGCTCGGTTATGTAAAAACTGGGGTATGCATGGAGACCAGGCGTAGGGGTCATAAGTGCTTGAACAGACATGTACCCTACTAGTTATGTTATATTACATGGATAGTAAGAAACATCTTCCAGGGAGAACAGTTCCGTTAAGGGTTCCTTTCCCTGGGTACACATGCCCTAATGTGCATGTCCGAACTGCGAGAAGAGACGCAGGTAAGAAACATCTGGGGGCAAGTTGAAAAAATAGAGAAAAGTCATCTTTTGTTCACCAACCGAATATTCCCTTAAGAATGCTAGCTGTCGGCTTCACCCAGTCTAAGGTACACATCCGGCTGACCCGGCAGTAACAATCGCAGAGGTGCTCCCCTTATGCCCTAGCCGAATTAACGGGAACGTAGGGCATAAATACAAGAGCCGGGCAACCCAGCTTGGCCAAAACTTAAGTCATATCGATGCATATAATGGCAAAAAAAGGTTCATGCGGAAGAATAACACATGTGCCGGGCATGAAGCCCAGAAAAGTAATCAAGCTTCTATGTAAGAAGCCCCCAGGTATAATGAGCGCGATTAGCGCATCAAGATTGTGTAGACAGGACACAAATTAGCCTTTTAAGGTCGTGAGGACAAAGGAGAAAAAAGAGAGAGAAGACAGATAATGGATATGCAAAAAATGGACAGAGGTAAGGAGACGAACATAGAGTCCGGCACTAGGCGTAGAATCTTCGGAGTCTGTTAGCGTTCCATGGATTTGGCTCGAGTCAATTGTCCAATGCGTCCCGCAGACGGTACGCTCCGCCGGTCAGAACTTGGTCGATAACGAAGGGACCTTCCCATTTGGGCTTGAGCTTGTTCTTTTTCTTCTCTGGCAGGTGTAGAACTAACTCGCCAACATTATAAGTTTTAGCCCGTACTTCTCTGCTTTGGTATCTTCGAGCCTGTTGCTGATAGAATGCATAACGGGCTTTTGCCACGTCACGCTCCTCCTCGAGGGCGTCCAAACTGTCCTGCCGATCGAGCTCGGCCTCTCTTTCTTCATACATGCGCACTCGGGGTGAGTCATGAATTATGTCGCAGGGCAGAACCGCCTCTGCGCCGTACGCCATAAAGAATGGTGTGTATCCGGTAGTGCGATTCGGCGTAGTCCACAGCCCACAGAGTACGGAGTTGCTACGTCTTGAGCTTGCGTTGGTTTTCCCCGAAGAGGAGAGGATGATGCAGCACAGTAGCGTAAGTATTTCCCTCAGTTTTTGAGAACCAAGGTATCAATCTAGTAGGAGGCCACGCGCAAGTCCCTCGTACCTGCACAAAACGATAGCTACTCGCAACCAACGTGATTAGTGGTTGTCAATCCCTTCACGGTCACAGACGAGAGTGAGATCTGATAGAGATAATATTTTTGGTATTTTTGTTATAAAGATGCAAAGTAAAAAGTAAAAGCAAAGCAAGTAAATAAAGTGATGGAGATTGATATGATGAGAATAGACCCGGGGGCCATAGGTTTCACTAGTGGCTTCTCTCAAGAGCATAGATATTCTACGGTGGGTGAACAAATTACTGTTGAGCAATTGATAGAATTGAGCATAGTTATGAGGTTATCTAGGTATGATCATGTATATAGGCATCACGTCCGAGACAAGTAGACCGAAACGATTCTGCATGTACTACTATTACTCCACCCATCGACCGCTATCCAAAGATGCATCTAGAGTATTAAGTTAAAACAGAGTAACGCCTTAAGCAAGATGACATGATGTAGAGGAATAAATTCATGCAATATGATAAATACCCCATCTTGTTATCCTTGATGGCAACAATACAATACGTGCCTTGCAACCCTTTCTATCACTAGGTTAGGACTCCGCAAGTTTGAACCCAAAGCTAAGCACTTCTCCCATTGCAAGAACTACCAATCTAGTTGGCCAAACCAAATGGGTAATTCGAAGAGACTTGCAAAGATAACTCAATCATACATAAAAGAATTCAGAGAAGATTCAAATATTATCCATAGATAAGCTGGATCATAAACCCACAATTTATCGGTCTCAAACAACACACCGCAAAAAGAAGATTACATCGAATAGATCTCCACGAGAGAGGGGGAGAACATTGTATTGAGATCCAAAAAGAGAGAAGAAGCCATCTAGCTACTAGCTATGGACCCGAAGGTCCAAGTAAACTACTCACACTTCATCGGAGGGCTATGGTGTTGATGTAGAAGCCCGCCGTGGTGGATGCCCTCCTCGTGAGCTCAAACAGGCCCCAAGATGGGATCTCGTGGATACAGGAAGGTACGGCAGTGGAATTAGGTTTTTGGCTCTCCTTCTGATCGTTTGGGGATACGTAGGTATATATAGGAGGAAGGAGTACGTCGGTGGAGCGTCAGGGGGGCCACGAGTTAGGGGGCGCGCCCAGGGGGGCGCGCCCTCCACCCTTGTGACCGCCTCTGGCACTTCTTGGAGTAGGGTCCAAGTCTACTGGATCACGTTCGGTGAGAAGATCACGTTCCCGAAGGTTTCATTCCGTTTGGACTCCGTTTGATATTCCGTTTCTTCGAAACACTAAAATAGGCAAAAACAGCAATTAAGGTTGGGCCTCCGGTTAATAGGTTAGTCCCAAAAGTAATATAAAAGTGGAAAATAAAGCCCAATATAGTCCAAAACAGTAGATAAAGTAGCATGGAGCAATCAAAAATTATAGATACGTTGGAGACGTATCAACATCCCCAAGCTTAATTCCTGCTCGTCCTCGAGTAGGTAAATGATAAAAAAGAATTTTTGATGCGGAGTGATACTTTGGCATAATTTCAATATAAATCTTCTTACTTGTGATATGAATATTCAGATCCGAAAGATTTAAGACAAAAGTTCATATTGACATAAAAATAATAATACTTCAAGCATACTAACTAACCAATTATGTCATCTCAAAATAACATGGCCAAAGAAAGTTCATCCCTACAAAATCATATGGTTAGGCTATGCTTCATTTCGTCACACATAGATGTTCCCAACTTCTATACCCCCGATGACAAGCCAAGCAATTGTTTCATACTCAAATAATCTCAAACTCTTTCAACCTTTACGCAATACATGAGCGCGAGCCATGGGTATAGCACTATGGGTGGAATAGAAATATGATGATGGGATTGTGTGGAGAAGACAAAAAAGGAAAGTCTCATATCGACGAGGATAATCAACGGGCTATGGAGATGCCCATCAATTGATGTCAACATGAGGAGTAGGGATTTCCATGCAACGGATGCACTAGATCTATAAGTATATGAAAGCTCTACAAAAGAAACTAAGTGGGTGTGCATCCAACTTGCTTGCTCACGAAGACCTAGGGCACTTTGAGGAAGCCCATCATTGGAATATACAAGCCAAGTTCTATAATGAAAATTCCCACTAGTATATGAAAGTGACAAAATGAGAGACGCTCTATTATGAAGATCTTAGTGCTACTTTGAAGCACAATATATGAGACTCACTACATGAAGAACAAGGTGCTACTTCGAAGCACAATATATGAGATTCACTACATTAAGAACAAGGTGCTACTTTGAAGCACAAGTGTGGTAAAAGGATAGTAGCATTGTCCCTTCTCTCTTTTTCTCTCATTTTTTTTATTATTATATTTTTTATTTGGGCCTTTTCTCTCTCTTTTTTTTTGGTCTCTTTTTCTTCATCCGGAGTCTCATCCCGACTTATGGGGGAATCATAGCCTCCATCATCCTTTCCTCACTTGGGACAATGCTCTAATAATGATGATCATCACACTTTTATTTCTATTACAACTCAACAATTATAACTCGAAACTTAGAACAAAATATGACTCTATATGAATGCCTCCGGCGGTGTACCGAGATGGTGAAATGAATCAAGAGTGACATGTATGCAAAATAATGCATGGTGGCTTTGCCACAAATACGATGTCAACTACATGATCATGCAATGGCAATATGACAAAAGTAATGTATGTCAAAATAATGATGATGGAAGTTGCATGGCAATATATCTCTGAATGGCTATGGAAATGCCATGATAGGTAGGTATGGTGGCTGTTTTGAGGAAGATATAAGGAGGTTTATGTGTGAAAGAGCGTATCATATCACGGGGTTTGGATGCACCGGCGAAGTTTGTACCAACTCTCAAGGTGAGAAAGGGCAATGCACGGTACCGAAGAGGCTAGCAAGTGCGGAAAGATAACAGTGCGTATAATCCATGGCTCAACATTAGTCAAAAGAACTCATATACTTATTGCAAAAATTTAGAAGCCATCAAAAATCAAGTACTACGCACAATGCTCCTAGGGGGATAGATTGGTAGGAAAAGACCATCGCTCGTCCCCGACCGCCACTCATAAGGATGCACAAGCCAGGTACTCTTCATGTTTCAAATTTGTTACACAACTTTACCCATACATGCATGCTACGGGACTTGCAAACTTCAACACAAGTATTTCTCAAATTCACAATTATCAACTAGCTAACTTGGCTATAGCGCGTTTTCGGAAACGCGCTACCGTTACGTTTCACTTAAACAGCGGTCCCCCCCCCCCCGCCCCCGGCCACCACACTTCTTCCCCCAAATCCCTCGCCCTACTTGCCGTCTCCCCAATTTGCCGTCGCCCACTTGCCGTCTCCTGGGCGTGGACGCCTGCAACCTCACCATCTCCCCGAGGCTGCCGTCATCCTCACCGCCGCCCGAGGCCGCCTCAGCCTCACCTTGCCGCCCGAGGCCGCCCTCGACGTCACCGTCAGGCGCCCTCCACCTCACCGCCCGCCCGAGCCCGCCCGGGACCGCCGTTGCTCGTGCCCGAGGCCGCCTCTCCGCCCCTGCCTCCGTCACCGAGCACCTCCCGCCACCGTCTCTCCCCTCTCAGAAGTCCCCACCCTCCCCCACTCCTCTCTCTCTCTATGCATTTTAGAGAAAAAATTAGTAGAGCAAAAGTTTGTTTATAGCAAAAATTTAGTTTAGAGCAAAGGATGTTAAGTAGTAGATGTTAGAGCAAAAATTAGTTTAGAGCAAAAAATTGGTTTACAACAAAAGTTAGTTAGGGCAGTAGGGTTTAATTAGGGTAGATGCTGCTTGTATAGTATATATATAGTGATACTAGTAGATGTTAATTAGGTTAGGGCAATAGTGGTACTAGTAGATGTTAATTAGATGTTTTTCAGTTTGGGCGCTAGAGTTTTGCTAGGTTAATTAGGTTAGTAGTGCTGCTAGTAGTAGTGGTACAGTAGGTTAATTAGGTGATGTTAAATGAGTAACCTAAATGAATGAAATTAGTAGTTAACTGAAATTTTTTTCCTTTCATCATTATAGAGCACTTAAGTTAACTGAATTTTGTTCTATTAGTAGTTAAATGAATTTTCTTCTACACTTTGTTTTTGAATTAGCTTGTGAAATTTGGTCATGTGGTTGCTCGTGTATATTTGGACATGTGTTGCGGTGTCAAAGAGGGATATTTGAACACTGTTTCCAGGGAATGATGCTGAGTGGCCTATGTTTTGCCGGAATGTTGATTCATTTCTGTTCCGGCAAATTTCAGGTTCTCGATTTGTCCACTTTTTAGCAAAGGTCATGCCGAAATTTTCAGTGAATTTCGGCCTGACTTGTGCTACAAACTAGGACATATCGAGTGCTCGGGATTTGTCGCACCAGGAAGGAATCAACATTCCTGCAAAACAATAGGCCTTTTTTATGTCATTATTCATTTTATTAGGTATAGAATTAATTGACTAGATTTAATCATAGGAAACTTGGCTAGCAACGATGAAGGATAGGGTTACGGTGATTATGACGGCGTCTCACCGGGCGGCATTTAATTTTTTAGCCTTACCGACGATCAACCGATGTTGTTGCTGGGCCCACCGGTGGCATTGGGGATCGAGACCGACACGCAGACCGGTGCCGAGATCGAGATCAAGGCCGAGACTCGAGACCAAAGATCGAGACCTTCGCTGAGACTGAGACCGGTGCTGCCTCGGGGAGCGGAGCCGGTACTGTAGAACCGAAAGCAAAGAGGCAACGGCTTCCTAACAAACTTAGGACTACTAGATTGGTGGTCACGGAGGTGGACGACAGCATTTTTGAGCCAAAGGAGCCCGAGGAAGCGCGTCGATGTTACGGCAATCAAATAGGCTGCATCGTACGGACAACCGCCACCATCAACGATGAGAAACTACAGAAGATAGAAAATATGAGGAGCTCCCTCCTAAAGAATTTTCACCAGATATTCTTGTTCTCGGGCCGGAATGAGAAGGATTATGAAGATCCAGACGAGGACCTGGCAAAGAAGAACATAAACAAACACGCCATGACCAAATTTAGCGACGCGTTGGCCGCCTGGAAAACTCGAGTGAAAGCAAGTATCATCGACAAGAAGGAACCCTACTCCGAGATTGTAAAGGATAATCCAACAATCATGGAAGAGCGGTTTCAAATATTCAAGGAGGCTTGTGAAAGCGCTAGTTATCGACTAGAGGGGGGGTGAATAGGCTATTTTTATGAAAGTCTTCAAAACATGGAAGTTTCAAAGACAAACAATAGAAATGACCTAATTGATACGCAGCGGAAGATAAACTACAACAAGCAAACCATAGTCAAGTATGCAGTAATGTGAAAGTACAAAGACTAATAGAAGCTTAGTAGTAAGGATCAGGATGGCAGATAGTATGAAGCCAACCAACGATAGTAGTCAAACAATGAAGTCAAACAGGTACGACAAATAGGCAATGACTTCACCAAGACAAACCCTAAGTAAAGGAAGGGAGAGGATAGAACCAGTCACTTGTTGAAGACAAAGGATTTGTTGGACCAGTTCCAGTTGCTGTGACAACTGTACATCTGGTTAGGGAGGCTGAGATTCAACTAAGAAGACCGCGTCTTCACCTTATTCCCCTTGAGCTAAGGACACACAGTCCTCGCCCAATCACTCTGGTAAGTCTTAAAGGTAGACTTCCGAACCTTCACAGACTTCGTTCACCGGCGATCCACAATGACTCTTGGATGCTCGAGCGTGACGCCTAAGGCCGGAGGATTCACAGTCCTCAAGTGTAATAAGTCTTCGTGTCACGAGATGTAAAGACTTGATGATGCCTAACACTCTTTGGCTCTGGTGTTTGGGCTTTGTCCTCGCAAGGACTTCTCTCTCTCAAAGGCTTCGAGGTGGGTTGCTCTCAAGCGACAAAGCCATGCACTAACTCTGAGCAGCCACCAATTTATGGTGTAGGGGTGGGCTATTTATAGACACTAGGCAACCCGGCCCGATATGTCCGAAATGACCACAGGTCACTAAGGAACCGACACGTGTTCCAACGGTCGATTTCAAACACACACGGCAACTTTACTTGGGCTACAAGCAAAGCTGACTCATCCAGCTCTGGATAAGATTTGCTCTCATTGTCTTCGCTCGAAGACATAGGATTTGGGTTGAGCATCACTTGATCATTCCGACTTTGTTCACTTGGACCCCACCTAACGACGGTAGTTCCTATGACTCAACAAAGAAGAAAAAGGAAACAACGAAGCGACACGATCTTTCAAGGCTCCATAGTCTGCACTCAATGTCTTCTCATGTCATAGTCTTCAATCTGAATATCTTCACATACCACCATTGTCGTCAATGTCTTCAAACATTTTTAGGGGTCATCTCCGGTAGGTAAAAGAATCAATGAGGGACACTACCTGTGTTATCCTGCAATTCTCACAAACACATTAGTCCCTCAACCAAATTTGTCGTCAATACTCCAAAACCAACTAGGGGTGGCACTAGATGCACTTACAATCTCCCCCTTTTTGGTGATTGATTGAAGTTTTCAACAGAGATAAAGTATGTGAAATTGTAAAGCGTAGGGTATTGTCTTCATAAGTGGCAAAGGCTCCCCTGAAGATGTGCATATAAGTAATTTGCTTTTGGAATGCAAATGCACATGGCAGGTTGTATTTGTGGAGATCCTCTTCAACTTATGAAGATAATTCATCATGCATGAAATGATATAACTAAGAGAATGACATGCATAATGAAAAATGGACGTCTGCGAGAATGTTCTAAGTGCGGAAGTTATCATCGCATTACGCGGAATTTATCATCGCATCACAGAAAAGCAAATAAGTAGCAGACGACCATCGAGTTTAAGTGTTACGACTCAAAGAACCAAATGTATCAAAAGCGAGAGTTGTAAACACTAGGAAAAATATAAAGCAACCGCCCATATGAACCTGCTTGAAGACTATCAAACTCATATGCTTCTCCCCCTTTTGTCAGTAAGGACCAAAAAGGTTTGAAGACATAGAGCATCTACTCGCTCCCATGAGGAGTAGGTGAAGCAGCAGGGTTGTCGTTGTTGTTTGGCGGCGCAGACGAACTTGGCGCAGTGTTGATGCGTGCAGAAGTAGGGGGTGGTGAAGTAGCACCGTCTTCATCATCGATCACTTTGGCATTCACAGTTGCCGCGGAGGAAGAATAGTCAGAGTCTTCAAGGGACGGAGTTCGACGTAGGACAGCACTCCGTGAAGGAGTGGAGTCAAACTTGAATCTTTCAGTGAAGCCATCGTCTTGAAGATCTGCTTCAGCACTGAGCAGCGTCAAACTCTTCCATGATCGCCGACAGGTCTCGTGAGTGACAAAAGCATCCTTGGTGGCAAGATTTGAATGCGATTGACGTCCACCAAGAGGCTTTGCATCTGCCGCTTGAGCCGTAAGTGATGCTTGTCTTGTTTACGATGCAAGGCCACAAGAAGTTCTCGGTCATTTAGGACGCGAGCGCTTCTTAGGCCTTTGGGCAATTGTGCTCTCAAGAGCTTCAGTTTATGCATGGTGAGGCGTACGAGTGTTCCTAGCCATTGGATAGACACGAAGTTCTTTGCTGGACTCCTTCCATGGGTTGAGTGAAGCTTTGGTGATCAACATTTTGAAGACAAAGAGGTTTCTTGGCAGGCTCAGGGTATATGGCTTCAACTGACATATCAACCTCTGGTAGAAAGATCAGATGATTGCGAGCAGAGGGCTGATAGTTGATAGCGAGTGTAGCTTGATGAGGCGCATGACCCGTGGAGCATAGAATTTCAGGCCAAAAAGGTCGAACTGCACGCAGCCAATTGCGGATGAAGAATTCTTGTGTATTGAAGTCGATGCCATTGAGGATGTAAAAGACCAATGTCTTCATGGCTCCTTCAAGTTTTGCAAATTTAATGCCCTTTGATAGGCCATAGAGTTCGCTTTGATGATGTGATATATTGTGCGAGGCAGATACTCAAGGTCATCAACAAAGAACTCCTTTGGGTATTCAGCGTCAGGTGGAAAAGGCTTCATCATGCTCAACATCTGGCTCATGTTGGGCTCTGGCTTATGGAAGATGCTCTCCAGTGCATTGCGGTGGAGATGACAATCAGGTTCGAACAGCTCTCAGGGAGTGGGTAGGCCTGTAAGCTCAATGAGGTCAAGAGCTTTGGCTTCATGATGAACATTTCCTATCATCCACTCAAGAACCCGTGTCTTTGTATCCCTGTAGTAGCCGCGAATGTGGAGTGTAGCACAGAATTGAAGCAAAAGTTCCTCATTCCAATGTTCTTTGTCTGTCACAAAGCTGAGCAGACCTGCAACACGAAAGCAGTCAAGTGCTTCTTCTAAGCATGGCAGTCCAACAATGGCTTCAGTGTCGAGGCGCATATGAGGGAAAATGCACCCTTGATCATACAGAACGCAGGAGTAATAGCTTCTTTGCTGATAGCTCCAGAAACGATCTGATGATATTCTTGGCCTTGAGTAGGGGTTCTTTGCTCTGTCAAAGAAGGTGTTGTGGCCTTTGAAGCCATTTGCATTGAAGGACCACAGAGAGGTGGCGATGCACAGGAACCTTGGCAGTCTTGGGTTTTGTTTCTGGACCTGAGGCCTATGCTCAACATGATAATCAAACTGAGGATCAGAGGCATTAGGCGGAGGGACCAGAACAGGCCATTTGACAGTGATGAGCTGACCATAGTTGTATGCTTGCTCAATTGTATGGGGCCTTGGTGGCGGAACAGGAGCAGTGGCAACAACCGAGGCGTCGAGTCGCACAAATGATGCTTCAATAGCGCTTGCATCATTGGCTTCGCACATTGGTTGATGCACGGGCTCCACATTGGCTTCAGCCATGACTATGTTGTTGGCTTCATTTGTGTTGGTGGTGGCAGCCTCAAGATTTTCAACCTCCACTTGACGAAATGGAGGGTCGGGCATCGCACGCTCACTTCAGGAACAACTTCTTCAGTAATGGGGGGAGTAGGGACACGTTCTTCTTCTTGGTTGTTAGCGGCTGATGCAGCCGGATTGTCTTCAGCAGCTTTGGCTTCAGACGCAGAGACATTCACAGTCGGAGTGGCTTCTGAAACACTTGACGTGCAACAGATTGGTGGTGCACTTCTCCTTCTGGAACGCTCGAAAGAGGGACTTGAGGCCTTGGTCCTTTGTGAAGCCTGCGAAATGCTGGCGACGCCTTTGGAGATGGAGTTGGCTGGGCCTCAAAGTCAGCCTCTTCTTCTTGCATAGGTGGTGTGACTTGTTGTTGTTGGGGAGTACTCGAGGAGTCTTGTTGTTGTGGGTGATCAGCCCATGATGCATCCTGAGCAATTGGCGTCAGAGGACGACCAATCTTTGATGAGTTTGCTGTTCGTGAGAACAAAGGCGATGATACCAAGTTGTGTTCGATCCGAGGAAGAACTACATCATCTTCAACATTGTCATTGTGACCAATGTCTTCAAAGCAGTGGGATTAACTGCTTTGGAATGTCTTGACTTCATGAGCCTCTGTGGAAGCGAGCTCATGAACTATCATCCGTCGTTCTTGGTGTTTAGATGCAGGGCGAACCATTGAGATAGGTTCAACAACTAAGGGCTCTGTGGGAGCAGCCCGATTCTTCTTGGTTTTGCGCTTCTTCTTGGAGGGAGCAACATCAGAGGCTTCCGAATTTTTCCTTTTTTTGGCTTCAGCCTCGGCAGTCCTCGTCTTCTTCAGTTCTGAAGCGGTTGACCTAACCTTTGGCTTGAAGCCAGTCATGCTGCATGGGAAGACTATGCAAGGTTCTTCCAGCCTTGAAGGTGCAAATTGGTCAGTTGGTTGCTTCTTCTTCTTTGCAGCCATTCTCAGCCTTGAAGGACGACCAAGAGCCTTGCGCTTCTCAGCCTCATTGTAGGCTTGCACACACTTGTCAGCCAGACTCTTCATGCGCTCACGAGAGCCTTTAGCTTCTTCGCGCTTCTTGAGAAAGGCTTCTTTGAGCTCGTGCAGCATGATCTTGAAGTTTTTGACATCTTGCACGCTGAGCTCTGCCACATGCTTCTTGAACTGAGCTTTCTCATAGTCGATCTTGTGCTTGAGTTCAACGAGGCGAGCAGCAAACTAGCTAGCTCGAAGCAATGGCGCCATTGAAGGAGACGCTGAGGCCAATGGGAAGTTGCAGATCTTCAAAGCTGAGATTTGGGGAGTCAAACCACTCATCAATGAAGTTATGGATGATTGCCACATCAAAGAGAGGCAAATCATTGAAGATCTCTGCTTCTTCCTTGCTCTTGATCAGTTGCTCAAGAGCATCATCTGCAAGATCTTCATCGCTGGATAGATCAATGTGCTCTTCTCGCAGAATGGCAGCAGCAGTCAATGTCTGATCAGAATGTTTGACGATTTTCTTTTTCTTCTCCGTCTTCTTGGTCATACGTGATAGATCTTCAGATTGCACACTGTCTTCAGGAGGTGCAGTGGCCAGTGGCTTCGCACGTGAAGCGTTTGGAGGAGCAGCTGAAGCCTTCTTTGGCTTCTTCGGCTCTGAAGTAGGAGCTGGGGCTTCATCAGTGTCAGTATCATCATCAGTATGATCCACTTTGGCACCTTGGACTGAGATGTGAGTGATGAGGCCATCAAGGTTGTAGAAAGGACCGATGACATTGGGTTCTGCATCACGTGAGCCGTCGGCCGCGGGGAGCGAGAGGGACCAGGGTTGAAGTCTAATCCCAATGACTTCTTGTTTTCCTTGGCCGATGCCTTTGCATGCTTTGGAAGTTGCACTTGAAGAGATTATCGTCCGACACCAGAGCAATGACGATGGGTCGGCATTTTCAGCTGAGGTCCACGGACCATACAAGGATAGAAACCACATGCAATAGCTTCAGCTCTGTTCTTGGGTGGAAGGCCTCGAAGAGAATATCACCCCAAGGACTTTTGATAGCATTCTTCTCGGCGTATTCTGGGTCACGAACTTGTATTTGAACCATTGTTCAGCCCAATATCGTCGAATCCATTGGATTCGTGGTCTTGCAATCGATTATAATTCTCTTGAGGATCTGTCTTGTAAAGCTCGAGAGGTCATCGAGCAAATCTTTTGATGTTCCCCACGATGCTTTGTCTGCCACCTTTCCTTACTGATTTCTCTGCAGCCATCAACTTCAAACTAAATGGCTTCAACACGTTCAAAGGCTTCAAAGGATTTCGCTTGCTGGACAAACATGAACTGGCTTCGGGAGAGTTAATGTGATGCTGTAAGAATTCTGCAAACGAATGCACTATGAGAACCAAGGGATTCTCCCACTGACATGTACCTGTGACAGCATTAGAGATGCGAGTGAATGGGAAGAGGTCATATGCATTCTCATAAGATTTTGAAAATAAATCAGTTTGAAGACATTGACCTCATGATGCGAAGACATTCACTTATATGTTGAGAGTTGGTTCCAGATTTATGCGAATCCGTGAATAAGTACAAGTGAGGAATCTAACTAGATATGAAGCTTAAGTGAATATACTAGGCAGTATGAGATGCATGCATGAATAGATCTAACATTGTATAGGCAGAAACCAATTTTGGTAAATAGGATGAATCTTTGAGGATCAAAAAGATGGTAAAAATAGAGTTGTATTTACCACACGAAGAACTGCTAGATGGGAGAAGTAGGAGACCGAGCAGCTCAATCCACCGTGCCCTAACTTGGCGACAGAGGACACCTACGGCGGTGGCAGAGAGGACGATGTCTGCGGCCGGCGTGAGGACGGCGTCGGAGAAGTCGCGGCAGCTAAGCGCTTCGTCGCCGACGTCATCGAGAGCTAGCGGTGGCGCTAGGGTTTTGACGAGGTGGAGAGGTGGAAGAAGATTTTCTTTACCACAGGGGACTTGTATTTATAAGGAAGAGTGCGGCACAGTGCAATTACTCAGGTGCCCCTGGCGGTTCACATCTGAGGGGCATGTGGCAAGCATGCAACGTACTCAGAGTTGTCCCACGGTCCCACGCCCGCCAGGTTTGTCGGATGGTCGTTCCGGCTTCTCCGGATTTCAAACAATAAGGATGAATCATTTAATACAGACTTAATGTTTGTCTCGTATCTTTTCTTTGACAAGAACGCAGAGAAGACATTCGACAGTTTCAATAGAATGCATATGATTTGGAAAGATAGAGTTTGAGATAGAAATCATAGAGAGATTAGGGTCCGATCACATTCACTTAGTTCAAAAGATTCAACTAGGAAGAAATAGCTATAAGTGAATGCTTTAGAGGACAGAACACTAGTATATATATATATCAGAAAGCAACCAAATCAACATAGTGAAGAAAATCATGAAGATAAGTTGAAATTTGAAGACAAACCAAATGCGAAGACATAGCAAAAATAACGCCATGAGTGAAACACTTCAAACAGAGAAATTTGGTGGTGGCGTTACCCGCCGTATAGGAAGTATTAGACCCAGACACGGCGCACAATTATCGTGGCGCTCCGAAGTCAAATTCCACGTTAATGTATTCACACTCAGAATGTAAGTCTTGATTGATTGAAGATATACTTTACTTCGTGTGTTGCACATCTAAGTCATCAACATGCAGAAGTGTTAGGATGTGTGCCTGATCACAAGACATTTGAGGATTCCAAGATATTTAGCTCACACCGTAACATGCAAAACCTTTTCTCATCCAAGGGCTTTGTGAAGATATCTGCCAGTTGCTCTTTAGTGTTGACGTGAATGATGTCAATATCTTTCTTCATGACATGATCTCTGAGAAAGTGATGACAAATTTCAATGTGCTTTGTCTTCGAATGCTGGACTGGATTGTTGGCAATCTTGATGGCGCTTTTGTTGTCACAGAAGAGAGGTACTTGTTTCAGATTGATGCCATAGTCCTTGAGAGTTTGCTTCATCCATAGAAGCTGAGTGCAGCAAGATCCAGCAGCAATGTATTCAGATTCAGCAGTTGAGAGTGATACACAGTTATGCTTCTTTGAAGACCAACTGACAAGTGATCGTCCCAGAAAGTGACATGTGCCTGATGTAGACTTGTGATCCACCTTGTCACCAGCATAATCAGCATCCGAGAATCCAACCAGATCAAATTCTGAGCCCTTTGGATACAATAATCCGAGTGTTGGGGTGTGATCCAAATATCAAAGAATTCGCTTCACATCTAAGTGATGCGATTCCTTTGGTGCCGTTTGGAATCGAGCACACATGCAAACACTAAGCATAATATCTGGCCTAGATGCACATAGGTAAAGTAAGGAACCAATCATGGAGCAGTATACCTTTTGATCAAATTCTTTACCATTGTCGTCGGGACCCGTGATGGTGTTTGGCTGGCATTGGTGTCGTGTAACCTTTGCAATCTTGCATTCCAAACTTCTTCAGACAATCTTTAAGGTATTTTTCCTGAGATATGAAGATCCCATTCCTTTGCTGACGAATTTGAAGACCAAGGAAGAACTTCAGCTCATCCATCATGGACATCTGATATTGCTCTTGCATCATGTATCCAAACTCATCACTATACTTCTGGTTGGTGCAGCCGAAGATAATGGCATCCACATATATTTGGCACACAAACAGTTCACCATCATATGTCTTCGTGAAGAGTGTGGGATCGAGGATCCGTGTTTGAAGCCTTTGCTCTTCGTGAAGTCTTTGATCGTATCATACCAAGCGAGGAGCTTGTTTGAGGCCATACTTGCTTTGTTTAGCTTGTACACCATATCTGGATGTTTTGGATCTTCAAAGCCAGGTGGTTGAGCGACATATACTTCTTCTTCAATCTTGCCGTTGAGAAATGCACTCTTCACATCCATTTGATATAGCAAGATGTTGTGGTCGTTAGCATAGGCTAGCAGTATGCGAATAGCTTGAAGCCTAGCCAAAGGAGCAAATGTTTCATCGAAGTCAATTCCTTCAACTTGAGTATATCCTTGAGCCACAAGACGTGCTTTTTTTTCTGATGACTTGACCATGCTCATCTTGCTTGTTTCGATATATCCATTTTGTGCCAATAATGTTATGCTTATGCGAGGGTCGACGCTTGACAAGTTCCCAAACATTGTTCAGCTTGAACTGTTGAAGTTCTTCTTGCATAGCTTGTATCCATTCAGGTTCCATAAAGGCTTCAACAACTTTCTTGGGTTACGATATCGACACAAAAGAAAAGTGCCCACGTAAATTTGCTAACTGTGTTGCTCTTGAGCGAGTAAGTGGACCAGTGCATTGATGCTATCAATTATCTTCTCAATTTGTACTTCATTTGCAACTCGAGGATGAACCGGACGAAGACCTTGCTCTTGCTGATCATTGTCATCATTGGAAGGATTGTCTTGATCTGAGCATTGTCTTCGATTTGGTTAGGTGCGAAATGATAAGTTCCTCTTCAGGCTGTGCTTGAAGGCATGATTTCACCGGTTCCCATCAGCTTGATAGATTCATTTGGGTGGAGCTTCGTCTAGTGTACTTGGCAGGAGCTCTCTTTGTGAACCATTGGTTTCATCAAACCGCACGTCCACAGTTTCGACGATTTTGTAGAGATAGAGGTTGAAGACTATGTAAGAGTGCGAGTCCTTTCCGTAACCGAGCATGAAGCCTTCATGAGCTTTAGGTGCAAATTTTGACTTATGATGGGGATCCTTGATCCAGCACCTAGCTCCAAATACTCAAGTAGCTGACATTTGGCTTCTTGCCAAGAAGGAGCTCAAAGGATGTTTTGTTCAAGCTTATGGATGTAAACACCGTTGATGACGTGACATCTTTGTATCAATAGCTTCGTGCCGTAACTTTCTTGGTGTCTTGTACTCGTCGAGCATTGTTCGAGCCATTTCAATGAGGGTTCTGTTCTTGCGCTCTCTGATGCCATTTTCTTTGAGGTGTGTATGGAGCGTAGAACTCATGAGTGATTCCCATTGTATCCAGATAAAGATCAAGTCCGGTGTTCTTGAACTCAGTGCCGTTGTCACTTCTGATATGCTTGATCTTGATGCCATAATTGTTCATGGCTCGATTGGCGAAGTGTCTGAAGACATCTTGCACTTCAGTCTTGTAGAGAATCATGTGCACCCATGTATATCTTGAGTAGTCATCAACAATGACGAAGCCATAGAGACAAGCAATTGTTGTGAGGGTAGAGTAGTGAGTAGGGCCAAATAAGTCCATGTGTAACAACTCGAAGGGTTGAGATGTCGTCATGATTGTCTTCGAGGGGTGCTTTTCCCTAGTCATCTTTCCAGCTTCGCAGGCACCACACAAATGATCCTTCTTGAACTTGAAACCCTTGATGCCTATGACATGCTTCTTCTTGGCGAGTGTGTGTAAGTTCCTCATGCCAAGATGCTGACCTCCGATGCGAGCCGACGATTGAAGCTTTTGCAAGAAGACATACGGCAAGCTGTGGACCTGCTGAGAAATCTACCATGTATAAATCATCTTTCCGATATCCTTCAAAGACTAGAGACTTGTCAGATTCCATTAGCACAAGGCAACGATATTTTCCGAATAGCACAATCATGTTCAAGTCACAAAGCATCGAGACAGACATTAAGTTGAAACCAAGGGATTCAACAAGCATCACTTTATCCATGTGTTGATACTTTGAGATTGCAACTTTACCTAGACCAAATACCTTGCTTTTACCAGTGTCAGCAAATGTGATGTGACTCTTGTCTGATGGACGTAAGTTTGAGTCCATGAGAAGACTTCGATCACCAGTCATATGATTAGTGCATCCGCTGTCCATAATCCATTCTGAAGCATGAGGTGTCATACCCTCTGATGCAGTTAGGGGATAGGCTTCACCAAGAGTATTGTGAAGCATAAACATTTGACGAGCAAGAGTATTGTTGAAGCTCAGATCAAGATTAGGACAGATAGGATGAATGGCAAACGATTCAGGAACAAAATACATAGTGAGACCATTTGGGCATTTGATCTTGCGCCCTACAAGATGTTTTAGGTCCCCAGCAATAGCATCAGACGCCTTTGATTTTCGGCTGGAAACCCTTTCTTGCAAAAGAAAGTTAATTCTTCTTAACCACCCACATCTTCAGGGGTGGCTTAGAAGCAATGAGTCTAAGTGCAGCATCTGAGAACTTGACTTTGGAGCCCTAGCAAATAGCCTTGCAGGAGATGAATGATACTCATATGAATAAGCGAGAAAAGTTCTTAGATCTATGAACATAGCGGTTTGAAGACACACGCTCATATTCATAAGTTTGAGTACAGTTTATTTTGCAAAACATTGGCGTTAGGGTGACTCGGTGAGTCCTCTGCATGTATGAAGCTTTTGGACCATATGACGCCTTAGGTGCAGGGTTTGTCTTCATCCCAGGTGGTGTCATGATCATATTCACTGGTAGATTCTCAAGACAACTTTTGGGAACCCAGATCTTCTTCATAGGTGGTCCATTCCTGCAGTTAGTACCAATATACCTGGCAAACACTTCACCATTACGATTTTTGAACAGGTGATAGTTTGCATCAAGGGATTCATCAATGATAATAGGATTAGCACTGGTAAAGCGGATAAGGTTGATGGATCCATGAAGGTCCCTTTGCAAAGCAACCCATGTGGTTTTGGGATCTTTGCTCGGGCTTCGGTGGGAACCATCAACATTCATTTTCCTCTCGAACCCAACACCCTGTTTCCTAGGGTTTCGGTCCAGAATCTGCTTTTTGAGGACATAGCAAAGTGTCTGATGTCCTTTCAGACTTTTATACATCCCTGTTTCAAGCAATGTCTTCAACCTAGCATTTTCATCAGCAATAGTAGTGGTATCCTCCGTAGAGCGGTTAGTTACCACATCAGTAGTTGAAGACAATGCAACAGATGGCAATGGAGCATTCAAAGAACAGAGGTAGCGTTATCACGCTCAAGGCATTTTAGACATGGTGGTTCAAATCCATCCTGGCGGGACTAATCATTGGCCCAAGTAACTCATTCTCCTTTTGAAAATCTTCATGAGCCGCTCTCAATTTCTCAAGCTCTTGCTTCCTTTGAAGATAATCATCGGAGAGATTTTCATGAGTGGTTGAGAGCGTTTCATGACGACTTTCAAGTTCTTGGTACTTAGCATGAAGATTTTTTATGTCTTCAACTAAGGACTGTGAACGTGTCATTTCCGCGTCCAACAGGTCATCGCTTTTGTCTAACAGTTTTTGAGTATGTTCCATAGCTTTTTGTTGTTCAGTTGCAATTTTAGCAAGTGTTTTGTAGCTGGGCTTGGATTCACAATCAGAGTCATCTTCACTCGATGTTTGAAAGTAAGCATCACGTGATTTTACCTTGGCACCACGTGCCATGAAGCAGTAGGTGGGAACAGGGTCATCCTTGTCATCAGCTTCAGCGTTGTTGTGGAAGTCATTGTCTTTAGTGTTGAAGATGGACTTGGCAACATAGGTTGTGGCTAGAGCCAGACTTGAAACGTCAGGGTCGGACTCCTCTTCAGACTCCACCTCCGCCTCCTCAGAACGTGACGCCTAACCGGCTGGAGGATTCACAGTCCTCAAGTGTAATAAGTCTTCAGGTCACGTAGACAGAAAGACTTCAGTGATGCCTAACACTCTTTGGCTCTGGGTGTTTGGGCTTTGTCCTCGCATGAAGTTTCTCTCTCTCAAAGGCTTCGAGGTGGGTTGCTCTCAAACGACAAAAGCCGTGCACTAACTCTGAGCAGCCACAAATTTATGGTGTAGGGGGTGGGCTATTTATAGCCACTAGGCAACCCGAGCTGATATGTCCAAAATGACCCTGGGTCACTAAGGAACTGACACGTGTTCCAACGGTCAGATTTCAAACACACACGGCAACTTTACTTGGGCTACAACAAAGCTGACTCATCCAGCTCTGGATAAGATTTGCTCTCATTGTCTTATTTCGAAGACATAGGATTTGGGTTGAGCATCACTTCAATCATTACGACTTTGTTCACTTGGACCCCACTTAACAAGATGAGAGTTCCTATGACTCAACAAACAAGAAAAAGAAAACAACAAAACGACACAGTCTTCGCGCTCCATAGTCTTCACTCAATTTCTTCTCATGTCATAGTCTTCAATATGAATATCTTCACGTACCACCATTGTCGTCAATGTCTTCATACATTTTTAGGGGTCATCTCCGGTAGGTAAACCGAATCAATGAGGGACACTACCTGTGTTATCCTGGAATTCTCACAAACACATTAGTCCCTCAACCAAATTTGTCGTCAATACTCCAAAACCAACTAGGGGTGGCACTAGATGCACTTACAGCTTGCGAGGCCGAAGCTGCCAAAAAAAAGTCTAAGTACATGAAGGGGCTTCAAGAGAGGAACATTGGGAGCCACCACGTCGGAAGCCGTGGTTACGGCGGAAAGAGGTCCAAATGGGCCAAGGAGGACGCCAAGCCGTGAGTCTGGGCATCCTGCACCCCTTGGCGGATTTCACCGTCCCAAGAGCGTGGCGTCACGAGGGCTCGGCACCGTTGGGACCCAGTGAAGAAGGTTCTACGAGACAACACCGGTCATTACGGAGTTCATGAGACTAACTTTGGTAATTTTAGTTTCTGATCAATTCGACCGCACACGTTAGTCATATTTGTAAATGATCCTTGTGCCTTTTGCGAGACAGCAGCACCGGATTGCGGCGAAGCGACTTCGCCCGTCTGAGGCATTGGCGAGGCCCAAGTTGGACACTCCATTCAACTCGGGCGTTGAACATATTGAAACGACAACCGTGGATACTCGACCGTCGTATGGGCCAGCGTGCGGTGTCGGAGACGGCGCCACGTGGAAGAAGTACTACCGTGAGACCACGGAGGAGAGAAAGGAAAGACGGAGGTCAACTGAAGAAAACATCGACAAGAAGGTTGAGATTGTGGTTGAGAAGAAATCATCTCAAACAGTCGCCAGCAATGATAGCTGCCGCAAAACAGGTGGTTGCATATTTGTCTACTTCCTTGGTGACGGGCGTTTTCACTTGGACAAGGCAAAATCCAGAAAAAATGCAGAGGACTTTCCCCTTGCTAACTTCTTGGGAGCACCTGCTCCCGCACTCCTCACTTTTGCTCCCCGCACTGCTCCCGCACCAGACGTGCTCGGCGGTGCTTCGTCTTTGGCTGAGCTCGATGCCCTCACGGTATCTTTCACACCGGCCCCCTTCAATATAAATGTATAATCTCTCGTTTTCGTTGCCTTTCGGATGTCTCACATCGCAGACTTTTCTTTGCAGGCCGACGAAACCCCGTGCACCATATTGTACACCATCGGCGACCAGAAGGTGGATAGGGGAAGGCGACGATAATGGAGCCGAAGGAACCATTGTTCCACAGCCTGCCGATCCCCCTGAACATCTTCAAGGTTTCCGTGGCCAATGTCGAACCGGGCCACGAGAATGTTAACCACGGCAGCTTGGTGATTGTTGCAATGGGTGGGTCCTGTTGTGGCCAAAGAGTCTGCTTCGTCTGGAGGCGGTCGGGAGCACACCCACGAGCACGCAGCCTCAGCAAGGTATGAACATCAACACCCCACCTACCCAATTAGCATCGGGTGTCGGGTTGGGTGATAGCGGATGGGGTAAGGAGGAGGCTCCATTAGTCGCTGATGACGTCGCCATGGATGAGAATGAGGACGACGGTGGCGCTGAACAGTATGTCTATACTGGCGCCTCCTCAGGGTTTGAGCGTCATGAGTCGGTGCCTGAATTGCCGTCTCAACGTATTATGGGCGACCTTCCGGTAGTAAAGAAGTCTAGGAAGAGAGCGAGGAAAGGCAAAAAAGCTGATTCTATGATCCAGCCGCCTCAGCAGCCTTGGCTTCAGGACCGTATAGATATCCCCGATGCGGATAAATGGCATATCCCCGGTCAACCAATCCTACCTGCAAGAGCGCTAGGGGCCAGATTCAGTGATCTAAGGAGACTTCATGATGATGTGCTGCGGGTAGAGAAAGGCCTCATCGCCTCGACAGATCCAGGATACCCACTCTACGTGGTTAACGTTCCGCGGCAAATGTAAATGCGTCGGCGACTTCCCAGCGGATAAGTTCTTCCTCCGATTCGATTACATATTCGACATGTTTCGGTGAAGAAGCTGGATTTTACGTTTGTCCGCCTTTATGCCTTGCACATGAACTACATCATCGGGTTTGAGCAGATATCTCATATACGTGCGGCTGACCCGTACTACATGCACGAGGGCTTGTTGGGAGTCTGCACAAAGCACTGTGAATACATGAGGGAATACATCGTCAATTTCATGCTCGCCAATAAGGACAAGGAGGTGATTCTCGTGCCTTATCATCCCGTGTAAGTCATCCGCGCTGCTATCTTTCCTTCGATTTCAATCATTCATTTGCGCGGTGGAGGCTAAGTAATTTGAGGTCTACTTATTTTGCGCAGCGGCGGGCGCGTCGTCCTCATCATCCTATACCCCCGATTCTCCCACTCTCTTTACTTGGACTCGTCGAAGAACATTCACTAAAAGGATTACACCCACCTCTAGGATGTTATCGACAGTGCTTTGTTTTTCTACCTAGCTAGGTGTGGAGAGGTCAGGGACAAGAAGAAGAAGGGCGGCGGGGTCGCCTTCGCCATAAGACCGACTTTTGCTGGATCCAGAACCGAGCGATTCTCTTAATGATGGATTCTATGTCCTACACCACTTGCTCGAGTACAGACGGGATCACCAGAACCTTCGCATGTCACCTACATCCGGCGATGCCCATATTCTGCAATGGGCGAAGAACGTAGGAGATATCGAGGATCATCGACTTCGAGCCGAGTTCTATCACATCTAGTGCGAACTTGCCCAAATCATCATGAAGGAGGTCGTCGGAAAAACAGGGATGTTCTACGAAGAAGGACAAATTTCACGGGAAGACGTCCGAACATGGGTAGCCGCTCAGCATCTCGACCTGAAGCCTTTCACTAGGCTCGGGGACTATCTCCCTGACATGGATGGGTGGAACGACATGTTGGAGTGATTGTCGATATATGAAAATGTGTCCGTTTAGTCCATACATTCTGTATGACAAAACGTTGACTTATGCACGGTGAAACTTTATTTGTGATGTAATTAAACCGTCCTCCTCCTCAACTAGCAAAAATCACTCTAGTTAGGGCATTTTGGGGTACGATGAACTTTGTTATTTATGCTTATGATATGTTGTTTCTATTTTTGCCAAGTCTGTCTCTTTCTGTTGCTCAACTATATATGTTGCATATCATCGACTCATGTGACGATGCAGGTGCATAGATCATCGATGGTGAATAAGTGCTACGCCAGAGTATATATACGACAAGTGGCGGAGTGTCGAGCCCAGTGTACCGTTTCCGGTTTCGAGCGGCGAGCGATGGTTAGTTTAGGTTCACGCTAATGCGAGAGGGATACAAACTCATGTACTCAAAGTGATAGCTCTTCTCGCGTATATCATTGTTTAGATGGATGAAGATGTATTTGCAAGTAATCGAGACTTGTATCGCTATTTTCGAGATGATGACGAGAGACCACTTTGTGTTGGATGATGATTATGATGAGACTATTTGTATGTATATGCTATGATTACATCTGTGGTCTCGCAGGCATTTGTATGTGTATCATGATGACATTTGTATGTGCTAAAGATTCTTCTATAAAGCCTGTTCAAATAGAAAACAAATATGCCGAAAAAAACGAAAAACTACTAAAATTAGCGATGGCGAGTGTACAAAAGTTAGCAAGCGCGCGATAGCGATGTGGCGTCGAAAGCGGCGCTAGAGCTACTAGCGATGTGAGCTTCCACTAAGCGGCTGCTACACTTGTGTAGCAATAGCGATGGCTGGTGAGCACGCGCTACTACTATGTGTTAGCTGTAGCGGCTTATTAGTAGTGCCACTCCCCGCGCTACTGATACACCTAAAACCCGCGCTGCTGCTAGCCTTTTCCCTAGTAGTGGGTGGTGCTTTTCTTATAAATCTCTCCCTCGTGGACCTTGTAGGCTTTAGATCGCCGCACAATGCAGCGTGCCTCATTTTGGTCCTCGGGAAGTTCATGCCTAGTTAGGTAGGTCAGGAATGGTTCAGTCCATGGGGCGATGACGGCCATTATTACGTGGGCTGAAGGCATTATTTCGGTGCCGGAGCCTCTGATTATGTCAGAGTGTTCAGTATCTGGCGTTGTAGCCAGGTCCGGACTATTGTTGCCGGTGTCCCCTTCCCATACCACGGATGGCTTAAACAACCTTTCCAAGAAGATGTTGGGTGGGACCGTATCGCGCTTAGCGCCGATACGGGCGAGGATATCCGCCGCCTGTGTGTTTTCTCGAGCCACGAAGTGGAATTCGAGCCCCTCGAACCGAGCTTACATCTTCAGGATGGCGTTGCGATAAGCCGCCATTTTTGGATCTTTGGCGTCGAAGTCTCCATTTATTTGGGATATTGCGAGGTTCGGGTCCCCACGCACATTCAGGAGTCGAATGCCCATGGAAACTGCCATCCGGAGACCATGTAATAGGGCCTCGTATTCGGCTGGATTGTTGGAGTCTGTGTACAGTATTTGGAGTACATATTGGACTGTATCTCCTGTAGGGGACGTCAGGACGACGCCAGCCCCCAGACCCGCCAGCATTTTAGAGCCGTCGAAGTGCATAATCCAATTGGAGTATGCGCCATATTCTTTAGGGAGTTCAGCTTCTGTCCATTCGGCGACAAAATCGGCCAATACCTGCAACTTAATGGCTCACCGAGGTTTATATGTTATGTCGAACGGGAGGAGCTCAATGGCCCATTTGGCAATCCGGCCTGTGGCGTCGCGGTTGTTCATTATATCATTCAGTGGCACTTCCGAGGCCACTGTAATTGAACACTCTTGAAAGTAGTGTCGTAGTTTTTGGGATGCCATGAATACCACATATGTTATCTTCTGATAATGCGGGTACTGTGATTTGCATGGAGTGAGGACAGTGAATACATAATATACCGGCTTTTGAAGGGGGAATTTGTGTCCATCCGTTTCTCATTCGACGATGAGCACTGTGCTTACAACTTGATGAGTTGCCGCTATATATAGCAGCATTGGTTCGCCGATGCTTGGCGCGGCCCGGATTGGGTTGGTGGCCAGGATGGCCTTTATGTCTTCCAGTCCGGCCGTGGCCGCGTTCGTCCACTCGAAGTGTTCGGTGCGCCAAAGGAGGCGATAAAGCGGTAATGTCTTTTCTCCTAAGCGGGAGATAAAGTGGCTTAGGGCCGCCACGCATCTAGTTAATTTCTGGATTTGCTGAGGTCAGTTGGGATGGCCAACTGTGACAGGGCTCGGATTTTAGCCGGATTTGCTTCAATTCCTCTACTGGAGACGATAAAAACCCAGGAGCTTTCCGGCGGGTACGCTGAAAACGCATTTTTCCGGGTTGAGCTTGTTGTCATATGTGAGCCTCAAGTCGTTTATTAAAGAGTCGACGTGTCTGGTTTTAACGACCACATCGTCTATGTATGCCTCCACTATTTTGCCAATCTGTTTTTCCAGACATGTCTGAATCATGCGTTGAAACGTTGCCCCGGTGTTTTTAAGCCCAAAAGGCATTGTGTGGAAACAGAAGGGGCCATATGGCATGATGAATGCCGTTGCGGCTTGGTCGGACTCCGCCATTTTAATTTGGTGGTAGCTGGAGTATGCGTCGAGGAAGCACAATGAGTCGTGTCCTGCGGTAGCGTTGATAATTTGATCGATGCGGGGGAGGGGGAAGGGATCCTTCGGGCAAGCCTTGTTGAGGTCCTTGAAATCGATGCATAGGCGCCATGATTTGTCCTTCTTTGGTACCATCACCAGGTTTGCTAGCCAGTCCGGGTGTTTTATTTCTCTGATGAATCCGGCCTCCAATAACTTGGCTAGTTCCTCTCCCATAGCTTGTCTCTTAGGTTCGTAGAAACACCGAAGAGTCTCGCTTGGATCGGCTTGAATCCTTTTAGGATGTTAAGGCTATGCTCGGCCAATATGCGTGGGATTCCTGGCATATCCGAAGGATGCCAGGCAAATATGTCCCAATTCTCGCGCAGGAACTCCCGCAGTGCAGCGTCCACCGCGGGGTTTAATTGTGCCCCGATGGAGGCTGTTTTTATGGGGTCCGTTGGGTGGACTTGGAATTTGACTATTTCATCCGCTGGTTTGAAAGAGGTGGACTTGGATCTCTTGTTGAGTATCACGTCATCCCTATCCACGGTGGAGCGTAGCGCAGTTAACTCCTTTTCCACGAGGGCTTCGGATAATGCCTCGAGGGCCAGTGCGGCTATTTTGTTTTCTGCGCGGAGCGCTATGTCCGGATCACTAGCTAGAGTGATGATTCTACTGGGCCCATGCATTTTGAGCTTCATATACCCATAATGGGGTATGGCTTGGAAGATCGTGAATGCCTCCCGCCCTAAAAGGGCGTGGTATCCGCTACTGAACGGGGCCACTTGGAATGTGATTTCTTCGGACCTATAATTCTCCGGCGTGCCGAATACCACATCTAGTGTGATTTTCCCGGCGCAATGTGCTTCCCGACCAGGGATGATTCCTCTGAAGGTTGTGCTGCTTTGCTCAATGTGGTTCTTGTCTATTTCCATTTTTGGAGAGTTTCCTTATAAATGAGGTTTAATCCGCTGTCGCCGTCCATGAGCACTTTAGTGAGCCGAAAGCCGTCTACAATTGGACTAAGGACCAATGCAGCTGGTGCTCGGGTTGTTCGGGATTTAGGTTCGTCACTGGCATTGAAGGTGATGGCCGTGTCGCTCCATGGGTTTATTGCTGCCACCTGGCAGATCTCGGCAAGGTTGCAGAGTGTTCGCTTGCGCCTATTATTTGAGGTGAATGTCTCGAAGACTGTTAATACAGTATTGTAATCCACGGGATGGTGCTCTGCGGTATTTTGAATGAGGAGATCCTCACCGCTCTTGGCCACCTGCTGGAGTACCCAACATGCTCTAAGGCTGTGTGTTGGTATGGTATCCGCTGTACTGTGGATTTTGTAGGGTCCATTAAGCCATCCCTCCAATACGGTTCCACGCCCTGTAGTGGGCTTTTGCTTTTTGGTAATTGAATCGGGCAACTTATGAGGATGCACCCTTTTAATTCGGACTGGGTGTTTAGTCAGAGCCGGATTATCCCAAAATTTTGTTTTGTTTCCAGGCATTTTCCATCGCACAGTACTTCCGTACTATGGCCGCCAAGTCAGCAAGTGTTCTATGTCACGGAGACTTATGGCGTAAAGGATTCCCTTGTCCGTGCAATTATTGCATAAGGATGAGATTGCGTCTTCCTCGCGACAGTCCTTGACCTTGTTCATTACAAGGATGAATCTAGCCCAATAGTGATGTACTGTTTCCTGGGGCTCTTGTCTAATGTGGGAGAGATCGCTTGTATATGGGTGGGTGGGTGGATTTGAGTCCGAACCCTGACCCGATCTGAGACCCAGGGGCAGGGGAGTTTCCGATCTTGGAAGTTAGGGCTCCGGGATGTCGCCCGATGGGTCTGGCCCACTGCCTGATTCTAGGTTCAAGGCTTGGGCGATGTCCTTCCATAGACGGGTATCCGGCTCGGAGAGCTCTGGAATCCGGACATAGTTTGTCCTCAAGATAGAGGAAGAATTGCCGCATTGTTCCTCCACCACCGCTATTTGATGGGTGACCGGCGGAGAGTTAATCTCCCTTTGGTCGGGTTTAAGCCCAATCCGATCATAGTCCGTAGCGACTCCCAAAGCGGTGATATGATACAAGAGCTCGTTTAGGTAAGAGAGCTCTATCGGATCCATCTGGTCGGCAAGTTCCGAGCCGACGTGGAGGCTGTTTTCGATGACCCGAGAATTCATCGTTGGTGCAGCTGCCGAACGGGCCGTCATGACGAAACCGTCTAGCCGGAGAGCTTGGCTGACAGCCAGGCTCTCCCAGAGGTAACGCTGTCCTTGACAATGAGACGAGGCATCATTCCTTACGATGACGGCACAGAGGAACTCTCAATGAAAGCACCAATGTCGGTGTCAAAACCGGCGGATCTCGGGTAGGGGGTCCCGAACTGTGCGTCTAAGGCGGATGGTAACAGGAGGCGAGGGACACAATGTTACCCAGGTTCGGGCCTTCTCGATGGATGTAATACCCTATTTCCTGCTTGATTGATCTTGATGATATGAGTAGTACAAGAGTTGATCTACCACGAGATCGTAGAGGCTAAACCCTAGAAGCTAGCCTATGGTATGATTGTTGTTGATCCTACGGACTAAACCCTCCGGTTTATAAAGACACCGGAGGGGGCTAGGGTTACACAGAGTCGGTTACAAAGGAGGAGATCTACATATCCATATTGCCAAGCTTGCCTTCCATGCCAAGGAGAGTCCCATCCGGACACGAGACGAAGTCTTCAATCTTGTATCGTCATAGTCCAACAGTCCGGCCAAAGGATATAGTCTGGCTGTCCGGATACCCCCTAATTCAGGACTCCCTCAACATGCATATTATATTCATCAAAATCATCATGTGCAACGGTAAAAGGCAACCCATCAATATAATCCTTAATAGGTGCAAACTTCTCCGATATAGTGTAGTCGGGAGAATTCAAAAAGATAATAGGACTATCATGCATGGGTGCAATAGCAACAATTTCATGTTTAACATAAGGAACTATAGAAAGTTCATCTCCATAAGCATAATTCATATTAGCATCTAGGCCGCAAGTATAGCAAGCATCATCAAAAGGGATGTTTCAAGAGAATCAACGGGATTATAGCAGTCATAATAGCAATCATCCTTCGGTAAGAACGAAGGGAAATTAAACAATGTATGAGTTGAAGAGTTACTCTCATTAGAAGGTGGGCACGGGTGATCAATCCGCTCTTCCTCCTTTTGTTCTTCGCTCTCCTCCTCATCTTTTTCATCCAATGAGCTCAAAGTTTCATCAATTCCTTCTTCCATAGACTCCTGCAAAATATTAGTCTCTTCTGGACAGCAGAGACTTTATAAATAAATGCATCAATATCGGCATTGTATTCATAATTCTCGTAGCAATATTTAAGGATAGCTAAGTTTTCAGGTCTATAAACAGCATCATAAAGATTTTCACACTCTTTAAATACAGATTCAATTTCATAAGCACCCATAAAAGCAACAAATTCTTCTATCTGTTCCACATCATAGTAATCATATATACCTCTAGCATAAGAAGCCAAGGTTTCATTATCATTAAATTTGCATGAAAAGGGAAGGCGTTGAGACTTCATCCTAGAGCAACAAGTATAATCATATCTCAAGCATAGATTCCGAGCATACCAACGCAACGTATAAATTTGATCCCTTAATTGTTTCCCATTTTTAGTCAAGCGATAATCCCTAAAGTATTCACGTTGATCCAACGTGTCTCCAATTATAAATTTTAATGAGGTTTTCTCAGGATTATCAAAGTAGTACATAATATTTTTCACATGATGAGCATCGAGGGTTTTATGAGGTTCCCCATCTCCATGAGCAGCAAGTACACCTAATTTTTTTGGTATTTCGTGTTCCATATCCATAACTAAAGATAGAGAACAACTAAGAACGGCAAATAAAAATTACTTAGTGATAAAGCAAACAAGCACACACGAGAATATTCACCCCATGCTATTGCTCCTCGGCAACGGTGCCAGAAAAAGGTCTTGATAACCCACAAGTATAGGGGATCAATTGTAGCCTCTTTCGATAAGTAAGAGTGTCGAACCCAACGAGGAGCTAAAGGTAGAACAAATATTCCCTCAAGTTCTATCGACCACCGATACAACTCTATGCATGCTTGACGTTCGCTTTACCCAGAACAAGTATGAAACTAGAAGTACTTTGTAGGTGTTGTTGGATAAGTTTGCAAGATAGTAAAGAGCACGTAAATAAAAAGTAGGGGCTGTTTAGATAAAGACACAACTAAATTAGTTTTAGTAAAGAGCTTGTTGTCAAGAGAAAGTTATTTGTCCCTAGGCAACTGATAACTAGACCGGCAATCGTTATTGCAATTTTATTTGAGGGAGAGGCATAAGCTAACATACTTTCTCTACTTGGATCATATACACTTATGATTGGACTCTAGCAAGCGTCCGCAACTGCTAAATATCATTAAGGTAAAACCCAACCATAGCATTAAAGTATTAAGTCCTCTTTATTCCCATACGCAAACAACCTACTTACTAGGGTATATGCTTCTGTCACTCACGCCACCCACCATAAGCAAATCATGAACATATTGCAAACCCTACAGCGAGGATCCCTCACGCTTGTGCGACACGGAGAGCACCATAGGACAACACCAATAATAAAACATGCAACTCAAACCAATCACGATCATCAATTAACCCATAGGACAAAACGGATCTACTCAAACATCATAGGATAGCCATACATCATTGGGAAATAATATATAGCGTTGAGAACCATGTTTAAGTAGAGATTATAGTGGGTAAAAGAGGGGTTACACTGCTGCATAGAGGGGGGAAGAGTTGGTGATGATGGCGGTGAAGTTGTTGGTGAAGATTGCGGTGATGATGATGGCCCCCGGTGGCGTTCCGGCGCCACCGGAAGCGAGGGGGAGAGAGCCCCCCTCGTTCTTCTTCTTCATTGAACTCCTCCCTAGATGGGACAAGGGTTTCCCCTCTGGTCCTTGCACTCCATGGCATGGGGGGGGGGGGGGGAGAGCCCCTCCGAGATTGGATCTGTCTCTGTCTCTCTCTGTTTCTGCGTTCTCAGATCTGGCATTTCACCGTTTCTTTTATAACCGGAGATCCGTAACTTTGATTGGGCTGAATTTTGGACAGGATCTCTATCCGGAAATTAGCTTTCTTGCGGAGAAAGAAGGGCTCCAACCGCCTTACAGGGTGGCCACGAGGGTCCAGGGCGCACCTGACCCCCTAGGGCGCGCCCCCTGCCTCGTGGCCCCCTCGGGCATCGTATCGCATTAATTCTTCTTCCCAAAAATCACAAATCTTCCAAAAAAAAATCTCCGTCAGTTTTTATCCCGTTTGGACTCCGTTTGATATGGATTTTCTACGAAACAAAAAACTTGCAACAAACAGGAACTGGCACTGGGCACTGGATCAATATGTTAGTCCCAAAAATAGTATAAAATATTGCCAAAAGTATATGAAAGTTGTAGAATATTGGCATGGAACAATCAAAAATTATAGATACGACGGAGACGTATCACCCACCCTGCCGGAGAACCCCCCTCGCCCGACGACTCGTCCTCCTACCCGAACCCCTCCCACTCGACTGGTTCTGGATCGGGAAGGGGCTCGATCCTGCGCCTCCCATCGCCGCCGTGCTCCGCCACTGACGACGCCGCTCGGACCCCCCCCCCCCATGCCGGACCGCCTCCTCGACCCCGCCCCACATCTCCATCGCCAGCGCCAATGCTTCACCGGCGCATCACCACGACCGTCCCCGACCTCTTCCTCGCAGATTGACCTGGAGCCACGCCGTCCTCTTCCCTCCAATGTCGGTGAGGGCCTCGCCCCCTGCTCTCTCTGTCGCGAACGCACTCCGACGGCCGCTCGAGGTCACCGCTCGCCTACGCCGGCCACCTCCCCCGCGCCGCCTCTGTTCGTTCGCCGTGCAACCACATCGGCGTCCCGCCCGTCGTCCACCGCGCTGTGCGCGTGTGCCCTGGCCGAGCCCCTAGCCCGCTTTGCTCGCCACGCCCCTGCACCTAGCTGCTTGCCACCGCGCCTCGTCGCTCGTGGCCGGGCCCGTCTCCGGTCGCCACCGCTGCCTAGCGCCGGCAAGGCCCTACGAGCCCCCCTCCCCCGCAAGTCACAGCCCCAGCCGGCTGGCTGCGCCCGTGGCCGCCGGTGCTCGCGCGCTATGTGCGTGTGTGTTTAGGACCAAACTCCCCTTTTTTGCTTATCTTCCCCTAATAATAAACCAGTGATTGCTTCTGATCGTCCGTCATCAGCTTTTTCGCAAAAAAGTTCCTTTGTTTCTAAGAAATCAACCCATAGTCCTACTTGAAGTGAGTTCCTGATGAGATAATGTTTCGTTTTTTTGCATAAAAACCCCTGCCACCACCGGCCACCTATCCATTGCCTGCCTCCACCGAACCGTCGGGCATGCCCCGCCGATTGCCGATGGCGTCCATGCCGCAGAAGCCAAGGAAGGGGTGATGCGTCATGGCGAGAGTCCGCGCTGCCCTATCCCAAGAATGGGGCGAGGCATTGGAGAGCGAGGCGGATAGGAAGTCGCCGGAGGTGGCCTTGACCGGCACGAGGGCGAGCTCGCGGGCGCGCTTGCGGCAGGCCAGCCTAGCCCACAAGTCCTCCGGCTGCTTGGTGAGGCCCTTGGCCGCCACGAAAAAATTGAATTAGCACAACCAGCAGTATCCGAGGTGACCATTTACAATTGACTCAGATGGCGGAGATGCAGATGGGGAAAAAGAATCAACACAAGGAGGAGTCCCGGTCATCATCGGAGCAACGTCCGGGCTGCCATCAGATGCTTCAGGCGAGCATCATCAGCGCTCCCGCTGGCGAGGGGCATCTTGCCTGACCGGCAGTCCACGCGCAGGTGCGCCCCACGCGAGCGAGGCGAGGGGCGGACCGGGACGGGTCGATGGCGGCGCAGTCGTCATCATCCTCACGTATGATGGAGGCGAGGAGAGGTTGCTGCGCCGGTCGCATGGGAGATGTTCGCCAACGGCCGGCGAGCTCGGAGGTGGCGGCGGCGGCGCGACGGCCGTGGTGGTAGCACCAGCGAGGCCCGCTGCTTCCTTTGCTCATGACGAAGGCAAAACGAAAGGACTGAGATGCAGGGGGTGGAATAGAGGAAGAAGGAGAAAGGAGGAAGAAGAAGGTGCTGCGGGAAGGCACTGGAGGGTGGGGCGGCGTGCTCGTGGGCAAAGAGGAAGGAGGAGGCGGTCGAGGGGCTCGGTGGTGGCCTCGACCTGATCTGGATCGAGAGCTCTGCGGGGAAGCCTTAAGCAGTGGCGGCCATTGAGAGGGACCGGAGGCCGACAGAGAGAAGGCGAGAGAAGAGAGGAAGGGAATCGAGAGTGCGGGGAGATATGGGGATGAGGGCGGCTGAGAAGATGAGGTTGGAGAGATAGACAGCGATGGAGCGATGCGTGTGGGATGACACGTTCCGTTGTCTTTTCTTTTTGAGCTACACAACTAGATAAGTTGTTTGCAACGCACACCCGAATGTGCTGGACACGGGAGCACTCACCGAATAGAGATTAGCTAGATTTGATAATATAAATAACTAGGTAGGTTAAAGAAAGAAGAACTAACTAGGAGGGACACGCTCTTTTACCCATCAAATTGCTTGGCCGTGCATGCATTTTTTCTTCTTCTCTGAATCTACATGCACAGGTTTGGTTCTACATTTTTTTGAAGTTGGATTTGCATCCATTTCTGTTTTTTGACGTACTCATATTGACTACATAGCCCAGGGCACACACAGCGGTAACATGTATGCCTAGATGCCCACTAAAGTAAATACATAAATTATGTCCCAAGGCCATGATTTCATTTTATACGAGTGTATAGTAAAACATCGGCACCAAAACATAGGCATTTACATGTCATGGCCACGTCGTCTTTAATTGTTCTCAATAAGGTTGTTGTTCCGGATCAGGAAGAAAATGGCATGCTTGATGTCCTTTAAGATGGTCATGCTGAAGGTGGTACGAAGGAATAAGGCAACCAACTTATACATCCTTTTGACCCAAACATTGATGCTATGGAGAAACAAAAACAATTGCATCCATGTAAAATTACTTTTGAAGTATTGCATACTCCCTCCGTCCTTGAAAGAGTGTACTTTCAACATTGTTGGAAAATCAAACTTTTTTATGTTTGACCGCATTTACACAATAATAGACCAATATTTATACCATAAAATGAGTAGCATTAGATTCATGATAAAATATATTATCGGCATACACCTATTTGGTTTCACAAGCATTGACTTTTTTTGCATAAACTCGGTCAAACTTTGAGGTAGTTTGACTCTCCAACAAAGTTGAAAGTACACTCTTTCAAAGACGGAGAGAGTATACGACATTTTTATTTTCTGATGTCCGTGCAATGGTTAATATGCCGGTGTGGTATGCTTTGTCACTAAGCATCGACATACTAATCTACAACTTTGTAGTGAAGTCAGACGAAAAACATGGTGATATAGCAATGCTCTTACTTTAATATCATTTTTCTGCTATCTAAATTGCTTCAAGGAAAAACATGACACTCTAGCATGCAAACAACACATATATTCTCATGCTTATGTCCATCGTAATTAGATTTATTTATAAGTAGCTACATGTGCTTTAATTATGATTCAAATTTTATATCAGCTTTTTTATCAACAATATGAAGCCAACGCAGAAGATAAAAACGCATGCATGGGAAAGGCAGAAAGACAAAAATATGCGACCATACAAAAAGAACCTAGAATTGAGGCGCAACACACTAAGCAAAGATTGAACTGTGATGGAGAAATCTTGCATATATTGCGATAGCACAGGAATTTATACATCTATGCGACAATGACTTCACGGTGAGCATAGACACAACATGCTTGGACACTAGGCGAAGTATACGACATTTTTACTGTGTTGTGTGTATCATTTTTTATCATCAATATGATGGTTAATTTACTAGTGAGAAATGTGTTGTCACTATATACTGACGGTCTAATCTACAATGTCACATTGAAGTGATATGGTCATACAAAAAACATCATGTGTGCTCTTACTTTGAAAATCCTTTGAATTGGTAATTGAACTCTTAAAGAATGTGCTTCAAAGTCGAGAAAAAATGCACTTGCCGGAAGTCCTTCGTGTACCATCCTCTCTTCAACCATTGCCCATCCATCCCATAGCAACGCACGGGCATGTTTCCTAGTTAGTACTAATGTTAATTACTGCTAACCGCCCCCCTCTTCTAATTATCCACTTAAAAAGAAAATGCTACAATATGTGTGAATGACACCTGGGTCCCACTGGTCCCATTGACCAGTCAAACTGCTGACTGGGATAACCCAGTGAATGACATGCGGGTCCCCTGGGCCCTTGGACTAAGTCAATGGTCTCAGTTGACTGCTGACTTGGCAGTCAACTGGACCCCACCTGTCAGCCTCTTGCACACTGCTAGGTACACTCTCTGTGTACACGTAGCTTTTTAATCTTTATTTACGAATTAATAATAATTTCAGAAAATCGCTAAAACTCTGAAAATTGATAGAAATTAATCTGTAACTCGGATGAAAATACTTTGTACATGGAAGTTGCTCAGAACGACGAGACGAATCCGAATACGCGACCCTTCGAATACGCGACCCGTTTACATGTCAGATGCCTCTAACTATCTAAACCTGGAACATTCCCCTTCCAATCATCTGTCTGGCACAGGTCCGGAACCGGGAAAACATTCCCGCTTGAATTCCCCCTTCACCTATATCGTGTAGCCATACGTTAGGTCACACCCGGCACATCATATTTCCACGTTATGCTTTGTGATACTATGTTTGCTTTATATTTACTGTTTCTTCCCCCTCTTCTCTCCGATAGACCCCTAGACCGATGCTGCCCCTGTGATCGACTACGTCGACGATGACCCCTCCTTGCCAGAGCAACCAGGAAAGCCCCCCCTTTGATCATTCCGATATCGCCCATTCCATTCTCTCATGATTGCATTAGTTTTTGCTACTATTATTGTTTGCTCCTATTCTGATGCATAACCTGCTTTTGTAACCTGCTCATTGTACCTTACATGCTTATCCTAAGCTGCTTAGTATAGGTTGGTTAGTGATCCATCAGTGACCCCCACCTTGTCCTTGTTGCCCCTGCTTCATCATCAAAGACCCGATCAACGGGATCGAAGACCAGGCCCCGGCACCACACATCACTTTCCCCTTAGTTGCTCGACACTACTGCGTTACTATCGAGTGCCAAGGGTGTGACCTCATCAGCACTTCTGATGTTAACCCTGTAGTGTAGCTATTCGCTCGTGGTCATCGAGGGTGATTTCCTCTTTAACCACTTCCGATACGACTCTGTCGTGCAACCCGTCAAGTGTGAACCTCGAGGGTGGATCCTCTTACGTTCACCTTGATGATTACATCGAGTGGAATTCACCGGGGGTGATTCCTCGGGTTTCCCCCTTGATGTTTGGAAACATGGATACTTGGACTTTACATCTGTTACTTGGGAAGGTGGGTCGACCCAGAGGGGTACCCGCGAGTGATGTGGAGACGGGTTAACCTGGAGGCTGCCCGCGAGATAATTACAAGGCATGGCCGGGCATTCCTAGCCCTTGCTGGGAGTCCTCGAGATGGGGCAACGGGGTCACATCTTTCGTGAGTCTCTGCTTGTCATCGCGTGCACCTAATCCACTACGATTTGGATATTTGATCTGAGGGGCCTCTGTCCTGATAGCACTAACCATCACGTGGGCATAGTATGGGCGTTCTACGTCTTATACATCAACCGAAGCTTAATAGACGTCTGCGACTGAGCGGCGCGCACCGGGTTGGACTGCGTAAGCACCTTCCTTTTTGAAGGAGGTAGCTAGGTCTGCTCACCAGCCGCGTTCGCAACGTGCAGGAGTTCCCGGGGCGATGGCCCATGACCCCTTGGGGCATAGGTTTAGTCCGGCGTGCTGACCTCTCTACTAAGCCTAGGTCGGGTTGCGGCGTATTGTTTGGCCGAGGACGGGCATGACCTAGAAAAGTGTGTCCGGCCGGAGTTAATCGAGCGTGGTGGGTAAGTTGGTGCACCCCTGCAGGGAAGAAAACATCTATCGATAGCATGTCCTACTGTAACGGACACTTGGAGTTGTATCGCGATCGATACAACTAGAACTGGATACTTGAGATGAGACATGGATATTAGAAGTGGATAGTATGGCTCTGGGATTGCTTTCTCGCAGGGATTCGAGAAAGGATCTCTGGCCGAGGTTGATAACACTTCTACTACTTTACTTTATGCTAATATACTCCCTCCTATTGCTACAAGATGATGGTTTCCAGAAGATGCTAGTCTTTGATAGGCTACGCTTTCCCCTTCTCTTCTGGCATTCTGCAGTCTAGTCCACAGATACAACCCATTTCATTGATACCGATGCATTTGTAGTGTAGATCCTTGCTTGCGAGTACTTTGGATGAGTACTCACGGTTGCTTTGCTCCCCTTTTTCCACCTCTTTCCATTCTTCCCGGATGTTGCAACCAGATGGTGGAGCCCAGGATCCAGACGCCACCTTCGATGACGACTGCTACTACACTGAGGGTGCCTACTACTACGTGGAGACCGCCGACGAACATGAGTAGTTAGGAGGCTCCCAGGCAGGAGGCCTTGCCTTTTCGGTTGTTGTTGCTTTTGTGCTAGCCTTCTTAAGGCAAACTTGTCTAACTCATGTATGTACTCAGTTATTGTTGCTTCCACTGACTCTTGTGTATTGGAGCTTATGTATTCGAGCCCTCGAGGCCCCTGGCTTGTAATATAAAGCTTGTATTATTATAATTTGTGTATAGAGTTGTGTTGTGATATCTTCCCATGAGTACTTGATCTTGATCGTACACATTTGCGTGTATGATTAGTGTACGGTTGAATCAAGGGCGTCACACAACCTAGCTCAGTGAACCGGAAAGGAAAGGGACACGTTAGTTTATCGAGGTTCGGGCCACCTTGCGGTGTAATACCCTACTCCTACTTTGGGGTGGATTGGCCTCGCGAGGGGCTGAGGATGAACTAGTACAGAGGTAGAACAACCTGAGGAGGTCAATTCTTGTGTTGGTGTGAGCTAGTGAGGGTTCGGGTGGATTCCATCCCCTCCTACGGTGGTGGCTAGGCTATATTCATGGTGGCCTCGGTTCTCTTCCCCAAAAATGTAGGCGGGAAGGAGTTCCACAATAGCCAAGTTTGAAGGGAGACTGGTAGCTCTTATCCTGACGAAAGGTGGTCTTCGCCTGCAAATCTTCTGGTCATGACGCCGTGGTGGGCTCGGTGATGACCTCCGTCCTGCTGTCTTGGCGGTCGCGGTCCTGTTGCACGGGAATGGAAACCTTTAGCTGATTCCTCGGGACTCGGCGATTGTGCTAGTGAAAGGACATGCGGTGCCCCCATGTGTGGTTTTGGTAATTGATGACATTCTCTATGGACTAATGGTTTCCTTGAGTTTATTTGAAGGTTTTGTCCATAGGCTTTTCTTGGAGTACATGTGTTGGTTTCAAGGAGAGTTTTGTGTCGACCAAGGTGCTATTCAAGGAATTATCCAAAGATTGATCATGTGAGTGTTGAGCTTATTGCAAGCATGTCTTGAAGAATAAGATTGTGTGATCATTCATGTCCACCTTCAAGACATCATCCAAATGAAGAGAGTTGGAAAGATTCAACACACAAAGCGTACAAGATGTCAGAGGGATCAAGTGATCCCATGGTATGGTAAGCATTGTCCATTACGCTTTGTGTACTAACCCATGGTCTTCGTGAGAGTTCTTTGTGGGGTTAGGTTGCGGTGTGCAAGTTCAAGTAATGCATCACGAAGAGATCAAGTGCTTGAAGCTTGCCGTCCATTGTGGTGACAATGGACTTGTGAAGATGAGCGGAAGAGAGGCTCACCCACAGAGTATGGGGGAGCAATCAACTAGTCTTCATCCCGCCAATGCAATCAAGAAAGGTGGTCCAACTTGAGGGAGTCAAGATCGTCATCATCTAGCTCAAGTGGACCATGTGCAAGGCAAAGGTTTGCCCTTGATAGGTTTTCTATTTTACGGTCTCATGGTAGTTGTGGAAGACGGGTTATAGGATCGCTTGCCGTACTATCAAGGGGGCTCTCGATGAGTTGCTTGATCGTATCGTTAAATGAGAGCTCAAACCATTGCATCCTTGCATCATCTTTTTTGGTTCTTGTTTGGTTCTTATCCTTGTGAGATTTGGAGCTTATGGTCATTTTTATGACAAGCTCGAGTTCATCGAAAACGGAGTTCTCATGCATCTTCTATGATGTTTTCGATGTTGGAGGGTATGCCGGTTCTTCTCGGTTGGAGGTTTCACTCCTTTTTTTGCTAAGCATACCTCCCCTGCCTCTTCTTACTATATCCCTGTGGAGGGATATGCCGTTTCTTCGCTGTTTTGATGCTACTCGTTGTCTTGTTTCAAACAAGCTTGAGTTTGCTCAATTCGGAGCTCATTTGCAGAAGTTATGGCAGTTCTGGTTTTCCTTCTCTCGTTCGTTCGGTTTTCAGCCGGTAGTAGTACTGCGACCTACAAGCGGTAGTACCGCTTGAAGCCCCCAAGCGGTAGTACCGCTCCACAGAGCGGTAGTACCGCTCCCAGCGGTAGTGCCGCTCCGATGAGCGGTAGTACCGCTCGCGGGCTTCGACTATACTACCTCAGTAGTAGCGCTCTACTCCCGCGGTAGTACCGCTCTGTGGCCAGTGGCCTGCCTCTCTCTTTAGCGCGGTAGTACCGCTAGGTAGGGAGCGGTAGTACCGCCCTCAGCGGTAGTACCGCCCTTCCTTAGCGGTAGTACCGCTCTGTGCGGGGATGTTCAGTGGGGTAACGGTTGGATTTTCCCCCTCCTATAAAGGGGTCTTCTTCCCCATTGAACCTTATCCTTTGAGCTCGTGTTCTTCCCCCATTGTTGACCTTCTTCGAAGCTTGCTAACTCTCAATCCCTCCAATGATTCTTGCTAGTTCTTGAGGGAAAAGAGAGGAGATCTAGATCCACGTTTCCACCAATCACTTTCTCCTCTAAGTGAGGGGAACCCCTTGGATCTAGATCTTGGAGTTCTTGGTGTTCTCCTTCTTGTTCTTCCTCTCATTTTCTTCCCTAGCATTAGTTGCTTTGGTGGGATTTGAGAGAGAAGGACTTGGGCACTCCGTGTGCCCTTGCCATTGCATTTGGTGCATCGGTTTGAGTTCTCCACGGTGATACGTGGAAGTTACAAGTTGAGAAGCTTATTACTCTTGGGTGCTTGGTGCCCTTGAGCTTGTTCCTCTTGGGTGCTTGGGCGCCCTAGGCAGTTGGTGGTGTTCGAGCTCAATCATTGTGGTGTAAAGCTCCGGGCAAGCGTCGGGTCTCCAATTAGGTTGTGGAGATCGCCCGAGCAACTTGACGGGTTCCGTGACCGCCCCAAGGGTTGCCAAAGTGTACGGGTTCGTGACCGCCCCAAGGGTTGCCATTTATGCAGGTTCGTGACCGCCCTCAAGGGTCCCTTAGTGGAATCACGGCATCTTGCATTGTGCGAGGGCGTGAGGAGATTACTGGTGGCCCTAGTGGCTTCTTGGGAGCATTGTGCCTCCACACCGCCTCCAAGCGGAGATTAGCATCCAAGGGTGTGAACTTCGGGATACATCGTCGTCTCCGCGTGCCTCGGTTATCTCTTACCCGAGCCCCTTTACTTATGCACTTTACTTTGTGATAGCCATATTGTTCTTTGTCATATATCTTGCTATCACATAGTTGCTTATCTTGCTTAGCATAAGTTGTTGGTGCACATAGGTGAGCCTAGTTGTTGTAGGTTTTGTGCTTGACAAATTAACCGCTAGGTTTATTCCGCATTTGTTCAAGCCTAAACCGTAATTATTTTAAAGCGCCTATTCACCCCCCCTCTAGGCGACATCCTCGATCTTTCAGCTAGCCTCCTTAGCACCGAAGAGGAAACCTGCTGCTCTGTGCCCACTGGCGCCCGCATGGCCTTGGTCATGGCTTACGCCACCTCAACCTCATGAGGTGAGCGCCTGCATAGGAATCTCCGCTCCTTAGGAGCCAGCCTAGGGAGGCCGCTCCCTCCGGAAGTCTTGGTGTCGTCCACCTCGCAAGGCTTGGCCCCTCGCGAGGGTCTTGTCTTGTCGATGCTGAAGATGGGACGTACCAGGCCGTTGGTGGAGCCACGGCGCAGGCCGCAGGCAGGCAAGTCTTGGTATCCTGGTTCCCAGAACGCCGACATAAAGAAATGTACTATTTATTATGGGCCAGAGTCAACTTGGCCCACTAAAGGGCCCAAATATACGAAAGGCCTCATATGGGCCGAAAGACTTCATGGGCCATACATGGGCCAAAAATGAAATGGGCTGGTATTATACTCGACGGCCCACATGACGTTGTTGGGCCGATTTCGGGAACGCCATAACGGGCTGTGATTTACCGGGCCGTAAAATGGGCTATATGTGAACATACCGTTAATAGGCTTTTCATGGGCAGGCCCACTAGCTTTTGACCAAGTCAAACGGGTCGACCTTTGTAGGATAAATGGGCTAGTGTTGGGCCGTCGCACGTGTCGACATATCATAGGCGCCTATCTGACCCAATGACGAGCTGACACATGTTTCCTCCGGCCAATGAGAATTTTACATGTGGAAAATCGCCATTGGTCGTTGCTGTTAGCGGGTTAGGGGATCCAAAACCGGACCCGATAGCGTAACGGAGACCCGTTACGATGGATGCCACGTGTCGGTTACCCTTGACGAAAGCACTTCCATGACGCATCATTTATCGTCATGGAAGTGAGCACTTCCGTGATGATATTTTTGGTATTGTCATGGAGCACTTCTACGACAGCACATGTATGACTATCTTGATTCTGTCATAAAATCGTCATGCATGCATGACAGAAAACGTGTCCTACTATGACAAACATGTATCATCACGGACGTGTATTTTTTTAGTGTTAGGTACTGTTGTGAACCCATTCTAAATTTATATTGGTGTAATATCTACTGTATTTCAACTCATCCATGGTTGATACCCCCCGATACTACCCATAAATTCATCAAAATAAGCAAACAACACATAGAATACATAATCTATCAAAAACAGAACAGTCTGTAGTAATCTAGAAATTTCTTATACTTCTGTAAATCCAAAAATTCTGAAAAATTAGGAAAATTTAGGCAGTTTGTATATCAATCTTGTGTCAAAATTCAGATTAAAATCACGTTTCTGTGATTTTTTAAATTTCTTGCAATGAGCGCAAAAGTTTCTGTTTTTTCAGCAAGATCAAATCAATTATCACCATAGACCATCCCAACGGTCTTACTTGGCTCAAACACTAACTAAAACATAAAAACACAACTACCACAGAGGTAATAATGTGTATTTATTGATAAACAAAACCAAAAACAAAAAACACAAAATAAAAAAATTGGGTTGCCTCCCAATAAGCGCTATTGTTTAATGCCCAGAGCTAGGCATAAAACATAGATCTAGGTATTGTAATAAAAGTGAGGGAGGTCATCCATGCTCATCTCATACTCCCTCCTTTCAGCAGCAAGCTTTCTTTGTGGCAAGCAAAAGTAATCAAAGGGGATAATTTAATAGGGTAAGAATCTATAAGATCAAGTTTCAGAGGAATTGGTTCCACTTTTGGCCCTTTGTAATTGATAATTATCTTTTCATTGTGTACATTCCTTTGATTGAATTCCCTAAGTCTATCTCTAAGAAAAAACCATAATCTGTTATTTTGTATAGCAAAATTATCATTGAGTTCAGAAATTTTATCAATGAAAACATCGGTAGGGCCTTCTTTCTTAGGTTTTCATTGTAAGTGGCATAATCCGGAGAGTGTAATTTCATAATTTCTTCTTGGTTAAAAAGGATCTCCTCAATAGGAGGAAAACCACCATTAATATTATAATGAGAAAATATTTCACCGGCTTCTTTCATGATGAACCTAAACACGTGAGCTAAAAATATAGTGGTGACACGCTTAACGGAAGGATCCTGAATATTGGAAGATTCTAGTAAAAGCCTTTGTAAGCATGGATGCATATGAACAAATTGTCTTTCAAATTCAATTACAAGCAAATAAATTTCATCCGCAAGGCTATTAGTTTTATTAAGAACTGGCCCTCCTAGCATAGGTAACGTACGGGCACAAGTAAAGAAATCTTGAATAACCTCTTTTCCAATAATATTACCGCTACCTATATGGAGTTTTTTGTGTGCATAATAGTAGGTTCTTATTCATGAGGATCATTATTAGCAAAATCATCAAAACTTCCCTCAAGATTATTACTATCTTTTTAAACGATAACCTCCTCAGATTCAGACATGATGGCAAGAAACAAATCTAACACACAAGAAAACAAAAAGCAAACGAAAAGACGAACGAAAGAAGGGTGAATAAAAAGGCAAATATATTTGTGTTTTTCTGATAACGTTTTAGAAGTGGGGGAGAGGAAAATGATATGAAAATGGAAAATAATGTAAGTGCAAGAGATGAGAGTTTATGATAGGTACTTGGTAGGCTTGATGTAGAACCTCCCCGGCAACGGCGTCAGAAATAATGTTCTTGAGCTTGCGTTGATTTTTCCCTTGAAGAGGAAAGGGTGAAGCAGCAAAGTAGAGATAAGTATTTTACTCAGTTAAGAACCAAGGTATCAATCCAGTAGTAGGCACAAGCAAGTCTCCAATATATGCACCTACACAAACTAACAAACACTTGCACACAACGCGAAAAAGGGGTTGTCAATCCCTTCACGGTCACAAACAAGAGTGAGATCTAATAGAGATAGGTATAAAAGATAAATAAAAAAGCAAACTAAAGTAAATATAAATAATTGCAGCAAGGTATTTTTGGGTTTTTTGGTTTATAGATCTGAAAATATATGATGGAAAATAGACCCCAGGGGGCCATAGGTTTCACTAGAAGCTTCTCTCTTGAAGATAACATACGGCGGGTAAACAAATTACTGTTGAGCAATTGATAGAAAAGCGCAGAGTTATGATGATATCTAAGGCAACAATCATGAATATAGGCACCACGTCCGTGATAAGTAGACCGACTCCTGCCTGCATCTACTACTATTACTCCACACATCGACCGCTATCCAACATGCATCTAGAGTTTTAAGTTCATAAGAACGGAGTAACGCCTTAAGTAAGATGACATGATGTAGAGGGATAAACTCAAGCAATATGATATAAAGCCCATCTTTTTATCCTTGATGGCAACAATACAATACGTGCCTCGCTACCCCTTCTGTCACTGGGTGAGGACACCGCAAGATTGGACCCAAAACTAAGCACCTCCCCATTGCAAGAAAAACCAATCTAGTTAGCCAAACCAAACTGATAGTTCGAAGAAAAATACAAAGATATCTTAATCATGCATAAAAGAGTTCAGAGAAAAATCAAATAATATTCATACATAATCTGATCATAAATCCACAATTAATTGGATCTCAACAAACGCACTGCAAAAGAAGATTATGTCGAATAGAACTCCAAGAACATCGAGGAGAACATTGTATTGAAGGTCAAAGAGAGAGAAGAAGCCATCTCGCTACTAGCTATGGACCCTTAGGTCCGTGTTAAACTACTCACGCTTCATTAGAAGGGTAGCAAGGTTGATGTAGAGGCCCTCCATGATCAAATCCCCCTCAGGCGGAGTGTCGGAAAAGTCCCCAAGCTGGGATCTCACAGGAACAGAAGCTTGCGGCGGCGGAAAAGTATTTTTGTGTGCCCTATAGTATAGGGGGAATATTTGAGGATTTATTGTGCAGAGATTAGGTCAAGACGGCCCATGAGGGGCCCACAAGCCAGTGGGTGCCCCCCCTTGGGGCGCGCCCCCACGGCTTAGGAGAAGAATCTAGTGGCTCAAAGATTATGTACGTCGCAATGGCGGAGACAAGGGTCACTAGCTTAAGCGAAGGCGTGAGGAAGAAGGAGGCAGAATGGAGAAATTTACCCATTATTTTCCCTTTTATGGTAACGGCGGTAAAACCCGAAGAATCCCGCACGACACGCGTCCCACCATCTTTGCAGTTACCGCTTCACAAGATGTGTGTGCGGGAATCAAGGCGCCCTCGCCATAATAGCGGAGGGCCATCGGTCCTTTGACCCACCATCACAATACAAGACAATGTGAGGTGCAACCTCTGTCGGCGACTGAGAGGCCGCACGCAGGCCTGAACAGTCTCGGGAGCCCCGTACATCAAGACTTTTCACTACTTGCACAGGAGCTACAACGCCCAAAAGGAAAATGCAAAAATGGATGGAGCCCGCCGGAGGTCTTGAAGACCCACTCCTAGGAGCCCCGCCACACTCGGGGGCTACCGACGGTGCAGTACATCAGGGATAGCTCACTAAGCGGAGCCTGGCATGAGTCCTCCTGGGGGCCTACAAGGCCGAGCGAGAAGGGGAGCCTGAAGAAGGTAAACACCATGCGGCCAACTTGATTTCCAAGTTGTGTGGCGGCAACCCTAGATTGGTTTCGTCCCTTTGTAAAACCCTAGGCTCCTCGAATGTATAAGGGGAGGCTAGGGAACCCTCGTATCCATCTACTCATGTGGAAACAACTCTCGATAGTCATCTCATACACACCGTTATAAACCCCTCGCACGAGGCATCCCGCTACCATGAATAACAAACACGAGGAGGATGTAGGGTATTACCCACCGGAGGCACGAGCAACAAAACAAAGGCATCGCCTGCCAGACTCCAAGAAACATCATCACAGGATTGGACGTGCAAATTGAAAAGATGTGCCTCATCTGTACTTACTAATGAAGGGTGAAATGCTTATGCCCGTCAGTCGCACTTTTTGTAGAAAACGCCCTGCAGCTTCATGAAATCAAGTTGTCATCCTATTTTAAGTGAGTCTAAAAAAACATTTCATGTTTTGCAGAAAACCCATGATCTTTCAGTGAATCCAACCGCGATCCTATTTTATGTGAGCCCAGAAAACATTTCATTTTTTGTAGAAACATCCTAGATATTCGGTTAATAAACCCACAGTCCATCTAGAGAATAACTTTTTGGTAGTTTGAAATGCTTTTTAAAAATATCTATATTTTAAACCCTAATTCCAATTTTGACATGTCTTATAGGAAAATTTATTATAAAAATGTGTATAATGTAAATCTGATGTTGTTTCACATATTAAACATTTTTAATATCCTAGTTACGGTGCAACCTTAATCAACAGCCAATAAGCACACATGCATGCCTAGGCAAAACCTTGCAAAAAAGGCAGTTTATCATGCGTTCAAACGTGTTTTGATTGTCTAACCACTAAGGCCGCCATCAGCGAGGGTGAGAAGGAGGATATGCGGAACCACAGATGAGATGCACAAGGACCTATTGATGTTTAGAGTCGTAGTTACTGGATTAGTGGCGTGTGATATTATTGTTCTTCCATTGCAACGCACCGACTTTCTGCTAGTGAAGTCTCAAGAATATATGGGCTTAAGCACTGGTCCTTAAGCGGAAGTATATGGGCCGAAGGGTGGTTCAAGCTAGTTGACTGTATGTAGTTAACAAAATCCAAGTATAATAATCTTGTAACACGGAATTAGGTAGTAAAGTATGCAAAATCTCTTACTGATTATTTTGTCAACGAAGGTGCGCATTCAATTAGAACACTTGTAAATAATAATAATAAGAGCGTGAGAAATAACACAACATTTTCCAAAGAGTCGATCGAGAGCTCTTTTCCAGAGCAAACTACAGTCAGACATTTACTCCATCCGGAAAGGTGTGGTAGCTCCCGGGGTCGGGCACCCCATTATCCTATCCGTCGGAGCTTGTTGAGATTTGTGCAGTCTTCTATCAATCCGCAGAGCATCTTGCTTACCCAGCTCATTTGATCAGTACTAATTGTGGTGCTACTAGGGACTACTAGTAGGCTATAGTAGCAGCCGTCTCGTGGGGCAGCAGAGCAGCCTACTGTTGAAAAGACTTGTCATCGGGTGTGCAGGCGGCGTGTTTGGCATCGCAGGCTACTGTTCACGACAGCTGATTCAGGCCATGTGCACTAGTTTGTGAAGATACGTCCTGAAAAACTCCCCCAAAAAGGTTTGTATACTTTCTCTCCTCTTCTATAAATTTATGTAAGCAGAGCGTTGCATACTCTCTCTCATCTTCGTCTGTTCCATATACCATGTGTTTGTTCTCTCTCTCCTATCTAATATTCATTGCACCACCCTTGATATTTTCAATCAGGGCAGTTGATGCAGCTCTTTACTACAAACATTGATGGGACGGGACGTCAACTCTCTGCTAATCCTTGCGTCTCACGAGGAAGGAGCAACAGAGTCTGTGTAGGTTGAACAGTGACCCTACGCAGCCCATTGCAATTTTCAATTAATCTACTGTTCACGCTCTTACTGTTTACGTAGGCTGCAAATCCATTTGTCGTTTCAGGACAGGGCACAGATCGTCATGTGGGACACTTTGGAAGGACGGTGAGATAGCCGGGTGTCCCGACCCCCGGGACCTAAAAGTCCTGTCTCCTACTCCGTCCCTGTCTTTTGCATCACTACTACAGCTCACACAAGCACAAAGAAATCAACCATAGAATTTAAGAGAAGAGACAAACCGCAAACACCAAGACTCCGACCATGATTCTGAAAGACACCTCCTGCGATAGGCAGGTAGTACAAACTAAGCCGTACACTCCACTAGCCGGGTAAAGTAGTTCTTTAGTTACCCTCCTCCTTTTAGGTTAGGCGAATTAATTGTTTAAACTCAATGAGAAGCCGACCACCATGATTCGAGTTGAGAGTGGCTCCGCATACAAATAGCTACCAATTAATTAATTTGTGAAACAGTGCCTAAAGCTGCTTAATATATACGGGTAAGTTGGGATATCTCCATCAAAATTTTATTCCTGAGATCCTGAGCTAGCTCAAGGTTGCATGCATGCATGTGATTTCTTTTGTAGTTTTAATCTTGTTAGAAATAAAGTGCACAAGTAGCTTGTAGAAGGCCACCAAATTGAGACATCATAACAACTCATAAGTGAAATGGCTCGTCGTCGTTAATTACCGACCGATTATAAAAGGTTGATGCCTGACAAGGTTTGAAAAAGAAATGCCAGATAGAAGGCGATACACCGACGGTTTTTGAGGAGAAAAAAAGAGTGATTTGCATGCTGTTGTAGGTTCTACGTGCTAGTGCATATTTTGCAATGACTTTACTGCAAAAAAAAATATGCGATACACTATAGGTGTTACTCTCTTGGTTCCATAATATAAGATCTTATTGCATCTAATATGTGAGTATATTGGATATAAAAAAGTCTTATATTATGGGAAGGACAGAATATATACAGATTAAAGTAAATTTTAGCACTGCAACCACAACCCAGTAACCCACGTCCTGCCTTTATACTTATTAAAGAACTCTAAGGCTAGTCATAGTGGGGAGTAAATTAAACTAGTGACATGCATATTTTACTAGTCTATGTTTCAAGATGGGAATTGTTAAACGTTACCTGTGTCCCCGCAGGTAATTACTCTATTAGGGGACGGAGATGTGACAGTTTTTTGCCAATGGAGAAGCTGGTGTGTCAATTATCTTACCGAGCGCGCGGGATGGGATGGGGATGGGATACCATTATCTATATCCGTTACCCTCCTTACCCGTGAGTGCCTTACACGCCGGCCATAAAATTGGTAGGCCCCAAGTAATTCCTAACCATACCCACCCAACTTTCCACTAATCCCGACCCTTTGGCGCAAAAATCCCAATGAAATCGCTAACCTAGCCACAACATTTAGTTTACGGAAAAACTAACTCCCACACGTGTGGGCGTTTGTACATCGCCCACACGCCTTCAGCACCACTCATTTTGCCATGTATAAACAGATGACATTAGCAGAAATCTTTTTGGTTTTCGGCTTAAAAATAATTTATCTCCTAATTTAAAAAAAAGTGAATTAAAAATCTGTTTTCACCATTAAATTCGTCTCGACGAGATCTTCAAAACTAGACCCCATGTTGATATGTTTCGACGAATTTGTTTTTTTGCCCAAAAGTTGCCATGATGTTTACACTGTAGTTGCCATAGTGCTTAAACTAAAGTTGCCATGTGGAAATTTTAGTTTGTAGATCATGGCAATTTTAGTTTTTCGATGATGGCAATTCCAGTACTTTGACCATGAAAAGATTTTTTTTGAACCATGACAATTTTAAGTGCATGTATCATGGAAATTTTAATTTATGGTGCATGGCAAGTCTAGTTTCTTAATTCCCCGTTTTATAATATGTCAAAATTTACTTTTAAATTTAGAAGAAAATAGCTGAAACATATCATGGCAACTTCAGTATAAACATCATGTCAATTCATTTGCAATAGACATGGCAACTTTTAACCAAAAAATTTCCGTCGAAATATATTGATATGAGATCTATTTTTGAAGATCTCGTCACGAGGGATTTAATGGTAAAAACGGATCTTCAATCGGATTTTTCATTTAAGAGATAAAACATTTTAAAAACAGAAAATTCAAAAAAAAATTCCACATGCATGCATGCGGTGACATGGCGTAGTCTGTGTGCTATAGGGCGTGTGGGCGGGTGATACGTCTCCGTCGTATCTACTTTTCCAAACACTTTTGCCCTTGTTTTGGACTCTAACTTGCATGATTTGAATGGAACTAATCCGGACTGATGATGTTTTCAGCAGACTTTCCATGGTGTTATTTATGTGCAGAAACAAAAGTTCTTGGCCTGAAACTTCAGGGAACGTCTATTTGGAAATAATAAAAAATCCTTGCAAAAGGTGAAGACCAGGGGGCCCACACCCTAGCCATGAGGGTGGGGGGAGCGCCTGCCCCCTAGGGCCCGCCCCCTACCTCATGGGCCCCCTGGAGCTCCTCCGACCTCAACTTCAACTCTATATATTTGCTTTCGAAAAGAAAAAACCGGAGAGAAGGACGATTCATCGTGTTTTATTATACGGAGCCGCCGCCAAGCCCTAAAACCTCTCGGGAGGGCTGATTTGGAGTCTGTTCGGGGCTCCGGAGAGGGGGATTCGTCGCCATCATCATCATCAACCATCCTCCGTCACCAATTTCATGATGCTCACCGCCGTGCGTGAGTAATTCCATCGTAGGCTTGCTGGACGGTGATGGGTTGGATGAGATCTATCATGTAATTGAGTTAGTTTTGTTAGGGTTTGATCCCTCGTATCCACTATGTTCTGAGATCGAAGTTGCTATGACTTTGCTATGCTTAATACTTGTCACTAGGGCCCGAGTGCCATGATTTCAGATCTGAACCTATTATGTTTTCATGAATATATGTGAGTTCCTGATCCTATCTTGCAAGTCTATAGTCACCTACTATGTGTTATGATCCGCAACCCGAAGTGACAATAATCGGGACCACTCCCGGTGATGACCGTAGTTTGAGGAGTTCATGTATTCACTATGTGCTAATGCTTTGTTCCGGTACTCTATTAAAAGGAGGCCTTAATATCCCTTATTTTCCATTAGGACCCCGCTGCCACGGGAGGGTAGGACAAAAGATGTCATGCAAATTCTTTTCCATAAGCACGTAGGACTATATTCGGAATACATGCCTAGAGTACATTGATGAATTGGAGCTAGTTCTGTGTCACCCTATGTTATGATTGTTACATGATGAACCGCAACCGGCATAATTCTCCATCACCGATCCAATGCCTACGAGCTTTTCATATATTGTTCTTCGCTTATTTACTTTTTCGTTGTTACTGTTACAATCACTACAAAACACCAAAAATATTACTTTTGCTACCGTTACTTTTGTTACCGTTACCACTACTATCATATTACTTTGCTACTATATACTTTGCTGCAGATATTAAGTTATCCAGGTGTGGTTGAATTGACAACTCAACTGCTAATACTTGAGAATATTCTTTGGCTCCCCTTGTGTCGAATCAATAAATTTGGGTTGAATACTCTACCCTCGAAAACCGCTATGATCCTCTATACTTGTGGGTTATCAAGACTATTTTACGGCGCCGTTGCCGGAAGCATAGCTCTATTCTTTGAGTCACTTGGGATTTATATCTGCTGGACACTATGAAGAACTTGAAATACGCTAAGACAAAAATTTATCCCTCAACTACGAGGGGAGGTAAGGAACTGCCATCTAGCTCTGCACTTGATTCACCTTCTGTTTTGAGTAAGCTTGCGACACCTAAACCTGCTACTGCTATTCGTCCTGATATGTCGCATGTTATTGATGATGCCACTTCTCTTATGCATGATACTTATGATAAAACTACTTCTATGCTTGATACTACTGTGCCACTTGGTGAATTTCTTGATGAACAAATTGCTAGGGTTAGAGAGAAAGAAATTATTGAAACTGATTATATTGATGAAAGTGATGATGAAGATTTGCCTGTTATTCCTGAGGGTTGTGTTTTTGATAAAGAAGCTACTTTAACTATTTTAGCTTGCAAAGATAGATATGAACTCAAGAGGTTATTAGCTAAATGGAAGCAGCAATCTCTTAATGATAGAATGAAACCTGACCTGCTTTTGCTACTTCACCTATCTTTGTTACTGATACGGGTTATGAATTCTCTGTTGATCCTGAAATAATTAGTTTGGTTGAATCTGATCCTTTTCATGGCTATGAATCTGAAACTGTTGTGGCACATCTTACTAAATTAAATGATATAGCCACCCTGTTCACTAATGATGAGAAATCTCGCTACTTCTATATCCTTAAAATATTTCTGTTCTCATTAAAGGGTGATGCTAAGATATGGTTTAATTCTCTTGATCCTGGTTGTGTGCGTAGTCCCCAGGATATGATCTATTACTTCTTTGCTAAATATTTCCCTGCTCATAAGAAACAAGCTGCTTTAAGGGATATATATAACTTTGTGCAAATTGAAGAAGAGAGTCTCCCACAAGCTTGGGGGAGGCTTCTCAAGTTACTTAATGCTTTGCATGATCATCCTCTCAAGAAAAATGAAATACTTGATATATTGTATAATGGACTAACGATTCTTCCAGAGATTACCTGGATAGTTGTGCTGGTTCTGTTTTCAGGGAAAGAACACCGGAGGAAGCTGAAATTCTATTGAATAATACGTTGACAAATGAAAATAATTGGACACTTCCTGAGCCAGCTCCTGAGCCTATTCCTAAACCAACTCCGAAGAAGAGAGGTGTTCTATTTCTCAGTCCTGAAGATATGCAAGAGGCAAACAAATCTATGAAAGAAAAAAGGTATAAAAGCTGAAGATGTTAAGAATTTACCTCTTTTGAATAAATACATGGTCTTAATTTACCGCCTGTTGAAGAAACATATGATCTTAATCCATTACCTATTGAAAAACCTCATGGTCTTGATAACCCGATACAGGTAGTAAAGGTAAATTCTCTCTATAGATACGATAAAGCTGAAATCCCTCCTACTAAAATTGATAGCCAATGCTTGGATGATTTTGATAACTTTATGGTTAAGCAATAAGATCTCAATGCTTATTTTGGTAGACAATTAAAACAAAATGCATATATGATTGAACACTTGGGTGATTATATGTCTAGAGTTAAAGGTGAACTTAAACTCATTACTAAACATGCTTCTATGGTTACCACTCAAGTAGAACAAGTACTTAAGGCTCAAAATGATTTGCTCAATGAAATGAATAGTAAGAAAAACGATTATGATGTTAGAGTGGCTACTAGAACTGGTAGAATGACTAGGGAACCTTTGTATCTGGAAGGCCACCCTAAGAGAATTGAGCAGGATTCTCAAAGAAATAATATTGATGCACCTAGTCCTTCTAAAAAGAAGAAAAAGAAAAATGATAGGACTTTGCATGCTTCTAGTGAACCTATTGCTGAACCACCTGAGAATCCAAATGATATCTCTATTTCTGATGCTGAAACACAATCTGGTAATGAACATGAACACAATGAAAATATTAATGATGCTTTTCATGATAATGCTCAACCTAGTAAGGATAATGATGTAGAAATTGAACCTGCTGTTGATCTTGATAACCCCCAATCAAAGAATCAACGTCATGATAAGAGATACTTTGTTGCTAGGAAACATGGTAAAGAAAGGGAGCCTTGGGTTCAAAAACCCATGCCTTTTCCTCCCAAACCATCCAAGAAAAAGGATGATGAAGATTTTGAGCGCTTTGCTGAAATGATTAGACCTATCTTATTGCGTATGCGTTTGACTGATATGCTCAAAATGAATCCTTATGCTAAGTATATGAAAGATATTGTTACAAATAAAAGAAAGATACTGGAAGCTGAGATTTCCACCATTCTTGCTAATTATACTTTTAAGGGTGGAATACCAAAGAAACTTGGAGATCCAGGAGTACTTACTATACCATGCTCCATTAAAAGAAACTATGTTAAAACTGCTTTATGTGATCTTGGAGCCGGTGTTAGTGTTATGCCTCTCTCTTTATACCGTAGACTTGATTTGAATAAGTTGACACCTACGGAAATATCTTTGCAAATGGCTGATAAATCAACTGCTATACCTGTCGGTATTTGTGAGGATGTGCCTGTTGTGGTTGCAAACGTTACTATTTTAACGGACTTTGTTATTCTTGATATTCCCGAGGACGATAGTATGTCTATTATTCTTGGAAGAACTTTTCTGAATTGCAGGGGCTGTTATTGATTGCAACAAAGGCAATGTCACTTTTCATGTTAATGGTAATGAGCATACAATACACTTTCCAGGCAACAACCTCAAGTCCATAGTATCAATTCTATTGGAAAAATTCCATCGATTATATTTGGAGGTTTTGAATTTCCTCTTCCTACTATCAAGAAGAAATATGATATTCTTATTATTGGGGATGTGCATATCCCCGTGGAGGTAACATAGTGTTATTCAAAATTTCTCCGGTTTCATGTTATTCGGAATGAGTTTGTTAACAAGACTTGATCAACCTTGTTAGTGGATTCATTTTGATGAGCATGAGATGGATGAAACTAGAAGGCACAACCTTCTGTACCCTGTTTCTACTTTCTGTTATTTAGTTGAAATAAAGTAAAAATAGTGTTTTTCTGTCTTTTTTTCTGATTTATCTGTGCAATATAAAAATACCCCGAAAATAAAAGTTCTCCAAATGCCCTGAAAATGGAATATGATTTTTTCTGGAATATTTGAGAATATCTGGCACTGAGAACACAGCAGGAGGGGCAAGCACCTGGCCACGAGGGTGGAGGGCGCGCCCTACCCCCTGGGCGCGCCCCCTGCCTCGTGCGCCCATGGTGGCCCCCTCCACTTATTCCTGCACCCACACACTCCTTCTTCCTCCCACAAACACCAATATCCAGCTCAAGCACGAGTTCTAGCTCATTGTGCTGCGATTTTTTATCTCCTTGCTCAAAGCACCTCTCACAAAACTGCTTGGGGAGATTCTTCCTTGGTATATGACTCCTCCATTGGTCCAATTAGTTTTTGTTCTAGTGCTTTATTCATTGCAAATCTGTGCTGCCTAGGTGACCATGTTCTTGAGCTTGCATGTCAAATTTATATGGTTCCAAGTATTTCTAATGCATGATATAGGCTCTAGGCACTTGTAGGAGTAGTTGCTATCAATTTTGTTGAGTTTGGTTTACTTTTGTTTGAAGTTACTAAAAATTTCAGAAATTTTTCAGAGGAAGAAATATGCTTAGGAAAATTTTCCAAGGTGGTTCTTCAAGGAAGCAAGGACCTAGGCTTGCAATGCGTGATGCTGGCGATGAGCCACCAAGGGATGCTCCAGTGCGGCCTTGTGAGTGGCCTTCAGAAAACTTTATGGATCGAGCGGCAATCAAGGAAGAATTTAACGCATATGTGCGTAATGCTAATCTTGTGAGCTTCGAGGCAGAGAAGTGCAGCCAATACCATCAACTCACTAGTTCATTTGTGAGGAGGTTTGAATTTTCATCTTCACGTAATTCTCCAACTGTCCTGTTTGATCTTTATGAAAAATCTTATACTATGGACTTAGAGGATTTTACTACTGCTTGCAACTTCCACAATGGGGTAGTATTAGTGAACCCCGCAAATCTGAATTTAGAAATTTTCTTGCTAGTATAACTGTGGGGGAATCTAGAGATATAGCACAAGCTACCATAGGGAGCATTCACTTTCCTGCTATTGTCGGTGTACTAGAGTAGGGGTACCCTAGTATCCCGAACTTGTGCACGGGCGATTCTGACTCTCCATGACAAGGCTTACCGGGTGACCGCCAAGGTCCTTCGTGGTTCCTTTGGAGCCATTCAAGATCAAAGTATTCAAGCCGGGGAGACAAGGCCCGGCAAAGAGGAGCTTGCGGAAGGCCACCCAAGGCACGTAGGAGACAAGGCCCGACAAGAGGAGCTTCTTTGGGAAGGCCACCCAGGCACATACAAGACAAGACCCGGCAAGAGGAGCTTGCGGGAAGGCCCGATGAGCGGCAAGCTTCCGGGCGCGACAAAGACAACAACATGACAAAGGCGCTTGCATGCGCACCACCTCTCTGTACCTACGCTCCAGCACAACCACTAACGTGTCGCCCTAGGACCTTTCCAGCGCCGCTGCGTGGCGAGAGGTCAGGTGCAGCCAGCGGTGCGAGGTGGCAAGCAAGCGACAAGTTTGCCATCGTGGCGAGCGGTGGCGCCCGACGGTCCCTGTTTGCCTTTGTTAGGGCGACTAGGACGGGCATTTAATGCCTTTGTCCCCTGCCGTCGAGGTTAGGTATATTACAACGTACCTTTGTACAAGTAGGTATACCAACCACTATTTTTCCATTTGTACCCCCATCTACGTTGCCACCTGTCGGAGCCCCTTTGAGCATATAAAAGGAGGCCCATGCGCAACTTAGAGAAGGGGGGTCGATCAGTTCCCTCCACGCTCAGCCTCGTTAGCAGCTCGTGTGTACTGTAGCACTCAGCGCTCCTGAGCAAGAACGCAATACACCTAGACATCCAGCAGTAGGAGTGTTATCTCTACGGACAGCTCTGAAGCTGGGTAAACCTCTCGCGTGCTTTGCCTCGATCTGCTCTTCGTGCGACCTCTGCTCCCCGCCGAACCGAAAGGGGCTCGGTCCGCCGGCCCCATAGGTGTTCGTGGGCGAATCAGCCTGCCCGACATCTTTGGCGCGCCCGGTAGGGGCGTCGAGGTTGTGAACCTGATCCGGCGTCCACGCGAGCAGATCTTCATCATCTTCGTCAACATGCCACCAAAGAAGAAGGCTTGTTGGCGAGAGGCCCGTCTGCGTCGAACTCACCAACACCGAGCAAACAGGTGGTGGGGTAGACGCCGCGGAAGAATGGACGGCGACGGGGACCTCACGGTGCTGCCAAGTCCAAGGACAAGGCTGCGCAGACCTCGGCGTCATTACATGCACCGCGCCCGTCTCGGGAGGCCTTGGGACCGGACAGCGTCATGGCATTCACAATGCCATACGCTCGTTGGACCGAGATCGAGCTGGAGGATCTCGGGATGCTCAAGACCAGCATGCACGCCAACATGCGGTAGCGAAGCGAAACACGATCGCCGGACGGGATACTGCTCCTTCTAACATAGTTAGAAGTCCGAACATATCCGCTCCTCGCGCCGTTCGCCATCGCCACCCACTACTCCGGCGAAGCTCTGGCGAGAGCTCAACTGCTCTGGATTACCCTCCAACGGCCGACAAGATCGATGAGTGGAGGCCACCATTCGTAGTCTCATCGGCCGCCAGCAGCGGCGCTCCATGACAACCGAGTGCATCGCTGCCGCGGCAAGACTACCAAACACGAGCCGGTGGCGGCAGAGACTGGTGGGGTGCAACCACCATGCACTCTCCGCCCGAAGGCCAAGATCGCCGACTACTTTGATCCACCTCGACAGCGACTCCATCGCGTCATCAGATCCACGAGCTCATCGCGATCAGCGCCAAGTGCTACACGATCGACAAGAAGAGGACGCCGAACTCGCATCGGCGCCCGAAGAAGCGCGACGTCAATCCGACAAGCGCGCTGGGCCCTCTGTTGACACGCGCAGCGCCCGGAGGAACCAGCGACTTGCCATACGCGGTAGGTTGCCCTGCGTTCACTCGTGAGCTGCGGCAAGTCGATGGCCCAGCAAGAAAAACTTCAAGCAGACGTCTGCGAGAAATGCGGCGGCAAGACGCATCCGTCGGAGTTCCTCGGCATTTACACCATCGCGGTGCAGGCCGCGGCGGCGACGACAAGATCCTTGCCAACTACTTCCGCTGGTGCTCAAGCCCAATGTCGTCTGGCTCATGCACTTGCCGGACAACTCCATATCTTCTTGGGCAGATCTATGCCATCAGTTTGTCGGCGCCTTTACAGGCGGCCACAAGCCCCATGGCCAAGAAAGCGACCTTCATCTGCTCGCCCAGAAGGAAGGAGAGCCCCTGCGTAAGTATATTCAAAGGTTCAGCCGTGTAGAGCACAACATCCCAGATGTCCACCCTGCCGTGGTGATCAGCGCGTTCCATCAGAACGTGCGAAACCGCAGGATGCGGGAGGAGATGGAGATGTACAAAATCAGAGACGTCAGTGAGCTATACGCATACGGCCGACAAGTGTGCACGTCTTTGAGGAATGGAGGAGACTCCCGGAGAGAATACAAAGCGGGAGGATCTTGATGAGGAGACCGCGCCGGCAAAGAAGAGCCGGCGGCGGGGCAACAGGAAAAAGAAAGGCGGCGATGTACTAGTTTTCGAGCAGTCCGGCAACGGAGGCGCCGCCAAGAATGCCAAGGCTAGTAGCTCCGGCAAGGAGGTTGCCGCTGGCACCAACCGATCTGTGGCGGCGCCGACAAGCGGGGACGGCTCCGGCAAGCGATCTTGCAAGATCCACCGCACCAAGGGCCATGACCTCCAGAGCTGCAAGAAGGTAGAGCAGCTTGTCGGCAGCGTAAAGCTGAATACGAGCGACGCGACAAGGAGAAGGCCAGGAAGGTCTTTGGAGGAGCCAGCAAGAAATGTCCCGACCGGGGAGGGCGCCGCGGCAAGGCCAAGTAGCGGCAAGGAGACAGGCCTCCCCGTGGCCGCGACAAGGATGACGACGATGACGACGACGAGGACATGGCTGATGACGACACCGATGAGCAGGAGTTCCAGAAAGCCACGAGAGGTCACAATGCGTTGTGGCGGTGCTTCTCTGCATACCTCCCACCGCCAGCTCAAAGCGGTGGATGCGGAGGTCAATGCATCGTAACCATCCATCGAGTCACGCAGGCCTCTGAAATGGTCCAAAGACGCCAATCATCTTTGATATTGAGGACCACCACGATCGTAATAGCTGCGGTCGGGTGCTTGCCGATGTTGGTTTCACCAACTATCCGCAACCTCAAAGTCACCAAGATGTTAGTTGACGGCGGGGCGGATTGAATCTGATCTCCTCGCGGTGCTCCAGAAACTCAAGATCCCTGATGGCGAGCTCGAAGATAACGTCACCTTTCAAGGAATTAATCTTGGAAGGAGCAAGACGAAGGGAAAAATCACGTTGCCGGTAACATTTGGCAGCAAGTTGAACTTCAGGACTGAGAGGGTCACTTTTGACGTTGCTGATTTTCCATTGCCTTACAATGGGATACTTGGCCGTCCAGCACTCGCCGAATTCATGGCGGCCTCTCACTATGCCTACAACACGCTGAAGATGCCAGGCCCGATAAGCGTCATCTCTGTCCCTGGCGACAAGAAGGATGCTCTTATCTGCGCCGACAAGATCTACTGGAAGCGGCAGCCGCGACAGATTGCAAGCCACTTGCGGCTGAAGCTCCGGAGGGAAGAAGAAGACCAAGTCCAGCAAGAGCTCGATGCCCACTCCGGCAAGCGCACCTCTTGAGTGCTGCGCTACCGTCGAGGACGCACCATCGAGCTCCACCGGCAAGTATAAGAAGGCGATGACAGCTCCACGAGAGACCAAGAAGGTGTCCGCCAAGGAGGGCGGCTTGGTGGTACCTTCACCATCGGTGCCTCTCTCGACCCTAAATAGGAAGGCGCTCGTTGCTTTCCTGTGGCGAACGTCAACGTGTTTGCATGGCAACCGTCGACATCCCGGTGTTCCTGTGAAAGTAATTGAGCACCATCTTGTCGTTTGTCCTCATGCGCGGCCCGTCAAGCGAGAAAGTCGAAGCAAGCGGTGGAGCGTCAAGAGTTCATCGCGGAAGAAATCAAGAAAGCTGGAAGCGGCCGAGGCCTTGTCGAGGAGTGCTCCATCCTACGTGGTTGGCCAATCCTGTAGTTGTATGCATAAGGCTAACGGGAAATGGAGGCTTTGTATCGACTTTACAGATGTCAATAAAGCTTGTCCCAAAGATCCATTTCCCTTGCCGCGCATCGACCAGATTGTTGACTCCACGGACGGATGTGATTTGCTTTCATTTCTGGATGCATATTCAGGATATCATCAGATCTTCATGGCAGAAGAGGATGAGGAGAAGACCGCATTCATCACCCCATGTGGCACATACTGCTTTGTGCGGATGCCCTTTGGGTTAAAGAATGCTGGTTCAACGTTTGTAAGAGTAGTTCATCATGCTTTTGAGCCGCAAATGCACAGAAATATGGAAGCATACATGGATGACATAGTGGTCAAAAGCAAGGACAAAGCGACCCTGGTTCAAGATTTAGATGAAACCTTTGCAAATCTGCGCAAGATCAACCTCAAGCTAAACCCCGAGAAGTGCGTGTTTGGAGTCCCTTCCGCAAGCTTCTCGGGTTCTTCGTGTCTCGGTGAAATTGAAGCCAATCCCGACAAGATCAGGGCCATTGAGTAGATTGAAGCACCAAAGCGCATCAAGGATGTATGAAGGCTTGCGGTTGCGTAGCTGCTCTCGGCGAGTTTATCTCTAGATCTGCTGGCGCATACCTGCCATTTTCAAAATCTTGAAAAAGGCAGGTCCGATGCAATGGACTCCGAAGCGGAGGCAGCGCTGCAGACTTGAAGAGATACCTGTCCTCCACTCCAACACTTGTCGCACCTAAGCCACAAGAGAAGTTGCTTTGCTATATATAGCGGCAACCAATCAAGTGGTTAGTGCTGCGTTAGTAGCGTAGAGGAGGCGGATGATGAGCTAGCAACCATGGCGGACACATCCGGCGACAAGCGAGGGGCTTCACGGCAAGCTCTGGTCCCGACAAGGACGGATCTGCTTGACGCATGAGAAGATGCGAGAAAAAGGATGGTGCAGCGCCCAGTTTACTTTGTCGGTTCCCTTCTGCAGGGGGCTAGGTCAAGGTACTACGGTGTGCGTAAATTGCTTTCGGCCTCCTCATGGCCTCGAGAAAGCTGCGCCATTACTTTCGAGCACATGAGATCACAGTTGTCACTCGCTTTCCGCTGAAGAGGATCTTGCAAAATCCAGAGGCAACAGGCAGGATTGTCGAGTGGGCACTTTGGAACTGTCAAGCTTTGGCCTCAAGTTTGAGAGCACTTCAACTATCCAAAGCGAGCATTGGCGAGTTCATAGCAGAATGGGCGCCAACACCGGATGAAGAAATTCCAGAGACGAGCATTCCCGTCAAGGAAGCAAGCAAAGAGTGGCTGATGTACTTTGATGGTGCCTTCTCGCTGCAAAGGCGCCCGGCTTGGCGTGCTACTTGCCGCACCACCGGAGAGCACCTCAAGTACGTAGTCCGGATGCACTTTCCCAAGGAGCAAGCAACAAACAATACCGCAGTATGAAGGTTTGCTTGCCGGTCTCGAGATCGCATGATGAACCTTGGGATCAAGAAGCTCATTGTCGGGGTGACTCACAACTTGTTATCCGCCAAGTGAACAAGAATTATCGAGTCCGTTGATGGAAGCTTATGTTGATGAAGTGAGGAAGCTAGAAGAGCACTTTGACGGCCTGCAAATGGAATATATTCCGAGAGCTCGAAGCAGCGTTCTTGATGGCCTGTCAAAGTCTGGCGGCACTTAAGTTACCGTGGAACCAGGGATTTTTGTGCTCAAGCTGACTCAACCGTCTGTAACACCACCAACCGGACAGAGCAAGAAGAGGAGGTTGATCTCTGGTGACTACTTTCCGTGAGCTTCGAAGCCGCCGCCACAAAGGTCCCCAAGATCGACACCAACGATCTTGAGGGCGATGCTGCTCCGACAAGCCCGTGGTTTGTTTCGTTGAAGCGAGCGCTCCCGACAAGTTTTGCTCCGGCAAGCTTGCCGAGGAACGTCAAGCTCCGGTGAGCCGCGAGTTCTTGCCGTGGAAGCTGATATTCCGCAGCGGCCAGATGTGCCTTTAGTCCTTGTTTGTCGAGCCGCAAGCTCCGGCATGGGCGCAGCAGATTGTCCATTTCCTTGAGACGGAGAACTTCCGAAGAACAAGAAGAAGCGGAAAGAGTAGCCCGACAGGTCAAGTATGTACCGGTTTGTCGACAACACCTTTGTCTGAAGAAGACTCAGCGGTGTGAAATTGAAGTGTATTCACCGGAAGACGGACAAAAGCTGTTGGCGAGAGATACATGGAGGCATATGTGGTCACCACATTGGCGCCCGGAAGCACTTGCCGAGCAAAGCGTTAAGCAAAAGGCTTCTTTGGCCGACAGCCCTCCGGGATGCAATCGCACAAGTAACCAAGTGTGAAGCGTGCGGTTCCATTCCAAGCGAGACACACCCGGCCAGCTCAAGCTCTTGAACGATCCCTTTATCACGGCCATTTTGATGCAGGGGCTCGACATCCTCGGCCCTTCCCCGAGCTGTCGAGGGCTTTGAGTACTTATGCGTTGCCATCGACAAGTTCGTAAAGTGGCTGGAAGTGGAAGCGATGAGGAAGGTGGACAAGCCACGGTCGGCGATCAAGTTCTTCAGTCGATTGTTTGCCGTTTGGAATCCCTAACAGGATCATCACCGACAACGGCACACCGTTCTAAGCCGCACCTTCATGCGATGCGTCCAAGATCTTGGCGCCAAAGGTGCGCTTCGCATTGCTCATCCGAGAAGCAGCGGTCAAGCGGAGAGGGCAAATGCCGAAGTCTTTGCGGGCTCAAGACCAGAACTTTCGGCTGTGCTGCACAAGTGCGGAAGAAACTGGATTGAGGAGCTACGGTGGTTCTTTGGTCGATCGGGCGACGCCAAATCGAGCCACCGCCGAGACACCTTCGCTCTAGTCTATGGAGCGAGGCGGTTCTCCCCACGGAACTTCGTATCACGGATCGCCTCGAGTGCTCGCTTATGATGAGATTGAGCAAGAGCAGCTGCGACAAGATGACGCTGCTCCTTGAGGAAGATCGTCTTGAGGCTGTTATGCGAGCTGCTCGGTACCAAAGAAGCTTTGCGCCGCTACCATAAGCCGCAAAGTCAATGCCAGAAGTCTCGAGGAAGGCGACCTTGTTCTTCGGCGCGTTCAGTCCGCCAAGAATTCCAACAAGTTGACGCCGTAGTGGGAAGGCCCTTATCGGGTGAAACGAGTCACTAGGCCTGGCGCTGTCCGCCTTGAGACCGAAGATGGCATTCCGGTGAGCAACTCCTGGAATATTGAGCATCTTCGTAAGTTTTACCCGTGAACGCAGTTGCGGAACCTGTTCGGCAACCACCTTTTGTACAAGTCTTGCGGCGATGCATGTAATCCTTTGTACAAAGCGGGCGCAGACCCCGTGCATCAGTAAAGCTAGCGTGCTTCGCACACCTTGTCGATTTCATGCTTTTTCACTTCTATTTTGCATGCATTATCTGACACTTTGTGCAGCACCTACCCCTGGTAAGTAATAATGAGCCACAAGGCTCCATATCTTTATTTTCTCTTCTTTCTCTTTCTCAAAGAAAGGAAGGTTCCCTCGCACACAAGTTTGCCGGGGAGAAGAAGATAATGGTGTGGACCAAGCGTCGCTCAAGGAAATCTAGCCTTACCGGGAAGCAAGCGACGGAAAAGCTAAGTTGCCAAAGTTTGAGCAATCAGTTTTAAAAATTTTTAAGTTATCTTCCTTGAGCGACCGAACTCAGTATGGAAAACCTGTGCGCAGAGGAACCAACTCGTAGCTAGTTGCGCCGTTACTTTGTTTCGAGTCCGCTCAACAACTTAAGTGAGCTGCGACTAGTTGCGACAAGGTTGCTTGTCGGAAGCGGCACCGCCAGCAGGCCGCTGATGTTCCGCACTCAGCGTTCGCGGCTCAGGTGCCCGCGCCGACAAGTTCCCTAAAAGCGTAAGGCAAAATCATACAAACGAAGGAATCAAGTAAAGGAAATAACGTAGCGATTGATATCCAAAATAAAGTTATATTACAAGATAGCTTGCCGCAGCTCTAATGGATTGTTCCTATGACATGACCAGCAGCTGCTAGGGAAAGAGAAAAAGGGCGGCCTAATCTACACGATCGCAATCAACCCTCTTGATTCCGCTCACCCTATCCACAATGGGTGCGACAAGGGTCTTGAGCGCCTCCACATCTGCATCCGGCGGCAGAGACTTGAGGATGTTGGTGAGGTTGAGGCCTGGGTTGCGGAAGGCCACCTTCATCGGCCTTCCGGAGGGCTCCAGCAGATCTGGCGCGACTCCTCGGCCAGCTGTTTTGGGACCTCTTCCCGGAGTCGCTGGAGGGCCGTCACCACGCCCTTGAAGAACAAGCTAAGCTTGGCGCTGGGTTGGAGGTGCTCGTCGGAAGAGTATCCAAGATCCACCATCCCCAGCTCCAACAGCTCATTGTGGATGGTCGCAGCAGTATCCACGAGACCCTCGGTCCAGTGCTCCACACTCTCCCTCAAGGCACCACAGGCGGCAACAAGATTCGTCGGCAGCCTCGTCGGCCTTGATCTTCTCCTTCAAGGCCACCTCCCGCTCCTTGGCACCGTCCAGCGTCTGAGTCAAAGTAGTTAGCTTCAACTCAAGATCTGCATTGGAGTCCCTGGCGGCGCTGAGCTCCTTGCTCCTCTCGGCAAGACGGCCCTGCAGCTCGCCAAGAGTGTAGGCGTCCTTCTCGCGCTCGTGCTTGAGTGCGGCAAGCTCCTCGCCGCTCTTCTTGAGGCCGGCCTCCAACTGCGCCACCTTCGTCTCCAGCTCCTTCTTGGCGGCCGCGGCGGCCGCGGCGGCATCCCTTGCCTCCTTGAGAGCCCCGCCAAATGTTTCCTCGCGCATGGCGAGATCCTCCTCGTGGCTGTCGGGTTGACCTTCCGCTGCGCCCGGCTTCGCCTTCTGTGAGACAGCTTCTCGGCGGCAAGCAGCTGTTCCTCCTCATTTGCAGCCTTCTCGAGGATGAAGGCCTTGCGCTCCTCGGCGAAGTTGCTCCCGCTCCTCCGCCAAGGACCGAAGAGCTTCTGGTTGCAGCCGGAGCTCCTCCAGCGCTTCTCGATGTCTGCTCCCGCCCGTGACAAGCGCCTCCCGGGATGCCGGATTTGGCTTGTCGGGCGCGGTAGAGCGACAGCCTTCCGCAAGCTGCTCCTCCTCGAGCTTCGCCGCTGCTGCTGCTTAGCGCGTCAACTAAGCGTCGGCCAATGAGGCGAGCAGCTCTTCATCGAAGGTTTCTCCTTCGGCGGCGCCTGGAACTCGACTCCCATGGGAGCTTGATGAAGACACCGTCGCCCGGCCTTCAAGTAAGCGCCGGGCTGGGGCTCTTGAACTGGCGCTGCGGCAGCGGAGGGATCGGCGGTCGGTGTAGCGGCCCGGCGCTCCTGCTGACCTCGAAGTCGTCGGTCGATCGCCAGACCCTCGCCCGGCTTCTGCGGCGGCGGCAGTGGCCTCTTCGCCGGCGAGCTCGTCGGCGCCGGCTTCTTCTTCTTCCACGGCGGCTTCGTCGGTGTTGCCAAGCGCCGTCCTCCTCGCCCGGCGACCTCGGTCTCCATCGGCTCTGTGGCGGACGGATGAAGAAAGTCAAGCAAATATTCAAAGACAAAATCGGAAGAAGAAAAACACAAAGGGAAGTACTCAGCGAGAAGGTTCTGGCCGCCGGGCTGCGGTCATGTTCTCCGCCGCCAAGGGATCGCTGGTGCCGTCCCTTGCCGGAGAGCTGCCCCTTGCCGGAGAAGGCTCCCTTGCCGAGGAACGCTCCCTTGCCAGGGAATGCACCCTTGGCGGCGTAGTCGAAGCAGAAGGAGGCTGCTCTGCTCCTACACAAGTCAACAGTCAGATATCAGCAAAGGAAAAAGCACCCATGCACGCCGAACAACAAGAAGTAGACCATATACTAATCTTTGGGGGGCTGCTGGGGCTGCTTTGAAGGAGAGTTGCCTCATCCGGACAAGGTTGCCTCGGACGCGCCTCCTGCCGTCATGATGGGTTCGTCCTCGACGACAATCACCGGGGTCTTGGCTCTCTTCGACATCCTCTGGGCCAGCGTCCTGAAAAGGAATGGATTCAGAGTAAAGCAGATCAGATACAATACAAGGCAACAAATCGAAGAATTATAACTACAGCAAGGAATCTTACTCTTCCTCTTCCTCGTCGGCTGGCCGGAGAGGTCGACTGCCCGCCTCCCGATGACGAGGCGGAGGTAAACTCCCTTGGACGCTTGGCGGGAGCGGGACCGATGGCCTGCGAGGGCCCCGCTCCAGTTGCCGTTGCGGCGTGGGGAGCTCCCGCGGCAACAATGCTTGCCGTGGTGGAGCGCGTCCCGCGGCGCTGCGGCTGTTGGCCCGTCTGCCGCCCCGCTGCGTCTCCGGCCCTGCGAAGATGCCTTCTTGGTGGAGCCGGTGGCTCCGCCATGACAAGCTGCTTGGAGGTGGGGAGGATGCGCCCTCGGCGGGCTCGCTTGACTCGGCCTCAGGCTCGGCAAGCTCTTCCTCGCCGACGAACTCCTTTCGCTCGACAAGACTTGCCGCCTCGGCTGCCTCCGCCTCCTCCATAGTAAAGCCAAACTCACCCAGCGGCCTCTTGCCGCCTCTTCTAGCACGGTGGCGTCGCTGCATCTCGTCATCGATAGTGTCATGGTGAGGCCCCTCTGCTCATTAGGCGGACTAGCATCTCCACTAGATTGTCGAAGAACTGCCGCCTGACGTCATCTGCGCGGCTCTTGCCAAGTGGGGACAATTCCATGGGAGTCACTGGCGGCATCATTACGCGGATGCGGTCAAGCGGCGAGTTGTTGCACTGCAATGAACGACGCCCTCGGCAACCTAAACATCTCCGGATGATCGGGATCGAGCTTGAACAGCTCTAAGAGCATTGCGTCAAAGATCCAAGACAGTGAAGTTGAAGTTGAGGCCTGGGCGCAGCCTCATGATGTCTGCTGCGTTACGAAATTCCCAGGCGGGTCTCCTTCTCTCCTGCAAAGAAGCGTCTGTGGCGAAGAAAGTCTGCGCCAAGCGTGCCTCTGATGAGTCCGGCAAGTCTGAGGCGGAGGATTCGGGTAATCGCGATCTTCAGCCTAAGCGTCCTCGGGGCAGATTGCTCCAATCATTGTCGCGTACTCTTTGGGGTTTTATTTGGGCGGTAAAAGGCTGCGGGTTCTCCTCAACAATCCAGCACCAATCTGCCCTCCACTCCTCCCATTTGCTACGGAGCTCTCCCTCTGGATAGGCCTCCTTCTTGCCGACCCTGGAGACCCAAGCAATTCCTCCAGCAAGGGGCTCTCCTATCTCGGCTCGGGGTAAAAAGAATTGACGGAAAAGAGCTACATTTGGGTGGACTCCGACAAAGTTTTCGCAGAGATGTGCGAAAACTGCCATGGTCAGAACGGCGTTGGGGGTGAAATCAAGGAGGCGGAACCCGTAGGTGTTCATAATGTCACAAAGAACTTCGAGAGAAGGCGGGCAGAGCCCGCGATAGAAGAGCGCGAAGAAGGGATACCCCGTCGGGCCAGTTCTGCGGCGGTGGGGAAGTACCTTCGTCTTGCGGATCTTGTATGCGTCTCCGTCGACCGAAGAGGTAGTAGTTCTCCGCAGCTCCTCGCGGCCGGTGAGGGGACGGCCTGCTCCTTCCGTGGCGCCGCAAGCCGCGGCGCCTCGGCCGACTTCACGGTCTTCCCCTTGTCGGCTTCGGGCCCATGGCGGAGGCGGTGGAGGAGATCGGCGGCGTTGAGTGTCTTTGGTGGCGATGGGGGCGGGCGCTGCTCTCTTTCAGCCTTGAGAAGAAGGGGAGCAGCGGTGGTTTTTCGATGGGGACAGCAAGCGGCAAGGTAGGCGGCGTGCCCTGTTTCCCTGCTTATAAAGAGGGAGGGTGAACGTTCCGATTTTCGAATAAAGAAACCCCACGATCTCGCCCGTTCTCTCACACGACGCCACGTTCGATGCGTGCCGTTAAGTGGGCGTGGTGGGTCGGGTGAGTTATGGTGTGACCGGGCCGCGTGCCCGATGCCTGTTTGGGCCTGGCCCAACAGCGCTCGGCACCGTGTGTGGCCCAAGCCCGGGGGCTCCTGTCAGTGTACTAGAATAGGGGTACCCTAGTATCCCGAACTTGTGCACGCGCAGTTGCAGCCCTCCGCGGCAAGGCTTACCGGGTGACCGCCAAGGTCCTCCGTGGTTCCTTTGGAGCCATTCAAGAACAAAGTATTCAAGCCGAGGAGACAAGGCCCCAAAGAAGAGGAGCTTGCCGGGAAGGCCACCCAAGGCACGTAGGAGACAAGGCCCGGCAAGAGGAGCTTGCCGGGAAGGCCACCCAGCACATACAAGACAAGACCCGGCAAGAGGAGCTTGCGGGAAGGCCCGATGAGCGGCAAGCTTCCGGCGCCGACAAGACAACAACCGCTGACAAAGGCGCTTGCCGCAGACCACCTCCCTATACCTACGCTCCGGCACAACCACTAACGTGTCACCACAGGACCTTTCCGGTAGCGCGTGGCGAGAGGTCAGGCAGCCAGTGATCTTGGTGGCAAGCGGCCGACAAGTTTGCCATCGTGGCGAGCGGTGGCGCCCACGGTCCCTGTTTGCCTTTGTTAGGGCGACTAGACGGGCATTTAATGCCTTTGTCCCCTGCCGTCAGGGTTAGGTATATTACACTGTACACTGTACAAGTAGGTATACCAACCACTATTTTTCCATTTGTACCCCCATCTACGTTGCCACCTGTCGGAGCCCCTTTGAGCATATAAAAGGAGGCCCATGCGCAACGTAGAGAAGAAGTCGATCAGATTCCTCCACGCTCAGCCTCGTTAGCAGCTCGTGTGTCTTGTAGCACTCAGCGCTCTGAGCAAGAACGCATAATACACCTAGACATCCAGCGGTAGGAGTGTTATCTCTGGGACAGCTCTGAAGCCGGGTAAACCTCTCGCGTGCTTTGCCTCGATCTGCTCTTCGTCGACCTCTGCTCCCCTTGAACCGAAAGGGGCTCGGTCCATGAAGCCCCATAGGTGTTAAATGGGCAGATCAACTGCCCGACAGCTATACCTTATTTTGCTCTCTTCATAGGTAGGTGCATAATTGGTAAAGATGAAGCATGTCATATGTGGGTCCCTGACCTTAGTATTCTTAGGAGTGCTGTGTTAGGAGACAAATCTTATAATTTGGAACCATTGTTGCACGTAGGTTGCATAATAATAGATTTAATGGAGATTTCTTCGGAGGAATTTATACAACCCGCTTAGCTGATTTTCTTGGTGTGGACGTTCATGAGGATGATATTGAGTTGCCTCCTACTTATTTATACTATAATGCTATGGTCCACCACCAGTTTGTCGAGAGGAATGAATCAACTCTCTGGTATCACTTAATCTTTGACAGACGTCATGTTGTCCGCATTACACTCCCTGCTCCTGCCTTATTTGATTATCAGGCAAAAGGAAGATATGTTATTACTAGAGAGGAGGCAGACGAGTACGAGAGGAGGGCGGAGGCAGCTCGCCGCCACGCTGCAGCTTAGGAGGCGATAACCGCTGCATCTCAGTACGACCCCAGCTACACCTACGGGTATCCGCTAGGCCATCCGTGGCAATAAACCAACTTAGGCCAAAAGCCTAAGCTTGGGGGAGTATGTATTTCCCACCGACATTACATTCATGTTCACACACTCATTGCTAGATGTCGGTGCTCATACTTTTTCACTGTAACATCCATGCTAGTTTATTTTCTTTTTCTTGCTTTCTTCTTGTGTGTTTGATAAACCTTAAGAAAAAACAAAAAAAATTAGTTATAGCTTTAGCTAGTTTACTTTTCTTGCTATAGTAGTAATAATTAAAAAAGAAAAACCCAAAAATATTTCCCGTTCTTCTTTTGCTTGTTCGGAGCTTTCCTGTGTAAATAGTTTTATTTCTTTTCTTTTCTTTTCTTTGGGGGTCGATAGGAGAAGGCTAGAATTGAATTGTTGAAGTGGCTCTTACATGCATTATTGTTGATTTAACCAAGAGCCCATATTGCCTTGTGTTCTCCTATTTATTGAATGCTCGCAGATTCCAGCTTAGTCCAATGCACGTGCACTCTTACTATTATTCACATCGTTCGGTCGTGCAAGTGAAAGGCAATTATGACGATATATGATGGACTGACAGAGATGAGAGAAGCTGGTATGAACTCGACCTCTCTTGTTTTTGTAAATATGATAAGTTCAACGTTCCTGATTCAGCTTATTATGAATAGACATGTTTGCAATGACAATTAGAGATCATAGTTGCTCGTGCCATGCTTGATTAGCTATGAGTTATAATAGTTTACCTTGCGTGCCAACATGCTATTAAAATGGTTGTGATGTGGTATAGTGGGATGGTATCCTCCTTTAAATGATTTAAGTGACTCGACTTGGCACATGTTCACACAAGTAGTTGAAAAAAAATCAACATAGCCTTCACGATATTTATGTTCATGTTGGATAATATCCTACTCATGCTTGCATCTAATGTTTATTAATTTTAATGCATGTTCATGACTGTTGTTGCTCTCTAGTTTGTTGCTTCCCAGTCTTTTGCTAGCCTTCACTTGTACTAAGCGGGAATACTGTTTGTGCATCCAATCCCTTAAACCCCAAAGTTATTCCATATGAGTCCACTATACCTTCCTATATGCGGTATCTACCTGCCGTTCCAAGTAAATTTGTATGTGCCAAACTCTAAACCTTCAAATAAACATTCTGTTTTGTATGCTCGAATAGCTCATGTATCAACTAGGGTTGCCCTTATCTTCCATGCTAGGCGGGTTATTCTCAAGAGGAGTGGACTCCGCTCCTCACTCACGAGAAAATGGTTGGTCACCGGGATGCCCAGTCCCATGCTTTATGCAAACTAAATCAAAATAATTGCAAACAAAACTCCCCCTGGGACTGTTGCTTGTTGGAGGCACTTGTTGTTTCAAGCAAGCCATGGATTGATGTATGTTGGTGGAGGGGGAATATAAACTTTGCCATTCTGTTTGGGAACCGCCTATAATGTGTGTAGCATGGAAGATATCGCCATCTCTTGGTTGTTATGTTGACAATGAAAGTATACCGCTCAAAAAAATTATTTATATCTATTTGAAAACCGAGCTCTGGCACCTCTACAAATCCCCGCTTCCCTCTGCGAAGGGCCTATCTATTTACTTTTATGTTGAGTCATCACCCTCTTATTCAAAAGCACTAGCTGGAGAGCGCAGCTATCATTTGCATTCATTACTATTAATTTATATTGGTATGACTATGATTGGATCTCTTTTACCATGAATTACAATGTCTAGTCAGTCCTTGATCTTTAAAGGTGCTCTGCATTTATGTTTTGCGGTCCCGGAAAGGGCTAGCGAGATACCATCTTGTTATATCATATTATGATTGTTTTTAGAAAGTGTTGTCATCCGAGATTTATTATTATGACTCGCTAGTTGATTATGCCATTGATATGAGTAAACATGAGACCTAAGAGTCATTGTGAATGTGGTTATTCATAATCTTTGCTGAAAACTTGAATGTTGGCTTTACATATTTACAACAACAAGAGCAAACAGAGTTTGTAAATTCTTTATCACTTTCAGTTTATCAACTGAATTGCTTGAGGACAAGCAAAGGTTTAAGCTCGGGGGAGTTGATACGTCTCCGTCGTATCTACTTTTCCAAAAACTTTTGCCCTTGTTTTGGACTCTAACTTGCATGATTTGAATGGAATACTGACGCTGTTTTCAGCAGACTTTCCATGGTGTTATTTATGTGCAGAAACAAAAGTTCTCAGAATGACCTGAAACTTCACGGAACGTCTATTTTGAAATAATAAAAAATCCTTGCAAAAGATGAAGACCAGGGGGCCCACACCCTAGCCACAAGGGTGGGGGGCGCGCCTGCCCCCCTAGGGCGCGCCCCTACCTCGTGGGCCACCTGGAGCTCCTCCGACCTCAACTCCAACTCTATATATTTGCTTTCAGGGAGAAAAAAATTGGACAAAAGGATTCATCGTGTTTTACGATACGGAGCCGCCGCCAAGCCCTAAAACCTCTCGGGAGGGCTGATCTGGAGTCCGTTCGGGGCTATCGAGAGGGGGATTCGTCATCATCAACAATCCTCCATCACCAATTTCATGATGCTCACCGCCGTGCGTGAGTAATTCCATCGTAGGCTTGCTGGACGGTGATGGGTTGGATGAGATCTATCATGTAATCGAGTTAGTTTTGTTAGGGTTTGATCCCTAGTATCCACTATGTTCTCGAGATTGATGTTCCTATGACTTTGCTATGCTTAATGCTTGTCACTAGGGCCCGAGTGCCATGATTTCAGATCTGAACCTATTATGTTTTCATGAATATATATGAGTTCTTGATCCTATCTTGCAAGTCTATAGTCACCTACTATGTGTTATGATCCGGCAACCCCGAATTGACAATAATTGAGACCACTCCCGGTGATGACCGTAGTTTGAGGAGTTCATGTATTCACTATGTGTATTGCTTTGTTCCGGTACTCTATTAAAAGGAGGCCTTAATATCCCTTAGTTTCCATTAAGACCCCGCTGCCACGGGAGGGTAGGACAAAAGATGTCATGCAAGTTCTTTTCCATAAGCATGTATGAATATATTCGGAATACATGCCTACATTACATTAATGAATTGGAGCTAGTTCTGTGTCACCCTATGTTATGATTGTTACATGATGAACCGCATCCGGCATAATCCACCATCACCGATCCAATCCCTACGAGCTTTTCATATATTGTTCTTCGCTTATTTACTTTTCCGTTGCTACTGTTACAATCACTACAAAACACCAAAAATATTACTTTTGCTGCCATTACTTTTGTTACCGTTACCACTACTATCATATTACTTTGCTACTAAATACTTTGCTGCAGATATTAAGTTATCCAGGTGTGGTTGAATTGACAACTCAACTGCTAATACTTGAGACTATTCTTTGGCTCCCCTTGTGTCGAATCAATAAATTTGGGTTGAATACTCTACCCTCGAAAACTGTTGCGATCCCCTATACTTGTTGAAATTGAGTTTTTTCTACTTAAATGCTATCGAAGCAGGCTGTTGGCAGCATGTATGGGTTTCCCCATGGGGATTAGAACCCCGGCCAGGATGGGGATGGGAAAAAATTATCCCAGCGCGCGTGTATGGGGATGAGGACGGGCATGGGGTGGTTGTCGCAGTGACGTGGATGGGAGTCCAATACCCGCCTGGCTAATCCCCATTGCCAAACTGATCTATGTTACTACCTTCATAGTGGGGAGTAACATAGGTGTCGTATCATGCAAGCCATCATTTATTACGATGTAGACTCATTTTTCCTGGGGATGCATTATGTTAGAGTAACATATTATGTTACTCCAAACACCTCTCTCCTCATTAACTACATGCCATATAAGCAAACTTTTTATGCAGTGTGTTATATTTCTTGCTAAGTTACTCCCACTATGACCAGCCAAAGAAATACAAAAGTTGTTGTCTTAAAAATGAACCTCACCGCCCGAGTAAATATTACTCCCTGCATCCCATAATGTAAGACGCTTTTTGACACTACACTAGTGTGAAAAAATGTCTTACATTACGGGATAGTGGGAGTATTTAAGAAACGATAATTTGTATAAGGACAAATGGGTCATATGATTTGCTTATAGCATGTATAGTAGGACTGGGCAAATCTCCTCCCCCCCACGTCTACGTCCGGACGCGTGCACGTACAGTGCCGACTCGTACCTCAAATGTCCTTCTTTTCAACCTCAATCACAATATTAACTTTCGAAACATCAGATCCATAAAAACACATGCATATGTCGATCATTCACTGCCAGGGAAAACCATATACGCAAAATCTTAGCAGCAGCGCGGTACAGGAAGAGGCGCTACTGCTAATTAGCAGTAGTGCGGGATCAAAACAAGCGCTATTGCTACGCACTTAGCAGTAGCACGGCTCGGTGGAACCACACTGCTACTAAAATCGACCGACAGTTCCCGCCACCCTAGGTTTAGCCGTAGCGCCCTCTTGCTAACCGCGCTACTTATAAATTAACAGTAGTAGCGCACTTTTCTTGGGGGACGCTACTGCTAATTTTTATACTAGTCACATGGCGGGCCCTACTTAGCACTAGCGCGTGTGCGGAAAGCGTCTTCTTTGCTTTCTTATTAGCGATGGCGCGGTTTCACGACCGATCTTCTTGCTAAGCGCATCATATACCACCTTTTTCCCTCCCCCTCCCCATCCTCTCTTCCTCACTTTCCCCTACCTCCCACCTCCTCTCTCCCTCACTTTGCTTCTTCCTCACTACTTCTCCGCCTATTACTCTCCTTCTTCTACCAACCTTTCTCTCTCTTTATTACTCCTAGCTAACTACACCACCTCCATTAATGCATCTCCTTTCTCTTTTTCATTCCCCCTCCACTAGTTGAAGTTGTCTCCTTCCGAATTAGCTACTAGGTAGATGTAGCATTTAGTGAAGTGACTTATGTACCCCCTAACTAGATCTAGCTTTGTCAAGAAGAGATTTTTCCACTTTTGATCTCCCTACTACATCATCATCTCCACCGTGTGCTCGATCTCGAGATAGGTGATTAAAAATTCATGCTTTTTCAAGAATGGAAATATGTGTATGTCTGTGCGATATGACATAATCGGGCGATATGATGGAAGTTGTGTGTGTGGCATGAGTTGAAGCTGAATTGTGCTTGTGAGCGGCCTATGTTTTGCCGAAATGTCAATTTATTTCCGTTTCGGCGAATTCCGGGCGAACTCTAGATCTATATGTCCTATTTTTAGTGAAGGTCATGCCGAATTTTTGTATGACTTTGATGCAAGCACGCATTTTTGTAATCAATTTGTTTATTATTACCGTGCAGGCGTTCATGATGGTCAGTGGAACGATGGTGGATAGGTGGTTGCGGTAGGTGGTGCAGGACATGAAAGAAAATAACCTGACAGAGGTTTTATGTCCGTCTCGAAGTTGCAAAGGAATAGGTTGGCTCGACCCCTATGACGATGGTCGTGTCCAAGCGCACCTTCTCATGACTGGTTTCATGGATGGCTATACTCGGTGGATAATGGAAGACGAGGATGATGATGTTGAGGACACCGACGGGGCAGGCAATGACGACACGGGGCAAGACGAAGAGATGACCGATAATGGAGGCGGGGAGACATGGCGACGGAGAAGGGGCCAGACATGGCGGAGGAAAAGGGGCCGGACATGGCAGCGAAGAGAACATGGACTCCACACCACAGAGTTCGTCGGTACTAAGTTCAGTCATGCGGGACCCTCATGTTCAAGCACTGCTTTGCAAGGAGACGAGTACTGAAAGATTTCCTTCTAGAGAGGAGGCTAAGCCGCAGCAACTAGTGGTAGACTTGGACACTCCATTGTATGATGGTTGCAATCCTGAGGTGACCTGCTTGAGTTTCACGCTCCAACTCCTGAAGACGAAGGCTAAAAACAAATGGACCGACACTAGCCTCGATGAGCATCTCAAGTACCTAAGGGATGTTTTTCCCGTCCTACTAGTGTGGATGAGGCCACGAAGATCGTGTGCCCTCTTGATCTGCTGCACATTAGATACCATGCATGCATCAACAATTGCATAATTCATTAGAAGGAGCACGCGAAAAAAAAACAAGCTGTACGGTGTGGAATGCTTTTCGGTACAAGAAGGCCGGGAAGAAATCTCCCTAGAAAGTTGTATGGCACTGTCGGTGAGAAATGACACCTATGGGATGACAAGAATCCCTACTACGGTTGCCGGGGTGCAGGGTTGTGAGAGGAGCAGGATTAGCAGTCAACACAAGGTTCGTTTACCCAGTTCGGGCCGCGAGGATGCATAATACCCTAGTCCTGCTTTTGTGGCTGTATTTCAGAGAGTTCTTAAGCTCTCGAACTAGCTATGGTGGATGCGTAGTTTCAAAGAGCCGAATCCCTCTCCAGTATGCCATGGCCCTCCTTTTATAGTCGAAAGGGGCTGCCATAGTGGCACACAGGAGGTGGAAAGGCCTACAGTGCCGCGAGCTTATTAATCGTCTTACAGGACAAGATGTATTTAATGCATCACTTAGGTGTCCCCTTGCTTTATTGGGGACGGGAACTAGGCCCGTCCCGTCCGTCACCGCTCCTCCTCGCTTCGACACGCACCCTGGCCAGCGATGCATGCGGCGCCATGTAGGCATGAAGGCAGCTGAGGTGGCGCGGTGGTAGGGTCTTCACGAAGATCTGCATACCGCCACGCAGGCGCTTGCTAAGTTGGCCTGGAGGCTGCATGTTGCCACAAAGGTGCCTGCCCAGCTGGTTGGGCTGGTAGGTGCATGCGAACGGCGGTGGAGACTTGGCTGGTGCGGGCCTGGCAGTGGCCCTGCTGGCATCCTCAGCGAGGGCCTTGCCGGGTGGCCCACCAAGGGTCTTGCCGTGGCGCGCCGTTGTCCCCGGCAAGGATCTTTGTGACAGCCTGGTTTTTGCCCTCTCTTAATTTCTTGATTTTTCATTTAATTTTTTTTGAAACTTGGAGTTCTTGAATCTTTTCATTTGGACTTAAACACTTGGGTGTTGGATCGAAAGTTTGTCTAGAGGGGGGGGGGGGTGATTAGACTACTTGACCAAATAAAAGCTTATCCTTTTCCCAATTTTAGTCTTTGGCAGATTTTAGCTATCTTAGCACAAGTCAAGCAATCTTAACACAATTCAAGCAAGCATGCAAAGAGTACATGAGCAACAGAAAGTAAAGCATGCAACTTGCAAGAATGTAAAGGGAAGGGTTTGGAGAATTCAAACGCAATTGGAGACACAGATGTTTTTGTCGTGGTTCCGATAGGTGGTGCTATCGTACATCCACGTTGATGGAGACTTCAACCCACGAAGGGTAACGGTTGCGCGAGTCCACGGAGGGCTCCACCCACGAAGGGTCCATGAAGAAGCAACCTTGTCTATCCCACCATGGTCGTCGCCCACGAAGAACTTGCCTCACTAGCGGTAGATCTTCACGAAGTAGGCGATCTCCTTGCCCTTACAAACTCCTTGGTTCAACTCCACAATCTTGTCGGAGGCTCCCAAGTGACACCTAGCCAATCTAGGAGACACCACTCTCCAAGATGTAACAAATGGTGTGTTGATGATGAACTCCTTGCTCTTGTGCTTCAAATGATAGTCTCCCCAACACTCAACTCTCTCTCACAGGATTTGGATTTGGCGGAAATAAGATTTGAGTGTAAATCAACTAGGGGAAGGCTAGAGATCAAGATTCATATGGTAGGAATGGAATATCTTGGCCTCAACACAAGTGTAGGTGGTTCCTTCTCAGAAACAGCAAGTTGGAAGTGTAGGTTTGTTCTGATGGCTCTCTCCACAAATGAAGAGGAGGTGGAGGGGTATATATAGCCTCCACACAAAATCTAACCGTTACACACAACTTGCCAAACTCGGTGGGACCGAATTGATAAACTCGGTCGGACCGATTTAGCAAATCTAGTGACCGTTAGGATTGTCGGTGGGACCGTATTGCAACTCGGTAGGACCGATGTGGTTAGGGTTAGGGCATAACGTAATCTCGGTGAGACCGATTACACAAACTCGGTGAGACCGATTACACAAACTCGGTGAGACCGATTACACAAACTCGGTGAGACCGATTTTGGTAATAAGCTAACCAGAGAGTTGGTCAGGTAAACTCGGTGGGATCGATTCGCTCATTTCGGTGAGACCGAAATGTTACAAAAAGGAAACAGAGAGTTTACATTGCAATCTCGGTGGGACCGATCGCTCATCTCGGTGGTACCAAAACGTTACGAAGGGAAACAGAGAGATTACAATCACATCTCGGTGAGACCGAGATCCCTATCGGTGAGACCGATTTGCCTAGGGTTTGTGGCAGTGGCTATGACATCTGAACTCGGTGGCGCCGGGTAGAAAGAATCGGTAGGGCCGAGTTTTACTTTTGGTTTAGGTCATATGTGGATATGAGAAAGTAGTTGAGGGTTTTGGAGCATATCACTAAGCCTTTGTAGAGCAAGAAACTCATTAAGCAACACCTCGTCCCTCCTTGATAGTATTGGCTTTTCCTATAGACTCAATGTGATCTTGGATCACTAAAATAGAAAGTGTAGAGTCTTGAGCTTGGAGCTTGAGCCAATCCTTTTATCCTTAGCATTTTGAGGGATCCACTTTTCTCATCCATGCCATGCCATCCATTGAGCTTTTCCTGAAATATTCATCTTGGAATGATGTTATCTCAATGAGCTATATGTTGTTAGGAATTACCAAAACCACCTAGGGATAGTTGCATTTTCAATCTCTCCCTTTTTGGTAATTGATGACAACATATAGATCAAAGCTTCGACAAATGATAATAAGAGTGAAAAACATTGCCGCTTTGAGAAGTATGTGATAAGCAAGAGCTCCCCCTAAATTTGTGCATAGTTTAAGATTTGCTTTGGACTGCAAATGCACAAGGATTTAGGCTCATGGGTAACTCTTCCATGTCCCATACATCTTGGTGGAGCGCTCAAAATGATAATGATTGAATACATGCACTCATCACCAAGCAAAGTGAATGATCATATAGAGATAAAAAGGATAATGTCATCCAACAAGCATAAATGTAGCATATGATCAAACACATGATCATCCAAGTATCACACAGACATAATGTATCTCAAACAAGCAAATAAAGTTCAACCACCAAAGCAAGAGGGAACAAAAAGCAACACTCTCTCTCGAAGCCTATGATCTATACATTTTCCTCCCCCTTTGGCAACAAGTTACCAAAAAGTTCATAGAAAATGCATAGCACTAGATCGACTCTCAGGCTTGGTCTTCAGGTGGTGGTGTAGACAGAACGCCAAGGACAAAAGCACCAGTTGATGTAGATGGAGCTAGAGGTGTAGGTGCTGAAGCTGGTTGCACTAGAGCTGTAGGAGCTGTAGCTGGTGCAGATGAAATGGCTCTGTGTCTGTCACTGGCACTATAGCTGTTCTCTGAGCTCTAGGCACTCTGGCAAATGCATCTGTGGTTTTCTTGCCCTTCCTCTCCTGCATATCATCCTGAAGCTGCTCAACAACGGACTGGATCTATGCGACCTTCACATCCATGTCATAGAACTTCTGCTCCATGATTCTCTCCAGGCTCTCCTGGTTTTGAGTCAAGGTGGCCAGCCCCTTCTCAATCCTCAGAGTGGATGCAATCAAGTAGCCAAGTTGATCTTGTTTGCTCTTCAGAAAGTACTGAGATGCCTCTTCCATTGTTGGCATCTTGGCAGCCTTCTCAGTCCTTGCCTTCTCCTTCTTAGCTTGTGCTTAATCAAGATGGTTCATCTTCATCCATAACCACTTGGTTGTCCTCAAAGTCTGGATAGATAGGCATATGTTGCTTATCCAACAGGTATGTGCCTGTGCCCATCTTGGAGTTAATCAGCTCCTCGGATCTGTGGGGCATATCCACAACTTCTTTTACGGTCGTCACTGTCCTCTTGATAGTCTCAACTATAAGGCTCATGACCTTGAACTTTTGTGGCACATCAAATATGTGTAGCAATTTTATTGCATGGCCTCTGATCATGTTGTGGTCACCTGACTTGGGCAATAGAGTATACCTGAGGATACAGTTGATGGTTGGCAGTCCTGACAGAAGATAATGTACATATCCAAACTTATGTGATTCTATTGCAGCATATGGGATCTCCTTGTACATACATGCCATAGAGTTGGGATCCATCTTCTTCTTGGCATAGACATCCAAGTCATCCTCTTCCTCCTTAGGTGCATTGATCAGATTTGCCCATTCCTCAATAGTTGATTGGTACCTAGTACCTTCAGACATCCATACTATCCTGCCATCTGGATAGAAGTGTGTTGTGGAGTAGAATTGCATTATGAGCTCCTCATTCCACTTTGTGAGCTTCTTCCCAACAAAGTCTGCAACTCCACAAGCATTGAAGCTGTCATGCACTCTAGGATAGTGTTCCTCATTCTCCTTTATGTAGGTCCAGTCGACCCACCTCATGTCACACACTATTGGCTTCTTGTCAAGCAAAATTGTCTCATAGAAATCCTACTGTTCCTTGGTATGGAACCTGTAGTCAACAGCAGTCCTCCTTCTGGTGGCATATGGATCTGACTCTCTCCATAGCCTCAATCCTAAGTCTCTCCTGATCTTCATGTTTTCAGCCACAGGATGAGCATCATTGTGGTCTGGAATCTTTGGCTTCAACTTTCTCAGGATATGTGTTTCATCATCATCATCCTCAGCAACAATTTCAGGCATTGGAGCCTTGTTCTTCTCAGCAGCTGGAATGTTTCTAGTACTCCTCTTTGGTGCAATCTTTGGTTTGGAGGCAGCTTTGGGTGCTTCTTTGGGCTTTGATGTTGCAGCCCCTGACCTAATAGCATCACCCATAAGCTTCTGAGCCTTGGGTGCTAGTGCAGCAACCTCTTCTTCTTCCTCCTCTTCCATCATGGAAGGTTTTCCAATAACTCTGGCCATGGTCTTCTTAACCCTTTCCTTCCTTTTCTTCCATTCAGTAGCAGCCTCTTTGGGTTCAGATTCCAATGATGCTTGAGTGGAGGCTCTGGCTTTAGACATGGGCTGTCTTCCTGCTAGCCTTTTGGTCTTTAGACCTGGCTTAATGGCAGTTGTGCCATACTCCTTCTTGAGCACTTTCTTCTTGGAAATGGCCTCATCCTCTACGGCCACATAGTCTTCATCCTCAAATTCTGAGGTTTTCTTCTTTCTGGCCCTGGTGGCAGCTTTGGGCAAGTTGCTTGGAGTGCTCCTGCTGCCCTCATCTGAGCTGCTAGAGGGACTAGTGCCCTCACTCATTTGAATCTGCTCCTCTGACTTGTTCTGGCTGTCACTCTGATCAGACATATTGCAAACACCGATCGCACACCACCGTGAATAGATATAGATGAGATAGAGTGGATGAGCATCACAAAATACAGAGGTTTTTGCAAAAGAATGAGTCAAAAAGATAGTTTTAGTTTTCCACTGAAAGCATTTCGGATCAACCGATTTTCAAACTCGGTGATACCGAAGCAGCTTTTGGAACCTAAACTAGTGAACTCGGTCAGACCGAGTCACAGTTCGGTGGCACCAAGACTGCTAGGGTTTCACAAAGTCATGAACTCGGCCACACCGATTTGCAATTCTCGGTCAGACCGAGAATCACTTGTGCAATGGCCTTAGCCGAATCGGTGGAACCGAGTTCTGCAACTCGGTGGGTCCAAGATGGTTTCGGCGGAAACCTAACCCTAACTTTTCAATTCATCTCTAAACTATGGATTGTTTTGACTGGATAGAATAGTTTCAATCGTGGCAAAAATCATGATGAACACAATGTGCTAGGAATCGGACGGGGATAGCACGGTGATCGAGTCCATACCGTAGCTTGGCGATGAACTCGCTACGGCGACAACGGCGGGGTTGAATTCCTTTGACGGCGGCGGAGACCAGCGACAGGAGGCGGCTGGCGACGAGGAGGACGATCCGGAGACCCTGGAGGCAGAGCGAGCTATGCGCGGGCGAAGGGGTTTGGAGAAAGTTTCCAAATTTTTGCCCATGAGTATATATAGCCCGACCCTGTCGGTGTGACCGAGTGGAACAACTCGGTGGCACCGAGATGCATAACTATTGACGGTTATAGCAAATCGGTGTGACCGAAAAGTTCAGATCAGTTGCACCGAGATTGAAAACCTAGATCGACTTAGTGATCTCGGTATGACCGAAATGGAGGAATCGGTCAGACCGAAACGCACAAAGAAGTTTTGGAACTTTAAGTCTATGACGAATCAGGGACTCCGAGTGCTCCTCACACAAAGTGGTTCGAATCTGACTTGATCAAATTTTGTGATGTAGCATGAATAGAGTTTGACACGAGAAGATCATAGATATCTAGAGAAGGTTCTTAGGCATTCTTGTCCATCCACTTGGCAAAAGAAAAAAAAGAGACCAATCAATCAAACAACAAGTGGATGTTCTCTACTGCACCTGGATCCAAACCAAATCGTGGTAACACTCAAAACTACCATGAACAACATGCCAGACATCGAGTTTATGCTTAGATCGACCTGATGTCATAGTTCACGCGGTGACTGCGTTCGTCCAGGCGTGCTGGCATGCGGCCGACGCGCTCTGCGACACGCCCGAGCCTCTGTTGCTCGCGTGCTCGCTTCCCCGCCTGCCCAACCTTGCCAAAACTCGCCACCAACATCGTCTCGACACCCTTAACTCCTCCCTGGCACTCGCCGATGCCGGAGCACGCCGTAGTGTGTGTGCAAGGTCCGGCTAGCCCAACAGTGCGGAGCGCACTTTGCTCATCGCCACCCTCTTGGTCCTGTGCTCGTCTCCGCTCGCCCACAGTGGCCGCGTCACCTCCGTCGCCTTCTCCCCCTCTCACTGACGCCGCTCATCGCCGGGCGCCGTGGACAGGTGTCCACCGGCGGAGCCCGAAGCACCCTCGCCGCACACCTATAAATAGAGCCCCCCCCCCCAGCCTCCTCGAGCAACATCCAGCACTCACACACACTCCACGATCGAGCAGGAAGCCGTAGCCCGGCCGGGAAGGCCTCGGGCCGCTGTCCCCGAGCTCGAGCTCGCTGGCGAGCCCCTTGGTCGCCAAGAGATCCAGCCTCCCAGGCTCGGGCGACCTCCAGGCCTCCGCCTCTCCGGTGAGGCCGTCTCGCCCGCTTGGTGCCTCTGGAGTGGCCTCTGCTGCCGTCTTCCTCAACTCCGCGACCCCTCGTTCTGCCTCCGCTATGAAGCTAGATTCCGATGCCGTCCGACCACCCCTAGCCATGCTACGGGTACGGGCAGGTGCGCCTTCTTCCCCTCTCTCAATCCCTCCCTCTCGTTTTGGCCAAGGAGCCCTCGTCGCCGGCGAGAGCTCCAGCGAAGCCGCGGCCGTCTCTGTTTCTCTCTCCCTCTTCCCCACACGACTAGCGGGCACTGCTAGTCAGCCACTCTGACTGTGGCGTGAAGCTGCAGTGGTGGCGCCCCTGGGCTTTATGCCTTCGACGTCACCCCCCCCATTCTATTTCTTTTTATTCAAATTCATTTGAATTTACAGAACACTTCAAACAATTATAAATTTTTAACCATAAGTCCAAATGAATTGATTCTTTTTGCATTGTGTTCTTTGAAAAGAAATCTAGCAGCTCACCAAAGATGAGATTTTTCTGAGCTGTTTAGAATTTCTGGTGATTTTTAGAAGAGTTCTTGATATTTTATTTTTGTGCTTAAAGTTATTTTCAGAAGGTGAGGCTTGTCTTGAGGATCACCAGGAGGCTTGTGAACCTCATCTGCACTAAGGCAAGCCACATCAACATTTTCATGATGCCATTTCAATATTTGTCATTTTTCTTACTTGAATGAAATAATTAATCAGTGAATTTAAATAATTATTGAGTTATTTGTATTATGTTAAATGTTGGTCAAGTTCTTATGCTTGATTTACGTAATGGTTGAAACTTTTTTAGTGGATAAAGCAAGACAAGATTTATTTGAGGTGATGTTAGAAATAACTTTGTTATGCATGTTAGTAATTATTTTAGCTATGTTTTTGCCTTCATAAATTGATAAAAATTTGTTAGAAAATATTCTGTTAAATACTTGTTAAATCATATTACTTGTTTTACAGAATGTTTGAACCTAACTTAGTGATAAAGAAATTAAGATTTGTTGATAGTGAAATCTTTTTGTTATGCATATGAAAAAGTTATCGGAGTTACTTTCTTGCGTAAGAAATTAATAAAACTTGTTGCAAAATATTTTGGTTAAGTGGTGAGTCATTTTGAGCAAGTAGAGTAATGTGAGTTGTTGACGTTTATGCTTGGTGTGTATATGGATGACATCGGTCATTTTTATCATTATATGATGCATGTGCTGTTTTGCATTTCATGGCATGCTATGACACCGGTCATTTTTAGTTTAAAGTTGAACTTTAATATAACTCAACTTGAATATACCGTTGACTGGGTCATGGTTCCGCTGAATCGAGCTTCTTTCCAGTGCAACCACATTTGCCTTTATGGGAAGGCCTTGCTTCGGTCCATTGACACGGCCTCTGGTCGGTGCCTCCATCTAGGGAAGGTTATGTCGTGCTTCCCCCGCCTAGTAAGCAAACATAATCTTATGTGCTCGTTGATGAGATTATGGTACTGAGTCCCCGAGTGGGAGTGTCCCCGAGTGGGAGTGTTTTGACCACGATGGTGGTCGGGGTGTCTAGTAGACACGGGGCCACCCAGGACTAGCCCGTTGGGAATTTGGGTCAGAGTGGTCGGGAGAGTGCTGTGGCAATGGAGGGGTTTTGTCGGAATGCCGTTGGTCCACCCGAATGGGAGTGCGAGGCCATGGGTTCCGTGGTGTGGGTACAGTGTGCTACGTCTGCAGAGTGAGTAATCTATCAATAGCCGTATCCATGGCCACAGACACCTCGTAGTAGGTCCCACCATGAGTCAACGATTAATAAAAAGTGCACACTAAGCTGTAAACCTTGCATTGTTGAGGATGGCAGAAAGGCCATCGAGGAAATTGGGACCAGATATTGGTCGTGGTTGTGATCGCCGTAAGGATCACGAGTCATTTTGTTAAAGACCACGTTGGTGGTGTGTTTATGATACCACGTTGGTGGTGTGTTTGTGATCCGAGGATGATCACGGTTGGTAAGTTGTCCTGAGGGACGTTCGAGCATGATCCCAGCATGTTGACATATTGTGTTGCATTATTAATAATTGGTTAACTATCATGATATTGTTTGTCATTATGATTATGCCTGTTGTGAGCTTGCAAGTACATTCAATGTACTGACCTGGCGTGTCATGCCAGATTTTAGGAAAGTATCATTGGAAAGGAGCGATGTTCGAGTCTAGATCGTGTCCACATCGCTGTCCCTATGATATGGAGCTTCCGCTACGACGTTATTCCGCTGCCACGTGGTTGTTTGGATCGAGGCCCATTATGTTCACTAAATAATGTACATATTGTTCAGCCGCACCGAGTGTGCCGCTTGGCCTCGACAGCTGTTGTAATGTAAACCCTGTTCCGCTAGCATCAATAAAGCGGTTGTTTTCTGTACCAATATGTTGTGTGTTGCCAGAAGACATGATCTCTGGGCTGGCAATGCAGGGTAAACTGGTCGCTCTAAGCCGGGGTGCCACAACGATTGGTATCAGAGCCACGCGAACTATAGGCCACGCTAGAGTACGACGTGTTAACTGGATGCTAGGCGCGAGTAAATTTGAGTGCCGGTAGGACTTATAGCTGGTTGTTGCATTGTAGTCATTCGATTATTATTGTTATGCTAACCTGCTAATGGTTGTGAGTGTAGATGACTTCGGTGCCGTATCCGTGCCAGTTGCATCTGATGCCGTACACGTCACCGCACCTTCTCCGCAACGTGTGGTGTCGGTTGTACCCTCACGGAGACGAACTAGTCTACCGTGTGTACCGGGAGGATCTAGCAGACTCAATGTATGAGTATCACGCAGTGGTTACTCTACGCACCAGTTCCGATTCTGGCTCTTACACTCGTACTTATCGGAGCGGTTACACCTCCACCGCTTCTCAGGCTGTCCAGTTTACCGCATTTGAGGTCCTTGTCGAGCTTCATTATATCGAGGTCCAAATGCAGCACCACCCAGGTTTCTATTACTACCCATCTCTGCACGACAATTGTCGTGTCCGTTTCCCTCTCGTTGATCCGGAGTCTGATAGTGTTGCTAGCCATCTTGTTCGCGATATCACGGCTAGCTATCTGATGATCCACGAGCTGGCTCGAGAGCTGACTCGTGCCCATACTGCTTTAGCCACTACTTTGGTCACTTCTAGATCCGCCACTACTTCGTCCTCACTGGGATTTACCCCTTATGTCCCAGTTAGCTCTAGCTCCCCTATTTCGCCGGTTACTCCCCCGAGTAGCACGGGCGTCTCGGCCGTGAACCCTCTCAGTGCTCCTGCCGAGTGGGTCTCACTTCTCGCTACTCCTGCAGCCCCGATGCTTCATCCTACCCCTGCCCCTGAGGGAGAGCCCTCGAGGCAGCATTGTCGTGTTACCTTTAACCCGGAGGTTTCCGTTAACCATGTCAGTTTGGGATCCGAGACCGCTTCAAGGGAGGACACCACAGGACCAGCAGAGCAGTAGTGTCTTTGAGTATTCGCAGTCGTCTGGATGATGTACAGATGTAGTTGTATGTGTCATCATGCTTCATGTATGAGAGTAGTGGAACCCGTCATGTTGTTTACTTTTCATGTATGAGTCTATGTATAATTATGTTGGGACTTTAATCGCCGTATTTTCTTCGCTCTTTTGTCTTTTTCGAGATTTGTTGCTGGCTTTTCCCCAATTTTATTCTTGCATGTCTCTCATCTCGATTGCGTTGTCTTGGTAAAAATCCTCAATAGGATGACGCGGGGAGGCAGCAGTAGCAACGTTCGTGAGGGAACTCCTGTTCGTCGTTCCGCATGACATGCAGGATATTCTCCCGAGCCGTACGTTCCGCCACCTCCTCCACCGCCTAATCCTCCCTCCACCGAGCAAGTTCTGCGTATGTTTGAAGAGAAAAGGAACAATGATCTGATTGAAATATTGAGAAGTGTGCAACCTATGGTTGGACAGAATGGAAATCAGAATGGTCATCACTCAAAAGCTGTCAGATTTTCAGAGGACCAATCCACCCGGGCCAGTCAGATTGTTGATCCATTAGATGCAGACGATTGGTTGCGCACCATGGAGAAAAAGCTTGAGATTTCCCGTACTGAAGGAAATGATAAAGTTCCATTTGCAACTCATTACCTCGAAGGCGCAGCTACCATATGGTGGGAAAATACAAAGGCCATGTGACCGATTGAGGAGGAAATCACCTGGGAAAATTTTAAGGATAAGTTCCGAAAATATCATATCCCTACTGGAGTTATGAAGGCCAAGCAGCGTGAATTTCTCGCGCTCGTCCAAGGAAATCAGTCTGTGGCTGAATATCTGCAAAGATTCAATCATTTGGCCCGTTACCCTCTATATGACGTGACCACTGAAGAAAGGAAGATTGACAGATTTCTTGGAGGTTTAAATCCGCAACTTTGGTGTGCTCTCAGTATGTTTGATTTCACAGATTTCCAAACTCTGGTGGACAAGGCGTTCATTGTTGAACGGGAGCACAAGCTTATATCAGATAATAGGCCTGCTAACAACGACAATAAGCGCAAGTTTGAGCCAAAGAAGGATGGGCAACCTGTGCAAAAGGCTCGTACCTGGCAGCAGACTCAGGTGGAATACAGCCAAATTGGCGTGAGAATGTTAACAGGACCACCACTCAAGTCAAGAATATTGTGACCAATCCAACACATGAGGAGCGCCAGCAATAATTCTTGTTTCATTTGCGGGCAGCACGGACATTATGCAAAACAAAGGCCCCAAGAACCACAAGATGAATGCCCTAAGCGCACCACAAGTCAACTTTATGGAGTCGAGGCCAACCCAAAGAAACTTCACTGGGCACGTGCATCATATCTCTGCCGATGAAGCCCAAGAGAAGCCAGAAGTTGTCATTGGTATGTTTTCTATTAATGACATACCTGCCATAATTTTATTTGACTCTAGGGCTTCCCATTCTTTTATTTCTCGGAGTTTTGTTGCCAAAAACAATTTTCCTTGCACAATTTTGGGCAAAAATATGCTGGTACAAACCCCGGGATCTATAATCAAGAGTAATCTAGTCTGCCGTGACCTGGAGATCAATATCAACGGAATCTACTTTCCAACATCTCTGATAATCATTGAGTCTGAGTAGTTGGATATTATATTGGGTATGAATTGGTTGACCAAATATCAAGTGTGCATAAACTGCGCAACCCGAGAAGTCAATTTGACCAGTGTAAATGGGCAGCTCACCAAATTCTATGCTCGCAAGCATATACCCAAGTCAGAACTAGTTTGCACCGCTGTGGTTGAATTGGAATTTATTCCCGTGGTCAGTGAGTACCCTGATGTGTTTCCAGAAGAACTGCCAGGCATGCCACCAGATCGGGAACTGGAGTTTGCAATAGATCTTGTGCCTGGGACCGCACCGCTATACAAGAAGCATTACCGGATGCCCTCATCGGAATTAGTGGAGCTAAATAAACAACTTGACGAATTACTCCAGATAGGTTATATTCGCCCCAGCTCTTCACCGTGGGGATCACCTGCTATTTTCGTGAGCAAAAAGGATGGTAGCCTCCGTATGTGGATAGACTACCGCCAACTGAATGAGGTCACCATCAAAAATAAATATCCGCTGCCAAGGATTGATGATCTGTTTGATCAGCTCAGTGGGGCTAAAGTATTCTCAAAAATCGATTTACGGACCGGATATCATCAGCTCAAGATTAAAAAGGAGGATATTCCTAAGACCGCATTCACTACACGGTACGGTCTTTACGAATATACCGTGATGTCCTTTGGTCTCACCAATGCCCTTGCCTTCTTCATGCATATGATGAACAAAGTATTCATGGACTTCCTCGAAAAATTCGGGGTAGTCTTCATCGACGACATCCTCATTTACTCCAAGGGTGAAGAAGAGCATAAGGATCACCTCCGGCGGTGCTACAACGGCTCCATAACCATCGATTATACGCCAAGTTCAGTAAGTGCAAATTTTGGCTCAAGCAAGTTGGGTTTCTCGGACATGTACTATCCACCGAAGGTATAGCCGTGGACCCGAGCAAAGTAAAGGATGTGCTCGATTGGGTACCGCCCACGACTGTAACACAGATTCGGAGTTTCCTCGGATTAGCTCGATACTATCGTCGTTGCATTGGAGGGTTTTCCAAAATTGCTAAACCCATGACGGAGCTGCTCAAAAAGGATACAAAGTTTAAGTGGACAGAGGACTATGAGAAGAGCTTTAATGAGCTAAGGACACTTCTGACAACCGCACTAGTATTGACTCTTCCAGACATTTTTTGCAGCTTTGATGTGTACTGCGATGCCTCCAGACAAGGTATTGGTTGCGTGCTGATGCAAGACGGCAAGGTAGTAGCATATGCATCACGACAGCTATGACCCCATGAGGGAAATTATCCTACTCATGATTTGGAATTGGCTGCATGGTTCATGCAGTAAAAATTTGCAGACACTACCTCATTGGAAAAAGGTGCCAAACTTTTACCGACCACAAAAGTCTCAAGTACATTTTCACTCAGCCAGATTTAAATCTACGTCAGCGACGATGGCTAGAGTTGGTCAAGGATTATGACCTTGGAATAAATTACCATCCGTGCAAGGCTAACGTCATGCCGATGCGCCAAATAAAGCCCATCAGCTTAAATGTCATGTTAAAATCATTGCCTACCGAACTTCAAGAGGAGATCGCTCAGCTCAACTTGGTCATCGTGGATGCTGGCCTCGCTAATATTTTGGAAGTTACCCCCACACTTGAGGTGGAAATCCGCAAGGCCCAGCCAGGTGATGCCAAGCTACAAAAACGTGCCAAGGGCCAGATGGCAAGGCAGCCCCCAGATTTCTTCAAGGAAAAATTCGGTACCCTCCGATTCCGTGGACAAATTTGTGTACCAAATCAACCGGACTTGAAGAAGAAAATCTTGTCAGAAGCACACGAATCCTCGTATTCCATTCATCCGGGAGGTATGAAAATGTATGAGGACCTTAAACAAATATTCTGGTGGGATGGAATGAAGAAAGACATTGCCTATTTTATAGCTTGCTGCGACATCTGCAACAAGGTGAAAGCAGATCATCAGAAGCCAGCCGGACTTCTCCAACCACTACCAGTTTCACAGTGGAAATGGGATGACGTTTCCATGGATTTCATCACAGGATTGCCTAGGACTCAGCGAGGCAAAGATGCAATCTGGGTTATAGTAGACACCCTCACCAAGGTTGCTCACTTCATCCCGATCAGCACCAGATACAGAGCAGATGAACTTGCACAACTATATGTATCCAGAATCGTCAGTCTGCATGGAGTACCCCAAACTATCACTTCCAATCGAGGTTCTTTGTTTACCTCCACTTTTTGGTCCCGTCTCCATCAAGCCTTGGGGACAACACTGAAATATAGTACTACTTATCACCCTCAGACCGATGGACAGACTGAGCGGGTAAATCAAATACTGGAAGATATGTTGCGAGCCTGTGTGCTAGCCAACGGAGCTAAACAGGTAGACTGCTTGCCATATGCCGAGTTCTCTTATAACAACAGTTTCCAGACCAGTTTAAAGATGTCACCATACGAAGCTCTGTATGGACGTAAGTGCCGCACTCCTCTAAATTGGTCTCAAGCTAGAGATAGCCATATCTTCGGAACAGATCTCATGAAGGAAACTGAGAGACAAGTTAGGGAAATCAGAGATAGAATACAATTGGCCAAGTCCCGTCAGAAGAGTTATTATGATGCAAAGCATCGGTAGGTCAGTTTTGAACCCGGAGAACACGTATACCTCCGAGTCACTCCTATGAAAGGAGTTAAGAGATTTCAGACTCGTGGAAAGCTGGCACCCATATTCATTGGTCCATTCCCGATTATGTCTCGAGTGGGTACGGTTGCATATCAACCGAACTACCCGGAATTGGCAGACATACACAACGTGTTCCATGTTTCACAATTGAGACGATGCATATCCCCGCCTGAGAAAAGGACTGCAATGGCTGAGATAGAATTGGCAAGAGATTTAACTTATGAAGAAAGACCATTCAAAATATTGGATCAGATGGAAAGGGTCACTGCATGACAAAAGTCAGAAAATTTTACAAGGTTCAGTGGGAGCATCACACAGAGTCAGAAGCAACTTGGGAGCAGGAAGAATTCCTTAAGGATCAGTATCCAGAGTGGTTTTCCCAAGCAACCGAATCTCGAGGACGAGATTCATTCTAAGTAGGGGAGGTTTGTGACAGCCTGGTTTTTGCCCTCTCTTAATTGCTTGATTTTTCATTTGAATTTTTTTGAAACTTGGAGTTCTTGAATCTTTTCATTTGGACTTAAACACTTGGGCATCCTAGGTTTTCACCCAAGTGCTTCACTTCTCTCCAAAATTATCATTTCACTTCTGATCCACCCCAAAATAATCTTTGGAATATTTTTCTTAAATAAAAATTTTCATTTTCTCTCAAAAACCCTAAGCCAAATCTGTTTGCTTCAAAGCAACCCTAATTTTTATGGCTCAGAAAATTCTGAGATAATTCAAAAATATTCTAGGAACCCTAGGGCACTTCCCTGAACAAAAATTCATCACTTTTTGGGATATTTTTGCTACAGAAAATCTTATCTGCTTCCGGGATGTAAATGGTGGTTTCTCTGACAACTACCATTTTATTTGCTCCATTTGACCTGAACTTTCTTGTGCTTATTTACCTTAGTAACTCTAAGCTAGCCTCCAAAGCACAGCTTCAAACTCCCAGCCATTTGACCAAAATAACATCACAAAGTTACTAGCCAGAAACTTACTTGGTGGGTGAAAACTTCTCTATTGCACTCTGGATCCAAACCAAATCGTGGTAACACTCAAAACTACCACGAACAACATGCCAGACATCGAGTTTATGCTTAGATCGACCTGATGTCATAGTTCACGCGGTGACCGCGTTCGTCCAAGCGTGCTGGCATGCAGCCGACGCGCTCTGCGACGCGCCCGAGCCTCTGTTGCTCGCGTGCTCGCTTCCCCGCCTGCCCAATCTCGCGAAAACTCGCCACCATCATCGCCTCGACCCCCTTAACTCCTCCCTGGCACTCGCCGACTCCGGAGCTTGCTGCAGCGAGCACGGGCAAGGTCCGGCCAGCCCAACAGTTCGGTGTGCACTGTGTTCATTGCCACCCTCTTGATCCTATGCTCGTCTCCGCTCTCCCACAGTGGCCGCGTGACCTCCTCGCCTTCTCCCCCTCTCACTGACGCCGCTCGTCGCCGGGCACCGTGGACAGGTGTTCACCGGCAGAGCCCAAAGCACCCTTGCCGCTCGCCTATAAATAGAGCCCCCCAGCCTCCTCGACCATCATCCAGCACTCACACACACTCCACGATCGAGTAGGAAGCCGTAGCCCGACCGGGCAGGCCTCGGGCCGCCGTCCCCGAGCTCGAGCTCACCGGCGATCCCCTCTGGTCGTCGCAGTAGCTCCAGCCCCTCCCAGGCCTGGGCGACCCCTCCAGGGCCTCCGCCTCTCTCCGGTGAGGCCGTCTCGCTGATACGTCTCCGTCGTATCTATAATTTTTTATTGTTCCATGCCAATATTATTCAACTTTCATATACTTTTTGGCAACTTTTTATACTATTTTTGGGACTAACATATTGATCCAGTGCCCAGTGCCAGTTCCTGTCTGTTGCATGTTTTTGGTTTCGCAAAATATCCATATCAAACGGAGTCCAAACGGGATAAAAACGGACGGAGATTTTTTTGGAATATTTGGAGAATCTGGAAGAAAAATAAACGCGAACCAGTATCCGAGGTGGGCACGAGGAAGGGCCCCCCCCCTAGGGCGCGCCCCTGACCCTCGTGAGATACCTGTAGGGCGGTTGACGCCCTTCTTTGGCCGCAAGAAAGCTAATTTTCGGTAAAAAATCACGGCGAAGGTTTTAGTCCAATCGGAGTTACCGATCTCCGTATATACCCGAAACGGTGAAAGGGCAGCAGTAATGTAACGCGTAAGCGAGAAAAACAGAGAGATAGATCCAACTGGGAGGGCTCTCGCCTCCCACGCCATGGAGACCATGGACCGGAGAAACCCTTCTCCCATCTAGGGAGAAGGTCAAGGAAGAAAGAAGAAGGAAGGGGCTCTCTCCCCTCGCTTCCGGTGGCGCCGAACACCGCCGGGGCCATCATCATCACCATGATCTTCACCAACACCTCCGCCATCTTCACCAACATCTCCATCACCTTCCCCCTCTATCTACAAGTGGTCCACTCTCCCGCAACCCGCTGTACCCTCTAATTGAACATGGTACTTTATGCTTCATATTATTATCCAATGATGTGTTTCCATCCTATGATGTCTGAGTAGATTTTCGTTGTCCTATTGGTGGTTGATGAATTGCTACGATTGATTTAATTTGCTTGTGGTTATGTTGTTGTCCTTTGGTGCCCATCATATGAGCGCGCGCGTGGATCACACCTTAGGGTTAGTTGTATGTTGATAGGACTATGTATTGGAGGGCAAGAGTGACAGAAGCTTTAACCTAGCATAGAAATTGATGCATACGGGATTGAAGGGGGACAAATATATCTTAATGCTATGGTTGGGTTTTACCTTAATGAACGTTAGTAGTTGCGGATGCTTGCTAATAGTTCCAATCATAAGTGCATATAATTCCAAGTCAGGGATGACGTGCTAGCAGTGGCCTCTCCCACATAATACTTGCTATCGGTATAGTAAAGTAGTCAATTGCTTAAGGGACAATTTCGCAACTCCTACCACCACTTTTCCACACTCGCTATATTTACTTTATTGCTTCTTTACTTACAACAGGCCCTAGCTTTTATTTACGCTCTCTCTATATTCTTGCAAACCTATCCAACAACACCTACAAAGTACTTCTAGTTTCATACTTGTTCTAGGTAAAGCGAACGTCAAGCGTGCATAGAGTTGTATCGGTGGTCGATAGAACTTTAGGGAATATTTGTTCTACCTTTAGCTCCTCGTTGAGTTCGACACTCTTACTTATCGAAAACTGTTGCTATCCCCTATACTTGTGGGTTATCAAGACCTTTTTTCTGGCGCCGTTGCGGGGAGCAATAGCGTGGGGTGAATATTCTCGTGTGTGCTTGTTTGCTTTATCACTAAGTAAGTTTTATTTGCTGTTCTTAGTTGTTTTCTATCTTTATTTATGGGTAGGAAACGCAAAATACCAAAAAAATAGTTGTACCTACTGAACCAATGGTTGAAGAACCACTCAAAATCTATCACACTGCTGAAGGTTATTACTTGGATCATCTTCGATCCCTATGTGCTCGGGCTGAAATCCAACTAGCTTAGTTGAGGGAAAATCTTTAGATGAGCATGCTTGTTATGTGCGACACCGTATATCTAAAAAAGGGAAACGTTTACTGGATCAAATTCATCATTTTCAATGCTATGCTTGGAATTTATGTGAAATATATGATTTTACTTGTTGTTCTGAAAACCCTAAGAAACACCTTCCCTATAAATGTGAGTTTAGTGATAATGGAATCGTATCTTCATATGCTAAGGGTGTTTATAATTACTATGATGTCCAACAAATTGAAGAATTTGTTGCTTTTAAGGGTGCTTATGAAATTGCTTCTTTGATTGAAAAGTATGGTGCTACTCTTTACAATTCTGAAATTTTTTCCATACTTAAATATGCTATGGTAATTATGCTTCTAATGCCTATGTTAAACCATATATTGAGGAATACTCCGTCCTCCAAGAAGAGACTAATATTTTGCAGGAGTCTATGGAAGAAGAAATTGATGAAAATGTGAGCTCATTGGATGAAATAGATGAAGAGGAGAGAGAAGAACAAAATGATGAAGAGCGGATTAGCTACCCGTTCCCACCTTCTAATGAGAGTAACTCTTCAACTCATACATTGTTTAATTTCCCTTCGTGCTTACCGAAGGATAATTGCTATGATGACTGTCACGATCCCTTTGATTCCTTTGAAATATCCCTTTTTGATGATGCTTGTTATGCTTGTGGCCAAGATGCCAATATGAATTATTCTTATGGAGATGAACTTGCTATATTTCCTTATGTTAAACATTAAACTGTTGCTATTGCACCCACGCATGATAGTCCTATTATCTTTTTGAATTCTCCCGAATATACTATATCAGAGAAGTTTGCCCTTATTAAGGATTAAATTGATGGGTTGCCTTTTACCGTTGCACATGATGATTTTGATGAATATAATATGCATGTGCTTGCTACTCCTACTTGCAATTATTATGAGAGAGGAACTATATCTCCACCTCCCTATGTTTCAAACATGATAAAATTGCAAGAAACTGTTTATACTATGCATTGGCCTTTACTAGGTGTGCATGAATTGTTCTTTTATGACATGACGATGCATAGGAAGATAGTTAGACTTTGTCATTACATGATATATGTTGCTTTGTGCTCACTAATAGATGCCAAATCATTGCTAATTAAAATTGGCTTTGATATACCTTGGGATCCGGGTGGATTCACTACTTGAGCACTATATGCCTAGCTTAATGGCTTTAAAGGAAGCACTGCCAGGGAGACAACCGGAAGTTTTAGAGAGTCATTTATTTCTGTTGAGTGCTTTCATATAGTTTAAAAACAACAAAAATAAAGAGGGGAACCCAAAACCTTTCAAAAACAAAAGTTAAAGTGAGATAGACGAGCATTGTGAAAGTGGGGAACGTCCTTAAACTTGTTCAGGCCCATGGGAACTTTGTGAATCTTAATTACAGAAAATTTTCAACAAAAATAATTATCCTCTTGTACAATTCCATTGTATTATAAAAATAATGTGCCAATGTTTGCCTTTAGGATGTTTACAATGCTTGTTGGTTTGTGCGGTGCAGGAAAGAAACTTTGGCTGTAGTGTGTGAATTTTAATTTTTTAATGGAACGTCAAATGGTTTTAATTCTTTTTTCACTGTCTTGATGTACAAATTGTTAATGTTTCCTAATTTTGGAAGAATTTTTCAAGTATCATAAGTATTGTGAATATTCAGATTATTACAGACTGTTCTGTTTTAGACAGATTCTGTTTTTTGATGCATAGTTTGCTTCTTTTGATGAAACTATCAGTTTATATCAGTGGATTAAGCCATGAAAAAGTTATATTAAAGTAGACACAATGCAAAAACAAAATATTAATTGGTTTGCAACAGTACATAGAGTGGTGATTTTCTTTATTATACTAACAGATCTTACCGAGTTTTCTGTTGAAGTTTTTTGTGGATGAAGTGTTCGAAGATCGAGAAGGTTTCGATGTGAGAAGAAGGAAGAGAGGCAAGAGCTCAAGCTTGGGGATGCCCAAGGCACCCCAAGTAAATATTCAAGGATACTCAAGCGTCTAAGCTTAGGTATGCCCTAGAAGGCATCCCCTCTTTCTTCAACAAGTACCGGTATGTTTTCGGATTCGTTTCGTTCATGTGATATGTGCAAATCTTGGAGCGTCCTTTGCTTTAGTTTTCATTTTTATTTTATGCACCATGCTGGTATTAGATGGTCCTTGGTTGATTTATAGAATGCTCTTTTCACTTCACTTATATCTTTTGAGTATGGCTTCATAGAATGGTTCATGTGCTTCACTTGTATCATTTGAAGCTTGGATTGCATGTTTCTCTTTACATAGACAACCATCATTTGTAGAATGCTCTTTTGCTTCACTTATATTTGTTAGAGAGTGGGCATACCTTTTGTAGAAAGAATTAAACTCTCTTGCTTAACTTATATCTATTTAGAGAGATGGCAGGAACTGGTCATTCACATGGTTATCCATAAAATCCTGCATAGAACTTGTATATCGCTGAATATGATATGTTTGATTCCTTGCAATAGTTTTGCGATATAAAGGTGGTGATATTAGAGTCATGCTAGTCGAGTAATTGTGAAATTGAGAAATACTTGTGTTGAGGTTTGCAAGTCCCGTAGCATGCACGTATGGTGAACCGTTATGTAACGAAGTCGGAGCATGATGTGTTTATTGATTGTCTTCCTTATGAGTGGCAGTCGGGGACGAGCGATGGTCTTTTCCTACCAATCTATCCCCCTAGGAGCATGCGCATAGTACTTTGTTTTGATGACTATTTGCAATAAGTATGTGAGTTCTTTATGACTAATGTTGATTCCATGGATTATACGCACTTTCACCCTTCCATCATTGCTAGCCTCTTCGGTACCGTGCATTGCCCTTTCTCACCTCGAGAGTTGGTGCAAACTTCGCCGGTGCATCCAGACCCTGTGATACGATACGCTCTATCACACAAAAACATCCTTATATCTTCCTCAAAACAGCCACCATACCTACCTATCATGGCATTTCCATAGCCATTCCGAGATATATTGCCATGCAACTTCCATCATCATCATATACATGACTTGAGCATTTATTGTCATATTGCTTTGCATGATCGTAAGATAGCTAGCATGATGTTTTCATGGCTTGTCCGTTTTTTGATGTCATTGCTACGCTAGATCATTGCACATCCCGGTACACAGCCGGAGGCATTCAAATAGAGTCATATCTTTGTTCTAGATATCGAGTTGTAATATTGAGTTGTAAGTAAATAAAAGTGTGATGATCATCATTATTAGAGCATTGCCCCGGTGAGGAAGGGATAATGGAGACTATGATTCCCCCACAAGTCGGGATGAGACTCCGGACGAAAAAAATAAAAAAAAGGGAAAGGCCAAAAAAAGAAAAAAAGAAGGCCCAAAAAAAGAGAAAAAATATAAAAAAATGAGAGAAAAAAAATAGAAGGCGCAATGTTACTATCCTTTTACCACACTTGTGCTTCAAAGTAGCACCATGTTCTTCATATAGAGAGTATCTTGAGTTATCACTTTCATACACTAGTGGGAATTTTCATTATAAGAACTTGGCTTGTATATTCCAACGATGGGCTTCCTCAAATGCCCTAGGTCTTCATGAGCAAGCAAGTTGGATGCACACCGACTTAGTTTCAGTTTGAGCTTTCATACACTTATAGCTCTAGTGCATCCGTTGCATGGCAATCCCTACTCCTCACATTGACATCAATTGATGGGCATCTCCATAGCCCGTTGATTAGCCGCGTGGATGTGAGACTTTCTCCCTTTTTTGTCTTCCCCACATAACCCCCATCATCATATTCTATTCCACCTATAGTGCTATGTACATGGCTCACGCTCATGTATTGCGTGAAAGTTGAAAAGGTTTGAGAAACGTCAAAAGTATGAAACAATTGCTTGGCTTGTCATCGGGGTTGTGCATGATGTGATTGCTTTGTGTGGTGAAGATGGAGCATAGCTAGACTATATGATTTTGTAGGGACGAGCTTTCTTTGGCTATGTTATTTCAATAAGACATAATTTCTTGGTTGGTATGCTTGAAGTATTATTGTTTTTATGTCAAATGATAGACTATTGCTTTGAATCACTCGTGTCTTAATATTCATGCCATGATTAGACATATGATCAAAATTATGCTAGGTAGCATTCCACATCAAAAATTATCTTTTTTTTATCATTTACCTACTCGAGGACGAGCAGGAATTAAGCTTGGGGATGTTGATACGTCTCTGTTGTATCTATAATTTTTGATTGTTCCATGCCAATATTATTCAACTTTCATATACTTTTTGGCAACTTTTTATACTATTTTTGGGACTAACATATTGATCTAGTGCCCAGTGCCAGTTCCTGTCTGTTGCATGTTTTTGGTTTCACAGAATATCCATATCAAACAGAGTCCAAAAGGGATAAAAACGGAGGGACATTTTTTGCAATATTTGGAGAATCTGGAAGAAAAATCAACACGAACCAGTATCTGAGGTCGGCACGAGGTAGGGGGCGCCCCCCCTAGGGCGCGCCCCTGACCCTCGTGACCCACCTGTAAGGCGGTTGAGGCCCTTCTTCGGCCGCAAGAAAGCTAATTTTCGGTAAAAAATCATGGCAAAGGTTTCAGTCCAGTCGGAGTTACGGATCTCCATATATACCCGAAACGGTGAAAGGGCAGCAGAACAGAACACAAAAACAGAGTGAAACAGAGAGATAGATGCAATCTCGGAGGGGCTCTCGCCCCTCCCACGCCATGGAGACCATGGACCAGAGGGGAAACCCTTCTCCCATCTAGGGAGAAGGTCAAGGAAGAGGAAGAAGGAGGGGGGCTCTCTCCCCCTCGCTTTCGGTGGCGCCGGAACGCCGCCGGGGGCCATCATCATCACCGCGATCTTCACCAACACCTCCGCCATCTTCACCAACATCTCCATCACCTTCCTCCCTCTATCTACAGTTGTCCTATTGGTGGTTGATGAATTGCAATGATTGATTTAATTTTCTTGTGGTTATGTTGCTGTCCTTTGGTGCCCATCATATGAGCGCGCGCGTGGATCACACCTTAGGGTTATTTGTATGTTAATAGGACTATGTATAGGAGGGCAAGAGTGACAGAAGCTTCAACCTAGCATAGAAATTGATGCATACGGGATTGAAGTGGGACCAATATATCTTAATGCTATGGTTGGGTTTAACCTTAATGAACGTTAGTAGTTGCGGATGCTTGCTAATAGTTCCAATCATAAGTGCATAGAATTCCAAGTCAGGGATGACATGCTAGCAGTGGCCTCTCCCACATAATACTTGCTATCGGTCTAGTAAAGTAGTCAATTGCTTAAGGGACGATTTTGCAACTCCTACCACCACTTTTCCACACTCGCTATATTCACTTTATTGCTTCTTTACTTATAACAGCCCCTAGCTTTTATTTACGCTCTCTTTATATTCTTGCAAACCTATCCAACAACACCTACAAAGTACTTCTAGTTTCATACTTGTTCTAGGTAAAGCAAACGTCAAGCGTGCGTAGAGTTGTATCGGTGGTCGATAGAACTTTAGGGAATATTTGTTCTACCTTTAGCTCCTCGTTGAGTTCGACACTCTTACTTATCGAAAACTGTTGCGATCCCCTGTACTTGTGGGTTATCACTTGCCCGCTTGGATCCTCTGGAGTGGTCTCTGATCGCCGTATTCCTCAACTCCGGCGACCCCCTCGTTCTGCCTCCACTTGCGAGCTAGATTCCGACGCCGTCCGACCACCTGTAGCCATGCTACGGGTACGGGCAGGTGCGTCGTCTTCCCCTCTCTCAATCCATCCCTCTCGTTTTGGCCAAGGAGCCCTCATCGCCGGCGAGAGCTCCGGCGAAGCCGCTGCCGTCTTTGTTTCTCTCTCCCTGGGCCGTTCCCGCTAGTCAGCCACTCTGTACACGCGCGAAGCGGTACGAGTGGTGGCGCCCCTGGGCTTTACGCCTTCGACGTCACCCCCCATTCTATTTCTTTTTATTCAAATTCATTTGAATTTACAGAACACTTCAACCAGTTATAACTTTTTAACCATAAGTGCAAATGAATTGATTCTTTTTGCATTGTGTTCTTTGAAAAGAAATCTAGCAGCTCACCAAAGATGAGATTTTTCTGAGCTGTTTAGAATTTCTGGTGATTTTTATAAGAGTTCTTGATATTTTCTTTTTGTTCTTAAAGTTATTTTCAGAAGGTGAGGCTTGTCTTGAGGATCACCAGGAGGCTTGTGAACCTCATCTGCACTAAGGCATGCCACAACAACATTTTCATGATGCCATTTCAATATTTGTCATTTTTCTTACTTGAATGAAATAATTAATCAGTGCATTTAAATAATTATTGAGTTATTTGTATTATGTTAAATGTTGGTCAAGTTCTTATGCTTGATTTACAGAATGGTTGAAACTAGTTTAGTGGATAAAGCAAGACAAGATTTATTTGAGGTGATGTTAGAAATAATTTTGTTATGCATGTTAGTAATTATTTTAGCTATGTTTTTGCCTTCATAAATTGATAAAAAATTGTTAGAAAATATTATGTTAAATACTTGTTAAATCATATTACTTGTTTTACAGAATGTTTGAACCCAACTTAGTGATAAAGAAATTAAGAGTTGTTGATAGTGAAATCTTTTTGTTATGCATATGAAAAAGTTATCGGAGTTACTTTCTTGCGTAAGAAATTAATAAAACTTGTTGCAAAATATTTTGGTTAAGTTGTGAGTCATTTTGAGCAAGTAGAGTAATGTGAGTTGTTGATGTTTATGCTTGGTGTGTATATGCATGACATCGGTCATTTTTATCATTATATGATGCATGTGTTGTTTTGTATTTCATGGCATGCTATGACACCGGTCATTTTTAGTTTAAAGTTGAACCTGAATATAACTCAACTTGAATATACCGTTGACTGGGTCATGGTGCCGCTGAATTGAGTTTCTTTCCAGTGCAACCACATTTGCCTTTATGGGAAGGCCTTGATTTGGTCCATTGACACGGCCTCTTGTCGGTGCCTCCATCTAGGGAAGGTTATGTCGTGCTTGCCCTGGCCCGGTAAGCAGACATAATCTTGTGTGCTCGTTGATGAGATTATTGTACCGAGTCCCTGAGAGGGAGTGTCCCCGAGTGGGAGTGTTTTGACCACGACGGTGGTCGGGGTGTCTTTGGTAGACACGGGGCCTCCCAGGACCAGCCCGTTGGGGATTTGGGTCAGAGTGGCCGGGAGAGTGTTGTGGCAATGGATGTGTTTTGTCAGAATGCCGTTGGTCCACTCGAATGGGAGTGCGAGGCCATGGGTTCCATGGTGTGGGTACAGTGTGCTACCTCTGCAGAGTGTGTAATCTATCGATAGCCGAGTCCACGATCACAGACACCTCGTAGTAGGTCCCACCATGAGTCAACGATTAATAAAAATTGCACACTAAGCTGTAAACCTTGCATTGTTGAGGATGGCAGAAAGGCCATCGAGGAAATTGGGACCAGATATTGGTCGTGGGTGTGATCGCCGTAAGGATCACGAGTCATTTTGTTGAAGACCACATTGGTGGTGTGTTTATGATACCACGTTGGTGGTGTGTTTGTGATCTGAGGATGATCACGGTTGGTATGTTGTCCTGAGGGACGTTCGAGCTTGATCACAGCATGTTGACATATAGTGTTGCATTATTAATAATTGGTTAACTATCATGATATTGTTTGTCATTATGATTATGCCTGTTGTGAGCTTGCAAGTACATTCAATGTACTGACCTGGCGTGTCATGCCAGATTTCAGGAAAGTCTCGTTGGAAAGGAGCGATGTTCGAGTCTAGATCGTGTCCACATCGGTGTCCCTGTGATATGGAGCTTCCACTACGACGTTATTCCGCTGCCACGTAGTTGTTCGGATTGAGGCCCCTTTATGTTCACTAAATAATGTACATATTGTTCAGCCGCACCGAGTGTGCCGCTTGGCCTCGACCACTGTTGTAATGTAAACCCTGTTCCGCTAGCATCAATAAAGCGGTTGTTTTCTGTACCAATATGTTGTGTGTTGCCAGAAGACATGATCTCTGGGCTGGCAATGCAGGGTAAACCGGTCGCTCTGAGCCGAGGTGCCACGATCTTGCCAGGGGTCTTGTGGCTCTCCTCGGCAAGGATCTTGCCGAGGACCGTTGTCTTTTAATCCTCATCTAATCTTGAATATTCCTTGTCTTCACAAAGATCTGCATGCTACCACGGAGGTGCCTCCTGATACCTAGTTCTAACGTTGTTGGTTGAGCTGGAAGCTGTGGGCTCGAGGGTGGCTCACTCCGCTGGTGTGGGCGAGCCGCCCCGGCAAGGGTCTTGCTGGGGCTGCTGAGGCTGCCCCGGCAAGGGTCTTGCCGGGGGAGCCTGCTTCGTCCTTCTGCTTCTTTGTGTTCTTGGCCTTAGCGTTGCCTTGGCTATCTTGTACTTCGGCTTCTCTCCGGCTTCCCTCCCTTGCCAGCTTTGTGGTAGCGGTAGCGTGGCTCTGTTGCTGTGCACAAGTAAAGGGGTCAAAGGAGAGCCCCTACTTTTGTACACCGGCAGAGCGCCTTGGGCACTGGGCCACACATAAGCGCGACACGTTGTTGGGCCAGGCCCAAAACGATCCGCGGGCAGGTGGGGCGGATTTCACCGCAGTAACTCTTCATCCGCTGCGCTTCCCCACGACCCGCGTTGATTGCGCGACGTGGGAAGGGGGCGTGCGTGACGTGGCGGCATGCATGGTGCGGTTTCCGCATGTATGCGTCACATCGTGATATAGGGGCGGCTCGTGCCTTCCCCATGAAGAGGGAGAGGCGTAAAGGCGCGGCCCATTTACTGAATGGGGCCGGGTCGCGGTCTTCAAGGCGTCGACACCCCATGATCACGGGGTGGGGAGAGGTCGCTTCACTCCTCCCCTCGGTTCTACACGTTCGCCACACGTCCTTGATAACCCACAAGTATAGGGGATCGCAACAGTTTTCGATAAGTAAGAGTGTCGAACCCAACAAGGAGCTAAAGGTAGAACAAATATTCCCTCAAGTTCTATCGACCACCGATACAACTCTACGCACGCTTGACGTTTACTTTAACTAGAACAAGTATGAAACTAGAAGTACTTTGTAGCTGTTTTTTGGATAAGCTTGCAAGAAAGTAATGAGCACGTAAATAAAAGCTAGGGGTTGTTTAAGTAAAGACACAACTAAAGTAAATATAGCGAGTGTGGAAGAGTGATGGTAGGTGTGGCGAAATTGTCCCTAAGCAATTGACTATGTTACTAGACCGGTAATCACTATTGCAATTCTATTTGAGGGAGAGGCATAAGCTAACATACTTTCTCTACTTGGATCAAATGCACTTATGATTGGAACTCTAGCAAGCATCCACAACTACTAAAGATTCATTAAGATAAAACCCAACCATAGCATTAAAGTATCAAGTCCCCTTTATCCCATATGCAAACAACCTACTTACTCGGGTCTGTGCTTCTGTCACTCACGCCACCCACCATAAGAAATCATAAACATATTGCAAACCCTACAGCGGGAATCCCTCATGCTTGCGCGACACGGAGGGAACAATAGGACATCACCAATAATAAAACATGCAATTCAAACCAATCATAGCAATTCATCAATCACCGATAGGACAACGAAAATCTACTCAGACATCATAGGATGGCAACACATCATCGGAAAATAATATGAAGCATAAAGCACCATGTTCAAGTAGAGGGTACAGCGGGTTGCGGGAGAGTGGACCGCTGTAGATAGATGGGGGAAGGTGATGGAGATGTTGGTGAAGATGACGGTGGTGTTGGTGAAGATCGCCATGATGATGATGGCCCCCGGCAGCGCTCCGGCGCCACCGGAAGCAAGGGGGAGAGGGCCCCCCTTCTTCTTCGTCTTCCTTGACCTCCTCCCTAGATGGGAGAAGGGTTTCCCCTCTGTTCCTTGGCTCCCATGGCATGGGAGGGGCGAGAGCCCCTCCGATATTGGATCTATCTCTCTGTTTCTGCGTTCTATTCTGCTGCCCTTTCACTGTTTCGGGTATATATGGAGATCCGTAACTCCGATTGGACTGAAACCTTCGCCTTGATTTTTTAACCAAAAATTAGCTTTCTTGCGGCCGAAGAAGAGCATCAACCGCCTTACGGGTGGCCCACGAGGGTGGGGGGCGCACCCTCCTGGTACGGGCGTGGGCCCCTGCCTCGTGGCCACCTCGGACACCGTTTCGCGTTGATCTTTCTCCCAGATTTTCCAAATATTCCAAAAATAAGCTCCGTCTGTTTTTATCCCGTTTGGACTCCATTTGATATGGATATTTTGCGAAACCAAAAACATGCAACAGACAGGAACTGGCACTAGGCACTGGATCAATATGTTAGTCCCAAAAATAGTATAAAAACTTGCCAAAAAGTATATGAAAGTTGAATAGTATTGGCATGGAACAATAAAAAATTATAGATACGACGGAGACGTATCAGCATCCCCAAGCTTAATTCCTGCTCGTCCTCGAGTAGGTAAATGATAAAAAAGATAATTTTTGATGTGGAATGCTACCTAGCATAATCTTGATCATATGTCTAATCATGGCATGGATATTAAGACACGAGTGATTCAAGGCAATAGTCTATCGTTTGACATAAAAACAATAATACTTCAAGCATACCAACCAAGCAATTATGTCTTATTGAAATAACATAGCCAAAGAAATCTCATCCCTACAAAATCATATAGTCTGCTATGCTCCATCTTCACCACATAAAATATTCACATCATGCACAACCCCGATGACAAGCCAAGCAATTGTTTCATACTTTTGACGTTTCTCAAACCTTTTCAACTTTCACGCAATACATGAGCGTGAGCCATGGACATAGCACTATAGGTGGAATAGAATATGATGATGGGGGTTATGTGGAGATGACAAAAAAAGAGAAAGTCTCACATCAACTAGGCGTATCAATGGGCTATGGAGATGCCCATTAATAGATATCAATGTGAGGAGTAGGGATTGCCATGCAACGGATGCACTAGAGCTATAAGTGTATGAAAGCTCAAACTGAAACTAAGTGGGTGTGCATCCAACTTGCTTGCTCATGAAGACCTAGGGCATTTGAGGAAGCCCATCGTTGGAATATACAAGCCAAGTTCTATAATGAAAATTCCCACTAGTATATGAAAGTGATAACTTAAGAGACTCTCTGTATGAAGAACATGGTGCTACTTTGAAGCACAAGTGTGGTAAAAGGATAGTAACATTGCCCCTTCTCTCTTTTTCTCTCTTTTTTTGTTTTTTTTTTTCTTTTTTTCTTTTTTTCTTTTTTTTGGGTCTTCTCTTTTTTTTGGCCTTTCTCTTTTTTTATTTTTTAATGAATTTTTTTTCGTCCGGAGTCTCATCCCGACTTGTGGGGGAATCATAGTCTCCATCATCCTTTCCTCACTGGGGCAATGCTCTAATAATGATGATCATGACACTTTTATTTACTTACAACTCAATATTACAACTCGATATCTAGAACAAAGATATGACCCTATATGAATGCCTCCGGCGGTGTACCGGGTTGTGCAATGATCTAGCGTAGCAATGACATCGAAAAACGGACAAGCCATGAAAACATCATGCTAGTTATCTTACGATCATGCAAAGCAATATGACAATGAATGCTCAAGTCATGTATATGATGATGATGGAAGTTGCATGGCAATATATCTCGAAATGGCTATGGAAATGCCATAATAGGTAGGTATGGTGGCTGTTTTGAGGAAGATATAATGAGGCTTATGTGTGACAGAGCGTATCATATCACGGGGTTTGGATGCACCGGCGAAGTTTGCACCAAATCTCGAGGTGAGAAAGGGCAATGCACGGCATCAAGAGGCTAGCAATGATGGAAGGGTGAGAGTGCATATAATCCATGGACTCAACATTAGTCATAAAGAACTCGCATACTTATTGCAAATATCTATTAGTCATCGAAACAAAGTACTACGCGCATGCTCCTAGGGGGATAGATTGGTAGGAAAAGTCCATCGCTCGTCCCCGACCGCCACTCATAAGGAAGGCAATCAATAAACACCTCATGCTCCGACTTTGTTACATAACGGTTCACCATACGTGCATGATACGGGACATGCAAACCTCAACACAAGTATTTATAAATTTCACAATTACTCAACTAGCACGACTCTAATATCACCACCTTTATATCGCAAAACTATTGCAAGGAATCAAACATATCATATTCAGCGATCTACAAGTTTTATGTAGGGTTTTATGACTAACCATGTGAATGACCAGTTCCTGTCATCTCTCTAAATAGATATAAGTGAAGCAAGAGAGTTTTAATTCTTTCTACAAAAGATATGCCCACGTTCTAACAAATATAAGTGAAGAAAAATAGCATTCTACAAATGGCGGTTGTCTATGTAAAGAAAAACAGCCAATCCAAACTTTAAATGATATAAGTGAAGCACATGAAGCATTCTATAAAGCCATACTCAAAAGATATAAGTGAAGTGCATAGAGAATTCTATAAATCAACCAAGGACCATCTCATACCAGCATGGTTCATAAAACAAAAATAAAAACCTAATATCAAAAGACGCTCCAGGACTTGCACATATCGCATGAACGAAACAAATCCGAAAACATACCGATATTTGTTGAAGAAAGAGGGGATGCCTTCCCAGCATCCCCAAGCTTAGACGCTTGAGTCTCCTTGAATATTTACTTGGGGTGCCTTGGGAATCCCCAAGCTTGAGCTCTTGCCTCTCTTCCTTCTTCTCACATCGAAACCTTCTCGATCATCGAACACTTCATCCACACAAAACTTCAACAGAAAACTCGGTAAGATCCGTTAGTATAATAAAGCAATCACTACTATAAGTACTGTTGCAAACCAATTCATATTTTGTTTTTGCATTGTGTCTACTGTAGTATAAACTTTTCATGGCTTAATCCATTGACATAAATTGATAGTTTCATCAAAACAAGCAAACTATGCATCAAAAACAGAATCTGTCTAAAACAGAAGAGTTTGTAGCAATATGAACATTCACCATACTTATGATACTTGAAAAATTCTGCCAAAATTAGGAAACATAAATTTTTTTTACAGAAAGACAGTGCAGAAAGAATCAGAACCATTTGACGTTCCAGTAAAAAACTAAAATTCGCGCACTACAGCCAAAGTTTCTGTCCTGCACCGCACAAACCAACAAGCATTGTAGACATCCTAAAGGCAAACCTTGGCACATTATTTTTATAATACAATGGAATTGTACAAGGGGATAATTATTTTTATTGAAAAGTTTCTGTAATCAAAATTCACAAAGTTGCCGTGAGCATGAACAAAGTTCAAGGAGCTCTCCCACTTCAACAATGCTTGTCTTTCTCACTTTCACTTTCCTTTTTGAAAAGTTTTGGGTTCCCCTCTTTATTTTATTTTTGTTTTTAAACTATATGAAAGCACTCAACAGAAATAAATGACTCTCTAAAACTTCCGGGTTGTCTCCCTGGCAGCGCTTTCTTTAAAGCCATTAAGCTGGGCATTTAGTGCTCAAGTAATGGATCCACCCGGATCCCAAGGTATATCAAAGCCAATTTTAATTAACAATGATTTGTAATTTAGTAGTGAGCACAAAGTAACATATATCATGTAATGACGAAGTATAACTCTCTTCCTATGCATTGGCATGTCATAAAAGAACAATTCATGCACACATAGTAAAGGCCAATGCATAGTATAAACAGTTTCTTGCAATTTTATTGTATTGGAAACATAGAAAGGTGGAGATATAGTTCCTCTCTCATAATAATTGCAAGTAGGAGCAGCAAGCACATGCATATTATATCTATAAAAATCATCATGTGCAACGGTAAAAGGCAACCCATCAATATAATCCTTAATAAGGGCAAACTTCTCCGATATAGTTATTCGGGAGAATTCAAAAAGATAATAGGACTATCATGCGTGGGTGCAATAGCAACAATTTCATGTTTAGCATAAGGAACTATAGCAAGTTCATCTCTATAAGCATAATTCATATTGGCATCTTGGCCACAAGCATAGCAAGCATCATCAAAAAGAGATATTTCAAAAGAATCATAGGGATCATAACAGTTATCATAGCAATCATCCTTCGGTAAGCACGAAGGGGAATTAAACAATGTATGAGTTGAAGAGTTACTCTGATTAGAAGGTCGGCACGGGTGATCAATCCGCTCTTCCTCCTTTTGTTCTTCGCTCTCCTCATATTTTTCATCCAATGAGCTCATAGTTTCATCAATTTCTTCTTCCATAGATTCCTGCAAAATATTAGTCTCTTCTAGGACAGCAGAGACTTTCTTAATAAGTGCATTAATATAGGCATTATATTCATAATTCTCATAAGAATATTTAAGGATAGCTAAATTTTCAGATCTATAACAAGCATCATCAAAATCCTCGAACTCTTTAAACATGGATTCAATTTCATAAGCACCCATAAAAGCAACAAATTCTTCTATTTGTTCCACATCATAGTAATCGTATATACCATTAGCATAAGAAGCTAAGGTTTCATTATCATTAAATTTGCATGAAAAGGGAAGGTGTGGAGCATTCCTCCTAGAGCAGCAAGTATAATCATATTCTGAGCATAGTTGTCTAGCATACCACTTCAATATATAAATTTGATCCCATAATAGTTTCCCTTTTTGAGTTAAGCGATAATCCCTAAAGTATTCACGTTGATCCAACGCTACTCCCATTACCAAATTGAATGATGTTTTCTCAGGATTATCAAAGTGGTACATAATATTTTTCACATATTGAGCATCAAGGGTTTTAGGAGGTTCCTCATCTCCATGAGTAGCAGGTACACCTAATTTTTTTGGTATTTCGTGTTCCATATCCATAACTAAAGATAGAGAACAACTAAGAACAGCAAATAAAAATTACTTAGTGATAAAGCAAACAAGCACACACGAGAATATTCACCCCACGCTATAACTCCCCGGCAACGGCGCCAGAAAAAGGTCTCGATAACCCACAAGTATAGGGGATCGCAACAGTTTTCGATAAGTAAGAGTGTCGAACCCAACGAGGAGCTAAAGGTAGAACAAATATTCCCTCAAGTTCTATCGACCACCGATACAACTCTACGCACGCTTGACGTTTACTTTACCTAGAACAAGTATGAAACTAGAAGTACTTTGTAGGTGTTTTTGGATAAGCTTGCAAGAAAGTAAAGAGCACGTAAATAAAAGCTAGGGGCTGTTTAAGTAAAGACACAACTAAAGTAAATATAGCGAGTGTGGAAGAGTGATGGTAAGTGTGGCGAAATTGTCCCTAAGAAATTGACTATGTTACTAGACCGGTAATCACTATTGCAATTCTATTTGAGGGAGAGGCATAAGTAACATACTTTCTCTACTTGGATCATATGCACTTATGATTGGAACTCTAGCAAGCATCCGCAACTACTAAAGATTCATTAAGGTAAAACCCAACCATAGCATTAAAGTATCAAGTCCCCTTTATCCCATACGCAAACAACCTACTTACTCGGTGCTCAGGCTTCATCACTCACGCCACCCACCATAAGAAATCATAAACATATTGCAAACCCTACAGCGGGAATCCCTCACGCTTGCGCGACACGGAGGGCACAATAGGACAGCACCAATAATAAAACATGCAATTCAAACCAATCATAGCAATTCATCAATCACCGATAGGAGAACGAAAATCTACTCAGACATCATAGGATGGCAACACATCATCGGAAAATAATATGAAGCATAAAGAACCATGTTCAAGTAGAGGGTACAGCGGGTTGCGGGAGAGTGGACCGCTGTAGATAGAGGGGAAGGTGATGGAGATGTTGGTGAAGATGACGGTGGTGTTGGTGAAGATCGCGGTGATGATGATGGCCCCCGCAGCGGTCCGGCGCCATCGAAGCAAGGGGAGAGGGCCCCTTCTTCTTCTTCTTCCTTGACCTCCTCCCTAGATGGGAGAAGGGTTTCCCCTCTGGTCCTTGGCTCCCATGGCGTGGGAGGCGAGAGCCCCTCCGAGATTGGATCTATCTCTCTATTTACGTGTTCATTCTGCGCCCTTTCACCGCTTTGGGTATATATGGAGATCCGTAACTCCATTTGGACTGAAACCTTCGCCGTGATTTCTTACCAAAAATTAGCTTTCTGGCAGCCGAAGTAGGGAATCATCCGCCTTAGGGGTGGCCCACGAGGGTGTGGGGCGCGCCCTCCTGGTACGGGCGTGGGCCCCTGCCTCGTGGCCACCTCGGACACCATTTCGCGTTGATATTTCTCCCAGATTTTCCAAATATTCCAAAAATAAGCTCCGTCCGTTTTTATCCCGTTTGGACTCCATTTGATATGGATATTCTGCGAAACCAAAAACATGCAATGCATGGGGCAGCATGGGCACTGGATCAATATGTTAGTCCCAAAAATAGAATAAAAACTTGCCAAAAAGTATATGAAAGTTTAGTAGTATTGGCATGGAACAATCAAAAATTATAGAGAAGTATCAGTCCTCCATGCGCTTGGGGTGGTAAGCGGAGGAGGCGGGAAACGGGGCCGTCGCTGGTTGGGGCAGCGGGTCAGTCTTGATTCCCTGCGCCTCTAGTGGCTGGATTGGCCGAGTGAGGTGGCTGAGCCCTGACCCCGCCCATTTATAAGGAGAGGGAAGGGGGGTGGCATCCCGCTTTCTTCCATCTTCTATGTCCTCCTGCTTCTGCTTCTTCCTCTCATCCGCCATGGAAAAGGGGAACTCCGGTCCCTCGATGGTGGTGGCGAGGGTCGCCGCTTGACAGCGCGTCCCTCCTCCTCCTGAGCCCGCGGTGGTGGATCCGGCTGCGAGGGGAAGGAGGAGGGGGCGAGGTCGTGGCGAAGCCGTGGAAGAGGTCGTGGTGCTCGGGGAAGAGGAGGACAGGGCGGCGCGCCGGCCTCGCCCCCGCCAATGATGCCTTTCCCGACGGAGGGCCATGATGGAGACCAGCCCCGTGAGTTCTTCATCAGGCTGCGCCGGCCTCCGCGTCGCCATCTTCGTCTTCCCGCCCCGTTTGCTCGGGAGATGGAGCGTGACCCGCCCCAGACCCTCAGGTTGCACATGAGGGGCAGCGGGAATGGGGGCATGCGGGTCTATGTCGACTTCCCGGCTCCTCGGGCCATGTACCTCCGCCGTGGATGGAAGACGTTCGCTCGCATCCATAGCTTGACGGTGGGGCTCTTCCTCTACTTCAAATTAATGGAGGACGGGTTGCTCTCCGTCAAGGTCTTCAGAGATTTTGGAACTCGCCTGAGGTGCTGCATGGAGAGCTCCTCCGACGGAGACTCCGACGATGGAAGCTCTTCCTCGAGCGAAAGTGACGAGGAGGACAGCGGGGCAGATGACGGGGACGAGTCCGACTAGGCGTCAGACGCCCCGCGCCTGGGCGGGTGCGGCAGCAGCAGCATCTGCACCTGGCCGCTCCTCCGGTGGAGTTTTGCCGGGGGAGGGGCCTGCTCCTTGAACTTCTCGGGGCCGTCTCCTTGGGCGGCTGGCGTCGGGAGGCCGCGGAAGAGGAAGAGGGCAGGCGGCAAGGCCATCAACTCGGAGTACGCGGACACCGACGCCTTCTTCGCGTGTCTGGCGGCCTGCCGCCTCGTCTTCCAGCTCCTTTCCCGGCATCGTCCATCGGCCCACCCTTGGGTAGCCACCGAGGTGTTCTCTTGGTGCTTTCTGCTGCTCGTAGCTCGCCTAGGCGCCCTTTTGCACTTTCGCCTTCTTGACCTGCCTTGTGAGGAGAGGGACAAGAAATGGATTAGGGTCTACACACTTAAGGTTCGATGAAGCTAGCGTTATAAAGGAAGTTTTCTATGTGGTTACCGAATGTTGTTCGGAGTCCCGTATGAGATCCCGGACGTCACGAGGAGTTCCAGAATGGTCCGGAGGTAAAGATTTATATATGGGAAGTCCTGTTTTGGTCACCGGAAAAGTATCGGGTGTTATCGGTAACGTACCGGGACCACCGGGAGGGTCCTGGTCCACCAAGTGGGGCCACCGGCCCCAGAGGGCAGCATGGGCCAAGTGTGGGAGGGGACCAGCTCCAGGTGGGCTGGTGCGCCCCCCCACGAGGGCCCAAGGCGCCTAGGGTTTGGGGAGGGGGCGCCTCCACCTTACTTGGGGAGCAAGTTTCCCCCCTCACCCCCTTGGCCGCCACCCTAGATGGGTTTTGGGGCTGCCGCACCCCTTGGGGTGGGAACCCTTGAGGGGGCGCAGCCCCCTCCCTCTCCCCTATATATAGTTGAGGTATTTCGGGCTGCAAACACAAGAGTTTCCACCTCTCCCCGGCGCGGCCCTACCTCTCTCCCTCCTCATCTCTCGCGGTGCTTGGCGAAGCCCTGCTGGAATACCACGCTCCTCCATCACCACCACGCCGTTGTGCTGCTGCGGGATGGAGTCTTCCCCAACCTCTCCCTCTCTCCTTGCTGGATCAAGGCATGGGAGACGTCACCGAGCTGCACGTGTGTTGAACGCGGAGGTGCCGTCCGTTCGGCACTAGGATCTCCGGTGATTTGGATCACGGCAGTACGACTCCTTCAACCCCGTTCTCTTGAACGCTTCCGCTTAGCGATCTACAAGGGTATGTAGATGCACTCTCCTCTCTCTCATTGCTAGTCCCTCCATAGATAGATCTTGGTGACTCGTAGGAAAATTTTGAATTTCTGCTACGTTCCCCAACAGTACTTCCCGCGCGTGTTCTTTGACGTCATGGTGCATCTGTGTGTCCATATTGTGGACGACATAATAGACATGGGGCCGTCATTCCTGCACAACATGATGCTGTTTGAGAGGATGAATGGGATCATCAAAGGATTCGTTTGTAACATGGACCGTCCGGATGGAAGCATCGTTTAGGGCTATCTGACACAAGAGTGCATCTATTTCTGTGAGAAGTTTCTATATGGCGCAGACCAGCCGCCTGGTGTTGGTGTTGGTTTTCCCGTTAACAAGCACGACGGGAGGCTTGAAGGAGAAGGTCACTCCAACGTTCGCAGGGAACTGCACGTGGCATACTCAGATCGACGCAACGACTTTGACAGAGCAAACTTGGTTGTGCTACAACAGCTAGACGAGGTAGATCCTTTCGTGGCACTGCACAAAGAAATTATCGCAAAGAAGTTCGTGACCGGTGGGTTTGCAGGATGGACGCCGAAGTTACTAGAGAGAACAACTCCACTTTCCTGCATTGGTTCAAAGAGCATATTATTGATAATCCCCCAGAAGAGGGCTCTAAGGACGGATTGCTCATATACGCCGTAGCACATGGCCCCTCACCCAACGTCATCACCTATCAGGCATACAATATCAACGGATACACGTTCTACACAGAGGCCAAAGATATCGACAGTGATGATTAGAACTCAAGGGTGACGATGGAATGCATGACCGACAGCGACAACGGCCCAACTGAGAGATTTTACGGAAGGATCAAGGAGATTTGGGAGCTTGACTACTCTGTTGCACAACGCAACAATGTTCCATGTCAGATGGGCTAAGAATGTCGAAAGAGAAAACCGGTATTTCACTACCATGACTATACCCGACGCCAAGAGCGCTACTGTGAACGTTGTCGCAAAAAATGAGCCATGGGTACACGCTAAGCACGTGACACAATGCTTCTTCATAACTGACTCGTGCAATCCCAGCCGTGTTGTCATGAGGTGAGGCAAAAGGAACATCATTGGAATGGATGGAGTCGCCAACGAGGAAGACTAGGACCAGTATGGCAACCCAATGAGGGAAGATGACAATGACGATGAAGTATACGTCAAAAGAAGAATCAATATTACATTACCTAAGAAAGTTCGTACTCCATGGAAAAGGAAAAGTCACAATGAGGGGCTGAATTATTCTTCAACGAACAAGAAGGGAAAGAAGCTCACTCAAAACCGAAAATGTCAAAGCTGAGGAACTGTATGTTATCGGTCAAATGATGTAATATATATGTTCCTATTTTTTGTAGACACTTAGCCATTATGCATGGGTCAAATGATGTAATATATATGTTCCTATTTTGTATACATACTTAACCGTGAAATGATGCAATATATATCGCCTTAGTTATACACATTGTATCACCTTACCTTCGTTCATTCTCTCAGAAAAAAGGAAAAGAAAAGAAAAGGTGGAGAAAATTAAGGAAAAGAAAATAGAATAAACAAACTAGAAAACTTCTAAAGGTCCTGGTTATAGCAGTAGCGCTTTTCTGAAAAAGAGCTATAGATAGTCAAGGTAGCAGTAGCGCTTTCCGTATAAAAATGCTATAGCTACCTGTAATAGCAGTAGCCTTTTCTGGATAAAAGCGCTATAGCTAACTTAGCTATAGCGCGTTTGTCCGGAACGCGCTACTGCTACCTCGAATTAACACCCAAAATCCTCACTCTCTCTGTTTCTTCCCGTCTCTGCTTCCCCCCCCCCCCAAATCCCCACTCTCTCTTCCCCCGTGTCATTGCCGAAGGAGCCCTGCCCTTGCCGTGCCCCTGCGCTCGCCCCCGACCCCGGCACTCACCCCCGTCCCCAACGTGCCACGCCTCCCTCCTCTACTTCCTCCCCTCCCAACCTCGGCCGTCGTCGGGCCTACCTCCTCGCCCCTGCGCCCTCTGTAAGCCCCCCACTTCTCCTCCTCTCTCTGCTAGCTAGGGTTCCTCGATTAATTTACTTAGGTTTCAGTTAGGGCAGTAGGTTAATTTGGGTATCTATTTAGTTATGAATTTAGCTAGGTTTTTATGAACCCTAGGTTTCAAATAAGGACAGAAATTTAGGGTTAAGCAATTAAAACAATACAGAGGCTAGCCAACTCGTTTGGAGAATTCTCCCTCGATCGGTTCCTTCGCTGGCCGTTGGATCTGGCCATCTAGAGTGTCTGAGCCGTGGGATCTTTACCTGTTGTTAAACCTGATTTCACCTCGCGGTCGTTTTTGCCGTCCAATGACTGGTGGGCTCGCGCCGCGTGTTTATTGGCTGGGTTGATCGATCTCGGGTGGAAAAGGCTTTCGCCCAATCCCCGCGTGTGCTCCGCTCCCAATCCTGGCCGCGAGGTTGCTGCGCTAGAGCCCACACCCGCACCAACCCTAGCCGCCACACCTCTCCTTCCTCCCTCGCTCGACAATGTCGCACCCCCTCCCTCCTTGCTGCTCGTTCGGATAGCCGTCGGCCGCCGCATCCCTTCTCCCCTTTCCTCCTCCTTCCTCCTTCCCGCTGGCACCGACGAGCGCGACCACGCCCTCCTCCGGTCCTTCCTCCCCCCGCAGCCAGGAGTTGAGCCCTCGTCGCGAGGAAGCCACAGAAGGAGGAGCTCAACCGGGCGTCTCCGGCCGGAGAAGGAGGAGAGTCGCGGGATGCCTGCCAAGGAGGTGGATCGGCTCGCCTCCGTCGTCAATACAGCCGCCGCACCACCCCCCTCCGGGTCCTTACCCCCGCGCAGCCCCAAAAGCTCTGCCGGTTCTTTCGGCGAGATCCACCGTTTCCTGAGGTCCTTATCCACCCCAGCTCGCGAGGAAGCCTCGGGAGGAGGCGAGCCCTCGTCACGAGGAAGCTGTGGAAGGAGGAGCTCAACCGGCCGTCCCCGGCCAGAGAAGGAGGAGAGGCGCGGATGCCTTCCAGGGAGGCGGATCGGCTCGTCTCCCCGGCTGGAAAGGGCTCGGTGGTAAGTTTGGCTTGTTCTCATATCTCAGCGAGCCCTGCTGGGATTATTTGTAGACTTCCTTGCTGAACCCTACAGGGAGCAAACGCATTCCCAGTTTGCTTCCAGAGGATAAGGCAGGGGAAGAGGTGAACCTGCTTGCTCTTCATTGATTCCTAAATAAATATCCAATCTGTAATATTTTGTTATATCTCTCCTCAGTTACAATTACAACATGGGGCTTCAAGTGTCTATTACTATGGAACACCAATATCCATGCATTTTAGTTACGACTAAGTGCCACACCAATGAATGTGAATGTATGTTCAGGTAATAAGTATCACGATTAGCAATTTCAGTTTGTCCCCATAGTCTATGTGTGTCCCATGTCCTTTCAGCACCTTCTTATATTTTCCTGCATTTTTCTTCCCTTCTGCTATAGATTAAGTGACTGAAAGCAAACAAATAGTTATTCTGGACTATTCAGATTATCAAGTACAAGATAATCTTTGCAGATATCAACTTCTTAAATTTCTGTTGCAACCTAGCATATACCAGCATAAAAAAGTTTCTTTTGCTCATCATGTATATCATGTTCCTCTAAATCATGTGTACCATTTTCAGGTATTAATAGTGCAGTACTACATGAAGGCAATATGTTAGCATATTAGGTACTTCTGTTCTTTGCTCTCTAATTTGTGAGCTCTTATGGTTTTGCTACAGTACAGACTCGACATCTATTCGGCTTGGTACGAACTAATGTTCTAATAAGGTGTGATAAATTTAATAATAAGAAGATATTGCAGAGATTAACACAATGTTTTCCTGCAGTTTTTTCACCTAAAATCGTCCTTCAACACAATGATTTTATTGTGTTAATGTCGTTCAAATCTCAACTTTGTACATGCAAAGTGTCCATCCCGGTTACGGCGAATTGATTTGGGGAACTCTTGAAATCTGTTTCTTGTATATTGGCCATGATAACTCTTCACCGACATTCTGCAATGGCTTCCGGCCAGTAATTAGTTCACATGGGCTGTCGTTTCCCATCCCTTTCTACTTTAATACATATGTTTAGGCCACTTGATTGCTTATTCTAGGTATGTTAGTTTGTGTATCATTCATGCCATGGTACTTTTTGTTGCTCTATGTGGTAGGTTACTTAGAACAGTATAGTTAAATGCAGAAAAAATATAACCAGGTTGGGAAAAGTGGAAACTGTCCATTGATTAAGGAACTAACTAATTAGTCTTATGATGCAGTTTCGCGTACCATGCTGCAATGCTGCATTAGTTTTTGGCCGAAACTTCTTGCCTAGATATGGCCATTTTATCTTTGCTACACCATGGTTAGTTAGCTGAGCTATTTAAATACAATTTCAGGGTCTTCTTGTTGCTGCTATTCCTCGTGGATATTCAAGAGGCAATTTGGCACCTAATGTCAACAGCATGCTTATTGGTGACAAGTGAAATGAAAGAAGGATGCAATGGAATTTGTATTAGGTATGTTTCTCCCTCTTCTCAACTCTCTCAATCTTCATCCCAATTCCCGTCGATAGTGATTGATATGGGTCTGTAGCTAGGTTCAAATATTTTCTTCCTTTCCTTAAGAAACTTCCCTCGAAAAATAATGTTTCATCGTTGTGCCTCTTACAGACTACAGTACCAATTACAGACTACAGACCACAACTTACCTGTAACTCCCAACTCCTATCACAATCTTGGTGGAATCTGAAAGACATAACGCATATGCACCAATAGACCAAAAAATCCTCTCTGTTATAAAATAAAAGAATTAACAACTTATAGTACATAGAAAATAGTGGTATTAGTTGAAACACCATTGTAAAGAGCAATTTCAGTTCATTGAAGATTTTGTCCCCTGTGGTAGGCTTTCTTTGCAAATTCTTTAGCTTAATTGATGTGTACTCATTGTAATTTTCAGTAGCAAGTGCATCACGTATTTGGTTAATGCATTGTTTTTTATTTTCCATCCATAATGATATTTGAAGACAAGGAATTAGTATGTTATGCTTTTGGGGGTTCAAACACTTGGATAAGATTAAACACTGTGCTAAATTGGCAGTCCTTCATCCAAATTTTCTTGATAATGATACACCATTTGGCGACAAGTTCTCTACAAAACTGTTGTTTTTTTGACACATGGTCGTGTAGCTGTGATCAGAAAACGAGTTAAGATATAGTGGGAAAGGGACCAGAAATGCGGTTTGTATGACTGAAAACATCCTAAACAAGTGAACATATGGTTGTTTATTATTTATTATTTTGCTCTGTTTTCTAGGAAACTATCTAAACTCTTCTGACGGCCATTTGTTCTCTATTGTTTTTCTTTAGAAGTTTCTCCATGACGGCCTTTTCCACCTAGAAAGAGCATCAAGGCCGTTGACCCCGTTTTTGTTCTATAGGCATCTGTTCTTCAAATGAGGCTCCAACCTGAGCAAGGGCATGGTTTGCAGACGATGTATCTGCTTTATGTGTGGCAGAAGAGCCCTCCGGCGCCCAGCCGCTGGTGTCTCTGCCCGAAGAAGGATCATTGTTCCCCACCTCTCTACAACTCATATTAAAATTTTGGTATATTCTTTTCTTACTTTATTTCCTGTGAATAAAAAGTTGGACCCTATTCTTAATTTCCCATAGTGGTTTTGATGGTATTTGGTCAGTGTGTTCTGGTGGAATTGCATGTATATCTTACTGATTTACATTGCAACAATTAATAAGGAGAATAGAAGCATTTCCATCCTCTAATACTTTTGCCTGCCATGCTTAGCGAGAATTCAAAATAGTGACCTTTGGATATCAATTATGGGTTTGTAATTTCGTGCGGGACCTAAAAGCATTTTTGTCTCATGCTTCGACTATCATATCTATTTTCTCTATAAATTCTAGACATCCAGTTCAGATTATGATCTTTGCATGCCCTTTTTTGTATCTTCTGAAATAGGCCAACATTACAAAAAAGAGCTACATGTTTTAGAAATTGAATAACCATGACAGCTTTTCAGGTTATGGTTCTTTAGCCATTTAATGCAGTATCAATGGTTCAGTGTGCTTCATGAAATGAAGGATAATGTATAGTTCAGCAGTTTTGAGCCTTACCCGCATATTTTTGCTTCACCCGTCACCACAGAGGTCTTACCTCACCTTGACCATGGAGCCACTAGGAGTATGATCAATATATGATCATTCTTAGAGTTGAAATTCTAATTTCCTTACTAAATCAATTGCTTCCTTCATCAAGTGATTCATAGTAAACCAGTAAACATGAATTTTATGTTTATTACTTCTTTGTTTGCCATTTATTTTGTTCAAAATATTTATATGGCATTTTTCAAAAAGCTTAAGGTTAGAGATGTGGTGCTGTATGTGGCTATTGTTAGGATGGAAGATAAATTAATGTTAAAATATTTTTGATTTCCTTTATTCCATAAACGGCAATACAAGATATGTTTGGGACACATGATTCTATTCCAAAAATTTAAAACAACTTGGCAATTAACGACGCATCAAATGTTACGTATTGAAAATTTGAAATGGATCACTTTGTCAGGTTGGGTTTTAGTAGGTCATAATGGTTTTATTCTATGACAAGCTTAATTTGTTTATAATGTAACCAGTTCAAGGATTGACGAGTTTTTGAGCCCTATGACCTTTGTACACTCAGGTTCGGTTGTGTTCTTTGTGAAGTATACGTCCTGCAAGGCTCATGTGCTTACCTTTGTTTTCACTTTCAAGCTACAGTCTATACTCCCTCTGTAAACTAATATACTCCAAGCTACAATCTTTAGTGATCTGAACGGTCTTATATAAATTACAAAGGAGTACTTGAAAGGAGATTCTTTGTATGATGTTTGATTCCATCGGTAGTACAACCTAAATTAGCAATTAGGTATCTACGGTGTAGTGGAACCATTGTGCTTGCTGTAGCTTTATTTTAGCGTTGAAATGTTCTTCTTAGTTTGTTCTGTACTGAGAAATATTTTTGTTTTCCGGCCATTGTTTACTAAATCCTATAAACATATTACCTTATATGGCCTTTGAAGTTTCCGTTTTATAAAGAGCTTTGCACCGATCAACTTGAGTATGGTATGGTTTATTCTTTTGTGTTGCAGCTATTCCAGAGAAGTTTAAAGCTCCACAACCTTAGCAGAGATGAAACAATCAATCAGCTGAGATGCATCACATGATCTTTTTCTCTTGACTTTGATGGGTATTGAACCCATAGATCGGCTTATCAATGGAACTCTTATCAGCGTTGAGAAGGTGGCACAAAATCTCATCTGTGAGGCGATCGGCTAAGAAGCATCGGGAAGGACTTTTAGGATGGTACGCGGTCAAATGGATCCTAGGATAGGTCCTTTAAGAATTATGGTGTGTTTCCTCCTTTTGTTTACCATAGGCACAGAGGTTTAGCCTCAATTTATTATGATATTTTGTTTAGAGTAGATGCAAAACCGAGACTTACCCAGGTTGTGAGAGCTGGTGATGATTCTATTAAAAGTCCCTTGTTGCTCGCAACGCGTTTGTCTCTGTAAACAGCATAACTAACGCCATATGGTTTCCAATGCGACTAAGATGTAAATTCTTCCCGGGTGTAGTTTCTAAAGCACAGAGTTGTTGAAAATGGAAATATTTTCAACATGCCATGATTTTGAATGGGACTTTGTGCTACCAAATTATAATGTGTACATACATCTCATTGTAGATAACAATCCATCGTTTTTTGCTGCTAAAGGGTATTAGAGTTGTTTCCATATGTGCTTGCCCATAGCTAAACAAAGTAAAACATAGATTTACGTAGATATTGTTTCAAATGGGACTTATGTGTATATGCATTTCATTGTAGACAACAAGCTACCGTTTATCCAGACTAAAAGAGATTAAATTTGTTGCAATATGTGCTTGCCCACAACTAAACCTTGAATATCTTTTCATTGCGCACATAGAATAAACATGGTCTCAATATAGTATGATTTAACAAATGGCCTTTCTACTGCCAGTATCGAATATGTCCTTGCAAAATGAAACTATTTTCATCGACAACATGTCTTTACTGGGTCTCTGCGCCATTTGGCGCAACGGGTCAACTAGTGTTAGTTAAAAGAAAAGGCATAATTGATTATATAGGTTTCTTGCATTTTTTAGTTTCAGTAATTGTTGCTATTGAAATTTTATAGTGCTAGTTATTTAATTAGAATTAGTATTTAAAAAACAGAGTTAGTATTTAAAAAAGCAAATTAGTTTAAGCAATTGTCCAAATCAACATCCCTTGATAAAGAATTTTTTTTGGTTCAAATTTAGGTAGGCTGAATTTACTTTCAAATATTATGAAGGAAAATGACTTATTGCATTTTTCTTCAAGTTCTATATTTTTCTTACTTTTATATGCAAATTTGAAGTGGACATGTGATATGTGGACATGCGATTTGGACATGTCATATTTGGAATTTGGACATGTCATTTGGACATGTGATGTTTTGGATGTGTCATATTTGGAAAATGATGATTATGTGTAGGGTATGTTGGAACCGGAGCCCCAAACCCTAGCTCTCCTCGCTCTCTCGCTGCACCTTGCCTGCCCTCTATGCTCGAACGACAGAAATAGGAGGAGGAATAAGGAGGGAGAAGGCAGTGGACACATGGTTTTTGCCGGCGCACGAACGCCTTTCTTTTCCCTCGAGCACGAACTCGACCGTGTCAACGAGCTACACGGAGGTGAGGGGGTTTTATACCCACGAGCACTGACATGCCAGGACTCGCCCACACGCACTCGCTCCCCCCACTTCCCACGCCCCGCGCGCTCTGGCTCGCGCCCGCGCATCATGCACGCACACGATCGCCGCGGCCTCCCCACGCGCCCGACGCGGTCGCCTCCCCTAGTCCCTCGCTAACAATCCGTGTGGCCCCGCGCACGCTCGCGCTAGCTCACGCACACACACACACACACACACACACACACACACACACACACCTACACTCGGTCGCGCACGCACGCACCCGAGCCCTGCCACGGGCCGAACCCGATGCGGCCACCGCACACACGCATGCGCACACCACATGTAGGGCTCGCCACGGCTTATTTCCAACACTCTTCCCCTAAGTCGTGGCCTAGAGAAGGCCGTTGTCCTCGGCGTTGGCGTCTGCCAGCATCGCCTGCTCCCCAGCTTGCCCCTTCCTCAGCTGCGGGTAGTCCCGCTTAAAGTGACCGCGCTCGCCGCACTTGTAGCAGCGGCCGCGCACGTTGCCGCCGTCCCGCGTCGCCACGCTCCGCACATCTTCGTCGTCGTCACGTGCTCCGCCTTGCCGCCGCTCCCGCGCCCGCCACTGCGCCGCAGTGTACAGAAGCTGGCCGTCCGCCCGCTCGCCGCTGCTCTACGCTCGGCGCCGCACCCGCACGTCGAATGCGCGCAGACGCCCGAGCGCCTCGTCGTATGTCAGCTCCTCGAGGACGCAGAACTACTCGATGCCGGCGATGATGGCGAAGAGGTGGCCCGGCACCGTGTCTAGGAGCTTTTTCACCAGCTCCGTGTCGCCCAGCGTCTCGCCCAAGCCCGCGTACCGCGTCGCCATGCCTGCAAGCCTTCCGGCATACGCGTCCAGAGACTCGCCGTCCTCCATCTTCGGCCGGGCCAGCTCGCCGCGCAGTGTCGCCCTCCTCGCCGGACGCACCTGCTCGGTGCCGATGAACCTCACCTTTAGGGAGTCCCATACCTCCCTGGTGGTGGGTTTCTTCACCGAGAGCAGCACATCCTCCGGCAGCCGCGACAGGATCAGCGCCCTCACCGTCTTGTACTTCTTCCCGTTCACCGCCGCGTCGCCCGCCGCCGCCACCGCCTCCCACAGCGTGTCGGCATCAAGGATCGCCTGTGCCTTGATCACCCACACGGTGTAGCCGTCCGGCATGAGCATCGGCATCCCCATGGACACCGATCCGCCTACGCCGCCTCCACCGTGCGGCACAAGCGCCATTCCCGCTGACGAGCTCCAACCTTAGCTCTGATGTCAAATGTTGGAACCGAAGCCCCAAACCCTAGCTCTCCTCTCTCTCTCTCTCTCGCTGCACCTCGCCTGCCCTCTGCGCTCGAACGATAGAAACAGGAGGAAGAACGAGGGAGAATTCAGTGGACACAGGGTTTTTGCCGGTGCACTAATCTTTTTCCTCGAGCACGAACTCGACCGTGTCAACGAGCTACACAGAGCTGAGGGGGTTTTATACCCGCGAGCAATGACATGCCAGGCCTCGCCCACATGCATCATGCACGCACACGATCGCCGCGGCCTCCCCGCGTGCCCGACGCAGTCGCCTCCCCTGGTCCCTCGCTAACAACCCGCGTGGCCCCGTGCACACTCGCGCTAGCTCACACACACACAGACACGCCTACGCTCGATCGTGCACGCACGCACCCGAGCCCTGCCACGGGCCGAATCCGATGCGGCCACCGCACGCACGCACGCGCACACCACACGTCGGGCTCGCCACGGCTTATTCCCAACAGGGTAAATGATCCAAGTGGCCTATGTTACACCAGTATGTTGATTCATTTCCGTTCATGTGAATTTTGAGTGCTCGATATGTCCACTTTTTAGCAAAGGTCATGCCGAAAAGTTTCCGTGAATTTTGGCATGACTTGTGCTAGATAGTAGGCATATCGAGTGCCGGGAGTTGCTGGGAAATGGCATTATGGCAAACATATATCTTTTTATGTCATTTCTCATGTTTTTCATAGTTTTAGAATTAAATGAGGAGACTTAATCATAGGAAACATGGCTAACAACAAAGAAACCGGGCTTTCTGACCAGGATGAAGACGAGATGGATTATGATGGTGAACAACAGTACCTCGACTTTTGTTCAGCTAAGCACAATCAAGGTTTGCAGGTCGGCCTCGATGATGGTACTGATGTCGACATCCACCGATGGTGCTGGCACAGATGGATGCTCCGAGACCGGCGGGGAAGGTACCAGCGCCGATGCCGCTACAGGAAAGAAGAAGCCCAAGAAGCAGAGGATACGAAAACCTAACAAACTCGGCATTGGATGACCGGTGATCACAAAGATGGCACCTAGCAAGTTTGAGCCATTAGAGCCAAAAGAACCTCGCAAGTGCTATGGGAACCAAGTAGGATGCATCCTACAGGAATGCGCGAGCATCAACGACGGTGACTTAAGGAGTAAAGAACATTTGAGGCAGTTGCTCCGGAAGAAGTTGCACAAGGGATTCAAGTTCCCCGACCGGGATGATAGCATAGAACAACTGTGGGATGATCTGAAGATGAAAAAGATTAACAATCATGCCATGGGCATGTTCAACAATGATTTTGCCTCCTCGAAAGGGAGGGTGAAACGAGCTATTGAGGCTGAGGAACCACTGTCCAAGATTCTGGAGGAAAATCCGACACTTACGGAAGAGGAGTTCAAAAAGTTCAAGGACACTTGCGCTACCGAGGCAGGCAAGGCTAAGGCTGCGAAATTCAAGAGCCTTCAGCAAAGGAACACGGGGAAGCATCGCCTCAGAAGCCGTGGCTGCATCGGTAAAGGGCCCATATGGGATAAGGAGGACGCGGAACGTGAAACCGCGGGTCTCCCAGACCCCTTCGCGAAGTTCACCAACCCCTTGGAGCGTAACTTTATCATGGCCCGCTACAGTGGGACAAGGAAAAGAAGGTTTTTTACATGGACCATGTCCGAAGGAGATTGATTAGAATACCGGTAATTATTCTTTTACCGCCTTACATTTAGCTCCAGATCAAGTCGACTACACATTCGTAAACGATTACGTTCTTTCTGCACGAGGAGCAACACCAGCTTGCAGCCGAAAGCCCTAATTCTCTGATGAGGCCCAAGTGGGACACCCCTTTCAACCGGGCCTTGAACGAACTTAAGGGACCCCCTATGGGCCAGCGGCCGCAATATGGACGTGTGTACGGCGCCGAAGACGGCGCCACGTGGAAGGTGTTTTACTACGAGGGCCCGGAGGCCATGAAGCAGAAAAAGAAGTTTAATCAGGCGGACATCGATAAGAAGGTGAAGGTATCATTCGAGAAAAAAGGAGCTGAGGACTCGAAAAAAACAGCCGAGGAGAAAAATGAGTTGCTATAGCAGGCAGTCAATGCAGCTGTAACAGCCCGCAGAAATGATTTCGCTACTAACTTGGTCCCGGGTATCATCAACTGGACGAAGGAAAACCCAGACAAGACGGGACATGATTTCCCCATGCCCAGTTTCGTCGCGAGCAACTCCGTGAACAACACCGCCGCACCATCACCTGCTCACGCAACCGGTGAAAGGATCGAGAAGAGGTGTCTAGAGGGGGGGGGGTGATTAGACCCTTAACAAAGATAAGTAGCTAGTTTTTGAATTGTTCAAGTTAAGGTGGAGTTTTAGCACAAGTTTAAACATTCACAATACATTTCAAGCAAGCATGGCAAGAGTATATGAGCAGCGTAAAGTAAAGCATGCAAGCTGCAAGAAAGTAAAGGGATGGGATTGGAGTGTACAAACACAATTGGAGACATGGAGATTTTGGCGTGGTTCCGATAGGAGGTGCTATCGTACATCCACGTTGGTGGAGACTTCAACCCACGAAGGGTAATGGTTGCGCGAGTCCACGGAGGGCTCCACCCACGATGGGTCCACAAAGAAGCAACCTTGTATATCCCACCATGGCCATCGCCCATGAAGGACTCCTTGGTTCAACTCCGCAATCTTGATGGAGGCTCCCAAGTGACACCTAACCAATCTAGGAGACACCACTCTCCAAAAGGTAATAGATGGTGTGTTGATGATGAACTCCTTGCTCTTGTGCTTCAAATGATAGTCTCCCCAACACTCAACTCTCTCTCACAGATTTGGATATGGTGGAAAGATGATTTGAGTGGAAAGCAACTTGGGGAAGCCTAGAGATCAAGATTCTCGTGGTTGGATTAGAATATCTTGGTCTCAACACATGAGTAGGTGGTTCTCTCTCAGAAAAAGAATGCTGGAAGTGTAGGCACGTTCTGATGGCTCTTTCCATGAATGGAGGAAGGTTGGAGGGGTATATATAGCCTCCACACAAAATCTAGTCGTTACACACAATTTACCAAACTCGGTGGGACCGAATAGTGAAATTCGGTCAGATCGATTTAGTTAAAAATGTGAACGTTACAGTTTTCGGTGGGACCAACATGATCAACTCAGTGGGACCGATGTGCTAGGGCTAGGGTGAAACCTCAACTCGGTTTGAACGTTCACACAAACTCGGTGAGACCGATTCTGGTAATGAGCAAACAAAGAGTTGGTCAAGCAAACTCGGTGGGACCGATTGCGTATCTCGGTGAGACCGAAATAGTTGCAACAGGCAATAGAGAGTTTGCAAGCCCATCTCGGTGAGACCGAGATCCCATCAGTGAGATCGAATTGATTAGGGTTTTTGGCAGTGGCTATGTCAAGTGAACTCGGTGGCGCCGGATAGATCAAATCAGTGGGGCCGAGTTTGACTTTAGGCTTAGGACATATGTGGAAATGAGAAAGTGGTTGAGGTCATTGGAGCATATCACTAAGCACTTTGAGCAAGCAAGCCATTAAGCAACACCTCATCCCCTTTTAATAGTATTGGCTTTCCTAAGGACTCAATGTGATCTTGGATCACTAAAATGAAAATGTAGAGTCTTGAGATTTTGCCAATGTTTGTCTTTAGCATCTTGAAGAGATTCCACATTCTCTTGTCCATGCCACGCCTTTACTGAACTCTGTGAAATATACTAGATAAAAGTATTAGTCCAACAAGAGATAGGTTGACATTAATTACCAAAATCACCCAGGGAGCACTTGTGCTTTCAATCTCCCCCTTTTTGGTAATTGATGACAACATACATCAAAGCTTTAGATAAGGATATAAAAAATAGGAAGTAAAGCTTTGGAAGGACATGTAACATGCATAGGCTCCCCCTACATGTATGCAATCATGTGAATATGGAATGTAAGAGCATGTGAATGCATAAGCATGACAGAGAAAGGAATGAGTTACATGTATCTTGGCTATATGCATCAGAGCAAATGATGTGAATATAGAAACTTTACCTCAATGTTCATGATTCCTTCTTGCAAACAATATGTACAGTAGCAAGAAATCATCATGCACATGAGTGTGATGCATATACTTACCTTGTGGTCTTGAGCTGGCTTTGGAGGAGGTGAACTTGAGAAAATAGGGTTAGATAACACAAGAACACCTACTAAGCAATGCAAGAACAGGAAACCACAAGAGTACCAAGATTGGGATGACATGTAGAGAGTGAGTACTAGGTACTCTATTTGGATAATGGGAGAAGATAGGGATATGCAATGAATTCGAAGATTTCCTTCCCTTAGGTGTCTTTCTCCCCCTGAATCTTATATTGGATAATGGGAGAAGATAGGGCAAAAGAAAATTGGAGCAAAATCAAGAATGAATTAGAGCAAACACAATCATAACAAACATACTAACATGTCTTTCCCCTCTTGAAGACATGTACTTATCTCCTATAATAAGCATCTAGAGAAGCTTAAGGCGTGTATTATCTCTTATGTGATAAGCTTTGATGTGCTCTTTCTCCCCCTTTGGCATCAATTTCCAAGAAGGGATCTTCTGGAGCATGAGTCAAGTAGGTTTGGTCCTTGAGTCACAGTACAAAGCAACATGTAATATAAGATGCTGCTAGAGGAATAGAATCATCGAGTGGACCTGGAACAAATATGCAGGATGCAAATGGCAAATTCTTCTTCAGTATTGAATTCGGTTACTCTGACTTGTTTGCTTCGGTGGTACCGAGTTGTTTCGGTTTAGCGGAAAGAAACAAACCGTGAGGCCGAATTCAACTCAGAGAGGAAGCAATTGTCATCTTAGCTCACTTAGCAGATAAGATCTCACAAAGATATGCAAGGAATTAACTGAAAGATTTGCAATGAATTAGATGCAGGGAATGCAGAACATAACAAAATAAAAGAAATAAATGTAGATGAAGTTTTTTTTATTAAAGGGAGGGAAAAACATGCAAGAGATAAATGCTAGAACACAGATAAACACTAGAGAACTTCATCTAAAATTGGTCGGCGACAAAGTTACCTAGGTTAGAGTATATTGACTGAGGAGTCAAGTGAGAACACTTGATCGTAGGTCATACTCATCGTTTAAGCTCAAAATGGGGTTGCCATTTTTTGTTTAAGCATTTTGATGTATTGACATCGTGTTTAGCTGCATTGACCCATGACTTCGGGTAAAGCTTCTCTAAGATGGAATAACATACCTTGGGTGGTGGCGTTGATCTTGATCATGTAGTTGAACTATTGTGGGATGCTCAAGGTTGATGTAGCTCATCAATGGTTGGGAGCACCACTTGTAGTTTGAGTTCATCTACCTACATGGGTTAGTCTTGCAAGGAAGAGCACTTGTGTATCCAAAATGACAAGCATGAGGTTTGATACCAAATGAAAGTTGATATAAAGATTTGTCAAAGGATATGTTGAAAGGTTTCATGCTTCCTTGTCTCCAACCACCAAAATTTGTAGAGACTTGGTGATGTAGAGATTGCTCAAGATGTGAGTGAGTTGCAATCCCATAGATTTAGATTCATCCAAGTACCTACAAGGGTTAGATAGCACGCAAGGGTGCAAGTATATCCAAGACATATGAACATCATCATAAGATAAATATCAAGGATTAGTCAAAGGCTCATGCCTTGCATGTATCCAAATGAAGTTTATGTTCCAAGTTTGAAGCATCAATGATGTTCAATTGACCTCTTAACCGGCAAAATACTTTCTCATCAAGCGTTTTGGTAAATATATCTGCCAATTTCTTATCAGTACAAACATGCTTAAGATCAATTTCTCCTTTAGAAACATGATCTCGAATGAAATGATGGTAAACTTCAATATGTTTAGTTCGAGAATGTTGCACGAGACTGTGAGCAATCTTAATAGAACTTTCATTGTTGCAAAGCAATGGAACATGTTTCACATAGATCCCATAATCTTTAAGAGTTTGGGTCATCCAAACTAATTGAGCACAACATGAACCGGCGGCAATGTATTCTGCTTCTGCGCTGGATAAGGATTCCAAGTTTTGTTTCTTAGAGGACCAAGACACAAGAGATCTACCAAGAAATCGACAAGTACCCGAAGTGAACTTTCTATCAATTGTCACTGGCATAGTCCGAATTGGATTAGCCAACAAGTTCAAAGGAAGACCTCTTAGGATACCAAATGCCAAAATTTGGTGTATGAATTAAGTATCTCACTATACTTTTCACAGCCTTAAGATGACATTCTTTAGGGGCCACTTGATATCGTGCAAACATGCACACACTTAGCATAATAACGGGACGGGAGGCACATAGATATAACAATGAACCAATCATAGAGCGGTAAAACTTTTGGTCAATAGGCCATCCTTAGTCAAGTCAACATGTCCACTAGTAAGCATGAGTGTTTTCACACCTTTGCTTTCTTGCATGTTGACCTTCTTGAATAAGACCTAGGTATACTTTGTTTGAGAAACAAAGGTGCCCTCCTTAGATTGCTTGATTTGCAAACCAAGAAAGAACTTGAGTTCACACATCATTGACATCTCAAACTTCTTCGACATTAGCTTTCCAAACTTTTCACTAAAATGAGGTTAGTCAACCAAATATGATATCATCAACATAAATTTGGCACATAAATAATTCTCCATTAACCCTTTTAGTAAAAAGAGTGGAATCAATCTTTCCAATATCAAAGCCTTTTTCAATAAGGAACTTGGTCAAGCATTTATACCACGCTCTAGGAGCTTGTTTAAGATCATAAAGAGCTTTGTGAAGTTTGTAAACATGGTCGAGTTTCTTAGGATTAACGAAGCCAAAGGTTGTTTAACATACACTACCTCCTCAATTTCACCATTTAGAAAAGCACTTTTAATGTCCATTTGGTACAAGGTAATATCATGGTGATTTGCATGGGAAAGTGAGATGCGGATGGACTCAAGTCTAGCAACGGGGGCACATGTCTCACCATAGTCCATACCATCGACTTGAGTGTAGCCTTGGGTGACGAGACATGCTTTGTTGCGAGAAAATTGTACATCTTCGTCTTGCTTGTTGCGAAACACCCATTTGGTAACAATGATGTTGTCAGGCTTTTCAACCAATGTCCACACTTGGTTCCTCTCAAAGTTGTGTAGCTCTTCGTGCATGGCATATATCCAATCCAGATTTTCAATGCTTCTTATACCTTCATAGGTTCAATGCTAGAGATGAATGAATAATGTTCAAAAAAATTAGCCAAATGAGTTTTAGAGCGAGTAATTCTCCCATTTTGGATATCAGTGAAGATTTGTTCGACGGGATGGTCTCGTGAAACTCTTGCTCTAACTCATGAGAGCTTTTGTTTGGGTCGGGGTGGAACATCTTTTTCATCATCTTGTTCTTCCTCTTGGCCTTGTTTGTTGTTGATGTTGTCGTTCTCTTGTCGAGGTGAAGAAGGGGGTTGATGAGGTTCATCTTGGTGTACTTCCTCGTTTTCTTCATCTTAGTGTGTCCCACTTGTGGATGCCTCCGTGTCAACTCTTGGTTCACCTTGTCGTGAGGTAGAGGCTTCCACTTGGATGGACGAGGTACTCTCCTTCACCTCCGTTGGACGAATCTTGCCAATAGACAAAGTCTTGGATCGCTTCTGAAGGGTCTTTGTCTCCTACATCAATTGGCAATTGCTCTACTTGCGAGCCGTTAGATTCATCAAACTTCACATCTACCGTCTCTTCAACCTTTCGGGTGAAATTGTTGTACACACGGTAAGTGTGAGAGTTTGAGCCATAACCAAGTTGGAAACCCTCATGAGATTTAGGAGAAAATTTAGAACGACGATGCTTATCAAGAATATAACAGTTTGATCCGAATACTCGAAAGTATCCAACTTGGGGTTTGTTACCGATGAGAAGTTTGTATGCTGTCTTGCCGAGTAGCTTGTGAAGATATAGACGATTTGTTGCTTGACAAGCTGTCTCAACCGCTTCCGCCCAAAAGTGTTTTGGCATCTTGTACTCATCAAGCATCGTCCTCGGCATCTCAATAAGTGTCCGGTTCTTCCTCTCAACAACTCCATTTTGTTGAGGCGTGTACGTAGCCGAGAACTCATCTGAAATCCCTTCTTCGTCAAGAAAGGTGTCCACATTTGCGTTCTTGAACTCCGTTCTGTTGTCGTGCGAACCTTCTTGATCTTCACTTCAAATTGATTTTGGGCCTTCCTAGCAAAGTTCTTGAAGATCTGTTGGACCTGCGATTTATCATCAAGAATGAACACCCACGTAAATCTTGAAAACTCATCTACTATGACTAAACCAAACGAGTTTCCACCGAGACTTTTATAGGCGTTTGGACCAAAGACATCCATATGAAGTAGCTCGAGCGGTCTTCTCGTGGTCATGATGTTCTTTACGGGGTGGCTTCCTCCAACTTGTTTTCCTGCTTGACAAGCACAACACAATCTATCCTTGTCAAATATAACATCTTTTACTCCAAGGATATGATCACCTTTAATAAGCTTATCAAGATTTCGCATGCCCACATGACCTAACCTTCTATGCCACAACTAACCTTTAGAAGATTTAGCAATTAAGCAAGTTCTAGGTTGAGCCTTTTTAGTGAAATCAACAATGTATGGATCACCTATACGTATAACGGTAAAGACCATATTGAGATTATCTCTTCGAAACAGTTGGCAATCTACTTCAGTAAATAGGACATTGAAGCCAAAATCAGCTAGTCTAGATAAGGAAAGTAAATTATTGCCAAGAGATTCAACGACCATAACATTTTGTATGGAGCTATCATGTGAGAAGGCCACCTTACCAAGGCCAACCACCTTACCCTTTGAGTTATCACCAAAAGTGATATACTTTCGAGGGCCATCGTTTTTAGCTAGCTCACGAAACATATCCTTGTCTTTGGTCATGTGATTGGTACATCCACTATCAAGAACCCATTCCTTTCCTCCAGCCATGTAGCCGCTAAGATTATCCATAAGACCAAAGTGTCTCATAGACTCATCGAGATCGAAGTTACTCTATCATCATCCTCATCATAATCCATGTTCAACATCGTCTTGTGATTGATCATTTCCGAGAGAGAGTGATTCATTAGATAAGTGATCATCACAATGTTCATATTTATGAATTCTAATGACTTCGAAAATGATGTTGCTAATGATTCCAACATCTCCTTTGGCAGGTATAAGGTTACGAAGCTCAAATAGACAACCACCAAACTTAGGATCATTCGAATTCATCTTACTTAAGGCAATTGACTTATGAAGAATCACATCTAGATTTAGCAAGGAATAGTTTGGAAATCGTTCCTCAAGAAATCTCCATATGGTGTAAGCACAATCCAGAGTAGGCATGCAAACAATCAAATTTCTAGGTAATCCTCTAGTGATAAGATTGATAGTTCTAAGATTACGGATCATGTAAAGAGACTCATCGGGGGTAGGATGCAAAGGATCAACAAGGGGCGCACAAGGGGTATTAATGTACTTGTTAAAGTGATATTCATTAAAAATCTCAAGAATCTCATTATTTCACTCATGGAAGAACTCTCCATCAAGTACAGGCACTCTACGTCTAAGACTGCCCAACATAGACTCATCCATCTTCCTCCAATGGTGATTAAACCAAAGCAATGAAGATAAATGCTCTGATAAAATGGAAAGGATCGAGAAGAGGTGTCTAGAGGGGGGGTGATTAGACCCTTAACAAAGAAAATTAGTAGTTTTTAAATTCTTCAAGTTAAGGTGGAGTTTTAGCACAAGTTTAAATATTCACAATACATTTCAAGCAAGCATGGCAAGAGTATATGAGCAGAAGAAAGTAAAGCATGCAAGTTGCAAGAAAGTAAAGGGAGGGATTGGAGTGTGCAAACGCAATTGGAGACACGGAGATTTTGGCATGGTTCCGATAGGTGGTGCTATCATACATCCACGTTGGTGGAGACTTCAACCCACAAAGGGTAATGGTTGCGCAAGTCCATGGAGGGCTCCACCCACGAAGGGTCCACGAAGAAGCAACCTTGACTATCCCACCATGGCCATCGTCCATGAAGGACTTGCCTCACTAGGGTAGATCTTCACAAAGTAGGCAATCTCCTTGCCCGTACAAACTACTTGGTTCAAGTCCACAATCTTGACGGAGGCTCCCAAGTGACACCTAACCAATCTAGGAGACACCACTCTCCAAAAGGTAATAGATGGTGTGTTTATGATGAACTCCTTGCTCTTGTGCTACAAATGATAGTATCCCCAACACTCAATTCTCTCTCACAGATTTGGATATGGTGGAAAGATGATTTGAGTGGAAAGCAACTTGGGGAAGGCTAGAGATCAATATTCTTGTGGTTGGATTGGAATATCTTGGTCTCAACACATGAGTAGGTGGTACTTTCGCAGAAAAAGAATGCTGGAAGTGTAGGCACATTCTGATGGCTCTCTCCACGAATGGAGGAAGGGTGGAGGGGTATATATAACCTCCACACAAAATCTAGACATTACACACAATTTTCCTAACTCGGTGGGACTGAATAGTGAAACTCGATCAGACTAATTTAGTTCAAAATGTGAACGTTAGAGTTTTCGGTGGGACCGACATGATCAACTCGGTGGGACCGATGTGCTAGGGTTAGGGTAAAACCTCAACTTCGTTTGACCGATTACACAAACTCGATGAGACTGATTCTGGTAATGAGAAAACAGAGAGATGGTCAAGCAAACTCAGTGGGACCAATTGCATATCTCGGTGAGACCGAAATAGTTGCAACAGGCAACAGAGTGTTTGCAAGCCCATCTCGGTGAGACCAAGATCCCATCGGTGAGACTGAATTGATTAGGGTTTCTGGCAGTGGCTATGTTAAGTGAACTCGGTGGTGCCGGCCGATCTCGGGTAGGGGGTCCCAAACTGTGCGTCTGAGGAACGAAGGTAACAGGAGACAAAGGGGACACGATGTTTACCCAGGTTCGGGCCCTCTTAATGGAGGTAAAACCCTACTTCCTTCTTGATTGACTTCGATAAGTATAAGGGTTACAAGAGTGGATATACCTCGAGATCGTAATGGCTAAACCCTAGATGTCTAGCCTATATGAATTTCGATAACCTCTACAGATTAAACCCTCCGGTTTATATAGACACCGGAGAGGCATAGGGTTGTACAGAGTCGGTTTACAGAGGAAGGAATCTACACATCCAGACGCCAAACTTTCCATCCATGCAAAGGAGAGTCCTATCCAGACACGGGGGAAGGCCTTCTTCCTTGTATCTTGATGGCCCATCAGTCCGGCCCATATCACACAACCCGGACACCTGAGGACCCCATAATCCAGGACTCCCTCAGTAGCCCCTGAACTAGTCTTCAATGACGATTTGTTCGGCACGCAAATTGTCTTCGACATTGCAAGGCGGGTTCCTCCTCCGAATACTTCAAAGCAATCTTCTGAATAAGAGAATTGTATCCGGCTCTGTATAACAGTCACAACCCTCAACCATGGAGGCAAAACACTTAATCAAAATATGGTCTGTCTACTGACAACTTTTTCAGTGAAATATCATGTCTGGCCTCTTTATCATTTCGAACCGTTCTTTGGCCTCCTGCTTCGTGTTTCGAGGCATGGCCTGTAATGACACGTCTTGTCCAAGCACAGATCGTGCCCACTTATTGCGGGATTCTCATCAATACGGGTTTGGGTAATCCAGCCGTGTCGTTCGCACGACCCCTTGGAAACAGGCGAGTTTTAAGGCTTGAGGGGGGGGGCGCTTGATATTCACTTCCTATATAAGTGGATAAAGTTCCATCTTTTTACCCCACGCCTTCTTACTTCCTCTGCTTTCCCATCCTCGAGCTCCAGCGCCCAAGCCTCAATCTTTCCCACCGCCACCAACCTCTCCAGCCATGTCCGGATCCGGCTCCTAGGGCAAGCGGGTGGCCTCCTCCATCATGGAGAAGGATTTCAAGGAGCTCCGGGAGGCGGGGAACCAAACTGCGGACATCGCGCACAGGCTTCCTGCCAAGAAGCAAGCCATTCCCACTCCGGAGCCTAGTGAAAGAGTGGTGTTTATCCCCCACTTCCTCCGCGGACTAGGGTTTCCCCCCACCCCTTTGTCTGTGGCCTCATGTTCTATTACGGACTAGACTTCCATGATCTAGCCCCAAATTCTTTCCTCCACATCTCGGCATTTATCGTCGTGTGTGAGACGCTACTCCACATCCCCCCACACTCTGGCCTCTGGCTAAATTCTTCAACGTGAAGCCGAAGGTGGTCGACAGGCAGCATGCGGACTGCGGTGGCGCCATGGTGAGCAAACTCCCCAACACCACCTGGCCTAAAGGGGCTTTTGTGGAGACCGTCAAGGTGTGGAAACAGGAGTGGGTTTACATCACTGAACCCCGCGGCGCTAGATGAGTGGTCAGATCCGGGCCCCCTATGCGGCTCGCGTCATGGACCAACAAGGGTTTGGACTGGGGGTCGACCGATGAAGTGATGATGCTGCAAAAGCGCATCAAAAATATGATAAGCAAGAATACCAGTCTCACTAACGTGATTCGGGTGATGATCTTCCGCCGGATCCTCCCGTGCCAACGCCGGCCTCACCACATGTGGGAGTTCAATCCGGAAGGTCCCTGGACCCTGCAGCGCTTCTTTGGCACAACGCACAAAGAGATCTGGAAGCTGCTCTTGAAGGCCCAGAAGACGTGGCCGAAGAAGACCGAAGACATCGGCCTCGACAACGCGAATCCAACCACTCCAGTAAGTATTTTATGTCCGAACATAACTTCATCTCTTAAATCAAAGGGTATACTGAGATTTCCATTCCCCATTCAGGGCTAGATAGCGAAGGCGGAGCGGATCAAGTGTTTGGCTCCGCTACCTGAAGACTCAACCACTCCTCTTCTAATGAGGATGCTGGTCCCGACACCGTATTAGGCGCCAGAGAAGAAGGCCAATAAGAAGAGCAAGGAGGCCAAAGGTGGCCTCCTCCATAAAGGTACTTCGGACGTAGTGTCCAGAGAGACCGAAGGTCTCTCCTCCCACGAGGGAGATGAAGATGGAAAGGAGGAGGAGGTCGAAAGGAATTCTCCCGTTCAGGGGAGGAAAAAGAAGAGAGCGGCCTCCGCAGACCCGGAGGAGGGGGCGTCCAAGAGGGAGAAGATAACCCTCTCAGGCGGTTCGGACACTGATGTCGAACATAATGTGACAACCTGGATTTTGCCTTCTCTCTTTTTCCGGACTTCATTTGCTCTTGCTTTGAATTTGGGTTTTTGAATCAATTCAAATGGAATTAAACTCTTGGGCATGTCCTTGATTTTCACCCAAGTGACCCATCCATCTCTCATTCAACTTTCTTTCGCTGAAAAATCCCAAAATAACCCAAGGAATATTTTCATAAAAGAAAAATATTCAATTTCCTCTCTAAAATTCAATTCAGAGACTTGTGCTCCAAAGCCCTCATTTTTATTGCTTCCAAAAATCTAAGAAAATTCTATAATATTGTTTGAACCTTGGCCCACTTCCATGTTCAAAAATATTACATACTTATTTGGAATATTTTTGCTACAGAAAATCATTTCAGTTCTGGCATCAAAATCCAGTTTATACAACAAGTGTATTTTTCCTTGCTCTAATGAAGCTGAACTTTCTTGAGCTTGATTACCCTCCTAGATCAGCTTTAACACTAGAGAATCAGCCCTAATCACCTTCTAGAAGCCCTCCAAACTTGGTGACCAAGTTTTTGACAAGAAACTTGCCAACAAGCTCAAGTCTAATATGGTCGGCCTGGCAGTGTATGATATTTTCCCCTAGACTAATCATTGCACGGAAAACACGAGGGACAAGGTTTGGCAACGAGTGGGCGTCATTTCGACCATGCCAGCATGGTGACCGCGTGAGGACACGGCCCTAGCATCGCGTCCGAAGCGCTCTGCGCTGCACCCTCGTCTCTGTTTCGCGTGTGATCGATCCGGAGCTTGCCGACGACTGCTGCACCGTGCCACCACCTCCGTCTCTTCACCCATGACCTCTCCCTGACGCTCGCCGATGCCGGAGACGCCGCAGCGGGCACGGGCACGTCGCGGCCAAAATCCGCAGTGCACCCCCATGCCTCTGTCTTCTTCCTCCACCGCCTCCTATGCTCGTCTGCACGCTGCATAGCTCCTGCATGAGTGCTGAGCCTCTCCACCCATCGCTAACACCGCTCGTTGATACGTCTCCGTCGTATCAATAATTTTTTATTGTTCCATGCCAATATTATACAACTTTCTTATACTTTTGGCAACTTTTTATAGTATTTTTTGGGACTAACATATTGATACAGTGTCCAATGCCAGTTCCTGTTTGTTGCATGTTTTTTTGTTTCGCAGAAAATCCATATCAAACGGAGTCCAAACGTGATAAAAACTGATGGAGATTTTTTCTGGAATATATGTGAAATTTGGGAAGTGGAATCAACGCGAGACGATGCCCGAGGGGGCCACGAGGCAGGGGGCGCGCACCAGGGGGGCAGGCGCGCCCCTGACCCTCATGGACACCCCGTAAGGTAGTTGCTGCCCTTCTTTCGCCACAAGAAAGCTAATATCCGGATAAAAATAGTGTTCAAATTTCAATCCAATCAGAGTTACGGATATCTGGGAATATAAGAAATGGCGAAAGGCCAGATCTGGGAGCGCAGAAACAGAGAGAAACAAAGAGACAGATCCAATCTCGGAGGGGCTCTCGCCCCTCCCATGCCATGGAGACCAAGGACCAGAGGGGAAACCCTTCTCCCATCTAGGGAGAAGGTCAAGGAAGAATAAGAAGAAGAGGGGGCCCTCTCCCCCTTTCTTTCGGTGGCGCCGGAATGCCGCCGGGGCCATCATCATTACTGCAGTCTACACCAACAACTTCACCGCCCTCATCACCAACTCTTCCCCCTCTAAGCATCGGTGTAACCCCTCTTTTACCAGTTGTAATCTATACTTAAACATGGTGCTCAACGCTATATATTATTTCCCAATGATGTATGGCTATCCTATAATGTTTGAGTAGATCTGTTTTGTCCTATGGGTTAATTGATGATCGTGATTGGTTTGAGTTGCATGTTTTATTATTGGTGCTATCCTATGGTGCTCTCCGTGTCGCGCAAGAGTGAGGGATTCCCGCTGTAGGGTGTCTCAATCCGTTCATGATTCGCTTATAGTGGGTTGCTTGAGTGACAGAAGCATAAACCTGAGTAAGGGGGTTGTTGCGTATGGGATAAAGAGGACTTGATGCTTCAGTGCTATGGTTGGGTTTTACCTTAATGATTTTTAGTAGTTGCGGATGCTTGCTAGAGTTCCAACCATAAGTGCATATGATCCAAGAAGAGAAAGTATGTTAGATTATGCCTCTCCCTCAAATGAAATTGTAATAATGATTACTGGTCTAGTTATCGATTGCCTATGGACAAATAACTTTCTTGTTGACAAAAAACTCTCTACTAAAACTAGCTTAGTTATTTCTTTATCTAAACAGCCCCTAGTTTTTATTTACGCACTCTTTATTATCTTGCAAACTTATCCAACAACACCTACAAAGTACTTCCAGTTTCATATACTTGTTCTAGGTAAAGCGAATGTTAAGCGTGCGTAAAGTTGTATCGGATGTCGATAAAACTTGAGGGAATATTTGTTCTACCTTTAGCTCCTCGTTGGGTTTGACACTCATACTTATCGAAAGAGGCTACAATTGATCTCCTATACTTGTGGGTTACAAGACCTTTTTCTGGCGCCGTTGCTGGGGAGTTATAGCATGGGGTGAATATTCTCGTGTGTGCTTGTTTGCTTTATCTCTAAGTAGATTTTATTTGCTGTTCTAAGTTGTTCTCTATCTTTAGTTATGGATATGGAACACGAAATACCAAAAAATTAGGTTTACTTGCTACTCATGGAGATGGGGAACCTCCTAAAACCCTCGATACTCATTATGTGCATATTATGTACTACTTTGATAATCCTGAGAAAACCCCATTCAATTATATAATGGGAGACACGTTGGATCAACGTGAATACTTTTGAGATTATCGCTTGACTCAAAAAGGGAAACTATTATGGGATCAAATTTATATGTTGTATTGGTATGCTAGGAAACTATGCTTGAGATATGATTATACTTGTTGATCTAGGATGAAGGCACCACACCTTCCCTTTTCATGAAAATTTAATGATGATAAAACCTTGGCTTCTTATGCTAATGGTATATATTATTGCTATGATGTGGAACAAATAGAAGAATTTGTTGCTTTTATGGGTGCTTATGAAATTGAATCTTTGTTTAAAGAGTTTGAAGATTTTGATGATTCAGTTTATAGACCTGAAAATTTTGCTATACTTAAATATTGCTATGAGAATTACGAATTCAATTCCGATATTGATGATTTTATTGAGAGAGTCTCCGCTGTCTAAGAAGAGACTAATATTTTGTAGGAGTCTATGGAATAAGAAATTAATGACATTGTGAGCTCATTCGATGAAAAAGATGAGGAGGAGAGCGAAGAACAAAAGGAGGAAGAGCGGATTGATCACCCGTGACCATCTTCTAATGAGAGTAACTCTTCAACTCATACGTTGTTTAACTTCCCTTCATGCTTACCGAAGGATGATTGCTATGATGGTTGTTATGATCCCGTTGATTCTTTTGAAATATCCCTTTTGGATAATGCTTGCTATTCTTGTGGCCAAGATGCCAATATGAATTATGCTTATGGAGATGAACTTGCTACAGTTCCTTATTTTAAACATGAAATTGTTGCTATTGTACCCATGCATGATAGTCCTATTATCTTTTTCAATTCTCCCGACTACACTATATCGGAGAAGTTTGCCCTTATTAAGCATTATATTTATGGGTTGCATTTTACTATTACACATGATGATTTTGATAGATATAATATGCATGTTCTTGCTGCTCCTACTTGCAATTATTATGAGAGCGGAACTACATCTCCGCCTCTCCATGTTTCTAATATGATAAAATTGCAAGAAACTGGTTATGCTATGTATTGGCCTTTACTTGATGTGCATGAATTGTTCTTGTATGACATGCCAATGCATAGGAAGAGAGTTAGACTTCGTTGTTGCATGATATATGTTACTTTGTGCTCACTACTAAATCACAAATCATTGTTAATTAAAATTGGCTTTGATATACCTTGGGATCCGAATGGATTCATTACTTGAGCACTATATGCCTAGCTTAATGGCTTTACAGAAAGCGCTACCAGGGTGACAACCCAGGAGTTTTAGAGAGTCATTTATTTCTGCTGAGTGCTTTTATGTAGTTTAAAAAAATAAAGAGGGGAACCCAAAACTTTTCAAAAAGGAAAGTGAAATTGAGAGAGACAAGCATTGTTGAAGTGGGGGAGCTCCTTGAACTTTGTTCATGCTCATGGAAACTTTGTGAATCTTGATTACAGAAAATTTTCAACAAAAATAATTATGCCCTTGTATAATTACATTGCATTATAAAAATAATGTGCCAAGGTTTGCCTTTAGGATGTTTAGATTGCTTGTTGGTTTGTGCGGTGCAAGACAGAAACTTTGGCTGTAGTGCGCGAATTTACATTTTTTACTGGAACGTCAAACGGTTCTGAAACGTTTTGCACTATCTTTATATACAAATTTGTTATTTTTCCTAATTATTTCAGAATTTTGGGAGTAACCGAAGTATGGTGAATGTTCAGATTACTACAGACTGTCCTGTTTAAGACAGATTCTTTTTTTGATGCATACTTTGCTTGTTTTGATGAAACTATCAATTTCTATCAGTGGATTAAGCCATGGAAAAGTTATATTACAGTAGCTACAATGCAAAAATAAAATATGAATTGGTTTGCAACAGTACCTAGAGTAGTGATTTGCTTTATTATACTAACAGATCTTACCGAGCTTTCTGTTGAGTTTTGTGTGGATGAAGTGTTCGAAGATCAAGGAAGTCTCGATGTGAGGAGATGGAGGAGAGGAAAGAGCTCAAGCTCGGGGATGCCAAGGCACCCCAAATAAATATTCAAGGAGACTCAAGCGTCTAAGCTTGGGGATGCCCCGGAAGGCATCCCATCTTTCTTCAACAAGTATCGATATGTTTTCGGATTCATTTCGTTCATGCGATATGTGCAAATCTTGGAGCGTCTATTACATTTAGTTTTCACTTTTATTTTATGAACCATGCTGGTATGAGATAGTAATTGGTTCATTTATAGATGCTCATTGCACTTCACTTATATCTTTTGAGTATGGCTTTATAGAATGCTTCATGTGCTTCACTTATATCATTTGAAGTTTGGATTGCATGTTTCTCTTCACATAGAAAACCGCCATTAGTAGAATGCTCTTTTGCTTCACTTATATTTGTTAGAGCATGGGCATATCTTTTGTATAAAGAATTAAACTCTCTTGCTTCACTGAGAACATCAAAAGTATGAAACAATTGCTTGGCTTGTCATCGGGGTTGTGCATGATTTGAATATTTTGTGTGACGAAAATGGAGCATAGCCAGACCATATGATTTTGTAGGGATAACTTTCTTTGGCCATGTTATTTTGAAAAGACATGATTTCTTTATTAGTATGGTTGAAGTATTATTGACTTAATGTCAAATGATAGACTATTTCTTTGAATCACTCATGTCTTAATATTCATGCCATGATTAGAATACATGATCAAGATTATGCTAGGTAGCATTCCACATCAAAAATTATCTTTTTTATCATTTACCTACTCGAGGACGTGCAGAAATTAAGCTTGGGGAAGCTGATACGTCTCCGTCGTATCTATAATTTTTGATTGTTCCATGCCAATATTATACAACTTTCATATACTTTTGGCAACTTTTTATACTATTTTTGGGACTAACATATTGATCCAGTGCCCAGTGCCAGTTCCTGTTTGTTGCATGTTTTTTTGTTTCGCAGAAAATCCATATCAAATGGAGTCCAAACGGGATAAAAACTGACTGAGATTGTTTTTGGAATATTTGTGAATTTTGGGAAGTGGAATCAACGTGAGACGATGCCCGAGGGGGCCACAAGGCAGGGGCGTGCCCCAGGGGGCCAGGCGCGCCCCTGACCCTCGTGGACACCCCGTAAGGCGGTTGATGCCCTCTTTTGCCGCAAGAAAGCCAATATCCGGTAAAAATCATGTTCAAATTTTAATCCAATCTAAGTTACGGATCTCCAGAAATATAAGAAATGGTGAAAGGCCAGATCTGGGAGCCGCTTGAACAGAGAGAAAGCAGAGACAGATCCAATCTCGGAGGGGCTCTCGCCCCTCCCATGCCATGGAGACCAAGGACCAGAGGGGAAACCCTTCTCCCATCTAGGGAGAAGGTCAAGGAACAAGAAGAAGAAGGGGGTCATATCCCCCTCTCTTCCGGTGGCGCCGGAACGCCGCCGGGGCCATCATCATCACTGCAATCTACACCAACAACTTCACCGCCCTCATCACCAACTCTTCCCCCCTCTATGTAGCGGTGTAACCCCTCTTTTACCCGTTGTAATCTCTTCTTAAACATGGTGCTCAACGCTATATATTGTTGGGGAACGTAGCAGAAATCAAAAAAATTCTACGCTTCACCAAGATCAATCTATGGAGTTATCTAGCAACGAGGGGAAAAGGAGTGCATCTACATACCCTTGTAGATCGCGAGCGGAAGCGTTCAAGAGAACGGGGTTGATGGAGTCGTACTCGTCGTGATCCAAATCACTGATGACCAAGTACCGAACGGACGGCACCTCCGCGTTCAACACACCTACGGTTGGCAAAGACGTCTCCTCCTTCTTGATCCAGCAAGGGGGAAGGAGAGGTTGATGGAGATCCAGCAACACGACGGCGTGGTGGTGGATGCAGCGGGGATCTCGGCAGGGCTTCGCTAAACTCTATAGAGAGGAGGAGGTGTTGGAGAGGGAGAGGGAGGCGCCAGGGGCTAGGGTGCGGCTGCCCCTCCCCCCCACTATATATAGGCCCCCTGGGAGGGCGCCGGCCCTAGGAGATGGGATCTCCAAGGGGGGGCGGCGGCCAAGGGAGTGGCTTGCCCCCCAAGCCATGGGGCGCCCCCCACCCCTAGGGTTTCCTGCCCTCGGTGCAGGGGGAGGCCCAAGGGGGGCGCACCAGCCCACCAGGGGCTGGTTCCCCTCCCCACTTCAGCCCATGGGGCCCTCCGGGATAGGTAGCCCCACCCGGTGGACCCCCGAGACCCTTCCGGTGGTCCCGGTACAATACCGGTGACCACCGAAACTTTCCCGTTGGCCGAAACTTGACTTCCTATATATAAATCTTTACCTCCGGACCATTCCGGAACTCCTCGTGACGTCCGGGATCTTATCCGGGACTCCGAACAACTTTCGGGTTACTGCATACTAATATCTCTACAACCCTAGCGTCACCGAACCTTAAGTGTGTAGACCCTACGGGTTCGGGAGACATGCAGACATGACCGAGACGACTCTCGGTCAATAACCAACAGCGGGATCTGGATACCCATGTTGGCTCCCACATACTCCTCGATGATCTCATCGGATGAACCACGATGTCGAGGATTCAATCAATCCCGTATTCAATTCCGTTTGTCAATCGGAACGTTACTTGCCCGAGACTCGATCGTCGGTATCCCAATACCTCGTTCAATCTCGTTACCGGCAAGTCACTTTACTTTTACCGTAATGCATGATCCCATGACCAGACACTTGGTCACATTGAGCTCATTATGTTGATGCATTACCGAGTGGGCCCAGAGATACCTCTTCGTTATACGGAGTGACAAATCCCAGTCTCGATTCGTGCCAACCCAATAGACACTTTCGGAGATAGCCGTAGTGCACCTTTATAGCCACCCAGTTACGTTGTGATGTTTGGCACACCTAAAGCACTCCTACGGTATCCGGGAGTTGAACAATCTCATGGTCTAAGGAAATGATACTTGACATTTGGAAAAGCTCTAGGAAACGAACTACACGATCTTTGTGCTATGCTTAGGATTGGGTCTTGTCCATCACATCATTCTCCTAATGATGTGATCCCGTTATCAATGACATCCAATGTCCATAGTCAGGAAACCATGACTATCTGTTGATCAACGAGCTAGTCAACTAGAGGCTCACTAGGGACATGTTGTGGTATATGTATTCACACATGTATTATGATTTCCGGATAACACAATTATACCATGAACAATAGACAATTATCATGAACAAAGAAATATAATAATAACCATTTTATTATTGCCTCTAGGGCATATTTCCCACAGTCTCCCACATGCACTAGAGTCTCTAATCTAGTTACATTGTGATGAATCGAACACCCATAGAGTTCTGGTGTTGATCATGTTTTGCTCTAGGGAGAGGTTTAGTCAACGGATCTGCTACATTCAGGTCCGTATGTACTTTACAAATATCAATTTCTCCATCTTGAACATTTTCACGAATGGAGTTGAAGCGACGCTTGATGTGCCTAGTCTTCTTGTGAAACCTGGGCTCCTTGGCAAGGGCAATAGCTCCAGTGTTGTCACAGAAGAGAGTGACCGGCCCCGACGCATTGGGTATGACTCCTAGCTCGGTGATGAACTCCTTCACCTAGATTGCTTCATGCGCTGCCTCCGAGGCTGCACTTCACATGTAGATCCCGCCATGACGCTTTGCTTGCAACTGCACCAGCTTACTGCCCCACCATTCAAAATATACACGTATCCGGTTTGTGACTTAGAGTCATCTAGATCTGTGTCAAAGCTAGCGTCGACGTAACCCTTTACGACGAGCTCTTCGTCACCTCCATATACGAGAAACATGTCCTTAGTCCTTTTCAGGTACTTCAGGATATTCTTGACCGCTGTCAAGTGTTCCATGCCGGGATTACTTTGGTACCTTCCTACCAAACTTACTGCAAGGTTTACATCAGGTCTGGTACACAGCATGGCATACATAATAGACCGTATGGCCGAGTCATAGGGGACGACACTCATCTTTTCTCTATCTTATGCCGTGGTCGGGCATTGAGCCGTGCTCAATCGCACACCTTGCAATACAGGCAAGAACCCCTTCTTGGAATTATCGATATTGAACTTCTTCAATATCTTGTCAAGGTACGTACTTTGTGAAAGACCAATGAGGCGTCTTGATCTATCTCTATAGATCTTGATGCCTAATATATAAGCAGCTTCTCCAAGGACCTTCATTGAAAAACACTTGTTCAAGTAGGCCTTTATGCTTTCCAAGAATTCTATATCATTTCCCATCAACAAGATGTCATCCACATATAATATGAGAAATGCTACAGAGCTCCCACTCACTTTCTTGTAAACACAGGCTTGTCCATAAGTCTGTGTAAACCCAAACGCTTTGATCATCTCATCAAATCGAATGTTCCAACTCCAAGATGCTTGCACGAGCCCATAGATTGAGCGTTGGAGCTTGCACATCTTGTTAGCATTCTTATGATCGACAAAACCTTCCGGCTGCATCATATATAGTTCTTCCTTAAGATGGCCGTTAAGGAATGCCGTTTTGACGTCCATTTGCCATATCTCATAATCATAAAATGCGGCAATTGCTAACATGATTCGGACGGACTTCAGCTTCCCTACGGGTGAGAAAGTCTCATCGTAGTCAACCCCTTGAACTTCTCGATAACCCTTAGCGACAAGTCGAGCCTTATAGATGGTCACATTAACATCCGCGTCTGTCTTCTTCTTAAAGATCCATTTATTTTCTATGGCTCGCCGACCATCGGGTAAGTCAGTCAAAGTCCATACTTCGTTTTCATACATGGATCCTATCTCGGATTTCATGGCTTCTAGCCATTTGTCGGAATCCGGGCCCGCCATCGCTTCTTCATAGTTTGAAGGTTCACCGCTGTCTAACAACATGATTTCCAAGACAGGGTTGTCGTACCACTCTGGTGCGTAATGTGTCCTTGTGGACCTATGAAGTTCAGTAGGAGCTTGATCCGAAGTACCTTGATCATCATCATTAACGTCCTCTCTAGTCGGTGCAGGCACCACAGGAACATCTTCCTGAGCTGCGCTACTTACCGTTTCAAGAGGTAGTACTTCATCAAGCTCTACTTTCCTCCCACTTAGTTCTTTCGAGAGAAACTCTTTCTCCAGAAAGGACCCGTTCTTGGCAACAAAGATCTTGCCTTAGGATCTGAGGTAGAAGGTATACCCAATGGTTTCCTTAGGGTATCCTATGAAGACGCATTTTTCGACTTGGGTTCGAGCTTTTCAGTTGAAGTTTCTTGACATAAGCATCGCATCCCCAAACTTTTAGAAACGACGACTTAGGTTTCTTCCCAAACCATAATTCATACGGTGTCGTCTCAACGGATTTCGACGGAGCCCTATTTAAAGTGAATGCGGTTGTCTCTAGAGCGTATCCCCAAAAATATAGTGGTAAATCGGTGAGTGACATGATGGATCGCACCATATCCAATACAGTGCGATTACGACGTTCGGACACACCGTTATGCTGAGGTGTTCCAGGCGGCGTGAGTTGTGAAACGATTCCACATTTCCTTAAGTGTGTACCAAATTCGTGACTTAAATATTCTCCCCCACGATCTGAGCGTAAGAACTTTATTTTCCTCTCACGTTGATCCTCAACCTCACTCTGAAATTCCTTGAACTTTTCAAAGGTCTCAGACTTGTGTTTCATTAAGTAGACATATCCATATCTACTCAAGTCATCAGTGAGAGTGAGAACATAACGATATCCTCCACGAGCCTCAACGCTCATTGGACGGCACATATCGATATGTATGATTTCCAACAAGTTGGTTGCTTGCTCCATTGTTCCGGAGAACGGAGTCTTGGTCATTTTGCCCATAAGGAATGGTTCGCATGTGTCAAATGATTCATAATCGAGAGACTCTAAAAGTCCATCAGCATGGAGCTTCTTCATGCGCTTGACACCAATGTGACCAAGGCGGCAGTGCCACAAGTATGTGGGACTATCATTATCAACTTTACATCTTTTGGTATTCACACTATGAATATGTGTAACATTACGCTCGAGATTCATTAAAAATAAACCATTCACTAGCGGGCATGACCATAAAACATATCTCTCATATAAATAGAACAACCATTATTCTCAGAGTTAAATGAGTAGCCATCTCGAATTAAACGAGATCCGGATACAATGTTCATGCTCAAAGCTGGCACTAAATAACAATTATTGAGGTTTAAAACTAATCCCGTAGGTAAATGTAGAGGCAGCGTGCCGACGGCGATCACATCGACCTTGAACCATTCCCGACGCGCATCGTCACCTCGTCATTCGCTAGTCTCCGCTTATTCCGCAGCTCCTGTTTTGAGTTACAAATATGAGCAACGACACCGGTATCAAATACCCAGGAGCTACTACGAGTACCGGTAAGGTACACATCAATTACATGTATATCACATATACCTTTGGTGTTGCCGGCCTTCTTGTCCGCTAAGTATTTGGGGCAGTTCCGCTTCCAGTGACCACTTCCCTTGCAATAAAAGCACCCAGTCTCAGGCTTGGGTCCATTCTTTGGCTTCTTCCCGGCAATCGGCTTGCAGGTAGCGGCAAATCCCTTGCCGTCCTTCTTGAAGTTCTTCTTACCCTTGCCTTTCTTAAACTTAGTGGTTTTATTCACCATCAACACTTGATGTTCCTTTTTGATCTCCACCTCCGCTGATTTCAGCATTGAATATACCTCAGGAATGGTCTTTTCCATCCCCTACATATTGAAGTTCATCACAAAGCTCTTGTAGCTCGGTGGAAGCGACTGAAGGATCCTGTCAATGACCGCGTCATCCGGGAGATTAACTCCCAGCTGAGTCAAGCAGCCAGCAACCCTGCACATTTTGAGTATGTTCTCACCTTGTAACTATTTTCCTCCATCTTACAACTGAAGAACTTGTCAGAGACTTCATATCTCTCGACCCGGGCATGAGCTTGGAAAACCATTTTCAGCTCTTCGAACATCTCATATGCTCCGTGTTGCTCAAAACGCTTTTGGAGCCCCAGTTCTAAGCTGTAAAGCATGCCGCACTGAACGAGGGAGTAATCATCAGCACGAGAGTGCCAAGCGTTCATAACGTCTTGGTTCTCTGGGATGGGTGCTTCACCTAGCGGTGCTTCTAGGACATAACTTTGTTGGCAGCTATGTGGATGATCCTTAGGTTCCGGACCCAATCCGTATAGTTGCTGCCATCATCTTTCAGCTTGGTTTTCTCTAGGAACGCGTTGAAGTTGAGGGCAACATTAGTGTGGGCCATTTGATCTACAAGACATATTGTAAAGATTTTAGACTAAGTTCATGATAATGAAGTTCATCTAATCAAATTATTCAATGAACTCCCACTCAGATAGACATCCCTCTAGTCATCTAAGTGAAACATGATCCGAGTTAACTAGGTTGTGTCCGATCATCACGTGAGACGGACTAGTCAACGTCGGTGAACATCTTCATGTTGATCGTATCTTCTATACGACTCATGCTCGACCTTTCGGTCTTCCGTGTTCCGAGGCCATGTCTGTACATGCCAGGCTCGTCAAGTCAACCTAAGTGTATTGCGTGTGTAAATCTGGCTTACACCCGTTGTATTCGAATGTTAGAATCTATAACACCCGATCATCACGTGGTGCTTCGAAACAACGAACCTTCGCAACGGTGCACAGTTAGGGGGAACACTTTTCTTGAAATTATTATAAGGGATCATCTTATTTACTACGGTCGTTCTAAGCAAATAAGAAGCAAAACATGATAAACATCACATGCAATCAAATAGTGACATGATATGGCCAATATCATATTGCTCCTTTGATCTCCATCTTCGGGGCGCCATGATCATCTTCGTCACCGGCATGACACCATGATCTCCATCATCATGATCTCCATCATCGTGTCTTCATGAAGTTGTCACGCCAACGATTACTTCTACTTCTATGGCTAACGCGTTTAGCAATAAAGTAAAGTAATTTACATGGCGTTACTCAATGACACGCAGGTCATACAAAAAATAAAGACAACTCCTATGGCTCCTACCGGTTGTCATACTCATCGACATGCAAGTCGTGATTCCTGTTACAAGAACATGATCATCTCATACATCACATATATCATTCATCACATCCTTTGGCCATATCACATCACAAAGCACTTGCTGCAAAAACAAGTTAGACGTCCTCTAATTGTTGTTGCATGTTTTTACGTGGCAGTTATAGGTTTCTAGCAAGAACGTTTCTTACCTACGTAAAACCACAACGTGATATGCCAATTTCTATTTACCCTTCATAAGGACCCTTTTCATTGAATCCGCTCCAAGTAAAGTGGGAGAGACAGACACCCGCTAGCCACCTTATGCAACTAGTGCATGTCAGTCGGTGGAACACATCTCACGTAAGCGTACGTGTAAGGTCGGTCCGGGCCGCTTCATCCCACGATGCCGCCGAAGCAAGATAAGACTAGTAGTGGCAAGAAAATTGACAACATCTACGCCCACAACTGCTTTGTGTTCTACTCATGCATAGTAACTACGCATAGACCTAGCTCATGATGCCACTGTTGGGGAACGTAGCAGAAATCAAAAAAATTCTACGCTTCACCAAGATCAATCTATGGAGTCATCTAGCAACGAGGGGAAAAGGAGTGCATCTACATACCCTTGTAGATCGCGAGCGGAAGCGTTCAAGAGAACGGGGTTGATGGACTCGTACTCGTCGTGATCCAAATCACTGACAACCAAGTGCCGAACGGACGGCACCTCCGCGTTCAACACACGTATGGTTGGGGAAGATGTCTCCTCCTTCTTGATCCAGCTAGGGGGAAGGAGAGGTTGATGGAGATCCAGCAGCACGACGACGTGGTGGTGGATGCAGCGGGGATCTCGGCAGGGCTTCGCCAAGCTCTACAGAGAGGAGGCGGTGTTGGTGTCAGGACCCCGATTCCAAGTCACATCGATCTAGCCAGTAACACCTCATATCACTTTGCGGCCTCACGCACGGTATTCCACGGGTGTCGCCTTACCATGGCCCGGGACCGTTTGCGCCTTTTGGCTCACGTATATGATAGTGTCGCTAGCATCCATATGACAGAGAACCGGGCCGACATGGCTAGTCGTGAACCCAAAGCGGCACTAACCCATGGGGACAGGCATACATGAATCACATCGAGCATGTTGGTCATCAACGTGTGAATCCGGGCTGTAACCTTTGGGCTAACAGGACTCCGGTAACCCGGGCTGTAGCAGGCTAGGCAGGACTCCGGATGTCACCGCATGACATTTTCCCGAAGGGACAGACACAGGAACGAAGTGAAACACATGCTGGCCAGTCAAGTGTCCAGAGCAGTAGTGCTGGGCTAGCAGGACTACGGTGAACCGGGCTGTAGCGGACTACTACCGCTCAGGATGAACTAGACTACATTTCCCCATATGAGAGGCTGCCAAGGATAAACAACTAGATTGTCGGATCCCACACATACCAAGCATTCCAAACATTCACACAATATGCTCAATATGTGTAAATACAACATGGCATCACAACATAACTCTATGACTCAAATATTTATTCATTAGGCTCCGAGGAGCGAGATATTACAAACATGGGTCTCATGATCCAACATTCAGAGCATACAAGTCAAACACATGCAGAAGCTAAACATGTCTCGAAAGTACGCATAACTATAAATGAAAAAGGCCGAGAAGCTGACTATCTACCAGATCCTACCGAGGGCACAAGATCGTAGCTGAGGTAACAAGCTAAACGCCGAAGTCCACGCGGAACTACTAGCGAGACTGACGTCTCTCTGCAAAACATAAAATAAGAAAACGTGAGTACAAATGTACTCAACAAGACTTACATCAGAACTAACTACATATGCATCATTATCAACGAAGGGAGAGGTGGAGTTTGACTGCAGCAAGCCAGCTTTGACTCGGTGGCTATCCTAACTACGACTGCAAATAACTCTCTTGAGGTGGCGCACACGAGTCCACAAATTCACCATATCAATACACCACTATGGATCTGCTCCCGTCTCCCTACGAGAACGCCATCCATAGCACTCACGCTTATCTTGCATATTTTAGAGGATCCACTTTCACTTGTCTATGAACTGTTATAGGCAACCCTAAGTCCTTTACATGACACGGCTATTCGAATAGATGATGTTAACCCTGCAGGGTGTACTTCTTCACACACGCTCTCGCCACTTACCGCCATATACACGTCATGTATCTCGGCAACCTTCAAGCGGAAGCTTTGGCGAGGGTGTCGCCACGGCCTACCTAAACACTCAAGTCCCTAGTCCGGGTTTATCGCCTATTCAGGTTCCATCCATGAGGAGTCCGCCGAGGTTTCCACTAACAGCTCCAAACGATGTGTGCAGGGTTCCCGAGACACCAAGCAGGCGAATCGGTACACGTGCCGCGTGCCTACCGCAACACAGCCCACCCCTAAGGTCACACAAGGCGCCCCCAAAGATGCTACAAACACCAGAAACTACTTTGCAACTCCCGGACAGAAGACATGGGTGGTTAAGAAGCCGAGAGAGTCAATTAAGGATCCCAATGTGTGGTAGTAACTGTTTCATGGATCACAAACACAGAACTCCGTTCCTAAGGACGGCTGAAATGAGACAACCCACCATGTACTCCTACATGGCCTCTCACCGCTACCTTTACCAAATCGTGTTCACACTCTTAGCTCACACACGATGGGACATGTTCACACACCATTCCAATTCATTCCAATGAATCGGACTGACTCAACTCTAAGCGATGGCAGGCATGACAAACAAGCATGAATGAGTAGGCACAACAGGCTCAAACAACTCCTACTCATGCTAGTGGGTTTCATCTAATTCTTGTGGAATGATAGGTCATCACGAGAGGATAAAGGGGTTCAGCTACCGCAGCAAGTAACAGATCAATCGTTGTTGTCCTAATGCAGTAAAAAGAGAGCGGGAGGCGAGAGAGTGGGATTGTATCGGAATGAACACGGGGTTTTGCTTGCACCGCACTTCAAGATAATATAGTTCTTCATATGTGTCATCGAAATCATCGTCGATCGTCGTCTATTGAGAGGGACAAACACCTAAGCAGAGAAAGAACACAATCAATGCAATGCAACAATATGATGCATGAGTGTGACATGGCAATATGCTGAGGTTTGAGCTGATGCAACTAGCAACCAGACTAAATGAAGTTGGTTTGAATCCAAGATTCAAATTCAAACTCCATATGTGGATATTAAAATGTCATTTATAAGATTTGTGCTAAACAGCAGCTATAAGTTGTTATAACATGCATGAAAAAGGTACAGATGGATAGATTGGATTTTTTTGATCATTTTTCATATATAAATTATCTCATTTGGAGTTACGGTTTATTTTCTATGATTTTTAGAAGTTTAAACAATTTTCTGGATTTTATAATTCATTTCTGAAATATAAAATCGCCAGAAAATTATTATGAGGTCAAGATGACGTAAGCACAGCGTCACTAGGTCAAGCTGGGCTGCCTGGTCAAACCTGACCCGGCGGGGCCCATCGGTCAGACTAACCTAACTAACCAAGTTAATTGACATTAATCAAATCCTAACCTAGGTTAATTAGGGCCCTGGGGCCACATGTCAGTGACACAGAGTTAGTTAGCGAGACAATTAACCCCTAACAGTGGTGCTTAGCACTAATTAAAACTTAAACTAATTCAGTTAGGGGTCGGCCCCACATGTCATTGACTCAGGTGGGGTCCAGCCGGGGTCAAAGTGGGTCAAACCCACCGGCGACATGACGCCGGCGAGGCCAGAAACGACGGAGGGCTCGGGATTCACCGTCCGGCGACCAAAAGGAGGGCGGAGGGGCGCTGCGTGCTGCTGGGAGTGCTCCGCATCTCCCTGTGCAAGCGGGATGGGCTCCGGCGGCCGGAGTTGAGCGCGGCATCGACCTCGGCGGCGGCCGGAGTTCGGGCGCACTCAGAAACGAGGCTGCGGTGGCCGTGGGGTGGCGTGCTTGGCTCCTACGGCACCTGTGCGGTGCGGTGAGCATGTGGGTGTGCTCGGTTGGGAGTTGCGGTGGCTGTGGGCACGGCGGCGAGAAGCTCGGGCGGCGGCGCGGTTCGGTCTCAGGCAAGACGGCGACTTCTGGCGTCGAAGCAGGCAGGGAGGAGGAGGTTGGGGAGTAGCTCACGGCGGAGATGAAGAGCGGTCGGCCCGGCTTGGGGAGGCGGGCTGAGCGGTAGCGAAAGTGGATCTCCGCGACCCGAGGTTGAAGAGGCAGCATGGGACGGTGTTGCGAGGTCTCCAGCAGTGCGTTGCTCGGCGAGGAGGAAGAGGTGGTCGAGGTGGAGCTCGTGGTCAGCTCCAGAGGGCGAGGGAGAGGCGATAGCCATGGCTACAAATGGCGACGGCGATGGTGGCGCTCGGTGTGGCAAAGGCAGAGGCGAGGGAGAGAACAGGATCGAGTGAGCGAGTCGGACGGATTGGGACGGCACCGAGGAGGAGATTCGCAGCGTCGCGCTGTCCTCGGACGCAGGCAGGCAGCCTGGTGGTATGGCCCTCGCGCGCGCTCGTGCGTTGTCTCTTCCTCTGCCTACTGGCAGAGGTGGGAGGCTGGCCAGCAGCGGCCAGTGGGCTAGGCGGCTCTGACAGCCTGAGTAAGTGGCCAGTACTCTCTCTCTCTCTCTCTCTCTCTCTCTCTCTCTCTTATTTATTGTTTCTGTTTTTCTATTATTCTGTAGTCTTTGTGGCTTTTCTAAAAATACCTAGACCCTTTCAAAAATCATCAAACTGCACATGCCCACTGTATAGAATATATCCAACATGGAACATTTCAGTTTAGGATTATTTGGGCATTTAAAATATTTACTAGCATTTAAATGCCCAAATTCAAATAACATATGATTTAATCCAGTGACCTTTGTATGACCTAGAAATTTGTGCACCATTTTTGGCAGAGGTTCTAGACCAAGGCAAAGATGATGAACATTTTAGAAGGGCATTTTGGGTTCATTGAAAATGATTTTAGTAAACCCTAGTTGGTGTAAGGGGGGTGCTGGGGGTTCTGTCATCCCCATTTCAAGTTTCTGAGGAATTTAAACATGATGCAGCACAAGACTAGCTAACCCAGAGCAGACCAGAACTAGGATGTGACAACTCACCCCCACTAAACAAGAATCTCGTCCCGAGATTCAATATGTGAGGTAAGTAGACAGAGGGGACACAAAGCTAACAAGATCTTCATGATCCAATTGCCCTTCTCGAAGTTGTTGATTCATTTCTCCAATTGATTTTGACGTCTTTGCTTTCGAGACCTTCATCAAAAACAAGGACAGAGACAACTCTACAATGATGGATCATCTTAATGATCACAAGATCAACTTACGGAACAAGACGTAGAAACATCTCTCGAGCTGAGACACGAAGCACACATCTAAAGGAATGGAGTGGAACAGATGACGAGGGTCCACTAGGTAGACAACAATTCCACACCTAAGAGGGTGGTGAGCGGTTGTCAACGTAGCAAGGAGTTGATTTGCCATGATACCATAACGTGAAATCTTAAGGAGGGTGACTCGCAGGAATATTCCCTTAAGTGGCAAAAAGAATTACTTTTGATTCAAGGATCATTGAAACTCTTTAAACCAGCCTAAGGCAATCACAATCGATCATTTGAAGGAGTTCGAAAGGATGACATACTCAGACTAGAATGGATGATGTGGACTACCTTGTTGAAGACAACGCAAAGGATGATTTTCTTATCATCGGAGGTGGAGGGAACCCATGGTAAGTCCACTTTTAAAGATGATATTGGACAGCAACTACCGAGAAAGGTAGCCCATGGGGGATTGGCACAATGGTGGTGCAAGCTGGGAACAAGATGCAACTGTTGGGAATGTTCCAACCATCATATCTGCCTGAGATTCAGATCCGATTGGTATTAGGACACTTCAGACCCAGCATGTCTGAAAGGAAAGTTTGCAACACAAATCGACGAGATGACATTGTGAGATTCTCGGGATATGACCTACGATAGCACGCTCCAAAACATGAGCGGGTTCTGCTACAACATGTGAACACGTTGTCCAAGACAAGCATGACCACGTGGTAGTCTTATAATAAAACACTACCGAAGTTCGGTGGGGAACCATCATCGAGGATATCGGAGTCCTTGTGCACTTATCGATGAACTTCTTATCCTTGAGCAAGTCAATCAGTGGCTTGGTGTTCTAGGAACACATATAGAATGGAGGCGGCCAACCTATCAAACCATAGAGTACTTCGCACATGTATGACTGGCTTGGGATGATTCCAGAGGAAACAAAACAAACCTTTCTCAAATTCATGGCGGCAACTTACACCTAAAGCACATGAATTCGAGGAAGTCACTTCTTCCATCCAAGCATAGGCTTCATGAACGGAACACGAAGGCATTGCTTACAAAGTTTCCAACACTAGGTTGATGTTCAACATGAATCATGGGGGAGACAAAATGCTGCTAATGGGCTCAACAGCAACTCATCGGAATTTCCATATCACTGGACTTCCACCATCATGTGAACACGATAATAGCATTGGTCAGACCAAAAGATGTAATGGTGTATGCTCGGGGGATCAACCACGAGTAAGACAACATTATGAACATCGTTGGTTCTGATTTGACTTGACGATGGCCCATACTCAAGTCAAGGTTTTGACAAGACAATAGATCCAACAACTAATCACGAGGACCAACCGATGGAGATATCATCTTTCTTCAACACACACATAGAAGATATCCCTTCAGAATGAACTAAATTCAGCAAAGCTTTTATCTTCCAACTCTCCAAGTTGTTGTTTAGCTTAACCAACCAGCTCAGGGATATCCAACACAGATTCTTGGAGAAGGGGTGGTTTACAAGAAACCAACTTGATCACGAACTTAACATAGCGGTCAGGTGACAACCTGGTAGCACTTCCAAGAAGATATTTGGAAAGTCATGAACCACCGATATATTACTAAGCTCGAGAACAATCTTGCTTTTCAGGGCAAGACGATATGATCAAATAAGCAAGGGATTGAATAATCCTAACTTATTAATCGAGGAGTGCACCAGAAATAAGGACTAGGTAGCACGATCAATCTTAGGATGATGATTTAATCACCAACACGCTAAGAATGAGAATATTGTCCATTAACTACCAAGCAACGAGGTTTCTAGGAGTATCAATTTCACACATCACAGTTCACTTGTCGGCATTCCGGTTACAACAACACGGGACCGAGGGATGAATAATGATAGCGAGAAGTATCACTACATCAAGAATTCATGAGAAATGGTGCAATTCTTATGACATTCTTGACATAAAGATGGTAACACTCCAAGGTAGAACAGAGCAAAGGATGGATTGGCATTTGATCTGCGGAGCACCACTACTTTGACCCAATCCTGGATATGGATGAGGTACTGGAGTTTGTTTCTCCTAGTCATTCCGGAATAGAATGGCTTGACGGACCACGAGGATAATAGGCATCGATAAACACGATCGCACACATGCCCTTGACTATCAATTGATAGACGAAGGTCAGAAAACAACTAAAAAAGAGCAACTCAAAGGAACATATAATTTTCTGAGTTGTGCATGCATAGAGTAGTATGTCGAGCAAAGCTCAACATTTCTTCCGGATAACCCATGCAGAGAAGGTAGAACTGGCAGATTCACAATTATGAATGGAGAACTCCTCAAGAGTACTCTGATTGTGATCCTTCGGTTCAGCGAGGAACTTCTGCCATAAGCGGTTCATAGTATTTGGAAGAAAGAAATACCACGGACCTCGAGGACTATCACAAAGTTACTAATATCCTAAAGGAACTAGCAAACACTATCAACAGGAGGTAAGTAGGGTGAACCTTGGGTTCAAGAACCCAGGAATAGAATACCTACTATTAAATGGCACCACAGGATGCTTTCAAGAATAATGGCCAGAATCATCACACTGGGGATACAAAAGCATTGCTAGATTACTAGGTGACTTCCTAGAACACCTAGGGTCATAATAATAACTCCAACATATGTGTGGAGGCAGCGGAGTACCTCAACATACTAATTTGTGTGATTAATCCGACCCAAAAGGATCTTCGGAATGGTAAAAAGGAATTTGCAAATGCATCGGACTATTTAGAAATCTGGGATGACTCGGACAGCATAACGGCTGTAAATGCTCAAAATGATTTGAGACATCCTGCAAAATAGTGGCATGACCACTCAACAGCACAATATCAAGGTTCCGAGACCAACTATGAACACACGGAAGTAGTAAAAACTGAACTGAGATACGAAACTATCAATTCCATAAGTCTATGGATTAGTAACATGTCATCCTAATAGATAGATGAGAAGCCTAGTTCTTAAACCCCGTAGAAGAGAAGAGGATGACTCAGATCAGAAGGCCATGAGGTATAAGGAGTAAAAAGAGCCTTACGTTCCCTTCCACAATCAATTCCCTTACATAACTAAAGCATTTCTAGACACAACTTCGACCAGTTTGTCTTGGTAATCCTACAGGCAGTCATGCTCTGATCCCAAAGCTGTCAGGACCCCGATTCCAAGTCACATCGATCTAGCCAGTAACACCTCATATCACTTTGTGGCCTCATGCACGGTATTCCACGGGTGTCGCCTTACCATGGCCCAGGACCGTTTGCACCTTTTGGCTCACATATATGATAGTGTCGCTAGCATCCATATGACAGAGAACCTGGGCCGACATGGCTAGTCGTGAACCCAAAGCGGCACTAATCCATGGGGACAAGCATACATGAATCACATCGAGCATGTCGGTCATCAACGTGTGAATCCGGGCTGTAGCACTGGGCTAACAGGACTCCAGTAACCAGGGCTATAGAAGGCTAGGCAGGACTCCGGATGTCACCGCGTGACATTTCCCGAAGGACGGAACCACGAACGAAGTGAAACACATGCCGCCCAGTCAAGTGTCCGGAAGCGGTAGTCTTTGGGCTAGCGGGACTCGGTGAACCGGTCAGAAGCGGACTACTATCGCTCGGGAAGCACTAGACTACATTTCCCCATATGAGAGGCTGCCAAGGATAAACAACTAGATTGTCGGATCCCACACATACCAAGCATTTCAAACATACACACAATATGCTCAATATGTGTAAATACAACATGGCATCACAACATAACTCTACGACTCAAATATTTATTCATTAGGCTCCGAGGAGCGAGATATTACAAACATGGGTCTCATGACCCAACATTGAAACATACAAGTCAAACACATGCGGAAGCTAAACATGTCTCGAGTACAGACAACTATAAATGAAAAATCTTTGAGAAGCGACTATCTACTGTGTCTGCCGAGGGCACAAGATCGTAGCTAAGGTAACAAGCTAAACATCGAAGTCCACGCGGAACTACTAGCAAGACTGACGTCTCTCTGCAAAAGATAAAATAAGCAAACGTGAGTACAAATGTACTAAGCAAGACTTACATCAGAACTAACTACATATGCATCATTATCAACGAAGGGGGAGGTGGAGTTTGACTACAACAAGCCAGCTTTGACTCGGTGGCTATCCTACCTACGACTGCAAATAACTCTCTTGAGGTGGCGCACACGAGTCCACAAATTCACCATATCAATACACCACTATGGATCTGCTCCCGTCTCCCTACGAGAACGCCATCCATAGCACTCACGCTTATCTTGCGTATTTTAGAGGATCCACTTTCACTTGTCTATGAACTGTTATAGGCAACCCAGAAGTCCTTTACCGCGGACACGGCTATTCGAATAGATGATGTTAACCTGCAGGGTGTACTTCTTCACACACGCTCTCGCCACTTACCGCCATATACACGTCATGTATCTCGGCAACCTTCAAGCGAAAGCTTGGCGAGGGTGTCGGCCACGGCCTACCTAAACACTCAAGTCCCTAGTCCAGGTTTATCGCCTATTCGGGTTCCATCCGCAGGGAGTCCGGCCGAGGTTTCCACTAACGGCCCCGAATGATGTGTGCAGGGTTCCCGAGACACCAAACGGGCGAATCGATACACCGTGCCACGTGCCTACTGCAACACACAACCCACCCCTAAGGTCAGCGCTGCGTGCGGCCCCCAGCATGCTACAAACACCAGAAACTACTTTGCAACTCCCGGACAGAGGACATGGGTGGTTAAGAAGCCGAGAGAGTCAATTAAGGATCCCAGTGTGTGATAGTAACTGTTTCATGGATCACAAACACGTAACTTCGGTTCCTGAGGACGGCTGCAATGAGACAACCCACCATGTACTCCTACATGGCCTCTCACCGCTACCTTTACCAAATCGTGTTCACACACTTAGCTCACACAGTAGGACATGTTCACACACCATTCCAATTCATTCCCGATGAATCGGACACGACTCAACTCTAAGCGATGGCAGGCATGACAAACAAGCATGAATGAGTAGGCACAACAGGGCTCAAACAACTCCTACTCATGCTAGTGGGTTTCATCTAATTCTTGTGGAATGACAGGTCATGCATAGGATAAAGGGGTTCAGCTACCGCAGCAAGTAATGTATGAATCGTTGTTGTCCTAATGTAGTAAAAGAGAGCGGAGCGAGAGAGTGGGATTGTATCGGAATGAACAAGGGGTTTTGCTTGCACGGCACTTTGAAGATAATATAGTTCTTCATCGGTGTGATCGAACTCATCGTCGATGCGTCATCTCTTGAGAGGGACAAACACCGCAACAGAGAAAGAACACAATCAATGCAATGCAACAATATGATGCATGAGTGTGACATGGCAATATCTTTGTGGTTTGAGCTGATGCAACTAGCAACCAGATTAAATGAAGTTGGTTTGAATCCAAGATTCAAATTCAAACTCCATATGTGGATATTAAAATGTCATTTATAATATTTGTGCTAAACAGCAGCTATAAGTTGTTCTAACATGCATGAAAAAGCTACATATGGATAGATTGGATTTTTCTGATCATTTTTAATATATAAATTATCTCATTTGGAGTTACGGTTTATTTTCTATGATTTTTAGAAGTTTAAACAATTTTCTGGATTTTATAATTCATTTATGAAATATAAAATCGCTAGAAAATTATTATGAGGTCAGCATGACGTAAGCCTGGCGTCACTAGGTCAACTGGGCTGCCCTGGTCAAACTCGACCAGCGGGCCACTGGTCAGTGACTAACCTTACTAACCAAGTTAATTGACATTAATCTAATCCTAACCTAGGTTAATTAGGGCCCTGGGGCCACATGTCAGTGACACAGAGTTAGTTAGCGAGACGATTAACCCCTAACAGTGGTGCTTAGCACTAATTGAAACTTAAACTAATTCAATTAGGGGCCGGCCCCACATGTCATTGACTTCGTGGGGTCGGCCAGTCAAAGTGGGTCAAACCCACCGGCGACTTGACGCCTTGTGAGGCCGAGAAGCAGCGGAGGGCTCGGGATTCGCCGTCCGGCGACCAAAAGGAGGGCGGAGGGGCGCTGCGTGCTGCTGGGAGTGTTCCGCATCTCCCTATGCAAGCGGGATGGGCTCCGGCGGCCGGAGTTGAGCGCGGCGTCGAACTCGGCAACGGCCGGAGTTCGGGCGCACTCAGAAACGAGGCTGCGGTGGCCGTGGGGTGGCGTGCTTGGCTCCTACGGCACCTGCGCGGCGCGGCGAGCATGTGGGTGTGCTCGGTTGGGAGTTGCGGTGGCTGTGGGCACAGCAGCGAGAAGCTTGGGCGGCGGCGCGGTTCGGTCTCAGGCAAGACGGCGACTACGGCGTGCAGAATGAGACAGGGAGGAGGAGGTTCGGGGGAGTAGCTCACGGCGGAAATGAAGAGCAGGTCAGCCAGCTCGGGGGAGGCCGGAGCTGAGCAGGCGGCGAAAGTGGATCTCCGGCGACCCGAGGTTGAAGAGACGGCATGGACGGCGTTGCAGGGTCTCCTGCGGTGCGTTGCTCGGCGAGGAGGAAGAGGTGGTCGAGGTGGAGCTCGTGGTCAGCTCCAGAGGGCGAGGGAGAGGCGATAGCCATGGCTCTGATGAGCGACGGCGACGGTGGCGCTCGGTGTGGCGGTGCAGAGGCGAGGGAGAGAACAGGGGATCGAGTGAGCGAGTCGGACGTATTGGGACGACACCGAGGAGGAGATTCGTGGCGTCGCTGTCACAGGGGCCTTGAGGCGAGCAACTTTGGTGGCGTGGCGCTCGCGCGCGCTCGTGCGTTGTCTCTACCTCTGCCTACTGGCAGAGGTGGGAGACGACTGGCAATGGCTAGGTGGGCTAGGCCGGCTCCTGGCCGCACAGGTAAGTGGCCCAGGTACTATCTCTCTATCTCTCTCTCTCTCTCTCTCTCTCTCTCTTATTTATTGTTTTTGTTTTTCTATTATTCTGTATTCTTTGTGGCTTTTCTAAAAATACCTAGACCCTTTCAAAAATCACCAAACTGCACATGCCCATTGTATAGAATATATCCAACATGGAACATTTCAGTTTAGGATTATTTGGGCATTTAAAATATTTACTAGCATTTAAATTCCCAAATTTAAATAACATATGATTTAATCCAGTGACCTTTGTATGACCTAGAAATTTGTGCACCATTTTTGTCAGAGGTTCTAGACCAAGGCAAAGATGATGAACATTTTAGAAGGGCATTTTGGGTTCATTGAAAATGATTTTAGTAAACCCTAGTTGGTTTAAGGGGGGGTGTTGGGGGTTCTGTAATCCCCATTTCAAGTTTCTGAGGAATTTAAACATGATGCAGCACAAGACTAGCTAACCCAGAGCAGACCAGAACTAGGATGTGACAGTTGGAGAGGGAGAGGGAGGCGCCAGGGGCTAGGGTGCGGCTGCCCTCCCTCCTCCCCACTATATATAGGCCCCCTGGGGGGGCGCCAGCCCTTGGAGATGGGATCTCCAAGGGGGGGGCGGCGGCCAAGGGGCTGGCTTGCCCCCCAAGCCAAGGGGGCGCCCCCCACCCCTAGGGTTTCCTGCCCTAGGCGCAGGGGGAGGCCCAAGGAGGGCGCACCAGCCCACCAGGGGCTGGTTCTCCTCCCCACTTTAGCCCATGGGGCCCTCCGGGATAGGTGGCCCCAACCGGTGGACCCCCGGGACCCTTCCGGTGGTCCCGGTACAATACCGGTGACCCCCGAATCTTTCCCGTTGGCCGAAACTTGACTTCCTATATATAAATCTTTACCTCCGGACCATTCCGGAACTCCTCGTGACGTCCGGGATCTCATTCGGGATTCCGAACAACTTTCGAGTTACTGCATACTAATATCTCTACAACCCTAACGTCACCGAACCTTAAGTGTGTAGATCCTACGGGTTCGGGAGACATGCAGACATGACCGAGACGAATCTCCGGTCAATAACCAACAACGGGATCTGGATACCCATGTTGGCTCCCACATACTCCTCGATGATCTCATCGGATGAACCCACGATGTCGAGGATCCAATCAATCTCGTATTCAATTCCCTTTGTCAATCGATGCGTTACTTGCCCGAGACTTCGATCGCGGTATCCCAATACCTTGTTCAATCTCGTTACCGGCAAGTCACTTTACTCGCATCAGTAATGCATGATCCCGTGACCGCACACTTGGTCACATTGAGCTCATTATGATGATGCATTACCGAGTGGGCCCAGAGATACCTCTCCGTCATACGGAGGACAAATCCCAGTCTCGATTCATGCCAACCCAACAGACACTTTCGGAGATACCCGTAGTGCACCTTTATAGCCACCCAGTTATGTTGTGTCGTTTAGCACACCCAAAGCACTCCTACGGTATTCGGGAGTTGCACAATCTCATGGTCTAAGGAAATGATACTTGACATTTGGAAAAGCTCTAGCAAACGAACTACACGATCTTTGTGCTATGCTTAGGATTGGGTCTTGTCCATCACATCATTCTCCTAATGATGTGATCCCGTTATCAATGACATCCAATGTCCATAGTCGAGGAAACCATGACTATCTGTTGATCAACGAGCTAGTCAACTAGAGGCTCACTAGGGACATGTTGTGGTCTATGTATTCACACATGTATTACGATTTCCGGATAACACAATTATAGCATGAACAATAGACAATTATCATGAACAAATAAATATAATAATAACCATTTTATTATTGCCTCTTGGGCATATTTCCAACATATATTATTTCCCAATGATGTATGGCTATCCTATGATGTTTGAGTAGATCCATTTTGTCCTATGGGTTAATTGATGATCGTGATTGGTTTGAGTTGCATGTTTTATTATTGGTGCTGTCCTATGGTGCTCTCCGTGTCGCACAAGCGTGAGGGATTCCCGCTGTAGGGTGTAGCAATACGTTCATCATTCGCTTATAGTGGGTTGCTTGAGTGACAGAAGCATAAACCCGAGTAAGGGGGTTGTTGCGTATGGGATAAAGAGGACTTGATGCTTTAATGCTATGGTTCGGTTTTATCTTAATGATCTTTAGTAGTTGCGGATGCTTGCTAGAGTTCCAATCATAAGTGCATATGATGCAAGAAGAGAAAGTATGTTAGCTTATGCCTCTCCCTCAAATAAAATTGCAATAATGATTACCGGTCTAGTTATCGATTGCCTAGGGACAAATAACTTTCTTGTTGACAAAAAGCTCTCTACTAAAACTAACTTAGTTATTTCTTCATCTAAACAGCCCCTAGTTTTTATTTACGCACTCTTTATTATCTTGCAAACTTATCCAACAACACCTACATAGTACTTCTAGTTTCATACTTGTTCTAGGTAAAATGAACGTTAAGCGTGCGTAAAATTGTATCGATGGTTGATAAAACTTGAGGGAATATTTGTTCTACCTTTAGCTCCTCGTTGGGTTCGACACTCTTACTTATCGAAAGAGGCTACAATTGATCCCCTATACTTGTGGGTTATCACACGTCATCTCTCGCTGGCTTCCAGAGAGCTCCGGCGGAGCCACGTACCCCTCTCCCCCTCCGGCTATAAATTTGAGCCCCTCCCAACGTTCTGAGCACTCCAAACCCAACACCCAACCACCACAAGACCGTAGCATAGCTGCAGCCCGGCCGGGCAGGCCTCTGGCCACCGTCCCCGACCCGAGCTCGGCGGCGATCCCCACCACCCCTCCTCCACACTCTGTTTCTCCTCCAGCTTGATGCACTCCTCAGGCGACTCCTTGGAGGTTCATTGGTGCCATCTGGACACGTTGGAGCCCCTGGACCCGCCTGTCTTCGTCGTCTTCTTCTTCTTCGGTGAGACCCGACCACAGCCACCGCTTGCGAGCTCTGTTGTGAGCTGCTCTGGCCACCTCTCGTCAAGCCACAGGTACAGGCAGGTGCGCCTCGACCCTCTCTCTCTCTCTCTCTCTCTCTCTCTCTCTCTCTCTCTCTCTCTCTCTTTCTATCCCTTTGGATTCGCCCAAGAACCCCTCCTCACCGGCGTGACATCCGGCGAAGCACCACCATCACTCTGTTTCCCGCCCCCTCCCTCCACACCTGACCAGTGGGGCCTGCTGTCAGCCTCTCCACTCACACCCGAAGTGGCACAAGTGGAGGCGTATTCTGAAAATACGCCATCGACTTCACCCCCTGGTTTTCTGTTTAATTCAAATTTAATTCAAAAATTTGACAAGCACCTTTGACCAGCCATAACTCCTAAACTATAAGTCCAAATGAGTTGATTCTTTTTGCATTATGTTTGTTTTCAAAAGTTCTAGCAGCACACCAAAATTGAGATTTTTCCTTGCTTTCTAGAATTTCTAATGATTTTCAGAGTGGTTCTTGATATATTTTTTTGCTGTTTTTAAATATTTTCAGAGGGAGAAGCTTGTCTTGAAGATAACCAGGAGGAGTGTGAACCTCCTCTGCACTAAGGCAAATCACACCAACATTTGGATGGTGTCATTTCAATATAATTTTTTTCCAACTTGAATATAAGTTATTTCCATGCATTTAAATTATTTAAATAAATATTTCTTAGTGCTAGTTACTTTGTTATGCTTGAATTGCTTTCTTATGGCACTGGTTGAATGCATGGGCTAGTTTAAGTCAGTAGAAGAAATTTTCATTAAAGTGATTATGCTTTCATGAATAATGGTAGTTTCTTTTGTGGTAAATTGATTTTAAAATATTATGATATAATTAAAATAATGAATGTTAAGAACCAGTAATGTTTAATTGATGAGTAGTGCAAGTAGGAAATTTTGATGATGTTGATCTATCACTTTGAGTGGTATGTTTTGCATGTAGATTAGTTGCAAGATCATGGCATATGATGACTCGAGTTATTTCATTTTCAAGTTAAACCTGATGTAATCCAACTTGAACATAACGTTGATTGAGTCATGGTGCCACTGAATCGTGTTTTTCCGAGTGCGACCACATTTACCTTTTGTCATGCCTCTGGTCGGTACCTCCAACAAGGGAAGGTTATGGGCATGCGGTACCCTGGCCTAGTAAGCAGACATAACCTTGTGTGCCTGTTTGTTGTTATGGAACCTTGTCCCCGTTTGGGACCATTTTTGCCACGACGATGGCCGTTGATGCCTTTGGTAGGCACGGGGCCACCCATGACTTAGCCCAGTGGGGAGTTGGTCGGAGTGTCGTGGACAGTGTCATGAAAATGGGAGGGTTTCGTCGTAATGCCGTTGGTCCACCTGAATGGGATGACGAGGCCATGGATTCCGTGGTGTGGGTAAAGTGCGCTACCTCTGCAGAGTGTATTTATTCTATCGATAGACGCGTCCTCGGTACACCATGGATCAACATTAATAAGTAATCTTGCACACTAAAAGTTGATTGTTGGCACTGGTTATGTGATGATTTGTGGAATCAAGAGATGATCGTGGTTGGAACCAAAACGTTGGTTTCATTTGTGATCCAGGCATGATCACCGTTCGGTTACGAGGTAACCCGTCTAGTAAGAGAGTCCGAGTGACTCGGTGCACTAGTTGATTTCACCGCATCAGTAGTATGATTCACATTGCATTAACCTGATTAATTGTCATGATATTGTGTTCCATTATGCTTATGTTTGTTGTGAGCTTGCAAGTACATTTAATGTACTGACCTGGCGTGTCATGCCAGATTTCAGGCAAGTCATTTCGGACCGGAGAGCTTCCCGCGTCTAGATCGTGTCCACATCGGTGTCCATGTGCTATGGAGTTCTACTTCGTCGTCGTTCCACTGCCGCGTAGTTATCGTGATCGAGGCCCACTCATGTTCATTAAATAATGTGCATAATGTTCATCCGCACCGTGTGTGCTGCTTGGCCTCGCTATTTTATATAATATCAGACCTATGTTTCCGCTAGCATCAATAAAGCGGTTGTTTTCTATACCAATTTGTTGTGTGTTGCCAGAAGACTGGATCTCTGGGCTGGCAATGCAAGGTAAACCGGCTGCTCTGAGCCGGGGTGCCACAACACTTGGTATCAGAGCTGCGCTGACTGTAGGACACGCTAGACCGTTGACGCGCTAGATGAACGGTAGTTAGTTTAGTCTGAGTGCATGTAGCAGTAGAAATTGATTGTTGCATTGCATACATTTTATTTGTTGTTATTACTTACCGTCTGCTGATTGTGAGTGTAGATGGCTCCAGTTCCGTTCATGTACCAGTCTGAGCCAGCCCCATACACATCGCCGCACCTGCTTTAGAACGTGTGGCGATGACTCTACCCAGAGGGTGCTGATCTAGTGTATCAGGTGTATCGGGAGCATCTGGCCGGTTCTCTACACCACAGCTCACCTTCCGGCGCTTACACCCGTTCCTCTAAGGGTGGTTTCGCTTCCACGCCATCTCAGGCTATCCAGTTTGCTTCACTCGAGGCTCCTGTAGGCTTGCTCTACAACGAGGTTCACATGCAGGCCCACACAGGTTTCTATTTCTACCCGTCTCTGCACGAGAACGGGCGTATCCGCTTCCCTTTTATTGACCCGTCGTGCGATCGTTCTTCTAGCCACCTTTCCCTCTATATCACTGACAGTTATCTCTTGATCTATGAGTTAGCCCGTGAGCTAACCCGAGCCCGGATAGCCCCATCGGCTGCTCGGAATAGGAACCCTCCACCTACTGTAGGTTTCACTCCATTCTTTCCTCCAGGATTTTTTACTCTGGTGACTTCGCTGACCACTCAGGGTACCACGAACCCTTTTGAAGTGACCCCTTGCAGTGCCCCTGCTATGTGGGCTTTCCTTGTCGCTACTCCTGCAACCCCTATGCCTAGATCTCGTCCTCCACTTGCCCCTGAGGGAGAGTCCTTGAGGTAGCACCGCCGTGTCACTTTTAACCCAGAGGTATCCACTATGATCTCAGGATCTGAGTCCGGCTTAGAAGAGGAGCCTGCCGCAGTGCCAGCTGAGCACTAGATCCTTAGACTCCCGCAGTCATCATGATGTTGATGTATGGATGTAGTCATTCATGTCATGATGCTTAGTTTCATGTATGAGGGTAGTCGAACCCGTCATCATGTTTATCTTTCATGTATGAGTCTATGTATAATTATGTTGGAACCTTTTTATTTATTCTCCTTGATTTCTATTCGCTGCTTTCTTCTGGGTTTATCATTGGCTTTCATTCCCATTTTTGGATATTTCTCATCTTGGTTGCTTTATATTGGGAAAACAAATAATAGGATGGCGCGGGGAGGCAGTAGTAGCCACTCTTGTGAGGATGTCCCTGTTCATCGCTCAGCAAGACAGGAAGGACATCCCCCCAAGCCATATCAGCCACCACCGCCTCCACCGCCACATCCGCCCTCCACTGAGAAAATCATGTGTATGTTTGAAGAAAGAAGGAACCACGAACTGATCGAGCTGTTGAAAAGTGTGCAAGCTATGGTTGGGCAGAATGGAGATCAAAAGGGTCATCACTCCAAGCTATCAGGTTTTCAGAGGACCAAGCCTCCCAGTTTCAGTCAAGTTATCGATCCTTTGGAAGCCGATGATTGGTTCGGGACTATTGAGAAAAAGCTTGAGATTGCTCGCACTGCAGAAGCTAACAAGGTTCCGTTCACTATGCATTATCTTGAGAGAGCTGCCACTATATGGTGGGCTATGTGGCCCGCAGACGAAGAAATTACATGGACTAACTTCAAGGATCATTTCCGCAAGTACCATATTCCAGTCGGTATTATGAAGGTGAACACTACAAAAAAAATACACTTCCGTGATGATACGTGTTTGTCACAGTAGGTCGCGTTTTTTGTCATGCATGTACATCCATGACAAATTTATGACAGAATCAAGATAGTCATACCTGTGATGTTGTAGAAGTGTTCCATGACATTACCAAAATTATCATCATGGAAGTGTCCACTTCCATGACGATAAATCATGGCGTCCGCGAAGTGCTTTTGTCAAGGGTGACCGACACGTGGCATCCACCGTAATGGAACACAGTTAAGCTATCGGGTCGGATTTTGGATCCGATAACCCGTTAAAAGCCCCGACCAATTAGAAATTTCCACGTGTAAAATTCGGATTGGCCGTCAGTGGGCCAGATGTCGCCCGTCCATTGGAGGAGACATGCCTATGGTACGTCGACACGTGGTTGGGCCCAACAGAGGCCCATATAGGTTAAAAAGGCCGGCCCAATCAAAGGCCCGTAGAACTTAATCAGGTACTAGTGGGCCAGCCCAATAACGGCCTGCTTAATAAAGGCCCATTTACGGCCCGAAGCCAGATCTGGCCCGTTAATTGTTTGCCCAATATTTGGGCCCATTTGCGGCCCGAAGCCAGATCTGGCCTGTTAATTGTTCGCCGAATATTCGGGCCCAACTACAGCCCAGTGACTTTTGGCCTGTTAGAGGCCTGATGTAGACATGGGCCCATTTCAGCCCGGTGTGACTTTCGGATCGAATGGCCGTCTTGCCCATGGGCCATATATGGTCCGACGGGACATCGGGCCCACTAACGGCCCGTGCTAAAGGTGGCAACAGCTTAAGCCCAACGTGACTTTGGGCCTGTTAAAGGCCCGTCAGCGTAATTCGCCCCTTGATGCGTGTACTAAGCTTTACGGCCTCTTAAAGGCCCATGATATCAGTGGGCCAACTAAGGCCCGAGATATGTTTCGCCTGGTAACGGCCCGTGAGCTAACTGGGCCCATAACGGCCGGTCTACATTTCGGCCTGCTGAAGGCCCGTCGACAACTAGTGAAAATTGAGGCCCAACATGCATTTTGGCTCGCTAAAGGCCCGTGGTTTCATCTCGCCGTAATGTGAGCCGATGCAATATTCGACTGTTAATGGCCCAACGCTACAGGCCAAACTAAGCGCTGGTCGACAAAAGGCCCAACTAAAATATAGGCGGTGTAGGTTTGGGCACTGGCGCAATGTGTGAAGGCCCCAATCATTCGGGCCCAAGAAAGGCGTGGCGAGGCCCAATTGTGGCCCGCTAAAAAACCTGGCCCGTTATCGAATGTTTTGCCCGATCGACTAAATCTGATTTTTTTAGATAGCGAATGATGGCGATAAAGAAATTACGGCATAGTAACTAAGAATAAACCTACACTATACAATAAAGGATTTAAGGTATATTACATCCACTGGGCATCGAAGTTCGCCACCAGTGATCATAAAGCGCAACGAAGAAGCAGATTACAAAAACTTGGCACCATTGCAGCGTACCAAAATAATACTGAACCGAGACCACTTCCAAGACAGTTCAAGAAAGGTTAGACTTGCAGGGGAAATGATGTGCAAGCTGCTGAGCAAGGCTGTGAGACCGGCCTAGCATGTCGGTCATAGCTTCCAGGTGTAGCTGTTTAGCGATGAGGTTCTCATTGGTGTTCTGCACAATCTTTCTTAGAGGTAGGACTTCAAGTCGAAGTTGAGTTGCAGAATGCCTTTCTACTAGAACTTGGGACTGAAGAAGTCGAACTGATTCAGACAACAAATTCTGTGAGCTTGTCTGACTGTTAGTCTCAAGTAACTTGAACACTACATCAAGACAAGACTTTGGGGTTGTCTCGCTATCTTCAAGATGTTTTGCCTTTTTTGCTGCAATATATGTTGGGTTTGTCTCACAGACCTTCAAGAGACTTGTGCATGCCATCGGGCATATCACCTGAAACAAAGCGAGAGATGACAGGTTTTGCACGTGTATAAACAAAGATGATAACTGTTCTGTCAATTCTATCCAATTTCAAATAAGAAAATAAAGAGTAAGTTCAAAATATCAATAGCATAATTTGGCATTGTTCGTAATGCGGGGAGCTTCACCACACTACTGGATTACCATGTCAACATAATAAGCATAGATGAAGGGCAAAGAAAATCATTGTATCTATTTTGGATAATGTGCATGGCATGTTGTTCATATCATTAGCCACATCAGTAAGATAAAACAAGAGATGACAAGGTGCAAACGTGGGCTGCTTCACCACACATTGGATTATAGATCCACAAAACCAAGCATACATATAGGGAGTATTAAGTAATGTGCATGGTATGAATAAGAAATTTGGTTTTACAAGTAAAACTTAGAACTTATGGTTCTTACGAACATGCATTTTGGTAGAAACAAGAAACTAAACAACAAGAAACAATAGGGAGTATGAGCAAATTAAAGCAGCTTGAGGATAAAGGCTTTAGAAGGACTGACTTACATTAACGATTAACACCGGCTTTATAATGCCCTTCTCCATGTCAAGGGAAGGATAACTCAAGAATTTCAACCACGTAATCTTCTTCATAAGCATTGCCTATACTCTACATTTTGTGGAGAGTAATTATAGATACGATAATACTGGAAGGGATAGAGGATAATGAAGATAAGATGCAGATTGATGCTACATAATCAACTACCAATCCCTGGAAGTACAAGCGTTACAGGACAAAATGTACTGACAAGAGCAATGGGCTACACTTCTGCACTGCCATTGTCTGTGTATTCTACTTGTTGGTAAGATTAAATATAGATCTGATCTTTTTAGTAAATGGTGGGCGAGGAGATAAGATTCAAAATGCTACAAAATGAAACAATCCCTCTTCCCATAATACAAGAGTGTTTTGAACACCGTGTGTCTTGTACATAAAACGTTCTTATATTATGGGACGGAGGGAGTAGGTGTTAATGTAAGTACAGTGATAGACCACGTTCAGTCCTTACAAGAGGACTGCAGAGCTAAACCTCTTCAAAAGCATTGGGTTGATTCTAAATTTGTGTAAGAGTCCACACGGATCTTATAATGCCCACCAAATGGGCGATCACGAGGCTAACATGTGCAGTGATGCCACATAATCAAACAGCTATGAAAGTAAGTATGGTCATACATGGCAAGAGGTACTCACGAGAGCAATGCAATTATGCGAGATAGTTGCGAGATTCATTGTCCCTTGATAATGAATGTTCTTACGCTAACAGTTTTAAATGCAGTTGAGACATTAAGGCAAATGCAAAAATGTAGTTCAAATTGTGATGTGATATCATAGATGCGGTACCTTACGCTGCAGCCAAGACCAATGTGTAACAAGATTATTCCAGTCACCGTCGGATAAATGTAGCACCGGAGACTTTACAGAAATTTCGTTCAGAGGCTTGCCATTGAAGTGCGCTTGCCTCACGTAGGAACGATACTTCATCAACGAGTGCTTGAAAAGTGCAACCAACTCTTGCTCGTCATCACAATCCACTTTGCTCCTCGCCTATTTAAAAGAATGGAATCTTGTATCTTCTGTCAGTAGAAACATATGCAGTAATGACCATGAATAACATTAGTACATTACTTACGCGTAACTTGCGGAGGAAGACTGGAAATTGTTACGTATGCGGTATAATCTTTCCATGAAGGAAAGATGCGCATACGAAGTTCCTGACAACAATATAAGCTTCGTCTTCTAAATTGGGAAGAAATGGAACATGGGTCCTATTTGCTGCAATTGGGGCTCTCTCTGGTTCGAAAAGGGATTTGGCAACTGGATTTGGTGTACTCTTTTCTGGAATGGGGTTTTGTGTCGTGCAGTGGTGCTATGTCAACTAGCATAATCATACTGTTTACTCTGATTTGGGGTCTGCTGAGTTGGGGCATCGTAAATGACTAGTGTAGTAGGGCTAGAGTCTGCTAGAGTTGGGGTATTTTGTGGGTCGTGTGATATTGCAACTACACCTAATGGGCCATTTGATTTATCAAAATGCCACTACCTTTTCCAAATATTTGCTTGTGCTCCTCCACGATCGAATCGCCCTCTTCCTTTTGAACGCGTCGATACACAAGAACAACATTTGAATGGATAAATATGGTATGATGACAGATGGAATATGTACTGAAATGGATAGGCAGGTCGTATTCACATACACGATGTGTAAACTAAGCTAATGGCAGTTCAACAAAGTAGAAGCAATGCAAAGCATCGATTCATAGATATGTGCGAGCAATGTAACCTTGGAAAGTTAGAGCAAGTACCTTGATGGGTGAATAAGATAGGGCATCTTCCTCGACTCCTCCACTAGGGAGCTACATTGACTTAGGTCTCCCTCTAGCTCGTAATCACCGTTAGGATCATATTCGAGCATGAATCAGAGGTGGAGAGCGTTTGCATTGCATTGCATCCAGACTTGATTTCAGTCCCTTAATGCCAAGTTTGACAGCCATGGCATTGTTCTCGCTTTATTCTTTTCATGCGTGCAAGCTCATAATCATTATGATGCTGTTGTTAATCTGAGATTCACGAAAACATAAAAAGTAGTCGATTATCTATGGAATGCATTGCGGATTCAACTCGGAGAGTGTCTCCCTATAAACCCTTGCATATGCAAAGTTCACCTCCCCAACCGTGCTGACCAGACCACACACAGAAATACAAACCCCTTATGTCTCTATAACAGGCAGGCACACATTTCAAAACTGAAGTAGGAACATTAGAATCATATGAAATTCATATTTGAACAAATAAACTAAGCAATTATGAGTGGCGTAATGTTTAGCTTCAAGGGTGGAGTGTTGGTAGTGTGACACAAAGCAAGTAGGCAGATTGTATTCCATGTAAAAGATCGAAACCTATGTAAAAGCTGGATATGACACTTTCTTTCTATACAATGCGATGTTCGTTACCCACACATGATGGAAGAGATCACATAGAGAAATACTATTCACTCAGTTCTACGGTTCCAAAGATTTAGAAACAGGTGGTCCACCCTAAAGAATATTGACAACAAATATGACAAGGCAAGCATAGATGTACTGAATCAATCATTTACTTGTGAGCTTATTAGGACAAGTATGCAGAATTGTAATTGCAGTAAGAGATCGTCCAAAATCTGAATGGAGAAGTTTGTCTAGAACTTATTGTTTGCAACTAATCGACGTGAATAATTGGATATTATATCGAATGAGTAAGAAAGACAAGTAAAATTGTCAACTAACCTGGCTTGCAGTAGTAATCTAGGTCAATGTCACTACGACCAACAATCCAAAATGACTAGTTTACATTCCGAGGGCGAATTTTGAAAACCCCGTGAACTTTAGAGGTACTAAAGATTACCGAAATACATCTGAACCATTAAGTGTAGGTAGCACCGAGCACACAACAAACCCTAATGACAGTCCTGCCTAATGAGTAATGAATCAATTAGAAAATGGGTGATGAGGAGTGGTCTGAGTGTTGAGGGCGTATCTCGGGATAAATCGGGTTGGCTTGGTGGGTCTCACGCCTGAGCCCCTGAATCTGACCGGGAAGGTAGGCACGACGGCGCGCCCGGGCAGCGGTGACGCTGTTGGGCGAGTGGCTCCTGGCCTCCTGTTAGTCCGGCGTCTCCTCCTAGAGTCATGCCGTCCGGGGACGGCAAGTCGCCGGCGAGGCAAGTCTCCTCGAGCATGCAGCAGAACAGAGGGGAATCGGGGCCTGGGACGACCCAAAATCCCAGGATGGGCCGGCCCACCGTGGGCACCCTGTAGAGATACACACCCGAGCGGCGAACATGCATTTTCGAAACTAATTTAGGAACTCTTAGATGAACAATTAAACTACTCTGTTTTAATAATATCATATTCGTATTTGAACATCTAAGCTTGTTTAGCTTGATGCGTGGAGCAGTGTTATTATGACATGAAGCACGTATTCTGATCGTATAGTGATCATAAAAGGGGGAAACTCTAAGCATATTTTTTTTAGGAAAAGAGGGTGATTTCTATTAAAGAAACCACCACGGAACCAACATGATCAATTAAACCCTAAGCATGACCAATTAAACCGTATTATGGCTGTGCCATGGCAGATTTGAAGCTGCAAACCGGAGAAATGATATTTAGCATCCATTGTTTGCTTTATACTAAGAACTAAATTCTAAGAGATGAAAAGAAAGTAGAGTAACCAAGTTAAGATCTATTTTCTGGTTGAGATCAAAAAGTTGAGGAGATATGAAGTACCACCTCTCTTGCGGCGCCGTGTAGGCATCGAAGTGCGATGGTATGTCGGTGGCGTTGAAGCAGATCTGCGACGGTAGACGGGTGCATCGGGGGATAAGTCCCGTTGCGGTGGAAGAGAAGGTCATGTGAGCGGCCCCGGCAAAGAGGACGACGGCGCCGATGAAGCAAGAGGACGCGATGCAAGGCTGTTGGTCCGTCGCCATGGATGAGAAATGTCCATCTCTAGCAGTGGACGACGTGGTCTTGGTAGGCGCTCCGGCATGGTGGAGGACGGTGGCGGTGGATGTGGTGGAGGACGGCGGCGATGGATGGGGCGGCGGACGGAGGCTGGTGTGGGGATGGGGTGTTCTAGCGCGGGCGGTGTATGAATGGGAAACTGGAGGGAGAGGTACGGGGAACCATGTTTTTGGGGACGCTACCGTCTGAAATATGGGAAAGTTACGAACTTAGCCCCCGTTTAAAATTTGGACGTCTCGTCGGTTGGGGATAGGACGGTAATCTCGCATCTCGCCAATATTTGCCCAGAGCGATTTCGGGTGAGGAGAGGGTGGTTGGCGCCCATGGTTGGCGCCCATGGTGTATGAACAGGGCTGACAGGTAGGGCGGTCGTGTCATGTCTGAGTGAAGTTACAAACCTGCCCCTATTGAAAATATTTGCCTACATCGATTTCGGCCGAGTCGAGTTTGTTTTGCCGCCCATCGTGTATGAATGGGGAATGGAGGGACAAACAGAGGTCTTTCGGACGAGCTTGAATCAAATGTGTTTTGCCGCCCATGTTTGACGCCCACCGTGTCAGAATGGGCTCAGAGGCGGTCGTGTCACGTCTAATTGAAGTTACTAACCTACCCCTATTTAGAGCAATGGAAATCGGGCCGATGGATTGTCCGTGTAATGGGTAGACAGTAATTTCCATCTCCCAAACACTTGGCTTCGGGCAGCCGACGTGGGAGTGGACATTTTGCAGCTTCTTTCGAATTTTGGGACAATAAGCATCCATGTTTACCCTGGAACCTAAATTTGAATCCATTTTGTATTCCTATATGAATCTTTATAAATCGTTCTATGTGTTTTTATATATCTTCAAAAGGACGACAAAGATGTATTCCACTTTCATATATGAATATGGTTTACAAATGCCGATACTCAAATTCGTAAACTAGTATCCAGTTTAAGGTGAATTGAATATTTGGAACACTTCATGTCCAACTCAAATGTCTACGCAGCATAATGTGTACTCCCATTTAGATATGTACACAAGCGATGTATCAAGATTCAAATACCGAGTCAATCAACCAAGAATGTACAGAACTAATAGACATATAAACACTTATAGAGTATATGGATCAATTATATCAACTAACATACATAAGCCAGGCCGCTGTACTTTTTTTTGGCTACAGCAACATCTTTTTTTTAGCCATCATTTTGGCCCTTTCCGATGCGTGCCACTTATGGTCCATCTATACTACTACTATTGCTGAATGCACATTCAGCCCGATTGGCATATTTGTAGGTCTGGCATAGCAATCCAAATGAAATGTCTCTGAGTCTTATCAATTAATACAGACTTGTGCTCAAATAAAATTACAACCAAAAAACAAAAAAAATATTACATGATCTCTAAAACAAATGGTTTGATTGATTACATGAACAGACAACAAAAAGGTTATTCAACTATGGAAATAACATTTCACCTATGATTTACCAAGTAGGAATTTAATTTCCTTTTTTCCTTCAGGACCTTAACAATCACAGTGGGTCTCACTTGTTTCATTTTGAAATCCACCAAATATTTAATGGTTGTCTTGAGTACCGCTTGTGATTGTGTTGTTTGCTTCCTCAACATGTCAACTTAATCTCTAAGTGCAAAAGTAGAATCTCTTTCTACCACTAGTTTAGCCTCTAGAGCATCAGCAGTTGCTAATTCATAATGCACGATTGGGCCGGTGCCACTGCTGTGGGATGATGCAACGTCCATGGGGACCTCTCTCTTTGATCTTGGGCTAACCTGTTTTGCCATTAAATTTTCGATTGGATTCAGAAAAGTTGAAGTTAGCAAAACATCTCAACTAGGAGTTATAATAGCAAACCAGTTAAACAAACAAGGAATTAAAGAGTTTCAATTGGATGCTGAAAAGTACTCCCTCCGTCCCATAATGTAAGACGTTTTTTAACACTATGCTAGTGTCAAAAAATGTCCTATATTATGGGACGGAGAAATAGTTATTAACATCATTGTAACCGCTGTTGCAAAGCAAAGCAGTTAAACAAACAAGTAGATATTTAAGTTAAGGCAAACAGGTAATTCTTAACAGTAAGTATCAAACACATAGATAGGTGCAGTCTACAATATGATTAAGAGGCTGTGCCATTATGTAATCAGTAGCAAACTAAATTAAGCCAAGCAACGTAATTGAACAATTTTGCAATAAGTGGCTAACTAAAATTCCGAGAAGCAGGTAACTGAACTTATGCTAGTTCTTTATGCAGGCTGCTGCAACTTCCTTTTCGCTTACAAGGTTGTACAAAGGAGTCCATGGCATCAATTGCTTGGATACGCAGTCCCAATACTTCTTTCTTCCCACACTGCATGGGTAACTCAAATGGTAAATCTGGTAAGATGGTGCGTCCTTGATATGTTATATGAGGACATGTAGTCAGACTAGTTGTAGCCAAACACATCAGACTGGCTTTTACTATATATTTCATGCGATTACTTTTGGCATATCGAGATCTAAGCAATCGACAATAGGATGAAAAGACTGGCATCCTTCACATTATTGGCGAACTCAGTTCATAGAAACAAGCAATTCAACCATTATATGGGTAAATCAAAAGCGCCAATGGAATATTTTTCACTATCCAATCACACACTAAAAAGGCGACGCCACCATAGGGGCTGGTATAGGCGGCCGCCTCGGTGGCTGGAAAGTGTGCACCTAATTTGAGTCGTCTAGGTTGGCCCACGCTAGTTTTGTTCGTCCCAACGCATTTAGCGAGCAATGTAAAAAATGAAGAAAAATGTTTCAATTTGGATGGGCCAATAACATAAGTGCAAGGCTGGCCCTATAGGAGGCTCATGGCCCAAACAGGCGCCTCCCATATTGATCGACGCAAGGAAAAATCCCAATTCATTCGCTCCAGCCTCCGATGCTGGTTCGCTCCTAACCTTGCCGCCGCTGGACAGACCGACACAACACTTCCTCGCTACTCGTCGGGAGGGCGGTCGCCGGGCTTCAAGCGAGCGGAAGGACAAGAAGATGAAGATCCAACCACAGGTGTAGCCTGCGTGGGAGGCAGCGCGGCAGCACGGGCATGGCATCGAAGCTTGCGCCAAGCAGACAATCGCAGCTTGCAAGAGTAGCATGCATAGCGAGCAGGTACATCACATCCCCGATTATATCTAATTCAACTCTTCAATTTCTGGCCAATAGTTAAACTCAGCGGTGTTGTAAAACTTCTTGTATGTAGGGAATATATGAGAAAATGAAACCAATTTCTACTTATTTTATAACTCCCCCAATCAACACTGAACTGACTGAATCTGATGTATCTAACCAAGTTTCCGGTGCAAACATACAAGCTCATGTTGTTCTTGAACCTGAAGTGTCTAATGAACAGACTGCTAATGAAGGATTTGATGCAAACATTTTACATGCTCCTGGTGATGAACATATAGTGTCTAATGAGGGATCTAATGCAAGCATTTTGCTAGCTCATTGAAGGATTTAGTGTCTAATGATGATCTACTATGTTGAGAGAGATAGAGATTTGCAGGCATTGATGACAAGCAAATTATAGTGCATTTTCATAGCTTGAGGAAAGCGTCGAGGCCATCTACCGTAAAGTCCCGTATCATGACAACATAGCATAAATACTTTTCTAATCTGTTGTTTGAAACTATTGGCATACTTGTGCAGGATATATATATTGATATGCAGTTTGTGCCTTTGGTTATACATGCAATTACACTTCGATATTTTCAGCCGGAAGAACGAATAATTCAAAGTGTGCATGAGACCATGTTTGTAGTCCTTGTACACCATGTTGTATTTTGTGTTTTTGGTGCTTGCATCATTTAGTGTTTATAATCTGAACTACTTTGGATCATTAGCTGGTTTTCAAAGTGCATGTAGCTTCACATTTCTCAAGTTATGTTGATTTCCGGAGTGCAAGTGCCTTCGTATTTTTTAAGTTAAATGTTCGCCCCTGGTAACTTGAATTCGTGGATCATCCACTGCACACAAATCATACACGAATGCCAGTACGAATTAAATGAAATGCAGGGACTTACGCTAGCTCGTTGTATAGGCTCGCTGCAGCTCTTCTTGTGCTTGGGATGTTCCATGTACAAGTCCATGTTACCACTTGCTTGGATGTGCAGGCCTTGTGCTCCTTGCATGCCCCTCTGCATTTTTGACACGGCGAATGGTTGATCAAATAAGAGGAATCGACCTTGATGTTGTACCGGAGGACAGATATTTACAAGGTTATACGGGTGTGCAGGATGTGTACCAGATCCCGTAGCGCCGTCATGCTTCGCTAAAAAATGGATTTGCTTGTTTCAGATGATATCTCTAGAAGAAATAAGAGTTAAAGTCAGAGTTGCATAGGCGTGTAAGCTAAGAGAGCAGTGAAAGGATATCCAAACATCGTCGGAACAGTGCACAAGGGAGTGATGTGTGGATACCTAGTTCGGCCGGGCGTTTGGGCATGCTTCGCCTACCTAGAGTGCGGGTCACTTGAGCCGTTGAGGGTGATCTTATTTGGCGTTGGCTGGCCGCGCAAGGATGCAGATCTTGAGTGGCAGCGGAGCACTACGATGCGGTGGACGAGACCGTTGGTGAAGCCCCAATGACCTCGGGGGGCGGAGGTGCGACGATGTGCTCGGTGAAGTAGCCCCGGTGAGCTGGGAGACGGCGTCGGTGAAGCGCACGATGTGGTGGAACTACGTATGCGTGAGGCACGTCGGTTGCGGCGGCCGACGTTGTCGGTGGACCACCTGGTGCGGCGGACGAGGGCGTAGATGAGGTAGCTCCGGTGCGGTGGTGAAGCGTGACCGTCGTCATCGTCCGGCACAGAGGTGGAGAACGGTGGGGAAAGAGAAGAGACGAGGGGCGATTCGAGGGATGGCGGCGAATTAGGGATTTGAGCAATCTGGGCGCGGAAGGGGACGGTGGAGAAGAGAGATTTTGCAGGGCTAGAATTGGGGCCGCCAGATATTTCAATCTGAAACGTGGAAGCCCGAACTTATATTGGCGTCGTCCTTTTTTGGGGGGAGGGGGGTGGGTGGCTGGGTGCTACGCGTCTGTCCGACACACGCGACCATCCCGACAGGACTACGCTTCGGTGCCTTAAGGCACCTGCCTTTGTGTCCATGACATGTGGGCCCAACAGGTGGCTGGCCCACATGTCAATCACCCAAGGGCTGTTGCCTTTAAGGCACCTAAGCAGCGTCCACCCCGACACGACCCTGGTCTGCCTGGTGCGCCTACATTTGAGAATGCAAACAAATCTTCTTTCATATGCAAACGAATCTGTATGTATTACCATGCCCGTTTTTTCCTTGCAATAATTAGTCATTCGAAACGAGATACTCCATCCGTTCACTTTTGTAAGTCGTTTCAGACAACTTAAAATGAATTGTTTTGCACATTGTTTGAAATGTCTTCAAGGTCTTATAAAAGTGAACATAGGGAGTACTATAAACTAATTAATGAGGAGTTATTTGAAAAAAAATTGAAACGGTACCCACGCTAACGTGGATTAGAGTGTGTCACATAATTAGTTATTTGAATTAGAGTGTGTGTCACGTAGTTAGTTATTTGAATTAGAGTGTGTGTCACGTAGCGATCTCCAATTCTAACGTGGATTTCGCATTTCACTGTATCCACGCTACTTTTTTAATACAAATTCATATGTATATGATGAACACCATGGTAGTGAGAAAACTTTTGGATGGATTCAAACATATGACCTACAAAATAGCACAACAAATTGAGCCAATATCAACTTTTCGAAACTTAGTATGTCACGAATTCGAAATAATTACCCGTATGCCTGGTCCTCGGTTCAAATCTTACAATGTACAATCAATTGAAACATCGATATTAAGTCTCGTACTATGTACATTAAAATGTTGTTTTAGTCCCCCTCACAAGACAAACGCTACATACTTCCTGTATCGGTCAATCTTCCTCTCCTAACCACCTTAGCAAGCTATCAGTTTCCAACACACGTTCATTCTTTCTCTCCATGTTTTGATCTCTAAGTGTCTCAACTACACAACCCCTTTTTCCACTCCTGTTACCAAATGTATTTACCTCACACACCCGCCATTGCACCCCATGTCGAGCTCTCTCTCTCTCCCCTCTCCCTCTCACCTCTCTCGCTAAATACATGCATTGCCTATCTAGCCCCCCTCCCAACCTCTCATGCGCATTTAACGCATGGTGTATATCTAGGTCACTCCCTCGAGACTGTCTCACTCTTTCTTCCGCACGGTGGGCCGCACTCTCTCAATCTCGCTCTCTTTATCTGAGTCTCGTTTAACCTTGTTTCTTTCACACACAAATGATATATCTCCCTGTTCGGGCCTCGGTCGACACACTCTATACTCTCTCACGCAGATTGTCTATCTAGGTCAGTCCATCCAAGCCGCCGCCACTCTTTCGACCTCATGGTGGGCCACGCTCACTCAATCTCTCTCTCTCTCTCTCTCTCTCTCTCTCTCTGTGTGTGTGTGTGTGTGTGTGTGTGTGTGTGTGTGTGTATGTCTCGATTTACCTCGCTCTTTCTCGGACAAAAATGATATATCACCATGTTTGAGCCCAATTCGACCTGTTCACATTGTATACTCTCTCACGCACATCGTCTATCTAGGTCACTCTCTCCAACCCATCTCACTCTTTCGATCGCACGGTGACCCTATGTGATCGGTTGACCTTGCTTCCTCCCACGCACAAAATATATCTACACGTCTGTGACTGGATCATCTCTCAAGCTCTATCTTACAGCCCTCACCCTTACCAAAACCTAAATCGGACAATATCTCTCCGTAGCATATATATTTGTTCAATGAATGTCGGACCACACTCACTTTGTCTCTCTATCTATATGTCTCTCGATTGACCTCGCTTTCTCATACCGTATCTTCCACGCGTTGAAGCTACTACCTCTCCATCCCTCATAAAGCAGAGCTATTTACATTGCGAGGGCACTCCAACCTTGGATTAATTTGTGTAGGCATTTATTCCGGTCGGTTTAGATTATATTTTCGTAGCATTCGCCCACAACTACTCCAAACGCCGTTGCAACCCCACGCAAACTCCCTAGTTGATTTCCCTCCGCTCGGTCATCGCTCTCTCGCACGTCCTTTCTCACCTTCAACGTCGCACCATGGTATTATTGAAAAACTATGTTGTTCTCTTTAATTATTATAAATAAGCTACAAAACTACACACCGATAGTACGCTTGGAATGGAACAAATTTCAACCCACAAATTAAAGTGCTACAAACTACACACCAAGGGGCCCACATGTCATGAAACAAAATTGGGACCCATATACAAATTAAAAAATAAAGGACGAGGATCGAACAGGCGACCGGGCCTTCAAGCCGCACGTCAATAGGCAACATACGTAGAATAGCAATGTTTGTTGTACCCCCTTTGTTCACATAATGTTTTTATATTACCACAACCTAATTAATGGATAACATGTAATATTATTTTTAGTAATATTCGCCATCACTTACTGGTGGGTTCCGTGTGTGCTCTCTCTCTCTCCTCCCCATCTGCGTTTAGACGCACGGGCAAACAGGAAGAACTCGCGGGCGATGTTGCCGTTGACCATATCTGGACGCGTTCACAACTCACAAGTCACGGCACCAGTTTCACGTACTAGCAGCACTAGTCAGTGTGTTCGTGCAATGCACGTTAATTTGGAAGTATATTAAGTGCATGCGGATATTAACTAATAGGATATTATTTGCGTGTTGTCATGTGATTAGCACTATTTTTGGCATAAAATTAACTGCACGCTAAACGTGTTGTGCGCTCGACATTGAAGCAGTCTAGGTCGTTGGATGACAAGGAATACATGTGGCTTGATGACGTTTTATATTTAATTTGATACAGCTCTAGCAGAACATTCAATCGATCAAACCATACATTTCGTTCACCGACTCCGACTTTAAATTATCTGACGATCGATATAAAATAAACGGAAATGGTAAACGTTTGGATTTTAAGCATGGCAATCCAAACGTTTTTCATGGAAAATTTAGATTACGCGGCGGCGGCGGGGGCGTCTCGCGGTGGGAAGCGGCTCCTCTGCCGTGCTCTGTGTGTCGTCGGGCCACTGACCGACGGAGACGGCGGCGTCTTGCACCGTTGTTGGCATACTCTTGGACGTTGGCCTAGCTTCAAGGAAGGCCAAAATGTTCTGGACTTTGGTGCGAGTCAACTGGCGGGAGGAGGCGACTGGCGTTGGTGCAAGGAAGCGATCGACAGCGGCCATCCATGCCGCTGAGGGGGGCACCGCACCCGCGGGACAACGCATCAACGGCGCGGCGGAGACGTTCGTGTGCATGGGCACCGGCACGCGGCGCGCACGCTGCAGCGCCAGCGCATGCGCCGCAGTGCACGGGCACCGGCACGGGCGTCTTGGCGTCGATGCAAGCACGCATGCGCATGGGCTGGCAGGTGCACGGGCGCTTGAAAGTCGGCGGGGACCTCGTGGAACCCCGTGGCATCAAGCTCGGCGACAATGTGCGGCTCCCAGCCCATCAATGCCACGGGGATGGGCGCTGGCGTAGTCCGAACCACGGGAGCCGAAATGGGAGCGGGGACAAGCGCGGCGTCTTCCCGCAAGGCCAGTTCAAGATCGTCCCAAAGCGCCTTATGTTCTTGAGACTCCGGCTGGGTGTCTTCCTCATGAAACTGGAACACTAAGGGCAGACCACCGTGAGCGGCATGGCGTACGTTTAGGTTAGGCTAGTTGGAGGTAGACGACAGGAGAATCGGAGAGGAAGAGAGAGGATTGTAGCGATACCGGGTAGTGCGGGGTTGATTTTAGACTGCGGCGCCGGCAACATTAAAAGTGGGAGCAGTTGGGGCGACGGTGGGCGGCGGAGCCTGGTCAAAGGGCTCGCCTCCCGGTGAGTCTGCACAATGGTCTGCTCGCACGCCTCCCTGACAGCCGGCGTGCGATGCTTTCGCCACGCCTCCCGTCGACTCACACGCTTGCTTTGGGACGACACCTGCCGATGAGAAGCGGGGACTCGTGGCGGCACATAAACGCCCACGGTTTCAATAGTGAAAGCGTTAAGCCTTAACGTGATGTGTCTTTTCCCTCAAAAAAAAAGCGTGAGTGTCTTCATTCCAAAATACCTTGGCTCTTCATTTGTGAAACTTGTCATAAGTAGTTTGTCTCGAATTGAAGAAAAAGGAGTAAAAGGATAATCCCTCCGTACCAGTGCATTGCCTGATATATTAACTCAAGTACTAGGCATGAACAAACGGGCTCAATTCTGTGATCATCCTGGTGTAGTAGTAGTAGTAGTACTAGGCAATGCAGTTGACGGATGACATTGACGAGCGGCGACCGAGGGAATTGAACCGTGCTCGGCACGGTAGGTAACGTTGTCTAGTTACTAAAGCATCCCTCCGTTGTTCGTCGGTAGTCATTATGGACCGGGGACATGAGGGGAATTTCCTAGGGCTGGAATTCTGGCCGCCAGATATTTCGACTTGAAACGCTGAGGCTCGACTGGTTGGGGTTGCCTAATGTGCGTACCACGCACGCCACCGAAGGACACGAGCCCGTTTTTTTAGGATCAACATGAGCCAAGGTCTGGTTGGTACGCCGTTGGGTCCTACCATTTGAGAATACGAAAGGAACCTTTTAAATTGCCGAACGAATCTATGTGTATTACAATACCCGTATTTTCCTTGCAAATACTAATCTCAACGTGGTAATTGATTTATGATGAGTCGTTGAATTAGAGTGAATTTGTGATATAGTGATCTCAACGTGGATTTCACATTTCATGTATCCCTAGTAAGTTTTCTAATGCAAATTCAAATTTAAAAGATGAACAATATGGAGGTGAGAAAACTTTGTATGTATCAAGCATATGACCACACACACACACAGACAGACACTCACGCACGAACACAACAACAATCCAATAAGTATAGTGCATCTATTTTTCCAACCCATGCTTGTATGACACGAGTTCAAAAATACTCCTTCTATTCCTAAATATTAGTCTTTTAGAGAGTTCAACAAGTGACTACATACGGAGCAAAATGAGTGAATCTAGACTCTATAATATGTCTATATACATCCGTATGTGCCAGTCCATCTGAAGCCTCTAAAAAGATGAATATTTAGGAACGAAGGGAGTAAAATGTAAGACATCCATGGTCCTCAGTTCAATATTTAAAATAAACATGAAACTGAAACATGAATATTAAATCTAGTACTACAGTACATGCAAATGTTGTGTTTAGGCGGAGCTATGATTGTCGGGGGTCAACCCCTCGACCTTAGATAAAACCGTGGAGCTCTGTTTAGGGTTGTTTAGATTATATTTGTTCCCACCCTCCCAACCACCGATTGGTTGTGCACTCCCCACCCCTCCTCCCCGGGAGAATATCATGTGCCCCCATACCTTACATGCTATATGCCGATACGAGTTGCTTGGAGCTTGTAGATCTGAGATATAGCAGCTCACATGATGTGTCTTAATTTTTTTGCAGGAAACCTTGATGATTTTGAGAATTGCACACAATTTGTACAAAAACTACTTAGATGCCCTTTGATCCCATATCCAACGACCTCGAGGGAGAGTATGAGGTGCTCCCGCACCGTAGATTCTATGGTGATAGGAGTTCACTGAGATCTAACGGCCCACAGTAGGAGGTTTGAATGTTTTTGCAATATACGGCTGATAGAGTTTGGGAAATGCGCAGAAAGTACAAGTACTATGCATGTGCCATATGATCACCGATCATACGACCTAGATGCTCATATCACCGTAGCGGGTAATTAAGCTACGGGGAGCACCTAATATGAGCACCGGGGAGCCGTTGGATCAAAGATGCAGCGGCACACACGAGGCCTGAATGTTTTATTTGCAAAAAAAACTTTGGAGAGTTTGGAAATTGCGCATAATTACAAAGACTACTCCCAAGCCATTGGATCACACTTCCAACGGTGTAAAAACTCGTATCACCATAGTATCTAAGCTGCGGAGTGGATGTGATATTCTATGCCGCTATCATTTTTGTTCATAAACTTGAAAAATACGTGTAACTCGTGCTGTTACTTGTCTAACCGCGCAAAGTGTTTGTTCAAAAAAACCATCCTACACTGAAATATCGGAACAACACATGGGGGTCCCACTTGTCATTAATCAAATTTGGACCTAAAACTAACAAATCTGAAAGACGAGATTCGAACTGGCAACCTAGACTACAAAGCGTAAGTCGATAGCCTCAAAAAATGAACGGTTGTTGGCTTTGTCCCATAACTTGATTTTATACAGTACTTGTGTTGAGTATAGTAGAGGGAGTGCCTCGTCAACACGTGCATGACCGTTGTCTCACTTACGGGTGGTCCCAGGTCTGCGATCTCAATCTCTCTTCTCTCCATCATCTAACCTTTGCACGGGCACACACGAAGAGCGGCGCTAGCTTACCGTGGTGTTATTACAACTAAAAAAAGCTTGGAAAATAGAAGAATCGCCTAGAACAAGAGACATTGCGGCTGGTCAAGACGGAGCTAACCGTGCCACGTTTGCATGATGAAGCTGTGTGGCTAGTGGGGTGTTTTCGACCGACTGGCTGGGTCCCGAGGTCGAACCATAGGTACTACGTCGTCACGTATATATTTTACACGCACATTTTTCCTCCCTGCCGAGACGTGGCACACCCTACCGCGCGGTTTCGGGGTCCTCCCGGGTGGTGCACACATATATTCTTCCTGACGTGGGATGCCCTACCGCACGTTTTCTGGGTCCTCCTCGGTCATAGCGCCGAAGCAAGTAAATGAGTCGTCAAATCACGAAAGACCACCTTTCCCGCCGAGTACATCAGTGAAGCACGGTGGCTAGCTAGTTGGGCTAGTTCGACCGATTAGCTAGGCCGCCGCCACATTTGTTTTTTCACCCCTTTTTTATCTACTTGCCGGCAGGTAAATTTAAATATCCACCGCGGCGTTGCTCTAGTGTTTGGGTGCGGCAGGATTTTTAGTTTTTTGATTGACGCGAGCAGGCGCGGCAGGATTTTTAATTTTTTGATTGACGGGAGCAGGCGCGGTAGCAATTAGTCACAATGACTCCGCCTGTAAAAACCCAATGCTCCCTGATGTAAGAAGTCGTCGACTAGTGTTTTACCGTGGTGAAAACCAAAAGATTCCCCGCTCCTCGGCTGGCTCCCTCCGCCTTCTCGTAGATTGCATTGCCTTTCAACAGTTTCACCCCCTTTGCTTCCTCTCCCCATTGCTTTTACCTGGTGCCATGGCGGCGCAGCAGATCACGGAGTCCGAGGTGAGGCGCCTGACACAGGAGCTCCATGCCAAGGATGCGGAGCTCGGGGCCAAGGACGTGGAGCTCCATGAGCTCAAGGAGGAGAGGAGTGCCATGCTCCTCCGTTATGTGCGGAGTTCACGGAGCTTCAAAAGCGGCAAAGGCCCACCACAAAGATGCTCGAGGCGCCGGGCGGCGTTGCTGCGTAAAGCGGGAGATACGATAGGCCGTCGGGGGAGCTACCGAGCACGAAGCGGGCCGATCGTGGCGAGGTCCAGATCGCCTCGGCCACTTGGTGAACCAAGTTGCCACGCGACGTGTTGCGGCTGCGCGATGCCTACCGTCGTGCCGGTAGCGACGATGCCGGCCGTCGTGCTAAACCCGTTCGACCACCTGGTCGACTTCAACGAGCTGCGGCGTCCTGACCTGGTCTCCTTCTTCACCTATATCTCCGAGGAGCTGAGCCGTCTCCGCGCGATGGTGGGGGCTGAGCTGGACAAGGAGGGGTTGCGCGCTGCCGTCGCCGTTACTGGGCGAATCCTTTCCGGGCTCCGTCACTGGAATCCATTCGTGCCATTGGACGCCGTCTTTGGCGAGCGGGCTCCCGTCGACCGGGAGCAGGTTCTGCGGGCGGTTGCACCCTGCAACACCAACGTCGTGCGCCTCGAGAAGCAGAGGGATTTCGGTGGTGTTTAGGCGCCCTCTGCATGGGCATGTCCATGTCTTGACGCAACATGACCGTTGGATCAAACTCAGACGGTGCAGATCCGTCACTGTAGCACAAAGCGTGTGGGTGTGTTTGGTTGCATTCTCATCTCAATATAGTTGTTTCCTCTGCGTGTATTTTTGTCAACCTACTAGTGTGGACTCATGCACCCTTCATGCACTCTGCCAAACACCCAAAAGTTGGTCGAGAAGGGAACTTTTGCTCCCATCCCGTGCACCCTTCATACACCTTGTCTATCACTATAGGATGTGCTTCATATGGTTCATGTTTCGTGGAGTACTGTAGCACCGTACTCTCCGTGCGATGTGGACCTAGTTCTGTTAACATTGATCTCACCGTTCATTCTCGACCGGACAGTCGAAAAAGCGGTACTATTGTAGCGACCCGACCCGAATGGATCAAGTCTCTGTGCTCAGGTGTCATCCCTGGATCAGTAATGCTGACACCACACAGTACTTTGAAGGATTTATAGCAGAGTAGCAATCACACACTTATTACAGCGTTGTCCAAAAGAGGACTTATTACAATAAATATGGCTTAAGGCCATCTAATAACGATAACATGAAGACTTGGAAGATAAGTGAGTCCATCAACTCCATCGGCATCACCGAGTATAGAACCACGACCTAAAACACCTTACTGTCATTCTAAAAGTCTCGCAACATGAAAGTTGCAGCCCGAAACGGGTCAAGACATGGAATATGCTGGCAATGTAACACATAGAGAGTAATGAAGGAATAAGCCTATACTACATGCATATATGGCTGGTGGAAAAGCTCTACGGTTACAGTTTTGCATAAAGCTGGTTTTTCCCTACTGCAAAGGAATAGATTTGTTTAACTATCATGGTGGTTGTTAAACATTGAGAATGGTTGACAACATCCTCAATCCCAATTAAAAAGTACTCATTAAAACCCAATAACATTATTTAGAGTAACATGTTGAGATTCACATGATATTCAAGTACTAGATACTCAAGATGTCCATAACCGGGGACACAGCTAATCATGATTAGTTACACTCTGCAGAGGTTTGCGCACTTTTCCCCACAAGACTCGATCGCCTCCGTTTGGTTCTCGCACTACATGGTGTTTGAGAGACGGATGACCGAGACACGCCTTCGTAAGCACTAGCACCTTACATGTGGGTAGACCGTACCAACCTACATCCCCTACATCAGCTAGCCTACCCGTAAGAGTTCACACAACTTAGTCAACTACGCCAGAGCCCATAATGGCTTGTGGCTGCACACGGAAGTTTCTAGTTTGAATAATCTTATGATCCCTTTGAGCCTGGGTGGCGGTCCGAAGAAATACAGGCAAGTCCTGATAGAAACGAGGTGCCTCAATCCACCCAGATGTGTGTTTAAGTTGCCACCTAAGATAAACCATTAATTAACAATCTCACATCTGTCATGGATATTCACTCACCCAATCCACGTCTACTAGCATAGCATGGCTTAATAAGCAAACGTAGAAGTAACTCCCAAAGGTTTCATAAGTAAAACAGGTAATAGGTACTACCTCAATCTACTTCCCATCCCACAATTTAATTAGATCCTAATTATGCAAGTGTTTGAGGATTGATCTAATGCATAAAAACTGGGTAGTAGAAAAGGTATGATCAAGTGTTACTTGCCTTGCCGACGATCCGCGAAACCTAGAGACTCGAAGTAACAAGCGGCACACTCTGGGTGATCTATCGCATACAAACAACAAGCATACAATAAGTACTCATCTAATGCACAGGGAAATCTCGGATAGAAAAATCTAACCAGAAAGTTCAACTTAAGAACCCTGGTTGCAAAAAGAATCGAATCAAATAAAGCAACGAAAGTCAAACGTCGAAAGAAAATGACTCGGTTCTAGCAATTTGAAACTAGGTCAAATTTTACAGTAGCAAAACTCTGTTTAAGTGGATTAGTCGGGCGGCGGTTTCAAACGAAACTCCAGGCGCTTGAATCACCTGATTCCGATAAACGAGCGAGAAGATAAACTGATTCGAAGATTGGATCTGAAATCGAGATCGGAAAATAATCGGATTAAATCCGGTTAAAAATAAAAACGACGAACGGTTAAACGAACGGACGTTTGTTAACAGAAAATAACAGGTGAACGCGTTCGTTAAAACGAACGGATCGGTGAACGTTCACTAAATAACTAAACCAAAAAAAATAAACCGATCTAGGGTTTTCAAAAAAAAACCGAACAACAAAAAGAAAACCGGAACAGTTTTTTAAAACAAAACCGGACCGGGGAGGGGTGGTGGCTACCTCCGGCGAGGTCGCCATGGGCTCCGGGCTCCGGCGGGTCGAGGTGGGCTCGGCGGGCGGCGGGTCGGCGACGGCAAGACGGCGCCGGGCGACGGCGGGTGGCTCGGCGGCGTCTTGGGCCGGCGAAGGCCATGGGCTCGGGTGGCGTCAGGCGGCGGGGCGCGGCTGGTGGGGAGGAGAGAGGGGGCGGCGGCTTTTAAGGAGGGAGGGGGTAGGGTTGCTTGGGAGGGGCACCATGGCGGCGGCGTGGCCGAGCCGGACTCTCAGGCGGCGGGGACTCCTCCCAAGCGGGGAGCTGAGGAGGGGTCGGCTGGTCGGGTCAAGGGCCGGGCCGGCCGGGCCTTGCCCAAAGCGAGGCGCTGGGTTTTTTAATCTGAAACGAATTAAAATAAATCTAAACGAACTCCAAATTTAATAAAATAAATTTCCCCGACTCCTAAAATGAGTCGAACAAAATGAACTTTAATCTGGGCAAAATGCAAATTTTTAAAATACGCATTTTTTTCCTAAAGCAAATGAACTTCTAAAATCCCAAAATTTGATTATTTATTAAATCTTCATTTTTCCTAAATTTTTGGGAAAGTCATATTATTCCCCCTCTTATTTTTGTATCGGAAAAATATTTGAATATAAAATAAATAAATCCGAATGATCCTATTTTCAAAATTTGAGAAAGCTCAAATATGAAAATAATGAAATCTCCAACTCTCCGAGGGTCCTTGAGTTGCGTGAAATTTTCTAGGATCGGAAAATGCAAGAAAATATGATATGCATGATGACTTAATATATAAAATTCCAAATTGAAAATTTGGGATGTTACAAACCTACCCCCCTTAAGATGAATCTCGCCCTCGAGATTCGGGTTGGCTAGAAAATAGGTGAGGGTGGTCCTTGAGCAAATCTTCTTCTCTTTCCCAGGTGGCTTCTTCCTCGAGTGGTGGCTCCAATCGAACCTTGCAAAACTTGATAACCTTGCTGCGAGTAACTCTGCCGCATAATCGAGAATCTTCACCGGTTTCTCCTCATATGTCAAATCATCCTTCAACTGAATTGCTTCAAGCCGCATCAGATCTCTTAACGGTACCTCCGTCATCTCGGCGTGACATCTCTTCAACCGAGAAACATGGAATACATCATGAACTCCCCGACAGTCCCTCCGCAATTCCAGCTTATAAGCAACTTCTCCCATGCGTTGCAAAATCTTATACGGTCCAACGAAACGTGGTGCTAATTTTCCTTTAACTCCAAAACGCTTAACTCCTCGAGCGGGATACTCTAAGATATACTCTGTCACCAACTTCATATTCTATCGCCTTCCGCTTTGAATCCGCATAGCTTTTACATGCGATCGGGCTACCTTGAGCCTATCGCGAATCAACTTAACCTTCTGCTCGCACTCCTTGATCAAATCTGGTCCAAACAATCGACGGCCTCCGGCTTCGTCCCATGATAACGGTGTCCTGCACCTCCTTCCGCATAAAGCCTCGAAGGTGCCATCTTCAAGCTGGTTTGGTAACTGTTGTTATAAGAAAATTCTGCATACGGCAAACTATCATCCCAACTAGATCCATAATCTAGTGCACAAGCTCTCAGCATATCTTCCAAAATCTGATTGACTCTCTCAGTCTGTCCATTGGTCTGTGGGTGGAAAGCTTTACTGAATTCCAGCCTGGTTCCCAATGTTTCGTGCAACTGATTCCAAAACTTTGAGGTAAATTGAGTTCCTCTATCTGATACGATACTCTTCGGAACTCCGTGTAAACACACAATTCTGGTCATGTATATCTTTGCCAACTTAGCACTGCTATAGGTAGTCTTAACTGGAATGAAATGAGCTACCTTCGTCAAGCGGTCGACTATAACCAAAATCGAGTCATATCCTGAACGAGTCTTTGGCAAACCTGTAATGAAATCCATGCCTAGTTTATCCCACTTCCATTCGCTGGCTTCTAATGTTCTGCCTTCACTCTCTGACATACATCGCAAACTGCTACATACTCCGCAATATCCTTCTTCATTCCGGTCCACCAGAACGTATTCTTCAAATCCAAATACATCTTGGTATTAAAAGGGTGTATCGAATAGGGTGAATCATGGGCTTCTTGCAAAATCAACTTCCTGATCTCCGGGTTATTTGGCACATAAATACGGTCCTCAAACCATAGGGTATCGTGCTCATCCTCACGAAATCCCCTAGCTTTTCCTTCGCTCATTTTCTCCTTTATAGAGGCAACTTCCTTATCTGCCTTTTGGGCTTCTCTGATTTTGTCCATCAATGTTGATCGAATCTCCAATGTCGCTACATAGCCTCTCGGAACTATTTCCAAACATAGCTCTCAAGGTCCTCGGCTAACTCATTGGGTATTCCTCCCATCATTAGGGTATTGACGTGGCTCTTACGGCTCAATGCGTCTGCTACAACGTTAGCCTTTCCGGTGATAATGCAATCTCATATCATAATCCTTGATAAGCTCCAACCATCTCCTCCGTCTGAGATTTAATTCCTTCATGCGTGAAGATGTACTTCAAACTCTTGTGATCCGTGTACACCTCACAATGATTTCCAATGAGAAAATGTCTCCATGTCTTCAATGCATGCACAACGGCTGCTAATTCCAAATCATGTGTGGCATAATTCAACTCATGAGGCTTAAGTCGCCGTGGAAGCATACGAAACAACTCTTCCTTCCTGCATAAGCACTTTGCTCCAAGTCCTCGGCGTGAAGCGTAATACACCTCATAATCCTTGGTCCGATCTCGCAAAATTAACACCGGTGAGGTAACCAATCTTTTCTTCAACTCCTGAAAACATGCCTCACAATCCTCACCCATATGAACTTGGTATCCTTTTTCAAAGAATTACATCATAGGCTTTGAAATCCTTGAGAAATTCTCAATGAATCTTCGATAGTATCCTGCGAGTCCAAGGAAACTCCGGATCTCTCCAACTGTCGTTGGTGCTTCCCATTTGGTTACGGTCTCAACCTTTGTGGGGTCAACTGCTATTCCTTCTCCGGATATAACATGTCCAAGAAATCCAACTTCCTTTAGCCAAAACTCACATTTCTTTGAACTTGGCATATAACTGATGTTCCCTTAGTTTCTCCAAAACCAATCGCAAATGTTCCTTATGTTCCTCTTCATCCTTCGAGAAAATCAAAATATCATCTATAAACACCACGATGAACTTATCCAAAAACTCCATAAACACTTTGTTCATCAGGTTCATGAAATAGGTCATGGTAGCGTTAGTCAGTCCAAATGACATAACGGTGTACTCATACAGTCCATATCTCGTGGTAAATGATGTCTTAGGTATGTCCTGCTCTCGAATCTTCAATCGATGGTACCACGATCGCAAATCGATCTTGGAAAACACTTTAGCTCCTTGCGATCGATCAAAGCAGATCATTTATCATTGGTAGTGGGTACTTGTTCTTGATTGTTACTTCATTCAATCCACGATAATCAACAACCATCCTTAACGATCCATCCTTCTTCTCCACAAAGCGATGCGGGTGATCCCCAAGGCGAAGAACTTGGGCGTATAAAACCTTTATCCAATAGCTCCTTAATCTGCTTCTTGATTTCCGCCAAATCCTGTGCGGCCATCCTGTATGGTCGCTTCGATATTGGACCTGTTCCTGGCAAAACTTCAATCAAAAACTCAATGTCTCTATCCGGTGGCATTCCTGGCAATTCCTTAGGAAATACATCAGGGAAATCCTTCACCACTGGCACTTCTTCTTGCACAACTCCTGATAGGCAATTTACTTGCGCTCTCCTCGGCTCGTGCTGTGATACATACTTGATCCTTCTTCCTTCTGGTGTGGTGAGCAAAATTTACTTGGTGGCGCAATCTATGTTCCCTCCATACTTCGATAACCAATCCATGCCTAATATCACATCCAATCCTTGGGATTCCAGAACTATTAGGTCCGAGGGAAAAACATAGTGTCCAATCCTTAATGGCAATCGATCACACCATATACTAGCCATGTATTCTGCTCCGGGTGAGGTTACTAGCATGGGTGACCTAAGGGCTTGGGTCGGTAATTTGTACTTATCCACAAATCCTCTCGATATGTATGAATGCGATGCACCGGTATCGAAAAGAACAACTGCAGTAAATGACTTAACCAAAAACTTACCGATTACTGCATCGGGCTGATCTTCAACCTCCTCCACATCAATGTGGTTCACATGTCCCCTGTTGAAAGGGTTTGGCTTCTTTCCAGACCTTCCATTTCCACCTTGGCCTTCTGGACAGTCATTTGCATAATGTCAGGTCTTGGAACACTTGAAACAGTGACATGGCTTAGGTCTTTCTTGGTTGGGCTTGATGGTGTGGTGCGGTTACATCCATTGCTTCCTCCATTCCGTTCCCATTCTTGGTGCCATTATGGTTGTGTGAATTACCTCCTCCATGGGTATCTTGGCCCGAACTCCCCTGTTTAGGGGTATAATGGGCTTCATTGGGCTCGAGTTATACTTCCCCGCCCATACTTCCTCTTGCGGTTCTCAATTTCTTTGCTGCTTTCCCTCAATCATGAGGGCACGGTCTACCAACTCCTGGTAGTTATTGAAACTTGCTACCATCAAGCTGCATGCTTAACTCATCATTCAGTCCTTCCAAACTTCGCTGCTTAGTCGCATCTGTAGTAACGTCATCCGGGGCATAACGTGCTAACTTACTAAAATCATCCACATCTTGGCCAACAGTCCTTCCTCCTTGGCGTAAGTTGCAAAACTCACGCTTCTTCATGGCCATAGCTCCTGCCAAACATGGGCAGTCTTGAAAGCTTGTTGGCCGATCCCATGTGGCCGGTGTCTCTGAGGTAAGTGGGCTGTAAATTCTCCCACCATGCCGCTGCTGGTCCTTCAAGTTGGTGTGCAGCAAACTTCACCTTCTCTCCATCATACATCCTGCGTTGGTCAACTCCCTTCCTACCTTACGGAGCCAATCATCTGCTACTATCGGCTCGGTGCTCTTTGGAAAAATCTTGGCGAATTCAGTCTTAAGAAAGCGTGTCAAGTGATCCGCAGTGGTGGTGGTGGCGGTGGGTTGTTGTTGTTGTTGCCTTGATTCTGCACCAATGTTTGGATCAAAGTGTTCTGCTGCTGAATCAACTGGGTGATTTCTGGCGGGAAAACAAATCCGGGGTCGCGTCTCGGAGGCATCTAATGGGTTTAGAAAGGACGAGAAATTAAGAATAGAGTGGGGTCTAAGGGGAAAACACTACCCAAATGTATATGAGCAAATGCACACAAAATCACTTCATTCAAATCAAACAAAGGGCTTACAACCGTCTAACTATCGTAAAAGTGCGTGAACTAAAATGTTACATGGAGGGAATACTACTAATATGTGGGGGTCATCTATTAATTTGAACCGGTGGAAGACTCCATGATGTCCGCTCCGACTTCATCTTCAAAGTCGGGTTCACTTGGATCCGAATCGGTGTCGTCGATGTTGATGTAGTCGCTTGGACAATCGACGTACTGGTCTTCATTCTTGAGTGCCAATTTCTTCTTGAGTTCTTCAATCTCATACTTAAGATCGTTATTGTGTCTTGCTAGAGCTACGATCTCGTCCATGTAGTCCTTGCGTGTAGACTTTAGTTCTCCTTCAAGTTCGGTGATCCTTCCCTTCGCATTCTTCAACTCGAGCATATCATTGCACATCTGGTTTTCCTGGCGTCGAATGTGCTGGTTTAACTCCTGGATGAAAGCTGCAATGGATCGGTCCTTCTTGGTCGACTATCTCCCATTGTTCATCTCGGCGTCCATGCATTACGATAGATGGTGTCCTTGAGGTCCTCTTGGTAAACTTCTCCAATGCGTCCCATGGTGATATGAGCTGCCATGCTCCTTCCTGCACTCCAGGTTGGTGCAATCGAAAACACTATCTATAGGCTTGGTGATTGGGGCGAACGTCCTTCCCTGGTACATGAGCTTGAATCTTCCAGCGCTCCTCTTGAGTAGTGGCGTTGAAAGTCCGGTGAAACTTGGTAGTCCAATGTTCAGTACTTAGTGACTTCCTTCAAGTGAAATCCAAAAGGTGTGCCTTCATCCGGTTGGGTGTACTTGATCTTCGTCCTTCATCCTAAAAGAGTAGAAAAGATGAAGAGTTAGAAATTGAGAAGAGAGTAGTGATCTATGGCTTTAACTTAGTGGTCGTGTCCTCTGATCGGTGTGTGCTCGATACCATCTCTCAGAAGCGACCCGACCCGAATGGATCAAGTCTCGTGCTCAGTGTCATCCTGGATCAAGAATGTCGACACCACACAAGATTTCAAGGATTTATAGCAGAGTAGCAATCACACACTTATTACAGCGTTGTCCAAAAGAGGACTTATTACAATAAATATGGCTTAAGGCCATCTAATAACGATAACAGCGGAAGACTTGGAAGATAAGTGAGTCCATCAACTCCATCGGCATCACTGAGTATAGAACCACGACCTAAAACACCTTACTCATCGTCTGAAAAGTCTGCAACATGAAAGTTGCAGCCCGAAAATGGTCAGCACATGGAATATGCTGGCAATGTAACACATAGAGAGTAATGAAGGAATAAGCCTATACTACATGCATATATGGCTGGTGGAAAAGCTCTCTGATTCTGATTTTGCATAAAGCTGGTTTTCCCTACTGCAAAGGAATAGATTTGTTTAACTATCATGGTGGTTGTTAAACATTGAGAATGGTTGACAGCATCCTCAATCCCAATTAAAAAGTACTCATTAAAACCCAATAACATTATTTAGAGTAACATGTTGAGATTCACATGATATTCAAGTACTAGATACTCAAGATGTCCATAACCGGGGACACGGCTAATCATGATTAGTTTATACACTCTGCAGAGGTTTGCGCACTTTTCCCCACAAGACTCGATCGCCTCCGTTTGGTTCTCGCACTACAGGGTGTTTGAGAGACGGATGACCGAGACACAGTCTTTCAGAAGCACTAGCACCTTACATGTGGGTAGACCGTACCAACCTACATCCCCTACATCAGCTAGCCTACCCGTAAGAGTTCGCACAACTTATTCAACTATGCCAGAGCCCATAATGGCTTGTGGCTGCACACGGAAGTTTCTAGTTTGAATAATCGTATGATCCCTTTGAGCCTGGGTGGCGGTCCGAAGAAATACAGGCAAGTCCTGATAGAAACCAGGTGCCTTAATCCACCCAGATGTGTGTTTAAGTTGCCACCTTAGATAAACCATTAATTAACAATCTCACATCTGTCATGGATATTCACTCACCCAATCCACGTCTACTAGCATAGCATGGCTTAATAAGCAAACGTAGAAGTAACTCCCAAAGGTTTCATAAGTAAAACAGGTAATAGGTACTACCTCAATCTACTTGCCATCCCACAATTTAATTAGATCCTAATTATGCAAGTGTTTGAGGATTGATCTAATGCATAAAAACTGGGTAGTAGAAAAGGTATGATCAAGTGTTACTTGCCTTGCTGACGATCCGCGAAACCTAGAGACTCGAAGTAACAAGCAGCGCACTCCGGGTGATCTATCGCATACAAACAACAAGCATACAATAAGTACTCATCTAATGCACAGGGAAATCTCAGATAGAAAAATCTAACCAGAAAGTTCAACTTAAGAACCCTGGTTGCAAAAAGAATCGAATCAAATAAAGCAACAAAAGTCAAACGTCGAAAGAAAATGACTCGGTTCTAGCAATTTGAAACTAGGTCAAATTGTACAGTAGCAAAACTCTGTTTAAGTGGATTAGTCGGAACGGCGGTTTCGAAACGAAACTCCAGGCGCTTGAATCACCTGATTCCGATAAACGAACGAGAAGATAAACTGATTCGAAGATTGGATCTGAAATCGAGATCGGAAAATAATCGGATTAAATCCGGTTAAAAAGAAAAACGACGAACGGTTAAACGAACGGACGTTTGTTAACAGAAACTAACAGGTGAACGCGTTCGTTAAAACGAACGGATCGGTGAACGTTCACTAAATAACTAAACCAAAAAAAATAAACCGATCTAGGGTTTTCAAAAAAACCGAACAACAAAGAAAACCGAACAGTTTTTTAAAACAAAACCGGACCGGGAGGGGTGGTGGCTACCTCCCGTGAGGTCGCCAGGCTCAGGGCTCGGCTGGTCGAGGTGGGCTCGGCGGGCGGCGGGTCGGCGACAGGCGCACGGCGTCAGGCGATGGCGGGTGGCTCGAGGCTGCGTCAGGCGGCGTCAGGCGGCGTCAGGCGGGCTCGGGTGGCGTCGGGCGGCGGCGGGTTAGGCGGCTGGGTGGGGAGGAGAGAGGGGGGCGGCTTTTAAGGAGGGAGGGGTGGGGTTGCTTGGGAGGGGGCAACGCGGCCGGCGTGGCCGAGCCGGACTCAAAGCGGGCGGCGGCGGGACTCCTCTCAAGTGGGAGCGCCTTGAGGGAGGGGGCTACTGGCTGGTCAATGGCCGGGCTGGGCCCGGCCCAGTGGGGCGCGGGGTTTTTTTTTAATAAAAAACCGAAAACGAATTAAAATAAATCTAAACGAACTCCAAATTTAATAAAATAAATTTTCCCCGACTCCTAAAAATGAGTCGAACAAAATGAACTTTAATACGGGGCAAAAATGCAAATTTTTAAAATACGCATTTTTTTCCTAAAGCAAATGAACTTCGAAAATCCCAAATTTTGATTATTTATTAAATCTTCATTTTCCTAAATTTTTGGGAAAGTCATATTATTCCCTCTCTTATTTTTGTATCGGAAAAATATTTGAAGATAAAATAAATAAATCCGAATGATCCTATTTTCAAAATTCGAGAAAGCTCAAATATGAAAATAATGAAATCTCCAACTCTCTCCGAGGGTCGTTGAGTTGCATGAAATTTTCTAGGATCGGAAAATGCAAGAAAATATGATATGCATGATGACTTAATATATAACATTCCAAATTGAAAATTTGGGATGTTACAACTATGTTACATATAGGAGTAGTTGACATGCGCACAACACAGCAACAAGATTGTGTAGTACTGACGTATGAACCACTGCACATGCCTAGTAGTAGGAGCATTGTGTATGTTCAAGTGGCTGCCGTGTTTCGCACTCCTCCATCGTAAGAGTGGAAAGCGCTTCTTGTAATCATTTTTTCTTGAGAATGAAAAAGCAGTGGACACGCTCTACCGTGCGGATCCTCCTCCACCATGCACTAAATTACTCACTTTCACCGACGTGTGGGACAGCCAAAGACCGGGTCCACCAGCCATGCACTAAATTACTCCGTAGTAGAGTGACGGTAGACTACCCCGATCGAACCGCCTTGATAATGCCCAATGAGCCGTCAAATCACAAAGCCCCTCCTTTCCAAAGAAGAAGTTGACTGACGAAGCAACCATCATTTCACTCTTCTCTCTCAGCTTCCTCTCTTGAAGAAAACCCCCACTCGCTTCGCTTCTCCCTCATCTCGTTCCTCCTTTCACTCTTCTCTCTCAGCTTCCTCTCTTGGATGGACGCCGGAGCACCGGTCGACGTGATGTCTATGGCTCTGGCCAAAACCTTCGAGGCTCATGGTACGAAGAAGCGCAAGCACCCCGCCGAGACTATCGCAGACAAGTTCAAAGCCATCGCCATGTCCAAGCCCCCCTCTCCGGGATCCCACATTAAGCAAGTCCAGGTAATGTCTCTTGTTGACGATCTTTTTCTCGATCTTGATCGTGTTTTTTCATCTAACACGCAGTACTAGTACCTTGGTAGTACAACTTTCGGGTGATCTTGCATGTGATTTTAGTGTGCCAAATGACGGTTCTAGATTCCTCTTTTGACCAAAACATGTGAGAGGTTGACACTGATTTCTTATAGATTACTTTCAACTACTCCCTCTGTCCCAAATTTCTTGTCTTAGATTTGTCTAGATACGGATGTATCTAATACTAAAATGTGACTTGATACATCCGTATCTAGAAAAATCTAAGACAAGAATTTTGGGACGGAGGGAGTACTTTATTAACATCAATGCTACCTTTTAAGAGGGTATATTTGCCTCAGTAACTTGTGTTATGGATATTGCATGTAATCCCTCTGCTCTCATGCCTTTGAAGACATGTTCTAGTGTATTTGTTCACTCATTTCATGCGTATATGTAGTCATATATGGAGTATAATATCGAAAATCATCTTATATTTCTGAACGGAGGTAGTAATGAAATATGGTTTCTGTTTGAATTAGAACCAGGTCCGCGGTGGAGATGAAGTTCTCAAAGTCATGCCGTGTGAACTGGAAGACCTGATGATGAGTTCTGCTGCTGAACTATCCAGCTGATGTGTCCTTGTAGCCACGTGTCCTGAACTAGTGTTTTCCTGTAGCATTGTTCTCAGGCGTGTTCTCGAGGCTGTACTTGACCACAACAATTTCCTGGTTGTGCCTTCGATTACGAAGGGTGTGGTTCTTGTAAAGCTTCCCAACAAATCTGATGCGGCCTGTCTTCATCATCATGTTTATGAGTCGAAAGACCACTGTTTGGTTCTCCAAGGTTGACAAGATGGTGATGGTGCATGTAGACATCTCACACGAAGTCCATGGCCTAGTCAGTTATGCGGGGTTCATCCCGTAGGTCGGTGGCAAGAAATAGTCTGCAGAGTTTAGTTAGTGCAACTTTGCTTGTCTGTAGTAAGTACTATTGTTCAGTACTTGATCTGTGTTTGTGAACCCTGTATTGTTTATTAGTACTGCCGCTTTTGGTGTGTGGTCAGTCCTGAGAACGGTCTATGTTAATGTCTGTCCACTCAATTCAGTTCATACATTTTGAAGTATCCAGATCATATTTTTTGTGAGGACGGTTTATCAATTATGGTTACACTCCAATATCTGTATGCATTGCAGGGTTTATCGCACCCACCAGGATTTCCAGTCTCATGGATGTTCGGTCCATACGATTTGTCACGACCTTTGGACCGTGCTGCTTGAGGGAGTAGGCAGGGCCCCTGCATGCCACGCGTAGTTGGACGATCAATCTTCTGTTTAGTACTTCAACTTAGTGATTTCCTGGTAAGGATTCACTCGTGTCACATCAAGTAAATCTTATTGATTTACTATCTAAATCTTATCGATTTAATGTCATGTTTTCTTTCTGTTCCTGCAATTTTACGATGCAGGTTTTGCCATGTGACATTCATCACAGAATAAACCGTTTGGTTTGCTCTACGATGGCTATTTTTGCAGGTTTCACTTCTTATGTCGTGTCAGTAACGAAGGCACCGCCCATCACGTATATTATCGAAAAAATTGGATCGACCGTTGTCTGAGTACAAGCTGAATCCCTATGATGAACTGCAGTTTGGTTTAACAAAAACGCCACAATTAGTCCTTCTCGCGTTTAAAAGAAATGAAGAAAAAAACTCGATCACGGTCATAGATCCTAGTCAAGTTAGAAAGCTGATCATAGCAGACCAGACATGATCGCCGATGTCTCGCACAGATCGAGCACCGGCAGTTGCTCTAGCACTGACGGCGGCAGCAGCTCCGTCTGATCCAGCTGAGGATTGGGCACCGACCGCGTCAGCGGATCAGTCTGATCTACCAGAGGATCGGGCATCGACACCGGCACCAGCTCTACAAGGAGCACCATCTCCGCAGCAAAGAACAGCTTCGCACCTACACCAACACTTGCACTTGCATTTGGTCCGGCACATGCGATTGCACCGCAACATATCTTGGGCTGCAGTTCGCACTTCATATACCAAAGTCCTTACAAAAACCGAAATGTCCACCTTCTTGGTAAGCATTGGCCGCCCAAGTGCTTCATTCTTTTTTCTTTCCATGTTGTTTCACATGGTTCACTGTGTTGATCTAACTGTTTGGGTATGTCTTCTTGTTTTCAAACAGAGAATTCCTAGAGCAACGAGGGAGTCGTTCAACAATCCGGGCGACATGCCAAGTTTCTCTTACCATGCAACCTTGGTGTGAATGAACCTGCTCAATATACCGTAAGTACAAAGGATGGTCGCATGATGATTGATGCTAAAGGATGGTCAAGGTTCAAATCTAAATCATATCTTGCGGTAGGGGATGATGTCAAAATCGAACTTTCTCGGCAAGGAGAGCTGGTCCAAATCAACTTTGAAATTCTTCAAGATGGCAGACGCAATCGCCGAACTGATCTATCCTCCGAGAGATTTTGATGTAATAATCTGGCATGGTGAAACAAGTGTCCTGTGTGTATAAGTAGTACGCCAGTATTATTTATCACATGGTATATCATTGATAGAATTGCAACATTGATTGCTGGTTAGGAACTGTCGTTCGATTTCATCCGAACAGCTGTCGTGCTTTATTCAATTTTGTGTATTCGCCTTGCGACAGCATCTAAAACCAGCGCAGTACCGATCGCTTGCAATATGAAAAGCGCTGAGGTAGAACACATGGGCCCCCAAACATGCAGGGTCGGCCTGCGGCCCAAAGTCCAGAACCGTGAGCCTATCTGAGTATTATATTCTCAGCTGAACCCCCATAAAAAAGCTGAACCCCCATAATGCCCGTATGCTGCGTAGGTAGTATATTTCTCGGCAAGGTGAGCCTGTGATATAAAAGATTTGTATATTTCTTTACAGAGGGAGTATCTCTCTGTCAAAAAATATATTTATGTGTAACTAGTTACTCCTGTCTTTCTACTTCCTTTCACTGATATGTGGGGAAACCAGCAACGAGGTCCACGTGCCATATGCACAAATTAGAGTGCACAACTTCATGGTAGACACACCCCGGTCGTAGCGCCTTGAGAATGCCCAATGAGCCGTCAAATCACAACCCCCAATTCCAGCTTTAGCGATGGCTGGACGGACGAAGCGGCAATATTTCACCGGGCCTGAATCCCCTTCTCCTTGTTCTGCTTGTTCAGAGAAAACCCCGCTCGGCGATTGCATAGGGTTTTCTCATGGAGAACCAGTGTACTAATTCTTCATCCATCCCCGATAAATCCAAGTCCCTTGGTCGCAGGTAATCCTAGGATGGCAGCCGCCGCTGATCCATTTTTCTTCAGATCAATCTAGTGTGTTTCATTTAAAGTGCCCAAAGTGCGAGTACCCTACTGATTTACATACCACGGCGAGACGCCACACTTGTTCCTTCTCGTCCTACCACATCATTTTGAAACGCGCACAATATGTTCCTAGAATCCTCTTCTCTATCCGGAGGGTGGGTTTTTTTTGAACATGCCGTGTTCTCATATTATTTTTCCTGCAGTGTATTATTTGCTCTGCCAGAACACATGTACTCAAGATGCTCGGCCTTGCCATAACTGAATACACTAGTTTAATGGTCATAGTGAAGACAAACCATGGATATTGCTTCGGAGTTGGGTTCATGAACCAAGAAGATCGCTGCTTTTTTTATGGCCGAACTTGGATAAACTTTCTCAAGTGTTACGGACTTAAAGTTGGCGCACGAATGTTGATGGAAATAGTAGAACCTGGTCTCATCTTCACTGCGATCTTCCACCCCGACGTCATTCCAATTGTTCATCCATGTTAGTTTTGTATCTGGTTCTTGCTTGTTAACTCGATTACTTCTTAATCCACCTATTTTGTCTAACTAATCACAATTTAACTTTAGAAGTAGCAACGAATCTCTCACGAAGATGCTACTTCTAACTAATATTGTCTTATAATTGGTGGCACGTGTAGGTTTTTTCAGAGTTAAGCAGTCAGCTCGTTTGTTACTCTGTAATAACTCGGCTGTTACTACACTTTATTGATCGTCTTGAGGTCCTTGTGGGGCGTTTCAATGGTGGAAGGCCACGTGGGATATGTGTGCCACTGCTGCACTCGTTGAACAGGTCCAAATGTGTCGAGAAACTTATGGTACGAGCTGTTTTCTGTTATATATGTTGTTCATAAACTATTGCTTATACACGATTTTACGGTTGTGATCTTCTTGAAACAGGAACTGCCGAGTTCTATTGTTCCTATCTGAGATGCACGACCATGGTCAGGTCAGACTTGCGCTTGGTCACAACATGATGTTTATGTCGACCTACTCAATTCCCCTTGGAGGCGAAAAGATACTTATTCGTGGGTGGTCTCAGATAATGAAGGCCCGTCCATCTTCGAGAATAGGACAGATGATTATGTTCATGCTATTCCATGGCTCTAAAGCGAATATCCTGTTTATTGACCACGTTGCGAGATGAAGACATTTTCAGAAGGTTGTGGATGCGCGGGGTGGCGCCTCGGCCTTGTCCTGGGGCTTGGCGGCCTCACCCTTGGTTAACTGTAGCCTATAGGCAAAGTAGCATTGTTCGAGGCGTGCTTTGTACGGTTGAACCTGTATAAGTACTCATACTGCTTTCAGTTTTGGTTGTTAAGTGCCCCTGCTGGTTTCAGTTAAGGTTGTTAAGTACTCCTACTGCTTTTCCAGTCTGTCATGTTTCTTGATCTGTCTTCCTCCGGCCAAAACCAAACCAGCGCCGGTAGCTGGCTGCGCCTCGGCCTTGCGCCGCCCCACCGTCTCCTAAATCGTTAACGCCGACGTCCTCCGCGCGCTTTGGTGCGCTCGCCGCGGCGCCGCCCTCTCGCGTTGTCAACATGGTCAACAAACAACAGGAATTGGTAGAAGTACGTGGAGAGGATGACAGTAGGGGCCCACCATGCGAGCGTATGGAAAAATAAAATGCTTCCTCCTAGTGTTTTCCTGACATCTAGGACCCACGACATTGTGAGTGTGTATAGTCAATAGACAAGAGAACAACACAAGATCGGCTGACACCTGGGACGTAGCTACTCGAGCACTCTTTTTTTTTGTTTGGTATTGTTGAGACGGAGCAGGGTTTGAACTGGGCTGTGGACCGTCTAGCCCAGGCTTATATTTTATGTTCACCATGTGACCAGCCCAGCTATTTTTTCTTTGTGCAAATGAGCCCCGTTTTTTTTGTGAAGAATACCCAATCCAGGCCTACTTATTTTTCTACGCCTTGAAAGTAATATGAAATGGGTTGTAAATATAAAAACAGATGACAAATTGGCAATTACTTTATAATTTCTATTTTTTTCACATTTTGAGATTCCTATTTCACTGGGCAGTAACCTGATTCAAATATATCTCCGAAGTACTTTAATTCTGGCTCGACATTTTGGTATTAAAAATAGTTTGGAACCCACAGAAATATGCGAAATTGGCCCTGGAAAACCAAAAAAAACGACTGCAATAAATTGCAAAAGAAGTTGCCATGAGCTATATATAAATTATTAAAAAAAGAGGGAGTGGTCTGACTTGTGGGCCTGTTTAGTTGACGCGTATGCAAGATTTTTTTAGTTATTATATACTACGTCAACAAACGATTCTAGCAGACGTAACTGTTGGATGTCAATCCAACGACCGTCGTGTTTCTTCAATCTCTGATCTTCTTGCTCTAGCCGCCAAAGCAGCGCCAGCGGGACCGCCTGCTCCCACCTCAGGTGGCCGGCTGTCTTTGCCTTGTGAGCCTCAGCGCCCCCTACTACTCCCACTGCTGGCCAGTGCATCCCTATACTCACCCACACCCCCTGTTATTCTGCGACGACGGCAGCCTCACACCACAGCCGAACCGGTGAACCGACGGCAGCTTCCACTGCCGTGTCTTCCCCGGCTCCGCATCATCCCCTTCCTAGGCCTCGCCGTCGTCCACCGCCGTGGTGCTCTCGGCGCGGCGTGGTCAATGTGGTCGACGACCAACTTCCATCGAAAGAGTACTCTACATGGAGAGGCTGACAGCTGGGTCCACGGCAGCCGCAAGGAAGTGCCTCCTTATTACGCGGAAAATAATTATTCCTCCACCTGACATCTGGGACCCACTGGACGGGCCACCAGTATTTCGCGAAAAAAACTTTCCCCCTGACTGCTGGGACCCATAGGTCGGGCCACCGTATTTCACGAAAAAAATGTTCCCCCCGCTGTCAGCTCGGACCCACCGGAAGTGCCTCCTTATTACGCACAAAAAAATGAATACCCCCCTGCTAGCTGGGAGCAACCTTGGTGGGAGGCTGACTTGTGGGCCTACTAAGTTGACTGGTACGGAGGCCTTTGTCAACTTTAGTCAATATATGAACGATTCAAGCTCCAGTGACCGTACGATGTCCATCCAACGGCCGTAGTGGTTCTTCAACCTCTGATCTTCTTGCTCCAGCCGCCCAAAGCAGCGTCGGTCGTGCCGCCGCTCGGCCTCCGTGGCGGCCAGTGATGCCATGGAGGCCTCACCGCCCCTACTACTCCCACCGCTGCCAGGCCATCCCTCTACGCACCCACACCCCCTGTTATTCTGTGGCGACGGCAGCCTCACACCGTAGCTGAACGAGTGAATCCTCATACTCCTCTACGCGTGGGCATCCACTTTCGCGTCTTCCCCGGCTCCGCGTCGTCCCCTTCCTAGGCCGCGCCGTCGTCCACCGCCCTGGTGCTCTCGGCGCGGCATGGTCAACGTTGTCAAGGAATGGCTTCCATCGGACGTGGATCAGACGTGGAGAGGCCGATACCGGTCCACGGCCGCAAAGAAAGAAGTGCCTCCTTATTACGCACAAAATAATTATTCCTCCACTTGACAGCGGGGACCCTTCGGACGTTCCACCGTATTTCGCAAAAAAAAGACGTTTCCCCCTGTCTGCTGGGACCCACCAGCTACATCTTCGCACGCAAGGAAGTGCGTCCGAAAAAAAAACAATTCGCCCCCTGACTGCTGGGACCCACCAGCTACATCTTCGCACGCAAGGAAGTGCACGATCGGGACCCACAGTCGAAGCGTGCGTGGCGTTGTCATTCTGGTCACGGCGTGTACGTCTTTGGTCGATGTAGAGGCGCCGCGTGTAGTAGATGTAGAGGCGCCGCGACGTCGTAGTAGAGGCGCCGCGACGTAGCATGTGCACATACGCATAAATGGCGAGGATGCAAGAAAGAAATACGGCCACGTACGTACATACGGGCAGGGTCTCTAACGCCTATCGCGCATACGTACATGGCTGGGTCGGAACGGAGAAACAGCGTCATCGTCGTGTTCATGGGGAGCCAACCGGCTGGGTCAGAACGGAATGCGTGGTCGTGTTCATCGGGAGGGCTTGGACAGAACAGGCGATGGAAACGAGGCCTGGCGTACCGCACAACGGAGGAAACGGCCTTGTGTTCGACCGGCCACGTTGAAACGGGTCCTGTTGATCGGGAGGGGCACGGTGTATCGCAAAAGCGGAGGAAAGCGGACCTCCTACGGTCGAAACGGGGTCCTGTTGATCGGGAGGGCTGGCGTGCGCAAAAGCGGAGAAACGGACCTCCCTACGGTCGAAACGGGGTCCTGTTGATCGGGAGGGTGTGGCGTGCCGCAAAAGCGGAGAAGCGGACCTCCTACAATAAAGGGGGTCATGTTGATCGGGAGGGATGTGGCGTACCGCAAAACGGACGAAACGGACTTGTGTTGGAGCGCTACGGTCGAAACGGGGGGGGGGGAGGGGTGTGGCATATCGCAAAACGGGACTCCACGGGATACTGTTCATCTCCACCATCGACCTCCTCAGCCTCCACGGGCTACCGTCGACCTCCTCCAGCCTCCACGGGCTCCTGTTCATCCAGCCTCCACCGCGCGCTACTCCACCGGCCATCGCTCAACCACCCCTCCACACGGGCACCCCTCCATCGTCTACTGTTCATCCAGCCCTCCACACCACGAAGTCCTGTTCAACCACCCCTCCACGGCCACCCCTCCCCGCTCATCGCTCATCCAACCCTCCACACCACGGGTTCCTGTTCATCCAGAGGCAACGCCATCGCCACCGCTCATCCAACCCCCCCGCAATGCTCACTAGCAGCAGATGGCGAAGAATCGCTCCATCGGGTTCGATTAACAGCCATCGATCGATCGCTCGGGTTCGATGTAGCGTAACTGCGGTCTGTCGCCGGGTTCGATTAGAGCCCAACGCCTCGCTCGGGTTCAGTTAGAGCCAACGCATCGCACACACGCGCGTACGTACGAGAGAAACGCGCATCGCTCCGCCCCCGACCTCCCACCATAACTGGCAACTCCATGGTTTTTTCCGTCATGGACGGCCCAAAGAATGTCATCCAGCTGCGTCTCCGGCCCGCCCAGGACGAAATGCCCATTTTCTGTCATGATTTTTTGTCATAGAAGTAGGAGCCCACCACATCTATGATGATACCTAGTTTTGTCACAATTATCGTCATAGAAGTGTCATATGTATGACAGAAAAAAATTCGTTCGGCCCAAAATGTCACGGATGTGTCTTTTTTTTGTAGTGGAAGTAGCCCGAATTCCTCGCTCTCACTCAAGGAAGCATGTCAGTAAGTGAGTACCTGCACAAGTTCAACCATTTGGCCCATTATTCCCTTTATTATGTGGCCACAGAAGAAAGGAAGATCGACAGATTTCTTGGACGACTGCACCAACACCTCAGATGCACTCTCAGTATGTTTGATTTCCCGGACTTCCAAACTCTGGTCAACAAAGCCCTCATCACAGAAAGGGAACACAAGCTTGTGCACAACAACAAGCCCACTAATAATGACCACAAGCGCAAACTCGATCCTAAGAAGGATGGACAACTAGTGCAGAAGGCTCGTACTTGGTAGCAGAGTCAGGTTGAGTACAAACCCAATTGGCTGCGTTAACAAGACCACTACCCAAGTCAAGAATGTCATGACCAGACCGGTGCGTGAAGAATGTCAGTGCAACAATTCCTGCTTTAATTGTGGACAGACCAGACATTATACCAGACAGTGTCCCAAGAACAGCAAGCCAACCGCTCCATTTAGGCCACAAGTCAATCATCTAGAGCCCTATTCAGCTCTGAGGGCCATCCAAGGGCAAATTCACCATCTCTCCGCCGACGAAGCCCAATAAGACCCGGAAGTCATTATTGGTATGTTCCCTGTTAATAACATACCTGCAATAATTTTATTTGACTCTGGGCTTCCCACTCTTTTATTTTACGGAGTTTTGCTGCCCAAAACAAATTTCCTTGCTCGATTTTGGGAAAGAATATGCTGGTACAATCCCCGGGATCCTTGCTCAGAAGTAATCTGGTCTCCCGTAATTAGGAAATTGATATCAAATGAGTTAGCTTTCCAACATCCTTGATTGTCATCGAGTCTTCCAAATTGGATATTACTTGGGAATGAATTGGTTAACCCAATCTCAAGTATGCATCAACTGTGCGACTAGGGAAGTCACTTTGACAAGTCAGGAACGTTGAACCAAAAAGTTCTATGACAGGACGAGCATACCGAAGAGAGAAATGGTTTTCACGGCTGTGGCTAAAGAATTGGAATTAATCCTGTGGTCAGCGAGTTTCTAGATGTATTTCCTGAGGAACTACCAGGGATGCCGCCAGACAGGGAGCTTAAGTTTGCAATTGATCTGGTGCCTGGAACCGCGTAGTTCTACAAGAAGTATTATCAGATGCCTTCGTCAAAATTAGTGGAATTAAAGGAACAACTTGATGAGATGCTCCAGAAAGGATGCATCCGTCCGAGCTCTTCCCCATGGGGATCACCCGCGATATTTGTGGACAAGAAGGACGGCAGTGTTCTGATGTGTGTGGATTACCGCCAGCTGAATGATGTCACCATCAAGAACAAATATCCACTTCCAAGGATTGATGATTTGTTCGATCAACTTAGTGGGGCTAAAGTATTCTCCAAGGTTGATTTGAGGACCGGATATCATCAGCTCAAAATCAAGAAGGAAGATATTCCCAAGATCGCATTGACCACCCGATACGGTCTTTATGAATATACCGTCATGTCTTTCGGACTCACCAATGCCCCTGCCTTTTTCATGCATATGATGAATAAGGTATTTATGTATTTCTTGGATAAGTTTGTGGTGGTATTCATCGATGACATCCTCATTTACTCAAAGAGTGAAGAAGAACACAAGGAACACCTGAGAGCAGTTTTGCAAAGACTCCATGACCATCAGCTATATGCGAAGTTCAGCAAATGTGGGTTCTGGCTCAAGCAAGTTGGATTTTTAGGGCATGTGCTTTCAGCAGAAGGGATAGCCGTGGATCCAAGTAAGGTGAAAGACGTGCTTGATTGGACCGCACCCACGACAGTATCAGAGATCCGGAGTTTCCTTGAATTAGCCGGATACTACCGCCGCTTTATCGAGGGATTCTCTAAGATTGCCAAGCCAATGACAGATCTCCTCAAGAAGGATAAGAAGTTTGAATGGACTGAGGATTGCGAAAGGACCTTCAATGAGCTAAAAACCAGGCTGACAACAACACCAGTATTGACTCTTCCAGACATCTACCGCAGCTTTGATATATACTGCGACACATCTAGAAAAGGCCTTGGATGTGTACTAATGCAAGATGGCAAGGTTGTGGCCTACGCATCTCGACAGTTACAGCCGCATGAAGGGAACTATCCAACGCATGATTTTGAGTTGGCTACTGTTGTGCATGCTTTGAAAATTTGGCGACACTACCTCATTGGAAAAAGGTGCCAAATTTTCACCGACCACAAGAGTCTCAAATATATATTCACTCAACCAGACTTAATCCTTCGACAACAAAGATGGCTCGAGTTGGTCAAGGATTATGACCTCAGGATAAATTACCATCCGGGTAAAGCCAACGTGGCTGCCGATGCCCTCAGCCGCAAGCCTGCCAGTCTGAATGTTATAATGGATTCCTTGCCTCCTGAACTTCAAGACGAGATCGCTCAGCTCAATTTGGTGATAGTTGATGCCATTCTTGCCAATATATTGGAAGTTGCTCCTACCCTTGAGGTTGAGATTTGCAGGGCCCAGGAAGATGACGTAATGCTACAATACCATGCCGAATGTATGCAAGAAGGAAAGACTCAGGATTTCTCTAAGGACCAGCAAGGTACGCTAAGGTTTCGAGGAAGGATTTGCGTACCCGAGCAAGCAGATCTGCGAAAGAAGATCTTGGCAGAAGCACACAAATCTTCATATTCAATTCATCCAGGGGGTACCAAAATGTACGAAGACCTTCGCCAGATATTTTGGTGGGATGGAATGAAGAAATATATGGCATATTTTGTCGCTTGCTGTGATATATGCAAAAAAGTGAAGGCGGAACACCAGAAGCCCGTCGGACTCCTTCAACCACTACTCGTCTCGCAATGGAAATGGGATGGTGTATGCATGGATTTCATCACCGGTCTACCAAGGACTCACCGAGGCAATGACGCAGTATGGGTCATAGTGGACACATTAACAAAGGTGGCTCACTTCATTCCCATCTGAACCACGTATCGAGCCGAACAACTCGCACAGTTGTATGTCAGCGTCCTGGGAACGGGGGTCCCCAGGCTTGCCTGCCTGCTGCCCACAGCGTGGCTCCACCAGCGGCCCTGTACGGCCAATCTTCACTAGCAAACACTCAAGACCCTCGCGAGGGGCCAAGCCTTGCAAGGCGGACGACGCAAGACCTCCTCAGGGGCGGCCTCACCATGCCAGCTTGCGAGGGGCAGAGAGATCAAGGCGAGGGACACCTCGCGAGGTTTCTGTGACGCAAGCCATAACGACTGGAGCCAGGCGAGCGCTAGGGCGCGCAGTGTCCTTGTTTCCTCTTTGGCGCTAAAGGGGCAAGCGCAGGCGAGGAGTCCTGAAGCATCAGGCAAAGGTTTCCATATCGGTGCAACGAGACCAAGACCAGCAGGACGGCAGGATGGAGGTCAGCATGGAGCCCAAGACGGTGTCACCACCAGAGCCTTTGGCAGGTAAAGACCACCTTTAGTCAGGATAACTTGTACTAGTTGTCTCCCTTTGAATTTGGCCGTTGTTGGATCCCTTCCCACTCAATATTTGGGGAGAGGACCAGGGCCTCTATAAAGAGGACTTGCCACCACCATAGGGGGACGGATCATTCAGATCACCCTCAACCACACAAGTTCACCAAGCACAAGAGCACCTCTCCTCGGGAGGTTGTTCTTCCCTTGTAATTGTTCATCCTCAGCCCAAGAGGCAATCCACCACACCACATTGGAGTAGGGTATTACACCACATCGGTGGCCCGAACCAGTATAAACTCTTGTGTCTCTTGTTCTTTGGGTTCGCCGAGCTAGGCCTTGCGATTGTTGCGTGAGCGATCTAGGGAGAGAGAGAGAGATCTTCGTGTGCACCCTAGTGTTCGAACCTCAAGGGTTTTGCTGGAACCCGAAATCCGACATTTGGCATGCCAGGTAGGGGTGCACCGAAGCTTTCCTTCCGTCGATCTGCGCTTCGCCATCCCCGCGCTTCACCCCCATGGTCGGCACTGCTCTTCCGGCTGCAACGACAGACGCCCGCGGCGGGGCCAGGGGCTCCGAGCCTTGGCCCCTGCCTTGCGGCGGGTGTAGTGGCCACCCAAGTTCAAGCGAGAGATGCCGCCATGCTGCGATAGCGCGGCGGACCCGTCGGCTTTCCTGTTGGCATATGAAGGGGCTGTCTGGAAGGCTGGGGGCGACAACGAGGTCATGGTCAACTGGCTTCCCATGGACCTCGCTGGGGCACCATGCTCCTGGCTGCTCAACCTCCCAGGATGTACGGTGACATCTTGGGAGGAGCTGCGCAACCTCTTCACTGAGCGCTTCGCGGTACCGGCGCCCCGCGCTGTCGCGGCCCTCCTTGGCGGCTCACAAGCGCTGCCCTCGGACCGTCACACCAAGCCGTTCTTTTGTCAGATCGGCGCCGCCTCCACGTGGCAGGGGGCTCCTCCAGGCTGGGTGGCGCCCAAGGCCGACCTGACTTTCGACTCGAGAGATCACCCCGTCATCACCGTCGGCTCGGGCGTGCTCCCAATGCTTTGCACGCCCACCATCTGCAGCGTGGCCGTTACCAAGACCCTCATCGACGGCGGCACCGGCCTCAACATGCTCTCTCTGGAGGCTTTTAGCCTCCTTCACGTACCGCTCGAGCGGCTCCGCTCCAGCAAGCCCTTCTCCGGGGTCAGCGGCAGCTCCTCCAGTCCCCTGGGGCAGATCAGTCTTCCCTTGACCTTCGGCACCCGCGACAACTACCGCACGGAGCATATTGACTTTGACATCACCCGCATTGGCCTTCTGTACAACGCCATCCTTGGGTACCCAGCTCTGGCTCAGTTTATGGCGGCGACCTATCTGGCCTACAACCTCATGAAGATGCCCGGGAGCAAGGGCGTCCTGATCGTGGTTGGAGATACCAAGGAGGCTCTAGTGTCGCTCAAGCTGGCCCTCAAGGCCGCCTCGACCATGCGCCCCGCCAACGAGGCCACCTCTGGAGTTAAGGAGGCCGCGCCGGCCAAGAAGAAGCAGTTGTTCACTCAAGATCCGGCGAAAACCAAGCAGGTGCCAGTCCAGGAAGATGGGTCTTCTGGAGCCACCTTCACCATAGGTGCCAACCTCGACTCAGATCAAGAGGAAGCATTGGTAAAGTTCTTGCGCGCAAACAAGGAAGTATTCGCCTGGGAGCCCGATCAGCTGGTAGGGGTCCCAAGACGGGTGATCGAGCATCACTTAAGGGTGTGCCCAAATGTGCGCCCTGTGAAGTAGAAGGCACGACGACTATCCATGGAGAAGCAGTCCTTCATCGTCCAAGAAACCCGCAAGCTGGAGGTAGCATGTGTCATTCACGAGGTTCTGTACCCAGAGTGGCTGGTGAACCCCGTCGTTGTACCAAAGAAAGGCGGGAAGGAGCGCATGTGTGTCGAATTCACCAACCTCAACAAAGCCTGCCCCCAAGATCCGTTCCCGCTTCCGCGCTTCGACCAGATCGTTGACTCCACCGTCGAGTGCGACCTATTGTGCTTCCTGGATGAGTTTTCAGGCTATCACCAGATCAAGATGGCAGTAGAGGATGTGGAGAAGACAGCCTTCCTAACCCCTTGCGGGGTGTACTGCTACACTTGCATGCCGTTCGGGCTCCGCAACACAGGCGCGACCTTCCAATGGCTGATGCACATCGCCCTGGGCCAGTAGCTCGGGAGGAACGCTGAAGACTACGTCGACGACATTGTGGTAAAGTCTCGGGAGGCAAGAACTTTGATTCAGGACCTGGAGGAGACCTTAACGAGCCTGCGCCAGGTAGACTTGTGGCTCAACCCGGAAAAGTGCGTATTTGGTGTCCCTTCCGGCAAGCTGCTAGGCTTCCTCGTGTCCCACAGGTGGATCGAGGCCAACCCAGAGAAGGTCAAGGCGATTGAGGACATGAGCCCACCGCAAACCCTCAAGGAGATGCAGAAGCTTGCCGGTTGCGTGACTTCACTAGGGAGCTTCATCTCCAAGCTGGGTGAGAACGCCCTGCCGTTCTTCAAGCTGATGAAGAAGAAGGGCCCATTCGACTGGACTCCGAAGGCTGACCAAGCGTTTCAAGATCTGTAACACCCCAAAATTTTAACATGATTTGCTTAATAAAATTTTGCCAGGAAATTAAATCTTTCATTTTTTTCTGGATTTTCTTTGATTTCAGAACCACTCCTTTCTTTGATATTATAGAGTTTTTACCCCCAGTGAAAACTTTCCAAATATGTTATTGGACTTGTTTATCTTCCCAAGACCATTTCTTTTGATCAGTGAAAGTATTTCTAAGATTATTCTTTCCTGAACTTTATTTCCCTTAAAATGGTTTTTCATAAGTGTCAGAGCCTCATTTGCACTACAACCCTTTCAGAAAATCCTTTAAAATTCTCATCAAAACTCAGGGATGCCATGTGATGTTTTTAAATCACTTTGATGCAAAAATATCTCTTACCCATTGGATATTTTGAGCTCTACCCCAAGTTTTCAAAACTGGTCCAGTTGATAAAATTGCACTACAACCTAGTTAATTATTTCTTTAAAGCCTCCATCAAAATTATGGATGTTAGTAGTAGTATATTATTCAACTTTATGCATTAACCCACTGATGTTCTTTGATAATTTTGAGCAAATCATCCTCTTTTGCTCTCTGGCCCAGTTGGGTGTTTTCTACTGCATCCCTAATTATTTTTGCTCTAGTGACCATGAGCTTTCTCCTGCTTGTAGTACACCCTACCAAACCCTTAAGTCCGGGAGATTGGGTCCATTGGAATATGTTTAGTACATGCAATAATGCCCTTTTCTTTCTGTCTAGATTTGATTTTCTCAAAAACTTGCACTAACAAGTTTCTGTTTTTGCCAAACCAACCTTGCCACCATCTTCTAAACCTAAAGAGACCCTGATCTAGAAAATTTGGCCACCCCAAGAGTTGCCTAGATGCCCTTGGCATTTTGGCAAACATTTTGTGTGCATGACCAGTTTTGGCATGAATTTTTATTTGCATTATAAACTTGATCCCCTGACCTAGCCACCATGTCCATTAATCTTCTTGCAAACTCTAACCTAGTCATGTTAATTGTTAGCCTCGCCCAAGCACTCTAGGCCATCCTGGCATTCTGTCGAGCATGTCGCGTGCGTGCTCTGCGCGCCAGGCGCCACGTTTTGCCAGCAGCCACACAAGTTACGCGTTCGCTACCAGCGCCACAGCCTTTGCCCGCCTGCAGAGCCACGCCTCGCCCTCGACCACTCGCGAGAACACTCCAAGCCGCCCTAGCGCCCTACAGCGCCGCCGTCAGGGCCCTCTTGGCGGCACGCCGGCGTCCATAGTACGCCTCTGCCATGGACGGCGCCGGCCGAGCCACAACTCCTCGCCAGCTGCCCTCGTGAGCAGGCCGTCCTTATCTCCAAGCCCGTCCGCTAGCACCGACCCTGCTCCGGCCATCGCCACGTCGCTCTGCCACAACAGAAGTGGTCGGCCGGCGATCTTATCCCCGGCAGTGGCGGAACCGACCTTCCCCTGCTATAAATGGCCCCAGACCTTGCTCGAGCATCCTCAGGCAAGCCGTAGAGTTCACCCCACCCGCTCAAATTCTTCTGAAACCACCGTCTACCCCGCCTCCGGCAACTACGGCCATCGCCGTCCCTCGGCTAAATTCGCCGTAGCCGGAGCCCCCTAGTCCTTCCAGCGCCACAATACGACTTCCCTCGACCTTGCGAAGCCGCTCAACCCCTCAAACGCGATCGGTAACCACCGTAGCCCAAGTCCTCAATTCCTCTGAAGCCACCGTCCGCCGCGGAGCTCGTCGCCGGTGACTCCCTTCACCCCCACCTACCTAGCGACCACCGGGAGGACCGCCCTGGACTGTCGGATCCATCCCCGCCCTCAGAACCCCGCGGGGAAACGCCCTTCGTCGACGGCGATCGCCGGAGTCCCGCCTCCGCTCGGGCAGAGGAAAAGGAGGGAGAGGCGACTGGTCAAACCTGACCAGTGGGCCCCCTGGACCCACTATAAGTGACCACGAGTCGGTCCATGCTGGAATAAGTGAAGACGTAAACCCAGAGTACGCCTTCGACGTGTTTAGTTTTCGAAACGTTTTTTTCTGTTTTATTTTAAAATCAAAATTTGACCAAAATTTGATTGGCTATAACTTTTTAAATATACGTCCAAATGAGTTGATTCTTTTTCCTACCTTCCTCAAATTTTGTCTAGTTTATTTTAATATTTATTTGAAAAAAATACACACAACTTTTTTGTACTGTTTTGAAACTATGGGTTAATTTGAATATTTTAAAAAATAGGATTTTGAAGAAGGGGAAAACTTTCAAAAGTCTTGAGAAGCACCCTGCCTCTCCACAACTTGAAGGCAAGCATTCTGAACCCTGGTATAATTTTGAGTGTGTTATTTGACACGGTTACAACACCACCTCGACACGGAGTATCCGTTATTTTTTTGTGATGATATGTTCCTACTCATGAGTGCATATTGATGGTTCCATGCTCTTTGGAGTTTGAGATGTTTGTGATAGCAGTCACCATCATATGCCTTTCATGCATACCGGAAGGAATCCGGGAAAGCCTCTGTCTTGGGTAGACACGGGCATGTCCCTAGTCCTCCGTCGAGACGGTTGTGTCCGGTACGGCATGATGAGGTATGTCGAGTAGTGATTATGTCTGTTGGTTGAAGTATAAATTGTTATGCTAATCATGCAGGGAATACTTAAACCTCCTGAGTCGACCATAGATCAATTCTTGTTCCGGTAACCCCCATACTTGTTACGTACTACCACTTGCCCCTGCCATAGGTAGGGTACGGTTCAGTATGTCGTCAACCCCTTTCCTAGCACATACCGTATAGAGAGGCCATGGTGGAAGATACCGGAGGCATCCGGTATGCATGCTACCTGGTCTGGGGGCATGGGTGTTTTCGGTTGGAGCCGAAGGGGTAGCTCCCCTAGTTTGCGCACGTTAAAATTTTTGTGATCCCATGCTAATCGAGGTTGTAGCCTCCCCACTTAGAGTTTTGCTTAAACAGATGTCATGGGTGATTCCAGACACTGGTGAGTTAGGCTGGTGTGTGGGTCAGGTGTGTTTTCAACCAAAAGACCATAGACGGAAATTAAAGGAATCCGTTACTTGTAGGTAAAGAGTACACCCTCTGCAGAGGTTAAATCTATTCAAATAGCCATGTCCATGGGTAAGGACTACAGTCTGGGATGGGTCAAGTGTCGGTCTTAGTGTCGGTCTTCGGAGGAAAAACTACTAAGCCGGAACATTGATTATTACCGGTGACATATGATGATTATGTGGACTAACTATTTTCATTATTTGATTTATTGAGTATCCCTGGGACGGTTCTACCTCCTGGATATTCACTATGATTATTCTGTTATAAGCCTTTATGTGGTGTCGCACAGACGCCCGACTGTGGCATGTTTGTTATTGATTTACTTTATAAGCCCTTTATGTGGCGTCATTTGAGACGCCACTTTGTGGCGTGCTTGTTATTTATTTACTATATAAGCCCTTTATGTGGTGTCGCTGAGACGCCCGACTGTGGCATGCTTGTTATGTATTTACTTTATAAGCCCTTTATGTGGCGTCGCATTACGCCTCGATCATGCATGTTTGTTACTTATTTCACTTATGAGCCCATTCTGTGGTGTCGCTCAGACGCCCGACTGAGGCATTCTATTTCTACTCTCTAATTGCATTTTTCATGTTTTATGTGAATAACTTGCTTGTATGCATCATGGATTTTATTTTGTGACTGACGTTGTGATCATAGAATATTTTAGAGCATGTTTATGATTTGAATATTATACATGTGTTCATAATGTTTGCGAGTACATTCCAAAGTACTCATTGGCTTGTCCCTGGCTATTGTCTTGGCCAGATTTCTTGCTTGGAGAGGAGCGTTGCGATGACAGCCCGGGAGCATGCGCAAATGGTGATAGCAGCCTCGCGAAGATAGGAGATAACCTGGTCAGCTGTTCTTGTGGGAGATAGAGTCCCATAGACGCTGAAAGACCACAAACCGCTTCCGCCATCAGCCATTTGAAACCTTTTGTCGCACTCATAGGCCAAGATGGTCTTGTACTACATATTATGTATTTTTCTTGGAGCTTCTGTATTAAGTTAGTGTCTCATCAGCTAACAGTAATCCTGGGGCTGGTGAGCACAAGGACCATTTTTTGGAAATTAATATCCCGAAAATCCGGTCCTCACAAACTTGGTATCAGAGCCAGGCTGACCATTGGCTAATCCTATCTTAGCCAGGTCAAAAAGAAAAACCTAGGTTAACCAACCCACCAGACCTTAACCTAACCCCGGCCAAGCTTCTCGTGTAAGATAGCCACAAAGTGATCCCGACACCTTTTGGCAGTTGGTGCCCAACCTATCAGCCTAGCCTGTCGATCATGCGCCAGTGACCGACACCTAAATTATCTCATTCGCAAGCGTGTGAAGGAAGGCTTCGCCCCCTTTTTCTATATAAAGGGCACGCTAGCCTCAACACAGCTCAACCCAGCACAGCCTCTTCCCCAAACCAAGCTACGATGCCTGGACCCATCATGCACAATGAGACCACAGCAACCAACCTTGGAGGTTTTGTGAGCGTGCTCGCAAACCTCACCCACCGTGCCTATGCTTTAGAAGAGCCCCCAGAATATGTTGTGTACCAAGGACCCATGAGCGGTGAGAGCCGTCAATTCTGGGCCACTGTGCACATCTATGGTAGGGGTCTATCGCCAGAACGCCCCTACAGGTTCACCGGAAGGACAACTTCCTTTGAGCCACAAGCCATCCAACTAGCTGCTCGAGAGGCTATAGTTCAACTCAGGCACTTGTCGCCCAGAGTTAACTGTCGCTCGTTCTACTACTACCCTAGCCGTGACGGGTATGGTAGGCCACCCCAAGTTGCCAACGGCGATCATGAGACGGATCCTGCATTGTTGCATCTAGTGCGCTATGTAGGTGCACTAGAGGAACTGTTCGATCAAATCACCCTTGATCTGATCGCAGCTCGTGGAGAACTGGTTCGCTGAGCCCCGGCGAGAGGAGAAGATGAGCCCAACGCCGACAACCCAGTCGTGCTGTTCGCACACCCGATCAAGTCCTTGAGGTCTGCTCCAGCCATCGACCAAAATACCTTGATGTCCCCAGAAGTGCTTCGTCGCCTTTTGGGAACACGTCCAACGGGATTGTGGCCAACAATCCCCGGGATGGTCATCATCGCTACCCCGACCCTGCAGCCCCTCAACCGCCTCCAGCTAATCCCGACGGTGAAACCCATGGAGAAGCCTCGACGTCCACAAGGCACGCCCGCTTAGATATAAACGAGGTAGACTGAGTCACACGAGTAGTACCAAGCCTTGGTATTCCTTCACCCTGTAATTATGTGATCATGTATGGCCATAATTATCGCAGCCTGCCCATGTGCCTCTGTTTTGAATAGTAGCCTTGCATAAATATGTCAGCATGCGGTTGCATGTTAAATTCCGGGCACAGCTACCAAAACCACCCCGATGACACCCGCAATAACACGTCACTTTTGTGAGATATGTGAATCGATGGCATTGACCCCGACCCCATGGAGCAGACTCCATAAACTAGTTACCTTTCACCACGGTTAATAACCCGGCCCCAATGCTATATAAAAGGCCACCACATGACCTTGCCAAGTACCCCTCACCTTGTGCACAACTCTCACAGCCATTTCTTTGCCATGCCGAGCCCCAGTATTTATCTGAGAACTCCAGATGCAACCCCGGGTAGTTTTGTTAAAATATTGTGGGACTTTACCTGCAGTACCATGAGTGCTATCCATCCACCCCAGTACGAGTTGCTCAAATCGAGGATCACCCCATCCACCTTGAAATATTGGGCAGTAGTGCACATCCCTCCCGCAAACCCGAACCAAGACCCGACGGAGGTCTCCTTCATGGGGAAATCTATGCCGACTCCGCATATGGCCATAGAAGCTGCTGCGTATGAAGCGCTTGCTCGCCTTCGATTCGCGGTACCCTATGCCAGCGATCGAGGGTATTATTACTTCCCGAGTCGCGCAGCACCCGGAGAAGTAGCATCTTTTCCCGGTGGACGAATCGAGAGAGACCCGATCGCCAACCTTGCCCGATATGTCATCGCTCAAGAGCGTTTGACCCAAATGAGTAATGGGTTATCTCCATAGCCTCGCTGATTTAAATCCTTAGATCGCCATCGGCAGACCACTGAGGCCCGACCAGGAGAGACGCATTCATCGTCTAGTCAATCCGCTTCCCCCGATAGAAGAGGAGTGTGCCCCAGTGCCAGAGATATTTTTTCAGGACCCTGTCCATTTACCGTTTTCATTATAGACGTTACTGCTATGTTCTTTGCTCCAGCATCTATGTATGTGTTGCAACTTAAGTGTTGTGTCCTAGATTTGCGTGATTAATTACATATTTGGTTTCAATTTATGTGAGTAGTTGTACTGCCGTTGATTTTGAGTAGCTGCTTTCACTCTCAGTAAAATTTTGAAGTGAGATTTTCTTTCCCTAAGTTGTTGCAGCATATACCTCTTCTCGACATGGATTTTTATTCACGCAGCACCACAGTAGACTCACAACCGCAACCACTCGACCTCGTGCACTAACTGCTAATGCACATACACATGTTACACCTAACTGATCACCTCTGAACGAGAGATTAGTGGGTAATCACTCGGGTACAAGTTACCTCCGGCACCCTGACAACAGTTAGCGCCCGACACCGCACCTAATCCTCGTGATCGCCGCCACCGCGGAGAGCTAACACTCGAGCGGCAGCATCACGACGATCATCGAGGATCATCACGCACAGGAGCACGGAGAACCCCAGCAACGCCGCCAACCCTCCGCACACCAGGATCACGCACCAGTCCGACATCACCTCCGCCATTAGAGCCTCGTCTCGAGCTCCTGCAAACAGAAATGGAGGAGAGGGGAGGAGAAGGAAAAGTGAGGCCAGGTGTGAGGAAGAAGAAGGAGCATCGCGGTCATTTTATAGCTCGAGATCGGTGTACGGTGGGCGAGGTCCACCAGCGCCGCTCGTCGCTCGATCGCCGGTGTTCGGAGACGAATCCATGGCGGTGCCGACAGCGCCTTGCAGCCAGAGGTGAGTGCACGCTGCACCAGCAGCTAGCACGCCACAAGACTACCGCGATGCCTAGATGCCCTACGCGCTAGACGTTGCTGGTGGAGAAAGCGCGGGAAAGCGCGCGAGAGAGAGGAAGAAGAGAGAGCCAGAGGAAGAAGAAGAGACTGACAATGGGCCCCGGGTCCACCTGTCAGCCAGAGGGAGCGCTGTGCTCTCGGGTACGACCAGCGTATTTTAGAAATTTAGAATTTATTCTAAATTTACTATATCCAACATAGAAATTTATCGTTCTCCACAACCATGGATTTTTTCACAGCGCCAGTATTCCACACTGTAGTATTACACCACTTATTGCCCTCTCACTGTAGCCGCATTTTTTTGGAGGAAGATTTTATTGTGTGAGAGTAATATTTGTTCAAAACAGCTTTTAGCAAATCTCGGGGACGAGATTTTCCTTAAGGGGGGTAGTGTTGTAACACCCCAAAATTTTAACATGATTTGCTTAATAAATTTTGCCAGGAAATTAAATCTTTCATTTTTTTCTGGATTTTCTTTGATTTCAGAACCACTCCTTTCTTTGATATTATAGAGTTTTTATCCCAAGTGAAGACTTACCAAATACGTTATTGGACTTGTATCTTCCCAAGACCATTTCTTTTGATCAGTGAAAGTATTTCTAAGATTATTCTTTCCTGAACTTTATTTCCCTTAAAATGGTTTTTCATAAGTGTCAGAGCCTCATTTGCACTACAACCCTTTCAGAAAATCCTTTAAAATTCTCATCAAAATTCGGGGATGCCATGTGATGTTTTTAAATCACTTTGATGCAAAAATATCTCTTACCCATTGGATATTTTGAGCTCTACCCCAAGTTTTCAAAACTGGTCCAGTTGATAAAATTGCACCACAACCTAGTTAATTATTTCTTTAAAGCCTCCACCAAAATTATGGGATGTTAGTAGTAGTATATTATTCAAGTTTATGCATTAACCCACTGATGTTCTTTGACAATTTTGAGCAAATCATCCTCTTTTGCTCTCTGGCCCAGTTGGGTGTTTTCTACTGCATCCCTAATTATTTTTGCTCTAGTGACCATGAGCTTTCTCCTGCTTGTAGTACACCCTACCAAACCCTTAAGTCCGGGAGATTGGGTCCATTGGAATATTTTTAGTACATGCAATAATGCCCTTTTCTTTCTGTCCAGATTTGATTTTCTCAAAAACTTGCACTAACAAGTTTCTGTTTTTGCCAAACCAACCTTGCCACCATCTTCTAAACCTAAAGAGACCCTGATCTGGAAAATTTGGCCACCTCAAGAGTTGCCTACATGCCCTTGGCATTCTGGCAAACACTTTGTGTGCATGGCCAGTTTTGGCATGAATTTTCATTTGCATTATAAACTTGATCCCCTGACCTAACCACCATGTCCATTAATCTTCTTGCAAACTCTAACCTAGTCATGTTAATTGCCAGCCTCGCTCAAGCACTCTAGGCCACCCTGGCATTCTGTCGAGCATGTCGCATGCGTGCTCTGGGCGCGCCCAGAGCACACGTTTTGCACGCGCGCGCATCCGAGCCGCCGCGTTCGCTACCCCGCGCCCTGGCCTTTGCCGGCCTGCAAAGCCACGCCCCGCCCTCGACCACTCGCCAGAACACTCCAAGCCGCCCTGGCGCCCTACAGTGCCGCCGTCAGGGCCCTCTTGGCGGCATGCCGGCGTCCACAGTACGCCTCTGCCATGGACGGCGCCGGCCGAGCCACAACTCCTCGCCAGCTGCCCTTGTGAGCAGGCCGTCCTTATCTCCAAGCCCGTCCACTAGCACCGACCCTGCTCCGGCTATCGCCACGTCGCTCTGCCACAAGAGAAGTGGTCGGCCGGCGATCTTATCCCCAGCAGCGGCGGAACCGACCTTCCCCAGCTATAAATGGCCCCAGACCTGTAAGTGCATCTAGTGCCCCTTAGTGATTTTGGTGGATTGAAGACTTATAGGTTAAGGAACTAATGCGTTTGTGAGTGTACACAGGTCTATAAGTCTACGAGGAGTTTGATATTTACAGGTAAAGTCGACCCCTAAAAATGAAGTTCTTCGAGTGAAGACTTTGATATTCTGAAGACTTTCTGAAGACTTTGAAAGTGAAGAAATTGGTTTGAACTTGAAGACTTGGTATTCATTTGAGTAACATGAAGCGTAAAGACTTTTGTTTTTGTAGTTTCGTTTTTCTCTTTCTTGAGTCATAGGAAACACCGTACTATTAAAGGGGGTCGAGGAAATACTAAGGAAAAATTTCCAAGTGATGCTCAACTCAAAATCCTACACCTACCAATCCCTTCGAGTGAAGATTTTGGAAATCTCATACGATTCGATCAATTTCTTCAAGATATGAGACGAAGTTCTTCCGGTCATTTGAGGAATTTGTTCGACCGAGGAGTTAGGAATTCGCCAGTCTTGGATTGCCTACACAAAGGAGGAACATGATAGCCACGAGGAATTTGAGAGTCAAATTTCCGACCGTTCTTTGTCTTCTTGGCCACTATCCCAAAATATCTTATCCACCTAACGGTCATATCATTGAAGGGCATTTATGTCTTATCATGTCGGGTTGCTCCCTAGGCTATAAATAGCCGCCCCCTACAACCACTAGCTGGTTGGCTGCTCCGAGAGAACTTGACACTTGTCATTTGAGAGCAACCCATCCTCTGAGGACTTTGAGCAAAAATCATCAAGTGAGGAAAAACCCCAAAACCAAACCCCTACAAACCCAAAGTGATTGAGCATCACTGAAGAAATTGATCCTGCGTGGATCCGACGCTTGTTACCTTTGAAGACTGTGCTTCTTCCAGACGGTTAGGCGTCATGGTCTAGAGCATCCAAGAGGAATTGTGGATCGCCGAGTGACCGAGTCTGTGAAGGTTTGGAAGTCGCCTGAAGACTTACCACGAGTAATTGGACAAGGTCTGTGTGACCTTAGTTCAAGGAGAATACGGTGAGGACTTGGTGTCTTGAGCTGCGTACTCAGCGACTGGGTGTCCGGGACTGTGTGTCCTCGAGTTTAAATACTCAGCCGCTCCATCCAGACGTACAACCGAGACAGCAGTTGGAACCTGGTCTACCAAATCATTGTCTTCACCAACCTTATGGTTCTATCTCCTCAACCCTTTCATTTCCTCATTCTTGTGTTGAGTGTTTGTTCATATCTGTGTTTGAAGACTTTGACCGAAAACTTTCTCAATTTCCTCGGTTCAATTTCTTGATCGGTTTGTCTTCATCTTGTGTTATCCTGTGATTACGCTTTTCTCGTACTCTGTGTTTGTCTTCATTTCATCATGATGACCATGCGTGTATTCTGTTATGCTTACTTGAGTACTTATTCCGCTGCGGTAGTTCTTCGCTAAGGAATTTCCTCACCGCAAATTCCTCGGTGAAGAATTCATAAAATCGCCTATTAACCCCCCCTCTAGTCGATATAACGCACTTTCAATTGGTATCGAGCAAGGTACTCCCTTGTTACGTGTGATTTTGGTTTAACCACCGGAGTTTTAGTTATGTCGGCCGCAGGTATGATTAAGGTCTCGTGAGGTGTCCTACCTTTGATGGGACGGACTACCCATATCGGAAGAACAAGATGCGAATGCATCTTGAAGCAATTGACAACGATCTACGGTATGTTGTGGAAAATGGTGTTCCCTCACCACACCTTCTCCGAATGATGCCGACGTGAAGAGATTCAAGCAACTCGATTCTCAAGCGAAGAATATCATATGTGGCCATCCGAGCAAAGGTCAATATGGAAGAGTGAGTGCTTTTGAATCGCCAAGCTCATCTCGGGACAAAGGTCCAAAGTGAATGAAGGAGTCTCAACTCAGCGTGACTCTCGACTTGATGTTCTTCTAATCTCTTCAACCGCTTCAAAAGACTCGACAACAAAAATGTTCAACAAACCTTCGATCGCCTCATGACATCTCAAATGAGCTTCAAGCACTTGGCGCCACCGACATCACCGACCATGAGGTTGTGAAGAAATTGTTAAGATCGCTGATTCCTCATTTGATACTCCGCACCGATGATACAAGAACGAGCTGACTACAAGTCACTTGATCCTGCTGATATCCTCGAGAGGCTAAATACTCATGAGTTCCAAATTTGCTGAAATGAGAGATCTCTATGGTTCTAGCTATGGAAAACACGTGCCACTCAAGGCCAAGGCTGTGTCTCAATCTGAGTGTGAAGACTCGTAGTAGCCTTGGAGATCCTCAAGAATTAGGCCAGAGCTAGCACCGCCGTGAAGAAATTCCAAGTTCACAAGACGTGGTCGCTTTGGAAAATCCTCAAGGAGCAGTGATTCCTCATCCAATGACTATAAGAGAAGACTTCGTCACAAATGCAAGAAACCTGGTCACTACATCCAAGATTGTCCTCAGTGGGAAAAGGAATTAAAGAAGAAGAAACACAAGGATTACAGTTCTGATGACGCGAAGAAGAAGAAGAAATCATCGAAATCTTCATCATCAAAATCCTCAAAGCCTTCTTCTCACAAGAAGGGCAGCTCTAAAAAGGCTCGGGCATTCATTGGCAAGGAAATGGACTCTGAAGCTGAATCGAGGAACATGAGGAAGAGGAGGCATCGAAGAATCTGAGTGCGGTGTGGCGAGTCTAGCTCTACGCTCTTTGCTTTCGTCGACAAGTCCATCTTCAACTCAAGAAAATGACCTCACCAACAATGCTGATGAAGATAGTGATGACTACACTCCCACCTATTGCTTCATGGCAAAGGGTGCCAAGGTACTCAACTATACCTCCTCTGAATCTAGTGAAAATGAATCTGATGAAGATCTAAAGCCCAGTTACTCAAAACTTGCTAAAATTGTTGTACAACAACAAAGGGCTTTGGAAAAGGTTCAAAACATGCTAGATAAGAGTGATGATATGTTAGGTGAAGAAATGGATCGCACTAAAGCCGTGACTGAAAATCTTCAGAGACTTCGTCTAGGTTTGACAGCCTTCAAGGTCATCATAACACTCTCTTATCTGATCATGAGAAACTTTCTTATGAATTTCTTCAAAGAAAGCAAGACCTTGAGAAGCTAAGAGTGAGTTATGAAGATCTTCAGAAGGAGCGCGATTCATTACTTGCTCAACAAATCAGCGCTTCTCAAGAAGAATTTGTTCCTCCATGCTTAAAGTGCATTGAACGTCAATCGCTAATTCTTCACCAATGTTCAAATGCTTCAACTGTTACAAATTCTTCACTGTCTCTGCTATCACTAATTCCTCATCTGAGGACATTGCTAGTATCACTGACGATGCAAGGCTGAAGGAATTGTATATGATAGGCATGTACAAAAGCCTCAAAGGGCATCAGACTCTTTGTGATGTGCTTAAAAACCAGATCCTCAACAGGAACCCTAGGAAAGAGGGTGTTGCCTTTGAGAGGAAACTCAATGCTGATGGAACATATTGGAAGCCTGAGCAGTATCCCAAAACCTCATGGGTTGCTGCAAAGGGACCTCCAGATTGATCCATCTAACTTATCTGACTTTACATGTGAATATCCTCATTCTTCTGATGAGTCATTTGACTCCAACTATAAACTGTTCAAAAATCAGAATGGTGAAGTATTTGCTAGATATGTTGGCACAAATTGCAGGAACAGTTCCCCTATGAAGAAAATTTGGGTTCCCAAGATGTGCCTTGAAAGTCTTCAGGTGAATGTCCTCATGACACCACCTATGAAGAATAGGAACCCCAGATCAAATTCTTCATATGGACCAAATTCTTCATATGGATCCAAGTCCTCACACGGACCAAATTCCTCACGTGGATCAAATTCCTCAAAAGGATCAAAGTCCTCATATGATTATCATCGTGCTAACAACTCTGTTTCGCAGGGTAGAGCTAAGGGCTATGAATATGTGCATTATTCTTCAAACCAATATGTTCATAAGTCCTCGAAGAATTTCTCTGCTTATTCATATGCTTACCCTAACCCCACTTATGTGAAACAAAATGGATTGGCTTCTATGCCACCATTCTCGTATGGTGCTCACAGAGTGATGAACTCTTTGCCACCCCTTCAGATGTGGGTGGTGAAGAAAAAGAACTAATCTCTTACTGCGAGGTCAGGTCTCGAGGCGTGCCTTAACGTCACGAAGAATGTGCCTGGACTCGACAAAATTGCACGAAAGGACGCAGGCTAATCATGATGAAATGAACTTTCATTTCACACGTCCTCATACCGCTTATCTGAATACTTGACCGTGAAATTCATCGATGAACTTGATATCATATTCTTCAGCGATGAAGTATATGAGATCATAAGTTGTACTAATTCATCTGCAGGATGATCAACCCAAAGCCACCGAGTGGGTTCTCGATAGTGGTTGTACAAATCACATGACCTGGTGACAAGAATCTATTGATGGATGCTCCCTTATCACCGTCACATCTGAAGCATATCATCTTTCTTTGACAAAGGCAAAAGTCAGGTATTGGGTCTTGGTAAGGTTGCAATCTCTAAGGATAAACACATGGACAAAGTCATGCTTGTTGAGTCCTTAGGATACAACCTCATGTCAGTCTCAATGCTTTGTGATCTTGATATTGTTGTTATCTTTGGCAAGTATCGTTGTGTTGTGATTATGGAAGATGACAATTCCAAAGTCTTCGAAGGCTTTAGGAGAGGAGACTTGTATATTGTTGACTTCTCTACAGGACCACAACCAGCCGTGTGTCTACTTGCAAAAGCTTCGTATATCGGCTATGGCATCGGGCGACTTGGTCACGCAGGCATGAGGAATTTGCACACGCTTGCGAAGAAGAAGCATGTCATTGGCATTGAGAATGTCAAATTCCTCAAGGATCACTTATCTGAAGCCTGTGAAGCTGGAAAAATGACCAAGGCCAAGCATCCAAATAAGACTATCATGACCACTACTCGTCCTTCGAATTGCTTCACATGGACCTCTTTGGTCCTAATCATTACTCAGCAGTCACTAATGATGCATCTCTATATGGCTTTGTTATTGTTGATGATTACTCTCGTTACACATGGGTACACATTGTTACTTACAAAAATCAAGTGCGTGAAGTCTTCAAACGATTTTCCTCGAGGGCTTCAACTAACTTTGGTGTGAAGATCAAACACATCAAGAGTGACAATGGAACTGAGTTCAAGAATTCCGGTCTTGATGACTATCTTGATGAACTTGGTATTACTCATGAGTTATCTGCTCCTTATACTCCTCAATAAAATGGCGTCGTGGAGCGCAAGAACAGAACTCTTGTTGAGATGGCTCGCACTATGCTTGATGAATACAAAACGCCTAGTCGTTTTTGGATTGATGCAATTGATACTGTGTGCCACATCATGAACAGAGTATATCTTCACAAATTCTTCAAGAAGACTGCCTATGAACTCCTCACTGACAAGAAACCCAATGTGAGTTATTTCAAAGTCTTGATTGCTAAATGTTGGATTAGAGATCCTCATCACAATTCTAAATTTGCACCGAAAGCACATGAAGGTTTTATGCTTGGTTACGGAAAGGACTCGCACACCTACGTAGTCTTCAACATCGCTCTTCACAAGATTGTTGACACTTTGTAGATGTGCGGTTCGATGAAACTAATGGCTCGCAAAGAGAGGACCTACCTTCGTGTTAGATGAACCAAAGCACCGAGGAATCTATCAAGTTCAAGGCAACCGAGGATGTCATTCCCATCAAGAAACTGCTGAAGAATTCATTCACTGTCTGTGAAGAACGCCGAGCTGATGCACTGAAGATAATGTCAAGACAATGGTGCTGAGGAAAATGATCAAATTCCTCGTGACAACCAGCTCATCCTCGCGTTGCAAAAAGAAGTGCAAGTGGAGAAGATCATCGATGAAATTAAAGCGCCAGGTCCTCTCACACGCTCAAAAGCTTCACATCTATCTAACTTTTGTGGGCACTATGCTTTTGTCTCTATCACAGAGCCCACTAAGGTAGATGAAGCTTTTCTGGAGCCGGAGTGGATTCAGGCTACGCAAGAAGAATTACATCAGTTCGAGCTCAGCAATGTCTGGGAACTGGTCAAACGTCCAGATCCTCGCAAGCATAATATCATTGGCACAAAGTGGATCTACCGCAACAAGCAAGATGAAAATGGCCTTGTGGTGAGGAATAAGGCACGACTAGTAGCTCAAGGCTACACACAGGTTGAAGGAATTGATTTCGATGAAACTTTTGCACCTGTTGCTAGACTTGAGTCTATTCACATATTACTCGCCTATGCTAACCATCACAATATCACTTTATATCAAATGGATGTGAAAAGTGCATTCCTCAATGGTAAGCTTGAGGAAGAAGTATATGTTGCTCAACCCCCAGGTTTTGAAGATCCAAAGAATCCTGACAAAGTCTTCAGACTTAATAAGGCCCTCTATGGCCTCAAACAAGCCCCACGGGCGTGGTATGATACATTGAAGGAATTCTTCGTGAAGAATGGCTTCACACCTGGTTCACTCGACCCTACTCTCTTTACTAAATCTTATGATCGTGAACTGTTTGTGTGCCAAATATATGTTGATGATATTATCTTTGGCTGTACTGACGAACGTTATAGTGATGAATTTGCCTATATGATGAGTGAATAATATCAAATGTCTATGATGGGAGAGTTGAAATTCTTCTTAGGTCTTCAAATTCATTAACAAAACAATGGCATATTCATATCTCAGAGAAATACCTCAAAGATGTCCTCAAGAAATTCGGTATGCAAGATTGCAAAGGCGTCAAAATTCCTATGCCCACAAATGGCCATCTATGCAATCGATGAAAATGGTATTGACTTCGATCACAAGGTATACCGCTCCATGATTGGTTCTTTATTGTACTTATGTGCATCTAGGCCAGATATAATGCTTAGTGTTTGTATGTGTGCCCGATTTCAAGCTACACCAAGGAATCACACCATAAGGTCAGAAGCATATTCTTCGATATCTAGCTCACACACCAACACTAGGATTATGGTACCCCAAGGGCTCGCTTTTGATCTCATTGGATATTCTGACTCTGACTATGCTGGTGATCGTGTGGACCGCAAGTCAACTTCCGGCACTTGTCATTTCCTCGGACGATCTTTGGTCTGTTGGTCCTCGAAGAAACAGAATTGCGTATCACTGTCTACTGCGGAAGCTGAATACATTGTCTTTGGCTCGTGTTGTGCTCAATTGCTTTGTGGATGAAGCAAACTCTCAAGGACTACGGCATCAACGTGAAGAATGTGCCTCTCATCAGTGACAATGAGAGTGCCATCAAGATTGCTCACAACCCAGTTCAGCACTCGAAGACAAAGCACATTCAAATTCGTCATCATTTTCTTCGTGATCATGTGTTGAAGGGCGACATCTCCATCGAAAGCACGTGAAGACTCAAGAACAGCTAGCTGATATCTTCACTAAGCCCTTGGATGAGAAGAGATTTAGCAAGTTGCGGTGTGAGCTAAATATCTTAGAATCTTGAATGTTCTTTGAAAAAGACACACATCCTAACACTTATGCAAAATTGATGACATAGATGTGCAACACATGAAGAAACGCGTTTTCTTCAATCAATGAAGAATAACACTCTAAGTGTGAAGAAATTAATGAAGAATTTGATTCTCAGAACCCTACGACAATTGTACGCGGTGTCTGAAATCTTCATTCTTATACGGTGGGTCACGCCACCACCAAAGTTGAAAATCTTCAAATTGAGTTTTTCCTCAGTTTTGAAATTCTTCAGTTTTCAAATTCTTCAACTTTGCAAAATCTTCACTGTTTCCGTCGTCTTTCTTCATTGGCTATATATATATATATATATATATATATATATATATATATATATATATATATATATATGGGTTTATGTCCTCTACAAAGCATTCACTTATGGCTATTTCTTCAAGTCGCTTTTTACGCTAAGTGAATGTGATCGGACCCTTCCCCTCTATGCTATACTCAACCCAATCTATTCACAAATTCTTCATGTGTGTTCTATTTGAAACTCGTTCAAAATCTTCACTGTATCCTTGTCAGCTGAAGAAAATGCGAACGGAACTTTAAAACTGATCTTATCCAATTTTCGGTTTTGCCGCTCAAACAGTTCCGCATCCAACGATGCATTATTTTACTCACCCACGATCGTACACGATCTCCACTACACAGTACGTGGGTGACACCTGTCGTGAGAAGGAGAATGGTCAGGGGCACGTTGGTCCTAAATCTTCGGGCGAACGGTTTTCACTGCCTCTATAAATACCCCTCTCTCCTTCCTCACTTCTTTTACCCCGCTCGACCTCTCTCTCCCGTTCGAGCTCCTCAAACCCTAGCGCCGCCGCTACTCAATCGTCGCCGGTGAGGAAGAGCTTCACTGCCTCGACCTCGTCGCCGACGTACTCGCGTCGACTGCGGAAATCCTCACTCCGCCGCCGCCGTAGCTGTCTTCCTCCGCTGAGTTAGGGCAAGGAAGATCTAACCTGACGAACTTCCCATCCGTTCTTCTCAGTTCGTCGTGTTCTTCACTTCGGGTAATTAAAAGTTACTTTTATTACTCGCTTTGATTCTCAAACCTTCCTGAAAATCTTCAAAGGTGTTTATTCTTCAAATCTTCACACATATGAACACCTCAAACAAAATATGCTCTTGATTCGTTTCTCTAAGCAATGATTTTCTTCAAGATTCCTCAATTGTGTGGATCCTCGATCTGTACAACTCGAACCTAAGACAAAGAACGCTTAGTGAAATTCTTCAAGGCTCATCTGGTCAAAATCCTCAAAACTTGTTCTTTTGAAAAATCTTACGAGAACGCATATGACCTCTCCAAATTCCTCGCAACTATACTGCTCACGGTACACATGTCATTCTTTGAATCACTAGGTTCTCATCAACTTAACTCATTTGCAGCGTTCCTCGAAGAAAAACTGCATACTTCTTGAGAGAACTCAATTGTTCAATTTCCTCAAGCTGAAGAAAATGGCAGACGGAAAGAAGCAACGAGAAAGGAGGAAAGAAACACGAGGTTATGACAGCGTTTGAGATCCCCGAGGAAATCTATGTCGACTCATCGCACACCGATGAAGAAAACAAAAATCGATTGCAAGGTGCGATTCGTAAGATGGAACAGAGATGGGCAAGGGAATGGAGGGAATACAGATATGTGACTCCTAAGTACATGAAGAAATTCGCTCTCAATCCTCCATGCCCAAGAGCTCCACTGGCACCTGGCCAAGTAGCTGACCCCACCAGCATCAAGCGTGGTGAGGACTTTCCTGAAGAATGGGCAAAGCGCCAAGCTAAACTGGCAAGACAAGCCAAGGAGGCAGTGAAGAAATTCAATGAGGATTCTGCCACTGCTACTGCTACTGAGGCCTCGGTCAAACCGAGGAAATCCATGCCTAAGAAGTCTGCTCATAAGCCAAGTGCTTCACCAAAGCGCCCTCACGGCAAATTCCTCACACCTGCCTACAGCTCCACCAAAGTCCTCAACGGCTCCGTCAAAGTCCTCAGCTCCTGTGCATCTGGCTACATGTCAAAGGACTGCTGGATTCTCGATTGCCTCTGGAGTTTCAGCAAGTTCCTCAGCAGCACCAATTTCATCATCTGGCCCGACTGTGCTAAAGACCAAAGCAACAGCTGGACGAGGTCCTCGGCCCAATCCAAAGAAGAAACAAGTTCCATTCCATGTGCCTTCTGATGATGAAGCTTCTGATGAAGAACTTGCGGAAATCATCAGAAATCGCCAAGAAAGGGCCGCTAGAGCCAAAGGTACATTTGTGCCACTGCTGTTGGGTCCGAAGAAAGTCCTCGACTATATTGATCTCTGGCACAAGGATCCCAATACCCCTATGCCTGACTTTCATCTTACCCCTGGACAAAGTCATATGCTGACCCATTTCATCGCTGAAGAGAAATGGAAGTTTGAAAAGGCAAGAGAAATCAAGAAGGCTCAATACAGAAAGGAGAAGTTTCAAGAAAAAGCGTTGTCAAAATGACACCGAGGAACTTCTCAAGGTCCAGACTGAAATTCAAGACCTCATGCAAAACTTCGATTCTTTCTATGCGATTGGCAAGGAGCCAAGGTCAGATTCGTCAACGACAAAGAATTTCACAAATGTTGCAATCCCAACGCATACAGGAAATTCCTCAGCTGCGATCTCTCAGCCTCTTTGAAGAACATGCCAAAGACGATCGATGATCTTCAGCCTGCTGATGAAAATGCTAGTTCCAGGGCTGATGATTCTATTCTAGCCGCTGAAGAAATTGCGAGGGCATCCACTAGTGGTGCGCCTAAAGAAACTGAAGAGATCAGGGCAACTGCATCAGTTGCGCCTGAAGAAATTCATCATGATTCCTCAGCTCCTCCTGCGCCAACTCCAACTCCAATTCTTCCATCTGCCTCTGATGTGAAGAAAACCAAGGCTGCAGAACGAGCTGCAGTGAAGAAAAGGAAAGCATCAGCTGTGTCACATTCTTCAGCTGCGAAGAAAATGAAGCCAATGACCAGCTCATTCGAAATTCCAATTGATGCTGTTCCGATTTCCTCCAAGCCATCAAAGGACCTTGTTCCTTTTGGAGAAGACTATGAGATCCCAATCGGATCTGCTGAAGAACGTCATTCTGCTGCTTCGTCAGAGCAGATTGATGAAGAAATTGAAGTGGACGCAATCCCTTCAACCCCAGTCATTTCCTCACCTACGCCTCTGTTCAACTGCTTTGAAGAGGTGGTGTTGAGGAAATTGAAGATGAAGATGTGGATATTGGGTGCACCACACGGTGATGAATGATGACTTTTGGGAAAGTCTGCATCCCAATACTCCTCTCTTCACCCCGCTCCAACAGATTCCTCGGTCCCTACACAAACAGTCCAAATGGACTCAAGAAAATCAACCCACCTGTTCGTGCATAAAGAAATTCCAGCCACTAGTCTTTGATGAACTCTTCTTGATCCTCGATCGCACATATAGAGGAACCAAAATTCCTCACTGAAGAACCTGAACTTGCGATTCCTGAGGTGGTGATGCAACTCACTGACACCCCTCTGCCCAAGCAAAAGAATCCTTTCTCAACAAAGCAAAAGTTCAAGGCTGAAGATTTCTTCGGCGAGCACGTATTCTTCACTGATTACAATTCATATGATTCTGCTCGCATAAGGAAGAGGCGTTTCTGGACTGCCAGCCAAGCCAACTTCTATTCCTCAGTGCTCTTCAACAAGGACAAAATCTTCGATCATGCTCATATTCCTCATGTGGACATGGAGTCTCTGCCAGGCTTTGAGCCAGTCCTCAGTGTTCTTCACGACGCAGGACTTCTAAATTTATGCACTGATATTCTGGATCGAATGAAGAACTAATTCTTCAATTCTATGCAACGCTGCACATCACCGAGACGCGAAGACGTGAACTCATGGGTATTAGACCGATGTCCTAAAATACTCACTACAAGGCACCAAAGAACTAAATTGCTTCGTGCTCTACCACTCAGTCCTCCGCTTGATGGTGCACGTTGTATCTACAACGAACCAGAACTTTCAAATCACTATATGCAAGTGCTGATGAAGCCTTTGAAGCCAAGGCAGGCCCCAAGAACCAAATTCCTCGTCAAGGAATTATTGTATGTGCCTCGGACTATCTATCGGATTACAGCGAAGACAATGAGTCCTATCAAAGGCCACGACTCGAATGATGAAGAAGTCGTTGGCATCATGAAGAATATGCTTTTCTACATCATCCATGGCGTTCCCGTCAACTTCCATGATTTCTTCATGAGGACTCTGGCAAATGTTGCTATGTCACCATTTGAGCTGAAGGCTTATGCGCCTTGGATAATGAGATTCATCAGGACAAGGTCTTCACTCAATTACAAGGCTGATACTCTGAACCACTGCAGCTACTTGCCCCCGATTGAAGTCCTCAAACGGACATTTACCTCACATGATGACAAGGACAAGGCTATCTTTGTGATCGATGAAGGCATCCGTCCATTGGATGGACAGGTTTATAAGCAAAGATCCTACTCCACCAATGATGACTTTGCCACCCATGACTCTGCCGCAAATACCTCAGTCAAGCCAAGTCCTCAAGCTACTGCACCCAGGGTGATGACTGATCGTGAGTTACTCCTCAGTCTTCATCAGAAGGTTGATCGCAATCATAAATGGGTCAAGCGTCAGTTTGGTTCAATTCTTCACAACATGACCTCAACACACAATGCAGTGAAGAAAAACCACTACTACCTTCATGAAACCTTCAAACGCACCTGGGTTGTTCTTTCACATGTCTACGATGCAGAAGAACTGACGTCAATGGGACTCAAGGAAGAATTTGACTGGTCTGCACCTCCTCCGAAGAAATACAAGAAGGTCAAAGTTCCGTCCTTGGTGGCCAGCTCCTATTCTTCATCGCACGACACTGATGAAAATGAAGACTTGGATGACACTGCGGTCCTACTACAACAACCGACCCCAACAACGCTGGCGCTCCTTCTTCAACTTGAAATTCTTCAGGAGCGTTAGTCCTCAATTTCGATCCTTTTGGTCATTTGATGACAAAGGGGGAGAAATTTGAGTTAGTCTTCAAGCGGGTCTAGTTTATTGCCTATATACAGTAATTTATTTTTGTTAAGTTACAACTCTCGTTCTTCTGAAACTTTTATTGGATCGAGTTGTAATCTTAAACCCGATGGTGCTTTGATACTTTTGATGCATTATGCTCTTGCACTACGCTCTGATTCTCTTGAGCGCCTTGAAAATCTTCATAGCAAATCTATTTGAGCTCTGATACTCTTGATGCGTTATTTTGCATGCTTGTTCCTCATTAATGTTATCGCACGCATGCTGAATTACATCAAGCACCATATTTCATCATGCATTTCAAATTCTTCATACTATATGTCAAATGCGTGTATGAATTACAAGATATAGGGGGAGATCTCCATGATTCAACTCTTGAAATGTGCATTGCCTCAAAAGCAAATTCCTCACTATGCACATCTTCGTGGGGAGTTCTTCTATATCTTGCAATCAAATTCCTCATTATCGATATTTACACTTCATATGTTTATCCTCGTTGAAAACTTAACCTATATTGTCATCAATCACCAAAGGGGGAGATTGTAAGTGCATCTAGTGCCCCTTAGTGATTTTGGTGGATTGAAGACTTATAGGTTAAGGAACTAATGCGTTTGTGAGTGTACACATGTCTATAAGTCTATGAGGAGTTTGATATTTACAGGGAAAGTCGACCCCTAAAAATGAAGTTCTTCGAGTGAAGACTTTGATATTCTGAAGACTTTCTGAAGACTTTGAAAGTGAAGAAATTGGTGTGACCTTTAAGACTTGGTATTCATTTGAGGAACATGAAGCGTAAAGACTTTTGTTTTCGTAGTTTCGTTTTTCTCTTTCTTGAGTCATAGGAAACACCGTACTATTAAAGGGGGTCGAGGAAATACTAAGGAAAAATTTCCACATGATGCTCAACTCAAAATCCTACACCTACCAATCCCTTCGAGTGAAGCTTTTGGAAATCTCATACAATTCAGTCAATTTCTTCAGTAACAGAGACGAAGTTCTTCTGGTCGCTGAGGAATTTGTTCTGACTGAGGAGTCGCCAAAGGTCTTGATTGCCTACACAAAGTGAGGAACATGATAGCCCCGAGGAATTTGAGAGTCAAATTTCTGACCGTTCTTGTCTTCTTGCGCCACCTGTCCCAAAATATCTTATCCACCTAACGGTCATACCATTGAAGGGCATTTATGTCTTATCATGTCGGGCTGCTCCCTAGGCTATAAATAGCCCCCCTACAACCACTAGCTGGTTGGCTGCTCGAGAGAACTTGACACTTGTCATTTGAGAGCAACCCATCCTCTCGTGACTTTGAGCGAAAATCATCAAGTGAGGAAAAACCCCAAAAACCAAACCCCTACAAACCCAAAGTGATTGAGCATCATCAAGAAATTGATCCTGCGTGGATCCGACGCTTGTTACCTTTGAAGATCGTGCTTCTTCCAGACGGTTAGGCGTCATGGTCTAGAGCATCCAAGAGGAATTGTGGATCGCCGAGTGACCGAGTCTGTGAAGGTTTGGAAGTCGCTCAAGACTTACCACGAGTAATTGGACGAGGTGCATGTGACCTTAGTTCAAGGAGAATACGGTGAGTACTTGGTGTCCTGAGCTGCGTGCTCGGCCGATCGGGTGTCCGGGACTATGTGTCCTCGAGTTTAAATACTCAAACCGCTTCCAACTGTGACATACAACCGAGACAAAGCAGTTGGAACCGGGTCTACCAAATCATTGTCTTCACCAACCTTATCGGTTCTATCTCCTCAACCCTTTCATTTCCTCATTACCGTGTTGAGTGTTTGTTCATATCTGTGTTTGAAGACTTTGACTGAAGACTTTCTCAATTTCCTCAGTTCAATTTCTTCAGTCAGTTTGTCTTCATCTTGTGTTATCCTGTGATTACGCTTTCCGTACTCTGTGTTTGTCTTCATTTCATGATGATGACCATGCGTGTATTCTGTTATGCTTACTTCTGAGTACTTATTCCGCTGCAAGTAGTTCTTCGCTAAGGAATTTCCTCACCGGCAAATTCCTCAGTGAAGAATTCATAAAAATCGCCTATTCACCCCCCCCCCCTCTAGTCGATATAACGCACTTTCAAGACCTCGCTCGAGCATCCTCAGACAAGCCGTAGAGTGCACCCCACCCGCTCAAATTCTTCTGAAACCACCGTCTTCCCCGCCTCCGGCAACTTCGGCCGTCGCCGTCCCTCGGCTAAATTCGCTGTAGCCGGAGCCCCCTAGTCCTTCCAGCGCCACCATATGACTTCCCTCGACCTTGCGAAGCCGCTCAACCCCTCAAACGCGATCGGGAACCACCGTAGCCCATGTCCTCAATTCCTCCAAAGCCACCGTCCGCCGCGGAGCTCGTCGCCGATGACTCCCTTCACCCCCACCTACCTAGTGACCACCGGGAGGACCGCCCTAGACTGGAGGATCCATCCCCGCCCTCGAACCCCAGGGAAAGCGCTGTTAAATCGACGGCGATCGCCGAGTCCGCCTCCTTCGGGCAGAGGAAAAGGAGGAGAGGCGACTGGTCAAACCTGACCAGTGGGCCCCCTGGAACCACTGTCAGTGACCACGAGCCGGTCCACGCTAGAATAAGTGAAGACGTAAACCCAGAGTACGCCTTCGACGTGTTTAGTTTTCGAAACGTTTTTTTCTGTTTTATTTTAAAAACAGAATTTGACCAAAACTTTGCCTGGCTATAACTTTTTAAATATACGTCCAAATGAGTTGATTCTTTTTCTTACCTTCCTCAAATTTTTTCTAGTTTATTTTCATATTTATTTGAAAAAACTTCAGACAACTTTTTTGTACTGTTTTGAAACTATGGGTTAATTTGAATATTTTCAAAAATAGGATTTTGAAGAAGGGGAAAACTTTCAAAAGTCTTGAGAAGCACCCTGCCTCTCCACAACTTGAAGGCAAGCATTCTGAACCCTGGTATAATTTTGAGTGTGTTATTTGACACGGTTACAACACCACCTCGACACGGAGTATCCGTTATTTTTTTGTGATGATATGTTCCTACTCATGAGTGCATATTGATGGTTCCATGCTACTGGAGTTTGAGATGTTTGTGATAGCAGTCACCATCATATGCCTTTCATGCATACCGGAAGGAATCCGGGAAAGCCTCTGTCTTGGGTAGACACGGGCATGTCCCTAGTCCTCCGTCGAGACGGTTGTGTCCGGTACGGCATGATGAGGTATGTCGAGTGGTGATTCTGTCTGTTGGTTGAAGTATAAATTGTTATGCTAATCATGCGGGAATACTTAAACCTCCTGAGTCGACCATAGATTGAGACTTGTTTCGGTAACCCCCATACTTGTTACGTACTACCACTTTCCCCTGCCATAGGTAGGGTACAGTTCAGTAAGTCGTCAACCCCTTTCCTAGCACACACCATATAGAGAGGCCATGGTGGAAGATACCGGAGGCATCCGGTAGGCATGCCACCTGGTCTAGGGGCATGGGTGTTTTCGGTTGGAGCCGAAGGGGTAGCTCCCCTAGTTTGCGCGCGTTAAAAATTTTGTGATCCCATGCTAATCGAGGTTGTAGCCTCCCCACTTAGAGTTTTGCTTAAACAGATGTCATGGGTGATTCCAGACACTGGTGAGTTAGGCTGGTGTGTACGTTCAGGTGTGTTTTCAACCAAAAGACCATAGACGGAATTAGTCCCGATGGACTAAAGGAATCCGTTACTTGTGGGTAAAGAGTACACCCTCTGCAGAGGTTAAATCTATTCGAATAGCCGTGTCCATGGGTAAGGACTACAGTCTGGGATGGGTCAAGTGTCGGTCTTAGTGTCGGTCTTCGGAGGAAAAACTACTAAGCCGGGACATTGATTATGACCGGTGACATATGATGATTATGATTATTATTATTGTGGACTAACTATTTTCATTATTTGATTTATTGAGTATCCCTGGGACGGTTCTACCTCCTGGATATTCACTGTGATTATTCTATTATAAGCCCTTTATATGGTGTCGCACAGACGCCCGACTATGGCATGTTTGTTAATGAGTTACTTTATAAGCCCTTTATGTGGCATCGCTGAGACGCCCGACTGTGGCGTGCTTGTTATTTATTTACTATATAAGCCCTTTATGTGGTGTCGCTGAGACGCCCGACTGTGGCATGCTTGTTATGTATTTACTTTATAAGCCCTTTATGTGGCATCGCACAGACGCCCGACTGCGGCATGTTTGTTACTTATTTCACTTATGAGCCCTTTCTGTGGTGTCGCTCAGACGCCCGACTGAGGCATTCTATTTCTACTCTCTAATTGCATTATTCATGTTTTATGTGATAACCTGGTCAGCTGTTCCTGTGGGAGATGGAGTCCCATAGAAGCTGAAAGACCACAAACCGCTTCCGCCATCAGCCATTCGAAACCTTTTGTCGCACTCATAGGCCAAGATGGTCTTGTACTACATATTATGTATTTTTCTTGGAGCTTCTGTATCAAGTTAGTGTCTCATCAGCTAACAGTAATCCTGGTTTTCTGGAAATTAATATCCCGAAAATCCGGTCCTCACAAGATCTCAAGAGATATCTGACCAGCCCTCTGGTGATGGTGGCGCCCCGCCCTCTTGAGCCCCTGGTGCTTTACCTCGCCGCCACTCCTCATTCAGCCAGTGCAAAATCTGGTAGCGGTTAGGAAGAGCGTCAGGCCAAGGACACGTCGCGCCGAACCGTGGCCCCAGCCGGGGCGGCGCGAGACCCGAAGGACACTACGGGGGCTGCAGCAACGCCAATGGACGACCCAGCTCAGCAGGATGGCGACCTTAGGCCCGCCGAGGCCCCAATAGGCCACCAGGCTCCGGAGGTTCCATCGCCTCAGGAGGCGCCTCAACCTCCGACAAACGCGGGTCCTGTTGACGCGCCCGCCCTCATCGAGCACCGAGTGTATTTCGTCGGCACGGTACTGCGGGATGGAAGGGCACGGTACCCCATGCCTCAGAAGCTCTTGCTCGCGCTTTTGGTGGCCTCGCGCAAGCTACGACACTACATTCAAGGTCACCCAATCAAGGTCATCTCGGCCTACTGATACGTCCATTTGGCATCATGCTTTTATATCAATATTTATTGCATTATGGGCTGTTATTACACATTATGTTACAATACTTATGCCTATTCTTTCTTATTTTACAAGGTTTACATAAGGAGGGAGAATGCCGGCAGCTGAAATTCCGGGCTGGAAAGGAGCAAATATTAGAGACCTATTCTGCACAACTCCAAAAGTCCTGAAACTCCACGAAAGTTATTTTTGGAAATAATAAAAATACTGTGCGGAAGAAATACCAGAGGGGGCCCACACCCTGGCCATGAGGGTGGGGGCGCGCCCTACCCCCCTGGGCGCGCCCCCTGCCTCGTGGGCCCCTTGTTGGCCCTCCGGTGCCCATCTTCTGCTATATGAAGTCTTTCGTCCGAATAAAAATCATAAGCAAGATTTCGGGACGAGACTCCGCCGCCACAAGGCGGAACCTTGGCGGAACCAATCTAGGGCTCCGGCAGAGCTGTTCTGCCAGGGACACTTCCCTCCGGGAGGAGGAAATCATCGCCATCGTCATCACCAACGCTCCTCTCATCGGGAGAGGGCAATCTCCATCAACATCTTCACCAGCACCATATCCTCGCAAACCCTAGTTCATCTCTTGTATCCAATTCTTGTCTCTAAGTCTGGGATTGGTACCTGTAGGTTGCTAGTAGTGTTGATTACTCCTTGTAGTTGATGCTAGTTGGTTTATTTGGTGGAAGATCATATGTTCAGATCCTATATGCATATTAATACTCCTCTGATTATGAACATGAATATGCTTTGTGAGTAGTTACATTTGTTCATGAGGACATGGGAGAAGTCTTGCTATTAGTAGTCATGTGAATTTGGTATTCGTTCGATATTTTGATGAGATGTATGTTGTCTCTCCTCTAGTGGTGTTATGTGAACGTCGACTACATGACACTTCACCGTTATTTGGGCCTAGAGGAAGGCATTGGGAACTAATAAGTAGATGATGGGTTGCTAGAGTGACGAGAGCTTAAACCCTAGTGTATGCGTTGCTTCGTAAGGGGCTGATTTGGATCCATATGTTTCATGCTATGGTTAGGTTTACCTTAATACTTCTTTTGTAGTTGCGGATGTTTGCAATAGGGGTTAATCATAAGTGGGATGCTTGTCCAAGTAAGGACAGCACCCAAGCACCGGTCCACCCACATATCAATATATCAAAGTACCGAACGCGAATCATATGAACGTGATGAAAACTAGCTTGACGATAATTCCCATGTGTCTTCGGGAGCGTTTTCTCTATATAAGAGTTTGTCCAGGCTTGTCCTTTGCTACAAAAAGGATTGGGCTACCTTGCTGCACTTTATTTACTTTTGTTACTTGTTGCTCGTAACCAATTATCTTATCACAAAACTATCTATTACCTATAATTTCAGTGCTTGCAGAGAATACCTTGCTGAAAACCGCTTATCATTTCCTTCTGCTCCTCGTTGGGTTTGACACTCTTACTTATCGAAAGGAATACGATAGATCCCCTATACTTGTGGGTCATCAAGACTCTTTTCTGGCGCCGTTGCCGGGGAGTGAAGTGCCTTTGGTAGGTGGAATTTGGTAAGGAAAAATTTATATAGTGTGCTGAAATTTACTATCACTTGTTACTATGGAAAGTAATCCTCTGAGGGGCTTGTTCGGGGTATCTTCACCCCGACCAGTAGACCAAATTGTTGCTCCTCAACCTACTGAACCTACTGAAAATGAAAATGTCTACTTTGAGATTCGTTCGGGTATGATAGAAAAACTGCTAGCTAATCCCTTTGCAGGAGACGGGACAATGCATCCTGATGAGCACCTAATATATGTGGATGAAGTTTGTGGATTATTTAAGCTTGCAGGTGTGCCCGATGATGTTATTAAGAAGAAGGTCTTCCCTTTATCTTTTAAGGGAGATGCATTAACATGGTATATGCTATGTGATGATATGGGATCATGGAACTACAAACGATTGAAATTGGAATTTCATCAGAAGTTTTATCCTATGCATCTTGTTCGTCGTGATCGCAATTATATAAATAATTTCTGGCCTCGCGAAGGAGAAAGCATCGCTCAAGCTTGGGGGAGGCTTAAATCAATTTTATATTCATGCCCCAATCATGAGCTCCCAAGAGAAATAATTATTCAAAAAATTTATGCTCGGCTTTCTGATAACAATCGCACCATGCTCGATACTTCTTGTGCTGGCTCTTTTATGATGAAGACTATTGAATTCAAATGGGATTTCTTGGAAATAATTAAACGCAACTCTGAAGATTGGGACCTCGACGAAGGTAAGGAGTTAGGTATGACACCTAAGTTTGATTGTGTTAAATCTTTTATGGATACCGATGTTTTCCGCAAATTTAGCACTAAATATGGACTTGACTCTGAGATAGTAGCTTCCTTTTGTGAATCTTTTGCTACTCATGTTGATCTCCCTAAAGAGAAGTGGTTTAAATATCATCCTCCCATAGAATTAACAGTAGCTGCACCTATTAAAGTTGAAGAAAAGACTATCACTTATAATGATCCTATTGTTCCTACTGCTTATGTTGAGAAACCACCTTTTCCTGTTAGGATAAAAGATCATGCTAAAGCTTCAACTGTGGTTCGTCAAAGCAATATTAGAACCTATACACCTCCTGAGCAAGTTAGAGTTAAAGATATTGCTATTGTTAAAGATCTCTTGTCCGATAATATTGATGGGCATGTTATTCATTTCTGTAATGAAACTGCTAGAATTGCCAAACCTTGTGTAAAGATAAACATAGACCTATGGTAGGCATGCCTGTTATTTCTGATAAAATAGGAGATCATTGTTATCATGGCTTATGTGATATGGGTGCCAGTGCTAGTGCTATACCTCATGACTTATACAAAGAAATTATGCATGATATTGCACCTGCTGAGATAGAAGATATTGATGTTACCATCAAGCTTGCCAATAGAGATACCATATTACCCATTGGAATTGTTAGAGATGTTGAAGTCTTGTGTGGGAAAAATTAATATCCTACTGATTTTCTTGTTCTTGATTCCCCACAAGATAGCTTTTGTCCCATTATTTTTGGTAGACCCTTCTTGAACACAGTTAATACTAAGATAGACTGCGAAAAGGATGTTGGTACTATTGGTCTAGTTGAGATGTCTCATGAGTTCAACTTTTCTAAATTTCGTAGACAACACCGTGAAGAGGAATTGCATAGTAAAGACGAAATTATTGGTCTTGCTTCTATTGCCGTGCCTCCTAGCGATCCTTTAGAACAATATTTGCTAGACCATGAAAATTATATGTTTATGAATGAAAGAAGGGAAATAGATGAAGTATTCTTTAAACCGGAACCCATCCTGAAACACAACTTGCCTGTTGAAATCCTAGGGGATTCTCCTCCACCCAAGGGTGATCCCGTGTTTGAGCTCAAACTGTTACCTGATACTCTTAAATATGCTTATCTTGATGAGAAAAAGATATATCCTGTTATTATTAGTGCTAACCTTTCAGAGCATGAAGAAGAGAGATTATTGAAAACTCTAAAGAAGCACCACGCTGCTATTGGGTATACTCTTGATGATCTTAAGGGCATTAGCCCCACTCTATGCCAACACAAAATAAATTTGGAGAAAGATGCCAAACCAGTTCGTGATCACCAATGACGGCTGAATCCAAAGATGAAAGAAGTGGTAAGAAAGGACATACTAAAGCTTCTTGAGGCAGGTATTATTTATCTCGTTGCTGATAGTCAATGGGTAAGTCATGTCCATTGTGTCCCTAAAAAGGGAGGTATTACCATCGTTCCTAATGATAAACATGAATTGATCCCGCAAAGAATTATTACAGGTTATAGGATGGTAATTGATCTCCGCAAATTAAATAAGGCTACTAAAAAAGATCATTGCCCCTTACCTTTTATCAATAAAATGCTAGAAAGATTATCCAAACATACACATTTTTGCTTTCTAGATGGTTATTTTGGTTTCTCTCAAATACCTGTCTCAGCTGATGATCAATCAAAGACCACTTTTACTTGCCCTTTCGGTACTTTTTCTTATAGACGTATGCCTTTTGGTTTATGTAATGCACCTTCTACCTTCCAAAGATGCATGATGGCTATATTCTCAGACTTTTGTGAAAAGATATGTAAGGTTTTCATGGATGATTTCTCCATTTATGGATCCTCTTTTGATGATTGCTTGAGCAACATTGATCGAGTTTTGCAGAGATGTGAAGAAACTAATCTTGTCTTGAATTGGGAAAAGTGCCACTTTATGGTTAATGAAGGTATAGTCTTGGGGCATAAAATTTCTGAAAGAGGTATTGAAGTTGATAAAGCCAAGGTTGATGCTATTGAAAAGATGCCATGTCCCAAGGACATCAAAGGTATAAGAAGTTTCATTGGTCATGCCGGTTTTTATAGGAGGTTCATTAAGGACTTCTCAAAAATTTCTCGGCCTCTGACTAATTTATTACAAAATGATATACCATTTGTCTTTGATGATGATTGTGTAGAAGCATTTGAAATACTTAAGAAATCATTGATCTCGACACCTATTGTTCAAATTAATTGATTGGAATTTACCCTTTGAAATTATGTGTGATGCTAGTGACTATGTTGTAGGTGATGTTCTAGGGCAAAGAGTTAATAAGAAATTAAATGTTATTCAATATGCTAGTAAAACTCTAGACAATGCTCAGAGAAATTATGCTACTACTGAAAAAGAATTCTTAGCAGTTGTATTGTTGATTCTAAAGTAACTATTCACACTGACCATGCTGCTATTAAATACCTTATGGAAAAGAAAGATGCTTAACCTAGACTTATTAGATGGGTTCTCTTGTTACAAGAATTTCATTTGCATATTATTGATAGAAAGTGTCACGACCAGGATTTGGTAGAATCCAAGTCTATGTGCTTACTGTGCTATCCCTGGATCATAGCTAGCACACATAGTAACAAGAATGAATATCAGTAAAACATACATCATTTCACTACAACGATAAATCCAGAATTAAGTAAATACATACCAATGCTGGCACGTAATACAGCGGAATAATACGTAGTCGCTAAGTTAGGGCTCCATCAACGCTACTGGGCTCGTTGAGTGTAGACCATAACCCTATCGTCTCGTAATCTGTTGAGACTTGCACATGACTGTTGAGATCTACACATGACAGGTGCAGATGAGTACGTGGAATGTACTCGCAAGTTGCAAAGGAAATTATAACAGAATATATATGCAGGGTAAGTATTGGTGGAGGTTTCCTTTGCATAAAGCCAATATTCTCCCATACTAATTTTTTTGTAAAGTTCTTTTGAAATAAAAAAATAGTTTTTGGTATAAAAGATAGGAGTGAGACAGTTGGATATGCGCACCAGTGCTCATTCTTCAAAATAGTTTTGAAACATACATAAGGTTGAAGTGAAACACATTCACTGTGCTCATTCCTCAACTTTAACCCTTAAAACAGATTTTTAGTAAAGAGAGGAGAGATTCTTCTTCAGTCCAAGTCTTCTGTTGCTCAAAATTGCCCGTAATCGGGGGCATGGCTAATCGATTAGGTTAAACCCTCTGCAGAAGTCATACATGTTCCCCACATGACACAACCAACCCCGTTTATCGTTACACACTTGGGTGTACGACTTTGAGGAGGTTGTGATGAAGCCTTTTCGTAACAGCCCCCTATACCACCAAGTCGCCCGCAACTGCGGCATGAAGGCCTCTCTCCGATGGCGGTCCTCGGGTAGGGTTTCCCGTTAGTACTAAGCTAAGCCAGAGCCCATAGTAGCATGCGGCTATACTGGAAGCTACATCAAACTTTATTTGGAAGATCTTAGTCCCCTAGACGGCAATCCCCACCAAAAATCTGTGTGCAAGACCCCAGTCGGGCGCATTCACTGCAAGACCCCGATGGGCGCAATCACTTGTAGACGCTCCCGTCAATACCATTCCACCCAGGGAGTAGAAGTAAAATAGTACATTGTTTTGTTTTCCAAAAGTTTTCACAAAACGTTGCCCCAAAAGAGGCAAGTTTAAAGGTTTAAAACAATTTTGGTTTTCATCCCACCCTTTTTTATGCAAGCGTGGTCAAGCATGGTTGCAAGTCTTGAACCTATGGCTCTAGCTAGTAATAATACTTTGTAAAACTTTTATAAAACATGCATAGTATTCAAATATAAAGGAATGTGCATAATATGAAAACATAGGTCAAAGCATGATCAATTTGCAACTTGCCTGAGTCTTGAAGTTGATTCCCTACTTGTTATCGTCACTACTTTACTTTACGTTATATCTAACGATAAAATAAAATACTTCAACACACAACAAATCCAAATGAAGATCCAAATAAAAGGTACAAAAATTACAATACAAAATAATTAGCGGATAACATTCCTGCAGAAGTTGTTAGGACTTGATTATGGGTTGAGATAAGATCAAAAAAGGGAATATAACATAGGTTTAAAGCATAGTGTTTATGGAATTTGATGGAATAAAGGTCCATATTAAAAGAATTGAACTAAACTTTTATAAGTGCGTGGTTAAATCACATGGGTATATGATCAGAGGACAATCATGATGGTCTTTTCAAGAAGATTGAGTCAAGAAATAAAATTAAACTAATGATGGAGTTGAGGTTGGATAAAAGAAAGGAAATTTTGGAGTGTTGAGGACAAAATAGTAGCTAGACATAGATGAAATTTATGGGAAGTGTTTTAACAGAAAGGTATGGTCTCAAGGATCAACTTTGGTACAAGGAATATTTTCATATGGATTATAGATTAAAAGATATAGCAAAATTACTCAATTTCTTATTTAAATCAGAACTAAATTTGAATTTGCTTAAAAATGAAATATTTCAGTTCCGTGAGAAAATACATGTTCTAATGAATTTGTGGATATAAAATTTGTCAAATTCCAACATACGATTTAGAGGATACGAATTGTTGAAGTTTGGATATTTTCTTAAAAATACAATTACGGGATTTACAGGAGATGCCATGTGTGATGTTCTCACTAGCTGGTACCGATTCATTCTTTTTTTTAACTGAACAGAGAGAGCGGCATGTTGCCTGATGGATCAAACAAAAGGAGAGGAATACTCACCGGGGAGAGGTGGTCCGGTCGCCGGAGTTGGTCGGGGCGGCGGCGCGTGGCTCGATCGTGCACGAGGAGGTTCATGTCGCCTTTCCTGACAATGAGACGAAGACGATAGGGTATTGGCGTTGTCGATCTCGTCCACTGGAGGGCGTGGGCAGCGGCTGCAGGCAGAACGATGGTGGAGCTCGGGTGCCGTCGTTTGTGCGACCTGGCTGGAGAATTGAGGGGGGGAAGGGGTCAGCGCGGTGTGCACGGGAGATACATAGAGAACGGAAGAATGTGGGGTCCTGAGCTTCACCGGAGGCGACGTGATCGTCAACGGACGGCGACAACGAAGCTCGAGTCCGGCGACAAATTCTCTGGTTTTGAGGCGAGAGGGAGAGGGCTTTTGGTTCTGGAAGGTGTTAGGGCTGAGGGCTCTCCTCGGGGTCTATTTATAATGGGAGTGGGAGCCGGTACGGGGAGATCAGGGGAGCTCAACATGACCATTAATGGCTGTTTGTGCCTGTACGTTTCACGAATCAATTCGCCAATTTATGGCAGTAATGTTGGATTTTAATTCTCTGAACGGGTTGTCCTCACGTTCCTCTGTAAGTTTCGTGTCGGTGGCAAGTCGAAAGGATGACTGTGGTTAGCACTAGAGGGAGAGGAAGAGGTGAAAAGACGCCATGGCTGTTCAAGTTCAGTTTCTGTAGATTGAACGTGCAGAGGAAGGAGACGAGCACGTGCATGCACCTGGGCTTGAGGTGTGTAAGCTAGATGGGCTTTAGTGGAGAAATACTAGGCCCAAGGAGCAAGAGAAAGAAAAATTAATATAGAAGTGAGGTGGACTTAGCCCAATTCGGTTGGAGAGAGATAGAAACAATGTGCGAGAAATTGTGGAATGGCCCAATTCAATTTTATATGTTTTTCTAATCTTTTAAGGTCATTATAAATTCCCTATAAGAACCACAATTATTTGAAACTCAATCAAATATTCAAATGAGCCCTATTAAATATTTTCTAACTTTTTCTTATGGAGAAGTCATATTATCTCCTATCATTAAATCTTTTACTTGAATGCTTTGCAATATTTAAATGGTATTAAAATTCCATATAAGATCCCAACTTCACTAAAACTCATAATTTCAAAGAACTTCAAATGAAATATCCATCCACATCTTGAGAAAGTCATTTTGTTCTCACTCCATAAATCTAAAGGTGGTTCCGAATATTTCATAGGAGTCCAAAACAAAGAAATCCAATTTGATTCTTTTTAACATGTCTCAAAAGTTTTTTTACTTGACAATCACAACAACTCACTCAATCATATCTTATTATTAACATTCCAAAATTTGGAAAATTTTGGGATGTTACAAACTACCACCCTTAAAAGAAATCTCGTCCTCGAGATTTGCAGAGGCTAGCAAGAAATAGGTTAGGGTTTGGGTTCCTTGGGTTACTTCCCCAGGGTTTGGTCATATCATCTACAGGTTTGCCGTTTATCCTTTTGCCTCCTTTCTTGAGAGAATGTCTTCTATTAATTCAATTTGGTGTACTCCAGTTCTTCGGCATGCTTAAGTCTAAGAATTCTGGCACCATTATGGAGTCTCTGCTGATTTGCCGTATGACCCAATTATCCTTCGAGGGTGTTCGGGTGCTACCACCCTTAAGAACAAACTTGTTGGGATTTCCAGAATTTCTTTATTCCATGATGATTTCAATCAAGCTCCTCTCAGCTAGAACTGAGCCTTGGCTCAAAAGAACAAGTCTTCACTCAAATTCCATAATTTCCAAAACTACCTATCGAGACTCTCATGGGGGTCAATGAATTATCTACCGATGGAACTCCTTGAAGATCTTCATGTTTTTTTGCTCACGCCGAATCTACGTTAGGTACAATTGCCTATCTATATGGGTAATACGTCTTACCACTCTATGGTTTGGGCTTGTCGTATCGACACTCAACTAGGTTCTCATGGCTCTCTGATTTACCAATCAAACATACCAAAGTATATAATAAGAGTCTCCGGTATGGGGGCCAATCCATCCCGTACTCAAATCATTACTTCATATGTAGATAGGTGAACCGCGTGTTCTAACACTCGGTCTTCCTCACTCCTCTTAAAGAGGTCTTCACCTGCAAACCTAGTAAAACGCTTTTGGGTGATGTTGACTACACAGTTTGTGCTAAAACTTGCATTCGTAATGAAATTTCCATCTAAAAGAGTCGTTTTTCTACTTGCAAATGTCCAATCCCTTCTTAGAAGATATGATATGGCACCTGTACGAATGGTGCATGCGGTGATCCTTTATCACATGATCTCTAGAATGGTCTTCTGCTCTTAACGTGTCAAAACATTGTTATCTCGCTAACTTCTCCTAGATTAAAGTGAGCGTTGAAAAATACAAGTACATAACTTGTAAAGGGTAGTTAACCATATTTTATTGTCTTTATCATTCCAAATCATGCTTACATAATTGATGACTAAGGAAGTAAAACTTGCTTCGAAATCCTATTACAACATTTATTCTTGCCTCTCTATCCTCACTTTCTTTTGGCATTCTTCTCATTGATGCATTGATTGTGGTAATGTCCAGGTTCCTTGCATTTATAACAAATCACTTTGGACATGTCCTTCTCCTTCTTTACTGTCCTGCTGGTCGAGGCTTCTTGGTTAGTCCGACTGGAATCTTTGAGATCCATGGTGCATCTATTAAGCTCATTGAACGAAGGCTCCTTCCTCTTCTTGGTCTTGATTTTGTTCACCTTTGGCTTTTCCTTAGCTAATATGGTAGCTATCTCCTGGGGACCATACTCTATTTCAACCGATTCAACTTCATGTGCATATTCCTTCTTGTTATCCTTTTGAGAACAAGAGTTAGACTTGTGTCCTTCTTTACCACATGAGTGGCATGATCTAAGAAGACTATCTGGTTCTCCACGGAATCGCTCTTCATCCATGACCTTCCATGATATGGCGGTGTCCTGTGAGGCTTCCTCAGGTGTTACTTGCTTCCTTTCCTTACTCTATTGGACTTTCCTTTGTACTTCTAAGAAAATCTTACATTGCACGGGGCAGTGATCGGTTCCCTCACATAAGAAACAAGTCACATTAATGGTAGGGCATTCTTCGGTTGGATGGTTCCCTTCACAATTTGGGCATTGATCATTATGTTCCTCAGTAAGGTGTCCTTCTCCGCAAATTCTGCAATACTTCTTTGTATCTTCGCTTGTTTTCTTCTGATCTCGTATGAAAAGACGAGATTGAAGTAGAACGTTCTTGAATTGTTCCCAAGTGATTGCCCTTTGGGTTTTATCGATGTCTATACGCATCTTCCACCAAGTGTTAGCCTCTCAAATGAAATATCGTGAAGCATATTTCACCTTTTTCTTTGGTTTTACCTTGTTGTCTTTCATTACAACTTCTATATTCCGAATCCATTCTTACGCTTCAGATGTGTCACTTGTCCCATCAAAATAATTCCGTCCATCTATAGGGTTTAAGGTTTGTTCAGAGAAGAGATAGAGTTTTAGATAGCAAGGAGGAAAAATACAAATACAATCAATCATTAAACAACTCATATCTCATCATTTTATAACAATTATAATAGGCTCGTTTACTATGGTTTCGCCATGAAGTCTTCAATCCTTTAGTTCTTGAAACTCTTCAATGTATGACATCTCACCCTTATGAAGGTCTTCTGTTAATCATCCGTAACTTGCACCTCTCGAGGTTGAGTAAATAATACAGACCTACGGAGTTCGTATCCTTATAATGCAATATATTTTTTCACACAACTCAAATGACAACAAAATTCAAATCAATGGCGAAGAACTCCAACAAAAATCCAAATTTCACTCAAACATTTCATTCTCACAATTCCTATGGTACCCTTATCCACATGAGTTCTCATGGTCGGGCACTTCACTCGCACTCTTTCGTCTATTTCACAACTCTCATGGTGGGCTTGGATGATATTTGAATCGTGTGGGATATTCCATGACAGGAGAAATCTTCAGCTTCTTCATAACCATCTTAGTGTTGAGTGTCTTTCGTTCTTCTTCAAATCTTGGATGTAAACTTCAGTATTGAAGACGCCCTTGCTTAGCATCAGTTCCATGAAGTATACTTTGGTGCTCTAGAAAATCCATACCACATATCATTGTCAAAGTCATTGGAGTATGGGAGGTTGGTCATATGAGTTTTTGAAAGTAGACGAGAACTTAGTAAAGGAAATAAGATGATATGAGAATGCTATTAATACTATGGAAAATATAAGTTGTTCCTATCAAGGTCTTCGTATTTCTAAGCCATTTTCTAGGGTCACGTCCTACAGTCAACGTATGCTCTGATACCATTTTGTCACGACCAGGATTTGGTAGAATCCAAGTCTCCGTGCTTACTGTGCTATCCCTGGATCATAGCTAGCACACACAGTAACAAGAATGAATATCAGTAAAACATACATCATTCACTACAACGATAAATCCAGAATTAAGTAAATACATACCATTGGCACAACTCAATGCTGACACGTAAAACAGCGGAACAATAAGTAGTCGCTAAGTTAGGGCTCCATCAACTCTACTGGGCTCGTTGAGTGTAGACCATAACCCTATCGTCTCTTAATCTGTTGAGATCTGCACATGACTGTTGAGATCTGCACATGACAGGTGCAGATGAGTATGTGGAATGTACTCGCAAGTTACAAAGGAAAGTATAACCGAATATATATATGCAGGGTAAGTATTGGTGGAGGTTTCCTTTTCATAAAGCCAATTTTATCCTATACTAATTTTTTTGTAAAGTTCTTTTGAAATAAAAAAATAGTTTTTGGTATAAAAGATAGGAGTGAGACAGTTGGATATACGCACCAGTGCTCATTCTCCAAAATAGTTTTAAAACATACATAAGGTTGAAGTGAAACACATTCACTGTGCTCATTCCTCAACTTTAACCCTTAAAACAGATTTTTTGAAAAGAGAGGGGAGATTCTTCTTCAGTCCAAGTCTTCAGTTGCTCAAAATTGCCCGTAACCGGGGGCACGGCTAATCGATTATGTTAAACCCTCTGCAGAGGTCATACACGTTCCCCACATGACACAACCAACCCCGTTTATCGTTACACACTTGGGTGTACGACTAAGAGGAGGTTGTGTGGCTCTTTCCATAACAGCCCCTATACCACCAAGCCGCCCGCAACTTCTAAGACGAAGGCCTCTCTCCGATGGCGGTCCCGGGGTAGGGTTTCCGTTAGTATTAAGCTAAGCCAGAGCCCATAGTAGCATGCGGCCAGATCAAGCTACATCAAACTGTACTTGGAAGATCTCAGTCCCACAGACGGCAATCCCCACCAAAACACTGTGTAAGACCCCGATGGGCGCATTCACAAGACTCGATGGGCGCAATCACTTGTAGACACTCCTGTCAATACCATTCCGCCCAGGGAGTAGAAGTAAAATAGTATATAGTTTTGTTTTCCAAAAGTTTTCACAAAATGTTGCCCCAATAGAGGCAAGTTTAAAGGTTTTAAACAATTTTGGTTTTCATCCCACCCATTTTTATGCAAGCGTGACCAAGCATGGTTGCAAGTCTTGAACCTATGGCTCTAGCTAGTAAATATTTTTTTAAACTTTTATAAAACATGCATAGTATTAAAATATAAAGGAATATGCATAATATGAAAACATAGGTCAAAGCATGATCAATTTGCAACTTGCCTGAGTCTTGAAGTTGATTCCCTACTTGTTATCGTCACTCCTTTACTTTTTGTTATATCTAATGATAAAACAAAATACTTCAACACACAACAAATCCAAATGAAGATCCAAATAAAAGGTACAAAAATTACAATACAAAATAATTAGCGGATAACATTCCTACAGAAGTTGTTAGGACTTGATTACGGGTTGAGATAAGATCAAAAAAGGGAATATAACATAGGTTTAAAGCATAGTGTTTATGGAGTTTGATGGAATGAAGGTCCATGTTAAAAGAATTGAACTAAACTTTTATAAGTGCGTGGTTAAATCCTACGGGTATATGATCAGAGAACAATCATGATGGTATTCTCAATAAGATTGAGTCAAGAAATATAATTAAACTAATGATGGAGTTGAGGTAGGATAAAAGAAAGGAAATTTTGGAGTGTTGAGGACAAAATAGTAGCTATACATAGATGGAATTCATGGGAACTGTTTTAACATAAAGGTATGGTCTCAAGGATCAACTTTGGTACAAGGAATATTTTCATATGGATTATAGATTAAAAGATATAGCAAAATTACTCAATTTTTTATTTAAATCAGAACTAAATTTGAATTTGCTCAAAAGTGAAATATTTCAGTTCCATGAGAAAATGCATGTTCTAACGAATCTGGGGATATAAAATTTGTCAAATTCCGACATACGATTTAGAGGATACGAATTGTTGAAGTTTGGATATTTTCCGAAAAATACAATTACGGGATTTACAGGAGATGCCATGTGTGATGTTCTCACTGGCTGGTACCGATTCATTCTTTTTTTTAACTGAACAGAGAGAGTGTCCTGTTGCCGGATGGATCGAACAAAAGGAGAAGAATACTCACCGGGGAGAGGTGGTTCGGTCGCCGGTGTTGGTCGTGGCGGCGGCGCGTGGCTCAATCGTGCACGAGGAGGTTTACGTTGCCTTTCCTGACGATGAGACGAAGACGATAGGGTATTGGCGCTGTCGATCTCGTCCACTGGAGGGCGTGGGCAGCGGCTGCAGGCAGAACGATGGTGGAGCTTGGGTGCCGTCGTTCGTGCGACCTGGCTTGAGAATTGAGGGGGGAATGGGGTTAGCGAGGTGTGCAAGGGAGATACATAGACAAAGGAAGAACGTGGGGTCCTGAGCTTCACCGGAGGTGACGTGATCGTCAACGGACGGCGACAACGAAGCTCGGGTCCGGCGACAAATTCTCCGGTTTTGAGGCGAGAGGGAGAGGGCTTTTGGGTCTGGAAGGTGTTAGGGCTGAGGGCTCTCCTCGGGGTCTATTTATAATGGGAGTGGGAGCCGGTACGGGGAGATCAAGGGAGCTCAACATGGCCATTAATGGCTGTTTGTGCGTGTACGTTTCACGAATTAATTCGGCGATTTATGGCAGTAATGTTGGATTTTAATTCTCTGAACGGGTTGTCCTTACGGTTCCTCTGTAAGTTTCGTGCCGATGGCAAGTCGAAAGGATGACTGTGGTTAGCACTAGAGGGAGAGGAAGAGGTGAAAAGACGCCATGGCTGTTCAAGTTCAGTTTCTGTAGATTGAACGTGCATAGGAAGGAGACGAGCATGTGCATGCGCCTGGGCTTGAGGTGTGTAAGCTAGATGGGCTTTAGTGGAGAAATACTAGGCCCAAGGAGCAAGAGAAAGAAAGATTAATATAGAAGTGAGGTGGACTTAGCCCAATTCGGTTGGAGAGAGATAGAAACAATGCGCGAGAAATTGTGGAATGGCCCAATTCAATTTTGTATGTTTTTCTAATCTTTTAAGGTCATTATAAATTCCCTATAAGAACCACAATGATTTGAAACTCAATCAGATATTCAAATGAGCCCTATTAAATATTTTCTAACTTTTTCTTATGGAGAAGTCATATTGTCTCCTCTCATTAAATTTTTTACTTGAATGCTTTGCAATATTTAAATGGTATTAAAATTCCATATAAGATCCCAACTTCACTAAAACTCATAATTTCAAAGAACTTCAAATGAAATATCCATCCACCACTTGAAAAACTCATTTTATTCTCACTCTATAAATCTAAAGGTGGTTCCGAATATTTCATAGGAGTCCAAAACGAAGAAATCCAATTTGATTCTTTTTAACATGTCTCAAAAGTTTTTTTTACTTGACAATCACAACAACTCACTCAATCATATCTTATTATTAACATTCCAAAATTTGGAAAATTATGGGATGTTACATAAAGGGAGCTGAGAACCCCGTTGCAAACAACTTGTCTAGGTTAGAAAATGTTCTTGATGACCACGACCTATTGATGATAGCTTTCCTGATCAACAATTAAATGTCATAAATGCTTCTCGTACTACTTCATGGCATGCTGATTATGCTAATGACATCGTTGCTAAATTCATACCACCTAGTTTCACATACCAACAAAAGAAAAAAAAATCTATGATTTAAGACTTTACTTCTGGGATGACCCACATCTTTATAAAGAAGGAGTATACGTTGTGTACCTGAGCATGAACAGGAACAGATCCTACGCAAGTGTCACTCCGAGGCTTATGGAGGACACCACGCTGGAGACAGAACTGCACATACGGTATTGCAATCCGGTTTTTATTGGCCTACTCTCTTCAAGGATGCCCGTAAGTTTGTTTTATCTTGTGATGAATGTCAAAGAATTGGTAATATTAGTAGACGTCAAGAAATGCCTATGAATTATTCACTTGTTATTGAACCATTTGATGTTTGGGTCTTTGATTATATGAGACCTTTTCCTGCCTCTAATGGATACACACCTATTTTAGTTGTTGTTGATTATGTTACTAAGTGGGTAGAAGCTATTCCAACTAGTAGTGCTGATCATAACACATCTATTAAAATGCTTAAAGAAGTTATTTTTCCTAGGTTTGAGTCCCTAGATATTTAATGACTGATGGTGGTTCACATTTTATTCATGGTGCTTTTCGTAAAATGCTTGCTAAGTATGATGTTAATCATAGAATTGCATCTCCTTATCACCCATGCCTAGTGGTCAAGTAGAATTGAGTAATAGAGAGCTCAAATTAATTTTGCAAAAGACTGTTAATAGATCAGAATAGGTCCAAGAAACTTGATGATGCATTATGGGCCTATACAACTGCATATAAAAATCCTATGGGTATGTCTCCGTATAAAATGGTTTATGGAAAAGCATGTCACTTACCTCTCGAACTAGAACATAAGGCATATTGGGCCATTAAAGAGCTCAACTATGATTTCAAACTTGCTAGTGAGAAGAGGTTATTTGACATTAGCTCACTTGATGAATGGAGAACCCAAGCCTATGAGAATGCCAAATTATTTAAAAAAACAGTTAAAAGATGGCATGACAAAAGGATACAAATCGTGAGTTTAATGTAGGTGATTATGTATTGCTATACAACTCTCGTTTAATATTTTTTGCAGGGAAACTACTCTATAAATGGGAAGGTCCTTACGTTATCGAGGAGGTTTATCGTTCCGGTGCCATAAAAATCAACAACTTCGAAGGCACAAACCCGAAGGTGGTGAACGGTCAAAGAATCAAACATTATATCTCAGGTAATCCCATAAATGTTGAAACAAATGTTATTGAAATCGTAACCCCGGAGGAATACATAAGGGATACATTCCGGAATGTTTCAGACTCCGAAAAGGAATAGGTATGTGGTACGGTAAGTAAACCGACTCCAAAACAGTTCTAATGGCATTTTTTCTCCATTTTGGAATATTTAGAAAAACAGAAAAATAAGAAGCAGTCCGGGAAGGACACGAGGGCTCCACGAGGGTGGAGGGCGCGCCCTACCCCCCTGGGCGCGACCCCTGCCTCGTGGGCACCTCGTGCGCTCTCCGGACTCCGTTTTCTTGCACGATACGTATTTTGGTCGGTAAAAATTCATTATATAGTCTCCAGAAGGTTTTGACCTACGTATCACACAAATATCCCATGTTTTCATTTCAAGCTGTCCTGCTGCAGATTAGAGCAACATGTCGTCCCAGGATTCGGAAGGAGAAAGCTATGTGGTTGATTACCTTACAGACCCTAAGGTCTATGGGGATGTGGAGCATTGTGGTTGGACTACGGAAGAAGAAGAGGACTATGAACCCAAGAGAAAGGAGGAGACGAGCTCAGATGAAGATGAAGTCCCGTTACCTCAACCTGGGGACATGCATGTGGAGTTCAAAAAGTCAAGCCTCCCTGATAGAGCAAAGAAACTTAAGATCGAGTTTATCCCTTTTCGCCTCTTGCAGGAAAGCAAGCAGGAACTATGCAAAAAGATATTAAGCCTGGAGCAGGAGATTGATGACATGAGGGATCAAAATTCTATCCTCAAGCGCAAATTAAGGAAGAAGCCTACGCCATCAACTAAACCATCATCTTCTTCACCAGCAAAGGAGACATAATCACATGGGTATGGGCACTCCTCTTGGCAACTGCCAAGCTTGGGGGAGGTGCCCCGGTATCGTATCACCATCACACTCCTATCTTTACCGTTTTTCTTAGTTCGATCCTATTAGTAGTATCTTGATTTAGTAGAATAAAGTTTTTAGTGTGATCTAGCCTTAAGTTTTGCTTTATGATCTCTCTATGTAATCGAGTCAGTGAGCTATATAATAAAGAGTAGTGTTGAGTCAAGGGCTTGGTTATTTTTCCATGATCTTGAGTGAATAAAAGAGAAGAGAAAAGAATAAAAAGAAACAAATAGATCATATTGATCTTATGGAGAGTAATGACTTCACATAGAAAGAGTATGATGATTAAAAATTATTGGGAGTTGGCAAACATAGCTTTGGTGATCGTTGCAATTAATAGGAAGTAATAAAGAAAGGGAGGTTTCACATATAAATATACTATCTTGGACATCTTTTATGATTGGGAGCACTCATTAAAATATGACATGCTAAAGAGTTGATGTTGGACAAGGAAGACAACGTAATGGGTTATGTTTTCTTATATCTAAGATAAAGTATATTGTCATGGATCATCCAACATGTTGAGCTTGCCTTTCCCCTCGTGCTAGCCAAATTCTTTGCACCAAGTAGAGATACTACTTGTGCTTCCAAAAACCCTTAAACCCAGTTTTGCCATGAGAGTCCACCATATCTACCTATGGATTGAGTAACATCCTTCAAGTAATTGTCATCGGTGCAAGCAATAAAAATTGCTCTCTAAATATGTATGACTGATTGGTGTGGAGGAAATAAGCTTTATATGATCTTGTGATGTGGAAGAAATAAAAGCGACGGACTGCATAATAAAGGTCTATATCACAAGTTGCAATATAAACTGACGTTCTTTCGCATTAAGATTTTGTGCATCCAACCTTGAAAGCACATGACAACCTCTGCTTCCCTCTGCGAAGGGCCTATCTTTTATTATTATCTTCTACCTTATGCAAGAGTCATGGTGATCTTCACCTTTCCTTTTTACATTTTATCCTTTGGCAAGCATAGTATGTTGGAAAGATCCTGATATATATATATATATATATATATATATATATATATATATATATATATATCTAATTGGTTGTAAGTTAGCATGAACTATTATTGTTGACATTACCCTTGAGGTAAAAGGTTGGGAGGCTAAACTATAAGCCCATATCTTTCTCTCGTGTCCCATTAAAACTTCAGAACCACAAGTATTGCGTGAGTGTTAGCAATTGTGAAAGACTAAATGATAGTTGAGTATGTGGACTTGCTAAAAGGCTCTGACATAGACTCTTTCTGATGTTATGATAAATTGCAATTGCTTCAATGACTGAGATTATAGTTTGTTAGTTCTCAATAATGTTTCTGATACATACTTTGCATTGTGAATAGATTATTACTTAAGCATAAGAAATCATATGACATTATCCATATATGTTGCTGTTATGAGAATAATCATGATGCGCTCATGTCCGTATTTTATTTTATCGACACCTCTACCTCTAAACACCTGGACATATTTATCATTATCGGCTTCCGCTTGAGGACAAGCGAGGTCTAAGCTTGGGGGAGTTGATACGTCCATTTTGCATCAAGCTTTTATATCAATATTTATTGCATCATGGGCTGTTATTACACATTATGTTACAATACTTATGCCTATTCTCTCTTATTTTACAAGGTTTACATAAGGAGGGAGACTGCCGGCAGGAATTCTCAATTTGGAAAAGGAGCAAATATTAGAGACCTATTCTCGCACAACTCCAAAAGTCCTGAAACTCCACGAAAGTTATTTTTGGAAATAATAAAAGATACCGAGTGGAAGAAATACCAGAGGGGCCCACACCACAGCCACGAGGGTGGGGTGCGCCTACCCCGGACGCCCCCACCTCGTGGGCTCCCTGTTGGCCCTCCCGGTGCCCATCTTCTCGCTATATGAAGTCTTTCGTCCAAGAAAAATCATAAGCAAGCTTTGGGATGAGACTCACGCCATGAGGCGGAACCTTGGCGGAACCAATCTAGGGCTCCGACAGAGCTGTTCTGCTGGGGACACTTCCCTCCTGGAGGGGGAAATCATCGCCATCGTCATCACCAACGCTCCTCTCATCGGGAGAGGGCAATCTCCATCAACATCTTCACCAGCACCATCTCCTCTCAAACCCTAGTTCATCTCTTGTATCGAATTCTTGTCTCTAAGTCTGGGATTGGTACCTGTAGGTTGCTAATAGTGTTGATTACTCCTTGTAGTTGATGCTAGTTGGTTCATTTGGTGGAAGATCATATGTTCATATCCTATATGCATATTTATACTCCTCTGATTATGAACATGAATATGCTTTGTGAGTAGTTACGTTTGTTCCTGAGGACATGGGAGAAGTCTTGCTATTAGTAGTCATGTGAATTTGGTATTCGTTCGATATTTTGATGAGATGTATGTTGTCTCTCCTCTAGTGGTGTTATGTGAACATCGACTACATGACACTTCACCGTTATTTGGGCCTAGAGGAACGCATTGGGAATTAATAAGTAGATGATGGGTTGCTAGAGTGACAGAAGCTTAAACCCTAGTTTATGCGTTGCTTCGTAAGGGGCTGATTTGGATCCATATGTTTCATGCTATGGTTAGGTTTACCTTAATACTTCTTTTGTAGTTGCGGATGCTTGCAATAGGGGTTAATCATAAGTGGGATGCTTGTCCAAGTAAGGACAGCACCCAAGCACCGGTCCACCCACATATCAAATTATCAAAGTAACAAACGCGAATCATATGAACATGATGAAAACTAGCTTGACGATAATTCCCATGTGTCCTCGGGAGCGTTTTCTCTATATAAGAGTTTGTCCAGGCTTGTCCTTTGCTAAAAAAAGGATTGGGCTACCTTGCTGCACTTTATTTACTTTTGTTACTTGTTGCTCATTACCAATTATCTTATCACAAAACTATCTGTTACCTATAATTTCAAAGGTTTGCAGAGAATACCTTGCTGAAAACCGCTTATCATTTCCTTCTGCTCCTCGTTGTGTTCGACACTCTTACTTATCGAAAGGACTATGATAGATCCCTTATACTTGTGGGTCATCACCTACCCACTCGAGAGGGTACTCAGGAGCCCTAACGCTGCTGGAAGAGTCGCCGAGTGGAATATCGAGCTACAGGTGTTCCAGCTGGAGTTCAGCACAACTAGGGTCATCAAGGGAGCCGCGCTCGCCAACTTCTTGGCAGAATGGACGGACGCCCCGGAGCTTGAAGCAAGCGAGGATCGGTCCCTCTCGCCAGGAAGCGAAGCGCCGGACGGTTGGGTGATCTATTTCAATGGTGCATTTGCGCGTTAGGGCGCGAGGGCTGGAGCAGTGCTCATCTCGCCCACTCAGGACAAGCTCTACTACGCCGTGCAGCTCTGCTTCCAGCAGGGTGAGAAGGTCTCCAACAACATAGAGGAGTACGAAGACCTCATAGCTGGCCTTAAGGCTGCGGTGGCCCTGGGGGTGAAGCGCCTCACCATCAAGGGCGACTCGCAGCATCTCGTCAACTACTCCAACAAGGTATACGAGCCGAGGGACGAGCACATGGAGGCATACCTCCCAGAGGTACGCAAAATGGAAAAGCATTTCTTGGGCGTGGAATTGCAGCACGTGCCCCGCGACACCAACATGGAAGCCGACGACATCGCCAAGAGAGCATCCAAGCGGCTCCCCCAAGAGCCTGGCATCTTCGAGGAACGACTCTTCATGCCATCGGCAACACCACCACTTTCAAGTCCAGCGCTGCCTCGGGAGGAGCTCCCCCAACCACCTGCCTCGGGAGCCCCGGCCTGCAGCCCGACATCGTGAGCGCGCCTACTCTTGGCGCTCGAGCCTCATGAGGGGTGCTGTACCAAGGAGTTCAAGGATTACCTGACGCAAGGGACGCTGCCGGAGAAGGAGGAGGACGCGAGCGCTGCGGGTTTCGCAGCCACGGCGCATCAGATCCAAGACGGTGAGTTATACAGGAAGCGGCCGAATGACGTTTCCCTGCATTGTATCTCCAGGGAACAGGGGAGAGAGTTGCTAGCTGACATACACAGCGGGGACTACGGGCACCACGCGTCTGCACGAACCCTCGTCGGCAAGGCATTCCACAGCGGGTTCTACTGGCCTACGGCGATCAACGACGCGACTGAGCTGGTGAAGTCCTGTGAGGCCTGTCAATTCCACGCCAAGAAGATCCATCAGCCAGCTCAAGGCCTCCAGACCATCCCACTCTCGTGGCCGTTCGTGGTCCCGTTCCCTCGAGCGCCTGGGGGCTACCGCTACCTCTACATCGCCATCGACAAGTTCACCAAGTGGGCGGAGGTAGAAGCCGTCCGCACCATCTCGGCCGGATCCGCGGTCAAGTTCATCAAGGGTCTCGTGAGTCGGTTTGGGGTTCCCAACCGCATCATCACTGATAACGGCTCGCAGTTCACTAGCAATCTCTTCAAGGCATATTGTGCTAACCTTGGAACGCAGATCTGCTACGCTTTGGTGGCACACCCGAGGAGCAATGGCCAGGCCGAACGTGTCAACGCGGAAGTCCTGAAAGGCCTTAGTACCAGGACCTTCAAGAAGAAGCTTGAGGCCTGCGGCAGGGGCTGGCACGACGAGCTCCAGTCTGTGTTGTGGTCCATCCGCACCACCGCCACCAAGCCAACAGGAGAAACCCCGTTCTTCCTCGTCTACGGAGCAGAAGTGGTTCTCCCTCACGAGGTCAAGCATCGCTCCGCGCGGGTCCTTCAAAGTGCGTTAAGTCAACTAGAGGGGGGTGAATAGGCGATTTTGATGAATTCTTCACTGTGGAATTTCAGGGTGAGGAAATTACTAAGCGAAGAACTACTTGCAGCGGAATAAGTACTCCGAGACAGACATAACATAACATAAGTACAGTCATCATGATGAAATGAAAACAAACACAGAGTACAGAAAGCGTAAGCACAGGATAAAACAGGATGAAGACTAACAGACTAAAGAAATTGAACTGAGGAAATTGAGAAAGTCTTCAGTCAAAGTCTTCAAACAGATATGAACAAGCTAACAACATGGTAATGAGGAAATGAAAGAGTTGAGGAAATAGAACCAGTAGGCTTGGTGAAGACAATGATTTGGCAGACCAGTTCCAACTGCTGTGACAGTTGTACGTCTGGTTGGAGGGGCTAGGTATTTAAACCCGAGGACACATAGTCCCGGACACACAGTCCTCAGTGTATTCTCCTTCAGCTAAGGTCACACAGACCTCGCCCAATCACTCGTGGTAAGTCTTCAGGTGACTTCCAAACCTTCACAAACTCGGTCACTCTGCGATCCACAATTTCCTCTTGGATGCTCTAGACCATGACGCCTAACCGTCTGGAAGACGCACAGTCTTCAAAGGTAACAAGCGTAGGATCCACGCAGGATCGATCTCTTCAGTGATGCTCAATCACTTTGGGTTTGTAGGTGTTTGGGTTTGGGTTTCCTCACTTGATGATTTTCGCTCAAAGTCCTCGGAGGATGGGACACTCTCAAATGACAAGTGTTAGTTTCTCTTGGAGCAGCCAACCAGCTAGTGGTTGTAGGGGGCGGCTATTTATAGCCTAGGGAGCAGCCCGACATGTTAAGACATAAATGCCCTTCAATGATATGACCGTTAGATGGGAAGATATTTTGGGACAGTGGCGCCAGAAGCACAACAACGGTCGGAAATTTGACTATCAAATTCCTCAGGGCTATCATGTTCCTCACTTGTAGGCAATCCGCACTGGCGAATTCCTAACTCCTCAGTCAAACAAATTCCTCAGAGACCAGGAGAACTTCGTCTCTGTCACTGAAGAAATTGACTAAACTGTATGAGATTTCCAATGGCTTCACTCGAAAGGATTGGTAGGTGTAGGATTTTGAGTTGAGCATCACTTGGAAATTTTTCCTTAGTATTTCCTCGACCCCCTTTAACAGTACGGTGTTTCCTATGACTCAAGAAAGAGAAATGAAACTACGAAAAAAGTCTTCACGCCTCATGTTCCTCGCGTGAAATCCAAGTCTTCATGGTCACACCAATTTCTTCACTTTCAAAGTCTTCAGAAATCCAAAGTCTTCAGTCGAAGACAATCATTTTTAGGGGTCGACTTTCTCTGTAAATATCAAACTCCTCATAGACTTATAGACCTGTGTACACTCACAAACGCATTAGTCCTTTAACCTATAAGTCTTCAATACACCAAAATCACTAAGGAGCACTAGATGCACTTACAATCTCCCCCTTTTTGGTGATTGATGACAATATAGGTTAAGGTTTCAACGGGGATAAACATATGAAGTGTAAATACTGATATTGAGGAATTTGATTGCAAGATATAGAACAACTCCCCATGAAGTTGTGCATAGTGAGGAATTTGCTTTTGAAGCAATGCACACTTGAAGAGTAGAATCATGGAGATCTCCCCCTATATCTTGTAATTCATACACGCATTTAACATATAATACGAGAATTTGAAATGCATGATGAAATATGGTTACTGATGTAATTCAACATGTGTGCATTAACATATATGAGGAATAAGCATGCAGAAGAACACAGCAAAAGTATCAGATCACCATCAGGTTTAAGTTTACAACTCGGTCCAGCAAAGTCTTCGAAAGAGCGAGAGTTGTAGCATAGCAAAAAACGCCCATATATAGACCCGCTTGAAGACTAACTCAAATTTCTCCCCCTTTTTCATCGAATGACCAAAAGGGTTAAAAAATGAGGACTAACGCCCCTGAAGAATATCATAATGATGAAGGAGCGCCAGCGTTGCTGGGGTCAGTTGTTGTAGTAGGGCCTGCCGCAGTGTCGTACAAATCTTCATGCTCATCCTGTCGCATGATGAAGAATATGAGCTGGCCACAAGGAGGGAACTTTGACTTTCTTGTATTTCTTCACTGGTGGCTGAGACCAGTCAATGTCCTTCTTGAGACCCATTTGCTTCAGATCTTCTTCACCACACAGATTTGTGTAACAGCCCAAAGCGACCAAGACTTCATGGAGGTAGTAATGGTTTTTCTTCACTGCATTATGTGTAGCAGTCATGTTGTGAAGAATAGAACCAAACTGACGCTTAACCCATTTGCGGTTGCGATCGACCTTCTGTTGAAGACTGAGGAGAAGCTCACGATCAGTCATCACCCTTCGAGCTGTGCCTTGAGAATGTTGGTTTAAAGCATTGGCGGCAGAGACATGAGTGGCAGACTCATCATTGGTGGAGTAAGATGCAGCTTTGCGGAACTGACCATCGAATGGACGAATGCCTTCATCAATAACAGCAATGGCCTTGACCTTTTCATCAGCTGAGGAAAATGTCCGTTTGAGGACTTCAATGGGGGGCAAGTAGCTGAGATGATTTTGAAAATCAGCCTTGTAGTTGAGTGAAGACCTTGTTCTGAGGAATCTCACAATCCAAGGAGCATAAGGCTTCAACTCAAACGGAGAGAGTGCCACATTTGCCAGAGTCCTCATGAAGAAATCATGGTAGTTGACACGAATGCCATGCATGATATTGAACAACAGATTCTTCATGATGCCAACGACTTCTTCATCATTCGAGTCGTGGCCTTTTACTGGACTCAATGTCTTCGACAGAATGCGATAGACAGTTCTAGGCACATACAGAAATTCCTTCACGAGGAATTTGGTCCTTGGGGCTTGACCGGGCTTCAGCGGCTTCATCAACACTTGCATGTAGTGAGCGGTAAGTTCAAGTTCATGGTATAGGCAACGCGCGCCTTGAAGGGGAGGACTGACAGGCAGGGTATGAAGAAATTCATAGGCCGGTGCTTTGAAGTGAGTATTCTCTGTCATCCAGTACAATACCCAAGAGTTCACATCAGAAGCATCTCCTGTGATGTGCAGCATTGCATAGAACTGAAGAATTAGCTCTTCGTTCCAATCAACAATCTCAGTGCAAAAGTTGAGCAGTCCAGCGTCAAGAAGAACACTGAGGACTGGCGTGAAGCAAGGCAGTGATTCCATGTACACGTGAGGAATATGCTCATGGTCGAAGAATTTGTCTTTGTTGAAAAGCAGCGAAGAATAGAAGTTGGCTTGGCTGGCAGTCCATAAACACTTCCTTCTAAGACGAGCAGAGTCATATGGGTTATACTCGGTGAAGAACACATGCTCGCCGAAGAAGTCATCAGCCTTGAATTTTTGCTTCTTTGAGAAAGGATCCTTTGGCTTGGGCTGAGGAGTATCAGTCAATTGCATCACAACCGTGCACCCAATGTCCACATCCTCATCTTCTTCACTCATTTCTTCAACGCAGGCCTCTTCAGTAGTGAACTGAGGCATCGGCGATGAGACAACTGGGGTTGAAGGGATTGCATCCGCTTCAATTTCTTCATCCAACTGCTCTGAAGAAGCAGCAGAAGGAATATCTTCATCAGATCCGCTTTGCATCACATATTCTTCATCAAAAGGAACGAGTTCCTTTGATCGCATGCCTGAGACTGGAACAACATCAATATGGTTCTCAAAAGAGCTGGTCAATTTCTTCATCTTCTTTGGAGCTGAAGATTCTGATGAAATTGATGTTTTCCTTTTCTTCACAGCTGCACACTCTGCAGCCTTAGTCTTCTTCACATCTGATGCAGAGGGAAGAATTGTAATTTGTGTAGGTGCAGGAGGTGCAGAGAAAATTGCTTCAGTTCCTTCAGGCACAATTGATGCAGTTGCCCTGGCATTGTCAGTTTCTTCAGGCACAGCGGTTGAAGCTTCAGCTGGCGTGACTATTTCTTCAGGCGCAACACTAGTGGTTGCTCGGGAAGATTCATCAGTGGCTGGAATGCAGTCATCAGCCCTGGTACTAGCAGTTTCATCAGCAGCTTGATTTTCATCAGCGGTGCTAGCATGATCTTCTGTAGGCTGAGCAGATGCCTCAGCCTAAGGAATTTCTTGTTGCGTTGGGGCTGCAACATTGGTAGTGAACTTCTTAGTTATCTTCACAAATCTGACCTTGGCTCCAAGCCAGTCAGCATAGTAGCAATCAAATTCATCACTCACATTCTTGATCTCTGATTGTAGAGCTACAAGTTCTTCAGGTGAAAGCTTCAAGACGTTTTGCTTTAGAAAGCGCTCTTTCTTTTACTGCGCTTTCTTCACCTCCCTTCCCTGTTCATATTTCCATTTCTCTTCATCAATGAAGGCAGTCAAAACATGACTTTGACCAGGTGTGAGGTTCATCTCAGGCAGAGGTGTGTTGGGGTCCTTGTGCCATAAGTCAATGAAGTCGAGGATCAACTTAGGATCCAACATCAATGGCACATTACTGTCTTTGGCTCTAGCGGCCCTGTGCTGCCTGTCTCTGATGATTTTGGCAAGTTCTTCATCATCAGCTTCGTCGTCATTGGACGGTACTTGGAAGGCGACCTGCTTCTTGTGGGGACTTGGTCGAGAACCTCGTCCAGCAGTGGCCTTAGTCTTCACCAGTGTGGGGACAGTTGAGGAATTTGGAGGAGCTGAACAACTAGCAGAGGCTCCTGAGGCAATAGAGATGCCTGTTGTCCTTTGGCACGAGGCGAGATGCGCAGGTGCTGAGGATTTGGACGGAGGAGATGAGAACTTTGAAGGAGCTGGTGCAGCTTCAGGAATTTGCCGTGAGGGCTTTGCTGAGGAGTTGGGCCGTGAGGGCATTGCAGATGAGCTCGGCTGTGAGGACTTTGATGCAGAAGCCATGGGCTTATGTGCGGGCTTTGTCGGTGTACAAAAGTAGGGGCTCTCCTTTTTACCCCTTTACTTGTACATGGGTAGTCGGAGCCGCGCCCACGGCCACACTAAGCAGGGCAGAGGAAGGAAGCCGAAGGCACACAACGACTAGAGGCAACACCAAGACCAAGAGACCGCAGAGAGCAAAGGGGCGAGGCGGACTCCCCCGGCAAGGCCCTTGCCGGGGCAGCCTCCGCGGCCCCGGCAAAGAGCCTTGCCGGGGCAGCGTGCCCAACACCAGCAGAGCGAGCCACCCTTGAGCCCGCGGGTTCCAACACCACCAACCAACTACATTGGAACCAAGGCTCGGGAGGCGCCTCTGTGGTGGCATGCAGATCTTTGTCAAGATCATAAACACACAAGATCAGATGAGGACCAGAAGACAACGATCCTCGACGAGATCTTAGCCAAGGAAATCCACGAGACCCCTGGCAAGACGCTTGCCGGGGAAGACAACGATGCCACGGCAAGATCCTTGCCGGGGCCCCAGCAAGGCCCTTGCCGAAGACACCTACGGGGCCACGGCCAGACCCGCGTCTGCCAAGGCTCAACCACCGTCCCCATGCAGCTGCCAGCTCAACGAGCTAAGCAGGCAACTGCGTGGCGACGAGCGGCCTCCACGACCAACCCAGCAAGCACCTGCGTGGTGGCATGCAGATCTTCGTGAAGGCTCCACCACCGTGCCAACCCAGCAGCCAGCCAACATGGCGCCATGACACCTCGTCAGCTCGGACGCGTGTCGAAGCCAGGTGAGGCGGCGACAGCTGGGACGTGCTTCCTTGCCGTCCCCGGTAAAGCGAGAGGAGCACGTCGGCAGCGCATTAAATGTGTTTGTCCGGCGGTGCCAGAGGATAGACTCATCAACTTTAGACCTTTCCACCTCCTGTGTGCCACTGTGGCAACCCCTTTTTCCTATAAAAGGAGGCCCGAGGCGACCAGTAGAAGGATTCGGATCTTTTGTGCAAGTCACACCCTGTAGCTAGCTCAAGAACAAAAGAACACTCAAATACATCCACCAAAGCAGGACTAGGGTATTACGCGTCTTCGCGGCCCGAACCTGGGTAAACGATCTTTGTGCTTCCTGTCAGACCCGCTCTTTGCACAACCCCGTGCCCGCCAACTGTAGAAGGGATCCCAGTGATCCCATAGGAGTCATTTCCTCCGAAAGGCTTCTTTGGCATGGCCTTCTTGGGCTTGCTTGAAGAGGCTTCAGAAGTGGCAGCAGCAGAATCTTCATTGAATTTCTTTACTGCTTCTTTTGCCACTTTGGCCAGCTTAGCTTGACGCTTAGCCCATTCCATGGGAAATTCTTCACCTCTTCTGATGCTAGAGGGATCAGCAACTTGGCCAGGTGCCAATGGAGGTCTCGGGAATGGAGGGTGTAAAACAAATTTCTTCATGTACTTGGGTGTAACATATCGATATTCCATCCATTCTCTGGCCTATCTCCTCTCAATCTTCCGAATGCGCACTTTGCGCTCATTCTTTGTTTCCTCAGGGGGTGTGCAGTGCCCTGCATAGATATCATCAGGGATCTCAAACACAGTGTTGACTTCAGGTTTCTTTCCTCCCTTCTGAGGTTTCTTGCTGTCAACCATTTTCTTCAGCTGAGGATTTTGAACTATCGAGTTCTCAGATGAGGTGTGCAACTTTTCTTTGAGGAACGCTGCAAATGAGTTAAGTTGATGAGAACCTAGATATTCAGCAGCGGACATGTGTACCTGTGAATAGAATATAGTTGCGAAGAATTTGGAGAGGTCATATGCGTCCTCAGAAGTTTTTGCAGAAAGAACAAGTTTGAGGAATTTGACCAGATGAGTCTTGAGAATTTCACTAAGAGTTCTTTGACTTAGGTTCCAGAGTTGTATAGATTAAAAATACACACAATTGAGGAATCTTGAAGAAAAAAGAGTTTCTTAGGTAAACATATCAAGAACAGATGTTATGTGAGGTGTTTAGTGTGTGAATATTTGACGAATAAACACCTTCTTAAGATTTTGTAGAAACAAAAGAATCAACAAGGGAAGTAAAATTAACTTTTATTTACCCTTGACGAAGAACACGATGAACTGTGAGGTGTAGATTAGAAATTTGTCAGTTCAGATCTTCCACGCCCTAACTCGGCAGAGGAAGACAGCTACGGCAGCAGCGGAGTGAAGAAATTTGCAGCCAGCGCGAGTACGACGGTGACGAGGTAGAGGCAGTGAAGCTCTTCCTCACCGGCGATAATTGAAGTAGCAGTGGTGCTAGGGTTTGAGAGCTCGAGCGAGGGAGTGAGGTCGAGCGGAGTAAAAGCGAAGTGAGGAAGGGAGGGGGTATTTATAACTGAAGTGAAAAACTACTCGCTCGAGGGAATTGGAGGAACATGCCCCTGACCCTTCTCATTCGCGTGACATGTGTCACCCACATACTGAGAGGTGGCGATCGTGCGAGATTGTGGGTGAATAGGATAATATATCGTGGAATGTGGAACGGTTTGAGCGGCAAAACCGAAAATTCAGATAAGATAAGTTTTAGAGTTTCGTTCACAAATTCTTCAGCTGACAAGGACACAGTGAAGATTTTGAACGAGTTTCAAGTAGAACGCACATGAAGAATTTGTGAACAAACTGGGTTGAGTTTAGCATAGAGGGGGAAGGGTCCGATCACATTCACTTAGCAGAAAAAACAACATGAAGAAATGGCAATAAGTGAATCTTGTAGAGGACATAAACTCATATATATATATATATATATATATATATATATATATATATATATATATATATATATTGCCAATGAAGAACAACAACGGAAAGAGTGAAGACAATGCAAATTTGAAGAAATTAAACAACTGAGGAATTTCAAAAATGAAGAAAAACTCAAATTGAAGATTTTCAACTTTTGGTGGTGGCGTGACCCACCGTATAAGAATGATGATTTCGCATAATCACCGCATAATTGTCGTAGGGTTCTAAGAATCAAATTCTTCATTAATATCTTCAGACTTAGAGTGTTAGTCTTCATTGATTGAATAAAAACGTTTCTTCGCGTGTTGCACATCTAAGTCATCAACTTTGCATAAGTGTTAGGATGTGTGTCCTTTTCAAAGGACATTCGAAGATTCTAGGATATTTAGCTCACACTTCAACTTGCTAAATCTCTTCTCATCCAAGGGCTTTGTGAAGATATCGGCTAGCTGTTCTTCAGTCTTCACATGCTCAATAGAGATGTCGCCCTTCAACACATGATCACGAAGAAAATGATGACGAATCTGAATGTGCTTTGTCTTCGAAAATCTTGAACTAGGTTATGAGCAATCTTGATGGCACTCTCATTGTCACAGTAGAGAGGCACATACTTCATGTTGACACCGTAGTCCTTCAGGGTTTGCTTCATCCATAGAAATTGAGCACATCAAGAACCAGCAGCAATATACTCAGCTTCAGTAGTAGACAATGATACGTAGTTCTGTTTCTTCGAGGACCAACAAACCAAGGATGGTCCGAGGAAATGGCATGTGCCAGATGTTGACTTGCGGTCCACACGATCACCAGCATAGTCAGAGTCTGAATATCCAATGAGATCAAAAGCCAAGCCCTTGGGATACCATAATCCAAGTGTTGGTGTGTGAGCTAGATATCAAAGAATATGTTTCATGACCTTATGGTGTGATTCCTTCGTGTAGCTTGAAATCGGGCACACATGCAAACACTAAGCATAATATCTGGCCTAGATGCACATAAATACAATAAAGAACCAATCATGGAGCGGTATACGTTTTGATCGAAGTCAATACCATTTTCATCAGTGCATAGATGGCAATTTGTGGGCATAGGGATTTTGACACCTTTGCAATCTTGCATGCCGAATTTCCTCAGTACATCCTTGAGGTATTTCTCCTGAGATATGAATATGCCATTGCGTTCTTGATGAATTTGAAGACCTAAGAAGAATTTCAATTCTCCCATCATAGACATTTCATATTCCTCCCTCATCATATAACCAAATTCGTCAGTGTAACGTTGGTCAGTATAGCCAAAGATAATATCATCAACATATATTTGGTACACGAATAATTCACCATCATAAGATTTAGTGAAAAGAGATGGGTCAAGTGAACTGGGTTTGAATCCTTTCTTCATGAGGAATTCCTTCAAAGTATCATACCACGCCCGAGGGGCCTGCTTGAGGCCATAGAAGGCCTTATTGAGTCTGAAGACTTTGTCAGGATGCTTTGGATCTTCAAAACCAGGGGGTTGAACAACATATACTTCTTCCTCAAGCTTACCATTGAGGAATGCACTTTTCACATCCATTTGATATAAGATGATATTATGATGGTTAGCATAAGCAAGTAATATGCGAATAGCCTCAAGTCTAGCAACAGGTGCAAAAGTTTCATCGAAATTAATTCCTTCAACCTTTGTGTAGCCTTGAGCTACAAACCGTGCCTTATTCCTCACCACAAGGCCATTTCCATCTTGCTTGTTGCAGTAGATCCACTTTGTGCCGATGATATTGTGCTTGCGAGGATCTGGACGGTTGACCAGTTCCCAGATGTTGTTGAGCTCGAATTGATGTAATTCCTCTTGCATAGCTTGAATCCACTCAGGCTCCAGAAATGCTGCATCTACCTTAGTGGGCTCTGTGATAGAGACGAAAGCAAAGTGCCCACAGAAGTTGTATGTGAAGCCTTGAGCGTGTGAGAGGACCTGGAATGTTGATTGCGCTGATGATTTTCTCAGTCTGCACTTCATTTGCAACGCGAGGATGAGCTGGTTGTGGTTGAGGAATTTGATCAGCGTTTTCTTCACCATTTTCCTCAGGTGCATCAGCATGACGTTCTTCACATTCTGGGATAACTTCTTCAGCAGATTCTTCGATAGGAATGACATCCTCAGTAGCCTTCACTACAAAAAAAAGACACATCCGTGACATTTTGGGCCGAATGAATTTTTCTGTCATACTTATGACACTTCTATGATGATAATTGTGACAAAACCCAGTATCATCATAGATGTGGTGGGCTCCTACTTCTATGACAAAAAATCATGACAGAAAATGGGCTTTTCATCCTGGGCGGGCTAGAGACTCAGCTGCATGACATTCTTTGGGCCGTCCATGACGGAAAAAACCGTGGTAGAAGCAAGGGCGGGGAAAATTTCGGGGTGTTCCCGGTTACGGTGGGTGGTCGGGGGCCGAGCGATGCGCGTTTCTCGCGTACACATACGCGCGTGTGTGCGAGGCGTTGGGCTCTAACTAAACCCGAGTGAGGCGTTGGGCTCTAAGTGAACCCGAGCGATTGCACTGCAGGCTACGCGTTACTGAACCCGAGCGATCGATCGATGGCTATTAACTAAACCCAATCGAGCAATTCCTTTGCTATTGCTGCTAACTGAAGCCGATCGATGCTCCCTCTAGATGAACAGTGAGCGTTGCTGGGGGTGGGGTTCGGATGAATAGTTCCCTGTGGGGGTGGATGAACAGGACCCCGTGGTGTTGCCTTTGGATGAACAAGACCCCGATCGATCGAGCCGGTTGGGGCTGGATGAACAGGACCCCGTGGAGGGTTGGATGAACATGTCCACCTCGTGGAGGGCTGGCTGAACAGTAGACAGTGGAGGGCTGGATGAACAGTAGCCCGTGGAGAGGGCTGGTTGAACAGTAGCCCGTGGAGTAGCGCGCGGAGGAGGCTGGATGAACAGGAGCCCGTGGATGAAAAGTCGCAGGTGGAGGCTGGAGGACGACGACGGTGGATGAACAGTAGCCCGTGGAGGCTGGAGGGGGTCGACGGTGGAGATGAATAGTATCCCGTGGAGTCCCGTTTTGCAGTACGCCACACCCCTCCCGATGAACAGGACCCCCGTTTTGACCGTAGCGCTCCAACACAAGTCCGTTTCCTCCGTTTTGCGGTATGCCATACCCCTCCCGATAAACAGGACCCCTATTTCGACCGTAGGAGGTCCGCTTCCTCCGTTTTGCGGTACGCCAGACCCCTCCTGATGAACAGGATCCCGTTTCGACCGTGGCCGGTCGAACACAAGGCCGTTTCCTCCATTCTGCGGTACGCCAGGCCTCGTTTCCATCGGCCGTTCCGTCCAAGCCCTCCCGATGAACACGATGACGCATTCCGTTCCTACCCAAACGGTTGGCTCCCCATGAACACGACAACGACGATGTTTCTCCGTTCCGACCCAGCCATGTACACGAGCCCTGGCCATACGTATGTGCGAGTAGGCATTCGAGACCCGCCAGAGGTAATGTGACGCGGGTCAGATTTACTTTCTTGCACCTGGCGATGTAATGCGTGCGTGTACATGCTACGTGCACACCTCTACTACGACATGCGCACGCCTCTACATCGACCAAGATGTACGTACATCGTCACACCAGAATGACAACGCTACGTACGCTTCGACCAGGTGGGTCCCGACTATCAGGCACTTCCTTGCGTGCGAAGATGTAGTTGGTGGGTCTCAGTAGTCAGGGGGGCGAATCGTTTTTTCTTGCTTGGACGAACTTCCTTGCGTGCGAAGATGTAGCTGGTAGGTCCCAGCAGTCAGGGGGGGAAACATTTTTTTTTTCATGAAATACGGTTGCCCGTCTAGCGGGTCCCTGCTGTCAGGTGGAGGAATCATTATTTTCCACATAATAAGGAGGCACTTCCTTGCTGCGGCCGTGGACCCAGCTGTCAGCCTCTCTGCGTACAGTCCACGTCCATTGGAAGCCGTTCCTTGACCACATTGACCATGCCGCGCCGAGCGCACCAGGGCGGTGGACGACAGAGAGGCCTAGGAAGGGGACGACGCGGAGCCGGGGAAGACGCGACAGTGGATGCCCATGCGTAGAGGAGTATGAGGATTCACTGGTTCGGCTACGGTGTGAGGCTTCCGTCGCTGCAGAATAACAGGGGGTGTGGGTGAGTAGAGGGATGGCCTGGCCAGCGATGGGAGTAGTAGGGGGCGTTGAGGCCTCCGCGGCATCACAGCCGGCCACGGGAGGCAGGAGCACGCGGCATGACCGGCGCTGGTTTTTGCGGCTGGAGCAAGAAGACCAGAGGTTGAAGAAGCACTACGGCCGTTGGATGGACATCGTACGGTCACTGGAGCTAGAATCGTTCATATTGACTAAGTTGACAAAGCCCTCCGTCCCCGTCAACTTAGTAGGCCCACAAGTCAGCCTCTCACCAAGGTGGGTCCCAACTAGCAGGGGGAGTATTCATTTTTTTCTGCGTAATAAGGAGGCACTTCCGGTGGGTCCGAGCTGACAGCGGGGGGAACGTTTTTCGTGAAATATGGTGGCCCGTCCGATCGGTCCCAGCAGTCAAGGGGGAAACATTTTTTTAACAAAATACGGTGACCCGTCCGGTGGGTCCCTGCTGTCAGGTGGAGGAATCATTATTTTCCGCGTAATAAGGAGGCACTTCCTTGCTGCAGCCTTGGACCCAGCTGTCAGCCTCTCCACGTGCAGTACACTTCCGATGGAAGTCGTTCTTGGACTACGTTGACCACGCCGCGTTCCGTTGCATTCATGCGTCCATGGGCGTGGTGCGTCCCCACTGTCAGCCTCTCACGTGCAGTCATCTTCCGATGACTCTCGGTTGTTCACCACATTGACCACACCGTGCCAAGCGCACCAAGGCCGATGGACGATGGCGTGGCCCTAGATTGGAATGACCCGGAGATGGGGAAGATGGGGCAGTGGAGTCGCAGATGGAGAGGAGTTGGAAAATTGACTGGTTCGGGTGCGCGGCAGCACAGCACGGTGCCGCCCACAGGAGACAGGAGCAAGAACAGAGGTTGAAGAAGGAGCACGGCTGTTGGATTGACATCCAACAGTCCAGCTGCTAGAATCATTTGTTGATTAAGTTGACAAAGCTCTGCGTACACGTCCGCTTAGTAGGCCCACAAGTCATCCATCAAATCTGACGGGTCCCAGCTGTCAAAGGGAGGAATAATTTTTTTGCATAACAGGGAGGCACTTCCTTCCGTGCGAAGATACAGCCGGTGGGTCCTAGCTGTCAGGTGGAGGAAACATTTTTTTTCAGCTTAATAAGGAGGAACTTTCCATGCATGCGACCATGGACTTCATGGGTCCCAGCCGTCAGGCTCTCTAGTACAGTCCGCTTTCGATGACTCTAGTTTGTTGACCCTGCCGCACCGAGCGCAGCGAGGCGGTGGACGACGGTGAGGCCCCGAACGGGAACGACTCGGAGATGGGAGGACGCGGCAGTGGAGTCGCAGATTGAGAGGAGGAGAAGGGCTATAATTAGTTCTGGTGCAGCGTGGGGCTGAACTCGGTGGAAAATAACAGGAGGTGTGGAGGGGTGGAGGGATAGCCTGGCCGGCAGTGGGGTAGCGCTTCTCAGCGATGCGTGCTAAGCAGAGCCGCTAGCCGCCGGACGCCGAACCAGGCGGTCCCGGCGATGCTAGAGGAAGAAGACGAGAGATTAAAAGTGCACGTCGGCCGTTCGATATAAATCCAATGGCTTTGGATGTCATAATCATTTGTTGACCAAATTGACAATGCCCTGCGTAGGCTTCGACCTATTGGCCCACATGTCAGCCTGCAAAAATGTGGCATATATTTAACCATGTTTTCTATAATGTACAGTCCTTTTGCTGGGCTGGGTGAACAAATAATTTCGCGTCAATGCGACCCATTTATATTTTCTAAGGAATCCCAGCCCATTTGCACTTCCTTCAAATACACGAATTAGCTAGGCTCGTTATATATATAATGTTATGTTCAAAGGAGCAATTAATATAAAAAAATGAACCAGAGAGGCACATTTTTATATACATAATTAACAAATTAGCGAGTTATCACTCAAAATAAAAATGAGCGCATTATTATTACATTGGTCCTTAAAATCTTCACAAGCTTTTGTACGCAATCACCAGGATTTTCCTTGCCTGTGAGTCAAAAACAACCAGTATTTTCCTTGCCAACTTCTGTTAAACATTTACTTTTATAAGTTAATAACACGTGGGATGTTTTTATAATGTATATATAAGTCTCTATAAAATATACGATAATAGTAATAATATAAATATACATAATGTGGTTAAAACAATACATTGGGTTGCCGATCTTTAAGAAAAAGCCCATAGGCTGGTATGGACCTCAAAAAATAAGTTGAAACCACTGTCACCGTATGTTGTGGGCTATGCATGTTAAAATACAAAACCTAGGCCTAGCTGATACTTGTTCGCCCTCTGGAAAAAATGATACCAGATCCCCGAGCAAACTGGATTAAAGATGGGGCCGGCGGCACGACTGAAGAAGCACATCAGGAGTGATTTTTTTCTTCAGTGGATGGCTCTCAATGGCACTTTTTTACTTTCCTCTGCACCATACAACTTGTATTTTTAGCCTCCCAGTCTGTGGTGGACCAGCAACCCATTTGCTGGGCGGGACAACCTATAGAAACCAGCACTCGATTTTTCATCAAGCCCCAATAACAACGCAGTACTATGTTTGTTTTTAGGCCGAAAACATTACGGCAGGGGTTGAGCGGGGGAGGGGGCAAGACAGAGCAAAAACATTAAAAAGAGCTGATGCGTCGTTGCTACCCTAACAAAGAAGGTGCAATTCTTCTCGGGAAGAAGGTGTGCCCCTGACACCCACACGTTACATACCCCACAGTAGGCATACTAACAAGTTCACACACAAGTACAACAGAAAAGGTAAACATTCGTATCAAACTCAGGTTCACAGGACACGTTCATATTCATAGCCAACATTCACTATCAACAACTCAAAAGATTCATATATACACAAGTTCAAAGATGTCTATGGATCCAAATGAATGATAGATCACACAACAATATTCATAGATAATTCACAAAAAGATTCAGATATACACATGCTCAGTATGTTTATGCATCCAAATGATTGAGATCATAGCCAATATGATCCATGGACTAACTTTAATTACCTAGGGTACAAACTGGTAAATGGTGTTCAGTCGGAGGTACTTCTTGCTAAAATTAATGCTTGTATGAGTAAACTTTCGAGTACATAAGAGGCAGCACAGACAATCTGAACTTTGCTTGTAGGTTTACCTTTAAATAGTGGCCTCGTGCCGCGGGAGGTTTGAGCAACTTGGCCACTACTTTCATCCAACTAGTTTACTGGCTCATCTTGGTCCTGTAGCTCACCAAAATTCTACATTGCAGACTGGTAAATGGTGTTCAGTTGGAGGTACTTCTTGCTAAAATTAATGATGGTACGAGTAAACTTTCGAGTACATAAGAGGCAGCACAGACAATCTGAACTTTGCTTGTAGGTTTATCCTCAAATAGTGGCCTCGTGCCGAGGGAGGTTTGAGCATCTTGGCCACTACTTTCATCCAACTAGTTTACTGGCTCATCTTGGTCCTGTAGCTCGCCAAAATTCTACATTGCAGACGAGAAAGGAGGCGGTTGAGAAAATGAACCACCCAAATTTTTTGTGCAGTTCAACTGAAATGGATCATCCCTGGCGTGCAGGCTGATTAAGTGCCAGATGAATATACGCGTCAACCAACTTGTCTGGAATCTTTAGACTCCATGACATACAGTTCACTACCATATCTCCCGATAACCAAAAGGCACAAGTTGGGACCAAACACTGGATTGCGTTTTGCAAGGCTATGCGCCATGCAATATTTTTGGCGTTAACTCTCCTAATACTTGGAGTTTGACAACTGGTTGACGCTGGTTGATACTCGAATGAATAGAGGCACTTCTTCTTGTCAACATCGATGCTTGTCTGAGTGAACTTTGGAGTACATAGCAGTAGCATAAGTACCTGTCCATCTGATCTTTTTGTGCAGTTCTACTGAAATCACCTAATGTAATGATTTGCCTGGGAGTTCAAGCTCCAAGTTATTCCTTTATGAAATCGGCAAACAGTAGCACAATACCAAATTACCAATACATATGACAAGCACAATAATCAGGATAAAGACCAGTACCAACCTGTGAGGTAGCATATCAATTACTATTTCCTTTGACCGGAAGTCGAGATAAGCCAAGTGACCGACAAAGAAAGGAAGAATGCAAGCACAGATTAGCGGTGACGAGGAAAGGAAGGAAGTCATGAGGCAATGAAACACCCAAAGTTTTTGTGCAGTTCCACCAAAATCGAGCATCCTGTTGGCACATATATTGAGAGAGTGAGATTACTGTAATAGTGGGACTAGTTGATGAAACATACACTAACAAATAGAAGCACCCTCATTATCTTAATGGGTAAAGTTAGCAACATAGTAGTCTTTCTTAAAGAGAGGTATTTGTTTATTTAATTAGTGCCAATTAGCTCAACACTCAAAGCATTGCCATGTATCATAGGTTGCAAAACTTTAACATGCAAAGATAACGGAGTTTCTCATGACAAGATGTACGATACAAATAGAGATGACAGCAAACTAATATGGATGAAGGCCTTAGGCCGGTACAAACCTGAGGAAAAAAGCTTATTCATGTAGTTCCATAAGAGATGATAAAGCACTCATTGGAATCACTCAATAGTGTATATTTTTGTGCACTTCAAATGTATGGTTGAAATCACTCTTGTTTACCAGTGCTGAGATTATATTGAAATATTACCAAGATCTTCCGGCAGAGTTAAAGCCTTTGGCCGATACAGTTCATTGTATTGTCTTGTGTAGTTCCACTAAAATGTATGATTGGCACAACATGATCCCTGCTTGCACGAGTAGGAACAAGGTGAAACCTTCGTTAGCTTGGTGAGAAAGGATAGAAAGACATTAGCATATTACTCTAATAGTAGCATCAAATTCATGATGGACAATACGCAAAACATTGCCTCATTAAATCAATGGCAATAACTTGACATGCAAAACAATAGCACTATTATGTCATGACACTAACAATATTCACTCCCTGCTCCACCACATGATTCACCTCCATAGACAAACATACACACGTACATGATTCAACATAAGGTGCTACTAAAGATTTTTTTTAACTCCGACAGGAAAATTAGGCAGCAACAAATTAGTGGTGCTTAAGTACTCCTAATTAATTAAGTGACCTTGCAGGAGAGACAGCAGAAGTGGAAGGGCTCCCTGGAGGATCGTCTCACATGTAAGGTAGACGTTGCTGGAGCCCTTGAATGGCCTTGACTGAGGCCTCTGGCTTTAGCAAGATCACCTTGGCACTGTTTATTCTTCGTCTTCCTCTTCATCCTCTGTTTCTCTTTCTCCTCACCAGTTGGTGAAACCAAGTACATGATTGGCCTTCTATTTTTGAAGTGGTTTTGTCAGTGAGGGAGTACAAGTGTACTAGTAAAGAATAGCATTATTTTCTCATGGGAGTCGCAAAATAGAGATGAACACATGCATTAAATATCATTCTTACCTAAAGGAAGGTTATGGCGCCAATATGGATGATGAGGATTGGAACACATATCTCCCTTTGTGCAGTTCCACCGAAATGAATCAACTATTCCATTCTGACATTCCAGTTAAACAGCACAAAAGTCACTTCTTTTAAGAAGTGTTTTGTGCAGTGCACCAAAAGGTCACAACAACAACCTGGTGAAATGGATATCCCTGTTTGCACAAAAAGATACAATGGAAACAGTCAAAGTCTCCAACAATTACAAGCAAAAACATTTGGCTAAACTTTTCATGGCTTATAACAGTGGCATGGCTTCATTTTACGAGGGGCATTAGATTAAGAACAGCTAAATATTTGGTATAAGGGCATGGGACAGTGGGTGCACCAGCAGTCCAACACCATGTACCTAAACAGGGGCATAAAGTGGTGATTCAGAGTTTGTTGCCCCGAGAAAGAAACATCCAAGAAATATATCTGGGTTGGTCCCATTTTTTTTCACTCTAGCTACCTACTCCTATGTGTGGATAGAAAATCTAGTCCTGGTCATACCACAGTGTACAGCATTACCCCGATATTTCCCTTTTCGACCAAGAGACCAGTTGGATGACCAACAGCACTACTTTCACCCCTTTCCTTCCTGTTTGTACCAAGTCCGATGTACATACTAAATTCCCACACCCCCAGTTTATTTCTTGTTTGAACCAAGTACAAGATTCGACTCCATGAAGTAGCTTTACCTCTAACAATAGAAGAAAAAAAATAGGTGACGTTGAACCATCCGATCAAGAGGGGCTGAGAGGTAGAGAATGATGCACATGCAATGACGTAGCAAAAGGGAAGTAGAGCTAAGGTGGTTTTCAAGGAAGATATACCAAGGTCGTCGGGATGTGGATAGGTGGGCGGCGGGAGGCCGATCCGCCCACACTAGGGCAACGACGAAGGGATCGGAGGACCTTCCCGCTACCGGCCGCCGTAGATAACGCTATGCGGCCGGGCAAGGTCGCCGGACGATGGCCTAAGCGCTGCCCCTCCTCCCCTTCACCGGTGGAGGGGGATACGTCCGGATCTGTAACCAGCGGTGAGGATAGAAAGACAGTGTTTTTTGAAGGGAGAAAGACAGTGTTACCACCCCTATCTTATTTAGATCTGGAGAGGATGAGAGCGTTTGAATAGAGCAACCCTAGGAAGCAAGCGCGGAGGCTCCGGCCTATATATACGTAGTGGGGTAGTTTTCCTTTTTCACTCCAACAATTGTGTACAACGTGCCAGGTCGACGTTTTTTTAGTTGTTGATTGTTTTTTGAGATAGCTACCCTCTTGTTCCAAGTGGTGTTACGGTGTGCCAAGTCTCACTTTGTATCATTCAAGTCTGGTACAAGTCCCTCCATTAAATGAACAACCACCCCCTCGTAAAAATTGTGAACAAGCCCACGGCTAAAATTATCGGAAACGTGGGTTGCCCCAACATGCATTATTATTTATATTTTCTACTCCCTCCGTTCCTAAATATAAGTCTTTTTTATTAGCCACACCTAAGACAAGATTTTTTTTATTAGCGGTGAACCCCACATGTCATAGACACAAAAAGTGTGGCACGATTCCCTTAGGCAAGCCAGAGTGTGTCTAACAATTTGAGCAACTCAAGTTAGGCAAGTGTGGCCAGTGTGGGAAAAATAATGTGGCAACATAAGACAAACATAGTCACAATCCAAACAGCCCCGTAATTTTGTGTGACATGCATGAAAATTTGGTTAGTTAAATTTATAGTCAAAATTTGGCAAGGTGCATCAAATCAACACATGCAAGTATCAAAAGGGAAGTCACAGCATGCATGCATGCATTGTACTCCCTCTGTTTCCAAATATAAGTCTTTTTAGAGATTGCAACAAGTGACTACATAGGAAGCAAAATATGTCTACATACATCCGTATGTTGTAGTCCATTTGAAATGTGTAAAAAAGACTTATATCGAGTGCAGTGCTTTGATGTGTCGCGTCAACTCATACAAGACCAAGAAGTTTGATTACTACAACGCCCTCTCCCTCACGGACTGAGCTCCGGTGCCTTAACTGCACCTGCCTTTGGCTGCATGACAGGTGGGCCAACCACCTGTTGGGACCACCTGTCATAGACGCAAAGGCAGGAGAAGTATGTCAATGAAGTTGCGCCCCTCCCTCGCGCATGAGCGTGGTGGCTGGCAGGAGTAGTAGGAGCTTTCTCTACACGCTATCCCTCCCACATGAGGTGGACGGACATGCAGCAGTGGATCCGATATTGTAGAACTAGGAGTAACATCATTGTTCATCTTCTCGAAGAGGCAAAGAGCCAAGCGCAACCTGAACATGGCAGTAGCGAACGCTCGCGTGGTGCGGTGCCTTGGAGCACGCATATAGCCAGGCTCTTGCATGAGACAAAATTGCTATTTGATCCCACTATTGTAGTACTAGTACTTGCTAGTATAGCCCTGTAAACTGGAAAGGAGTATTTTCCTTTCTAGAGATTTCAACAAGTGACTAGACTACACCGCGTGCAGTACTCCCTCCCTTTCGGTTTATAGGGCTCAAATCTCAAATCTCATCAACCAAGGCATTTTGCGAATGGAGGAATGTATCTCGTACTTTACAAAACTACCCTAATTAAACTCATGCATTAATTACGTAGTTCTCTCGTTTTCCTATCCGCCTTGGTCGCGGTGCACAATACTGAGCACTCCTATATGACTAGCCGCTCTATCTACATGCGGAACATCAAAGCATCCAAGCATGCATGCCATCCACCAAATCACAGCGAGGTGCTACAGTCTAAACTCAGCGGTCACCCTGGTGTGGCCGTCATGACCCGTCATATCACAAAACCCACACCTTTACCAGCAGTGGTAAACTGGCCTCGAAGTTGGACTGGATGAAGCAACCATCATTTCACTAGAACGCTCGTTGAAGCCCTTTCTCCCCTTCCTTGAAGAAAACCTCACTCCAGGCTACTCACTTCTACCATTTTTCATCTGTATCGACGAAGGAAAGGTGGGCGAATCAGTGATGCTGCTGTATTTTCATTCCAAGAATCTTCTTTTTGCGAAGCACCAACCGATTCTCACAGCCTATTCTTTTCCCGTTTTCATTGCGATTGTGGTTTCCTTTTGATTGCTTTTTGTTTGTTAGTTCATTGATGGATCCTGGAGCACTAGGCAAAGAGTTGCCAGCGGACAACCCACTGGAGACAAGAATCTCCGTGAAGCGAAAGCACCGACCAACGAGTTGACCATGTGTAGCCGGGCCAACCCATGGAGACGAAGAAATCCAAGAAACAAGCAATCGCCAAAGAGTTGATTTACGTTGGCGGACGAACTCCTCAAAGAAAGTTGGAAGAACAGCAAGGGCCCCACCGTGCCTACCCCAGAAACTCTGATGGCCACCTATGCGAGGATCAAGGCCGAGTTTGAGGAGATAGTTGTCGTTGAGAATCAGTATTCCCCTGGCAAGGTGATGGCCCCCATCGAGGACGAGGAGATGGCCCCCGGAGGGATGGGATCCCCCAGTGAGCTGCACAAGGTAAAAAATAATGGCTTATTACCATAGTTGTGGTTTTTGATTATTTGCAATGTGCTTGCTAGTATGTTAGGGTTGTGCAGGTGCCGGTGGACGTCCTTGATGATTCCGATGTCGCCGCCCGTCCTATGGACAACGCCCCAGAGATCATTTTTGATGTCACGGTCCGTCCTGTTGGCATCGCCCCGGAGATCGATTCTGATGCTGTTGTCCATCCTATGGACATCGCCCTAGATATCGATTCCGATGTCGCGGTCAGTCCTGTGGACATCGCCCCAGAGATCGATGCCCATGCCGCTGTCCGTGCTGTGGTCATTGCCCGAGAGATCGATGACAAGAAATAGTTGGTCGCGCTAACCCTTCAGGGTAGTTTGCATTGCCCTGTGTTTAATTACCAGAACGATGTGTGTTATCAAACCATCTTAGGGCTAGTGTGTTGTCTTGTGTGGGCCGTACTTGCTACTTTTGTTTGATAGTGAATCATGCGAACCCTCTCCGAGTTATGGAAACAGATGTATCCTCACCAGCTTTTGATGTAATATATGGCATGCTTAGATGTAAGTTTGAACTGTTTATCATATCAGCGGGGCTTGTTTGATGATTCTTGGTGTTAGTAGGCTAGCTACTGTGTGAGCTATAGTACTTGCAAAACACTACTTGAAGAGAAACGTTGGGGCCGATGAGCTCGTGGTACGCTTATACTTATCCGTCGTCGATCGGCCAATAGCCCAAGCTCCTAAAATTGTAGGCTTAGTCGACACGGATATATTCAGGCCTCATTTGGTTCATAGGGTAGGAAAATCGTAGCAAAAGTACAGAGATGTACAACAGAAAATCATAGCAGTACAGAGACGTACCCCCTCCGTTCCAAAATAGATGACCTATAGGCGGGCTAGTTTGGCCTAGTGGGTTCTTTTTAGGATGGCCTAGTGGGTTTCAGTGATATGACGTGGTACAGTGCCTCCAATCTTTGTGTGTGGTAGCAGTATTGCGGGTACAGTAAGTTTTCTTGAAGAAGCGGAATTCAACGAAGTCATGATGGTTCCTTCTACGGGCCAACTTACGGTGGGAAAGGTTGGGCCTGCGATACGACTGGGGTAGACCAGGATAATTTTTTCAATAAAAAAAGTATCATTGCTGATTTATATTTATTTTTTTATTTCTGATGAATGCTAGCGTTTCAACTCTTACGACGAAGAGTGCCAAAGACGGCACATGCTGGATGTCCCACACGTTAGCGAAAGGAGTGGGACATGAACAGCGTGGTAGAGCCCAGCGCAAAAAAACAGCGTGGTAGAGCGTCTCCACTTCTTCCACTTCTGGGTCAGAGACCACACGTAGTAGTACTAGTGGTATGAACGATACAAAGTGCGACCCGGAGAGAAAGACACGTTTAGTTGGAAGGTCTCGGGGCATACATGTAAACAAATATAAAACCTAATATGTGCCTCCAATTAATATAGTAGTAGTAGAGTACTTAGTCACGTACTCCATAACATCACCGAGCATTGCACGTACAACATTTAGTGGTAGTAAGAGACAAATGCCTATATGCCACACATGTTCATACTATTTGTGCCTTTCTACTTCACTTACTATGCTACATTACACAGGTTCGCACCTCCACTCCTGGGTACATGTCCGTCTCGTAGTTCCAGTCCCACGCGTTCTTCATATAGATGGAACGATCCTTGCATGACACGTGCACCTTGATGCTAGATGTCTTGCGTGTTGGAAAACGGATGAACAAAGCTCACGTAATAAAAATAGAGTGAAAGAACGTAGATTCCCGACGACCGAGAAGGAGCAAGAAACCTTGTGGTGGAGCATCTGCACTCACAATATTTTATATTATTCAATGATATAAAATCAACCAATCCACAGTGGACTGGAAGAGTACGAAACACGGCAGCCCAGTGTAGTTACATCATACTAGTACATGGCTAACCCACGCTATCAACATATTTCTTGGCTTCCGTCGACACCTATCTCTAGTAATCCAGCAGCCCGTATTGCTTCTCCCTCCTCGTCTCTCTCAAAGTGCGGCGCGCTGGCGTTTTTGGCATCTATTGAGGTCGGTTAACTCATCGCGACATGCCAAGAGCATTCTAAAAAAATTCCTTTCATGTTCCGTTTTCAAAAAGAAAAAAATCCTTTAACGTACGAATTTTAATGTATGCTTTGAGCAACCTGCATGTCCTATCTTGCTCTGTTTGGATACTCTAACTTAGCTAGAGGTTAGACTAACTCATGACTAACCCTGAACTAACTGTAGCCAAAGAGGTGTTTGGGTGACAGGGTTTGATTGACAATAAATGCACTTGATGGAGAGAGGAAAGTGATTATTCAGTGGTCCCAATGAGAACTATCTCCAGTTAGCACCTCTTGGGTGGGATAGTTTTTTTGTGGGTTCGGTGCAACTTGCTCCAATTTAAACCCTCATGCTTGGACACTTTAGGGCCATTTGAGCCCCAAGTAGCTCAAACTAACTCTAACCCATCGATCCAAATAGGACCTATGGCCAGCCTCAACGCGGAGCAGTCGCGTGCACCGGGAAGCGGCGCTCTCTCGGCTGTCGCGCCGCTTCAAAGCCGGCGCTAGTGAGAGGTCGCCGCAGCTTTGGCCGGGCATTAATGCGACACTGACGCTCTAGGGCGATGCTGACCGTTTCACGCGGGAAGCGCGCGCTGGCAAGGGAGTATAGGTTTTGAACCGTTTCAGGTGTAGCACTGGTAGTTTGCAAAACTACTCAATTATTGCACCCAGTTTCCTAAGAAATTGTGGTAAAAAAGTTACTCCACAGGCCGCTTCCCTCTCCTTCCTCTTCCATCACTTGCGCAAGACGTCAAGGGAAGCGACCGGTCAACCCTTATATAGGAGTGCTAGCACAAAAAGATGCATGCATGACCACTAAAATTTCCATATTAAAGCGCCGCTCTGGCGGGAGTATGGCGCATGTTGTTACCTTTGGCCGGGCCATGGCTACCGGGCGACGGCGACCAGAGAAGAGGCGGCGGGAGGGGAATGAATGAGCTACTGTTTGGGTTCGCCGTCCAGCTTAAATAAATGTGCAGCATCACGTATACCCGCGGGTGCACAAATTGTAACATATGTGTCTGCTTAAGTGGGCGTCACGTAACTGGTGTGTGTGTGTGTGTGTGTGTGTGTGTGTGTGTGTGATTCTGAGAGACAGAGTGTGTGTGTGTGACTCTACTCTTCGGACATGTACTCAACCTTTTGCATCGGGATATAAATATAATGGTATTTACTTTAGCTAGTAATATACGTGGCCATGTTAATGTGGTTGTGTAAAAAAAATGCCAGTTCCTGCTCGTGATTTGCGTTATATAATTACAAGCAAGATGCTCGTGCATTGCACGGAATATCAATATGCATTTTTTTACAAAACACCTATTGTGATTTACCCATGCAGGAGTAATCCCATGTGTAAAAACTAATGATATTTCAAGAATTTTATCGGAAAACTGGTATCTCAAGAATGTCATCGAAAAAATGAAAGATGAGAGATAAGGTGAGGAGGACTGGAGCGTGGTGGTGACTGGTGGTCGGAATGGGAGGAGGCATGGGGATGGATGGCGCTGGCAGGCGGCAACGGCCACCATGCTAGATTGTTTCAGAGACTTTCTTTTTTAATTGCTCAGCAATGAGGTTGTGGGAGATAAGGATGTGGAGAGAGGTGCGGGTATCTTTTGTAAAATTGTCATAGTTTGCTTTCTATCCGTCAGATATAGATCACACGGTCTACATTACAAGATGGCAGGCACACATCATCGCCAACTTGGTTTTTTATAAGGGTACAGATGATAAGTTTGCAAACTACTAAAGTAAGTGGAATTTGTCCATGTTATACAAGTAAATTAAGGTGATTGTTTATCATACGGGTAAGGTTGGATGAAGGGTGGTAGGAACAAATGCTCTACCTAGAGCATGTGTGTGTGAGATGGAGTCTTAGTGTGTGTGTGTGTGTGTGTGTGTATTTGTGTGTGTGTGAGAGAGAGAGAGAGAGAGATGGAGTCTTAGTGTGTGTGTGACGGAGTCTTAGTGTGTGTGTGTGTGTGTGTGTGTGTGTGGGTGGGTGGGTCGGTGGGTGCGTGTGTGTGTGTGTGTTTGTGTGTGTGTGTGTCGCGGGGTCCTCGGTGGCGGATGTAATTTAAGTGTGCATGGCTTCAACATAGAGAGGTGATGTGTATGGCGAGGCCACCAACGATGGGGTGCAAGAGAGAAAATGCACAGAGAGAGGGAAGAGAAGGTGTGTGCGCGTGAGAGGAGTCGACATCGAGAGAACGTGTTTGTACGAGAGACACCGAGGAAGACTACTATATATCGTTGGTGCATGTAGGCGGGAATTAAACGAAGGGATGGTCTTATTGGTTTCTGGGATATAGGGGAAGAGTGAGAGGGGCGGGGGTAGCTAGAAGGAGATTGTTAAGTGTGAGGGTAAGTTTTACCCATCCAGGCGGAAGTTATGTGCACACAAAAAGAGAACGATTCAATGTGGCGTTAGGGTTGAGGGTAATTAACTACGTATGGAGACATAGAGACCTTGAACGTGCATGTGTGAGAGGTATACATGTATACGTGGGATGTGTGTGTGTGCGCGCGTGCATGATCGAGATAAAAGAAAGAAGACATAAGTCATAAGATAAATGACATGGGAGAGACGGATCGGTATGACAATATGCATGCATGTGAGAATGCAGGGAAGAAGGCCCGACAATTGAGCATGTGTTTTTGTCTTTAAGAGATAGTGGCGTAATGGAGCATGCATCTATGGCGAGCAGAGGGAGTGAGGCACAACGATTGTGCAAAAGAGATCAACCTATAAATGAAAGAAGGTTGATGGAGAAACAGATAAATAGAAAGATAAAGATGCTAGCTAGTGTGCGTTAGAGAGAGGAGTCGAGTGTATCAGAAGGCTGAGTTATGTGTGTGGGTGTGAGAGAGATGAAGACAGGGTGCATGTGACTCACATACAAACAAATATCAGAGAGAAATGAGATCCCGAGAGACGGAGTTTTGTGTCCGCGAGAGAGAAAGATATTTCATAGCGAGAGTGATAGCTAGAGAGACATATGAGGGAACGCAAGATATCTCTAGGGAGAGAGAGTGTGTGTGAGCGACATACAAGAGAACAGTGGAGAAATATGAGACCCTGGGAGACAGAGTTTGTGTTTGTGAGAAAGAGATATTTAAGAGCAACAGTCGTAGGTTCTCATACCTAAGGAGCGAAAGACATCTCTGTATGAGGGGTGTGCGAGTGGTACACAGGAGAATAGTAGAGAGAAATGAGACCCCAGGAGACAAAGTTTTGTGTTTGTGTGAGAGAAAGAGATTCCACATGGAGAATCATAGTTAGAGACACATAGCAGGGAGCGAGATATACTTAGAGAGAGATAGAGTGATGAAGGTCGAGGGAGAGAGTACCGTCAGTGTGTTACGAAGATAAAAGATCATTGCCGACATACAGGTAGCACGAGAGATACCCGAGAGACGATGAACGCGTATAGGTCTAGAGAGATAGTCCTATATAAGCATGAGTGATAGTTATATGAGACGAATATCTGGATTAAATGGGATCAAATATTTAAACTTGAGATCACGACATCGATAATATCGTAACGCAAATTGGTGTATCAAACATGCATATTCATTTGAATTTGGGGACACGTGTAGTGTTATATAGATTATCAATATTGGTGATCCATAGATTCTTTAATTAGAAACAATGCATGGTTTATATGCAATTAATCTCTAAACGGGATTACACTATATGTTGCGTGTGTGGAACACATTATACATGTTCGAGAAGTAAAAAAACCCGCATGAAACACACATTAATTGGAGACAGTTAGCAAGGAATGCATACATTCGATTTCAACATAAAGTGGTTTCAAATATTTGAAAATCCAAATTGATGGATACAACCTTATGAATCTGAGATCATGCCATTTGTAAACCATATTTATGTATAAAGGGTGTTGTGCTTTTGAAAGTATATATGAAAAAATGATGTATATAGAATTTTATTCCAATCGAAAATGGATCCCGCCGAAAAAAAAGAATACAAAAGGGATTCGAATTGAGTTGGCACGGTAAACGTGCACTCTGCAAAATTTGAACGAAGCGGGGAAAGTCGCAGTAACCGCCCGAAACCAAAATCTGCGAGATGGAAATTACTACTGCCTATCCCTGCCACGCAAAGCCTATCTGCTCTATTTCTATAGGTTTTGATAGGGGTAGGTTTGTAATTTCACTCAAACATGACATAACCGCCTCTCACCTGGATTCATACATGGTGGGCGCCAAAACACAGTGTGTCCTCGGCCGAAATCGACTCCCTCCCCGATTCATACACGGTGGACGCCAAAAAAATCTCTTGTCGGCAAATATTCGGTGTATGTGAGATTACCGTCCTATCAACAACCGACTAATATTGCTGTGATGTAGGAAATTTCAAACGGGGGCTAAGTTTGTAAATTTCCTCGCATTTGAGACAAGCGCGCCCTGAAGACATGGTTCCCCCTTCCTCTCTACCTCCCTTTCCCCATTCGTACTCCGTGGGCGCCAAAACACCCTCTCCACCCCAGCCTCCTCCGTCCGCCACCCCATCCACCGCCGTCCTCCTCCACCATGTCGGAGCTAATACCCCGACGCCGTCGTCCATTACAAGATATCGACCTCTCTCATCCACGGCTTCAGACCGGGATCCTTGTATCCCGTCCTCTCGCTTCATCCCCGCCGTCGTCCACCTTGCCGGCGCCCCTCCTATGACCGTCTCATCCACCGCGCCCCGCCGCCACCATCTACCCTCCTAGATATGCTTCCACGCTGCCGACAACCATCGCTACCGCAACACCGTCAAATTCTCAGCAGATGCATACACGGCACCGCACCAGAGGGGTACTCTTTCGTATCTGCTCAACTTATTTATCGCAGCAAGAAAATAGATCGCCACTGCTTTACTCTGATTTCTTGTCCATCACTTACTTGCTAGTTGAAAGCAAACATTGGTTGTGAAGTTGCCTTTGTCCGGTTAGCACCTTCAGATCCTCCATGGCACGCTCAACACTATACTCCCAATGCTTATGGTTTTCCCCTTTTATATTCCACACTAGTTAAATCGCAGTAGACTAAATTTCAAAATTGGGCCAGTCGATTATTCAGAGCTCGCCGGAGTTCGCCAGTGCGAACGAAGGGGCTCGGGTGGGATGATGGTTGTGGGGGCGGTGGTGGGGCCTCGCCCAACGAAAAAAACTCGACGCGGGTGTGGTCGGGGGTGGGGGTGGGGGTGGCGGAGGAACACAGGCGGTGGGGGCGGTGGTCTGGCCGGCGGCCCGTGCGATGTTATGTATGGGGAGAATCAAAGACGAGAAACAAGAAGGGCTAGGAGACGTAGGATCTTCATCCAACCGCCTGAAATGGTCAACTGGCCCAAATGACAAAAGTTACGCAACTTGCATGCAGACATGCCTTTATATTCAGTACCATCATCGTACCTGCTTAGCACTGCTCCTGAGTCCACCAAGCTAAACAATGTGCCACTCATCATTCCAAACTTGTTGCTCAAGTACGAATCTGATATGATGCTGATATTACTAAAACAGATAATGTTTAATTGGTCAGCTAATCTTCCTACTTTACTTTCGAAAAGCACGTGCACCACATATAGAGAGACAACAGGGAGTTGCTTTCTTAATGCGCTCTGGTTCATCATGTGTGGGCGCTGCGCAACCAAACATTTTATTATCCAAAATATGCTTGCTCTTCTTTAGCATGTTCCTCTTCCGTTCTTCTTTAATAAATACTCTCTCCGTTCCTAAATACATGTCTTTGTATAAATTCCACCATGGACTACATATGGAGAAAAATGAGTGAATCTACACTCTAAAATGTATCTGGATACATCTGTATGTGATCCATAGTGGAGATCTCTACCAAGACTTATATTTTGGAACGGAGGGAGTATGAACAGGGACATTTGCACTGTAGAGGTCTATACGGTCGGTTGTGATGGACACTTTGAACTCTTCGGGCCTCTTTGATTCGTAGGATTTTGTAAACATGGGAATAGGATTTGTAGTGGCATGCCCACTTGAATCCTATAAGAATAGCAAGGATATGCGGGGAGCTGTGTCACCTTTGAGAGTTACACTGATATTAACAGTACCGCACCTTCAGTTGAAGAGAGCTGGTATCCGAAGCCTTTCTAGCCGTACCGGCAATACAAGCACATATATTCCAGCAAGTTCCACTTTGCTGATTTTACTCCGATGCTTACGGTTTTCCCGTTATATCTACACTATGATCTGTGTATCTGCTTTGTGTCGCACTAGCAGCAGTCCACTCTTGAAGCTAAACACTGCAATGACTTACAAAATTGGCACCAAGGCATTGAGTGCCATTCTGGATGCAAATAAACTCATACGCTCCCCACCTATTGATTCATGTTCAGAATATGATCCTAATGACTATTCTAACCTCGAGGAGTCAAAGGCAGATGGCCTGTCCTATTCACCCATCAAGGTGCCTGTTCTAATTTGGCAAGGTTTTATTGATTGGCGTATCTTGCATATGTTGTCTTGCATTTATTCTACTTTGTTGCACCGCCATCTGCTTAGTTTACTCATCATATATGTCGAGATGCCATGCCCATCCATTATCAATACATATTCCATCTGTCATCATACCATGTTTTTCCACTCAAATGCTGTTCTTGTGCATCAGACATCAAAAAGGAAGAGGGTGATTGCCGAACCTGAAGGAGCACTAGCAAAGTCCTTGAAAAACATGGTTGTGCCGGAGAAATCAGACAGCACGCCACTTATATTGGCTGTACAACCAGTGACACAAAATGTAGGACCGACTCCAGCAGACTGTACCCATACTTCACTGGCCACACCACTAGCCCCACCACACAGGACCTGCACTCCAAAGAAAAGGTATGCCGATTTCAGTTGCCATAGCACCAAATTGCACCACAAAAAATCCCACTCCAAAGAAAAGTACAAGCAATTCCACCACCGAAGACCTATCCCAACCGCAGAGACGGCCAATTCTCGCAGATTGGAACCCCATTCCATTTATTCCCAGTTTAAAAGATAATGCTTTCAATGTTGTTAGGGACTACATGCATATATTCCCATCATGGGAAGATTATAGTGAAGACAAACACCATTTTCACATCTTCATGTCCAACTTACGTGTAAGTGCTATTATTCATGGTTATTATTTTTCCTGTTTTCTGCTGATCGAACACATCAATGATTTACATTACATTGTTGTAACTAGGTGAGGGTCAAACTAGATAGTCATGACGAGCAAAGCTTGCTTGTGCTTTTCAAGGAAGCATTGCAGCAGTATCGGTGTTACCTGAGGAAATCATACTTTGATGGCAGGTCTATAAACGAATTTCCGGTGAAGTGTCCTGTGCTAAATTTAGAAGACATTGAATGGAAAAACCTTGTTATGCAATCGTCTCGTTCCTGTGGATGAGGTACTATCTATGAAATCACATGACAATTTGAACTTCTACTTTTTTGCATGTGCCTTACGGATCTTTTTTGCAGGAAATCAGCTCGAAGAAGAATTCCGGTTTGAAAAGAACGACAGGATATCGCAAATATGCTGCCCGCTGCTTTGCTCTTGTTAGTACCTGTTGTCCTGTATCACTGTACTTGCATACATACCTGGTTCATTATGTTACAGTAGTACACATGTTAGCTTGCTTATCAATTGTTCGCTCCAAATTATCTGATCTGTATGAATGGTTACATTAGTGTAGAATATATCCAATGCCAATGAATTTTTTTAGCTCTGCATTGCTCTTGTAAGTACCTGTGGTCCTTTATCAGTGTACTTATATTGACAGGTAGTTGTTCATGTACCATCACTCTGCAGCTTATTTTCCTTTTGCCCGCCATTTTCTACACATAAGATCTATATTTACTCTTACCATAAGGTTGGATAACACCGATGGTACTGAAGAAGTTTAGCTCTGCATTGCTCTTGGCTGTACCTTTTGCCTGTATCGATGTACTTACATTTATAGCTACTTGGTTATGTAGCATCACTCTTCATCTTATCTTAAATATTCTCCATTTTTTCTTATATTGTCACATCTATATTTACTCTTAACAAAATGTAGAATAAAGGCAATGCTTATGAAGAAGATTCTATGGTAAACTTCTTGAATTGCCCCCCCATCAGCATGGATAAGGGCTTTATAGAGCCTGCCTTCACCAATAATGTAAGTTTGTCCTTCTCAAGCCTTCAATATTTGTTGTGTATATTTGGTTAGGCATGACTGCAACAATTGCTTATTTTTTGCTGTTTGCATCAAATTGCATGTTTAAGATTTATTATGTACTTTATAAACAAAAGTTTGTCCTTCTCAATTTAAGTTTTCAGTTGTACAACCAAGTTCCTTCTTCATACCATGTAAATTAAACTATACAGAGAAAGTGATCTTACTTTTCCAATCTGAAATGGGATAAATTGACAACACACTAACCATTGATACTTATGAGTTCTTGATCTGTAATCCAGTGGTGCCGTGAAGCTGCCAACACCTTCACAATGTCATTTCCTGCCATGTCTTGACTTGAACAATACAATATTGTTTTAATGCTATTTCAAATTGTGTCACTTTATTCGTTAGTAAGAAATGTGATGAATTGTCAGCACTGATACTTATATGTGCAAAACCTGTCATCCGTCTCTGTGCTTATCTTTCAGAGTGAGGAGGATATAAGTGTCAAACAAGTGCAGTCTCATCACTTGCTCACCGCTTACCTGCAGCTCCGGCGAACTAACCTTTCTTGAACTCTATTGAAGTGTTGTCGGTTTTGTATATTATTTTGTTGGCGTGTTTAATTGCAATCGGTGGCGATCTTTGATGCCCAAAGTGTATGTAATCATTGTCTTGCTTGTGCTTTATTATCATAGTGGCGAACTTTGACGCCCAAAGGATGTAATATGCCATAATTTCTTTATTGTATAGTCTAGGTTCTTTTTCTTATTCACGATGTTGCGCTTATTTTATCAGATATATATCCTGTCTTCGCAGTAAACCGGCCAAACCGTAAAATTATGGTACATAATCGGGCCGGCATGCAAATCACCATGTATGAACCGCATCATGGGCCCCGTCATCTTGGTCCGTTAACAGGCCTAAATGTAAACTGGCCCACTAGTAGATTCGGGCCTTTAATAGGCCGAGTAAACCGCCGGCCCTATTTTCCCAAGAAAACTCAATGGGCTTTTAGGAGGCTGAAAAGTAGGTTGGGCCTAGAAAGTGTCGAACAGCTCACGAGCCGGCAGCAGGCCGAAATAGACCCCGGCCCATGATTGTGCCAATCAAATCATGGGCTTATAACAGGCCAAAATTGTCTCGGTCCTTGTTTGGCCTAATCAGATTATCGTCTGTGAGCAGGCCGGATGCAAACAGGGCCGTAGTTAGGCCCAACTATATGACGGGCTTTTAACAGCATAAAATATATATAGGGCCGAAATGTTAAATGGGCCTTTATCAAGTGGGCCCAAAAGCATAGCGTCCAATTGACCGGCCGAATCTGATATGGGCCATAATTTAGCCCAAAGCCTGTTAAAGGGCCGGACCTGATCTGGGCCGTAATTTGGCCTAGAACATGGTAGGCTTTTAACGGGCCGGATCTCATATGGGCCTTTATTAGGCCCGGAACGTGGCAGACTGTTAATGGACCGGATCAAATATGGGCCGGCATTGGGCCCAAAACATGGCAGCCTGTTAATGGGTCGGCCTACTAGTGTCATCAAAAGTTTTTGGGCCTGCAGCTGGGCCGGCCCATTATGGTCGGCGATATCTCGCGGGCCTTTAGCTGGGCCAGCCCATTATGGCCCGCAAAATCTTGTGGGCCTTTAGCTGGGCCGGCCCATTATGGTCTGCAAAATCTCGCGGGCCTTTAGCTGGGCCGGCCCATTATGCCCCGCAAAATCTTATGGGCGTTTAGCTGGGCCGGCCCATTATGGTCCGCAAATCTCGTTGGCCTTTTGCTGGGTCGGCCCATTATGGACTGCAAAATCTTGTGGGCCTTTAGTTGGGCCGACCCATTTAAACTTTATGGGCCACTTTTGGGCCAGACCACGTGTCAACATTTCATAAGCGCATCTCGCCCATTGGATGAGTGACACCTGTGCCAACGGGGAGCTGACACGTGTTTCCTCCAGCCAATGATGATTTTACATGTGGAAAATCGCCATTGGTCTGGGATGTTAATAGGTTATCGGATCCAAAATCGGGCCCGATAGCTTAACGGTGTTCTGTTACGGTGGATGCAACGTGTCAGTCACCCTTGACGAAAGCACTTCTGTGACGCGCGATTTTTCGTCATGGAAGTGGACACTTCCGTGATGATAATTTTGGTAATGTAATGGAACAATTCTACAACAGCACAGGTATGACTATCTTGATTCTGTCATAAATTTTTCATGGATGTACATGCATGACAGAAAACGTGACCTACTATGGCAAACACGTATCATCACGGAATTGTATTTTTTTGTAGTGCATGAACTTGAAGGATTCCTCAGGTGATTTTTCATCTAGCACAGGAGGTAGGTGCTCTCTTTGTGAGCCATTAGTTTTATCGAACCGCACATCTACAGTTTCAACAACCTTGTGGTGAACGTTGTTGAAGACTCTGTAGGTGTGCGAGTCCTTTCCGTAACCAAGCATAAAACCTTCATGTGCTTTCGGTGCAAATTTAGAATTGTGATGAGGATCTCTAATCCAACATTTAGCACCGAAGACATTGAAATAACTCACATTGGGTTTCTTGTCAGTGAGGAGTTCATATGCAGTCTTCTTGAAGAATTTGTGAAGATATACCCTGATGATGATGTGGCACGCAGTACCAATTGCCTCAATCCAGAAATGATGAGGCGTCTTGTATTCTTCAAGCATAGTGCGAGCCATCTCAACAAGAGTCCTATTCTTGCGCTCTAAGACGCCATTCTGTGAGGAGTATAAGGAGCAGATAACTCATGAGTAATACCAAGTTCATCAAGATAGTCATCAAGACCAGTATTCTTGAACTTAGTTCCATTGTCACTCCTGATGTGCTTGATCTTCACACCAAAGTTGGTGGAGGCCCTTGAGGAAAATCGTTTGAAGACTTCCTGCACTTCACGTTTGTAAGTGACAATATGCACCCATGTATAACGAGAGTAATCATCGACAATAACAAAGCCATAGAGAGATGCTTCATTAGTGAATGCTGAGTAATGGTTAGGACCAAAGAGATCCATGTGAAGCAATTCAAATGGTCGAGTGGTAGTCATGATAGTCTTCGCTGGATGCTTGGCCTTCGTCATCTTTCCGGTTTCACAGGCTCCGCACAAGTGATCCTTGAGGAATTTGACATTCTCAATGCCAATGGCATGCTTCTTCTTCGAGAGCATGTGCAAGTTCCTCATGCCAACATGACCTAGTCGTCGATGCCCTAGCTAGCCTTCTGAAGCTTTTGCAAGTAAACATATAGCTGGTTGTGGTCCTATAGAGAAATCAACAATATAAAGATCTCCTCTCCTAAAGCCTTTGAAGACTTTGGAATTGTCAGCTTCCATGATCACAACACAATGATACTTGCCAAAGATAACAACCATATCAAGATCACAAAGCATTGGGACTGACATGAGGTTGTATCCTAAGGACTTAACAAGCATGACTTTGTCCATGTGTCGATCCTTTGAGATCGCAACCTTACCTAGACCCAATACCTTGCTTTTGCCTTTGTGAAGATGATATGCTTCATATGCGATGGAGATAAGGGAACATCCATTAATAGATTCTTGTCACCAGTCATGTGATTCGTACAACCACTATCGAGGACCCACTCAGTAGCTTTGGGTAGATCATCCTGCAGATGAATTAGTGCAACTTACGAACTCATATACTTCATTAGTGAAGAATATGATATCAATTTCATCAGATCGATTTCATCAAGCAAAAGAACAGATAAAGCAGTATGAGGACGTGAGAAATGAGAATTCATTTCTTCATGATTAGCTTGTGTCCTTGCAGGCAAATTCAGGTCTCCAGCAAATTCTTCAGACGTTTAAGTTCGTCTAGAGACCTGACCCTACATAATAGATTAGTTCATTTTCTTCACCACCCACATCTGAAGGGGTGGCAAAGAGTTCATCATTCTGCGAGCTCCATAAGAGAATGGTGGCATTGAAGCCAGTCCACTTCATTTCACATAAGAGGAGTTAGGGTAAGCATATGAATAAGCAGAGAAATTCTTCGAGGACTTATGAACATAATGGTTAGAAGAATAATGCTCATATTCATAGCCCTTAAATCTTCCCTGCGAAATAGAAGTGTTAGCACGATGATGTTCATATGAGGACTTTGATCCTTTTGAGGAATTTGATCCACGTGAGGAGTTTGGTCCGTATGAGGACTTGGATCCATATGAATATGAAGAATTTGATCTGGGGTTCCTATTCTTCACAGGTGGTGTCATGATGACATTCACCTGAAGACTTTCAAGGCACCTTTTGGGAACCCAGATTTTCTTCATAGGAGAACCATTCCTGCAGTTGGTGCCAACATATCTAGCAAATACTTCACCATTCTGATTTTGAACAGTTTATAGTTGGAGTCAAATGACTCATCAGAAGAGTGAGGAGATTCACATGTAAAGCCAGATAAAGTAGATGGATCTACTGGAGGTCCCTTTGCAGCAACCCATGAGGTTTTGGGATACTGCTCAGGCTTCCAGTAAGTCCCATCAGCATTGAGTTTCCTCTCAAAGGAAATAACCTCTTTCCTAGGGTTTCTATTGAGGATCTGCTGTTTAAGCACATCACAAAGAGCCTGATGCCCTTTGAGGCTTTTGTACTTGCATTTCATATACAATTCCTCCAGTCCTGCATCATCAGTGATACTAGAAATGTCCTCAGTTGAGGAATTAGTGATAGCAGAGACAGGTGAAGAATTTGTAACATTATAAGCATTTGAACATTCAGGTGAAGAATTAGCAGATTCTCGTTCAATGCACTTCAAACATGGAGGAACAAATTCTTCTTGAGCAGCGCTAATTTGTAGAGCAAGTAATGAATCGCGCTCCTTCTGAAGATCTTCACAACTCACCCTTAGCTTTTCAAGATCTTGCTTTCTTTGAAGAAATTCATAAGAAAGCTTCTCATGATCAGATAAGAGAGTGTTATGGTGACTTTGAAGGTCGTCAAACTTAGACTGAAGTCTCTGAAGACTTTCAGTCAAGGTTTTAGTGTGATCCATTTCTTCACCCAACATATCATCACTTTTGTCTAGCATGTTTTGAACCTTGTCAAAAGCCTTTTGTTGTTTCACAGCAATCTTAGCAAGTTTAGAGTAGCTAGGCTTGAGGTTTTCATCAGATTCATCCTCACTTGATTCAGAGGAGGGATATTTGAGTACCTTGGCACCCTTTGCCATGAAGCAATAGGTGGGAGCGTAGTCATCATCGTCGTCATCAGCCTTGTTGTACAAGCCATTTTCTTCAGTGTTGAAGATGGACTTGCTGACGAATGCAGTAGTGAGGGCTAGGCTCACCACACCAGATTCTGACTCCTCAGATGCCTCCTCTTCCTCATGTTGCTAAGATTAAGCTTCAGAGTCCATTTCCTTGTCAATGAATGCCCGAGCCTTCTTAGAGTTGCTCTTCTTGTGAGATGAAGACTTCGAGGATTTTGATGATCAATACTTTGAAGATTTCTTCTTCTTCTTTGAGTCATTAGAACTGTAATCCTTGTATTTCTTCTTCTATGATTCCTTTTCCCACTGAGGACAATCTTGGATGTGGTGACCGGGTTTCTTCCATTTGTGGCATAGCCTTTTCTTGTAGTCACGGGATGAGGAATCATCACTCCTTGAGGATTTTCCAAAATGACCACTGAGGGAGTCCTGGATTAGGGGGTATCCGGACAGCCGGACTATGTATAACATCCGGACTATTGAAGCGTGAAGATACAAGACTAAGGACTTCCTCCCGTGTCCGGATGGGACTTTCCTTGGCGTGGAAGGCAAGCTTGGCGATCCGGATATTATATTTCCTTCCTTGTAACCGACTCCATGTAAACCCTAGTCCTCTCCGGTGTCTATATAAACCGGAGAGGTTGGTCCTTAGAAGGCCGATCACGATTACAATCATACCATCATAGGCTAGCTCTTAGGGTTTAGCCTCTACGATCTCGTGGTAGATCTACTCTTGTACTACCCATATCATCAATATTAATCAAGCAGGAAGTAGGGTTTTACCTCCATCGAGAGGGCCCAAACCTGGGTAAACCTCTGTGTCCCTTGCTTCATGTTACCATCAGCCTTGACGCATAGATCGGGAACCCCTACCCGAGATCCGCCGGTTTTGACACCGACATTGGTGCTTTCATTGAGAGTTCCTTTGTGACGTCGCCACGAGGATCGATGGCTCGTCTCATTGTCAAGGACGACATTACCTCGGAGGGGGCTCTGGCTGTAGGCCAGATGCTCCGGCTCGGCAGCTTCATCATGGCCGCCCCATCGGCGGTGGCGCCGACGACGACTTCTCGGGTCATCAATCGTAACCTTCGCGTCAGTTCGGAACTTGCTGAACAGATGGATCCAATGGAGCTCTCCTCCCTTAACGAACTCTTGGATCGCATGGCCGCTCTGGGAGTCGCTACAGACTACAACCAGATTGGGCTTAAACCCGACCAAAGGGATATCGTGTCCCCGCCACCACCCATGAGATAGCGATAGTGGAGGAACCCCACGCGGATTGCCCCTCAATTTTGAGGACAAGCTATGTTCGGATCACCGAACTCCTTGAGCCAAAGACCTGCTCAAAGGAAAACCTGACCCAGGTCCCGGACTTAGAATCGGGCATTGGGCCGAAGAAATTGGGCACTCCGGATCCTGAGCTGTTGAGCTCAGGACCGCCCGCGCCCTTGGGCGTTAGATCGGGTCAAAATCCGGATTCTGCAAACAACACCTGCCTGGACCTAAGTTGTCTCTCCCGCATCAGGCAAGAGCCCCAGGAAACCGTACATTGCTACTGGGCCAGATTCCTCCTTGCGCTTAACAAGGTCAGGGGACTGCCGCGAAGAGAACATGGTCTCACTTTTCTGCAAAAACTGCACGGACGAAGGACTCCTCAATGTTATAAGCCGCCACGACATAGTATGCAACCATGGACTTGGCAACCGTAGTACAGAAGTACTGTGCGATGGAGAGCGCTTGGAAGACCCAAATAGAATTTTGGGATAGTACTGCTCTCGCCAAAACCTTTGCCCGAACTAAACGGACGAACTCACGTAAGTCGTATGACCCAACCCCAAGAAACCAAAGCCCACCCCAGGGCGGGGATCCGTATTGGAAGAATGGCTCGACGGGCCATGTAAGCTCCATAGTACTCCGAATACTACACCTACTCATAGCCTTAAGGCATGTTGGATACTCCGGCATGTGGCGAAAAGTGGCGAGGATCTTCTTGCGGGCCATAAAACGAAACAACATCCTGCCAGCGAACACAATACGGTACTGACAGTCTTCGAGACTTTTGCCTCGAACATTAGGCGCAAGCGAGCTCGTCGAAGCTCCGCTGAAATTTACCATGTGGCAAAAATAAACCCTTGGAATGACACTGCTATAACTTTTAATGCCAGTGATGAACCTCGATTCCGGGCTGTCCGGGCACCAGCCGCTCTTGTCCTTAGTCCGATGGTAGATGGCTTTCGGCTCACTAAAGTACTCATGGATGGCGGAAGCGGATTAAATCTGATATATGAAGAAACACTCAGCAAGATGGAAATTGATAAAAGCCGCATTGAACAAAGCGGCACGACCTTCAGGGGAATTATCCCTACTCGGGAAGCGCGGTGTGCGGGAAAAATCACACTCGATGTGGTATTCGGCACCCCGGAGAATTATAGGTCCGAGGAAATCACATTCTAGGTGGCTCCTTTTAGCAGCGGATACCACGCCCTTCTAGGGCGGGACGCATTTACAAGCTTTCAAGTTGTGCCCCATTATGGGTACATGAAGCTTAAAATGCCCGGACCCAATGGAATCATCACTCTAGCCATTGATCCGGACATTGCACTTCGCGCCGAAAATAAAACCGCGGCTCTAGCCTTGGAAGCATTATCTGAAGCCCTAGCAACCGAAGAGTTAACAACACTGCGGGCCACCGTGGACAGGGACGACATGATACTAGACAAGCGACCCAAGTCCACCTCATTTAAGCCTGCAGACGAGATAGTCAAATTCCAGGTCCATCCAATGGACCCCACGAAGACAACTTCCATCGGGACACAGCTGAGCCCCGCGATTGACGCCGCACTACGAGATTTCTTACGCGAGAATTGGGACATTTTCGCCTGGCACCCATCGGACATGACAGGCATCCCACGCAGACCGCCGATACAGCCTCAATATTCTAAAGGATATAAGCCACCAAGGCACCCTAAGGCGATTCTCAGAGCCCAAACGACAGGCAATGGGGGAAGAGTTAGCCAAGCTACTCGAGGCCGGATTCGTTAGAGATATCAAACATCCGGATTGGCTGGCAAATTTGGTGGTGGTACCAAAGAAGGACAAATCCTGGCTTCTATGCGTCGACTTCAAAGACCTCAACAAGGCTTGCCCCAAGGATCCCTTTCCCCTCCCTCGCATCGATCAAATCATCCATGCCACAGCTGTACACGACTCGCTGTGTTTTCTCGATACATACTCTGGATACCATCAAATAAAGATGGCACAGTCTGACCAAGCTGCAACAGCTTGTATAACGCCATATGGCCCTTTTTGCTTCAACACTATGCCCTTCGGGCTCAAGAATGCTGGCGCAACCTATCAACGCATGATTCAAACATGCCTGGAAAAACAAATCGGCAAAACAATGGAAGCATATGTGGACGACATGGTCATAAAAACTAGACACGTCGAAACCCTGATAGATGACTTGACGCTCACATTCAATAACCTCCGGACATACGACATTAAGTTGAATCCGGAAAAATGCGTCTTCGGCGTCCCATCGGGGAAACTGCTGGGCTTCATTGTTTCCAATAGAGGAATTGAAGCGAACCCGGCAAAAATCCGAGCTCTGTGTCAGTTGGCTATACCAACAGACCTCAAGCACATCCAGAAGCTAGCCGGATGCGTGGCTGCTTTAAGCCGCTTTATCTCTAGGCTAGGAGAAAAGGCATTGCCTCTTTACCGCCTCCTGCGGCGCACCGAACACTTCGTATGGACGGATGCAGCCACGGCCGGACTCGATGAAATAAAGACCTTGCTGGCCAGTAATCCAGTCCTAACAGCGCCGAACACCGGCGAGCCTATGCTATTATACATAGCGGCAACACACCAAGTTGTAAGCGCAATACTCGTCGTCGAATGAGAGGTTGACGGATACAAATTCCCGCTCCAAAAGACGGTTTATTACGTATCCACAGTCCTCACCCCATGCAAATCCCGATACCCACACTATCGAAAAATAGCATACGCAGTCTTCATGGCATCCCGAAAGCTGCGACACTACTTTCAAGAGTGTTCGATCACAGTAGCCTCCGAAGTACCACTCAATGACATTATAAACAACCACGACGCTACGGGCCGGGTTGGTAAATTGGCCATCGAGATCCTTCCGTTTGACATAATGTACCAACCACGGCGGGCCATCAAGTTGCAAGTATTGGCCGACTTTGTCACCGAATGGACGGAAGCCGAACTCCCTAAAGAGTACGGCGCATACTCCAACTAGATCATGCACTTTGACGGCTCTAAAATGCTGGCCGGACTGGGAGCAGGTATAGTCCTGACGTCTCCCACCGGAGACACGGTCCAGTACGTCCTCCAAATACTTTACACAGACTCCAACAATGCAGCCGAATATGAGGCGTTTTTGCATGGTCTTCGGATGGCGGTCTCTATGGGCATCCAACGCCTGGAAGTCCGCGGGGATTCGAACCTCGAGATATCACAAATAAACGGAGACTTTGATGCCAAGGATCTGAAAGTGGCGGCCTACCGTAATGCCATCCTCAAAATATCAGCTCGGATCGAGGGGCTCGAATTCCACCATGTGGCTCGAGAAAACAATCAAGTGGCAGACGTCCTTGCCCGCATCGGCACCAAACGCAACCCTGTCCCACCTAACATATTCCTGGAAAGGCTGTTCAAGCCATCCGTAGTATGGGAAGGGGAGTCCGGCAATACCAGCATGGACCCGAGCACATCCCCAGATTCCGAACCATCAGACACAATCGGAGGCTCTGCCACCGAAATAACATCTTCGGCCCATGAAATCATGGCCGTAATTGCCCCGTGGACCGAGCCTTTCTTGGCCTAACAAAATAGGCAGGAGCTCCCCGAAGACCAAAACGAAGCACGCTGCATAGTCCGGCGCTCTAAAGCTTACAAGGTCCACGAAGGGGAACTCTACAAGAAAAGCGCGACCGGAGCGCTCCAAAGGTGCATCTCCGAAGAGGAAGGGCGGCAACTCTTGGCTGAAATCCATGCCGGATCAAGGCGGACATCACGCCGCTGCTCGAGCGCTAGTCAAGAAGGCCTTTTCAGACAGCTTCTATTGGCCAACAGCCCGAGCAGACGCACAGGACCTTGTCCAACATTGCGTCGGTTGCCAGCTCTTCGCCAATCAGAGTCACATGCCCCCTACTGCTCTCCAAACAATCCCATAACTTGGCCTTTCACGGTCTGGGGGCTGGATATGGTCGGACCCCTTAAAGGGGGAAGCCATAAGAAAAAATACCTACCGATCATGGTGGACAAGTTCACCAAATGGATAGAAGCTGAACCAGTCAAAACGGCCGAATTCGGACCTATGATAGACTTCATATCCGGGGTCGTACACCAATACGGTGTCCCCTATAGCATCATCACTGATAATGGCTCAAATTTCACGGCCGACGAAGTGAAAACTTGGTGCGGAAAAATGGGCATTAAGCTCGACTACACTTCCGTCTACCACCCCCAAACAAACGGCCAGGTCGAACGGGCAAACGGTCTCATCATGAGCGGCATCAAACCCAAACTAGTGCCATCTCTAACAGAATCAGATACGCACTAGATAGAGGAGCTCGACTCCGTACTCTGGGGGCTGCGGACCACACCCAATCGCACCACCGGATGTACACCATTTATTATGGTGTACGGTGCGGAAGCAGTATTACCCTGCGACATAATACATGATTCGCCACGCGTACATATGTACGAAGAGAAGGAAGCCGAGTTAGATCGGCAGGATAACATGGACGCACTGGAGGAAGAGCGTGACGTCGCAAAAGCCCGCTCCGCATTCTATCAGCAGCGGGCTCGACGATATCAAAGAAGAGAAGTGCGGGCCAAAACATACAATATTGGCGAGCTCGTTGTACGCCTACCGGAGAAGAAGAAGGACAAGCTCAAACCCAAGTGGGAGAGTCCCTTCATCATTGACAAAGTTCTCATCGGAGGAGCGCACCGTTTACATAATGCATCCGATAACAGACTCGAGCCGAACCCATGGAACGCGGCCAGACTCCGGAGATTTTACGCCTAACGCCGAACTCAATGTTCGTCTCCTAACCCCTACCTTTTAATTATGCTCCATCCCTTTTCCCTTTCTCGACCTTTTTCTCTTCACACAAAGTATTGAATACAGTGCGGATTCCTGGATCAGCCCGGCCGCACTAGGTGTGTAAGCAATACCTGGGGGCTTCCCATACGGAAGCTAAAAATAATTACTCACATGGCTTTCTGCCCATCACATATGCATTTTGTTTCCATATGTGCCTTTTCTTCACCATTATATGCATCGATATGACTTAAGATGTTGCCAAGCTGGGTTGCCTGGCTCTTGTGTTTATGCCCTACGTTCCTGTTAATTCGGCTAGGGCATAAGGGGAGCACCTCTGTGATTGTTACTGCCGGTTCAGCCGGATGTGTACCTCAGACTGGGTGAAGCCGAAAGCTAGTTTCCTTAAGAGAATATTCGGTCGGTGAACAAAAGATTTATTCGTTTATTATAACAAAAATCCCCAGAAGTCTTGTATCCTGCGCCATCGTTCGCAGTCCGGACATGTGCATCGTCGCATGCGTACCCAGGGAAAGGAACCCCTAACGGAACTATTCTCCCTGGAAGATGTTTCTTACTATCCATGTAATATAACATAACTAGTTGGGTACTTGTCTGTTCAAGCACTTATGACCCCTACGCCTTGTTTCCACGCATACCCCGGCTTTGTATAACTGAGTGGGTATTCGGACACACACCGGACTGTAGGATCCGGGGGCTGAAGCGAAAAGGTCCGCCATGACAAACGATTTTAATCCGGCTAGGGGCTACTTAAGCCCATTAAATTACACAGTCACTTGGACTGACTATATTCCTCCTCTATACCGTCAACAAGCTATCTAGCTTACAATCATGTTGAGAATACTTAGTGGCTAACGCTACCTGGTCATATACCAGACTCACGGGAATTTTTTGCCCATCGGGCCCTGCCGGTCCTACTTCGGCCATATGGTTCGGGTCCAGCTTGGTGTAGCGCGTCTTCACCATAGCCTAGGCTTCTCTTGCGCCTTGCCGGCAAGCGGACACCTTCCACAGTCGGAAGCGCCGCCATGCTCCTTGAAGCATTTCCACAAGCTCCCCCATGCCATTTGGCATAAAGCTTGATGGCCACAAAGCATGAGCAACACCCTGCATCACTTGCCGAGCTCGCTCGTGCAGTTGCGAAAGGTCTTGCAGTAAATCACTTGCAGATGAAGGCATCTCCTCCTCAGGGCGACCCGTTAACATTCCTGCAAGCAAAATTCTTTCAATATACTTCCTCGTCGAACTATACTACAGTTCGTCTAGGCACTTATCAGAAATGCCGCGTCGAAGCCTTTTGTTCTCCTTCACGGAGTCCGCCGGCTGAGCACGGAGATCTTTTAACTCCACGTCCAAATGGACTTTGGCATCTTGAAGATTGTTCTTCTCCTCGCTTAACTCGCGTGAAGAACGCTCGCCGCCAGCCTCCAGCTGCCTTTTGAGATGCGATGCGTCCTCTCTTACGCCCTCCGGATTCACCCCGGGATTGTCTGCAGAATCTTCTGTTAGACTAACCACACCAGCCATTTGCTAACTGGTACATCTGTGTATAATGGGGATAAATATTACCAGAGGGGGCCTTCTGGGACCCCCCTAACTTGGCTACCGCATCAGTCAGCTGGGCCTTGCATGCCTCCAGCTCCCAAGCCAATTGTTCATTCTTGTCCACAAGGACATCTGCATATATTGATCCTTCAAACAGTTGTCCAAACTATTCTAAGTATCAGGGGCTACTGCTATACATACTTATCAAAATTTCTTACCCGTATGTCTTTGGTATACTGGTTTGTCGCTTGGGCAAGCCCGCCCCGAGCAGCTTGGACGTATGCGTCCGCTGAATTGAAGGCATTAAAAGCCTCTTCGGAAAAGATGTTGTTCCGGAGCACGGCCCTCCGGGCTAGTGATTCATGGCGCTCTCCACTTCGGAGTTCGTGGCCGAACGCATATCCGCATCCTTCGTCGGGAAACTATGCGGTGCTGACCCCGTGTCCGCCTCCGCCCCCGAAGCCGGTTTTGGAACCCGGATGGTGGAGGCGTGATTGTTAGGGTCTCTGGATATAGTCCGGTTATTCCTCTTCCTGCCAGACACGAAGGGCGCTGTCATATTTCAAATTCTATAATTACAGGACAGGTTATTACTTTACCTCTGTAGCGGTGTGTCAACCCTCACCGCCTTCCTCTTGAGCCTGCCCGATCCGGACGCCCGTGGTTGACGAGTCCCTAGGGGCTCGGCCCCTCGCTCAGGTCGTCGTTTCTGCAAATAGAACGACGCTTCAAGGGTAAATTATAATACCTGGGGGGAGTCCTCTTCGAAGGATATGGTTTTTTTAGTTCGGCTTACACGCGACGTGAGGAGCAGTCCAGGGTAGTCGGCCGTAATGGCCACTAGGGCGCCATCCCAGCTCGCTTGATAGAATACCCCGTTGACAAGCTCCACAGTGATATCCGGATCCACTTTAAGTCCCGGATCTAGGGCCCTTCCAGGGTCCTCTGGTTGCGGGGAGGGGCTGAAGATTCCTTCTACGACCCTCCTTAGTTCCTGCTCAGAAGCATTGATGCAAGTAATCTTAGCAGAAGAACGCTAGAGTAAGTAAAGGAGGGAAAAAGAATGGCAACTTACCCACTCTGGGGGGTTGTACATGGAGAATCCGTCCCGTGTTTTTATTCGAAGGAATTCCTCCTCTTCCCCTTTGTACAAGCCGGACAATATCCTCGCCAAAGCGGCAGCGGAGTCTGGAACCTTACGGCCGCAGCGGGTGGCGTCGTCTTCCCCGTTGAAATGCCACATGGGCTTCCCCCGATATTGGAGCGGTTGCACTCCCTGTCTTATGCAAATCACCATAACCTCAACTATCGTCAGTCCGGATTTGGCCAGTAACTTTATCCTGTTCATCAGGGGGAATATTTCCCTTGTGTCCTCTTCTTGAGGGCCCCGGGGGCGCCAGCTTAGGCGTGCCCTCGGTGGGGCGTTGCTGAACTTGGGGAGACCTGTCCGGACCGGATCCTAAGGGGACGTCGTCTATATAGAACCACTCTGAAGGCCAGTTTTCTGGTGCCTTCCTAGGAGTGTCGGGAAGGTATCCGGTCTCGGCAATGCGCCATACTTCGGCCCCGCCCACGTGACATAGGGACTCCCCCTGGGTGTGGGGGACGAGGCAGAACAGTTTCCTCCATAATCCGAAGTGTGGTTCGCAGCCTAAGAACAGCTCGCAAAGGGCAACATACCCCGCTATGTGCAGAATAGAGGCAGGGGTAAGATTGTGTGACTGGAGGCCGTAGAACTCCAGGAGCCCGCGAAGAAACGGGTGGATAGGGAACCCGACGCCCCACAACAGATGTGGGATGAGACTTATACGCTCCTTCGGAGATGGGTTAGGAGATCCCTCAGCTTGTTCCCCTCCATCATAAGTGGCTATTCCAGCTCGGACGGGGACCATGAACGCCGGTGGGAGAAACCCTTGGGTTTGTAACTCTATCAAACGTCTATGAGGAACTGAACACTCTCCCCAATCCCCCGACTTGGAACGGGAAGGGTGAGCAGAAGAGCTACGACGGTCGGCCATGTTGGAATGGCTTTTCGCGGAGCGCTCTGTTGGATGCTAGCTCTGGGAGGGAGAGTGAGGTTTGGATCTGAGAATCCCCGTCCTTTCAAATAGACGGTTAGCCCGGAGGATCGAGGGTGGCAAATGCAAAAACGCCTCGACTCCTCGCATTCGCTCGACACGTGGAGATGGTCATTACTGAGGCACTGAAGCCGAGGAGCACAACATTGATTGGAGGCCGGACTCTATTCTTCGTAATGTGTACTTTGAGTATTCAAGAAGGAACCCGCCTTGCAATGCGAAGACAATATCTGCTACCGGACTCATCGTCATTGAAGCCTGGTTCAGGTGCTACTGAGGGAGTCCTGTATTAGGGGGTATCCGGACAGCCAGACTATGTATAATGTTCGGACTATTGAAGCGTGAAGATACAAGACTCAGGACTTCCTCCCGTGTCCGGATGGGACTTTCCTTGCGTGGAAGGCAAGCTTGGCGATCCGGATATTATATTTCCTTCCTTGTAACCGACTCCATGTAAACCCTAGTCCTCTCCGGTGTCTATATAAACCGGAGAGGTTGGTCCTTAGAAGGCCGATCACGATTACAATCATACCATCATAGGCTAGCTCTTAGGGTTTAGCCTCTACGATCTCGTGGTAGATCTACTCTTGTACTACCCATATCATCAATATTAATCAAGCAGGAAGTAGGGTTTTACCTCCATCCAGAGGGCCCGAACCTGGGTAAACCTCTGTGTCCCTTGCTTCCTGTTACCATCAGCCTTGACGCATAGATCGGGACCCCCTACCCGAGATTTGCCGGTTTTGACACCGACAACCACGTCTTGAGAACTTCTGAAATTTCTTCATGAGCAATGCTAGCTTCTGGCTCAATTCTTTAGGATCACCTAGGCTACTACCAGAATCTTCACCTTCAGATTCAGAGACTTCCTTGGCCTACAGGGCACGTGATCTACCATAGCTCGAACCATAGAGATCTCTCTTTTCAACAAGCTGGAACTCATGAGTATTTAGCCTCTCGAGGATATCAGCGTGATCAAGTGACTTGTAATCTCCACGTTCTTGTATCATCAGTGCTGGTGTATCAAATGAGGAATCAAGCGATCTCAGCAATTTCTTCACCAAGTGCTTGAAGCTCATTTGAGATGTCAGTGAGGCGATCGAAGGTTTGCAGAACATTTTTATTGTCAAGTCTTTTGAAGCGGTTAAAGAGATTGCGAAGAACGTCAACTCGAGAGTCACGCTGAGTTGAGACTCCTTCATTCACTTTGGACAGCCTATCCCAGATAAGCTTAGCAGTTTCCAAAGCACTCACTCTGCCATACTGCCCTTTACTCAGATGGCCACATATGATGTTCTTCACTTGAGAATCGAGTTCCTTGAATCTCTTCACTTTAGTAGCACTCACAGAAGGTGTGACACAGGGAACACCATTTTCCACAACATACCAGAGATCGTTGTCAATTGCCTCAAGATGCATTCGCATCTTATTCTTCCTGTAGGGGTAGTCCGTCCCATCAAAGGTAGGACACCCAGCAGATACCTTGATCATACCTGCGGTCGACATAACTAAAACTCCAGGCGGTTAAACCAAAATCACACAGAACAAGGGTGTACCTTGCTTTGATACCAATTGAAAGTGCGTTAAGTCGACTGCTACGTCTCCAACGTATCTATAATTTTTTAGTGCTCCATGCTATATTATCTACTGTTTTGGACCATATTGGGCTTTATTTTCCACTTATATATTACATTTGGGACTAACCTATTAACCGGAGGCCCAGCCCAGAATTGCTGTTATTTTGCCTATTTCAGTGTTTCAAAGAGACGGAATATCAAACGGAGTCCAAACGGAATGAAACCTTCGGGAACGTGATTTTCTCATCAGATAAGATCCATGAGACTTGGACCCTCCGCCAAGAAAGCCACGAGGCGGTCACGAGGGTGGAGGGCGCCCCCCCTAGGGCGCGCCCCCTGCCTCGTCGGCCCCTCGAAGCTCCACCGACGTACTCCTTCCTCCAACCTAGTTTTGGTAATCTCCACCTCAAAAGATTAGAAGAGATCGAAAGCAATGTTAGGAGATTCATGGTTTTGCAATTTGAGCATAATAATTTCTTCAGAAACGAGCTTAAGGAACAAAACAGTTTTATGAGTTATATGAATAAAGAGCTCGATGATATGTCTAAAGAATTTGATGGTATAATATCTCAAATTGCTCGTCTTGAGAAGTTGACTGCTGAAATTTCGGATAAGTAGGCTACCTTAATCAATAAGATGGCCGCTAAACCGAATCCCTATGAAAATCAAGATGAAGATCTAAAAGTTATTATGTGTCCCCTAATAAATCTTTGTTTTCCAATATGAATCTTGATGAAACTGAATATGACCCACCTTTCCCTAGAAGGCGTTCCAAAAATTCGGAGTATTTAGATCTTGAAATTGATAAAAGTGGGATTGAAAAGAATAAAACCCTAGATGTTGCTAAACCCACTATATTGGATTTCAAGGAATTTAATTATGGAAGTTGCTCTTTAATTTATTGTATTTCCTTGTTATAATCTATGCTAAATTCTCCTCATGCTTATAGTCAAAATAAAGCGTTTACTAAACATATTGTTGATGCCTTGATGCAATCTTATGAAGAAAAACTTGAGTTGGAAGTTTCTATCCCTAGAAAACTTTATGATGAGTGGGAACCAACTATTAAAATTAAGATTAAGGGTCATGAATTTTATGCTTTATGTGATTTGGGTGCTAGTGTCTCCACTATTCCCAAAACTTTGTGTGATTTGTTAGATTTCCGTGATTTTGATGATTGCTCTCAAAACTTGCATCTTGCGGATTCCACTATTAAGAAACCTATGGGAAGAATTAATGATGTTCTTATTGTCGCAAATAGGAATTATGTGCCCATAGATTTCATCGTTCTTGATATAGATTGCAATCCTTCTTGTCCTATTATTCTTGGTAGACCTTTCCTTAGAACGATTGGTGCAATTATTGATATGAAGGAAGGGAACATTAGATTCCAATTTCCATTAAAGAAAGGCATGGAACACTTCCCTAGGAAGAAAATAAAACTACCGTATGAATCTATCATGAGATCCACTTATGGATTGCCTACCAAAGATGGCAATACCTAGATCTATCCTTGCTTTTATGCCTAGCTAGGGGCGTTAAACGATAGCGCTTGTTGGGAGGCAACCCAATTTTATTTTTAGGTTTTAGTTTTTGTTTATGTTTAGGAATAAATAATCCATCTACCTTCTGTTTAGATGTGGTTCTATCTTTTAATTAGTGTTTGTTCCAAGTTAAACCTATAGGATCTTCTTGGATGATAGTTATTTGATCTTGCTGTAATTTCCTGAAACTTTCGGTTCACGAAAACAATTATTAAAATTCACCAGAACGTGATAAAATAGTGATTCCAATTGCTGCGGATCAATAAACAAATGGCATAGGTTTTACTATTTTGGCTGAATTTTTGGAGTTCCAGAAGTTTGCGTTAGTTACAGATTACTACAGACTGTTCTGTTTTTGACAGATTCTGTTTTTCGTGTGTTGTTTGCTTATTTTGATGAATCTATGGCTAGTAAAATAGTTTATATTCCATAGAGAAGTTGGAATACAGTAGGTTTAACACTAATATAAATAAAGAATGAGTTCATTACAGTACCTTGAAGTGGTCTTTTGTTTTCTTTCGCTAACGGAGCTCACGAGATTTCTGTTGAGTTTTGTGTTATGAAGTTTTCATGTTTTGGGTGAAATCTTTTGATGGATTATGGAACAAGGAGTGGCAAGAGCCTAAGCTTGGGGATGCCCAAGGCACCCCCAAGATAATCCAAGGACACCAAAAAGTCAAAGCTTGGGGATGCCCCGGAAGGCAATCCACACTGGTGAATTCCTAACTCCTCAGTCAGAACAAATTCCTCAGTGACCAGGAGAACTTCGTCTGTGTCACTGAAGAAATTGATTGAACTGTATGAGATTTCCAATGGCTTCACCCGAGAGGATTGGTAGGTGTAGGATTTTGAGCTGAGCATCACTTGGAAATGTTTCCTTTGTATTTCCTCGACCCCCTTTAATAGTACGGTGTTTCCTATGACTCAATAAAGAGAAAATGAAACTAAGAAAACAAAAGTCTTCACGCCTCATGTTCCTCGCTTGAAATACAAGTCTTCACGGTCATGCCAATTTCTTCACTTTCAAAGTCTTCAGAAAGTCTTCAAAAATCCAAAGTCTTCAGTCGAAGACATTCATTTTTAGGGGTCGACTTTCTCGATAAATATCAAACTCCTCATAGACTTATAGACATGTGTACACTCACAAACGCATCAGTCCCTTAACCTATAAGTCTTCAATAAACCAAAATCACTAAGTGGCACTAGATGCACTTACAGTCCTGGTGTTTGATGAGGCGCAACAAGACGCCATGCGGGGGATGGACCTCGTGCTGGGGGAGGAACGTCGCCGTGAAGCCATGCTCCGGGCGGCAAGATACCAGCAGGCGCTGCGGCGGTATCACTGTCGCAGCGTCCGCTCCAGGACGCTCGAGGTGGGCGACCTCGTCCTCAAGCGGGTGCTCTCTGGGGGAGGGCTGCACAAGCTCTCGCCCATGTGGGAGGGCCCGTTTATGGTCGCTCACGTCTCCAGGCCTGGCGTCATGCGCTTGGACGCAGCACGGGGTACCTATCCATAACGCCTGGAACATCCAGGAACTCCGGAAGTTCTATCCATGAAGAAAGGCCCGACGCCTATGAAGAAGGCCCACTGCCTGTGAAGGTGTCCGCTCATGACACTCTCACATAATAATGAGTGGGGCTATACACGCCCCGGAGTCTCAGGAGTGCCACCCTCAGGCCTCAGGGGCTCCCTCCCACGTCCTAGTGGCATCACTTAGCTCTGCGCTGGTGAGAAGACAAGAAGACTAGACTAGGTGTCGGACACGGCTTTTCATTTGCTTTCCGTAGTTGGCTTGCCCCTCTTTAATGAAAATTTGCTTTCTGGTGTTCCTTGCCGGCTTGGTTCCATCGCCTTTTGCCTCCATTTTTGCCTTCGGTTCCTTGTTTTGAACTATACTCTCTCTCGCACGCCTCGCGAGGGGGCTGGACAGGTGCCCTTCGTCAGGGTTTTTTCCTTTTTTCGCGAGGCACCCTCATTCGAGCTCGTAAGCTGGCGCACTCCTCTCAATCTGTGCCCCTCGGGCACTGTGATGCGAAGCGCTGGATCATGGCCAGTGGCACCTGCAACCAGGGCTTGGAAGAATAAAAGTTTACTAACAAATTTTTGCAGTTCCTAGACACCTCCCAAGCCAAGGAGGCCTCGCCAGGTACTGGGAAGTGCGCGCTTCACGAAGCGAAGACTACTTCGAGCGTGTCAAGCTAAGTTATTTCTACGTGCCTACATAGAACGTTAATGCTCCAACGCGACACAGGAATAATAAACATAGCATAGCAACTTGGAAACCATGGTTCGTTGCACGCCCTACGGGGCTCCATACTTGTCTCTCTCTTAATACAGGAAGAAAAGGAAGAACGAAACAAAAGCGGCGCATGCCCCTGCAGCAGCTCGCGAGAATGGACCGATGGCACTCTCTTGAGCTCAGTCGGACCCCTCCTCGCGCTTCACTGGGGCGGGGCGACTCGACGACCCACTGTCGGTGTCAAAACCGGCGGATCTCGGGTAGGGGGTCCTGATCTGTGCGTCTTAGGCTGATGGTAACAGGAAGCAAGGGACACAATGTTTACCCAGTTTCGGGCCCTCTCGATGGAGGTAAAACCCTACTTCCTGCTTGATTATTTTTGTAGATATGGGTAGTTCTAGTGTAGATCTACCACGAGATCGTAGAGGCTAAACCCTAGAAGCTAGCCTATGATGGTATGATTGTAATTGTGATTGATCTTCTAAGGACCAACCTCTCCGGTTTATATAGACACCGTAGAGGGCTAGGGTTTACATGGAGTCGGTTACAACGAAGGAAATACAATATCCGGATCGCCAAGCTTGCCTTCCACGCCAAGCAGAGTTCCATCCGGACACGGGACGTAGTCTTGAGTCTTGTATCTTCACGCTTCAATAGTCCGGACGATGGATATAGTCCGGATTTCCGGATACCCCCTAATCCAGGACTCCCTCAGTAGCCCCTGAACCAGGCTTCAATGAAGATGAGTCCGGTAGCAGTCTTGTCTTGACATTGCGAGGCGGGTTCCATCTCCGAATACTCCAAAGTACACATTACGACGAATAGTGTCCGAACTCCATCAATGTTGTATTCCTTGGCTTGATTGCCTCAATAATGACCATCTCCATGTGTCGAGCGAATGCGAGGAGCCGAGGTATTTTTTGCGTTTGCCACCCTCAATCCTTTGGGCTGACCACCTATTTGAAGAGACGGGGATTCTCAGATCCAAACCTCACTCTTCCCCCTCGAGCAAGCATCCAACAGAGCGCTCCGGAAAAACCATTCCAACATGGCCGGTCATCGCAGCTCCTCAGCTCGCTCTCCTCGCTCCAAGCCGGGGGACTGGGAAGAGTGTTCAGTTCCCCATAGTCGTTTGATTGAGTTACAAACCCAAGGGTTTCTCCCACCAGCATTCATGATCCCCGACCGAGCCGGAATAGCCACCTATAATGGTGGGGAGCAAGTGGAGAGATCTCCCAATCCATCTCCAGAGGAGCGAATATGCCTCATCCCGCATCTTCTAAGAGGCGTTGGGTTTCCTATCCACTCGTTCCTTCACGGGCTCCTGGAGTTCTACGGCCTCCAGTTACACAACTTTACCCCTGCCTCTATACTACATATAGCAGGGTACGTTGCCCTTTGCGAGCTATTTTTAGGCTACGAGTCTCACTTCGGGTTATGGAAGAAGCTGTTCTGCCTTGTCCCCCGCAACCAGGGAGAATCCCCATGTCAAGTGGGCGGAGCCGAAGTGTGGCGCATTGCCGAAATCGGATACCTATCCGGCACTCCCAAGAAGGCACCAGAGAACTGGCCTTCGGAATGGTTTTATATTGATGATGTTCCCCTTCCGGATCCAGTCCGGACAGGTCTCCCCAGTTCAGTGACGCCCCACCCAGGGCACGTCAAAGCTGGCGCCCCCGGAGCCCCCGAGAGGAGGATACCAGGGAAGTACACTTCCTGATGAGCAGGATAAAGTTGCTGGCCAAGTCCGGACTGACGATAGTCGAGGTCATGGCAATATGCATAATACGGGGGGTGCAACCGCTTCAATACCGGGGGAAGCCCATGTGGCACTTCAGCGGGGAAGATGATGCCACCCGCTGTGGCCGTAAGGGTCCGGACTCCACCACTGCTCTGGCAAGGATATTGTCCGAATTATACAAAGGAGAAGAGGAAGAATTTCTTCGCATTAAACCGCGGGATGGATTCTCCATGTGCAACCCCCCAAACTGGGTAAGTCGTTATTCCTTTCCCTGCTTCACTCATCGTGGCGTTCTTCGCTAAGATCATCTGCTTCGACATTTACGGCGAGGAACTGAGGAGGGCCGTAGAAGGAATCTCCAGCCCCTCCCCGCAGCCAGAGGACCCCGGAAGGGCCCTAGATCCAGGACTCGAAGAGGATCAGGATATTACCTGGAGCTTGTCAACGGGATATTTTATCAAGCGGGCTGTGATGGCACCTCTCGATGTAGTGAAAACCAGGGCTACACTAACCGCCGGGCATGGGCCACGACTGTATGCAATTACTCTAAAGAGGATCCATCTTCGCCGACAAGCGCTACATCGGCAAGCAAGACTCAAGCCACCTTCCCGGCAAGGAGCATCCTGGCCTGCCAGGGAGGACAGATACAAGGCAAAAAGAAGCAGCCAAGCATGAGAACCAGAAGACAAGACGACCGCAAGGCTCTTTGCCGAGGATGCCCACGAGGCCCCGGCAAGGCCCGTTGCCGAAGACGGCCGCAAGGCCCTGACAAGCCTCTTGTCGAGGGCGCTCACAAGGCCCCGGCAAGACCCTTGCCGGGAAGATACGCAAGACCGCACCAAGCCCTTGCCGAGGACATCGGTGGGGCCGCGGTCAGGCCCATGCCAATCAAACCTCCACCACCGTTCGCATGCAGCTGCCGACCCAACCAGTTGGGCAGGCACCTGCGTGGCGGCAAGCGGATCTTCGTGGAGACCCACCACTGCGCCACCTCAGCTGCCTGCCTACCTACATGGCACCACGGGCATCACTGGCCAGGGCCCGTGTCGACACGAAAGGGAGCGGCGACGGACGAGACAGGGCTCTCCCCCGTCCCCGATAAAGCAAGGACACCTAAGCAAGACGCATTAAAGGCGCCTTGTCATGTAATGCGAGGGATAAACTCGCTTCACTGTACCCTTTCCACCTCCTGTGTGCCACTGTGGCAACCCCTTTCCCTATAAAAGGAGGCCCAAGGCGACCAGGATGGGGATTAGGATTTATGGAGCTCCTCACGCCCCATTTCTAGTTCAAGAACACAGATAAACAAACCACCAAAGTAGGAGTAGGTTTTATGCATCCTCGCGGCCCGAACCTGGATAAGGAAACCATGTGCTATCTGTTTGATCCACTCTTCTCACGACCCCGCGCCCCGCGACCGTACTAGGGATTCTTGTGATCCCATAGGTGTCGTTCCCACCGACATCTTTGGCGCGCCAGGTAGGGGGCGCAATTGTGAGAATCCGGTCTAGCAGTTGACCCAGTTATTCTTCATCGCCATGGCCTCTAAGAAGCAGGTGGCCAAAAGAACGACGCCAGTGCGGCAACAGAAAAGCTAAGTCATGCGAAACTTTAGATATTTCCTTTTTATATAAGGTTATTCCCCTCGGGGATCTCGTTCTTTGTATGGAAAACCTGCACGCAAAGGGGCCCTCTTGCAGTTGGCAACGCCCTTGTTCTGTTTCGAGTCCGCTCAACAGCTCAAGCGGCTGCGTCGAGAGTGGCAGGGTAGCCTTCCGCAATTGGCAACGCTCTCGATTCTGACTCGAGTCAAGCTCGACAGCTCGAGCGGTCGCATTAAGGGCGATAAGGTGGTTCGCCCGGCGGCAAGCACACCCGGCAGGCCATTGGGGATCCATCCCCAAGACGCCGCCCTGGGTTTACGCGCCGGCAAGCCTACCCGATAAACGTAGGGTGGACGTACAAAGAGAGGTTGAACAGGAAGATAGCATGCACTATTTATTTGAGATTTCTGCATAGACCTGTATGCCAAGGAACCTTCTCAGGGTTAGTTGCGCTCCATGTTGCCTGAGTCCGCTTCGGCAACTTGTGCGGTTGCGCTAGAGCCAAGAAGGTAAACTTTCCGGGAGGCGATGTTCCCGAATAGCCGCTAAGGGCCCGTTCCCTCAAACGCTGCTAGCTGGATCGTACGCACCGGAAAGCATTCCAGCAGGCATAGGGAATATGTAGCAGAAGTCAAAATTTACAAGTGAGTTAAGTGCACTTCAGATGCTAATCACTTGTCATGTTTAAACACAGTTATGGCACGAGGGCTGGCATACGCCTTAGGACCAATCTTCTTGGTGTCAAGGACGACGAAGTTCTTCGCCATAAGCCTTTCCGGCAACGATCTTGCCGGGAGCCGGTGTCAAGAACAACAAAGTTCTTCGCCATAAGCCTTCCCGACGACGATCTTGCCGGGGGCCGGTGTCAAGGACGACAAAGTTCTTCGCCATAAGCCTTCCCAGCGGTGTCGAGAACTCCGGAGTTCTCCACTGAAATCGGGCATCGAGAACGTCAAAGTTCTCTGCTGAAGATAAAAGCCTTCCTGGCAACAAGCTTGCCGGAAGCCGGCATCGAGAACTTCAAAGTTCTCTGCTGAAGATAAAAGCCTTCCTGGCGACGAGCTTGCCGGAAGCCGGCATCGAGAACGTCAAAGTTCTCTGCTAAAGATAAAAGCCTTCCCGGCAACAAGTTTGCTGGAAGCTAGCATCGAGAATGCCAAAGTTCTCTACTGAAGATAAAAGCCTTCCTTGCGATGAGCTTGCCGGAAGCCGGCATCGAGAAAGTCAAAGTTCTCTGCTGAAGATAAAAGCCTTCCTGGCGACAAGCTTGTCGGAAGCCGGCATCGAGAACGTCGAAAGTCTCCGCGAGAAACATAAGACTTCCCGGCAACAGCCTTGCCGGGAGCAAGAAAGGAAACAAAACCACACTCTTGCATCGAGATCTATAGAGTTCTCTACCAGAAAATTTCCATGGAAGTAGGCTTGGGGGCTGGCAGCTCCTTTGAGTGCAACAATAACCGTGACCCATGCCAAGCTTGGTCCCGTCTCCAGCGTCGAATTCATGAAGTTCTCCGCTGCAGCCAGGCCCGGGGGCTACTGTCGGTGTAGTGAAAACCAGGGCTACACTAACCACCGGGCATGGGCCACGACTGTATGCAATTACTCTAAAGAGGATCCATCTTCGCCGACAAGCACTACATCGGCAAGCAAGACTCAAGCCACCTTCCCGGCAAGGAGCGTCCTGCCCTGCCAGGGAGGACAGATAGAAGGCAAAAAAAAGCAGCCAAGCCTGAGAACTAGAAGACAAGACGACCGCAAGGCTCCTTGCCGAGGATGCCCATGAGGCCCCGGCAAGGCCCCTTGCCGAAGACGGCCGCAAGGCCCCGGAAAGCCTCTTGCCGAGGGCGCTCACAAGGCCCCGGCAAGACCCTTGCCGGGAAGATACTCAAGACCGCGGCAAGCCCTTGCCGAGGACATCGGTGGGGCTGCGGTCAGGCCCACGCTAATCAAACCTCCACCACCGTTCGCATGCAGCTGCCGACCCAACCAGTCGGGCAGGCACCTACGTGGCGGCAAGCGGATCTTCATGGAGAGCCACCACTGCGCCACCTCAGCTGCCTGCCTGCCTACATGGCACCACGGGCATCGCTGGCCGTATGCGGCGTGTCGACCACGAAAGGGAGCGGCGACGGATGAGACAGGCTCTCCCGTCCCCGATAAAGCAAGGACACCTAAGCAAGACGCATTAAAGGCGCCTTGTCATGTAATGCGAGGGATAAACTCGCATCATCAGACCCTTTCCACCTCCTGTGTGCCACCGTGGCAACCCCTTTCCCTATAAAAAGGAGGCCCAAAGGCGACTGTGAGGGGATTCGCTTTTGGAGCTCCTCACGCCCCATTGCTAGTTCAAGAACACATATAAACAAACCACCAAAGCAGGAGTAGGGTTTTACGCATCCTCGCGGCCCGAATCTGGATAAGGAAACCGTGTGCTATCTATTTGATCCGCTCTTCTCACGACCCCGCGCCCCGCAACCGTAGTAGGGATTCTTGTGATCCCATAGGTGTCGCTCCCACAGACAGCACCTCAGTGGCTATTATTGCCGACTACCCCGGACTGCTACCTACGTCGCGTGTAAGCCAAACCGAAAAACCCTATCCTCCGAAGAAGACTCTCATCGAGTTTCATGCCTTACCCTTGAAGTGTTGTGTTTTTTGCAGAGACGACGGTCGGAGTGCAGGGCCGAGCCCCTAGGGACTCATCGGCCAAGTGCGTTCGGATCGGGCAGGCTCAAGCGGAAGGCGGTAAGGGTCGACACGCCGCTGCAAAGGTAAGGAAAAAACCTGTCCTACGATTACGGTATTTGAAGTATAACAGCGCCCTTTGCGTCCTGGCAGGAAGAGGAATCGCCGGACTATATCCGAGGACCCTGCCAATCACACCTCCACCAGGATTCCGTAACCCGGCCTCGAGAGCGGAGGCAGACGCGGGGTCGATGCCGCATAGTTCTCCGACAGAGGACGCGGATATGTTCTCGGCCACGAACTTCGTAGTAGAGAGCGCCATGAATCACCGGCGCCGACGGCCGTGCTTCGGAACAACATCTTTTCCGAAGAGGCATTTAATGCCTTCAATTCGGGAGACGCATACATACGAGCTGCTCAAGGCGGGCTTGCCCGAGAGACGGACCAGTATGCCATAGATATACGGGTAAGAAATTTTGATAAGCATGTATAGCAGTAGCCCCTAATACTTAGAATAGTTTGGACAACTGTTTGAAGGATCAATATATGCACAGGTCCTTGTGGACAAGAATGAACAATTGGCTTGGGAGCTGGAGGCATGCAAGGCCCAGCTGACTGATGCGGTAGCCAAGTTAGGGGGGTCCCAGAAGGCCCCCTCTGGTAAGAAATTTTGATAAGCATGTATAGCAGTAGCCCCTGAGACTTGAAATGGTTGGAACAACTGTTTTAAGGATCAATATATGTACAGGTCCTTGTAGATAAGAATGAGCAACTGTCTCGGGAGCTGGAGGAGTGCAAGGCCGAGCTAAAGGCCACGTTGCGAAGTTAGAGGAATCCCAAAAACCCTCATCTGGTAACATTTGTCTCAATTGTGCGAATATGCACCAGTTAGTAAGTGGCTGATATGACAAGTCTAACAGAAATTCCGCATGAACAATCTGGGTAAATCCGGGCGTGAGATGACGAATCACATCTTAAAAAAGGCATTTGAAGGCTGGCGGCGCATTCTTACGCAGGTTAGGCGTGAGAAGAACAATCTTCAAGATGCCAAAGTTCAATTTGGACTTGGAGTTAAAAGACGTCCGCTCGGCCACCGGCGAGACTCCTAAAGGAGAACAAAAGGATTCAACGCGGTATTTATGGTAAGTGCCTAGACGAACTATAGTATAGTTCGGCGCAGAAGTATATTAAAAGGATTTTGCTTGTAGAAATGTTAACAGGTCGCCCTGAGGAGGAGATGCCCTCATCTGCAAGCGAGTTACTACAAGACCTCTCACAACTGCACGAGCGAGCTTAGTAGGTGATGCAGGGCGTTGCTCAGGCCTTGTGGCCATCAAGCTGCCTACCGAATGGCATGGGAGAGCTTGCGGATATGCTTCAAGGAGCACGGCGGCGCTTCCGATTGTGGAAGATATCAGCCTGCTGGCAAGGTGCGAGAAGCCTTGGCTATGGTGAAGACGCTACACCAAGCTGGACCCGAACCATATGGCGAAGTCGGACCCGGCGGGGCCGGATGGGCAAGAAATTCCCGTGAGTCGGTATATGACCAGGTAGCATTAGCATAAAATATTCTCAACAGGATTATAAGCTAGATAGCACATTGGATGGTATAGAGGATGAATATAGTCAGTCCAAGTGACTGTGTAATTCAATGGACATAATTAGTCCCTAGCCGGATTAAAATCATTTGTCATGGCGGACCTTTTCGCTTCAGCCCCCGGATCCTACAGTCCGGGGTGTGTCCGAATACCCATTCGGTTATACAAAACCGGGGTATGCGTGGAAACCAGGCGTAGGGGTCATAAGTGCTTGAACAGACAAGTACCCAACTAGTTATGTTATATTAAATGGATAGTAAGAAACATCTTCCAAGGAGAATAGTTTCGTTAGGGGTTCCTTTCCCTGGGTAAGCATGCGACAATGCACATATTCGGACTGCGAACGATTGCGCAGGATACAAAACTTCTGGGGATTTGCATTGTAATAAACGAATACATCTTTTGTGCACCGACCGAATATTCTCTTAAGGAAGCTAGCTTTCGGCTTCACCCAGTCTGAGGTACACATCCGGCTGAACCGGCAGTAACAATCGTAGAGGTGCTCCCCTTATGCCCTAGCCGAATTAACGGGAACGTAGGGCATAAACACAAGAGCCAGGCAACCCAGCTTGGCCACATCTTAAGTCATATCGATGCATATAATGGTGAAGAAAAGGCACATATGGAAAAAGAATGCATATGTGATGGGCAGAAAGCCATGTGAGTAATTATTTTAGCTTCCGTATAGGAAGCCCCCAGGTATTGCTTACACACCTAGTGCGGCCGAAGTGATCCGGGAGTCCACACTGTATTGAATACTTTGTGTGAAGAGGAAAAAGGTCGAGAAAGGAAAAGGGATGGAGCATAATTAAAAAGGATGGGTTAGGAGACGAACACTGAGTTCGGCGTTAGGCGTAGAATCTCCGGAGTCTGGCCGCGTTCCATGGGTTCGGTTCGAGTCTGTTAGCGGATGCATTACGTAAGCGGTACGCTCCTCCGATGAGAACTTTGTCAATGACGAAGGGACCCTCCCACTTGGGTTTGAGCTTGTCCTTCTTCTTCTCCGGTAGGTGTAGAATGAGCTCGCCAATATTGTAAGTTTTGGCCTGCACTTCTCTGCTTTGATATCGTCGAGCCTGCTGCTGATAGAATGTGGAGCGGGCTTTTGCGGCGTCGTGCTCCCCCTCCAGGGCATCCAAGTTATCCTGCCAATCTAACTCGGCTTCCTTCTCTTCATACATGCGTACGCGTGGAAAATCATGTATTATGTCGTAGGGTAATACTGCTTCCGTGCCGTACACCATAAAAAATGGTGTATATCCGGTGGTGCGATTCGGCATGGTCCGCAGCCCCAGTCTGGTCGAGCTCCTTGACCCGGTCACGTATCCGACTACTGTCAAGGATCGCACTAGTCTGGGTTTGATGCCGCTCATGATGAGACCATTTGCCCGCTCTACGGCCGTTTATTTGGGGATGGTAGGCGGGCGTAATCAAGCTTAATGCCCATTTTGCGCACCAAGTTTTCACTTAAATCGGCTATGAAATTTGAGCCATTATCGGTGATGATCTTTGTGGGGGACACCGTATCGGTGTACAACCCCGGATATGAAGTCTATTACTGGTCCGGATTCGGCCGTTTTGACTGGTTTGGCTTCTATCAATTTGGTGAATTTGTCCACCATGACCAATAAGTATTTTTTCTTATGGCTTCCCCCTTTAAGAGGTCCGACCATGTCCAGCCCCAAGACCGCGAGGGGCCAAGTTATGGGGATTGTTTGGAGAGCGGTAGGGGGCATATGACTCTGATTGTCAAAGATCTGGCAACCAACGCAATGTTGGACAAGGTCCTGTGCGTCTGCTCGGGCCGTCGGCTAGTAGAAACCTGTACAGAAGGCCTTGCTGAATAATGCTCGAGCCGCGGCGTGGTGCCCGCCCAGTCCGGCATGGATTTCAGCCAAGAGCTGCCGCCCTTCCTCTTCGGAGATGCACCTTTGGAGCACTCCGGTAGCACTTTTCTTATAGAGTTCCCCTTCGTAGACTTTGTAAGCTATAGAGCGGCGCACGATGCAGCGTGCTTCATTTTGGTCTTCGGGGAGCTCCTGCCTATTTAGGTAGGCCAAGAAAGGCTCAGTCCACGGGGCAATTACAGCCATGATTTCATGGACCGGGGGCGTTATTTCGGTGGTAGAACCTCCGACTATGCCTGATAGTTCGGAATCTGGGGGTGTATTCAGATCCGTGCTAGTATTGCTGGACTCCCCTTCCCATACCCCGGATGGCTTGAACAACCGTTCCAAGAATATGTTAGGTGGGACAGGGTCGCGTTTAGCACCGATGCGAGCGAGGTCGTCCGCCGCTTGATTGTTTTCTCGAGCCACATGGTGGAATTCGAGCCCCTCGAACCGAGCTGACATCTTGAGGACGGCATTATGGTAGGCCGCTATTTTCGGGTCCTTGGCATCAAAATCTCCGTTTATTTGTGATATTGCGAGGTTTGAATCCCCGCGCACTTCTAGGCGTTGAATACCCATAGAGACTGCCATCCGAAGACCGTGCAACAGAGCCTCATATTCGGCTACATTGTTGGAGTCTGTGTATAATATTTGGAGGACGTACTGGACCGTGTCTCCGGTGGGAGACGTCAGGACTACACCTTCTCCCAATCCGGCCAGCATTTTAGAGCCGTCGAAGTGCATGATCCAGTTTGACTATGCGCCGTACTCTTTAGGGAGTTTGGCTTCTGTCCATTCGGCGATGAAGTCAGCCAATACTTGCGACTTGATGGCCCGCCGTGGTTTGTATGTTATGTCGAACGGAAGGAGCTCAATGGCCCACTTGGCAATCCGGCCCGTAGCGTCGCGGTTATTTATTATGTCATTGAGTGGTACTTCGGAGGCCACCATAATCGAACACTCTTGAAAGTATTGTTGTAGCTTCCGGGATGCCATGAACACCGCGTATGCTATTTTTTGATAGTGTGGGTATTGGGATTTGCATGGGGTTAGTACTGTGGATACGTAGTAAACCGGCTTTTGGAGCGGGAATTTGTATCCGTCAGCCTCTTGTTCAACGACGAGCACTACGCTTACAACTTGATGCGTTGCAGCTATGTACAGCAGCATAGGTTCGTCAATATTTGGCGCTATTAGTACCGGATTACTGGCCAATAAGGTCTTTATTTCATCCAGTCCGGCCGCGGCTGCATTCGTCCACACGAAGTGTTCGGTGCGCCGAAGAAGGCAGTAAAGAGGTAATGCCTTTTCTCCTAACCTGGAGATAAAGCGGCTTAGAGCAGCCACGCATCCGGCTAGTTTCTGGATGTGCTTGTGGTCTTTTGGTATAGCCAACTGTGACAAAGCTCGTATTTTTGCCGGATTCGCTTCAATTCCTCTATTGGAAACGAGGAAGCCGAGTAGTTTCCCCGAGGGGACGCCAAAAACGCATTTTTCCGGGTTCAGCTTGATGTCGTATGTCCGGAGACTGTCGAATGTAAGCCTCAAGTCATCTATTAGGGTTTCGACGTGTCTTGTTTTTATGGCCACGTCATCCACTTATGCCTCCACTGTTTTGTCGATTTGCTTTTCCAGGCATGTTTGAATCATGCGTTGGTAGGTTGCGCCGGCGTTCTTAAGCCCGAAAGGCATAGTGTTGAAGCAGAAAGGACCATATGGTGTTATGAAAGCTGTTGCAGCTTGGTCAAACTCTGCCATCTTTATTTGATGGTATCCAGAGTATGCTTCGAGGAAACACAGCGAGTCGTGTCCTGCTGTGGCATCGATGATTTGATTGATGCGAGGGAGGGGAAGGGGATCCTTGGGGCAAGCCTTGTTGAGGTCTTTAAAGTCGACACATAGGCGCCAGGATTTGTCCTTCTTTGGTACCATTACCAGGTTTGCCAGCCAATCCGGATGCTTGATATCTCTGATGAATCTGGCCTCGAGTAGTTTGGCTAGCTCTTCCCCCATGGCCTGCCGTTTGGGCTCTGAAAACCGTCTTAGAGTCTGCTTGACCAGTTTGTGTCCTTTTAGTATATTGAGGCTCTGTTCAGCCAAACTGCTTGGGATGCCCGGCATGTCCGATGGCTGCCAGGCGAAGATGTCCCAATTCTCGCATAAGAAGTCTCGCGGTCTGGCGTCCATCATGAGGCTCAAGCGTGTCCCGACGGAAGCTGTCTTCGTGGGGTCCGTTGGATGGACTTGGAATTTCACTATCTCGTCTGCGGGTTTAAATGAGGTGGACTTGGGTCGCTTGTCGAGTATCACGTCGTCCCTGTCCATGGTGGCCCGCAGTGTTGTTAATTCTTCAGCTGCTAGGGCCTCGGATAATGCCTCCAGGGCTAGTGCTGCGGTTTTGTTTTCGGCGAGAAGTGCGACGTCCGGATCACTAGCTAGAGTGATGATTCCATTGGGTCCAGGCATTTTAAGCTTCATGTACCTGTAATGGGGTATAGCTTGGAAGCTTGTAAACGCGTCCCGCCCTAGAAGGGTGTGCTATCCGCTGCTAAAAGGGGCCACTTGGAATGTTATTTCTTCGGACCTATAATTCTCCGGGGTGCCGAATACCACGTCAAGTGTGATTTTTCCTGCACACCGCGCTTCCCGACTAGGGATAATTCCCCTGAAGGTTGTGCCGCTTTGTTCAATGCAGCCTTTGTCAATTTCCATCTTGCTGAGTGTCTCTTCGTAGATCAAGTTTAATCCGCTTCCGCCATCCATGAGCACTTTAGTGAGCCGAAAGCCGTCCACGATTGGGCTAAGAACCAGAGGCCGGTGGTGCACAGACGATCTGGAATCGAGGTTCGTCACCGCATTGAAAGTTATAGCGATGTCGTTCGGGGTTTATTTTGGCCATATGGCAAATTTCCGTGGAGCTTCGATGAGCTGGCTTGCGCCTACTGTTTGAGGCAAAAGTCTCGAAGACAGTTAGTACCGTATTGTGCTCGTTGGCGGGATGTTGTTCTATAAGAAGATCCTCGCCACTTTTTGCAACCTGCTGGAGTATCCAACATGCCCTAAGGCTATGAGTTGGTGTTGTGTCCGGAGTGCTGTGGAGTTTACATGGCCCATCGAGCCATTTTTCCAATACGGTTCCCATACAGGGTGGGCTTTGGTTTCTTGGGGATTGGATCAGCCGACTTACGAGAGTTCGCCCGTTTAGTTCGGACAAAGGTTTTGGTGAGAGCCGGACTGTCCCAAAATTCAGCTTGGGTTTTCCAGACGCTTTCCATCGCACAGTACTTCTGTACTATGGTTGCTAAGTCCGCAAAGCGTACTATGTCACGGCGACTTATAGCATTAAGGATTCCTTTGTCCGTGCAGTTCTTGCAGAAGAGTAAGACTACGTCCTCCTCGTGGTAGTCCTCGACCTTGTTTAGCGCAAGGAGGAATCTTGCCCAGTAATGATGCACTGTCTCCTGGGGCTCTTGCCTGATATGGGAGAGACGATTTAAGTCCGTGTGGGTGGTTATAGCTGAATCCGGATTCTGATCCGATCTAGCACCCCGGGGCATGGGAGCTTCCGAGTTCGACAGCTCAGGATCCGGGACACTGCCCAATTTTTCCGGCCCCGTGCCCGATTCTAAGTCCATGACCCGGGTCATATCCTCCCCTGGGCGGGTGTCCGGCTCTGGGAGCTCGGCGATCCGGACATAATTCGTCCTCAAAATAGAGGGATACTCCCTTTGTGTTTCCTCCGCTACCGCTATCTCATGGGTGGCCGGCGGGGATTTAATGTCCCTTTGGTCTGGTTTAAGCCCGATCCGGTCATAGTGTGTTGCGACTCCCAAAGCGGCGATGCGATCCAAGAGCTCATTAAGAGAAGAGAGATCTATCGGATCCATCTGTTCGGCGAGTTCCGAATTGATGCGAAGTTTATGCGTGATGACCCGAGAGGCCATCGTCGGCGCGATAACCGATGGGGCGGTCATGACAAAGCCGCCTAGTCGGAGAGTTTGGCCTACAGCCAGAGCTCCCCCAGCGGTAAAGTTGTCCCCGACAACGAGACGAGCCATCGAGCCTTGCAGCGACGACACAGAGGAACTCTCAATGAAAGCACCAATGTCGGTGTCAACACCGGCGGATCTCGGGTAGGGGGTCCCGATCTGTGCGTCTTAGGCGGATGGTAACAGGAAGCAAGGGACACAATGTTTACCCATGTTCGGGCCCTCTCGATGGAGGTAAAACCCTACTTCCTGCTTGATTAATATTGAAGATATGGGTAGTACAAGAGTAGATCTACCACGAGATCGTAGAGGCTAAACCCTAGAAGCTAGCCTATGATGGTATGATTGTAATTGTGATCGATCTTCTAAGGGCCAACCTCTCCGGTTTATATAGACACCAGAGAGGGCTAGGGTTTACATGGAGTCGGTTACAAAGAAGGAAATACAATATCTGGATCGCCAAGCTTGCCTGCCACGCCAAGGAGAGTTCCATCCGGACACGGGACGAAGTCTTGAGTCTTGTATCTTCACGCTTCAATAGTCCGGACGATGGATATAGTTTGGCTGTCCGGATACCCCCTAATCCAGGACTCCCTCACCCACTACCACCCTCAAAGCGGGCGTGGCAGCTGGTCGTAGCCGCCGCTGCTGGAGCTGTCACCAGAGGGAGAATCCCCATAGCTGGGCGAGCAGCGGCCAACATCGAAGGAAAGACCATCTTCGCCCTCGTCTCGACCGTCGCCAAGGCCAAGCACCTCGTCGTCGTCGTTGTCTTCGGGGCAGCACCCAACGAGGCGGCTGTCTTCTCCGAGCACCCTCACGTAGAGGGTCGCGTTGCCGTCATATATAAAGTGGAGGGTGCACCGCCTGCCAAGGCCGCGCGCGCGGGCAAACGTCTGCCAGCCGCGGGCCAGGGTTGCGTTGCCTGCGACGGAGACCTCGACCGCGACCCACGAAGCTTTGCTGCAGTAGCTGTACGACTGCATCCAGAGCCCGCCTGGACCCGTGGCCGGTAGCTCGTTGACAAAGAAGCACGGGAGCTGAAGCCAGGTGCCGGCCGGGTTCTCCGACCACACGACGAACTCCGGCAGCACCTCCGACGAGTGAAAGCACGGCCTGGGAGGCCGTGTGACCATGGCACACCTCCCATCATCGACGGGGCTACCACGATCTGGGCAAGTCCCACCATGAGAAGAGGCGCCGCCACGGCTGCGGGGCAGCGATGAGGGTCGCGATGTGCTTACAGGGACCGCCGCGCCCACGCTTGGGCGGCGGAGAGCCGGGCCCCTCTTGGTGGGCCTTCCCCTTCTCTGCGGCTGAGAACCTTTTCGTAGGCGCCATGAGGGTCGCTACTAGCAATGAAGCAACGAAGAAGAAGCGAGTGGAACAGGAAGAGATGAGCAACGGGGGCTCCGCCCCCTCCTCATTCATAGCAAGAGAAGGCCAACCGGCGATCCCCACGATCACAGGTAATGACGATTTTTCTCTACATGTAGCAGGGACTCGTCAAGTCGGGCAGTTGCCGAGGCAGCGTGGGGAAGCGGAGACGCCCACGTCCACTCAATCGCCATGCGTCAAGCGAGGCCGCAGGCTGTTGGGGCCTGCTGCACTCTGAACTTGCCCTTTGGCTTCACCTTGAAGCCAAGTCCGAGCGTGCCTTGGGCCTCGGGGCTACTATCGGCGTCCTGGGAACGGGGGTCCCTAGACTTGCCTGCCTGCGGCCCATAGCGTGGCTCCACCAGCAGCCCTGTATGGCCCATCTTCACCAGCAAACACTCAAGACCCTCGCGAGGGGCCAAGCCTCGTGAGGCGGACGACGCAAGACCTCCTCAGGGGCGGCCTCACCAGGCCGGCTCACGAGTGAGGGAGTCCTGGACTACGGGGTCCTCGGGCGTCCAACCTGCTATCCATGGGCCGGACTGATGGGCTGTGAAGACCGAAGACCATCTCGTGTCCTGATTGGACTTTCCTTGGCGTGGAAGGCAAGCTAGGCGACCAGCTGTGAAGATTCCTTCTTATGTAACCAACTCCATGTAACCCTAGATCTCTCCGGTGTCTATATAAACTGGAGAGCATAGTCTGGATAGGACACATTCATTACCATATTCATAGGCTAGGCTTTTAGGGTTTAGCCATTACGATCTCGTGGTAGATCAACTTTTGTAATACTCATATTCATCAAGATCAATCAAGCAGGAAGTAGGGTATTACCTCCATAGAGAGGGCCCGAGCCTGGGTAAACATCTTGTACCCCGTCTCCTGTTACCATCGATCCTAGACGCAAAGTTCGGGACCCCTACCCGAGATCCGCCAGTTTTGACACCGACATTGGTGCTTTCATTGAGAGTTCCACTGTGCCATCGTCAAAAGGTTTGATGGCCCCTTCAATCATCGATGATGACGCTGTCCAGGGAGAAACCTTTCTCCCCGGGCAGATCTTCGTGTTCGGCGACTTCGTACTGTGGGCCAACTCGCTTGGCCATCTGGAGCGGATCGACAGCTACGCCCCTAGCCATCAGGTAAGATTCAGAAGCTTGAACTACGTTGCGGACATCCGTGGAGACTTGATCTTTGATGGATTCGAGACCGCGGCGATCGCTCCCCGTCGCCCAGATGGACATGGCTTAAACCTGTCATGGGGCCGCATCCTGGAGAGAGCTCCTACAACAACTCTGGCCTTAGATCCGGAGCAGATCAAGTCCCCCGAAGATGGGAAGCTCAACCCCATCATGGGGGCTGCCAATTCTGCGACGTTGGAGCCACTCGCAGATTCCGCTGCGTGCAGCGTCTACATCAACGGAACCCCGAACTCTTCTCCGGTGTCGAGTTCCGAACCCTGCGATCCCGCGTATATCGAACTCGATCGGTTATCGATCTTCAAGTTCAGCGCCGCAGTTTTCTTCCAACACTCGCCCATGGCCGACCTACTAAACTCATTAAAAAACCTATCCCTGGCAGATGGCTCGTCGTCGAACTATGTTCAGTTCGAACTTACGATGGATGATGGAGAAATTTGCTTCCCAACCGCCTCCCACTTTATAGCCACCGTCGAGGACCCAACCAACATGCCTGACCCCCGCTCCGAAGACATTGCCGGTATGGACGACGATGAGGGGCAGGCCAGAGCCTCCTACCCGCTAGACACGGGATGGCCACTTCCTGGTATGACGTGTGTATGATAGACACACCTGACGATGCTCTCGGCGATGACAAGGAGGATCCAGTCGCGAGTAAACCTCTTGGTACACAGTCCAAACACCAGCGCCCACAGCGCCGCTCCAAGCCACGTCGCCCAAGAGAAAACACTGCTAGCACCAGAAAAGATAACTCTCCGGACAATGAAGACCCTGTTGAGGTAGAATCCAAACAGGAGGAACAGGAAAGCGGGCAAGACAGCCCTGATGAACATGCCACATATGGAGACTTGGAGGACAACAATTATCTCCCACCCTCTGAGGAAGAGGAGATCCTCGACAGCGAGGATTTTATCGTGCCTAAGGAACCTCTCGAGCAGGAGCGTTTCAAACACCGGCTCATAGCCACTGCAAGGAGCCTAAGGAAAAAGCAGCTGCAACTCCAAGCAAGCCAAGATTTGCTCAACGATATATGGACCGAGGTCTTGGCCGCCAAGGAATATGGCCTTAGTAGCCCAGACAAAAGCCACCCAAAGGGTAGGTGGCTCCCTCAATACAATGGCAGGGCGCTGGAGCCCACACCACCATCGAACAATGCGGCAGGCCGGCCACAGTTCGGTCCAAACAAAGCAACAACGCAAACAGAGCAACATACCAACCCATCCGGCCATCAAATCAAGAGTAAAACAACTCGAGTGAACACCCGCGACATCAACTGAGACCCAGAAGATAGAGCAGGGTGCACAAGATCGATGTACAGATCACGGAGATACACCCCGACCAACTATGATGGTCACCCATTCGGACACTACAAAGCCAACCACGCCCAGTCCGAACTCCGTAAGCGGAGCCCGCCGGAGGTGCTTCACAGTGTGTCCCAACATAGAGGAGCCGCACACCCTCTATGCTTCACCGACGAGGTAATGGAGCATGAATTCCCAGACGGGTTCAAACCCATTAACATCGAATCATACGACGGAACAACAGATCCCGCAGTATGGATCGAGGATTACCTCCTCCATATTCACATGGCTCGCAGAGACGACCTTCATGCCACCAAATGCATACCTCTCAAGCTTAAGAGGCCAGCTCGCTACTGGCTAAATAGTTTACCAGAAAATTCTATTGGTAGCTGGGAAGACTTCGAAGATGCCTTTCGAGACAACTTCCAAGGAACATATGTCCGGCCTCTAGATGCCGATGACTTAAGTCACATTGTCCAGCAGCCCGGCGAGTCAGTCAGGGAGTTCTGGACTAGGTTCTTAGTCAAAAATAACCAAAATTTCGACTGTCCGGACGCAGAAGCCCTCGCAGCCTTCAAACACGGCGTCCGGGATGAATGGCTAGCGCGTCACCTCGGCCAGGAAGGACCCAAGTCCATGACAACCCTTACCGCTCTAATGAGTCGCTTTTGTGCGGGAGAAGACAATTGGCTCACTCTTAAAAGCAACAACGCCAGCGACACGGGCACTTCCGAAATTCGAGACGGCAATGGCAAGCCACGACAAACCGAACACAACAGCCGTAGCACAGCGGTTAACGCCGGATTTCACAATCCGAAGCCTGGTCAACGGAAGAAGCCACTAAAGGCAAACCAGGATGGACCATCCACCCTTCACAGGATATTGGACCAACCTTGTCAGATTCATGGTCACCCTGATAGGCAAGCTAGTCATACCAACAGAAACTCTTCACCCAGGACGCACACCCTACAGAGAAGAAAAACCTGCAACCATGAATGAAGCCCTCCTCTAATTCCTTCTACTCTCAACCGTTTAAAGTTCTGAATATATGGAGAAGTGCGTCTTGATCTCCTCCTCCAATCCCATCACTTGTTCTGCCCTCTCCCTTCCTCATCTCTCCAAGACATCTCCATGAACTTGTGAAGCTCCATGGATGCCGGTGCTTGCTCCCGGCGACTCCAAGCATGTCCATCCATGTCTTTGCACCAGATGATACTCCTTCATGTCGCGGATCCATTCAGAGAAGAAAGAACTCGTTCCGTCGACCACACGCGAAGAATTTCACATGTGCGTGTACACTATTTGTCAAGTTCACTACACCGTTCCGTCCAACTCGGTGAGCCTCTATACAATTCCTCATGCACACCTTCTCAGCATCACTCGTAGTATCTCATAGACATCATGTTTCAACTTATCTATCTCGTTGGCCGCGTTTGTCCAAAACATATTTCGATGTGATGGCTTTGGCTTGTTTTTTTATTTTTTTGTGCGTGGAATGATCTTGTGTTCAACATGTCAAATAAGTCTTATGTCCATAGAAACCTTGTGGTGGTGCTAGATTGCTAGTTTGGTAAATCAAGTTTTTTGTCGGGGAGGCTGATCGTACCCGCGAACACCTATGGGGCCGGCGGACCAGGCCCCTTTGTGGTTCGGAGGGGGGCGGAGATCGCACGAAGAGCGGATCGAGGCGAGGCACACGAGTAGTTTACCCAGCTTCGGAGCTCTCCGGAGAGATAAAACTCCTCCTGCTGCTTGTTTGATCTATTGTGTTCTTGCTAGGGAGCGTCGAGCTACAAAACCTAGCATGAGCGTATCTGGTGTCTAGTGAGTCGAATGAACCGAAACTCGAACCCCTTCTACGTTGCGCATGGGCCTCCTTTTATATGCTCAAGGGTCTCCGACAGGTGGCAACATAGGCGAGGGTACAAATGTAAAAACAGGAGTTGGTACACCTACTAGAACGATTATGCAGTGCAAAATACCTAACTCGGCGGCAAGGGACAAAAGCAACAAATGCCCGTCGATTGTCGCCCAAACAAAGGCAACAGAGACCGTCAGTGCGCCACCGCCGCCACGATGGCAAGCTTGTCGGCGCCGCTTATCGCTGCTCTCCGCTGGCTGCACAGCCTCTCGACACGCGATGCATGGAATGGTCCCATGGCGACCACGTTGCTGGATGAGCTGGAGCGGAGATGGAGAGAGGTTGCTTGCCGCGACAAAGCGCCTTGCCGCGGCGAATCCTTGTCGCGTCCGGAGGCTTGTCGCGCTCGAGCCTTCCGGCAAGCTACTCTTGCCGGGGCCTTGTCTTCTGCATGACTTGAGTTGACTTCCCGGCAATCTACTCTTTCCGCGGCCTTGTCTTATTAATCAAATACTTAGTTCTTGAATGGCTCCAAAGGAGCCACGGAGGATCTTGGCGGTGACGCAGGCAAACCACGCCGCTGGTGCCATAATCGTCTGCGGCACGAGTACGGGATACTAGGGTACCCCTACTCTAGTACACCGACAGGAGCCCCGGGCCTGGCCCGTACATGGTGCCGAGTGCTGTCGGGCCAGGCCCAAAACAGTGCACGGTCGCACGCGGCCTCGACCACGTCGCAACTTGCCCCGGACCCACCACGACCCCCACTAACGGCACGCACCGGACGTGGCGCCGTGTGAGAGATCGTGGGCGTGGTCGTGGGGGTTCCTTTATTAGTAAAAGCGGAACGTCCGCCCCCTCCCCCTCTTTATAAGCGGAGGAAACAGAGGCAGGTCGTCCACTCCGCCATTGCTGTCTTGTCAAGAAAACCACCGCCGCTCCCCCCTTCTTCTCCGGTGCGAAGAGAGCAGCGCCCCGCCCCCCTTCGCCACAAGCGCGCTCACCGCCGTCGGCCTCCTCCGCCGCCCTTGCCATGGCTCCGAAAGCCGACAAGGAAAAGGGCGTCAAGTCGGCCGAGGCGCAGCGGCTCGCGGCGTTGCGCAAGGAGCGGGCCATCTTCCCCCCACAGCTCGGCGCAAGGGAGCTGCGGGACGTCTTCTATCTTTTTTGGTCGACGGAGACGCGTGCGCATCCGCGCACGAAGGTACTCCCCGCCACTGCTTCCGATTTGGCCCCAACTGGGTACCCCTTTTTCGCCCTTTTCTTCTATTGCGGGCTTTGCCCGCCCTTTTCCGAGTTCTTCTGCGATATCATGAACACATTTGGCCTCCACCTCCTTGATTTCACCCCCAACGCCGTCTTGACCATGGCAGTTTTCACGCATCTTTGCGAAAACTTTGTCGGAGTCCACCCAAATGTGGCACTCTTCCGCCATTTCTTCGTGCCCCGCGTCGAGAGAGGAGAGCCACTTGCCGGAGGGATAGCTTGGGATTTTGCGCCTCAGGCTTGCCGGATTAACCGTAGGCGCAGTTGGCGCAGACTTCCTTCGCCGCCGCATCGCTCCCTTGCAGGAGAGGAGGAGGCCTGCCTGGGAGTTCCAAAATGCGGCAGACATCATGAGGCTGCGCCTGGGCCTGAACTGGAATTTCACCGTCTTGGAGTTGGATGCGATGCTGCTCGAGCTGTTCAAGAACGACCCGATCACCCCGAGTGGTTTAGGTTGCCGAGGGGTCGTCCCATTGTGCAACAACTTCGGCGCTCGATCGCATCCAGCATCATGATGCCGTTGTGCGATTCCCATGGGATCGTTCCAACCTGGCAGGAGCCCGCCGACGAGGTCATGCAGCAGTTCTTCGACGACTTGGAAGAAGTGCCGATCCGCTCCGACGAGCAGAAAAGGCTCACCCGCGACACCACCGACGAGGAGATGGCGCGTATTGCCACCAGGGTGGAGGCGGCGGCACCGCTGCGGCTGGAGCCTCGGGTATACCGTGGAGGAGGCGGACGCCAAGGCGGCAAGCCTTGCCGGCGAGGAGATCGCTGGCGAGGACGAGCTTGTCGAGCCCGAGGCCGGGTCGAGTGGACTCCGCCGAGGGCGCTTCTTCTCCACCACCCAGCGACTTGCCGCCCGGTGAGCCCCGGCTCCGCCCAAGAGGCGTCTCCGCAAGGCCGGAGACGAGTCGGGCGGCAGCCTTCAAGAAGAAGCGCCATGACGCGCTCTACCGCGGCAAGCGAGGTTGCCGCGGGAGCGCCTCACACTGCTGCGACAACTGGGGCGGGATCTTCTCAGGCCACCGCCGACGCCTCCGCCAAGCGGCCAAGAGAGCCCACTCCCCCGCCTCGTCGCACTGGAGGCGAGCCGGAGTTTGACTTCTCCGCGCTCAGCTCCGAGGAGGAAGGCGAAGAGTAAGCTCTTGAGATTGTGCTTGTATTTCTTCAATTTTATTGCTTCATCTTGAATCTGATTTGCTTCGTTCTGGACTCTTTCCTTTTCAGGACGCTGGCCCAGAGAGCGTCGAAGAGGGCCAAGATCCCGACGGTCGTCGTTGAGGACGATTCTCCCGTGGCAACAGGGGACGCGTCTGAGACCCCCTTGCCGGACCCGGCAACCCTTCCTCGAGCAGCCCCAACACAGCCCCGGAGTAAGTGTGCAGTTTTCTCCTTACTATTAGGTGTGCAGGGGTGCCTTCCTGCGTTGATACCTGATTGTTTGCTTGTGTAGGAGCAGAGCAGCCTCATCGGAGGGCTCGGAAGCCGCCCCGATATCCTGCTTGCTGCCACTCGCCCGCCAAGGGAGGATTCTCCCGGCAAGGGAGCGCCCTCCGACAAGGGAGGCCACTCTCCGGCAAGGGAGGCTACCCGGCAAGGGGACAGCGCCAATGACCCTCCAAAGTGGTCGAGGCCATGGCTGCGGATCCCGTTGTAGGTAATTTCCTTACATGAAAATTTCCCTTGGGCTTGCTTTCTTTTGTTTCTCTTTTGAACATTTGCTTGACTGCTCTTTCTTCGTCGGCCTTGAGCCGATGGAGGTCGAGGCCGCCAGCGAGGAGGAAGCGCGCGGCAACACCGACGAGGCCGCCGTCGAGGACGAAGAGGTCGTTGCTGTGGAAGAAGAGGCCGTCACCGACGAGCCTGTTGGCGAGAAGGCCACCGAGGCTGCTGCCGACGCAGGCCGGGCGAGGGTCGGGCGATCGTGACCGACGGCCCTGAGGCCGCAGGAGCGCCAGCGCCTACACCGACAATGACTCCCCGCCACGTTCAAGGCCAGTTCGAGGAGCCCCAGCCAGCGCCACCAAGGCCGGCGAGGGTGTCTTCATCAAACTTCCACAGGAACCGAGCTCCGGCGCCCGGTCGAGGAGAGACCTTCGACGGCGAAGCTACTCGCCTCACTGGCCGACGCTGGTGGACGCGCCAAGCAGCAGCGGCGGCGAAGTCTGAGGAGGAGCAGCCGAAGAAGCTCGCTGTCGCTCTACCGCTACCGGCAAGCCAAGTTGGAGTCCCGGAAGCACTTGTCGCGAGGGCAGGAGCGTACATGGAGAAGCGAGAAGAGCTCGGCGCCAACCAAGAAACTCTCCGCGACATAGCGTAAGCCTTGGGGCAGCTCATGAGCGCCTGCCTTCATCCTTGAGAAGGCCGCAGCTGAGGAGGAGCAATGGCTGGTTGCCGAGAAGCTTTCCGCCAGAAAGCGGAAATGGCAGCGGAAGGTCAACCTGGACAGCCACGAAGAAGACCTTGCCGCCGAGGAGTCACTTGGCGGGCGCTTAAGGGAGCGAAGGATGCTGCCGCAGCCGCCGAGGCCGCCAAGGAAGAGCTGAAGGCGAAGGTGGCCTGGTGGAGGCCAGCCTCAAGAAGAGCGGCGAAGAGCTTGTCGCTCAAGCGTGGCCGAGAAGGATGCCTACACTCTCGGCGAGCTGCAGAGTTGTCTCGTGATAGGGGCAAGGAGCTCGGCGCCGCCAAGGATTCAAAGCGGATCTTGAGCTGAAGCTGACCACTCGGACGCAGACGTTGGGCCGATGCGGAGAGCGGGAGGTGGGTTTGTTGGAGACGATCAAGGCCAAGGAGGAGCTGCTAGCGAATGCTGCCTCCATCGAGCACCTTGAGGGAGGCGTGGAGCACTGGACTCGAAGGTCTTGTGGACACCGCCGCCGACATCCACAACGAAATGATGGAGCTGGGGATGGCGGACCTTGCATACTCCTCCGACGAGCATCTCCAACCCAGCGCCAAACTCAGTTTATTCTTCAAAGGCGTGGTGACGGGTCTCCAGCCGACTCGGGAAGAGGTCCCAAAGCAGCTGGCCGAGGAATCACGCCCGAGATCTGTGCGAGAGCCCTCGAGAAGGTGTTGATAAAGGTGGCCTTCCTTCCGCAATCCGGGCCTCAACCTTAACGGGCGTCCTCGGATCATTGCCGCGGATGCCAACGTGGAGGAGTTTCAAAGCCCTTGTCGCACCCATTGTGGACAAGGTGAACAAGATCAAGCGGATCGATGGCGACCGCGTAGACTAGGCCGCCAATTTTGTCTTTCCCTTGTCGCTGCTGATCATGTTTAGAACACTTTGTTAGATCAGCGACAAGTTATTTTGTAATATACTCTATCTTAGGCGATCAATGCAACGTTATTTCCTCTACTTGATTCCTTCCTTTATGCGTTTACGCCTTACGCATTTGGGGGACTTGTCGATGCGGGCACTTTTTGTGAAAGGCCGAGTGCGGAACGTCGGCTGACCTTGGCGATGCCGCCTCCGACAAACAACCTTGTCGCTAGCCGCAGCTCACTTAAGTTGTTGAGCGGACTCGAAACAAAGTAAAGGCGCGACTAGCCTGCGAGTTGGTTCCTCTGCGCATACAGGTTTTCCATACAAAGTACTATCGTTCGAGGAAGATAACTTAAAAATTTAAAATTGATTGCTCAAACTTTGGCAACTTAGCTTCTCTGTCTCTTGCTTCCCGATGAGGCGAAACTTCCTCGGCGGTGCACGGTCCATAGTATTATCTTCCTCTTCCCCCTGGTTAACTTGTGCGCGAGAGCCTTCCTTTCTTTGAGAAAAGAGAAAGAAGAGGAAATAAAGTTATGGAGCCTAAGCGGCTCGATTTTGCTTCTTGGGTGTGGTTCTTGCTGCACAAAGTGTTAGCCAAAACATGCAATAAAATGATGAAAGCATGAATTTGACAAGTTGTGCGCAACACATGAGCTTTTATCGATGCATCGGGTCTGCGCTCGCTTTGTACAAGGGATTACATGCAGCAGCGGCAAGACTTGTACAAAAGGTGGTTGCGGAGCAGGTTTTGATAACCGCCCTATGGGTAAAACTTACGAAGATGCTCAATGTTCCAGGAGTTGCTCACCGGAATGCCATCTTCGGTCTCAAAGCGGACAGCCTGAGCCTAGTGACTCGTTTCACCCGATAAGGGCCTTCCCACTTCAAGCGTCAACTTGTTTGAATTCTTGGCGGACTGAACGCAGCGAAGAACAAGGTCGCCTTCCTCGAGACTTCGGCACTAACTCTGCGGCTATGGTAGCGGCGCAAAGCTTGTCGGTAGCGAGCAGCTCGCCAATGACTTTGAAAGACGATCCTCCTCAAGGAGCAGCGCGTCATCTTGTCGCAGCTGCTCTTGCTCAAACTCATCATAGCGAGCACTCGAGGCGATCCGTATCTGAGTTTCGTGGGAGAACTGCCTCTGCTCCATAGACTAGAGCAAAAGGTGTCCGGCGGTGGCTCGATTTTGCGTCGTTACGATCGACCAAAGAACCACCGCAGCTCCTCGATCCAGCTTTCTTCCGCACTTGCGCAGCTGTCGAAAGTTCTGGTCTTGAGCCCGCAGCACTTCAGCATTGCCCTTTTCGCTTGACCGTTGCTTCTCGGGTGAGCAACGGAAGCAAAGCAGAACCTTGGCGCCAAGATCTTGGACGTCTTGCATGAAGGTGCGACTTCAGTAAATTGTGTGCCGTTGTCGGTGATGATCCTGTTAGGGATTCCGAAACGGCAAACAATCGACCTGAAGAACTTGACTGCTGATGGTGCCGTCACCTTCCTCACTGCTTCCACTTCGCCACTTTGTGAACTTGTCGATGGCGGCGTACAAGTACTCAAAGCCCCGACAACTTCGGGGAAAGGGCCGAGGATGTCGAGCCCCGACCGAAAATGGCCGGGATAAAGGGATCGTTTGGAGAGCTTGAGCTGGCTGGTGTATCTGTTTGGAATGGGCCGCACGCTTCACACTTGGTTACTTGTGCGATTTGCATCACGGAGGCTGTCGGCGAAGAAACCTTGCCGGAAAGCTTTGCGGCAAGTGCTCTTCTTGCCAATGTGGTGACCACATATGCCTCAGTGTATCTCTCGCCAACAGCTTCATCCATCTTCCTGGGAATACACTTCAATTTCACACCGTTGAGTCTTCTTACATGCAGGTCTGTCGACAAACTGGTACATACTTGACTGCCGGGCTACTCTTTTCCGCTTCTTCTTGCTCTTGGGAAGTTCTCCGTCTGAAGGAAATGGACAATCTGCTGCGCCCATGCCGGAGCTTGCGGCTCGACAACAAGGACCAAAGGCACATCTGCTGCTGCGGGAACATCCGCTTCTACGGCAAGAACCTGCGGCTCTGTCGGAGCTTGATGCTCCCCGGCAAGCTTGCCGGAGCAAGACTTGTCGGGAGCGTCTGCTTCAACGAAACAAACCTTGAGGCTTGTCGGAGCAGACTGCCCCTCAGCACTGTTGGTGTTGATCTTGGGGACCTTCGCAACGACGGCTTCGGGAAGCTCTGCCAGAAAGTAGTCACCAGAGATCAACTTCCTCTTCTTGCTTTGTTCAGCTGATGGTGTTACGGTTGGTGAGTCGACTTGAGCACGAAAATCCACTGGTTCCACGAGCAACTTAAGTGCAGCGCACTTTGGCGAACCGTCGGCAATGTCATTACGAGCTCTTGGAACATGTTCCATTTGCAGGCCGTCAAAGTGCTCTTCTAGCTTCCTCACTTCATCAACGTAGGCTTCCATCAATGGACTCGTAATCTTTGTTCACTTGGCGGACGACAAGTTGTGAGTCACCCGACAATAAGCTTTTTGATCCCAAGGTCCACTGCGATCTCGAGACCGGCAAGCAAACCTTCATACTATGCAGTATTGTTTGTTGCTTGCTCCTTGGGAAAGTGCATCCGACTACGTGCTTGAGGTGCTCTCCGGTGGGTGCGATAAGCAAAGCACGCCGCACCGGGCGCCTTGCGGCAGAAGGCACCATCAAAGTACATCAGCCACTCTTTGCCTGCTTCCTTGACGGGAATGCTCGTCTCCGGAATCTCTTCATCTGGCGTTGGCGTCCATTCTGCTATGAATTCTGCCAACGCTCTGCTTTGGATAGTCGATGTGCTTTCAAACTTGAGACCAAAGCTTGACAGTTCCAATGCCCACTCGATGATCCTGCCCGTTGCTTCTGGATTCTGCAGTATCCTCTTGACGGAAAGCGAGTGACAAGCTGTGATCTCATGTGCTTGGAAGTAATGGCGCAGCTTTCTCGAGGCCATGAGGAGGCCGAAAAGCAATTTCTGCACACCAGAGTACCTCGACCTAGCCCCCTGCAGGAGGGAACTGACAAAGTAGACTGTGGGCTGCACCATCCTTTTCTGCATCTGGTCATGCTTCTGCGTGGATTCGTCCTTGTCGGGACCAGAGCTTGTCGGGCGAAGCCCCCGCTTGTCATTTGGATGTGTTTGCCGTGGTTCTTTGGCTCGTCATCCGCCTCCCTCTCCACTACTAACGCAGCACTAACCACTTGATTGGTTGCTGCTATATATAGCAGCAACTTCTCTTGTGGCTTAGGTGCGACAAGTGTTGGAGTGGAGGACAGGTATCTCTTCAAGTCTCTGCAGCGCAGCCTCCACTTCGAGTCCATTTCATTGGACCTGCCTTTTTCAAAATCTTGAAAAATGGCGAGGCGCGCTCAGCAGAACCTAGAAATAAACTTCTTGAGAGCAGCTACGCAACCGGCAAGTCTTCGTACATCCTTGACGCGCTTTGGTGCTTCAATCTGCTCAATGGCCTTGATCTTGTCTGGATTAGCTTCAATTCCTCGCTGAGACACGAAGACCCGAGAAGCTTGCTGGAGGAGACTCCAAACACGCACTTCTCGGGTTAAGCTTAAGGTTGATCTTGCGCAGATTTGCATAGGTCTCGTCCAAATCTTGAACCAGAGTTGCTTTGTCCTTGCTTTTGACCACTATGTCATCCATGTAGGCTTCTACATTTACATGCATTTGCGGCTCAAAAGCGTCATGGACTACCCTTGCAAATGTTGAACCAGCATTCTTCAAACCGAAAGGCATCCGTATGAAACAGTATGTGCCACATGGTGTAATGAATGCGGTCTTCTCCTCATCTTCTTCAGCCATGAAGATCTGATGGTATCCTGAGTATGCATCAAGAAACGAAAGCAAATCACATCCAGCCGTGGAGTCGACAATCTGGTCAATCCACGGCAAGGGAAATGGATCTTTGGGACAAGCTTTATTAACATCCGTGAAGTCAATACAAAGTCTCCATTTTCCATTTGCTTTGCGCACGACTACAGGATTGGCCAACCACGTAGGATGGAGCACTCCTCTGACAAGGCCTCCTGCTTCCAGTTTCTTGATCTCTTCTGCTATGAATTCTTGGCGCTCCACTACTTGCTTCCTGACTTTTTGCTTGACGGACCGTGCATGAGGACAAACGGTCAGGCGGTGCTCAATCACTTTCCTGGGAACACCGGGGATGTCAGACGGTTACCATGCAAACACGTCGACATTCGCCCGCAGGAAAGCAACGAGCGCGCCTTCCTATTTAGGGTCGAGAGAGGCACTGATGGTAAAGGTACCACCAGCGCCGTCCTCCTTGGCGGGCACCTTCTTGGTCTTTGGCGGAGCTACCATCTTCTTGCACTTGCCGGTGGAGCTCGGTGGTGCGTCCTCGACGGTAGCGCAGCACTCCGAAGAGGTGCGCTTGCCGGAGTAAGCGTCGAGCTCTTGCGGACTTGGACTTTGTCTTCTTCCCCGGGAGCTTCAGCGGCAAGTGTTTGGCAATCATCGCGGCTGCTTTGCTTCCGGTAGATCTTGTCGGCACAGATAAGGGCATCCTTCTTGTCGCCATGGACAGAGATGACGCTTATCGGGCTGGCATCTTGAGTAAGTTGTAGGCGTTGTGAGAGGCTGCCATGAACTTGGCGAGTCTTTGGGCGGCCGAGTATCCCATTGTAAGGCAATGGGAAATCGGCAACGTCGAATGTGACCCTCTCAGTCCTAAAGTTCAGCTTGCTGCCAAATGTTACCGGCAACGTAATCTTCCCCTTCGGCTTGCTCCTTCCCGGATTGATTCCTTGGAAAGTGCCGGTCTCTTCGAGCTCGCTGTCAGGGATTTGAAGCTTCTGGAGCACCGCGGAGGAGATCAGATTCAAGTCAGCCCCGCCGTCAACTAGCATTTTGGTGACCTTGAGGTTGCGGATGGTTGGTGAGACCAACATCGGCAAGCACCCGACCGCAGTTATGCGATCAGGGTGGTCCTCAATATCAAAAATGATAGGCGTCTTGGACCACTTGAGAGGCTGCGTGACTCTCACGGATGGTTCCGCTGCATTGACCTCCCGCATCCATTGCTTGAGTTGGCGGTGGGAGGTATGCGAAGCACCTCCGCCAACGCAGAGGACCTCTGTGGCTTCTGAAACTCCTGCTCATCGCGTCGTCGTCTTCCATATCTTCGTCGTCGTCATCATCTTCATCCTTGTCGCGCCATGGGAGGTCTGTCTCCTTGCCGTTGCTTGGCCTTGCCGCGGCGTCCTCCCGGCCGGGGCGTTTCTTGCTTGCTCCCCGGTACCTTCACAGGCCTTCTCTTTGTCGCGCCGCTCGTACTCAGCCCTCTGCTGTTCGACAAGCTGCTCGACCTTCTTGCAGCTCTGGAGGTCGTGGCCCTTGGTGCGGTGGATCTTGCGATCGCTTGCCGGAGCCGTCACCTTGTCGGCGGCCGCCACCGACTGGTGTCGTCGTCGGCAACCTCCTTGCCGGAGCCACCAGCCTTGGCGTTCTTGTCGCCACCTCCGTTGCGGACTGCTCAACAGCTAGCACTTCTCTGCCTTTCTTCTTCCTGTTGCCTCGCCGCGGCCCTTCTTTGCAGGCGGCCTCCTCACTGTCGAGATCCTGCTCCCGCATTCTCTCCTCGAGTCTCCTCCCTTCCTCGGTAGCGTGCACACTTGTCGGCCAAGGCGTACAGCTCACCGACGTCCTTGACTTTGCACATCGCCATCTCCTCCCTCATCCTGCGGTTCCGCACATTACGATGAAACGCTACCGATCACCGCGGCAGGGTGGACATCCGGGATGTTGTAGTGCACACGGTTGAATCTCTGAATGAACTTGTGCGAGGACTCTCCTTCCTTCGGGCGGCAGATGAAGGTCACTCTCTTAGCCATGAGGTTTGTGGCGCTTTGTGAAGGCGCCAACAAACCGATGGCACGAATCTGCCCAAGAGGATATGGAGCTGTCCGGCAAGTGCATGAGCCAAGATCGGCGTTGGGCTTGAGCACGGCGGGAAGTAGTTGGCGAGGATCTTGTCGTCCCGTCCCCCGCAGCCTGCACCGCGATGGTGTAGATGTTGAGGAACTCCGGACGGATGCGTCCTGCCATCATACTTCTCCGGCACGTCTGGTTTGAAGTTTTTCTGGCTGGGCCACTGGACTTGCCGCAGCTCACGAGTGAACGCAGGGCAACCTACCGCGTACGGCAAGTCGCCTGGCTCCTCCAGCGCGCGCATGTCAACAGAAGGCCCAGCGCGCTTGTCGGACTGACGTCGCGCTTCTCTCCGGCGCTCGATGCGAGTTCGAGCGTCCTCTTGTTGTCGCTCGTGAAGAACTTGGCGCTGATCGCGGCGAGCTCGCGGATCCGACGACGCGGTGGAGTCGCTGTCGAGGTGGATCCGGTGAGTCGGCGATCTTGGCCTTCGTGGCGGAGAGTGCACGGTGGTTGCACCTCTGACAGTCTCGTCGCCACCGGCTCGTGCCTTGTCGTCTCGCCGCGGCAATGATGGCGTTGGTTGCCGCGGAGCGTCGCCGTTGGCAAAGCCGATGAGGCTCTGGATAGTGGCCCTCCACTCGTCGACCTTGTCGGCCGTTGGAGGTAGTCGAGAGCAGCTGAGCTCGCCGAGCTTCGCTGGAGTAGTGGGTGGCATTGGCGAGCAGTGCGAGGAGCGGGATATGCTCGGACTTCTAACTACGTTAGAAGGAGCAGCACCCGTCCGGCGACCGTATCTCACTCGTGCCGGCATGTTGGCGCGCATCTTTGTCTTGAGGGTCTCGATCCAACGAGCGTATGGCATTGTGAACGCCATGGCGTTGTTGGTCCCGTCTCTGAGATGGGCGCGGGGGATGCGCGAACGCCGAGGTTTGCGGGGCCTTGTCCTTGGACTTGGCAACGTCGCGAACACCTTCGTCGGCGCCCGTTCCTCACGGCGTCGCCCCACCACCCGTTTGCTGCGGTGAGGGTGGGTACGACGTGGACGGCTCTGCTGCCGCCGAAGCCTTCTTCTTCGGTGGCATGTTGAGGAAGATGTGGAGGACGCTGCTCGTGTGAACGTCGGATCAGATTCACACGGCCTCAACGCCCCCTACAGCGCGCCATAGGTGTTGTAGATGCGATCAGCCTCCCGACATCGCGCCAAAGATGTCGGGAGGCTGATCGCACCGCTGAACACCTATGGGGCCGGGCGGACCAGGCCCCTTTGTGGTTCGGAGGGGGCGGAGATCGCACGAAGAGCAGATCGAGGCGAGGCACACGAGCAGTTTACCCAGCTTCGGAGCTCTCTGGAGAGATAAAACTCCTACTGCTGCTTGTTTGATGTATTGTGTTCTTGCTAGGAAGCGATGCGAGCTACAAAACCTAGCATGAGCGTATCTGGTCTCTAGTGAGTCGAATGAACCGAAACTTGAACCCCTTCTACGTTGCGCATGGGCCTCCTTTTATATGCTCAAGGGGTCTCCGACAGGTGGCAACATAGGCGAGGGTACAAATGTAAAAACAGGAGTTGGTACACCTACTCGAACAGTGTACAGTGCAAAATACCTAACTCTGACGGCAAGGGACAAAAGCAATAAATGCCCGTCGATTGTCGCCCAAACAAGGCAACAGAGACCGTCAGTGCGCCACCGCTTCGCCACGATGGCAAGCTTGTCGGCCGCTTATCGCTGCTCTCCGCTGGCTGCACAGCCTCTCGACACGCGTGCATGGAATGGTCCCATGGCGACACGTTGCTGGATGAGCTGGAGCGGAGATGGAGAGAGGTTGCTTGCTGTGACAAGCGCCTTGCCGTGGCCAAATCCTTGTCGCGTCCGGAGGCTTGTCACGCTCCGAGCCTTCCCGGCAAGCTCCTCTTGCCGGGGCCTTGTCTTCTGCATGCCTTGAGTGGCCTTCCCGGGAAGCTCCTCTTGCCGGGGCCTTGTCTTCTGCATGCCTTTAGTGGCCTTCCCGGGAAGCTCCTCTTGCCGGGGCCTTGTCTTCTTAATCAAATACTTAGTTCTTGAATGGCTCCAAAGGAGCCACGGAGGATCTTGGCGGTGACGAGGCAAACCCTGCATGAGGTGCATAATCGTCCGTCTGCAGTCACGGGATACTAGGGTACCCCTACTCTAGTACACCGACATTTTTGAATAGATTTTTTATGTAGTTGTTTCATCGAGATCGATCGATTTTTATGTGTAATGAACTTTGTGTAGATATGTTAATTTTCATATGTTCGTGATATGCCTATGAGTCGCTCCTAATTATTTCATAATTGTAGGATTTACATATGATTCACTAGATTTGTTTTACATTTTTTTAAATAGTTGCACATATTGTTTTGGCTTGATATTTTGTGTAACTATGTATAGTCATATTTTATGATTATGTAATGATTTTGGTGAATTGTTGGCATGTTTAGTATTTGGTATTTTTAATCTAGAGTTTGTATGGGTGACTAAATATTATTGTATATGTCTTGTTTAATTATTTAGAACGTGCGGGTCTCATAGGTACGGTCTCTAGAATTGTTTTCATCCTTGTTGCATGCGTGTACTATTGTGCTTAGTATTCATACCATATTGTAGGTGGTTGTTTATCTAAATTAGATGAGACGTATAGTTTCCTTCTACTAGTTGACGAATGAATATGTCGTGCTATATTTTAGAATTGAGCCTATGATATTTTAGTACTTTTGGTTGAGCTAATCATAATCCTAGTAATCCTAGTCCAAGCCATGTATGTCACATGTTGTTTTATTGGTTCGAAATCATTGCCATGTCTACGATGGATGTTTATATATTGTTTGTACATGTTGTGGCATAGTTCCTTTATGCTAGAATTTAAATGAAATGCTTTCTTGTTTGCAAACAAATTCATTGTGGTTCTTTGTCGCATAACATATTTTTGCCTAGTTGATCCTCTTGTTTTGTAGATGTTTGTTACCCATTATTCTATGGTTAGATGCTTTTATGTCATGGTTATATTGTGTTCCTTTGTAGAATTTATTTCTTCTGGCATAGAAGTTAGTTTATTACATCTTGATAATTATTCGACGTGTTTTATTTACCTAGGACAATACCATGCCATGCTAGCACTTGCTCAAACTTGAATGCATGTATGATTCCCATGTATTATAGGATTGTTACTTGTATTGTGGGTTCGTGCAAATATGGTTAGCCTTGTTAGTTAATAGATACTTCCTAATATTTTATGGTCTCATATGTTTAAGTAAGTTTGGTGCTTGATCAATACCACACTCGATGTTGTGATTGCATGACTGGACTCTGTAGCGTGTGTGTACCAATTCATGTGTTATATGATAGATAGTTTGTACTTTATGATCACACATATGGTTAGACTTCACTTGCTAGAGATACATGTTAGTAGTTTATGATTTCATACATTTTAATTAATAAGGGTCCCTACTTAGTTGATCAATACCATGCTACAGTGTTGTGATTGTATAACTAGGTTTTATAGCATGTTTATAGCAATTCATGTATTAGATCATGCCTAGTGATGTATCTTATGTCTTTGCTACTATAGATTGTAACAAATAGAAGTGCATGTCATTTTGTTATTCATGCTAGTATAGTACATCGCTTGATGTCATGATCTGGTTTTCTAACTTTCCTAAATGGTTAGTATGGTATGTCCATACGCTTATATGACATGACAAGTATGTAAGCTTGTGTGCTCTTACCATTGTTGATATTCATGTTAGTTGATATCAACTAAGTTATCTCATTGTTGTGAGTTGTTTTCTATTGGTAGCATAGTTTGGCAACTTGTGTGACGATCATCTCCATACTTAGCATCATATCTAGTATATCTAGTTGTTGCATTGTTGTATGTCTAGAGATCATTCATGTCTTATTATGTTCCATGTGCTACGGTTGAGTACTTAGTTCCTTGTGTTCTTTAAAATATGATTGCCTTTGTTTCATGTTAGTATTATGGTGTTTGGCACATGTCGCCACAATTCATCACATGGATAGTATAGTTTACCTTTCATGTTAGTTGAGTTGGCCTTCCTCAGATGCTTACTATGCATAGGTTGCTTGTTGTTTTAAGCATGTGTTGGTAATCTTATTGCTAGTGGTTATTGGTATTAGTTGTTCTTTATTATTAAGAGCATACTCTAGTTCAGTGTCTTCCATGATCACTTGTATATTTGATGTTGTTCTATTAATTAAGACCTATTTATGATTCTAGATTCACATGCCTTGTAAGATATGTGTCTTATTATTTAGTTGTTTAATTAGCTTCACCATAGTATTGAGTTGATCTTGTTACACAAGTGTTTCAATAGTTGTTGTGTGATACGTCTCCGTCGTATCTACTTCTCCAAACACTTTTGCCCTTGTTTTGGACTCTAACTTGTATGATTTGAACGGAACTAACCCAGACTGACGCTGTTTTCAGCAGAATTGCCAGGATGTTGTTTTATGTGCAGAAAACAAAAAGTTATCGGAATGACCTGAAACTCCACGGAACATCTTAGAGAAAATAATAAAAAAATCCTCGCCAAAGATGAAGACCAGGGGGCCCATACCTTGTCCACGAGGGTGGGGGGCGCGCCCCCCTACCTCGTGGGCCCCCTGGAGACCTTCCGACGCCAACTCCAACTCTATATATTGGCTTTCGGAGAGAAAAAAAACAGAGAGAAGAAATCATCGCGTTTTACGATACGGGGCCACCGCCAAGCCCTAAAACCTCTCGGGAGGGCTGATCTCGAGTCCGTTCGGGGCTCCGGAGAGGGGGATTCGTCGCCGTCGTCATCATCAACCATCCTCCATCACCAATTTCATGATGCTCACCACCGTGCGTGAGTAATTCCATCGTAGGCTTGCTGGACGGTGATGGGTTGGATGAGATCTATCATGTAATCGAGTTAGTTTTGTTAGGGTTTGATCCCTAGTATCCATTATGTTCTGAGATTGATGTTGCTATGACTTTGCTATGCTTAATGCTTGTCCCTAGGGCCCGAGTGCCATGATTTCAGATCTGAACCTATTATTTTTTCATGAATATATGTGAGTTCTTGATCCTATCTTGAAAGTCTATAGTCACCTATTATGTGTTATGATCCGACAACCCCGAAGTGACAATAATCGGGATACTTCTCGGTGATGACCATAGTTTGAGGAGTTCATGTATTCAGTATGTGCTAATGCTTTGTTCCGGTTCTCTATTAAAAGGAGGCCTTAATATCCCTTAGTTTCCATTAGGACCCTGCTGCCACGGGAGGGTAGGACAAAATATGTCATGCAAGTTCTTTTCCATAAGCACGTATGACTATATTCAAAATACATGCCTACATTACATTGATGAATTGGAGCTAGTTACATGTCACCCTATGTTATGACTGTTACATGATGAACCGCATCCGACATAATTATCCATCACCGATCCAATGCCTCTGAGCTTTCCATATCTTTGGTCTTCTCTTATTTACTTTCCCATTGCTATTGTTACAATCACTACAAAACACCAAAAATATTACTTTTGCTTCTGTTACTTTTGTTACCGTTACCACTACTATCATACTACTTTGCTACTAAACACTTTGCTGCAGATATTAAGTTTCCAGGTGTGGGTGAATTGACAACTCAGTTTCTAATACTTGAGAATAATCTTTGGCTCCCCTTGTGTCGAACCAATAAATTTGGGTTGAATACTCTACCCTCAAAAGCTGTTGCGATCCCCTATACTTGTGGGTTATCAAGAACAATTTCTGGCGCCGTTGCCAGGGAGCATAGCTCTATTCTTTGAGTTACTTGGGATTTATATCTGCTGGACACTATGAAGAACTTGAAAGACGCTAAGACAAAAATTTATCCCTCAACTACGAGGGGAGGTAAGGAACTGCCATCTAGCTCTACACTTGATTCACCTTCTGTTATGAGTAAGCTTGCGACACCTAAACCTGTTTCTGCTATTCGTTCTAATATGACACATGTTATTGATGATGCCACTTCTACTATGCATGATACTTATGATGAAACTACTTCTATGCTTGATACTACTGTGCCCCTGGGTGAATTTCTTGATGAACAAATTTCTAGGGCTAGAGAGAAAGAAACTATTGAAACTGATTATGTTGATGAAAGTGATGATGAAAATATGCCTGCTATTCCTGAGGGTTATGTTTTTGATGTGGAATCTTCTACAACTATTTTTGCCTGCAAGGATAGAATCTGAACTTAAGAGGTCATTAGTTAAATGGAGTAAAGAATCTCTTAGAGATAGAATGAAACCTGACCCTGCTTTTGCTACTTCACCTACTTGTGTTCTCGATAAGGATTATGAATTCTCTATTGATCCTGATATAATTACTTTGGTTGAATCTGATCCTTTTCATGGTTACGAATCTGAAACTGTTGTGGCACATCTTACTAAATTAAATGATATAGCCACCCTGTTCACTAATGATGAGAGATCTCGCTACTTTTATATCCTTAAAATATTTCCATTCTCATTAAAGGGTGATGCTAAGATATGGTTTAATTCTCTAGATCCTGGTTGTGTGCGTAGTCCCGGGATATGATTTATTACTTCTCTGCTAAATATTTCCCTGCTCATAAGAAACAAGCTGCTTTAAAGGAAATATACAACTTTGTGCAAATTGAAGAAGAGAGTCTCCCACAAGCTTGGGGGAGGCTTCTCAAGTTACTAATGCTTTGCCTGATCATCCTCTTAAGAAAAAAGAAATACTTGATATCTTTTATAATGGACTAACCGATGCTTCCAGAGATTACCTGGATAGTTGTGCTGGTTCTCTTTTCAGGGAAAGAACACCGGATGAAGCTGGAATTCTATTGAATAATATGTTGACAAATGAAAATAATTGGTCACCTCATGAGCCAGCTCCTGAGCCAATTACTGAGCCTATTCCTAAACCAACTCTGAAGAAGAGAGGTGTTCTATTTCTCGATCTGAAGATATGCAAGAGGCAAAGAAATCTATGAAAGAAAAAGGTATTAAAAGTCAAGATGTTAAGAATTTACCTCCTATTGAAGAAATACATGGTCTTAATTTACCTTTGTTGAAGAAACATATGATCTTGATCCATTACCTATTGAAGAACCTCCTGACCCCGATAACCCGACACAGGTAGTAAAGGTAAATTCTCTCTATAGATTTGATGAAGGTGATATTCCCCACTATAAGTCTGCTAGACAATGCTTGGATGAGTTTGATAATTTTATTGTCAAACAAGAAAATTTTAACGCTTATTTTGTTAGACAATTAAAACAAAATACCTATATGATTAAACACTTGGGTGATTACATGGCTGATGTTAGATGTGAACTAAAACTTGTCAGGAAACATTCTTCTATGGTTACCACTCAAGTAGAACAAGTACTTAAGGCTGAAAATGATTTGCTCAATGAAATGAATAGTAAGAAAAATGATTATGCTGTTAGAGTGGCTACTAGAACTGGTAGAATGACTCAGGAACTTTTGTATCCTGAAGGCCACCCTAAGAGAATTGAGCAAGATTCTCAGAGAAATAATACTGATGTGCCTTCTAAAAGGAAGAAAAACAAAAATGATATGACGTTGCAAACTTCTAGTGAACCTATTACTGAACCATCTGAGAATCCAAATGATATATCTATCTCTGATGCTGAAACACAATCTGGTAATGAACATGAACCTAGTGAAAATAATAATGATGATGTTCATGATGATGCCCAACCTAGTAACGATAATGATGTAGAAGTTGAACCTGTTGTTGATCTTGATAACCCACAATCAAAGAATCAACATTATGATAAGAGAGACTTTGTTGCTAGGAAACATGGTAAAGAAAGAGAACCATGGGTTCAGAAACCCATGCCTTTTCCTCCCAAACCATCTAAGAAAAAGGATGATGAGGATTTTCAGCGCTTTGCTAAAATGATTAGACCTATCATTTTGCGTATGCGATTAACTGATGTGCTCAAAACGAATCCTTATGCTAAGTATATGAAGGATATCATTACCAATAAGAGAAAGATACCGGAAGCTGAAATTTCCGCCATGCTTGCTAATTATACTTTTAAGGGTGGAATACCAAAGAAACTTGGAGATCCAGGAGTACCCACTATACCATGCTCCATTAAAAGAAATTATGTTAAAACTGCTTTATGTGATCTTGGAGCCGGTGTTAGTGTTATGCCTCTCTCTTTATATCGTAGACTTGATTTGAATAAGTTGACACCTACTGAAATATATTTGCAAATGGCTGATAAATCAACTGCTATACCTGTCGGTATTTGTGAGGATGTGCCTGTTGTGGTTGCAAACGTTACTATTTTAACGGACTTTGTTGATCTTGATATTCCCGAGGACGATAGTATGTCTATTATTCTTGGAAGACCTTTTCTGAATACTACAGTGGTTGTTATTGACTGCACCAAAGGCAATGTCACTTTTCATGTTAATGGTAATGAGCATACGGTACACTTTCCGAGGATACAACCGCAAGTTTATAGTATCAATTCTATTGGAAAATTTCCATCGATTATATTTGGAGGTTTTGAATTCCCTCTTCCTACTGTCAAGAAGAAATATGATATTCTTATTATAGGGGATGTGCATATCCCCGTTGAGGTAACATAGTGTTATTCGAAATTTCTCCGGTTCCATGTTAATCGGAATGAGTTTGTTAACAAGACTTGATCAACCTTGTTAGTGGATTCCTTTTCGATGATCATGAGACGGATAAAACTAGAAGGCACAACCTTACATACCCTCTTTATACTTTATGTTATTTAGTTGAAATAAAGTAAAAATAGTATTTTTACATGCATTTCTGATTTAACCGTGCAATATAAAAATATCCCGAAAATAAAAGTTCTCAGAATGCCATGCCAATTTAATATGATTTTTCAGGAATATTTGAGGATTTTTAGTGCAAAATCACTAGGGGGCTGCCACCGGGCCACGAGGGTGTAGGGCGCGCCCTACCCCCCTGGGCGCGCCCCCTGCCTCGTGGGCCCACGGTGGCCCTCCTCCACTTATTCCTGCACCCATCCTCTTCTTCCTCCCACAAACACGAATATCTGGCTCAAACACGAGTTCCACCCGTTCTTTGTGATTTTTGATCTCCTTGCTCAAAGCACCTCTCACAAAACTGTTTGGGGAGATTGTTCCTTGGTATGTGACTCCTCCATTGGTCCAATTAGTTTTTGTTCTAGTGCTTTATTTATTGCAAATTTGTGCTGCATAGGTGACCATGTTCTTGAGCTTGCATGTCAAATTTATATGGTTCCAAGTAGATCTAATGCTTGATATAGGCTCTAGGCACTTGTAGGAGTAGTTGCTATCAATTTTATTGAAGTTGGTTCACTTTTGTTTGAAGTTACTAAAAAATTCAGATTATTTCGGAAAATAATGAAGAGACTTTTGAGGGGCTCGTCGAGGCGAAGCTCGAAGGAAAAACAAAAGGAAGAAGCACAGAAGCCCAAATATAATTTACCTCGCACTGCGGAGGTCCGGCCGTGTGAATGGCCTTCCGATGACTTCTTGAGGAGAGCCGGGATTTATGAGGATTTCTATTCACTAATTGGGAATGCCGGCCTCACCGACTTCCTCAGCGACCAACGTCATCAGTATCTCTTACTCACTAATACTTTCATACAAAACTTCTACTATTTTCCTAAGGAATCACCTCCTTCAGTAGAGTTTCATTAATATGACGTTGTTAAGAAGATGCCATTAGCTGAATTTTGCGAGGTTTGCAAAATACCCTTTGAGGGTACCTTAGATGAACCACACCGTAGAAACCAGGAAGGTTTCTGATGCAAGAATTACTAGCATACATTTTCCTATATTACGCTACTTTGCCTTATTTGCTAGTCGTTGCTTGATTGGTCGTGGAAACTGTGGAAACCTTAGTGTTCCTGATATTATCATTTTGCTCCATGGTTTATACCGCAATAACTCTGTTAGTATGGGTGGAATTGTTGCTAGACGATTAAGTCTGAACCGTACTAAGGGCCCCATCTTTGGAGGCGTTTATGCTTCACGCCTAGCTGAATATTTTGGCATACCTATTAGGCATTTTGAGAAAGAAGAAAAATTGTTGCCTAGTTCTTATCCAGATTATAAGAGTATGCTAGCACATGATTTTATTGTTAAGAGTCGTGAAGGGGAGCTCAAATATAAATTGTACTTTGATAAACATCACCCTGAGACTATTACTTTGCCTGCTCCTTCTTTGTTCAACTTGTCTGCAGGTCCTCACCTTGTTCCGTGGGCGGCCGTTCAAGCCTATCGGAATCCTGCACCAGCCCCGGAGCCGGAACCACAATATGAGCCTCCACGCTAGTCTGTTTATTCTTGGGATCCGGAGGTGGCTATCAGCCAATGGCAGTCAGAGTCCTCTTCATCACAGTACGACCCCAGCTACACCTACGGGTATCCGCCAGGCTATCCCTGGCAGTGAACCAACTTAGGCCATAAGCCTAAGCTTGGGGGAGTACATATTTCTCACCGACATTACATTTATGTTCACACACACTTATTACTAGATGTCGGTGCTCATACTCTTTCACTGTAATATCCATGCTAGTTCATTTTGTTTTTCCTGCTTTCTTCTTGTGTGTTTGTTAAACTTTAAGAAAAAAATAGTGTAGCTTCTAGTAGTTTACTTTTCCTGCTATAGTAGTAATAATTAAAAAGAAAACCCAAAAATATTTCCTGTTCTTCTTTTGCTTGTTGGGAGCTTTCCCGTGTAATTAGTTTTATTTCTTTTCTTTTCTTTGGGGGTCGATAGGACAAGACCATGATTAAATTGTTGAAGTGGCTCTTATATGCTGTATTGTTGACTTAACCAAGAGCCCATAGTGCCTTGTCTTCTCCTGTTTATTGAATGCTCGCAGATTCCAGCTTAGTCCAATGCACGTGCACTCTTATTATTCACGTCGTTCGGTCGTGCAAGTGAAAGGCAATTATGATGATATATGATGGATCGATCGAGATGGGAAAAGCTGGTATGAACTCGACCTCTCTTGTTTTTGTAAATATGATGAGTTAATCGTTCTTGATTCAGCTTATTATGAATAAACATGTTTGCAATGACAATTAGAGATCATAGTTGCTTATGCCATGCTTGATTAGCTATGAGTTATAATGGTTTACCTTGTGTGCCAACATGCTATTAAAACGGTTGTGATGTGGTATGATGGGGTCGTATCCTCCTTTGAATGATTTAAGTGACTTGACTTGGCACATGTTTACACATGTAGTTGAAACAAAGCATAGCCTTCACGACATTTATGTTCATGGTGGATTATATCCTACTCATGCTTGCATCCAATGTTTATTAATTTTGATGCATGTTCATGACTGTTGTCGCTCTCTAGTTAGTCGCTTCCCAGTCTTTTGCTAGCCTTCACTTGTACTAAGCGGAATACTGCTTTTGCATCCAATCCCTTAAACCCCAAAGTTACTCCAGATGAGTCCACTATACCTTCCTATATGCGGTATCTACCTGCCATTCCATGTAAATTTGTATGTGCCAAACTCTAAACCTTCAAATAAGCATTCTGTTTTGTATGCTCGAATAGCTCATGTATCAACTATGGCTGTCCTTATCTTCCATGTTAGGCGGGTTATTCTCAAGAGGAGTGGACTCCGCTCCTCACTCACGAGAACATGGCTGGTCACCGGGATGCCCAGTCCATGCTTTATGCAAACTAAATCAAAATTAATTGCAAACAAAACTCCCCCTGGGACCTGATGTATGTTGGAGGCACTCGTTGTTTCGAGCAGGACATGGATTGATGCTTGTTGGTGGAGGGGGAGTATAAACTTTACCATTCTGTTTGGGAACCGCCTATAATGTGTGTGGCATGGAAGATATCGCCATTTCTTAGTTGTTATGTTTACAATGAAAGTATACCGCTCAAAATATTATTTATCTCTATTTCAAAATCGAGCTCTGGCACCTCTACAAATCCATGCTTCCCTCTACGAAGGGCCTATCTATTTACTTTTATGTTGAGTCATCACCCTCTTATTAAAAGCACTAATTTGGAGAGCACAAATTGTCATTTGCATGCATTCTTGATAATTTATATTGGGTATGACTATGATCGGATCTCTTTTACAATGAATTACAATGTCTTGTCAAGATTACTTGATCTTTAAAGGTGCTCTGCATTTATGTTTTTGCGGTCTCGTAAAGGGCTAGCGAGATACCATCTTGTTATATCATATTGTGATTGTTTTGAGAAAGTGTTGTCATCCGAGATTCATTATTATGGCTCGCTAGTTGATTATGCCATTGATATGAGTAAACATGAGACCTGAGAATTATTGCAAATGTGGTTAGTTATAATCTTTGTTGAAAACTAGAATGCTGGCTTGACATATTTACAACAACAAGAGCAAATAGAGTTTGTAAAAGTTTTTCTTTCTCTTTCAGTTTGTCAACTGAATTGCTTGAGGACGAGCAAGGGTTTAAGCTTGGGGAGTTGATACGTCTCCGTCGTATATACTTTTCCAAACACTTTTGCCCTTGTTTTGGACTCTAACTTGTATGCTTTGAATGGAACTAACCCGGACTGACGCTGTTTTCAGCAGAATTGCCATGATGTTGTTTTATGTGCAGAAAACAAAAGTTCTTGGAATGACCTAAAACTCCACGGAACATCTTAGAAAAAATAAAAAAAATCCTCGCCAAAGATGAAGACCAGGGGGCCCACACCCTGTCCACGAGGGTGGGGGCGCCCCGCCCCTCCTGGGCGCACCCCCTACCTCGTGGGCCCCCTGGAGACCTTCCGACGCCAACTCCAACTCTATATATTGGCTTTAGGAGAGAAAAAACAGAGAGAAGAAATCATCGCGTTTTACGATACGGAGCCGTCGCCAAGCCCTAAAACCTCTCGGGAGGGCTGATCTGGAGTCCGTTCGGGGCTCCGGAGAGGGGGATTCGTCGTCGTCATCATCAACCATCCTCCATCACCAATTTCATGATGCTCACCGCCGTGCGTGAGTAATTCCATCGTAGGCTTGCTGGACGGTGATGGGTTGGATGAGATCTATCATGTAATCGAGTTAGTTTTGTTAGGGTTTGATCCCTAGTATCCATTATGTTACGAGATTGATGTTGCTACGACTTTGCTATGCTTAATGCTTGTCACTTGGGCCCGAAGTGCCATGATTTCAGATCTGAACCTATTATGTTTTCATGAATATATGTGAGTTCTTGATCCTATCTTGCAAGTCTATAGTCACCTATTATGTGTTATGATCCGACAACCCCGAAGTGACAATAATCGGGATACTTCTCGGTGATGACCATAGTTTGAGGAGTTCATGTATTCACTATGTGCTAATCCTTTTTTCTGGTTCTCTATTAAAAGGAGGCCTTAATATCCCTTAGTTTCCATTAGGACCCCGCTGCCACGGGAGGGTAGGACAAAACATGTCATGCAAGTTCTTTTCCATAATCACGTATGACTATATTCGGAATACATGCCTACATTACATTGATGAATTGTAGCTAGTTCTGTGTCACCCTATGTTATGACTGTTACATGATGAACCGCATCCGACATAATTATCCATCACCGATCCAATGCCTACGAGCTTTCCATATACTGGTCTTCGCTTATTTACTTTCCCGTTGCTATTGTTACAATCACTACAAAACACCAAAAATATTACTTTTGCTTCCGTTACTTTTGTTACCGTTACCACTACTATCATACTACTTTGCTACTAAACACTTTGCTGCAGATATTAAGTTTCCAGGTGTGGCTGAATTGACAACTCAGTTGCTAATACTTGAGAATATTCTTTGGCTCCCCTTGTGTCGAATCAATAAATTTGGGTTGAATACTCTACCCTCGAAAGCTGTTGCGATCCCCTACACTTGTGGGTTATCATTGTGATTGATGTTTGAATTCTCCTTGATGTTAGCCATTATAAATATTTAGAAGTGTCTAAATATTTATTTGTGGTTAATTGTTACCCTTAAATATCCATGTTCTTGCTTATGGTAATACAAGGCTACATTACCTTGTATTATCATGTCACGTCTATGACAATTGTTATTCATTTATTCGTTGTGTGGTTTACTACTGTTTGAGGACTAGACCTAGATTCAACTCAACTCTTGTGTGTTGTATGATGTTTCATTGATTAACTACTATGGTTTGGAATGTGTGTTTGTTTGTATGGAACACTTGCTTTCCAATTGTTATATAGTTGATGTATATGTTTGGGTGCTATTAACCATTCAAAATATTTATTTTTGGTTAACCTTTACCTTTATCATACCATGATGTGATTGTGTAGTTAAAATGCATACGTTGCTTCCATTCCATGTGTGTTGTTGCCATTGTGTTGGTTATACAATAGTTTTCTGTATAGTTAGTCATGATGTGTAGTAGGCACTACCTATGGTCAATATCATAGTTCATATTAGAATGTTAGTCTTGACCACCAAGCCTTCCTCGGCTATGTCAACCTAACCCTGTCACTTCATTGAATCATCTCTCTTACGTTCCAATTGTGCTACATCATTTTTGAATCTCCATCTTTATAGATATCTTGCTATCCATCCACTCTTAACTTGTTTTGGATGTTATTTGGATTTACTATTGTTTTGGTATTTATTTTGTTTTCCATTTGCTATCTTAACGACGAGTAGGGAGTGACGATGTTGGACAAGGACAAAACAGGTTACTGAAGACCTCAACAACAAAGGCATGCCTCCTTCTTTGATCATACTTATCCTATGCTTTACAAAATTGCATTGTGTTTTATGGTTACTACAAGCATGCTTTTTATTCTCGTAGATAGCATGTCGATTGACATATTACCTTGATCCATTTGTTGCCTATTCTTTGACACCTGAGTAGAATTATAGTATTGTGGTAGAGTAGAAATGCATAGCCATGTGGTCCATTGTTGAATGACCTTGGGTCATTGACACTTGAAACTTATCGCTGAGCTAGGCTAGTTGGCCCTTGTTGACCTTCTCTTTCCTCTTCTACTCTGGGTGAAACTTACCATCTGAATACTGGTGCGGGCGACAGCTGAATCAAGGATTGAAGGAGCAATTGGCTGCCCTTCACGAGTTGAAGGGTACAGTCAGTCGTCCGTGCCGCATAAGGCCTAATGAGTCTTGGATTCGAAGATTGTGATAACAGTACAGCCACATGCTATATGGGAACTGGCTTGGTCAAGTAAGCTAGTCAGCCTTAGGTGTCGATGTCGCCGTACCGCAGATGGGATAGCTGCCTTGCATGGAGTATCCTTGGCACAGATGGGGGGCCCGGTTTGAGGACGTACTCTCTGTTTCGTGCGCCAGACCCGGTGGGCATGTCACATCTTTGGGGGATCTAGTCCAAAGACCTCGTCACAATCTCCCTGCCGGTATACCAAATGGTGTACTATACCAGCGGCCACTGGTGGCATCAAGAAGAGATTGTGTCGTGTGGGTAAAGTGTACAACCTCTGCAGAGTGTAAAACTATTCGAATAGCCATGTCCACGGTCATGGACGACACATGAATCTTTCTTGACGTACAGGACATGTATTGCTTATTCCCTTATTGTCCCTATTATTGGAATCTAAGAAGAGTGCAAGTTGATTGACGATCCTCACTTTGATGAAAGTTATTCTGGAGATGAAACATGTTTTCATCAAAAACTGCTTTTATCAAATTACTATGTTATTTCAAACAAAATTAGCTTTTATGCAAATGAGCCATACAGCCTTCCGTTGAAGGCACATGTAGCTATTAGGTCCTCTCCGAGGGAGGCATGTTGAGTATGTAATGTACTCATTGCAATAATTTTGTTGATAATAGAGTTCCATGAAGACGAAGGTGATGATTACGACTACTATGGCGATCCGTAGGAGTGAGGTCATGTCGACTACATCGACTGGCTGTGGCTGAGATGGAGTCCCTACGCATTGTACTTTCCGCTATTTTCTGATTGTATAAATGTCATGAGACATTTCACTAGGTGTGTATGGTGACAAATATACTACATTTAATGCTCTTACGTATTCTGCAATGATACCATTTCACTATGTTGTCAAAAATGATCCTGGGGTTGACAATTAAACATAGGAGGATCTGGAAGATAATTTCGGGTTCTCACACTTTTGTTTTACGTTTTAGTAATCTTTTATATCTATCTCTATCTCATCCTTGCAAGTGACCGTGAAGGGATTGACAACCCCTTTATCCCTTTGGGTGCAAGTGTTTGATTGTTTGTGCAAGTGCATAGATTGGAGACTTGCGTGTACCTCCTACTGGAGTGATACCTTGGTTCTCAAACTGAGGGAAATACTTATCTCTACTTTGCTGCATCACCCTTTCCTCTTCAAGGAAAAAAACAACGCAAGCTCCAAGAAGTAGCAGGCGAGGCCTCGGACGGGAACAAACAGGAGACGGGGAAGATGCGGTGATGAAGTCGCGGGGGAAGGGGGTACAAGGGTTGACTGGTTTGGGTGCAGGGTGGGGCTGACGACGGTGTTAACGATTTAGGAGATGGCGGGGCGGTGATGCATGCACTGAGGCGCAGCCTGCGGTGGGAGGCGGGAGAAGGCGGCCCCGCCGGCGCTAGTTTGGTTTTGGCGGGTGGAGGAAGAGGTGACTAAAGAAATACGACAGCTTGTAAAAGCAATAGGAGTACTTAACAACCTTAACTGAAACCAGCAGGGGCACTTAACAACCATAGCTGAAAGCAGTATGAGTACTTATACAGGTTCAACCGTACAAAGCATGCCTCAAACAGTGCTACTTTGCCTACATTTAACCAAGGGTGGGGCCACCAAGCCCCAGGCGCCACCCCGCGCATCCACAACCTTTTGAAAGCGGCTTCATCTCGCAATGTGGTCAATAAACAAGATATTCGCTTTAGAGCCATGGAAAAGCATGAGCATAACCTTCTGTCCTCTTCTCCAAGATGGACGGGCCTTCATTATTTGAGACCACCCATGAATAAGTATCTTTTCACCTCTAAGAGAAATGGAGTAGGTCGACATAAACATCATCTTTGTGACTAAGCGCCAAGTCGACCCGATCATGGTCAGCATCTCAGATAGGAACAAGAAAAGCTGGCGCTTCTATTTCAAGAAGATCACAGCTGTAAAACTGTGTATAAGCAATAGTTTATGAACAACATATATAACAGAAAACAGCTCGTACCATAAGTTTCTTGACACGGTTGGACCTGTTCAACATATGCACCAGTGGCCACCGCAAATCCATCCCACCGCACCGATAAATCCACCGCAATACATTTTGCATCTATACAAGGCCATACAAGGCCACTAACTGTAATCGAGGAAAAAATTAATGATGTTTCCTCATACTAGTAACTTGTTTAATAATTGCATGCATATAGTCATAATGACAGTGTACTACTTTCTTCCTTTCCTTTCTTGCATGCATGGGGGCGTATTAATGATCCTGGTTAACAAAAATAAAAGTTGGCTTGCAAATCAGTAATGAATTGTTACCTTGGTACCTGTAATCTGAGTTTATGGCCTTGTATAAGGGAATGGAGAGAGTACTCAGATAGGCTAACGGGTCAGGAATTTGGGCCACAGGCTGGTGGGCTTGCATGTTTGGGGGCCCATGTGTTCTAACTTAGCACATTTGATCCGGTAAATATTTGGGCACTGGTTTTAGATGCTATCGCAAGGCGAATATAGAAAATTAAATAAAGCACGTCAGTTGTTAGAATGAAACCGAACGACAGTTCCTAACCAGCAATCAGAGTTGGAATTTTTTTCACGATATCCTACGTGATAAATAATATTGTCGTACTACTTATACACAGGACACTTGTTTCACCATGCCATATTATTACATCAAAAGCTCTCAGAGGATAGATCACTTCGGCAGTTGCATGCTGCTACTGAAGAATTTCAAAGTTGATTAGGACCAACTCTCCTTGCCGAGAAAGTTCAATTTTGACATCATCCCCAACCGCAAGATTTGATAGAGTTTTGAACCTTGACCATCCTTTAGCATCAATCATCAAGCGACCATCATTTGTACTTACGGTATATTGAGAAGGTTCATTCACACCAAGGTTGTGCATGGTAAGAGAAACTTGGCCACGCTCGCCCGGATTATTAAACGACTCCCTCGTTGCTCTAGGAATTCTCTGTTTGCAAACAGTAAGACATACACGAATAGTTAGATCAACACAGTGAATCTTGTGAAACAACATGGAGAGAAAAAAGAATGAAGCACTTGGGCTGCCAATGCTTACCAGGAAGGTGCATATGTCGGTTTTTGTAAGGACTTTGGTACATGAAGTGTGAACTGCAGCCCAGTCCGTTGCAGGTGAAAGTGCTGATTCCGTTGCCGCTGCACGGGCCGGAGCAAATGCAAGTGCAACTTCAAGTGTTGGTGCAAGTGCCGGAGCCGTTGCCTGCTGCCGGAGATGGTGCTCCTTGTGGAGCTGGTACCGGTGTCAGAGCAGGTGACGTGTTGGTGCCCGATCCTCCGGTAGATCATCCTGATCTACTGATGCGGTCAATGTCCAATCCTCTGGTGGATCAGACTGAGCTGCTGCCACTGTCAGTGCTAGAGCCAGTGCCGTCGGAGCAACTACCGGTGCTCGATCCGATGCTGAAGGTGGTACCGATGTGCGAGATAGCAGCTAGCATCTATGGTCTGCTATGATTTCATACTTCAGCTTTCTAACTTCGCTAGGCTCCGCGAGCTGGATCCAGTCTTTTTCTTCACTTCTTTTAAATGCGATAAGGACTAATTGTGGCGTGTTTGTTAAAACAAACTGCAGTTCATCATAGGGCTTCAGATTGTACTCAAACAACAGACTGATCCAATTTTGTCCAGTAATATAAGTGATGGATAGTGCCTTCGTTACTGACACGTCATAAGAAGTGAAACCTGCTAAAATAACCATCATAGAGCAAACCAAACAGTTTATTCTGTAATGAATGTGAATGGCAAAACCTACATCGTAAAATTGCAGCAAAAGTAAGAAAACATGACAGTAAATCAATAAGATTTACTTGATGTGACACGAGTGCATCCTTACCAGGATATCACTATGTTCAAGTTCTAAATTGAAGGTTGATCGTCCAATTACGGGTGGCATGCAAGGCCCCCACTTGCTCCCATAAGCAGATAGTCCAAAGGTCATGACAACTCGTTTGGAGGGAACATCCATGGGACTGGAAATCCTAGTGGGTGCGATAAACCCTGCAATGCATACAGATATTGGAGTGTAACCATAATTGATAAACCGTCCTCACAAAAAAGGTGATTTGGATACTTCAAAATATACATGCCGAATTTAGTGGACAAACATTAACAAAGACTGTTCTCCGGACTCACCACACAACAAAAGCGACAGTACTAAACAATACAGGGTTCACACACACAAATCAAGTACTGAACAATATTACTTACTACAGACAAGCAAAGTTGCACTAATTAAATTCTGCAGACTATTTCTTGCCACCGACCTATGAGATGTACCCCACATAACTGACTAGGCCATGGACATCGTGAGAGATGTTTATCGGCACCTTCGCCATCTCGTCAACCTTGGAGAACCTAACAGTGTGGTCTTTCCACTCTAAACATGACGATGAAGACAATCCGCATCAGATTTATCGGAAAGCTTTACAAGAACCACAACCTTTGTAATTATGGCACAACTAGGAAATTATTATGGTGAAGTACACCCTCGAGAACACGCCTGACAACGATGCTTCATGAAAACACTTGTTCACGACACGTGGCGACAAGGACACAATAGTTGGATAGTTTAGTAGTAGAACACATCCTCAAGTCTTCCAGTTCACACGGCATGACTTCGAGAACTTCATATCCACCGCAGACCTGGTTCTAATTCAAACAGAAACCAAATATTTTATTACTACCTCTGTTCAGAAATATAAGATGATTTTTGATATTTTACTCCATATAAGACTACATATACGCACAGAAATGAGTGAACAAAGACATTAGAACATGTCTACATGAGATACACAAAAAAGTTAGAACATCTTATATTCATAAATAGAGGTATTACTTGCAATATCCATAACACAAGTTACTGAGGCTACTATACTCTCTTCCAAGGCATGAGAGCTAAAATCTTGCATTCCCTATAGCACGCATTGATGTTCGTAAAGTAGTTGAAAGTAATCTATAAGAAATCAGTGTTATGTGCAAATATTATATGTATGTTAACCTCTCTCATGTTTTGGTCAAAAGAGCCATTTAGAACCTTCATTTGGCACACAAGAATCACATGCAAGATCACCCAGAAAGTTGTACTACTAGTACTAGTATTGCGTGTACATTACACAAACCTCGTATATTAGCAAGCACTCTACAAGTTAGATGAAAAAACACGATCAAGATCGCCAAAAAGATGGTCATGAAGACATATTACCTGGACTGGCTTATCGAGGGATCCCGGAGAGGGGGGCTTGGACAGGGTGATGGCCTTGAGCTTGTCTACGGTAGTCTCGACGGGGTGCTTACGCTTCTTCGTACCCTAAGCCTTGACGGTTTTGGCCAGAGCCATAGACATCACTTCGGCCGGTGCTCGAGGGTCCATCAAGAAACTATCAAATAGAAATAAAACAAAAGAACACCATAATCACAAACTCAAAAGAATAACAGAGAGGGAGTTAGGATCGGTCGCGGGGTTGCAAGACCGGGCCTTGGCCAAAAGCAACACCATTGATGCACTTACCTTTCCTTCATTGGGAGATAAGAACAATGGCAGAAGCGCATTGTGGTTTTCTTGAAGAAATGGGGAACAAGACGAGGGAGAAGCAAGTTGGGGTTTTCTTCAAGAGAGGAAGATGAGGGAGAAGAGTGAAATGATGGTTCCTTCGTCCGTCCAACTTATCGCTGGAAATGTGGGGGTTTTGTGATTTCACGGCTCATTGGGCATTAATGCGGCGCATCGATCGGGGTAGTCTACTGTGTAGTTGTGCACTCTTGTACGGAGTAATTTAGTGCATGGCAAGTGGATCCCGATGCTAGATGTCCCACACGTCGGCGAAAGTAAGTAGCAAGGTTCCCGACGACCATCGAGGAGGATCCGCATGGTGGAGCGTATCCACTGTTTCTGAAAAAATGATTACAACAAGTGTTTCCACTCTTATGACGAAGGAGTGCGAAACACGGCAGCCACTTGAACTTACACAGTACTCCTACTACTAGGGGTGTGCACTCCTACTAGTAGGGGTGTGCAGTGGTTCGTACATTTGTACCATAATCTTGTTGCTAGTGTAGTAAGATATGACGATAAAAAATGGTGTTGTGCGCATGTCAACTATGAATAGTAATGTAACATGCCCCTTTTTTGAGTGTCCGGTCGAGAATGAATGGTGAGATCAATGTTAACAGAACTAGGTCTACAACGCACGGAGAGTACGGTGCTACAGTACTCCACGGAACATGAACCATATGAAGCATGAATCAGTGTTAGGTAGGGTGCATGGGAGCAAAAGTTCCCTTCTCGACTCACTTTTGGGTGTTTGGCGGAGTGCATGAAGGGTGCATGAGTCCACACTAGGTTAACACAAATACACTAGGAGCATGCAGAGCATGCATGAAGAGGGATGCCGAGATGAGCATGCACAAAGATGGAACAACTATATTGAGATGAGAATGCAACCAAACACACCCGCACGCTTTGTGCTACAGTGACTGATCTGCACCGTCTGAGTTTGATCCAACGGTCATGTTCCGTCGAGACATGCCCGTGCAGAGGACGCCTAAACACCACCAAAGTCCCTGTGCTTCTCAAGGTGCACGATGTTGGTGATGTAGGGTGCCACCGCCCGCAAAGCCCTCTCCCGGTCGACGGGAGCCAGCTCATCAAGACGACGTCCAATGGCACAAATGGATTTCGGTGAGGAAGCCCTGAAAGGATTCGCCCGGCAACAATGACGGCCGCCTGCAACCCTCCTTGTCTAGCTCCACCCCCAACATCGCACAGAGACGGCTCAGCTCTTCGGAGATATAGGTGAAGAAGGAGACCAGGTCAGGAAGCCGCAGCTCATTGAAGTCGATGGGGTGGTTGAACGGGTTTAGCCCGCCGGCCGGCATGGTCACGCTGGCATGACGGTAGGCATCGTGTAGCCACAACACGTGCGTGGGAACATGGTCTAGCAAGTGGTTGAGGAGATCCTGGACCTCGTCACGATCGGCCCGCTTGCGCTCCAGCCGGCTCGCCTGACTGCATATCGTATCTCCCGCTTTTTGCAGCAACGTCGTCATGCCTCGAGCATCTTTGTGGTGGATGCCTGCCGCTTTTGAAGCTCCGTGAACTCCCGCACATAAAGGAGGAGCATGGCACTCCTCTCCTGCTTCAGCTCACGGAGCTCCACATCCTTGGCCTGGAGCTCCTGTGTCAGGCGCCTCACCTCAGGCTCCATGATCTGGTGCGCCGCCATGGAACCAGGTATAAGCAATGGGGAGAGGAAGCAAAGGAGGCGAAATGTCTTAAAGGCAATTCAATCTACGGGAAGGCAGAGGGAGCCAGCCTAGGAGTGGGGTGAATCTTTTGGTTTTTACCATGGGAAAACACCAGTCGATGACTTTTGAGATCAGGTAGCAGTGGGTTTGACAGGAGGAGTCGTCATGACTAATTGCTGCCGCTCCTGCTCTCATTAATCAAAAAAATAAAAATCCTGTTGCGCCTGCCGCACCCCAAGACCAGAGCAACACCATGCTGGATATTTAGATTTACCTGCCGGCAAGGAGAGAAAAAAGGGGTGAAAAAACAAATGTGGTGGCGGCCTAGCTAATCGGTCACACTAGCCCAACTAGCTAGCCACCGTGCTTCACTGATGTACTCGGCGGGAAAGGTGGGCTTTTGTGATCTGACGACTCATTTACTTGCTTCGGTGCTACGACCGAGGAGGACCCAGAAAACGCGCGGTAGGGCTTCCCATTTCTCGGCAAGGAAGAAAATGTGCATGCACCACAGGGAGGACCCAGAAACTGTGAGGTAGGGTGTGCCACATCTCGGCACGGAGGAAAAATGTGCATGTAAAAATATACTATATCAGACGTACTACCTATGGTTCGGCCTCGGGAGCCAGCCAGTCCGTCAAAAACACCCCACTAGCCACATAGATTCATCATGCTAACGTGGCATGGAGGATAGGTCTGGTTAGCTCTGTCTCGACCAGCCACAATGTCTATTGTTCTAGGCGATTCATCAATTTTCCAAGCATTTTTTAGTAATAATAACACCACGACAAGCTCGCGCCGCTCTTCGTGTGTGCCTGTGCATCTAAAGGTTGTACCAGATGGAGAGGAGAGAGAGAGCGCGCAAACATGGGACCCACCAGTGAGTCAACGGTCATGCACGTGTTGACGAGCCACTCCCTCGACTCTACTCAAAATCAAGTTATGCGACAAAGCCAACGACCGTTGTTGTTTCAGGCTATCGACGTACGCTTTGTAGTCCAGGTTGCCAATTCGAATTTCATCCTTCAGATTTGTTAGTTTTATGTCCAAATTTGATCAATGACAAGTGGGGCCCCCGTGTATTGTTCCAATATTTCAGTGTAGGGTGTCTTTTTTTTCACAAACGCTTTGCGCAGTTAGACAAGTTACGACACCAATTACACATGTTTTGCAAGTTTAGGAATAAAAATGATAGCGGCATATAATATCACATGCACCCTGCACCTTAGATGCTATGGTGATACGAGATTTTACGTTGTTGGATCTGAGATCCAACGGCTTGGGAGTAGTCTTTGTAATTATGCACAATTTCCAAACTCTCCAAGGGTTTTTTTGCAAACAAAACATTCAGGCCTCGTGTGTGCCGCTTGATCTTGGATCCAATGGCTCCCGCAGCTTAATTAGCCGCTATGGTGATACGATCATCTAGGTCGTTGGATCTGTGATCAAATGCCACATGCATAGTATTTGTACTGTTTGCGCAATTCCCAAACTCTTAGAGGCCTATATTGCAAAAACATTCAAACCTCCTACTACGAGCCATTAGATCTCCCGGGTCTACGGTATGGGAGCACCTCATATTCTCCCTTGCAAGAAAACATCAAGTGCTCTCGCAGCTTGGATGCTACGGTGATATGAGCTTCGTGGTCATTCGATCTGAGATCCAATGGCATCCGAGCAGTCTTTGTGCTTCTGAGCAGTGCCCGAACTCTTTGGGGGCTTTTCTGCAAAAAACATTCGAACCACCAAGGAGTTGTTGGATCTCATATCCAACGGCTCCGAAGAGCTTGTATCACCACATCATCTAAGGTGTAGTAGCACATGATATTCTTACATACAAGAGAATATGAGGTCCTCCCTCATCTTATATGCTATGGTGATACAAGCTTCGAGGTCGTTGGATATGGGATCCAAGGGCATCTAAGTAGTTTTTGTACAAATTGTGTGCAATTCCCAAACTCATGAAGGTTTCTTGTAAAAATATTAGGACATCATGTGAGTCTCTATATATATATCTCAGATCTACAAGCTCCAAGGAACACGTATCAGCATATAGCATCTAAGGTGTGGGGGCACATGATATTCTCCTGGGGAGAGGGGCGCACACAACCTATCGGTGTTTGGGAGGATGGGGACAAATATAATGTTCAAAAAATATAATCTAAACAATCCTAAACAAAGCTTCACAATTTTATCTAAAGTTGAGGGGTTACCCCCAACGATCTACATAGCTCCACATATGTAAGAGGTGTAGTGCGAGCGTCTATGTATGAGAGAGAGGACATAAAAAAGCGAGGTCAATCGAGTCATTTATAGAGGGAGAGATCGGCTGAGTGTGGCCTAGCGTACACTCGAATGTTCAAGACGATACACCAAGATATTATGCGGCGAAGCTGTAGTGAGGGCTGGAGGGAGATAGTTACCGAGAGAGTGGCCTAGATAGACTTTGTGTGTGCACGCACGGTGAAGGTGTTTTACAAAGGCAACGTATGTGTCTTGAGAGAGAGAGGGAGGGTTTGTCATGGAGGGCACGACGAAGTTGTGTGTGAGAAATACATTTGTTAAGAGTGTGAGGGTGGGAATGACATAAATGGAGATTGAAACGTGAAGAGAAATAATGAGCACGCTTGTGTCGGATACCAATAGCTCTATTAGCAAAGAAATGAACATCAATCAATACATGAATTATGTGTGGTGGTGGGAGGGGGAGGGGTCGATGGAGAGACCTAAACACAACATTTGCATGTACATAGTACTAGACTTAATATTCATGTTTCAGTTTACTGTACATTTAAATATTGAATTGAGGACCATGCATGTCTTACATTTTACTCCGACCATTCCTAAATATTTGTCTTTTCAGATATTCAAATGGACTACCACATACGGATGTATATAGACATATTTTAGAGTGTAGATTCACTCATTTTGCTCTGTGTGTAGTCACTTGTTGAAATCTCTAAAAGATAAATATTTAGGAATAGAGGGAGTATTTTTGAATTCGTGTCGTACATGCATGATCTGGAAAATTAGATGCACTATACTTACCGGATTGTTGTTGTATTCGTGTGTGTCTGTGGTCATATGCTTGAATACATACAAAGTTTTCTCACCACCATACCGTTCATCTTTTAAATTTGAATTTGCAATGAAAAACTTACTGGGGATACCATGAAATGTGAAATCCATGTTGACATCACTATATCACAAACTCGCTCTTATTCAAGAACTCGTCATAAATCAATTATCGTGCCTTTTGGAATGACCAGTTATTTGCAAGGAAAATACGGGCATTGTAATACATATAGATTCGTTCGGCAATTTAAAAGATTCCTTTTGTATTCTCGAATGGTAGCACCCGACGACGTACAACCCGGACCTGGGCTCATATCCTGCTTGTAGCATGCGTGGTACGCACATTAGCCAACCCCAACCACTCGAGCCTCCGCGTTTTGAGTCGAAATATCTGGTGGCCAGAATTCCAGGCCTAGGAAATTCCCCTCACGTCCCAGGTCCATAATATCTACTGATGAACAATGGAGGGATGCTTTAGTAACTAGACCATGTTACCCACCATGCCGAGCATGGTTCAATTCCCTCGGTCGCCGCTACCCAAGGTCACCCATCAACTCCATTGCCTAGTACTAATAGTACTACACCAGGATGAGCACATAATGGAGCTCCGTTTGTTCGTGCCTAGTACTAGAGTTACTATATAAGGAAATGCACTGTTACGGAGGGATTATCCTTTTACTCTGCATATATAACTTGTCTGAAGTCTAACTAAGCAAAATGTTTGACCAAATCCTTTCTTAACAAATATTAAAATCTACAACAGTAAAGATGTATTGCTTGAAAATTTATTTCATGATGCAGGTTATGATATTGTTTCGAATCATCGACTTTAAATTTCAAAAATCCAAAAGAGACCTGAAATTTATGAAACTGAGCATGGTCTCGTGATATGGCACAAAGAGGCCGTCATAATTTTTTTGTTCAATTTAAGAGAAGCTGCTTATGAAAAGTTGCACAAATGAGGAGCCAAGGTATTTTGGAACAAAGACTTGTCACGTTAACGCAAACGGTTTCACTATTCGAACCGTGGGTGTTACAACTATGTGTCGCCACGAGTCTCGCTTCTCATTGGCAGGTGCCGTCTAAGCAAGCGTGTGAGTCGACGGAAGGCGTGCGAGCACACTGCTGCGCCGGCTGACCGGGAGGCATGCGACCAGGCCGCTGTGCAGGCTAACCAGGAGGCATGGGAGCAGGACGCTGTGCAGGCTCACCGGAAGGCGAGCCCTTTGACCAGGCTCCGCCGCCCACCTTCCTACCAACTGCCCCACTTTTAATGGCGTCGGTGCCACAGTTTAAATCACCCCTGCACTCCCCGGTATCGCTACAATCTTCTTTCTTCATCTCCGATTCTCATGTCATCTACCTCCAACCAGCTTGACCTCACCGCATGCCATGCCGCATCACGATGGGCTGCCCTTAGTATTCCAGTTTCCTGAGGAAGACACCCAGCGGAGTCTCAAGAACATAAGGCGCTTTGGGATGAGCTTGAACTGGCCTTGCGGGAAGACGTCGTGCCTGTCCTCGCTCCCGTTCCAGCTCCCGTCGCCCCGACTGCGCCAGCACCCATCCCTGTGGCATTGATGGGCCGGGAGCCGCATGTTGTCACCGAACTTGATGCCACGGGGTTCCACGAGGTCCTCGCTGACTTTCACGCATTCATGTACCTGCCAGCGCATACGCTTGCGTGTGCACTATTGCGCATGCCCGTGCTGGTAACCGTGCGCACGAATGTCTCTGCCCCGCCATTGCAAGTGCATATCCCTGCGCCGGTGCCAGTGCCCCCTCAGCGGCATGGATCGCCACCGTCGACCGCTTCCTTGCACCAACGCATGTCGTCCTGCCAGTTGACTGGCTCCTGGAGATCGAAGTACAAAACATTCTGGCCTTCCTTGAAGCTAGGGCCAACGTCTAGGAGTACGCCAACAATGTCGCAAGACGTCGCCGTCGCCATTGGTCAGTGGCCCGACGACACACAGAGCACGGCAGAGGAGCCGCTTCTCACCGCAAGACGCCTCCGCCACTGCCGCGTAATCTAAATTTGCCATGAAAAACATTCAGATTTCCATTCTTAAAATCCGAACGTTTGGGATTTATCATTTTCGTTTATTTTTGTTCGATTGTGGTATGAATGTAAAGTCGTAGTCAGACTGAATGAAATCTATGTTTGATCGATTGAATTTTCTGCTAGAGGCATATCCAATTAAATATAAAATGTCATCAGGCGACATGTATTCCTTCTCATCGCAAACATTCCATATTAAATACCACGCTAATTCCAAATATTCTTTAGGGAAGTCAATTCCAAATACTTGTAGGGCGCGACCAGTCCCCTTGTTCGAGTACTAGGCGATACATCTATTTATCCATGCATTTAATTATTAGTAGATAAATAGTATTACTACTAGCCTAACTTGTCCATCATGGTCACTTCTGTTCTTAAACTTGCTACATGTATAATACTACTAGTACGTGAAACTGCTGCCGTAACTTGTGAATGTGTCTATATATGGTCAACGGCAACACCACCCGTGCATTCTTCGTGTTTTCCCGTGCGTCTAAATGTAGAAGGGGGGGGGGGGGAGAGAGAGCAGGCATGGAACCCGCCAGTAAGTGAAGGCGAATAGTACGTGCTCACGAGTTGGCCCCACTAATGTACTAAAATTAATATTAAAACATGTTATCCATTAAATAGGCTCTGGTAATATAAAAACATTATATCAACAAAGGGGAGTACATCAAACGTTACTACTATGTTGCCTATTGACGTGCGGCTTGAAGGTCCTGGTCGCATGTTTGATCATTGTCCTTTTTTCATTTTTAATTTATATATGGGTCCAAACTTGTTCCATGATAGGTGGGCCCCTCGGTGTGTAGTTTGTAGCACTTTAATTTCTGGGTCGAAATTTGTTCCATTATAGGTGGACTATCGGTGTGTAGTTTGTAGCTTATTTGTAATAATTAAAGAGAACAATAGAGTTCTTTTTTTTTCAAAATACCATGGTGCGACATGGAAGGTGAGAAAGGGCGTACAGGAGAGCAGTGACCGAGCCAGAGGGAAATCAATTGGGGGAGGGGCGGGGGTTGCAACGGTGTTTGGAGTAGTTGTGGGTCAAATTATATGAAAATATAATCTAAACCCACCGGAATAAATGCCTTCACAAATTAATCCAAGGTTGGAGTCCCCCTCTCAATGTAAATAGCTCTGTCTCCACGAGGGATGGAGAGGTAGCTTCAATGTGTGGGAGAGACGGCATGATAAAGCAAGGTCAATCGAGGCATAGTTAGATAGAGAAACAAAGTGAGTGTGTCCCGGCATTCGTTGAAAATATATATATGCTCTGGAGAGATATTGTCCGATTGAGCTTTTGGGAGGGTGAGTGCTATAAGAGAGAGCTTGAGAGATGATCCAGTCACAGACAGGTAGATGTATTTTCTGCGTGGGAGGAAGCAAGCTCAATCGATATATATATATATATATATATATATATATATGTATGTATATATATATATATGTATATATATATATAGAGAGAGAGAGAGAAAGGCTTGCTGATGTAATCATCTTGTTTACCTGGTTTGCTGATGTAACTAGTTCACACAGACACACACCCAAGTCTCACAAGAGGAAGTAAAAAAGGTTCTGCTGAGGGCACAGCTCAACAAGCCCAAACAAAAGGAAAAAAAGGGGGCGCCAGAGCGCACAGCAGGCGTCTAGTCTGGCTTCGGAGGAGACAGAGGTGGCGGCGGCGACAGACGGATGGCCATTGAGTGAAGGTCGTTGATGAAGGTGAAAGTGCAACTATCCCTAGGTGGTTCTGGTAATTCATAACAACATATAGCTCATTGAGCTAATGCTATTCCAAGACAAATATTTCAGGAAAGCTCAATGGATGGCATGGCATGGATGATGAAAGTGGATCCTCAAAATATCAAGGACAAAGGATTGGCTCAAGCTCAAAAGCTCATGACTCTACATTTTACATTTTAGTGATCCAAGATCACATTGAGTCTATAGGAAAAGCCAATACTATCAAGGAGGGATGAGGTGTTGCTTAATGAGCCTCTTGCTTCATGTGCTTAGTGATATGATCCAAAACCCTCTACTACTTTCTCACATCCACATATGACCAAAACCTAAAGTCAAACTCGGCCCTACCGATTCTTTCTATCCGGCGCCACCGAGTTATGATGTCATAGCCACTGCCACAAACCCTAGGCAAATCGGTCTCACCGATAGGGATCTCGGTCTCACCGAGATGGGATTGTAATCTCTCTGTTTCCCTTCGTAACGTTTTGGTCTAACCGAAGTGAGCGATCGGTCCCACCGAGATTGCAATGTAAACTCTCTGTTTCCCTTTCGTAACATTTCGGTCTCACCGAAAAGAGCGAATCGGTCCCACCGAGTTTACCTGAATAACTCTCTGGTTAGCTAATTACCAAATTCGGTCTCACCGAAGTTTGTATGTCGGTCTCACCGAGATTACGTTATGCCCTAACCCTAACCATATCGGTCCTACCGAGTTGCATGTCAGTTCCACCGAAAACCCTAACGGTCACCAGGTTTATTAAATCGGTCTGACCGAGTTTTATGATTCGGTCCCACCGAGTTTGGTAAATTGTGTGTAATGGTTAGATTTTGTGTGGAGGCTATATATACTCCTCCACCTCCTCTTCATTCGTGAAGAGAGCCATCAGAACAAACCTACACTTCCAACTTACTAGTTCTGAGAGAGAACCACCTACTCATGTGTTGAGGCCAAGATATTCCATTTCAACCATATGAATCTTGATCTCTAGCCTTCCCCAAGTTGCTTTCCACTCAAATCTTCTTTCCACCAAATCCAAATCATGTGAGAGAGAGTTGAGTGTTGGGGAGACTATCATTTGAAGCACAAGAGCAAGGAGTTCATCATCAACACACCATTTGTTACTTCTGGAGAGTGGTGTCTCCTAGATTGGCTAGGTGTCACTTGGGAGCCTCCGACAAGATTGTGGAGTTGAACCAAGGAGTTTGTAAGGGCAAGGAGATCGCCTACTTCGTGAAGATCTACCGCTAGTGAGGCAAGTCCTTCGTGGGCGACGGCCATGGTGGGATAGACAAGGTTGCTTCTTTATGGACCCTTCGTGGGTGGAGCCCTCCGTGGACTCAAGCAACTGCTACCCTACGTGGGTTGAAGTCTCCATCAACGTGGATGTACGATAGCACCACCTATCGGAACCACGACAAAAACATTTGTGTCTCCAATTGCGTTTGAATCCTCCAAACCCTTCCCTTTACATTCTTGCAAGTTGCATGCTTAATTTTCCGCTGCCTATATATTCTTTGCATGCTTGCTTGAATTGCGTGATGATTGCTTGAATTGTTCAAAGATAGCTAAAATCTGCCAAAGTCTAAAATTGGGAAAAGGCATAGCTTTTAATTGGTCAAGTAGTCTAATCACCCCCCCCTCTAGACATACTTCAAGGTCCTACAGAAGGCGGAGATGGCGTCCCAGTCCTGAGGGCGGCTAAGCGACCACCAAAGCTGCAAGTAACCAGACAATTTGAAAAGAGCCTCAGTAGCCCGTCGAAGAGTGCGCTGGATCACAAGCTTGTTGCGGATCGTCCAGAGAGTCCACGCGATAGCCCCAATCTCAAGCCACCTAATGTGGCGAGAAGGCAGGGGGAGTTCTGGAGTTCGGAAAATAGGTCGGGGAAGTTTGTGTGGCACCAATTCCCACCCACCACCTCCCTAAAGCATCTCCACACAAATTGAGCGGACACACATGAGAAGAAGATGTGATTCGAGTCTTCGGGGACACCGCATAGCGGGCATAGGCCAGAGCCCAGGCCATTGTGTTTGCAGACTTCGACCCCAGACGGGGTCCGTCCGTGAATCGATTGCCACATGAAGATCCGAATTTTCTGTGGAAGGCAGATGGACCACACCGCCGTAAGGGGGGAGGCGTGGTGGAGGGGGTGATGGTCTGGTATAGGGACTTGGTGGAGAATTGGCCAGAAGGCTCAAGGCGCCACCTCACCTGGTCCCGGCCAGCGTCCACTACCGGCTCGTGGAGAGAGACACAATCAAGCAAATCACACCAAGCGGCGGACCGGAGGCCCAAATGGCCTTCGGAATGCGAGACGCCCTAAGTCAATAAGGGCCCTCTCTACCGATATCAAAGGGTCGACAGCGATGGAGAAGAGGTCGGGGAAGCGCGCCGCGAAGGGGGTGTCGCCGGCCCACCTGTCAAACCAGAACAAGGTTGCCGCCCCAGATCCAACCGAGATGGAGGTCCCAATGCGGAGGACTGGGAGAAGTTGGACGACCGACTGCCAGAACTGGGAACCGCCAGTGCACTGACAGAAGGCTAGGGGTTGCCCACACAGGTACTTGTTCCGGATGATGTCTAACCAGAGGCCGCTGTGGCCTTGTGAGATGCGCCAGAGCCAGCGTGATAGGAGGGTAATATTCATGCGCTTAGAGCACATGATACCGAGGCCACCTTGTTCCCGAGGCTTGCAAATGTCAGGCTAGCTGACCATATGGTATTTCTGCTTATTGTTGTCGCCTGCCCAATAGAAGTGAGGTTGGACTTTGGCGATCTCATGATGTAGAGTCTCGCAAAGGCTGTATAAGCTCATGAGGAACAAGCGGAGGCTGGAGAGGGAGGAGTTGATGAGGATCGTCCGGGCCGCCTTTGACAACCACCTTACCTGCCAAGGCTCTATGCGCATTTGCAACTTGGCCACGATCGGACGCAAGTCAGCGACAGTAAGCCGAGAGTCACTAATGGGCATTCCCAAGTAGGTCGTGGGGAAGGGGCCCAAGCAGCAGGTTATCCGGTTGGCAATGTTCAGGGACTCCGCAGGAGAGTAGCCCATCACCATCACATTACTCTTGTCGAAGTTGATCTTGAGGCCAACATTTGTTGCAAGCAGAGGAGGAGGAACTTAAGGTTAGAGATGTCCGCATCCCAGCCTTCGACCATGACAATGGTGTCGTCGGCATACTGGAGGAGGGAGATCCCGGAGCCTCCGACCAGTGGGGCTGATCCCACGGATATGGCCTGCAGCCTTAGCCTTATCCAAGATGGCGGCAAGCGCGTCCACCACCATATTGAACAAGAATGGGGAGAAGGGGTCGCCTTGTCTAACCACACAGATGGTGGGGAAGTAAGGGTCGATCTCTCTGTTGATGATCATAGCAGTGCGACCGCAGGAAACCATCTGCACAACTCTGGAGATCCATCAGTCGTCAAACCCTTTCCGGAGCAGAACTTCCCGAAGGAATGGCTAACTAACAGTGTCGTACACCTTATGAAAATCAATCTTCAGGAAAACCGCCTTGAGGTGCTTAGACCGGACCCCATGGAGGACTTCAAGAAGAACTAGCACCCCATCCAGGATATACCACCCTTGAATGAAGGCGAACTGGTTGGGGTGGGTAATGTGGTCGGCAAGCAGGGTCACCCTATTGGCGTACCCTTTTCCCATAATCCGGAAAATCACATTGATGACCGTGATCGGGCGAAACTGACAGATATCGGAGGCTCCAGGCACCTTGAGGATGAGCAAAATGATCCCATAGTTGAGGCGCTCGAGGTCGATGGACCCAACATAGAACTTGTCAAAGAGGGCCATGATCCCAGGTTTAATCACATTCCAGAAGGTCTGGTAGAATTTAACAGGGAGGCCATCTGGCCCCGGTGCCGAGGTAGGGTTCATGCCTCTAATGGCAGCCCATACCTCACTCTCGGAGAAGGGGGCTGTAAGGGCCTCGTTCTCTGCATCAGAAACCAGCTGGAGGCCAGTCCAGCAATCACGGGCCAGAGAAAGGCCGCTCCAAGGAGTGGCGGAGAACAAGGACCTATAGAACCCATCGACATGGGCCCAGATGTCACAGGGGGACTGCAGGAGAGTCGGGCCATCCCAGAGGAGGGTGGTGGTGTTGCGTCTACGGCGGCCATTCGCAATGGCCTGAAAGTTCACGTCGCCCTTCAATACCCATTTCTGGGCGCCATGAAGGCGCCAATAGGCCTCCTCATTGGAGTAGATGATGGAGAGTTGGTCTTCCAAGTCATAACAGGAGAGCCACTCGTCAGGAGAGAGGCCGGTCGCATCGGCGCGCAGGTCCAGGGCCTGGATGGCGGTCAACAGGGCCTTCTTGCGATCACGGAGGTCACGCCCCAGGTTGGCGCCCCATCCCTTCATGAACTGCCGACCATGTTTGGCACTGAATTTCCATGATTCGATGGCTAAGGGGGCGGGGATGGGGGTGAGTGTTGGAAATATGCCCTAGAGGCAATAATAAAAAGATTATTATATTTCCTTGTTCATGATAATTGTCTATTGTTCATGCTATAATTGTGTTATCCGGAAATCGTAATACATGTGTGAATACATAGACCACAACATGTCCCTAGTGAGCCTCTAGTTGACTAGCTCGTTGATCAATGGATGGTTACAGTTTCCTGACCATGGACATTGGATGTCATTGATAATGGGATCACAACATTGGGAGAATGATGTGATGGACAATACCCAATCCTAAGCATAACACAAGATCGTGTAGTTCGTTTGCTAGAGCTTTTCTAATGTCAGGTATCATTTCCTTAGACCATGACATCGTGCAACTCCCGGATAACGTAGGAATGCTTTGGGTGTACCAAACGCGTCAACGAATCGGGTGGCTATAAAGGTGCACTACAGGTATCTACGAAAGTGTCATGGGTTGGCACGGATCGAGACTGGATTTGTCACTCCGTATGACGGAGAGGTATCTTTGGGCCCACTCGGTAATGCATCATCATAATGAGCTCAATGTGACCAAGTGGTTGGTCACGGGATCATGCATTACGCATGCGAGTAAATTGACTTGCCTAACGAGATTGAACGAGGTATTGGGATACCGACGATCGAATCTCGGGCAAGTAACGTACCGATTGACAAAGGGAATTGTATACGGGATTACTTGAATCCTCGACATCGTGGTTCATCCGATGAGATCATCGTGGAACATGTGGGAGCCAACATGGGTATCCATATCCCGCTGTTGGTTATTGGCCGGAGAGCTGTCTCGGTCATGTCTGCGTGATTCCCGAACCCGTAGGGTCTACACACTTAAGGTTCGATGACGCTAGGGTTATAAGGAAGATATGTATGTGATTACTGAATGTTGTTCATAGTCCCGGATGAGATCCCAGACGTCATGAGGAGTTCCGGAATGGTCTGGAGGTGAAGATTTATATATGGGAAGTTATCATACGGTCACCGGAAAAGTTCGGGGGCATGCCGGTATTGTACCGGGGCCACTGGAGGGGTTCCGGGGGTCCACCAGGAGGGTCCACCTGCCTCGGAGGGCCTTATGGGCTGTAGGTGGAAGGGAACCAGCCCCTAAGTGGGCTGGGCGCATCCCCCCTTGGGCCCATGCGCATAGGGTTGGGGGGAAACCCTAGAGGGGGCGCCCCCCTTGCTTGGGGGGCAAGCCCCCTCCTCTTGCCCCCCCCTCTAGATCTCATCTAGAGGAGGTCGGCCCCCTTCCCCCTTCCCCTATAAATAGGGGCGAGGGGAGGGCTGCACACCACATCCAAGGCGCAGCCCCTCCCCTCCCCAACACCTCTCCTCCTCCGTTAAGAGCTTGGCGAAGCCCTGCCGGAGTACTGCCACTCCATCACCACCACGCCGTCGTGCTGCTGTTGGAGCTCTCTTCCTCAACCTCTCCCTCCTCCTTGCTGGATCAAGGCGCGGGAGACGTCTCCGCTCCGTACGTGTGTTGAACGCGGAGGTGCCGTCCGTTCGGCACTAGGATCATCGGTGATTTGGATCACGACGAGCACGACTCCATCAACCCCGTTCTCTTGAACGCTTCCGCTCTCGATCTACATGGTATGTAGATGCACCCCTCTCTCTCTCTCTCATTGCTAGATGACTCCATAGATTGATCTTGGTGATGCGTAGAAATTTTTAAATTTCTGCTATGATCCCCAACAGTGGCATCATGAGCTAGGTCTATGCGTAGTTTCTATGCACGAGTAGAACACAAGTTGTTGTGGGCGTCGATTTTGTCAATTTACTTGCCGTTACTAGTCTTATCTTGATTCAGCGGCATCGTGGGATGAAGCGGCCAGGACCGACCTTACACGTACACTTACGTGAGACAGGTTCCACCGGTGACATGCACTAGTTGCATAAGGTGGCTAGCGGGTGTCCGCTCTCCCACTTTAGTCGGATCGGATTCGATGAAAAGGGTCCTTATGAAGGGTAAATAGAAAATGGCATATCACGTTGTGGTTTTGACGTAGGTAAGAAACGTTCTTGCTAGAAACCTATAGCAGCCACGTAAAAAAAATTGCAACAACAATTAGAGGACGTCTAACTTGTTTTTGCAGCATATGCCGTGTGATGTGATATGGCCAAAAGGATGTGATGAATGATATATATGTGATGTATGAGATTGATCATGTTCTTGTAATAGGAATCACGACTTGCATGTCGATGAGTATGACAACCGGCAGGAGCCATAGGAGTTGTCTTAATTTATTATATGACCTGCGTGTCAATGAGTAACGCCATGTAATTACTTTACTTTATTGCTATACCGTTAGCCATAGTAGTAGAAGTAATAGTTGGCGAGACAACTTCATGAAGACACGATGATGGAGATCATCATGATGGAGATCATGGTGTCATGCCGGTGAGGATGATGATCATGGCGCCCCGAAGATGGAGATCAAAAGGAGCAAAATGATATTGGCCATATCATGTCACTATTTGATTGCATGTGATGTTCATCATGTTTTTGCATCTTATTTGCTTAGAACGACGGTAGCATAAATAAGATGACCCCTCATAATAATTTCAAGAAAGTGTTCCCCTAATCAGGCACCATTGTGAAGGTTCGTTGTTTAGAAGCACCACGCGATGATCGGGTGTGATAGATTCTAACGTTCGAATACAACGGGTGTAAGCCAGATTTACACATGCAATACACTTAGGTTGACTTGACGAGCCTAGCATGTACAGACAGGGCCTCGGAACACGGAAAACCGAAAGGTCAAACATGAGTCGTATAGAAGAGACGATCAACATGAAGATGTTCACCGATGATGACTAGTCCGTCTCACGTGATGATCGGACACGGCCTAGTTGACTCGGATCATGTATTACTTAGATGACTAGAGGGATGTCTGTCTGAGTGGGAGTTCATTAAATAATTTGATTAGATGAACTTAATTATCATGAACTTAGTCTAAAAAAACATTTGCAAATATGTCTTGTAGATCAAATGGCCAACGCTCATGTCAACCTCAACTTCAACGCGTTCCTAGAGAAAACCAAGCTGAAAGACGATGGTAGCAACTATACGGACTGGGTCCGGAACTTGAGGATCATCCTCATAGCTGCCAAGAAAGCATATGTCCTAGAAGCACCGCTAGGTGATGCACCCTTGACCAATGAACCAAGACGTTATGAATGCTTGGCGATCGGCGTGTTGATGATTACTCCCTCGTTCAAGGCGGCATGCTTTACAGCTTAGAACCAGGGCTCCAAAAACGTTTCGAGCAGCACGGAGCATATGAGATGTTCCAAGAGCTAAGAATGGTTTTCCAAGCTCATGCCTGGGTCGAGAGATATGAAGTCTCCGACAAGTTCTACAGCTGTAAGATGGAGGAAAATAGTTCTGTCAGTGAGCACATACTCAAAATGTCTGGGTTGCACAACCGCTTGTCTCAGCCGGAGTTAATCTCCGGATGACGCGGTTGTTGACAGAATCCTTGATCGTTTCCACCAAGCTACAAGAGCTTTGTGATGAACTTCAATATGCAGGGGATGGAGAAAACCATTCCTGAAGTATATTCAATGCTGAAATCGGCGGAGGTGGAAATCAAAAAGGAACATCAAGTGTTGATGGTGAATAAAACCACTAAGTTCAAGAAGGGCAAGGGTAAAAAGGGTTTCAAGAAATTTGGCAAGGGAGGTGCCGCGCTCGGCAAGCAAGCTGCCGGGAAGAAACCAAATAATGGACCCAAGCCTGAGACTGTGTGTTTTTATTGCAAGGGAAGTGGTCACTGGAAGCGGAACTACCCCAAGTACTTAGCGGACAAGAAGGCCGGCAACACTAAAGGTATATGTGATATACATGTAATTGATGTGTACCTTACCAGTACTCGTAGTAGCTCACAGGTATTTGATACCGGTGCGGTTGCTCATATTTGTAACTCAAAACAGGAGCTGCGGGATAAGCGGAGACTGGCGAAGGACGAGGTGACGATGCGCGTCAGGAATGGTTCCAAGGTCGATGTGATCGCTGTCGGCACGCTACCTCTACATTTACCTATGGGATTAGTTTTAAACCTCAATAATTGTTATTTAGTGCCAGATTTGAGCATGAACATTGTATCTGGATCTCGTTTAATACGAGATGGCTACTCATTTAAATCCGAGAATAATGGTTGTTCTATTTATATGAGAGATATGTTTTATGGTCATGCCCCACCGTCAATGGTTTATTCTTAATGAATCTCGAACGTGATGTTACACATATTCATAGTGTGAATACCAAAAGATCTAAGGTTGATAATGATAGTCCCACATACCGTGGGTAATCGCCGCCTTGGTCACATTGGTGTCAAACGCATGAAGAAGCTCCATGCAGATGGACTTTTGTAGTCTCTTGATTACGAATCATTTGACACGTGCGAACCATGCCTCATGGGTAAAATGACCAAGACTCCGTTCTCCGGAATAATGGAGCGAGCAACCAACTTATTGGAAATCATACATACTGATGTGTGCGGTCCGATGAGTGTTGAGGCACGCGGTGGATATCGTTATGTTCTCACCCTCACTGATGACTTGAGTAGATATGGGTATGTCTACTTAATGAAACACAAGTCTGAGACCTTTGAAAGGTTCAAGGAATTTCAGAGTGAGGTTGAAAATCAACGTGACTGAAAAATAAAGTTCTTACGATCAGATCGTGCAGGGGAATATTTAAGTCACGAATTTGGCACGCACTTAAGGAAATGTGGAATCGTTTCACAACTCACGCTGCCTGGAACACCTCAGCGTAATGGTGTGTCCGAACGTCGTAATCGCACTCTATTGGATATGGTGCGATCTATGATGTCTCTTACCGATCTACCGCTCTCATTTTGGGCCTATGCTTTAGAGACTGCCGCATTCACTTTAAATAGGGCTCCGTCGAAATCCATTGAGACGACACCGTATGAATTATGGTTTGGGAAGAAACCTAAGCTATCGTTTCTAAAAGTTTGGGGATGCGATGCTTATTTCAAGAAACTGCAACCTGAAAAGCTCGAACCCAGGTCGGAAAAATGCGTCTTCATAGGATACCCTAAGGAAACCATTGGGTATACCTTCTACCTCAGATCCAAAGGCATGATCTTTGTTGCCAAGAACGGGTCCTTTCTGGAGAAAGAGTTTCTCTCGAAAGAAGTGAGTGGGAGGAAAGTAGAACTTGATGAAGTACTGCCTCTTGAAGCGGAAAGTAGCACAGCTCAGGAAGATGTTCCTGTGGTGCCTGCACCGGCTAGAGAGGAGGTTAATGATGATGATCAAGGTACTTCGGATCAAGTTGCTACTGAACTTCGTAGGTCCACGAGGACACGTTCCACACCATAATGGTATGGCAACCCCGTCACGGAAATCATGTTGTTAGACAACGGTGAACCTTCGAACTATGAAGAAGCGATGGCGGGCCCAGATTCCAACAAATGGCTTGAAGCCATGCAATCCGAGATAGGATCCATGTATGAAAACAAAGTATGGACTTTGACAGACTTGCCCGGTGATCGGCGAGCAATAGAAAATAAATGGATCTTTAAGAAGAAGACGGACGCGGATGGTAATATTACCATCTACAAAGCTCGACTTGTCGCTAAGGGTTATCGACAAGTTCAAGGGGTTGACTACGATGAGACCTTCTCACCTGTAGCGAAGCTTAAGTCCGTCCAAATCATGTTAGCAATTGCCGCATTCTACGATTATGAGATATGGCAAATGGACGTCAAAACGGCATTCCTTAACGGCTTTCTTAAGGTAGAATTGTATATGATGCAGCCGGAAGGTTTTGTCGATCCTAAGAATGCTAACAAGGTATGCAAGCTCCAGCGCTCCATCTATGGGCTGGTGCAAGCATCTCGGAGTTGGAACATTCACTTTGATGAAATGATCAAAGCGTGTGGGTTTATGCAGACATATGGAGAAGCCTGCATTTACAAGAAAGTGAGTGGGAGCTCTGTAGCATTTCTCATATTATATGTGGATGACATACTGTTGATGGGAAATGATATAGAACTCTTGGAGAGCATAAAGGCCTACTTGAATAAGTGTTTTTCAATGAAGGACCTTGGAGAAGTTGCTTACATATTAGGCATCAAGATCTATAGAGATAGATCGAGACACCTCATAGGTCTTTCACAAAGCACATACCTTGATAAGATATTGAAGAAGTTCAATATGGATCAGTCCAAGAAGGGGTTCTTGCTCAGTGTTGCAAGGTGCGAAATTGAGCTCGGCTCAATGTCCGAACACGCGTAAGATAGAGAAAAGATGAGTGTCGTCCCTATGCCTCGCCATAGGGTCTATCATGTATGCCATGTTGTGTACCAGACCTGATGTAAACCTTGCCGTAAGTTTGGTAGGAAGGTACCAAAGTTATCCCGCATGGAACACCGAACAATGATCAAGAATATCCTGAAGTACCGAAAGGACTAAGGATATGTTTCTCGTTTATGGAGGTGACGAAGAGCTCGTCAGAAGGGTTACGTCTCGCTTATCTTCGAGACAGATCTGGATGACTCTAAGTCACAAACCGGATACGTGTATATTTTGAATGGTGGGGCAGTAAGCTGGTGCAGTTGCAAGCAAAGCGTCGTGGCGGGATCTACATGTGAAGCCGAGTACATGGCAGCCTCGGAGGCAGCACATGAAGCAATCTAGATAAAGGAGTTCATTACCGACCTAGGAGTTATTCCCAATGCGTCGGGGCCAATGACTCTCTTCTGTGACAACACTGGAGCCATTGCCCTTGCCAAGGAGCCCAGGTTTCACAAGAAGACCAGGCACATCAAGCGTCGCTTTAACTCCATTCGTGAAAATGTTCAAGATGGAGACATAGATATTTTCAAAGTGCATACGGATCTGAATGTCGCAGATCCGTTGACTAAACCTCTTCCGCGAGCAAAACATGATCAACACCAGAACTCTATGGGTGTTCGATTCATCACAATGTAACTAGATTATTGACTCTGGTGCAAGTGGGAGCCTGTTGGAAATATGCCCAAGAGGCAATAATAAAATGATTATTATATTTCCTTGTTCATGATAATTGTCTATTGTTCATGCTATAATTGTGTTATCCGGAAATCGTAATACATGTGTGAATACATGGATAACAACATGTCCCTAGTGAGCCTCTAGTTGACTAGCTCATTGATCAATGGATGGTTACGGTTTCCTGACCATGGACATTGGATGTCATTGATAACGGGATCACATCATTGGGAGAATGATGTGATGGACAAGACCAAATCCTAAGCATAGCACAAGATCGTGTAGTTCGTTTGCTAGAGCTTTTCTAATGTAAATTATAATATCCTTAGACCATGAGATCGTGCAACTCCTGGATACCGTAGGGAGTGCTTTGGGTGTACCAAACGCCACAACAGAATCGGGTGGCTATAAAGGTGCACTACAGGTATCTCCGAAAGTGTCTCGGGTTGGCACGGATCGAGATCGATTTGTCACTCCGTATGACGGAGAGGTATCTCTGGGCCCACTCGGTAATGCATCATCATAATGAGCTCAATGTGACCAAGTGGTTGGTCACGGGATCATGCATTACGATACGAGTAAAGTGACTTGCCGGTAACGAGATTGAACGAGGTATTGGGATACCGACGATCGAATCTCGGGCAAGTAACGTACCGATTGACAAAGGGAATTGTATACGGGATTACTTGAATCCTCGACATCGTGGTTCATCTGATGAGATCATCGTGGAAAATGTGGGAGCCAACTTGGGTATCCAGATTCCGCTGTTGGTTATTGGCCGGAGAGCAGTCTCGGTCATGTCTGCGTGATTCCCGAACCCGTAGGGTCTACACACTTAAGGTTCGATGACGCTAGGGTTATAAGGAGGAAATGTATGTGATTACCGAATGTTGTCCGGAGTCCCGGATGAGATCCCGGACGTCACGAAGAGTTCCGGAATGGTCCGGAGGTGAAGATTTATATATGGGAAGTTATCATACGGTCACCGGAAAAGTTCGGGGGCATACCGATATTGTACCGGGGCCACCGAAGGGGTTCCGGGGTTCCACCGGGAGGGTCCACCTGCCCTGGAGGGCCTTATGGGCTGTAGGTGGAAGGGAACCAGCCCCTAAGTGGGATGGGTGCATCCCCCCTTGGGCCCATGCGCCTAGGGTTGGGGGGAAACCCTAGAGGGGGCGCCCCCCTTGCTTGGGGGGCAAGCCCCCTCCCCTTGCCCCCCCCCCTCTAGATCTCATCTAGAGAGGACCGGCCCCGTTCCCCCTTCCCCTATAGGGCTGCACACCACATCCAAGGCGCAGCCCCTCCCCTCCCCAACACCTTTCCTCCTCCGTTAAGAGCTTGGTGAAGCCCTGTCGGAGTACTGCCACTCCATCACCACCACGCCGTCGTGTTGCTGTTGGAGCTCTCTTCCTCAACCTCTCCCTCCTCCTTGCTGGATCAAGGTGCGGGAGACGTCTCCGCTCCGTACGTGTGTTGAACGCAGAGGTGCCGTCCGTTCGGCACTAGGATCATCGGTGATTTGGATCACGGCGAGTACGACTCCATCAACCCCGTTCTCTTGAACGCTTCCGCTCTCGATCTGCAAGGGTATGTAGATGCACTCCTCTATCTCTCGTTGCTAGATGACTCCATAGATTGATCTTGGTGATGCATAGAAAATTTTAAATTTCTGCTACGATCCCCAACAGTGAGCACTGGCCTCCGCCCAGCGAGCGCCAACCGCCTCTACGAAACCAGTTTGGGACATCCAGAATGTCTCAAACCAGAACCGGGGGGATCGACGGCCGCTCGTCAACGGAAGTCAGGAGGAGGGGCACGTGGTCGGAGCCAATCCGGGTGATGGCCTGGAGGGAAGCTAGGGAGTAGCGGAGGTCCCATTCCGGGGAGACTAGGACCCTTTCTAGGACAGACTGGGTCGGGGAAGCCTGACCATTGGTCCAGGTATATCTGGCCACAATCCTATCTATCTTGCGGAGCCCAAGGTCAGTAATGCAGTCATTAAACATTTGCATCCGTGCAAATTTGACATTCATATTGCTCTTCTCGTCCGCGAACCAAAGGAGGTTAAATCACCTCCAACAACCACCAGAAGAGAGGCCGCCGAAACCTTCTGGTGGAGCTCCTCGAGGAAGGAGGCCGGCCTACTGTGGTCAGTCGGGCCGTAGACAATGATGACCTCCCACTTGAAGTTAAGCGCCCGTTTGAAGAGTTCCATTCTAACAAAGAACTGGCCTTGATCCATGCTACCCACCTCGAAGGTGGCATCCTTCACACCTAAAAGGATGCCAACCGAATGGCCGGTGCTTCCACTAGAAGGGAGCCAATGCCAAGCGAAGAGGTGGGAGATCAGACGGTCGAGCTCCGGAAGAGAGAATTCCGTGCGCGTGGTTTCTTGGATGGCGACAATGTCAATGTGTTCATCACGCATGTACTCGATGAGTTGGTGGCGACGGCCATCATGGCCTAAGCCGCGGATGTTCCAGAAAAGGGCACGCATTAAGGAGACATTGGGGGGCTGCTTAACCCCAGGACACGAGACGCGCTTTCGGCGCGGAGAGCCTCGGTACGAGAGCTCGTGCGACCACGGAGATCGGCTGCAGCAAGCGGAAGAAGGCCACCGACACGCCAAGGCTGTGTCGGGGTGGCGTCCTCCGTAGGGGGTGGGGGTACGGTAGGCGTGAGCATAGCCACACTGGCTTCCGCAAGTCTACCGCCAAGAATCTTGCGAGCCCGAATGGCCTCGATCTGGACTAAGGGGGAGCCACCTCCCCCTGAAGATGATTGCGGAGTCCGGCGCCACCTTCTCAAGGTGACCAAGCAGAACCGACTCGAGCGCAGAAAAGAAGCAAGTAGCAGCAGAGGAGGGGACGACAGAGGTACCTGGCTCCAGATTCCGGGCAGCGTCCTGGAGCTCCACCCGCTCGGGGATGGGCAGAGCGGGGCTACCATCCGGCCGTCACCGGGGAGGAGGCCGACCGGCCACGCCGAGAGTAGGTCATGGACCACGGAGGGGGGAGCAGCCACCGGAGGGGTCACCCGCGACTCCCCGCCCGCATCCAGGGCCGACAGGGAGGTCGGTTGTGGCTCCAGAGCGGAGCACCCCAGGAGCAGCGGAGCGGGTGGTGTAGAGGGCGGAGAGGCGACCGGAGTTGGGGTCGCAGGTGGCGGAGGAGCAGCCGGCTCAGGCAGGGCCGGGAACACCTCCCAGTCGGGGTCCAAGGCAGGGGGTGAGGAGGCCACGGCCGTGGCCACTGCCGGTGCCAGGGCCGGAGCCGGGTCCCCCATGGCCACGGGTCCCGCGCAGGGTGGAGGGAGCGAGAGCGCCAGGGAAGCCGGCAGGAGAGCCGGGGACGCCAACATGGAGGCAGCAAGAGCCGGTGGAGGGGCGGCCGGGGAGCGCGGGGAGGAGGCGGGGATGACCAACAACCCGTCACTAGATGTGTCGCTCTCGCCGGAGGGACTGGCCGGAGAGTCCACCGGCGCCCCAGGAGCCGAGCCCGACCTGCCGGCCCCCGTGCCCCGCGGAAGGCCTATGAGGGTCGGGAGAGGGGGATCGGGAGCAGCTGTCGTCCGAGGCCTCATCATCATCCGAGCGGGCGGAGTGGCGGTGGTGGCGGCCATGGTAGTCCCCACCGGTGTTACCTCCAGGAGGGCCATCGTCGGAGAAGCGTGGGCGGCCCACGTGGTTGGGTGGCTCAGGGGCGATCCGCAAGTCAAATCCCTGGTCGTTGAAGAAGACCCGGACGGTGGCACGGAGTCGTGAGGAGTCTAGGCACTTGACCTTGACCCGGACCTCCTCCTCCTTGCGGAGGGAGAGCTCGTCCACTACGACCACCTTGCCCAGGATCCGAGACATCTGGCGAATGACGCGCTCGGGCCTCGCAATGTCAGGGAGGCTAGCGATGAGGATCCAGGCCGTGTCCAGCACAGCCACCGCCTTAGGGTCGAGAATCGGCTCGGAGATGTTGACGACGATCTTGTTGAGGGCTAGAGTGATCTAATCACTGCGAGTAGCATAGCCGTGGCTGAGAGCGTCGGGGAAGATCACAGAGAACACCGTCCCGGATGTCGGGGTGACCTGCCAGTCCCACTGATGCTGGTACAGGTGGTTGAGCTCAGCCTCGATCATCTCGGGCGAGGCCACACCATCTACCACCGTCACGATCGCCTGGAGGGAGGGAGTGGGCGGGGCGAGGTCAGGGAACTCAATGTGGAAGAATCCCAACCCCTCGATCCCGTGCCCGTACATTCGGAGCTCGTCAGTCAAGGGCCTCTCGGAGCAGAGCAGAGCGGGGTGTCTCGGGTCCTTGCAAATGTAGCAGCATGGCGGGTTGGAGCAATTGACTTGCACATGGCCGACCTCCCCACAGTTGAAACAAGGAGGCGAGGGGAGGCCGGAGATGGGCCCCGAAGCCGCGGCGGAACCCACAGCCGCAACGGCTAGGGAGGCCGGCACCCGGGCCTGGCGGCGCTTCTTCTTGCGGCCTTGCCCCTGGCGGCCATGGTTTGGGCCGGCCCCGGCCATCGAGCCGGCTTGAGGAGCGGGGGCCGCGGCATGGGGAGGAACATACTTGCGGGAGGACACGACAGCCGGAGGGGCCAACTGGCGGGGAGGGGAGGAGCGGGAGAGACGATGCGGAGAGGGGCTACGGCCCCGGTGGCGTGCGGGAGACGGTAAGCAGCGATGGTCTGTCCGCCAATCGTTGGCGGCTGGAGGGGGGCGGATGGCCCGTGATGGTCGGAGTGCCCCGGGGAGCGTCAGTCATCCCGGCGCGCCTCCCGGTCATGCAGCTCCCGCCAAAGGTTATCCTCGCGACGGAGTGCATTGGGGGAGGGGCGGGGGGATCACGTCGGTCCTCATAGCGGCGCTTGCGGCGGGCATCACCGTCCTCCCACTCCCAGGTCATGGCCGGAGAAGGAAGGATGGGGGGAGGTCGGCAGGAGGAGGTGGGGTGGTGGTGAGAGGAGGAGTCGGCAAGGGGGGCGGGGCAGCGAAGGAAGAGCGGTGGCTGCGGGGGGAGATGGGGGCACAGGGAAGGAGCTGGGTGGCCAAATCCACTGTGTCCGCGAGGTGGGCCTAGGGCATGCGGAAAGGCCGAGAGAGTGGCCTCAGCCCACCCGGTCTGGCCCAGCGGAGGGGGGAGCGGGGAGGGGGGAGACAGGCCTCGGCCCACCCACTCCGGCCCAGCAGAGTGGGGAGGGGGGAGACGGGCCGCGGCCCAGTATGCCCCGGCCTACCAACGCAGGGGGGCGCGAGCGGGGGGTGGCGAGAGCTCGGAGGGTTTCCCCTCGACGAGCCGCCGCCGCCACCGTCACCGGAGCATGAGCACGACGCGAGGCCGGCCAGAGCTTCCTGTGGGGGGAGGATGCCCGGAACCAAAGACCCGACGAGTCAAAAGCCGCGATGAATGGCCGGAGCGGCGACCTGCGGAGGGAGCCGGGGAACCCGCATCGAGGATGGCCGACGGCCGAGAGGACGGGGGAGGGTGGGCGAGCGTAGACGGCGAGGCATGCCAGGTCGAGCAGGCAGAGCCCAGCTCAGATCGGTCGGCAACGCCCCAGGATCAGCGGTGTCGAGCCCGACCCCTCCGCAAGGCGGAGCCTTGGGCCTTGACCGAGCAAGCACGCTCTCCAGATGAGTCTGCGGCGTCGGTCGCGGGTCAGAGGCGCCGGCGCTCCCGCGGGAGGCCAGGCCGATGACCACACACGGAGGGGCCACGAGACCGAGGGCACGGGAGGGGGAGAGCCAGGCCGGTCACTGGTGGGCGAGTCACCTCGTCGTCCACGAGGTCGGACCAGCGGACACGGGGCGGGTCGGGGCTGGCAGGCGGTGGAGGCGCCTCCTCCAACGAGGGGACGGGCGGCAAGTAGGCGCAGGCCGGCAGCGGGGAGGTGGACATGGAGGGTCAACCCTTGGGCTCATGGGAGACGGGGTGGCAGAGGAGCCGAGTCGCCTGAATCGCCAGAGCCCTCCATCTTTCCCCCAATTGGAAATCCAATTGCAAAGCAGGTACATTTAAAAAAATTGTGTAACAGGTTTGCTGTTGTAACTTGTTGCTGTAATCATCTTACCAACTTCAACTTTTCAGGATCCAATTGGAAGTCCAATTGCACAGCAGGTACATTTTCAAAAATACATTTGTGTAACAGGTTTGCTGTTGTACCTTGTTGTTCTAATCAAGTTGATGTCTACTCAAATTTTCAGGATCCAAGAGAAACTCCAACACCACAACAGGTGCCTTTTGCAAAACTTGTGTGTTTAACTGCTTTGCTGCTGCAACTGGTTGCTCTAATCAAGTTACTGTCTAATCAACTTTTTAGGATCCAAGAGAAATCCAATGCCACAACAGGTACCTGTTGCAAAACTTGTTTGTTTAACTGATTTGCTGCTGCAACCAGTTGCAATGATGTTAATAACTACTTTTCAGCATCCAACGAAACTCTATAATTTCTTGTTTGTTTAACTGGGTTGCTGTTCTAACTCCCAGTTAAGATGTTTTGCTAACTTCAACTTTTCTGAATCCAGCCAGAACTTTAATGGCAAAACAGGTTAGCCCAAGATCAAAGAACAAGGTCCCAATGATACTATATCATCCCACAGCAGTGGCACTGGCCCAATCGTGCATCATGAATTGCCAACTGGTGATGCTCTAGAGACTAAACTATTGGTAGAAAGAGATTATGCTTCTGCACTTAGAGATGAAGTTGACATGTTGAGGAAGCAAACAACACAATCGCAAGCAGTACTCAAGAGAACCATTAAATATTTGGTGGATTTCAAAACGAAGCAAGCTGAGACTAACCGCATTGTTAAGGTCCTGAAGGAAAAAATGAAATTAAATTCCCACTTTGTAAATCATAGGTGAAATGTTTTTTCCTTTGTTGAATAACCTTTGTGTTTTTTGTTCATGTAATTGATCAAACCATTTGTTTTAGAGATCATGTAATAATTGTTTTTTTGTTTTTTGGTCTGTATTTTTTTAGCACGAGTCTATATTAATTGATAAGACTGAGACATTTCATTTTGTTTGCTATGCTAGACCTACAAATATACAAATCGGGTTGAATGTTAATTTAGCAATAATAGTAGTACAAATGGTCCTTAAGTTGCACGCATCTAAAAGGGGCAAGATGTTGTACTAGCTTTGCTAAAAAACGATACTCTTCTAGCAAAAAAAAGTATAGCGACCTGGCTTATGTATGTTAGTTGAGATTATTTATCCATATACTCTATAAGTGTTTATATCTATGTTAGTTTTGTACATTATTGGTTGATTGACTCCGTATTTTAAATCTTGAGACATCGCTTGTGTACATATCTAAATGGGAGTACACTATATGTTGCGTGTGTTATACATGTTACACTTGAGTTGGACATAAAGTGGTTTCAGATATTCGAATTCACATGTCAGCAGACGGCAACAGGTCCGGCTGAATAGGCTACGGCAAAGGGTTCTTTGCCGTCTGCTGGCTGATGGCAAAGATGAAATGGTCTTTGTCATTGGCCAGTGGACGGCAAAGGACCTAGACGGCACACGTGGCAGCTTATGGCCGTTAGGGGGTTAACGTTGCGCTTTGCCGTCCGCTGGGAAGACCATTGCACCTTTGTCGTCTGCCAGCAGATGACAAAGTAACCAAATAGGCCAGCCCCCAGGTTGTACAAGTAGCTGCCATGTGGCAGCTTTGCCGTCCGCTGACTGATGGCAAAGCTCTTTGTCGTCTGCCAGCGGACGGCAAAGAGCCTGTATAGCCCCTATTTTTTCTTAAATTCATTCAATTTCAACACACAAATTTCACAGCAGACATATGACATATCCAACACACAAGTTTCATCATATATACATACATAACCAACACATAGTTCCATCCATACATATTACAATAGTTTCACATTGTTCGTCCAACACCTATCCATCCATCCATATAACAAGTTCCACATTGTTCATCGATACAAAAGAAAAGTAGAAAGGGAAAAGAAGCACTCCATCCATGCAAGCTTCCGTGAAGTAAATGAAATCTGCAAAATGGGAAACAAGAAAGTTAGAAGAAGAAGCCTAGAAGAAGAATAAGAAGAAGAAGAAGAAGAAGAAGAAGAAGAAGAAGAAGAAGAAGAAGAAGAAGAAGAAGAAGAAGAAGAAGAAGAAGAAGAAGAAGTAAGCATACTTAGGTAAAATGGAGCTAACCTAGCTAATTATGCCATTTTTTGAGTGAACTAAGCATATTATGCCATTTTTTATATAAAGCAGCTAAGTATAGGTCTTTATTGAGCTAACCAAGGTAACTAAGAATATTAGAGCTAACTTAGAGCTAACTTAGGTCATTTTGGAGAAGAAGAAGAAGAAGAAGAACAAGAAGAAGAAGAAGAAGAAGAAGAAGAAGAAGAAGAAGAAGAAGACCAGAAGAAGAAGAAGAAGGTTTTTACCCTTTTCCTTCTCATTCTTCTTCTTTTATTCTTTCCTTTTCTTCTCTTTCTTCTTCTATTCTTTCTTTTTCTCCTCTTCCTTGTTTTTCTTCTTCTTATTCCTTATTTGTGTCATTTTAGAGCTTACATAGGTAATTATGCCATTTTTTAGCTAACTAAGCTTATTATGTCAATTCGGAGGAAAATAAGGTAAGTGTAGGTCATTTTTGTGCTAACATAAGTAATTATGCCATTTTTTAGCTAACATAAGGCATCATCTGCAACGTGGGTCAAGGAGTGATGTAGCAAACAGTAGAGTTATGATAAGGAGATGGGTGAAGGGGACATCTCTCCTTTTGTATACCTGCCTCTTGGAGGAATTCTCAAGTATGATTGTGAAGAACTCGAAACCTTCCAAGTCGTACTCCGATGTGGCAGAGCGTAGCCTGCCGTGGCGGCCTCCCCCCTTCTCTGACAATCAACAACATCAACAACACTTAATTAATTTCATAGGTTATTTGGCAATGACAATTGGCACCCTTCAAAACTAGGGATTTTTTAGACATGAAAGAAAATTGAAAATGTTGAAAAACAGAGCATAGTAATCTAAAAACAGAGCATATTTTAGGTGGCTCTAGGTTAACATACTAGATCTAAGCCAACTACAATGACCCCTTCAACAGCTGCAACTTGCAACCAGGTCACAATTATGATTATGGATGAAACACAAAAATATGTATTCCCAGACATCCCCAACAAAATTATCGATATAGCTAATGACACTAACATAGTAGCATACCATCATGACTAATAAAGTACTTGCAGTTAAGCATCCATATGGCAACGAACCCATAAAAGCAGTTGTGTAAAAAAATCAATAAACAACCAAAATAACAACCCAAAACTCCTAATACGTATAGAATGCACAAGTTGTTTTGAAATTTTGCACCCATTAGCAACCACTTCAGATAACACGAAGCAGCACCATTTATATCCAATCAAAGAAAGGCCCCAAGAATGTTTCCAAATTAGTGGGTTTTTGGACCACCAGAACACAACTTAACATAAAACAACAACTTATAAGAAATAACCCTACCATCTAAAACCCTAAAAATGATAAGATCCTAAAAGCGCCAAATAATAGTACACTACACTCAGGAGCACAGTACTCTTCATCAGAGATCGGTGTTAACAAACAAACGAAATAACTCCACATCAACTTGTAAAAAATTCAAATGTCGGCATCACCCCCCAGTCTAACGGTAGCATCTATCACCTCACCAAGAAACTAACTGAAGAACCTAAACCTAAACCTAAACTCCCAGGAAGACACTCCTAGCGAGCAAAGCAAGTACCTTATTATAGCAAGCATACCGGCAACACGAGAGCATCGAAGTGATTTTACATAAGTCAATGCTCAATAAAAATGTGTTTATAACACGTTTGAATCTGCACATGACACATCCATAGCTGAAGCATCGGAAGAAAAAAAATTCAACGATTTGGTAACGAGCCAGGTAATCAATACCAGTAGATGAGAGCTACTTTGTCCCCCAAATCGAGAACGGTAAAACCCATGACCTAACTACGATCAGATTTAACCACGCAACCTTTCTCGATTTCTACGCCTTCCTGAAAAGAAAAGAAAAATTCTTGTCGATCCATGACACACGAGTGAGGAATCAAAACTGTAAAGCCAACCTATTATTTGGAGGAAATTACGCGGAACAGCTCACGCGATTCAGTTTTCAGGCATCGAGAAGTAGCATCTATCACCTCACCAAGAAACTAACTGAAGAACATAAACCTAAACCTAAACAGAGAGAGAGAGAAGAGGGAGGGAAGAGGGAGGTGGCACACCTCGGTGTTGGGGACGGTCGGGTCGGGGGAGGGGCCGGGCCGGGGGGGTCGACGATGACGGCATCGGGGTCTGGTGTGGCATCGGAGGGGCCGGAGCTTGGGACGGTGGTGGTTGACGACAGGACGGCGACAGCGCGGGGGCGAAGGAGGGGCGAGGAGGCGACGAGCGAGGCGAGGAGGAGGCGGTGACGGGATGGGCGAGGAGGAGGCGGCGGGGTCGGGGCGGCGGCACAGGGGCGAAGGAGGGCGCGAGGAGGCGACGGACGAGGCGAGGAGGAGGCGGTGACGGGGCGTGGCGGAGCTCAGGGCGGCGGGGCGGGGCAGAGCTCGAGGCGGCGGGGGCGGCTGGGAGAGAAAGAGAGGGGAGGGTGAGGTGAGGTGGGGCGCCAACACTTAGTGGGGTGGGACCAGGGGAAACGGCTGTTAAAACGGCAAGTTTCTTTGCCGTCCGCTGGCTGAAGGCAAAGAATTTTTGCCGTCCGCTAGCAGACAACAAAGAAACTGGTCGTTAGGTCGTACTTATAGTCGGCCACCCACCATCTTTGCCGTGTGCTAGCAGACGGCAAAGATTCCATGCCGTCAGCAAGCAGATGGCAAAGAGCAGGCTGACGGCAAACACCTTCTTTGTCGTCCACTCTTTCTTTGTCGTCATCTTTGTTTAAGCTGATGGCAAAGAACTTCTTTGCCGACGGCAAAGATCCTGATTTCAGTAGTGGTTCTATCTTGTGAATTCGAGTATCAGCATTTGTAAATCATATTCATATATGATAGTGGAATACATCTTTGCCAGGGTAAACGTGAATGATTTATAAAGATTCATATAAGAATACAAAATGGATTTGAATTTAGTTGCCAGGGTAAACGTGAATGCTTATTGTCGTGGATTTAACACGTCAGATGTCCTTAGTGTTAGGACTTAGTCGCGAGGCCAACGCATCTATGTGGTAGCTTGAGAGGGGTTGAGCGGGACGAGAGACGCGAGGTTTTACCCAGGTTCGGCCCCTCACGGTGGAGGTAAAAGCCTACATCCTGCTTCATTGATATAGATGATGATAATCATGGTTACAAGAGTGCTCTAACTCGAGAGCTATTGTCTAAACCTAACTTGTCCAACTTGTGGAACTTGTCCCTTTAGAGCCCTGCCCTCCTTATATATGTTGGAGGGCGGGTTACATGTAGAGTCCTATTAGGATTAGGACTAGTCTATCGCTAATACAAACCGGATACAAGTCCAGGTCTTAGCTCCTTGTAAGATATATTCCTCCCGCTTTTCCTCTTAAACCGCCCACCGTAGTTGAACCGGCCTTCATGAACCGCCACCGGGCCACCGAAGTCTTGTCGCCTCCTCGACCCGCTGCGGATTACCAATGAACCGTAAAACCGCCGGGTCGCCAAAGGAACCGCCAAGTGTCGGCCGAGTTCTTCGTAAATCGCCAAGTCCAGCCGGGTTATACTTCCGGCCGGTTTACGCCGCAGGGTATATCCCCGACATTAGCCCCCAGTTTAATTTGGATTTATCCATGTTAAACTGATCCTGTGAAATAAACACAAGAACAAACTTGACAGATTATGCTCCGGGTTAAGAATTTTTGTAAACCGGTACCTGATCATCCTTAAATCCTTGTTATTTCCTCCTTCCGGGAAATCCGGGTCACAGCACCAGCTTCATAATCAATTTGCCGACATTGGCTTGTCACCGAGAAATATTGTGAAGAATAAATCCTTTGACTCAGCTCCGGTTTAAGAAATACGGATCAGTAGCCGCCAAGTCTTGAGCGAGAACAAAGTTATGGTTTACGACTTGCTTCAATATCAATACTGCCACTTTTGAAGAAATCCATGTTATTCATCCCAAATCACTAGTAAAAACTGAACACTCCATATTATGTAGCCCCAAGTGTCGGGTTGTCATGCTTGCAAAGAACTGTGGACTTCAAATTGCATTATACTCATAAAACTTCAGCCAGTGTAGCCCCCAAGGGCCGGGTCATTTATGCAATAATGAGCGTAGACTTTGTAAATATAATCATGTAGATTTGAGCAATGATGTGTAGCCCCCAAGGGCCGCTCAAGAAGATAATATTAAATCGACTTGATATATACTTCCATGAAAATAACATCATATGATGTAACCTCCATCATGGGCTTGAATCCACGTCCATAAGGTTAAGAGCCTTGTGCTTTACCAACTGAGCAGTGGACCCTTCAATATAATGAATAAAAGCTTTGTGCTTTGAATTGTTTGACATGAACAATTGGTAGCCCCCAAGGGCCGGCTCATTATAATGTGATGAGTCGGGTCTTCAATAAGTAAACAAAGAATGACTTTGCATTAGCCCCCAAGTGTCATGGTGCATGCTTGCAGCGACATGAGACTTGCATATTTGATGTAATCTCAACTTAAATAATGTAGCCCCCAAGTGCCGGGTTGTAAGCCTGCAGCAACTCGACTATTCCTTCAATTGTAGAATAAAATCATATCCATTGATAATATGATAGCCATCGCGCTTAAAGCGACTTTGAAAACAGTCCAAAGCCGGGCCGGTTTAATAAACGCCGACGATTTATAATCATGCTTTATTCAACCTGTTTACGCATACAACAAGTTTATAGTGTCTCGGCGGTTTATCACGGACGGGTTATAATGCCCAACATATAACCTGGGTTTATAACCAAGGCTGCACTTAAGAACAATCAAATATGAAATATATCATACCGTGATATTGAATCACATCGTTGGTTTACCAATTTTTGTAGTAAGGGTGATAATCCCAATCTTGAGTATTGATAACTCCTTCCATATTGTGCGGTTTAAGATAAAACCGCATCGGGTTATGATAGACACCGGATTATCCATATATAATATCATGACTTGTAGTCGAACCGCATCGGGTTAATAATCGCCGGATTATAATTGGTCATGTAATCGACAATTTGTGATTGAAAGTCAAGCCGGGTTAATGAACGCCGTTTACTCCATAATAGGATGATAATAGAAAATCAAACCGGCAAATAGTCTCCGGATTAGGATTTGACCGTGTTCCGCCAATTTGTAATTGACAGTTTGAACCGGATTAATAATGTCGGTTTGGAAACACAACAAAAGAAATAATTTAAAAGAGAACAAAATTCAAGCAAAGGCAAATATAAAACCATTGCAAATGAGGCTTTGAGCCGATCAAGAGACATTACCATGGTCGGACACGACCAAGCCCCCAAAAGGCGTAGCTATGGTTCGAGTCAGCCAGGTCCTCAAATGATGCATTGGCATTACGCCGATCAAGAGGTGTAGCGATGGTTCGGGTTCGACCAAAGCCCCCAAGTGATGCTGTGGCACTAGGCCGATCAAGAGGCGTGACTATGGTTCAGACGTGACCACAAGTCCCCAAGTGATGCTGTGGCTTTTCGCCTACCAAATGGCGTTGCTATGGTTCGGACACGACCAAGGCCCCCAAGTGATACTGTGGCATTGCGCCGATCAAGAGGTGTGACTATGGTTCAAACATGACCAAGCCCCCAAGTGATCAATAATATGATAAGCCAATAAGGCATGATACCCATGTTTGAACCAGCATCATGGCAGCAGGTCCTCTTTGGCACCCTTTAATTTTTGCAAGAGATAAATCCTTCTTGAACCGGGATTTTGAACCGGATATTGAGAGCTTCAAAGCTTTGTGGGAGACATCTTTCCCTTGAACCGGATGTTTAAACCGAATCTTCATTTTCAGCCGGAAATTTTCTCGACGGCCTTTAAGCTCAATTTGCGAAGTTAATTCCTTTTGAACCGGAAATTCTTAAACCGGATTTGAGAGCTTCAGAGCTTTGAGAGAGAACAGATTTCCCTTGAACCGGATTGTAAACCGGAATCCTTTCTGACGACCCGGACCTTCTTCATTGCGCCGGGATTTTGTAATTGTTATATACTTTCTAAGCCGGAAATTTTCTCGACAGCCTTTAAATTTTCATCAATATAACAAGAACCTCCGGACCGGGTTATCTTTCCTCCATCATCCTCAAGTTTTTAACTTTGTTGAAACCGCAAGATTTTGAAGTTATGTCATCGTAGCCCCCGAGTCTCAAAGGTGACTCGAGGAGTTGTCTTGAGATTCTCCATGTTTGACCGTGATATAAACCGGCATAACTTGTATATCATTGATGTTGATAGCATGATATGAATCCACAGAAGGTTGAGGTGACTGTGGCGGGTTATAAATGATCCCGTATGAGCTGTGTCAGCAACTCGGCCAATGGTTCCTTCCAATTGGCGATTTGAAGTTAACCGAACTGTAGTGGCGACGACTTGTGCGCCTGCCCATTGAGCCATCCAGTGCAAACAGCGGTTTGATGATAATTTGCCTCCAATTTGCTGAAAGAAAACCGGGCTACCCAAGCTGTGACTTGCCCATACGCAATATATAGCTCATACAGATAGGTGCGGCCCAGTATGTTGATGTAGACCAGGCCACAGGGACGGCGACTTGGGCACGTTCATTAACCGGGTGGTATGACACGGACGAAACACCAGTGCAGAACATTGCTAGCGCATGCTCCGTGCCCGTAATATAACGCCTCATTTGTAATGAACAATTGTCCTGCGCCAAAAAAAATATCACATGCCAAAGTAATTGTTCACACAAAAATTAATGTGCTATGAAAACAAACCGGACGGATATCACCTGATGTTTTTTGTTCGGACAACGGATGATCCGTTCATCGCGACAGAGGCGGTTTAAGCAGGTCGGCGACTCAATATGGTCCCGGCGGTTCGAGCAGAAACCCTCTGGGTTACTCTCCGGGTCTTTAAACACCCGACATGGGCGGTGCAGACGATATCGTCGCCTCCGACAACGCATACGAGGACCGGATCATACCTTGGCCATGAGTCAATTGACCTGATTGTTTTGTTTGGCAAGTCCATAGAGCTTTTTCTTATCTCTGCTCCGCACAAATGTCTTGACGCACAATATTACATGCATATATGCCCGCTCATCAATTGGTATTAGCCTTGCTAGTACTTTGCATTGGTTGGGATTTTCTTGTTAGGAAGGCTGACTCAGCCTTAAGACCGTCGACTCACGTGTGAAATCCTCGCAGATCTCACAAATTTGACAAAGAAAACAACAACACCACTCGGACCGCCTATTCCCGCTAGCAGCTGATCCAATCCTTTCCTCATCGAATCATATCTTCAAAATCAGTTTCTTCAACGTCACGGCTGCATAATCGCAAATGCTTGCTCTCTCGCTAGTAGCAGCTACGGATCTTATGGTCAGATTGCAGATCGCACACATTGCCATGGCATTAAATCTATATTAACTTCGTAAGATGGCTGCAGCTGATAGAATCAACAGACATGAAGTAATTCCTTGGTTTCATAGGCGGTTAGCCCTTTGTTAAATGCGAGATGTTGCTGAACTCAAGAAAATACATCAAGCCCGGCAATGGAGGCAAGCGGAGGCCGGGGCAGCCTGCTGGTGACTCTCAAACCGGTGAAGGCACGCGGGGATGGTAGTAGCTCGGGGCTATAGAGACGGAGGCGGTAACTCGGCGCGAGCTCGCGACGGGAGCGGCTACCTACAGACGCGGCGACAGCAACCGGCGGCTCGGGCACAGAACTGAACGAGGGTCAGCCCGAGGACGGGGACGGCTCGCGATGACAGGGCCGGTTCAATCCGGCGGGTCGACGAGATGCGTCCGCGGCAGCGGCGAGTTGGAGAGTCGCGGCCGTGGCCGGTTCAGGCGCGAGAGCTGGAACCGGAGTGGGTTTGTCCGGGGCCGGTCGACTTGGTGGAGCCAGCACGCACGCGGCCGCGGGAGCTGGAGAGGCGCACGGCCCGCTGCGGGTACAGAGGAGGGCGAGACCGAGCCGGCGGGCGCAGCCACAGAGGGGCGCGAGGAGGAGAGGTTCGGACGCCGCGGACGAAGCTGGAACGAAACGCGTGGACGGCGCAGGCGCAGGATCGCGCGGAGGCGGCTTACGGAGCCAGCAGCCGCGTCGGGTTGGTGAGGAGTGGAGCCGGCGTGAAGTGGTATTGGAGGAGAGGGCCCTGGTGGCCGCGGCGGTTTGAGGCAGATTTGGAGGAAGCGGCGACCCTCCCGAGGTAGATCGAGGCTGCGGTAGTTCAGGTGGCAGCTCTTGGCGGCGGGTTAAAATCATGGCGGATTGACAGAGCGGCACGGCGGGCGGGCCAAAGCTGGTCAGCGCGGCGGTACTTGAACGGAGGTGGAGCGAGGCGAGAGCGCAAGTAGGCCATGGCGGCTCAGAATCGGCGGAGCAACTGGCAAAAAACTGCACCTGTAGCACGCTGGCAACACATGAAAGTGGCGGTTCATAGCGATGGCTACCCGCAGCTGAAGCGAGGGACGCGACAAAGGCAGAATCGAGGCACGCGGTGATGACTCAGATTGAAGCAGCCATTGTCCCCGACGGCGGCAGGTCGGAGGCCGTGGCAGCCGAAAGCACGGAGAGGCCGCAGACGTAGGCCGTTGAGCGGAAACCGAGGAGGCGATTCAATGCCAACCTGAATCCTTCTCCGGGTCATCCTTCGCATTGACCAAGACTTGTAGTGTTTAAGCTGATAGTTTGCCTCGATCCGATTTCTTTGGCGTTCACGTGCTAATCCTATGAAGCAGCTTTTCCTTGTAGCGATCAGAGTTGACCAAAGAGAACTGATTTGGCTTCGGATGATTTTGTAATAACTCAACTTCGTCTTGAGGTGATCTACGTACGCGGCGGCAGCAACTCTGCGAGGTGGATCCTTTTATCATAAAAAATTTCTACTCTCAGACTCGGCGACTCAAAAATCATCGCTGTTGGTCTCAGCGGCTTTTAAAAATTGATCCGGATCTCCGATCGTGGCAGTCTGGCACCACACAACCGCAATTTTTCTTTCATCAAATCTCGCATATATCGTTCCGGCTGCTTGTCATGGATACGATGCAGATCCTTCAAATTGATTCTTCATCCAAAAAATTGCACACTTGTCGAACCCTAAAAGAAGATCCCTTCAAGAACTCAACACCACCGTGCGCGGGCCCCACGGTGGGCGCCAACTGTCGTGGATTTAACACGTCAGATGTCCTTAGTGTTAGGACTTAGTCGCGAGGCCAACGCATCTATGTGGTAGCTTGAGAGGGGTTGAGCGGGACGAGAGACGCGAGGTTTTACCCAGGTTCGGCCCCTCACGGTGGAGGTAAAAGCCTACATCCTGCTTCATTGATATAGATGATGATGATCATGGTTACAAGAGTGCTCTAACTCGAGAGCTATTGTCTAAACCTAACTTGTCCAACTTGTGGAACTTGTCCCTTTAGAGCCCTGCCCCTCCTTATATATGTTGGAGGGCGGGTTACATGTAGAGTCCTATTAGGATTAGGACTAGTCTATCGCTAATACAAACCGGATACAAGTCCAGGTCTTAGCTCCTTGTAAGATATATTCCTCCTGCCTTTTCCTCTTAAACCGGCACACCGTAGTTGAACCGGCCTTCATGAACCGCCACCGGGCCACCGAAGTCTTGTCGCTCCTCGACCCGCCGGATTACCAATGAACCGTAAACCGCCGGGTCGCCAGTGAACCGCCAAGTGTCAGCGGGTTCTTCAGGTAAATCGCCAAGTCCGGCCGGGTTATACTTCCGGCCGGTTTACGCCGCGGGGTATATCCCCGACACTTATTGTCCCAAAATTTGAAAGAAGCGGCAAAACATCCACTCCAACTTTGCCTGCCCGAAGCCAGTGTTTGCGAGATGAAAATTACTGTCGACAATCCATCGACCCGATTTCCACTGCTCTCAATAGGGGTAGGTTAGTAACTTCAATCAGACATGATAGGACCGCCTCTGAGCCCATTCAGACATGGTGGGTGCCAAGCATGGGCGGCAAAACACATTTGATTCAAGATCGTCCAAAAGACCTCTGTCACTCCCTCCATTTCCCCATTCATACACGATGTGCGGTAAAACAAACTCGACTCGTCCAAAATCGATGTAGGCAAATATTTTTACTAGGAGCAGGTTTGTAACTTCATTCAGACGTGACACAACCGCCCTACTTGTCAGCCCCGTTCATACACCGTGGGCGCCAAAACACCCTCTCATCGCCTGAAATCGCTCTGAGCTAATATTGGGGAGATGCGAGATTACCGTCCTATCCCCAACCAAAAAGACATCCAAATTTTAAACAGGGGCTAAGGTCATAAGTTTCCCATATTTTAGACAGGCGCATCCCAAAGACATGGTTCCCCGTACCTCTCCCTCCATTTCCCCATTCATATACCGTCCACGCTAGAACACCATCCCCACACCAGCCTCCTCCATCCGCCACCCCATCCATCGCCGCTGTCCTCCACCATGTAGAAGCGCCTACCAATTCCGCGTCGTCCACTGCTAGAGATGGACGTTTCTCATCCACGGTGATGGACTAGGAGCCTTGTATAACGTCCTCTCGCTTCATCGGTGCTGTCGTCCTCCTTGTCGGGGCCACTCCGACGACCTTGTTGTCCACCGCAACGGGACCTATCCCCCGATGCACCCGTCTACCGTCACAGATCTGCTTCCACACAACCGACAACCATCGCACCCCCGATGCCTATACGGCACCGCAAGAGAGGTGGTACTACTTCATATCTGCTCAACTTTTTTATCTCAACCAGAAAATAGATTATAACTTGGTTACTGTACTTTCTTTTTAGCTCTTAGAATCTTAGTTCTTAGTTCGAAGCAAACAATGGTTGCTAAGTAGCATTTCTGCGGTTTGCAGCTTCAAATCTACCGTGAGTCATAATAGGGTTTAATTGATAATGCTTACGGTTTCCCCCTTTTATGATCACTATATGATCAACCTACATGCTTCGTGTCATAATAGCACGGCTCCACCCATCAAGCTAAACACGCTTAGTTTTTGAAATACGAATATGATATTATTGAAACAGAGTTTTTTAATTTTTTTAGCGAAACATAGTCGTTTAATTCGTCAGCTAAATGTTCCTAATTTAGTTTCGAAATGCATGTACGCCGCTGGGGTGGATCTATAGGGTGGCCACAGTGGGCCGCGACCCACCCTGGGATTTTGCGTCGGCCCAGACCACGATTCCCCTTTTGTTCTATTGCGCTTCCGATCTCTACTTGTTCCCAACCGCCTACCTCGTGGCGTCTTGCTGTCCCCGGACGACATGACTTTAGGAGGAGACGCCAGACTAACAAGCGGTCAGGAGCCACTCACCCAACAGCGTCACCGTTGCCCGGGCGCGCCGCCGTGCCTACCTTCCCAGTCCATTCAGGGCTCAGGCGTGCAACACCCACAAAGCCAACCCGATTTATCTTTAGATACGTCCTCAACACTGAGCAGCCACTCCCCATCACCCATTTTCTAAGTGATTCATTAGTCATCGGGCAGGACTGTCATTAGGCTTTGTTGTGCATTGACTACTACCTACACTTAATGCTTCAGATATTTCACTAAACTTTAGTACCTGTAATGTTCATAGGGTTTAAAAATCCCGGCCATAGGACCAGACACTGGTCATGTTGGATTGTTGTTCATAGTGACATTGACCCAGATTACTACTGCAGGCCAGGTTTTTTGACAATTTTACTTGTCTTTCTTACTCATTCGATGTGATATACAATTATTCACTTCGATTAGCTGCAAACAATAAGTGCTAGACCAAATTCTTGATTCAGACTTTGGACGATCTCTTACTGCAGTTACAATTCTGCATACTTGTCCTAGTAAGCTCACAAGTAATGATTGATTCACTACCTCTATGCTTGCGTTGTCATATTAGTTGTCAATATTCTATTAGGGTGGACCACCCTGTTTCAAAATACTGGAACCACAGACATGAGTGAATAGTATTTCTCTGTGTGTTCTGTTCCATCATGTGTGGGCAACGAACACTGCATACTATAGAAAGAAAAGTGTCATAGCCACCTTTTACATAGACTATGATCTTTTACATGGAATACAATATGCCTACTTGCTTTGCGTCGCACTACCAACACTCCACCCTTGAAGCTAAACATTATGCCACTCATTTTCCTTAGTTTATTTGTTCAAATATGAATTTGATATAATTCTAATGTTCCTACTTCAGTTTTGAAATGTGTCCTCCCCTTATAGAGACATAATAGGTTTGTATTTCTGTGTGTGGTCTGGGCAGCACGGTTGGGGGATGAACTCTGTATACGCAAGGGTTTGTAGGGAGAGACTCTTTGAGTTGAATCCGCAATGCACTCAATAGATAATCTGACTACTTTTTATATTTTCATGAATATCAGATACTGAACAACATCATAATGGTTATGAGCTTGCATGCTTGAAAAGAATAAAGCAGAACAATGCCATGGCTATGAAACTTGGCATTAAGGGACTGAGATCCTGTCTGGATCCAATGCAATGCAAACGCTCTCCACCTACAGATTCGTGTTCAGAATATGATCCTAATAATGATTTTGAGCTAGAGGGAGACCTAAGTCAATGTAGCTCCCCAGTGGAGGAGTCAGAGGCAGATGCCCTATCTTATTCACCCATCAAGGTGCTTGCTCCAACTTTTCAAGGTTATATTAGTCCCACATATCTTGCAACTGATGCTTTGCATTGCTTCCACTTTGTTGCACTGCTATTTGCTTAGTTTACACATCGTGTATGTGAACACGCCCTGCCTATCCATTTTCAGTACATATTCCATCTGTCATCATACCATATTTATCCATTCAAACGATGTTCTTGTGTATCAGACGTTCAAAAGGAAGAGGGTGATTGCTGATCACGAAGGAGCATGAACAAAGTATTTGAAAAAGGTAGTGACACCTGATAAATCAAATAGCCCATTAGGGGTAGTGCTACCTCTTGAGCATGCGTTGGTTTTCCCTTGAAGAGGAAAGGGTGATGCAGCAAAGTAGCGTAAGTATTTCCCTCAGTTTTTGAGAACCAAGGTATCAATCACCTGAGGAGACTACACGCAAGTCCCTCGTACTGCACAAACAATCAAGAACATTGCAACCAACGCGATAAAGGGGTTGTCAATCCCTTCACGGCCACTTGCAAAAGTGAGATCCGATAAAGATAATAATATAAATATTTTTGGTATTTTTGTTGTATAGATTGAAAAGTAAAGATTGCAAAATAAACGACGACAGAAATAGCATGTTGGCGGGAGATTAATATGATGGAACATAGACCTGGGGGCCATAGGTTTCACTGGTGGCTTCTCTCAAGATAGCATAATTTACGGTGGGTGAACAAATCACTGTCGAGCAATTGATAGAAAAGCGCATAGTTATGAGAATATCTAGGCATGATCATGTATATAGGCATCACGTCCGTGACAAGTAGACCAAAACGATTCTGCATCTACTACTATTACTCCACACATCGACCGCTATCCAAAGATGCATCTAGAATATTAAGTTCATAAGAACAGAGTAACGCATTAGGCAAGATGACATGATGTAGAGGGATAAACTCAAGCAATATGATATAAACCCCATCTTTTTATCCTCGATGGCAACAATGCAATACGTGCCTTGCTGCCTCATCCACTGGAAAGGACACCGCAAGATTGAACCAAAAGCTAAGCACTTCTCCCATTGCAAGAAAGATCAATCCAGTAGGCCAAACCAAATTGATAATTCGAAGAGACTTGCAAAGATGTTAAATCATGCATAAAAGAATTCAGAGAAGAATCGAATATTGTTCATAGATAATCTTGATCATAAACCCACAATTCATCGGATCTCGACAAACACACCGCAAAAAGAATTACATCGAATAGATCTCCAAGAGAATCGAGGAGAACTTTGTATTCAGATCCAAAGAGAGAGAAGTCGTCTAGCTAATAACTATGGACCCGAAGGTCTGTGGTAAAGTACTCACACATCATCGGAGAGGTTATGGTGTTGATGTAGAAGCCCTCCGGCGGAGCGCCAAAAAAGGCCCCAAGATGGGATCTCACGGGTACAGAAGGTTGCGGCGGTGGAAATAGGGTTTCGTGGTGCTCTCGGATGTTTTCAGGGTATATGAGTATATATATGCGAAAGAAGTAGGTCGGTGGAGCCACGAGGGGCCCACGAGGGTGGGGGCGCGCCTACCCCCTGGGCGCACCCTCCTGCCTCGTGGATTCCTCGTTGCTTCCTTGACGTCCACTCCAAGTCTCCTGGATTGTGTTTGTTCCAAAAACGATCCTTGCGAAGGTTTCATTCCGTTTGGACTGCGTTTGATATTCCTTTTCTGTGAAACAGTGAAATAGGCAAAAAAAACTACAATTTGCACTGGGCCTTCGGTTAATAGGTTAGTCCCAAAAATAATATAAAAGTGCATAATAAAGCCCATTAAACATCCAAAATAGAGAATATAATAGCATGGAACAATAAAAAATATAGATACGTTGGAGACGTATCAAGCATCCCCAAGCTTAATTCCTGCTCGTCCTCAAGTAGGTAAATGATAAAAACAGAATTTTTTATGGGGAATGCTACCTAACATAATTTTCTAAGTAATTCTCTTTAGTTTGGTTTGAATGTTCAGATCCAAAAGATTCAAGACAAAAGTTTAATATTGACATAAAAATAATAATACTTCAAGCATACTAACTAAGCAATTAGTCTTCTCAATACAACATGGCCAAAGAAAGCTTATCCCTACAAAATCATATAGTTTGGCTATGCTTCATTTTCGTCACACAAAAATGCTCTCATCATGCACAACCCCGATGACAAGCCAAGCAATTGTTTCATACTTTAGTAATCTCAAACATTTTTCAACTTTCACGCAATTCATGAGCGTGAGCCATGGACATAGCACTATGGGTGGAATAGAGTATAATGATGGGGGTTCTGTGGAGAAGCCAAAAAAGGAGAAAGTCTCACATTGACACGGCTAATCAACGGGCTAGGGAGATGCCCATCAATTGATGTCAATGCAAGGAGTAGGGATTGCCATGCAACGGATGCACTAGAGCTATAAATGTATGAAAGCTCAACAAAGGAAACTAAGTGGGTGTGCATCCAACTTGCTTGCTCACGAAGACCTATGGCATTTGAGGAAGCCCATTGTTCGAATATACAAGCCAAGTTCTATAATGAAAAATTCCCACTAGTATATGAAAGTGACAAAATAAGAGACTCTCTATCATAAAGATAATGGTGCTACGTTGAAGCACAAGTGTGGAAAAAAAGGATAGTAGCATTGTCCCTTTTATCTATTTTCTCTTTTTTTGGGCCTTCCCTTTTTTTGGCCTTTTTTCTCTTTATTTTATTTGGGACAATGCTCTATTTAATGATGATCATCACACTTCTATTTATTTACTGATTACAACTCGATACTAGAGCAAAATATGACTCTATATGAGTGCCTCCGGCGGTGTACCGGGATGGGCAATGAATCCAGAGGGACATGTATGATAAATTATGCATGGTGCCTTTGCCACAAATACGATGTCAACTACATGATCATGCAAGGCAATATGATAATGATGAAGCGTGTCATAATAAATGAAACGGTGGAAAGTTTCATGGCAATATATCTCGGAATGGATATGGAAATGCCATAATAGGTAGGTATGGTGGCTTTTTGAGGAAGATATAAGGAGATTTATGTGTGATAGAGCATATTATATCACGGGGGTTGGATGCACCGGCGAAGTTTGCACCAACTCTCAAGGTGAGAAAGGGCAATGCACGGTACCGAAAAGGCTAGCAATGATGGAAAGGTGAGAGTGCGTATAATCCATGGTTCAACATTAGTCATAAAGAACTCACATACTTATTGCAAAAATCTACAAGTCATCAAAAACCAAGCATTACGCGCATGCTCCTAGGGGGGTAGATTGGTAGGAAAAGACCATCGCTCGTCCCCGACCGCCACTCATAAGGATGACAACCAAAGAACACCTCATGTTTCAAATTTTTCACACAACGGTTACCATACGTGCATGCTACGGGACTTGCAAACTTCAACACGAGTATTTCTCAAATTCACAACTGCTCAACTAGCACGACTCTAATATTACCACCTTCATAGCTAGGCACGATGATTTCAATGATGCTCACATAAAAGATAAGAATTGAAACACAAAGAGAGCATCAAAAAGAATATGACTAGCACATTTAAGTCTAAGACACTTCCTATGCATAGGGATTTTGTGAACAAACAATTTATGGGAACAATAATCAACTAGCATCGGAAGGCAAAACAAGCATAACTTCAAAATTTTAAGCACATAGAGAGGAAACTTGATATTATTGCAATTCCTACAAGCATATGTTCCTCCCTCATAACAATTTTCTGTAGTATCATGAATGAATTCAACAATATAACCAGCACCTAAAGCATTCTTTTCATGATCTACTTGCATAGAAAATTTACTACTCTCCACATAAGCAAAATTCTTCTCATTCGAAATAGTGAGAGTATCATAAGAGACTCGAATACTATAAATTGTTTCCACATTAAATGAGTAATGTTCAGAAAAAGGGTAATCATAATCATGACAAGTTTTATAGATATAATCATCACTACTTTTTATAGCATAAGTTTCATCACAATAATCATCATAAGTACCAACTTTGTTCTCATCATAATCAATTGAAACCTCTTCCGAAATAGTGGATACATCACTAAATAAAGTCATGGCCTCTCCAAATCCACTTTCATAAATATTATAAGATTAAACATCCTCCAAAATAGTGGGATCATTACTTCCTAAAGTTGACACTCTTCCAAACCCACTTTCATAAATATAATCATCATAAGTAGGAGGCATGCTATCATCATAACAACTTTGCATATCAAAAATTGGGAGGCTAAAAATATCATCTTCGTTAAACGTAGCATCCCCAAGCTTGGGACAAACATTAATTGCAGCAAATATATTCTCAAAGACATCATCTTCATCAAACGTAGCATCCCCAAGCTTGGGCCTTTTCATATCATAAGCATAATCACTCGCATCATTAATAGTATGGATAGCACCAATAGTATAGAAATTATCATATTCTTCCAAGCAAGTGCCAAAAAGATTTTCAAGATCATAAGAAGTATCATTATCTTCCCAATCATAATCATCACAACAAGAAATAGGCATAAATAGATCATCATCAAGTGCATCATCTTCCACAATTATTTTTGATTCATTTTCATGAGGCACAACAATAATAGGAGCAACATTATTTGGGAGAGATATCTTTTTACCTCTCTTACCTTTTCTTTTCTTCTTCTTCACCACATCATGTGTGGGTTCAATCCTGTTTTTGGAGCTCCTTGTTAATGAGATTGGTTGAATAGAAGGCTCCTCCTCGTTACCTGATTCATCATAAGAAATAATAGGAGGATATTGGGAAGTATCTTCCCTTTCTTTAGTATTCTCTTCATCTTCTATTTGTTTTCTCTTCTTTATGTAATTGGCAATATAAGGATTTTCAATGCAATTCACCGCACAATACATATAAATTTCTTCTAGATCAATATCGAGGAATTTCTTGAGGTTATATTCTGGAATAATCTTAGTTTGACGTTTCAATTCTTCATAACCCAAAAGCAGACTAAGTTCATTATAATGTGCAAGGGAAATCAATTCATCAAAAATTTGGACACGATTCGATCATGAAACAATTTGCATTTTATATTTAAATGACCATGTTCATTGCAAAGTTCACAACTATGGCTAAGATAATTTAAATTTTCAGCACTAATATTTAGCCTTTCTTGCAACCATTTAGTTTCTAAATGCTTATGAATATTGCAATATCTATCTTCCCTATTTGGTGTGTACTTCCAAACCCAATACACTCCACAAAAATCGACATGCTTATAAGAGATATTTTCATCATGACTAGTGCAATCATCATTAGTACTATGGATATTCAAGGAGTTCATACTAACAACATTGCACTCATCGTTCAAAGATTTAGTGCCAAACATTTTAATGCATTCTTCTTCTAACACTTTGGCACAATTTTCTTTTCCATCATACTCACGAAAGATATTAAAAAGATGAAGCGTATGAGGCAAACTCAATTCCATTTTTTTAATTTTCTTTTATAGACTAAACTAGTGATAGAACAAGAAAATAAAAGATTCGATTGCAAGATCTAAAGATATACCTTCAAGCACTCACCTCCCCGGCAACGGCGCCAGAAAAGAGCTTGATGTCTACTACGCAACCTTCTTCTTGTAGACGTTGTTGGGCCTCCAAGTGCAGAGGTTTGTAGGACAGTATCAAATTTCCCTCAAGTGGATGACCTAAGGTTTATCAATCCGTGGGAGGCATAGGATGAAGATGGTCTCTCTCAAACAACCCTGCAACCAAATAACAAAGAGTCTCTTGTGTCCCCAACACACCCAATACAGTGGTAAATTGTATAGGTGCACTAGTTCGGCGAAGAGATGGTGATACAAATGCAATATGGATGGTAGATATAGGTTTTTGTAATCTGAAAATATAAAAACAGCAAGGTAACTAATGATAAATGTGAGCACAAACGGTATTGCAATGCGTTGAAACAAGGCCTAGGGTTCATACTTTCACTGGTTCAAGTTATCTCAACAATAATAACATAATTGGATCATATAACTATCCCTCAACATGCAACACAGAGTCACTCCAAAGTCACTAATAGCGGAGAATAAATGAAGAGATTATGGTAGGGTACGAAACCACCTCAAAGTTATTCTTTCCGATCAATCCATTGGGCTATTCCTATAAGTGTCACAAACAGCCCTAGAGTTCGTAGTAAAATAACACCTTATGACACACATCAACCAAAACCCTAATGTCACCTAGATACTCCAATGTCACCTCAAGTATCCGTGGGTATGATTATACGATATGCATCACACAATCTCAGATTGATCTATTCAGCCAACACAAAGTACTTCAAACAGTGCCCCAAAGTTTCTACCGGAGAGTCAAGACGAAAACGTGTGCCAAACCCTATTCATAAGTTCATGGGGGGAACCCGCAAGTTGATCACCAAAACATACATCAAGTGAATCACGTGATATCCCATTGTCACGACAGATACGCACGGCAAGACATACATCAAGTGTTCTCAAATCATTAAAGACTCAATCCGATAAGATAACTTCAAAGGGAAAACTCAATCCATTACAAGAGAGTAGAGGGGGAGAAACATTATAAGATCCAACTACAATAGCAAAGCTCGCGATACATCAAGATCGTATCACCTCAAGAACACAAGAGAGAGAGAGAGATCAAACACATAGCTACTGGTACATACCCTCGGCCTCGAGGGTGAACTACTCCCTCCTCGTCATGGAGAGCGCCGGGATGATGAAGATGGCCACCGATGAGGGTTCCCACTCCGGCATGGTGCCGGAACAGGGTCCCGACTGGTTTTTGGTGGCTACAGAGGCTTGCGGCGGCGGAACTCCCGATCTATTCTGTTCCCCGAAGGTTTTTAGGGTATATTGGTATATATAGGAGGAAGAAATACGTCACGGGAGCAACATGGGGCCCACGAGGGTGGAGGGCGTGCCCCCTGCCTCGTGCCTTGCTTGTTGATTCCCTGACGTGCACTCCAAGTCTCCCGTATTGCTTTCTTTCCAAAAATAAATTTTCCGAAGGTTTCATTCCGTTTGGACTCCGTTTGATATTCCTTTTCTGCGAAACACTGAAACAAGGGAAAAACAGAATCGGCACTGGCTCGGGTCAATAGGTTAGTCCCAAAAGTAATATGAAAGTGCATAGTAAAGCCCATTAAACATCCAAGATGGATAATATAATAGCATGAATACTTCATAAATTATAGATACGTTGGAGACGTATCATGGCCCAGGCCCGGGGGCTCCTGCCGGTTTACAAAAGTAGGGGCTCTCCTTTTGACCCCCTTACTTGTGCACGGACAGTCGAAGTCGCGCCCACGGCCACACCAAGCAGGGCAGAAGAGGGAAGAAGGAGGGAAACCGGAGCACAAGACGATCAAGGCAACGCCAAGAGCAGAAACACTGAACAGCAAAGGGGCGAGGTGGACTCCCCCGGCAAGGCCCTTGTCGTGGCGGTCTGCGTGGCCCCGGCAAGAGCCTTGCCGGGGCAGCTTGCCCAACGCCAGTAGAGCGAGCCACCCTTGAGCCTAAGAGTTCCAAGCGCTGCCAACAACTACATTGGGACCAAGGCTCAGGAGGCATCCCTGTGACGGCATGCAGATCTTCGTTAAGATCATAAACATACGAGATCAGATGAGGACTAGAAGACGATGACCCTCGACGGCTCCTAGCTGAGGAAATCCACGAGACCCCCGGCGAGCGTCTTACCGGGGACGACCGCGACGCCACGGCAAGACCCTTGCCGGGCCCCCAGCAAGGCCCTTGCCGGGCCCCCGGCAAGGCCCTTGCCGGGGGCATCAGTGGGGCAAGAGTCAGGCCCACGCCTGCCAGGACACCACCGCCGTCCCCATGCAGCTGCTAGCTCAACCAGCTGGGCAGGCACCTGCGTGGTGCTACCTCTTGATCATTGCGTTGGATTTCCCCGAAGAGGAGAGGATGATGCAGCAAAGTAGCGTAAGTATTTCCCTCAGTTTTTGAGAACCAAGGTATCAATCCAGTAGGAGGCTACGCATAAGTCCCTAGTACCTGCACAAAACAATAGCTCCTCGTAACCAACACGATTAGGGGTTGTCAATCCCTTCACGATCACTTACGAGAGTGAGATCTAATAGAGATGGTAAATAATATTTTTGGTATTTTTGGTATAGAGATGCAAAGTGAAAAGTAAAAGGCAAAGTAAAAACAAAGCAAGTATTAAAGTGATGGAGATTGATATGATGAGAATAGACCCGGGGGCCATAGGTTTCACTAGTGGCTTCTCTCAAGAGCATAAGTATTCTACGGTGGGTGAACAAATTACTGTTGAGCAATTGATGAATTGAGCATAGTTATGAGAATATCTAGGTATGATCATGTATATAGGAATCACGTCCGAGACAAGTAGACCAACTCCTGCTGCATCTACTACTATTACTCCACTCATCGACCGCTATCCAAAGATGCATCTAGAGTATTAAGTTAAAAACAAAGTAACGCCTTAAGCAAGATGACATGATGTAGAGGGATAAATTCATGCAATATGATAAAAAAACCATCTTGTTATCCTCGATGGAAACAATACAATACGTGCCTTGCTACCCCTTACATCCTTTGGAAAGGACACCGCAAGATTGAACCCAAAGCTAAGCACTTCTCCCATTGCAAGAAGTACCAATCTAGTTGGCCAAACCAAACTAATAATTCGAAGAGACTTGTAAAGATAACCAATCATACATAAAAGAATTCAGAGAAGATTCAAATATTTTTCATAGATAAACTTGATCATAAACCCACAATTCATCGGTCTCAACAAACACACCGCAAAAAGAAGATTACATCGAATAGATCTCCACAAGAGAGGGGGAGAACTTTGTATTGAGATCCAAAAAGAGAGAAGAAGCCATCTAGCTACTAGCTATGGACCCGAAGGTCTGAAGTAAACTACTCACACTTCATCAAAGGGGCTATGGTGATGATGTAGAAGCCCTCCATGGTGGATGCCCCCTCCGGCGGAGCTCCGGAACAGGCCCCAAGATGGGATCTCGTGGATACAAGACGTTGCGGCGGTGGAATTAGGTTTTTGGATCCTGTTACGATCGTTTGGGGGCGTGAGGTATATATAGGAGGAAGGAGTACGGTGGAGCAACAGGGGCCCACGAGGCGGGCGCGCCCTAGGGGGCCCACCTCGTGACCGCCTCTGTTACTTCTTGGAGTAGGGTCCAAGTCTCCTGGATCACGTTCGGTGAGAAAATCACGTTCGAAGGTTTCATTCCGTTTGGACTCTGTTTGATATTTCGTTTCTTGAAACACCTTGAAATAGGCAAAAAACAGCAATTACAGGTTGGGCCTCCGGTTAATAGGTTAGTCCCAAAAATAATATAAAAGTGGAAAATAAAGCCCAATATAGTCCAAAATAGTAGATAAAGTAGCATGGAGCAATCAAAAATTATAGATATGTTGGAGACGTATCAGGCATCCCCAAGCTTAATTCCTGCTCGTCCTCGAGTACGTAAATGATAAAAAGAGAATTTTTGATGTGGAGTGATACTTTGGCATAATTTCAATGTAAATCTTATTAATTGTTGTATGAATATTCAGATCCGAAAGATTCAAGACAAAAGTTCATATTGACATAAAAATAATATTAATACTTCAAGCATACTAACTAAGCAATTATGTCTTCTCAAAATAACATGGCCAAAGAAAGTTATCCCTACAAAATCATATAGTCTGGCTATGCTCCATCTTCCCCACACAAAATATTTAAATCATGCACAACCCGATGACAAGCCAAGCAATTGTTTCATACTTTAACATTTTCAAAACTTTTTCAATCTTCACGCAATACATGGCGTGAGCCATGGATATAGCACTATATGTGGAATAGAATGGTGGTTGTGGAGAAGACAAAAAGGGAGAAGATAGTCTCACATCAACTAGGCATATCAACGGGCTATGGAGATGCCCATCAATAGATATCAATGTGAGTGAGTAGGGATTGCCATGCAACGGATGCACTAGAGCTATAAGTATATGAAAGCTCAACAAAAGAAACTAAGTGGGTGTGCATCCAACTCGCTTGCTCACGAAGACCTAGGGAATTTGAGGGAGCCCATCATTGGAATATACAAGCCAAGTTCTATAATGAAAAATCCCCACTAGTATATGAAAGTGACAAAATGAGAGACTCTCTATCATGAAGATCTTGGTGCTACTTTGAAGCACAAGTGTGGTAAAGGATAGTAGCATTGTCCCTTCTCTCTTTTTCTCTCATTTTTTTTATTTGGGCCTTTTCTCTTTTTTATGGCCTCTTTTCTTTTTCATTTTTCTTTTTTCGTCCGGAGTCTCATCCCGACTTGTAGGGGAATAATGGTCTCCATCATCCTTTCCACACTTGGGACAATGCTCTAAAGAATGATGATCATCACACTTCTATTTTTCTTACAACTCAACAATTACAACTCGATTCTTAGAACAAAGTATGACTCTATATGAATGCCTCCGTGATGTACCGGATATACAATGAAACAAGAGTGACATGTATGAAGGTATTATGAACGGTGGCTTTGCCACAAATACGATGTCAACTACATGATCATGCTAGCAATATGACAATAATGGAGCGTGTCATAATAAATGGAATGGTGGAAAGTTGCATGGCAATATATCTCGGAATGGCTATGGAAATGCCATGATAGGTAGGTATGGTGGCTGTTTTGAGGAAGATATATGGTGGGTGTATGATACCGGCGAAAAGTGCGCGGTATTAGAGAGGCTAGAAATGGTGGAAGGATGGGAAAAAGTGTGTATAATCCATGGACTCAACATTAGTCATAAAGAACTCATATATTTATTGCAAAAATCTATAAGTTATCAAAGCAAAGTATTACGCGCATTCTCCTAGGGGGATAGATTGGTAGGAAAAGACCATCGCTACAAACAAGCAATCCAACACACGAGCAAACAAAAGGCAAGCGAGAAAAAGGCAAACGAGAAAAAGAGGAGGAGATTGGGAAAGAGAGGGCGAATAAAACAGTAAGGGTGAAGTGGGGGAGAGGAAAACGAGAGGCAATTGGCAAATAATGTAATGCGGGAGATAGGGATTGTGATGGGTACTTGGTATGGTGCTTGACTAGCTCTTGCGTAAGCCTCCCCGGCAACGGCGCCAGAAATTCTTCTTGCTACCTCTTGAGCACTTCGTTGGATTTCCCCGAAGAGGAGAGGATGATGCAGCAAAGTAGCGTAAGTATTTCCCTCAGTTTTTGAGAACCAAGGTATCAATCCAGTAGGAGGATACGCACAAGTCCCTCGTACCTGCACAAAACAATAGCTCCTCGCAACCAACGCGATTAGGGGTTATCAATCCCTTCACGGTCACTTACGAGAGTGAGATCTAATAGAGATGATAAATAATATTTTTTTTATTTTTGGTATAGAGATGCAAAGTGAAAAGTAAAAGGCAAAGTAAAAACAAAGCAAGTATTAAAGTGATGTAGATTGATATGATTAGAATATACCCGTGGGCCATAGGTTTCACTAGTGGCTTCATCCAAGAGCATAAGTATTCTACGATGGGTGAACAAATTACTGTTGAGCAATTGATGAATTGAGCATAGTTATGAGAATATCTAGGTATGATCATGTATATAGGAATCACGTCCGAGACAAGTAGACCGACTCACCTGCATCTACTACTATTACTCCACTCATCGACCGCTATCCGGCATGCATCTAGAGTATTAAGTTAAAAACAGAGTAACGCCTTAAGCAAGATGACATGATGTAGAGGATAAATTCATGCAATATGATAAAACCCCATCTTGTTATCCTCGATGGCAACAATACAATACGTGCCTTGCTGCCCCTTCATCCTTTGGGAAAGGACACCGAAAGATTGAACCCAAAGCTAAGCACTTCTCCCATTGCAAGAACTACCAATATAGTTGGCCAAACCAAACGGATAATTTGAAGAGACTTGCAAAGATAACCAATCATACATAAAAGAATTCAGAGAAGATTCAAATATTGTTCATAGATAAACTTGATCATAAACCCACAATTCATCGATCTCAACAAACACACCGCAAAAAGAAGATTACATCGAATAGATCTCCACGAGAGAGGGGGAGAACATTGTATTGAGATCCAAAAAGAGAGAAGAAGCCATCTAGCTATGGACCCGAAGGTCTGACGTAAACTACTCACACTTCATCGGAGGGGCTATGGTAATGATGTAGAAGCCCTCCGTGGTGGATGCCCCTCCGTGAGCTCGAGAACAGGCCCCAAGATGGGATCTCGTGGATCTGAGGAAGTTCTTGGCCGGTGGAATTAGGTTTTGGCTCTGTTCTATAGCGGGAAGAATCGTCGGTTGAGCAACGGGGGCCCACGAGGCTGAGGGGCACGCCCTAGGGGCGCCCCCACCCTCGTGACCGCCTCTGTTACTTCTTGGAGTAGGGTCCAAGTCTCATGGATCACGTTCGGTGAGAAAATCACGTTCCCGAAGGTTTCATTCCGTTTGGACTCCGTTTGATATTCCGTTTCTTCGAAACACTGAAATAGGCAAAAAACAGCAATTACAGGCTGGGCCTCCGGTTAATAGGTTAGTCCCAAAAATAATATAAAAGTGGAAAATAAAGCCCAATATAGTCCAAAAGTAGATAAAGTAGCATGGAGCAATCAAAAATTATAGATACGTTGGAGACGTATCACGTGGCGACGAGCGGCCTCTACCCCGACCCAGCAAGCACCTGCGTGGTGACATGCAGATCTTCATGAAGGCTCCACCACCGCGCCAGCCCAGCAGCCAGCCAACGTGGCGCCACGACGCCTCGTCTGCTCGGACACGTGTCGAAGCCAGGCGAGGCGGCGATAGCTTGGACGTGCTTCCTTGCCGTCCCCAATAAGGAAGAGGGGCACGTCGGTAGCGCATTAAATGCGTGTGTCCGATGGTGCCAGAGGATAGACTCATCCACTGTACACCTTTCCACCTCCTGTGTGCCACTGTGGCAACCCCTTTTTGTCTATAAAAGGAGGCCTGAGGCGACCAGGAGAAGGTTTCGAATCCTTTGGGCAAGGCACACCCCGTAGCTAGCTCAAGAACACAAGAACACTCAAATACAGCCATCAAAGCAGGACTAGGGTATTACGCGTCTCCGCGGCCCGAACCTGGGTAAACGACTTGTGTGCTTCCTGTCAGACCCGCTCTTTGCACAGCCCCGCGCCCGCCAACCATAGAAGGGATCCCAGTGATTCCATAGGTGTCGATTTCCCCCGACACAATCCACAAGTGGCTCTCATAATAGATTCATAAGGTAGTTTAATTTTCTTCCTAGGAAAGTGTTCCATGCCTTTCCTTAATGGGAATTGGAATATAATATTTCCTTCTTTCATATCAATAATTGCACCAATTGTTCTAAGGAATGGGTCTACCAAGAATAATAGGACATGTAGGATTGCAATCTATATCAAGAACAATGAAATCTATGGGCACATAATTCCTATTTGCAACAATAAGAACATCATTTATCCTTCCCATAGGTTTCTTAATGGTGGAATCCGCAAGATGCAAATTTAAAGAACAATCATCAAATTCATGGAAACCTAACACATCACACAAAGTTTCTGGAATCGTGGAAACACTAGCACCCAAATCACACAAATCATAGCATTCATGATCTTTAATTTTTAATTTTAATAGTAGGTTGCCACTCATTATGAAGTTTTCTAGGGATAGTAAATTCTAATTCAAGCTTTTCTTCATAGGATTGCATTAAGGCATCAACAATATGTTTGGTAAAATCTTTATTTTGACTATAGGCATGAGGAGAATTTAGCACGGATTGCAACAAGGAAATACAATCTATCAAAGAAAAATTATCATAATTAAATTCCTCGACATCCAAAATAGTGGGTTCATTGCTACCTAAATTTTTGACCTCTTCAATCCCACTTTTGCCAATTTTTGCATCAAGATCTAAAAACTCCGAATCATTCGGACGCCTTTTAACTAAAGTTGACTCATGTCCAGTCCCATCTTTATCAAGATTCATATTGGAAAACAAAGATTTAATAGGGGACACATCAATTACTTTTAGATCTTCATCATTATTATTATCATGAAAACTAGAAGAACACGCTTTCACAAAGCACTCATCAATGGAAATTCTCATAGATTTGAGAGACTCATTGATATCATGCTTAGGAGGAATAGATCTAAGTTTCAAAGAATCAACATCAAGAGAAATTCTATCCACGTTCCTAGCCAACTCATCAATCTTAGGCAATTTTTTTCTTCAAGCAAAGCATTGAAATTCTTTTGCGAAATCATAAACTCTTTAACACTAGTCTCAATGTCAGAGGGAATCTTATTAAAATTTCCATAGGAGTTGTTGTAGGAATTACCATAATTATTAGAGGAATTACTAGGGAATGGCCTAGAACTAAATTTTCCTCTATACGCGTTGTTACCAAAATTGTTCCTACCAAAAAAATTCACATCCATAGACTCATTATTATTCTCAATCAAAGTAGACAAAGGCATATCATTAGGATCAGAAGAAACACTCTTATTAGCAAACAATTTCATAAGTTTATCCATCTTTCCACTCAAAACATTAATCTATTCTATCGCATGAACCTTTTTACTAGTAGATCTTTCGGTGTGCCATTGAGAATAATTAAGCATAATATTATCTAGGAGTTTAGTAGCTTCTCCTAAAGTGATTTCCACAAAAGTGCCTCCCGCGGCCGAATCTAAAAGATTTCTGGAAGCAAAACTCAATCCGGCATAAATTTTTTGTCTAATCATCCATAAATTCAAACCATGTGTAGGGAAATTACGTATCATTAATATCATCCTCTCCCAAGATTGTGCAACATGCTCATGATCAAGTTGCTTAGAATTCATAATATCGTTTCTAAGAGAGATGATTCTAGCGGGAGGAAAATACTTAGAGATAAAAGCATCTTTGCACTTATTCCATGAATCAATACTATTTTTAGGCAAAGAAGAAAACCAAGTTTTAGCACGATCTCTAAGCAAAAACGAAAATAGCTTAAATTTAACAATATCATTATCCACATCTTTCTTCTTTTTCATATCACACAAATCAACAAAGTTGTTTAGATGGGTAGCGGCATCTTCACTAGGAAGGCCAGAAAATTGATCTTTCATGACAAGATTCAACAAAGCAAAATTAATTTCACAAGATTCAGCATCGGTGATAGGAGCAATCGGAGTGCTAATAAAATCATTGTTGTTGGTATTGGAAAAGTCACACAATATTTAGTATTGTTTTGAGCCATCATGACAAACAATCAATCCAACACACAAACACAGAAGGGGCAAGCGAAAAGAGATGGACGGAAAAAGAGGGCAAATAAAACGGCAAAGGTGAAGTGGGGGAGAGGAAAACGAGAGGCAAATGGCAAATAATGTAATGCGAGGGAGAAGAGTTTGTGATGGGTACTTGGTATGTCTTGACTTGTGCGTAGATATCCCCAGCAACGACGCCAGAAATGGCTCGTTGACGGGAGATCAAATCTTGACTTGACTTGGTGCAAATCTCCCCAGCAACGGCGCCAGAAATTCTTCTTGCTACCTCTTGAGCATGCGTTGGTTTTCCCTTGAAGAGGAAACGGTGATGCAGCAAAGTAGCGTAAGTATTTCCCTCAGTTTTTGAGAACCAAGGTATCAATACAGTAGGAGACTACACGCAAGTCCCTCATACATGCACAAACAATCAAAAACCTTGCGACCAACGCGATAAAGGGGTTGTCAATCCCTTCACGGCCACTTGCAAAAGTGAGATCTGATAAAGATAATAAGATAAATATTTTTGGTATTTTTGTTGTATAGATTGAAAAGTAAAGATTGCAAAATAAACGGCGACAGAAATAGCACGTTGGCGGGAGATTAATATGATGGAAGATAGACCCGGGGGCCATAGGTTTCACTAGTGGCTTCTCTCAAGATAGCATAATTTACGGTGGGTGAAAAAATTACTGTCGAGCAATTGATAGAAAAGTGCATAGTTATGAGGATATCTAGGCATGATCATGTATATAGGCATCACGTCCGTGACAAGTAGACAAAAACGATTCTGCATCTACTACTATTACTCCACACATCGACCGCTATCCAGCATGCATCTAGAGTATTAAGTTCATAAGAACAGAGTAACGCATTAGGCAAGATGACATGATGTAGAGGCATAAACTAAAGCAATATGATATAAACCTCATCCTTTTATACTCGATGGCAACAATACAATACGTGCCTACTGCCCTAACATCCTTTGGGAAAGGACACCGCAAGGTTGAACCCAAAGCTAAGCACTTCTCCCATTGCAAGAAAGATCAATCTAGTAGGCCAAACTAAACTGATAATTCGAAGAGACTTGCAAAGATATTATATCATGCATAAAAGAATTCAGAGAAGAATCAAATATTTTTCATAGATAATCTTGATCATAAACCCACAATTCATCGGATCTCGACAAACACACCACAAAAATAATTACATCGAATAGATCTCCAAGAGAATCGAGGAGAACTTTGTATTGAGATCCAAAGAGAGAGAAGAAGCCATCTAGATAATAACTATGGACCCGAAGGTCTGTGGTAAACTACTTACACATCATCAGAGAGGCTATGGTGTTGATGTACAAGCCCTCCATGATCGATTCCCCCTCCGGCGGAGCGCCAGAAAAGGCCCCAAGATGGGATCTCACGGGTACAGAAGGTTGCGGCGGTGGAAATAGGGTTTCGTGGTGCTCTCGGATGTTTTCAGGGTATATGAGTATATATAGGCGAAAGAAGTAGGTCGGTGGAGCCATGAGGGGCCCACGAGGGTGGGGCGCGCCTACCCCCTGGGCGCGCCCTCCTGCCTCATGGATTCCTCGTTGCTTCCTTGACGTCCACTCCAAGTCTCCTGGATTGTCTTTGTTCCAAAAATGATCCTCACGAAGGTTTCATTCCGTTTGGACTCCGTTTGATATTTCTTTTCTGCGAAACACTGAAATAGGCAAAAAAAACAATAATTTGCACTGGGCCTTCGGTTAATAGGTTAGTCCCAAAAATAATATAAAAGTGCATAATAAATCCCATTAAACATCCAAAACATATAATATAATAGCATGGAACAATCAAATATTATAGATACATTGGAGACGTATCAGGTAGTTGCATATCACCAGACCCACAAAACACGGCCCCAACTCTAGCAGACTCTAGCCCTACTACACTGGCCATCTCTGATGGCCCAACTCAGCAGACCCCAACTGCAGCAAATAGTATGATGATGCCAGTTGAGTAGCACCAGCTCTACGATGCAAAACCACCCATTCCAGCAAAGAGTACACCAAATCTAGTTGACAAATCCCTTTTAGGACAAGAGAGAGCCCCAATTACAGCAAATAGGACCCTTGTTCCACTTCTTCCCGGTTTAGAATATGAAGCTTATATTGTTGTCAGGAACTTTGTGCGCATCTTTCCTTCATGGAAAGATTATAACACAGACAAAGAACAATTTTCAATCTTCCTCTGCAACTTACGTGTAAGTAATGTACTAATGTTATTAATGGTAATTAGTGCATATGTTTCTACTGACACGAGACACAAGATTTCATTCTTTTAAATAGGCGAGGACCAAACTGAATAGTCAAGATGAGCAAGGGTTGGTTGCGCTTTCAAGCATTCTTTGATGAAGTATCATTCCTACCTGAGGCAAGCGCACTTCAATGGCAAGCCTCTAAATGAAATTTCTGTAAAGTCTCTGGTGCCAGTGACTGGAATAATCATGTTACACATTGGTCTCGTCTGCAGCGTAAGGTACTGTCTATAATATCACATCACAATTTGAACTACATTTCTGCATGTGCCTTACTGTCTCACTTGTACGAAAATTGTTTACAAAAGAATATTCATTTTCAAGGGACCACAGAATCTCGCAACTATATTTCACACTGCATTGCTCTTGTGAGTACCTCTTGCCTTGTATGAACATATTTACTTTCATAGCTAGTTGATTATGTAGCATCACTGCACATGTTAGCTTCCTTATCCTCCATCTGGTGGACATTATAAGATCAGTATTGACTCTTACATAAATTTAGAATCAACCCAATGCTTTTGAATAGGTTTAGCTCTGTAGTCCTCTTGTAAGGACCAAACGTCTTCTATCACTATACTTACATTAACCGCTACTCCCTCCGTCCCATAATATAAGAGCGTTTTTGTACAAGACACCAAAGGTACAAAACACTCTTATATTATGGGAAGGAGGGATTGGTTCATTGTGTAGCATTACTCTACATCTTATCTCCCTCGCCCACCATTTACTAAAAAATATCAGATCTATATTTAATCTTACCAAAATGTTGAATACACAGACAATGCTAGTGTAGAAGTGTAGCCCATTGCTCTTGTCAGTACATTTTTTCCTGTAACGCTTGTACTTATAGGGATAGGTAGTTGATTATGTAGCATCAATCTGCATCTTATCTTCATTATCCTCTATCCCTTCCAGTATTATCATATCTATAATTACTCTCTACAAAATGTAGAGTACATGCAATGCTTATGAAGAAGTTTCTGTGCTGAAATTCTTGAGTTACCCTTCCCTTGACATGGAGAAGGGCATTATAGAGCCGGCATTAACTATTAATGTAAGTCAGTCCTTCTAAAGCCTTTATCCTCAACTGTTGTTTAATTTGCTCATACTCCCTATCTTCAATTGTTGTTTAGTTTGTTGTTTCTATCAAAATGCATGTTCGTAATAGCTGTAAGTTCCAAGTTTTAGTTGTAAAACCAAATTCCTTATTCATACCTTGCACATTACTCAATACAGATCCAATGATTTTCTTTAGCCCTGCATGTATGCTTGTTTTTGTTGATCTATAATCTAGTGTGTGGTGAAGCAGCCCACATTTGCACCTTGTCATTTCCTGCTTTGTCTTACTGATGTGGCTAATACAATGATTGTCTTTTTCCCTTCATCTATGCTTGTTTTGTTGACATGATAATCCAGTAGTGTGGTGAAGCTCCCTGCATTATGAACAATGCCAAATTATGCTATTGACATTTTGAACTATCTCTTCATTTTCTAATTTGAAATTGGATGGAATTGATAACACAGTTACCATCTTTATTTATATACGTGCAAAACCTATCATCTTTGTGCTTGTTTCAGGGTGATATGCCCGATGGCATGCACAAGTCTGCTGAAGGCTGTGAGACAATCCCAACACATATTGCAGCAAAGAAGGCAAAACATCTTGAAGATAGCGAGACAACCCCAAAGTCATGTCATGATGCAGTGTTCAAGATACTTGATACTAGCAATCACACAAGCTCATGGAATTCACTACCTGGATCACTTCGACTTATTCAATCTCAACTTCAAGCATAAAGGCATTCTGCAACCCAACTTTGACTTGAAGAACAATCTCTAAGGAAGATCACAAAGAACTCCAATGAGAACCTCATTGCTAATGAGCTACAGTTGGAAGCTATCACTGACATGCTAGGGCGGTCTCACAGCCTTGCTCAGCTGCTTGCGCAGTAGCTCTCGCACAAGGCTAACCTTTCTTGAACTGTCTTGGAAGTGGTCTTGGTTCAATATTATTTTGTTACACTGCAATGGTGCCTAGTTTTTGTAATCTGCTTGTTCATTGCGCTTTATGATCACTGGTGGCGAACTTCGATGCCTAGTGGATGTAATATACCATAAATCCTTTATTGTATAGTGTAGGTTTGTTTTTAATTCCTACTAGCTATCGTATATGCCATCATTCGCTATCTGAAAAAAGTGTGAAAATCTTATGTAGGCGACAAGGATGAAACATCCGCCTCTAACGGGGCTGCATTTCAGCAGGCCACAATTGGGCCGGCCCGCACCTTTCTTGGGCCTGCGCTGACTGGCCATTTGGGCTCTTCGTGGACACTCTGTGCCAGACCCACAACTTACATGGGCCTTCATTGGGCCCAACATTTAGTTGGGCCTTCTGTGGACCTAACGCTTAGTTGGGCCCGTGTAGCTTCAGGCCTTTAACATGCTGAATATTCTACATGCCTATTATGGCCCAGAAGATACCATGGGCCTTTAGCAGGCCGAAATGCATGTTGGGCCTCAATTTTCAATAGTTGTCCACGGGCCTTTAGCAGGCTGAAATGTAGACCGGGCCATTATTGGCCCAGTTATGTGACGGGCCGTTACCAGGCCAAAACATATCTCGGGCCTTAGTTGGCTCACTGATATCATGGGCCTTTAAGATGCCAAAAGCTTAGTATAGGCATCACGGGCCGAATTATACTCCAGGCTTTTAACAGGCCCAAAGTCACGTTGGGCTGAACTGTTCCCACCTTGATCACGGGCCATTAGTGGGCCGGATGTCGCGTCGGACCATATATGGCCCATGGGTAGCACAGTCCATTACCAGGCCGAAAGTCACACCGGGCTGAAATGGGCCCATGACTACATCGGGCCACTAACATGCCGAAATCTCACTTGGCTCTAATTGGGCCCAAAGACTCGGCGAACAATTAACGGGCCAAATCTGGCGGTGGGCCGTAAATGGATGTTTAATCAAGCCATTAGTGGGCCAGCCCACCAATACCTGATAAATCAAATGGGCCTTTGACTGGGCCGGCCTTTTTAACCTATATGGGCCTCAGTTGGGCCCTACCATGTGTCGACGTATCATAGGCACGTCTCCTCCATTGGATTGACGACATCTGGCCCATCGCGGAGCCAGCAAGTGTTTCCTCCGACCAATGAGAATTTTACATGTCGAAAATCGCCATTGGTCGTTGCTGTTAACGGGTTATCGGATCCAAAACCAGACCCGATAGCTTAACGGTGACCTGTTACGGTGGATGCCACGTGTCGGTTACCCTTGACGAAAGCACTTCCATGGCACATCATTTATCATCGTGGAAGTGAACACTTCCGCGATGATAATTTGAATATTGTCATGGAACACTTCTACGACAGCGCATGTATGACTATCTTGATTCTGTCATAAAATTGTCATGGATGTACATGCATGACAGAAAACGTGACCTACTGTGACAAACACGTATCATCACAGAAGTGTATTTTTTTGTAGTGTGATCACCCAATTATGATGTGATGTTTGATAGCACACAAGGTATTCCTCCGGTACCCGGGAGTTGCATGATCTCATGGTTGAAGGAACGTGTATTTGACATTAAGAAAGCAGTAGCAATGTAGCGACCCGACCTCAGATGGTCAAGTCTCTGTGCTTCTGTGTCATCCCTGGATCGGTAATGCTGACACACACAATACTCGAAGGATTTATAACAGAGTAGCAATCACACACTTATTACATCGAATGTCTCAAAAGAGAACTTATTACAATAATATGGCTTAAGGCCATCTAATACGATAACAACAGAAGGCTTGGAAGGTAAAGTGAGTCCATCAACTCCAACGGCATAGCTGAGCTGCACGGCAACGACCTATCGAACCTTACTCCTCATCTGAAAAGTCTGCAACATAATACGTTGCAGCCCGAGAATGGGTCAGCACATGGAATATGCTGGCAATGTAACACAATAGAGCAATAATAGAATAATGATAACACTACATGCATGTTTGGCTGGTGGAAAGCTCTACGGTTACAGTTTGCGGAAAGCCAATTTTTCCCTATATCAAAGGAATAAATTTTACTTTAACTATCATGGTGGTTGAAACATCATTGAGAAGGTATAACCCCAACTCAATCCCAATTAGTAATTACCATCCCAACAATATTAATTTAGAGTGATGATATACATGTGAATACTCAAGTACTAGATACTCAGAATTGTCCATAACCGGGGACACGGCTAACCATGATTAGATTGTACACTCTGCAGAGGTTTGCGCACTTTTCCCCACAAGACTCGATCGCCTCCGTTGATTTCTCGCACTACATGGTGTTTGAGAAAATGGATGACCGAGACACGATCTTTCGAAACATTAACTCTCTACTCGGGTAGACCATACCAAACCTACAAAACCCACTACCTGTGATCCACCTCTTCAAGAGCTTCACGTAACTTACTCAACTATGCTAGAGCCCATAATAGCTTGTGGCTGCACATGGAAGTTCTAGCATGAATAATCTCGATTCCCTCTGAGCACAGGTGGCGGTCCATAGGAAGATCACACGGCTACCCCGGATTTCCAAAAAAGCAGACAACCTTTGGGTTCCCCGGGTGCCTCAATCCACCCAGATGTGTATTAAAGTTGCCACCTTAAATTAACCATTAATTAACAATCTCACTTCTGTCATGAATAACTCTCAAACCCAAACCACGTCTACGAGCATAGCATAGCAATATAAGAAACACGTAGAAGTAACTCCCAAGGGTTTGATAGTAACAGGGCAATAGGTTCCTACCTCATCATCTACTTCCCAACCCACAAATTAATGACATCCTAACCATGCAATGTGCGAGGGTTGAAACTAATGCATAAAAACTGGGTATGAAAAGAGTATGATCAAAGTGTTACTTGCCTTGCTGACGATCCGTGAATCCTAGAGACTCGTAGTAACACGCTACGCACTCCGGGAATTCTATCGCAAGCAAACAATACATACATAAGCAACAATCAAAGATGCACAAAACGAAACTTCAACTGAAAGAGGTTGACTGGAGAGTTCAACTTAAGAACTCCGGTTCACAAGAAGAATTAAACCAAATGGAGCAACGAAACTCAAACGGCGAAAGAAATAAGATCCGTTTACTAATCTGAACTAGGGTCAAATTTTACAGAGGTAAAAACTTGTTTGAGTAGGTCATTCGGAAACAGGGTTTCGAGATGAAACTCCAGGCGCTTGAATCGCCTGATTCCGATAAACGAGCGAAAAGTTATACTAGTTCGAACATCGGATCAGAAATCGTGATCGGAATAATCGCGGAATAAATCCGATAAAATAAAACGACGAACGGCTATACGAACGAACGTTCGTTAGCGAAAACTAAGCAGCGAACACGTTACGTAAAAGCGAGCGAACAAGCGACGCTCACAAAACAAATAAACCGGAGAATAAAACCGATCTATATAAAAAAGCGAACTAGGGTTTTCTAAAAAAAACGAAGGGTTTTCTTTAAAAAACCGGCGGGCGGCTACCTCCGTGAGGTCGTCCCGTGGTGGCGGCTCGTGAGGCTCAATGAGGTGGCGGCGAGTGCCAGGTGGCGGCGGGAGTGGCGGCGGCTAGAGGCGGCTAGAGGCGGCGACTTCGGCGACACCTCGGCTCAGGCTCGGCTCCGGACTCCGGGAGGCGGCGGTGGTGGCGGTGGTGGTTTAGAGGCGGTATATAAAGGTTGGGGGTCCGACTTGGGAGGGGGTCGAGGCGGCGGAGGCGGCGACCCGCACTCTCTGAGTCCCGTGGCGGCACGGGCGGGAGGCGGTGGCGGGCGGGCCGGCTGGCTCGGCTGAGCCTTAGCCCGTCGAGTATGAATCCTTTAAAAAAACATTCTCAAAACTAAAAAAATCCTAGAAAATTAAATAAAAATCTAAAAATACCAAAACAAGTTTTCTTTGTCTAAATAAAATATTTAGAACAAGATGAACTTTTCTTGGCCCCTAAAATGCAATTTTTTTAAAACATGCAAATTTTTCTAGGGCAATTAAAATTCCAAATAAATCAAATAAAATCCAAATAATGATTTTAACTTTTTTCCTCCGATATTTCAATTATTTTTGGAGAAGTCATATTATCTCCCTCATTTATTATTTGAAAATGAAATATTTTCCGGAGAGAAAAATAGAAAAACCAAAATCCTCGTCTTCATTATTTGATAAAATTCAAATATGAAAATCGGAAAATCCCCAACTCTCTCTGAGGGTCCTTGGGTTGCTTAGGATTTCGAGGATTGCAAACGAAAATGCAATAAAATATGATATGCATGGATGACCTATGTATAACATGCCAAATTGAAAATTTGTGATGTTACAAACCTACCCCCCTTAAGATGAATCTCGCCCTCGAGATTCGGGTTGGCTAGAAAATAGGTGCGGATGGTCCTTGCGAATATCATCTTCTCACTCCCAGGTGGCTTCCTCCTCGGTATGGTGGCTCCATTCAACTTTGCAAAACTTGATAACCTTGTCATGAGTGACTCATTGTCGAAATCAAGAATCTTTACAGCTTCTCCTCATAAGTCAAATTTCTATCCAATCAGACGCCTCTAGGGCACTTGTATCCTTTAACAGATATCGGCCATCTCGGTGGCACTTCTTCACCGTGATACGCGTGAACTCCTGACAATCCTTCAGGTAACTCCAGCTTGTAGGCAACTTCTCCCATCCGTTCCAAAACATGATATGGTCCTACAAATCTTGGGGCTAGCTTTCCCTTTACTCCCAAACGTTTTACTCCCCTCAAGGGTGATACTCGCAGATAGGCTCATCTCCAATTTCATAGGTTACTTCCTTGCGTTTGAATCTGCGTAACTCTTACATCTAGACCGAGCAATCTTTAGTCTGCATCTCGATCAGTTTAACCTTCTCCTCTGATTCCTTGATCAAATCCGGTCCAAACAATGACGGTCTCCAACCTCATCCCACATCAATGGTGTTCTACATCTGCGTCCATACAGAGCTTGAGCAGGTGCCATCTTCAAACCGGCTCGGTAGCTGTTGTTGTACGAGAACTCTGCGTACGGCAAATTGTCATCCCAACTAGATCCATAATCTAGCGCACGGGCTCTCAACATGTCCTCCAGAATCTGATTGACTCTCTTTGTCTGTCCATCCGTCTGCGGGTGGAACTCGGTACTAAACTCCTATCTGGTACCCAAAGTCTGGTGTAGCTGATGCCAAAACTTTGAAGTAAACTGTGTTCCTCTATCTGATACAATGCTCCTCGAAACTCCATGCAAACATACGATCCTGGTCATATATATCTTGGCCAACTTTGCACTTGTATAGGTTGTTTTCACTGGGATGAAATGGGCTACTTTGGTCAAACGATCCACAACTAACCATATTGAATCATATCATGCCTTGGTTCTGGGTAATCCGGTAATAAAGTCCATGCCAAGTTTGTCCCACTTCCATTCGGGTATTGGCATAGGTTGTAACAGTCCTGCTGGCTTACGATGCTCTGCCTTCACTCTCGACATACATAACATACAGCTACATACTCGGCAATATCCTTCTTCATACCAGTCCACCAAAAACGTTCCTTCAAGTCCAAATACATTTTGGTGTTTCCGGGGTGAATCGAGTATGGTGAGTCATGGGCCTCCTGAAGTATTAACTTTCTGATCTCCGTATTGTTGGGCACATAAATTCGGTCCTCAAACCACAAGGTATCGTTCTCATCCTCGCGAAAACCTTTGGCTTTTCCTTCGCCCATCTTCTCTCTTATCTCGGCAATATCTTTGTCCTCCTTCTGAGCTTCTCGAATCTTGTTCAACAATGTCGACTGAACCTCCATTGTTGCAAGAAAACCTCTTGGAACAATCTCCAATCGAAGTTCTATGATCTCTGCAGCTAACTCCTTTGGCAATCCCTTACTTTCAAGGATATTAGCATAACTCTTCCGGCTCAAAGCGTCTGCTACGACATTGGCCTTTCCTGGATGATAGTGTAGCTTCATGTCGTAATCCTTTATAAGTTCCAGCCATCTCCTCATGCGAGGTTTAACTCCTTCTGTGTGAAAATGTACTTCAAACTCTTATGATCCGTGTACACATCACAACGGTTTCCAATAAGATAATGTCTCCAGGTCTTCAGCGCATGTACTACAGCTACCAACTCCGAATCATGCGTGGCATAGTTCAACTCATGTGGCTTCAGTTGTCGTGAGGCATACGAAACAACTTTTCCGTCCTGCATAAGCACACATCCAAGTCCCAAGCGTGAGGCGTCACAATACACTTGAAACTCCTTATGTATATCCGCAATGTCGACCTTTGGGGCTGTAGTCAACCGCTTTCTTCAACTCTTGAAAACTGGCCTCACAATCCTCATCCATGTGAACTTAGTATCCTTCTTTAGCAATTCAGTCATTGGCTTAGCAATCTTGGAAAAATTCTCAATGAATCTACGATAATATCCTGCCGCCAAAAAGGAAATCGCGGATCTCGCCAACCGAGGTGGGTGCCAACCATTCGGATCGATCGAACCTTCTTTGGGATCTACTGCTATACCCTCTCCTGATATAACATGCCCAAGAAATCCAACTTCCTTCAACCAAAACTCGCACTTGCTGAATTTGGCGTATAACTGGTGTTCCCTGAGTTTCTCGAGAACCAAACGTAGATGTTCTGCGTGCTCCTCTTCGTTCTTCGAGTATACCATAATATCCTCAATAAACACAACAACAAACTTGTCCAAATACTCCATGAACACCTTGTTCATCATACTCATGAAATAGTCAGGGGCGTAAGTCACTCCAAATCACATGACCGTAAACACATAAAAACCATACCCTGTTGTAAATGTTGTCTTTGGTATATCCTTCTCTCGGATCTTCAACTGATGGTATCCTGATTGTAGATCAATCTTCGAAAACACCTTAGCTCCTTGCAACTTATCAAACAGATCATTAATCATCGGTAAGGGATACTTGTTCTTTATAGTTACTTCATTCAGATCTCGATAATCAACAACCATCCTTAGGGATTTATCCTTCTTCTCAACAAAAAATCTTTGGGGCTCCCCAAGGTGATGAGCTTCTCTGAATATAACCTTTCTCCAATAGCTCCTTGATCTGCTTCTTAATTTCCTCCAGATCATTTGCGGGCATCCGATAGGGTCTCTTGGATATTGGCCCGGTACCTGGCAATAGTTCTATCAGAAACTCGATGTCTCGATCCGGTGGCATGCCTGGTAACTCCTCTGGGAAAACATCCGGATAATCCTTTACTACAGGTACTTCCTCCTGTACAACTCCCGTGAGGGAATTCACTTGGCTCCTCCTAGGCACATGCCTAGATACATACTTAATCCTTTTTCCCTCTGGGGTGGTAAGATAAATTGACTTGCTAGCACAGTCAATACTTCCTCCATACCTTGACATCCAGTCCATACCTAATATCACATCCAATCCTGGCGACTCCAAGATAATTAGGTCAGACAGAAAAACATGTGTGCCAATGATTAGGGGTATCTGGGTGCACCATCTGCTAGCCATGTACTCTGCTCCAAAGTGAGCTCACTAAAAGAGGGGTCCTAAGGGTTTGGGTTGGTAACTTAAACTTTTCCACAAATCCCTTGATATGTATGAATGCGATCCACCAAAGTCGAAAAGAACAATAGCGGTAAATGACTGAACAAAAAACTTACCTATTACCGCTTCCTGCTGCTCTTCAACTTAATCCACGTTAACGTGGTTCACTTATCATTTGTTGAATGGTTTGGGCTTCTTCCCAGCGCTCACATTTACGTTTCCATTCTATCCTTGAGGCAGTCATTGGCATAGTGCCCTGTCTTCCCGCACTTAAAGCATATAACTTGACTTAAGTCCCTCTTAGCGGGTGTAGCTGGGTTAGAGCGATTCTGATTATTGTTGACTCCATTCCCATTCCCGTTCTTCGCACCATTTTGATTATGCGATCCTCCTCCAGTATGGTTATGTCCTCCATGGTTATAAACAAGTCCTCCCAAGTTCGGGGTTAAGCGAGGCTTCTGGTGAGCTCCTGAGTTATACTTCCCTTGTCCATTCTTCCTTTTACGGCTCTCAATCTGTTGTTGCTTTCCTTCAATCATCAGGGCCTTATCTACCAACTCCTGGTAGTTGTTGAAAGTTGCCACCATCAACTGCATACTCATCTCATCATTCAGCCCTTCCATAAACTTCTCTTGCTTCGGCATCTGTGGCCACATCATCCGGGGCATAGCGTGATAACTTGCTAAACTCATCCACGTCTTTGGGCCACGAGACGGTTCCCTGGCGTAAGTTGCGAAAATCACGCTTCTTTATCTGCATGGCTCCAGTTGAGACATGGGCCGTGCGAAAAGCTTGTTGGAACTGGTCCCAAGTGACATTGGCTATAGGAAAAGTAGTCGTGTAGTTCTCCCACCATGCGGCTGCTGGTCCATCCAATTGATGTGCGGCAAAGCGCACCCTTTCAGCATCCGTGCATCCTGCGGTGGTTAACTCCCTTCCAATAAGGCGTAGCCAATCATCAGCAACTATTGGCTCGGTGCTACTGGAAAACACTGGCGGTTGTAACCTCAGAAAACGGGCTAAATTGTCCACTGGCGGCGGGTTGTTGTTGGCATTGTTGTTGTTGTTGTTGTAGGCATTGCCCTGGTTCTGAACTAGCAATTGCATCAAGGCATTCTGCTGCTGAATCAACTGGGTGAGATCCGGTGGGAAAACAAAACCGGGGTCACGTCTCGGAGGCATCTGAGGGTTTAGATGGAAGAGATTAGAATAGAAAGAGGTCTAGTGAGAAAACACTACCCACATGCACATGAGGCAAACACAAACATTCAATCAAGCAAGGGCATACAAAACGGTCTAGGACTATCGCATAAGTGCTCAACTACTACTAGTTACATGGGGGGATACTACTATTATATGGTGGTCATCTAAAAATTTTGATCGGTGGAAGACTCCATGATGTCTGCTCCAGCTTCGTCTTCATAGTCATCATCACTTGGATCAGAGTCGGTGTCGTCGATGATGATGTAGTTGTCCGGACAAGTGGGATCTTCTTCCTCTTCTTCCGGTGCTGGTCCTCCCATGAAGACTCGATCTTCTTGACTAGGTCGTCATTCTTCTCCGATGGGGTCTTGATTTCTTCCTCATATCCATCAGCGTGTAAACTTAAGTTCTTCCTCCAGCTCGATGATCCTATTTTTCGCCTTCTTCAAATCCATCATGTCTGCCAAGACATCCGGTTCTCTGACGTCGAATGTCTTTGGTTTAGCTCCTGGATGTAAGCTGCAATGGATCTATCCTTCTTGGTGCTGATTACTTCCCATTGCTCGTCTCGGCGCCCACATATTTGATATATGGTGTCTTTAAGCTCCCTATTGTAGACTTCACCAATGCGTCCCATAGTAATGTGAGCTGCCATACTCTTTCCCAAACTCCAGGTTGGTGCATTGAAAACACACACTATGGGCTCCGTGATTGGCGCAAACGTCCTTCCGGGAACTAGAGCTTGAATCTTCCAGCTCTCTTATTACGGTAAAGTGGCGTTATGCGTCCGGTGAAGCTTGGTATTCCAATATTCAGGTACCTAGTGACTTCCTTCAAGTGGCGTCCAAAAGGTGTGTCTTCATCCGGTTGTGCAAACTTGTTCTTCATCTCCGTCATCCTAAAGAGTGGAAAAATGGACAGAGTCGAAATGAGTAGAGAAGAGTGACCTAAGGTTTTATCTTAGTGGTCGTGTCCTACACTCGGCGTGTGCTCGATACCATCTTGTAGCGACCCGACCTCGAGATGGTCAAGTCTTTGTGCTTCCGTGTCATCCACTGGATTGGTAATCTTTGACACACACGATTACTCGAATGATTTATAACAGAGTAGCAATCACACACTTATTACATCGAATGTCTCAAAAGAGAACTTATTACAATAATATGGCTTAAGGCCATCTAATACGATAACAGCGGAAGGCTTGGAAGGTAAAGTGAGTCCATCAACTCCAACGGCATAGCTGAGCTGCACAGCAACGACCTATCGAACCTTACTCCTCGTCTGAAAAGTCTGCGACATAATACGTTGCAGCCCGAGAACTGGTCAACACATGGAATATGCTGGCAATGTAACACAATAGAGCAATAACAGAATAATGCTAACACTACATGCATGTTTGGCTGGTGGAAAGCTCTACGGTTACAGTTTGCGGAAAGCCAATTTTTCCCTATATCAAAGGAATAAATTTTACTTTAACTATCATGGTGGTTGAAACATCATTGAGAAGGTATAACCCCAACTCAATCCCAATTAGAGTAATTAACATCCCAGCAATATTAATTTAGAGTGATGAGATACATGTGAATACTCAAGTACTAGATACTCAGAATTGTCCATAACCGGGGACACGGCTAACCATGATTAGATTGTACACTCTGCAGAGGTTTGCACTTTTCCCCACAAGACTCGATCGCCTCCGTTGATTTCTCGCACTACATGGTGTTTGAGAAACGGATGACCGAGACACAGATCTTTCGTAAACATTAACTCTCTACTCCGGGTAGACCATACCAAACCTACAAAACCCACTACCTGCTGATCCACCTCTTCAAGAGCTTCACGTAACTTACTCAACTATGCTAGAGCCCATAATAGCTTGTGGCTGCACACGGAAGTTCTAGCATGAATAATCTCAGTTCCCCAGGTGCCTCAATCCACCCAGATGTGTATTAAAGTTGCCACCTTAAGTTAACCATTAATTAACAATCTCACTTCTGTCATGAATAACTCTCAAACCCAAACCACGTCTACGAGCATAGCATAGCAATATAAGCAACACGTAGAAGTAACTCCCAAGGGTTTGATAGTAACAGGCAATAGGTTCCTACCTCATCATCTACTTCCCAACCCACAAATTAATGACATCCTAACCATGCAATGTGCGAGGGTTGAAACTAATGCATAAAAACTGGGTATGAAAAGAGTATGATCAAAGTGTTACTTGCCTTGCTGACGATCCGTGAATCCTAGAGACTCGTAGTAACACGCTTCACACTCCGGGAATTCTATCGCAAGCAAACAATACATACATAAGAAACAATCAAAGATGCACAAAACGAAACTTCAACTGAAAGAGGTTGACCGGAGAGTTCAACTTAAGAACTCTGGTTCACAAGAAGAATTAAACCAAACGGAGCAACGAAACTCAAACGGCGAAAGAAATAAGATACGTTTACTAATCTGAACTAGGGTCAAATTTTACAGAGGTAAAAACTTGTTTGAGTAGGTTATTCGGAAAGAGGGTTTCGAGATGAAACTCCAGGCGCTTGAATCGCCTGATTCCGATAAACGAGCGAAAAGTTATACTAGTTCGAACATCGGATCAGAAATCGTGATCGAAATAATCGCGGAATAAATCCGATAAAAGAAAACGACGAACGGCTAAACGAACAAACGTTCGTTAGCAGAAACTAAACGACGAACACGTTCGTAAAAATGAACGAATGACCGAACGCTCACAAAACAAATAAACCGGAGAATAAAACCGATCTATATAAAAAACGAAATAGGGTTTTTCTAAAAAAACGAAGGGGTTTTTCTTTAAAAAAACCGGCGGCGGGGCGGCTACCTCCCGCGAGGTCGTCCGTGGGCGGCGGCTCTGGCGGTTCGCGAGGGGCGTGGCAGCGGGTGCGGGTGGCGGCGGGAGTGGCGGCTGCGGCTAGAGGCGGCGGGCGACTCGGACGGCGGCTCGGGGCTCGAGGCGGCTCCGGGAGGGCGGTGGTGGCGGTGGTGGTTTAGAGAGGCGGTATATAAAGGTTGGGGGTCCGACTTGGGAGGGGGTCGGGCGGCGGCGGCGGCCGGACTCTCTGAGTCCGGCGTGACACGGCGGGGAGGCGGTGGCGCGGGCAGCCGGCTGGCTCGGTGGCCTTAGCCTAATCGGTATGGGTCCTTTTTAAAAAAAAACGTTCCGCCGACACTAAAAAAAATCCTAGAAAATTAAATAAAAATCTAAAAATACCAAAACAAGTTTTCTTTGTCTAAATAAAATATTTAGAACAAGATGAACTTTTCTTGGCCCCTAAAATGCAATTTTTTTAAAACATGCAAATTTTTCTAGGGCAATTAAAATTCCAAATAAATCAAATAAAATCCAAATAATGATTTTAACATTTTTCCTCCGATATTTCAATTATTTTTGGAGAAGTCATATTATCTCCCCTCATTTATTATTTGAAAATGAAATATTTTCCGGAGAGAAAAATAGAAAAACCAAAATCCTCGTCTTCATTATTTGATAAAATTCAAATATGAAAATCGGAAAATCCCCAACTCTCTCCGAGGGTCCTTGGGTTGCTTAGGATTTCGAGGATTGCAAACGAAAATGCAATAAAATATGATATGCACGGATGACCTATGTATAACATGCCAAATTGAAAATTTGGGATGTTACAAGCAAAAACTGAACGATCATATGCTATGCTAACGGATGGGCCTTGTCCATCACATCATTCTCCTAATGATGTGATGCCGTTATCAAATGACGACTCATGCCTATGGTTAGGAAACCTTAACCATCTTTTGATCAACGAGCTAGTCTAGTAGAGGCTTACTAGGGACTTGGTATTTTCTTATGTATTCACACATGTATTTAAGTTTTCAATCAATACAATTATAGCATGAATAATAAACCTCTATCATGATAAATGAAATATAATAATAACCACTTTATTATTGCATATAGGGCATATTTCCAACAGTCTCCCACTTGCACTAGAGTTAGTAATCTAGATTAAATAGTAATGAATCTAACACCCATGGAGTCTTGGTGTTGATCATGTTTTGCCTGCAGAAGAGGTTTAGTCAACAGGTCTTCCACATTCAGATCCGTATGTATTTTACAAATTTCTATGTCTCCATCCTTGAATTTTTCACGAATGGAGTTGAAGCGTCACTTGATGTGTTTGGTTCTCTTGTGAAACTTGGACTCCTTGGCTAAGGAAATTGCTCCAATGTTGTCACAAAAGATTGCCATTGGACCCGATGCATCGGGTATTACACCCAGATCGGATATGAACTCCTTCATCCAGACTCCTTCATGCACTGCTTCTGAAGCAGCTATGTACTCCACTTCACATGTAGATCCCGCCACAACACACTGCTTAGAACTGCACCAACTGACAGCTCCACCATTCAATATAAATATGTATCCAGTTTGTGACTTAGAGTTAACCAGATATGTGTCAAAGCTAGCATCGATGTAACCCTTTACGATGAGCTCTTTGTCACCTCCATAAATGAGAAACATATCCTTGGTCCTTTTCAGGTACTTCAGGGTATTCTTGACCGCTGTCCAGGGATCCACTCCTGGATTACTTGGTACCTCCCTACTAAACTTATTTCAAGGCACACATCAGGTCTAGTACACAGCATGGCATACATTATAGAATCTATGGCTGAGGCATAGAGAATTACTTATTTTTTTACAATGAAAACAGCAGGAGAAGCTCCTACTCTTATAATTTTATTGAATGTTAACCGAGGGTTAACATGAGCACCTCAGGGGGGTTTTACAAGAAGCATTACAAAAGGGGTTGGGGCTAGCCATTTTGGGTAGCACCCTAATAAGAAAATATATACAGAGACAGTTATAAAGAGGTGTGTGCTACTATTGTGAGAGAATTCTTGTATCCTTCCGAGAAGGTCAAGCTTTGGGGATTTATTCTATACCCTAAAATCACGAGTTCCTCTTTCAGTTTCCTCAGCCAATCAAGATGTGTGGCCACCTCCCCTTCAAAAATCAGCTTGTTTCTCTATTTCCATATATTCCAGGAAGCTAGGGTGGTGATTTCTCTAAATAATGGTCTTTGCCATCTCTCTTTGGCTTGGTCATGTCTTTCTTGCATATCCAAATGGTTAGCCCATTCAATACCCAATATTTCCCACCACCTGATAGCAAAGGGGCATTCATAGAATAGGTGTTTGTTTGAGTACAGCATGCTCACATAGAGGGCAGTTATGATCATCACCAATATTGAAGTGTCATCTCTACAATAAATCTCCGGTGTTTATTCTGTCAAGGAGCATTAGCCATGCAAAGACCTTGTGTCTCATGATACACTTGGATTTCCATATCAAAGTTATAACTTGAGGATCCTGCACATTCCTGAACATGAAGTCATAGAACTTTTTTGGTTTGTTCTTTGTGTCCCCCCAACATAGAATCCATTCGTCCATGGCCATCTGCTCTAGAGATATTCCAGTCAAAGTTGCTTGAAGATTATCCAATTCTACCCTAGCCTCCAAATATAATGGTAACATGAAGTTATCTTGTGGAAAACTGTTGTTGCAGAATTGTGCCAAGGAAATGTCCTCATTTGTAGTGAAGGAGAACAGATGCTCACGAGTGCTCATTAAAGGTTGATCCTCTAGTCAAATGTCTTTCCACAGAAGAATAGTATCCCCCGCCGTTGGTACACAAGTTGTAATCCCACGATACACATCCATCAGAGAGAACACGTCACGCCACCAGAAAGAACCATAGATTGGATTGGCGTGAGGAGGGATTCCATCAGAGTAGTAAGCGTCCCACAAAATCATCACCCATGGAGTGTCATGCTTATGCATAAACTTGTGTGGGTATTTAATCAGCAGGGCATTGTTTTGAATTTGGAGGTTGATGACACCAAGCCCTCCTTTCTTCTTAGGACGACAAACAAGGTCCCAGGTAGCGAGTGAATGAGTTTTAGCATCTCTGTCAATTTCCTTTCTCCATAAACAATGTCTTCTAGCTCTGTCGAAGATTTTAATCAACTTGAGTGGTAGTTTTAGGACACACATTGCAAATGAGAGAAGCGAGGAGAGCGCTGAGTTGATTAGTTGCACAAGCTCTCCATATGATAACCAAATGGCAGTTCCCGTTAATCTTCTCTTGATTCTGTCCACTAATGGCATCAGCTCCTTAACTGTGGGTTTAGTTGTTCCGAGTGGTAGACCAAGATACGTGAACGGCATTGTTCCAACTTGACACCCAAAAACCCTGGCTAAGTCAGCAACTTTTTTCTCCTCCACATTGATTGGCATTAGTTGTGACTTGGAGTAATTAATTTTCAGGCTGGTAGCACGAGCGTAAGAATCTAGGATGGCTTTAATTGTGATCAGATCTTCATCATTGGCTGGGAGAACAATTAAGGTGTCGTCCGCGTACTGAATAACTGGGAAGTTTTCTGATGCAGGCTGATTAATTGGAAAATTAATTAGGCCTTCAGTCCAGGCTTTATTGATTAGGGATTGTAACAAATCCGCCGCCAGCACGAATAATAAAGGGGATATCGGATCCCCTTGTCTCACCCCCCCCCCCTCTTGCATTTGAACTCCTTACCAGGTATACCGTTAAGAAGAATTAAAGAGGAGCCTGAATCGAGCAGCATCTTTATCCACATGCACCATCTAACATCAAACCCTTTGCATTTAAGCATTTTCAAAATGAACTCGTGCTCCATTGTGTCAAACGCTTTTTCGAAGTCAAGTTTCAGAATGACAATCTCATTTCTAGAGTGCTTGCATTGATGTAGATATTCGAATGCCCAACCGAGACAATGTTATATTGTCCTACTCTTTAGAAAGCCATATTGGTTTCGGTGAACTGTTTTTAGAATCCAGCATTGGAGTCTTTCCGCTAAAATCTTTGTGATGACTTTGAGCACACAATTCAACAAGGAAATCGGTCTATGGTCGTTCACCGTTTCTAGGGTCAGTTTCTTCGGGATCAAGGTAATGAGTGAGGTGTTTAAACAGTTCAGGTTCACTTTACCTTCCCAAAAGTCTTGCCAAAGTTGGTAGAAATCATCTTTAATAATGCCCCAACAAACTTTTAGAAAGAGACCAGCAGGAATCAGTTTTATGACATGATCGATCTCCTCTTTGGTGAAAGGGACCGAGAGATCATCAAGACCTTGACATTTGTGCACTAGTTCAGAAAGCTCGAAGTCAAACTCAAGTTGATTAGAAACACCCATTCTATTTTTAAAACATTCATAGAAAGCAGCTCCCTTTTCATCATGATTTTCAATAAGATCCCCATCCAGTAGCATCAGATTAGTGATTGAATTCATGCGTAATCTCTAAGTGGCACGAGCTTGGAAATATTTAGTGTTTTCCTCCCCTTGGACTGCCCATCGAAATGTGCATCTTTTTTTCCAGTACTCACTTTGGTATTTTAACAACCTAAGCAAGTGATCTTTAAGAATCAGTCTGAAGTTTGCCTCGGGGATGGATAAAATTCGGATTTCCTCCAAATTATCAAGCTGTAATAAAATTTTATTGCAGTTTCCAATTAGTAATTTGAGCTTAGATATGGATTTACTCCACCTTTTTAGAGCATATCTTAGTCTCTTCAACTTAGCAGAGATCCTAGTGGCACTAGATGTTGTTTAATAGGAGCTGTCCAAGAGTCCTGAACCACTTGCATGAACCCCGTGTGTGACGGCCAAAAAAATTCAAATCTGAAAAGTTCACATCTAGGAATAGCTGTATCCACTGATAAAACATAGGGCGTGTGACCTGAGATTGGTCGAGCAAGAGGTTTTACCACAGTGTTTGGGAATTTCAAAATCCATTCCGGGGAGGAAAAAAAACCAATCCAATTGTTCCAAGAAGGGAGTTTCCTGCATATTGCTCCATGTGTACTTCCTTCCTTTAATTGGAATTTCCAACACAGCCAGCTCACTAATAATTTCATTAAATTTAATGATATCATCCACATTTCCACCTAGTAGATTTTTGTTTTCTAAAGATCTCATAAAGTTAAAATCTCCCATGAAAAGCCATAAATCATTCACCTCAACGTTTAAACCTTCCATCCACTGCGTAAATAATTCCCTCTCAGGGCCATCACATGGTCCATAAATGTTTGATAATAACCAAGTACCATTAGTTTGTACTGACATCAATATGATCATAGAGCAAAAGACAATGTATGCACCACTTGGCCTGAGAATTGACTACTCCACCAAATTATTATGAGACCACCTGAAGCACCCACCGGAGGAACAAATTCAAATTTGTCGAACTGTCTTGGACAACATTTTCTAATATATGAATGATTGAAATCAGATTTTTTTTTCGTTTCTTGCAAGCATACAATTGAACAATTCGACTCATCAATTTTGTCACGCAGTGCATCACATTTAGTACTAGCATTTAAGCCACGCACATTCCAACAAAGGACATTCCACAAAAGGGATGACATAAAGGTTCAAAGCAACTCGAGTTTAGGACAAAGCAAATAGTTTTATAGCAAAGCAAATAGATAAACTGAACGAATTGCTAGCTTTACTGAGAAGAATCCACGCCTTTTCCCTTGTCCTTGAGGGCAGCCAAAAGCCTTTCCTTGGTGAGTTCTTCCTGTGGAGTCACACAAGCCGTGGTGCCAACATACTGAAGTGTTTCAATCGGCGTCGGTGGGGGGGGGGGGCTGCTTCTCTGCATCAGAACCAGAACCATGAGTCTGCTCTAAGATGTCTGGTGTGCATCGAGGCTTAACATAAGACTATTTTTTCTTGCCCTCTGCCATTGAAGGAGCCTTAAAACCCTTGTACCTTGTAGCTCTGACACTACGCCTTACTTCAGAAACATCAAGAGGCGTGATCACTCTGCGTCTCTTCCTCGAGGTGACTTCATCCACTTCCATCAGAGTTTGATTATTATCCTGGCTGCATACATCTTCAAAAATAGAGTAGCTTTCTACTTCCTTCCCTTCGAACGCCATTGTTGTCAATGTATTCCTCAGATTGCAAGAGATGAAGTTACAGCAGATGTTCCAAGCTTCCTCAGGGAAACCGATAAGTTTAGTTCCAGGCAAAAATGGTGAAAATGGGAATACAGAGAAGCAGGCCATGCCAACTAGATCATGCATGGTATCTTGAAATCCAGTAGCAAATTTTCTGCAAGATGCTTCAATTCCAACGTCAGCAGATTCCCGTCCCAATCTAGCTGTGTAAACAGTGCAGTACAAGTGAATCAGAAAAGACAGCCAATTATCTTCAGCAGGTACCTCAATGGTGATGTCGTGTGAGTTAACTGGAATAAAAGCCACGTCACATCCATCATGACCCTGAATGAACTCTTCAGCCACTTCCTCAATAATTACCACATGTTCATTCCAAACCCTGAGTCCATCACCAAATCCTGAATCTGCAGTTTGAATACCATCCATCATGGAAGGACCATCATACCCAGTGTATTTTCTGTAACTGAATCACTGGTAAACTGGTGGAACAGGGGGCAATTCAGGCCATGCACCCCATCCTTGCTGAGGAGGAGGAGGGGGTGGGGCCGCTTCCCATGCATTTACAGCATTCTGAAGGTGCCATACTTGTGCATTGTGTTGTTGTTGTTGCATAGCATTGAGAAACGGAAGCTGCTCAGGGTGAGGCGAAGCACCCATTGGAGCAGGAGCTTCTTCATTTCCTTGCATCCCTGGACTGGGATTTCTACCATTCAGCACATACACAGGTACTGTCCATGATGTACCAAGTCCGCTAATATCAGTAAACCTCTTGACTATCAGACTAAATGGTATAAAAGCAAGTTCATTGATCAGCACACGGACAAGTACTCTTGATTTCTCGTAACCAGGGCAGTGCCAATACATGCATCTACCAAAACACGAGACCGCTTTGATAATGTAGTGTTCAGTTTGATAATTCAGAGGAAATCCTAGCAGCATAACCCAAGCATCCCTCTCAATGACCGGCCTACGCATATTTGGCCCCTCATCATGACGCAGCAAATAGAAATTTGTATGTTCATCTAAAGGCTGCTCTCCTCTGTTAACCATATTATCACGCACTAAACTATCATGGAACCGGATTAAACCCACACAAAACGGATAGAGCTCTCCATCGATAGTATGCGCACCATGATCATCAAATAGAACACGTCTAACCTCAGCCAAAACTTCTTCATGCTGTAGATCTGCGGGGGGGCGGAACTACCATGACCAACGCATATTGCGAATGATCGAGCGGTGGGTCGTCGACGACAACCATGTTCCTCTGCAGCCTGCCTTCTGGACCTTGCTGGATGTCCATCTCGGCTTTATCTTGATGCACGGGAGAACCGGGAGATTCGCCATGGGAGGTTGGGGTTGGGACGGGGTGGAGCTCTCGAGGTTGCAGGGTGGCAGACTAAACAGGGGAGGGAGCGTGTTCTCGGGAATCGGGGCGGTTCTGATAGGATAGGAAGGAGGCGAAACATCCAGGGTATTTTCATCCAAGTTGTTATCGATTTGCACCGAGTCCCCCTTTTTCCTGTTGATTATCCAAATTTGTTTCCTCTTAATACGCCACTGTTTCTGGCCCCGCAATCTTGTATGCCCAAGTTTGTTGTGATTTGAATGCCCAATGAATCGGATGGGCTAGTAGAAATCATAACTTTCTTATTAGTCCGGTCTTTCCTTGCCCAAGTCAAGGTCTTATTTGTACGTGTCAAACAGTGCCAGCTCAAATTACCTAACACCCCGCAGATTTTGCAACGCACTCCAACTAAACATCCCGAACGAATATGACCGTGGGACAAACAATTTTTGCACCAAGAACTAGAAGATGGAATTGCATGCATATCTTGAGGGTTTAAATGAGTAGAATTGTACCTCTCAACACTAACATCCATGCAATTATTGGAATTATGACCTCTGCCTTTGCATTTCATACAAATCATCAATTTGTCGAAAATAAAAGTCTTGTCTGGTAGATGAGGCAAATCAAGGACTGACATGATCACCTGATTAGAATATCCTGCTTGCCATAAATCTAGAATTTCCTCAAGCTTTGATTCCGGGATAGCGTTCCATGCATGAGATTTAAATGTTGAACCAACAAACGGTTTGCCAATCACCTTAGAATCCGGTTGACCTTGAACAGAAGAGAGGCTACCAAAACACAAACAAATGTGATGATCAAACTGATCAACCCTTGTGTCATGTGATTCAAAGTCCAAACTGCCAAATCGCATTCGATCGATTCTAGGGATATTAAACTTAGCCAATTCAATTTGAGACTTAGAATTTTCTTGTGAATTATGCAGAAATCTCAAAGAACTTCGAATGGCCATAGGCGATCTGGACGAAATCTCTGGTAACTCATTATCAAGATGCCAATCAGAGTCATCCCATGCATAATCCACATGAGATTTGAACAGGCGAAAGTGGCAAACAAAGTTCGGCCAAACACGATCCTTCAGGGCATATATGAAATGTCCAACATGATTTGAAGCCACCGAAAACCGGAAATTCCTTTTTCTCAACTGTGAAACATTGAATCCCGAGGCCAAATGTCACGCCCAATATGCGACCCTATCCAAAAGGAACTCGAAGGTCCCACCAAGGATAGACCCGCATATTGAACCGCTTTTGCAAGGTGGATATCATTACATCAACATTACACAATACATAGGGATACATACAATACATACAATGTCACATGAATACAACAACATCATACAAGAGATCAACATTACATTGCGGATGAAACATAAATGTAAACTCAAACGACATCCACCCTGCTAGCCCAGGCTGCCGACCTGAAACCTATCCCCTGGTCTAAGAAGCAGAAGAAGAACTCAACGCAAGCAAGCATCGTTCTCGCGTCATGATCATCGCAAACCTGTACCTGCAACTGGTGGTGTAGTAATCTGTGAGCCACGAGGACTCAGCAATCCCATTACCATGGGTATCAAGACTAGCAAAGCTTAAAGGAAAAGGAAGGGGTAAAGTGGTGAGGTTGCAGCAGTGACTAAGCATGATATGGTGGCTAACATACGCAAAAGAGAGCGAGAAGAGAAACAAAGGAACGGTCGTCAACTAGTAAAGATCAAGAAGTGATCCTGAACTGCTACTTACGTCAGACATAACCCAGAAACCGTGTTCTCCTCTCGATCAACCCCGAAAAGAGACACTCACGGTTACGCACACGGTTGGTGTATTTTAATTAAGATCAACTTCGGGTTATCTACAACCGGACATTAACAAATTCCCATCTGCCACATAACCGCGGGCACGGCTTTCGAAAGATCAAACCCTGCAGGGGTGTCCCAACTTAGCCCATGATAAGCTCTCGCGATCAACGAAGGATATTCCTTCTCCCGGAAGACCCGACCGGTCTCGGAATCCCGGCTACAAGACATTTCGACAGCAATAAAACAAGACCAAAGAAGCCGCCGGTGTGCCGACAAATCCCGATAGGAGTCGCACGTACCTCGTTCTCAGGGCAACACCGGATGAGACTAGCTACGAGTAAAACCAATCCTCGGGTTTCCTCAAGGTGGCCCCGCAGGCAGCTCGGTTCAGGCCAGCACTTAGAGAAGCACTGGCCCGGGGGGGCTAAAATAAAGATGACCCTTGGGCTCCGGAAACCCAAGGGAAAAAGGGCTAGGTGAGGCAAATGGTAAAACCAATGTTGGGCCTTCTTTGGAAAAGTCTTATTCAAAGCGAACTGTCAAGGGGTCCCATAAATCACCCGACCGCGTTAGGGACGCAAAATCCGGGAACATAACACCGATATGACGGAAACTAGGGCGGCAAGAGTGGAACAAAACACCAGGCATAAGGCCGAGCCTTCCACCCTTAACCAAATATATAGATGCATTAATTAAATAAGATATATTGTGATATCCCAACAAGTAAACATGTTCCAACAAGGAACAACATCTCCATGTTCCAACAAGGAACAAACTTCATCTTCACCTGCAACTAACAACGCTATAAGAGGGGCTGAGCAAAGCGGTAACATAGCCAAACAATGGTTTGCTAGGAAGGGTGCAAAAGGTTAGAGGCGACATGGCAATTAGGTAGGCTTGAGCAAAGAAGTGATAGGTAACGCAGGATAGCGATAGAACGAAGCAACTAGCATAGCAATGATAGTAGTGAGATCCAGGGTAGCGGTCATCTTGCCTGAAATCCCGCTTAGGAAGAAGAACGAGTCCATGAAGAAGATGAACGGAGGAAGCCGAACCAAGCGTGAGCGAGCGAATCCTCACGATCGCAACGAAACAGAACTAACAAGAAAAGCACACAACATAGTAAACACACCACACATAGACAAGACATGATGCACAACCAAGCATGATGCATGACAAAGCTACATGAAGCTACTCATGGCAAGAGATGATGCAAACAAGAGCAACACGTCAAAACAAGTTTAAATGAGGCCGAACAACATATAACAATTCCTAGAAGTCCTCATATGCAAATTTCGAAATTGGTCCAGATCTGAATAAACCTTATGTTCAAGTTGTTAAACAGCAAGTTAAGATGCACCAAGATGATCTACACGAAATTCTAGTCAAGTTACATATAAAGTTCATTTAATTGAGACTACGGCCTAGAAGATATGAGCAAAACAAGTTAAACATGGCATTGATGCAAAATGCATATAAACATCAAGCAAACACCTCAAAACAAGGATGCAACATGATAATATGAAACTACATGCAAAATCAAGCAAGTTTCATATAGAGCACGCCTCAAAAGCAGACAGCAGTTCAACACATACACCCTATACAAGTCATGACAACAATCTGTCCATAACAGCAAGTAGGCATATTGCAAGCATCAAAACAACAAGCTACAGCCTCTCAACATGAAAACAGAAGACATGGGCATGATGTACAGGTAAAGCAATTAAAAACATGAACACTGAGCTATCTCCAGAAATCACTAGAACATGCTCAAAAACACATGGCAAGATTGCAAATAATAACATTTTCAGACTTTGCAGAAAATAACATCAGGTTGCAATGTTTAGAGCTATCGAACAACATGCTACAGGAACTTATCATGGCAAACAAAGGCATGGCATGAATCTACCAAATGCATAGAACAAAAGTCCCTTAGTGACTATAAGCCAAAAAGGATCAGAAGATATAGTAACACCCATGTCAATATCGCAAGTTTTGTTAACAGAATCAGCAACATGACATGTCAAAAACAGATAACGAGTAGGCATGTTTGAGAGCTCAAAGCACTCACTACAGAGCCTTTCATGATAAACTAAGCATACATGTATAAAGAAGACATGGCATAGAAGACATACATGGCAAGAACAAAATCATAGCATACACGGATCAACTACAAAAACCTTGGCAAAATTGAATAACATGTAAACAATCTGCCAGGAACATTTTATAGCAAAAGTAGAGCTCGATTGACTCAAGCTATGGCACTCCATAATTGCAAACAAGGGCATGGATGGATAGAGCATAACCATATGTTCAAAACATCCTTACTGAAGTATCTCAAAATAAGCATGTATCTCTCGGTAGCTTCAAGTTAACATGGCTACAAAATATAACAGAATCTGCCAGGAAAACAGCAACAAGTACCCTACTTAACAAGCTTGATGCACTCTCTACACAACTCACAAAAATACATGGAAAGCACCCCAGGAAAGATGGTATGGCATATTACAAAACACATGTAGGACTCAAGTTCATAGGATGCACACATCAATCATAGCAAAAATAACAAAAGTGCATGTTCTGTTAAGAACCAGAAACTAACATCACATAGCACACTTCTAACAGCATTTCGGGCATCAACATGAGCTCAAATGTAAATGATGCAATGGAACTAAATGATGTACTCGTCGAGGCGAACAATTTGACATATTACACGCGCAAATCGGAGCGACAATGACAGAGTTATGGCATGATGAAAATGCATGAAAATTACTGAAAACACGGGGACTTTAGTTTCGGGGAAGGGGAAAGTCAACCTCCGGGATAGATCTGGATCGGGGCGCGGTTCCCAAGGTTCACCGGAGCTCGTCGCCGGCGAGGGCCGGGCGAAGCTGGGCGAGGCGGCAGGCCGGTAGGGGAGGCGACTGGAGGACTCCGGCCGGCGGCGGCGGGCCATGGCGCGAGGCGGGCAGGAGGCGCTGCCGACGAGGCGGCCGGGCGGCGGGCGCCGGCGAGGCGGGCCGAGGGCGCGGCCGAGCCGCTCGGGCGCGACGAGGAGGAGGAGGCGGCGGCGAGGCGTCCCCTGCATGGGCGCGTGGCGCAGCGGGCGGCCGGCGAGGCGCGGCGAGGCGCTGGCGAGACGGAGCTGCGAGGCGGCGGCAGACGCCGTCGGGCGGCGGCGCAACCGGCGGCGGCGGGCGAGGAAGCTGGCCCGGATGGCTCCGCGGGCGGCGCGCGGGTCGGCGGCGGTGACGTGTCGCGCCCGGATTGGTCGGGGGCGGCGGTGGACTTCGTCCGGTCCAGATCGGACATGTCCGGCGGCGGCGGAGGGCGAGATCTAGGGTTTGGTCTGCGCAAAAAATCCGGGGGTGCACACATATATATAGGTAGAGGGAGCTAGGAGAGTCCAAATGAGGAGCGGTTTTCGGCCACGCGATCGTGATCGAACGACCGAGAGCATGGAGAGGAGTTTGCTGGGTTTTGGGCCACTTAGAAAGGGGTGTTGGGCTGCAACAAAAGGGGGCTTTGCGGTTACCCGGTTAACCGTTGGAGTACCAAACGACCTCCAAATGATCTGAAACTTGACAGGCGGTCTACCGGTGCTATACCAAGGCCGCTTGACAAACCTCGGGCATTCCGAGAACGTTTGACACCCGCACATGAAAAGAGGTAAAAGGGGGCGCCGGGAGACATAGGAGTGCTGGATTGCAAAACGGACAACGGGGAAAATGCTCGGATGCATGAGATGAACACGTATGCAAAATGAAATGCGCATGATGACATGATATGAAATGCATATGATGACATGGCAAAGTGCAACACGTGAGCAAATGACATGGCAACGACGGCGAATAACTGACGGACACCTGGCGCATCGAATCTGGGGCGTTACAACACTCCTCCACTAACAAGAGATCTCGTCCCGAGATCTTAGGACCGAGACGGAAGGGAAAATGGATGGGGTCAAACAAGAACTCTGGAGAAGAAACAAAGAATCGAGAGCACTCGAGAAGAAGAGAGAAACGACGATAATGACGAGAATTGAAAGCTCACGGAATCAGATAGACTATGAAAACACTCTGGTTAAAACGAGATAAGAAATGAATAAGACTGAAAGGATTTAGGCAACCTCCGGTTGAACAAGGAAAGAATAGAACATGAGCTTCGTAAGATGGAATGACACTTGACGAGATAAACAACGCAATGCCTCCTAAGAATTGGAAAAAATTGAATGAAAAGAACTTAGAAGGAAGGATTGGCTGGAGTTGTTGAGAAAATCAACAACGAAGGAATAAGCTTGATGTGGACTTATGGATAACCTCTCAAAATTATGAGGTGATAACCGACCACCAACGGAAAAGATTAAATAGCTGAGGAGAACGAAGAAATGCAAAACTCCACTTCAAAAGAAAATGGAGAATTAATTGCACTTCGAGACGAAAGAAGAAAAGATACTTGAATTCCGCCGACAAGAATCTTGATGAACACTTGAAGAATGAATTAAATCATGAAGAACCACCGTGAAGAACTCCGGTAACAAAAGGATGATGAGATAAAATGAAGGACGAAAGAATAAGACTAAAGCCTTGCGATGAATTAGATGGAGGATTCCGACGAGATGGTCGAGTAAATTTTTAACTCCGGAAAAGAAAAGATGAAAGCACTTAGAACTAGAATTTATTCATTAAGAACAAACTCCGAAGGAAGGGATTAATCATTTGGATGGAATAAGAATAAGATTTATTGTATACTTATCCTTCATCAAATTAAATTGATGACCAACAATGGATTTCGCATCTTACTTATTCTACTTGAAAAAAAGGATTGAGAAGGGATAGTACAAAACTTGAGAAAGTCTTCATGACCCACCGGTAGGATTGAAAAGAACGAATGGATTAATATGATAATCAAGGAAAAAGAATCTTGAACAAACCACCGTTAGAAATGAAAATGAACGAAGAGAAGAGAACGAATCGTCGGAAAGAATTAGAAAAGCACGAAGATACTTGAGGGAATTTAGAGAAAAGAGATCGAAGAGATCGCGAACTGATTAATGAACGCTGAACGCAGCACAGGAAGAATATTGAGATGAACGGCTGAAAACTTGGAACGAAGAAATATTCTGAAAAGATAACCTCCGGATGATCGAGAGGGAAAGCAACACCTGAAATACTCCGGATTGATGAAAAGAATTGCACGACTGGAAACAATTAGATAGGATAACATCGAGCTTGCACCGCGAATCTCCGGGGGAACGGACAAGATTTAAGAGAAACTCTATTTCGGTCTTCAAATGACGACGAGAAACACCACCAAAATTACTGGGATACTCCAGAAGAATGAAAACCGAAAAGGTTGAGCCAACAATGAAAATGATTCGAAATCGATCTTGGAAAGGCATCTGACTGATGAAATTCATTCTTACGTCAACTCCGAAAAGAATTGAGAATAACTCCGGGGAAATTAGAAGAGTCGGGTAAGATCCTGGGAAAAGACCTGTGGGTTAGGGCCCACTGAAAAGAAAACATCGTTGGAAAGGGATGTTGAACAGATAGATGAAGCACCGGAACAATTAAAATATTTGAATGAGGTGACAACCTTGAATTAATTGGAACACAGACGAATCTCCTGAGATGTTTTCGGAACTCCGGAATGATAAACTGGCGAGAGGCGAACGAGCAAGGGGAAAACATTTGAGCCGAGGAAAGAATATCATCAACACCGAAAATTGGAATTGAATCCACCGGAAAAGAAAAAAGATATGAAGAATGACGAACAAGACGAGAATTCACCCGTTGAAATAATTGAGGGAAGACTGAAGAGACTCCACACGAATGGAATTGATGGTCGAACAGACTCAGACTCCGGGAAGAAGAGGGTGGGAGGGCGGGAAAACACAAAGGCAACTCGGGAGGGGAAACGACGACTATCTTGAAGAGAAACACACCGATTGAAATCATTGAGGAAAGAAAGCAAAGACTTCGCACGAGTAGGATGGATACTCAATTACGGACTCCCCTGATCGAAGAAGAAGCAGAAGAACTCCAACACAAGCAAGCATCGTTCTCGCGTCATGATCATCGCAAACCTGTACCTGCAACTGGTGGTGTAGTAATCTGTGAGCCACGAGGACTCAGCAATCCCATTACCATGGGTATCAAGACTAGCAAAGCTTAAAGGGAAAGGAAGGGTAAAGTGGTGAGGTTGCAGCAGTGACTAAGCATGATATGGTGGCTAACATACGCAAAAGAGAGCGAGAAGAGAAACAAAGGAACGGTCGTCAACTAGTAAAGATCAAGAAGTGATCCTGAACTGCTACTTACGTCAGACATAACCCAGAAACCGTGTTCTCCTCTCGATCAACCCCGAAAAGAGACACTCACGGTTACGCACACGGTTGGTGTATTTTAATTAAGATCAACTTCGGGTTTTCTACAACCGGACATTAACAAATTCCCATCTGCCACATAACCGCGGGCACGGCTTTCGAAAGATCAAACCCTGCAGGGGTGTCCCAACTTAGCCCATGATAAGCTCTCGCGATCAACGAAGGATATTCCTTCTCCCCGGGAAGACCCGATCAGTCTCGGAATCCCGGCTACAAGACATTTCGACAGCAATAAAACAAGACCAGCAAAGCCGCCCGGTGTGCCGACAAATCCCGATAGGAGTCGCACGTACCTCGTTCTCAGGGCAACACCGGATGAGACTAGCTACGAGTAAAACCAATCCTCGGGTTTCCTCAAGGTGGCCCCGCAGGCAGCTCGGTTCAGGCCAGCACTTAGAGAAGCAATCGGCCGGGGGCTAAAATAAAAGATGACCCTTGGGCTCCGAAACCCAAGGGAAAAAGGGCTAGGTGAGGCAAATGGTAAAACCAATGTTGGGCCTTCTTTGGAAAAGTCTTATTCAAAGCGAACTGTCAAGGGGTCCCATAAATCACCCGACCGCGTTAGGGACGCAAAATCCGGGAACATAACACCGATATATGGACGGAAACTAGGCGGCAAGAGTGGAACAAAACACCGGGCATAAGGCCGAGCCTTCCACCCTTAACCAAATATATAGATGCATTAATTAAATAAGATATATTGTGATATCCCAACAAGTAAACATGTTCCAACAAGGAACAACATCTCCATGTTCCAACAAGGAACAAACTTCATCTTCACCTGCAACTAACAACGCTATAAGAGGGGCTGAGCAAAGCGGTAACATAGCCAAACAATGGTTTGCTAGGAAGGGTGCAAAAGGTTAGAGGCTGACATGGCAATTAGGTAGGCTTGAGCAGCAAGTGATAGGTAACGCAGGATAGCGATAGAACGAAGCAACTAGCATAGCAATGATAGTAGTGAGATCCAGGGTAGCGGTCATCTTGCCTGAAATCCCGCTAGGAAGAAGAACGAGTCCATGAAGAAGATGAACGGAGGAAGCCGAACCAAGCGTAGACGAACGAATCCTCACGATCGCAACGAAACAGGAACTAACAAGAAAAGCACACAACATAGTAAACACACCACACATAGACAAGACATGATGCACAACCAAGCATGATGCATGACAAAGCTACATGAAGCTACTCATGGCAAGAGATGATGCAAACAAGAGCAACACGTCAAAACAAGTTTAAATGAGGCCGGGAACAACATATAACAATTCCGGTAAGTCCTCATATGCAAATTTCGAAATTGGTCCAGATCTGAATAAACCTTATGTTCAAGTTGTTAAACAGCAAGTTAAGATGCACCAAGATGATCTACACGAAATTCTAGTCAAGTTACATATAAAGTTCATTTAATTCGAGACTACGGCCTAGAAGATATGAGCAAAACAAGTTAAACATGGCATTGATGCAAAATGCATATAAACATCAAGCAAACACCTCAAAACAAGGATGCAACATGATAATATGAAACTACATGCAAAATCAAGCAAGTTTCATATAGAGCACGCTCAAAACGGAGCAACGGTTCAACACATACACCCTATACAAGTCATGACAACAATCTGTCCATAACAGCAAGTAGGCATATTGCAAGCATCAAAACAACAAGCTACAGCCTCTCAACATGAAAACAAAAGACATGGGCATGATGTACAGGTAAAGCATTAAAAAACATGAACACTGAGCTATCTCCAGAAATCACTAGAACATGCTCAAAAACACATGGCAAGATTGCAAATAATAACATTTTCAGAGTTTGCAGAAAATAACATCAGGTTGCAATGTTTAGAGCTATCAAACAACATGCTACAGGAACTTATCATGGCCAACAAAGGCATGGCATGAATCTACTAAATGCATAGAACAAAAGTCCCTTAGTGACTATAAGCCAAAAAGGATCAGAAGATATAGTAACACCCATGTCAATATCGCAAGTTTTGTTAACAGAATCAGCAACATGACATGTCAAAACAGATAACGAGTAGGCATGTTTGAGAGCTCAAAGCACTCACTACAGAGCCTTTCATGATAAACTAAGCATACATGTATAAAGAAGACATGGCATAGAAGACATACATGGCAAGAACAAAATCATAGCATACACGGATCAACTACAAAAACCTTGGCAAAATTGAATAACATGTAAACAATCTGCCAGGAACATTTTATAGCAAAAGTAGAGCTCGATTGACTCAAGCTATGGCACTCCATAATTGCAAACAAGGGTATGGATGGATAGAGAATAACCATATGTTCAAAACATCCTTACTGAAGTATCTCAAAATAAGCATGTATCTCTTGGTAGCTTCAAGTTAACATGGCAACAAAATATAACAGAATCTGCCAGGAAAACAGCAACAAGTACCCTACTTAACAAGCTTGATGCACTCTCTACACAACTCACAAAAATACATGGCAAGCACCCCTGGAAAGATGGTATGGCATATTACAAAACACATGTAGGACTCAAGTTCATAGGATGCACACATCAATCATAGCAAAAATAACAAAAGTGCATGTTCTGTTAAGAACCAGAAACTAACATCACATAGCACACTTCTAACAGCATTTCGGGCATCAAGATGACCTCAAATGTAAATGATGCAATGGAACTAAATGATGTACTCGTCGTGGCGAACAATTTGACATATTACACGCGCAAATCGGAGCGACAACAACAGAGTTATGGCATGATGAAAATGCATGAAAATTACTGAAAACACGGGGACTTTAGTTTCGGGGAAGGGGAAAGTCAACCTCCGGGATAGATCTGGATCGGGGCGCGGTTCCTGGCAGGTTCACCGGAGCTGCCGCCGGGCGAGGGGCCGGGCGAAGCCGGGCGGGCGCGAGGCCGCTGTGAGGCGATCGAGGACTCCGCGCCGCTGGCGGCGGGGCTGCCATGGCGCGAGAAGGGCAGGAGGCGCCGACCGACGAGGCGGCTGGCGGCGCCGCGAGGCGGTTGGCGGGCGCGGCCGAGCTCGGGCGCGACGAGGAGGAGGAGGCGGCGGCGCGAGGCGCCCCGGCGGCGCGCAGGGCGCGGGGCGGCGCGGCGGTCGCCGGCGAGGCGCGGCGAGGCGCCGGCGAGACGGAGCGCGGAGGCGGGCGGCGGACGCTGGTCGGGCGGCGCGCAACCGGGCGGCGGCGGCGAGAGCGGCCTGCTGGCCCGGATGGGTTCATGGCGCGGCGCGCTGGTCGGCGGCGGTGACGTGTCACGCCCGGATTGGTCGGGGGCGGCGGTGGACTTCGTCCGGTCCAGATCGGACATGTCCGGCGGCGGCGGAGGGCGAGATCTAGGGTTTGGTCTGCGCGAAAAATCCGGGGGTGCACACATATATATAGGTAGAGGGAGCTAGGAGAGTCCAAATGAGGAGCGGTTTTCGGCCACGCGATCGTGATCGAACGACCGAGAGCATTGAGAGGAGTTTGCTGGGTTTTGGGCCACTTAGAAAGGGGTGTTGGGCTGCAACAAAGGGGCTTTTGCGGTTACCCGGTTAACCGTTGGAGTACCAAACGACCTCCAAATGATCTGAAACTTGACAGGCGGTCTACCGGTGCTATACCAAGGCCGCTTGACAAACCTCGGGGCATTCTGAGAACGTTTGACACCCGCACATGAAAAGAGGTAAAAGGGGGCGCCGGGAGACATAGGAGTGCTGGATTGCAAAACGGACAACGGGGAAAATGCTCGGATGCATGAGATGAACACGTATGCAAAATGAAATGCGCATGATGACATGATATGAAATGCAGATGATGACATGGCAAAGTGCAACACGCGAGCAAATGACATGGCAACGACGGCGAATAACTGACGGACACCTGGCGCATCGAATCCGGGGCGTTACACCAAACCACCAATACAACATTGCAAGACCAAACCCACTGACTCCTCTGAGAGAGAGAAAGAAATTGAGGAGAAAGAAATGACCAAGAAAAATTCCTTGGTCCCCAAAGAGCTGTCGAAGTGCACCGTAGATCCAAAATTTGAACGTACCTTTTGTTCCACCTTAAGACCAGGGGCAAAATCCCAATGGAGAAGGCTGTCCATAGAGGATCTAGGGTTTTAGAGGCATCCATGGCTGGATTGGGGTAGATTGTTGCGTGCTGTGGGGAGGGAGGCGCCATGGGTGGGAGGGAGGAGGTGAGAGGAGGGAGGCGCCATCACTGCCTTGGAGGAGATGAATGGAATCGTTTCATCCAAGTTCCCCTAGTTTAATCTATGTGGGAAAGTCCCCATAGAGAATTACTTTCATTCTCTCTCTCTTCGACCGTGGTCGGACTTTGAGTCTGACTCAATTTCACACCTTGCAACACAGGCAAGAACCCTTTCTTTGACTGATCCATTTTGAACTTCTTCAGAACTTTGTCAAGGTATGTGCTTTGTGAAAGTCCTATTAAGTGTCTTGATCTATCCCTATAGATCTTGATGCATAATATGTAAGAAGCTTCACCGAGGTATTTCATAGAAAAATTCTTAGTCCAATATCCTTCTATGCTATCCAGAAATTCTATATCATTTCCCATCAGCAATATGCCATCCACATATAATATCAGAAATGATACAGAGCTCTCACTCACTTTCTTGCAAATATAAGCTTCACCGTAAGTCTGTGTAAAACCAAATGCTTTGATCACTTCATCAAAGTGTATATTCCAACTCCGAGACGCTTGCACCAGTCCATAGATGGATCACTGGAGCTTACATAGTTTGTTAGCACCTTTAGGATCGAAAAAACTTCTTGGTTAAATCATATACAACTCTTCTTTAAGAAACATGTTAAGGAATGCAGTTTTGACGTCCATTTGCCAGATTTCATAATCATAAAATGCGGCAATTGCTAACATGATTCTGACAGACTCATCATAGTCAACCCCTTGAGCTTGTTGAAAACCTTTTGCGACAAGTCGAGCTTTGTAGACAGTGATATTACCATCACCGTTCGTCTTCCTCTTGAAGATCCATTTATTCTCAATGGCTTGCCGATCATCGGGCAAGTCCACCAAATTCCACACTTTGTTCTCATACATGGATCCTAACTCGGATTTCATGGCCTCAAGCCATTTGTCAGAATCTGGGCTCATCATAGCTTCTTCATAGTTTGTAGGTTCGCTGTTGTCTAACAACATGACTTCCAGGACAAGATTATCGTACCACTCTGGTGTGATACGTGTTCCGGTCGACCTATGAGGTTCAGTAGTAACTTGATCTGAAGTTTCATGATCATTATCATTAGCTTCTTCTCTAGTTGGTGTAGGCATCACAAGAATGGTTTTCTGTGATGTGCTACTTTCCAATTCGAGAGAAGGTACAATTACCTCATAAGTTCTACTTTCCTCCCACTCACTTCTTTCGAGAGAAACTCCTTCTCTACAAATGACCCATTCTTAGCAACAAAGATTTTGCCTTCGGATTCGTGGTAGAAGGTATACCCAATAGTTTCTTTAGTGTATCCTATGAAGTAGCACTTCTCTGCTTTGGGTTCGAGCTTATCAGGATGAAGCCTTTTCACATAAATGTCACATCCCCAAACTTTAAGAAATGATAGCTTAGGTTTCTTGCCAAACCATGCATAGTTCATACGGTGTCGTCTCAACGGATTTAGATGGTGCCCTATTTAACGTGAATGTGGTTGTCTCTAATGCATAACCCCAAAATGATAAAGGCAAATCGGTAAGAGACATCATAGAACGCGTGTCGGTGTCAAAACCGGCGGATCTCGGGTAGGGGGTCCCGAACTGTGCGTCTAGGCGGATGGTAACAGGAGACAAGGGACACGATGTTTTTACCCAGGTTCGGGCCCTCTCGATGGAGGTAATATCCTACTCCTGCTTGATTAATATTGATGATATGAGTAGTACAAGAGTAGATCTACCACGAGATCAAGGAGGCAAAACCCTAGAAGCTAGCCTATGGTATGATTGTTGTTAGTCCTCTGGACTAAAACCCTCCGGTTATATAGACACGGATGAGTTACGATTAAAGCAGTCGGTTACAATGGTAGGAGATCTACATATCCGTATCGCCAAGCTTGCCTTCCACGCCAAGGAAAGTCCCATCTGGACACGGGACGAAGTCTTCAATCTTGTATCTTCATAGTCTTGGAGTCCGGCCGTGATGATAGTTCGGCTATCCGGACACCCCCTAGTCCGGGACTCCCTCAAGAGTCCCTGAACCAGGCTTCAATGACGACGAGTCCGTGGCGCATATTGTCTTCGGCATTGCAAGGTGGGTTCCTCCTCCGAATACTTCATAGAAGGTTTTGAACACCAGGATAGTGTCCGGCTCTGCAAAACAAGTTCCACATACCACCGTAGAGAGAACAACTTTTGCATAGATCTGCTGACGTATTCCGCAGCGTGACATCACACCACGGCCAGGCCTTTTTATGAATCGTTTTTATTGTTCCACCTTAGCGCATTTAGCGAGGCGGTTTCCTTGGCACGTCTTATCAAAGCATAGATCATGCCCCCTTATTCCGGGATTCTCATCAATACGGACGTGGATAACCCATCCGCGCCATTGATTACGGCGCTTGGGAGATAAGCGAGTTTTACCAGGCTGGTGGGGGACGCATAGCTCCGTCCATCCATATAAGGGGATAAGGATCCACCTTTTCACCTACGCCTTCTTCCTCCTTTGCTCATCCATTTCCGCGCACTTGAGCTCTAGCGCCCAAGTCCGTACTTTCCTCCTCAACCTTCTCCAACCATGTCAGGAGCGGGAGGCAGATGGATGGCCTCCTCTGTCACGAAGGGGCACATCACAAGACTGCGGGAGGCCGGATACTTGTCCCGGCGATATCGCGCCTGAGCTGCCCGACGCAGGCAGCTCATTCCAACCCAGGCCCCATGAGAGGTGGTGTTTCTCCCCCACTTCCTCCGCGGACTAGGTTTTCCACTTCACCCATTCGTCAGGGGCTCATGTTCTACTACGGCCTGGACTTCCATGACCTGGCCCCGAATTTCGTCCTCAACATCTCGGCGTTTATCATCGTGTGCGAGGCCTTCCTCTGCATCCAGCCCCACTTCGGCCTATGGCTGAAGACCTTTAATGTCAGGCCAAAGGTTGTGGGCGGCCGTCAAGCGGAGTGCGGAGGGCTCCTTTGTGGAGACAATAAAAGGGGTGGCAATCGGGGTGGTTCTACATCACCGAGCCACGCGACCCTGAATGGGTGGCGGCCCCCGAATTCAGATCTGGCTTCCCCACACGGCTCTCGTCATGGAAAGAGACGGGCCTGAAGTGGGGGGATTCGTACGAGCTATCCGAACTCCAAACATGCGTCCGAAACCTGGTGGACAAGAATCTCAGGCTTGTCGACGTAATCCAGGTGATGCTCATCCGCCGGATTCTCCCATGCCAGCAACGGGCCTTCAATTTGTGGGAGTTCGATCCGGCACAGCACCGAACCTTGAGCCGGCTCTTCGATACTACGTACGAAGATGCCTGGAAGGTGCTATTCAAGGGCGCGGAAGCCCCCGCATCCGCTAACAAAGATCGCGGATACAGCTCGCGACGTCAAGCCGGCGAGGTAAGTTATTTTACCCTTTACGGGACTCTTTTTTCATAGATTGACTCTACGTGGGATCTAAAAACTCCCTATTCTTTGACAGGACTGGCTGAAGGCGTTGGACAGATTAAGCTGTCCGGCTCCTTTACCCGGAAGACCCAGCGGACGCCCGATTGATGGGAGCTGCTGGCTCGGCACCCCATGTGGTGCCGGAGAAGAAAAACCAAGAAGGAGGCCACGGGAACTCGAAGGATCTCCCGGCGCCAGTGTTGTCGATTCTGAAGCGAGAATCTTCTCCGAAGACGAGGAGGAGGAAGAAGAAGCTTCTCCCAGTGAGAGGAGAGGAAAGGAAGGCCGCCCCAACTGGGGAGGCCGGAGGGTCCAAGAAGGGAAGAACCCTTCATCCGGACTTCTCCACCAACGTCGACGACGACGAGGAGGATTGGCCAACAAGGGCCAAGCCCCTGGCGAGATCGTAAGTGTCCAGATACCCATGGCTTTTCATCATTGCATAGTGTTCTCTAATACCGAACCATCATGCAGCCCGCCCAAGGGCGAGTTCCCCGCTTCGACGAGCGGGTCCCTGGGTTCGTCGGAAATGGAGAGTACTTCACTTCCGACTGCCTCCTCACCTCACGCCGCGGACGACGCTGCGGTGGGGCCCCAAGAGGGGCTTGGTCAAGAGGAAGTGGCGCAGGAGGCACCACAAGGCAACATCCCGGACTCCAGGCGCGTGGGGGGCAAGACCCCCAGGGGCTCTAAGCCCGACCCTTGTCCGGACTCCATGCCAGAACTTTCAGCGGTTCCGGAGTCCGGCAAGCGGTCCCTTCGCAAGAAGGGTAAGACGCCGGTGTCCTCCGTCCAACCGGAGGCACCGGATAGCTTACTGGAGGCGCTTAACAGCGCTTCCATCAAGGAGGAGCACCGCCTTTGTTATGAGTGCGGTGATCTGGACGATTCGATCCGCCAAGAGCGGGCTGACGAGCTATACCAGCCTTCTAACAAGCTTTGAGGTAAGTTTTAGAATATGTAAAAATATTACCGTATAGGCGGTGGCAGCTGATGCTTAGGTCGGTGTTCGGAAAGAAAAGCGGACTAAGGATCTAAAAAGATATCTGTGAAGTCTAACATAAGTATGTCAATATGGGAATGCAGGCTATTCTTGACCTCTGCCGACCTTGGCTAGAGGTCGATGCGTTAAGCAGAGCCTCGGCGGTCGAGAACGAGCTTCGGCCAAGCCAAGAAGCAGCTCGAGGACAAGGAAGGTCGTAGTACCTTATTAAAGAAATACCATATAGAAAGGTTTCGGTTGCAAAAGATAACAGAATAACATGGGTACTGCGGGGGCCACGAGCGAGGTGGCGACCAAGGAAGCGGTGTCCGTGGCCGAAACAAAGCGGTCATGAACGCACCGAAGCGAGAGAAGGGGAGGCGCAGCTGGCCAAAATGCGGCAAGAGCTCCAAGCTCTCGTGGAAAAACACGAGAGTTTGGGCGTGACTCAAGACTCGAGAGTCCGAGCTCGCCTCGGCTCTTGAGAGTGCCAAAACTGCTAAGGCCGAGGCCCAAAAAGCCCTCCAAGAAATTGAGTCGTTAAAGAAGATAGCGGTGGGTAAGGCATTCTTTATGCAAAGCAAGCATGTGAAAGTGAATTACCTATTACTTACCCGGATTCGAGCTCTCCGGGAGCATTCACAGATTTGCCCGTGGTGTGTACGATCTTTGCCGCATTCTACCGCGCCAAGGAGGGGAGCTCAACGAAAAAGGTGTTCTAGTCTCAGTATGCTGAGGCCGGACATCCGGTGCCCCTAAGCGACCAGCTGAAACAGCTGGTCGAGCTCCACAAGGTCGCCGAACAGGCCATGAAGGGCCTTATAGCGTGGTTGTGGCCATTGGAGGCCATGCCCGGGAGCTACTTGACTTGGTGCAGCGGTGGTGGATGCACATCCACGAATTGAAGTCATCAAGCGCTCTGTCTGCATTGAAGGTGTCCGTCGAGGCCCTTGCCCGTGCTAAAGTGCCTTTGGGGCAAAAATTTGGATCTTGAGAGAAAGCTTGTGACAGACGGGCCACCGAAGGGCAAGGAGCATCGCCGCCCGAAATGTACTATGAGGGCCTCTGAAGGGTGCCCACCGAATAGCGGATGAGTGCTCCAAAGATGTAATTTTTTAATAGGCTCGCATTTGTTATCTGTCTGTGAAAACTTGTTCATATGCCCTAAGCAACGCTTGTTAATTTAAAATATTACCTTCTGCGGCCGTTTATCAAATTTGAGAGATGGCAAGTCGTTGGCTTCAGCCCCCATGCCACAGTCTTTGGGGTGTTCGGGATAAACTTGAGCACTCTTGTTCCCATTCTTGGGTCCATCTAGGGAGGCGCTCAACACAACGAACAAGACAACCGGACTTATAATGCTTGGACACTCTCACTTAGCCATAGAATTCTATAATTTTAAATTTCGTGAAGCCCCTAGTATTCGGAAGACCGAGTTAGGCGCTATCCACGCCTTGGCCGGACAATTCCGGTTCCTCGCTCTAAGCGGCATAAGTCTTTAGGGACCCAAAAAAACCTCTCGAACAACGACTGGCTCTCGCCCTATCATGACGGTCAGTTTTAGCTTTCTCCACTGAGGTGCTCGACCCAGCTCAACTGGGGCACAATCGCAATGGTTCTCCCGGTGCTACCTTAGCCTATATAACGGAACGTAAGGTACCAAAACACGGGAGCCGGGCAAACCCAACTATTGACCCAAGACATGATTCGGAGCCGATTCATATAATGCTATAAGTTCGGGGTGTCGCACTTGTGAAAGTGTTCGGACTTATCACACCATAATTTTGGGATACTTAAGCCCCTGGTGTATTGGCCGTACCAAAGTGTACGGTTGCAACATGTCATGAAATGAACATATGTATAGATAAAGGAAGTAGAGCAATAATAAGCAAAAGCTATGTATTGTTTATTCAAAAAGTCTTGCAATGAAAGCAGAACGATACAAATAGTGCGATAAGCAAGGGATGGGACTATCTAACATGTCCCCCTCCAGGGGTAAGCTGCGGGATGGTATGTAAAACAGGTATAATGCTCGTAATAGAGACCACCTGAGCACTTCGACGTGGCTTACTTCTTCCCTGGCTGTTGCATCGTGAGTTCGGCGAGTCTAGTGCCGGACAGGACTTCTGAAAGACGGAGTCCTGAAAGTAAGAAAAAGGAAGAAAAAGGAAAAAGGAAAAGAATGACACAATCGGGAGCCCGTGGTGCGGTCGAGCCGCATTCTTGGCGTGCCGTGGTATTGCCCCTCCCCATATGCCCATGGTATCTCCAGAGCGTAATTATGTACGCGTAACACTAACCATAATTTCGCGAGGCTGGGGTTGGGGCGGATTACTCTGGCGTGCTTGAATCGTGCAGGCGGTCTTGTTGTAGGTTACTCGGTAGCGCAGCGGTGTCCGGACGCTTAATGGCCGGACTCGAGAGTTGCTGTGAGAGGCTGCTTTGTACCTCCGCCGCGAGGGCCGCCGTGTGCTCCTCCGTTCAGAGAGTGCGTTTGGTGTTTCCATTGACCATGATTACTCCTCGAGGGCCTGGCATCTTGAGCTTGAGGTATGCATAGTGCGGCACCGCATTGAACTTGGTAAATGCGGTTCGTCCGAGCAGTGCATGATAGCCGCTGCGGAATGGGACGATGTCGAAGATTAACTCTTCGCTTCGGAAGTTATCCGGGGATCCGAAGACCACTTCGAGTGTAACTGAGCCCGTACAACTGGCCTCTACACCTGGTATGACGCCTTTAAAGGTCATCTTTGTAGGTTTAATCCTTGAGGGGTCTATGCCCATTTTGCGCACTGTATCCTGATAAAGCAGGTTCAGGCTGCTGCCGCCGTCCATCAGGACTCTGGTTAGGTGAAATCCGTCGATAATTGGGTCAAGAACCAATGCGGCGAAACCGCCGTGACGGATGCTAGTGGGGTGGTCCCTTCGATCGAAGGTGATCGGGCAGGAAGACTATGGGTTGAACTTGGCGGCTGGCTCCATTGCATATACGTCCCTTAGTGCGCTTCCGCTCCCTTTTGGGTATATGGGTTGCGTATATCATGTTCACCGTCCGCACTTGCGTGGGAAAACCCTTCTGTCCTCTATTATTTGGCGTCCGGGGCTCTTCCTCGTCATCGCTATGCAGCCCCTTGTCATTGAGTTCGGCACTTAACTTGCCTGCTTGCTTGAACACCCAACAGTCCATGTTGGTGTGATTGGCTAGTTTTTCGGGGTGCCATGTATCCGCACAAGCGGTCGAGTATTCGGTCCAAGTTGGGCCAGGCCTGGGTATTTCTTTTGAATGGCTTCTTCCGCTGGCGGGTTTCGAGCCTCTGAATCCGGCATTGGCCCGTATCTTCGATGTTATCGCCGTTAATCGCGGCGCTTGTTCTTGTTGCGACGCGACACGCCATTGCTGTCCTTGGTATCCGAACTATCGTGATGTTTGGCCAAGTTGTTGCTTCGAGCTAGCTGACTGTCCTCTCCCGCACAAAAGCGGGTCATGAGTGTTGTGAGGGCTGCCATGGATTTTGTCTTTTCCTGTCCTAGGTGTCGGGCAAGCCACTCGTCGCGGATGTTATGTTTGAAGGCTGCAAGGGCCTCTGCATCCGGGCAGTCAACGATTTGATTTTTCTTTGTTAGGAACCGTGTCCGTAATTGTCCGCCGATTCTTACGGCTGCTGGATTATGTGGCTAAGGTCATCGGCGTCTGGTGGTCGCACATATGTGCCCTGGAAGTTATCAAGGAATGCGGCTTCCATGTCCTCCCAACAACCAATTGATTCCGCTGGCAAGCTGTTGAGCCAATGCCGAGCTGGTCCTTTAAGCTTTAGTGGTAGGTATTTGATGGCATGTAGATCATCACCGTGGGCCATGTGGATATGGAGGAGATAGTCCTCGATCCGGACCCTTGAGGATCTGTGGTACCATCGTATGATTCGATGTTCTACGAAGTTTGAAGCCCTCGTGATTTGATGATCCATTACTTCATCTGTGAAGCATAGTGGGTGTGTGGCGCCTCAGATTGGGCTATATCACGGCGTAGCTCATATGAGCTTTGTCTCATCGTGTTCGGCCCGGTTTCTTTGTATCCGGCGCGACGGTAATCATCCCGCGTCGTTGGGCGCCCACGCGATCCGTAGATCGATCTTGTATGTTTTTCCTTATCCTCCAATATATCTCGCAAGTCCGGTGCGTTTTCCCGTGCCTTGGTACTTTTTGAGCGGCGTCGGGGTGTGGCTTGAGCGGAGGGCCGAGAGGCTTCTCTCTGTCATGACCACGGGTGGCGATCTGCCATGTCGTCTTGTTGGTGACTTGGGTGCTTCCTCCTCCGATCGAGGCAACGGCCTTTGTTTGGGGTAGCCTTTGGAGGGGCGTTCGAGTTCATACTCTTGATTTGCAAGGACTTGATCCATCCGCCGACTAGCAGGTCCTGGTCAGCTCTAAGTTGTTGCTGCTTTTTCTTGAGGCTGCTTGCCATGGCTATAAGCCTGCGTTTGAAACGCCTCTGTTCAAGGGATCCTCGAGCACGACAAATTCGTAAATCGTCGAGGCTTGCCTCATCTTGAGAGGGAGGCGTCATTATCGCCCTCGACCTCTCTTTCTGCCGCCTTGTCATGCGGACTTGCTTCTCCATCCTCCTCGCTACCGAGTCCTGCCGGAGGGGTTTTCTTCAGTCTTGTCAGGGTGTTATTATCTCCCGTGCAGAAATCACCATTTTGCTGTGGCGGGATTTAGAGCGGCACCGCCGACGCCTTGGCCGGTTGCTTTTTGGAGGGTCATCCTCCGTTGTTCCATCGCCGTTCCCATCTTTTGGGATATCCACCATGTATATGTTGTATGACGAGGTGGCCTTCCGGTGCCACTCGTAGGCGCTGGGTCTTGGTCGTCTCCGGCATCGTCGTCCATACCGTCGATGTCTTCGGAGTCGAAGTCTAGCATGTCGGTTAAATCATCGACAGTGGCTACAAAGTGGGTGGTGGGTTGGCGTTGAATTTCTTCATCGTCCGCATCCCAAACTTCATGTCCGTAGTCCGGCCAGGGCTCTCCGGATAAAGAGAGAGACTTTAGTGAATTCAGGATGTCGCCAAAGGGCGAGTCTTTGAAAGATGTCCGCGGCAGTGAACTCCATGACCGGCGCCCAATCGGATTCGATTGGCATGGGCGCGGAGGGTTCGGAGTCCGGGGAGGAGTCCGGCACCCTGGAGTCGAGGTCTTTGCAAAGGACAGGGATGGAGTTTGGCTCAATCGCCGTAGAGATTATAGCCCCCGAGGCGGTGTCCAACCACTCGTCCTCGATCGGCGAATCCGGCTCCGGATTAAGGGTCGGAGCGGATGCTGGTGCGGCCTCCAGGGCACTGTCCGGCTGCAGAGCTAGATCATGCCCATCGAGACAGTGCGGCACGCTTGGCTGCGGCTCGAATCCGTCGAAGATCAAGTCTCCGCGGATATCGGCCGTATAGTTCAAACTTCCAAATCTGACCTGATGGCTAGGGGCATAGCTTTCGATCTGCTCCGGATGACCAGCGAATTGGCCCTTGATGCAAAAGCCGCCGAATCTGAAGATCTGTCCGGGGAGAAAAGTCTCACCCTGGACCGCGTCGTTGTTGATGATCGAAGGAGCCATCGGGCCTATCGGTGACGACACAGAGGAACTCTCAATGAGAGCACCAATGTCGGTGTCAAAACCGGCGGATCTTAGGTAGGGGGTCCCGAACTGTGCGTCTAGGCGGATGGTAACAGGAGACAAGGGACACGATGTTTTTACCCAGGTTCGGGCCCTCTCGATGGAGGTAATACCCTACTCACTGCTTGATTAATATTGATGATATGGGTAGTACAAGAGTAGATCTACCACGAGATCAAGGAGGCTAAACCCTAGAAGCTAGCCTATGGTATGATTGTTGTTCGTCCTACGGACTAAAACCCTCCGGTTTATATAGACACCGGATAGGTTAGGGTTACACAGAGTCGGTTACAATGGTAGGAGATCTACATATCCGTATCGCCAAGCTTGCCTTCCACACCAAGGAAAGTCCCATCCGGACACGGGACGAAGTCTTCAATCTTGTATCTTCATAGTCTTGGAGTCCGGCCGTGATGATAGTTCGGCTATCCGGACACCCCCTAGTCCGGGACTCCCTCAATGCACCATATCTAATAAAGTACAGTTACGACATTCAGACACACCATTACACTATGGTGTTCCAGGTGGCGTGAGTTGTGAAACAATTCCACATTGTTTTAGATGAAGGCCAAACTCGTAACTAGATATTCACCTCGGTGATCAGATCGTAGAAATTTTATTTTCTTGTTACGATGATTCTCCACTTCACTTTGAAATTCTTTGAAATTTTCAAATGTTTCAGACTTGTGTTTCATCAAGCAGATATATCCATACCTACTCAAATCATCTGTGAAGGTCAGAAAATAACGATACCCACCGCATGCTTCAACACTCATCGGACCGCATACATCGGTATGTATTATTTCCAGTAAGTCATTACCTCGCTCTGTTGTTCTGGAGAACGGAGTTTTAGTCATCTTACCCATGAGGCATGGTTTGCAAGTATCAAATGATTCATAATCAAGTGATTCCAAAAGTCCATATGCATGGACTTTTTTCATGCGCTTTACACCAATATGACCTAAATGCCAGTGCCACAAGTATGTTGCACTATCATTATCAACTTTGCATCTTTTGGCATCAATATTATGAATATGTGTATCACTATGATCGAGATTCAACAAAAATAGACCATTCACTAAGGGTGCATGACCATAAAATATGTTACTTATATAAATAGAACAACCATTATTCTCTGACTTAAATGAATAATCGTCACACAATAAACAAGATCCAGATATAATTTTCATGCTCAACGCTGGCACCAAATAACAATTATTGAGGTTTAAAACAAATCCCGAAGGTAGATGTAGAGGTAGCGTGCCGACGGCGATCACATTAACCTTGGAACCATTTTTTACGCGCGTCGTCACCTCATCCTTAGCCAATCTTCGTTTATTCCGCAACTCCTATTTCGAGTAACAAATATGAGCAACCGAACCAGTATCAAATACTCAGGCGCTACTACGAGCACTAGTAACGAACTCATCAATAACATGTATATCCAATATACCTTTGTTCTCTTTGCCATCTGATACGTCTCCAACGTATCTATAATTTTTTATTGTTCCATGCTATTATATTAACTATTTTGGATGTTTTATATGCATTGATATGCTATTTTATATTATTTTTGGGACTAATCTATTAACCTAGAGCCCGGTGCCAGTTTATGTTTTTACCTTGTTTTTGAGTTTTACCAAAAAGGGATACCAAACGGAGTCCAAATGGAATAAAACTTTATGATGATTTTTCTTGGACCAGAAGACATCCACCGAGCCTGGAGAGGGGGTCAGGAGATGATCAAGGAGGCCACAAGCCTGCCAGGCGTGCCCCTAGGGGCGCCCTGAGGGCTTGTGGGACCCTCGGGGGTCTCCCAACCCTAATTATTGCACTATAAATTCCCAAATATTCCCAAACCACCAGAAGCGTCCACAAAAATACTTATCCACCACCGCAAGCCTCTGTTCCCGTGATATCCCATCTTGCGGCCTTTTCCAGTGATCTGCTAGAGGGGGATTCAATCACGGAGGGCCTCTACATCAACCTTGCTGCCCTTCCGATGATGCGTGAGTAGTTTACCACAGACCTATGGGTCCATATCTAGTAGCTAGATGGCTTCTTCTCTCTCTTTGATCTTCAATACATTGTTCTCCTCAATGTTCTTGGAGATCTATTCAATGTAATACTTTTTGGGGTGTGTTTGTTAAGATCTGATGAATTGTGGATTTATGATCAGATTATCTATGAATATTATTTGAGTCTTCTCTGAACTCTTTTATGCATGATTAAGATATCTTTGTATTTCTCTTTGAACTATCGGTTTGGTTTGGCCAACTATATTGGTTTTTCTTGCAATGGGAGAGGTGCTTAGTTTTGGGTTCAATATTGCGGTGCCCTCACCTAGTGACATAGTAGGGTTAGCGAGGCACGTATTGTATTGTTGCCATCAAGGATAAAAAGATGGAGTTTTCATCATATTGCTTGATTTTATCCCTCTACATCATGTCATCTTACTTAAGGCGTTAATCTGTTCTTATGAATTTAAAATTCTAGATGCATGCTGGATAGCGGTCGATGTGTGGAGTAATAGTAGTAGATGCAGGTAGGAGTTAGTTGATAACCCACAAGTATAGGGGATCAATTGTAGCCTCTTTCGATAAGTAATAGTGTCGAACCCAATGAGGAGCTAAAGGTAGAACAAATATTCCCTCAAGTTCTATCGACCACCGATACAACTCTACGCACGCTTGACGTTTGCTTTACCGGAAACAAGTATGAAACTATTTGGCAAGAATAAAACTATGAGTACTTTTCGAGAATAAAACTACGAATAAATTGCAAGGTAATAAAAGTGGATAGCTTTTGTCAACAACAAAGTTATTTGTCCCTAGGCAATCGATAACAAGTACCGGTAATCATTCTTGTAATTTTATATGAGGGAGAGGCATGAGCTAACATACTTTCTCTACTTGGATCATATGCACTTATGATTTGAACTCTAGCAAGCATCCGCAACTACTAGAGATCATTAAGGTCGTGAAACCCAACCATAGCATTAAGTATCAAGTCCTCTTTACTCCCATACGTCATACCCCAGTTACTCGGGTTTAAGTTTATGTCACTCTACAACCCACCGTAGTTTAACCATGAACATATTGCAACACCCTACAGTGAGGGCCCCTCACGTTTGCGCGAGATGGGGGGCACCGTAGGACAGCACCATAAATAAAATATACAATCATACCAACCAAGATCTCGATTAACCCATGGGACAAAACGGATCTACTCAAACATCATAGGATAACCATAGAACATTCGGAAATAATATATGGAGTTGAGCACCATGTTTAAGTACAGATTACAGCGGGGGGGAAGAGGTGTTACACCGCTGCATAGAGGGGGAGTAAGTTGGTGTTGATGATAGCAAGATTGTTGATGTAGATCGCCGTCCCGATTGTTGCCCCGGTGGCACTCCGGCGCCACTGGAAGCGAGGGGGAGAGAGCCCCCTCCTTCTTCTTCTTCCTTGGCTTCCCCCCTAGATGGGAGGAGAGTTCCCCCTCTGGTCCTTGGCCTCCATGGCCGCGGAGGGGCGGGAGCACCTCCGAGATTGGATCTCCCGCTCTGTTCTCTTCTGTTTCACGCTCACCAGATCTGGTCGAAAACCGTTTCTTATATTCCCGAAGATCCGTACTCCGATTGCGCTGAGATTTTAACACGATTTTTTTCTGGATATAAGCTTCCTTGTGCCCGAAGTAGAGGTCCAACCAACGTACGAGGTGGGCACAACCCACCACGGCACGCCTGGCTCCTCTGGCGCACCCTGGTGGGCTGTGCCTACCACGAGCCTCCATTTGCGGTGATTCCAACTCCCAAAAATCACATACATTCCAAAATAATTCTCAGTGAAATTTTATTGCATTTGGACTTCGTTTGATATGGGTACTCTGCGATACAAAAAACATGCAGAAAACAGGAATTGGCACTTGGCACTGGATCAATAGGTTAGTCCAATAAATCATATAAAAAGTTGCCAAAAGTATGTAAAACTTGTATAATATTGGCATGAAACAATCAAAAATTATAGATACGACGGAGACGTATCATTGGTCTACTTATCAGAGATGTGATACCTATAATCATGATCATTGCCTTAGATATCGTCATAACTTTTCACTTTTCTATCAATTGCTCAACAATAATTTGTTCATCCACCGTATGCTATCTTCAAGAGAGAAGCCTCTAGTGAAACCTATGGCCCCGGGTCTATTTTCCATCATATATTTTCAGATCTATAAACCAAAAAACCCAAAAATACCTTGCTGCAATTTATTTAGATGTATTTTAGTTTGTCTTATTTATTTATCATTTATACCTGTCTCTATTAGATCTCACTCTTGTTCGAGACTGTGAAGGGATTGACAACCCCTTTTTCGCGTTGAGTGCAAGTGTTTGTTGGTTTGTGCAGGTGCATAGATTGGAGACTTGCTTGTGCCTCCTCTTTGGATTGATACCTTGGTTCTTAATCGAGGAAATACTTATCTCTACTTTGCTGCATCACCCTTTCCTCTTCAAGGGAAAAATCAACGCAAGCTCAAGAAGTAGCACCATCCTTCTTATCTGCCAAGTACTTGGGGCAGTTCCGCTTCCAGTGACCATTTCCTTTGCAATAGAAGCACTCAGTTTCAGGCTTCGGTCCAGCTTTGGGCTTCTTCACGGGAGCAGCAACTTGCTTGCCCATATTCTTGAAGTTCCTTTTTTTTTCCTTGCCCTTTTTCTTAAAACTGGTGGTCTTGTTAACCATCAACAATTGATGCTCTTTCTTGATTTCTACCTCCACCGATTTCAGCATCGTGAAGAGCTCGGGAATCATTTTCTTCATCCCTTGCATATTATAGTTCATCACGAAGCCTTTGTAGCTTGGTGGCAGTGACTGAAGAACACTGTCAATAACACTCTCAACTAGAAGATCAATTCCCACCCGAATCAAGTGGTTGTGGTACCCAGACATTCTGAGCATGTGTTCACTGACAGAACTGTTCTCCTCCATTTTACAGCTAAAGAACTTGTTGGAGACTTCATATCTCTCAACCCGGGCATTAGCTTGAAATATTAACTTCAGCTCTTGGAACATCTCATATGCTTAATAACCCACATTGTAGCCTCTTTCGATAAGTAAGAGTGTTGAACCCAACAAGGAGCTAAAGGTAGAACAAATATTCCCTCAAGTTCTATCGACCACAGATACAACTCTACGCACGCTTAGCGTTCGCTTTACCTAAAACAAGTATGAAACTAAAAGTACTTTGTAGGTGTTGTTGGACAGGTTTGCAAGAATATAAAGAGCACGTAAATAAAATCTAGGGGCTGTTTAGATAAAGACACAATAAAGTTAGTATAGCGAGTGTGGAAAAGTGGTGGTAGGAGTTGCGAAATTCTCCCTAAGCAATTGACTACTTCACTAGACCGATAGCAAGCTTTATGTGGGAGAGGCCACTGCTAGCATGTCATCCCTGACTTGGAATTCTATGCACTTATGATGGAACTATTAGCAAGCATCCGCAAGTACTAACGTTCATTAAGGTAAAACCCAACCATAGCATTAAGATATATTGGTCCCCCTTCACTCCCGTATGCATCAATTTCTATGCTAGGTTGAAGCTTCTGTCACTCTTGCCCTCCAATACATAGTCCTATCAATATACAACTAACCCTATGGTGTGATCCACGAGCGCGCTCATATGATGGGCACCAAAGGACAGCAACATAACCACAAGCAAATTAAACCAATCATAGCAATTCACCAATTACCAATAGGACAACTAAAATCTACTCAGACATCATAGGATGGCAACACATCATTGGATAATAATATGAAGCATAAAGCACCATGTTCAAGTAGAGGGTACAGCGGGTTGCGGGAGAGTGGACCGCTATAGATATATGGGGGAAGGTGATGAAGATGTTGGTGAAGATGATGTAGGTGTTGGTGTAGATCGTTGTCACGATGATGGCCCCGGCGGCGTTCTGGCGCCATCGGGAAAGAGGGGGAGAGGGCCCCCTTCTTCTTCTTCTTCCTTGACCTTCCCCCTAGATGGGAGAAGGTTTCCCCTCTGGTCCTTAGCTTCCATGGCATGGGAGGGGCGAGATACCCTCCGAGATTGGATCTGTCTCTCGGTCTCTCTCTGTTTCTGCGTTCCCTGATTCTGCCCTTTCACCGTTTCTTATATTCCCGAAGATCCGTAACTCCGATTGGGCTGAAATTTGAACACGATTTCTATCTGGATATTAGCTTTCTTGCGGTGAAAGAAGGGCACCAACCGCCTTACGAGGTGTCCACGAGGGTCAGGGGCACACCCCCTGCCTCGTGGGCCCCTCGAGCATCATCTCACGTTGATTCCACTTCCCAAAAATTCACATATATTCCAAAAAAATCTCCGACAGTTTTTATCCTGTTTGGACTCCGTTTGATATGAATTTTCTGCGAAACAAAAAAACATGCAACAAAGCGAGGCTGGCATCGGTCCTTTGGATCAATATGTTAGTCCCAAAATAGTATAACAAGTTGCCAAAAGTATATGAAAGTTGTATAATATTGGCATGGAACAATCAAAATTTATAGATATGACGGAGACGTATCAGCATCCCCAAGCTTAATTCCTACTCGTCCTCGAGTAGGTAAGTGATAAAAAAAGATAATTTTTGATGTGGAATGCTACCTAGCATAATCTTGATCATGTAATCTAATCATGGCATGAATATTAAGACGAGTGATTCAAACAATAGTCTATCATTTGACATTAAGACAACAATACTTCAAGCATACTAATAAAGCAATCATGTCTTTTCAAAATAACATGGCCAAAGAAAGTTATCCCTAAAAAATCATATAGTCTGGCTATGCTCCATCTTCACCACACAAAATATTCAAATCATGCACAACCCCGATGACAAGCCAAGCAATTGTTTCATACTTTTGATGTTCTCAAACCTTTTCAACTTTCACGCAATACATGAGCGTGAGCCATGGATATAGCACTATAGGTGGAATAGAATATGATGATGGAGGTTGTGTGGAGAAGACAAAAAGGAAGAAAGTCTCACATCGACGCGGCTAATCAATGGGCTATGGAGATGCCCATCAATTGATGTCAATGCGAGGGGTAGGGGTTGCCATGCAACGGACGCACTAAGAGCTATAAGTGTATGAAAGCTCAAACTGAAAACTAAGTGGGTGTGCATCCAACTTGCTTGCTCATGAAGACCTAGGGAATTTGAGGAAGCCCATTGTTGGAATATACAAGCCAAGTTCTATAATAAAAATTCCCACTAGTATATGAAAGTGATAACTCAAGAGACTCTCTATATGAAGAACATGGTGCTACTCTAAAGCACAAGTGTGGTAAAAGGATAGTAACATTGTCCCTTCTCTCTTTTCTCTCATTTTTTTTGTTTTTTTGTTTTTTTTCTTTTTTTTTGTAGGCTTCTTTGGCCTACCTCCTTTGGGGGGGGGGGCTTATTTGGCCACTTTTATTTTGACAACCTCACACGGGACAATGTTCTAATAATGCTGATCATCACACTTTTATTTACATACAACTCAATATTACAACTCGATACTAGAACAAAGTATGACTCTATATGAATGCCTCCGGCGGTGTACCGGGATGTGCAATGATCTAGCGTACCAATGACATCAAAAAACGGACAAGCCATGAAAACATCATGCTAGCTATCTTACGATCATGCAAAGCAATATGACAATAAATGCTCAAGTCATGTATATGATTATGATGGAAGTTACATGGCAATATATCTCGGAATGGCTATGGAAATGCCATGATAGGTAGGTATGGTGGCTGTTTTGAGGAAGATATAAGGAGGCTTATGTGTGACAGAGCATATCATATCACAGGGTTTGGATGCACCGGCGAAGTTTACACCGACTCTCGAGGTGAGAAAGGGCAATGCACTGCATCAAGAGGCTAGCAATGATGGAAGGGTGAGAGTGCATATAATCCATGGACTCAACATTAGTCATAAAGAACTCACATACTTATTGCGAAAATCTATTAGTCATCGAAACAAAGTACTATGTGCATGCTCCTAGGGGGATAGATTGGTAGGAAAAGACCATCGCTCGTCCCCGACCGCCACTCATAAGGAAGACAAACAATAAATACCTCATGCTCCAACTTTTTTACATAACGGTTCACCATACGTGCATGCTACGGGAATCACAAACTTCAACATAAGTATTTCTACAATCCACAACTGCCCACTAGCATGACTCTAATATCACCATCTTTATATCGCAAAACTATCGCAAGGAATCAAACGTATCATATTCAGTGATCTACAAGTTTTATGTAGGATTTTATGACTAACCATGTGAATGACCAATTCATGTCATCTCTCTAAATAGATATAAGTGAAGCAAGAGAGTTTAATTCTTTCTACAAAATATATAAAATATAAGTGAAGCAAAAGAGCATTCTACAAATGGTGGTTTTCTATGTGAAGAGAAACAGGCAATCTAAACTTCGAATGATTTAAGTGAAGCACATGAAGCATTCTATAAAGCCATACTCAAAAGATATAAGTGAAGTGCAAAGAGCATTCTATAAATAAACCAAGGACTTTCTCATACCATCATGGTGCATAAAATAAAAGTGAAAACTAAATGCAAAAGACGCTCCAAGATTTGCACATACCGCATGAACGAAACGAATCCGAAAACATACCGATACTTGTTGAAGAAAGATGGGATGCCTTCCGGGGCATCCCCAAGCTTAGATGCTTGAGTCTCCTTAAATATTTACTTGGGGTTCCTTGGGAATCCCCAAGCTTGAGCTCTTGCCTCTCCTCCTTATCCTCATATCGAGACATCCTCGATCTTCGAACACTTCATCCACACAAAACTCAACAGAAAGTTCGGTAAGATCCGTTAGTATAATAAAGCAAATCACTACTCTAGGTACTGTTGCAAACCAATTCATATTTTGTTTTTGCATTTTAGCTACTGTAATATAAGTTTTCCATGGCTTAATCCACTTATAGAAATTGATAGTTTCATCAAAACAAGCAAACTATGCATAAAAAACAGAATTTGTCTTAAACAGAACAGTCTGTAGTAATATGAACATTAACCATACTTCTGGTACTCCAAAAATTCTGAAATAATTAGGAAAAATAAACAATTTGTATATAAATACAGCGAAAAAAGTTTCATAACCGTTTCAAGTTCCAGTAAAAAATGTAAAATCGCGCACTATAGCCAAAGTTTCTGTTTTGCACCGCACAAACCAACAAGCAATCTAAACATCCTAAAGGCAAATCTTGGCACATTATTTTTATGATACAATGGATTTGTACAAGGGGATAATTATTTTTGTTGAAAAGTTTCTGTAATTAAGATTCACAAAGTTTCCATGAGCATGAACAAAGTTCAAGGAGCTCCCCCACTTCAACAATGCTTGTCTTTCTCACTTTCACTTTCCTTTTTGAAAAGTTTTGGGTTCCCCTCTATATTTTTTTTGTTTTTAAACTTTATAAAAGCACTCAACAGAAATAAATGACTCTCTAAAACTTCCGGGTTGTCTCCCTGGCAGCGCTTTCTTTAAAGCCATTAAGCTAGGCATATAGTGTTGAAGTAATGGATCCACCCGGAACCCAAGGTATATCAAAGCCAATTTTAATTAACAATGATCTGTAATTTAGTAGTGAGCACAAAGTAACATATATCATGTAATGATGAAGTCTAACTCTCTTCCTATGCATCGGCATGTCATAAAAGAACAATTCATGCACACATAGTAAAGGCCAATGCATAGTATAAACAGTTTCTTGCAATTTTATCATATGGGAAACATAGAGAGGTGGAGATATAGTTCCTATCTCATAATAATTGCAAGTAGGAGCATCAAGCACATGCAAATTATATCTATCAAAATCATCATGTGTAGTGGTAAAACGCAACCCATCAATATAATCCTTAATAAGGGCAAACTTCTCCGATATAGTGTAGTCGGGAGAATTCAAAAGGATAATAGGACTATCATGCGTGGGTGTAATAGCAACAATTTCATGTTTAACATAAGGAAACATAGCAAGTTCATCTCTATAAGCATAATTCATATTGGCATCTTGGCCACAAGCATAGCAAGCATCATCAAAAAGGGATATTTCAAAAGAATCAACGGGATCATAACAATCATCATAGCAATCATCCTTCGGTAAGCACGAAGGGAAATTAAACAATGTATGAGTTGAAGAGTTAATCTCATTAGAAGGTGGGCATGGGTAGCTAATCCGCTCTTCCTCCTTTTGTTCTTCTCTCTCCTCCTCATCTTTTTCATCCAATGAACTCACAGTTTCATCAATTTCTTCTTCCATAGACTCCTACAAAATATTAGTATCTTCTTGGACACCGGAGATTCTCTCAATAAAATCATCAATATCGGAATTGGATTCATAATTCTCGTAGCAATATTTAAGTATAGCAAAATTTTCAGGTCTGTAAACAGCATCATCAAGATTGTCACACTCTTTAAACAAAGATTCAATTTCATAAGCACCCATAAAAGCAATGAATTCTTCTATTTGTTCCACATCATAGTAATCATATATACCATTAGCATAAGAAGCCAAGGTTTTATTATCATTAAATTTGCATGAAAAGGGAAGGTGTGGAGCCTTCACCATAGAGCAACAAGTATAATCATATCTCAAGCATACTTCCCGAGCATACCAATGCAACATATGAATTTGATCCCATCATAGTTTACCTTTTTGAGTCAAGCGATAATCTCTAAAGTATTCACGTTGATCCAACGTGTATCCCGTTACATAATTGAATGGGGTTTTCTCAGGATTATTAAAGTAGTGCATAATATTTTTCACATAACCAGCATCGAGGGTTTTAGGGGGTTCCCCATCTCCATGAGTAGCAAGTAAACCTAATTTTTTGGTATTTTGTGTTACATATCCATAACTAAAGATAGAGTACAACTTAGAACAGCAAATAAAAATTACTTAGTGATAAAGCAAAACAAGCACACACGAGAATATTCATCCCACGCTATTACTCCCCGGCAACGGCGCTAGAAAAAGGTCTTGATAACCCACATTGTAGTCTCTTTCCATAAGTAAGAGTGTCGAACCCAACGAGGAGCTAAAGGTAGAACAAATATTCCCTCAAGTTCTATCGACCACCGATACAACTCTACGCACGCTTAACGTTCGCTTTACCTAAAACAAGTATGAAACTAAAAGTACTTTGTAGGTGTTGTTGGATAGGTTTGCAAGAATATAAAGAGCACGTAAATAAAATCTAGGGGCTGTTTAGATAAAGACACAATAAAGTTAGTATAGCGAGTGTGGAAAACTGGTGGTAGGAGTTGCGAAATTGTCCCAAAGCAATTGACTACTTTACTAGCCCGATAGCAAGTTTTATGTGGGAGAGGCCACTGCTAGCATGTCATCCCTGACTTGGAATTCTATGCACTTATGATTGGAACTATTAGCAAGCATCCACAAATACTAACGTTCATTAAGTAAAACCCAACCATAGCATTAAGATATATTGGTCCCCCTTCACTCCCGTATGCATCAACTTCTATGCTAGGTTGAAGCTTCTGTCACTCTTGCCCTCCAATACATAGTCCTATCAACATACAACTAACCCTATGGTGTGATCCACGCGCACGCTCATATGATGGGCACCAAAGGATAGCAACATAACCACAAGCAAATTAAACCAATCATAGCAATTCACCAATTACCAATAGGACAACGAAAATCTACTCAGACATCATAGGATGGCAACACATCATTGGATAATAATATGAAGCATAAAGCACCATGTTCAAGTAGAGGGTACAGCGGGTTGCGGGAGAGTGGACCGCTGTAGATATATGGGGGAAGGTGATGAAGATGATGGAGGTTTTGGTGTAGATCGTTGTCGCGATGATGGCCCCGGCGGCGTTCTGGCGCCACCGGGAAAGAGGGGGGGAGGGCCCCCTTCTTCTTCTTCTTCCTTAACCTTCCCCCTAGATGGGAGAAGGGTTTCCCCTCTGGTCCTTGGCTTCCATGGCATGGGAGGGGCGAGAGCCCCTCCAATATTGATTTGTCTCTCTGCCCCTCTCTGTTTCTGCGTTCCCTGATTCTGCCCTTTCACCGTTTCTTATATTCCCGGAGATCCGTAACTCTGATTGTGCTGAAATTTGAACACGATTTCTATCCGGATATTAGCTTTCTTGCAGCTAAAGAAGGGCACCAACCGCCTTACGGGGTGTCCACGAGGGTCAGGGGCGCGCCCCCTGCCTCGTGGGCCCCTCGAGCATCGTCTCGTGTTGATTCCACTTCCAAAAATTCACATATATTCCAAAAAAATCTCCGTCAGTTTTTATCGCGTTTGGACTCCGTTTGATATGGATTTTCTGTGAAACAAAAAAAGCATGCAACAAACAGGAAGTCAGGAACTGGCACGTGGCACTGGATCAATATGTTTGTCCCAAAAATAGTATAAAAAGTTGCCAAAAGTATATGAAAGTTGTATAATATTGGCATGGAACAATCAAAAATTATAGATACGACGGAGACAATCAATGCTCTGTGGCGTTCGAAATGCTTTTGAAGTCCTGGTTCAAGCCGTAAAGCATGGCACACTAAACTATCGAGTAGTCATCAGATCAAGCCTGCCAGGCGTTCATAATGTCTGCATCAACTCCTGCAGCAGGTCTGTCACCTAGCGGTGCATCAAGGACATAATTCTTCTGTGCAGCAATGAGGATAATCCTCAAGTTACGGACCCATTCCGTGTAGTTGCTACCGTCATCTTTCAACTTAGCTTTCTCTAGGAACGCATTAAAATTGAAGGGAACGGTAGCACGGGCCATTGATCTACAACATAGATTTGCAAAAACTATTAGGACTAAGTTCATGATTGATTTTAGTTCAAATAATCAAATTACTAATGAACTCCCACTTAAATCAACATCCCTCAAGTTTTCTAAGCCCAAATCAACTAACCCATGTCCGATCATCACGTGAGATGGGGTAGTCTTCAATGGTTAACATCTCCATGTTGATCATATCTACTATATGACTCATGTCCGACCTTTCGGTCTCTAGTGTTTCGAGACCATGTCTGTACATGCTAGGATCATCAAGTTTAACCCAAGTATTCTGCATGTGCAAAACTGGCTTACATCCGTTGTATGTAAATATAGAATCTATCACACCCGATCATCACAAGGTGCTTCGAAACGATGAACTTTAGCAAGGGTGCATACTTGGGGAGAACACTTTTATCTTCAAATTAAGTGAAGGGATCATCTTATAATGCTACCATCGTTCTAAGCAAAATAAGATGCATAAAGGATAAACATCACATGCAATCAAAATATGTGACATGATATGTCCATCATCATCTTGTGCTTTTGATCTCCATCTCCAAAGCATCGACATGATCTCCATCATCACCAGCACGACACCTTGACCTCCATCGTTGCGTCGGGGTCGTCTCGCCAACTATTGCTTCTACAACTATTGCTAATGCATAGCAAGTAAAGCAATTACATGGCGCTAATTGATTGACACGCAAGTCATACAATAATTAAATACAACCCTAAGGCTCCTGCCGGTTGCCGTACTCATTGACATGCAAGTCGTGAACTTATTACAAAACATGATCATCTCATGCATCAACATATATCATACCACGTCTTGACCATATCACATCACAATATGCCCTGCAAAAACAAGTTAGACGTCCTCTACTTTGTCGTTGCAAGTTTTACGTGGCTGCTACGCGCAACTAGCAAGAACTGTGCTTACCTACGCAAAACCACAATGGTGATTATCAAGTTGCTATTTAACCTTCTGGAAGGACTGTCGTAGTCAAATTAGGTTCAACTAAAGTGGGAGAAACAGACACCCCGCCAGCCACCTTTATGCAAAACAAGTTGCATGTCAGTCGGTGGAACCGGTCTCATGTACGTGCACATGTAAGGTTGGTCCGAGCCGCTTCATCCCACAATACCGCCAGATCAAAATAAGACATTGGTGGTAAGCAATATGAACATCACCGCTCACAACTCCTTTGTGTTCTACTCATGCATATTGAAGGAAATATGCCCTAGAGGCAATAATAAAGTTGTTATTTATATTTCCTTATATCATGATAAATGTTTATTATTCATGCTAGAATTGTATTAACCGGAAACTTAGTACATGTGTGAATACATAGACAAAATAGAGTGTCCCTAGTATGCCTCTTCTTGACTAGCTCGTTAATCAAAGATGGTTATGTTTCCTGACTTAGACATGTGTTGTCATTTGATGAACGGGGTCACATAATTAGAGAATGATGTGATGGACAAGACCCATCCGTTAGCTTAGCATATGATCGTTTAGTTTTATTGCTATTGCTTTCATCATGACTTATACGTGTTCCTCTGACTATGAGATTATGCAACTCCCGAATACCGGAGGAACACCTTGTGTGCTATCAAACGTCACCACATAACTGGGTGATTATAAAGATTCTCTACAGAAGTCTCTGAAGGTGTTTGTTGCGTTGGCATAGATCGAGATTAGGATTTGTCACTCCGTGTATCGGAGAGGTATCTCTGGGCCCTTTCGGTAATGCACATCACTATAAGCCTTGCAAGCCATATGACTAATGCGTTAGTCACGGGATGATGCATTATGGAACGAGTAAAGAGACTTGCCAGTAACGAGATTGAACTAGGTATGATGATACCGACGATCGAATCTCGGGCAAGTAACATACCGATGACAAAGGGAACAACATATGTTGTTATGCGGTTTGACCGATAAAGATCTTCGTAGGATATGTAGGAGCCAATATGAGCATCCAGGTTCCTCTATTAGTTATTGACCGGAGATGTGTCTCGGTCATGTCTACATAGTTCTCGAACCCATAGGGTCCGCACGCTTAATGTTCGATGACGATTTGTCTTCTCAGTTATGTGATTTGATGACCGGAGTTTGTTCAGAGTCCCGGATGAGATCACGAACATGACGAGGAGTCTCGAAATGGTCAAGAGGTAAATATTCATATATATAGGACGATGGTATTTGGACACCGGAAGTGTTCTGGGTGATATCGGGTCACCGGAAGGGGTTCCGGGCAACCCCCGGCAAAGATACGGGCTTAATGGGCCAAGTAAGGGAACACACCAGCCCACAAGTGACTGGTGCGCCCCCTATAGGTCCAGCCACATGGGGAGAAAGGGAAAGGAGAGGAGGAAAATTAAAGTATGAAGTAGGACTCCTACTTCCTTCCCCTCCCCCCTCTTTCCTTTCCCCCATGTCCAAACATGGTAGGGGGGCGAATTGGACTAGGGGCCCAAGTAGGATTCCTCCTACTTGGGCGTGCCTAGGCTGCCTCCCTCCCTCTCCCTCCTTTATATACGTGGGGAGGGCACCCCTAGAACACACATCAATTGTTCCTAGCCATGTGTGGCGCCCCCCTCCACAGTTAACACCTCTGTCATATCGTCGTAGTGCTTAGGCGAAACCCTTCGCCGGTAACTACATCATCATCGTCACCACACCGTCGTGCTGACGAAACTCTCCCTCGTCCTCAACTGGATCAAGAGCTCGAGGGACGTCATCGTGCTGAACGTGTGCTGAATACGGAGGTGCCGTACGTTCGGTACTTGGATCGGTTGGATCGTGAAGACGTTCGACTACATCAACCACGTTACTAAACGCTTCCGCTTTCGGTCTATGAGGGTATGTGGACACACTTTCCTGTCTCGTTGCTATGCATCTCCTAGATAGATCTTGCATGACCGTAGGTAAAAATTTTGAAATACTGCGTTACCCAACACATATCATCTACGCATAGACCTGGCTCTGATACCACTGTTGGGGAACATTGCATGGAGAACAAAAAAGTTTTCTACACACGCAAGATCTATCCATAGAGATGCATAGCTATGAGAGGGGAGAGCATCTACATACCCTTGTGGATCGCTAAGCGAAAGCGTTTATCAACGCGGTTGATGTAGTCGTACAACTTCACGATCCGTACCGATCAAGCACCGAACACACGACACCTCTGTGTTCAGCACACGTTCAGCTCGATGACGTCCTCGCCTTCTCGATCCAGCAAGAGAGGCGAAGTAGTAGATGAGTTCCGGCAGCACGACGGCATGGTGACGGTGGTGGTGAAAATTATTTCCGCAGGGCTTTCCCAAGCACAACGGTTTAGAGCGGAGGATGAACTAGAGGGAGAGGGGGCACCGCACACGGCTTGGGGATTCATAGTGTGTGGTGCCCCCTCCCCTCCTCTCACATATATAGGTGGAGGGGGGAGGGGAGGCAGCCCTAGGCGCACCCCAAGGGGGCCGGGGGCTGCCCTAAGGGCGCCTGCCCCGGGCACGCCCCTTCCTTCCTTCTTGGCGTGTGGGGGGAAGGAAAGGGGGTCGACTGCTGATGACCCACAACTGTAGGGGATCTATTGTAGTCCTTTCGATAAGTAAAACTGTCGAACCCAACGAGGAGCAGAAGGAAATGACAAGCGGTTTTCAACAAGGTATTCTCTGCAAGCACTGAAATTATAGGTAACATATAGTTTTGTGATAAGATAATTTGTAACGGGTAACAAGTAATGAAAGTAAATAAGGTGCAGCAAGGTGGCCCAATCCTTTTTGTAGCAAAGGACAAGCCTGGACAAACTCTTATATAGAGAAAAGCGCTCCGAGGACACATGGGAATTATCGTCCATTAGTTTTCATCACGTTCATATGATTCGCGTTCGGTACTTTGATAATTTGATATGTGGGTGGACGGTGCTTGGGTGCTGTCCTTACTTGGACAAACATCCCACTTATGATTAACTCCTATTGCAAGCATCTGCAACTACAAAAGAAGTATTAAGGTAAACCTAACCATAGCATGAAACATATGGATCCAAATCAGCCCCTTACGAAGCAACGCATAAACTAGGGTTTGAGCTTCTATCACTCTAGCAACCCATCATCTACTTATTACTTCCCAATGCCTTCCTCTAGGCCCAAACAATGGTGGAGTGTCATGTAGTCGACGTTCACATGACACCGCTAGAGGACAGATAGCATACATCTCATCAAAATATCGAACGAATACCAAATTCACATGACTACTGATAGCAAGACTTCTCCCATGTCCTCAGGAACAGACGTAATTAATCACAAAGCATATTCATGTTCATAATCAGAGGGGTATTCATATGCATAATGGATCTGAACATATGATATTCCACCAAGTAAACCAACTAGCATCAACTACAAGGAGTAATCAACACTACTAGCAACCTACAGGTATCAATCCCAGGCTATGAGACAAAGATTGGATACAAGAGATAAACTAGGGTTTGAGAGGAGATGGTGCTGGTAAAGATGTTGACGGAGATTGGCCCCCTCCCGATGAGAGGAGCGTTGGTAATGATGATGGCGATGATTTCCCCCTCCCGGAGGGAAGTGTCCCGGGCAGAACAACTCCGCCAGAGCCCTAGATTGGTTCCGCCAAGGTTCCGCCTCGTGGCGGCGGAGTCCCGTCCCGAAAGCTTGCTTATGATTTTTTTTCTCGGACGAATGACTTCATATAGCAGAAGATAGGCACCGGAGGGCCACCAGGGGGCCCATGAGGCAGGGGGGCGCGCCCAGGGGGGTAGGGCGCGCCCAGGGGGGTAGGGCGCCCCCCCCCCACCCTCGTGGCCAGGGTGTGGGCCCCCTCTGGTATTTTCTTCGCTCAGTATTCTTTATTATTTCCAAAAATAACTTCCGTGGAGTTTCAGGACTTTTGGAGCTGTGCAGAATAGGTCTCTAATATTTGCTCCTTTTCCAAATTTCGTAATTCCAGCTGCCGGCATTCTCCCTCTTTATATAAACCTTGTAAAATAAGAGAGAATAGGCATAAGTATTGTGACATAAAGTGTAATAACAGCCCATAATGCAATAAATATCGATATAAAGGCATGATGCAAAATGGACGTATCAACTCCTCCAAGCTTAGACCTCGCTTGTCCTCAAGCGGAAGCCGATAACGATAAATATGTCCACATGTTTAGAGATAGAGGTGTCGATAAAATAAAATACGGACATGAGGGCATCATGATCATTCTTATAACAGCATCATATATGGATATTGTCATATTATTTCTTATAATAAAGTAACAATCTATCCACAATGTCAAGTGTGAATCAGAAACTTCATTGAGAACTAACAAACTATAACCTCGGTCATTGAAGCAATTGCAATTTATCATAACATCATAAAGAGTCAATATAAGAGCTTTTCAGCAAGTCCACATACTCAACTATCATTTATACTTTCACAATTGCTAACACTCACGCAATACTTGTGGTTACGGAGTTTTAATCGGACACAGAGAAAGATATGGGCTTATAGTTTCGCCTCCCAACCTTTTACCTCAAGGGTAATGTCAACAATAATAGTTCATGCTAACTTACATCAAATTAGATATATATATATATATATATATATATATATATATATCAGGATCTTTCCAACACAATGTGCTTGCCAAAGGATAAAATTTAAAAAAGAAAGGTGAAGATCACCATGACTCTTGCATAAGGTAGAAGATAAAAGTAAAAGATAGGCCCTTCGCAGAGGGAAGCAGAGGTTGTCATGCGCTTTCAGGGTTGGATGCACAAAATCTTAATGCAAAAGAACGTCACTTTATATTGCCACTTGTGATATGGACCTTTATTATGCAGTCCGTCGCTTTTATTTCTTCCACATCACAAGATCGTATAAAGCTTATTTTCTCCCACACTAATAAGTCATACATATTTAGAGAGCAATTTTTATTTCTTGCACCAATGACAACTTACTTGAAGAATCTTACTCAATCCATAGGTATATATGGTGGACACTCATGGAAAAACTAGTTTAAGGGTATTTGGAAGCACAAGTAGTATTTCTACTTGGTGCAAAGAATTGGCTAGCATGAGGGAGAAAGGCAAACTCAACATGTTGGATGATCCATGACAATATACTTTATCTCAGATATAAGAAAACATAACTCATTATATTGTCTTCCTTGTCCAACATCAACTCTTTAGCATGTCAAATTTTAATGAGTGCTCACAATCATAAAAGATTTCCAAGATAGTATATTTATATGTGAAACCTCTCTTTCTTTATTACTTCCTATTAATGCACGATGACCAAAACTATGTTTGTCAACTCTCAACAACTTTTAATCATCATACTCTTTATATGTGAAGTCATTACTCTCCATAAGATCAATATGTTCTCTTTTTATTTCTTTTTATTCTTCCTTTCTTTTATTCCCTCTAGATCATAGCAAAATAATCAAGCCCTTGACTCAACACTAATCTTTATTATATATAGCTCACGGACTTGATTACATAGAAGGATCATAAGGCAAAAACTCGAAACTAAATCATACTAAAATTTTATTCTACTAGATCAAGATATTACCAAAAGGATCGAACTAAGAAAACGGTAAAGATAGGAGTGTGATGGTGATACGATACCGGGGCACCTCCCCCAAGCTTGACAGTTTCCAAGGGGAGTGCCCATACCCATGTGATTATATCTCTTTTATTGGCGAAGGTGATGGAGTTGTTGATGATGTAGGCTTGCCGTCCATCTTCCAAGTCATAGGCTCACCATCATAGAAGGATGATCGAGTCTCCGGAATCCTCAAATCTGCAGCCAAACTCGTCCTCTTGAATCTATATTCATACTCACAGTTTTGGTTTTGCAGGTCATAGATTTGGGCTTGGAGGTGCTCGATCTTCTCATGAAGCTTGAAGATGGTCTACCCAATGTTCTTGGCATCCAGCTTGTGGTTGTTGGTGAACTCCGCGATCATCATATGGTTGGCTTTGAGTCTGCGTTCCACCATCCCCTGGCATTTGAAAACTTGTTGCTCCATTGCCTCGAGTCTCGTCTCCACGCTTCCTGTCCTCCTTGGTCCCTCAACATCGCGGATGTGCAGCAACCCATCACGCATCTCAATGGTTTGAGGGTGTTGCAGCACCTCCGCGAGGTAGGCGTTGATGACCTTCTCGAAGAACTTGTCCTTGGAGGCGCTTGGAGATGTCATGGTGATCTAGATCTGTCAGAAAAACAGCTCGAAACGAAAACAGAGGATATTTGCGTGATACAGGAGTCAAAACCTTCGGGAGATTATATAATGAATTTTTACCGACCGAAAGAAGTATCGTGCAAGAAAACGGAGTCCGGAGAGCACACGAGGTGCCCACGAGGTAGGGGGGCGCGCCCAGGGGGGTAGGGCGCGCCTCCCACCCTCGTGGAAGCCTCGTGTCCTTCCCGGAGTGCTTCTTATTTTCCTATTTTTCTAAATATTCCAAAACGGAGAAAAATTGCCATTAGAACTGTTTTGGAGTTGGTTTACTTACCGTACCACATACCTATTCCTTTTCGGGGTCTGAAATGTTCTGGAAAGTGTCTCTTATGTATTCCTCCGGTGTTATGGTTTCAATAACATTAGTTTCAACATTTATAGGGTTACCTGAGATATAATGTTTGATTCTTTGACCGTTCACCACCTTCGGATTTGTGCCTTCGAAGTTATTGATTTTTATGGAACCGGAATGATAGACCTCCTCGATAACGTAAGGACCTTCTCATTTAGAGAGAAGTTTTCCTGCAAAAAATCTTAAACGAGAGTTGTATAACAATACATAATCACCTACATTAAACTCATGCTTTTGTATCCTTTTGTCATGCCATCTTTTAACTTTTTCCTTAAACAATTTGGCATTCTCATAGGCTTGGGTTCTCCATTCATCAAGTGAGCTAATGTCAAATAACCTCTTCTCACCGGCAAGTTTAAAATCATAATTGAGCTCTTTAATAGCCCAATATGCCTTATGTTCTAGTTTGAGAGGTAAGTGACATGCTTTTCCATAAACCATTTTATACGGAGACATACCCATAGGATTTTTATATGCAGTTCTATAGGCCCATAATGCATCATCAAGTTTCTTGGACCAATTCTTTCTGGATCTATTAACAGTCTTTTGCAAAATTAATTTGAGCTCTCTATTACTCAATTCTACTTGACCACTAGACTGTGGGTGATAAGGAGATGCAATTCTATGATTAACATCGTACTTAGCAAGCATTTTATGAAAAGCACCATGAATAAAATGTGAACCACCATCAGTCATTAAATATCTAGGGACTCCAAATCTCGAAAAAATAACTTCTTTAAGCATCTTAATAGAGGTGTTATGATCAGCACTACTAGTTGGAATAGCTTCTACCCACTTGGTAACGTAATCAACAGCAACTAAAATATGTGTATACCCATTAGAGGAAGGAAAAGGTCCCATATAATCCAAGCCCCAAACGTCAAATGGTTCAATAACAAGTGAATAATTCATAGGCATTTCCTGACGTCTACTAATGTTACCAATTCTTTGACATTCATCACAAGATAAGACAAACTTACGAGCATCCTTGAAGAGAGTAAGCCAATAAAAACCGGATTGCAATACCTTATGTGCAGTTCTATCTCCAAATGGTGCCCTCCATAAGCCTCGGAGTGACACTTGTGTAGGATCTGTTCTTGTTCATGCTCGGTACACAACGCCTAATAACACCATCTACTCCTTCTTTATAAAGATGTGGGTCATCCCGAGTAATGTCTTAAATCATAGAAAAACTTTTTCTTTTGCTGGTATGTGAAACTAGGTGGTATAAATTTAGCAACAATGTAATTAGCATAATCAGCATACCATGGAAGCGATCTGAGAAGCATTTATGACATTTAATTGTTCATCGGAAAGCTATCATCAATACGTAGTGGGTCATCAAGAACATTTTCTAACCTAGACAAGTTATCTGCAGCAGGGTTCTCAGCTCCTTTCTATCAATAATATGTAAATCAAATTCTTGTAGCAAGAGAACCCATCTAATAAGTCTAGGTTTAGCATCTTTCTTTTCCATAAGATATTTAATAGCAGCATGATCAGTGTGAATAGTTACTTTAAAATCAACAATATAAGGTCTGAACTTATCACAAGCAAATACAACTGCTAAGAATTCTTTTTCAGTAGTGGCATAATTTCTCTGGGCATTGTCTAGAGTTTTACTAGCATATTGAATAACATTTAATTTCTTATCAACTCTTTGCCCTAGAACAGCACCTACAGCATAATCGCTAGCATCACACATAATTTCAAAAGGTAAATTCCAATCAGGTGGCTGAATGATATGTGCAGAGATTAATGCTTTCTTAAGTATTTCAAATGCCTCTACACAATCATCATCAAAAACGAAAGGTATATCTTTTTGTAAGAGATTAGTCAGAGGCCGAGAAATTTTTGAGAAGTCCTTAATGAACCTTCTATAAAAACCGACACGACCAAGGAAACTTCTTATACCTTTGATGTCCTTAGGACACGACATATTTTCAATAGCATCAACTTTAGCTTTATCAACTTCAATACCTCTTTCAGAAATTTTATGCCCCAAAACAATGCCTTCATTAACCATAAAGTGGCACTTCTCCAAATTCAAGACAAGATTAGTTTCTTCACATCTCTGCAAAACTCGATCAAGGTTGCTCAAGCAATCATCAAAAGAGGATCCATAAATGGAGAAATCGTCCACGAAAACCTCACATATCTTTTCACAAAAGGCAGAAAATATAGCCATCATGCATCTTTGAAAGGTAGCAGGTGCATTACATAAACCAAAAGGCATACGTCTATAAGCAAAAGTACCGAAAGGACAAGTAAAAGTGGTATTTGAGAGAAACCAGAGTAACCATCTAGAAAGCAAAAATGTGTATGTTTGGATAATCTTTCTAGCATTTGATCAATAAAAGGTAAGGGGTAATGATCTTTTTTAGTAGCCTTATTTAATTTGCAGAAATCAATTACCATCCTATAACCTGTAATAATTCTTTGCAAAATCAATTCATCTTTATCATTAGGAACGACAGTAATACCTCCCTTCTTAGGGACACAATGGACAGGACTTACCCACTGACTATCAACAACGGGATAAATTATACCTGCCACAAGGAGCTTTAGTATTTCCTTTCTTACCACTTCTTTCATCTTAGGATTCATCTATCGTTGGTGATCAATAACTGGTTTGGCGTCTTTCTCCAAATTTATTTTGTGTTGGCATAGAGTGGGACTAATGCCCTTAAGATCATCAAGAGTATATCCAATAGTAGCACGGTGCTTCTTCAGAGTTTTCAATAATTTTTCTTCCTCCTTCTCTGAAAGGTTAGCACTAATAATAACAGGATATATCTTCTTTTCATCAAGATAAGCATATTTAAGAGTATCAGGCAACGGTTTAAGCTCAAACACGGGATCACCCTTGGGTGGAGGAGGATCCCCTATGATTTCAACAGGCAAGTTGTGTTTCAGAATAGGTCCTTGTTTAAAGAATACTTCATCTATTTCCCTTCTTTCATTCATAAACATATCATTTTCATGGTCTAGCAAATATTGTTCTAAAGGATCACTAGGAGGTACGGCAATAGAAGCAAGACCAATAATTTCATCTTTACTAGGCAATTCCTCATCACGAGGTTGTCTACAAAATTTAGAAAAATTAAACTCATGAGACATATTGTCGGGGAGGCTGATCGTACCCACGGACACCTATGGGGCCGGCGGAGCAGGCCCCTTGTGGTTCGGAGGGGGGCGGAGATCGCACGAAGAGCGGATCGAGGCGAGGCAAACGAGCGGTTTACCCAGCTTTGGAGCTCTCCGGAGAGATAAAACTCCTACTGCTGCTTGTTTGATCTATTGTGTTCTTGCTAGGGAGCAATGCGGGCTACAAAACCTAGCGTGAGTCTATCTGGTCTCGAGTGGGTCGAATGAACCCAACGAGACGAACCTGGCGAACCGAACCGAACGGAACCTTGCGAAAAACGCGAACCTCCTCTACGTTGCACTCGGGCCTCCTTTTATATGCTCAAGGGGTCTCCGACAGGTGGCAACATAGACGGGGTACAAATGTAAAACAGGAGTTGGTACACCTACTTGAACAATTATGCGATTGCAAAATACCTAACTCGACGGCAAGGGACAAAAGCAATAAATGCCCATCATTGTCGCCCAAACAAAGGCAACAGAGGCCGTCAGTGCGCCTCCGCCGCCACGATGGTGAGCCTGTCACCGCTTATCGCTACTCTCCGCTGGCTGCACAGCCGCCGACACGCCGCCCATGGAACGGTCCCATGGCGACACGTCATTGGGTGAGCTGGAGCGAAGACGGAGAGAGGTTGCATGCCGCTGCAAGCGCCTTGCCACGGCCGAATCTCTTGTCGCGCCCGGAGACTTGTCGCGCTCGAGCCTTCCCGGCAAGCTCCTCTTGCCGGGCCTTGTCTTCTGCGTGCACAGGCGGCCTTCCGACAAGCTCTTCTTGTCGGGGCCTCGTCTTCTCAATCAAATACTTTGTTCTTGAATGGCTCCAAAAGGAGCCACGAAGGATCTTGGCGGTGACAAGGCAAACCCCGCGGGTGTCAAATCGTCTGGTGCACGAGTACGGGTACTAGGGTACCCTACTCTAGTACACCGACAGAGCCCCGAACTGGGCCGTGCACGGTGCCGAAGCGCTTGTCGGGCCAGCCCAGGCTGTCTGCACGGACCAGCGGCCTCGACCGCGTCGCAACTCGGCCCGGACCCACCACGATCCCCACTAACGGCACGTACCGGACGTGGCGTCGTGCGAGAGATCGTGGGCGCGGTCGTGGGGGGGTTCTTTATTAATATGAGCGGAACATCCGTCCCCCTCCTCCCCTTTATAAGCGGAGGAAACAGAGGCAGGCCGACCACCCCTGCCATTGCTGTCTTGTCAAGAAACAACCGCCGCTCCCCTCTTCTTCACCGGTGCGAAGAGAGCAGCGCCCCGCCCCCCCCCCCTTTCGCCGCAAGCACACTCACCGCCGTCGACCTCCTCCGCCCCCCTCGCCATGGCTCCGAAAGCCGATAAGGAGAAGGGCGTCAAGTCGGCCGAGGCGCAGCGGCTCGCGGCACTATGCAAGGAGCGGGCCGTCTTCCCCCCGCAGCTCGGCGCGTGGGAGCTGCGGGACGTCTTCTACCTTTTCTAGTCGACGGAGACTCGTGCGCATCTGCGCACGAGGGTGCTCCCCGCCTCCGCCGCTGATCTGGCCCCAACAGGGTACCCTTTCTTCGCCCTGTTCTTCTATTGCGGTCTTTGCCCGCCGTTTTCCGAGTTCTTTTGCGACATAATGAACACCTTTGGCCTCCACCTCCTTGACTTCACCCCCAACGCCATCTTGACCATGGCCGTTTTCGCACATTTGTGCGAAAACTTTGTCGGGGTCCACCCGAACGTGGCACTCTTCCGCCATTTCTTTGTTCCCCGCGTCGAGAGGAGAGCCACTTGCCGAGGAATAGCACAGGTCTCTAGGATCGGCAAGAAGGAGGCCTACCTAGAGGGAAATTCGGAACAAGTGGGACGAGTGGAGAGCCAACTGGTGCTGGGTCGTGGAGGAGAACCCACAGCCCTTCACCGCCGAGCGCCAAACCCCAATAGCGCGCGGCAAGGATTGGAGTAACATGGCGCCGGAGGATGCGAAGTCAAGATAGTCAGTGACCAATTCTGCGCCTCGGGCTTGCCGGGTTGTGATAGGAAGCAGCTTGGCGCAGACTTCATTCGCCGCTGCATCGCTCCCTTGCAGGAAAGGAGGAGGCCTGCTTGGGAGTTCCAGAATGCGGCGGACATCATGAGGATGCGCCCGGGCCTGAATTGGAACTTCACCATCATGGAGCTGGATTCAGTGCTGCTCCAGCTGTTCAAGAATGACCCCGAACATCACGAGTGGTTCAGGTTGCCGCGGGGGGTCGTCCCATTGTGCAACAACTCGGCGCTCGACCGCATCCGCGCCATGATGCCACTGTGCGACTCCCACGGGATCGCCCCGACCGGCAGGAGCCCCCGACGAGGTCGTGCAGCAATTCTTCGACGACTTGCAAGAGGTGCCGATCCGCCCGACGAAAGCGTAAGAGGCTCACCGAGACACCACCGAGCGTGAGATGGCTCGGATTGCCACCAGTGGAGGAGGCGGCAGCGCTGCCGCTGGAGCCTTCGGGTTCACCGTGGAGGAGGCGGAGGCGGCGAAGGCGGCAAGCCTTGCCGAGCGAGGGGAGGTCGCCGGCGAGGACGAGCTTGTCGGGACCGAGGCCGGGTCGAGTGGACCCGCCGAGGGCGCTTCTTCTCCTCCGCCAAGCGACTTGCCGCCAGCGGAGCCCCCGGCTCCGCCGAGGAGGCGTCTCCGCAGGGTTGGAGACGAAGTCTGGCGGCAGACCGCCCACAAGCAGTTAGCCGCTCGGCCGACGCTCCACCGCTGCAAGCGAGCTTGCTGAGGCGCCCAAACTGCAGCGACAATCGGGCGGAATCTTCTCGAGCCGCCGACGCCCGCCAAGCGGCCAAGAGAGCCCACTCCCCGCCTCATCGCACCGAGGCGGGCGAGTTTGATTTCTCCGCTTAGCTCCGAGGAGGAAGGCGAGAGTAAGCTTCTCGCGATTGTGCTTGTATTTCTTCAATTTTTATTGCTTCAACTTGAATCTGATTTGCTTTGTTCTCGACTCTTTCCTTTTCGTGACGCCGCCCGTAGAGCGGCGAAGAGGGCCAAGATCCCGACGGTCGTCGTTGAGGACGATTCTCCCGTGGCGACGGGGGACGCGCCCGAGACCGCCTTATCGGACCCGGCAACCCTTCCCTAGAGCAGCCCCCAGCACAGACCCCAGAGTAAGTGTGCAGTTTTTCTCCTTACTACTAGGTGTGCAGGGGTGCCCTTTCTTCGTTGATTTCGACTGTTTGTTTGTGTAGGAGCGAGCAGCCTCATCGGGAGGGCTCGGAAGCCGCCTCCCGAGATCCTGCCACTGTCACCACGCCGCCAAGGGAGAACTCCCGGCAAGGGAGCTCCCTCCGACAAGGGAGGCCACCCCGACAAGGGAGGCCACTCCGCAAGGGAGGCTACCCGGCAAGGGACGGCGCCAGCGACCCTCCAAAGTGGTCGAGGCCATGGCTGCGGATCCCGCTGCAGTGTAACTCCCTTACATGGAATTTTCCCTTGGGCTTGCTTTCTTTTGTTTCTCTTTTTGAATATCTGCTTGATCGCTCTTTCTTCGCCGACGCAGACTGATGGAGGACGAGGCCGCGGCGAGGAGGAACGCAGCGGCAACACCGACGAGGCCGCCGTCGAAGAAGAAGAGGTCGTCGTGGAGGAAGAGGCCGCCGACGAGCCTGTTGGCGAGGAGGTTACCGAGGCTGCCGACGCTGAGGCTGGCGAGGGGTCGGGCGATCGTCTTGACGGCCCCGAGGCCGCAGGAGCGGCAAGCGCCACACCGACAGCCGACTCCCCGCTGTTGTCAGCTGCTGCCAGTTCGAGGAGCCCCAGCCGTGCCTACCAAGGCCGGGCGGCGTCTTCATCAAGCTCCCCGGGAACCGAGCTCCAGGCGCCGGTCGAGGGCGAGACCTTCGACGGCGAAGCTACTCGCCTCATTGGCTGATGCCGTGGACGCGCCAAGCAAAGCAGAAGCGGCGAAGTCCGAGGAGGAGCAACCGAGGAAGCTGCTGTCGCTCTACCGCGCCCGGCAGGCCAAGTTGGAGACCCAGGAGGCTCTTGTCGCGAGGGCGGGAGCGGACATGGAGAAATGCGCCGAGGAGCTCCGGAGCGCCAACAAAGAAGCCCTCCGCGACGTGGCGGAAGCGCGGGGGCAACTCGCAGAAGAGCGCACGGCCTTCATCCTTGAGAAGGCCGCAATGATGAGGAGCAGCGGCCGGCTGCCGAGAAGCTTCGCCGCGCAGAAAGCGAGTTGGCGCAGCGGAAGGTCAACTGGACAGCCACGAGGAGGACCTTGTCGCGTGAAGAGTCGCTTGGCGGGCACTTCAGAAGCGGCGACGCTGCCACAGCCGCCGAGGCCGCCAAGGAAGAGCTGAAGGCGAAGGTGGCACAGCCGAGGCCACCCTCAAGAAGAGCGGCGAAGAGCTTGCCGTGCTCAAGCGTGAGCGCGAGAAGGACGCCTACACGCTGGGCGAGCTGCAGAGCCGTCTCGCTGACCGGGCCAAGGAGCTCGACGCTGCCAAGGACTCCAAGGCGGATCTGGAGCTGAAACTGACCACTCTGACGCAGACGTTGGATGGTGCCAGAGAGCGGGAGGTGGGCTTGTTGGAGGCGATCAAGGCCAAAGAGGAGCTGGTGGCGAATGCTGCCTCCGTCCAGAACACCTTGAGGGAGAGCGTGGAGCACTGGACCGAAGGTCTTGTGGACACCGCCGCCGATATCCACAACGAGCTGATGGAGCCGGGATGGCGGACCTTGCGTACTCCTCCGACGAGCATCTCCAACCCAGCGTCAAGCTTAGCCTATTCTTCAAAGGCGTGGTGGACGGGCCTCCGGCGACTCCGGAGGAGGTCCGAAGCAGCTTGCCGAGGAATCTCGCCAGGTTTGTGCAGGGGCCCTCTAGAAGGTGTTGATGAAGGTGGCCTTCCGCAACCCGGGCCTCAACCTTAACGGTGTCCTCGGATCCTTGCCGTCCGGCGCCAACGTGGAGGAGTTTCAAAGCCCTTGTCGCACCAATTGTGGACAAGGTGAACAAGATCAAGCGGATCGAAGGCGACCCGCGTAGACTAGGCCGCCAACCTTATCTTTCCCTTGTCGCTGCTGATCACGTTTAGAAAACTTTGTTAGATCAGCGACAAGTTATTCTGTAATATACTCTATCTTAGGTGAATCGATCAATGCAACGTTATTTCCTCTACTTGATTCCTTCCTTTGTAATGCTTCGCCTTACGCATTCAGGGGACTTGTCGGTATGAGCACTTTTTGCCATGAAGGCCGAGTGCGGAACGTCAAGAGCGCCGGCAAGGCCTCCGACAAGCAACCTTGTCGCGACTAGCCGCAGCTCACTTAAGTTGTTGAGCGGACTCGAAACAAAGTAAGCGCCGACTAGCCGTGAAGTTGGTTCCTCTCGCACAGTTTTTCCATACAAAGTACTATCGCTCGAGGAAGATAACTTAAAAATTTAAAATTGATTGCTCAAACTTTGGCAACTTAGCTTTTACATCTCTTGCTTCCCGATGAGGCGAAACTTCCTCGGCGGTGCTCGGTCCGTAGTATTATCTCCTCCTCCCCCGGGTTAACTTGTGAGCGAGGGGGCTTCCCTTCTTTGAGAAAAGAAAAGAAGAGGAAATAACGTTATGGAGCCTAGCGGCTCGATTCTGCTTACGGTGTGGTTGCTGCACAAAGTGTTAGCCAAAGCATGCAATAAATTGATGAAAGCATGAACTTGACAAGTTGTGCGCAACACACGAAGCTTTTATCGATGCATCGGGTCTGCGCTCGGCTTTGTACACAAAGGATTACATGCAATCGCGGCAAGACTTGTACAAAAGGTGGTTGCCGGAACGGGTTCCGACAACCGCCCTATGGGTAAAACTTACGAAGATGCTCAACGTTCAGGAATTGCTCACCGGAATGCCGTCTTCGGTCTCAAGGTGGACAGCGCCGTGCCTAGTGACTCGTTTCACCCGATAAGGGCCTTCCCACTTTGGCGTCAACTTGTTTGAATTCTTGGCGGACTGAACGCGCCGAAGAACAAGGTCGCCTTCCTCGAGACTTCTGGCACTAACTCTGCTCCATAGACTAGAGCAAAGGGTGCCTGGCCAGTGGCTCGATTTGGCGTCGTTCTGATCGACCAAAGAACCACTGGCAGCTCCTCGATCCAGTTTCTTCCGCACTTGTGCAGCCTGTCGAAAGTTCTGGTCTTGAGCCCGCGCACTTCAAAGATTTGCCCTCTACGCTTGACCGTTGCTTCTCGGGTGAGCAATAAGCAAAGCGTACCTTGGCGCCAAGGTCTTGGACGATCGCATGAAGGTGCGACTCGTGAATTGTGTGCCGTTGTCGGTGATGATCCGGTTGGGGATTCCAAACGGCAAACAATTGACCAAGAACTTGATCAGACTATGCTGTCACCTTCCTCATCGCTTCCACTTCCGGCCACTTTGTGAACTTGTCGATGGCGACGTACAAGTACTCAAAGCCCCCGACAGCTTCGGGAAGGGGCCGAGGATGTCGAGCCCCGGATCGAAAATGGCCAGGATAAAGGGATCCTCCGGAGAGCTTGAGCCGGGCCGGTGTATCTGCTTGGAATGGAACCGCACGCTTCACACTTGGTTACTTGTGCAGTTGCATCCGGAGGGCTGTCGGCGGAAGAAACCTTGCCGGAAAGCTTTGCGGCAAGTGCTCTTCTTGCCAATGTGGTGACCACATATGCCTCCATGTATCTCTCGCCAACAGCTTCATCCATCTTCCCGGGAATACACTTCAATTTCACACCGTTGAGTCTTCTTCATGCGATTATCTTTGTCGACAAACTGGTACATACTTGACTACCGGGCTACTCTTTCCGCTTCTTCTTGCTCTTCGGGAAGTTCTCCTGTCTGAAGGAAGTGGACAATCTGCTGCGCCCATGCTGGAGCTTGCGGCTCGACAACAAGGACTAAAGGCACATCTGTTGCTGCGGGAGCATCAGCTTCCACGGCAAGAACTCGCTGCGTCTCGCCGAGCTTGATGCTCCCGGCAAGCTTGCCGGAGCAAGACTTGTCGGGAGCGCCCGCTTCAACGAAACAAACCTCGGGTCCGCGGAGCAGATCGCTTCCTCAAAGATCATGGTGTTGATCTTGGGGACCTTTGCAACGACGGCCGGGAAGCTCTGCCGGAAAGTAGTCACCAGAGGCCAACTTCCTCTTCTTGCTCGGCCCGGTTGATGGTGTTACGGTAGGTCGAGTCGGCTTGAGCACGAAAATCCCTGGTTCCACGTGTAACTTAAGCGCAGCGCACTTTGACAAAGCCATCAAGAATATCATTACGAGCTCTTGGAACATGTTCCATTTGCAGGCCGTCAAAGTGCTCTTCTAGCTTCCTCACTTCATCGACGAGGCTTCCATCAACGGACTCTGGTAATCCTTGTTGACTTGTCGGACGACAAGTTGCGAGTCACCCGACAATAAGCTTCTTGATCCCAAGGTCCATCATGATCCCGAGACCGGCAAGCAAACCCTCATACTGCAGATTGTTTGTCGCTTGCTCCTTGGGAAAGTGCATCCGACGACGTACTTGAGGTGCTCTCCGTGGTGCGATAAGCAGACGCCGGCACCGGGCGCCTTTGCAGCGAGAAGGCACCATCAAAGTACATCAGCCACTCTTTCTTTGGCTTCTTTGACGGGAATGCTCGTCTCCGGAATCTCTTCATCTGGTGTTGGCGTCCATTCTGCTATGAATTCTGCCAAGGCTCTGCTTTGGATAGTTGAGGTGCTTTCAAATTTAAGACCAAATCTTGACAGCTCCAGAGCTCACTCGACAATCCTGCCTGTCGCTTCTGGATTCTGCAGTATCCTCTTCAGGGGAAAGCGAGTGACAACTGTGATCTCATGTGCTTGGAAGTAATGGCGCAGCTTTCTCGAGGCCATGAGGAGGCCGGCAATTTCTGCACACCAGAATACCTTGACCTAGCCCCTTGCAGGAGGGAACTGACAACGTAGACTGGGCGCTGCACCGTCCTTTTCTGTATCTGCTCATGCGTTTTCGCGGACTCGTCCTTGTCGGAACCAGAGCTTGTCGCCGGATGTGCTTGCCGCGGTTGCTGGCTCGTCATCCGCCTCCCTCTCCGCTACTAACGCAGCACTAACCACTTGATTGGTTGCCGCTATATATAGCAGCAACTTCTCTTGTGGCCTAGGTGCGACAAGTGTTGGAGTGGAGGACAGGTATCTCTTTAAGTCTCGCAGCGCAGCCTCCGCTTCGAGTCCATTTATCGACCTGCCTTTTTCAAAATCTTGAAAAATGGCAGGCGCTCAAATGACCTAGAAATAAACCTGCTGAGAGCATCCACGCAACCGGCAAGTCTTCGTACATCCTTGACGCGCTTTGGTGCTTCAATCTGCTCAATGGCCTTGATCTTGTCGGGATTAGCTTCAATCCCTCGCTAAGACACGAAGAACCCGAGAAGCTTGCCGGAAGGGACTCCAAACACGCACTTCTCGGGGTGGAGCTTGAGGTTGATCTTGCACATATTTGCAAAGGTCTCGTCCAAATCTTGGACCAAAGTTGCTTTGTCCTTGCTCTTGACCACTATGTCATCCATGTAGGCTTCTACATTTCTGTGCATTTGCGGCTCAAAAGCGTCATGGACTACCCTTGCAAATGTTGAACCAGCATTCTTCAAACCGAAAGGCATCCGTATGAAACAAAGATGTGCCACATGGTGTGATGAATGCGGTCTTCTCCTCATCCTCTTCAGCCATGAAGATCTGATGGTATCTCGAGTAGGCATCAAGAAACGAAAGCAAATCACATCCAATGTGGAGTCAACAATCTGTCAATGCGCGGCAAGGGAAATGGATCTTTGGGACAAGCTTTATTAACATCCGTGAAGTCAATACAAAGTCTCCATTTCCCACTTGCCTTGCATGCGACTACGAGATTGGCCAACCACGTGGGATGGAGCACTCCTCGACAAGGCATGCCGCTTCCGGTTCTTGATCTCTTCGCTATGAATTCTTGGCGCCCACCGCTTGCTTCCTCGACTTTTTGCTTGACGGGCCGCGATGAGGACAAACGGCCAGCGGTGCTCAATCACTTTCCTGAACACCGGGGATATCGACGGTTGCCATGCAAACACGTCGACATTCGCCCGCAGGAAAGCAACGAGCGCGCTTTTCTATTTGGGGTCGAGAGAGGCACTGATGGTGAAGTTACCACCAGCTCCGTCCTCCTTGGCGGGCACCTTCTTGGTCTTCGGCGGAGCCACCATCTTCTTGCATTTGCCGGTGGAGCTCGATGGTGCGTCCTCGACGGTAGCGCAGCACTCCGAAGAGGTGCGCTTGCGGAGTGAGCATCGTGAGCCCTTGCCGGACTTGGACTTGGTCTTCTTCCCCGGAGCTTCAACGGCAAGTGTCCGGCAATCTGTCGCGGCTGCCGCATCCCGGAAGATCTTGTCGGCACGAGATAAGGGCATCCTTCTTGTCGCCATGGACAGAGATGACGCTTATCGGGCCCGGCATCTTGAGTAGGTTGTAGGCGTAGTGAGAGGCTGCCATGAACTTGGCGAGTCTTTGGACGGCCAAGTATCCCATTGTAAGGTAATGGGAAATCGGCGACGTCAAATGTAACCCTCTCGATCCCTGAAGTTCAGCTCGCTGCCAAATGTGACCGCAACGTAATCTTCCCCTTCGCTTGCTCCTTCCCGGATTGATTCCTTGAAGGTTCCGGTCTCTTCGAGCTCATTGTCGAGGATTTGAAGCTTCGAGCACCGCTGGAGGAGATCAGATTCAAGCCGGCCCGCCGTCAACTAACATTTTGTGACCTTGAGGTTGCGGATGGTTGGAGAGACCAACATCGGCAAGCACCCGACCGCGATTATGCGATCGTGGTGGTCCTCAATATCAAAAATGATAGGCGTCTTTGGACCATTTCGAGGCTTGCGTGACTCTACGGATGGTTCCGCTGCATTGACCTCCCGCATCCATTGCTTGAGTTGGCGGTGGGAGGTATGCAGGAAGCACCTCCGCCAACGCAGAGAACCTCTGTGGCTTTCAAACTCCTGCTCGTCGGCTGCCGTCCTCCATATCTTCGTCGTCCTCCTCATCTTCATCCTTGTCGCGGCCGCGGGGAGGTCGATCTCCTTGTCGCTGCTTGGCCTTGCCGCGGCGTCCTCCCCGGCCGGGACGTTTCTTGCTTGCTCCCCCAGCACCTTCCTGGGCCTTCTCCTTGTCTCGCCGCTCGTACTCATCTCTCTGATGTTCGACGAGCTGCTCGACCTTCTTGCAGCTCTGGAGATCGTGGCCCTTGGTGCGGTGGATCTTGCAAGATCGCTTGCGGAGCCGTCCCCGCTTGTCAGCCGCCGCCACCGACTGGTGGTTGGCGTCAGCGGCAACCTCCTTGCCGGAGCCACCAGCCTTGGCGTTCTTGTCGCCGCCTCCGTTGCCGGACTGCTCGACAGCTAGCACTTCTCTGCTTTTCTTCTTCCTGTTGCCTCGCCGCCCTTCTTTGCCGGGCGGTGTCATCACCGAGACCACTTCAGCATTCTCTCCGAGAGTCTCCTCCTTCCTCACAAGGCGCACTTGTCGGCCAGTATGCATAGCTCACCGACGTCCTTGACTTTGCACATCGCCATCTCCTCCCTCATCCTGCGGTTCCGCACATTCGATGAAATGCGCCGATCACCGCGGTGGTGGACGTCACGGGATGTTGTAGTGCACGCGGCTGAACCTCTCAATGAACTTGCGCAGGGACTCTCCTTCCTTCTGGGCGAGTAAGTGAAGGTCACTCTCTTGGCCATGAGGTTTGTGGCCACCTGTGAAGGCGCCAACAAACTGATGGCACAGATCTGCCCAAGTAGATATGGAGCTGTCCGGCAAGTGCATGAGCCAAGATCTGACGTTGGGCTTGAGGACGAGCGGGAAGTAGTTGGCGAGGATCTTGTCGTCTCGTCCCCCCGCAGCCTGCTCTGCGCTGGTGTAGATGCTGAGGATCTCCGTCGGATGCGTCCGGCCATCATACTTCTCAGGCACTTCGGGTTTGAAGTTTTCGGTGGGCCATCGGACTTGCCGCAGCTCATGAGTGAACGCAGGGCAACCTACCGCCAGACGGCAAGTCGCTGGCTCCTCCGGCGCGCATGTCAACAGAAGGCCCAGCGGCTTTGTCGGATCGACGTCGCGCTTCACTTCGACGCCGATGCGAGTTCGGCGCCCTCTTGTTGTCGCTCATGAAGAACTTGGCGCTGATCGCGGCGAAGCGCCGGATCCGACGACGCAGCGGAGTCGCTGCCGAGATGGATCCGTTGGCTCGGCGATCTTGGCCTTCTTGGCGGAGAGTGCACGGTGGTTGCACCTCCGACAGCCTGCCGCCACCGGCTCGTGCCTTGTCGTCTCGCCCGCGGCAACGATGGGGTTGGTTGCCGGGCGTCGCCGTTAGCAAAGCCGATGAGGCTCGATAGTGTCCCTCCACTCGTCGACCTTGTCGGCCGTTGGAGGGTAGTCGAGGAGCAGCCGAGCTCTCGCCAGAGCTTCCGCTGGAGTAGTAGGCGGCATTGGAGAACGGTGCGAGGCGGGACACGCCGGACTTCTAACTATGTTAGAAGGAGCCGCACTCGTCCGGTGACCGTGATCTCACTCGTACAAGATGTTGGCGCGCATGCTGGTCTTGAGGGTCTCGATCCAACGAACGTATGGCGTTGTGAACGCCATGACGTTGTTGGTCCCGCGTCTCCTGAGATGGGCGTGGGGGATGCGCGGACGCCGAGGTTTGCGGTGCCTTGTCCTTGGACTTGGCAACGTCGCTAGCACCTTCGTCGGCGCCCGTTCCTCCGCCAGCGTCTGCTCCACCACCCGCTTGTCGCGGTGAGGGTGGGCACGACGCGGACGGCTCTGCTGCCGCCGAAGCCTTCTTCTTCGGTGGCATGTTGAGGAAGATGTTGATGACGCCGCTCGTGTGAACGCCGGATCGGATTCACACGGCCTCGACGCCCCCTACCTGGCGCGCCAGAGATGTCGGGGCGGCTGATCATACCCACGGACACCTATGGGGCGGCGGAGCAGCCCCTTGTGGTTCGGAGGGCGGAGATCGCACGAAGAGCGGATTGAGGCGAGGCACACGAGCAGTTTACCCAGCTCGGAGCTCTCCGAGAGATAAAACTCCTACTACTGCTTGTTTGATCTATTGTGTTCTTGCTAGGGAGCAATGCGGGCTACAAAACCTAGCGTGAGTTCTATCTGGTCTCGAGTGGGTCGAATGAACCCAACGAGACGAACTGGAACAACCGAATCAACGGAACCTTGCGAAAACGCGAACCTCCTCTCACGTTGCACTCGGGCCTCCTTTTATATGCTCAAGGGGTCTCCGGCTGTGGCAACATAGAAGGGGGTACAAATGTAAAAACAGGAGTTGGTACACCTACTTGAACCGTGTACAGTGCCAAATACCAAACTCTGACGGCAAGGGACAAAAGCAATAAATGCCCGGCAGTGTCGCCCAACCAGTGCAATAGAGGCCGTCAGGTGCGCCTCCGCCGCCACGATGGTGAGCCTGTCAGCCGCTTATCGCTGCTCTCCGTGGCTGCACTGACCGCCGACACGCGCCCATGGAACGGTCCCATGGCGACACGTCGCTGGGTGAGCTGGAGTGGAGACGGAGAGAGGTTGCATGTCGCGGCAAGCGCCTTGCCGCGGCCGAATCCTTGTCGCGCCTGGAGACTTGTCACGCTCCGAGCCTTCCCGGCAAGCTCCTCTTGCCGGGGCCTTGTCTTCTGCGTGCCTGGAGCGGCCTTCCCGACAAGCTCTTCTTGTCGAGGCCTCGTCTTTTCAATCAAATACTTTGTTCTTGAATGGCTCCAAAAGGAGCCATGAAGGATCTTGGCGGTGACGAGGCAAACCCTGCCGCTGGTGTCAAGAATCGTCTGCAGATCTAGCACGGGTACTAGGGTACCCCTACTCTAGTACACCGACACATATCATCCAAACCAATAGTAGCAACATCCTTCTTGCAATCTATCTTAGCATTAACAGTATTCAAGAAGGTTCTACCAAATATAATGGGACAAAAGCTATCTTGAGGGGAACCAAGAACAAGGAAATCAGCAGGATATTTAGCTTTCCCACACAAGACCTCAACATCTCTAACAACCCCAATTGGTGAAATTGTATCTCTATTGGCAAGCTTAATGGTGACATCAATTTCTTCTAACTCAGCAGGTGCAATATCATGCATAATTTCTTGATATAAAGAAATAGGTATTGCACTAGCACTAGCACCCATATCACATAAGCCATGATAACAATGATCTCCTATTTTAACAGAAATAACATGCATGCCTACCACAGGTCTATGTTTATCTTTAGCACTAGGTTTAGCAATTCTAGCAGTCTCATCACAGAAATAAATAACATGCCCATCGATATTATCAGCCAAGAGGTCTTTAACCATAGCAATATTAGGTTCAAATTTAACTTGCTCAGGAGGTTTGTGTGTCCTAATATTACTTTTGTTGACTATAGTTGAAGCTTTAGCATGATCCTTTAATCTAACAGGGAAAGGTGGTTTCTCAACATAAGCAGTAGGAACAATAGGATCATTATAAGTGATAGTCTTTTCTTCAACTTTAATAGGTTCAACTACTTTTACTTCTATGGTAGGATGATATTTAAACCACTTCTCCTTAGGGAGATCAACATGAGCAGCAAAAGATTCACAAAAACAAGCTACTATCTCAGGGTCAAGTCCATATTTAGTGCTAAATTTACGGAAAACATCGGTATCCATAAAAGCTTTAACACAATCAAACTTCGGTGTTATACCTGACTCCTTACCTTCGTCGAGATCTCAATCTTCAGAGTTGCGTTTAATTCTTTCCAATAAATCCCATTTGAATTCAATAGTCTTCATCATAAAAGAACCAGTACAAGAAGTATCGAGCATGGAGCGATTATTGTCAGAAAGCCAAGCATAAAAATTTTGAATAATCATTTCTCTTGAGAGCTCATGATTGGGGCATGAATATAACATTGACTTAAGCCTCCCCCAAGCTTGAGCGATGCTTTCTCCTTCGCGAGGCCAAAAATTATATATATAATTACGATCACGGTGAACAAGATGCATAGGATAAAACTTCTGATGAAATTCCAATTTCAACCGTTTGTAGTCCCATGATCCCATATCATCACATAGCCTATACCATGTCAATGCATCTCCCTTTAAATATGAAGGGAAGACCTTCTTCTTGATAACATCATTGGGCATACCTACAAGCTTAAATAATCCACAAACTTCATCCACATAGATTAAGTGTAAATCGGGATGCAATGTTCCATCTCCTGCAAACGGATTAGCTAGCAGTTTCTCTATCATACCCGAAGGAATTTCAAAGTAAACATTTTCATTTTCAGTAGGTTCATTAGGTTGAGGAGCAACTCTTTTCTCTACTGGTCGAGGTGAAGATACCCCGAACAAGCCCCTCAAAGGATTACTTTCCATAGTAACAAGTGACAGTAAATTTCAGCACACTATATAAATTTTTCCTGACCAAATTCCACCTACCAAAGGCACTTCACTCCCCAGCAAAAGCGCCAGAAAAGAGTCTTGATGACCCACAAGTGTAGGGGATCTATCGTAGTCCTTTCAATAAGTAAGAGTGTTGAACCTAACAAGGAGCGTATGAAATGACAAGCGGTTTTCAGCAAGGTATTCTCTCTGCAAGCACCAAATTATAGGTAACAAATAGTTTTGTGATAAGATAATTTGTAACGGGTAACAAGTAATGAAAGTAAATAAGGTGCAGCAAGGTGGCCCAATCCTTTTTGTAGCAAAGGACAAGCCTGGACAAACTCTTATATAGAGAAAAGCGCTCCCGAGGACACATGGGAATTATCGTCAAGCTAGTTTTCATCACGTTTATATGATTCACGTTCGGTACTTTGATAATTTGATATGTGGGTGGACCGGTGCTTGGGTGCTGTCCTTACTTGGACAAACATCCCACTTATGATTAACTCCTATTGCAAGCATCCACAACTACAAAAGAAGTATTAAGTTAAACCTAACCATAGCATGAAACATATGGATCCAAATCAGCCCCTTACGAAGCAACGCATAAACTAGGGTTTAAGCTTCTATCACTCTAGCAACCCATCATCTACTTATTACTTCCCAATGTCATGTAGTCGACATTCACATGACACCACTAGAGGAGAGACAACATACATCTCATCAAAATATCGAATGAATACCAAATTCACATGGCTACTAATAGCAAGACTTCTCCCATGTCCTCGTGAATGCATTTAATTAATCACAAAGCATATTCATGTTCATAATCGAGGGGTATTCATATGCATAATGGATCTGAACATATGATATTCCACCAAGTAAACCAACTAGCATCAACTACAAGGAGTAATCAACACTACTAGCAACCTCATGTATCAATCCTGTGCTATGAGACAAAGATTGGATACAAGAGATAAACTAGGGTTTGAGAGGAAATGTTGCTGGTGAAGATGTTGATGGAGATTGGCCCCCTCCCGATGAGAGGAGCGTTGGTGATGACGATGGCGATGATTTCCCCCTCTCGGAGGGAAGTGTCCCCGGCAGAACAGCTCCGCAGAGCCCTAGTTTGGTTCCGCCAAGGTTCCGCCTCGTGGCGGCAGAGTCTCGTCCCGAAAGCTTGCTTATGATTTTTTCTCGGATGAAAGACTTCATATAGCAGAAGATAGGCACCTGAGGGCCACCAGGGGGCCCACGAGGCGGGGCGCCCCTGTGTAGGGCGCGCCCCACCCTCGTGGGCTGTGGTGTGGGCCCCCTCTGGTATTTTCTTCGCTCACTATCTTTTATTATTTCCAAAAATAACTTCCGTGGAGTTTCAGGACTTTTGGAGTTGTGCAGAATAGGTCTGTAATATTTGCTCCTTTTCTAGCTCAGAAATCCAGCTGTCGGCATTCTCTCTCTTTGTATAAACCTTGTAAAATAAGAGAGAATAGGCATAAGTATTGTGACATAATGTGTAATAACAGCCCATAATGCAATAAATATCGATATAAAAGCATGATGCAAAATGGACGTATCAACTGCCTTATGGCGCCTCCCCTTCCTTCTCCCTTTCATGGAGAAAGGCAGGAGGGGGCCAGCCCCTCGTCTTTCCTTCCCAGGGTCGGCGGCCAGGAGGTGGGCGTGCCAGCCCCTCTGTGAGCTGGTGTGCTCCCCTCTTCTTGTCCCGTTAAGCCCAATAGCTCCTCGTGGCCTTCCGGAACCCCTTCCGGTGATCCTATAATTATCCAGTGCATTCTGAAACTCTTCTAGAGACCAAATACTACCATCATATATATATCAATCTTTACCTCTGAACCATTCCGGAGCTCCTCGTCATGTATGTGATCTCATCCGCGACTCCAAACAACATTCTTTCACCAACATACATAACTCATATAGCACTATATCATCAACGAACGTTAAGCGTGCGGACCTACGGGTTCGAGAATGATGTAGACATGACCGAGATGCTCTCCGGTCAATAACCAATAGCGGGACCTGGATGCCCATATTGGTTCCTACATATTCTATGAAGATCTTTATCGGTCGAACCTTTATGACAACATAGGCAGTTCCCTTTGTCCGTTGGTATGTTACTTGCCCGAGATTCGACCGTCGGTATCTCCATACCTAGTTCAATCTCGTTACCGGCAAGTCTCTTTCATCATTCTGTAATACATCATCTTGTAACTAAATCCTTAGTCACTTTGCTTGCAAGCTTCTTGTGAGGTTGTATTACCGAGAGGGCCTAGAGATACCTCTCCTTCATACGGAGTGACAAATCCCAATCTCGATGTACACCAACTCAACAGACACCTCCTGAGATACCTGTAGAGCACCTTTATGATCACCCAGTTACAAAGTGACGTTTGATAGCACAGAAGGTATTCCTCCGGTATCCGAGAGTTGCATGATCTCATGGTCGAAGGAACATGTATTTGACATTAAGAAAGCAGTAGCAAAAACTGAACGAACATATGCTATGCTAACGAATGGGTCTTGTCCATCACATCATTCTCCTAATGATGTGATCCCATTATCAGATGACAACTCATGTCTATGGTTAGGAAACCTTAACCATCTTTTGATCAACGAGCTAGTATAGTAGAGGCTTACTAGGGACTTGGTATTTGCTTATGTATTCACACATGTATTTAAGTTTCCGATCAATACAATTATAGCATGAATAATAAACCTTTATCATGATTAAGGAAATATAATAATAACCACTTTATTATTACCTCTAGGGCATATTTCCAACATTCAGTGGCCAAGCCCAAAACTTCAAAGGCTTCAGCACCTAAGATCTCAAAGTCTTCAGTGCCTCCTCTTCCATCAAGTTCCCCAATGGCTGCAGCAAGAGCATCAACACTGGTCATGCTCGCATCTTGCCAGCGCACCGAGGGCTTAAAAATAGCATCCATTGCAGCATCAAGTGCCTCAGCCATTGGGCAACCTACTTCCTCAATGCCCAAGCTGAAGCAGAAAGTCACTAGTCGTGGAACTAAGCCAAGTCCCAAGAGCAAGGCTGTAGTGCCTCAGGTTGATGAACATGGACTAGCAGATGAGGATGAACTTGCTGAGTTCCTCGGAAGGAAACATGAGCAAGCTGCAATAGCCAAGAACTCTTCATTTCCTATGTTGCTAGACACTAAGCAGCTCCTAGACTTTATTGAAATTTGGTGCACCAACCCAGAAACACCTCTTGATGACTTGAATCTGCCTCCTGGACCAAGCCACGTGATTTACACATTCATCTTGAATGAGAAGCACAAGATAGCTCAGGCGAAACATGTGAAGAAACAGCAAATTCAGAAGGATAAGGAACTAAGGAGAAAGATGATGACTATAACCCCTCAGTAGTTGTTGTTGTTGCAATTGCAAGCTGAAATTCATCAGCTATTTGAAGAATATGAGAGACAAGCCCAACATTGTTGTGGCCTGAAAGAATGATTCATCACTACCTCAACCAAGGTGGTAGATTCAAGTCATCAAGAGGTGTTTAGCATGGCACCACCATCAAGAGAGAAGCTGCCAAGTTTGGCATGGCGCCACCATCCAATTCCTCAGCTCCAACCACTGAACCGCAGGCCATTGAGACTGCGCCTCCATCTCCTCAACAGACTACCAGGGCAACTGAAAAATTTGTGCCAGAAGAAAGTGAAAGAGCAACTATTAATTTTTCTTCGGAAGAAATCCCCAGGGTGACTGCAAGTGTCGTGCTTAAAGAACCTGCCAGGGTGACTGCATCAGTCACGCCTGATGAAACTACTGCAGCCAGTTCTTCAGCAGCAGCTCCAGCAACGACTCCATCCTTGAAGCTTATCACCCTTCCTTCTGCATCAGAAGTGAAGAAAACCAAAGCTGTTGAGAGAGAAACTAAGAAGAGAAAGGCATCAACTCCTCTTGTGCCCAAATCTCTGAATAAATTGAAGACGGCAACGTTGTCTTCAATTGTCATTCCTATTGATGCAATTCCAATCTCATCAGCCCCCTGCTCGCAATCTTGAAAATCTTCAAATGGTCCCATATGGGGTGGATTATCAAATCCCTCGGGCTGAAGAAGAAGAAGAAGATACCCATTCTGCTGCTACCACAGAGCAAATGGATGAAGAGATTGAGGTTGACACTGATGTATCAATGCCTCATGAACTTGTACAGACTCCTCCACAAGAATCAACGGGTGAAGAAAATGAAGAGGAAGTGGATATTGATGGCGAGATCACTCCTCGAATCCATGATAAATTTTGGGAAGTAGCTCACCCAAATTCGCCCCTCACCACTCCCCTCACCCGAGACCTCAGTCGCCTACGCGCACTAAAGAAATACACCCTAGCTCTGAAGAATAACAACCATTGCTTCAAAGTATTCCTGAAGAAGTTCCATCTGCAGCAGCTGACAATATTTATTATGATGACCCTGATGTTGATGTCATCAATACATCTCCTCCACGTGCAGACTCAATCCCCTCAACAGACACTGATACAGTTCCAACTGCCATGGCTGAGGGAAGTTGCTCGAGCTCTCGCCGTGACAGATCCTAATGATTCAACCAGGTCCCCACGACCAGTGCTTGATGTGTAATGCCCCGGACACACCCGTCGGTGGTCGTTACTCCTGGCGGGATCTAGATTGGCCCCACAGATCAATACTAGTCTTTTCTGCGCACTTTGTCCTCACGCGTGCGCACCCAGGAGCAACTTCCCAGTCGGTCACCCATCCTGAAATTACTCCAAACTGAGCACGCTTAACTTTGGAATTATGTCCGAATGGGCTTCCAAAAAATAAGGAATTCCTTATTGATATGAGTAGTCTATCATCCCTGTTAAGCCAGGCTATCACATACACCCCCACTCAGAGGAATCGACATCCTCGTCGGGCCACAGGAATGTTCCCTCTTGGCACATACGTCTGTGCATCCAGTCTGGCACATGTGCCATGCCGTGTGCCACGACGGGTCACAAACATCATGCACAACATGACCGCGCACCTGTCCGCAAACATCCGTGAGGTTCGGCTCTAATACCAACTTGTAACACCCTCAACACACCCGCCGGTCGTCGTTACTCCTGGCGGGATCTAGACTGGCCCCATAGATCAATACTAGTCTTTTCACAAGACTTTGTCCTCACTGCGGCGCACCTGTGAGCAACTTCGATCAGTTCACCCATCCTGAAATTACTCCAAGCTAAGCATGCTTAACTTTAGAGTTCTGTCAGAATGGGCTTCCGAAAGAGAAGGGATTCCTTATTGATATGAGTAGTCTATCATCCGTATTAAGCCAGGCTATCACATGATGTCAGAACTAAACGGCAGAATATTCAACCAGTTCCCGTGATGCCCAAGATTGGCAAAGGCCTCAAGCGGCCAAAGTTTGATAGCGCCAAATTCTTCGAAAAGATGAATTTCTTCATTAGCGAGTCACCCTATGACTCGGCCAAACTCAAGCATTTGAGATTCTGGACAAGGACACAGATGAATTGATATGCCTCATTGCTTTTTGACAAGAAGAAAGTATTCCCGCATCGCCATATTCCTCGTGTGGATATGGAGTCAATTCCATGCTTTCGGCCAGTCTTGGCTATCCTTCATGATGCCGGTCTACTGAATTTCTGCATTGACGTTTGTGACTGGAATGAAGGACTCATCTTCAATTCTATGCAAATGTACACTTTTCTGGCAATGCTAACGACACTACAACTTGGGCTATGGACTGGATGAGTGAAGACACTCACTTCAAGGCATCGATTGATGAATTACTTCATGCTCTTCCAGTTGATCCACCCCAAGAAGGAGCAAAGAAAATTTATGAAGAACTTGAGCTGCCAAATCATCTGATGCAAGTAATGATGAAGCTAATGGTTGAAGCAAATGCTCCAAGGACAACCTTCCTAATGAAGGATTTGCTATATGTGCTGAAGACTGTCTATCGCATTCTAGCAAAGACCCTCAGTCCGATCAAAGGCCACAATTCCAACACTGAAGAAGTTGTAGGAGTTATGAAGAACCTGGTGTTTCACATCATTCATGGAACTCCCATCAATATTCATGATTTCTTCCTGAGGACTTTGGTCACTGTCACTCAGTCTCCTATTGAATTGAAGCCATACGCACCATGGATTATGAGATTCATCATATCCCCGTCTTCAATCCACTACAAGGCTGATCGTCAGAATCACTTGAGTTATTTGCCTGAAGTTGAATACTTCAAAGCATGCTGTCCACAGTACCTGGCAAAGGCAAGAACGTTATTAATGAAGGAATTTGTCCCTTGATGGACAATTCTGTCAACCTATTTCCAGCTCCATTGCTGATGAATCTGCAAGCCAAGATACTCAGCTAAAGCTTCAAGACCACCCTCTTCACCAGAAGCGCCACTTGTCATGACTGATCATGAGCTACTTATAAGTCTTCATCAGAAACTTGACACGCATAATCGCTGGGTTACGCGTCAGTTAGCTGTTGTTCAAGCCAACATGACAGTAGCGCATAACACAGTGCACAAAAACCGCTACTATCTTCATGAGATATTTGACAGATCATGGGCCACACTATCACATCTCAAATCAGCTGAAGATCTTGCTGCTGAAGACTTTCAAATGAACTTTGACTAGGCTGACCCGCCTAGGAAGAAGTTCAAGAAAACTCAAGTTCCTCCACTGATGCCGAGCTCCGAGTCTTCATCGCGCTCCAGCGACAAAGATGAAACCGTAGAAGACACTGTTGCTGGTCCTTCTGCATCGCGCGACCCCAACAATGCTGGCGCTCCCTTGACCTCTCCATGATGCTTTTCTTCAGGGGCGCTAGTCCCCAAATGCCTCACTTTTTGGTCATTTTATGACAAAGGGGGAGAAGTTTGAGTTAGTCTTCAAGTGGGTCGTTATATGGGCTGTTTTTTGCTGAAGTTACAACTCTTGAACTTTATTGGTTTTGCTCTATGATGAGTTGTAACTTAATAATTGTTGGTCATCTGACTCTTTTGCTTCATTTGATGTGCATACCTCGACCTTAAATATATCAGCTCATGCGTGCACAATTTCGCCAGACGCCAATTTTCATCATGCATTCATATTCTTCAAATATCTTATGATCATGCATGATTGGATTCCAAGATATAGGGGGAAATCTCCACAACTTCAACCTGACATGTGCATTTGCAATCCAAAGCAAAATCCTCATATGCACATCTTCAGGGGGAGTTCCTAAATATCTTCTAACCAATTTCTTCAAACTCTGTACTTATACTTCAATTATTTTTACTTTCGTTAAAACCTAACCAATTTATCATCAATCACCAAAAAGGGGGAGATTGTAAGTGCATCAAGTGCCCCCTTAGTGGTTCTGGAGTATTGAAGACAAATATGTTGAGGAACTAATGTGTTTCTGAGTATACACAAGAGACAAAGTCCTAGAAGATCTGGTTTAACACATGGAAGACGACCCCTAAAAATGAATTTCTTCAAGTGAAGAATTTGAAGATGAAATTGGTACGGCCTTTGAAGAAATTGATGTGAAGACTTTGAAGCTTGAAGACCTTGTTTCCATAGTTTCTTTTCTTCTTCTTTGAGTCATGGGAAAACCGTACTATTAAAGGGGGTTTAGGTGAAACATATTTCACATTTCCAAAGTGATGCTCAAACCTACTCAAACCCATACACAAAAGCCGCCTGCTTAAGCCTTTGAAATCTTCCAAAGACAAATGACACATTTGCTAGCTTATTGATGAAGTTCATCCGGTCGCCGATTTAAATTGGTCACGCTGAGGAGTTAGGAGTTCGCTAGTGCGATTTGCCTAAAAGTGAGAAATTGAGTGCCCCGGATTCTGACCATTGTTGCGCCGCATGCCAGTTGTCAAGTGGATCCTTATCTTAACAACGGTCTAATTAGGGAAGGGCATTTATGACAATTCATGCCGGGTTGCCCCTGGCTATAAATAGCCACCCCCCACAACCACTTGTTGGTTGGTTGCTCCGAGAGAACTTGACACTTATCATTTGAGAGCAACCCATCCTCTGACGACTTTGAGAGAATCCTAAGTAAGGAAAAACCCAGAGCTAAAGTGATTGAGCATCACTGAAGAGATTGATCTATGTGATCTGACGCATGTTACCTTTGAAGACTGACATTCTTCCAGACAGTTAGGCGTCAACTTTTGAGTACAACAAGAGTCATTATGGTGGGTGAACAAGTCTGTGAAGGTATTGGAAGTCTACCTTGAAGACTTGCCATGAGTGATTGGGCGAGGTCTGCGGGCCTTAGCTCAATAGGAATACGGTGTGGAGTGTGTGTCCTCTGAGTTGCGGCTCAGCCGCCTCAACCAAACGTACAGTTGATGTAGCAAATGGAACTGGTCTACCAAATTGCATTGTCTTCACCGAGCCAACCTGGTTTCAAATTCCTCACCCTCTTTTACATTATTCCGTTGCTGAAGAATTTGTGATCTATGCTCTGACGAATTTGAACTAAAGAATTTCATCACGCTATCTTTAATTTCCTCAGTTCATATTCTTCATGATTGTATGATTGCATGTTCTTCACTCTTACGTATCCTGATTGGATGTATTCTGATTTTGTGATGACTTAGTTTCCCTTGTGTTTCTATTTCTTCACTTTGGTCTTCGTCAAATTCTTCAGAGTTTGACGAATTTCTAAAACTCTCCCATACCCCCCCCCCCCCTCTGGGAGATAGCCTGCCCTTTCAGGTTGGCCTCTCATTACCGGTTGTGGACGTTGGATCGAAGGGAAGGCATGGACTTCGGGATGCTCCTTATGCTTGTTACACTTGCCTTCAGGAGGAGGACACCGTGGACCATACATATATTGGCACAAAGTGTTTACGCGAGGCAGGTGTGGCATGGCTGTTTTGACAGCTTGCGGGTTAACATACACATTCCGGAGGAAGATGACTCCTTCATGGAATGGTGGGAGAGGACTCGTGCAACTTTTGTGAGATGGACGAAAGGGGTTTTGACTCGTTCATCATTGCAACCGCTTGGCATCTCTGGAAGCAAAGGTACGCAAGAGTGTTCAATCGAGTTGAGCAAGTTAGAACACCCACTAGTTTGGTGCGGCAAATTTTGGAAGAGATCAAAATATGGAAATTTGCCGGAGTTGGAGTAGCGGGTTAACTAGATTCGTGAGAGAGTAGGCCTTTTATTTTTTTGGTTGGTGTTCGTTTAACCGTTGCGATGTTTGTGTATGAGATTGTGATTGCACGATGTATTGCTCTTCATGCATAGGCACATATATATGATGTACAAAGGTGGGCCACGGACCTCAACTATACAAGGAACTAGGAGGCGGGCCCAATACACAATATGCACATAACACATATACTCAACCCCCCGCAATGAAGCGGGCACAGCGGCTGATGTAAAGACTAGACCGGAACTCCTCAAAGGACGCCGTAGGCAAGCCCTTGGTCATGATATCAGCAAATTGTTGGGAAGTAAGAACGTGTAAAACATGAATATGGCCAAGGGCCACCTGTTCCCGAACAAAATGAATACCCAACTCAATATGCTTGGTCCTTCGATGATGCACCGGGTTAGCGGAGAGGTAGATCACCGAGACGTTGTCGAAGTAGACCATCGTGGCATGGTCAACAGGACAAGAGAGCTCCTGAAGTAGCTGACGAAGCCACGAAAACACTCGGCGACGGTGTTGACTGCTACCTCTTGAGCACTGCGTTGGTTTTCCCTTGAAGAGGAAAGGGTGATGCAGCAAAGTAGCGTAAGTATTTCCCTCAGTGGTTGAGAACCAAGGTATCAATCCAGTAGGAGACTACACGCAAGTCGCCTCGTACCTACACAAATAAATAAGAGCCTTGCAACCAACGCGATAAAGGGCTTATCAATCCCTTCACGGCCACTTGCAAAAGTGAGATCTGGTAGAGATAATAAGATAAATATTGTTGGTATTTTTTATGACATAGATTGAAAGTAAAGATTGCAAAGTAAAATATATTGGAAACTTATATGATGGAAAATAGACCCGGGGGCCATAGGTTTCACTAGTGGCTTCTCTGAAGATAGCACAAGTATTACGGTGGGTGAACAAATTACTGTCGAGCAATTGATAGAAAAGTGCGTAGTTATGAGAATATCTAGGCATGATCATGTATATAGGCATCACGTCCGCGACAAGTAGACCAAAACAATTCTGCATCTACTACTATTACTCCACACATCGACCGCTATCCAGCATGCATCTAGAGTATTAAGTTCATAAGAACAGAGTAACGCATTAGGCAAGATGACATGATGTAGAGGGATAAACTCAAGCAATATGATATCAACCCCATCTTTTTATCCTCGATGGCAACAATACAATACGTGCCTTGCTGCCCCTGCTGTCACTGGGAAAGGACACAGCAAGATTGAACCCAAACCTAAGCACTTCTCCCATTGCAAGAAAGATCAATCTAGTAGGCCAAACCAAACTGATAATTCGAAGAGACTTGCAAAGATAACAAATCATACATAAAAGAATTCAGAGAGATTCAAATATTGTTCATAGATAATCTTCATCATAAACCCACAATTCATCGGATCTCAACAAACACACCGCAAAAAGAATTACATCGAATAGATCTCCAAGAAGATCGAGGAGAACTTTGTATTGAGATCCAAAGAGAGAGAAGAAGCCATCTAGCTAATAACTATGGACCCGAAGGTCTGTGGTAAACTACTCACACATCATTGGAGAGGCTATGGTGTTGATGTAAAAGCCCTCCATGATCGATTCCTCCTCTGGCAGAGCGCCGGAAAAGGCCCCAAGATGGGACCTCACGGGTACAGAAGGTTGCGGCGGTGGAAATAGGGTTTCGTGGTGCTCTCGGATGTTTTCGGAGTATATGAGTATATATAGGCGAAAGAAGTCGGTCAGGGAAGCCACGAGGGGCCCACGAGGGTGGGGGCGTGCCTACCCCCCTGGGCGCGCCCTCCTGCCTCGTGGCCTCCTCATTTCTTTCTTAACGTCCACTCCAAGTCTCCTGGATTGTGTTTGTTCCAAAAATCATTCTCCCGAAGGTTTCATTCCGTTTGGATTCCGTTCGATATTCCTTTTCTGCGAAACACTGAAATAGGCAAAAAAAACAACAATTTGCACTGAGCCTTTGGTTAATAGGTTAGTCCCAAAAAAATATGAAAGTGTATAATAAAGCCCATTAAACATCCAAAACAGATAATATAATAGCATGGAACAATCAAAAATTATAGATACGTTGGAGACGTATCAAGCTTCCCCAAGCTTAATTCCTACTCGTCCTCGAGTAGGTAAATTATAAAAACAGAATTTTTGATGTGGAATGCTACCTAGCATATTTTTCAATGTAATTTTCTTTATTGTGGCATGAATGTTCAGATCCGAAAGATTCAAGATAAAAGTTTAATGTTGACATAAAAATAATAATACTTCAAGCATTCTAACTAAGCAATTATGTCTTCTCAAAATAACATGGCAAAAGAAAGTTCATCCCTAGAAAATCATATAGTTTGGTCATGCTCCATTTTTGTAACACAAAATGCTCTCATCATGCACAATCCCGATGACAAGCCAAGCAATTGTTTCATACTTTATTAATCTCAAACTTTTTTCAACTTTCACACAATACATGAGCGTGAGCCATGGATATAGCACTATGGGTGGAATAGAATATAATGATGGGGGTTATGTGGAGAAGACAAAAAAGGAGAAAGTCTCACATTGACGCAGCTAATCAACGGGATAGGGAGATGCCCATCAATTGATGTCAATGCAAGGAGTAGGGATTGCCATGCAACGGATGCACTAGACCTATAAATGTATGAAAGCTCAACAAAAAAAACTAAGTGGGTGTGCATACAACTTGCTTGCTCACGAAGACCTAGGGCATTTGAGGAAGCCCATTGTTGGAATATACAAGACAAGTTCTATAATGAAAAATTCCCACTAGTATATGAAAGTGACAAAACAAGAGACTCTCTATAATAAAGATCATGGTGCTACTTTGAAGCACAAGTGTGGAAAAAAGGATAGTAGCATTGTCCCTTTTTATTTCTTTTCTTTTTTTGGGGGGGGGGGCTTTTTTTGGCCTTTCTTCTTCTTCTTCTCTTTTTTTGGGACAATGATCTATTAATGATGATCATCACACTTCTATTTATTTACAACTCAATGATTATAACTCGATACTAGAATAAAATATGACTCTATATGAATGCCTCTGGCGGTGTACCGGGATGGGCAATGAATCAAGAGTGACATGTATGATAAATTATGCATGTTGGCTTTGCCACAAATACGATGTCAACTACATGATCATGCAGGGCAATATGACAACGAAACGGTGGAAAGTTGCATGGCAATATATCTCGGAATGGCTATGGAAATGCCATAATAGGTAGGTATGGTGGCTGTTTTGAGAAGATATAAGGAGGTTTATGTGTGATAGAGCATATCATATCACGGGGTTTGGATGCACCGCTAAGTTTGCACCAACTCTCAAGGTGAGAAAGGGTAATGCACGGTACCGAAGAGGCTAGCAATGATGGAAAGGTGAGAGTGCATATAATCCATGGACTCAACATTAGTCATAAAGAACTCACATACTTATTGCAAAAATCTACAAGTCATCAAAAACTAAGCATTACGCGCATGCTCCTAGGGGGATAGATTGGTAGGAAAAGACCATCGCTCGTCCCCGGCCGCCACTCATAAGGATGACAATCAAAGAACACCTCATGCATCAAATTTGTTACACAACGGTTACCATACGTGCATGCTACGGGACTTGCAAACTTAAACACAAGTATTTCTCAAATTCACAACTACTCAACTAGCACGACTCTAATATTACCATCTTCATATCTCAAAACAAGCATTAAGTATCAAACTTCTCATAGTATTCAATGCACTTTTTATGAAAGTTTTTATTATACCAATCTTGGATGCCTATCATATTAGGACTAATTTTATAGCCAAAGTAAATTACCATGTTGTTCTAAAGGACTCTCAAAATAATATAAGTGAATAATGAGAGATCAATAATTTCTATAAAACGAAACCACCACCATGCTCTAAGAGATATAAGTGAAGCACATAGAGTATTCTAATAAATTCCGATTCATGTGTGTCTCTCCCAAAAGGTGTGTACAGAAAGGATGATTGTGGTAAACTAAAAAGCAAAGACTCAAATCATACAAGACGCTCAAGCAAAATACACATCATGTGGTGAATAAAAATATAGCATCAAGTAAAGTTACCGATGGACGAAGACGAAAGAGGGGATGCCTTCCGGGGCATCCCCAAGCTTAGGATTTTGGTTGTCCATGAATTTTACCTTTGGGTGCCTTGGGCATACCCAAGCTTAGGCTCTTGCCACTCCTTATTCCAAAATGCATCAAATCTTTACCCAAAACTTGAATACTTCACAACACAAAACTCAACAGAAAATCTCATGAGTCTATAGCGAAAAGAAAACAAACCACCACTTCAAGGTACTGTAATGAACTCATTATTTATTTATATTGGTGTTAAACCTACTGTATTCCAAGTTCTCTATGGTTCATACCCCCCGATACTAGCCATAGATTCATCAAAATAAGCAAACAACATACGAAAAACAGAATCGGTCAAAAACAGAACAGTCTGTACTAATCTGTATCAAACGTATACTTATGGAACTCCAAAAATTCTTAAATAAATTGGTGGAAGTGAGGACTTTATCTATTAATTATATGCAAAAACAATTAACCTAAAAGCACTCTCCAGTAAAAAATGGCAGCTAATCTCGTGAGCGCTAAAGTTTCTGTTTTTTACAGCAAGATCATAAAGACTTCACCCAAGTCTTCCCAAAGGTTCTACTTGGAACAAACACTAATTTAAAACATAAAACCACATCTAAACAGAGGCTAGATGAATTATTTATTACTAAACAGAACTAAAAGCAAGAAACAAAAATAAAATTGGGTTGCCTCCCAACAAGCGCTATCGTTTAACGCCCCTAGCTAGGCATAAAGGCAAGGATAGATGTAGGTATTATCATCTTTGGTATGTAATCCGTAAGTGGCTCGCATAATAGATTCGTAAGGTAATTTAATCTTCTTTCTAGGAAAGTGTTTCATGCCTTTCCTTAACGGAAATTGGAATCTAATATTTCTTTCTTTCATATCAATAATTGCACCAATCGTTCTAAGGAAAGGTCTACCAAGAATAATAGGACATGTAGGGTTACAATCTATGTCAAGAACAATGAAATCTACGGGCACATAATTCCTATTTGCAACAATAAGAACATCATTAATTCTTCCCATAGGTTTCTTAATGGTGCAATCCGCAAGATGCAAGTTTAAGTAACAATCATCAAATTCACGGAAACCTAACACATCACACAAAGTTTTGGGAATCGTGGAAACACTAGCACCCAAATCACACAAAGCATAGCATTCATGATCTTTAATCTTAATTTTAATAGTAGGTTCCCACTCATCATAAAGTTTTCTAGGGATAGAAACTTCTAGTTCAAGCTTTTCTTCATAAGATTGCATTAAAGCATCAACGATATGTTTGGTAAAAGCTTTATTTTGACTATAAGCATGAGGAGAATTTAATACGGATTGCAACAAGGAAATACAATCTATTAAAGAACAATTATAATAATTAAATTCCTTGAAATCCAAAATTGTGGGTTCATTGCTATGTAAAGTTTTGACCTCTTCAATCCCACTTTTACCAATTTTTGCATCAAGATCTAAAAACTCTGAATCATTTGGACGCCTTTTAACTAAAGTTGACTCATCTCCAGTCTCATCATTATCAAGATTCATATTGCAAAAAAAATATTTAATAGGAGACACATCAATCACTTTTAGATCTTCATCCCTATTATCATGAAAACTAGAAGAACACGCTTTTACAAAGCAATCTTTCTTAGCACACATCCTAGCGGTTCTTTCCTTATAATCATCAATAGAAATTATCATAGATTTGAGAGACTCTGATATCATTCTTAGGTGGAATAGATCTAAGTTTCAAAGAATCAACATGAAGAGAAATTCTATCCACGTTCCTAGCCAACTCATCAATCTTAGGCAATTTTTCTTCAAGCAAAGCATTGAAATTCTTTTGAGAAATCATAAATTCTTTAACACTAGTCTCAAAATCAGAGGGCATCTTATTAAAATTTCCATAATATTTGTTGAAGGAATTACCATAATTATTAGAGGAATTACTAGGAAACGGCCTAGGATTAAAGTTTCCTCTATAAGCGTTGTTACCAAAATTGTTCCTACCAACAAAATTCACATCCATAGATTCATTATTATTCTCAACCAAAGCCGACAAAGGCATATCATTAGGATCATAAGAAGCACTCTTATTAGCAAACAATTTCATAAGTTCATCCATCTTTCCACTCAAAACATTAATCTCTTCTATCGCATGAACCTTTTTACTAGTAGATCTTTTGGTGTGCCATTGAGAATAGTTAACCATAATATTATCTAGGAGTTTAGTAGCTTCTCCTAAAGTGATTTCCATAAAAGTGCCTCCCGCGGCCGAATCTAAAAGATTTCTAGGAGCAAAATTCAATCCGGCATAATGTTTTTGTATAATCATCCATAAATTCAAACCATGTGTAGGGCAATTATGTATCATTAATTTCATCCTCTCCCAAGCTTGCGCAACATGTTCATGATCAAGTTGCTTAAAATTCATAATATCGTTTATTAGAGAGATGATCTTAGCGAGATGAAAATACTTAGAGATAAAATCATCTTTGCACTTATTCCAAGAATCAATACTATTTTTAGGCAAAGACGAAAACCAAGTTTTAGCACGATCTCTAAGCGAAAACGGAAATAGCTTCAATTTAACAATATCATTATCCACATATTTCTTCTTTTGCATATCACACAAATCAACAAAGTTGTTTACATGTGTAGCGGCATCTTCACTAGGAAGGCAAGAGAATTGATCTTTCATGACAAGATTCAGCAAGGCAGCATTAATTTCACAAGATTCAACATCGGTAATAGGAGCAATCGGAGTGCTAAGAAAATCATTATTGTTGGTATTGGAAAAATCACACAATTTAGTATTATCTTGAGCCATCTTGACAAACAATTCAATACACAAGCACACAAGAAGCAAGCGAAAAAGAGGCGGACGGAAAAAGAGGGCGAATAAAACGGCAAGGGTGAAGTGGGGGTGAGGAAAACGAGAGGCAAATGGCGAATAATGTAATGCGAGAGATAAGATTTTGTGATGGGTACTTGGTATGACTTGACTTGACTTGACTTGGCGTAGATCTCCCCAGCAACGGCGCCAGAAATCCTTCTTGCTACTGCTACGTCTCGAGCTTGCGTTGGTTTTCCCCGAAGAGGAGGGGATGATGCAGCATAGTAGCGTAAGTATTTCCCTCAGTTTTTGAGAACCAAGGTATCAATCCAGTAGGAGGCCACGCGCAAGTCCCTCGTACCTGCACAAAACGATAGCTACTCGCAACCAACGCGATTAGGGGTTGTCAATCCCTTCAAGGTCACTTACGAGAGTGAGATCTGATAGAGATAATATTTTTGGTATTTTTTGTATAAAGATGCAAAGTGATAAGTAAAAGCAAAGCAAGTAAATAAAGTGATGGAGATTGATATGATGAGAATAGACCCAGGGGCCATAGGTTTTACTAGTGGCTTCTCTCAAGAGCATAAGTATTCCACGGTGGGTGAACAAATTACTGTTGAGCAATTGACAGAATTGAGCATAGTTATGAGGTTATCCAGGCAATGATCATGTATATAGGCATCACGTCCGAGACAAGTAGACCGAAACGATTCTCATCTACTACTATTACTCCACTCGTCGACCGCTATCCAAAGATGCATCTAGAGTATTAAGTTAAAAACAGAGTAACGCCTTAAGCAAGATGACATGATGTAGAGGAATAAATTCATGCAATATAATAAATACCCCATCTTGTTATCCTCGATGGCAACAATACAATACGTGCCTTGCAACCCCTTCTGTCACTGGGTAAGGAGACCGCAAGATTTAACCCAAAGCTAAGCACTTCTCCCATTGCAAGAACTACCAATCTAGTTGGCCAAACCAAACGGATAATTCGAAGAGACTTGCAAAGATAACTCAATCATACATAAAAGAATTCAGAGAAGAATCAAATATTTTCCATAGATAAGCTGGATCATAAACCCACAATTCATCGGTCTCAACAAACACACCGCAAAAAGAAGATTACATCGAATAGATCTCCACGAGAGGGGGAGAACATTGTATTGAGATCCAAAAGAGAGAAGAAGCCATCTAGCTACTAGCTATGGACCCGAAGGTCTGAAGTAAACTACTCACAATTCATCGGAGGGGCTATGGTGATGATGTAGAAGCCCTCTGGTGGATGCCCCCCATGAGCTCCTAACAGGCCCCAAGAAGGTATCTCGTGGATACAGGAAGTTGCGGCAGTGGAATTAGGTTTTGGCTCCCCTGATCTGTTGGGGTAATGAGGTATATATAAGAGGAAGGAGACGTCGGTGGAGTGTCGGGGCCCACGAGGCAGGGGCGCGCCCACCCTCGTGACCGCCTCGCACTCCTTGGAGTAGGGTCCAAGTCTCCTGGATCACGTTCGTGAGAAGATCACGCCCCAAGGTTTCATTCCGTTTGGACTCCGTTTGATATTTCGCTTTCTTGAAACACCGAAATTGGCAAAAAAACAGCAATTTCGGGCTGGGCCTCCGGTTAATAGGTTAGTCCCAAAAGTAATATAAAAGTGGAAAATAAAGCCCATTATAGTCCAAAACAATAGATAAAGTAGCATGGAGCAATCAAAATTATAGATACGTTGGAGACATATCGTGCATTCCCAAGCTTAATTCCTCAAGTCCTCGAGTAAGTAAATGATAAAAAGAGAATTTTTGATGCGGAGGATACTTTGGCATAATTTCAATGTAAATATTCTTAATTGTGATATGAATATTCAGATCCGAAAGATTCAAGACAAAAGTTCATATTGACATAAAAATAATAATACTTCAAGCATACTAATCAAAATAATTATGTCATCTCAAAATAACATGGCCAAAAAAGTTCATCCCTACAAAATCATATAGTTAGGCTATGCTTCATTTTCACACACAAAGATGTTCCCAACTTCTATACCCCGATGACAAACCAAGCAATTGTTTCATGCTTAAATAATCTCAAACTTTTTCAACCTTCACGCAATACATGAGCGTGAGCCATGGATATAGCACTATGGGTGGAATAGAATATGATGATGGGGATTGTGTGGAGAAGACAAAAAAGGAGAAAGTCTCACGTTGACGAGGATAATCATCAGGCTATGGAGATGCCCATCAATTGATGTCAACATGAGAGTAGGGATTGCCATGCAACGGATGCACTAGAGCTATGAATGCTCAACAAAAGAAAACTAGTGGGTGTGCATCCAACTTGCTTGCTCATGAAGACCTAGGGCATTTGAGGAAGCCCATCGTAGGAATATACAAGCCAAGTTCTATAATGAAAAATTCCCACTAGTATAAAAAAGACAACTTATGAAACTCACTATATGAAAAGCATGGTGCTACTTTGAAGCACAATATATGAGACTCACTACATGAAGAACGAGGTGCTACTTTGAAGCACAAAATATGAGACTCATTACATGAAGAACATGGTGCTACTTTGAAGCACAAGTGTGGAAAAAGAGATAGTAGCATTGCCCTTTTCTTTTATTTTTTTTGGGACTTTCTTTTTTTTGGCCTTTCTCTCTTTTTTTGGGCAATGCTCTAATAATGGTGATCATCACACTTCTATTGATTACAACATAAGGATTACAACTCGAAACTAGAACAAGGTATGACTCTATATGAATGCCTCCGGCGGTGTACCGGGATGGTGCAATGAATCAAGAGCGACATGTATGAAAATAATGCATGGTGGCTTTGCCACAAATACGATGTCAACTACATGATCATGCAATGGAAATATGACGAAAGTAATGTATGTCATAATAATGATGAACGGAACGGTGGAAAGTTGCATGGCAATATATCTCGGAATGGCTATGGAAATGTCATAATAGGTAGGTATGGTGGCTGTTTTGAGGAAGATATAGGGAGGTTTATGTGTGATAGAGCGTATCATATCACGGGGTTTGGATGCACCGCTAAGTTTGCGCCAACTCTCAATGTGAGAAAGGGCAATGCACGGCATCAAGAGGCTAGCAATGGCGGAAAGGTAAGAGTGCGTATGATCCATGGACTCAACATTAGTCAAAAGAACTCATATACTTATTGCAAAAATTTAGAAGTCATCAAAATCAAGTACTACGCGCATGCTCCTAGGGGATAGATTGGTAGGAAAAGACCATCGCCGTCCCCGACCGCCACTCATAAGGATGCACAAGCCAATACACTTCATGCTTCAAATTTGTTACACAACTTTAACCATATGTGCATGCTACGGGATTTACTAACTTCAACACAAGCATTTATCAAATTCACAACTACTCAACTAGCATGACTTTGATATTATCACCTCCATATCTCAAAACAATTATCAAGCATCAAACTTATCTTAGTATTCAACGCACTCAAAAGAAAGTTTCACATATCTTGAACACCAAGTATATTAACATTAAGCAAATTACCATGCTATTAACAACTCTCAAAATAATCTAAGTGAAGCATGAGAGATCAAGTTTCTTTAAAACAAATCCACCACCGTGCTCTAAAAGATCTAAGTGAAGCACTAGAGCAAAAATTATCAAGCTCAAAAGATATAAGTGAATCACTATGAGCAACTATAAAGCTCAAAAGATATAAGTGAAGCACATAGAGTATTCTATCAAATTTCAATTCATGTATGGCTCTCTCAAAAGGTGTTGTACAGCAAGGATGATTGTGGTAAACTAACAAGCAAAGACGCAAATAATACAAGACGCTCCAAGCAAAACACATATCATGTTGGTGAATAAAAATATAGCTCCAAGTAAATTACCGATGGAAGTAGACGAAACAGGGGATGCCTTCCGGGGCATCCCCAAGCTTAGACTTTTTGGTGTCCTTGGATTATTTTGGGGGTGCCATGGGCATCCCCAAGATTAGGCTCTTGCCACTCCTTGTTCCATAATCCATCAAAAGAATTTACCCAAAACTTGAAAACTTCACAACACAAAACTCAATAGAAATCTCGTGAGCTCCGTTAGAGAAAGAAAACAAAAGACTACTTTAAGGTACTGTAATGAACTCATTCTTTATTTATATTGGTGTTAAACCTACTGTATTACAACTTCTCTATGGATCATAAATTATTTTACTAGCCATAGATTCATCAAAATAAGCAAACAACACACGCAAAACAGAATCTGTCAAAAACAGAACAGTCTGTAGTAATCTGTAACTAACGCAAACTTATGGAACCCAAAAACTTCTACAAAAATTAGACGACCTGGATAATTTGTTTATTGATCAGCAGCAATTGGAATCAGTATTTTATCACGTTCTGGTGATTTTTAACAATTCGGGCACTGAGCATAAAGATTCTGGAAATTACAGCAAGATCAAATAACTATCATCCAAGAAGTTCCAATAGGTTCCACTTGGCACAAACACTAATTAAAAGATAAAACCACATCTAAACAGAGGCTAGATGGACTATTTATTCCTAAACAGAAGCAAAAACAAAAAATACAAAATAAAATTGGGTTGCCTCCCAACAAGCGTTGTCGTTTAACGCCCCTAGCTAGGCATAAAAACAAGGATAGATCTAGGTGGTGCCGTAGTAATAAGATAGATCGGTGAAACTCATTTCATATTCTCTATGTTCGGCAGCAAGTTTTCTGTGAGGCAAGCAAAAGTAATCAAAAGGGCTAAATTTAATAGGACAAAAGTCCCCAAGATCAATTTTAGGAGGTATAGGTTCCTCTTTCGGCCATTCGTATTGCACAACCAATTCATCATTATAAGCATTCTTTTGATAGAACTTGGTGAGCCTATATTCAAGACAGCATCCTAGCTCATTATTTCGAATAGCCAAATCATCATTAAGCTCAGAGATTCTATCAATTAAAATATTGGTAGGCACCTTTTTTCTAAGATTTTCATTGAAAGCAACATAGTCGATGGATTGAAAACGCATTATTTCTTCTTGATCAAAAAGGATAGATTCTATGGGAGGACGGCCGGCGTCCACCCTATAATGCGCGAAGATTTCTTTGGCTTCTTTTATTATAAATCTGAATTCATGAGCCAAAAAGATAGTAGCGGCACGCTTAACAGAGGAGTATTCAATATTAGAAAATTCTAGGAAAATTCTTTGTATAGAAGGGTGCATATGCATAAATTGCCTTTCAAGTTCAACGATAAGCATGGCAATAGCGCCTGCAAGACTACTAGTTCTATGGAGAATAGAACCACCCATAGAGGGTAAAGCACCAGCACAAGTAAAGAAATCTTGAATAACTCCTTTTCCAATAATATTACCACTACCGATTCGAAATCTTTTTGTGTGATAGGTAGGGGATTCTTCAGCAGGAGCTTCACAATTTTCCATATTATTATCACCCATATTGGCGATAATTTCCCCAATTTCAGACACAGCGACAAGCAAGCAAACTAACACACGAGCAAACAAAAGGCAAAGGGAGAAAAAAAAAGAGGAGGAGATTGGGAAAGAGAGGGCGAATAAAACGGCAAGGGTGATGTGGGGAGAGGAAAACGAGAGGCAAATGGCAAATAATGTAATTCGAGAGATAGGGATTGTGATGGTTACTTGGTATGTTGACTTCTGCGTAGACTCCCCGGCAACGGCGCCAGAAATGGCTCGTTGTCGGGAGTGCAAATCTTCACTTGACTTCACGCAAGCCTCCCCGGCAACGGCGCCAGAAATCCTTCTTGCTACGTCTCGAGCTTGTGTTGGTTTTCCCCGAAGAGGAGGGGATGATGCAGCACAGTAGCGTAAGTATTTCCCTCAGTTTTTGAGAACCAAGGTATCAATCCAGTAGGAGGCCACGCGCAAGTCCCTCGTACCTGCACAAAACGATAGCTACTCGCACCCAACGCGATTAAGGGGTGTCAATCCCTGCACGGTCTCTTAAGAGTGAGATCTGATAGAGATAATATTTTTGGTATTTTTGGTATAAAGATGCAAAGTGATAAGTAAAAGCAAAGCAAGTAAATAAAGTGATGGAGATTGATATGATAAGAATAGACCCCGGGGCCATAGGTTTCACTAGTGGCTTCTCTCAAGAGCATAAGTATTCTACTTGGGTGAACAAATTACTGTTGAGCAATTGATGTAATTGAGCATAGTTATGAGGTTATCCAGGCAATGATCATGTATATAGGCATCACGTCCGAGACAAGTAGACCGAAACGATTCTCATCTACTACTATTACTCCACTCATCGACCGCTATCCAAAGATGCATCTAGAGTATTAAGTTAAAAACAGAGTAACGCCTTAAGCAAGATGACATGATGTAGAGGAATAAATTCATGCAATATGATAAATACCGCATCTTGTTATCCTCGATGGCAACAATACAATACGTGCCTTGCAACCCCTTCACATCCTTTGGTAAGGACACTGCAAGATTGAACCCAAAGCTAAGCACTTCTCCCATTGCAAGAACTACCAATCTAGTTGGCCAAACCAAACGGATAATTCCAAGAGAATTGCAAAGATAACTCAATCATAAATAAAAGAATTCAGAGAAGAATCAAATATTTTCCATAGATAAGCTGGATCATAAACCCACAATTCATCGGTCTCAACAAACACGCTGCAAAAAGAAGATTACATCGAATAGATCTCCACGAGAGAGGGGGAGAACATTGTATTGAGATCCCAAAAGAGAGAAGAAGCCATCTAGCTACTAGCTATGGACCCAAAGGTCCAAAGCAAACTACTCACACTTCATCAGAGGGGCTATGGTGATGATGTAGAAGCCCTAAGTGGTGGATGCCCCCTCCGGCGGAGCTCCGGAACAGGCCCCAAGAAGGGATCTCGTGGATACAGGAAGTTGCGGCGGTGGAATTAGGTTTTTGGCTCTCGTATTGATCTGGTGGGGGACGTAGGTCTATAGAGGAGGAAGGAGTACGTCGGTGGAGCGTCAGGGGCCCACGAGGCGGGGGCGCACCCCACCCTCGTGACCGCCTCCGCACTCCTTGGAGTAGGGTCCAAGTCTCCGGATCACGTTCGGTGAGAAGATCACGTTCCCGGAAGGTTTCATTCCGTTTGGACTCCGTTTGATATTCCGTTTCTTCAAAGCACTGAAATAGGCAAAAAAACAGCAATTCTGGGCTGGGCCTCCGGTTAATAGGTTAGTCCCAAAAGTAATATAAAAGTGGAAAATAAAGCTCATTATAGTCCAAAACAATAGATAAAGTAGCATGGAGCAATCAAAAATTATAGATACGTTGGAGACGTATCAGCTACCTCTTGAGCACTGCGTTGGTTTTCCCTTGAAGAGGAAAGGGTGATGCAGCAAAGTAGCGTCAGTATTTCCCTCAGTTGTTGAGAACCAAGGTATAAATCCAGTAGGAGACTACACGCAAGTCGCCTCGTACCTACAGAAATAAATAAGAGCCTTGCAACCAATGCGATAAAGGGGTTGTCAATCCCTTCACGGCCACTTGCAAAAGTGAGATCTGGTAGAGATAATAAAGATAAATATTTTTGGTATTTTTTATGACATAGATTGAAAGTAAAGATTGCAAAGTAAAATAGATTGGAAACTTATATGATGGAAAATAGACCCGGGGGCCATAGGTTTCACTAGTGGCTTCTTTGAAGATAGCATAAGTATTACGGTGGGTGAACAAATTACTGTCGAGCAATTGATAGAAAAGTGCATAGTTATTAGAATATCTAGGCATGATTATGTATATAGGCATCACGTCCGCGACAAGTAGACCGGAACGATTCTGCATCTACTACTATTACTCTACACATCGACCGCTATCCAGCATGCATCTAGAGTATTAAGTTCATAAGAACAGAGTAACACATTAGGCAAGATGACATGATGTAGAGGGATAAACTCAAGCAATATGTTATAAATCCCATCTTTTTTATCCTCGATGGCAACAGTACAATACGTGCCTTGTTGCCCCCTATCCTTCAGGAAAGGACACCGCAAGATTGAACCCAAAGCTAAGCACTTCTCCCATTGCAAGAAAGATCAATCTAGTAGGCCAAACCAAACTGATAATTCAAAGAGACTTGCAAAGATAACAAATCATACATAAAAGAATTCAGAGGAGATTCAAATATTGTTCATAGATAATCTTGATCATAAACCCACAATTCATCGGATCTCGACAAACACACCGCAAAAAGAATTACATCAAATAGATCTCAAGAAGATCGAGGAGAACTTTATATTGAGATCCAAAGAGAGAGAAGAAGCCATCTAGCTAATAACTATGGACCTGAAGGTATGTGGTAAACTACTCACACATCATCGGAGAGGCTATAGTGTTGATGTAGAAGCCCTCTGTGATCGATTCCCCCTCCGACGGAGCGCCAAAAAAGGCCCCAAGATGGGATCTCACGGGCATGTAAGGTTGCGTCAGGAAATAGGGTTTCGTGGTGCTCTCGGATGTTTTCGGGGTATATGAGTATATATATAGGTGAAAGAAGTCGGTCAGGGGAGCCACGAGGGGCCCACGAGGGTGGGAGGCGCGCCTACCCCCTGGGCGCGCCCTCCTGCCTCGTGACCTCCTCGTTTCTTTCTTGACGTCCACTCCAAGTCTCCTAGATTGCGTTTGTTCCAAAAATCACTCTCCCGAAGGTTTCATTCCATTGGGATCCCGTTTGATATTCCTTTTCTGCGTAACACTGAAATAGGCAAAAAAACAGCAATTTGCACTGGGCCTTTGGTTAATAGGTTAGTCCCAAAAATAATATAGAAGTGTATAATAAATCCCATTAAACATCCAAAACAAATAATATAATAGCATGGAACAATAAAAAATTATAGATACGTTGGAGACGTATCATTGGCCACCGCACGATACTCAGCCTCAGCACTGGAACGAGAGACCGTAGGCTGCCACTTGGAGGACTACGAGATAAGTGAGGGTCCAAGGTAGACACAATAGCCCGAAGTGGAGCGACGAGTGTCAGGGCAGCCCGCCCAGTCTGCATCGGAGTAGGCGGTGAGGGCGGTGTCGGCGGAGGCGTGAAGCGTGACGCCGAGATCCATAGTGCCACAGATATAGCGGAGAATCCGGCAGCGGCAACCAGTGAAAGTCTCGAGGAGCATGCATATGAAGACACACCTGTTGCACGGCATACTGGATCTCTGGTCGAGTCAGAGTGAGGTACTGGAGAGCACCAATGATAGACCGATAGAAAGCAGCATCCGAAGCAGGAGAACAATCCGTGGCAGAAAGTTTGGCCTTCGTATCAACAGGCGTAGTGGCAGGCTTGCAGCTAAGCATGCCAGCACGCTCCAGGAGCTCGTGAGCATACTTCCGCTGATGAAGGAAGAAGCCATCCGAACGGCGCACCACCTCGACACCAAGGAAGTAGTGCAAAGGACCCAAGTCCTTGATGGCGAACTCAGCGCGAAGACGAGCCGTGAGCTGACTGAGGAGACCGGTCGTGCATGCCATCAGGATGATGTCGTCGACATAGAGCAGCAAGTAGGCCATGTCAGAGCCCTGATGATAGACGAAGAGCGAGGCGTTTGAGCGGGTAGAGCGGAACCCAAGCTGGTGGAGAAACGCCGCGATGCGCTGGTACCAAGCGCGCGGAGCCTGCTTGAGTCCGTACAAGGACCGCGAAAGCAGGCACACGTGGTCGGGAAGCGCCGGGTCAACAAACCCGATGGGCTGCTGGCAGAAGACCTGCTCCTCGAGGTGACCATGGAGGAAGGCGTTGGAGACGTCCATCTGGTGCACCGGCCGAGCACGGGAGACCGCAAGGTGGAGAACCATGCGTCTCATGCCGGGCTTGATGACCGGAGCAAAGGTGTCGGTGAAGTCAATGCTAGCACCCTATCGGAAGCCGCGAACGTCCCAGATCGCTTTGTAGCGATCAAGGGTACCATCAGGACGGAGCTTGTGTTTAAAGACCCACTTCCCGGTAATCACATTGGCGTGCCGGGGACGGGGAACAAGCTGCCACGTCAGGTTGCCCAACAGGGCATCAAACTCCTCTTGCATCGCAGCCATCCAGAGCGGGTCACGAAGAGCGGCTCGAACGGAGGACGGCAACGGCGACGGCTCAGAGGAAGACGACGCATGGACGTAGTCATCCAAGGCGTAGCGTGAGCTCAGGCGAAAAACGCCTGTACGGGCGCGGGTGACCGGACCGGCCACAGGCGCCGGGGGGACGCGGGCGCCAACGTCGGGAGCGCCGGAGGCGCCGCATTCGGGCGGCGCCTCAAACATAGGGGCGGGCCAAGAGAGGCGCGCGAGCGCCCTGAGAGAGGGGCACGTCGAGGAGCCCGCGTCACCGGTAGTGGGAGGAACAGCCGGGGGTACCTGGTGAAACAAAAATACATGCTCATCAAAGTAAACGTGCCGGGAAGTGAACACACGGTGGGAGTCGAGATCGTAGCACCGATATCCCTTGGAGTTGGAGGGGTGGCCGATGAAGATGCAAGCGACAGAACGAGGTGCGAGTTTGTGAGGAGCGGAGTCGGTAGTGCTAGGATAGCAAAGGCACCCGAAAATACGCAAGCCATCATAAGATGGGGGCATACTGAAGAGAAGATGGTGAGGTGCATAGTTCCACCGTGGGTGGCAAGGGCGAAGATTAAGGAGAAGAGAAGCAGTAGCGAGTGCGTCCAGCCAGAAACGAGGCGGCACGTTAGCATGGAACAGGAGCATGCGAACACAGTCGTTCCGAGTGCGAAGGACGCGTTCGGCTCGACCGTTCTGCTGGGAAGTATACGGGCATGTGAAACGAAAAACTATGCCGTGGTGCGACAGAAAAGTGCGGAAAGCAAGGTTGTCGAACTCTTTTCCAAATTGTCAGTCTGAAGAACAAGGATGGGACGCCCAAACTGCGTGTTGACATAGGAGTAAAAAGTCGTCAAAGTGGAGAGTGCATCCGACTTTCTGTGCAAAGGAAAAGTCCACACATAATGAGAATAATCATCAAGAATAACCAGATAATATAAATAGCCCGAATTACTCGAAACCGGAGAGGTCCCCACATCGCTATGAATCAACTGAAAAGGAAAAGAAGGTATGGTGGTGGAGTTATTAAACGGGAGGCGAACATGTTTGCCGACACGATAGGCATGACAAGTGTGATCCTCTATCTTATGGCAACTGAAACTCCTAAGAATATGACGAAGTGTGATGGGGTCGGGATGACCCAAACAAGCGTGCCAGAGATCGACGTCGGTGGAGAGAGCAACCGGTGCGGTGGTGGAGGTGGACGGCGAATGCACCGGATATAGCTCGTCGAGGCTGTCACATCGGTGAAGTACCATCCTGGTTCGAGCGTCCTTGACACAAAACCCAAGCACGTCAAATTCAACAGTAACAGGATTTTCACGAGTTAAGCGACGAACGGAAACAAGGTTCTTAATAAGATGAGGTGACACAAGTATGTTAGACAAAGTAATAGGCATGGAATTAGAAGCAAAAGAAGTGTGCCCGACATGTGTGATAGGGAGTGTGGAACCGTCGCCGACAATGATGCGGCGGTCGGTGGTGACGGGAGTGAAGGAGGCAAGATTACCAGGATGAGCAAACATGTGAGCCGTAGCCCCGGTGTCCATGTACCGATCATCACCTCCAGTGTAGTTGTGCGGCGTAGGAGCGGCATGCAGTGCGGGAAGGAGCACCGGGTCCCAGGGCATCGGCGGCAGGGCCGGCGAGGGGGACGGAGACACCATGGGAAGGCCGTAGCCACCGCTCGGCAGCGGCGGTGGGTACTCTCCAGACGGTATGGAAAGCAGCCCTGGCTGCGACTACGGTGCCGGGTAGGCTGTATGGCCCGCCGGAAAAACTCGGCTGGCTCGGCCGACGACCCCACCAAGCATTCGGGAGCCCGTGCGCATCGGCGTTGAACGCCCAGCGCCGCAATGTTAAGGGGTCGACGGCAGAAGTCGGTGCTGCCGGGCGGGCGACCATGGATCGCCGGAGAGCGCCGGCGGGCGGCGACGACGCCAGAGCGTGAGCGAGCCGAGCCGGGCGACAAGTCTGGACGGGCTGGCGAAGCGATGCCGGACATGCCGTAAGTAGCGGCCGCCCAGACGGGCGGGCGGCGCGACCGTAGGATGCCGGCAGCGAGACAGCAGAGGCGGCAGCGGACGGGCCGGTGGACGCCATCGCTGCGTAGAGCGAGCTCGGCGATGACATAGCGAGGACGGGACGGTGCGGCTCGGACGACTCGGGTTGGGACTGGCGGCTTTGGTGATACGCGCGGCGGCGGGCGGTACGCGGCAAGAAGCTATAAAGGCGCGGTTGGCGAGGCACGTGGCTCGCGGCGTAGGCGGCGGCTTTGGCCGCGACGCATAAGGCGCCAGACGTAATGGCGCGCATGACGCAGGGTGGCAAAGACTATACGCTGTGATTGGCGAGGGCGCCAGACGCTGGCGGCGTGGTAGGCGAAGAGGCTTTGGCGTCTGACGCATAAAGCGCGACGCTGGGCTAGTAAGGCGCGCGACGCAAGCAAAGCAAAGCGCGATGGCGGCGGTAAGCGGCAATGAAGCGAGGCGAGGCGCTTAGCGACATGGGTCAAGCGATGCGAAGAAGTGGCGGCGGCCGGCGCGGGAGACGCGCAGGGAGAGGAAGCAACGGCGGCCGGCGTGGGAGATGCGCAGATGGCAACGGCGGCCGGCGTGGGAGATGCGCGCGCGGTGGCGGCACGACGGAAGCGAGAAAAAAACCTAAGAAACTGATACCATGTATGAGATTGTGTGATTGCACGATGTATTGCTCTTCGTGAATAGACACGTATATATGATGTACAAAGATGGATCATAGACCTCAATTATACAAGAAACTAGAAGGCGGGCTCAATACATAATATGCACATAACACATATTCTAAACAATTTACATCCTACCGAACAATGATTGCTTCTTTTTATAAAAATACGGTACGCCTCGAAAAAGAAGTTAATGACCAATGGCTCATTTCGCTCACATTATTCAGCTACCGATGACTCTTCCTAGTAAACCAAGCAACAAACAGCAATGCCAAAGCAAATCCCACTAGTTCTTGCAAGTGGCTAAGCGGGGAAATGGCCCGTGTGGGCATCTAGCCGTCCACGTCCCGGCATAAATCTAAGCGTAACAAATCACAGAAAACTACATCAGAGTAACAAATCACTGAAAATTAACTAGAAGAGAGCAACATGCAGTGTAATATCCGGCAATAAAATGGTACTCCCTCTGTCCCATAATAAGTAGTGTAAAAAACGTTTTTATATTATGGTACCGAGTGAACAGATGAATGCAGCTGTCACAGCACGATGGGGTCAGAGGCTTGGGACCCTTTCCCTCCCCGGTTCTTGAACCTCTTGGCCTGCACGCAGCTTCGATTGCTCCTCCGAAGCGGCGGTCGCTTCCGCCCCTTATTATGGCCTCCGTCCTCCTCACTGTCCTCGCTCCCTTCCGATGCCTCCTCTTCCCCCGCCTTGCCGTCTTCCCCCTTCTCCTCCTCCTCCCCTGTCGGCTTGTCACAGCATTCCGGCACAGGATGATCGCTGCCGTTCTGCGCCGCTTCATCAGGCACAGGCCCATGTGGATCCGCTGTGCCGATGATCGCTTCTTCGCACGGTGGAATGGCAGGAGGGTGCGGTGCAGTCAACTCAGAGGTCCCCTCGCCCCCAGCATCCACTGCGGCATTTCCTTCCTTCAAGTGAGAATCCTCCAGTAGTTCATGGATCCGAGCAAACGACGTGGCTACCTCGACGGGAAGTGACCGTTGCTCGAGAAACCGCGTGATGGTTGGGAGCTCCTTCTTGATGCTCTCCACCTACAATTATATGAATGACAGGTCACTTAGACTCTGGACAAAGCTTGCCATCATAAGCATTACCTTTATGGACCAGAGTTTACCACTGCAAGCAAATTGAGACCAGGAAATTCTCGTGCCGTGCTCGCTGGCGTAAAAACATCCTCAGTCGTTTTACAAGTGGCAGCAACTGCTGTATGATCAGGACGAGTAGCATTGATCAACTGCTCGAAATGTTTGATCTCTGATGCATACTCGAGGCTCCAATCCACTGACGCGTTCCACTGATGTCGCTGGAACCCACCAACATCGCCGACCGGATGCTGTTCTTGACCAAACTGACGAGCAAATCGATCTGGGAGATATACTTCCCTCACGTTGAAGTTGATCAGCCATGTTCTGGAGAAGCAGACGCTATCGGGTGCCGAGCAGATATTGGGAATAGATGCAGCATCCATGCCCTTGTAAGGTTCCCAGTTCACCTAAGATAAAATGCTTGCATTATCAAATGCAAATGCCAAGTAATAATGCATAACAAAGGATAAAGTATGGCTACGAATTACCGAAATGTAAACTCACATCTGAAACTCGAAGCTGACTGAAAGCTTTTCTGATATCTGAAGCTTCCTTTGCTGGTTGGGAGATTGCATGCCCGGCCCACCTGCATACTCGTGGGACGACAAGTGCTGGATCATCCTCCATATCAGGGCGCATCACTGGAATATATTCATATATCCACCCCTTTGAACAGAAACTCAAAAGATACATTAGAACACTTCCATACTGGAGCAGTGTCACAACTTAGAACAACTTGATTTTAAAAAGATACTCAGGAAAAAGGAAACATTGTATTCTTTCCAATCGTCCAATGTTTTTTTTTTTACCAATTGTCATTCTCCTGTTGAAATTATTTCTCGTTTTAAGAAGTGTCAAGTGTCAACCATGAGCAGCTTTGTAAATTCTTAGACAACATCCAATGGCGAAAACTTTATAGATGTTCTGTATATCAAATACATGTGATTAGTCACATTTTCCTTTTCGTGTTCATATTTCTCTGTGAATGTAGCATCATTGATATTCTCAAAAACATATTATAGTATTTCTTCATAATGCTAAGAGCTCAAAAAAATACATTGGAATCTTTTTGTAACAGTAGAGCGAGAACCCAGAAGGCCAGAACAACTTTATTTGCAAAGAGTCTATATATGAAGGACAAAAGGCATTTCATTATTTCCTAACATCAAATTCCTTTTTTCAATTGTATGAATGTAACATCTCATTTGTGCCTTTTCAGCTCTTATTCCACTGTGCATGCATATATAGTTATTTTCTGTTTGCAGTAACATTAGAGAACCGAACATCGCTCAGTGGGGGTGCATGCTCAGTACACCCGCTGGCGAGGCTTGCTGTCTATCTATTAATCAAAATGCCATGGGTGCTAGTGCCCGTTGTTTGAAAATAAATTAGTCTACAGTAACATTATCACTGTTTCTCAAACCTAATGCGAAAATTTTATTCAACAAAGAAGAAGGGTTTGCGAAGTTAAATAGACTGGAAGAAAATAACGGAAGTAAGATTTGCCCCTGATAAATGAGAGTTCACATACCATGAGCAGAGTGGCGCTGCCGAATAGTCTTTTTCTGGCAATAGAGTGAGAAGACGCTAACATAGAGAGAGCCTTGTAAAGATGAGCAAGAGCAGCAGTGCCCCACGCGTACTCTCGTACCTTGTCAAAGTCCGACAAGAGTGGTAAGTACTTTGGAGAGACATAGCCTTTGTCTTTGTCTGAAAACAGAGTTGCTCCAATCAAGTACAAGAGATATGCTCTTGTTTTGCACGCAATTTCTTTATCAGTAGGATGCTCCGCGAGCTGACTAAACTTGGAGTGTAACCAAGAGAGCTTCACACGGCTACCCCTGCAGTCCTTTGAACCAGGAACTCGGCCAAGGTATTGGAGGAGCAGCTCTTCTGACGACATGTTGAGCACAGCCCCGGTGGTCACCGCACGGCCTATGATCGGAATTCCCAATATGTAGGCAGTGTCCCTGAGTGATGGTGCCATTTCAAAGTCATGGAATCTTGCTGTGTTCGTTTCTTTGCTCCAAAGCTCGCAAAATACCCTGAGCACAGTGCGGTTGATGGCCAGATCTCCCATGTATTTCAGACTGCCGAGCCCACTGGCGTCGACTAACTGTTGCTGCCGTTCGTTCAGATTCCATGTCTTGAGCTCCTCCGTCGTCTGGCACACTGATAGTTCACGAGCTTCCTGCATGATTACGCACCACATGTTATACATGCAGGAACCAAAGGAAGGTTTGGCAAATTGGTATCACTTGGTTTATGAAGATAACTACCTGATTGCGACCTTTGCCAGTTGGTACCGCCTCCGAGGATTCCATTTAGTTCTGCTGCATAGATAAAACACCATAGTTATTTCAAATGGAACAAAACACGGTAAGAAAAAAGTTCAAACCATGCACGAGGGCTGCATGTGTTATATTATGAGAGGATAAAAGCTTACAGGCCATAAAACAACCACAAAGTCCAAAAGAGAAAACATCAACAACGACAAAACTAGAGTAAATGTTTAGGAAGGGGGGCAGAGTGAAGAGTTATGTAATAAGTGTATGCAAAATAAGAACCAGAGACAGAATCTATTGTTAGAATAAAAAATTAATGGAAGGTCTGAACAGAGCATAGATGATGTGCGGTAGCAGGAAGTTGGGAAGGATGTAGATTTCAGATTTTCAATGGTTTGGCCTTTAAATTGCATTTAATTATCAAAACCAATTGTTGGGAGTTTGAATGGTAAAAGGGCAAGCAAATACAGATTATAATCAACAAGAATGTGAGACAAGACAACGGCATGGAAACCAGAATTCCATAAAAGCATAAACGACTGCAATGAGTCAAGTCCTTGAAATACGGCGTTAGCAAAATTATTCATGATGGTGTGTTCACAGTGATATGCCTTGCCTACATTGGCACAAGAATAAGAATCAGACCGGTTGGCAGGCGACAGACGCCCCAGGTAAAAAGAAAAGGAGCATACTATTACTAACCAACCAGCCATAGTTTTTTTTTTTTTTGAAAAGTGAGTTGGAAAGAGGGAAATAGTTGAAGTAAACACAAAGATGCACTATTATGCAACTAGTGTAAGAAATTCAGTACTCCTTTAAATTGACTATACACCGGAGGAAGAGAAGCAAGCCCTAAGTTGATACTTGCGCCAGATCAAGAAGATGATCCAGCCATTTAGTGCACGACGGCAAAATAAGATGAGAAACCGGTGTCACAAAATACCAGAGAAACGCATCTGGCCATTACGGATTTCGCCTTGTAAAGCTTTTTTTTTCTCTCTCTAGATAGAGAGAGAACCTTTCCCCTTGTAGAGCGAAGATGCTGGACAAGCGTGTCCACTGGCTTCAAACCCCACCACCATGGCAACACGCAAGCTTGAGGGGGAAAAAAGGGCCAAAACCCCAAAAACCCTAATCAAGAGCAGTGAATGGCGGCTGGTGAAGGAGAGATCTACGACGAGAATTAGGAATTCTAGTTGAGTCGAGTCAACCACGAGCAGAGGATGATCTTAGACGACCCCTTTTATTCATCAAAAAAAAGGGATGATCCTAGACGGAAAAAGAAACTGAACTGAAACGCGCACACATACAATCGAGAGAGAGAGAGAGAGAGAGAGAGAGAGAGAGAGAGCAAACCAGGGTGAATCGCAGGAAGACGAAGGAAGTGTCGAATGGAATGGCCAAGAGCAGCGGGTTTTGGGCGACGAACGGACTGCTCTGCTCTGCTCTTGGCGGTCATATAATTAGGCCTGACTCTGGCTCCTTTGGGAAAGGAAAGGCTCGCGCTGACATGCGGGTCCAGTGGACGCCCGTGAAGCCAAAACGTGGCACCCAGGACAGCATGCATTGCAAGCTCGCTCTCTCTTTTTCTGTAGAGCAGTCCAAATTTATGGCAATTCCTGAATGGTGCTACCAGCCCTATTTGACAACCAACCGCGTCCCTCGCCCACTCACGGCTGCCTCGCCAGTTTCTCCTTCAGATTGTTTCTTGTTGATGAGTAGGAGGAGTAGGGGTAGATCTAGCGAGAAGCAACCATGCCAAAGCCATCCGGGACATGGTAGTTTCGTTTCCCTACATTCTCACCACCCTGCCATGGATGCAACATTTCCTCTCAAAATTCAAGATTGGGCGTGCCCCCAACATGAAATTCTGAGAGACCACCGTGCAACATCCTATCCTGGCATTCTGTCATGGCCAGCACTTGCGCATATCTACCGCGCAAAGAAAAACACAAAGCACGGCATCACCAAAACGCAAGTGCCGCAGATTAACTGGAGAGGATAGATAGCACATCCGATCCGGTGCATACGCCACAAAGATTGCGGCATCTACCTTGCCCTACCAACCTACAGACTCATGTGTGTGCACACGCATGCCAAAGGCTAGGTTTTCACTCACCAGGCACCACGACCAAATGCCTGCAAACGCTACATAAAACAGTAAACTGTCTGCGGCAGCGCGGCGACAGGTCCACTACTTTGTACAATGCCCAAGACCAAACGACGGGCAGCGTCAGTCCCTTCCTTATCAGAGGAAGATCGGGTTGGTCTCCTCGGCCCCAACCCCGTCCCTGTGCTTGAACATCTTGAGCTGCACGCACATCCTTCCACTCCTTCGGACGCCCTGGTTGCTCCTCGGGGTTCCGGATTCCTCACGCCCCTGCCTCCTTGATTCCGGCAAGCTCGAGTCTCCAGACGAAGACGACTCTGCTGTCAAATGCGACATCTGCCAGGGATCCATCACCTCATTTTCCTTCAACGCTTCCCCTCTGTTTAGAAGAGGCACGGTGCCATCCAACACCCTGTCACATTTGCTAGCCTGATAAGGCACCAGCGCACCTGCATACCTGTCTACCACAGAATCCCGAGGGCTTGAAGAATCTTCAGAGAACGAAGGTTTTCTCGCCCTCTTTCTTGGATTCTTTGCTCTGACATTCTTGCTCTGAGCTGCTTCGTCTTTCCTTTCATTGCTCTGTGGTGGGGAGTAAGTTTTGATCATCGTGCTCACCCTCTCTAGGAAGCTTGCAACCTCTGCAGGGAGTACCTGTCCCTCCAGATAACGATCAATTACCGGGAGATCATTCTTCAAATCTTCGACCTACAGCCCACAACCAATGATCACATCAAGGATCACCTCATATGCCAAAAATCTACAAAGAAATAGATTCCTATTGGGGCCTTACCATCTTAGAGAAGTTTTGAGATACATTCCGGCTGCATCTGGTAGTAGTCTGGCCAGCTATAGACTCACTCGGGAGGGAGTTTATATTAGCTTCCGTACAAGGGATAAAACGACGGCCAACCAACTGATGGAAGTCCTCAATCTCACGAGCATACTCAACCCTCCAGTCTTTCCCCTTACTCCAAGTTCTTCTTGCCCACATTGGCACCTGATAGAGGCGACCTTGCTCCCTCCCAAACTGCCTATTGAACCGGTCAGGTACATACACCTCTTTTATGTTAAAGCTGATTAGCCATGTCCGAGAGTGGCAAATGTTATCTGCTGCAATGCAATATCCTGGAATAATCGCTGGATTTATGTCCTTGTAAGGATTCCAGTTGACCTGAAGAAATGATTAAGATAAAATTAATTCAACAGCAGTTCATTTGTAGGAATAAATTATAAAATAGGTAATTTGTACTTGCATCGGACAACTGAAGCTGCTCGAAATCCTTTCTCCATTCCATAACTTTCTTTCTCTGCCCACGTGTTGTTCCTCCAAAGTTCCATCGGCATGCCCGGGGCAGCAACGTGTTCTGATTCTTTTGTTGGGGTTGAGTCAAAGGAATATACTCATAAATCCAAGCCTTGTAGGAACAAGGGGAATCTCTAATTAGTGAACAAGATGGCACAAAGCTAGAGACAACAAGGGAAATCTCTAATTATTGAACAAGATGGCACAAAGCTAGAGAAATCTCTAATTATTGAACAAGACGGCACAAAGCTAGAGATAACAAGGCAAATCTCTAGTTAGTGATCAAGATGGCACAAAGCTACACATATAACACTAAATACACAAGAGACAATACCATGAGCAAAGTTGCACTGCCGAGAAACTGGGTAGTAGCATTTGGTGTTACTGCGACAGACAATCCTCTGTACAAATGAGCAAGGGCTGCAGCCCCCCAAGCATACTCATGTATCTTCCTGAAATCCCCCAAAAGTGGTAGGTATCTTGGGGATACAAATCCCCTCATTGTGTCAGGAAATAAGGTGGAGCCAACCAAATATAGAAGGTACGCTCGGGTGCTGAATGCAATGTCATTGATGGTGGGGTTTTCTGGCAGTTGATGGAATTTCCTGTACAACCAGGTTAATCTGATCAATCCACATAGTTGCTCTCCGCTTCCAGGGCTCTCTCCTAAGTAATGCAAGCACATGCGATTCACAGCTTCATCACCGACGGGTTCTGCCGTCACCACATGACCAGTCACTGGGATTCCTAGAATATATGATACGTCACGGAGAGACGGTGCCATTTCAAATCCCATGAAATGTGCAGTATTTGTTTCGTTGTTCCATCTCTCACAGAAGGCTGTAAGCAAGGAACGGTCAATGGTAAATCCTGTCGTAAGAGCAAGATGTCCAAGACCACTAGCATTGACTACTTGCTGTTGTTCATCAATTAGAATCCATTCTTTTAGCTTCCGTGTCTGCTGGCTTGGTAGCAGAACACCATACCGCTGTAGAAAATAGAGCTTGTCAGTACATATTTTTGCTCATGACGACCGAGTGAAATGGAGGAGGAAAGAGCCACGTACTGTCCAGGTTTGCGAGCTACCAACTGCTCTTCGGCCATTTGGCTTTTGTTGCTGTGTTGTCTGATCATGAGCTGTGGGATTCATCTTATCCTGAAAAACATGGTAAAAAAATTAAGGTAAATGTTCCACGTCCACTATTGTTAACCAAAAAGGTAGACCGAACAGGGATGTTGTTATTTGTGCAGATCCAGTTGATACAAACGATGTGTAAAAAAAAACTAAAAAGGAAACAACATATTGGAAGCAATACACTAGAGTGCATGTTCCAGAATAATGACAAGCGACACCATTTCTTATAACTGTTGAAAGTGATGCCCGGCAATCACTAGATTCAATTACACACCATTTCTAACGGAATATTTTGAGCAGTAAAATAACGCACAGGGTCTGATAAGTTAAGGGATGCTTGTGCAACATAAATATAGTCAAGCACACACTAATTCAGAATTTCAGATAGACAACGTCCATGGGAAATACATTTTCACTAATCCAAACAGTGGCAGGTGTAGAATTTGTTTTTACTTTTTTTTGGCAGAAATATCAGTGAGGTCAGTCTGAGTAATAATAATGCTTTTCCCTTAAGTAATCAGCTGTGGAGATGAGCATGATACATCTTTAGATGCGACCAGTATGTTGCAACTTTTCAAGGTCCACAAACAGATGTCTAACAAAACAAAATAAGAGGGCAATTATTTGGGACACTCAAAATAACTTTCAACCTTTTGTAGTAAATGATCCAGGTACAAGATTTGGCACCAAATCATGCCAACTTTGGGGGGCAGCCCGGTGCATGTAGCTCCCGCTTGCGTAGGGTCCGGGGAAGGGTTCGACCACTTTGGGTCTTTTGTACGCAGCCTTTCCCTGCATTTCTGCAAGAGGCTGTTTCCAGGACTTGAACCCGTGACCTCATGGTCACAAGGTAAATATTCATAGATACTGATTTCATTTCTCCAAGCAAGTTAGCTTTATAGCCTCTGATGATAAATCGTTGTGTAAAGCACAGTTACCAGGACCTGGGTTTGACCAGGCCAAGGAAAAGGGTCGTGAGACGAGAATCACAGCATCTCTAAGAATAAGGCTCCAAGGGGGTTATTGTTCTTCAGGGTGGCAGCTTGGGGTGCGGGACGTGATCCCGATGAAACCAGATAAGTGACCTAATTACAATCTATTTCATGCAATATAAAGTCTAAGCACGTGACAAACGGAGAAACGAAAAATGGTACCTTTGCTGGTGTGTGTACGTTATCACCCGCCCCCTAGGTAGATCCAGCTTTTAATGAGGCGATATAGCATGAATTTTCAAATGTTCTCACGGCAGATCCAGCAAATGGGCACAACATGGCAAACAATAAACAGACTGATTCTGTTTTGTCAAATATAAGTTTTTCCTAGAAAAGCCTTACAATAAATAAGTGCCGCGAAAACCTGCCGGGTCAGCAAATCATGCAGGGTGACTGTGCTGTGTGTCAATCATCGCAATAGCTAAAGATGAAACACATGCAAGACAGCAAGATTCACCCATCCAAAAGAAAATTTATCATAATTAAGATTTAAGACTGATCCAGAATTATGACACTTTAGAAGTTAGTACAATCTTGTCCTCAAATTAAATTAAATTAAATCCAGCTGCATGATTTTTGTTATGTACTCTTCTCATATTGAACTAGGGGAGTAAAGGCTCCGTTAGGCGTTGTGATGGGTGGTGGCCTTCCCCCAAGTAACTAGTTTGTGCAGCACTGCACCTGCAAACTACCACTAAATAGAGTGCTGGAAATTCAAAATATAAAATATTTGACTTGATTGCCATATTTAATTTGACTAAGAACAGAACTTGGTTAGCTTGAAGTTAGATCCATACATGCAGATCTTGCCCTATACATAGAACGGCGCTAGCAGATATCAGCATTATTCAATCCACGAGATGAACCTCCGCTCTCTCGCCCCTTGGGCTCCATCCCGCCATGTAATTGTTTGTCGATGAACTGGAATCTCATAACCAAATTCAACTTATTCCATCACAGTTGATCTTTTATGTATCGTAAGATGTAAGATTAATCCTTTTCAAAGCTGGGTCGCAATTGAAACAAATGGGAAAATGAAACAATATCCATAATATCTATCGGTATGCGGGAAGCTGCATGATATTTTTTCCATCCATCAGTGCCTTGTTAATCCAAGTACAATGGCAACTCCGGAAAAGAAAAGCACTTAACCATCTAAATGAGGTCTTTTACAATGCACCAACAGAATGCAGAACAGTCCATGCGTCTACCATGGGAAGTCGCAAGAATCAGGTATGTCAGCGGAACCAACCAAACCCACACGCTACTCTTGTTATCACCACCACACGCTCAATGATTCGAACAAACCGCAAGGCGAGCCCGTGGCGAACGCAGCAATCACCACTACTTTGGCAAATGGCAAGTCAGGCGGCGCAATCAGTTCAGTTGCCACCAGGGAACAATGCATTAAACCAACGCTGCCTACTTTTTTGCATAGCATTCCAGTCACGATTCACGAAGCCCCCTTACCACGAACACCCGAGGATGAGATATTGAGATTACGGAGAAGTGACATCGATGGATCTAAGAACGAGGGCTCCGTCTAGCCGAGCCCGATGGTGATAGGGATGTTGAGAGTGACGAGGAGTCGGAGAGTACCTGCTCGCCGGCGAGGGGGCGGTAGGTGACGCGCCGCTTGCCTCCGCCTCCGGAGGCTTTAGGGCACCTCCTTCCCTTCCCTGGGGCTTGGGCGGAGGCGGAGGCGGAGTCGGGAAAGTGGAGAATGGAGCAGGCGGGGCCCACGAGGAGAAAAGCTCATCGAGCCAGCAGCACCTTCGTATTGATTATAACTACGTTTCAGGCTTAGATGTACAACAATGTGGCTGTAGTTTAGTGGTGAGAATTCCACGTTGTGGCCGTGGAGACCTGGGCTCGAATCCCAGCAGCCACACATATTTTTTTTTTATTTTTTTGCTATGCACAAACTCGTTTATATCTCTTATTAAATCCTCACAGTACAATTTGCTATGCAGGAACTCGTTGTATCTCTTAAATCCTAAGTACAGTTTGTCTGAAGAAGTACCAGATCTTGGGACGCGGAGGAATTGATCCCGGGCACCAGTGATCCCGGATGAACCGTAAAATCCGAAAAAATAGTAAAAAATTCAAAAAAATCTGAACTTTTTTGTCAAGAAACTTTGATGTTTTTTTTACATGCGTGCCAATTTTCGTGATGAAATGACATTTGTGGAGGTGTCAGCAAAAAAAACAAAATCATGCTCCAAAAAAACTGTTTTTGGAAGCATTTTGGAGCATCGATTTTGTTTTTTTTTTGCTGAGACCTGCATGAATGTCATTTTGTCATGAAAATTTGTACGCATGTGAAAAATATATCAATGTTTGTTACCAAAAAAATTCAGATTTTTTTGAACTTTTTAAATATTTTTTTCGTTTGTACTGTAGCAAAGGGTGCCTGTGAGCTCGAGCTCACAATAGCACTTTCGAGAGCTGCGGCTAGACAGGCATCAATTCTGCAGTGGTAGGGCATTCACAACCCACAAGTTTTTTTGTTTTTTTGACGGGTTCACAACCATCTTAATTACTCGGTTCTGAAGTGAACAATTCCTCTGGTGCATGTGCATCCGCTTGTTATGATTTCTCTGATGTTGTCGTCCACGCTATGAGCAACTGCAACATGGTACCAGCCTGCAAATAGTATAGTACGGCTTCAACAAGTAACAACATCATGTTCCCCAGATTGCTTTTGCCAAAAGCGGACCGCAACATAGCGTGGACGACAACATCAGAGAAATCATAACAAGCGGATGCACATGCACCAGAGGAATTGTTCACTTCAGAACCGAGTAATTAAGATGGTGGACTTCATGTCAATCCATCTAAAATTTGAGCTAAAAGTCAAGAACCAAGAATTAAAATTTAAAAAGTACTGACATTCAAACAAGCACCAAGAAGAATGCTTTGCCATCGTGACAACTGACAAGTGCTTGACAGTGTCGTCTCCTCCCTCAAGTGATGTAAATGTTACATTCATGTGTGTTGTACATGCTGCAGAGTGCAGGCTTGAACTACTACATTCCTTCAGGCGTGAGTGAATCACCAACATATAACTATTGTACAACTTTCCCTCGGCCTACAAAAACCACAATACACTGCAAAAGCTTATTCCAGCTTTGTTATCTACAAACCCATCTTCTTGGGCCTCAGATATGTCGAACCTTTCTTCAGACCCGGCATAGAGATCTGCTGCTGCTGCTTGGCTCTCTTCCGTCGCTCCCTCTCCTTCTCCACGAGTGCTGCCTCCGCCTGTTCCTGCCTCAGCTTCTCCATCTCCTCTTCCATGGCTGTCTTCTCCTCCTTCTGTCTCTTCTTGTGGTCCAGCAGGGAGGTGTCCGTGTCTTTCACAGAGAAGAACATAGGGCCCAGCTCCGCCAGCCACTGCGGATCCACTGCGCTCACACACTGCATATACTCCTTGGTTGTCAGGACAAGCTCGTGGTACACCACATAATCAGGGGTGTACCCAAGACCATAGAGAGCACTGCTGGGATGCAGGTGGCACGGCATCCCGTTCCGGCAGTTGACATACTCTCCTATGCCCTTCAACCTTGCCGAGTTATGGAAGTACGCCGAGCAGATAGCTTTCCTCACCACGTCCCATTCCATATGGCATGATGTCAGTGGGATCTTCAGGGCTTTCAGTATGTCTAGCAGTTGAGATCTCACTTCCCGAGCCTTACGGAGACCCTTAACATGGAGGAAATGGTCATTGCACCAGTCTCCTCGATATTGGTTTGACTTCCACTGCAGGTATACATTCAGGAGTGTTAGGTGGTCAGACTCTGGGACAAAGAATTTTTCCCTTGCGGCGTCGCTCTCCTCTGCTCGATCTTTTGGCCGGAAGAAAACTGAGGGTACTGAGAGCATGGATACAATGGTCAATACTTCATCAAGGCAGTCCAGCTTCTCCCCCATGAGAAGCATCTTTGCTAGAGTTGGGTCCAATGGGAACTCCACCATCTTCCAACCTATTTCTGTAAGTCCACCAACATTGTTCAAGGCGCCCAACACCCAGAGCTGGTACATGGAGTTGAGGATATTCTCCTGGGGGGGTGGGTCCATGAAGTCAAAATCAAGCAAGTTTTCGACTTTGAGGGACTTCAGTAAGAGAACCACGTTTCCCAGGTTAGTCCTTTGAATCTCTGGCACAGGGTTAGGGAGCATCTCATTCTGGTAAGCTGATTCTGTGAACAGCCTGTAGCATGTGCCAGGACCAGTTCTTCCAGCACGTCCTGCACGCTGGTCTGCAGCTGCTCGACTACACGGAAAAACCTGAAGGGCATCCATGCCCATCCGTGGATTGTATACTTTCATCTTTCCATACCCGGTATCTATGACATAGAAGATACCATCCACTGTGAGGGACGTCTCAGCAATATTGGTAGCAACAATGCATTTGCGAGTGCCCTCTTCTGCCTTTTGAAAGATCTTGGCCTGCAAGTCAGCAGGCAACTGCGAGTAAATCGGCAAGATGGAGAGCTTGGGTACATTCTTCGTGGATGACGATATTAGCTGCTCCATGCGCTCAGCAAGAGCATAGCAAGTAGCCTCGATCTCTTCCTGCCCGGTCATGAAGATGAGGATGTCGCCAGGGCCACTCGTTATGTGAATTGTCATGGCCTGCTTCACTGCCGCTTCCACATAATCTTCACATGGTGTTTTGCTAAACAAGATATTAACTGGAAATGTCCTGCCTGGAATGTTAAATACAGGCACACTGCAGACAAAGAAAATAATTATAGGGTTTGCAAACAGTGGATTCAAATCTTTATAATGGTGAAAAGATATAATAAGTTCTCTTACCCTCCAAAGAACTTTGAGAATTTGTCTGCATTTAGGGTTGCAGATGTGACAATTAGCTTAAAATCCCGCCGGCGTGCAACAACCTTCTTCAATATGCCAAACAAAACATCAGTATTGAGGGATCTTTCGTGTGCTTCATCCATGACGATAACACTACATAAAAGAGGGGGGAAAGCATTACTACAGCAACCAATATTCCAAAACTGAGGTATATGCATATCACAAGATTTATCAGCACTACGAGAGAAGAAGGGCAGGTTAACAGCATACCGATATTTATCAAGGTCGGCATCTTTCAAGGTTTCACGAAGAAGCACTCCATCTGTCATATACTGCAAAACAAACAGAAGGGGAAATATAATATGTGTTAGGAATTCCATGCTAAACAACTGAAAGTCAACCAAAACTAATTGTTGAACTTAAGAATGTTAACCTAAAGAGTTCTCGGAATGTGGCCAATTATATCTAATGAGAAATCGTAAGGCTAACACAACAACAACACATGTTTTTCTAACACTACAAATATACACAACACATGTTGATGTGAACTAAAAGCACAAGCAGAATTGTACCTTTATTATAGTGCTAGAACAAGTGACGTCCTCAAATCGGATAGCATATCCAACTTTATTACCCAGTTCGGTTTCCATTTCTTCACTGACCCGCTTGGCAACACTCATGGCAGCCACCCGTCTCGGTTGAGTACAGCCAACAACACCAGTTGTGGTATATCCATCCTCATGCAGATACTGAGTAAGTTGAGTGGTCTTCCCAGAACCAGTTTCACCAACGACCACAACTACTTGATTTTCACGCACAACCTGCTCCATAGCAGCAGCATAACACTGGTTATTAGCATAATAATCATTTCAGAGAAACTAAATACAGAAAGATACAGAAAGAAGTCCAGAATGGTGCATAAATATAGAAGGTGTTCTGAAAGGAAACTAGATTCCAAACTATTCCTATCTTAATGAAGCAGTAGGAATTTGTATATGTCCTTCCTAGGTGATCTAATGGTCTTCACTCAACCATATTCCAAATTTGCAACCGTTTTAGATTTTGCATATATCACAATTCACGGTATATAGAAGTAATCATACAGCTTCAAGATGTGTCTTGTAGTAGAGGAAAGTAAGACAAAAACCATTAAACAAACAGAACACTCATAATAAGTCTATAAAACCAAGTACAAACCTGTAGCAGGTCATCTCGAACAGTATATATGGGAAGATATTGTCTTTGCTGAGAAAGAGATTTAGATTTTGCAAAATCACTGACAGCTTCAGCTTTTTCTTTCAAGTGTTGCGAAAACTTTGCTTCCTCCTTGAAATCAATCTCCCCTTGATCACCAACAACAGCAGTATCTGCATCAACCTGATTTTGCAAAAGTGAGTTGAACATATGGACAAGTCACAACATTTTAAGACATACAAGGGAAATGTGGCAATAGTTTACCTGTTCAGACGTTTTCTCAACACCCAATATATTTCCAAGATTAGATCCAGCAAGCTCCCAGAAGCGTTGCCGCGACTTGTTCTGGCTCTGCTTTTCACGAATTTCCCTAACCAAAACAGAACCCTTTCGTGCAATGATAGCCATATCAGATGTTGGATCCTTCAGTGGCATAACAGGCTCTGCTTGCTTTGTGTATACAACTCGCCCATCCAGGAAGGGAGGTTTCGTATCTGCCAAAAATTAAGCCATCAACTGGTTTTAGTTGCATGAATGTACTGTGAACAAGCAGAAATAATTGTTATCAAGAAAAAACATCAAGGGCATTCCAGGGCCCAGGGCCAAGCCATGTCCTATTCGCTTCAAAAGTAGCTACTATGTATTATGTAAAAGAAAGAAAACATAGAAGAATCACAAATATATGTTTCAAATTGACATATAAAGGATGGAAACATGTGAGCGGTTGATGATGCTTGCTGTCTTCATATACTTCCTCTGTTCCAAATTATAAGATGGTTTGGTAGGCTATAAAATAGCCTAACAAAGCGTCTTATAATTTAGGATGGAGGTAGTAAAGCTTTTGAGAGTGAATGATCAGAAAGATCGCAGGTTCACATTGAACCCTCATGTCCACCAGCTACTTAATCAGCACATATACCAGCGAATGGAGATGGGAGCACTTAGCCAGCACATAAACCAGCAAACGGAGATGGGAAATCAGACAAATACTCCCTCCGTTCACAAATATAAGATATTCTAACTTTTTTGTGAATCGGATGTATATAGACACGCTTTAGTGTGTTTGTTCACCCATTTCAGTCTGTGTATAGTCCATACTGAAATATCCAAAAGATCTTATATTTGTGAATGGAGGGAGTAGCTAATAGCATTGTGCTGGTTAATTTATACATTACAAACATATTTAATGTTTCCATCACTTCACAAGAAGGAATATTCTTGAAACTCTAATGCAAGAGAAACAGGGGATTGTTCACAAAAGGTTTGGTGTGATGCTTGCTTTAGTCACAACTAACGCTGCAAGCAGAACATCGCCAAAAAGAATTTCTGACAGGGAAAGAACATACCATGAACAAGAAGTATTACTTTACGCTCGTCCTCATCATCAAATTCTGTCTGCACCTCTGTTCCTCTAACAGCTCCAGACCTCAACAATTGTCTGTCCTCCCACTGAGCATTATCAGCAGTCATCTGTGATAATTTCTTGCTCTGAGAAAGGGTCATCAGACTACCATCTTTACGAGTCTGCAAGCAATAAAAATAGTTAAAAAACCAGAGTGTAACATGTTAAATCGACAAGTAAATGACAAACTACCATATTCGCTGAAATGCAACTGAAATATGTGAATGTGATACTCTTGAATTAGCATCCTAATTTTTGCTGTATGAATATTATAATAAGATTAATAGACGTTCCTGCTGATGAAGCATTTACTTCATTATGTCCAGCCCACCAGGATCCGGAACTTAACAGAGGAAAATATTACGATCTCCTATCCATATTAAGTGTCGTGGTTTTAGTTCATTATTATGGATCGGAGGGAGTACAATAGATGACCAGGGCAAATAAAAGCATATATCTAACGCGATGTCTCTCAACTTGACTTTTTACAATGCATTTTGACATGTACTCCCTCCATAAACTAATATAAGAGCGTTTAGCTCACTACTTTAGTAATCTAAATGCTCTTATATTAGTTTACAGAGGGAGTATGTGAGTATAATATCAGGTGGTTACAGGAAAACTGAAGCCACAATACATGACACTTTACTATAACAAATTCGTGCTTAGAAGATAAAGTACTAGACCCTACATGCAGTCATTTACCATACACACTGACATAGTTCTCTACTACGGGGTTGCAATAATATGTGCCACTCCTACTCCTATGAATAGAGCTGGTAAATGTTAGAATGGAGTACTTCAAAGTGTGATTAAACATTTAAAAAAATTACCAATTTCTTAGGCAATTGTGCTTCCTTCTTTTTGTAGGAGCTATCATCTGCAGCATAATTATCACCATCGAACACAGTGTTGTGTTCTTCACAATCATACCTGAAGAATTTGTGAAGGTTAGAAGAATGACTAGCTAAACTTTGGTTTTCTGACAATATAAGAATGTTGAGTTGCTATATTCATTTATAAACACTAGGACATAAGGAATTTCTAAAAGGGTACCAGGCACGGTCAGCATTATAATCCATCTCTTGCATCATTTCCTCGGTAATATCATAATTCCTATCAGCAGCTGAGGGGCTTCTATCAGCTTCAGCATCCTGGAATAAGAGGGTGATGATTATAGGTATAATGACCACGGATCGAAGAAACAAAATCAGAGTTTAGATGAACCTATAAAGTGATCCGAAAAGAATCATGACTTACATTTGAAAAGGTAAGCTGATGAGATCTTCCACTGGAACTTGAATACGAAGACCCTTTTGATGAACCTGAAGCCCTCACAGGAGCAGGCGAGGAGAAACATGATCCCAAGGGGATGCTGGACATTTAAAAGAGCATAGATAATATGAGTATGAGTAAATTATAGTCAGATCACTGAGATATGAAGTAACATATTTACTTTCACAGAAACAAAGTTAAATATCACAAAAGATAGAGCTGAACTGTCTTTACCTGCGGAACGGGGTGTATTCCCGCCTAGCCAAGGAGACACCAAAGCGTGCATCGGGAGATGCAGCAGCCAGCATAGGAGATCGTGTTGGATAATGTCTTTGGGAGCCAGGACGATCATCACGGTACTCCCGGCGAGGTGTATCTTCCCATTCCCATCGGCCACTGTCCCAGTCAGATCTTGCTGTAATTGCAACGACACTCCTGTCAGCTTGCATGTTAAGCCAGTCAAGAACCGAAACATGACAAAGAATACTATACCAACAAAGTACCAGGTGTTCTTGAGCTTCTCGAGCTATAGTCATCCCGACTTCTTTTGTTTGTGTAGTCGATAGATGTAGATCTGCTCCGTTCATTACGCCTACTATTCGATTCCCTGTCATCACGGTATCCTTGCCTTCCACTGCTACTATAACCAATGGATGCAGATGTCTCGCGTTCACCACGTTTGTCACGGGATCCTCTGTCATCATCCGGTTCGTACCTAGAGGCGGGGGTCTGTAAGCAACAAGGAAATAAATGCTGAGTTTAGTAAAACCCTAAAGTAATAAAACTCTTGACAGAGTAAGCCCTAAACCAAGCGAGAGAATGTTGTTATTACTGACCTGTTGCCGATGGGATTCATCTCGATGTCTGGGTGTAAGACCCCTTTCATTCTCATCAGTGACTGTAGATTCTGAAACAGAGTATAAAGCTTTAGTTTGACTAAGTTACATCACTGAAAATGAATAGTCGGCATACAGCCATAACACAGTAAGAGTATATATCTCAGTATATATTTTACGCCAGAGCTGTATATATGGTCAATGGATCAAGAGAAGAAGAGGCACCTTTCGACGATGTTTTCTCACTGGAATTGGTTCCTCGATAACGGCGAGCCACGATGCCACGGTCACCACCGGACAGGCTGCTTGCATCATTTTCTGTAGATCCTGGCCTCTCATCTTCATCCATAGAAGAAGCAGCCGTCACTACCTTCTCAGGAGGCCGCTTAAATGAATTGTTAACTTCCTTTTCTCTTTTCTTGTGTGCGAGCAGGTCCAAACCTGCAAGACAGACTAGCGATTAGCTCACTCTAAATCTCTAAGCTCCTGGCATGGCTACACGTGTTAAAACACGAAGTGGGATCAGTTCATTAAGTCTATACATCGCAGGTGGCGCACAATTTGACTAGCAGATAGCTCTAGATTAGAAGATGTAAAGCCCAAGCATCATACCTAGCGCGGATTTCCCCGGCGGAGGCCGGTACATGACCTTATCCTTGGTCGGCAGTATCAGACCCTGCGCCGTGTCATCCTCCGGCCCGAGGGTGCTTGTCGTCGCATCAAGGTCAAGTCTCCCGTCGGAACTCATCGCGGGCAGTGGCGGAGTCAGGAATTTGCTACTGGGTATTCCTGTCAAATTTTTTTTGGCCAAAGTAATAAAATAGAACAACAAATGTACAATAAGATGGCAATATCAATGACTTAATGACCATACATCGATAAAAGTAGCAAAATATCAGTGTGGCAATATCTCTAACAATTAAGGAAGATTACATAGCAAAGGAAATTACAATATGACTTTACGATCCCCTTTTTAGAAGAGATTGATGACATCCTCATCTTTCACTTGCTTGAAGAATTCTCTCTCAACAAATGTAACCAAGCAACTATCCAAATATTCATCATCCATTTTGTTTCTTAGCGAATTCTTCACATATTTCATCGAGGAAAATACCCTCTCAACACTAGCAGTGGCTACCGGAAAAATGAGCACCAACTTAAGAAGTTTGTAGACAATATAATAGTATTGTTCATCCTTTTTTTACTTAATCATCAAATCCATCAGATAAACATTCTTCTTCTTGAAACTTCAATGTCCATTTAGTTCAATTTCAGTCTACAAACAATCAGTGAATGGCTTCTACTCCTTGTAGCAATCATAGGCGGTGGCATTTATAACAAATCTTCAGATTTCTTAAATAAACAGAGGGCAAAAAATACCTTGGTGGAGCACTGGAGCTGTGCCGTGGTCAGTAGAGGAGGGGTCAGCGGTGCATCTGTGGAGGAGAGGACTGGAGGTGGAGGGCGCCAGCAGGCAGCGGCAGCAGGGAGGCCGGAGGCTGGATCCCCGAGCGGCCGAGCCGGTCCGGGGCAGTCCGGGAGGGGCGGACCGGCGGAGGGGGAGGGCCGGACGGATTGGAGGAGGGGACGGGGAGGGAGAGGGCCGGCCGGAGTTGGAATCGCCGCCGCCGCTAGGTTTAGGAATCGGAAAACAAAGGAGGGAGAGATGCACGGCGCCTCGGCTGCTCGCTCGCCCGCGCGCGTAACTAGACAGCGCTTGCTCCTCTCTCTTAGGTTGGCTGCATTAACTTCTGGGCCATATAACATAAGTATGTATTAAAAAAAATAGGCCAAAATCTTGGGTATTCCCAGCGCCGCCACTGAATTCGTGGGGAGGCGTCGTTGGAACCGGAGCCGGAGCCGGAGATGAGGACCGGGGACGTTGGCTCGAGAGCGGGCGTAGCGCCAGTAGCCGCGTCGGGAGGGCGGCAGTGTATGGGCCGATGGAGGAGCTGCGGCGGCGGGATAGAAGAGAGGAGGCGCGGGTTAGTGGGGTCGGTTTGGGGAATCAGATGTAGAGCCAGAGAAGGCGGTACGGGACGGGCTGGGTCGATTCGGGACTGATTGATCTGAAGGCGGTATATGGGTCGAACAGGTCTATTTTGTTTGGTTTTGAATGATTAATGAAGGATATAAATCATGGTTGGGTTTGGGTATCCCTGACTTCCTATTTCGTTTTGGATCTGTTTAGGACACATTTAGATATTACATAGTTATTTCACATCTAAACTCATGTCCACTCAGTTTGTAGTCTTTTTTTTGTCCTCGTCTTTTTTTGTTTCTTATTAGTGCATTATATATTTATGGGTTAGATGTGAATTAGACAAACTGTTTCGTTTTCTCCTCCAACTGCTGCAGCCTGCACAAAGAAGCACATACATCAGTGCACCATGCACACATCAGTATAGCACACACGCTCGACTGGCAAGCAGGCACGCCAGGCAAGCACGCCCACACGCCTTGCCAAGACGCGACGCCCATCGCCCAAAGACGCAAAGACGCACGCCATCGCCAAAGACGTAAGACGCAGCACGCCCGGCCAGAGAGATCCGCCACCATCTGCGTGAACAAATAAAGAGGAAGGAGAGAAGGCACTGCAATTAGAAGATAGGGAAGGGGGATCCATGCCGCCGCGCAATCACCTCTGTAGTCGTGCTTCCATTTATGCCGCCGTCGCCACAGGAGAGAACAGAGATGGAAGGGGGAGGGATAGGGTTGGAGGAGGTGAACAAAACAAGAGGGTCATAAAAAAACGTTTCACGGTTGCCTTCGCATTGGGCACGCCGGGATGCCTAGGTTGGTGAGATTTTCGCGGAGAGTCAATATTCCTACCATCCGGCTAGCCCTATCTCTGCTCACCCACGAACCGAACGACTAGCATCCAGCCCAGCAACCATATTTTGATCGGAGTTCAGGAGTATGGAGCATATCTCCAGCGGATTCCTCGACGTAAAACTCTGGTTGTTTTGCAGGATCTTGTTTTCCTTCGTCCAAATAGATCCACTAAACTTAGCCCGGCTCGTACAAAATTCTGAGCTACATAAAACCGTCCCTTCGACGTTATATCTACTGGTCCGGTCAGGATTTAGGGTTACCAAATCTTATCACTCCGTCGCAAAATCGCCCGCCGTGCGCTAGCCATCCCGGCCTCCCGCGAGACAAATTCGGCCTTTGTTCTGCTGTTTTTTCTCCTCCTCCATGGCTGGTGCTGCTCGCGGGCGTGACGGCCGTGGTGGGTCGCCGCCGTGCAAGCTCGCCCAGCACGACGCGGAGGGCAACTACTCCAACCGGCCCGCCATTGATCCATGGCGGTCCAAGCAGGCGCGGGGCCGATGCCGCCTCTCCCGCGGCGGAGAGCGAAGCCCATGGGACGGCTTCGACAAGCTCCATGCCAAACTTTCCCCGCACATCAAGTTGTGTCGGGACGCCGCTGGGGAGCGCACGGTGGCTAATGGCCTGCACAGGGTTTAGTGGTAGCTTTTTTGAAGTAAGAGTATCGCTTCCACAATGAGCATAGGAATTGAGCATTGCCTCTTGTAGTAAATTATGGATATGTGGGTGCAAGTAATTGTAGACTACAAAATGATGGCGGAAGTAAATAGTGATATTTGTGCGAACTGAAAGTAAATAACATAAAAGTAAATAGAAAACAACATCACGAGTAACAAGTGGAAATGACAGAGGAGTAAGGCATTCTGAAGAAGTCCAGAATCCCCATTGGTATGTTTATAGCGCAACTTATGCATCAGCGTAATCTGTTTTGGATACTTGAGTCACTCTTGACGATTATGCTGGGAGGAGTCACGTACGGTACACGTTCTACTCTAGGTAGACTTCGTGCCACGCACAACACTACCGTAGTCTCCCCCTGCGGGGTATAGCTAACGTAATTAAGGGTTACTCGTGGACGCTGAGTCTCGAAGGGTTCTTCGTAAATCCCCTATCAATTGCAAAGGCTAGGAGCAGAGGCTTTTACTATCACCTTGAATTACCCTCGCATCCTAACCTTTACAACGATAGTGATACACCTCGTGACTTTTTGGCGATAATGCTAAGTCAGCCCCCTTCGCAATATTCACGAAATTTATTAAACTAAGCATTCAACAGAGGATCTCATATCCAACATGACGATTTAGATCCTATACATACCAAGATTCATCTGTATCCCCGAGAACTAGTGGTCTACTCACACATGGAGACAACAAACATCACAGGGGTGGTGATGGTAAAAGTGAATAAATCACACAAGTAACCCACAAGACGATCGATTAGGGGTTCGTGATGTTACAACAAGATGGATGTGGATGATGAAGATGATGACAATGGTGGTGATGATGATGATGATGATGATGACGATGATGATGATGATGATGATGATGATGACAATGGTGATTGCTACCTCTTGAGCACTGCGTTGGATTTCCTTGAAGAGGAAAGAGTGATGCAGCAGAGTAGAGTAAGTATTCCCCTCAGTTTTTGAGAACCAAGGTATCAATCCAGTAGGAGGCTACACGCAAGTCCCTCGTACCTACACAAAACAAATTGCTCCACGCAACCAACGCGATTAGGGGTTGTCAATCCCTTCACGGTCACTTACGAGAGTGAGATCTGGTAGATATGATAGATAATATTTTTGGTATTTTTTTGGTATAGAGATGCAAAGCAAAAGGCAAAGTAAAAAAGCAAAGCAATAATAAAGTGATGGAAGATTTATATGATGAGAATAGACCCGGGGGCCATAGATTTCACTAGTGGCTTCTGTCAAGAGCATAAGTATTCTACGGTGGGTGAACAAATTACTGTTGAGCAATTGACATAATTGAGCATAGTTATGAGAATATCTAGGTATGATCATGTATATAGGCATCACGTCCGAGACAAGTAGACCGACTCACCTTTGCATCTACTACTATTACTCCACTCATCGATCGCTATCCAAAGCATGCATCTAGAGTATTAAGTTCAAGAAAACAGAGTAACGCCTTAAGCAAGATAACATGATGTAGAGGGATAAATTCATGCAATATGATAAAACCCCATCTTGTTATCCTCGATGGCAACAATACAATGCGTGCCTTGCTGCCCCTACTGTCACTGGGAAAGGACACCGCAAGATTGAACCCAAAGCTAAGCACTTCTCCCGTTGCAAGAAAAACCAATCTAGTAGGCCAAACCAAACTAATAATTCGAAGAGACTTGCAAAGATAACCAATCATACATAAAAGAATTCGGAGAAGATTCAAATATTATTCATAGATAATCTTGATCATAAACCCACAATTCATCGATCTCAACAAACACACCACAAAAAGAAGATTACATCGAATAGATCTCCACGAGAGAGGGAGAACATTGTATTGAGATCCAAAAGAGAGAAGAAGCCATCTAGCTACTAACTATGGACCCAAGGTCTGAGGTAAACTACTCACACTTCATCGGAGGGGCTATGGTGATGATGTAGAAGCCCTCCGTGGTGGATTCCCCTTTCATGAGCTCCTAACAGGCCCCAAGATGGGATCTCGTAGATGTAAGGTTGCGGTGGTGTAATTAGGTTTTTGGCTCCGTATCTGATCGTTCGGGGGTACGTAGGTATATATAGGAGGAAGGAGTACGTCGGTGGAGCAAAGGGGGGCCCACAAGGCAGGGGGCGCGCCCTAGGGGGGCACCCTCCACCCTCGTGGTCGCCTCCTTTCTTTCTTGACGGGGGGTCCAAGTCTCCTGGATCATATTCGGTGAGAAAATCACGTTCCCGAAGGTTTCATTCCGTTTGGACTCCGTTTGATATTCCTTTTCTTCGAAACGAAATAGGCAAAAAGCGCAATTAAGGTGGGCCTCCGGTTAATAGGTTAGTCCCAAAAGTAATATAAAAGTGGAAAATAAAGCCCAATATGGTCCAAAACAGTAGATAATATAGCATGGAGCAATCAACAATTATAGATACGTTGGAGACGTATCAGTGATGATGTTGTAGCCCCTTTGTGTTTGGTGGCGAAGATGGCGATCTCCTCCTTGCCAATCCTCCTTCAGTTGATCTCCTGACGCTAGCGTTATGCCTTATGGACAAGTTTCTGTTCTCTATAACGTCTCCTCGCCGATCCGATATCACAGGGTGGAAGTAGTGGACGAGGCAGCGGCGCTGGCGCATCATATGACCGCCCATACGAGCGGGTGCGATCATGTGGAGCGATGTCTTCTGCTTTGGAGGTTCCGCAGTGACTCCTCCTTTGGCCGCTTTGGGCGCGTCCTCCTGGCTTGTGGTCACCTCGTGGCTCATCTGGCCTCCTCCCGAAGCTTCGTGGGTGTCTTCTTGTCCAATAAAAATCGTCAAAAAGTTTCATTTCGTTTGGACTCCGTTTGGTACTAATTTTCTGTAAAAGACAAAAACAAGGAAAAAATAGCAACCGGCACTGGGCACTATGTTAATAGGTTAGTCCCCAAAAATGATATAAAATAGCATGATAATGCATGTAAAACATCCAAGATGGATAATATAATAGCATGGAACAATCAAAAATCATAGATATGTTGGAGACGTATCACCTCTCCTCTATGAGGAAATCCCAACGTAGCTCACACGTAGCAGTGTGGTTCGTCCTTGAGACTCATTTTCCTCAAGTCCTCCATTCGACAGGCACCATGAGGGAGTCCTGGATTAGGGGGTATCCGGACAGTCAGACTGTTGGACTATGAAGATACAAGATTGAAGACTTTGTCCCGTGTCCGGATGGGACTCTCCTTGGCGTGGAAGGCAAGCTTGGCGATATGGATATGTAGATCTCCTCCCTTGTAACCGACTCTGTGTAACCCTAGCCCCCTCCGGTGTCTATATAAACCGGAGGGTTTAGTCCGTAGGACAACAACAATCATACCATAGGCTAGCTTCTAGGGTTTAGCCTCTACAAACTCGTGGTAGATCAACTCTTGTACTACTCATATCATCAAGATCAATCAAGTAGGAAGTAGGGTATTACCTCCATCGAGAGGGCCCAAACCTGGGTAAACATCGTGTCCCCTGCCTCCAGTTACCATCCGCCTTAGACTCACAGTTCGGGACCCCGTACCCAGATCCGCCGTTTTTGACACCGACATTGGTGCTCTCATTGAGAGTTCCACTGTGTCGTCACCGTAAGGCTTGATGGCTCCTTCGATCATCGGTAACGATGCGGTCCAGGGTGAGGTCTTCCTCCCCGGACAGATCTTTATATTCGGCGGCTTCGCGCTGCGGGCCAACTCGCTTGGCCATCTGGACCAGATCGAGAGCTACGCCCTTGGCCACCAGGTCAGGTTTGGAAACTTGAATTACACTGCCGATATCCGCGGAGACTTGATCTTCGACGGATTCGAGCCCACGCCAGGTGTGCCACACGATCACGACAAGCATGATGTAGCTCGGCCGTCGGACAGTGTTCAGGAGATCACGCCATCAACTACTTCAGCCTTCAATCCGGAGCAGATTGCGCCATCCGAGGACGGGCGGATAGACCCTGCCTTGGAGGCCGCACTTTCAGTGGCGATAGAGCCGAATACTGGCCTTACCCCTCACGAGAGCCGTGACGCCGAACCACTGGATTCATCTCCGGCCATGGACTCCGAACCGCCTGCGCCCATGCCTATCGAATCCGATTGGGCGCTGATCATGGAGTTCACCTCCGCGGATATTTTTCCAAAGACTCGCCCTTCGGGCGATGTGCTAAACTTCGTTAAGGTCTCTCTCCTTGTCGAGAGCCTTGGCGAACTATGTCCGGCTAGAATGGGATGCGGATGATGAAGAAATTCACTCCCCACCCACCACCCACTTAGTAGCCACTGTCGATGATTTAACCGACATGCTCGACTTCGACTCCGAAGACATCGATGGTATGGACAACGATGCAGGAGACGAACAGGAACCACTGCCCACAGGGCGCTGGACCACCACTTCATCACGTGACATATACATGGTGGATACACCCAAAGAAAACGACAACGAGGAATGGAAGGATGCAGCGAAGGATAGCTCCCTCGAGAAGCAATCAAAGCGGTGGCGTAGGCGCCGCTCCAAATCCCGCCCCGGCAAAAACAGCGATAACAGTGCAAGAAAAAATAATACCCCGCTCGACTCCGGAGGAAACGACGACCACATAGACCCAGCAATAGAGCAGGGTGAGCCAGCGGATGACGAACACAAGACAGAGTCATCCGTCTGATCACGGCAACACCGAAGCGTCAAGCTAATCAACCCGTCTCCGAAGAGGAAAAGCGGTCCGGATGACGATGCACACATCATCTCGGAAGGCACCGGAGCCGGAAGAACCTCCATAGAAGGCTTATCGCCATCGCTGCGAGTCGAAGAAGCAGAAGCAAAGGCTCAAGGCCACACAAAATACACTTAACAGTAGATGGAACAAAGTGCTCGACACTGCAGAAAAGTACGATGGCAGTCGCCACACGAAGAGCTACCCAAAGTGCAAGCTGCTGCCTGAATTCGACGATGAGGCCTTAGAGGCCCCACAGCCAAAGAACAAAACAGCCGACCGGACGGATCGACGACCCCGTGGCCGCGATAGAGCGGCCAACGAGGCCCCACATAAGTCAGTACATGATCCACGCGAGGACTCGCATCAAAAGGCCTGCGCAACCAGATCCATCTACGGATCGAGGAAACACGCTCCAGCGCACAACCAAAACCAAACATCACAATCGTCCGAACGCCATGGTACATCTAAATACAGGGGTGCCGCACACCCCCTATGTTTCACCGATGAGGTCTTTGGACCACAATTTCGTAGGATTCAAACCAGTGAACATAGAGGCGTCGACGGGACCCACGCACCACAGGTCTGGATTGAGGACTTTATCATCCATATTCATATGGCTCGCGGAGACGATCTCCACGCCATCAAGTACTAGCCCCTCAAGCTTAAAGGACCAGCTCGGCACTGGCTGAAAAGCCTCCCCGATAACTCCATTGGAAGTTGGGAGGAGCTCGAGGATGCCTTTCGGGCTAACTTTCAAGGGACCTATGTCCGACCTCCGGATGCAGACGATTTAAGTCATATAATTCAACGGCCCAGAGAGTCAGCCCGAAAGCTTTGGAACAGGTTTCTTACTAAGAAGAACCAAATCGTCGACTGTCCGGACGCCGAAGCCTTAGCAGCCTTCAAGCACAGCGTCCGAGACGAATGGCTTGCCAGACACCTCGGTCAAGAAAAGCCGAGGACAATGGCAGCCCTAACAAGCCTCATGACCCGCTTTTGCACGGGCGAGGATAGCTGGTTAGCCCGAAGTAGCACCAGCGACCCAAGCACATCTGAAGTCAGGGATGGCAATGGAAAACCGCGACGCAGCAAAAACAAGCGCCGGAATAAACAAGACAACCCAGATAACACGGCGGTAAACGCCGGATTCAGAGGCTCTCGACCAGGTCAGCGGAAAAAGCCATTCAAAGGCAACAGAGATGGACCGTCCAGCCTAAACAAGATTCTGGACAAACTATGTCAGATCCACGGCACCCCCAAAAAACCTGCAAATCATACCCATAGAGAATGTTGGGTCTTCAAGCAGGCCGGCAAGCTAAACGCCGAACACAAGGGGCAGGATGCACCGAGCGAAGACGAGGATGAGCCTCGCCAGCAAGGCACTGGGGGACAGAAAAAAATCCCACCAGAAGTCAAAACAGTAAACGTGGTACATGTGATAAAGGGGAGAAGCAAAACCGCACTCCGAGACAAACACGTCCTAGAGCCTGTCACCACTGAGTTCAACCCCTGGTTGGCCCGACCGATCACTTTTGATCGCAGGGATCACCCGACAAGTATCCGGCACGAAGGATTGGCTGCTTTGGTGTTAGACCCAATAATAAATGGATACCATCTCACACGAGTCCTCATGGACGGCGACGATGAGTTTAAACTCGATATATCGTGACACAATCGCAAAATGGGGATAGACCCAACAAAAATCAGCCATAGTAATACTACCTTCAAGGGAGTAATGCCAGGCACAGGGGCCCACTGCACGGGCTCCTTGTTACTAGAGGTTGTATTCGGCTTTCCCGACAACTTCCGAAGCGAAAAGTTAACCTTCGACATTGCTCCATCCGGAAGTGGCTATCAAGCATTACTCGGACGAGCGGCTTTCACTCGTTTTAATGCAATACCGCATTACGCTTCTCTCAAGCTTAAGATGCCCGGTCCACGTGGCATCATTACAGTAAATGGAAACATTGAGCGTTCCTTACGCGCGGAAGAACGTGCGGCTGCTTTAGCAGCCGAACACTAGACGGCCTCACCAACCAGAGCAAATGACCGGTCGTTAAGACCACGGACATGGTTAGACGAGTCCGGCGTAATTAGATATAATTGAGATGGGTTTGACGGTTATACCCTTATAGACGGTACAAGGGGCTTCCCGCGTGTAAACAGCGATAATTCGGCTCAACTTTACTTATCTTGAATTTTAAATGGTTTATTTAGAATAACCAATTTTTTGCACGACAACTTTCAACTAGTCCCTCTCTTTTACAGATGACAATCGTGCTACACCCATCCAGGATACGGCACAATGGAGACACAGGCGCAGACGTGTAGCAGGGACCCGTTCAAAGGTTTTTTTTAGATTAAGACCCTGCGTAAACCTTTTTTACTGTCTCTTGTTGATTCACATCCTCCGGATTCTCAGTACAACCTAGAAGGATGCTGGCGTTATTGGCATGTGGCCACGTCAGAATATTGCACGTACTCGGACACTTGGGGCTCATTATCAAGGGCATTGTTTAGCCCGGTATATATTATAAAGACCGAATACCTTAGGGAGTGTTCGGCATCGCGAGTTTGGCCTTAGATGCATCAGCTCCGAATCATATCTTTGGTCAAATGTTGGGTTTGCCCGGCTCCTGTGTTTTGCTACCTTACGTTCCGCTCTATCGGCTAAGGTGGCACCAGGAGAACTACTGCGATTGTGCCCTGGTTCATCCGGACGAGCACCTCGAGAGAAAGCCAAACCGGCGGCATCATGATAAAACGCGTGATCGTCAACCACTCGATGACCTAGCCGAATCTTCGGGATTCCTCCGCATTAACGAAGGGCCGCTTCCGGCCGTGCATGTAATGCGTCTCTGATTCGGATGAGCTGCTGAGCCACCAGGGGCTATATAGTAGCCCCACCGTCAAACTCCTATGGCTAAGTGAAAGTGTTAAAGCAATATAGTCCGATTGCCTAGTTTGCTGCGCTATCACCTCCTTAATGGACCAAGATGTTGGATCAAGTGTGAAAACGCGTCTTCTGCGAACACCACCGCATTATATGTGTGGGGGCTGAAGCCGACGACTGCAAACTTTCAGGTTATATACATATATACATAAACGCCCGCACAGGAGGCATCATAACACTTTCAGGCAAAAGTATAAAAACAGCCTTTACAATTCAGCAAAACATTGTTTTTCAATGGGAATACATGTCACTAGAACATAATATTCTTCGAGCACTGAGCTTCTATTGAACGAGCGCCTTCAAGGACTTCCTCAAAGTAGTGCTCGGCAGCTACTCGGCCAACGGCCGAACCCTGGGTTGCAATAGCGGTGGCCTCCATGTCTGCCCAGTATGTCTTGACACGGGCAAGTGCCATCCGCGCACCCTCTATGCACGCCGACCTCTTCATAGCATCGATACGCGGCACAGCGCCAAGGAACTGCTGCACCAAACCAAAATAACTCTTCGGCCGTGGCCCTCTCAGCCACAGATGATCCACAACAGACCCCATGGCAAGCCCGGACAACCTATGGAGCTCGGCCCACTCGGTCATGTGCTCATTTAATAGTAGCGGATGCGCTGGACCGTTGAACTGCAACCAGTATAGCTTTTCAACTTCACGATCTTTTTGATCCTTGAAGTACTCGGCTGCATCACCGGCCTTGGCCGCCAGATCGCATCTGGCGTCCGCAGAACTCCATAGCTGATCAAGAGGGGCATACTTCGGATCTCCGAACTTCGTCCGCAGCAAGAAGGGCTTCCCAGCCGCGATATCTCCAGCTTGGTGCAGCTCCTCCTTCGATGCTCTGATCTTCGAGCGGGCTTCCTTGGCCACTACCATGGCCTTCTCCAGCTCCGTCGCCTTTGCTAGGTTTTCATTTTCAAGAAGCCGGTACCGGTTGGCGGCATCTTTAAGTCAACGGCCATCTTAGCCATCTTTTCCTTACTTCGGCAATGGGCAGCCTGTTCGGCCCTCAGCTCTTCGGCCGCCTTCAGAGCGGCCGCATCACTATTCCTGGCTTGTTCTTTGGCTCGGGCTAGTTCCACCCGAAGGCTCTCCACGGCCGCCGCTCCATCTGCAGTCACAACATATTAAAGATACTGGCATTATGCTCCTCTTACTACGTGCTGATCACCGGAGAAATCACATACCATGTGCCTCGTCAAGCCGCTTGTTGACAAGCCCGATGTCGGCATCTGCCGCATCAAGTTGCCGCTTCAGCTCAGAAAACTCACCTGTCCGGCTAGCCACCGGACCTTCCGCCACCTGCATATGAAGGCGGATTGATTATTACCTGGGACTATGATCCTCTGTTTGCCGCCGCTCTCGACTGCAACCAAAGTCTCAGGGGCTACTATCTGCATAGGGCACACCTAACATGTGCGGTATTGCCAAAAATACACACTATTTCACGTACCTCAAAACCTTTCAGCAGACTCATAAAAGCTTCATGCAACCCGCTTTCGGCGGATGAAATCCTCTCAATCACCGTACCCATTAGCGTGCGATGCGCTTCTGAGATAGCCGCTTGCTCTAGCAGATCCTTCAGTGCGTCCGACTGCACACCAGACGGTGCCGGACTCTTTTGGTTGCTCTCTCCAAGAGCCGGATACTGAGGACTTCGGGTGGCCAAAGGATTACCCTCTGGCCTTGTAAGATCAGGAGAAACCCTCCGCGACGACACCTCGGGGTCGCCTGCCTCATGAGGCGGGATGGCAGGGGGAGGCGTCTCGCTCTCCATCATCTCCGGAAGAAGATCCCGCAAAGACGAACTCTGCTGAGAAGGGCTACGATCCGAACTACAAGATAAATGCTTCCGTTATTTTCCTCAGAATTAATGCAGGATATTTTCACTATTAAGTACCCTTCTACTTACAGCTCGGTGGAGGGCTGACCCCCTTGCGGGCTTTGTGCAGCCTGGGTATCCCCCGGGGCAGGACCCTCTGGCGAAGATTTCTTCCCCCGTTTGGAAACCATTGTCTCCGAGTCTTCAGAGGCGGTCCTCTTCCTTCCTTGGGGAGAGGGAATTTCAGTTTCTTCTCCCCGGTTATCCTCCTTCGCGGAGGCACTAGCCTCTTTCTTCCCCCCTTTATCTTCCCCTGAGGGCGCTTGATAAGGCGCGAGCTCCAGCATCCTGGCTAGTACAGGATCCGGTGAGACCTCGGGGAGGGGGGGTCGGACACCTGATCATCTTCGCCTTTGTTACCCAGTCCTGGTCAAAGAGCGGCTTTTCAGAATGATGTCATGATAAATAAAAAGATAACGTGTTCGGCTATGGGACTACTTACTTGGGTATCCGGGCGATTGCAGCTCAGACCTGCGTCTTCGGTGGTGTCCGGACACATTATTTGCGGTCCGAAGAACGATTGATACATCTCTTCGAGCGTCATGCCGAGGAAGTGCTGAATAGCTCACGGTCCCTCCGGGTTGAACTCCCACATGCGGAGGGGACGACGTTTGCGAAGCGAGGACTCGGCAATTAACATGACTTGCATTACCATGACCGGCGATATCTCTCTCGAGGAGATCTGGATGCGGCTCGCAATGTTGGCACATCCTTTACTAGCCCCAGTCTAGCCCCTTGTTAATCCATGACGCGTCGTATGGCGGGGGCCCGAGCGAAAAGCAGGGGCGGCCACCCACTTGGTATCCCTGGGAGCTGTGATATAAAACCACTCTCGTTGCCATAAGTTGGACACCTCCTGGAAGGAACCCTCTGGCCATGGGGCATTGGCGCTTTTGCTTATTACGGCACCTCCGCACTCTGCATGCCGCCCCTTGGTCATCTTCGGCTCCACCTTGAAGGTCTTGAGCCACAGGCCGAAGTGAGAGGTAATGCGGAGGAAAGCTTCACACACGACAATGAACGACGAGATGTGGAGGACGGAATCCGGAGCCAGATCATGGAAATCCAGCCCGTAATAGAACATGAGCCCCCTCACAAAGGGATCTAGAGCAAGGCCTAGCCCTCGGAGGAAGTGAGATATGAATACAACGCCTCGGCCGGGTTCGGGAGTGGGAATGACCTGCCCTCGAGCAGCAACCTATGCGTAGATTTCACGGCCAAGTACTGCCTCTCTTAGCTTCTTGACGTCTTCCTCTGTGACGGAGGAAGGCATCCACCGACCTTGAAGGTTGGATCCGGACATGGTTGAAGGTCCGAAGCACCTGACCTGAGCTTCGGGTGTTGGAACTCGAAGCGGGGGGGGGAGGATTCGATTAAGTTCGAGGAGAAAAAAGGATAGGCCTTGGTCTCTTTATAAAGAGGATGAATACCAAGCGTCCTCCTCGTGACCGATTGGGACTTGCCTTCAATTGAGGAGTCATACCAACGGGCACGGTTGGGTTACCCACATTCGTGTTGATGAGAGTCCCGTAATAAGAGGGACACGATCTCTGCTTCGACAAGACGTGCCAAGGAAACCGCCTCGCGATATGCGCCGAGGCTGGTTGAGAAAAACGGTTCGAATAATGACCGGGCCATGGTATGATGTCATGATATCGAGTGTGTCTGCAGATTAGATTTGTGGAAATATTATTCTCTCTACGATGGTATGTGGAATTTGTTTTACAGAGCTGGACACTATCCTTGTGTTCAAAATCTTCTATGGAGTATTCAGAGGAGGAACCCGCCTTGCAATGCGGAAGACAATCTGCGCGCCGAACTCATCGTCATTGAAGCCTGGTTCAGGGGCTACTGAGGGAGTCCTGGATTAGGGGGTATCCGGACAGCCAGACTATATCCTTTGGCCGGACTGTTGGACTATGAAGATACAAGATTGAAGACTTTGTCCCGTGTTCGGATGGGACTCTCCTTGGCGTGGAAGGCAAGCTTGGTGATACGGATATGTAGATCTCCTCCCTTGTAACCGACTCTGTGTAACCCTAGCCCCCTCTGGCGTCTATATAAACCGGAGGGTTTAGTCCGTAGGACAACAACAATCATACCATAGGCTAGCTTCTAGGGTTTAGCCTCTACGATCTCGTGGTAGATCAATTCTTGTACTACTCATATCATCAAGATCAATCAAGCAGGAAGTAGGGTATTACCTCCATCGAGAGGGCCCAAACCTGGGTAAACATCGTGTCCCCTGCCTCCTGTTACCATCCGCCTTAGACGCACAGTTTGGGACCCCCTACCTGAGATCCGGCGGTTTTGACACCGACACACCACTTCATCCAAGTTAGGAAAAGGGATGATGCGGATGGAGGTAGAAGAAGGCTTGTTGTTCATGGCGGTGACTGTGTTCTTCATCTATGGCTAAATTTATAGGAGGAAGTAGCAAGCAGAAAAGAAGCTTGAGGGTTAGATTGGTTTATGACTAAGGGATGTGAGTGTGACACTTAGCCCTTTATAATGGGTCGGAACCCTCATAATCTTGGGATTATGCAAAGAGAGGTAGTTAGAAAGAGATCAAAAAACCGCGCCAATAGATCACTTGATGGCCTTCCATACGAGCGGGTGCACTCGTATGACCTGTTGTTGAACCTCTTTTCTCTCCTTTTTTTCAAACCTGTTATCATGGTTGACCCATACGAGCATATGCGGTCGCATGATACCCCGTCTTTGGCACTGTTGTCGCATCGTCTGGCGTCAAAGAAACGTACGACTAGTCATGCGACAAGCAGTGGTCGTCTGATAGGTCGTCATTCGTTCTGACCTCTCCGCCATTTTTGCCTCCTTCGCATACGAGCACTCATACAAATATGGCCGGTCATATGGTGCGTCGTCTTTGATTCTGTTGGCCTCCTGGAATTTTTATTCAGGGTATTTCCTCCCTAAAAATTTAGAACGAGAATATCCAACTCCAGACAAAAAAATAGCGATTGAGCACTAGGCAAACAGGTCTAACCCAACAAAAACTAAACTCATAAATAAGGCTAATATTTACATCTATTAGAAGACACAATATTATTCTGCTATACATGCCTTCTTCCTTATGTATGTTTCAAATTCTTTGATAAACTTACCTCTTCCAACTCTCGTTCTCACTTCTGTTCATCAGTGAGGTATAACTTGGAGCATTGACCATTTATGACCCACGGGGCATCTTTTCCTCCTTTTAACTGAAAGGCTATGGGATTATAATCTTCTTCAATCTCGTAGGGTCCTTGCCACCGAGATCTGAGCTTCCCTGGAAACAACTTAAGGCGAAAATTAAATAGGAGGACTTTGTCCGCTATAGCAAATGTCCGCAAGATCTTTTGATCGTGCCACATCTTAACTTTCTACTTAAACAACCGGGCACTTATTTATGGATTATTTTGGAGCTCTACTATGACATGCATATCTAACAGTCTCTTATCTCCTGCTTCTTTAAGATCAAAATTTATATTTTTCACTGCCCGATAAGCTTCATGCTCTAACTCTAGGGGTAAATGGCATGCCTTAGTTACCGCAGGCCATCTTATATGGTGTCATACCCATTGGGTTCTTGTAGGCGGTGTGGTAGGTGAGGGAGTCCTGGATTAGGGGGTATCCGGACAGCCGAACTATATACATCGTCCGGACTATTGAAGCGTGAAGATACAAGACTCAAGACTTCGACCCGTGTCCGGATGGGACTTTCCTTGGCGTGGAAGGCAAGCTTGGCGATCCGGATATTATATTTCCTTCCTTGTAACCGACTCCATGTAAACCCTAGCCCTCTCCGGTGTCTATACAAACCGGAGAGGTTGGTCCTTAGAAGGCCGATCACAATTACACCATACCATCATAGGCTAGCTTCTAGGGTTTTAGCCTCTCTGATCTCGTGGTAGATCTACTCTTGTACTACCCATATCTTCAATATTAATCAAGTGGGAAGTAGGGTTTTACCTCCATCGAGAGGGCCCGAACACAGGTAAACATCTGTGTCCCTTGCTTCCTGCTACCATCACCGGACGCATGCATCGGGACCCCCTACCCGAGATCCGCCGGTTTTGACACCGACATTGGTGCTTTCATTGAGAGTTCCTCTGTGTCGTCGCTACATGGCTCGATGGCTCCTCCAGTCATCATCAACAACACGATCCCGGGTGAGACCTTTCTCCCCGGACAGATCTTCGTGTTCGGCGGCTTCGCTCTGCGGGCCAACTCACTTGGCCATCTGAAGCAGATCGACAGCTACGCCCCTGGCCACCAGATCAGGTTCGGAAACCTAAACTACACGGTGGTCATCCGCGGAGACTTGATCTTCAATGGATTTGGGCATATGCCAGGAGCACCGGACAGTCATGACGAAGCGGCTTAGACCTCATTTGACGAAGCTCGGGTATCACCCGTAGTATCCTCGGACCTAAATCCGAGCAGCTGCGTTGCCTAAGGGCGGAGGGATGGACCACCTTGCCCCAATGTCGCACACTCATCCGCGGTGGAGCCGAACACGGGTCTTACCTCTGCGGTGGCTCGTGACTCCGGACCCTGGACTCAGATTCGACGTTGGTTCCACCACAGCGCTCCCGAGCGGTCAAGCCAGCCGGGCTCCGAATGGAGTTCACCGCTGCGAATGCCTTCCAGCACTCGCCCTTTGGCGACATGCTGGACTCATTAAGGTCTCTCTCCTTGTCAGGAGGCTCTTCGCCGAACTATGTCCGGCTCGAGTGGGAGTGCTACCTCTTGAGCACTGCGTTGGATTTCCCCGAAGAGGAGAGGATGATGCAGCAAAGTAGCGTAAGTATTTCCCTCAGTTTTTGAGAACCAAGGTATCAATCCAGTAGGAGGCCACGCACAAGTCCCTCGTACCTACACAAAACGGTAGCTCCTCGCAACCAACACGATTAGAGGTTGTCAATCCGTTCACGTTCACTTACGAGAGTGAGATCTGATAGAGATGATAGATAATATTTTTGGTATTTTTGGTATAGAGATGCAAAGAAAAAAGTAAAAGGCAAAGTAAAAACAAAGCAAGTATTAAAGTGATGGAGATTGATACGATGAGAATAGACCCGGGGGCCATAGGTTTCACTAGTGGCTTCTCTCAAGAGCATAAGTATTCTACGGTGGGTGAACAAATTACTATTGAGCAATTGATGTAATTGAGCATAGTTATGAGTATATCTAGGTATGTTCATGTATATAGGCATCACGTCCGAGACAAGTAGACCAAACGATTCTGCATCTACTACTATTACTCCACTCATCGACCGCTATCCAAAGATGCATCTAGAGTATTAAGTTAAAAACAGAGTAACGCCTTAAGCAAGATGACATGATGTAGAGGAAGAAATTCATGCAATATGATAAATACCCCATCTTGTTATCCTCGATGGCAACAATACAATACGTGCCTTGCAACCCTTTCACATCGGTAAGGACACCGCAAGGTTGAACCCAAAGCTAAACACTTCTCCCATTGCAAGAACTACCAATCTAGTTGGCCAAACCAAACGGATAATTCGAAGAGACTTGCAAAGATAACTCAATCATACACAAAAGAATTCATAGAAGAATCAAATATTATTCATAGATAATCTGGATCATAAACCCACAATTCATCGGTCTCAACAAACACACCGCAAAAACAAGATTACATCGAATAGATCTCCACGAGAGAGGGGGAGAACATTGTATTGAGATCCAAAAGAGAGAAGAAGCCATCTAGCTACTAGCTATGGACCCGAAGGTCTGAAGTAAACTACTCACACTTCATCGTGAGGGGCTATGGTGATGATGTAGAAGCCCTCCGTGGTGGATGCCCCCCTCGTGAGCTCCTAACAGGCCCCAAGATGGGATCTCGTGGATACAGGGAAGTTGCGGCGGTGGAATTAGGTTTTGGCTCATGTTACGATCGTCTGGGGTAATGAGGTATATATAGGAGGAAGGAGTACGTCGATTGGAGCAACAGGGGCCCACGAGGTAGGGGCGCGCCTCGGGGGCGCCCCACCCTCGTGACCACCTCCATTGTTCCTTGGCGTAGGGTCCAAGTCTCCTGGATCACGTTCGGTGAGAAAATCACGTTTCCGAAGGTTTCATTCCGTTTGAACTCCGTTTGATATTCTGTTTCTTCGAAACACTAAAAAAAGGCAAAAAACAACAATTCTGGGCTGGGCCTCCGGTTAATAGGTTAGTCCCAAAAATAATATAAAAGTGGGAAATAAAGCCCAATATAGTCCAAAACAGTAGATAAAGTAGCATGGAGCAATCATAAATTATAGATACGTTGGAGACGTATCGTGCATCCCCAAGCTTAATTCCTTTCGTCCTCAAGTAGGTAAATGATAAAAAGAGAATTTTTGATGCGGAGGATACTTTGGCATAATTTCAATGTAAAACTTCTTAATTGTGGTATGAATATTCAGATCCGAAAGATTCAAGACAAAAGTTCATATTGACATAAAAATAATAATACTTCAAGCATACTAACTAAGCAATTATGTCTTCTCAAAATAACATGGCCAAAGAAAGTTATCCCTACAAAATCATATAGTCTGGCTATGCTCCATCTTCCCCACACAAAATATTTAAATCATGGACAACCCCGATGACAAGCCAAGCAATTGTTTCATACTTTAACATTTTCAAAACTTTTTCAATCTTCACGCAACACATGAGCGTGAGCCATGGATGTAGCACTATATGTGGAATAGAATGGTGGTTGTGGAGAAGACAAAAAGGGAGAAGATAGTCTCACGTCAACTATACGTATCAACGGGCTATGGAGATGCCCATCAATAGATATCAATGTGAGTGAGTAGGGATTGCCATGCAACGGATGCACTAGAGCTATAAGTATATGAAAGCTCAACAAAAGAAACTAAGTGGGTGTGCATCCAACTCGCTTGCTCACGAAGACCTAGGGCATTTGAGGAAGCCCATCATTGGAATATACAAGCCAAGTTATATAATGAAAAATTCCCACTAGTATATGAAAGTGAAAAAATGAGAGACTCTCTATCATGAAGATCATGGTGCTACTTTGAAGCACAAGTGTGGTAAAAGGATAGTAACATTGTCCCTTCTATCTTTTTCTCTCATTTTTTTATTTGAGCCTTTTCTCTTTTTTATGGCCTCTTTTCTTTTTCTCTCTTTTCTTTTTTTATTTTTTTTCTTTTTCGTCCGGAGTCTCATCCCGACTTGTGGGGGAATCATAGTCTCCATCATCCTTTCCTCACTTGGGACAATGCTCTAATAATGATGATCGTCACACTTTTATTTTTCTTACAACTCAATAATTACAACTCGATTCTTAGAACAAATTATGACTCTATATGAATGCCTCCGGTGATGTGCAGGATATGCAATGAATCAAGAGTGACATGTATGAAAGAATTATGAACGGTGGCTTTGCCACAAATACAATGTCAACTACATGATCATGCTAGCAATATGACAATGATGGAGCGTGTCATAATAAACGGAAAGATGGAAAGTTTCATGGCAATATATCTCGGAATGGCTATGGAAATGCCATGATAGGTAGGTATGGTGGCTGTTTTGAGGAAGATATATGGTGGGTGTATGATACCGGCGAAAAGTGTGCGGTATTAGAGAGGCTAGCAATGGTGGAAGGATGGGAAAAATTGCATATAATCCATGGACTCAACATTAGTCATAAAGAACTCATATACCCATTGCAAAAATCTAGAAGTTATCAAAGCAAAGTATTACGCGCATGCTCCTAGGAGGATAGATTGGTAGGAAAAGACCATCGCTCGTCCCCTACCGCCACTCATAAGGAAGACAATCAATAAATAAATCATGCTCCGAGTTCATCACATAACGGTTCACCATACGTGCATGCTACGGGAATCACAAACTTCAACACAAGTATTCTTTAAATTCACAACTACTCAACTAGCATGACTCTAATATCACCATCTTCATATCTCAAAACAATTATCAAGCATCAAACTTTTCTTAGTATTCAACGCATTCAAAAGAAAGTTTCACATATCTTGAATACCAAGTATATTAACATTAAGCAAATTACCATGCTATTAACGACTCTCAAAATAATCCAAGTGAAGCATGAGAGATCAATAGTTTCTTTAAAACAAATCCACCACCGTGCTCTAAAAGATCTAAGTGAAGCACTAGAGCAAAAATTATCACGCTCAAAAGATATAAGTGAAGCACCATGAGCAAAACTATCAAGCTCAAAAGATATAAGTGAAGCACATAGAGTATTCTATCAAATTCCAATTTATGTATGGCTCTCTCAAAAGGTGTGTACATCAAGGATGATTGTGGCAAACTAACAAGCAAAAACGCAAATAATACAAGACGCTCCAAGCAAAACACATATCATGTTGGTGAATAAAAATATAGCTCCAAGTAAATTACCGATGGAAGTAGACGAAAGAGGGGATGCCTTCCGGCATCCCCAAGCTTTGACTTTTTGGTGTCCTCGGTGTCAAAACCGCGGATCTCGGGTAGGGGGTCCCGAATCATGCGTCTAGGCGGATGGTAACAGGAGACAAGGGACACGATGTTTTACCCAGGTTCGGGCCCTCTCGATGGAGGTAATACCCTACTCCCGCTTGATTAATATTGATGATATGGGTAGTACAAGAGTAGATCTACCACGAGATCAAGGAGGCTAAACCCTAGAAGCTAGCCTATGGTATTATTGTTGTTAGTCCCTACGGACTAAAACCCTCCGGTTTATATAGACACGGATAGGTTAGGGTTACACAGAGTCGGTTACAATGGTAGGAGATCTACATATCCGTATCGCCAAGCTTGCCTTCCACGCCAAGGAAAGTCCCATCCGGACACGGGACGAAGTCTTCAATCTTGTATGTTCATAATCTTGGAGTCCGGCCGTGACGATAGTCCGGCTATCCAGACACCCCCTAGTCCGGGACTCCCTCAGTAGCCCCTGAACCAGGCTTCAATGACGATGAGTCCGACGCGCTGATTGTCTTCGGCATTGCGAGGCGGGTTCCTCCTCCGAATACTTCATAGAAGGTTTTGAACACAAGGATAGTGTCCGGCTCTGCAAAACAAGTTCCACATAACACCGTAGAGAGAACAAATTTTGCACAGATCTGCTGACGTATTCCGCGGCATGACATCACACCACGGCCAGGCCTTTATATGAATCGTTTTTTATTGTTCCACCTCAGCGTGTTTAGCGAGGCGGTTTCCTTGGCACGTCTTATCAAAGCATAGATCGTGCCCCCTTATTCCGGGATTCTCATCAATACGGACGTGGGTAACCCATCCGCGCCATTAATTACGGTGCTTGGGAAATAAGCGAGTTTTACCAGGCTGGTGGGGGACGCATAGCATCGTCCGTCCATATAAGGACATAAGGATCCACCTTTTCACCTACGCCTTCTTCCTCCTTTGCTTATCCATTTCCGCGCACTCGAGCTCCAGCGCCCAAGTCCGCACATCCCACCTCAACCTTCTCCAACCATGTCAGGAGCGGGAGGCAGGTGGATGGCCTCCTCCGTCACGGAGGGGCACATCACAAGACTGCGGGAAGCCGGATACTTGTCCGGCAACATCGCGCACAGGCTGCCCGATGCGGGGCAGCTTATTCCCACCCCCAGGCCCCATGAGAGGGTAGTGTTTCTCCCCCACTTCCTCCGCGGACTAGGTTTTCCACTTCACCCATTTGTCCGGGGGCTCATGTACTATTACGGCCTGGACTTCCACGATCTGGCCCCGAATTTCATCCTCAACATCTCGGCGTTTATCGTCGTGTGCGAGGCTTTCCTTTGCATCCAGCCCCACTTCGGCTTATGGCTGAAGATCTTCAACGTCCGGCGAAGGTAGTGGGCGGCCGTCAGCGGAGTCTTGGAGGCGCCATGGTCGGCAAGATGGCCAAAGTCCCATGGCTCAAGGCGCCTTCGTGGAGACAATAAAGGGGTGGCAATCGGGTGGTTCTACATCACCGAGCCCCGCAACACCAAATGGGTGGCGGCCCCAATTCAGATCTGGCTTCCCCACACGGCTCTCGTCATGGAAAGAGACGGGCCTGGTGTGGGGAATTGACGAGACATCCGGACTTCAAACATGTGTCCGAAACCTGGTGGCCAAGAATCTTAGGCTCGTCGACGTAATCCAGGTGATGCTCATCCGCCGGATTCTCCCATGCCAACAACGGGCCTTTAACTTGTGGGAGTTTGATCCGGCACAACACCAAACCTTGAGCCGGCTCTTCGATACTACGTACGAAGACGCCTGGAAGGTGCTGTTCAAGGGTGTCGAAGCCCCAGCATCCGCTACCAAAGATCGCGGATACAGCTCGCAGCGTCAAGCCGGCAAGGTAAGTTATTTTACCCTTCACGGGACTCTTTTTTCATAGATTGACTCTATGTGGGAGCTAAAAACTCCCTATTTTTTGGCAGGACTGGCTGAAGACGTCCGGATAGATTAGCTGTCCGGCTCCTTTGCCAGAAGACCCAGCGGACGCCCAGTTGATTTGGAAGAGCTCCGGCACCCATGTGGTGCCGAGAAGAAGGCAAAGAAGGAGGCTACGGGAACTCGAAGGAGCTCCCGACGCCAGGTGCTGTCAGATTCCAAAGCGGAATCTTCTCCTGAAGACGAGGAGGAAGAAGAAGAAGCTCCTCCCCCAGCGGGGGAGGAGAAGAAAAGGAAGGCTGCCCCAACTGGGGAGGCCGGAGGGTCCAAGAAGGGAAGAACCCTTCCTCCGGACTTCTCCACCAACATCGACGACGACAAGGAGGATTGGCCTACAAGGGCCAAGCCCCTGGCGAGATCGTAAGTGTCCGGATACCCATGGATTTTTGTTATTGCAGAGTGTTCTCTAATGTCGAACAACCATGCAGCCCGCCCAAGGGCGAGTTCGCCGATTCATCGAGCGGGTCCCTGGGCTCGTCGAAAATGGAGAGTACCTCGCTTCCGACCGCCTCCTCGCCTCACGCTGCGGACGACGCCGCGGCGGGGCCCCAAGAGGGGCTTGGTCAAGAGGAGGTAGTGCAGGAGGTGCCACAAGGCGACCTCCCGGACTCCAGGCGCGCGGGGGGTAAGACCCCCAAGGGATCTAGGCCCGACCCTTGTCCGGTCTCCATGCCGGAACCTTCAGTGGTTCCGGAGTCCGGCAAGCGGACCCTTCGGAAGAAGGGTAAGATGCCGGTGTCCTCCATCCAACCGGAGGCGCCGGATAGCTTCTTTGGGCGCTTAACGGCGCTTCCATCAGGAGGAGCACCGCCTTTGTTATGAGTGCGGTGATCCGACAGTCGATCCGCCAAGAGCGGATCGACAAGCCTGCATCAGCCTTCTAACAGGCTTTGAGGTAAGCTTTTAGAATATGTAAAAATATAACCGCATAGACAGTAGCCCCTGATGCTTAGTTCGGTGTTCGGAAGGAAAAGCCGGACTAAGGATCTAAAAAGATATACGCAGGAGTCTAACATAGGAATGTCAATATGGGAATGCAGGTTGCGCTGCTGACCTCTGTCGCACTGACTGCGGAGGTCAATGCATTGAAGCAGAACCTCGAGCGGTCCGAGAACAAGCTCGGACAAGCCAAGAAGGAGCTCGAGGACAAGGAAGGTAAGTAATACCTTATTAAAGAAATACCTTATAGAAAAGGTTTTGGTTGCGAAAAATAACAGGAATAACATAGATGCTGCAGGGCCACGAACAAGGTGGCGACCACGAGGGAAGCGGTGTCCGTGGTCGAAAACAAAGCGGCCTGCGAACGCACCGAGCGAGAGAAAGGGAGGCGCAGCTGGCGGAGGTGCGGCAAGAGCTCCAGATTCTCGTGAAAAAACACGAGGGTTTGGAGCGTGACTCAAGACCCGAGAGTCCGAGCTTGCCTCGGCTCTTGAGAGTGCCAAAGCTGCTAAGGCCGAGGCCCAAAAGCCCTCCAAGAAATTGAAGCACTAAAGAAGATAGCGGCGGGTAAGGCATTCTTTATGCAAGGCAAGAATGTAAAAGTCAATTACCCATTACTTACCCGGATTCAGAGCTCTCCAGAGCATTCGCAGATTTGCCCTCAGAAAAGGCGTCCGATGTCACCGCATTCTACCGCGCCCAGGAGGGGAGCTCCATGGAGAAGGTGTTCTGGTCTTAGTATGTTGAGGCCGACCATCCGGTGCCCCTGAGCGACCAACTGAAGCAGCTGGTCGAGCTCCATAAGGTCGCCGAACAGGCCATGAAGGGCCTTATAGCACGGATGTGGCCATTGAAGGCCATGCCCGGGAGCTACTTCGGCTTGGTGCAGCGGCTGGTGGATGCCTGTCCGCGGCTTGAAGTCATCAAGCGTTCCGTCTGCATTGAAGGTGTCCGTCGGGCCCTTGCCCATGCTAAAGTGCACTGGGGCAAGCTGGATGCGGAGAGGCTTGTGACGGACGGGCCACCGAAGGGCCATGAGCATCGCACGCCCGAAATGTGCTATGAGGGCCTCCTGAAGGGTGCCCGCCGAATAGTGGATGAGTGCTCCAAGGATGTAATTTTTGAATAAACTCGCATTTGTTATCCTGTACGCTGAAAACTTGTTCATATGCGCAAAGCAACGCTTATTAATTTAAAATATTACCTTCTGTGCGGCCGTTTATCAAATTTGAGAGATGGCAAGTTGTTGGCTTTAGCCCCCATGCCACGAGTGCTGGGGTGTTCGGGATAAACGTCCATCTAGGGAGGTGCTCAACACAACGAACAAGGCAACCGGACTTATAATGCTTGAACACTCACTTAGCCATAGAATTCTATAATTTTAAATTTCGGCGAAGCCCCTAGTATTCGGAAGACCGAGTTCGGGGCGCTATCCACGCCTTGGCCGGACAATTGCGGTTCCTCGCTCTAAGCGGCATAAGTCTTTAGGGACCCGAAAAAACCTCTCGAACAGCGACCGGCTCTCGCCCTATCATGACGGTCAGTTTTAGCTTTCTCCACTGAGGTGCTCGACCCAACATAACTGGGGCATAATCATAGTGGTTCTCCCAGTGCTACCTTAGCCGATATAGCGGAACGTAAGGTACCAAAACACGGGAGCCGGACAAACCCAACTATTGACCCAAGACATGATTCGGAGCCAATTCATATAATGCTATAAGTTCGGGGTGCCGCACTTGTGAAAGTGTTCGGACTTATCACACCATAATTTTGGGATACTTAAGCCCCTGGTGTATTGGCCGTACCAAAGTGTACGGTTGCAACATGTCGTGAAATGAACATATGTATATATAAAGGAAGTAGAGTAATAATAAGCAAAAGCTATGTATTGTTTATTCATAAAGGTACTGCAATGGAAGCGAGCGATACAAATAGTGTGATAAGCAAGGATGGGACTATCTAACATGTCCCTCCAGGTAAGTCACTGGATGATATGCAAAACAGGTATAATGCTCGTAATAGAGACCACCTGAACACTCGACGTGGCTTTCCGCTTCCCTGGCTGTTGCATCGTGAGTTCGGCGATTCAAGTGCCGGACAGGACTTCTCAAAGACGGAGTCCTGAAAGTAAAAAAAAAAGGAAGAAGAAAGAAAAAGGAAATGACACCAATGGTAGCCCCTGGTGCGGTCGAGCCACGTTCTTGGCGTGTCGTTGTCTTGCCCCTCCCCATATGCCCATGGTATCTCCAGAGCGTAATTATGTACGCATAATACTAGCTTCGCAATTTCGCGAGGGCTGGGGTTGGGGCCGGATTGCTACTCGTGCTTGAATCGTGCCAGGTGGTCTTGTTGCAGGTTACTCCGGGCGCGCTTGGCGGTGTACGGACGCTTAGTGGCTGGACTCGAGAATTGCCGTGAGAGGCTGCTTTGCACCTCCGCCGCGAGGGCCGCCGTATGCTGCTCCGTTCAGAGAGAGCGTTCGGTGTTTCCATTGACCGTGATTACACCTCGAGGGCCTGGCATCTTGAGCTTGAGGTATGCGTAGTGCGGCACCGCATTGAACTTTGCAAATGTGGTTCGTCCGGCAAGGCATGATAGCCGCTGCGGAATGTGACGATGTCGAAGATTAACTCTTCGCCGGAAGTTATCCGAGATCCGAAGACCACTTCGAGTGTGGTGAGCCTGTACAATTGGCCTCTACACCCGGTATGACGCCTTTAAAGGTCGTCTTTGTAGGTTTAATCCTTGAGGGGTCTATGCCCATTTTGTGCAATCAGATCCCGATAAGGCGAGTTCAGTTGCTACCGCCGTCCATCGGGACTACGGTAAGGTGAAATCCGTCAATAATTGGGTCAAGAACCAAGTCGACGAAGCCGCCGTGGCGGATGCTAGTGGGGTGGTCCTTCGATCGAAGGTGATCGGGCAGAAGACCATGGGTTGAACTTTGGGGCGATGGCTCCATCGCATATACGTCTCCGTAGTGCACGCTTCCGCCTCCCTTTTGGGTATGTGGGTTGCGTATATCATGTTCACCGTCCGCACTTGTGTGGGAAAACCTTCTGTCCTCTATTGTTCGTGGCGGGGCTCTTCCTCGTCATCGCTATGCAGCCCCTTGTCATTGAGTTCGGCACTTAGCTTGCTGCTGCTTGAACACCCAACAATCCCTGTTGGTGTGATTGGCTGGTTTTTCGGGGTGCCATGTATCCGCACAAGCGATCGAGTATTCGGTCCAAGTTGGACGGGCCCTGGGTATTTCTTTTGAATGGCTTCTTCCATTGGCTGGGTTTAGAGCCTCTGAATCCGGCATTGTGGCCGTATCTTCAGTATTATCGCCGTTAATGTGGCGCTTGTTCTTGTTGCGACGCGGCCTGCCATTGCTATCCTTGGTATCCGGACTATCAGGATGTTTGGCCAAGTTGTTGCTTCGAGCTAGCCAGCTGTCCTCTCCCACACAAAAGCGAGTCATGAAGGTTGTGAGGGCTGCCATAGATTTCGGCTTTTCCTGTCCTAGGTGCCGGGCAAGCCACTAAATCGCGGATGTTATGTTTGAAGGCTGCAAGGGCCTCTGCATCCGGACAGTCAACGATTTGATTTTTCTTTGTTAGGAACCGAGTCCAGAATTGTCTGGCCGATTCTTTTGGCTGCTGAATTATGTGGCTAAGGTCATCGGCGTCTGGTGGTCGCACATATGTGCCCTGGAAGTTGTGAAGGAATGCGGCTTCCAGGTCCTCCCAACAACCAATTGATTCTGCTGGCAAGCTATTGAGCCAATGTCGAGCTGGTCCTTTAAGCTTGAGTGGGAGGTATTTGATGGCATGTAGATCATCACCGCGGGCCATGTGGATATGGAGGAGATAATCCTCGATCCAGACCGCAGGATCTGTGGCACCATCGTATGATTCGATGTTTACGGGTTTAAATCCCTCGGGGATTTGGTGATCCATTACTTCATCTGTGAAGCATAGTGGGTGTGAGGCGCCTCTATATTGGGCTATATCATGACGTAGCTCATATGAGCTTTGTCTACTGTGTTCGGCCCGCCCGGGTTTGCTGTATCCGGCGCGACAGTAATCATCCCGCATTGCTGGGCGCCCACGCGATCCGTAGATCGATCTTGTATGTTTTGCCTTATCCTCCAATATATCTCGCAAGTCCGGCGCGTTTTCCCGTGCCTTGGTACTTTTTGAGTGGTGTCGGGGTGTGGCTTGAGCGGAGGGCCGAGAGGCTTCTGCAGCCATGACCCACGGGTGGCCGGTCTGCCATGTCATGCGCTGGTGACTTGGGTGCTTCCTCCTCTAGTCGAGGCAACGGCCTGCGTTTGGGGTAGCTTTTGAGGGGCGTTCGAGTTCATACTCTTGGGCTGCAAGGACTTCACCCATCTGTCATTAGCGTGTCTTGATCAGCTCTAAGTTGTTGCTGCTTTTTCTTGAGGCTGCTTGCCGTGGCTATAAGCCTGCGTTTGAAACGCCTCTGTTCGGCGGGATCCTCGAGCACGACAAATTAAATCGTCGTCGAGGCTTGCCTCATCTTCGGAGGGAGGCGCATAATTATCGTCCTCAACCTCTCTTTACGCGCCTTGTAAATGCGGGCTTGCTTCTCCCTCCTCCCGCACCGAGTCCTGCTGGAGGGGTTCTCTTCAACCTTGTCCGGGTGTTATTATCTCCGTGTCGGAATCACCGCTTTATTGTGGCGGGATTTAGAGCGGCGCCAGACGTCGGGCGCTTGGCTGCTTTCTTGGAGGGGTCATCCTCCGTTGTTCCATCGCCGTTCCCATCTTTTGGGATGTCCACCATATATATGTCATATGACGAGGTGGCCTTCCAGTGCCCTATAGTATTTGGGTCTTGGTCGTCTCCGGCATCGTCGTCCATACCGTCGATGTCTTCGGAGTCGTAGTCTAGCATGTCGGTTAGATCATTGACAGTGGCTACGAAGTGGGTGGTGGGTGGGCGTTGAATTTCTTCGTCGTCTGCATCCCAACCTTCCTGTCCGTAGTCCGGCCAGGGCTCTTCGGATAAAGAGAGAGACTTTAGTGAATTCGGGGCGTCGCCAAAGGGCGAGTCTTGAAAAGATGTCATGGCGATGAACTCCATGACCGGCGCCCAATCGGATTCGATTAGCGGGCGCGGGGGTTCGAGTCCCGGAGAGGAGTCCGGCACCTGAGTCGAGGTCTTCACAAAGGACGGGGATGGAGTTCGCTCAATCGCCGTAGAGATTGTAGCCCCAGGCGGTGTCCAACCACTCCTCCTCGATCGGGGAATCGCTCCGGATTAAGGGTCGGGCCGGATCTTGCGGCCTCCGAGGCCTTTGACCGGCTGCGAGCTAAATCATGCCCATCAAAAGCAGTCTTGGCGGCAGCGCGGCTCGAACCCGTCGAAGATCAAGTCTCCGCGAATATCGGCCGATAGTTCAAACTTCCAAATCGACACGATGGCGGGCGTAGCTTTCGATCTGCTTCCGGATGGCCAAGCGAATTGGCCCGCAGTGCAAAGCCGCTGAATACGAAGATCTGTCCGGGGAGAAAAGTCTCACCCTGGACCGCGTCGTTGTTGATGATCGAAGGAGCCATCGGGCCTATCGGTGAATACACAGAGGAACTCTCAATGAAAGCACCAATGTCGGTGTCAAAATCGGCGGATCTCGGGTAGGGGGTCCCAAACTCTGCGTCTAGGCGGATGGTAACAAGAGACAAAGGACACGATGTTTTTACCCAGGTTCGGGCCCTCTCGATGGAGGTAATACCGTACTCCTGCTTGATTAATATTGATGATATGGGTAGTACAAGAGTAGATCTACCACGAGATCAAGGAGGCTAAACCCTAGAAGCTAGCCTATGGTATGATTGTTGTTCGTCCTACGGACTAAAACCCTCCGGTTTATATAGACACCGGATAGGTTAGAGTTACATAGAGTCGGTTAGAATGGTAGGAGATCTACATATCCGTATCGCCAAGCTTGCCTTCCACGCCAAGGAAAGTCCCATCCGGACACGGGACGAAGTCTTCAATCTTGTATCTTCATAATCTTGGAGTCCGGCCGTGACGATAGTCCGGCTATCCGGACACCCCCTAGTCTGGGACTCCCTCAGTGTCCTTGGATTATCATGAGGGTTCCATGGGCATCCCCAAGCTTAGGCTCTTGCCACTCCTTGTTCCATAATCCATCAAAAGAATTTACCCAAAACTTGAAAACTTCACAACACAAAACTCAATAGAAATCTCGTGAGCTCCGTTAGAGAAAGAAAACAAAAGACTACTTTAAGGTACTGTAATGAACTCATTCTTTATTTATATTGGTGTTAAACCTACTGTATTCCAACTTCTCTATGGATTATAAACTATTTTACTAGCCATATATTCATCAAAATAAGCAAACAACACACGAAAAACAGAATCTGTCAAAAACAGAACAGTCTGTAGTAATCTGTAACTAACGCAAACTTCTGGAGATCAAAAAAATCTACCAAAATTAGAAGGCCTAGAAAATTTGTTTATTGATCAGAATCAATTTGAATCAGAATTTTATCACGTTCTGGTGATTTTTAATAATTCGGGCACTGAGCGCAAAGTTTCTGGAAATTACAGCAAAATCAGATAACTATCATCCAAGAAAATCCAATAGGTCTAGCTTGGCACAAACACTAATGAAAACATAAAACCAGATCTAAACAGAGGCTAGATGGATTATTTATTACTAAGCAGCAAGGAAAAATATTGGGTTGTCTCCCAACAAGCGCTTTTCTTTAAATCCTTTTCAGCTAGGCATTGATAATTTTAATGATGCTCACATGAATGACAAGAATTGAAGCACAAAGGGAGCATCATAAAACACGAGACAAACACATCTAAGTCTAACATACTTCCTATGCATAGGCATCTTATAGAAAAACAAATTATCATAGCAAGCGAAAACTAGCATATGCAAGGAAGTGGAAAAGAACAATAGCAATCTCAACATAACGAGAGGTAATTTAGTAACATGAAAATTTCTATAACCATATTTTCCTCTCTCATAATAATTACATGTAGGATCATAAGAAAATTCAACAATATAGCTATCACATAACATATTCTCAACACGATCCACATGCATGCGAAGTTGACACTCTTCCAAAATAGTGGGATTATCATTAACTAAAGTCATGATTTCTCCAAGCCCACTTTTATCTAAAATTTCATAATATTGAACATTATCCAAATATGTGGGATCTAAAGTTAGCACTCTTCAAAACCCACTTTCAATATTATTGCAAACAATATTATCAATCTCATATTCATCATGGGGCGTAAATAAATTTTCAAGATCATAAGAACAATCACCCCAATCATGATCATTGCAACAAATAGTAGACGTAGCAAAACTAGCATCCCCAAGCTTAGGGTTTTGCATATTGTTAGCACAATTGACATCAAGAGAATTTATATTAACATCATTGCAATCATGCTTTTTATTCAAAGATCTATCGTGAATCACTTCATAAAGCACTTTATCACAATTTTCAGATTTACGAATTTCAGGCAAAACCTTATAAAGATAATCTAGTGCATCCAAACCACTAGGAATTGATTCATCATAATTGGATCTCTTAAAAATATTGGCAAGCGGACGAGGATCCATAGATATTAGCTTCTCTGTTTAGGAATAAATACCCAACTATTTCAACCAAACAAGCAAACGAGCCAAGTAAGACATCAAGGCAAACGAAAAGACGAACGAAAAAGAGAGGGCGAATAAAACGGCAAGGGTGTAGTGGGGGAGAGGAAAATGAGAGGCAAATGGCAAATAATGTATTGCGAGAGATAGGGATTGTGATGGGTACTTGGTATGTCTTGACTTGCTCTTACGTGAGCCTCCCCGGCAACGGCGCCAGAAATTCTTCTTGCTACCTCTTGAGCAATGCGTTGGATTTCCCCGAAGAGGAGAGGATGATGCAGGAAAGTAGCGTAAGTATTTCCCTCAGTTTTTGAGAACCAAGGTATCAATCCAGTAGGAGGCCACGCACAAGTCCCTCGTACCTACACAAAATGATAGCTCCTCGTATCATATAGACTCATTCGTTCTTTCCAATCCTACCGGTGGTTCGTTGAAGACCTTCCCAAGTTTGCGCCATATCTATCTTAATACTTTCTACGAGAATAAGTAGTATGCCTAATCCATTGCTTGTCATCAATTTAATTGGTGAAGGATCAGCATAATGTAATTCTTATTCTTGTTTCATCGAGTAAATTCAATTCCTTATTTTGGAGGTTCATCAAAATTCTTGATTTCATTTGCTTCATCTTTTCTTTCCGGAGTTCCAAGTTTTCTCGGCTATATCATTTCAAAGCTTCATCTTATCACTGCAAGGCTTCACCTTGTGTTGTCAACTTCTCTTTCTTTTATCATCCTTTTGTTTACCGGAGTTCTTCGTGGAGGATCTACATGATGGTTCATCAAGGATTCGTTTCATTCTTCAATTGTTCATCAAGATTTCTCATGAGTTAAGATCCGTCAAGCCATACTTCAATATAAACATGGCTCCAACACATGTTTTGTTTTGAGGAGTTCAAGCATTCTTCATCTTGCATTCAAAGTGCAATTCTTTCTACCTTATCTCTTGAGATGGTGTTATGTCATTCTTGACAATTTCCCTTCGTGTTTCTTGATTCACAAGTTGTCAGGAATGAGATATTTAAATCCATCATTTTTCTTCGTTCACGAGATCTTTTCAACCCAACAATTTATTCGTTGGTGTTATCTTGGTTTAGATTTCACCTAAAGCCTTTCCGAAGGAATGTTGCTATTTGTGGTGCTTATCAATGATCCAAGTTTTCCTCCTATCCTCTCAATGAAAGAAGTTTTCATCTCCGTGTTGCTCTCAATCCAATCAATTGTTTCCGTTGGTGGCGAAGCTCACCTCATAATTTTTGAGATGTTTTCATAAGCCCACTACAAGCTTATCCTTACCGTTGTTGTTTTTCAAACAACTCCGTTCAATCCTACTTCGTAAGGATGCTCTTTCAAATTCATTTATGGTGGGAGATGTTGGTTTCATTCTTCGCTCTATTCATTCCAACTTTCTATCTATCATGCATTGTTTCCGGAGGCATTGTGATGTTGCTCTCTTCACCAATCACCTCGTTTTGTAAAGATCATGTTCTTTTTCTTGCATTATCCATTTAACCGAGTGTTGTATCATCCATTCAAGTTTTCTCATCTTATCAGGTTTTGCCTCTTTCCTCAACCGGAGAGTCTGTCTGAAATCTTTCTTACCCTTGTGCAATTCATCAATAGTTTGGGAGGTAGTGTCTTGTTGATCTCATCAAGTATCCTCTCATCTTGTAAAGTTCATGTTCTATTCCTTCCATGTTCAATCGAGTGCTGCCCAATTCTTCCTCTCTCATCTAGTTTTGACGAGTGGTTTCAGATTCTATCTTATCACTAAACCTCTTGGTTTTCGTCGTATCCCTTGTTCCTTTTTTTCTATGAGTGTTTTCAACTTTCTTCATCTTCATTGTTTTCTTTCTTTCATTTTGTTCAACCTCTCAAGGTTCTTTGGTTTCATTCGTTTGTCAAAGAAGCAACTTTGTTTTACCTCTTCCTCTTCCGCTTTTTCTCCGGTGCCATCCTAGATCTCGGGACGAGATCCTCTCAGAGTGGTGGAGTGTTGTAACGCCCGGATACAACTTTCCATATTCGTAACTCCGACTCTTGCCCTTTCCGGAGATGTGATTTATTTTTTCCTTCGTGGTTGGGTTTTTGTCGGTTGTTTTGCATTTTGTTCTTGTTATGCATCTAGTCTCATGGCATCATCAGCATTTCATCCGCATGTTTTTCAAAACTTGCATCCGGTCGTGTTCCGTCAGTTCTCTCCGTTGTCCGTTCGAGCCCCGATACACTCGCGCGCTGCACCTCCGAAATATTATTTTATAAGTGGCATAATAATGTTCTCGGAATGGGTTGCAACTTGTCATGCGGTCTTATTATAGTGTAGACAGGCCGCTTTGCCAAGTTTAAATCGCATTCGAGTCCGTTTGATAGCCCAACGTTAAACATAAGCGGTACCATTGCGGTACCTTCGTCGGACGTTTTCGGTCTCCGGAAGCAGTTGCCGAGCTGCATTTCTATTTCTCCCCTCAGTCCAGACCCTCTCGTCACAACCCAACCTGCAGGCCACCTAACCCCCCCTCGCGTCCGGAACCGCCCGATCGAGATCGGAGGGCTCCAAAAACCCCCCAAAAACCAAACCCTAGCCATCCCTGCTATAAATGGACACCACATCTCCATTTTGGGCAACCTTACCCCCCTCCTCCTCTTTTTCCGCCACCCAACCCGGCCGCCTCCTCCCACCTCGGGGCAGCTCCGCCGCCTTTCCCCTTCAAATCCGGTGCCTCCCCAGCCTCCTCTCGCCACTTGGCAAGCCCCTAGTGGCTGCGCCGCCACCAGCCGCCGCTCCCCTCCAACCGGGCGTCGCCACGTCCTCCCCCGCGCCCCACTTCGCCGCGGCCCGGCCAGGCCCATCCGCGGCCCGCCCCGACCGGGCCAACGCCGCCCTGCAGCCCCGAGCCGCCCGCTCCTCCCACCTCTCGCGCCCTCCCGCTCGATCCCGATGGGATCGGGGCGCTTCGCCGCCCGCCCTACGGCCATCTGCCCGCCCGCCCTCATGGGAGATGAGTTCCGGCGACCCGCACCCTCTTTCCTTCTCCCGAATCTCTCTAACTTCTCCCTCCGTCTCTCTCTCTGCCTCGCGAGTCGCCATGGGTGCGAACCCGTGCCTCCGAGCTCCGCCCACCGTCGTTGCGGATCCGGCGCCGGCCCGGCCGGATCTGCCGATTCCCGCCGCCCGACCTCCTTCCGGCGACCGCCGCCCGCCTTCCACTCCCGGCAGGCGCGCCGCCCTGCTTCCCTCGACCCCCTCTGGATCGTGGAGGAGAACGACGCCCAGCCGGCCACGTGGGCCTCGTGGCCCAACCCGCACCACGTGGGCCTCCCTCGGCCCGGTCCGGTCCGCCACCCTCCGGCCTCCTTCCTCACCGACCGGGCCAAGGCCATGGTGAGCTGCCTCCCGAGCCCCCTGTGCACTGTTGGGCTGGCGGATTCGCCTGTTGCTTTTTTTCCGTCTTGCGATTTTTGCTAATTATCCGAAACTGCATATTTACTGATTGCCCCTCAAGTTCATGCATGGAATAATTAATTAACCGTGCATCGGATTTAAACAAACCTTATATGTAATATGCTCAGAAAATTGTGTAGATTAATAATATGCCACTTTCATCTATGTTAAAAATGTTTAAATTGATGTTTGCATTAATTTGCTAATATGCCATGCTAAAATGATTTATTTCATAACTAAATAACCGTAACTCGGAATTAAATGTTCTTTGTATGTAAATGGGGTGGAAAAATGCCTAGATTATCATGGTCCACTTTATGTTGCTGTTTAACAACTCTAAAATTGTGTTTAGGGCAGAACAGTACCGAATCTAAAATATTGCTTATGGGGATTTTCCTAATTGTTGTTTCTTATTTCCGCCTCATTTAAACTTGCCTAAATAGCTAGTTTAATTATGCTCCACCTCTTGCCATGTTTAACAACATTTAATATTGTTGTGTACCTAACCGAGATCAAACTAAATAAGTGTTGTGGTGTTTACGTCAATATGCAACTCGTTGCATATTGAGCTCCACTTAACCTGTAGTGTTGTTTGTGCATATTGCCATGCCATGCCTCATTAAACCGGACATGCATCATATTTGTTTGTGCATCATGCCATGTTTATGATTGTGTGTTTACTATGTTGTTTGCTTCTTTCCGGTTTGCTTCTCTCGTTAAGCTTCGGTTCCGTTCGGAGTTGTGAGGATTCGTTCGACTTCGTCCTTTTGTCTTCTTCATGGACTCGTTCTTCTTCCTTGCGGGATTTCGTGCAAGATGACCATACCCTCGAAATCACTTCTATCTTTGCTTGCTAGATGCTCGCTCTTTTGCTATGCCTATGCTCTGATGCCTACCACTTGCTATATCATGCCTCCCATGTTGCCATGTCAAGCCCCTAACCATCCTTTCCTAGCAAACCGTTGTTTGGCTATGTTACCGCTTTGCTCAGCCCTCTTATAGCGTTGTTAGTTGCGGTGAAGATGAAGTTTGTTCCTTGTTGGAACTGGAGATGTTGTTCCTTGTGGGAACGTGTTTACTTGTTGGGATATCACATTATATCTTATTTTAATTAATGCATCTATATACTTGGTAAAGGGTGGAAGGCTCGGCCTTATGCACAGTGTTTTGTTCCACTTGCCGCCCTAGTTTCCGTCATATCGGTGTTATGTTCCCGGATTTTGCGTCCCTAACGCGGTCGGGTGATTTATGGGACCCCCTTGACAGTTCGCTTTGAATAAGACTTTTCCAGCAAGGCCCAACATTGGTTCTACATTTGCCTCACGTAGCCTTTTTCCCTTGGGAGTCGCGCTCTCAAGGGTCATCTTTATTCACCCCCCCGGGCCAGTGCTTGTCTAAGCGTTGGTCCAAACTAGAGCACCGTGCGGGACCATCCCTTGGCAACTTGGGTTACGTCGGTACTGTCGCTTAGCTTATCCGGTCGTGGCACGAGGCGAGATCTGTGCGGCTACTATCGAGGATGTCGGCACGCCGGAGGTTTTCTTTGGACTTGTTTTATTCTTTGTCGAAATGTCTTGTAGCGGGATTCCGAGACTGATCGGGCTTCCGGGAGAAGGTCTATTCGCCGTTGATCGCGAGAGCTTATCATGGGCTAAGTTGGGACACCCTGCGAGGTATAAACTTTCGAAAGCCGTGCCCGCGGTTATGTGGCGAGATGGGAATTTGTTAATGTCCGGTTGTAGAAAACCCGAAGTTGATCTTAATTAAAATACACCAACGGCGTGTGTAACTGTGATGGTCTCTTCTCGTGGTCCGGAAGTGAACACTGATGTTGGAGTTATGCTTGGCGTAAGTAGTTTCGGGATCACTTCTTGATCATAGTTGTTCGACCGTGCCTTGCCTCCTCTTCTCGCTCTCTTTTGCGTATGTTAGCCACCATATATGCTAGTCGCTTGCTGCAGCTCCACCTCACTACTTTGTCCTACCTTTAAGCTTAAATAGTCTTGATCTCGCGGGTGTGAGATTGCCGAGTCCCCGTGACTCACGAGATACTTCAAAACCAGTTTGCGGTGCCGATGAGACCGTGCAGGTGATGCACTCGAGCTCAAGGAGGAGCTCGATGAAGATCTTGTTCTTTGTGTTGTTTCGTTTCAGTTGATCAGAGTGGAGCCAGTTGGGACGATCGGGGATCTGTGTAGCATTTGGGGTAGTCTTCTTTTATTTTGGTTCCGTAGTCGGACCTTGATTGTATCTGTATGATGTAATGTTTTACTCATGTATTGTGTGAAGTGGCGATTGTAAGCCAACTATGTATCTCTTTTCCCTTATGTATTACATGAGTTGTGTGAAGATTACCTCACTTGCGACATTGCTTTCAATGCGGTTATGCCTCTAAGTCGTGCTTCGACACGTGGGAGATATAGCCGCATCGAGGGCGTGACAAGTTGGTAATCGAGCCTTCCCGACTTAGGAGCCCCTACTTGATTGTTTCTTGGCGTTGTTGAGTCTAGAATGGAAAATGTTTTGAGTCTTAGGATTATATATATCGGAGAGTAGGATTCTTTTTACTCCTCGGTCCTTAAATCGCTCTGGTGAGGTCTCCTGACGTAGAAGTTTTGACTTTTCTCTCCTCAAATTTCACTAAAATTTTTTTTTAGGATCACGTGGGTATCTTGGAATCGTTCCGATGGTTTTGTGACGAGAACATTGTTCTTGGTGCCTCCTGACATTTAGGGGTTGTGGCAGTGTCCCGGGGAGTTGAGCTCCGAGGTGTTGTCGTCACAATTTTATCGTTGCGATTCTGGAATACACGAGTTTTACCGACATCGAAATCTCTTTTGTGCAGTTGTTGGTGAGATAACCTCGATAGCCCGATCTTTGTGGCGAGTCTTGGGAGTATTGCCATGACTTGTATAACGGATGTTTTTCAAGGTCGAGGTACACGATTTCCGAGGATTTCTTGGTTATGTGTTGACGGATGGATACAATTTGGATCTAGGTATTGTTAGTTTGGGTGATATATTTTGTGTCCCTGTATCCCCAACACCAGTTGCATAACCGTAAAGTTTCGGGAGTTTATAGGTGGGAATTCAAGTATCTCGTAGGATATCTTTCCAACACACACATGATACGATATGGGATCTATCATATGTATTTGTTTCGGCTTACCCTGCAAGCCAAATCCTTTGTTTTTGTTCCGTTTTGTGTTATTCAAGTTGCTTCAATGCCAAGTGTTGATTCCATACCTTTCCTAATTGGTGTTCTCATATTGCTATGGGAATACTAATCCTTCTTGATCAACGAGCTTGTCATGTTAATTCTTTTCCAACCGGCGTGCTTCTCTTCAAGTGAATCCGATCATTCCAACATTCGCAAGATCAATTCTAAGCTTTTTCTCAACGGTGTTCGTTTCATCCGACCCAAGTTGTTTTGATTTCCCGCCCTCCCACCCCTTTTTTCTTCAAGGACTCAGATTTCTTAATCAAGTATCCATTTTTATTGAGTGAAGTTTCTTCATTCTTTTCCTTTAATGTTTTATCCGGTGATTTCTCATGAAGACGCTAAGGAAGCTTTAACCTTATCATTGTTCCATTCTAATTTTCTTCTCCGGTGGACTCAAGCCAAGTTTTCAGCGTTGATCGTATTCTTTTCATCATTTCAAATGCTTTCTCACATCGGTGCATCTCTTAATCATCCACTTCTCGCTATTCAATTGTTCCGGAGTGTTGAAGATATCTCAGAAGATTCTAGTTTCCATTCTTAATCACAACACTGAAAAAGGCAAAAAACAACAATTCTGGGCTGGGCCTCCGGTTAATAGGTTAGTCCCAAAAATAATATAAAAGTGGAAAAATAAAGCCCAATATAGTCCAAAACAGTAGATAAAGTAGCATGGAGTAATCAAAAATTATAGATACGTTGGAGACGTATCAGGGAGGCAGGCGACGAAGGAATTCGTTGCCCACCCACCACCCACTTCATTGCCACGGTCGATGATTTAACCGAGGTACTGAACTTCGACTCCGAAGACATCGACGGTATGGACTGACGATGCAGGAGAAGAACATGAACCACCGCTCATCAGGCGGTGGACAGCCACCTCTTCCTATAATATATATATGGTGGACACTCCGAAGGAAACAAATGGCGATGAGGCAACAGAGGATAAAACCTCAGGGAGAAAAGCAAAGAATGGGCGTCGTCGGCGCCACTCCAAGCCCCGCCACAGCAATACCGGCCCGGGAGACGAAAGCAATCCGAATGGTGCCGAAGAAGAATACAACCCTGATCAGCCCGCCTTCAAGCAGGCGAGCAGAGGATGAGCAGGTCAGCCCGGAAGAAACGGTGACGGGCGAATACCCGAGGAGGACACCTACATGCCCCCTCCGAAGGCGAGATTAGCCTCGGCGGCAGCGAGTTCGGCGTGCTGAGGATCCCGTAGAGCGAGGCGCTTCAAGCGCCGGCTTATAGCCACTGCGAGGAGCCTGAAAAAGAAGCAGCAGCAACTCCAAGCTGATCAAGACCTGCTCACAGATAGATGGACTGAAGTCGTGGCAGCCGAGGAATACAGAATCGAGCGCCATGCAGCTGACCGGCCACCTCGTGGCCGGGATAAAATGGCATATCAGTCCGCATACCAGCAAACACCCCCACGCCAACATACTACGGCCCGGGGCAACAAAACAGGACAGCCAAGATCGATCTACGGATCGCGGGCGTCGCGCCTCGACGCATCGGCGACCGCCACGCCGGATACACCTTCAACAATTCCGGTAGGGCGAATATAGCCACCCGAGCAATTCGACTTGCATAGCCACATAGCCCGACGCAGGCGCCGTGCACCCCTACCTTCATCGACAAAGTAATGGGTCATGAATTCCCAGAAGGGTTCAAACCCGTAAACATCGAATCATACGATGGCACGACAGACCCCGCAGTATGGATCGAAGATTTCCTTCTCCACATTCACATGGCCTGCAGAGATGATCTACATGCCATCAAGTATCTTCCCCTTAAGCTCAAAGGACCAGCCCGGCACTGGCTAAACAGCCTGCCAGCAAATTCCATTGGCAGTTGGGAAAACCTGGAAGATGCATTCCTCGACAACTTCGGGGCACATATGTGCGACCACCGACGCCCGATGACCTGAGCCACATTACTCAACAACCCGGAGAGTCAGCCAGAAATTCTGCAGATTCGGTTCCTAACTAAAAGAACCAAATAGTCGATTGTCCGGACGCCAAGCCCCGCAGCTTTTAAGCATAATATCCGTGACGAGTGGTTCGCTCGACACCTTGGCCAGAAAAACCCAAATCCATGGCAGCTCTCGAACACTAATGACCCGCTTTTGCGCGGCGAGGGCGATTGGTTGGCTCGCAGCAGCACTACGCCACATTCTGGCACTTCGGATGGCCGCGACAATAACTGCAAGCCACAGCGTAACAGACATAAGCGACGGAACAATGGCGACAGCACTGAAGACATGATAGCCAACGCCGGATTCAGCGGATCCAAGCCCGGTCAGCGGAAGAAGCCGTTCAAAAGAAATAATTAGGGACCGTCCAGTCTGGACCGCATACTGGAGCGCTTGTGTGACGCCCGGATAATTAAGCTACAGTAATCCCCTGCTAATGATGCCACGTCACTTCGGTTGCTGTTGCTAATCTCGCGTTAGTTCAAAACAATTAAAATTCTAATTTGAATTATTGGCAAACAACAAAAGTTTTCAAACAATAAAACTAATATGTTCACACTATTCTATAAATTCCCCTAATCATTGCCATGATGGTACCAACTTCATTTGACTCACACATAAATCCCTGGGAAATTAATAAGTGATCCAACAGCAAATAAATTAGCCATTTCAAAATAAATGAATGTTTATGTATTTACAAACCACTTGAAATCGTGTGTGCTAGCTCAAAACATTGCCTATTATTTATGTGACAAGTTTTGTGTTAAACGAAACTTATTTGGATTAAATTAAAATACAAAATGGTGGAGAAAATACAAAACAGAAAATTAGAAGAAGGAACATGGGCTAAGTGCACACTGTACACTACAGGCCCAGTGCTATAGTGCACGGCCCAGCCCACCACAGGCCTTTCCTCTTTCTCCTGTACAGAGGAGAAGGCAGAGGCCATGGCGTGGCGGCCATCCCACGGCTGAAAGATCGAGGATGTCGCCTAGAGGGGGGGGGGGTGAATAGGCGCTTTAAAATAATTACGGTTTAGGCTTGAACAAATGCGGAATAAACCTAACGGTTAATTTGTCAAGAACAAAACCTAAAGCAACTAGGCTCACCTATGTGCACCAACAACTTATGCTAAGCAAGATAATTAACTATGTGATAGCAAGATATATGACAAGGAACAATATGGCTATCACAAAGTAAAGTGCATAATTAAAGGGCTCGGGTAACAGATAACCGAGGCACGCGAAGACGGCGATGTATCCCGAAGTTCACACCCTTGCGGATGCTAATCTCCGTTTGGAGCGGTGTGGAGGCACAATGCTCCCCAAGAAGCCACTAGGGCCACCGTAATCTCCTCACGCCCTCGCACAATGCAAGATGTTGTGATTCCACTAAGGGACCCTTGAGGGCGGTCACCGAACCTTACAAATGGCAACCCTTGGGGCGGTCACCGAACCCGTACACTTTGGCAACCCTTGAGGCGGTCACGGTACCCGTCAAATTGCTCGGGCGATCTCCACAACCTAATTGGAGACCCGGCGCTTGCCGGAACTTTGCACCATAATGATTGAGCTCGAACACCACCAACCGTCTAGGGCGCCCAAGCACCCAAGAGGAACAAGCTCAAGGCGCCAAGCACCCAAGAGTAATAAGCTTCTCAACTTGTAACTTCCACGAATCACCGTGGAGAACTCAAACCGATGCACCAAATGCAATGGCAAGGGCACACGGAGTGCCCAAGTCCTTCTCTCCCAAATCCCACCAAAGCAACTAATGCTAGGGAGGAAAATGAGAGGAAGAACGAAAGAAGAACACGAAGAACCCCAAGATCTAGATCCAAGGGGTTCCCCTCACTAAGAGGAGAAAGTGATTGGTGGAAACGTGGATCTAGATTTCCTCTCTCTTTTCCCTCAAGAACTAGCAAGAATCATTGGAGGGATTGAGAGTTAGCAAGCTCGAAGAAGGTCAACAATGGGGAAGAACACAAGCTCAAAAGAATTAGATCTCAAGGGGGAAGAAGACCCCCTTTTATAGGTGGGGAGAAAAACCAACCGTTATCCCCTCACTCAGCCCGCACGATGCGGTACTACCGCAGACTGCGGTACTACCCATGATCGGCAGTACTACTAACTGGTTGCGGTACTACATAAGTGCAAAGCACTAGCCAGATGAAGGCACGATGCAGGGGCAGCGAGCAGTAGAACCGCCGGGCGGTACTACGCCTCTGGTACTACCGTAAGGCGAGCAACACTAGCCGCAGAGAAAGCACGAAGTAAAAATTACTTACATACCTACTTCCGCCGAGGGAGGACCTGCGCAAAAATCCGCACGCATACTACCGACACCGAAGAGCGGTACTACGGCGTGAGGGCGCGGATGTAAAAATTACATCCGCCCTACTTCCGCTCATCTTTGCTAAGCTGGCGAGCCCACGGTACTACCGGCTCACAAGGCGTGGTACTACCAGAGGGCACGAATGTAAAAATTACATCCGCCCTACTACCGCTCGAGTAGCTACGCTGGCACGAGGCCGCGGTACTACCGCTCTCACAGGCGGTACTACAGTGAGCACTCTTGATACTACGCGGTGGACAGCGGTACTACCGCGAGGGCTAGCGGTACTACCGCTCGGAGAGCGATACTACCGCATGCCCCGGATCGGCAACACTAGGAGTCCTTCATTTTGCAGAGAAGACAACAGAGGAAAACAATAAAACCAGAACTGCCATAACTTCTGCAAATGAGCTCCGAATTGAGCAAACTCAAGCTTGTTGGAAACAAGACAACGAGTAGCATCAAAACAGCGAAGAAACGGCATATCCCCCAATATAGTAAGAAGAGGAAGGGGAGGTATGCCTAACAAACAAAGGAGTGAAACCTCCAACAGAGAAGAAACGACATATCCCCCAACATCGAAAACATCATAGAAGAAGCATGCAAACTCGTTTTCGATGAACTCGAGCTTGTCATAAAAATGACCATAAGCTCCAAAACTTGCAAGGAGAAGAACCAAACAAGAACCAATAAATATGATGCAAGGATGCAATGGTTTGAGCTCTCTACGAACGATACGATCAAGCAACTCGCCGAGAGCCCCCCTTGATAGTAATGCGGCAATCGATCCTATAACCCGGTCTCCCACAACTACCATGAGACCGGTAAAATAGAAAAACCTATCAAGGGAAAACCTTTGCCTTGCACATGGTCCACTTGAGATGAGACGATGGCGATCTTGACTCCCTCAAGTTGGACCACCTTTCTTGATTGCGTTGGCTCGAAGAAGACTAGTTGATTGCTCCCCCATACTCCACTATGGGTGAGCCACTCTTCTGCACATCTTCACAAGTCCATTGTCACCACAATGGACGACAAGCTTCAAGCATTTGATCTCTTCGTGATGCTTCACTTGAATTTGCACACCGCAACCTAACCCCACAAAGAACTCTCACGAAGACCATGGGTTAGTACACAAAGCGTAATGGACAATGCTTACCATACCATGGGATCACTTGATCCCTCTGTACATCTTGTACGCTTTGTGTGTTGATCAACTTGATTCACTCTTGACTTAGTCTTGATCAACCTTGATTCTTTCCAACTCTCTTCATATGGAGATGTATGACCAATCTTTGGATAATTCCTTAATAGCACATTGGTCAACACATAAACTCCTTGAAACCAACACATGGACTTCAAGAAAAGCCTATGGACAAATCCTTCAAATGTAACTCAATGCAACCATTAGTCCATAGAGAATGTCATCAATTACCAAAACCACACATGGGGGCACCGCATGTCCTTTCAACGGCGCCACGGCCGGATGAACGACACCTGCTCCTCTCGAGTGCCCTAGAGAGGATAAGGAGGACACCCACGACCCCCCTGCCGAACCCTAGCCACTTCCCCTCTTCTACATCGTCCCCCACGCTCGATCCCGATCTCGACCGTCTGCATCCATGGCCGCGCCGCGTCGATCTGGCAGCCACCGGCCTCCCTCGTCATGTGAAGATGGTAGGAGCTCCGTCGTGGTCGGCTCCATCACCACGCCGAAGGGCTCGAGCTAGGATGGCCCGTAGTCTCGACATCGTCCTCATCTTCGCCCATGGTCGCCGCATCGCGCCATCGTTTGCCACCCCAACGGACCACCCCGGCTTCCTAGACCATGTCCACGAGCCTCCCCGTGAGCTTCTCTGTCGATTCCCCTACTTTTCCCCCTCGATCCGTGCCCCTACGTGTCAAACACCGCCATGGTCGGAGCTCCGCTTCCGCGTACGCGTACGTGTTGTTCTTGGCTGTTGCTCCCTACTCCAGTAGCCTGCTGCTCCATGCGTTGTTGTGCTGCTGTGACGCCCGGATGATCATGCTACAGTAATCTCACGTTAATGGTGCCACGTCACCTCTGTCACTGTAGTTAATCTCGGGTTAATTCGAAACCGCTTCAAAATTCGAGTTTAAATTAATGTCAACAATAAAAGTTTTCAAAAGTTAAAACAAAAATGTTCGGTGGGTGCTGAATATTACAAGGGTAATTATAATAAAGCAAACACATTTTTATAAAATGCCTAAATGATTTAAAATGAAATAAAACAGAAAAGAAAATAAATAAAAGAAAGAAAATACAATAGGGAAAAACAAAAGCGAAAAGCGAAAAAAGGAGAGAAACCCCCACTCGGCTCCCATTGACATGCCACAACCCTACTGGGCCAACCCACCGGCCCAACCGGCCACCACCCCGCCTCCCTTATCCCCCCACGACCCAAACCCTAACCCACCCCGTCACCCCACTCGCTCCCCCCACTCTCTCGCAAGCCCCCCCGATCTGGATCGAGATCGGGGCGAAGACCCGAGGCCGCTCGACGCCGCCCCACGCCGGAGCCCGCCTAGACCTCGCCGGCGCCTCTTCCTCGTCGGCCTGCTTCTCCTCTCCGCCGCCGCCGCCCATCTTCGTCCTCCTCCATGACCGGAGCTCCTACGCCTCGTCGGACGCCGTCGCCCTCTTCGTCGTCAGACCTCCCCGACTCCTCCCCGAGCCTACTTAAGCACACCTACAGGGCTCGGTGAGCTCCGCCGTCCATTCCCTCCCCTTTCCTCAGCTCCCATTGTTGTACAACACCCGTAGTGGCTGCTGGCCGCCGCCTCGTCAGCCAGCTCACCAGCGCCTTACAGCTGCGCCGATCGAGCCCGCTCCTTGACGCCTTGCGGCGCCTCCAACTCATCGCCCGCGCCCCATGGCCTCACAGCTCACACGCGAGCCCCGCCTCCGGCACTCGCCTCCCGGATCCCCTCTCGCCCTGCTTCGATCTGTCGCCGTTGAGGCCGTACCGCCTTTCGGCCGCCATGGCGGGCTTCGCTCGCGTGTGCTCGCCATGACCCACGACCACGTTTGCTCCTGCCCATGGCCGACCACCGTGGCCTTGTCACCGCCACCTATTATGCGACCTCTACCTCCGCTAGCTCGGCCGGCTGTCGCCAGTGTCGCCCACGCCCATTGGCGCATCAAGCGCCTAACGCCCGTTCGAGCGCCAGAACGCCAAGACGCCCATACCAGCCCAAAACCCACAAAGCCCCTATGGGCCAATGACAGGAGGGCCCCGCCCCAGAACGTTTATAAAAAAAGGAATTAAAAAAATATATAAATAAATAATTAATAATAAAAATAAATAATTAATTAATTAACTTAATTAACTCTGATTAAATTAGCTAATTATGATTAATTAACCTAATTAACTACCATTAATTAACTAGCAGAGTATGACAAGTGGGACCCACGCGTAAGTTTGACTAAGTCAACAGGACTGTTGACTGACGATCGAACTCTTGTTGTCTTTGTTGACCCGATCAATGGCCCCATCTGTCGGTTGACTTAGTCAATCCTGTTGACTCTTGATGTCAACATGACATCATCTTGATGTCATTAATCCAATTTCGAATTAAATTAAAGAATTAATTAAATTCCAGAAATTAGTAAATCTTTAGAAAATCATATCTTTTAATCCGTAACTCGGATTAAATTATTTTCAACATGAAAGTTGCTCAGAACGACAAAACGAATCTGGATACGCAGCCCGTTCGTCCGCCACACATCCCTAACCTATCGAACTCGCAACTTTCCCCCTCCGGTTCATCTGTCCGAAAACGCGTAACACCAGGAATACTTTCCCGGATGTTTCCCTCCTTCACCGGTATCACCTCATACCTCGTTAGGGCACACCTAGCACCGCTCATTGTCACGTCACGCATCGTCATGCTTATGTTTGCATTGTATTTATTGTTTCTTCCCCCTCTTCTCTTCGGTAGACTACGAGACCGACGCTGCTGCCGCCCCGTTCGACTACGGAGTTGACGACCCCTCCTTCTTGCCAGAGCAACCAGGCAAGCCCCCCCCCCCTTGATCACCAGATATCGCCTATTCCTTCTCTATACTGCTTGCATTAGAGTAGTGTAGCATGTTACAACTTTCGGTTAATCCTATTACGATGCATAACTTTGTCATTCTTTGCTACGATTGTTACCCTTACACCTTTATCCTATTGCTTAGTATAGGATGCTAGTGTTCCATCGGTTGCCCTACACTCTTGTCAAATGCGCCATGCTATACTCTCTTGGGCCGTGATCACTCGGGAGGTGATCACGGGCATATGCTATATACTTTATCTTGTTACATTACTTATGATCTTTGTTAGGAGATGGGGCTGAAGAGGCGGTGGCTCCATCCCGGTAGAGGTGGGCTGGGTTCCCAGCGGCCCCATTGTTACTTTGTGGCGGAGGCGGCAGGCAGGTTGAGACCGCCTAGGAGAGAGGTGGGCCTGGCCACAGTCGGCGTTCAGCGGATACTTAACACGTTTGGCGAGATCTTGGTATTTGATCCGAGTCGGCCATTTGGTCTATACGCACTAACCAACTACGTGGGAAGATATGGGCACTTTCGGCGTCGTGGTATCGACCCTTCGCGACGTCGGCGGCCCGACGGCAGCGCCGGTTTGGAACGTAAGCTTTGCTCTTGTATTAAGGGGCTAGTTACGCTTCCCGCCCGCGCATAGCGTCTTGCGAGTGTGCTAAGGGCGATGGGCGAGACCCTGTCGCGCTTAGGTTTAGACCGGCGTCTTGACCTCTCTGTTGGCCTAGGTGGGGCTGCGGCGTGTCGATCTTCATGGCCGGGCATGACCCGAGAAAGTGTGTCCAGCCAAATGGGATCAAGCGTGTTGGGTTATGTGGTGCACCCTGCGGGAAGTTAATCTATTGAATAGGCGTGATCTTCGGTGACATGGCGTCTTGGAGTTGTACCTTGACCTTATGACAACTAGAACTGGATACTTAATAAAACACACCCTTCCAAGTGCGGATATAACCCGGTGATCGCTCTCTATGAACGGCGAGGAGGGATCGCCGGGTAGGTTTATGCTATGCGATGCTACTTGGAGGACTTGATCTACTCTCTTCTACATCTTTGCAAAGGCGAAGGCTGCGGAAGCATAGTCTTCGACAAGATTAGTTATCCACCTCTTATTACGGCATTACGAGTTTAGTCCACTGATATGGCTCTTTACACATATACCCATGCATATGTAGTGTAGCTCCTTGCTTGCGAGTACTTTGGATGAGTACTCACGGTTGCTTTCTCCCCCCTTTTTTCCCCCTTTCCTTTCTTTCTAGTTGTCGCAACCAGATGCTGGAGTCCAGGAGCCAGACGCCACCGTCGACAACGACTCCTACTACACCGGAGGTGCCTACTACTACGTGCAGTCCGCTGACAACGACCAAGAGTAGTTTAGGAGGATCCCAGGCAGGAGGCCTGCCCCTCTTTCGATCTGTATCCCAGTTTGTGCTAGCCATCTTATGGCAGCTTGTTTAACTTATACGTACTCGAGATATTGTTGCTTCCATTGACTTCGTCTATGATCGAGCACTTGTATTCGAGCCCTCGAGGCCCCTGGCTTGTATTATGATGCTTGTATGACTTATTTATGTTTTAGAGTTGTGTTGTGATATCTTCCGTGAGTCCCCGATCTTGATCGTACACATTTGCGTGCATGATTAGTGTACGATTGAATCGAAGCGTCACAAGATGGTTTCGAGCCATTTTTGTAGGAATCCCCTTCCGGACTCCTTGGCTAAAAGTCGAGTCTAGGCGTTGCAAAAACTTTTACTAACATGGTTGTGTGTCTTACGGGCTGCGTCGCCATTGGGTGGTAGTATGATCTTTTATTCCTCGACCTATACTGCAGGACTCGACATCTCTTCTATTCGGGTTAAATGATTTTATTAACTTTCGGACTCTAGGTTCTCGATAATACTTTCTCTCGAGAGAGCCCTTGATCCGGATGATCGCCGGTGCACGGAAGATTTCGAAGATACTCTTCGATTTTCTCTCGAGACCTTGTGCCCGTTGCTTTTGCAATTCCTTCCACCGAAATATCCCTATGGATAAATACTTACACATCGTGCTTACTTTTATTCTGGTCGATCTTGTTATAACAAGATACCCGAGAATATTTTGTGCCCTCTTGCCTTGCAGTTCTTTGCCACTGAATACCCCTAAGAATAATTTCTCGCACTTTCCGAGTATCCGCTCATCCCAGCTTGTTCGGATGTTTCACAAAAGTCTTTGAAATACTATTCAATCCTCCGAAAATCCTTAGCAGCTTTATTGCTCTGCAAATACTTGTCTACTTGCATTATGGATGCTTCCCATATATCGGCAATATTCACTAGTATCTTTTGACACCGTCATTTTGATCCTATTGGTTCAACATGTGTGCGAATGCACACAATCATCTATCAACCCTTCTAAATTATCTTTCCGGCTCAGACATCATTTTGAACATGAGCTGGTTCTCGACCAAACTATTTGTCGTCAATTGTGCCTCTGGTCTATCCAACTTATCCATCCTTGATCAGAGCGACTGCTTCTGATCCTTTGTTTTGGGAATCGAAATTCCTTTGTTATCTAAGCATCGAATGATTCAGATGTTCTATAATATGATGCCCGTGCATTCTTCTTCCTCTGGTTGAGTACCGATGCTCACTTCAGATCCCTTGTGGACCATCGGTTCCTTTGTTGGATTTTATCCGACAGTGTCCTTCATATTGAATAACCTTGAGAGCCTTTCCATGGGTATATAATGCCTATGGTAAATTGTATCATCTGCTTTTGAGCAATGCTCTACTTTCGAGCTTGTATTATTTACCCCGAAGTTTGTGGTATATGTTCGTAAGATGCCCTGATGGGTTGAACCTATGCCTTCCTTACTATGTGTGAACTCGGAAGTTTTCACGGGTCATACTCATCTGGTATTTCACCAGGTAAAACTTTCAACACTAATGCCATTATCGAACTGAGAAGTGAATGTAAGGTTATGCTTTAGAGAAGTGGGAGTCGACCTTGAACTTTGTGTTCATGCCCATGGACCCGAGGTGGAACTTATCATGGAAGCTTCTCGTAGTAATAATAATCCCCTTGTTATAACTTCTTCTCTTATCTATGCTTGGTCTTTTTGCGGCCGTGGTATCGACCATATTATTCTTCTTTGATCCCATTTCTTGGACAAGTTTAAGTGCTTGCCTTCGCAAATGATTTCACTTGTCCAACCTCTATCTCGCTCTACCCTTGAGTATACCCTCCGTACCGCGAGAATATCATGGAACTACATAACTTCTTATGGGTTCTTCATCAACTGTTGTTTCTCACCGATTCCAATTTTCACGGGTTACGTATTTGTCGTCAGCGTGAACACCGATAAGTGAATCAATTCGCGCCGATTCAATAACCTTTCGCTTCATCATTCCTTTGACTCGATGTCGTCGCTGATTGATTACATCTTCATGAAATCTCTCGACAAATGTGTCGTGACCATCATCAACCTTATGAGCTCTTCCAGGATATCAATCGGATTCATGAAGAGAAATACCATCCTTGCCCTTGATGAGTCGTGTTATCATAGGCCACCTAATTGCCTTCCCTACGACACAAACTTGATCGTTATTTGTGATATACCTAGAGTTCGTAGCAACCCAGCATTGATCATCTTTACATTGGAGTATTACCAACTTTTATGTCAAAAATTATATGAGGATTTCACCACCTCTTAAGAAATTCTTATTCTGGTGATGCTTCTCGCCATCACCATTCTTTTCTTGGCCCCGTGTTGAGTGAACTCTGTTGTGGGAATTTGATATCTCTAACAACCCTATTATTTTGAAGTGAGCGGCCGATAGTTTAGTTATCGAATCACCATTCTAACTTTGAGCGTCCTACTTGGTCCATATTTCCAGTGCATTTTTCGTTCAATATTTAATTGTGGAAATCCATCCTTTGGAAATCTTGATGAATTGTCGTTGAGTCCATCAGCCACATCCTCTTCCTCTCCTTGGTTTAATGATGAACTCTTGTTTGAACTCACTCCTACAGTTCAATTCCGAGAATCTTACAATGTCATCTCGACAATTGGTGTTGCACCTTTCTTCTCGGGCATCGTGAGTCTGAGTTATCCTGCCACCTATCGAGGCCGAATCTCGGTCAGATATGATGGTTGGAACATACTTTCAAGAGTTATAACATTGGTCCTCTTATGACTCGGTAAGGTGATGTCATGACTAGCACACATGGCCGGAGGACCTATTGTTATAGATTCCTTTTCAGTAAGGTTATCCATTCTTCCTTGAGGAAATTGTAAGACTTATTCTACAAGTTGTTCCTAATGGATCCTTCCTATATCCAAAATCTGATCTTTGCTTGAAGACCATGTCAATGCTATCTCGAAGCATGTCTATGGTACCCCGATTTTCAACAAGAACATTTGAAGCCCAATGATAAATGTTTCCTGCTCAATTATCCAAACACCATTGTATGGGTAATGTCATGAAAAATTCTCTCCCCTACCTAAAGAGTTTTCTACATTATATCCTGGCATGGATATCATGCTCTGCTTGTCCTTGGGAAGGATATACCCTTGAAATATGTGTTTAAACATATTTTCCTTTCCATTGTTCTGTTTAATCTAATAATCATATTTTCCTTCCATTGTTTGGTTTAACCTTTCTTGTGATCTATATGATCTGAGCAGTAATATTCTCCTGCTTATGTAAACACCTCGTTGTACAATTCTGTCAGCAAGACCCTGTTACTATTGTTGATGACATTTCGGTAGCCACCGATGGACGAGAACCTTGCCTATTGGCCCGCCTCGTTCAACGAGCAGGAAAATGGTTCTCTTCGTCCCTCGCCCTTGGTATCGATGTTGTTGCCGGCATAACTGACAGGCTACCCTCTGACACGCCTTACTATCGTGACCGTGCAAGATATCGGCCCCCTTCCTACTTTCAACCAAATGGTGGGCCCATAACCCACAGTTCCACAGGATCGAAACCTGACTCTCCTGTACACCCCTGTTCCCAAAGTTATTCCTCCCGCATGGCCTCGTATGTAATTCAAGAACCACCTTCCCGGTGATCATCAATTCTGGTATTAGACACAATACTTATTTCCGTTGCCCTGAACCCCTTTTACACTCTGTTTCAGGCAACGAACGATTGCCTGCCCTCTAGAAACTTCTCATGATACCTCCTTACCTTGCTCTCGATATTTTCTTAAGTTTAAATTCGCGAGTTACTTTCCACCACCTTCCTCGTTGTTGTCGACCAGTTAGTCAACCTGGCAGAGGTTCGTTCTCCCGGAAAACCCACCCTTTATTATTTCGTAGAAATGCGATGGAGTTCCTGAAGAAAGGATGACAACCTCATCATGATGCATCGATGCATAGGAATGAAGTCATCAACGCTATGGATCGACCACTGGAGAAGAGCAACCAAGACCGTGAAGATCCATTAGAAATTTCGTAACCAAATCCCTTCCCCCTTACTCCACCTCTTAAATCTCGGGACGAGATTTCTTGTAATCAGAGGAGAATTGTGACGCTTGGGATGATCATGCTACAGTAATCTCACGTTAATGGTGCCACGTCACCTCATCACTGTAGTTAATCTACGGTTAATTCAAACCGCTTCAAAATTCGAGTTTAAATTAATGTCAACAATAAAAGTTTTCAAAAGTTAAAACAAAAATGTTCGGTGGGTGCCGAATATTACAAGGGTAATTATAATAAAGCAAACACATTTTTATAAAATGCCTAAATTATTTAAAATGAAATAAAACAGAAAAGAAAATAAATAAATTAAAGAAAATAATTAGGGAAAAACAAACAGAAAACGAAAAAAAAGGAGAGAAAACCCCCCACTGGGCTCCTACCCGTGAACCCAACCCTCTTCACAACCCACCGCCCAACCGCCACCACCCCGCCTCCCTTATCCCCCCACGACCCAAACCCTAACCCACCTCTTACCCCACTCGCTCACCCTACTCTCTCGCAAGCCCCCCCGATCTGGATCGAGATCGGGGCGAATACCCGAGGCCGCTCGATGCCGCCCCACGCCGGAGCCCGCCTGGACCTCGCTGGCGCCTCTTCCTCGCCGGCCTACTTCTCCTCTCCGCCGCCGCCGCCCATCTTCGTCCTCCTCCACGACCGGAGCTCCTACGCCCCGTCGAACGTCGTCGTCCTCTTCGTCGTCAGACCTCCCCGACTCCTCCCGAGCCTACTTAAGCACACCTCTGAGGCTCGGTGAGCTCCGTCCGTTCCCTCCCTTTTCCTCTGCTCCCATCGTTGTACAACACCGTAATCGCTGCTGGCCGCCCGCCTCTGTCGGCCAGCTCACGCGCCTCTGGCGCCCGATGTAAGCAGCCGCTCCTCGGCAACGCCCAGGCGCGCCCGCAACTCATCGCCTCGCGCCCGTGGCCTCCACAGCTCCACAGCGAATCCCGCCTCCGGCACTCGCCTCCGGCTTCGCCTCCGGATCCCTCTCCCCTGTTTGCCGCCGTTGAGGCCGTCCCACTTTCGGCCGCCATGGCCGGAGCTTCGCCTCATGGCGTGCTCGCCGCTGACCCGACCATGCCTTTGCTCCTGCCCCGGCCGACTCCACTGTGGCCTTGTCACTGCCGCCTATTCGACCTCTCCCTCCCGCTAGCCTCGCCGGCTGCCTCGGTGGCTGCTTCACGCCATTGGGCGCCAAGGCCTGCGCCCAACGCCCATAGACGCCCGCCGCGCAGCGCCCAAAACCTACAAAGCCCCTATGGGCCAATGATGAGGGCCCCACTTAAGCGTTTATAAAAAAGGAATTTTAAAAAAATATATATATAAATAATTAATAATAAAAATAAATAAATAATTAATTAACTTAATTAACTCTGATTAAATTAACTAATTATGATTAATTAACCTAATTAACTACTGTTAATTAACTAGCAGAGTATGACAAGTGGGACCCACGCGTAAGTTTGACTAAGTCAATAGGATTGTTGACTGCTGACTGGACCTGCTGATTGTGCTGTTGACCCAGTCAATGGCCCCATCTGTCAGTTTGACTTAGTCAATCCCTGTTGACTGCTGATGTCAACACGACATCATGCTGATGTCATTAATCCAATTTCGAATTAAATTAAAGAATTAATTAAATTCCAGAAATTAGTAAATCTTTAGAAAATCATATCTTTTAATCCGTAACTCGGATTAAATTATTTTCAACATGAAAGTTGCTCAAAACGACGAAACAAATTTCCTGTGCTCATATATTACAAAATCATATGGAGTAGAATCTAATTTTGTTTGCCATGCAATGTAGTAGAGCTATCATATGTCTCCTGTCATTTATTTTTCAGCCACCTGCTATCTGCTACTTTTACAGTGCACTAGTTCTGCACACACTTCACCCTTACTCTCACTATTGTGGATACGCAGCCCGTTCGTCCGCCACACATCCCTAACCTATCGAACTCGCAACTTTCCCCCTCCGGTTCATCTGTCCGAAAACGCGAAACACCGGGAATACTTTCCCGGATGTTCCCCCTTCACCGGTATCACCTCATACCGCGTTAGGGCACACCTAGCACCGCTCATTGTCACGTCACGCATCGTCATGCTTATGTTTGCATTGTATTTATTGTCTCTTCCCCCTCTTCTCTTCGGTAGACTACGAGACCGGCAGCTTGCCGCCCAGATTAGACTACGGAGTTGGCGGACCCTCCTTCTTGCCCGGAGCAACCGGCAAGCCCCCCTTGATCACCAGATATCGCCTATTCCTTTTCTATACTGCTTGCATTAGAGTAGTGTAGCATGTTACAGCTTTCGGTTAATCCTATTCTGATGCATAGCTTTGTCATTGCTGCCATTTCAATTGTTACCCTTACCGCCATCCTATTGCTTAGTATAGGATGCTAGTGTTCCATCGGTTGCCCTACACTCTTGTCCGATACGCCATGCTATACTCTTTGGGCCGTGATCACTCGGGAGGTGATCACGGGCATATGCTATATACTTTATATTGTTACATTACTTATGATACTGTTAGGAGATGGAAATTTGAAGAGGCGGTGGCTCCATCCCCAGAGGTGGGCACAGGTTCCCGACGGCCCCGATTGTTACTTTGTATGGCGGAGGCAGGGCAGGTTGAGACCGCCTAGGAGAGAGGTGGGCCTGGCCCTGTCGGCGTTCTCATGGATACTTAACACGTTTAACGAGATCTTGGTATTTGATCTCGAAGTCCGCCATTTGGTCTATACGCACTAACCAACTACGTGGGAAAGATATGGGCACTCGGCGTCGTGGTATCAGCCGAAGCCTTCGTGACGTCAGCGACTGAGCGGCGCGCGCCGGTTTGGAACGTAAGCCTGCTCTTGTATTAAGGGGGCTAGTTCTGCTTCCGGCCGCCCACGCAACGTGCAGGTGTGCTAAGGGCGATGGGCCCTGCACTGTCGTGGCGCTTAGGTTTAGACCGGCGTCTTTGACCTCTCTGTTGGCCTAGGTGGGGCTGCGACGTGTTGATCTTCCAGCCGGGCATGACCCATGAAAGTGTGTCCGCCAAATGGGATCAAGCCTGTTGGGTTATGTGGTGCACCCCTGCAGGGAAGTTAATCTATTCGAATAGCCGTGATCTTCGGTAACAGGACGACTTGGAGTTGTACCTTGACCTTATGACAACTAGAACTGGATACTTATAAAACACACCCTTCCAAGTGCCAGATATAACCCGGTGATCGCTCTCTAATAGGGCAACGAGGAGGGGATCGCCGGGTAGGTTTATGCTATGCGATGCTACTTGGAGGACTTCAGCCTACTCTCTTCTACATGCTGCAAGACGGAGGCTGCCAGAAGCGTAGTCTTCGACAAGATTAGTTATCCCCTTCTTATTCTAGCATTCTGTAGTTCAGTCCACTGATATGGATCTTTACACATATACCCATGCATATGTAGTGTAGCTCCTTGCTTGCGAGTACTTTGGATGAGTACTCACGGTTGCTTTCTTCCCCCTTTTTCCCCCCTTTCCTTTCTTTCTGGTTGTCGCAACCAGATGCTGGAGTCCAGGAGCCATACGCCACCGTCAGCGACGACTCCTACTACACCGGAGGTGCCTACTACTACGTGCAGTCCGCTGACAACGACCAAGAGTAGTTTAGGAGGATCCCAGGCAGGAGGCCTGCCCCTCTTTCGATCTGTATCCCAGTTTGTGCTAGCCATCTTATGGCAGCTTGTTTAACTTACGTCTGTACTCAGATATTGTTGCTTCCGCTGACTCGTCTATGATCGAGCACTTGTATTCGAGCCCTCGAGGCCCCTGGCTTGTATTATGATGCTTGTATGACTTATTTATGTTTTAGAGTTGTGTTGTGATATCTTCCGTGAGTCTCGATCTTGATCGTACACATTTGCGTGCATGATTAGTGTACGATTGAATCGAAGCGTCTAAGTTGGTTTCAGAGCCGACTGCCTGTAGGAATCCCCCTTCCAGACTCCTTGGCTAAAGTCGAGTCTAGACGTTGCAAAAACTTTTACTAACATGGTTGTGTGTCTTACGGGCACACGTCGCCATTGGGTGGTAGTATGATCTTTTATTCCTCGACCTATACTCTGGGACTCTGACATCTCTTCTATTCGGGTTAAATGATTTTATTAACTCGGACTCTAGGTTCTCGATAATACTTTCTCTCAGAGAGCCCCTTCAGTCCAGATGATCGCCGGCTGCACCAGAAGATTTCGAAGATACTCTTCGATTTTCTCTCGAGACCTTGTGCCCGTTGCTTTTGCAATTCCCTTCCACCGAAATATCCCTATGGATAAATACTTACACCTGTCGTGCTTACTTTTATTCCTGGTCGATCTTGTTATAACAAGATACCCCGAGAATATTTTGTGCCTACTGCCTTGCAGTTCTTTGCCACCTGAATACCCCTAAGAATAATTTCTCGCACTTTCCGAGTATCCGCTCATCCCCAGTTGTTCAGATGTTTCACAAAAGTCTTTGGAATACTATTCAATCCTCCTAAAATCCTTAGCAGCTTTATTGCTCTGCAAATACTTGTCTACTTGCATTATGGATGCTTCCCATATATCGGCAATATTCACTAGTATCTTTTGACACCGTCATTTTGATCCTATTGGTTCAACATGTGTGCGAATGCACACAATCATCTATCAACCCTTCTAAATTATCTTTCCGGCTCAGACATCATTTTGAACATGAGCTGGTTCTCGACCAAACTATTTGTCGTCAATTGTGCCTCTGGTCTATCCAACTTATCCATCCTTGATCAGAGCGACTGCTTCTGATCCTTTGTTTTGGGAATCGAAATTCCTTTGTTATCTAAGCATCGAATGATTCAGATGTTCTATAATATGATGCCCGTGCATTCTTCTTCCTCTGGTTGAGTACCGATGCTCACTTCAGATCCCTTGTGGACCATCGGTTCCTTTGTTGGATTTTATCCGATGTTGTCCTTCATATTGAATAACCTTGAGAGCCTTTCCATGGGTATATAATGCCTATGGTAAATTGTATCATCTGCTTTTGAGCAATGCTCTACTTTCGAGCTTGTATTATTTACCCCGAAGTTTGTGGTATATGTTCGTAAGATGCCCTGATGGGTTGAACCTATGCCTTCCTTACTATGTGTGAACTCGGAAGTTTTCACGGGTCATACTCATCCGGTATTTCACCGTAAAACTTTCAACACTAATGCCATTATCGAAACGAGAAGTGAATGTAAGGTTATGCTTTAGAGAAGTGGGAGTCGACCTTGAACTTTGTGTTCATGCCCATGGACCCGAGGTGGAACTTATCATGGAAGCTTCTCGTAGTAATAATAATCCCCTTGTTATAACTTCTTCTCTTATCTATGCTTGGTCTTTTGCGACCGTGGTATCGACCATATTATTCTTCTTTGATCCCATTTCTTGGACAAGTTTAAGTGCTTGCCTTCTGCAAATGATTTCACTTGTCCAACCTCTATCTCGCTCTACCCTTGAGTATACCCTCTGGTACCGCGAGAATATCATGGAACTACATAACTTCTTATGGGTTCTTCATCAACTGTTGTTTCTCACCGATTCCAATTTTCCTGGGTTCTGTGTTGTCGTCAACCGTGAACACTGATAAGTGAATCAATTCCGCACTTCGATTCAATAACCTTTTGCTTCATCATTCCTTTGACTCGATGTCGTCGCTGATTGATTACATCTTCATGAAATCTCTCGACAAATGTGTCGTGACCATCATCAACCTTATGAGCTCTTCCAGGATATCAATCGGATTCATGAAGAGAAATACCATCCTTGCCCTTGATGAGTCGTGTTATCATCGGCCACCTTATTGCCTTCCCTCCGACACAAACTTGTTCGTGTTTTGTGTTATACCTTGAGTTCGTTGCTACCCAGCATTGTTCATCTTTACATTGGAGTATTACCATCTTTTATTGTTGGGTAACGTAGTAATTTCAAAAATTTTCCTACGATCACGCAAGATCATGGTGATGCATAGCAACGAGATGAGAGTGTTGTCTACGTACCCTCGTAGACCCACAGCGGAAGCGTTGACGCAACGTAGAGGAAGTAGTCGCATTTCTTCACGATCCAACCGATCCAAGTACCGAACGTGACGGCACCTCCGAGTTACGCACACGCTCAGCTCGATGACGCCCCTCGAACTCCGATCCAGCCGAGTGTTGAGGGAGAGTTTCACAAGACGACGGCGTGGTACGATGATGATGTTCCACCGCGCAGGGCTTCGCCTAAGCTCTGCTACGGTATTCTCGAGGTGTAATATGGTGGAAGGGGGCACGCACACGGCTAAGGAAAGATCTCAAGGATCAACTTGTGTGTCATGGGGTGCCCTCTGCCTCGTGATATAAAGGAGGGAAGGAGGAGGGCTGGCCGGCCAAGGGAGGTGCGCCAGGGTGTCCTACTCCTACTAGGAGTAGGATTCCCCCAATCCTAGTCCAACTAGGTTTCCCCAAGTGGGAAGGGAGAGAGAGGGGGCGCCTTCTCCTAGTCCTAATAGGACTAGGGAAGGGGAAAGTGCCAGCACTTGGGCCCCCTTCTCTCCTTTCCACTAAGGCCCATGTTGGCCCATTAGTATTCCGGGGTTCCTGTAACCTCCCTGCATTTGGTAAAATTCCTAATTTCACCCGGAACACTTCCGATGTCCAAACATAGACTTCCAATATATGAATCTTTATGTCTCGACCATTTCGAGACTCCTCGTCACGTCCGTGATCTCATCCGGACTCGAACAACCTTCGGTACAGAAACATCATAACAACTCATAGTAACTGCCATCGAAGCGTTAGCGCAAGGGACCCTCACGGGTTCGAGAACTATGTAGACATGACCGAGACACCTCTCCGTCAATAACCAATAGCGGGACCTGGATGCCCATATTGGCTCTTTACATATTCTACGAAGATCTTTATCGGTCGCATCGCATAACAACATACGTTGTTCCCTTTGTCATCGGTATGTTACTTGCCCGAGATTCGATCGTCGGTATCCAATACCTAGTTCAATCTCGTTACCGCAAGTCTCTTTTACTCGTTCCGTAATACATCATCTCACAACTAACTCATTAGTTGCAATGCTTGCAAGGCTTATGTGATGTGCATTACCGAGAGGGCCCAGAGATACCTCTCCGAGCAATCGGAGTGACAAATCCTAATCTCGAAATATGCCAACCCAACATGTACCTTCGGAGACACCTGTAATGTACCTTTATAATCACCCGATTCGTTGTGGCGTTTGGTAGCACCCAAAGTGTTCCTCGTGCAAACGGGAGTTGCATAATCTCATAGTCATAGGAACATGTATAAGTCATGAAGAAAAGCACTAGCAACAAACTATACGATCGGGTGCTATGCTAATGGAATGGGTCATGTCAATCAGATCATTCAACCAATGATGTGATCCCGTTAATCAAATAACAACTCCTTGTTCATGGTTAGGAAACACAACCATCTTTGATTAACGAGCTAGTCAAGTAGAGGCATACTAGTGACACTCAGCAGGTTTATGTATTCACACATGTATTATGTTTCCTGTTAATACAATTCTAGCATGAATAATAAACATTTATCATGATATAAGGAAATAAATAATAACTTTATTATTGCCTCTAGGGCATATTTCCTTGATCTCCCACTTGCACTAGAGTCAATAATCTAGATTACACAAGAATGATTCTAACACCCATGGAGTCTTGGTGCTGATCATGTTTTGCTCGTGGAAGAGGCTTAGTCAACGGTTCTGCAACATTCAGATCCGTATGTATCTTGCATATCTCTATGTCTCCCACCGACCAAATCCCGGATGGAGTTGAAGCGCCTTTTGATGTGCTTGGTTCTCTTGTGAAATCTGGATTCCTTTGCTAAGGCAATTGCACCAAGATTGTCACAAAAGATTTTCATTGGACCCGATACACTAGGTACAACACCTAGATCGGTTATGAACTCCTTCATCCAGACTCCTTCATTAGCTGCTTCAAGCAGCTATGTACTCAACTTCACATGTAGATCCCGCCACGACGCTTTGTTTGGAACTGCACTAACCGACAGCTCCTCCGCTTAATGTAAATACGTATCCGGTTTGCGATTTAGAATCGTCCGGATCGATTGTCAAAGCTATGCCGACGTAACTGCCATTCTGACGAGTTCTTTGTCACCGCCATAAATGAGAAACATATCCTTAGTCCTTCTTAAGTACTTAAGGATGTTCTTGATCATTGTCCAAAGGATCCACTCTGGATTACTTTGGTACTGCCGCCAAACTTCTGACAAAGAAGGCACACATCGTGTCTGGTACACAGCATTGCATACATGATAGAGCCTATGGCTGAAGCATAGGGAACATCTTTCATTTTCTCTCTATCTTCTGCGGTGGTCGGGCATTGAGTCTTACTCAACTTCACACCTTGTAGCACCGCAAGAACCCTTTCTTTGCCTGATCCATTTTGAACTTTTTCAAAAACTTTGTCAAGGTATGTGCTTTGTGAAAGTCCTATTAAGCGTCTTGATCTATCTCTATAGATCTTAATGCCCAATATGTAAGCAGCTTCACCGAGGTCTTTCATCGAAAAACTCTTATTCAAGTATCCCTTTATGCTATCCAGAATTCTATATCATTTCCGATCGGTAATATGTCATCCACATATAATATCGTAAATGCTACAGAGCTCCCACTCACTTTCTTGTAAATACAGGCTTCTCCAAAAGTCTCAGATAAAACCAAATGCTTTGATCACACTATCAAAACGTTTATTCCAACTCCGAGAGGCTTGCACCAGTCCATAAATGGATCGCTGGAGCTTGCACACTTTGTTAGCTCCTTTTGGATCGACAAAACCTTCTCGTTGCATCATATACAACTCTTCTTCCGTAAATCCATTCAGAATGCAGTTTTAACATCCATTTGCCAAATTTCATAATCATAAAATGCGGCAATTGCTAACATGATTCGGACGGACTTAAGCATCGCTACGGGTGAGAAAGGTCTCATCGTAGTCAATCCCTTGAACTTGTCGAAAACCTTTCGCAACAAGTCGAGCTTTATAGACAGTAACATTACCGTCAGCGTCAGTCTTCTTCTTGAAGATCCATTTATTCTCAATTGCTTGCCGATCATCAGGCAAGTCAACCAAAGTCCACACTTTGTTCTCATACATGGATCCCATCTCAGATTTCATGGCCTCAAGCCATTTTGTGGAATCTGGGCTCACCATCGCTTCGTCATAGTTCGTAGGTTCATCATGTTCCAAAGAACATGACTTCCGTAATAGGATTACCGTACCACTCGTGCGGATCTTGCTCTGGTTGATCTACGAAGTTCAGAGAAACTTGATCCAAGTTTCATGATCATCATCATTAGCTTCTTCCCTATTTGGTGTAGGTGTCACGTAAACTGTTTTTCGTGATGTACTACTTCTCAATAAGGGAGTAGATACGATTATCTCATCAAGTTCTACTTTCCTCCCACTCACTTCTTTCGAGAGAAACTCCTTCTCCAAAAGTTTCCGAATTTAGCAACAAAAATCTTGCCTTCGGATCTGTGGATAGAAGGTGTACCCAACAGTCTCCTTTGGGTATCCTATGAAGACACATTTCTCCGATTTGGGTTCGAGCTTATCGAGGTTGAAGCTTTTTCACATAAGCATCGCAGCCCCAAACTTTCGTAGAAGCGACAACTTTGGTTTCTTGCCAAACCACGCAGTTCATAAGGCGTCGTCTCAACGGATTTAGATGGTGCCCTATTTAAAGTGAATGTAGCCGTCTCTAAAGCATAACCCCAAAACGATAGCGGTAAATCAAGAAGAGACATCATAGATCGCACCATATCTAATAAAGTACGACACGACGTTCGGACACACCATTACGTTGTGGTGTTCGGTGGCGTAAGTTATGTAAACTATTCCGCATTGTTTCAAAATGTAGGCCAAACTCGTAACTCAAATATTCTCCTCCACGATCAGATCGTAGAAACTTTATTTTCTTGTTACGATGATTTTCCACTTCACTCTGAAATTCTTTGAACTTTTCAAATGTTTCAGATTTGTGTTTCATTAAGTAGATATACCCATATCTGCTCAAATCATCTGTGAAGGTGAGAAAATAACGATATCCGCCATACGAGCCTCAACATTCATTGGACCACATACATCAAGATGTATGATTTCCAATAAATCTGTTGCTCTCTCCATAGTTCCGAGAACGGTGTTTTAGTCATCTTGCCCATAAGGCACGGTTCGCAAGTGCCAAGTGATTCATAATCAAGTGACTCCAAAAGTCCATCAAGATGGAGTTTCTTCATGCGCTTTACACCGATATGACCTAAACGGCGGTGCCACAAATAAGTTGCACTATCATTATCAACTCTACATCTTTTGGCTTCAACGTTATGAATATGTGTATCACTACTATCGAGATTAAGTAAAAACAAACCATTCTTCAATGGTGCATGACCATAAAAGATATTATTCATATAAATAGAACAACCATTATTCTCTCGATTTAAATGAATAACCGTCTCGCATTAAACAAGATCCAGATATAATGTTCATGCTCAACGCTGGTACTAAATAACAATTATTTAGGTCTAATACTAATCCGAAGGTAGATGTAGAGGTAGCGTCGATCGCGATCACATCGACTTTTGGAACCATTTCCCACGCCAAGATCGTCACCTCGCCCTTAGCCAATCTTCGCTTAATCCAGTAGCCCTGCTTCGAGTTGCAAATATTAGCAATGTAACCAAGATCAAATACCCAGTGCTATCATGCGAGTATTAGTAAGGTACACATCAATAACTTGTATATCACATATACCTTTGTTAACCTTGCCATCCTTCTTATCCGCCAAATACTTGGGGCAGTTCCGCTTCCAAAGGACCAGCCCGCTTGCAATAGAAGCACCTCAGCCTGTGCTTAGGACCAGACTTGGGTTTCTTCTCTTGATCAGCAACTTGCTTGCCGCTCTTTTTGAAGTTTCCTTTTTCTTTCCTTTGCCCTTTTCTTGAAACTAGTGGTTTTGTTAACCATCAACACTTGATGCTCCTTTTGATTTCTACCTCCGCGGCTTTCAAAGATCGCGAAGAGCTCGGGCATTGTTTTGGTCATCCCTTGCATATTATAGTTCATCACGAAGCTCTTGTAGCTTGGTGGCGTTGATTGGAGAATTACATCAATGACGCAATCATCCGGAAGATTAACTCCCGGTTGAATCAAGTGATTGTTATATCCGGACATTACGAGTATATGCTCACCGACAGTAACCGTTCTCCTCCATCTTACAGCTATAGAACTTATTGGAGACTTCATATCTCTCAATCCGGCATTCGCTTGGAATATTAACTTCAACTCTGGAACATCTCATATGCTCCATGGTGTTCAAAACGACGTTGAAGTCCCGGTTCTAAGCCGTAAAGCATGGCACACCGAACTATAGAGTAGTCATCGCCTTTTGCTTTGCCAGACGTTCACAACATCTGGCGCAGCCCTTGCACCAGGCCTGGCACCTAACGGTGCTTCCAGACGTAATTCTTCCGTGCAGCAATAAGGATAATCCTCAATTTACGGACCCAGTCCGTGTAATTGCTGCCATCATCTTTCAACTTTGCTTTCTCAAGGAACGCATTAAAATTCAACGGAACAACAAAGACGAGCCATCTATCTACACATCATAGACAAGCAAGATACTATCAGTACTAAGTTCATGATAAATTTAAGTTCAATTAATCATATTACTTTAAGAACTCCCACTTAGAAAAATATCCTCCAATTCTCTAAGTGATTGCGTTGATCCATATCAACTACACCATGACCGATCATCACGTGTGATGGAGTAGTTTCAATGGTGAACATCAATATGTTGATCATATCTACTATATGATTCACGCCGACCTTTCGGTCTCTCGTGTTCCGAGGTCATATCTTATATGCATAGCTCGTCAAGTATAACTTTGAGTATTCTGCGTGTGCAACTGTTTTGCACCCGTTGTATTTGAACGTAGAGCCTATCACACCCGATCATCACGTGGTGTCTCAAAGACGAAGAACTTTCGCAACGGTGCATACTCGTGGAGAACACTTCTTGATAATTTAGTAAGGATCATCTTATAATGCTACCGCTAATCAAAGCAAGATAAGATGCATAAAGGATTAACATCACATGCAATCAATATAAGTGATATGATATGGCCATCATCATCTTGTGCTTGTGATCTCCATCTCCTAAGCAATCATGATCACCATCGCCACCGGCGCGACACCTTGATCTCCATCGTAGCATCGTTGTCGCCTCGCCAAACTTATGCTTCTACGACTATCGCTACCGCTTAGTGATAAAGTAAAGCATTACAGTATGCGATTGCATTGCATACAATAAAGCGACAACCATATGGCTCTGCCGATTGCCGATAACTTCGGTTACAAAACATGATCATCTCATACAATAAAATATAGCATCACGTCTTGACCATATCACATCACAACATGCCCTGCAAAAACAAGTTAGACGTCCTCTACTTTGTTGTTGCAAGTTTTACGTGGCTGCTACGGGCTGAGCAAGAACCGTTCTTACCTACGCATCAAAACCACAACGATACTTCGTCAAATAGACTCCGTTTTAACCTTCTCAAGGACCGGCGTAGCTAATACACTCAGTTCAACTAAAGTTGGAGAGACAGTCTTCCACAAGCCATCTATGTGCAAAGCACGCCGAGGGAACCGGTCTCGCGTGAAGAGCACGCGTAAGGTTGGTCTCGATCGCCTTTCCAACAATACCGCTGAACCAAAGTATGACATGTCGGTAGGCAAGATGACTTGTATCGTCCACAACTCACTTGTGTTCTACTGCGTGCATATGACATCTACGCATAAAACCAGGCTCGGATGCCACGTTGGGTAACGTAGTAATTTCAAAAATTTTCCTACGATCACGCGAAGATCATGGTGATGCATAGCAACGAGATGAGAGTGTTGTCTACGTGCCTCGTGAGACCCACAGCCGGAAGCGTTGACGCAACGTAGAGGAAGTAGTCGTGCTTCTTCACGATCCAACCGATCCAAGTACCGAACGTCACGGCACCTCCGAAGTTCTGCACATCGCTCAGCTCGATGACGCCCCTCGAACTCCGATCCAGCCGAGTGTTGAGGGAGAGTTTCGTCAAGACGACGGCGTGGTGGCGATGATGATGTTCCACCGGCGCAGGCTTCGCCTAAGCTCTGCTACGGTATTCTCGAGGTGTAATATGGTGGAAGGGGCACCGCACACGGCTAAGGAAAGATCTCAAGGATCAACTTGTGTGTCATGGGGTGCCCTCTCGCCTCAGATATAAAGGAGGGAAGGAGGAGGGCTGGCCGCCAAGGGAGGTGCGCCAGGTGTCCTACTCCTACTAGGAGTAGGATTCCCCCAATCCTAGTCCAACTAGGTTTCCCCAAGTGGGAAGGGAGAGAGAGGGGGCGCCTCTTCTCCTAGTCCTAATAGGACTAGGGAAGGGGGAAGGTGCGCCAGCACTTGGGCCCCCTTCTCTCCTTTCCACTAAGGCCCATGTTGGCCCATTAGTATTCCGGGGTTCCGTAACCTCCCTAAGCTTGGTAAAATTCCTAATTTCACCGGAACACTTCCGATGTCCAAACATAGACTTCCAATATATGAATCTTTATGTCTCGACCATTTCGAGACTCCTCGTCACGTCCGTGATCTCATCCGGGACTCGAACAACCTTCGTACAGAAACATCATAACAACTCATAGTAACTCCATCGAAGCGTTAAGCGTTGCGGACCCTCTGAGTTCGAGAACTATGTAGACATGACCGAGACACCTCTACGGTCAATAACCAATAGCGGGACCTCGATGCCCATATTGGCTCCTACATATTCTACGAAGATCTTTATCGGTCGCATCAAGATAACAACATACGTTGTTCCCTTTGTCATCGGTATGTTACTTGCCCGAGATTCGATCGTCGGTATCCAATACCTAGTTCAATCTCGTTATCGGCAAGTCTCTTTACTCGTTCCGTAATACATCATCTCACAACTAACTCATTAGTTGCAATGCTTGCAAGGCTTATGTGATGTGCATTACCGAGAGGGCCCAGAGATACCTCTCCGACAATCGGAGTGACAAATCCTAATCTCGAAATATGCCAACCCAACATGTACCATCGGAGACACCTGTAATGTACATATATAATCACCCAGTTACGTTGTGACGTTTGGAAGCACCCAAAGTGTTCCTCGTGCAAACGGGAGTTGCATAATCTCATAGTCATAGGAACATGTATAAGTCATGAAGAAAAGCACTAGCAACAAACTATACGATCAAAAGCTATGCTAATGGAATGGGTCATGTCAATCGGATCATTCAACCAATGATGTGATCCCGTTAATCAAATAACAACTCCTTGTTCATGGTTAGGAAACACAACCATCTTTGATTAACGAGCTAGTCAAGTAGAGGCATACTAGTGACACTCAGAGGTTTATGTATTCACACATGTATTATGTTTCCTGTTAATACAATTCTAGCATGAATAATAAACATTTATCATGATATAAGGAAATAAATAATAACTTTATTATTGCCTCTAGGGCATATTTCCTTCATTTATGTCAAAAATGTTGTGAGGATTTCACCACCTCTTAAGAAATTCTTGTTACAGTGATGCTTCTCGCCATCACCATTCTTTTCTTGGCCCCCGTGTTGAGTGAACTCTGTTGTGGGAATTTGATATCTCTAACAACCCTATTATTTTGAAGTGAACGGCCGATAGTTTCGTTATCGAATCACCATTCTAACTTTGAACGTCCTACTTGGTCCATATTTCCAGGTGCATTTTCGTTCAATATTTAATTGTGGAAATCCATCCTTTGGAAATCTTGATGAATTGTCGTTGAGTCCATCAGCCACATCCTCTTCCTCTCCTTGGTTTAATGATGAACTCTTGTTTCGGAACTCACTCACACAGTTCAATTCCCGAGAATCTTACAATGTCATCTCGACAATTGGTGTTGCACCTTTCTTCTCAGGCATCGTGAGTCTGAGTTATCCTGCCACCTATCCGAATCCGAATCTCTACGATATGATGGTTGTAACATACTTTCACGAGTTATAACATTGGTCCTCTTATGACTCGGTAAGGTGATGTCATGACTAGCACACATGGCCGGAGGACCTATTGTTATAGATTCCTTTTCAGTAAGGTTATCCATTCTTCCTTGAGGAAATTGTAAGACTTATTCTACAAGCTGTTCCTAATGGATCCTTCCTATATCCAAAATCTGATCTTTGCTTGAAGACCATGTCAATGCTATCTCGAAGCATGTCTATGGTACCCCGATTTTCAACAAGAACATTTGAAGCCCAATGATAAATGTTTCCTGCTCAATTATCCAAACACCATTGTATGGGTAATGTCATGAAAAATTCTCTCCCCTACCTAAAGAGTTTTCTACATTATATCCTCGGCATGGATATCATGCTCGCTTGTCCTTGGGAAGGATATACCCTTGAAATATGTGTTTAAACATATTTTCCTTTCCATTGTTCTCGCTTAATCTAATAATCATATTTTCCTTCCATTGTTTGGTTTAACCTTTCTTGTGATCTATATGATCTGAAAGCAAGAATATTCTCCTCGCTTATGTAAACACCTCGTTGTACAATTCTCACAAGAAGACCTGTTACATTATTGTTGATGACATTTTCGGTAGCCACCGATGGGCGAGAACCTTGCCTATTGGCCCGCCTCGTTCAACGAAAGCAGGAAAATGGTTCTCTTCGTCCCTCGCCCTTGGTATCGATGTTGTTGCCGGCATAATCGACAAAGCTACCCTCCGACACGCCTTACTATCGTGGACTGCAAGATATCGGCCCCTTCCTACTTTCAACCAAATGGTGGGCCCATAACTCCACAGCCCACGGGATCGAAACTCGACTCTCCTGTACACCCCTGTTCCCAAAGTTATTCCTCCGCATGGCCTCGTATGTAATTCAAGAACCACCTTCCGGTGATCATCAATTACGGTATTAGACACAATACTTATTTCCGTTGCCCTGAACCCCTTTTACACTCTGTTTCAGGCAACGAACGATTGCCTGCCCTCTAGAAACTTCTCATGATACCTCCTTACCTTGCTCTCGATATTTTCTTAAGTTTAAATTCGCGAGTTACTTTCCACCACCTTCCTCGTTGTTGTCGACCAGTTAGTCAACCTGGCAGAGGTTCGTTCTCCGGAAAACCCACCTTTATTATTTCGTAAGTACGATGGAGTTCTCAAGAAAGGATGACAACTCTCATCATGATGCATCGATGCATAGGAATGAAGTCATCAACGCTATGGATCGACCATCGGAGAAGAGCAACCAAGACCGTGAAGATCCATTAGAAATTTCAGAACCAAATCCCTTCCCCTTACTTCCACCTCTTAAATCTCGGGGACGAGATTTCTTGTAGTGGAGGAGAATTGTGACGCCTGAATGATCATGCTACAAAGAATCTCACGTTAATGGTGCCACGTCACCTCTGCATCAGTAGTTAATCTCTGGTTAATTCGAAACCGCTTCAAAATTCGAGTTTAAATTAATGTCAACAATAAAAGTTTTCAAAAGTTAAAACAAAAATGTTCGGTGGGTGCCGAATATTACAAGGGTAATTATAATAAAGCAAACACATTTTTATAAAATGCCTAAATTATTTAAAATGAAATAAAACAGAAAAGAAAATAAATAAATTAAAGAAAATAATTAGGGAAAAACAAACAGAAAACGAAAAAAAAGGAGAGAAAAACCCCCCACTGGGCTCCGGCCCAGCAGGCCACCCTCTTCATCACAACCCACCGGCCCAACCGGCCACCACCCCGCCTCCCTTATCCCCCCCACGACCCAAACCCTAACCCACCCCGTCACCCCACTCGCTCACCCTACTCTCTCGCAAGCCCCCCCGATCTGGATCGAGATCGGGGCGAAGACCCGAGGCCGCTCGATGCCGCCCCACGCCGGAGCCCGCCTGGACCTCGCTGGCGCCTCTTCCTCGCCGGCCTACTTCTCCTCTCCGCCGCCGCCGCCCATCTTCGTCCTCCTCCACGACCGGAGCTCCTACGCCCCGTCGAACGTCGTCGTCCTCTTCGTCGTCAGACCTCCCCGACTCCTCCCAGAGCCTACTTAAGCACCTCTGAGGGCTCGGTGAGCTCTACCGTCTGCTTCCTTCCTTTTCCTCTGCTCCCATCGTTGTACAACACCAGAAGTCGCTGCCGCCGCCTGCCGACGCTGGCCATCAAGGCTTTCATACCAAGGCCCGGTCGAACGGCCGCTCCTCGACGCGCCAGTATGCGCTTTCGCAACTATCGCCATACTTCGTGGCCTCACACAGCGACGCTGGCCCCGCCTCGCACTCGCCTCGGCACGCCTCCGGATCCTCTCCTCGCTTCAATCTGCCGCCGTTGAGGTTGCCGCCCCGCCGCCATGGCCGAGTTTCGCTCAAGCGTGTTTCGCCTCATGCCTCGACCATGCCTTTGCTCTCGCCTTCGGCGCCCGACCCACCGTGGCCTTGTCACTGCCGCCTATTATGCGACCTCTCCTCCTCAGCTAGCCCCACGGCTGCCCGCCAGGTCATTGCTTCCCACGCCATTGGCTGCGATCGAGCGCCAAGGCTTCTAAGGCGCCAGAACGCCAAGACGCCCGCACCTGGCCACTTAAACCCACAAAGCCCCTATGGGCCAATGACAGGAGGGCCCCGCCCCAGAACGTTTATAAAAAAAGGAATTTTAAAAAAATATATATATAAATAATTAATAATAAAAATAAATAAATAATTAATTAACTTAATTAACTCTGATTAAATTAACTAATTATGATTAATTAACCTAATTAACTACATTAATTAACTAGCGAGTATGACAAGTGGGACCCACGCGTAAGTTTGACTAAGTCAATAGGATTGTTGATCTTGTTGGACCTGGCCGATTGTCTTTGTTGACCCGATCAATGGCCCCATCTCGCTTTGACTTAGTCAATCCTCGTTGATCGGCCGATGTCAACACGACATCATGCCGATGTCATTAATCCAATTTCAATTAAATTAAAGAATTAATTAAATTCCGTAAATTAGTAAATCTTTAGAAAATCATATCTTTTAATCCATAACTTTCGGATTAAATTATTTTCAACATGAAAGTTGCTCAAAACGATTTAAACAAATTTCCTGTGCTCATATATTACAAAATCATATGGAGTAGAATCTAATTTTGTTTGCCATGCAATGTAGTAGAGCTATCATATGTCTCCTGTCATTTATTTTTCAGCCACCGCTATCTCACTACTTTTACAAAGGCACTAGTTCTCGCACACTTCACCCTTACTCTCACTATTGTGGATACGCAGCCTGCTCATTCGCCACACATCCCTAACCTATCGAACTCGCAACTTTCCCCTCCGGTTCATCTCGTCTGAACGCGAAACACCGGAATACTTTCCGGATGTTCCCCCTTCACCGGTATCACCTCATACCGCGTTAGGGCACACCTAGCACCGCTCATTGTCACGTCACGCATCGTCATGCTTATGTTTGCATTGTATTTATTGTCTCTTCCCCCTCTTCTCTTCGGTAGACTACGAGACCGACAAGCCGCCGCCTGCTCGACTACGGAGTTGACGACCCCTCCTTCTTGCCAGAGCAACCAGGCAAGCCCCCCCCCTTGATCACCAGATATCGCCTATTCCTTTTCTATACTGCTTGCATTAGAGTAGCGTAGCATGTTACAGCTTTCGGTTAATCCTATTCTGATGCATAGCCTGTCATTGCTGCTACAGTTGTTACCCTTACCTGCTATCCTATTGCTTAGTATAGGATGCTAGTGTTCCATCAGTTGCCCTACACTCTTGTCCGTCTGCCATGCTATACTACTGGGCCGTGATCACTCGGGAGGTGATCACGGGCATATGCTATATACTTTATATTGTTACATTACTTATGATACTGTTCGGAGATGGGGGCTGAAGGGCGTGTGGCTCCATCCCGGTAGAGGTGGGCCTGGGTTCCCGACGGCCCCGATCGTTACTTTGTGGCGGAGGCACAGGCAGGTTGAGACCGCCTAGGAGAGAGGTGGGCTCGCCCTGGTCGGCGTTCGCGGATACTTAACACGCTTAACGAGATCTTGGTATTTGATCCGAGTCCGCCATTTGGTCTATACGCACTAACCAACCACGTGGGAAGATATGGGCACTTTCGGCGCCGTGGTATCACCAAGCCTTCGTGACGTCGGCGGCGGCCGAAGCGCCGGTTTGGAACGTAAGCCCGCTCTTGTATTAAGGGGCTAGTTGTGCTTCCGGCCGCCCACGCAACATGCGTGTGTGCTAAGGCGATGGGCCCAGACCCCTGTGCGCTTAGGTTTAGACCGGCGTGTTGACCTCTCTGTTAGCCTAGGTGGGGCTGCGACGTGTTGATCTTCCGCGGCCGGGCATGACCCATAAAAGTGTGTGCTGCCAAATGGGATCAAGCGTGTTGGGTTATGTGGTGCACCCTGCAGGAAGTTAATCTATTCGAATAGCCGTGATCTTCGGTAATGTGACGACTTGGAGTTGTACCTTGACCTTATGACAACTAGAATCGGATACTTATAAAACACACCCTTCCAAGTGCGGATATAACCCGGTGATCGCTCTCTAATAGGGCAACGAGGAGGATCGCCGGGTAGGTTTATGCTATGCGATGCTACTTGGAGGACTTCATCTACTCTCTTCTACATCTTTGCAAAGGCGGAGGCTGCCGGGCGTAGTCTTCGACAAGATTAGTTATCCCCTTCTTATTCTAGCATTCTGTAGTTCAGTCCACTGATATGGATCTTTACACATATACCCATGCATATGTAGTGTAGCTCCTTGCTTGCGAGTACTTTGGATGAGTACTCACGGTTGCTTTCTTCCCCCTTTTTCCCCCCTTTCCTTTCTTTCTGGTTGTCGCAACCAGATGCTGGAGTCCAGGAGCCATACGCCACCGTCGGCGACGACTCCTACTACACCGGAGGTGCCTACTACTACGTGCAGCCCGCTGACAACGACCAAGAGTAGTTTAGGAGGATCCTAGGTAGGAGGCCTGCACCTCTTTCGATCTCAGATCCTGGGCTTTGTGCTAGCCATCTTATGGCAACTTGTTTAACTTATGTCTATACTCGGATATTGTTGCTTCACGACTCGTCTATGATCGAGCACTTGTATTCGAGCCCTCGAGGCCCTGGCTTGTATTATGATGCTTGTATGACTTATTTATGTTTTAGAGTTGTGTTGTGATATCTTCCCGTGAGTCCTCGATCTTGATCGCACACGCTTATGCGTGCATGATTAGTGTACGATTGAATCGGGGCGTCCACAGCCGTTGTCAAGCGCTTACACTGCTGCCGCCGCTTGCTCGGCGCCCTCATCACAGGCGTGTGCGGCCATGCCTCGCCGCCCACTGCGCCGTTGCCCGTCGCCTCCCTAAAACCCGGCCGCTCGAAGCTCGGCCGTCAGAGCTGGCTGTGTGCTTGTGCATGTATGGACAGCCACCATAGGCCGGCTGGGTTCTGTCCACTAAGGCCGGCCCCGTTCTAATTTGCTAGTACTAATTAGGTTTGTTAGGTGTTAATTAGCCTAATGGCCCAATGACAGTGGGCCCCCATCTAAATAACCTTTTAATTTAACTATAGTCAATGACATGTGGGATCCACAACACTGTTCACGTTTGACTACAGTCAACACTTTGACTATTGACTGCCGAAGTCAGCTCCCGGTGTCCCACTGTCAGCCTCTCAGCCTATGTGGCTGGGTACAATAGTGGGTACACATAGAAAAATCCCCTTTTTATTTCGAATTAATAATAATTCCAAATATTCTTTTAAACTTTGTAAATTCATATAAAATAATCCGTAGCTCGGATGAAAAAACTTTGTACATGAAAGTTGCTCAGAACGACGAGACGAATCTGAATACGCAGCCCATTCGTCTGCCACACATCCCTAGCATAGCGAACATGCAATTTTTCCTCTCCGGTTCATCTGTTCGGAAACGCGGAACACCGGGGATACTTTCCCGGATGTTTCCCCCCTTCTCCGGTATCACCTCATACCGCGTTAGAACACGTCTAGCTCTGCCTGTTGTCCTGTTATGCACTTGCTTGCTATGTATTTACTGTTTCTCCCCCCTCTTCTCTTCTAGAGACCCTGGCCGGTCTTTGATGCCCCTGTGGTCGACTACGTCACCGACGACCCCTCCTACTTGTCTGAGCAACCAGGCAAGCCCCCCCTTGATCACCAGATATCGCCTATTCTTCTCTATACCGCTTGCATTAGAGTAGTGTAGCATGTTACTGCTTTTCGATAATCCTACTCTGCTGCATAGCCTGTCATTGCTACTACTGTTGTTACCTTTACCTGCAATCCTAAATGCTTAGTATAGATGCTAGTATTCCATCAGTGGCCCTACACTCTTGTCCGTCTGCCATGCTATACTACTGGGCCGTGATCACTTCGGGAGGTGATCTCGGGCATATGCTATATACTACTGTTACATTACTTATGATACAGTTCGGAGATGGGGGCTGAAGGGGCAGGTGGCTCCATCCCAGTAGAGGTGGGCCTGGGTTCCCGACGGCCCCCGATCACATTTTGTATGGCGGAGCAGCAGGCAGGTTGAGACCGCCTAGGAGAGAGGTGGGCCTGGCCCTGGTCGGCGTTTGCGGTTACTTCATAATAACACGTTTTACGAGATCTTGGTATTTGATCTAAGTCTGGCCATTTGGTCTATACGCACTAACCAACTACGTGGGAAAGATATGGGCACTCGGCGTCGTGGTATCAGCCGAAGCCTTCGTGACGTCAACGACTGAGCGGCGCACACCGGATTTGACTGGAACGCCTGCTAGGCTAGGTCCGCTTCCGGCCGCATACGCAACATGCAGGTGTGCTAAGGGCGATGGGCCCAGACCCCTGTGCGCTTAGGTTTAGACCGGCGTGCTGGCCTCTCTGTTGGCCTAGGTAGGGCCGTGACGTGTTGATCTTCCGTGGCTGGGCATGACCCAGGAAAGTGTGTCCTTCCAAATGGGATCAAGCGTGTTGGGTTATGTGGTGCACCCCTGCAGGGAAGTTAATCTATTGGAATAGCCGTGATCTTCGGTAACAGGATGACTTGGATTTGTACCTTGACCTTATGACAACTAGAACCGGATACTTAATAAAACACACCCTTTCAAGTGCCAGATACAACCCGGTGATCGCTCTCTAATAGGGCGACGAGGAGGGGATTGCCGGGTAGGTTTATGCTATGCGATGCTACTTGGAGGACTTCAGTCTACTCTCTTCTACATGCTGCAAGACGGACGCTGCCAGAAGCGTAGTCTTCGACATGATTAGCTATCCCCCTCCTATTGCGGCACTCTGCAGTTCAGTCCACCGATATGGCCCTTGACACATATACCCATGCATATGTAGTGTAGCTCCTTGCTTGCGAGTACTTTGGATGAGTACTCACGGTTGCTTTTCTCCCCCTTTTCCCCCTTCCTTTCTACCTGGTTGTCGCAACCAGATGCTGGAGCCCAGGAGCTCGACGCCACAGTCGACGATGACTCCTACTACACCGGAGGTGCCTACTACTACGCGCAGGCCGCTGACGACGATCAGGAGTAGTTTAGGAGGATCCCAGGCAGGAGGCCTGCGCCTCTTCGATCTCAGATCCCGATTTGTGCTAGCCTTCTTAAGGCAAACTTGTTTACTTATGTCTCAGATTTCAGATATTGTTGCTTCCACGACTGCTCTATGATCGAGCACTCGTATTCGAGCCCTCGAGGCCCCTGGCTTGTATTATGATGCTTGTATGACTTATTTATGTTTTTAGAGTTGTGTTGTGATATCTTTCCGTGAGTCCCTGATCTTGATCGTACATGTTTGCATGCATGATTAGTGTAGGATTGAATCGGGGGCGTCACAAGTTGGTATCAGAGCCGACTGCCTGTAGGAATCCCCCTTCCACACTCCTTGGCCGAAGTCGAGTCTAGTCATTGAAAAACTTTTACTAACATGGCTGTGTGCCTTACGGCTCACGTCACCATTGGGTGGTACTAGGATCTTTTATTCCTCGTCTATACTCTGGGATTCTGATCTCTCTTCTACTCGGGTTAAATGATTTTCTAAAATCTAACTTTAGGTTCTCGAAAACGCTTTCTCCCGGAGAGCCCTTCACCCGTATGATCGCCGATCGCACATGAAGATTTCAAAGTTTCTTTTCGATACTCTTTTGGGACTGCCCATTGCTTTTGCAATTCCCTACCACCGAAATATCCCTATGAATAAATACATACACTTGCCGTTCTTACTTAGTTCCTAGTTGCTCTTGTTATTACAAGATACCCTGAAATACTCATTGTTGTTCCGAGAATACTTATGCCTACTGCCTTGCAGTTCCTTACCACCTGAATACCCCTACGGATAATTTCTCGCACTTATCGAGTATCCGCTCATCCCCAGTTGATTCATGTATTTCACAAAAGTCTTCGAAATGCCATTCGATCTTCCGAAAATCTCGACTGCCTATTCCTCTTGAAATTCTTCTTGCTTGCATTATGGTTAATCCCATAAGTCTCGTAGTCTTATTGGCATCCCTTGTCATTATCATTTTGAGTCTGTTGACTCAATATGTTTGCGAATACACGCAATCATCATTGATCCTTATAATATACATTTCCGTCTGATCTGCCATTCTTTTAACTGGAATTGGTTCTCGACCAATCCAATTGCCGTTGATTGTACCCTAAGGCTATTCAACTTATCCATCCCTAATCAGAGCATTGCTTCTGATCCCTTGATTTGGAAATCATAATTCCTTTGCGTTTGAGATTTGAGTTAATCAGTTGTTTCTATAATCTGATCTCCTTGCATTCTTCTTCCTCTAGTTGAGTACCGATGCTCATGTCAGATCCCTTGTGGACCACCAGATCCTTTGTTGGATTTTATCCGACAACGTCCTTCATATTCAATAATCCTGGGAGCCTTTCCTCGCATACATAATGCCTTTGGTAAATTGTATCCTCTGCTTTGTCAACCATGCTATGCTTTCGAGCTTGAGTTATTCGCTCCTGAAGTTTGTGGTATATGTTCCTAAGAGGCCCAGATGGGTTGAACCTATGCCTTTTTCGAATCGGTGTGAACCCGGAAACTACTACGGGTCATACTCTCATCGGGTGTTATGTCAGATAAAATTTCAATACTACAACTAATGTCATTTTCGAAATACGAGAGGTGAATGAAAGGTTGTGCGTTGAACAAGTGGGAGTCGACCTTGAACCCTGTGTTCATGCCCATGAACACGATGTATACCTTATCATGGAAGCTTCTCTTAAAATAATTATCCCCTTGTTATAAGTTTATCTTGTATCTGTGGACGTGGTTCCGACCATGTTTCTCCTTGATTCCATTTCTCGTGCAAGTTTGGGCACTTGTCTTTCTGCAGAGCATTACCCTAGTCCAACCTCTACTTTGATCTGTCGTCGAGTATTACCCCCTGGTATCTCAAGGTTATCATGGAACTGCATAACTTCTTAAGAGCTCTTCATCAAGTGCTACATTCTCATTGATTCCAATTTTTCACGGGCTCCGAGTTATTAAACACTCAAGGACATCGATAACTGAATCGAGTCCGCATCGTGATTAAACAACTCTTAGTAATCTTCTTTGCTTACGAGTTTGTACTCGATCACGTCATCCCTAGCTTGATCAGATATATCATTATCATGCTGATTTTAACTGTGCTACCTGGTCCTTATCCCAGGAGCACAACTTTCGATGATTGAGCTAAGCTTACGTCGATTTCCTTGTCTTATCGTTCCATCTTGAACAACAAACTTGATCTCGAGTTTGTGTCCTACTCGTGGTTCCAATAACCTTTCGCTTCATCATTCGTTTGACTTGATGTCATCGTCGATTGATTACATCTTCATGAAATCTCTCGACAAATGTGTCGTGATCATCATCAGTATTCCGAGCTTTTCCAAGATATCAATTGAATTCATGATGAGAAATACCATCCTTGCCTCGATGATTTTTGTTGTCATTGACCACTTTATTGCCTTCCCTCCAACACAAACTTGTTCGTGTTCTGTGTTTTTCCTTGAGTTCCTTGCTATCCAGCCTGAGTTCTTCTTTACCTTGTAGTATTACCATCTTTTATATCAGGAATGTCTTGAGATTGCTCCACCTCTTAAGGATTCTTGGAATAGTGATGCTTCTCCCCATCATCATTCTTTCTTGGTCCCCGTGTTGGTTCTAACCGGGGTACTAACAAGTGAACGGTGTTGTTTGGATTATGCTCTTCTAGCAACCCTATTGCTTTGAAATTAATGATCGATAGTTCACTCTTAGCCTATCGGTTATTGAATCACCAGTCTAAACATTGATCGTGCAACCCAACCCATATTTCGGGTGCACCTTTCAACCAATGTTTAACTGTGTATGTTTTCCTCCAACATACCTCATTATATCATTTGATCTGACAAATGTTATCTCCTTGTTCACATAGTTGTGGAAATCCATCCTTTTTGGAAATGTCAATGGATTGTCGCCGAGTCAATCAGCCACCTCCTCACCTCTCCTTGATTAGATGATGAACTTGTGTGTCGGAACTCGCTCCATAGTTCATTTCCCGAGAATCTTACATTGTCATCTCGTAAATTGTGTTGCACCTTTTCTTCTTAGGTATCCTGCCACCAATCAGATCTAAATCTCGGTCAGATGTGATTGTTGGAACATATTTTCTAGAGTTATAGCATTGGTCCTCATATGACCCGGTAAGGTGATGTCATGCCTAGCATACTGTGTTACAGTTTCCTTTTTAGCAAGGATAACCATTCTTCCATGAGGAAATTGTAAGACTTATTCTATAAGTTGTTCCTGACGAATCCTTTGTGTATCCAAAGTTTGATCTTTGCTTGAAGACCATGCCAATGCTATCTCAGAAGCATGACTGTGGTACTCAAACATCAACAAGAGCATTGGAAGCGCAATGCTAAGTTTTCTTTATCCAAACACCGTTGTATGGGTAATGTCATGAAATTTCTGTCCCCTTACCTAAAGGGTTTTCTACATTATATCCTCGCCATGTATATCATGCTCTGCTTGTCCTTGGGAAGGATATATCCCTGAAATATGTGTTTAAACACATTTTCCTTTCCATTGTTCTGTTTAATATGATAACCATATTTTACTTTCCTTTGGTTGTTTGAACCTTCCTTGTGATCTATATGATCTAAGCAGCAATATTCTACTGCTTATGTAAACTCCTCGGTGTACAATTTACAAGAAGAACTCACATTACTATTGTTGATGACATTCGGTAGCCACCGATGGACGAGAACTTTGCCTATTGGTCCGCCTCGTTCAACGAGCAGGAAAATGGTTCTCTTCGTCCCTCGCCCTTGGTATCAATGTTGTTGTCGACATAACTGATAGGCTATCCTATGACATGCCTTGCTTACATGATCGTGTAAGACGTCATTGCCTTCCTACTTTTAACCCCCATGGTGGGCCCACAACCCACAGATCCACATGATCGAAACCTGACTCTCCTGCACACCCCCCGGTTTCCCAAGTTATTCCTCGCGTGTGGCCTCGTATGTAATTCACGGGCCACCTTCCTAGTGATCTGTTCTCGTAACAGACGCAATACTTAATATCGTTGCTCTGGACCCCTATCGCACTTTGTTTCAGACATCGAAAGATTGCCTATCCGTTTGAAACTTCTCATGGTACCTTCTTACTTTGCTGTCGATATCTTCTTAAGTTTCAATTCGAGAGATACTTATGCTTCTTCCCCTGAGTTAACCGTCCGATGCTCAAATTTGATAGAATCCGTCCTTATAGAGTTTTTCCACCCTTTATTCTTTCGTAAGTACGATGGAGTTCCTGAAGAAAGGACGCCGACTTCATCATGATGACCTAAAGTAGAGAAATGAAGACATCAATATATTGGACTGGCCTCTTCGAGAAGAGCAAGCCAGGATGAGAAGACCCGCTAGATTCGTTACCAAACCTCCCCCCTTTCACTACTTCTTAAATCTCGGGACGAGATTTCTTGTAGTGGAGGAGAATTGTGACGCCCGGATAATTAAGCTACAGTAATCCCCTGCTAATGATGCCACGTCACCTCGGTTGTTGTTGCTAATCTCGCATTAGTTCAAAACAATTAAAATTCTAATTTGAATTATTGGCAAACAACAAAAGTTTTCAAACAATAAAACTAATATGTTCACACTATTCTATAAATTCCCCTAATCATTGCCATGATGGTACCAACTTCATTTGACTCACAGATAAATCCCTAGGAAATTAATAAGTGGTCCAACAGCAAATAAATTAGCCATTTCAAAATAAATGAATGTTTATGTATTTACAAACCACTTGAAATCGTGTGTGCTAGCTCAAAACATTGCCTATTATTTATGTGACAAGTTTTGTGTTCAACAAAACTTATTTGGATTAAATTAAAATACAAAACGGTGGAGAAAATACAAAACAGAAAATTAGAAGAAGGAATAGGGGCGAAGTGCACACTGTACACTACAGGCCCAGTGCTATAGTGCACGGCCCAGCCCACCACAGGCCTTTCCTCTTTCTCCTGTACAGAGGAGAAGGCAGAGGCCATGGCGCGGCGGCCATCCCACGGCGCCACGGCCGGATGACCGACACCTGCTCCTCTCGAGTGCCCTAGAGAGGATAAGGAGGACAACCACTATCCCCCTGCCGAACCCTAGCCACTTCCCCTCTTCTACATCATCCCCCACGCTCGATCCCGATCTCGACCGTATGCATCCATGGCCGCGCCGCGTCGATCCGGCAGCCACCGGCCTCCCCTCGTCGCGCGAAGATGACTGGGAGCTCCGTCGTGGTCGGCTCCATCACCACGCCGAAGGGCTCGAGCTAGGATGGCCCGTAGCCTCGACATCGTCCTCATCTTCGCCCACGGTCGCCGCATCGCGCCATCGTTTGCCACCCCGGCTTCCTTGACCATGTCCACGAGCCTCCCCGTGAGCTTCTCTGTCGATTCCCCTACTTTTCCCCCTCGATCCGTGCCCCTACGTGTCAAACACCGCCATCGTCGGAGCTCCGCTTCCGCGTACGCGTACGTGCTGTTCTTGGCTTTTGCTCCCTGCTCCTGTAGCCTGCTGCTCCATGCGTTGTTGTGCCGCTGCTGTTGCGCTACACTGCTGCTGCTGCCGCTTGCCTGGCGCCCTACTGCGCCTGCACCGTTGCCCGTCGCCTCCCTAAAACCCCGGCCGCTCGAGCTACTGGCCGTAGCCGCTGTGTGCTTGTGCGTGTATGCACAGCCACCATGAGGCCGGTTGGGTTCTGTCCACTAAGGCCGCCCCGTTCTAATTTGCTAGTACTTATTAGGTTTGTTAGGTGTTAATTAGCCTAATGGCCCAATGACAGTGGGCCCCCATCTAAATAACCTTTTAATTTAACTATAGTCAATGACATGTGGGATCCACAACACTGTTCACGTTTGACTCCAGTCAACACTTTGACTATTGACTGCTGAGTCAGCTCCCAGGTGTCCCACTGTCAGCCTCTCAGCCTATGTGGCTGGGTACAATAGTGGGTACACATAGAAAAATCCCCTTTTTATTTTGAATTAATAATAATTCCAAATATTCTTTTAAACTTTGTAAATTCATATAAAATAATTCGTAGCTCGGATGAAAAAACTTTGTACATGAAAGTTGCTCAGAACGACGAGACGAATCCGGATACGCAGCCCATTTGTCTGCCACACATCCCTAGCATAGCGAACATGCAATTTGCCCTCTCCGGTTCATCTGTCCGAAAACGCAAAACACCGGGGATACTTTCCCGGATGTTTCCCCCTTCTCCGGTATCACCTCATACCGCGTTAGAACACGTCTAGCTCTGCCTGTTGTCCTGTTATGCACTTGCTTGCTATGTATTTACTGTTTCTCCCTCTTTTCTTGGTGACCAGTGATGTCTTGATGCCCTGTGGTCGACTACATCACCGGACGACCCCTCCTTCTTGTCTTAGCAATCAGGCAAGCCCCCCCCCCCTTGATCACCGGATATCGCCTATTCTTCTCTATACTGCTTGCATTAGAGTAGTGTAGCCTGTTACTGCTTTTCGATAATCCCACTCTGCTGCATAGCCTGTCATTGCTACTACTATTGTTACCTTTACCTGCAATCCTAAATGCTTAGTATAGGATGCTAGTATTCCATCAGTGGCCCTACACTCTTGTCCGTCTGCCATCCTATACTACTGGGCCGTGATCACTTCGGGAGGTGATCTCGGGCATATGCTATATACTACTGTTACATTACTTATGATACAGGTTGGAGATGGGGAAATTTGAAGGGCGGGTGGCTCCATCCCGAAGAGGTGGGCCTGGGTTCCAGCGGCCTCGATCGTTACTTTGTGGCGGCAGTAAGGCGAGTTGAGACCGCCTAGGAGAGAGGTGGGCCTGGCCCTGGTCGATGTTCGCGGTTACTTCATAATAACACGCTTAACGAGATCTTGGTATTTGATCTGAGTCTGGCCATTTGGTCTATACGCACTAAGGGCATCTCCACTAGGGCCCCCAAGAAGCCTCCCCAAGCCACTTTTTAGGCGCCGGCGGGCAAAAAACGTCCCAGTCATGCCCCCAACTGCTCGTTTTTCGCGTGAAAGCAAAAATACGCCAGACGCCCATGTAACACCCAAAGACGCCGGAGGCTCTGGGGGAGCCTAATTTCGCCGCTTTAGGCGTTGGCCCACCGCCACGACTCCCTCCCGCCCCTCACCGCCCACCCACGTGCTTCCTCCCTCTCGCCTCTCCTCCACGCACACACAGACACGGCCCTTCGCTTCCCGTCCCCTGCAGCACGCCCGCGTGCTCACAGCCCGGCCGCCTCGGCCTCGCCGCCGTGCTCCCTGCGGCGACATGTGCGTCGACGAGCTCTTCTCCCACGGCAAGCTCCTCCCGCTCCGCCTTTGTCGACCGCCTCGCCGACGCCCCCAGTTATCGCTTCCATGGTCCGAGTCCGTCGCCCACCGCGGCGCCAAGGCCCGATCGCCGAGCGCGAAGTTCCAAAGAAGAAGAAGAAGCTGCGTCGGCCGGAGCCACTCGTCCAAGAGCGCCTCCTCCGACCACGGCACCGCGCCGTCGCGGAGGTCCCTGTCGAGCAGCTTGTTCTACGCGCACCTGAGCCCGTCACAGCAGCTGCGCTCGTGGCCGCGCCGGACCACGGGGTCGGCACCGCCCCCCGCCGGGTGGGGCATCATACGCCTCGGTGTGGTCGGCGCCCCGGACGTGTACCCGCCACGCTGCGCCGATGGGGCCAAGATCACCGCCGCGTCGAGAGGCGGCAGCGGTAGGAGCCACGCCGTCTTGTGCACGTGGATGTACTCCAGCAGTGGCGAGGCCGACGCCGGGCGCCTCCCGGCGAGGTCCACGACCGCCTCGCCATGAGCCCACCCGCGCCCACAAAGGCTCACGAGCTCCTCCACGCCCGCGACGCCTGCTGAAGCTCCGCCACGCCTCCGTATTGCTCTTACTGCCGCCGCCTATTCAGCATCCTCACAGCCATGGCAGGCTGCCGGGCGCCATCGCCACCTCCCGCCTCCGCCAAAGATATACTCCCGTCTTCGAGGACATGGAGCACGCCCTCATTGGACTCGCTTCCTCCCGACCTCTCCAAATGGAGGGATCGCGCCAGAAAGGTGGCTCAGATGCACCGGAGCGTGCCCACGGCATCGCTTCGTGACTCGCCGACGAAATGCCGCTGCCTACTTGAGCCTCAACACTGCTCCTGGGGGGGCGCAACGAGTGGAAAGATTTACGCCCCCAGGCAAAAAAATTCGCCGGCAGCCCCCCAAGGGGTGAAAGAAATGCCTCCTGGGGTGCCAACGAGTGGAGATGCCCTAACCAACTACGTGGGAAAGATATGGGCACTCGGCGTCGTGGTATCAGCCGAAGCCTTACGTGGCGTCGATGGCGGCGGCGCCGCCGGGATTGGGCTGAACGCTCGCTGAAGCTAGGTCTGCTTCCGGCAGCGTCACATAGCGTGAAGAGGTGCGCTAAGGCGATGGGCCTGCACCCTATGCTCTTAGGTTTAGACCGGCGTCGACCTTTCTGCTGGCCTAGGTGGGGCTGCGGCGTGTTGATCTTCCGCGTCGGGCATGACCCAGAAAGTGTGTCCGCCAAATGGGATCAAGCGTGTTGGGTTATGTGGTGCACCCATGCAGGAAGTTAATCTATTCGAATAGCCGTGATCTTCTGTGAATGTGATCGACTTGGAGTTGTACCTTGACCTTATGACAACTAGAACCGGATACTTAATAAAACACACCCTTTCAAGTGCCGACATACAACCCGGTGACCGCTCTCTAATGTGGCGACGAGGAGGGATTGCGGGTAGGTTTATGCTATGCGATGCTACTTGGAGGACTTGATCTACTCTCTTCGACATGTCAGCAAGACGTAGGTCGCTGTAAGCATAGTCTTGACAGGATTAGCTATCCCCTCCTATTCTGGCATTCTCAGCTCACCCACCGATATGGCCCTTTACACATATACCCATGCATATGTAGTGTAGCTCCTTGCTTGCGAGTACTTTGGATGAGTACTCACGGTTGCTTTCCCCCTCTTTTCCCCCTTCCTTTCTACCTGGTTGTCGCAACCAGATGTTGGAGCCCAGGAGCTTGACGCCACCGTCGACGACGACTCCTACTACACCGGAGGTGCCTACTACTACGCTGCAGTCAGGCGGCGATCGGGGAGTAGTTTAGGAGGATCCTGTGCAGGAGGCTCGCGCCTCTTTCGATCTGTATCCCGGCTTTGTGCTAGCCTTCTTAAGGCAAACTTGTTTACTTATGTCTCAGACTCGGATATTGTTGCTTCACGACTCGCCTATGATCGAGCTCTTGTATTCGAGCCTCGGAGGCCCTCGGCTTGTATTATGATGCTTGTATGACTTATTTATGTTTTTAGAGTTGTGTTGTGATATCTTCCCGTGAGTCCCTGATCTTGATCGTACACGTTTGCATGCATGATTAGTGTACGATTGAATCGGGGGCATCACAACTCGTGCCAAATTCATGGCACCCCGGACAAGCCAGCCAACCATACCAATAGAGATTGCTGGGTATTCAAAGAGGCCGGCAAAATAAACGCCGAAAACAATGACAAGGGGCTGCACAGCGATGATGACGAGGAGCCCCTGCGTCTGAACATGGGGGGACAGAAGAAATTTCCCCCCAGGTGAAAACGGTCAACATGATCTATGCCACGCACATCCCCAAGCGGAAGCAGGCGAGCACTATGGGGCGTCTATGCGATGGAGCCAGTCGCCCCAAATTCAACCCATGGTCACTTTGTCCGATCACTTTTGATCAAGGGATCACCCTACTAGCATCCGTCCACGGCTCGGCCGCATTGGTCCCTAGACCCAATCATCGATGGATCCCACCTCACGCCGTCCTTATGGACGATGGCGACAACTGAACACCGCTTTATCGTAACACGGTCGCCAAAATGGGCATTGACCCTTCAAGGATCAAGGCCACCAAAACCACCTTTAAAGGTGTGATTCCTGGAGTAGAGGCCCGTTGCACGGGCTCTATAACATTGGAGGTGGTCTTCGGATCTCTGGATAACTTCCGAATCGAAGAGTTAATCTTCGATATCGTCCCTTTCCGTAGTGGTTACCACGCACCGCTCGGATGAACCGCATTCGCTAGATTCAATGCGGTACCACACTACGCATACCTCAAGCTCAAGATGCCAGGACCACGCGGGGTCATAACAGTGAACGGAAATTCGACCGCTCTCTCCGAACATAAGAGCATACAACAGACTAAGGCATAGCCTAGTGGTGGGAAGGGGCTGATGCCTTCCCACCCGCCCAGGTTCAAGGCACGGTACTTGCAATTTGGGTTTGTTGCATCAATTATACTGTAGGGGGTTCCCTTGCAGTCTTTCTATTAAAAAAACAGAAGAGCATACTGTAGCCCTCGCGGCGGAAGTACAATGCGGCCTCCTCCGACAAACCAATCCGGCGACAACAACTCCAAGCACCGTCAAGAGAGTCCGGAGCACCCCGCAACAGGATCATAAGGCACGCCAAGAGCGCGACTAGCAGTTCAGCCTCCGCTTAAGCCCCATCAAAGCAGCATTCGTGCCGCGCGTAAACAATTACGCACTCAAGATACCATGGGCGTAGACGGAGGCGTAATAACGACTCAGTCAATAGTGCGGGATAACCGCCACATACCTTCATAACCCGTCCTTCTTCTTTTTTAGGACATTGCTTTAGAGCAGCCTCTTCAGAAGAGCCGAATTGCCAGACTTACATAGGAGAGAAAACCAAGGTGGCAACAGTTTCAAGCAGATGTATGAAACACCCAGTTGGAATCTATCTTCGATCGTTATACCTGTTTTATATATCCATACGCGGCCTGCCCCTGGATGGGACATGTTAAATAGTCCTATTTATCTCCACTTAATGCATTCATTGTAAACATACGCTTAAACGTATTTTCATCAATGGGAGATTATATATATCGTCAGCTCATTATTGTTATTTGAACATTTTTCTTACAAATGTTTTTTTGACATTGCATCCGTACACTTTGGTACGATCCGTTTGCCAGGGGCTTCCTATGGCGCCTCGTTCTACGGCAACTAAAGTCCGAACACTTTAAACAGTGCGGCACCCCGAACTTATAGCACTATATGCATCAGCTCCGAATCATGTCTTGGGTCTATAGTTGGGTTAGCCTGGCTCCCTTGTTTTGGTACCTTATGTTCCGTTATATCGGCTAAGGTAGCGCAGGGAAAACTACTGTGATTGTGTCCCGGTTCTTCCAGACGAGCACCTCAGTAGAGAAAGCCGAAAACTGGCCGGCATGATGTGGCGAGAGCTGGTCGCTGTTCGAGAGGTCTTAAAATCCTTAAAGATTTTCCGCTTTAGGCGATAAATCGGCTTCGTCCGATCTAGGCGTATATAGCGGCCCAATTCGGCCTTCCGGGTTCTAGGGGCTTCGTCAAAATTTAAAATTGTAGACTTCTATGGCTAAGTGAAAGTTATAAAGCCGAATAGTCCGATTGCCTTGTTCAAGCTACGGATACCTCCTTAAGGGACCAAACATTTGGATAAAGAGTATCCGGTTTTTCGAGAACACCCGGCACTAGTTGCGTGGGGCGGAAGCCGACGGTAGCCTACTTTCAGTATTCTATAAACAGCCGCACAGAAGGTAATATTTTAAATCAAATAGTGCTACATAGCACAAGTAACTTCGTCTTTAAATTACAACAGCGGTAGAGGTACATTTTAATCAAAGATCTTGTCCTTGGAACACTCATCGGCCACGAGACGAGCGCCTTTCATAACGCCATCATAGTACTTCTCGAGACGGCGATGCTCCTTGCCCTCGGGCGGACCGTCCTTCACCAGCTTCTCCGCATCTAGCTTGCCCCAATGCACCTTCACAAGGCGAAGGCCCGGGCACCCTCGATGCAAACGGATCGCTTGATTACTTCAAGCCGCGGACAAGCATTCTCCGTCCGCTTGATCAGGCCGAAGTAGCTAGTGGGCAGGGGCTCACCAGGCCACATCCGGACTATGAAATCTTTCATAGCCACTTCGGCCGACCTGTGGAGTTCGACCAACTGCTTCAGTTGGTCACTCAGAGGCGTTGGGTGTTTGGCCCCAACATATCGGGACCCGAACAACTTCTCCGTTGAGCTCCCCTCTTGGGCACGGTAGAACTCCGCGGCATCTGATACACTGCATGGCAGATCTGCGAATGCCCCTGGAGAGCTCCGAATTTGAGTAAGTAAAAGAAACACCTCCTCCACATGTTTGCTTTGCACAAAGAATTTCTTGGCCGCCGCTATCTTTTTGGCCTCCTGGATCTCCTGCTGTGCCTTCTCGGCTTCGGCCTTGGCGTCTTTCATACTCACAAGGGCCTTCGCAAGCTCGGCCTCTTTCGTCTTCAGATCATGCTCCACGGACTCGAACTTCTTGCCGAGGTCCTAGAGCTCTTGCTGTACCTCGCCCACTCCAGCACTTTGCTTCTCACGCTCTCTGCATTCCAAGGCCGCCTTATGTTCGGCCTCGGATAGCGCTTTCTTCAGGGACGCCACTTCGGCGGTGGACCCTGCCACACGATCCGACGCTCATCGTCCGACTAAACAATTTTATCTATCTTTACATACATAAGAGCGGAGAATCATTCACCTTTGCTCTCTTCGAGCCGCCTCTTCGTGAGGTCGAGCTCTCCTCGCTTTGCTCCAGTCCCGCTTTAGTTCGGCAACCTCGGTATGCAAGCAAATGCAAGCAAAGACGACATGCTTTTCACATAAACACTTATTAGACTCCTACGGATTATAATTGACCCTCCGTTTGGCTTTTCTTTCTGAACACCAAACGGAGTATCAGGGGCTACTACCTATCGGGTGGTAATTTCACACATTTTTATTACTTACCTCGAAGCCCGTCAGGAGGCTTGTGCAGGCTTCGGTTAGTCCGCTTTTGGCGGACAGAAACTTTTGGATCACCACACTCATAAGAGTACGGTGCTCGTCATCCATGGAAGCGCCTCAAAGCGCTTCCACCAGACTATCCAGCGCCGCTGGCTCGACGGAAGTCCTCGGCACGGATGGCTCGCCCTCCCTAACAAGGGGCTGCCCGCCTAAATCCGGAACCGTTAAGGGTTCCGGAACAGTGTTCGGTTGAGAGTCCGCCTTTGTCATGCGGCTCATCGTGAAGCGATCCGCAGGGATCTTGAACCCGCATGTCCGACATCCGAACTACGCCTTTGGGGCGTCTCGTGGTCACCTCCCCCCTGCTCGGGGAACCTTCGGGACAACACCTCCGTGTCATCCGCAGGCTGAGGAGTGGTGGCCGTCGGGAGCGAGTTCATCTCTGAAGCGCTCAGAGACCCATCCGAAGACGACACCTCCGGATGATCCCTAGCCGGACTGCATATATGTTCGGCGTTATTAAACAACTATGAAGTGAATCACGATAGCGTGCGGACACTTACGATCGCGCCAGGGGCTTCCCCCTAGGCAGCCACCCTTCCTCGCTATGAGCGGCCGTGGTGGAGTAGTCCGGAAGGGACGTCTTTCCCTTCTTGGGCGTCCCAGCCCCCCCCCCTCCGGGGCGGCTTTCCTCTTTTTCTCCTCCCCAGCACGGGGAGGTAGAGTTTCTTCTTGCTTCCCCCCGCCTCCGCGGGAGGAATCTGTTTCGTCGTCATCAGACGACGTAGGTATGACGGCCTTGTGTCGAGGGCCTCTCCTGGCCCCATGGCCCGTCTCCTCAGGCCCCTCATCCTTTCCGGATGGGGTGGCCTCTTCTTCTTCTTCTTCCTCCTCGTCGGGGGAGGAGTGTTCCTCGTCGTCTTCGGACGAGGCTTCTGACACAACCTTACGCCGGAGACCCTTCCTGGTCCCCGGGGCCTTCTTTTCAGCCTTCTTCTCCAGCACCTGGTAGGGCGCCGGGACTAGCATCTCCGTTAGGAGAGAATCAACTGGGTCTTCTGGCAGCGGAGCCGGACAGTCAATTTGCTCCGCTGTCTCCACATAATCCTGAACAAATTTGCACAATTACTTAAGGCTCCCCCATGAATATATTGGGAAGAAACGAATCTGGTGGTGGCCTGAAAACTCACCTTGCTAGGAGGCCGCGCGGTGTGGAGCTCACGGTCCTCGGATGTGGGAGGAGGTACTTCGGAGGCCTTGAACAACGCCTTCCACGCGTCTTTGTGCTTCATGCCATAGAGCCTCTGAAGCGTCTGGTGTTCGGCCGGGACGAACTCCCGCAGATTGAATGCCCGCCTTTGGCACGACAGAATCCGGCGAACGAGCATGACCTGGATCACGTTGACAAGCTTGATGTTCTTGTCCTTCATGCTCTTGATGCAAGTTTGGAGTCCGGTCAGCTCTGTAGGTTCGCCCCAAGTCAAGCTTCTTTTCCCAGGAGGTGAGCCGCATGGGGGCTCCGGATTGGAACTCGGGGGCCGCCGCCCAGTTGGCGCCGCGCGGCTCAGTGATGTAGAACCACCCCGATTGCCACCCTTTTACGATCTCCGCAAAGGAGCCATTCAGCCAGGTGACGTTAGGCATCTTGCCCATCATGGCCCCTCCGCACTCCGCTTGCTGGCCGCTTACAATCTTCGGCTTCATGCAGAAGATTTGCAGCCACAGGCAGAAGTGAGGCCGGATGCGGAGGAAGGCCTCACATACGGCGATGAACGCCGAGATGTTGAGGACGAAATTCGGGGCTAGATCATGGAAATCTAGCCCGTAGTAGAACATGAGCCCGCGGACAAAGGGGTGAAGTGGAAACCCCAGTCCACGGACGAAGTGGGCGACGAACACGACTCTCTTGTAGGGTCTCGGGGTCTGAATGACCTGCCCAGCGTCCGGTAGCCGGTGCGCTATGTCTCATGACCAAGTATCCGCACGCTCAAGATTTGCGATATGCTTCTCCTTGACGGTGGAAGCCACCCACTTGCCTCCTGCTCCGGGCATGTTTAGCTGTGCGGAGAAGACTTGGGCTTGGGCGCTGGAGCTCGAGGGGGCAAGAGGGGGCAAAGGAGGAAGAAGGCGTGGGTAAAAATGGGGAAATCTTATCCATAGAGGCGACGAAAGCGCGCCTCCCACTTGTTCGCTGGGAATCGTTTGCTTCCCAAGCGCCCACGATTGATGATGTGGTGGGATTACCGTGCACTGTATTGATGAGAATCCCGTGATAAGGGGACACGATCTCTGCTTTGACAAGACGTGTCAAGGAAACCGCCTCGCAATATGCGCTGTGGCTAGTTGTGAGAAAATGGTTCGAATAATGACCCGACCGTAATGACACGTCGCGTTGCCTAAAAAGTTGTCAGCAGATTGTATTTATGAAATACCATTCTCTCTACGGTGGCATGTGTAGATCATTTTGTGGATCCGGACACAGTTCAAGTGTTCGATAATTACCTTGGAGTATTCGGAGGAGGAACCCGCCCTGCAATGCCGAAGACAAGACTGCACGCCGGACTCATCGTCATTGAAGCCTGGTTCAGGGGCTACTGAGGGAGTCCTGGATTAGGGGGTATCCGGATAGCCAGACTATATACATCGTCCGGACTATTGAAGCGTGAAGATACAAGACTCAAGACTTCGACCCGTGTCCGGATGGGACTTTCCTTGGCGTGGAAGGCAAGCTTGGCGATCCGGATATTATATTTCCTTCCTTGTAACTGACTCCATGTAAACCCTAGCCCTCTCCGTTGTCTATATAAACCAGAGAGGTTGGTCCTTAGAAGGCCGATCACAATTACAATCATACCATCATAGGCTAGCTTCTAGGGTTTAGCCTCTACGATCTCGTGGTAGATCTACTCTTGTACTACCCATATCTTCAATATTAATCAAGAAGGAAGTAGGGTTTTACCTCCATCGAGAGGGCCCGAACCTGGGTAAACATCTGTCTCCCTTGCTTCCTGTTACCATCAGCCTAGACGCACAGATCGGGACCCCCTACCCGAGATCCGCCGGTTTTGACACCGACAGTAGGCCGAAAGGGTCTCATTTAGCTTCCTTGCCCAATCTTTCCTGCATTTATGCACCATCTTTTGTAGTATCATCTTTACCTCTCGGTTCGAGAGTTCAACTTGTTCACTTGTTTGAGGATGATGGGGTGCTACTTCTTGAGCTTGTATTGGTTTTTCCCTTGAATAGGAAAGGGTGATGCAGCAAAGTAGAGATAAGTATTTCCCTCATTTGAGAGCCAAGGTATCAATCTAGTAGGAGGAACACACAAGGTTCCAATGATAGCACCTGCACAAACAAACAAATACTTGCACCCAACGCGATAAAGGGGTTGTCAATCCTTTCAGGGTTACTTGCAAGGATGAGATCTGATAGAGATAGGTATAAAAGATAATTAAAAGTGCAAAATAAAGTAAAGATATAAAAAACAGCAAGGTATTTTTGTGTTTTTGGTTTTATAGATTTGAAAATAATAAGATAAAAGATAGACCCGGGGGCCATAGTTTTCACTAAAGGCTTCTCTCTTGAAAGAACACATGCAGTGGGTAAACAAATTAATGTTGAGCAATTGATAGAAAAGCAAATAATTATGATGATATCTAAGGCAGTGATCATGAATATAAGCATCATGTCCGTGACACGTAGATCGACTCGTGCCTGCATCTACTACTATTACTCCACACATCAACCGCTATCCAGCGTGCGTCTAGTGTATTAAGTTAACAAGAATGGAGTAATGCCTTAAGCAATATGACATGATGTAGAGGGATAGATCCAATCAATATGAATAAACCCAATATTTTTATCCCTAATGGCAACAATACATACGTGCCTCGCTACCCCTTCTGTCACTGGGTGAGGACACTGCAAAATTGAACCCAAAACAAAGCACCTCTCTCATTGCAAGAAAGATCAATCTAGTTGGCCAAACCAAATCAATAGATCGGAGAGAAATACAAAGCTATCTAAATCATGCACAAAAGAGTTCAGAGAAGATTCAAATAATATTCATAGATAATCTGATCATAAACTCACAATTCATCGGATCTCAACAAATGCACCGCAAAAGAAGATTACTGCGTAGTCCCCAGGATATGATTTATTACTTCTCTGCTAAATATTTCCCCGCTCATAAGAAACAAGCTGCCTTAAGGTAAATATATAATTTTGTGCAAATTGAAGAAGAGAGTCTCCCACAAGCTTTGGGGAGGCTTCTCCAATTACTTAATGCTTTGCCTGATCATCCTCTCAAGAAAAATGAAATACTTGCTATCTTTTATAATGGACTACACTACAAAAAAAATACACTTCCGTGATGATACGTGTTTGTCATAGTAGGTCACGTTTTCTGTCATGCATGTACATCCATGGCGATTTTATGACAGAATCAAGATAGTCATACCCGTCTTTGTCAGAGAAGTGTTCCATGACATTACCAAAATTATCATCACGGAAGTGTCCACTTCCATGACGATAAATCGCGCATCACAGAAGTTCTTTCATCAAGGGTGACCGACACGTGACATACACCGTAACGGAACACCGTTAAGCTATCGGGTCGGGTTTTGGATCCGATAAACCGTTAACAGGCCCGACCAATGGGGATTTTCCACGTGTAAAATCATCATTGGCTGGAGGAGACACCTGTCAGGTCCGCGTTGGCACAGGTGTCACTCATCCAATGGGCCAGACGCGCCTATGATATGTTGACACGTGGACCGGCCCATCAAGTTTAAATGGGTCGGCCCAACTGAAGGCCCACAAGATTTTGCGGACCATAATGGGTCGGCCCAGCTAAAGGCCCACGAGATTTTGTGGACCATAATGGGCTGGCCCAGCTAATGGCCCACAAGATTTTGCGGGCCATAATGGGCCGGCCCAGGTAAAGGCCCACAAGATTTTTGTGTGCCATAATGGGCCGGCCCAGGTAAAGGCCCACAAGATTTTTGCGGACCATAATGGGCCGGCCTAGCTAAAGGCCCACGAGATTTCGTCGACATTAATGGGTCGGCCCAGCTGTAGGCCCACAAGATTTTGAGGACCCTAGTAGGCCGGCCCATTAACTGGCTGCCATGTTTTGGGCCAAATGCCTGCCCATATTTGATCTGGTCCATTAATGGCCTACCACGCCCGGCCTAATAGTGGCCCATATGAGATCCGGCAGGTTAGAAGCCTACCACGCTCGGGCCAAATTACGGCCCAGATCAGTCCGACCCTTTAAGAGGCTTTGGGCTCAATTATGGCCCATATCGATTCGCCCGTCACCGGACACTATGCTTTTGGGCCCACTTGCTAAAGGCCCACTTAGTAATTCAGCCTGATATTAGTTTTTGGCTGTTAAGGGACCGTTTAACATTTCGCCCTATATTAATTTCGCCCGTTAAAAGCCCGTCATATAGTTGGGCCTAACTACGGCCCGATTTGCATCCCGGCCTTTCATGACCCGATATCCGATTGGGCCAAACAAGGACGGAGACAATTTTGGCCTGTTAAAAGCCCGTGATTTGATTCGCGCAATCATGGGTCGGGGTTCATTTCGGGCTGCTGCCGGCCCGTGAGATATTCGGCACGTTTCAGGCCCAACCTACATCACGATTGCATAACGGCTCGATTATGTACCGTAATTTTACGGTTTGGCCGGTTTACTGCAAAGACAGGATATATATACAGTAAAATAACTGCAGCATCGTGAATAAGAAAAAACCTAGACTATACAATAAAGAAATTACAGCATATTACATCCACTGGGCATCAAAGTTTGCCACTATGATAATAAAGCACAAGCGACAATAGATTACATACATCGGGCATCAAAGATCGCCACCAAAGGTAAATAAACACGCCCGAAAAAATAATATACAAAACCGACAAGATTTCAATAGAGTTCAAGAAAGGTTAGCCTCATTGGGAGCCGCAATAAGCGCAACCGAAAGCAACATGATGAGACAGCGCTTGTTCAACACATATATCTTCCTCACTCTGAAAGATAAACAAGCAGACAGATGACAGGTTTTGCACATAAAAGTATCAGTGCATTAACACAATAAAGTGACGAATAAAGTGACATAGTTTAAAATTGCATTAACACAATATGGTATTATTCAGGTCAAGACATGGCAGGAAATGACATTGTGAAGGAGTTGGCAGCTTCACGACACCACCGGATTACGTATCAAGAACTCATAAGTATCAATGGTTAGTGTCTTTGTCAATTTATACCATTTCAGATTGGCAAATAAAGAGACGGTTTAATTAATAGTAGAATGATATGACATTGTTCATAGTTAAGACATTGCAGAATCATGACATTGTCTTTGTAGTGGGTAAGTTCACTACACCACCGCATTACGGATGAAGAATGTATATACATGCAAAGGCAAAGAAGATCACTTGCTCAGATAGTTTAATTTACATGGTATGAAGAAGGAACTTGGTTGTACAACTGAAAACTTAAATTGAGAAAGGACAAACTTTTGTTTATGAACTACATAATAAACTTTAAACAAGCAATTTGATGCAAACACCAAAAATAAACAAATTTATTGCAATATGCCTAACCAAATATATACAACAAAGTTTGAAGGCTTGAGATGGACAAACTTACAAGATTGGTGAAGACAGGCTCTATAAAGGCCTTGTCCATGCTGATGGGGGGGGGCAATTCAAGAAGTTCACCATATAATCTTCTTCAAAAGCATTGCCTTTATTCTACATTTTGTTAAGAGTAAATATAGATGTGATAATATACGAAAAAATGGAGAATATTTAAGATAAGATGAAGAGTGATGGTACATAACCAAGTAGCTATAAATGTAAGTGCAACGATACAGGCAAAAGGTACAACCAAGAGCAATGCACAGCTAAACTTCTTTAGTACCAACCTTATGGTAAGAGTAAATATAGATCTGATGTGTAGAAAATGGAGGGCAAAGGAAAATAAGCTGCAGAGTGATGGTACATGAACAACTACCTGTCATTATAAGTACACTGATAAAGGACAGCATGTACTTACAAGAACAATGCAGAGCTAAAAAACATTGGCATTGGATATATTCTACACTAATGTAACCATTCATACAGATCAGATAATTTGGAGCGAACAATTGATAAGCAAGCTATCATGCATACTGCTGTCACATAATGAACTAGGTATGTATGCAAGTACAATGATACAGGACAACATGTACTAACAAGAGCAAAGCAGCATGCAGCATATTTGCGATATCTTTTCGTTCTTGTCAAACCGGAATTCTTCTTCGAGCAGATTTCCTGCAAAAAAGATCCGTAAGGCACATGCGGAAAAGTAGAAGTTCAAATTTTCATGTGATTTCATAGACAGTACCTCATCCCTGAACGAGACCAATGCATAACAAGGTTTTTCCATTCAATGTCTTCTAAATTTAGCACATGAGACTTCACGGAAATTCGTTTATAGACTTGCCATCAAAGTGTGATTTCCTCGTGTAACACCGACATCATTGCAATGCTTCCTTGAAAAGCACAAGCAAGCTTTCCTCGTCATGACTATCCAGATTGACCCTCGCCTAGTTACAACAATGTAATGTAAATCATTGATGTGTTCAATCAGCAGAAAATAGGAAAATAATAACCATGAATAATAGCACTTACACGTAAGTTGGACAGAAGATGTGAAAATGGTGTTTGTCTTCACAATAATCTTCCCATGATGGGAATATATGCACGTAGTCCCTAACAAAATTGAAAGCATTGTCTTTTAAACTGGGAATAAATGGAATGGGGTTCCAATCTACGTGAATTGGCCGCCTCTGCTTGGGATAGATCTTCGGCCGGTGGACTTGCTGTACTTTTTCTTTGGAGTGGGATTTTTCTGTGGTACAGGTGCTATGGCAAATGAAATCGGTATACCTTTTGGTCGGAGTGCAGGTCCTGTGTGGTGGGGCTAGTGAAGTATGGATACAAATCTGTAGGAGTCGGTCCCTACGTTTTGTGTCACCGGGTTGTACAACCAATATAAGTGGGGTCTTGTCACGATTTCTCCGGCACCTCCATGTTTTTCAAGGACTTTCTTGGTGCTCCTTCGTGTTCGGCAATCACCCTCTTCCTTTTGATGTCTGATGCACAAGAACGACATTTGAGTGAAAAAACATGGTATGATGACAGATGGAATATGTATTGATAATGGATGGGCATGGCATCTCGACATATATGATGAGTAAACTAAGCAGATGGCGGTGCAACAAACTAGAAGAAATGCAAGACAACATATGCAAGATACCGCAATCAATAAAACATTGCCAAATTAGAACAGCACCTTGATGGGTGAACAGGATGTGCCATCCGCCTTTGACTCCTCGAGGTTAGAATAGTCATTAGGATCATATTCTCAACAAGAATCAACAGGTGGGGAGCGATGAGTTTCATTGCATCGAGAATGGCACTCAATGCCTTGGTGCCAATTTTGTAAGTCATTGCAAAGTGTTTAGCTTCAAGAGTGGACTCTTTGCTAGTGCGACACAAAGCAGCTACACAGATCATAGTGTAAATATAACGGGAAAACCTTAAGCATCAGAGTAAAATCAACAAAGTGGAACTTGCTGGAATATATGTGCTAGTATTGCCGGTATGGCTAGAAAGGCTTCGGATACTAGCTCTCTTCAAGTGAAGGTGCGGTACTGTTAATATCAGTGTAACTCTCAAAGGCGACACATCTCCCCGCATTTCCTTGCTATTCTTATAGGATTTAAGTGGGCAGGCCACTACAAATCCTATTCCCATGTTTACAAAATCCTACGAATCAAAGAGGCTCAAAGTGTCCATCACAACCCAGTATAGACCTCTACACCGCAAATGTCCTCGCTCATCTTCAAGACAAGGAACATATCAGACTACTATCATACTCCCTCCGTTCCAAAATATAAGTCTTGGTAGAGATTTCCACTATGGATCACATACAGATGTATCCAGATACATTTTAGAGTGTAGATTCACTCATTTTTCTCCATATGTAGTCCATGGTGGAATCTATACAAAGACTTGTACTTAGGAACGGAGAGGGTACATATTAAAGAAGAACGGAAGAGGAACATGGTAAAGAAGAGCAAGCAGATTTTGGATAATAAAATGTTGGTTGCGTAGTGCCCACACATGATGAACCAGAGCGCATTAAGAACCAAATGCAACTCCCAGCTGTCTCTCGACCATTTCAGGCGGTTGGATGAAGATCCTACGTCTCCTAACCCTTCTTCTTCCTCGTCTCTGATTCTTCCCATACACATCAGACGGGCAGCCGGCCGGACCACCGGCCCCCACCGCCTGTGTTCCTCCGCCACCCCCACCCCCACCCCGCCCCAACCCCCACCCGCCGAAGTTTTCTTCTGCTCGGCGAGGCCCCGCAACCACCCGAGCCCCTTCGATCGCACCAAAGAAACTCCGCGAAGCTCAAAAATCGACTGACCCAATTTTGAAATTTAGACTACTATGATTTAACTAGTGTGGAATATAAAAGGGGAAAATCATAAGCATTGGGAGTATAGTGTTGAGCGTGCCATGGCGTATCTGAAGGTGCAAACCGGACAAAGGCAACTTTGCAACCAAGACAAGAAATCAGAGTAAAGCAGTGGCGATCTATTTTATTGCTGTGATAAATAAGTTGAGCAGATACAAAAGAGTACCGCCTCTTGTGCGGCGCCGTGTACACATCTGCTGAGAATTTGACGGTGATGCGGTAGCGATGGCTGTCGGCAGCGTGGAAGCAGATCTAGGAGGGTAGACGGTGGCGGCAGGGCGCGGTGGACGAGACGGTCATAGGAGCGGCGCCAACAAGGTGGACGACGGCGGGGATGAAGCGAGAGGACGGGATGCAAGGATCCTGGTCCGAAGCCGTGGATGAGAGAGGTCGATCTCTTGTAATGGACGGCGGCGTCGGGGTATCAGCTCCGGCATGGTGGAGGAGGACGGCGGTGGATGGGGTGGCGGACGGCGGCGGACGGAGGAGGGTGGGTGGAGAGGGTGTTTTGGCGCCCACGGAGTACGAATGGGGAAAAGGGAGGTAGAGAGGAAGGGGAACCATGTATTCAGTATGCCGCTTGTCTCAAATGCGAGGAAATTTACAAACTTAGCCCCTGTTTCAAACTTCTACTACATCACAGCAACATTAGTCGGTTGGGGATAGGACGGTAATCCCGCATACACTGAATATTTGCCGACGAGAGTTTGTTTTTGGCGCCCACTGTGTATGAATATGAATCGGGGAGGGAGTCGGTTTCGGCCGAGGACACACTATGTTTTGGCGCCCACCGTGTATGAATCCGAGTGAGAGGCGGTTACGTCACGTTTGGGTGAAATTACAAACCTACCCCTATCGAAACCTATAGAAATCCAGCAGATAGGCTTTGCGTGGCAGGGATAGGGAGTAGTGATTTCCATCTCGCAGATTTTGGTTTCAGGAGGTTACTGCGACTTTCCCCGCTTCATTCAAATTTTGCAGAGTGCAAGTTTACCGTGCCAACTCAATTCGAATCCCGTTTGTATTCTATTTTTTCAAGGGATCCATTTTCAATTGGAATTACATTCTATATACATCATTTTTTATATATACTTTCAAAAGCACAACAATGAATTCTGCTCCTTTATATGTATAATATGATTTACAAATACAACGATCTCGAAATCTTAAGGTTGAATTTGAAAAAATTTAAACAAATTATGTTCTACTAAAATGTATGGATCAGTAATATCTACATATTAAATAACATAGATGTGCGTGAATTCATATGAGTATGCATGTTTGATAGATCAATTTTGGTTCGAGTATGGGTTACATGTATCATCATCTCGAATTCAAATAGTTGAATCCCTTTTTTGTTCACTCCTTTCACGCCCATCTCTCTCGCATGCATGCTCCTTCAGGTAGCTATCACTCTCTTTTCTCCAGCTCACCAAGACGCTCACTTCATGTTTCTCCTATCCTCGCAAACATGGTCTCTCGACGCCTCCCTTGAGAAGTGTCACACTCTCCCTATCATTATACATTACACGGTTTTCATTATCCCTCACGCCTCTACTGTTCTCCTGTATCACTCGGTACCTAAGCTTGCTTTTTCACCGCCACACACACAGTCTCCACTGCCTTTCACTTTGTGTTTCTCTCTATGGGATTCTCACACACACCCTATATGTCTCTACGTATGACTCATACCACTAAAATTACTCTCTCTTTCTCTCTCCTCAGAGACACAACATTTGTTGCGGTCTCCTTTTGTCTCCATCCCTGCATCGACATTATTCATGTTTACCGATCAGACAACCCCGACTACCGTCTCCTCTCTCTCTCTCACAGACACACACACAACTCCTGCTTCCACTCCCCTTCCCGACTACCATCTCTCTCTCACACACACAAAACTCTCGCTTTCGCACCCTGACTCATATTTCTCTCACAAACATTTATCGACTAGCTAGCCTCTAGATAGGTTTATACACCCGCACACTCGTGCTTCCACCATCGCATACATGTCTCTCTCCCGCTCCTTGTATCTATGTAGATTTTTCTTCCCTTCTTGAGACACGCCCTCTCGATCATGCACACACACACACACACTATCGCCTCATTTTAAGCTGATACCTATCACACACACACTCCTTGTGTCTTTGTCACATATGCACTCCGTCCTCCTCCATTCTCCCTCTCTCTCACACACACATGGGCTTTTTGCAACAACTAGCAAGATGCCCATGCGTTGCACGGAACATCAAGATCCATTTGTATGAGTAGTTTATCTTGTGGGGGAAAAGGATGAATGAGGGAAGTCCTTATTTGCAAATGTGGAGAGGGGTGTGGGTATCTTTTTGCAAAATTGCCATAGTTTCCTTCCTATCCGTCAGATATAGATCGGACGGCCTATATTGCGGGATGGCAGGCACACGATCATCACCGACAATGCTTTTTATAAGAGTAGGAATAAAAAAATAGAGTTGGTGATGATGGTGGGCCTGCCATCCTGCAATGTAGGTCGTCCGATTTATATCTCGATGATAGGAAGGAAAATATGGCAATTTACCCGCACTCTTCACCACATTTGCAGATAAGGCCTTCCCTCGCTCATCCTTTTCTCCACAAGATCTTGATGTTCCGTAACGCATACGGGCATCTTGCTAGTAAGATTAGAAATTAGACATATACCACTTCTAATCTTGAAACCAACAACATTCCTCCCTTTATCTCATCAAAACCGCCAAAGGAATATATTTTGAGTGAAACATAACATATTTTTAGTGATATACGTATTTCAAAACTAGACTTTTTTATCAAATCGGTGAATATGTATTAATCTACTTTGATCGTGTGGCAACGCATTGGCACATTGCTAGTAGTTATTAAATTTTTGGACACCGGACAAACGGTGGAGTACATATACGAAGAGAAGAGGCGCACGCACGCAATCGGCCTCTCGCTGTCTCGCACACATGAGTGTTACGTAAAGGCGACGTTAACAAATAAACCCTAAAACCCTAGGTGCACGATTGCTGCATTCGCGGGTACCGGGTACGTGGTGGAGCACCCTTGTAGGAATAGTCAGCTCGCATGATAATTTGATTCGTAGGAGTTGATGGTCAGGACCACAGGTGAACGACTTGGAGCGCGGTGGCTCGCCAGTTGCCACAGATCGAGTAGCCACGTTTAAAATATCGTTTTTTAGCGGGTTTAAGAGTTCCGATTTTCAATGGCGCGTTATAAGTAGTAAGTAGTTTTTAGAACGATTGGTATGGAGCGAAAATGGAATTCATAGTACTACGTACCTCCTTGGCGTATGGTTGTATGTTTTTTTGCGATGGAGGTTGTATGGGTTTATGTTGCGAGATGTTGAACCTGGTAGTTCTAGGGCAAATACTATGGTTTATATTTAGATGCTGGTTTTCAAGAATGAAAATTGGAAGGAAACCCTTCTTTGATTAAAAAAAAACTACTACCTCCATTCCGGTTTACTAGTCCCCATCGTACTTTGGGTCAAAGTTTGTCCATGAATTTTACTTGTAAAATGTGAATGGAAAAAGAGATTTTGTTATACCCAAACAAAAAGGACTGGAGGGAGTGATTGCTCTGACACGGACGCCGACCTCTCATAGCGCTAGGCATTGAACTGCCGCGCCACGCCAAGAGGGCTGCACTCACTGTAGGCCCGCCGAGCACGCCTCCTCGCCACGTGCAACCAGCTTAAGACTGCCCTACCGCCTTCATTGAATCACAAAGTGCCGCAACACGCCCTTCCATGAGCCAAAGGCATTTTAGGACACAAAAATGACTAAAATATAATTAATTTACGCATAGTCTTGACTTGTTGTGCTCAACCGTAGCAGGAACTAGTAGAGGATTTTCTTTATTTATAACTCTCCTCACATTTTTTTGGCTTTGAAGTGAATCATGGTTGTGGACATTATGTATGAATGTGCGTATATCTGTGAACATGAGTTTGATGCGGAAGTTGAACTTGGAATGTCGGGCTTATGCGCGTGAACTATACCATGTCCAATGCTTCGTCTCATTATTGTTTGGAAAGTAGTTGCTGTTATTACATTACCCAAAAAACATTTTGTGCCACATCAAGAGATGCACGAACATCACAAAAGGCATGCCGATCGGATAAACATTTGAACCTAGCTATTATGAAGGAAATTTTGTATTGACAATAGTTTTAGATAGCAGAGACGCCTAGCCTGCTCTGCCTCTGCTAGCTTATTTCGGCTTCTTCCATCTCTTCTTTGGCTTGGGTGAAGAGAGCATCTGATTGCTCTTTTCGCTTCTTCAGAACTCAGCTACATTCTCAAGGGCTGCCAGACGCTTTCTTTCAACCTTTACTAATGCCACGAGGACACGAACAGCCGACAACTCCCTCGCTTGTGTGTAATCCATCATCATCTCGAATTTGCACCTTGTGTCTAATCCAGCATCATTAGGGAACGGCACCTTGTGTGTAATCCAGCCTCATTTTGGAAACATGATCTCGAGGTTGACCATACTTCCCTCCTCGCAGAACTGCATCCCGACATGAAGTTACTTCTTTTTAGATCAAGATCTTGAGAGCAACCTAGATCCATTTAGTAGAAGCCAGATAAAATGTAACTCGGAGAAGTGAATTCAAAAGGAAAAATAAATAAAAACAGACTACAAGGTGAGAACACCCACTTCCTACATCAAGCTAAAAACGAAAGCATTAGGACGATTAAGACTCTTCTTATTACACATCGAAGAACACCACGCTTAAGAGAAACAGAAACTACAACATATACACATCAAAGAACACGAGGCTACACGAAAGTAATTGAAAGGGTGTTACTTACCAAAGCTCGTTTTACAGGTTCGGTGCAGCTCCTCTTTAACTTGCCACGCTCCTTGAAGATGTCCCGAATATCCCGTGTTTGGTCTTCATTGCTCCTCTGCATGTTCGCATCAGTAGTTTTAAAATCTCAACATGGCAAGAAAAATATACTACTAGTAATACTCGTGCATCTTGTGGGCAACATTAAAGCACTTTGCCGCCATGTTAGAGCATCTCCAATAGAATCACAACGCTGTGGCGGTTTAAAAAGCGTTCTGATCTTTGAGATCGAGAAGTAGATACTAGAGAGTAGAGGATAGTTCTCAACATAGATAGATAAAAAAGATAATTCAACTACTCCTCGTCGTCCGACTCCTCCTCGGTGATGTCCTCCTCCGACGCCCGATCAGAGGCGTGAAGATACCGATCGTCGCCGGATTCCTGCATGCACGCTGCTCCTAGCCTCATGTTGAATTGAGCATCCGCTTTTCGCCTACGCTTGTCCTCGCGATAGGCGGCTCGCTCCGCCCTTCTCTTATCCCTCTCCGCCCTCCTTTGCGCGTAGAACTCGCGCTCGTTGATGATGTTCTGCAGGAAGTGTTGGCGCCACAGCGCCATGGCTTCCTCGTCCATCTCGGCGATGTCGAGATGGTGCTCCCGCCTCCGGTTGTCGCGATGATCCTCGTCGGTGCTAAGCCGCGGCAGAGTTGCGAAGCCTCGCGCCAGCCCCGCCGGGCACGTTGGGGAAGTTCAATGTTCTATGAGGCCACCGGAGGCGCCACACCGCCGCGTCGTACGCGCGAGCGGTCTTGTTGGCGGTGTCGAAATTGCCGAGGCCGAGGCGCATCCCGCGGAACCGGATCTCGACGGAGAAGCCGCCGGAGGGGGGCGCGCGGACGCCGCGGTATCCCCAAGTTTCTCGACGACGCGGCGGCATGGTGGCGTAGTGGCGGCGAGGCGAAAAAGAGTGGGGAGTGAGCGGTGGCGAGGCACAGAGCGGGGAGAGAGCGGTGGCAAGGCACAGAGCGGTGGGAGGGTGTTGGATTTTATAAAGCGCGCCAGACGCCGCGCGCCAAAACTAGCGCACGCCCGGCCACTTTTTCCCGCGCGCGCGATCCTTTTCCGATGTCTCTGCTATCTCTACTCTCTTCTCTACTGTTATATTTATTTAATATTTAATATTTAATATTTATCTCTACTTCCTTTACTGTCTACTTTTTTTCTCTATACTTTTTTTTCTTGCAATATAGGCCGTCCGATTTATATCTGACAGATAGGAAGGAAACAAATGGGAGTTCTGCAAAAATATACCCATACCCCTCTCGAGATTTGCAAATAAGGCCTTCCCTCATTCATCCTTTTCTCCCACAAGATAAACTACTCATACAAATGCATCTTGATGCGTGCAACGCATGGGCATCTTGCTAGTTCTAAAAACCTTTCCATCATTTGCCACACTACTGGTTGCAGATGAAAAACCTACCCAAGCACAGAGCGATACAGGAGCGACGCACAATTACAAGCTGATATTCTGTTGGACAATGGAGGCTATAACCAATTACTTTTACGGGAACAATAGCACCCAAGAAATTTGAAGGGTAGGTATGAACAAAATTGGAACTGCACATGTACTGCTAAGTGATTCAATACACACATTACCAATCGAGGAGGAGAACGATGGTCGCGGCGGCTCTCGTGAGTCATGGTCGGCAACGGAGTCAGTTCATTGTACACGACGGTGGTACTTGAAGCTTGGCATCGGCTTCCGGAAGCAGATCCGAGACCGTGGAAGACGATGCCGGGAAGAGGCTCCGTGTACGATGACGACGGTGGACCGGCTCGGTCTGGCGTATGAGATCGCCGACGAGGCAGATCTTAAGGCCTTGATGGACGAGTGCGCCGATGTAAAGGGAGGAGCACGAAGGCTGTGGTACCGTGGAGAAGTCTATTTTGCGATGGGGATAGAAAATGGGGAGTATTCAGCGTACTACCTGGGTGCCGGGTGGGGTTGGCTGGGTAGGGTGAACCTGAAGTTACGAAAATAGCCCCCTACCAAGCGTCATCTGTAGGCCTGTTCCGAAGGCTATGATGGTAACTTCCCACTGCTCGAATTAGGGTCGCGGGAGATTTTCCCGCCGACCTCAAAATTTTGTGACACTGGACTCCCCGTTTGGCGTGTTGAGTGATTCGGCTAAGCAACTAGAGAGTAGTAGTAGTAAACTCTGCATATTAGGTTTGACGAAAGTCAAACTTCCTAAAGTTTGACCAAGTTTATAGAAAAATATAAACATTTACCATGACAAATATGATGTGAAAGTACATTCAATAATGAATCTAATGGTACTTATTTGTTATTTTATATGTTAATATTTTTTGTTATAAGCTTTCTGAGAGTTTACAAAACTTGACTTTGACCAATGCTAATACGCGGACTTAAATAAAAATGGACGGAGTACACATTTGTTTTCTTAGTTTGTAGTGAACTAATCATTTGTTGAAATTGTGAAATAAATATATTAGGCTATTGACTTCGAATGTAATGGTCTATACAATTCAATAGTTACAATCATTGTCGAATCCCAAGATGTATACAAGGTCTATAGTACATCACAACATGCTCAAACTCACATAATCCCAGTCAAATGAGAATCTAAATGCATTTCATAGTTATTACTTTGTAGGATGCAACAAAAACAACCATAACTCTACATCAGCCATTATAGAAGCAACATTTTGACATATCCCAATGTGTGAATGAAACGTGCAGAGAGAGCTTTTGAAGATGGAGCAGATAGGGCGGGAAAGATTGTATGTATGTGGACGAGAGAGTAGGAGACAAACCTAACGAGACAGAGAGAGAGAGATAGAGAGAGAAAGAGAGAGGAAGAAGTTAGGTCTGTGAGAAAGATGGATACATGTAATATACATGAGATGCGTGTGCATCTGGATTCTGTATACATGGAAGGAGAAGAGACAACATGTTTGATGAGAGAGCTGGAAAAACATGGACGAGAGGGGAAGGATCTCGTGGGTTGAGGGATTGACAATTTTGTGCGGGGGAGAGAGGGATTGGTAATTTTGTGCGAGAGAGAGAGAGAGAGAGAGAGAGAGAGAGAGGGTGGGGGGAGGAGTCAGTCAGCCGTCATCACATCACCCTACTTCCAAATGACCCCGCATTCTCTAGCGCGGTGTGGTCGCCGTCTTCGATCTGCTCGATGCCCTCTTTGAAGATTGAGGTGTTGTGCACGTTGGGGTGCAAAGAAGCACAAGCGAGAGTGGTCGCCGTATAACCTTGGATGGGGATGGATTGTGTGCTCGTGGGAGTGTGTGTGTGTGTGTGTGTGTTGTGCTGCGTGTGTGTGTGTGTTGTGGTGCATGTGTCTGTGTGTGTGTCAGATATTGCGAGAAAACAAACCTAAGGAGAGAAATGGGTATTCACGAAGAGATTGTGCGGGCCTTGATGTGGGCAGGGGCCGGGTGAGGGTGTTAGAATGTGCGCGTTGATGCATGTGTTGCATGCGACCGTGCGAGGGACAGACGAAGCGAGAGAGATGGTTGTTGTGTTACGGATGCTCCTCTCTCTCTCTCTCTCTCTCTCTCCCTCTCTCTCTCTCTCACACACACACACAAGTAAACTAGAAGACCGTTCTCTCATGTATACACAACGTATCGGCATCTGTATATGTCTTACTCATGCATGATCATTTGCACATTCACACCTCTCTATGTCTGTATCACACGCACACCGTCTCCACATTGCCCTTCTACCACAACACACATATGGACACATACACACGTTCTCTCTCAGTCACACACACAAAATCAGTATTAAAAAAATTAGGGCACACCTAAAACGTCCAAATCCAAATAAACACGAACTGGAGCTAAATTCAAATATATGGAAATATTGCAGCGTCAAGAACTTTCACAGGAAAAAAAGTTGGGTAATATTCGAGGATTGTTTTCACACAACAAAAAGGTTTGGTGGATGTCCTTCGAGCGCGACACGGTGACGCACCGTTCGATCGACCCGCGGTCATGGTTCACGCTTTGCACAGGATTCCGTATCGTGGCTGTGGTACTAACTAATAAAAGCGCTGCCTAAGTCTAATGTTTACGTGTACTAGTACGGGTTTCTTTTAAGTTTGACCAACCTTATATATAAAACTAAAGTAAGCTCCCACACGCACACTCATCAATATGCCGCCGCCGCCGTTGCGCATGTCGGTGCCCGCCTGCTCCGGCCAACAATTTCTCGCCCATCACCGCCGTGTCGCCGCCATCCCTGTGCCATGAAGCCGAAGGCTCGCCCACTCATGTCGTCTGCAGTCCCTCCTTGCGATGCCGCCGCGCTACCAAGCACGCAAGCAATTGGTGGAGCCGTGTCTATGCATGTAGCGTACGAAGAGGAGGACGAGCGCGTGCTCCAGCACACCGACGAGGAGGAACTAGCGTGTCATTGTCGTCTCCGCCCGCGCGGAGGAGGCGCGCATGGTGGCTGTCGCGGCGGAAGCCGTCAGCTGCCGAGCCCACAAACCGGGTGCGGACGCGGAATCTACCTTCGAGACCTTGAATGCCACGTGGATCCTGCAATCTGAAGGAGCAATTTGGGTCAGTTGACTCATGTGAGCCGTTTGATGCAACATGGATGGCTAGAAGGGCTTCTTCCAGCTCTTCTGCCGTCTTCTTCTTTCGCTCTGTCGAACTTCTTTCACTAATCGACTGACCCAAATTGTACTACTAGTATGAACGTATTAAGTACAGTAGGAACACGAAGATACGAGCAGTAGTACCAACTGCAAGAAGAACAGTAGTAAGACATAGTACTAGTACTACTGCACGCATTTCAAAGAGTTCAAATAACGAGAAAGAACATAAACATAGTTCTCCGGGGCCTCAACACAACACACCCTTGAAAATAAACTAAGCAACTAGTCCGCTTGACACCGCAGTAGAACCAAAGCATGAGCGATTTACATCGCCACCTACTCGAGTCCGAGTCCACGCCCTCGACTTCGCCCTCGCCCCTCTTCCTCTTCCTCTTCGCCGACGCTTCTTTGCTTGAACCGACTCTGGCTCGCTTCTTCATCCAACCCTTGTAGATATTTAAACAAAGGTAGGCATCCATTGCTGCGCATGTGATGTGATCTTCATCTAATGTCTTCGACTCCCATGCATGATGAAACTTCGTGATGAGGTTTCTTCCGCTTAGCGTCTGAAGGATCAATCATGGCTGCCGCCGTGGTTAGCATTGAAGGTTGAGAGGAGGACACCAGCTTGCCTTCCGGAGATCGAAGGGCTGGCCTACAACGAGACCTATCCGACGCAGGACATCCTCGCTGCTCTTAAAGCCTACAAAGAATTAATTTCACTCTTTTGTCCTTGAGGAAGTTCTTAAAATCCTGGACTCAACATCGGCATGGCATATGTGGTAGACCAAGCAAACATTATGTACGCAAACCTGGATCACGGCGGGCTTCTTCCTCTCTTCGTCCTTTAGATCCTTCTCTCGTCCCAGGACTGTGGTGTACTCAACATCTAGCCCAGTGACCCACTCATCCGTTGAACTGTTGAACATGCGTAGGAAGCGAGCAAGCCATGCTTTCACCGCCTCGGATCCATGTGAGTAGATGACGATGAACTGATTGCCGGTGATGGCTCTAACCTGGTACTCAGCAGCGACCATGGAGATTTGGGAGGCCATGGATTTTGGAGGAGGGTTAGGAGAAGTTGAACTGTTGTACCCCGCAAAAAAAACTGGGAGCGAAGTAATGTGAAAGGACGGGACGACTGGGAGCGAACTGTTGTAAGGTAGAAGATGGAGACGAGTAAGCGCGTCTGACGGCGTGGGGTTGCTGGCTTGCTTGGTGGATAAACGACTGCAAGCCCCCAAAGAGTTCTCGAGAACTATGCGGGACCCACTAGATGTCATGTCTACTAGACCCATATCGTAGGCCTGACGGTATAGCTTCTGCTTGTTCGCACGCCATGCAGGCGCGTGGATGTAACTTCACTTAATTCCGTCAAACGTCGCGCCTCCCACGACCTTCGCCTCCCTCGTGCGGTCGCACCCTTTGAGACTTCGACCGGCTATAAATGAGCAATTTTTTTGCCTTTTTTTAGACAAGCAATTTTTTTGCCTACTCCGCATGCATGATACTCCCTTTGGTCCTTTTACTCCCTCACAACCGCTTGCAAAGTGTTTGACCAAATTTATACTTTTTTTGAACACCACCTTATATTAATTAACCAGCCACACTAGTACACTCATTCGATACAATATTCACCACACAGTATGTACGTTATTTACAAGAATACCATCTAATCTATTGTCAAAGCTATACTTAGCGATTAAGTGTGCCGACTTATTGGCGAACGTCTAATCTTTGACAATTGAAGATTGTTGATCAACTTCGAGATGCTCAACGCTTTCATCTTCAGGTCACGCATAACAGACCTGTCATAGTCCCCCGATGCAAGAGACGCTACCACAAAAGCGCAACCAGTCTCTAAAATTACAGGATTATGAAGAGAAATACCTATGTAGAGACCGGCAATGCAAGCCCTAAGCTCCGCTTCCTCCACGCTTTGACAGGCATCAATGAAATCCCACCACCAAATTTATACTAAAAATATCAATATCTACAATACTGATTATAATGAGTATAAGAACTACGCTTTATAATGAGTGTAAAAATATTGATTTGACATTGTGAATGTTGACACATTTTTCTATAAGTCTGGTGAAAGTAGAGGTACATTGACTTCAGATAAAACTTAAATGCACAATGCAGACTAGTTCCTCCGTCCAGGTGCGTGCCATGTCCTATCTTGCCATCACAACAAGGTTAGCTATTAGAGTACCACTACCTCCCTTCTAGTTTAAAAGGCTCGATTCAAAAATTTCACCTACTCTTAGCAAGATAGTAGAGGCGGTGGAATAGTTTTCGAAGTCTGCAAAAGTACTCAACTAGTGCTGTCGTTCTTCATAAAAAAAATGTGTTTATCAATCCATGCATGAACACTAGTTACTCTAACCCCCCTCTCTTCTTTAATTCTTTGCCACATCAGCATGTTTGCTATTCCCGTGTGCATGATACCAGCTAAGATACCACCATTATGGCCAGCCTTAATCATCGCATGCAATAATTAGTGCACCTTGAAATATGAACATGTGTGGGGCGTGTATGTTTTTAATGACTTGAGACTATACCTAGCCCGGCATGCAAGATGACTTATTATGCACCGTTCCCCATACCTGCAGGAAGCCCGTTCGTCTCCAAATCTTTTCCTCTCCATGTGTGGAAACAATATGCCTGCCAAACTGTATTTCTCCCTCCAGCGGTCCCACCACTCCACCCCGTGTGAAAAATCTGCATGCATGATCTCCTCCCCCCACGCTCGTCCAATCCGTTGTGACCAGCATTATTTCCACCCCTTCGCTCCCTCGTAATTTACTCCAACAAATATGCCCACGTAGTTGTTACTTAACTGTAGGTGCATTGGTCACTGACATATGGGCCCAACAAGGGTCTGGCCCACATGTCAGTGACGCAACTGGACATGCAGTTAAGTCAGTGCAGCTCAGTCCATATCTTACGTAGGTGTGCCATTGCTCGCTATAAATACTAGGCCTCCCACGACATCGCTATCTCCTCCCCCTCACGTTCATCGCTATCTCCTCCCCCTCCCTCTCACGTCGACCACCATGGCATTGCCCCTCCCAAGCCCTAGGAGCCCCTCGCTGCACCGCGCGGACGGTCACGCGTCGCCGTTCCGTTCCTCGCCGCCACTACTCGAGGAGGACGCGTCGGTGTTTGCTCCTCGCCGCTACGTGATGCGTCGCTGTTCCGTTCCTCGCAGCCACTAGTCGAGAAGGACGCGCCGGTGTTCCGCTCCTCGCCGCGACGCGACGCGTCGCCGTTCCGTTCCTCGCCGCGACGCGACGCGTCGCCGTTCTGTTCCTCGCCGCCACTAGTCGAGGAGGACACGTCGGCGTTCCGCTCCTCGCCGCGACGCATCGAGGTGGACGCGTCGGTGTTCCCAATCTCGCCAGCACGCACGCCGGAGGACGAGTCGGCTCCCCGCTACAAGGAGAACGCCGCGCCGCCCGCCGAGCCCCCCCAGCCTTGAGGAGCTTTGGAAAGAAATGTATGTTTCCTTGTGGGAGGCTTTGCCTCCAGCAGAGCGCGCCAAAATAGAGGCGAAGAATAAGGCCGAGGAAGAGAAGCGCACCGTGGAACAGGCTGCCTGGGAGGCCTATGTCGCGTCCGAGAGAGTCAGGCAATTGGCTCTTTGGCAGAAGGCTCGTGCGAGGGCCGTGAGGGTGGCGGAGGACGCCCGTGCCGACGCCCTGAATGCAGTCGGGCCCAAGCACCTCATCTACGCTTGGCGGTACGTGGATCGGGTGCATGCTTCCAGCGAGGAGGAGTACCTGTTGGTGCCGGATCACCACACCAGTGAGATCGCGCTCGCCTGCCCGCAAGCCGCCAATCAACACCTCGCGAGTTGCGAGGCTGAGGAAGAGGCGTTGTGTCGGTGCGCTGGGAAACGGCCGCGCACCAGGGCACTCGTGGCACGCTGCAAGCCCTCCTGCGAGCGTCGTGGCTTTTAGGAGGAGTATAATTTTTGTTTCGTAAGGTGATCTCATTAGTTTTGGGACGCAAATGATAAATCCCGAATGTTCAGGAATTTTTAGCGAGCTTAATTAAGTATGTAAAAGGGAAAGTTTGGAAACCTTGTGTATTTGTACGCATTTTGCAAGTACGTGCATATAGCACAAACTTTACTATATACTATCACACTACACGTCCGTAGGACCTTGAGAAGAGGTGTCTAGAGGGGGGGGGGGGGTGATTAGACACTAAGTACCAAAGTTGCAGTTTTTAAGTTTCTTTAAAGTTTGAGTGGAGTTTAGGCACAAGTTTAACATTCACAACATATAGCAAGCAAGCATGCAAAGAGTATATGAGCAGCGGAAAATAAATCATGCAACTTGCAAGAATGTAAAGGGAAGGGATTGGAGGATTCAAACGCAATTTGGAGACACGGATGTTTTTGGCGTGGTTCCGATAAGTGGTGCTATCGTACATCCACGTTGATGGAGACTTCAACCCACGAAGGGTAACGGCTGCCTTGAGTCCATGGAGGGCTCCACCCACGAAGGGTCCACGAAGAAGCAACCTTGTCTATCCCACCATGGCCGTCGCCCATGAAGGACTTGCCTCACTAGCGGTAGATCTTCACGAAGTAGGCGATCTCCTTGCCCTTACAAACTCCTTGGTTCAACTCCACAATCTTGTCGGAGGCTCCCAAGTGACACCTAGGCAATCTAGGAGACACCACTCCAAGAAGTAACAAATGGTGCGTTGATGATGAACTCCTTGCTCTTGTGCTTCAAATGATAGTCTCCCCAACACTCAACTCTCTCTCATAGGATTTGGATCTGGTGGAAAGAGGGTTTGAGTGGAAAGCAACTTGGGGAAGGCTAGAGATCAAGATTCATAGGGTAGGAATGGAATATCTTGGCCTCAACACATGAGTAGGTAGTTCTCTCTCAGAAATAGGATGCTGGAAGTGTAGTTTCAGTCTGATGGCTCTCTCCACGAATGAAGAGGAGGTGGAGGGGTATATATAGCCTCCACACAAAATCTAACCATTATACACAATCTACCAAACTCGGTGGGACCGAATCGTTAAACTCGGTCAGACTGATTTAGTAAACCTAGTGACCGTTAGGGTTTTCGGTGGGACCGGAATGCAACTCGGTGGGACCGATTCGGTTAGGGTTAGGGCATAACGTAATCTCGGTAAGACCGATTACACAAACTCGGTGGGACCGATTTTGGTAATAATCTTTCCAGAGAGTTGGTCAGGCAAACTCGGTTTGACCGATTATCAAACTCGATGGGACCGATTTTGATAATAAGTTAACCAGAGAGTTTGCATTGTATTCTCGGTAGTACCGATTGCTCAAACTCGGTGAGACCGATTTTGATAATGGACATACACAGAGAGATTACAATCCCATCTCGGTGAGACCGAGATCCCTATCGGTGAGACCGATTTGCCTAGGGTTTGTGGCGTTGGCTAAGACATCCAAACTCGGTGGCGCCGGATAGAAAGAATCGATTGGGGCCGAGCTTGACTTTAGGTTTAGGACATATGTGTGGAAGTGGGAAAGTAGTTGAGGGTATTTGGAGCATATCACTAAGCACTTTGAAGCAAGAGGCTCATTAAGCAACACCTCATCCCTCCTTGATAGTATTGGCTTTTCCTATAGACTCAATGTGATCTTGGATCACTAAAATGTAAAAGGAAGAGTCTTGAGCTTGAAGCTTTAGCCAATCCTTTGTCCTTAGCATCTTGAAGGAGTTCCCATATCCTTTAGTCCATGCCACTCCATTGTTGAACTTATCTGAAACATACTAGATAAAAGTGTTAGTCCGACAAGAGATATGTTGTCATTAATTACCAAAACCACCTAGGGAGCACTTGTGCTCGATAAAACAAGTCAGAATCAATTGGCAAGGGGTCGACGATTAATGTCTCCCCCTTTTTGGTAATTGATGGCAACATACATCAAAGCTTTAGATAAAGATATAACGAATAGCAAGTAAAGCTTTGGAAAGACATGTAACAAGCATAGGCTCCCCCTACATGTATGCAATCATGTGAATATGAAATATAGAAGCATGTGATAGCATAACCATGATAGAGCAGGCAATGTGTTACATGTATCTTGGCTATATGCATCAGAGCAAAAAGTATTAAAGAGAATACTTTCATGCCCATGAGTCCTTTTTGCAAACAGTATGTACATCAACAAGAATTCCTCATACACATGATTGTGATGCATATACTTACCTTGTGGTCTTGAGTTGGCTTAGGATGGAATGAACCTGCGTAAACAAGGTTAGATAACACAGATGCATCTACTAGCCAGTGCAAACGGAAGAAACCACAAGAATACCAAGACTAGGATGACATGTAGAGAGTGAGTACTGAGTACCACATTGGATTAGACATGTCCCCAAGAGTAAAGATATGCAATGAATTTAAATGATCTCTTTCCCTTAGATGTCTTGCTCCCCCTGAATCTAACATGGGATACTGGGAGAAGATAGGGAATAGAAAATCAGAGTGAAGGAAAACAGAGCTGAAAGATATGAATGATGATCGAGCTAAAGTTCGTGAGCTAATGCATGCTAATGCAAAATTGAGCACAACAGATCATATGAACATGTCTCTCCCCTCAAGAAGACATGTGGACATTTCTCCTCTTGAACACCAAGCATCTGGGATCCTTGAGAAATACTTTCTACTTAAGTATCCTCTCCCCCTGGAGATCTCTCTCGTCTTTTGAGGGTCTCTCCCCTAGAAGGTCTCTCTCTCCCTTAAGAAGAAAGGTGATAAGTTTTGATGTTCTTTCTCTCTATCTCCAAATGATAAGCTTTGATGTTCTCTCTCTCCCCCTTTGACATCAATTTCCAAGAAGGGTCTTCTGGAGTCTGTCGAATGGGTTTGGTCCTTGAGACACAGAACAAAGCAATGATGAAAATGTGATGCTTGTAGAGGACAAGATTCATTGAGTAGAGCTGGATCAGACAAAACACAGAATATGTGGCAAAGAGTTTTTCCTGTTATGAAATCGGTGGCACCGAGTGGTATGCTTCGTCGTATCAAAAGATTGATTGGACCGAAAATAACAAATTGGTGTAACCGAAGTTCATCGCAGAAAACACTTGTCACGTTAGCTCACTAGACTAGTAAGATCTCACAAAGATTTGCAAGGAATTAACTGAAAGATATGCAAGGAATTAGATGCAGAAAATGCAGAGAAAACAGAAAGAAATCTAGATGAAGTTTTTTTTGAAAGGGGAAACATAAATGCATGAGGCAAATGCAAAAAACTTAGAAAAGAACATAGGAGAACTTCATCTAGAGATGGTCGGCGACAAAGTCACCTATGTTAGAGTATATTGACTTAGGAGTCAAGTGAGATCACTTGATCATAGGCCATACTCATAGTTTAAGCTCAAAATGGGGTTGCCATTTTTTGTTAAGCATCTTGATGTATTCACATCTTGTCGAGTTGCTTTAAATCATGACTCGGAGTAAAGCTTCTCTAAGATGGAATAACATACCTTGGTTGGTGGTGTTGTCCATGTAGTTGAACTTGCGTGGGTTGCTCAAGGTTGATGTAGCTCATCAAGAATTTGGAGCACCACTTGGAATTTGAGTCCATCTACCTACATGGGTTAGTTCTTGAAAGGAAGAGCACTTGTATATCCAAAATGACAATCATGAAACTCAACATAGAATTTGTCAAAGGATATGTTTGAATGGTTTCGTGCTTCCTTGTCTTCAACCACCTTGTGTAGAGACTTGGTGATGTAGAGATTGCTCAAGATATGAGTAGGTTTCAACCTCATGGAATTTGATTCAACCAAGTACCTACATGGGTTAGATAACATGCAAGATACAAATATATCCCAGACATACGTTTTCATCATAAGAGAAATATCAAGGATTAGTCATAAGCTCATGTCTTGCATGTATCCAATGGAGTTTCTACTCCAAGTTTGAAGCATCAATGATGTTCAATTCTCCTCTTAACCTGCAAAACACTTTCTCATCAAGAGATTTAGTGAATATACCCGCTAATTGCTTTTTGGTGCGAACATGCTTAAGATCAATGTCACCCTCAAAGAACATGATCTCGAATGAAATGATGACGAACTTCAATATGCTTAGTTCGAGAATGTTGCACAGGATTATGACCAATTTTGATAGCACTTTCATTATCACAAAGCAATGGAACATGTCTCACATATATCCCATAATCTTTAAGAGTTTGGGTCATCCAAAGTAATTGAGCACAACATGAATCAGTGACAATATATTCAGCTTCAAGGTGGATAAGGATACCGAGTTTTGTTTCTTGGAGGACCAAGACACAAGAGATCTACCAAGAAATTGACAAGTACCAGAAGTGGACTTTCTATCAACCTTGTCTCCGGCATAGTCCGAGTCGGAATAGCCAACAAGATTGAAAGAGGCCCTCTTAGGATACCAAATGCCAAAATTTGGTGTATGGATTAAGTATCTCACTATCCTTTTCACGGCCTTAAGATGACATTCTTTAGGGGCAGCTTGATATCGTGCACACATGCACACACTTAGCATAATATCGGGACGTGAAGCACATAGATATAACAATGAACCAATCATAGAGCGATAAACCTTTTGATCAACCGGTTCACCATCTTTGGTTAAGTCAAGATGTCCACTAGTAGGCATGGGTGTAGTCATACCTTTGCATTCTTGCATATTGAACTTCTTGAATAAGTCCTTGGTGTACTTTGTTTGCGAGACAAAAGTACCTTCCTTAGTTTGCTTAATTTGCAAACCAAGAAAGAATTTGAGTTCACTCATCAACATCTCAAACTTCTCCGACATTAGCTTCCCAAACTTCTCACTAAAATGAGGGTTAGTTGAACCAAATATAATATCATCAACATAAATTTGGCACACAAAGAGTTCACCATTAACCCTTTTAGTAAAAAGAGTAGAATCAATTTTCCCAATTTCAAAGCCTTTTTCAATAAGGAACTTGGTCAAGCATTTATACCATGCTCTAGGAGCTTGTTTAAGTCCATAAAGAGCTTTGTGAAGTTTGTAAACATGACTGGGTTTCTTAGGATTAACAAAGCCGGGAGGTTGTTTAACATAAACTTCCTCCTCTATTTCACCATTTAGAAAAGCACTTTAATGTCCATTTGGTACAAGGTGATATCATGGTGATTAGCATAGGCAAGTAAGATGTGAATGGACTCAAGTCTAGCAACGGGGGCGTAAGTCTCACCATAGTCCATACCTTCGAATTGTGTGTAGCCTTAGGCGATGAGACGTGCTTTGTTGCGAACTACTTGTCCATCTTCATCTTGCTTGTTGCGAAACACCCATTTGGTAATCGATGATGTTACGGTTGTTGTCGGGCTTCTCAACCAATGTCCAAACTTGGTTCCTCTCAAAGTTGTGTAGCTCTTCATGCATAGCATTTATCCAATCCGGATCTTCCAATGCTTCTTCGACCTTCATAGGTTCAATGCTCGAGATGAAAGAATAGTTTTCACAAAAGTTAGCTAAACGAGTTTTAGAGAGAGTGATTCTCCCGGTTTGGATATCATTGTAGATTTGCTCGACGGGATGGTCTTTAGCAATTCTTGCTCGAACTCGTGAAAGCTTTTGCTTGGGTCTTCGTTGAACATCTTCTTCATCTTGTTCTTCTTCTTCTTGATCTTCTTCATTGTTGGCGTTGTCGTTTTCTTGTCACGGTGGAGAAGGAGGTTGTTGACGTTCGTGATGTACTTCCTCGTTTTCTTCATCTTGGTGTGTTCCACTTGTGGATGCTTCTGTATCAACTCTTGGTTCACCTTGTCGTGAAGTAGAAGCTTCCACTTGGACGGACGAGGTACTCTCCTTCACCTCCGTTGGACGGACCTTGCCAATAGACAAGTCTTGGATTGCTTCCAAAGGATCTTTGTCTCCTACATCAATTGGCAATTGCTCTACTTATGAAGCTGTTAGATTCATCAAACTTCACATCTACCGTCTCTTCAACCTTTCGGGTGAAATTGTTGTAGACACGGTAAGTGTGAGAGTTTGAGCCATAACCTAGTAGGAAACCTTCATGAGACTCAGGAGCAAATTTAGAACGACGATGCTTATCAAGAATGTAGCACTTTGAGGCAAATACTCGAAAGTATCCAACTTGGGGGTTGTTACCGGTGAGTAGCTCAGATGTCGTCTTTGCCGAGTAGCTTGTGAAGATACAAGCGATTTGTTGCATGACAAGCTGTCTCAACCGCTTCTGCCCAAAAGTGCTTGACGTCTTGTACTCATCAAGCATCGTTCGCCATTTCGATGATCGTCCAGGTTCTTCCTCTCAACAACTCCATTTTGTTGAGGTGTGTATGTAGCCGAGAACTTCGTGTGGAATCCCTTCTTCGTCAAGAAAGGTGTCCACATTTATGCGTTCCTGAACTCCGTTCCGTTGTCGCTGCGAACCTTCTTGATCTTCACTTCAAATTGGTTTTGGGCCTTCCTAGCGAAGTTTTTGAAGATCTTTTGGACCTGTGATTTATCATCGAGAAAGAACACCCACGTAAATCTGGAAAAATCATCAACTATAACTAGACCAAAAGAATTTCCACCGAGACTCTTGTAAGAGTTTGGGACCAAAGAGATCCATGTGAAGTAGCTCGAGTGGCCTCTTCGTGGTCATGATGTTCTTCACAGGATGCCTTCCTCCAACCTGTTTACCTGCTTGACAAGCAATCGCAAAGTCTATCCTTATCAAATATGACATCATTAAGTCCAAGGATATGATTCCCCTTAATAAGCTTGTCAAGGTTTCGCATACCAACATGACCTAATCGTCTATGCCATAACCAGCCTTTTGAGGATTTAGCAATGAAGCAAGTTTTAGGTTGAGCCTTTTAGTGAAATCAACAATGTATAGATCACCTCTCGCACACCAAGAAGACCATTTCATGATTATCTCGACGAAACACTTGGCAATCTACTTGATAAATAGAACATTGAAACCGAAATCAGCAAGTCTAGATAATCAAAGTAAGTTGTAACCAAGAGATTCAACGAGCATAACATTTTGTATGGAGCTATCATGTGATATGGCCACCTTACCGAGGCCAACCACCTTACCCTTTGAGTTGTCACCGAAAGTGACATACTTTCGAGGACTATCATTATCGCAAGCTCACGAAACATGTCTTTATCTCCGGTCATGTGATCGGTACATCCACTATCAAGAACCCATTCCTTTCCTCCCGACATATATCCTCAAGATTTGCCATAAGACCAAAATGTCTCATTGCATCATCAAGATCGAAGTCACTATCATCATCTTCATCATAGTATCCATGTTCAACATCGTCATGTGGTGGATCAAATCCTAGAGAGGGTGATTCATTAGAATGAGTTTGACAATAATCTTGTCTATGAATTCTTATAGCTTGAAATAATGTCACTAATAATACCAACATTTCCTTTGACACGCATAAGGTTTGTAAGCTCAAATAGACGATCACCAAGCATAGGATCACTAGTATTCATCTTACTCAAAGCAATAGACTTATAGAGAATTTCATCTAGATTTTTCAAGGAATAATTTGGAAAGCGTTCCTCAAGAAATTTCCATATAGTGTAGGCACACTCAAAAGTAGGCAAGATTCTAATCAAGTTTCTAGGCAATCCTCTAATGATAAGTTCGGCAGTTCTAAGATTCCTAACCATGTCAATTGACTCATCATGGGTTGGATGCATAGGATCAACATAAGGTGCACAAGGGCTAGCAATGTACTTGTTAAAATGATATTGATTGAAAATAACAAGCATCTCATTTTTCCACTCACGAAAATACTCTCCATCAAGAATAGGCACTCTATGTCTAGGACTCCCCAAAGTAGACTCATCCATCTTCCTCCAATGGTGATTAAACCAAGGCAATGGAGACCAATGCTCTGATACCACTTGTAGGACCTTGAGAAGAGGTGTCTAGAGGGGGGTGATTAGACACTAAGTACCAAAGTTGCAGTTTTTAAGTTTCTTTAAAGTTTGAGTGGAGTTTAGGCACAAGTTTAACATTCACAACATATAGCAAGCAAGCATGCAAAGAGTATATGAGCAACGGAAAATAAAGCATGCAACTTGGAAGAATGTAAAGGGAAGGGATTGGAGGATTCAAACGCAATTTGGAGACACAGATGTTTTTGGCGTGGTTCCGATAGGTGGTGCTATCGTACATCCACGTTGATGGAGACTTCAACCCACGAAATATGAACATGTGTGGGGCGTGTATGTTTTTAATGACTTGAGACTATACCTAGCCCGGCATGCAAGATGACTTATTATGCACCGTTCCCCATACCTGCAGGAAGCCCGTTCGTCTCCAAATCTTTTCCTCTCCATGTGTGGAAACAATATGCCTGCCAAACTGTATTTCTCCCTCCAGCGGTCCCACCACTCCACCCCGTGTGAAAAATCTGCATGCATGACTCTCCTCCCCCCACGCTAGCCATTGTGACCAACAATATTTCCACCCCTTCGCTCCCTCGTAATTTACTCCAACAAATATGCCCACGTAGTTGTTACTTAACTGTAGGTGCATTGGGTCACTGACATATGGGCCCAACAAGGGTCTGGCCCACATGTCAGTGATGCAACTGGACCTGCAGTTAAGTCAGTGCAGCTCAGTCCATATCTTACGTAGGTGTGCCATTGCTCGCTATAAATACTAGGCCTCCCACGACATCGCTATCTCCTCCCCCTCACGTTCACGTTCATCGCTATCTCCTCCCCCTCCCTCTCACGTCGACCACCATGGCATTGCCCCTCCCAAGCCCTAGGAGCCCATTGCTGCACTGCGCAGATGGTCACGCGTCGCCGTTCCGTTCCTCGCCGCCACTAGTCGAGGAGGACGCTTCGGTGTTCCGCTCCTCGCCGCTACGTGACGCGTCGCCGTTCCGTTCCTCGCCGCCACTAGTCGAGGAGGACGCGCCGGCGTTCCGCTCCTCGCCGCGACGCGATGCATCGCCGTTCTGTTCCTCGCGGCCACTAGTCGAGGAGGACACGTCGGTGTTCTGCTCCTCGCCGCGACGCGTCGAGGTGGATGCGTCGGCGTTCCCAATCTCGCCAGCACGCACGCCAGAGGACGAGTCGGCTCCCCGCTACAAGGAGAACGCCGCGCCGCCCGCCGAGCCCCCCCAGCCTTGAGGAGCTTTGGAAAGAAATGGATGTTTCCTTGGGGGGGGGGCTTTGCCTCTAGCAGAGCGTGCCAAAATAGAGGCGGAGAAGAAGGCCGAGGAAGAGAAGCGCACCGCGGAACAGGCTGCCTGGGAGGCCTATGTCGCGTCCGAGAGAGTCAGGCAATTGGCTCTTTGGCAGAAGGCTCGTCTGAGGGCCGTGAGGGTGGCGGAGGACGCCCGTGCGACGCCTGAATGCGATCAGGGCCCAAGCGCCTCATCTACGCTTGGCGGTACGTGGACCAGGTGCATGCTTCCAGCGAGGAGGACTACCTGTTGGCGCCGGATCACCACACTGGTGAGATCGCGCTCGCCCGCCGGCAAGCCGCCAATCAACACCTCGCGAGTTGTGAGGCTGAGAAAGAGGCGTTGTGTCGGTCTTGAGGAAACGGCCGCGCACCGGGGAACTTCGTTATGCCGCAAGCACTCCTGCGAGCGTCGTGGCTTTTAGGAGGAGTATAATTTTTTTTCATAAGGCGATCTCATTAGTTTTGGGACGCAAATGATAAATCCCGAATGTTCAGGAATTTTTAGCGTCCTTAATTAAGTATGTAAAAGGGAAAGTTTGGAAACCTTGTGTATTTGTACGTATTTTGCAAGTACGTGCATATAGCACAAACTTTACTATATACTATCGCACTACACGTCTATAACACCTTGAGAAGAGGTGTCTAGAGGGGGGGGGGGGGTGATTAGACACTAAGTACCAAAGTTGCAGTTTTTAAGTTTCTTTAAAGTTTGAGTGGAGTTTAGGCACAAGTTTAACATTCACAACATATAGCAAGAAAGCATGCAAAGAGTATATGAGCAGCGGAGAATAAAGCATGCAACTTGCAAGAATGTAAAGGGAAGTGATTGGAGGATTCAAACGCAATTTGGAGACACGGATGTTTTTGGCATGGTTCCGATAAGTGGTGCTATCGTACATCCACGTTGATGGAGACTTCAACCCACGAAGGGTAACGGCTGCGCGAGTCCATGGAGGGCTCCACCCACGAAGGGTCCACGAAGAAGCAACCTTGTCTATCCCACCATGGCCGTCGCCCACGAAGTACTTGCCTCACTAGCGGTAGATCTTCACAAAGTAGGCGATCTCCTTGCCCTTACAAACTCCTTGGTTCAACTCCACAATCTTGTCGGAGGCTCCCAAGTGGCACCTAGCCAATCTAGGAGACACCACTCTCCAAGAAGTAACAAATGGTGCGTTGATGATGAACTCCTTGCTCTTGTGCTTCAAATGATAGTCTTCCCAACACTCGACTCTCTCTCATAGGATTTGGATCTGGTGGAAAGAGGGTTTGAGTGGAAAGCAACTTGGGGAAGGCTAGAGATCAAGATTCATATGGTAGGAATGGAATATCTTGGCCTCAACACATGAGTAGGTAGTTCTCTCTCAGAAATAGGATGCTGGAAGTGTAGGTTCAGTCTGATGGCTCTCTCCACAAATGAAGAGGAGGTGGAGGGGTATATATAGCCTCCACACAAAATCTAACCGTTACACACAATCTACCAAACTCGGTGGGACCGAATCGTTAAACTCGGTCGGACCGATTTAGTAAACCTAGTGACTGTTAGGGTTTTCGGTGGGACCGGAATGCAACTCGGTGGGACCGATTCGGTTAGGGTTAGGGCATAACGTAATCTCGGTAAGACCGATTACACAAACTCGATGGGACCGATTTTGGTAATAATCTTTCCAGAGAGTTGGTCAAGCAAACTCGGTTTAACCGATTATCAAACTTGGTGGGACCGATTTTGATAATAAGTTAACCAGAGAGTTTGCATTGTAATCCCGGTAGTACCGATTGCTCAAACTCGGTGAGACCGATTTTGATAATGGACATACACAGAGAGATTACAATCCCATCTCGGTGAGACCGAGATCCCTATCGGTGAGACCGATTTGCCTAGGGTTTGTGGCGTTGGCTAAGACATCCAAACTCGGTGGCGCCGGATAGAAAGAATCAGTGGGGCCGAGCTTGACTTTAGGTTTAGGACATATGTGTGGAAGTGGGAAAGTAGTTGAGGGTATTTGGAGCATATCACTAAGCACTTTGAAGCAAGAGGCTCATTAAGCAACACCTCATCCCTCCTTGATGGTATTGGCTTTTCCTATAGACTCAATGTGATCTTGGATCACTAAAATGTAAAATGAAGAGTCTTGAGCTTGAAGCTTTAGCCAATCCTTTGTCCTTAGCATCTTGAAGGAGTTCCCACATCCTTTAGTCCATGCCACTCCATTGTTGCTCTTCCTGCTCCAAAGGCCAAACAAGCGCTGGACTGCTCTGCTTCCCTCCTTCCCACGGCCGGGCTCTGCCAAGCAGCCTCACCGCCCCATCGTACTCCCATCACTGGCCTAGCCATCCCTCTACTCACCCACACTGCTGTTATTCTCCGGCGATGGCGGGGCAGACGAACCAGTAAACCCTCGTACAGTCGTACTCCCCTGCGCGTGGGAAACAACTGCCGAGTCTTCCCTGCCTCCGTGTTGTTCCCTTCCTAGGCCTCGCTGTCGTCCACCGCCCTGGTGCTCTCGGCGTGGCCTGGTCAACATGGTCATCGACCGACATGCATCTGAAAGTGGACTTTACGTGGAGATGCCGACAACTGGGTCCACGGCCGCGCGCAAGGAAATGCCTCCTTATTACGCGCAAAATAATGATTCCTCCACCTGACATCAGGGACACATCGAAAGGGCCTCTGTATTTCGCAGAAAAAACGTTACCGCCGTTGACAGCTCGGACCCACCAGCTATATCTTCGCACGCAAGGAAGTGCGTCCTTATTACGCACAAAGAAATGAATACTCCCCCTACTAGCTGGGACCCAGTATAGTGGCAGGCTGACTTGTGGGCTTACTAAGTTGACGGGAACGGAGGGCTTTGTCAACTTAGTCAATATGCATGATTCTAGCTCTAGTGACCGTACGATGTCCATCCAACAGCCGTAGTGCTTCTTGAACCTCTGGTCTTCTTGCTCGAGCCGCCCAAACCAGCGCCGGTCGTGCCTCGTGCTCCTGCCTCCCGTGGCCAGCTGTGCTGCCGCGGAGGCCTCACCGCCCCCTACTACTCCCACCGCTGGCCAGGCCATCCCTCCACTCACCCACACCCCCTGTCATTCTGCGGCGATGGCAGCCTCACACCGCAAAGCAAACCGGTGAACCCTCGTACTCCTCACGCGTGGGCATCCATCGCCGCGTCTTCCCGGCTCCGCGTCGTCCGCTTCCTAGGCCTCATTGTCGTCCACCGCCTGGTGCTCTCGACGCCGGCGTGGTCAACGTGGTCAAGGAACGGCTTCCATTGGACGTGGATCAGCGTTGGAGAGGCGGCAATTTGGGTCCACGGCCGCAGCAAGGAAGTGCCTCCTTATTACGTGCAAAATAATTAATCCTCCACCCGACAGCGGGGACCCATCGGACGGGCCACCATATTTCGCAAAAAAAAATGTTTCCCCCCTGACTGCTGGGACCCACCAGCTACATCTTCGCACGCAAGGAAGTGCCTGACAGTCAGGACCCACCTGGTCGAAGCGTACGTAGCGTTGTCATTCTGATCGTGAACGTGTACGTACATATATACTGGTGGATGTAGAGGCGCGCACGTGTCGTAGTAGAGGCGTGCACGTAGCATGTACACGTACGTACAACGGCCAGGGTGCAAGAAAGAAAATACGGCCACGTATGTGTACATACGGGCGGGGTCTCGAACGCCTACCCCCGCATACGTATGGCCAGGGCTCGTGTACATGGCTGGGTCGGAACGGAGAAACAACATCGTCGTCGTGTTCATGGGGAGGCAACGGAATGCGTCATGTTCATGGGGAGGCAACGGAATGCGTCGTGTTCATGGGGAGGCAACGGAATGCGTCATGTTCATCGGGAGGCAACGGAACATGTGGGAGCCAACCGGCTGGGTCGAAACGGAATGCGTGGTCGTGTTCATCGGGAGGGCTTGGACGGAACAGGCGATGTAAACGAGGCCTGGCGTACCGCACAACGGAGGAAACAGACCTCCTACGTTTGGAACGGGGTCCCGTTGATCGGGAGGGGTGTGGCGTACCGCAAAATGGAGGAAACGGACCTCCTACGGTCGAAACGGGGGTCCTGTTGATCGGGAGGGGTGTGGTGTACCGCAAAACGGACGAAACGGACCTTCCACGGTCGCAACGGGGGTCCTGTTGATCGGGAGGGGTATGGCGTACCGCAAAACGGATTTAAACGGACCTCCTACGGTCAAAGCAGGGTCCTGTTGATCGGGAGGGGTGTGGCGTACCGCAAAACGGGACTCCACGGGATACTGTTCATCTCCACCGTCGACCTCCTCCAGCCTCCACGGGCTACCGTCGACCTCCTCCAGCCTCCACGGGCTCCTGTTCATCCAGCCTCCACGGGCTCCTGTTCATCCAGCCTCCACCGTGTGCTACTTCACCGGCTACTGTTCAACCACCCCTCCACCTTCTACTGTTCATCCAGCCCTCCACACCACGGGGTCCTGTTCAACCACCCTCCACGGGCACCCCTCCACCGCTTCATCGCTCATCCAGCCCTCCACCACACCACGGGTCCTGTTCATCCGTGGCAACGCAACCGCTCACTATTCATCCAACCCCCCCGCAACGCCACTGTTCATCCAGAGGCGTAATCGATCGGCTTGATTAGCGGCGATACGAAGAATCGCTCGATCGAGTTCGATTAACAGCCATCGATCGATCGCTTCGGGTTGATAACATGTAGCCTGCGGTCACGATCGCTCGAGTTTAGTTAGAGCCCAACGCCTCGCCGGGTTCGATTAGAGCCAACGCCTCGCACACGCAGCAGCGTCGTGTACGAGAGAAATGCGCATCGCCGGCCCCGACCTCCCACCGTAACGGGAACTCCTGAAATTTTCCTCCCCCTCGCTTCTACCACGGTTTTTTCCGTCATGGACGGCCCAAAGAATGTCATGCAGCTGCGTCTCCGGCCCGCCCAGGACGAAAAACCCATTTTCTGTAATGATTTTTTGTCATAGAAGTAGGAGCCCACCACATCTATGATGATACCGGGTTTTGTCACAATTATCGTCATAGAAGTGTCATATGTATGACAATTTTTTTTTAGTTCGGCCCAAAATGTCACGGATGTGTCTTTTTTTTGTAGTGTTAGTGAATACATGAACTCCTCAAACTACGATCATCACCGGGAGTGGTCCCGATTATTGTCACTTCGGGGTTACCGGATCATAACACATAGTAGGTGACTAATGACTTGCAAGATAGGATCCAGAACTCACATATATTCATGAAAACATAATAGGTTCAGATCTGAATTCATGGCACTCGGGCCCTAGTGATAAGCATTAAGCATAGCATAGTCATAGCAACATCAATCTCAGAACATAGTGGATACTAGGGATCAAACCCTAACAAAACTAACTTGATTACATGATAAATCTCATCCAACCCATCACCGTCTAGCAAGCCTACGATGGAATTACTCACGCACGGCGGTGAGCATCATGAAATTGGTGATGGAGGAAGGTTGATGATGACGATGGCGATGGATTCCCTCTCCGAGCCCCGAACGGACTCGCACCAGCCCTCCCGAGAGAGATTAGGGCTTGGCGGCGGCTTCATATCGTAAAATGCGATGAATCCTTCTCTCTGATTTTTTTCTCCCCGAACGTGAATATATGGAGTTGGAGTTGAGGTCGGTGGAGTTCCAGGGGGCCCATGAGGCAGGGGGCGCGCCCCCACCCTTGTGGACAGGGTGTGTGTGCCCCCTGATGCTGATTCTTTTGCCAGTATTTTTTATTAATTCCAAAACATGTCTCTGTGGATTTTCAGGTCATTCTGAGAACTTTTATTTGTGCACAAAAAATAACACCATGGCAATTCTGCTGAAAACAGCGTCAGTCCGGGTTAGTTTCGTTCAAATCATGCAAGTTAGAGTCCAAAACAAGGTAAAATGTGTTTGAAAAAGTAGATACGATGGAGACGTATCAGTCACACAATCTACCACGATCAGACCTTCACCATCTACCCAGGTATTCCATTTAGTATTATATTTTTTAACCCTCTCGCCTTCTCTTTCGTTGTTGTACTACTTACTAGTACTAGTAGGAGTACTTTTTACCTTGGAGGACGCGTATAGCTAGCTAGGTCCTTGAAGACTTGAACCCACTAGCTGTCACCATTTTTGTTTTTCCATGTCTTACTATCTCATCCATGTAGCCAAGAGTAGCTATATATAATAAGCCGGTTATTTTACTTCCTCTATACTGGAGTAGTACTATTTGTCGCACAAGACATCGACCGCCATATTTTAGCACAACATTATTATGCATGGACCTTGACTGTGTACGTCACCATGTGTCCAGATTTGAGATGCTGCGTGTACCCGATGAATGGCGCCGAGTTCGACCCCCGTGATGCTACGTGGGTCCCAAGGAACACTCTTGGAGAGTACTCGATTTTCATTGGGGACAGCTACCCCATTGTGAAGCGGATGCCACCTTCCGTGCTCGACACCGAAGGCCTGCCGTTCATGAAGCATGGTTGTGTCTTTAGTGCGCACCATCGGATGAACGACATGCTGGGACACGCTATCCCTGATTTATGCCGCTTCAGCTTGGATGAGTCTCCATCATGTGGAACCGGACTAGAAAGCTGCGACAATGATTCCTGTTGCCCACCGCTATGGATCGTGCCATCCATGAAGAACACCTGGGACTGGAACCTGGAGGAGGACATGTAGCCCATCTATAACGTGTAAGTGGGGTATGGTAAATTGTGAACGGTAGCGCTGTGAATATATGTAGACTAGTCGTGCACAAATCTACACATGAATTGGAGATGAACTTGTGTGGCATACTGGCATTTGTCCTTTAGAATTTATTACTAGCAAATGTGTTATGTGTACGTGCCACTTGTGTGGTTGTTGCACGGGATCCAACACGCTCTTTGAGAAAAAAAGGTGGCACAACTTTGGATATAGGTGACGTGGCGGCATCATACAGTAGCATCGTTCGCTATTGTTGTAATACTCCTACTAGGATGACAACTCCTATAAAACCTTGCGCTTGGCTATTTGCCTCTTCGGGAGGTTCAATAGTTCGTACTCGTATGAACCTTGCACTTGGCTCTTCACCTCTACGGAAGGTCCAACAATGATGATACTACAGTACAATATGATTATGGCAATCTAACACCGATTGAACTGTTGCACGTCCGCTGTGAGGGCGAGGGCGAGCGAGAGGGAGAGGGATAGGGCGCTGTAGTCAAAACCCTCTCCTCGTCCTGCGAGCCACCGCGCGCGTGGGTGAGGGAGAGGTGTAGTAAGAAAGCTTCTCCTCGTTCGGCGACTTGACAGGACACATCAAAGCAGTACTAGTACTAGTCCTTTCCGGTAATATGGCTTAATTTGAAATGAGAAAAATACACTGGCGGTCAACGTATGTAACAATACGCTCTTTACGATCACTATATATAGTTTTGCGGTGCTTATACGATCACTAGCTCATTGTAGAGCATCGTATTGCACCCTATTGACCAGCCACATAGTCGACATGGCACTTTGTTGACTGGTTAAATTGTCACCTGCTTTCTGGGTCCCACCTGTCAGTTGTCAGAGCAAAGAAATCAGTTAAACAAAACTTTATGCAGGCGCGACAGGAGTCCAACCCTTGCACGCAAACCACCCTGGCTGTGTATGTGAGTGCATGCATGTGTACTCCCTCGGTCTTCCAACAAAGAGTGTACATCGTCTAAAAAACAAAGAGTGTACATCTACACTTCCAATCCATTTAGCCTTTAATCTAAAATTGATATTTATTGACTAATGCACCAACTTGTGCTCTAGGTATAGGCTACATGTCTATCCTTAATTACATCATGCAACAACCATGATTTAATCTTCTTCTCTCAATGGTCGCATGCACACATAAGTCTGCTACTTTTGGGCATTAATTATGCCCTGATCAATGTGTAAATCTCTAAATGTACAGTCTTTCACGGACGTGGGGAGTAGGTTGAGCACTTGAGCGTGAGCGTGTGTGTTGCGCCGTGTGCTGTGTGCCGCATGGGTGCGTGAGTGTTGCGTGCGTCCATGTGTACGTGTCAGTGTTGCATGTTGCCTGCATGCATGCATGCATGCATGAGGCTTTTAATCCCTCCCATTGACATGTTCATATTTCAAGCTTCCTCTGTTCCCTCCATATGTTATACTCCCTCTATTCCCAAATACGGAGTAAAAGCCTCCCTTTGTTCCCAAATACAGAGTATTTGTCTTTCTAGAGATTTCAACAAGTGACTACGTACGGAGCAAAATGAGTGAATCTACACTCTAAAATATGTCTATACATCTGTATGTTGTATTCCATTTCAATGTCTAAAAAGACAATATATAGGAACAAAGGGAGTAACAAATAAGCATTAAGTTCTCTTGTCTTTCCTTCCTTGGTCACGGTGCACAACCAAAGATGACTTATTCACCTGGATGGAGGGAGTAGATGGTCAAAGTTTGACACAAAAGTAATGCATTGGTAAACATAATTTTTTGAGGAAAACGAGTGCATTAATTGACTGTTTTTGCAAACTAAAAAAATTATTCCACCACTCATAATCTACCTTGGTTGATGAGATTTTTGAATTGAGCCCTATAAAGCGGAAATGAGGTAGTACTAGTACTCCTACATTATTGGCGCCGGGTGCCTTGGCCAATGTTTCATCTTGTTGGACAGGATGATGAGCGTACATGCATAGGGATACTGTAGATAGGAAGTCTTCGCGATACATTATTCCCCATCTCGGTCAGAGAGAACTATTCAACTAGTCTTCACAGTGAAGTGACAATACACACTGCAGTAGATGGGACACTTAATTAATAAGCTAAACTAGCGTGTTGGTGTTACTAAATCAGCCTTACCCAGCACCGCCATCTTGTTTGCTAGTGGAGCACGCTTCCGCAAATAGGACTACACACCTCTCTCCTCCATTAACTGACTTATGGGCCCTCTTGAGGTAGACCCACATGTCATAGCCGTGACTATTTACACTCCGAAGGACGGTATATCCTGGTAGTAGTACTAGTAGAATTGAGATTTAATGCACCTTCTTCCCCGTCTTTCACTCTTCTTCCTCCTCTCTTCCCCATCGTCGGCCGCACACCATTTCCCCTGATACAACTCCAACGTATCTTTAATTTTTGATTGTTCCATGCTATTCTATTATATGTTTTGGATGTCTATGGGCTTTATTTTACACTTTTATATTACTTTTGGGACTAAACTATTGACCCAAAGCCTAGTGCCAGTTCCTGTTTTCCCCTTGTTTCAGTGTTTCGAAGAAATGGAATATCAAACGGAGTCGAAACAGAATGAAACCAACTGGAGAAGTTATTTTTGGAAGGAAAGCAACCGAAAAAACTTGGAGTGCACGCCAGGAAAGAAACGTGGGAGCCACGAGGCAGGGGGCGCGGCCTCCCCACCAGGCGCGCCCTCCATCCTCGTGGGCCCCTCGTGGCTCCCCTGACGTACTTATTCCTCCGATATATACCCATATACCCTAAAATGATCGGGGTGAAGGAAATATGCCCTAGAGGCAATAATAAAGTTATTATTTATTTCCTTATTTCATGATAAATGTTTCTTATTCATGCTAGAATTGTATTAACCGGAAACATGATACATGTGTGAATACATAGACAAACATATAGTCAATAGTATGCCTCTACTTGACTAGCTCATTAATCAAAGATGGTTATGTTTCCTAACCATAGACATGTGTTGTTATTTGATTAATGGGATCACATCATTAGGAGAATGATGTGATTGACATGACCCATTCCGTTAGCCTAGCACTTGATCGCTTAGTATATTGCTATTGCTTTCTTCATGACTTATACATGTTCCTCGTAACTATGAGATTATGCAACTCCGTTTACGGAGGAACACTTTGGTGCTACCAAACGTCACAACGTAATCGGGTGATTATAAAGGAGTACTACAGGTGTCCAAAGGTACATGTTGGGTTGGCGTATTTCGAGATTAGGTTTTGTCACTCACGATTGTCGGAGAGGTATCTCTGGCCCTCTCGGTAATGCACATCACTATAAGCCTTGCAAGCAATGTAACTAATGAGTTAGTTACGGAATGATGCATTACGTAACGAGTAAAGAGACTTGCCAGTAACGAGATTGAACTAGGTATTGGATACCGACGATCAAATCTCGGGCAAGTAACATACCGATGACAAAGGGAACAACGTATGTTGTTATGCGGTTTGACCGATAAAGATCTTCATAGAATATGTAGGAGCCAATATGAGCATCTAGGTTCCGCTATTGGTTATTGACCAGGAATAGTTCTAGGTCATGTCTACATAGTTCTCGAACCCGTAGGGTCCGCACGCTTAAGGTTTCGGCGATGCTTATATTATGAGTTTATGAGTTTTGATGTACCGAAGGAGTTCGGAGTCCCGGATGAGATCGGTAACATGACGAGGAGTCTCGAAATGGTCGAGATGTAAAGATCGATATATTGGACGACTATATTCGGAGTTCGGAAAGGTTCCGAGTGATTCGGGTATTTTTGGGAGTACCGGAGAGTTACGGGAATTCGTATTGGGCCTCTTTGGGCCATACGGGAAAGGAGAGAAAGGGCCAAAGAGTGGCCGCACCTCCCCTTGGACTAGTCTGAATTGGACTAGGAGGGGGCGACCTTCCTTCCTTCTCCTTCTCTCTTCCCTTTCCTTCTCTCCTACTCCTACTACATGGAAGGGTTCCTAGTTGGACTCAGAAGGGGAATCCTACTCCTGGGGAGTAGGACTCCCCTAGGGCGCTTATAGAGAGGGCCGCCCTCCCCTCCTCCACTCCTTTATATACGGGGCAGGGGGCACCCCATGGACACACAAGTTGATCTACAGATCGTTCCTTAGCCGTGTGCGGTGCCCCCCTCCACCATATTCCACCTCGGTCACATCATCGCGGAGTTTAGGTGAAGCCCTGCGCCGGTAGAGCATCATCATCGTCACCACGCCGTCGTCTTGTGGAACTCATCCCGACACTTTGCTGGATCGGAGTCCGGGATCGCCATCGAGCTGAACGTGTGCTGAACTCGGAGGTGCCGTGACGTTCGGTACTTGGATCGGTCGGATCGTGAGGACGACGACTACATCAACCGCGTTGTCATAACGCTTCCGCTTACGGTCTACGAGGGTACGTGGACAATACTCTCCCCTCTCGTTGCTATGCCATCACCATGATCTTGCGTGTGCGTAGGATTTTTTTTTGAAATTACTACGTTCCCCAACACGGGGAACAGAATGGATCAGGAGTTCCGCCACCGCAAGCCTCTGTAGCCACCAAAAACCAATCGGGACCCTGTTTCGGCACCCTGCCGGAGGGGGGAACCCTCACCGGTGGCCATCTTCATCATCCCGACGCTCTCCATGACGAGGAGGGAGTAGTTCACTGTCACGCCCAATATGCGACCCTATCCAAAAGGAACTCGACGGTCCCACCAAGGATAGACCCGCATATTGGAACGCTTTTGCAAGGTGGATATCATTACATCAACATTACATAATAGATGGGGATACATACATAAGGCACAAATGCCACAAGAATACATCAACATCGTATACAAGAACAACCTCCGACTACGGATGAAACATAAACAGAAGCTCAAACGACATCCACCCTGCTAGCCCAGGCTGCCGACCTGGAACCTATCCCCTGATCGAAGAAGAAGCAGAAGAAGAACTCCAACACAAGCAAACATCGCTCTCACGTCATGATCATCGCAAAACCTGTACCTGCAACTGGTGGTGTAGTAATCTGTGAGCCACGAGGACTCGGCAATCCCATTACCATGGGTATCAAGACTAGCAAAGCTTAATGGGAAAGGAAGGGGTAAAGTGGTGAGGTTGCAGCAGCGACTAAGCATATATGGTGGCTAACATACGCAAATGAGAGCGAGAAGAGAAACAAAGGAACGGTCGTCAACTAGTAATGATCAAGAAGTGATCCTGAACTCCTACTTACGCCGGACATAACCCAAAGAACCGTGTTCTCCTCTCGATCAACCCGAAAAGAGACACTCACGGTTACGCATACGGTTGGTGTATTTTAATTAGGATCAACTTCGGGTTTACTACAACCGGACATTAACAAATTCCCATCTGCCACATAACCGCTGGCACGGCTCTCGAAAGTTTATACCTGCAGAGGGTGTCCCAACTTAGCCCATGATAAGCTCTCGCGATCAACGAAGGATATTCCTTCTCCCGGAAGACCCGATCGATCTCGGAATCCGGCTACAAGACATTTCGACAGAATAAAACAAGACCAGCAAAGCCGCCCGGATGTGCCGACAAATCCCGATAGGAGTCGTGACGTACCTTGTTCTCGTGGCACACCGGATAAGTCAAGCTACGAGTAAAACCAATCCTCGAGTTGCCCGTGGTGGCCCCAAGAAGTTGCCGGTTCGGACCAACACTCGAAGGAGCATTGGCCCGGGGCTAAAATAAAGATGACCCTCGGGCTCCGAGAAACCCAAGGAAAAAGGGGTATAGGTGAGGCAAATGGTAAAACCAATGTTGGGCCTTGCTGGAAAAGTCTTATTCAAAGCGAACCGTCAAGGGGTCCCATAAATCACCCGACCGCGTTAGGGACGCAAAATCCGGGAACATAACACCGATATGACGGAAACTAGGGCGGCAAGAGTGGAACAAAACACCAGGCATAAGGCCGAGCCTTCCACCCTTTACCAAGTATATAGATGCATTAATAATATAAGATATATTGTGATATCCCAACAAGTAAACATGTTCCAACAAGGAACAACATCTCCATGTTCCAACAAGGAACAAACTTCATCTTCACCTGCAACTAACAACGCTATAAGAGGGGCTGAGCAAAGCGGTAACATAGCCAAACAACGGTTTGCTAGGAAGGGTGACAAAGGTTAGAGGCGACATGGCAATTTGGGATGGCTTGAGCAGCAAGTGATAGGTATCGCAGCATAGCGAAGAACGAAGCAACTAGCATAGCAATGATAGTAGTGAGATCCAGGGTAGCGGTCATCTTGCCTGAAATCCCGCAAGGAAGAAGAACGAGTCCATGAAGAAGACGAACGTATGAAGCAGAAAAAAGCGTATAAGAAAGAATCCTCACGATCGCAACGAAACGGGAACTAACAAGAAGAAGCACACAACATAGTAAACACACCACACATGAACATGACAAGATGCACAACAAACATGATGCATGACAAAACTAGATGAGGCTACTCATGGCAAGAGATGATGCAAACAAGAACAACACATCAATGCAAGTTTAAATGAGGCCGGGAACAACATATATCAATTCCGGTAAGTCCTCATATGCAAATTTCGAAAATGGTCCAAATCTGAATAAACCTTATGTTCAAGTTGTTAAACAGCAAGTTAAGATGCACCACGATGATCTACACGAAATTCTAGTCAAGTTACATATAAAGTTCATTAGATTCGGAGCTACGGCCTAGAAGATATGAGCAAAACAAGATAAGCATGGCATTGATGCAAAATGCATACAAACATCAAGCAAACACTCTCAAAACATGGATGCAACATGATAATATGAAGCTACATGCAAAATCAAGCAAGTTTCATATAGAGCACACTCAAAACGGAGCAACGGTCCAACACATACACACAATACAAGTTCTAGCAACAATCTGTCCAAAACAGCAACTAGGCATATTGCAAGCATCAAAACAACATGCTACAGCACCTTAACATAATAACAAAAGGCATGGGCATGATGTACAGGTAAAGCATTACAAAACATGAACACTAATCTATCTCCAGAAACAACTAGAACATGCTCAAAAACACATGGCAAGATTGCAAGTAAGAACAGTTTCAGATTTTAGCAGAATTAACATCAGGTTGCAATGTTTAGAGCTATGAAACGACATGTTACAGGAACTTAACATGGCAAACAAAGGCATGGAATGAATCTACTAATTGCATAGAACAAAAGTCCTTTAGTGACCATAAGCCAAAAATGATCAGAAGATATGATGGCACCCACGTAAACATGACAAGTTATATTACAGATTTGAACATGGCATGAACAACGATGAGTAGGCATGTTGGTGAGCTTGAATCACTCACCACAGAGCAATACATGGCATGGCAAGGCAACCAACAGCAAGAAGACATGGCATAGAAGCTATACATGGCAAGAACAACATCATAGCATACACGGATCAACTACAACAACCTTGGCAAAATTGAATAACATGTAAACAATCTGCCAGGAAACATTTTATAGCCAAAGTAGAGCTCGATTGACTCAAGCTATAGCACTCCATAATTGCAAAGAAGGGCATGGATGGATAGAGCAAGACATGTATAACAAAACATCCTTACTGAAGTATCTGAAAATAAGCATGGATCTCTCTGTAGCATCAAGTTAACATGGCAACAAAATATAACAGAATCTGCCAGGAAAACAGCAACAGCAAGTACCCTACTTAACAAGCTTGATGCACTCACTACACAACTCACAAAAATACATGGCAAGCACCCCTGGAAATATGGCATGGCATATTACAAAACACATGTAGGACTCAAGTTCATAGGATGCACACATCAATCATGGCAAAAATAACAAAAGCGCATGTTTTGTTAAGAAACAGAAACTAACATCACATAGCACTCTTCTAACAGCATTTCGGGCATCCAGATAAGCTCAAATGCAAAAGATGCAATGAGATGAAATGATCTACTCATCGATACGAACATTTAGACATATTACACGCGCAAAACGGAGCTACGATGACGGAGATATGATGCAACTAAAATGGAACAAAATATCACATATTAGAGGACTTAGACGAATTTTAGAGGGGGGGAAGTCAACCCTGCGTGCACGGTTTACGAGGAGGCCGGATCTCCGTCGGAACTTCGCCGAAGAGGAGGGAGATGGCCGGAGACGTTCGGATCCGGGCCGGATCTCGCCGGATCCGGCCGGATCCCGGCGGGGAAGGCGGCTAGGAGACGGGGAGGCGACGCGGGGAGGCGGCCGAGCTCGGCCCCGAGCTCGAGCGGCCATGGCGGCGGACGCCGGCGAGGTGGCGGGCTGCTGGCGGGCGGCGCTGGGGCGCTGGGAGCCACGCCGGGCGCTGTGGCGGCGGGTCGGAGGGGCCGAGGCGGGCGGGCGAGCGAGGCCATCGGCGGCGGGTGGCGTTGTCAGCGGAGGCGGCCGATGCGCCGGGCGGGCTGCCTGCCGGGTGGCCCGCTGGTGGCGGCGGAGCGGGCGCCGCCCGGGACACGTGGCGCCGCGAGTGGAGAAGGGAGGCGGCGGAGGTGACGTGTCACGCGCCCATTGGCCGGGCGACGTGGCTGGTGGCGGCGGACATGTCCAGGCGGTGGGAGGTGTCCGTGGCGAGGAGAGGGATGACTAGGGTTTTATCTGCTAATTTTCGGGGGGAGGCACCTATAAATAGGTAGAGGGAGCTAGGAGAGTCCAAATGAGGTGCGGTTTTCGCCCACACGATCGTGATCGAACGACCGAGAGCATGGAGGGGAGTTTGCTGGGTTTTGGGCAACTTAGAAAGGGGAGTTGGGCTGCAACAAAAGAGGCTTTTGCGGTTACCCGGTTAACCGTTGGAGTATCAAACGACCTCCAAATGACCCGAAACTTGACAGGCGGTCTACCGGTGCTATACCAAGGCCGCTTGACAAACCTCGGGCCATTCCGAGAAAGTTTAATACCCGCACAAAAGAAGAGGCAAAAGGGGCGCCGGGAGACATAGGAGTGCCGGATTGCAAAACGGACAACGGGAAAAATGCTCGGATGCAAGAGACGAACACGTATGCAAAATGAAATGCACATGATGACATGATATGAAATGCAAATGATGACATGGCAAAGAGAGACACGCAAGCACATGACATGGCAACGACGGCGAATAACTGGCGGACACCTGGCGCATCGAATCCGGGGCGTTACATTCACCCTCGGGGCTGAGGGTATGTACCAGTAGCGATGTGTTTGATCTCTCTCTCTCGTGTTCTTGATTTGGCACGATCTTGATGTATTGCGAGCTTTGCTATTATAGTTGGATCTTATGTTGCTTCTCCCCCTCTACTCTCTTGTAATGGATTGAGTTTTCCCTTTGAAGTAATCTTATCGGATTGAGTCTTTAATGATTTGAGAACACTTGATTTATGTCTTGCCGTGCGTATCTGTGGTGATAATGGGATATCACGTGATTCACTTGATGTATGTTTTGGTGATCAACTTGCGGGTTCCTCCCATGAACCTATGCATAGGGGTTGGCACACGTTTTCGTCGTGATTCTCCGGTAGAAACTTTGGGGCACTCTTTGAGGTTCTATGTGTTGGTTGAATAGATGAATCGAGGTTGTGTGATGCATATCGTATAATCATACCCACGGATACTTGAGGTGACATTGGAGTATCTAGGTGACATTAGGGTTTTGGTTGATTTGTGTCTTAAGGTGTTATTCTAGTACGAACTCTAGGGCTGTTTGTGACACTTATAGGAATAGCCCAACGGATTGATTGGAAAGAATAACTTTGAGGTGATTTTGTACCCTACCATAATCTCTTCGTTTGTTCTTTGCTATTAGTGACTTTGGAGTGACTCTTTGTTGCATGTTGAGGGATAGTTATATGATCCAATTATGTTATTATTGTTGAGAGAGCTTGCACTTGTGAAAGTATGAACCCTAGGCCTTGTTTCAATGCATTGCAATACCGTTTGTGCTCACTTTTATCATTAGATACCTTGCTGTTTTTATATTTTCAGATTACAAAAACCTATATCTACCATCCATATTGCACTTGTATCACCATCTCTTCGCCGAACTAGTGCACCTATACAATTTACCATTGTATTGGGTGTGTTGGGGACACAAGAGACTCTTTGTTATTTGGTTGCAGGGTTGCTTGAGAGAGACCATCTTCATCCTACGCCTCCCACAGATTGATAAACCTTAGGTCATGCACTTGAGAGAAATTTGCTACTGTCCTACAAACCTCTGCACTTGGAGGCCCTACAACGTCTACAATAAGAAGGTTGTGTAGTAGACATCAAGCTCTTTTCTGGCGCCGTTACCGGGGAGGTGAGTGCTTGAAGGTATATCTTTAGATCTTGCAATCGAATCTTTTTGTTTCTTGTTTTAGCACTAGTTTAGTTTATAAAAGAAAACTATAAAAAATGGAATTGAGTTTGTCTCATACGCTTCGTCTTTTTAATATCTTTCGTGAGTATGATGGGAAGGAAAATGTGCCAAAGTGTTAGAAGAAGAATGCATTAAAATGTTTGGCACTAAATCTTTGAATGATGAGCATGATTGCAATGTTTTTAGTATGAACTCCTTGAATATCCACGGTACTAATGATGATTGCACTAGTTATGATGAAAGTATCTCCTACAAGCATGTCAATTTTTGTGGAGTGCATTGGGTTTGTAAGTACACACCAAATAGGGAAGATAGATATTGCAAGAGGCATAAGTACTTAGAAACTAAATTGTTGCAAGAGAGGCTAGATGATTGCGCTGAAAGATTCAATATTTATCGCGCCCCTTGTGAACTTTGCAATGAACATGGTCATTTAAAGCTCCAATGCTATTTGTTTCATGATCAAGTCGTGTCCAACGTATAACTGAGGGTATTCCAAAGTTTAATCTCGATAGATTTCTTGATTTTGATCTAGAGAAGATTTATATGCATTGTGCGGTGAATTGCATTGAAAATCCTTATATTGCCAATTACATAAAGAAAAGAAAAGAAATAGAAGATGAAGAGAATGCTAACGAAAGGAAGAGACTTCCAATATTCTCCTATTATTTCTTATGATGAAGCAGTAACGAGGAGGAGCCTTCTATTCAACCAATCTCATTAATAAGGAGCTCCAAAAGAGGATTGAACCCACACATGATGTGGTGAAGAAGAAGAAAAGAAAAATGAAGAGAGGTAAAAAGATATCTCTCCCAAATAATATTGCTCCTATTATTGTTGTGCCCCATGAAAATGAATCAAAAATAATTGTGGAAGATGATGCACTTGATGATGATCTCGTTGTGCCTATTGCTTGTTGTGATGATTATGATTGGGAAGATAATGATACTTATTATGATCTTGAAAATATTTTTGGCACTTGCTTGGAAGAATATGATAATTGCTATACTATTGGTGCTATCCATACTATTAATGATGAGAGTGCTTATGCTTATGATATGAAAAGGCCCAAGCTTGGGGAAGCTATGTTTGATGAGGATGACATATTTGAGAATATATTTGTTGCAATTAATGTTTGTCCCAAGCTTGGGGATGCTACATTTAATGAAGATGATTTTTTTGCCTCTCGAGTTTTGATATGCAAATTTGTTATGATGATAGCATGCCTCCTACTTATGATGATTATATTTATGAAAGTGGGTTTGGAAGAGTGTCAACTTTAGGAAGTAATGATACCACTATTTTGGAGGATGTTGAATCTTATAATATTTATGAAAGTGGATTTGGAGAGGTCATGAATTTATTTAGTGATGATTCCACTATCTTGGAAGAGGTTTCAATCGATTATGATGAGAACAAAGTTGCTACTTATGATGATTACTATGATGAAAGTTATGCTATAAAAAGTAGTGATGATTATATTTATAAAACTTGTCATGATTATGATTACCCTTTTTCTGAACATTACTCTTTTAATATGGAAACAATTTATAGTATTCAAGTCTCTTATGATATTCCCACTATTCCGAATGAGAAGAATTTTGCTTACGTGGAGAGTAGTAAAATTTCTATGCAAGTAGATCATGAAAAGAATGCTTTAGGTGCTGGTTATATTGTTGAATTTATTCATGATGCTACTGAAAATTATTATGAGGGAGGAATATATGCTTGTAGGAATTGCAATAATATCAAGTTTACTCTCTATGTGCTTAAAGTTTTGAAGTTATGCTTGTTTTACCTTCCTATGCTAGTTGATTATTGTTCCCATAAGTTGTTTGCTCACAAAATCCCTATGCATAGGAAGTGGGTTAGACTTAAATGTGCTAGTCATATTCTTCATGATGCTCTCTTTATGTTTCAATTCTTATCTTTTTGTGAGCATCATTGAAATCATCATGCCTAGCTTGGGGCGTTAAACGATAGCGCTTGTTGGGAGGCAACCCAATTTTATTTTAGTTTATTGCTTTTTGGTTCTGTTTAGGAATAAATAATCCATCTAGATTCTTTTTAGATGTGGTTTTGTGTTTTAATTAGTGTTTGTGCCAAGTAGAACCTTTGGGAAGACTTGGGTGAAGTCTTTATGATCATGCTGTAAAAAACAGAAACTTTAGCGCTCACGAGATTAGCTTTTACTTTTTAATGGAGAGTGATATTTAGTTTATTATTTCTGAAGATGATTACTAGAAAAACTCCTCAGGTCCACCAATTTATTTTAGAATTTTTGGAGTTCCAGAAGTTTGCGTTAGTTGCAGATTACTACAGACTGTTCTGTTTTTGACAGATTCTGTTTTTCGTGTGTTGTTTGCTTATTTTGATGAATCTATGGCTAGTAAAATAGTTTATAAACCATAGAGAAGTTGGAATACAGTAGGTTTAACACAATTACAAATAAAGAATGAGTTCATTACAGTACCTTGAAGTGGTGTTTGTTTTCTTTCGCTAACGGAGCTTACGAGTTTTCTGTTGAGTTTTGTGTTGTGAAGTTTTCAAGTTTTGGGTAAAGATTCGATGGACTATGGAATAAGGAGTGGCAAGAGCCTAAGCTTGGGGATGCCCAAGGCACCCCAATGTAATATTCAAGGACAACCAAGAGCCTAAGCTTGGGGATGCCCCGGATGGCATCCCCTTTTTCGTCTTCGTTCATCGGTAACTTTACTTGGAGCTATATTTTTATCTACCACATGATATGTGTTTTGCTTGGAGCGTCATTTTATTTTATTTAGCTTTTCTTGCTGTTTGAATAAAGTATCAAGATATGAAATTCTTAAATGTTAGAGAGTCTTCACATAGTTGTATAATTATACAACTACTCATTGATCTTCACTCATACCTTTTGGAGTAGTTTATAGTTTTGCTCTAGTACTTCACTTATATCTTTTAGAGCACGGTGGTGGATTTGTTTTATAGAAACTATTGATCTCTCATGCTTCACTTAGATTATTTTGAGAGTCTTAAATAGCATGGTAATTTGCTTAATCCTAATATTCTAGGTATTTAAGACTAGTAAAAACTTTCTTATAAGTGTGTTGAATACTAAGAGAAGTTTGATGCTTGATGATTGTTTTGAGATATGGAGGTAATAATATTAAAGTCGTGCTAGTTGAGTAGTTGTGAATTTGAGAAATGCTTGTGTTGAAGTTTGCAAGCCCTGTAGCATGCACGTATGGTAAACGTTATGTAATAAATTTGAAACATGAGGTGTTATTTGATTGTCTTCCTTATGAGTGGCGGTCGGGGACGAGCGATGGTCTTTTCCTACCAATCTATCCCCCTAGGAGCATGCGCGTAGTGCTTTGGTTTTTGATGACTTGTAGACTTTTGCAATAAGTATGTGAGTTCTTTATGACTAATGTTGATTCCATCGATTATACGCACTCTCACCCTTCCATCATTGCTATCCTCTTCGGTACCGTGCATTGCCCTTTCTCACATCGAGAGTTGGTGCAAACTTCGCCGGTGCATCCAAACCCCGTGATATGGTACGCTCTTTCACACATAAACCTCCTTATATCTTCCTCAAAACAGCCACCAAACCTACCTATTATGGCATTTCCATAGCCATTCCGAGATATATTGCCATGCAACTTTCCACCATTCCATTTATCATGACACACTCATCATTGTCATATTGCTTAACATGATCATGTAGTTGACATAGTATTTGTGGCAAAGCCACCGTTCATAATTCTTTCATACATGTCACTCTTGATTCATTGCATATCCCGGTACACCGCCGGAGGCATTCATATAGAGTCATACTTTGTTCTAGTATCGAGTTGTAATCATTGAGTTTTAAATAAATAGAAGTGTGATGACCATCATTTAATAGAGGATTGTCCCCAAAAAAAAGAGAAGAGAAAGGCCAAAAGAAATAAAAAAAGAAGGCCAAAAAAAGAGAAATAAAAAGGGGCAATGCTACTATCCTTTTTCCACACTTGTGCTTCAAAGTAGCACCATAATCTTCATGATAGAGAGTCTCTTGTTTTGTCACTTTCATATACTAGTGGGAATTTTTCATTATAGAACTTGGCTTGTATATTCCAACAATGGGCCTCCTCAAGTGCCCTAGGTCTTCGTGAGCAAGCAAGTTGGATGCACACCCACTTAGTTTCTTTTGTTGAGCTTTCATAAATTTATAGCTCTAGTGCATCCGTTGCATGGCAATCCCTACTCCTTGCATTAACATCAATCGATGGGCATCTCCATAGCCCATTGATTAGCCTTGTTGATGTGAGACCTTCTCCTATTTTGTCTTCTCCACATAACCCCCATCATCACACTCTATTCCACCCATAGTGCTATATCCATGGCTCGCACTCATGTATTGCGTGAAGGTTTATAAGTTTGAGATTACTAAAGTATGAAACAATTGCTTGGCTTGTCATCGGGGTTGTGCATGATGAGTGCATTCTTGTGTGACGAAAATGGAGCATGACTAAACTATATGATTTTGTAGGGATGAACTTTCTTTGCCCATGTTATTTTGACAGGACATGATTGCTTAGTTAGTATGCTTGAAGTATTATTGCTTTTATGTCAATATGAACTTTTATCTTGAATCTTTCGGATCTGAATATTCATACCACAATTAAGAATAATTACTTTGAAATTATGCCAAGTAGCATTCCACATCAAAAATTCTGTTTTTACCATTTACCTACTCGAGGACGAAAGGTGAATTAAGCTTGGGGATCTTGATACGTCTCCAACGTATCTTTAATTTTTGATTGTTCCATGCTATTATATTATATGTTTTGGATGTTTATGGGCTTTATTTTACACTTTTATATTACTTTTGGGACTAACCTATTGACCCATAGCCCAGTGCCAGTTCCTGTTTTTTCCCTTGTTTCAGTGTTTCGAAGAAAAGGAATATCAAACGGAGTCGAAACGGAATGAAACCAACTAGAGAAGTTATTTTTGGAAGGAAAGCAACCGGAAAAACTTGGAGTGCATGTTAGGAAAGAAACGAGGGATCCACGAGGCAGGGGGGCGCGCCCTCCACCCTCGTGGGCCCCTCGTGACTCCCCTGACGTACTTCTTCCTCCTATATATACCCATATACCCTAAAACGATCGGGGAACAGAAATGATCAGGAGTTCCGCCGCCGCAAGCCTCTCTAGCCACCAAAAACCAATCGGGACTCTGTTCCGGCACCCTGCCGGAGGGGGGAACCCTCACCGGTGGCCATCTTCATCATCCCGACGCTCTCCATGACGAGGAGGGAGTAGTTCACCCTCGGGACCGAGGGTATGTACCCGATAGCTATGTGTTTGATCTCTCTCTCTCTCTCTCTCTCTCTCTCTCTCTCTCTCTCTCGTGTTCTTGATTTGGCACGATCTTGATGTATCGCGAGCTTTGCTATTATAGTTGGATCTTATTTTGCTTCTCCCCACTACTCTCTTGTAATGGATTGAGTTTTCACTTTGAAGTAATCTTATCGGATTGAGTCTTTAATGATTTGAGAACACTTGATGTATGTCTTGCCGCATGCGATCTGTGGTGACTATGGGATATCATGTGATTCACTTGATGTATGTTTTGGTGATCAACTTGCGGGTTCCGCCCATGAACCTATGCATAGGGGTTGGCACACGCTTTTCGTGATTCTCTGGTAGAAACTTTGAGGCACTCTTTGAGGTTCTATGTGTTGGTTGAATAGATGAATCTGAGGTTGTGTGATGCATATCGTATAATCATACCCACGGATACTTGAGGTGACATTGGAGTATCTAGGTGACATTAGGGTTTTGGTTGATTTGTGTCTTAAGGTGTTATTCTACACTACAAAAAAATACACTTCCGTGATGATACGTGTTTGTCACAGTAGGTCACGTTTTCTGTCATGCATGTACATCCATGACAAATTTATGACAGAATCAAGATAGTCATACTGCGGTCGTCAGAGAAGTGTTCCATGACATTGCCAAAATTATCATCACGGAAGTGTCCACTTCCATGACAATAAATCGTAGCGTCACGAAGTGCTTTCGTCAAGGGTGACCGACACGTGGCATCCACCGTAACAGAACGCCGTTAAGCTATCGGGTCGGGTTTTGGATCCGATAACCCGTTAACAGCCCCGACCAATGGGAAATTTCCACGTGTAAAATTCTTATTGGCCGGACGAAACACGTGTCAGCTCGTCAATGGGCCAGATAGGCGCCTATAATATGTCGACACGTGCCACGGCCCACCACTGACCTATTTAGCTTACAAAGACGGCCCATTTGACTTGGTCAAAAGTTAACGGGCTGGCCCATGAAAAGCCTGTTAATGGTCTCTTCGCAAATAGCCCATTTTACGGCCCGTTAACTCACGACCTGTAGGCCCTAAAGGTAATTGGCCCAACAATGTCATGTGGGCCGTCGAATATAACACCAGCGCATTTCACTTTCGGCCCATGTTTGGCCCACGACGTCTTTTCGGCCCATATGAGGCCTTTCAGATCTTTCGGCCCTTTACAGGCCCACGGTGACTCTAGCCCATAATGAACAGTAATTTTCTTTATAATCGTTAACGGCCCGTGATTTACATGGGCCGTTTCCAGCCCGTGTTAGCTTTCGGCCTATTGATGACCCATAAGTTATTGGACTCCTTTTCGGCCCTCGATTACTTCCGGCCCGTTAGTGGCCTGTTCCCCTAATGGGCCAAATTCGGCCCATGGCAAGAGTCGGCCCGTTACTGGGCTGTTCCACTAATGGGCCAAATTCGGCCCATGGCAAGAGTCGGCCCGTTACTAGCCTGTTACCCTAATGGGCCAAATTTTGCCCATGGCAAGAGTCGGCCCGTTTCTGGCCTGTTAACCCGTTGCGCCGTTTCCATCCCGTCATATATTCTGGCCCATCACTCCTCTCTTTTAAACCTTGTAAGGTGCAATGATACGCTAAGACAATTGTGTATACAATTGAAAAGAGTAATATACATTGGCTGCAAAACCATGCAGTTCAAGGCACAAGTCAGAGTAAGTAGTAGTTAAAAGGCATGATGATTAAGGACTTACAAAATGGCTTTGATCGGTGTAGTCATGCCCTTCTTCTTCCTGGTGTGACAGTCCTTGAAGATTTCCACAGCATTTGGTTCAGGTAATTTTTGGTCCTTGCGGGATTTCCTCTGCATTTGGAACAAGTCAATATAGATCTGATAATATGGTACAACGAAAAGAGTGAAACAACAGATAATTACAAGAGCCTCGCAGCAGCAATATAGCTACGAGATCCTCGTAAATGCTGGAATTTCACTTTCATACGGTTGGCCTTGTTCTTTGAACAGTTCACCTACAAGAAGATAGTTTTGTGTGGCACATGCGTAAATAGGACTTCAACATGTGATCCGATGACATATATATAATGTACCGATACTTGGATCGCATCAAGAGTTTAACGAGGCCTCTCCGGTCTTCATCGATATATTTTCCATCGGAGATGTTTGGGCAAGTTCACTGTTAGCCTTGCCTTCAAAGTGAGTTTTCCTCAAGTTATACCGACATCGTCAGCAGAAAGCGTATTTGAAAACATGGGTGCAAGCTTGTCTGGTTGCATCATCTTGGCTATCCCACTTGAACCTCATCTGTTGAAAATTATGGGAGTCTCATTATCAGCAACCTAGAAAGTATTAGACAGAGCAAGACGATATTACTAGTTTCCATACATAACCATACTTACAGATAAATGGTCGAGGAAGGTTCTGAACTGGGTTTCAGATTTGTCATTCCTGTCTTGAATCCATGTTGGGAGGATACGTACCACGACACCTAACAAAGAACCGCTGCCTCTCGATACTAACTTGGCTGACTCAGCAGCATCACGTGGCCTTTTTAAACCTGCCTCAAAACGGATCTCCATTCTTCCTCCTCTAGATTTAGTTAACCTATCGAGCATTATCCCCGATGTTTGTTTCCTCTTGGCGCCTAGGTGCTAGTCCAACAACAAACATAGGAAGTGTTAGTGTACATCAAACTGTGAGACTACATATAAAGAAGCATGCAACTGTAACTTGACTCCAGCAACTACCTTCTTGTTGTTGAAGCTCACAAAGTCCATCTGATCTTGCCACTCCTCTTGTCTCAAGAGTGCTTAGGAAGTGGTGTCAGGTGGCAAGGGAGCTTGGGAACGTGTTGCTAGCTGAGTTGACCAACAAGTAAATCATGCAGCTGGTGGTACTGTGGAAGGTGTTGCAACAACTAGGGTTGTCTCTGCTTGTTTGGTGGCAGCTATTTGTTTCTGTTTGGCTTGTTCTGCAGCTCGTGTAGCACGAGATACCTTGTCGGTACAATTTTCTATTGGACTTTGACCTTCTATTGCACCATCAGTACCAGCAGAATCTGCAGGATTCTTCCGCTTCTCATTCCCTGCCATTCTGTGTTTCTTCCTCTTTCTCTATGCCATGTTGAGTCAAGCCGACAAGAAAAACGAATAACAATTTAGTTCTTCAGAACAAATTGATGCGTGATGCAGACGAACTGAACTTTGATGTTAGACAACCACATGACAGGAGGATGTAATATGTATGAAAAATAGGACGAAAGAGATAACCAGAACTATGATGTGTAAACTAAGAAGAAGACATTTCACCAAATTAGGAGCAATGCAATGGAAGGTAGACACCATATGAAAGATGCTACAAATATCGCTCGCCAAGTTAATGTTGTCTCATCATAAATGGCGTTTAAACAAATGTGAAGCAAGACAAGAAATAAAACATAAGCAAGATGCAAACAACATCACACTACCATGTTAGAGGTCTCTCGTCATTAGTGCCATTGCATATTCACAACATTGCATATTCACAGCTTATGATGTGTAAACAAAGGAGAAGGCATTTCAACAAATTAGAAGCAATGAAAGCTAGACACCATATGCAAGATGCAACGAATATCACTCTACCAAGTTAAAACTGTCTCGTCATAAGTGCCATTTCAACAAATTAGTAGTACAAGCTAGAAAAGAATGTGAGATGTAACCTATATCACACTCCGAAGTCAAACGTGTCTTATGATAAGTGATTGTTGTAGGTTACACAACAGTAGTAATTTGATGTAAGAACATGGTGTGATAGATGATATTGTATGTTCTAGAAACAGGAACACGTGTCTTATTCAAGTATAATGTGTAAAGTAAGCAGATGGAATTCAACAAAATTAGAAGCAATACAAGCTAGACATCACACATAACATGCAACCACATATAATAAAGGTTAAGTTAGAGGGAGCACCGGTGATGCTGCACTAGGGGAGACGTGCTCATCATAAACACAGCTTTGTTGAGTGTCTATGTATGTGTTGTCTTGGAAATCATCTTGGGGGTGTGGAGGAGTAGAAACTGTAGAGGCCCTCCGTTCGGAAGGAGCACCTTTATCCGCTGCCTTGCTAACTTCCTTCCGCTTTATTGATTTTGAATTGTCAAGTAAAACTGACAAGAAAAAGTAATAAAATTCTCTCTTTAGAACTCATTCATGCATGATACTGACCATGACTACTTTGATGTAAGGCAAACACATGATACCAGGATGGAATATGTACGAAAAACAGGACGACATGGCATGTTCACAACTATTTGTGTAAACTAAGCAGAAACCATTCCAGCAAATAAGAAGCAATTCAAGCTAGACACCACATGAAAGATGCAACCAATATGACTCTGCCAAGTTAAAAGCGTCCCATCATAAATGGAATTTCAACAAATTAGAAGCAGTGCATGCTATAAATCATATGAAAGATGCAACTAATATCGCACTGCATACACTAAAGGTGTCTCGTCATGTTGATTGACGCGGGATACAAAAAAAACAATAGTTTTATGTAAGGACATGCTTAATAGACGGATGTACTATGTACTAAATACAGGAAGGCATGTCACATTAACAGGTATAGTGTATAAGCTAAGCAGACTAGCAGATGCAGTTTAATCAGATTGGAAGAATTACAATCTAGACACCATATGCAACATGCAACCACATATCACGCTGCCAAGTTAGAGCAAGCACCTGCGATGCTAGTGTAGGGGAAATGCCGTAATCAACTACAGAGCTACGTTCACTATCTTCATCTAGCATTTCTGTTTCTTGAGAATCATGTCGGAGGCCGACAGCATTCTTTAAATGAGGAGTAGTCCCTTGCCTGCCTCGTCATAAGTGATTGATGAGGGATACACAAGAAAATTAGTTTGATGTAAGAACATGGTTAATACACAGATGTACTAGTATGTACCAAAAATAGAAAGGCATGTCATATTCAAAGGTATAATGTGTAAGCTAAGCAGATGCAATTTAACCAAATTGGAAGCAACAAAAGCTAGACATCTGGCTGGAGTGGTGAGCATGATCATCTAGGACCTGATAGCCTGGTGGGAGGCGGGCTGCTTCGCCACCATCGCAGCTTTTTAGTTGGCTTCCAGGCGATGCCTATCTTTGCTGGGCTTGTCACTGGCTCGGCCAGTGCCCTGACTAGCTATTTGTCTTCTGGTGCTTACGGGATGGTGGTTCATGTAAAAAAATATCTTTCCTTATCTTACCGACTTAGGCCTTTCGAATACAAGCTAGACACCGTATGGAACATGCAACCACATATGACACCGTGAAGTTAAATTAAGCACCTGGGATGGTGGTTCATTGCGAGCGAGGTCATCAACTCTAGAGCTACGTTTACCGTCTCCATCTGCTGACACTGCACCCTTTATAGTGTTGTAACGTGTCTTGCCTAGCCACACACGAAGCTGGAGCGACTTCTCTCTTTTCTTTTTGGCTTCTCTCATGGCAGCAGAGTCTGAAATACCCTTGCATAAAAACACAATAGTGAGAGTAAGGTGAAGTGTGTGCGTAACTAGTGCAATCGTAAAAGTAGCAGATAGCGGTGGCTGAAAAATAAATGACAGAGACATATGATAGCTCTACAACATTGCATGGCAAACAAAATTAGATTCTACTCCGTATGATTTTGTAATATATGAGCACAGAAATGCAGTACTCCTCCAAAGACACCACCACATGTGGTCATATCTAAGATAACAATGATCGAAAATAAATAGGTCGATCGATTTTTAATGAACCGTCCGATCTATAAAGAACGGGCAGATGGCCTTCGTCTACCTCCCGCCACCATCAAGTTGACGATCTTTCTCGAACCGCCAATGACCACCGGCCCAGACCCCTGCCTCCGCCGCCCGCCTCCCATCGACCTCACACCACCGCAGTGCTTGGCAGCGCCCAAGCCATCCCTTTAATCCCGGCCGACCTCCGGATCGCGCCAAGAGCTCTAGGCTGCACACGCCAGAAGATAAACACCAAAACCTTTGCTTCCCGGCGTAATAGGCGTACTAGCGCTACGCCGGGAATGCTTCCGTTAATTGGGAATCAACTGCCAGAAATTGAAATTGTGGGGCGACGGACCTCTAGCTAAGGTGAAATAGTATATGAGGAGAAACCTTGTGCATCGTGAGTTACTAGGAACATCTAGTATCAAGAAGAAGCGGTCAACTAGTGTCTTCTGTGGGATGAATACCATGCAAGCAGAGACGTAAGATTTGCATGAATAAGGGAAGAGGAGTACCTTTTTTGGTTGCCGGTGTGGTCACCTCCACATGTCGCGGCGATCTTCTTCTTTTTACTGGGGAAACCGATGTTCTGGAGGGTGCAGGCTTGGACGAACCCATGGCCAAATTATTGACTGTGTTGCCGTGGCCGTATGTCGGCGGAGGGGAAGCAGATCCGAGGCGGCGGCGAAGGACGGGCGTAGGTGAACAGCTCCAGTGTGGTGGAGGGTGGCGAAGTTGGAGTGGCAGCGGTGAGGCGCAGGACGGCGTGGTTGAACTGGCTCGGGTATGGACGGCTCGGCCTCGGCTTCAACTACTAGCCGTGGAGGGTGTTGCGGTTGAGGTTGCGGTGGACGACGACATCGGGGTATCGGCTCCGGCGTGATGGAGGAGGGCGGCGGTTGATGGGTGGGATGGGGTGGCGGACGGAGGACGCGGGGGTTTCGCGGCTGGTGGAGAGGTAGTTTTGGCACCCATGGAGTACAAATGGGGAATAGGGCGGGTAGGTGGGGGGGGGGAGGGGGGAACCATGTTTCGGTCTGGGACGCGCTTGTTTTTGGATTTTTTGAACAGAAGATGGGACGCACTTGTTTGAAATTTGGGGAAAGTACAAACTTTCCCCCCCTCTTAAATTTCGGACCTACTGCCGGTCGGGGGTAGGATGGTAATCCCAGGTGTCCCAAATAGTGGGCGGGAGCGATTTCGGCCGCGCGCATGTGTGCTTAGGCGGCCATTTTGAATGAATGTTTTTCGGATGCGGTTGCGTGGCGTCTAGATGAAGCTACTAACCTACCCCGGTTTTGACCTTTGGACGTCGGGCCGGTAGGTTTCACGGGTCAGAGTTATTAGAAAAGTAATTTCCTTGTACTACCAAACATTGGTCTCACGCGGTTTAGGGCGTAGTAGAGGCTCTTTTGGCGCTGCTCGAAATTTTGAAACACAAGCATTCACGTTTAGAGTACTCTTGAACTATGAGGATTGACCTAAATAGACAACGTTATATTTGACCTTGTATGTTTGAAAACCTCATTAAATTATCCGCTTCTTTTTGAAATTTTGACACTTGAAAATCCTATAATTATGATTATTTTGGAATGGAGGAGCTAAATTTGAATCTATTTTGTACATGACTACATATGCTATTATGCACAAAATCAGAGCAAAGATTGGTGCCCCCATAATTTAGGTATGGTTTACAAATGCCATGATATCAAATTCAAATAATTGAATGGACTTCATGTTGAATTCGATTTTTTTAAACCACCTTAAGTTGAATTCAAATGTATGGTAGTTCATAGGTAGCTATTTATAATGTCCATTGTGTAACTTTCGTATGTATAATGTGCTTTACACACACAACATGAACTATACTCACGTTTATATTCGATTGCTAAAGCGATGCATTGTGGATTTCAAAATACTAACTATGTGGATCAATTGTGTCGAATAATAACATAGACATGCTCAAATTCGATAGAATCTAGATGTCGATGGATCAATGACCGCTTCTTACGCGAATTGCAAATATCATGATCCCATCCTAATATTTGGATACAATTTATATCTTTAATCAATGTGTAGAGCAGTCTTTTACGTGTAGTTTCACTCTCCATCAGTGGTATCTCACACATGCTCACACACTCTCTCCCGAGGTGTCTTTCTCGCACACATTCTCTAGATATAACCCTCCTCCCTCTCGTAACCATTTACAACTGTTTTCACTAACCTTTATCACAAGCACTCTTCCTCTCGCAAACATACACAAGCACAATCCTCATCGACCCTTTCTATATACATGGACATGCCTACGTGTCTCATGTACGCACATTATCTTTACGCCTGTCTCTCACGCATTGTCTCACACCTCTCTTCCTAATCGATTTAGTATGATTCTAGCAGAGCATTCTGTAGGATGCCCCTTAAAGTTAGGTTGGATGAATAGTAATATCAGAGATAAAGGGGTTACCTTAGTCCGAGAACCTAGGGTTACAAATCCCAGCCGGCTTTGTCAGAGGACACAAAGTCCTTCACAATTATGCTATCTTTGTCTTGTATGACTAGTCATCCATGGTCTTCCTAAATGCGTCACGGGCCGACCAATGTGGCGCGGGACGTAACCGAACGAAGGGCCTCACCTCGACCCACCGGACCTCACGCGGTGACACACCCTCTGCCCCCACGTCTCATTATCTTCTCACACCCACACATACCAACACAAACACCACACACACAGAAAATTTCTCCTGGTGCCTCTATTCCTTCCCCCTTGCATATACACACTCAAGGGAATGGAATCTCTTGTCGTGACGTCATATTCTTCTCTCTCTCTAGACCACTCTCATTTCTCGTGCTATCTCTCCCACTTCCCCCGTCGGCCTCTCTATCCATGCCTCTCTCGAATACGTAATACACACACATACCTCTCTAGGCCCCGCCAAATGCATCAACTACACATTCACACATGTTACATCACGCACTTCCATTGATCTAAAAGCCCTCTCTTCACGTTTATTTCAGCATACAACATTCCTTTTGAATAAAGTGTGGCCAAAAAATTATTTTAGAGTTTCTACATATATACAACATTACAAAGTTATACGAGGAGTACGAACGCTAATTTGCATTGCATGGTGCCCACAATGATATTTATTCCAAGACAGTGAATTTGTATATTTTTATACTATATACAAAGTTAGTCATAATAAAGCGAAACGAAGAGCATCTCTCTCTCCATCGCATACCCCTCAGACGCCTTTCACGTATGCACACAAAACTATCTCCAGGTCCTCTAAAAGTAAGCTCCCAGAAAATTCACGCATGTTTCATCTTTCTCTCGCGATATATGCAATGACGGTCATTGTATTTGAAGCGAAAGCAAGATACGTACATTGGACTTCAAAATCCACTCATTACAGTCACCATTTATGTTTAGTGGTTATTATACAGTCACGGGCTCACCGTACAACTCTGTATTTGCTCATGACATGACTAGTTGACCAGTTAAACGTTCCACGTGGTACCTCTAATGTTGCATCACATTATCTCACTACCATCATGCCCACCTGTCGACTTGTATCTACTCTACATCTACACTCTTATAAAATACATAAAATACACTCTTATAAAAAGCAGAGTTGGTGATGATGGTGTGCCTGCCATCCTGCAATATAGGCCGTCCGATTTATATCTGACGGATAGGAAAGAAACTATGGCAATTTTGCAAAAAGGTACCCACACACCTCTCCACATTTGCAAATAAGGCCTTCCCTCGTTCATCCTTTTCTCTCACAAGATAAACAAGTCGTACAAATGCATCTTGATGTTACGTGCAACGCATGGGCATCTTGCTAGTAAGAATGAAAACAAACGACAAAAAAAATGTTTGAACGGTGGTTCGAAGTCATGACCGCAGGCACAACGGACAAGGTGGCCTTGTATTGGTATGCTGAGCCGTCTGTTTTAACACACAGGAGCTGGTCTGGTGATTATAGACACACGCACGCATGCACACGAACTGCATCCACGCAACACTCACACAAACACATGCACCCACGCACGCACGCAACACTCACACGTACACACGCAGCCACGCATGCACGCAACACTCACACGCACGCACGCAATACTCACACACACACATGCACGCATGCATGCACACACCAGTACACCACACGACCAACACACACTCTCACGCTCAAGTGCTCAACCTACACGTGCATGCGCACACATCAGCCCCGATGCATACATACACAACTAGGTGATTCCAGCGCACGGGTTGGAGCCTTGTCGCGCTGCGTAAATTTGTGTTTATCGACCTTTTGCCTATCGCGAAATGATAGGTGGGACCCACAAGGAACGTGGTCAATTTAACTAGTCAACATGGCGCCACGCAGACTATTTGGCTGGTCAACAGTGCAATCCGATCTTTGAATCGTGAGCAAGTGACCGTATAATCACCGCCAAAGCGTATATAGTGACCGTAATCAGCTTATTCTGAAGTTCGGTGACCGTATTACACTTTTCTCTCTGTAGGCCCTCCAAAACTACATCTCTACACGTTCTCGCATGTTACATCTAACAACTATGCAATACATCACTACTACTACACTCTAACACAATAAATCATATGTGTTTTTAGTTTTACTAGATATCATATTGTTACTTATAATTATTCAGTTTGCATACATTAAAATTGCCTTTGAAATGTATGGCCGATTATCATCTACCGCTGGAAAAATCCTGCCCTTTCCTGTTTAATCGGGTTTGTATTGATGGATCGTGCGAAACAACAAAACTATAGTACTATACAGTACAAGTGACAATTCACTGGGCCGTCGTGTCGTCTACTCCTCCGTCGTAAGAGTGGAGCGTTCGCTTTCATAAATCTTCTAGTCCCTTTTGCTGACATGTGGGACATCAAGCTACCGGGTCCACGTGCCATACCGGAATACAATGCAGAGCAGCCGGGGTGAAGCACCCCAGTCATGGCGCCGGCGTAGTAATGAGCAATGAGGCGTCAAATCATAAAGCTACACCTTTCCCGCAGTTAAGTTGGAGGGACGAAGAAACCATCATTTCACTCGTTGCTGAATCCGCTTCTCCCTCATCTTCTTCAACTTAATCACGTGTTGCTTCTGCCGTTGTTCTGCCTCATGTGGGACGCGGATCGGCTTGGTAAAGCACTGACACGTGGGACCGCATGTTAGCAAACCGCCAGGACAATGTCCTCCGAAAATAAGAAGCATAATCCTAGACTTACAAAGGGCTATGTAGCTGCTATGTATACTTTCCATCTAATCTATATATGCCCCCCCTGATTTTCAGGTGGGGTGGGCCTAATCCTCTCCTTTAATCCAACCAAATAGTCCCACATCACATCAGTTCGTAACTTTATGTAAACCATTATGTGGATGTAGCATTGCTCAAATAAGAAACCTCCCCTCCCTCCGCGCGGCAAAATCACCTCCTTTTTACTAATGTTGATTCTATAATTTTTTAGATCAATATAACTAAGATTTGTATAGATAGCACACAGGAGTAAAACCAAGTGGAACTGTTAAGGGCATCCACAATGTGTAGCCAAATGTGAAAATAGCTTTTGGCATCGTGGGAACCATTGTGGACGGTGTTGCCAAAGCCAAAAAGATGGAACCGAAGCTCCTTGATTGATAGATTGAAGGAACAGAAAAATGCAACGTCTCTCCTCTTTCTCCCATGCTTGGACGCATGTAGTACAGTATAGAGCATAGAGTCTACTCCCCTGTACCTTCTATCACAAATCACAAAGCAGTGAGGCGTCAAATCACAAAAGCACGGACGAAGCAACCATCATTTCACTCTTCACGACTCGCTTCTCCATCATCTTCTTCGAGAAGCCATCTCACCGCACTAGTACTCCTAGTAGTACTAGTAAAGGACTTCCTGGATGCAAATAAGGCGGTTGTCTCGGCTTGCAGGCGGCACTTGCGAACGACTTACCGTGGTCTCCCTCAATGGTGTTCTCCGTCGAACGCACTTCGCCAAACCACCAAAAAAAAAAGATATCGTCGACGTCACCGCAATGGGGAAAGAAGTCAAATATAGTTACTACCTCCATTTTTTTGTACACAAGGCCAGTATATCAAAATTACAATTTGCAAAGGGCCACTTACACTAATCGAGGCAAAATTGATGGGGTTAGCAACCAAGGACATTAATATCCCCTGCATGCATGCGGAAGTGAGAAGGTTGGTTTGCATGGCGCTGCATTAATCAAGCGATGAGGAGTGAGATGGTTAGCTCTTTGGTCTTTGGAGAAAAAAATACGCATTAATTGACATGTGAAACAAGGATTTGTATCGATTAAATCCCGCGAAGGAAAACCCCGCCTTTCTTTTTTAACACTAGTACTCCTAGTACGTACATACTTATCCTGTTTGGGTCTAGGCCTTGCATTGCCAAACTTCGCCACACATTTTTGCCAAGCTTGCCTAAAGTTCTCAAAATGAGAAGGAGGTACACTTGCGCACGGCTGTTGCGGTCGCACCGCACCCTCACACGGTCGCTCCTGCACGCCGCGGTCGCACCGCACCCTCACACAGTCGCTCCTGCATGCCGCAAACCCAGCCAAGGGAACGCACCCTCACTGACACGTGCTGTCGCATGTGAACAAACCAAACTCAGCCATCCTATCGCTGACACATAATTTTCGTTCATAGGGTATGTTTATCCAACCACATGTTGGGGAGTATCCGTCTGGCCCGTGCGGTGGTCTGCATTGGGGAAGAAGAAGAGGTGAGGAAGAAGGGTTAGGAGACGTGGGATATTCATCCAACCGCCTGAATTTGTAGACTGACCCAAGTCAAACGACTTGCATAAAAATATATGTTTTTAAACAACAGAAGATCCATAAAAACAACAACATAAAGAAAAACTATCATCGCTATGAAAAAAGACGGCCTCGTCGTCTTTGGCTGCCGGCGCGAACCAGCCGTCGCTGCCGACGTGTGTCTTCGCACCGTGGTTGTCCTCGGTCTCCAGCTACTCGTTCAAGCGGAGCGTGCGGGCGCTCTGCACGCACGAGAGCACAACCCGGTTCAAGTCGAGGACATCCGGTTCCGCCTGCAGGAGGGCCTCGATGGCAGCGGCATCCACGCGCTCCGCGTCGAGTCGAGCCTCCGCCGCCCGGTTCAAGTCCAGGACATCTGGTTCCGCCTGAAGGAGGGCGTCGATGAGAGCGGCATCCGCGCGCGCTGTGTCGAGTCGAGCCTCTGCCGCCCGGTTCAAGTCCAGGACATCCGGTTCCGCCTACAGGAGGGCCTCGATGGCAGCGGCATCCGCGCGCTCTGCCTCAAGTTGAGCCTCCGCCGCCCGGTTCACATCCACGGCATTCGGTTCTGCCTGCAAGAGAGCCTCGATGGCAGTGGCATGCGCGCACTCCGCGTCGAGTTGAGCCTCTGCCTCCCGGTCCTCCTTTAGTATTGCCATGTTGAACCGCTGGTCCGTCTGCACCATGGGGGACTCGGACGCCGGCACGAAGTCGACGTCCATCGTCTCATACCCATCGGGGGCCTTCTACGCCGCGACCTTCGACATGAACATTGGATCGGCTTCCTCCTCCTCGTAGCTTGGCTCCAGAGAACTCGGGGATTGGCTTGCCGCAAAGCGAGCTTGGGAACGGAGGTCTGTGGCACCGACCGCCGCGATTTCTGCGCGGGCGCCCGACGCCAAGATCTTGTAGTCAGTGATCTTGCGGCGCACCATGGCTTTTCGGCGAACTAGGGGACGCTTGATGCGGGCTAGGGGATCGAAAGGTGGGGGAATGGGCTAGAGATTTGGTGTGGTTTTAGGGCAGTGGTTGGCATAGGCAGAGCAGCGAAGGTTCTGGTGTGAATAGTGGTTCCGGTGACGACCGGTCAATCAGTTTTGACTGTACATGGCTCTTGTCGCGTTCGCGTTGCAGCCCGGCACGCTGGACCCTCCACGTTGCTCACCGAATGGAACACGCTTTGTCTTGCGTTTTCGCTCACTTGTGGGACCGCAGTTGAGAGAAAACTGACGTCCCTCCCCCTCCACCGCCCGCGTCATTTATTATACCACCACTCCCTCCGTTTTATGCGGAGTAAATAAAAACAGAGGGAGTATACTACGGATGAGGATCCTCGACGTGGCGAACCCATTGAGTAATCGACATGCGGAGCCTAGCAAGCATGGGGTCCGCCAAAGAAGTGACCGAAAGGGAGGGTAAGGCAGGGATACCTACGTCGGAGGATCCACTTCCAAAGATACTACTTTGACCAAATGTTAGAGTAATAATATATGACATGCAACTTACACAAATGTTAGAGTAATAATATATGACATGCAACTTACACAAAGCATACAGGGTCTAATGCGTTTTTCGAGGCTAACTTTGACCAAATGTTAGAGTGATAATATATGACATGCAACTTACACAAAACATACGGTCAAATTCGTATGTGAAAGGAGTTTCCAATGATATAATTTTCACATTATACATCTCATGTACTATTAATCTTGTCAATAGTCAAACTGGAAACCATCTCGAGTACAAATCTAGGAGTACGTACGAATCTAACAATATTGATTGGGCGTTGTTGAATGTTGATACCTTTTTGATCAAAGTAGAGATACTTTGACTACACATAAAACTTATATGTAAACTAGAAAGGATAGGAGGGAGTATATTGTACGTTCGAAAATGAAACGAACATTGAATACCCTTTATATATGATTTGCGGATGCTATGATCACCGGTTCAAAATTTTGAATCCGCCTTAGGTATCACGTGCCCCCACTATTCCCTCTCGATTTCATCTCGGGGTCCGGAGATCTATTGAAAGAGGACTAGGGTGGGTACATGCGAATGATACTCTGCGGAATGTTCAAATGAGGCATGCGGGAGGATGGACTCGACCGGAGGGCGACATGATCGATGGAGAAGAGGGTTGGAGAGGAATGAGAAATAAGCAAACGCCACATGATTATACTTGAACGACTCAAATAAACAATAAGTTGTCTCGCTTGGCCTACATAGTGAAAGGCGTAATGCGCAACGCGGAGCAATCGACGCCGAATATGGCCGGAAAACAGGGAAACCGACATGTGGGGCACACCTGTCGGGACGACGTAGGGCAGACTAGTCCAATGGAGGAGCTGGCCCACGACCTCCTCGCCACCGACAACCGTTCATGTGGGTCGTTGGGGCCAACAACGGGGCGCAACTCCAGCACCGCCTCTGGACACGACGTCCGCGGTGAGCGACACGCTCATATCGTCGCTAGACATAGTCGGTTTCAGTGTGCCGAGGGTGGCGTTAGTGTTGTGGCACGACCAACGGTATGTTTCGTTTGTGCCCAAGGTTGCCCCATCAAAGCATTGGGTAGCCAAAATTTTGGTTGAGGTATTGGTTGCCCATGATTTGGCCGACATTGGAAAGAAAAATGAACTAGAGTTGGCTAGAGTTCATTGGCATGCCAAAGAAATGGCAACCATCCAAACAAAGACCAATCTTTGGGTCATGACCAAAATTTTGGTTGAGGTATTGGTTGCCCATGATTTGGCCGACATTGGCAAGAAAAATGAACTAGAGTTGGCTTGAGTTCATTGGCATGCCAAAAAATGGCAACCATCCAAACAAAGACCAATCTTTGGGTCATGACCAAAATTTTGGTAAGGTGCACTTTGGCCACAATCCAAACACACCCCAACACCCGGCTCGTCGAGGATGCACGGGGCGCTGCAACGCATCTGCAGAGTGGTGTAGCACGGCCAACTACATCCTCTGGACCTGAGACCATGCCGGGTCGTCTTGCTTTTTCAATGACATGCGAGGATCACATGTGAGCAAAGGGCATCTCCAACGTTGCCACGACCACAGCTGACTACCCTGGCACACCAAAACCCACGTCCCTCGCTCCGTCGCGCGGTGCGTTCGCAGCCGGCGCCAGCTGCCTGCATTCATGCCATCCGTTCGTATGTCGTCGTTAAGAGGCTCGGTGCCCGAGGAACCAACTCCGGCGACTTAATGACGCACCCGGACGCTTGGCCTCACCGGAATGCGCTACTTAAAGCGGCAACGCCCAACTAACCTCCACACCATAGCGCATCGTCTTCCTACCTGGCACCATATCCGCCATGACCGCAAGTGCGAACGCTCTGCGGGAGAGCTTGTCTTCGGGGATGAAGCTCGAGGTCGCCGCCCTCGCTCAAGTCACCTCTCACGATGCAATAGCGGCGTAGCTGAACGCGGACACGACCGCACAAGCGGTGGCCACGCTGGCGGTCGACGACGGGAGCACCGTCAGCCACGTGTCCTACTTGCCGCCGTCCAACGCCCGGCACCGCCGAGGTCGGGGACTCCTCCGAGGATGAGTAGGGCATGGGAGGCGGCAGGGCATGGTGTGCCAACTGGCCGGTCCGTATCCCGTGTTCTACTCTTCCTCGCTGGAGATCGCACCTTCACTTCACGGGTCTTGAACCCTGCCCCCATATATAGAGATCACATATGGAGGATGACGTCGGTCGCCGCCGTAGAATAGGTTTAGGGTCGGGTTTCTTTTATTTTTCTGTCCTATAAAAGTTCAAAATGTAATGAAAATCTGCCGCGTTTGCATTAATCTCGGCCGGTGTATATGAACTTTCACAATAATATACATATTGTAGGAGTACTAGCAAGATGCCCGTATGCGTTGCATGGAAGATCAAGATCTTGTGGGAGAAAAGGATGAACGAGGGAAAGCCTTATCTGCAAATGTGGAGAGGAGTGCGGGTAAATTGTCATAGTTTCCTTCCTATCCGTTAGATATAGATCGGACGACCTATATTGCAGGATGACAGGCACACCATCATCACCAATTCTGATTTTTATTGAACTGAGACAAATCTAACATGCGAAGTAAAATAAACACATAGGGTCTATAAATACACAAATTATCTTAGGCACTCCCATAGCACGTCCACTACACATTCACGCATTTCACATATTTCTACATCTACGGGAACGTACGAAAGGGTTAACGTAAATTGCCTCTCTCTCTCCTCCCCTGATTTTCATGGTTGTGGGCCCCTCCCTCCCCCCAATCTACAATCAACAGCTCACATGTTTCACATTACGTTAATTACGTAACTGGGATTACGTAGGTGTAGCATTACTCGTCCTAAAAAACCCAACTAAGCCAACCTCCCAAAGATATCACACGGAAAAGACCCGGCCGCTACCGCTTTAGTTGGGATTACCGGATTACTAGTAGTAGTATCGATGGATCGCGAAGCAACAATTTTTTTGAGGGGCGGCACCTAGTTTAAAAGGAAAAAGGCGGTACACTCACAGCACTCCTGTCACGGTCGCATTGCACCGCACACACGTTCGGTCCTGCACACGGCTCACGCAAATGGAACGCGCTTCGGCTTGCCTCTTCACTGACACGTGGGACTAGACTTGGAGAAACCGACCATGCGCCAAACTCCCCCCGCCCACCGCGCGAAAATCCTTCCCCCCCCCCACACCCAAAAATTCCCCCCAAATCCGATTCAACCGCCCTTCGGCCAACTAGCCAATAATATTCCCCAACCCCCCGTCCCCTCCACTCCATTCGCTCGCCAAAGCCACCCTCCCGCGCGCCCGATACGTCGGCGCCGCTGATTCAGCGATCCTCTCGCTCCCACAAGACGCTCGTGACTGCCGTCCTCTAGCCGCGCCGCCACCTCTGGCTACGTTCTTGTGGAGGCGCACGGCGGTCAGCGCCGCCACCGCTGGCGATGTTCGTGTGGAGACGCACAGCGGTCAGCTTCTCCCACGGTACGCGCATTCTAGACTGAGGCCCCGTTCATGTCGGTGTAGTGCTGAATGTTAGCTGATAGACGTTGTTAGTCTCACTGTTTGCCGAAGTAGTTTACTGTCAATATGCTCTGCTTAAGAAGCTTCCTTGCCCTGTTCTGCACTCAATTGGCTTAGCTGAGATGGCATGCCAAGGCCGATTAGTTGCTAAAATATCCTGCCATATATTTATTGTGACGTAGATTGCCATGGTCTAGTAGCCAATCTGTTAGGTGAAATAGCTCTACACCGCTTTTATACTCGATCTTTGTTGCTGCGATGGCCTTCGATAGTTTGATGGCTGTGTGCTTGGCCTCATCGATTCTTGAAACAGCTCGCCATAATTTGGCACTCAAATCTGTTTGCTGAATTAGCTTTACATATATTTCGTTACTTAGATCTGCTCGTCCAAATATCTTGCCATAGCTTTAGACATCGACCTAGGTATTTTTTTCTCGACTTCATAAAAAACATATATGTTTTTCCTGTAATATCTAGTAGAAGAACTAATTTGTATGTCTAATGATGGACATGACTTGGATAACTTCTGCTCGAAGATTCTCCGCTGCATATGTCGAGGGGGTTGAAAACTTCATGAACTTTATCAGAGCTGAGTACGGTGGTCCGAAATCAGATGTGCTCTGCCATTGTAGCAGTTGTATGAATTCAGTTACAAGACCCCAGTCAACTTTGCAAAATCATCTACACTTGTATAGGATCTCGGTCACATATACTAGGTGGGTTCATCATGGTGAAGCTGTGAACGTCAATGTTATTGACTACGTGGAAGCAGCAGATCACCATCTTGATCTGCCTGATGCTCAGGTGGAAGAGGAGGAGGAGGTGGTGGTGGCGGAGCCAGTGAGTTTGACCAACATTGGAACAATGCTACGAAATGCTCGTGCATTCCGTGAACTTTCACCTGCAGAAGAAAATCGGTGGGCCCGCATGTTGGAACAATGCAACGCTATTGTCACCCCAGGAAATAAGCTGTCAGTATTCTCAGCTATGGTCACCTTTCTTCAGGTGAAGACATCTGAGCTGATGACCAACAAATCATTCGATGCGATGTTGGCTGCTTTCCGCAGATCTTTCCCAGATGCGTCTGAGCTGCCACACACCTATACTAAAATGAAGAATTTCCTTCGTGCAGTTGGAATTGGATATGATATGATCCATGTTTGTAAGAATAATTGTGTTCTGTTCCGGAAGGATTATGCCAACTTAAGTGAATGCCCGAAATGCAAATCATCAAGATGGAAAGATGGCGATGCTGTGAAGAGGATTCCTCATAATGTTCTGGGACATTTTCCAATTACACCAAGATTGCAGAGGCTGTTTCATGATGCTGAAACAAGAGAGGATGTACTGTGGCATTCTAGGAACCAGGAGTACAGAGATCAGAATGTAATGAGCCATCCATCTCATGGTAGTGAGTGGAAAAGCTTCAATGATAAACACAAAGAGTTTGCTGCTGACCCGAGAAACATTAGACTTGGCTTAGCTTCAGATGGATTTAACCCATTTGGCTACCAGAGCGCCACATATAGCATGTGGTCAGTGCTTGTTATCCCTTATAACATGCCTCCAAATGTCTGCACCAAAGAATCAAACTACATGATGGCCTTGCTCATCCCAGGTCCAAAAAGTCCTGGAAAGGATTTTGATTTGTTCATGGAGCCTCTTGTGGAGGAACTTCAATAGCTATGGAAGGGTGTTCTCACTCGAGACCTATATAGCAGCCCACCAGCTGATTTCTTTCTGCGTCTTTGTTATAATTTGGTGCATCCATGATTATCCGGCTTTGGGCACTATGTCGGGCGAGCGACACATGGTTACAATGCATGTCTTATTTGTGACAGAATCATTGTCATACGCAATACTTAGCAAGATCTATTACATTGGACACCGCCATTTCCTTGCCAAGGACAAGCCGCATCCTAGAAAATACCGAAGACATGTGTTCAATGCAAAGCATGAAAACCGTGATGCGCCAAAGAGGCTCACCACCGATGAGTTGCAAGTGGAATTAGAGAAGGTCAGACATATTACACCAGGAAACCATCCTGGTAATGGTAGCGGGAAAAGGAAGCGTGTGGCAGGGTAGAAGCGAGATTATTGTTTACCCGCAGGTCCACTTTGTGGGACTTGGAGTATTGGAAAGATTTGGATCTGCGACATAATCTTGATGTGATGCACATCGAGAAAAATATATGTGACAACATTATCGGCACACTTCTTAATATTGAAGGCAAGACGAAAGATACCTTAAAATCTAGGATTGATTTGACACACAGGTATCGAGAAAGGATTTGCAGTGCAAGATGAAGGTAAACCACGGGATATGGCACCGGTGTGTATGTCTTGGACAAGGTAAAAAGAAAAGAATTCTGCGAGGTCCCATCACGTGTGAGATTCCCACATGGATTTGCTTCCAACCCCGAAAGGAGAGTCGGTCTGAGATGGAAACAAGGTACAAGGGTTGAAAACTCATGACCGCCACGTCCTACTTCAAAGGGTTTTACCGTTATCCTTAGAGGATTGGGCATACTGACTTATACAGAGCGATTGCGAGTTGGGACAATTCTTGAGGAACTCTGCAGAGGGAATATCGTGGATAGATGCTTTGGAGCGTCTTAGAGACAAGATACCAACTATCCTATGCGACCTTGAGAAGATATATCCTCCAGCCTTCTTTGATGTGATGGTGCATTTGGCTGTTCATCTACCTGATGAGGCACTACTTAGAGGTCCAAGACAAGATGGCTGGATGTACCCTATTGAAAGGCGGCTAGGCACTTTCAAGGGCTATGTTAGGAACAGAGCTAGACCCGAGGGTTCCATTGCAGAGGCCTACATTGCTACAGAAGCATCGACATTCTGCTCAAAATACATTGAAACAGCCGATCAGCTTAGCAAAGAGGTGGGTGAAGACAATCCCGGGCTCAATGTTTTCGATTATTACATTCGAAAGTTACGAGGAAGAGTCGACAAGAGGACAAACCTAAAGATTTGGACAAATGGTTTGGTATGTGTTGAATATCTGTCCTGAGATACTACCTTATATCAAGTAAGTGCAGTACATCGTAATCTACTAAACTTGCAGCACATTCTTATATATTTAGATGTTTGACGCGATCACTATGTTGTGCAGCATCTACAAAGAGGAGTTACTACCGCAAAATCCAAGAAACATTGACAAACTGGTTATGGCAGGATTTGCGAAATGGTTCAAGAACCATGTAAGCTTTTGAAGTGCACTGTCGCTTTTTAATATATTGAGTACATAAGATGACCAGCTTGTCTATTTTCTAACCATAGGTTAAGAAGATGCGGGAGGATGGGCAGCATTTGATGATGCCCTTTACTCACTAGCAATGGGTCCTGATACTCGGGTAAGACATTATGAATCTTGCGTTGTTGGAGATGTGCGCTACAACACCCTTGCACGAGACGAAGGCAGGAAGACACAAAACAGTGCCATCATGAGCATAGATACATATGACAAAGAGACAACTGAAATATATGCTAACGTAATGAGACCTTTCGATTGCAAGATATCTCCGATTTTGAGGATCATCGGTGTGTGGTTACATTGTCTTTGTCGTTGGTATAACCTGTTTTCGTGATCGCAAAACCCGAGGCTGATGATTATTTCAAATCCATCAATGTCAAGGCGGCGTACCAGACCAACGAGCCTTCTATTTTGGCAAATCAAGCAACACAGATATTTTTCTTGGAAGACACATTTGCACGTAGCGATGACTGGAGAGTATTGCAAAGGTTTGAGTAGAGGAATTCGTTTAATGAAGTTGCACAACAAGATGATGCTTACATTGCTCCTGATGTACAAGATAACACAGATGTTCCTAATATCTTTGAGAACCATCACGTCAATGACGCCGTCGAAAAGATTGCCTGTCGTGCTGTGGACATGCGAGAGTTGATCAAGAAGAAGCCAACGTTCGAGGACGTTGAGGACGAAGAAGAAGATGACACCATGGGGAATTACGATTCAGACTGATACACATGGCGAAGATGTTGACGCTGCTCATTGTGGATGATGATTACATTGCTTTTGTCGTATTTGCCTATCGGAAGACGTTTTTTATCTACTATGTGAAATTGTGTTTGCTATGACAAGCTGAAACCTGATGAACATGTTGTTTAGTATTTTCTTTGTGAGAACATCACTTGTTATGTATGTTGATTTGTGTTTGGTGATTGTATGACAACTAAAACATGATGACATTTTTGTTTAGTTGTACTCATATTTGGCTGTGAAACTTGAATTTGATGACATAGTTTGCTGTTGGACTGCAATTTGCTCGACGTCTTCGAATGAGAACAAAGCTGACCCGACAGAGCCTCTGCTATTTATTTATTTATATGAACAAAAGGGGATACCCCCTGATTTCCGTTAATAGAAATCATTAGATGTTCACAACACTACGCCCAGCCTGCTACACATGTTTCAATCATTACTAGTTTCAGCAAAGTGCTCATGTCGTAGCCACTGAATACATCACGAGTGCTACATACACTGCAAATAAAGAGACAATCATCATACAGAGCACATCGATTTTGCCCATTATCTTCACAAGCTCTTTCATCTCCTCATTGCTGTCAAGGCCATTCAGCAGCTGTTGCTTGGCCATGATCAGAGGAACTGCATCTTTAACCTTCTTCTCTGCATCTTCCTCTTATGCCGTTCCTTCAGTTACTTGTCCAACACCCCAACCTGCCGGGTATTGGGATTCCTCGGCTAACCAAATAATCAGCGTAGTTGCATTCCCCACATCAGCAACTTCCCGTAAATACAAATCACACGAATCTTCCCTTTTACGCATCGAATCAAATTGGAAGATCATCAACCAAACTATTAAAAAATCAGCAATGAAAGCAGCCGAACAACACTTAAGCATATTATTACCCCATGATTCGGCATTTGTAGAAGACTCGCCCAGGTTGCGGATTGTGGTTGAGATGCGACAGATGACTCTCGTGATTTGCAGCGGTGGCACCACCAGCGGCAGCGGGTTGCTATGAGCAATCGGCTGCGGTGCGCGTGCCGGCAGGGGTGTGATGTGACCCACAGGCGATGGTACGTGTGGCAACTTGGCGCATATCTGGTTGTTACTGCTGAAGAAGCAGTGGACGAGCAACCAGCCGGACATGGTTGTTGCGGCGAGCTTCGATGCTAAGCGAGTAAGTAGAGAAGAGGAGAAGCGAACGTTGGATATGTCAGTTTCATTACTTGCAGAGTAGGATAGCACCATATATAGTCATAGTCTAGGTTTGGATTCGAACCAGCTACAGGAGCACATCTTTCTTTTTTCTAAAACTCGGCAACCTCTCTTTACTGGTACACTAGCTTGTTCTATACGCCTTCCCAAGTCTTTGATTTTCTTTCCCTTTTTTTTGCGAGGAAGGAAGGAGGACAAATTGAGAGTTCCTGGGACTCGAACCCAAGACCTCTCGGTTGAAAACCAAGGGTGCTAGTCACTTATGTGGCGAACGTTCCCTGTGAGGAGGACGGTAGACGAACGCATTTTCCTCGCAGTTTTCTTCCTATATACTCCCTCCGTCCAAAAAACTTGTCGAAGAAATGGATAAAAATGAATGTATCTAGAACTAAAATACGTCTAGATACATCCATTCCTCCGACAAGTATTTCTGGACGGAGGGAGTATAAAAAAGTATGCTACTTGGTGTCTGCTTAGTCAACAAACGATTGTGCCAACCTTAACCGTTGGATTGACATTCAACGTCTGTCGCGTTTCTTCAGTCTCTTCTTCCTTGAGCCGCCAAAGCCAAACCAGCGCCGGCGGGACCGCCTGCTCCTGCCTCCCACGGCTGGCTGTGATCTTCCCGGCTCTGCTCGTTTCCCATCCGAGGCCTCACCATCGTCCTCCGCCTTGGTTCGCTCGCCGCAGCGCCGCCCTCCGGTGTTGTCAACATGGTCAACAACCGAGAGGAATAAGGAGATGACTGTACATGGTGAGGATAATAGTAGGGACCCAGCTGCGCACGCAGTAATTTTGTTTTTTCGGGATGGAGAAGGGTATCAACTGGGTTGTGCGGGACCCGTGGCCCGTCTAGCCCAGGCTTTTATTTCATATGATTAGCACATGACCATCCCAGTTTGTTTTTCTCCTTTCTGAAAATGGCTAGCCAGCTATTTTGTTTTTGGTAGAATAACCAACGTAGGCCTACTTGCTTTTCTACGCACTACTGGGCCGGAAATCTTTCAAGACGAGGAGGGATGCATTTTGCCCAGAAAATGGGCAATAAGTAATAAGAAATGGGCTGTAAAATGAAAAAATACAGCAAACAGGCAATTAGTTCAAAAATATTGTTTTCTTTCGGATTTTGATATTTTAAATTCCATAGTTTTTGTGCGGGTAAAATTTCATTGAATTTAAATTAAGGTATATTTAGATTTAAAATTAATTTGAATCTGGCTAGAAATTTCAGGCTGTATGCTGTTTGGGACAAATTTGGAGGCTGACTTGTGGGTCTACTAGGTTGACGTGTACTTTGGCTTTGTCAACTTAGTCCACAAATGATTCTAGCAACAGTGACCGTTGGATGTTAATCCAACGACCGTGCTGCTTCTTCAATATCTGATCTTGCTCTAGCCGCCCAAACCAGCTCCGGTGGGACTGCCTGCTCCCGCCTCCCATGGCCGGGTGTCTTTGCCGCCAGGCCGCACCGCCTCACCCTACTTCATTGCTGGCCGTGCCATTCCTCTACTCACCCACACCTCCTGTTATTTTCCGGCGACGGCAGCCGGACCAGTAAACCCTCGTACTCCCCACCGCATGGGCAACCATTGCCGAGTCTTCCCCAGCTCCGTGTCGTTCCCTTCCTAGGCCTCGTCGTCGTCCAGCGCCATGGTGCTCTCGGCACGGCCTGGTCAATGTGGTCAACAAACGACATCCATCGGCCGTGGACTGTACGCGCAAAATAATGATTCCTCCACCTGACAGCTGGGACCCACCGGAAGGGCCTCTGTATTTTGCGAAAAAACGTTCCCCCCGCTGACATGTCGGACCCACCAGCTATATCTTCGCACGCAAGGAAGTGCCTCCTTATTACGCACAAAAAATGAATACCCCCTGCTAGCTGGGACCCACCATAGTGGGAGGATGACTTGTGGGACAACTAAGTTGACGGGGATGGAAGGCTTTGTCAACTTAGTCAATATGAACGATTCTAGCTCCAAAGGTGACTGTCGATGTCCATCCAACGACCGTAGTGCTTCTTCAACCTCTGGTCTTCTTGCTCCAGCCGCCCAAAGCAGCGCCGGTCGTGCCGCATGCTCCTGCCTCCCGTGGCCAGCTGTGCTGCCGCGGAGGCCTCACCGCCCCTACTATTCCCTGCGGCGACGGCGGCCTCACACCGCAGCCGAACCAGTGAACCCTCGTACTCCTCTCCGTGCGGGCTTCCACTGCCGCGTCTTCCCCGGCTCCGCGTCGTCCCCTTCCTAGGCCTCGCCATCATCCACCGCCGTGGTGCTCTCGGCGCGGCCTGGTCAACGTGGTTAAGGAACGACTTGCATCGGACGTGGACTGTACATGGAGAGGCTGACAGCTGGGTCCACGGCCGCAGCAAGGAAGTGCCTCCTTATTACGTGGAAAATAATGATTCCTCCACCTGACAGCAGGGACCCACCGGACGGGCCACCAGTATTTCGCGAAAAAAATGTTTGCCCCTGACTGCTGGGACCCACAGGACGGGCCACTGTATTTCGCGAAAAAAACGTTCCCCCCGCTGTCAGCTCAGACCCACCGGAAGTGCCTCCTTATTACGCACAAAAAAATGAATACCCCCTGCTAGCTGGGACCCACCTTGGTGGGAGGCTGACTTAATGGGCCTACTAACTTGATCGACGGAGGCCTTTGTCAACTTTAGTCAATATATGAACGATTCTAGCTCCAGTGACCGTACGATGTCCATCCAACGGCCGTAGTGCTTCTTCAACCTCTGGTCTTGTTGCTCCAGCCGCCCAAAGCAGCGCCGTTCGTGCCGCCTGCTCCTACCGCCCGTGGCCGGTTGTGATGTCGCGGAGGCCTCACCGCCCCCTACTACTCCCACTGGCCAGGCCATCCCTCTACGCACCCACACCCCCTGTTATTCTGCGGCGACGGCAGCCTCACACCGCAGCCGAACGAGTGAACCCTCATACTCCTCTACGCGTGGGCATCCACTGCCGCGTCTTCCCCGGCTCCGCATTGTCCCCTTCCTAGGCCTCGCCATCGTCCAGCGCCTTGGTGCTCTCGGCGCGGCGTGGTCAACGTGGTCAAGGAATGGCTTCCATCGGACATGGATCAGACGTGGAGAGGCGATACAGGGTCCACGGCCGCAGCAAGGAAGTGCCTCCTTATTATGCGCAAAATAATTATTCCTCCACCTGACAGCGGGGATCCACCGGACGGGCCACCGTATTTCGTGAAAAAAACGTTTCCCCCTGATCGCTGGGACCCACCAGCTACATCTTCGCACGCAAGGAAGTGCGTTCGAAAAAAAACGATTCACCCCCCTGACTGCTGGGACCCACCAGCTAATTCTTCGCACCCAAGGAAGTGCGTCCGGGCAAAAAGAAACAAAATGATTCCCCCTGACTGCTGGGACCCAGCAGCTACACCTTCGCACGCAAGGAAGTGCGTTCGGGCAAAGAAAAAACAAAACGATTCGCCCCCTGACTGCTGGGACCCACCAGCTACATCTTCGCAGGTAAGGAAGTGCCTGATAGTCGGGACCCACCAGGTCGAAGCGTACATAGCGTTGTCATTCTGGTCGCGAACGTGTACGTACATATTCTGGTCGATGTAGAGGCGCACACATGTCGTAGTAGAGGCGCGTACGTGTCGTAGTAGAGGCAAACACGTAGCATGTACACGTACGTAGATCGGCCAGGGTGCAAGAAAGAAAATACGGTCACGTACGTACATACGGGCAGGGTCTCGAACGCCTACTCGCGCATACGTACGGCCAGGGCTCGTGTACATGGCTGGGTCGGAACGGAGAAACAGCGTCGTCGTCGTGTTCATGGGGAGGCAACGGAATGCGTCGTGTTCATGGGGAGGCAACGGAATGCGTCATGTTCATGGGGAGGCAACGGAATGCGTCGTGTTCATCGGGAGGCAACGGAACGCGTGGGAGCCAACCGGCTGGGTCGGAACGGAATGCGTCGTCGTGTTCATCGGGAGGCTTGGGCCGGAACAGCAATGGAAATGAGGCTGACGTATCGCTGGCGGAGAAAGCAGACCTCCCTACGTTGAACGGGGTCCTGTTGATCGGGAGGGTGGCGTGCATCGCAAAGCGGATTTAAATGGACCTCCTACGGTCGAAAGCAGGGGTCCTGTTGATCGGGAGGGTGTGGCATACCGCCAAAACGGACGAAAACAGACCTCGTGCGGTCAAAGCAGGGTCCTGTTGATCGGGTGGGGTGTGGCGTACCGCAAAACGGATGAAACGGACTTGTGTTGGAGCGCTACGGTCGAAACGGTGGTCCTATTCATCGGGATGGGTGTGGCGTACCGCAAAACGGGACTCCATGGGATACTGTTCATCTCCACCGTCGACCTCCTCCAGCCTCCACGGGCTATCGTCGACCTCCTCCAGCCTCCACGGGCTCTTGTTCATCCAGCCTCCACCGCGCGCTACTCCACCGGCTACTGTTCAACCACCCCTCCACCGTCTACTGTTCATCCAGCCCTCCACACAACGGGGTCCTGTTCAACCACCCCTCCACGGGCACCCCTCATCGTCTACTGTTCATCCAGCCCTCCACCACACCACGGGGTCCTGTTCAACCACCCCTCCACGGGCACCCCTCCACTTTCTATTGTTCATCCAGCCCTCCACCACACCACGGGGTCCTATTCATCCAGAGGCAACGCCACCGCTCACTGTTTATCCAACCCCCCCGCAACGCTCACTGTTCATCCAATCGATCGGCTTTAGCTAGCAGCAATAGCGAAGGAATCGTTCGATCGGGTTCAGTTAACAGCCACCGATCGACCGCTCAGGTTCAGTAACGTGTAGCCTGCAGTGCAATCGCTCGGGTTCAGTTAGATCCCAACGCATCGCTCGGATTCAGTTAGAGCCAACGCCTCTCACACACGTATGTACGTGTACGAGAGAAATGCGCATCGCTCGGCCCCCGACCTCCCACCCTAACCGGGAACTCCCCAAAATTTTCCTCGCCCTTGCTTCTACCACGGGTTTTTCCGTCATGGACGGCCCAAAGAATGTCATGCAGCTGCGTCTCCGGCCCGCCCAGGACGAAAAGCCCGTTTTACATCATGATTTTTGTCATAGAAGTAGGAGCCCACCACATCTATGATGATACCGGGTCTTGTCACAATTATCGTCATAGAAGTGTCATATGTATGACAGAAAAAATTTTCGTTCGGCCCAAAATGTCACGAATGTGTCTTTTTTTTGTAGTGCTAGTACGAACTCTAGGGCTGTTTGTGACACTTATAGGAATAGCCCAACGGATTGATTGGAAAGAATAACTTTGAGGTGGTTTAGTACCCTACCATAATCTCTTCGTTTGTTCTCTGCTATTAGTGACTTTGGAGTGAATCTTTGTTGCATGTTGAGGGATAGTTATATGATCCAATTATGTTATTATTATTGTTGAGAGAACTTGCACTAGTGAAAGTATGAACCCTAGGCCTTGTTTCAACGCATTGCAATACCGTTTGTGCTCACTTTTATCATTAGTTACCTTGCTGTTTTTATATTTTCAGATTACAAAAACCTATATCTACCATCCATATTGCACTTGTATCACTATCTCTTCGCCGAGCTAGTGCACCTATACAATTTACCATTGTATTGGGTGTGTTGGGGACACAAGAGACTCTTTGTTATTTGGTTGCAGGGTTGCTTGAGAGAGACCATCTTCATCCTACGCATCCCACGGATTGATAAACCTTAGGTTATCCACTTGAGGGAAATTTGCTACTGTCCTACAAACCTCTGCATTGGGAGGCCCAACAACATCTACAAGAAGAAGGTTGTATAGTAGACATCAAGCTCCCGCTCACTGCTCGCCCGCCCACGCCATCTTCCTTGCTAGCTCGCGCGTACCATATCCCCCCGCTCACTGCTCGTCCACACACGCTATCTTCTTTGCTCGCCCGCCCGAATCCACTTCCCCGCTCGCTCGCAGGCATCGAAAACCCCAGTCAGTCAGCGCCCTAAAAACCCTATGGGAGAACCGACTGACACGCAGAGCCGCGATTGGAATTCCCTCCCCGATGTTCTGTTGGAGCAGATTTGTAATTGTATGGACCTGCTCAGCACCGTCCGTCTGGCAGCATGCTCAGTGTCTTTGTACCGTCTACTCGTCTGCAACCGGCCGACTCTTTTCAAGACACCCTGCTTGCTGATGCCCCAGCCTCGCAGGTGGCCCAGACACCGACTTGATGATCCTACGGAGGTTGCCATGGTGCCCCACAACATGCTACCACTACCCGTCCACCTGTCCTTCATGCGCGGCCACTACTGGGCGGGCATGAAGGCCATCTGGATCATCCTCATCCACCAATCCGGTAGTCCATGGTCTCTCGTGGATATCTACACCCAGCGAGAGATCACCCTTCCATCGCTGGATACCGCCGCCATCGAGCCTCGCGGCCCGCGGGACACTCCTGCCTACTACGCACGAGACACATCGAGCTTTTGGCTCGACCTCTGTTTGCTGAAGGTTGTAATATGTGAAGTTCCCACACCATCAGAAGACTACATGGATTACAAGCTCATTGTCATGTTCAACATGGGATTAGTCTATCTGGAATCTGGTCGCCGTACATGGTTATGGCTCATCGTCAATCCTCTTCAGCCAACATTTCATTCTGATGCTATAGTGCATGATGGCAACGTTTACGCGGTCGACAAACAGATTGGCTGCCTATACTGGTGGAATCTATCGTCGTGTAATTGTTCTATCTCATCTCATCTTTACCTTATGAATATGACTGCCTGTTCATTGTTACAAATTTAGAATATATAGTATGTCTATAACCACATCATTTTTATATGTTCCTCTCATTTCCTAGATTTTTATGACCACACATGTTATTGTTAAAGTTGATATGAGAACAATTGGCATCTAATGATGGTTATAATAGATATTATCAGTATAACCTCATGATTGCTATATGTTACTCTCATTTCCAGGATTTTATAACAACACATGTTATTGCTTAGAGTTGTATGATAACTGTAGTAAGTGCTATGGTAGAATATGAGTAGGCCCTGCCATATCTGTTTTCCTCTCGTTGTTACATGATGTTTGAACCATGATATATTGCTAGAATATGAAATCCATTGGCTTATTTTTAACTTGGGGTATGATTATGACCACGACATTGCAATTCTCTGCCTATGATATGTGTCACTGTTATAATAATCTTAATTCCACACATACTCTGAACATGATTGTTTATTTTTGTCCTTTTGGTCTCTAATTTGAATTGTTGCAGCAGATGCAAATGCACTGGCCTTCATGATTCCAGGACCTGGAATCATACCAGCCGATGGGTGGTGGTTTATCGCTCATTCAGCTGACGACAGTCATTTGATGCTCATTTGCACATACCAAATTGGCCAAACCATTTCATCAAACCACATGCAGTATAATGCCTGGGGCGTTCGTGACATTGATGGCTATGGCTGCTTCATGTTCGAGAAAGATCCTAGCTCCGTTGGGCCAGGCGTATTCAACTAGAGGCGGGTTTATAGCCTCGGCAACCACTCCATGTTCCTCGGGCTCAATTATCCGATCATCCAACCAATCATCGATCATATCACCGGCGTTGATTACCGTGCTATGCAGCTTCCATTCGCCAGGGGGAACTGTGTTTACACATCACACCATGGGTTTCATGAATCACCGTATCCAAAGATTCGTCAACACAGCTTGTTGCCAGATAATCTTCAGTGTGTGAAAGGCATCAAGCTTCCATGCGATGGATGGCTTTTGCAAACCTGACATGCAGCGATGTGGTTCATGCCAACAAAAAATATGCACAACTTGGTTCGTACTGATATATAGACTGAGCCATGTATCCTGCTGCTGTAGCATGACCCTCTTTTGTTGGATATTATGTATTGTTGTTAGTTTGAAGCACTCCTCTGGTTTGAAGGATAGATACCTTTCTGGGATCAAGTGCATCCTAACTCACCTGCATAGGATGTACTGAAAATGATGATGGAGATGCTGTGCAAAATCCATATATATACACCAGTAGTAAGGAAAAAAAAATACTTAACTGCTCGGCATGCACACCAGATTGCTAGAAATTAGGAACGTCTGGAATGTTGTTGAACAAACAAATCCGGTGCATGTAGTTTTACTTAGCCCATCGGGTGCATGGCCCTTTTTTAATTTTTTGTCTTTCTTCTCAGGGATGGATACGAAGTCCAGCATGTTCTGAGTATACACATACCTAATTTTTTTTAGTTGGCACATACCCAGATTTTAGAGTATATGGCATCTTTGTTTTTGTCGGAGTATATACTTCTTAACTTGTTTAAACTAGAATATACCACATTAGGCTAAGAGGATATATGCAACATTTTTTGAGAGAGTATATACTGCTTTTTGCACACATGGTGTATGTGCTACTTGCCTCATGAATCAGTATATACCACTTCTCATGATGGACTATATACCACTTTTTTATGGATTATATACTTGTTGGGAAACAGTGCAGTATATACTTGTTGGGAAACAGTGGAGTATATACTTTTTATGGAGTAAATAGCACTTTTTTGTGATGGAGTATATGTTACCTTTTTGTGTTGGAGTATATACTGACAACAAATGACATATAATTCGTTAAAAATGAGGATAAAAGATAAAAGAGTATGGTGCGTTTAGGAAATAAGTATATAATAAAACAAAGTATAATTTATTCAAAGTAGATTACAAGACAGACTAGCACAATTAATTAAAAAGAATACACCATCAGGGAATAAATGGTTTCTTTACAATGATATTTGTCCACGCAAGTAACAAGACTAACGTTGTGTGAGTGTATCACACTTTATGCGTGCTTATTACGTATGATGGGTAAATCATGTCGCGTCAATTTAGATAGTCATCATGTAGATCGTGTCGTCGGAGTCCATTGAATCAGGGAGGTCTGGCCACTGCGAGAGAAAACGTGAGTACTATCCATATGCGTGGAGCAGAAGCGCCGCCGGCTGGCGTAACCCATCTCACGAGCAATCGATCAAAATGAGCTGTATATCATACATGCATGATATGCAAATTAATAATTAGTATATAAGTAATAAGGAGTGCAGGTAATCTCATCATGGATGCATGCAAATGAATTAGCCGAAGGTCATATGTACCTTGCCGTGATCGATGTCGATTGGAAGAAGATACAAGGGAGCCGCTTCATCTTTCGCCGCTACAGAGTTCAATGGTACAACCAGCAGCACCCCATCTCATTGCGGTCGCCGTTGTAGCCACCGCCGCCGCCGTCGCCGTCGTCTTTTATTTAGTTACACGAGGACGTCATAATAGGCTTCCATCCTACAACATATATCAGATAACAAGAGAGCTAGCTTTATTCACATGTATGTACGAGCTGGCTTCATGGACATGTATCTGATTAGATATGCAAGGATCAAGATCACTGGTAAGCACCATACCTTGGCTCGGCTGAGTTTCGGCTGATTCTGACGAGTGGAGTGGCCGGTGGAGAGCGCTAAACGCCGAGACCTGCTGGGCAGAAACTGGGGTGACATCGTCTTCATGTATGCAGCATGGCTCGCAGGAGAGGCATGGCCGCCGTCGATGACGTAGTTACAAGAAATAGATCGATGATCGCAGGAGAGACGCAGGCGCCGTCACGGCCGGCGTGCAGCAAGAAGAATGGATCTGTCCAGATTTGCTTTTTCACAGGAAGTTCAGTATGGCACGCTTTACATCCCTAGGAAAAAGGATTCGGCTCCAACTAATTTCAACCACCAGATAATTATCTAAATTAGTTTTATCGGAAGAGCTAGCTAAACGGGTGTAGCGCGATAGGGAATGGGTACGAGACTGTGGGTCGACTCCTGGGAGTACTAACCCATTTTCCTATATATCTATCTATATATATATATATATATATATATATATATATATATATCAATTAGGCTTCAAGTGTGTACTTGTTGGTGAAAGTGTTTGTCCAATGGGAATTATATTTTGTATTACTCATGTAGCCTACAAAGTCTGTCGCACAGCCTTGTAACTTCTTACCCCATTTCTAAATTTGTACTAGTCCTCTGTACCATATATTACGCTACTCGTGCTACTACCTCCCTCCTGGTTTGTTGGCCCCCTTCGTAATTTGTGTCAAATTTTGACCGTAAATTTCACTGACTAAATGTTAATGCACGTCACAAAAAATTATATCGTTTTATTCGTATTTGAACATGGTTTCCAATGGAATAATTTTCGGTGACATGCATTGACGTTTTGTTATTTAAACCAATGGTTAAAATGTGACACTAAATACGACTAGTAAGTAGTACAGTAGCAGTACTAGTATAGGTCGGTCAAATTATTCATCATGTCCTCACATTGAATTGACGTGACAACACGCCATGCGTGAGGTGACACAAGAATCCCGGCGGCGTGTTCGGGTATTGTGGACTTCAGATTTGGAGTACTACCACTTATCTATCGAAATCTTTCATCATTCACTTAAAACAGTCGATTGATCATACATTGAGTACCATATAACTGGAATTAACCGATGCAACTCCAAGAAAGATTGGCCGATGCTGCCGGCTGGCGTCAAGTTTGATCCCATGGATCAGGAGCTGATTGAGCACCTTGATGCCAAAGTGAGTGCCGACAGCGCGAGATCTCACCCTCTCATCGGTTTTTTCATACTAACCATCGACAACGAGCACGACATATGCTACACCAACCTGAGAAACTTCCAGGTAAGACACCGATCGGCCGTCTACTTGCACAAACATATTCCTTTGTTTATAGCTCTATTTTTCTTTTTAGACGTAGACCTAGTGAATCAATTACAATTTGACAGTTTATAAAAATTGAAACAAGTGACTGCAACATGCCGAAGATGTTATAAAAATGCTAACTATGTACACTAAAACCTGTATTCGACAATACTGTAGGGATCACACTGAGTGGCCTAAGCAAGCATTTCTTCTAGCACAATTCCAGGGCGTTCAAAAGGGGCATGTGGACGTGTCGCAAGATATAGTCGGAGTGCGGCATGCACGCGATGTGGCACAAGACCGGCAATACCTTGCCGGTGATGGTCAATGGCCGGCAGACGGGCAGCAAAAAGGTTTTGGTGCTGCACACCAACAAGAACTTCGACCATTAGCGCAAAAAAAGAAATTCGACCAGCAGAGGACCAACTGGGTGATGCACCAATACCACCTCGGGGACCTGGAGCAAGAGAAGGAGCGGGAGCTGGTCCTCTGCAAGATTTTCTACCAGACGAACACTAGGGCTAGGAGTAAAAAGGTTATAAGTTAGTTTGGTATTGGTACTTGTACTACCTTGTCATCCTCAAGTTGGTATTGCTGTTAACGATCTTTCGGTATGAACTTGGCATTTGCTTCCAACCACCATGCCAAGGGTCGACGTGGATATAAAGCTGAATCATTTGTTTTGAAACGAATTTTCAGGCACCTGATTTTTATTTGATGGGTAGCATAAGCACCTGCCGTTCAATTCCAGTTCTCCAATTTTTTGAAACAAGTGCAAGCACTTATTATCACGATGAAAAACAATATACCCGCTACATCCCGCTTATCGATGCATTTGCGAAATTCTCTCATTTATTGAGCAGTATATTGCTTTTCGTGTCGAAAGAAGTTTCAATCGGGCTGTAGACTGCCCAGGCTTGGTTTTGTTTTTAATGTGCCTAGCCCATGATGACAACGAGGCACAAAGATCCAGCAGGTATCTATCGGCCTCCGCCCGCCAAATAAGTTAGTTATATTTTGTCTTACAACATCAGCAGGCATTTTTTTTACTGAATCAAACACACAGCCCAGTTCTATTTACCTTTTGAAACGCCATGTCCTACTTCCGTTTTCTAATCTCTACCTATAGTTTTACTAGTTCATATACACGTATCATTATATTGAAAATACATAAAGTTCCCATTTCATATTTACATCCTTATTTTTGTTGTTGTTTTCCCTCCCAGCGCTGATTTTTTTACCACTGGAGTCGTGGATTTGTCACAGCACATGTCCTTAGTGTCAGGACTTAGTCGCGAGGCCAACACATCTATGTGGTAGCTTGAGAGGGTTTGATTGGGATGGGAGACGAGAGGCGGATCAACACACAAGACAAAGATTTAGACAACTTCAGGCCTCGGGAAACATCATCCGGTAATAGCCCTACATGCTGTTTGTGGCTAGGTCTCATTATGCTCATGAGGGAGTTGCTGTATAAGCCGGCTCCCCTTTAGTTGTGTCTAGTCTTAGAGATTATTTCTTGCCCTCTCTTGGGGTGCCCTGCCCCTCCTTATATAAGTTGAAGGGGCGGGTTACATGACTAGTCCTAGTAGGATCAGGATTACTCTATTACAAGTGGAGTCCTAGTCTTGCTTCCATTGTAAGGGAATATTCCTTACGCTTTCCTCTTAAGCTGGCCCACTATAACATGAGCCGGCCTTCTGGGCCTTGGGCCTAGTCCTCTATCTGACCCGCCATCAGGGCCATCAGTGAGTCGCCAGGCTCGTGAGTCGCCAGACCAGTGAGCTGCCCGTCTCCTGAGTCGCCAATCCTCCGATGGGTTACCAATGAAACGCCAAGTCCCAGCCGGGTCATATATCTGTCCAGGTCATACCGCGGGGTATATCCCCGACATTAGCGCCCAGTTTAATTTGGATTTATCCATGTTAAACTCATCCTGCAAAATAACTCAAGAACAAATTTGACAGGTTGTGCTCCGGGTTAAATATTCTTGTAAGCCGGCACCTGATCATCCTTAAGTCCTTGCCATTTCCTTCTTCTAAAAAAATCTGGGTTAATAGGCCAGCCTCATAATCAATTTGCTGACATTAGTTTCTTCCAGAAAAATATTGTGAAGAATAATTCATTTGATTCAGCTCCCAATGCTTAACAAAGATATTGGTCTTGAAATACTCATCTGATTTTCAGCTGGCTTAAAGATGTAGAACTTGCGAGTTTATCATTGCCAAAAATATATGGTTTGTAAATATTGATAGCACTGGGTCATAATTGTTGCTAACATTAAGCTTGAAAATGTACCACCATTATATGCATATCACTTGTAGCCCCCAAGTCTTAAGAAGGGAGCATAGTAACAGTTTAAGACTTGCTTCAATATAAATGTCACAACCTTGAAGAAACCCAGGTTGTTCATCTCAGTCGCTAGTCATAAACTGAATATTCCACATATGTAGCCCCCAAGTGCCGGGTTGTCATGCTTACAGCAACCTAGGACTTGTAATCACCTTATGCTCATAAAATCTTCAACCAATGTAGCCCCCAAGGGTCGGGTCATTATGCAATAATGAGCAGGGGCTTTGCAGATATGATCATTGAAAATAACATGATATGATGTAGCATTCATCACAGGGCTTGAACTCACGTCCACAAGGTTAAGAGCCTTGTGCTTTAGCAACAAACAATGGACCCTTCAATATAATGGATTTAACTTGTGTACCTTGAATTTTTAACAGGAGCAATTGGTAGCCCCCAAGGGCCGGCTCATTATGATGTGATGAGTCGGGTCTTCAATAATGGGAGTAAAAATGACTTTGCATTAGCCCCCAAGTACCATGGTGCAGCTGGCAGTGACATGGGACTTGCATATTTGATGTAATCTCAACTTGAATAATGTAGCCCCAAGTGTCGGGTCGAAGCTCACAGCCGACTCGGGACTATTCCTTCCATTGTAGAATAGATCATATCCATTGATAAAATAATAGCCATTGCGCTTAAAGCGACTCGAAAATCATAATAACGTTATTGATAACCATAATAAAAATCCAGCCATGTTGGCTATTCAAGATTTGAATAATATAATCCGGTATGAATACCTCAATCATTCAATATCATCATGAAAATCCTGCCAATTTTGGCTATGAAAGATGTGAATACCTTATCAGTTGACAAGTACATCCAGAGTTTAAATACCCGACGGCTCTTGGCCGATGGCGACTTAATGCGCATTCATTGTAAGCCGAAATTTTTATAACCCGACGGCTTATAGCGTTTGAGAAAATCCAGAATGGATAACCATTTTGAAACATCAATTTTGATGATGATCTTGAACTTAAACCTTTATATAAGTCATAGTTCTGCAAATCCTACACAGAGTTTAAACAACATATGCCCTGGCAACTTAACGTCAAAAGCCAGGGCGGGTAACAACCCAAAAATAATATAGTCTTATGCAATTATGGAAAAGACTAGCATTAAGGCCATTCAAGCCTAAACATACTGGAAACTTAAAGTTAAAACCAGGGCGAGTTATCAAACCTCGCATATTCATATAACCAGGAAAACATACCTGTAGGATTGATTTATACCACCGGCTTACATTGCCATACTCAGTGAAGGTAACAATCCAATGGTTTATAAGCGCATTATTCCAATGGCACAATCCAAAATATATTGGCGACTTAACGTCCAAAACCAGGCCGGGTTAATAAACTCCGGATAGATTCATATATGAACCATAAGGCAACATAGACCTCATTGGTTTTCAACCATGTATTAACATGTCACAAGAGATGAACCTCAAAAAATGTTCAAATCAAATAAAAAAAATCAAGGCTTTCATAGGCGGCCGGGCCTAAAAAATCAAGTGCTTTCAAGGACGCACAACCACTGAGTTAAACCTTCATACAAACCTTATAAGCCGTACCTCACATAACCAATCATCGTTTTAACTTTGACAACTTCAGGGTCTGTATAAGATTGAATTGTCAAAAGTACGGCGGGTCGTTCCAGGATTACCTGGGCGGAGTGGTAGACTTAAAAAGGCAGGATAACCCGGGTTTTTAGGTGAATACACCTGGCTTCCAATCCTGGCTTTTAAACCTATTACAAGGGTCATAAAAACTCTTATATGTTGAACAAAGAGCCCCCAAGTAACATTTTATTTTAGGCATATAAGCCGGATCAACAAGGGTAGTCATAGCTATGCTCGATGAGTAGGAAGCCCCCAAGTGATATTATTTCTGAGCTGTGCTCGCCGGGCACCTATGTTTGGGTTGTGCTGTGCAACAAACTCTCTTTGGTCCCTGTAACTCGGGCATCAAGCCTCCAAGTGATTTGTAATAAGGCGTGTAAGCCGGAGCAAGAGGGTAAGCACAACTATGCTCATTGAGCAAGAAGCCCCCAAGTGACCAATAAGATAAGCCAATAAGGCAGGATACCTATGTTTGAACTGCGCATCATGGCAGCAAGCTCTCTTTGGCAACCTTTAATTTTTTTCTGAGAACTCGAACTTGCGAGAGATGGATTCTTTTTGAACCGTATGTTAAACCGGATACTGAGAGCTTCAAAGATTTATGGGAGAGAGATGTCTCTTGAGCCGGATTTTAGACCGGAATCTTCATTTTGAGCTGGAAATTTTCTGACAGCCTTTAAATTTTATCAATATGGCAGCAGCCTCCGGGACCGGGTTATCTTCCCCTCCAACGATCCGGAGTTCTTGAATTCACTAAAACCGGCCAATTTTTCCGTGTCATATCATTGTAGCCCCTGAGTCTCAAGACGACTCGAGGAGTTGGCTTGATATTCTTCACATTTAACCGTGATATAAACCGGTATGAGTCGTTCAACAGCTTAGTGATATAACAGTCCCTTTTGGAGTAGACAACTTGTCCTGCATTAGAGAACTTGCAAGCCAGAGTAATTGCTCTTTTAAAGAAAGCAATATGTAATATAAAATATACTGGATGGATTTCACCTGATATGTTAGACCAGAAATTATCCACCGCGGAGTTGATGATCACCACGGTGAAGCTGAAATCAATACGGCTGAGTCGGCCGTGGGAGCAGACAGATGAGTCAGCCACAGTGTTGTAAGCCGGTGCGAACGGGCGAGTCAATCGCATCATGTTGATGTATACTGAACGACAGAGGCTGCGGCTTGCCCATACATTAGTTGAACATTATGCCATGGTCAGATGCTAGCGCATGATAATCATGGCGCGAGCTATATATCCATGACACGACCATCGCTATTGCAGTGAACAATTGTCCTGCATCAAAAATCATCACAAGCCAGAGTACTTGTTCTTAAAAAATTTAATATGTGCTATTAAAATAGACTGAACAGGTATCACCTAATACATCTGAACGCCAGATGATTTTTGCGTGGTCTAGTTTGCTTGGATATATGGACGCCCAGCAGTGGCGTAGATGCGCATACTACTACTGCTAGCAACAATAGATAGCCCTGAACTTGTTTTTTCCATGATCCACCTCCTGTTTTTTTGACAGAAATAAACACTTGTTTCAAGGTATTTTCAGTGACATTGGGGTCAAGACCATCAAATATGGTGGGTTGGCCAAACTGGCTCCTGGCGTATTTGTACTTTGGAGTTGGTACTCTCTCCTGAACCCACATTGCCTTTCTCTTTGCAAACTTCACAATCCCATAATCCCTTGAACACATTGTCCTCTTGTCAGTTACAATTTTTCCTCCCTTCACTGAAGGGTAAAGGACCCTGAATGTTTCGTGTAACATGTAGTCTACAATATCAGCTTTCAACTCCCCAATAAAGACTGCATTAGTCCGCGGTATTATCACACTCTTCACCAGCACTGGTCTAGTTAAGTATGCACACCAGCTCAACATCTGGCATCTTTTATGCATTGACTGTGTGAAGAAAACGCTCAGCAGCTGTACGGCCAGCAAACTTGACCAAACCATAACCCTGAAACTGTCCATTTTACTTGTTACACATAAGCTGAACATATTGGACCTCCCCACTATCGGCGAAGTAGCAGACGATGTAGAACACGGTGGCTTCGAACCACGCAGAGCAGTGACGACGACTCAGGAGACGGGCGTGTGGGTAGTTGTGGCACGACTGAGCCGGCGGGAGACCAGTGCGCGGGTGCCGGGTTGGAACCAGAGGCGGTGTGATTCGGCGACGACTTGGCCTAGCCGCAGCGAAGTTGGTCCGCAACGAGGCGGCTCGGCAGCGGAGGCGTGCCGGCAGAGGCTGGCGACTCACCGCGAGGCCCGTGTGAGGGAAGCTCTCACCAAAAGTGGAGCAGCGACGCGGGCGGCGCCCGGCGACTCGGCCTGCTCTAGGGCAGCTCAGAGGTAACGGCGGCCAGCGGCGGCTCAAGGCGAGGGCCCGCGCGGGGGGCGGGTCAGAGGCAAAACACGCCAGTGATGGTGACCTGCAGTGGTTTTGGCAACACAGAAGGCAGAGGCGATGGATCAAACCTGTTTTCACGAAGGCCGCGTGAGGCCCGGGCCACTCGGAGACAAAAACCGGTGACTGAAGTAGCGGCGGCTTGCGGCAGTGAGCCGACAGGTGGGCGCGACCACCAGAGCCGCACGGGCGCGCGGTCGAGCACCGAGGCGAGGGTGCACAGCTGTCACGCCCAATATGCGACCCTATCCAAAAGGAACTCGAAGGTCCCACCAAGGATAGACCCGCATATTGAAACGCTTTCGCAAGGTGGATATCATTACATCAACATTACATAATACATAGGGATACATAAATAAGGCACGAATGCCACAAGAATACATCAACACATCATACAAGATCAACATCCGACTACGGATGAATCATAAACAGAAACTCAAACAATATCCACCCTGCTAGCCCAGGCTGCCGACCTGGAACCTATCCCCTGATCGAGGAAGAAGCAGAAGAACTCCAAACAGGCAAACATCGCTCTCGCCAAGATCATCGCATGAACCTGTACCTGCAATCTGTTGGTGTAGTAATCAGGAGCCACGAGGACTCAAAGCAATCCCATTACCATGGGTATCAAGACTAGCAAAGCTTAATGGGAAAGGAAGGGGTAAAGTGGTGAGGTTGCAGCAGCGACTAAGCATATATGGTGGTTAACATACGCAAAAGAGAGCGAGAAGAGAAATAAAGGAACGGTCGTCAACTAGTAATGATCAAGAAGTGATCCTGAACTCCTACTTACGTCAGACATAACCCAGAAACCGTGTTCTCCTCTCGATCAACCCCGAAAAGAGACACTCACGATTACGCTTAACGGTTGGTGTATTTTAGAAGAGTTTGCTTCAAGTTTACTACAACCGATATCAACAAATTCCCATCGCCACATAACCAGGCACGGCTCTCGAAAAGTTTATACCTGCAGGGTGTCCCAACTTAGCCCATGATAAGCTCTCGCGATCAACGAAGGATATTCCTTCTCCCGGGAAGACCCGATCAGTCTCGAATCCGGCTACAAGACATTTCGACAAAGAATAAAACTAGACCAGCAAAGCCGCCCGATGCGCCCGACAATCCCGATAGGAGCTGCACATATCTCGTTCTCGTGGCAACACCGGATGAGACAAGCTACGAGTAAAACCAGGCCTCGAAGTTTCCTCATGGTGGCCTCAGGGCAGCTCGGTTCGGACCAAAGCACTTAGAGAAGCAATCGCCCGGGTCTAAATAAAGATGACCCTCGAGAGAGCGACTCCCAAGGGAAAAGTAGGTGGTGGTGAGGCAAATGGTAAAACCAATGTTGGGCCTTGCTGGAGGAGTCTTATTCAAAGCGAACTGTCAAGGGGGTCCCATAAATCACCCGACCGCGTTAGGGAAGCAAAATCCGGGAACATAATACCGATATGACGGAAACTAGGGCGGCAAGAGTGGAACAAAACACTGTGCATAAGGCCGAGCCTTCCACCCTTTACCAAGTATATAGATGCATTAATTAAATAAGATATATTGTGATATCCCAACAAGTAAACATGTTCCAACAAGGAACAACATCTCCATGTTCCAACAAGGAACAAACTTCATATTCACCTGCAACTAACAACGCTATAAGAGGGGCTGAGCAAAGCGGTAACATAGCCAAACAACGGTTTGCTAGGAAGGGTGCAAAAGGTTAGAGGCTGACATGGCAATTTGGGAGGCTTGAGGAGCAAGTGATAGGTAGCGCAACATAGCGATAGAACGAAGCAACTAGCATAGCAATGATAGTAGTGAGATCCAAGGTGACGGTCATCTTGCCTGAAATCCCGCTAGGAAGAAGAACGAGTCCATGAAGAAGACGAACGGATGAAGCCGAACCAAGCGTAGACGAACGAATCCTCACGATCGCAACGAAACAGGAACTAACAAGAAGAAGCACACAACATAGTAAACACACCACACATGAACAAGACATGATGCACAACAAGCATGATGCATGAAAAGACTACATGAAGCTACTCATGGCAAGAGATGATGCAAACAAGAGCAACACATCAAAGCAAGTTTAAATGAGGCCGGAAACAACATATAACAATTCCGGTAAGTCCTCATATGCAAATTTAGAAATTGGTCCAGATCTGAATAAACCTTATGTTCAAGTTATTAAACAGCAAGTTAAGATGCACCAAGATGATCTACACGAAATTCTAGTCAAGTTACATATAAAGTTCATTAGATTCGGAGCTACGGCCTAGAAGATATGAACAAAACAAGTTAAACATGGCATTGATGTAAAATGCATCCAAACATCAAGCAAACACCTCAGAACAAGGATGCAACATGATAATATGAAGCTACATGCAAAATCAAGCAAGTTTCATATAGAGCACACTCAAAACGGAGCAACGGTTCAACACATACACACTACAAGTTATAGCAACAATCTGTCCAAAACAGCAACTAGGCATATTGCAAGCACCAAAACAACATGCTGCAGGACCTCAGCAAGAAAACAAAAAGGCATGGGCATGATGTACAGGTAAAGCATGACAAAACATGAACACTGAGCTATCTCCAGAAATCACTAGAACATGCTCAAAAACACATGGCAAGATTGCAAATAATAACAGTTTCAGACTTTAGCAGAAATAACATCAGGTTGCAATGTTTAGAGCTATCAAACAACATGCTACAGGAACTTATCAATGCAAACAAAGGCATGGCATGATACTAATAAATGCATAGAACAAATGTCCTTTACTGACCATGAGCCAAAAGGGCACAGAAAATATGATGGCACCCATGTAAACATGGCAAGTTATATTACAGATTCATACATGGCAGGAACAATAAGTAGGCATGTTGGTGAGCTTGAACCACTCACCACAAAGAAATACATGGCATGGCAATGCAACCAACAGCAAGAAGACATGGCATAGAAGCTATACGTGGCAAGAACAAGATCATAGCATACACGGATCAACTACAACAACCTTGGCAAAATTGAATAACATGTAAACAACCTGCCAGGAAACATTTTATAGCACAAGTAGAGCTCGATTGACTCAAGTTATGGCACTCCATAATTACAAACAAGGGCATGGATGGATAGAGAATAACCATATGTTCAAAACATCCTTACTGAAGTATCTCAAAACAAGCACGGATCTCTCGGTAGCATCAACTTTACATGGCATAAAAATATCAGCAGAACAGGGGCTGAAATCGGCAACATCATGAAGCCTAGTTTGCATGCTTGTGCTAGTCACCACAGAGATCACAAAAATACATGAAATACACCCCTGTAAAGATGGCATGGCATATTACAAAACACATGTAGGACTCAAGTTCATAGGATGCACATATCAATCATGGCAAAAATGACAAAAGTGCATGTTCTGATAAGAATCTGAAACTAACATCACATGGCCCTCTTCTAACAGCATTTCAGGCATCAAGATGAGCTCAAATGAAAATGATGCAATGAGATGAAATGATCTAATCTTCGAGGCGAACAAGTTGACATATTACACGCACGAAACGGAGCAATATGCCGAGAGTTACGATGCGATGAATATGCATGAAAATTACTGCAGAATCGGGGACTTAGGGGAATTCGACCTCGAGAGGGGGCGAAGTCAACGCGGGCGGCAGCGGCTCCGGTGGGTCGGGGCAGTCCGGCGAGGCGCGGGGAAGGGCGGAGGAGGCCGGGGTTGGCCAGGGCGAGGCGGCGGCGGCGGGATCCGCCGCCGGGCGCCGGATCCGGCGGCGCGGGCGGCGGGGACCGGAGGCCGGGCGGGCGTGGCCCGGCCGGCGAGACCAGCTGGCGGCGGGCGCCGCGAGGGCGGTCGGCGAGACGGTGGCGGCGCTGGGAGCTCAGTGGGGAGGCGAGGAGGTGGCTGGCGGGAGGTTCGCGGGCGGCGGCGCTGGAGGCCGAAGCCGCCGGAGGCGCGCTGGCGGCGGCGGGCGGCTGGCGCCGGGCGGCAGGTCGCGGGCGAACGGAGGCGGCGGGCGCGCGACTGGCGGCGGCGGGCGCGAGCGGGCCTGGCCCTCGATGGGCTCAAGGGCCACGGGCGGGCGGGAGGGCGACGAGGCGCGGGCGATTCATCGGGCGGCGGCGGGCGGACGTGTCCGGCCGGGGGCGGACGCGTCCGGCGCGCGGAGGAAGAAGGCTAGGGTTGCACCGTGAATTTCGGAGGGGGAGGTGTTTATATAGGTAGAGGGAGCTAGAAGAGTCCAAATGAGGCGCGGTTTTCGGCCACGCGATCGTGATCGAACGACCGAGAGCAAGGAGGGGAGTTTGCTAGGTTTTGGGCCACTTTGAAAGGGGTGTTGGGCTGCAAGGAGAAGGAGGCTTTACGGTTACCCGGTTAACCGTTGGAGTATCAAACGAGCTCCAAATGGCACGAAACTTGACAGGCGGTCTACCGGTGCTATACCAAGGCCGCTTATAAACCTCGGGCCATTCCGAGACCGTTTAACACCCGCACACGAAAAGAGGTAAAAGGGGGCGCCGGGAGACATAGGAGTGCCGGATTGCAAAACGGACAACGGGGAAAATGCTTGGATGCATGAGACGAACACGTATGCAAATGCGATGCACATGATGGCATGATATGAAATGCATATGATGACATGGCAAAGAGAGACACGCAAGCACATGACATGGCAACGACGGCGAATAACTGAAGGACACCTGGCGCATCGAATCCGGGGCATTACAACAGCGGCGGGCATGGAGGCGAGCGACGGCAGCGGCTCGATGAGGAACAAGGTGCTCGGGGGTGACTCGGAGATGGCATCAGGTGGTGACTCGGAGGTGGAGATGGTCGGTGATGCAGGAGGAGGCGTCTTAATGCACCAGTGCGGCTCGTACGTGGAGGCAGGCGGCGCCGGCCAGCCACGGCGACATGGCGACTCACTGGTCGACCTCGCAACAGGGACGGAAGCACTCGGGCGGCACCGCGACACGGGAGTAGCATGAATGGCGGCTCAGGGGAGGCGAGGCATGACGATGACTCGGACCGAAGGTGGAGTCAGCTCAACCGCTGAGGTGCGCCAGCGGAGACCAGCAACTTGGGGTCATGGCGAAAGCGGCTCGGAAACGGCGGCTTGAACGCGTGGTAACCCGGCGGAGACAAGCGGTGGCTCGGGCAGGCCGTGAGGACGGTGAGGCGGAGGAGGTCCACGGCAGCGCGGATACGGAAGACCCGCTACGGCGTGTGGAACGCAGCGAGGCGGGGGCGCACCTTGCGCAGATGCATGCCTGCACGGGCAGAGAAGAGTGGAGGCGGCGAGGTGAAGCCGCACGGACGCGGCGGCTCACGGCCGGCCTGACGGGGATCAATGAAGCGAGACCGGCTCGATGGTGGAGACCGAGTCTCCTCTTTCCTCTCCCTTTTTTTTGTCTTTGTAAATTCCTTTATGGATTCGCCTCGATACATCCTTTTGTGCAGCTCACACGTGTGTTTTATATGACCTGGTGTACGATGGTTGTAGCAGAATTTTTGTTGGTCTCGGTGAGACGCGGCTGTAGCAACGGAAATCAATCTCTCTCGGATTCGACTTGCAAAGGCGGCGGCTTATGGCGCACCCTAAATTTTTTCTTCAACTTCAATCTCATGGATTGTAAAACTTCATCTAGAAAATTGCAAACTCCTCGATCCCTGGAGAGATCCCTCCAAGAACTCATCACCACCATGCGCAAGCCCCACGGTGGGCGCCAACTGTCGTGGATTTGTCACAGCAGATGTCCTTAGTGTCAGGACTTAGTCGCGAGGCCAACACATCTATGTGGTAGCTTGAGAGGGATTGATCGGGATGAGAGGTGAGAGGTGGATCAACACACAAGACAAAGATTTAGACAGCTTCGGGCCCCGGGAAACATCATCCGGTAATAGCACTACACGTTGTTTGTGGCTAGGTCTCATTATGCTCATGAGGGAGTTGCTGTATAAGCCGGCTCCCCTTTAGTTGTGTCTAGTCTTAGAGATTATTTCTTGCCTTCTCTTGGGGTGCCCTGCCCCTCCTTATATAAGTTGAAGGGGCGGGTTACATGACTAGTCCTAGTAGGATTAGGATCACTGTCGGCGTTCTGGGAACGGGGGTACCCAGACTTGCCTGCCTGCGGCCTACGGCGTGGCTCAAGGGGTGGCCCAGTACGACCCATCTTCATCAGCACAAGCTCAAGACCCTCGCGAGGGGCCAAGCCTCATGGGCGGATGATGTGACAGAAGCTTCCTCGAGCACGGCCTCGTCAGCTGGCTCGCGAGGAGGCGGAGAGATCAAGGCGGGTACCTCACGAGGTGCCCATGACGCAAGCCATGATTTACCAAGGGCGCCAGTGGCGCCAGCCCGCGCAGTGTCCTAATTTCCTCTTCGGTGCAAAGGAGGCAAGCGCAGGCCAAGAGTATCAAGCAAAGGCAACCATTTCGGTGCAACAAGACCAACACCAACACAACAGCGAGAAGGAGGTCATCGTGGAGCCCAAGCCGGCGTCACTGTCGGAGTCTTTGGCAGGCGAGGACCGACTTTAGTCAGGATAAGTGTACTAGATGTTCCCCTTCAAAATGGCCAATTGTTGGCGCCGTTCCCGCTCAATATTTGGGAAGAGGCCCAGGGCCTCTGCCTATAAATAGGACTAGCCACCCACAGGGTAGAGTGAGACCGGATCGGCAATCAAGCAATCTTGGATCGAGAGAGAGAGAGAGAGAGAGAGAGAGAGAAGCGATTGAACTCCCCCTAGCAGTTCGTCGCACCGTCCAAGAGCAGACCCTCGCGAGGCTGTTCTTCCTTGTACCGTTCTTCATCAGCCCCTGAGGCAATCCACCACACCACACACTGGAGTAGGGTATTACACCACAATGGTGGCCCGAACCAGTATAAACCTTGTGTCCCTTTGTGTTGTTTCTTATGTAGTTTAGGTTCTTGCGAGGCGACGAGGTGTAGGTAGGTTGGAGGTGAGATCTCCGCGTGCACTCCAGAGTTCGAACCTAGAGGGTCTGCCGGAACCCGAAATCCAACATTTGGCGCGCCAGGTAGGGGTGCACCGGAATCCGCCTTCCGCCGCCCTATTCTTCGCCGCCCCTCGCATCCATGTCAGACGCTCGTCGGGCCCGCGCCGAGCGCCGGGCCGCTCTTGCTACTCGCGTCGCCCAGACGGCCCCCTTCGGCGGCCGCCCTCGCCGTTCCCCGTCGCCTGCTGTCAACGCCGCCACCGGCCCGGCGAGGAACGAGCAACAGGTGTCGTCCCAGCATCCATCCGTGAGGCGAGACGGCCGCACCGCTACTCCTTCGCCGCCTACCGGTTCTTCGTCTGGCAAGGCCCGCTACATGGAGGCTCATGCCGCGCCATCGTGGCAACGAAGCTCTGCGCTTACCGCCTGCCGACGACGTTTACGAGGAGTGGCTCGACGCGTCACCGAAGCTCGTCTCGCACCGCAAGGCTCCCCGCCGTCCTTCTCGCTGCAGACCGCCCCGCCTTTGGCGGCGATGAAGCTCCGGGGGCGCCTCAGCCGCTTCCCCCTCAAGAAGGTGCCTTGGCCCCAAGACGCGTGGCCCCTGGGCGGAACCCACATCGTCCGGCACCAGCGCAGCAAGAGCAGAGCTGCCAGGAGGTCCCTCGCCCCCAAGAAGCTGCCCGAGTGCTCCCTGCACCGGCCCGTCACGATCAAGGCTCTGTTCCAAAGACGCCAAGACCCCGCGCTGCTCCCAGCGGCAGCGCGCGGGGACCCGCAAGATCAAGCTCTCCGTCACCAGAGGCCTCCCGTGGCCACTGCAGGCTGCCGCGCCTTCACCACTGAGCTACGCAGCGTCTCATGGCCCGACAAGTTCAAGCCAGACCTGCCTCCTCTCTACGACGACACGGCCGACCCTGCGGAGTTCCTCCAGCTCTACGAGCTGGGTATAGAAGCCGCTAACGGGGACGAGAAGGTCATGGCGAACTGGTTTCCCATGGCGCTCAAGGACGGTGCACGCACTTGGCTCCTGAACCTGGCTCCTGGTACGATCTCCTCCTGGGATGAGATGTGCACCCGCTTCATCGCCAACTTCCAAGGCACTCGCGACTGGCCTCCTGCCGTGAGCGACATGCGCCGCATCAAGCAGCAGCCAGTGGAGACCCTGCAGAAATACATCCAGCGCTTCAACAACACACGCCTCAAGATTCCCAAGGTGACCGAGGAGGCCATCATCTCAGCCTTCTCCGACGGTGCGTGACGTCAAGATGAAGGAGGAGTCGCGATGCATGAAGACCTATGCACGCCCCTCGAGTTGTTCAACTTGGCGACCAAGTGCGCCAGGTCGAGGAAGGACGCCTTTCCTCCTCGAAGCTGCCGCTGCAGACCCGTAAGAGAAGAAGCCCAAGGTCAAGGACGTGAAGCGCAGGGGCTGCCGTGCTCGCGCGTAACTGCATACACAAAGCGAGGCAGGGATCAGCCCGAGTCTTCCAAGGGCAGCCGGTACTGCGTGTACCACGACCTCCACACCCACAACACCAACGAATGTCAAGAACTCAGAGCCGTGCGAGAAGGGCGAATCGGTCGACGCCCCGACCGCAGTGATCGAGGCTACGGCCGAGGAGGAGGAAGAAACGCAAGACACTGGGAAGACCGTGGCCCTCGCCAAGGGTGGCGCGACCGACCTTGCGAGGACCGCTGCCAGGATCAGCCTCGCGAGGGAGGCTGGAGGGATCAGCCTCGCGAGGATCGCCCGCAAGGCAACGCAGGCCTCCCTCCTCTGCCACCGCAGCCAAGGAGAAACGAAGACCATCATCAGGACGAGGGGCTGGGGCTTCAGAGCCGCTGCAATCGCTTGCATCCCGGGCGGAGCTCAAGCCCCAACCTCCCAAAGCGCATCTTCAAGCAGTTCGCCCGCGAAGTGAATGCAGTCCTCCCCAAGCTCGAAGCCACGCACCCTCTTAGGTGGTCAGCGTGCACCATCTTGTTCAGCTCAGCGGATCAGCTCAAGTGCACGGCCACAGCCGGAGTCCTCCCGATGCTTTGTTCCCCAATCATCAGCAACGTGCAAGTCACCAGGACCCTCATCGATGGTGGAGCAGGGCTCAATGTCCTGTCCGTAGAGACATTCAACAATCTCCAAGTGCCTTACAATCAGCTTCAGCCAACCAAGCCTTTTCTCCGGAGTCACCGATGGCTCCACAGTTCCGATTGGGCAGGTCCGCCTCCCTGTCACCTTGGTATGCGACAACTACCGCACCGAGCTCATCGACTTCGACGTCGCCCACATTCGCCTGCCATACAATGCCATCCTCGGGTACCCAGCTCTGGCCAAATTCATGGCCGTGACTCATCACGGCTACAATGTCCTCAAGATGCCAGGAAGCGGTGGAGTCATCACAGTGCCTTTTGAAGAGAGGGACGCAGTGTGCTCCCTGGAGCGTGCTTTTCAAGCCGCCTCACTTGAAGACCCAGATCGCAGGAGCGGGAGGCTCCCCGAGGCTGCTCCCAAGAAGAAGAACACATCGCCTGGCCCGGCCCCTCGGGAGGCAGGCCCCTCAGGGTCCGCGCCTGTTCAGGGGCACCTCCTTCTGTCGCATAGGAAGGCGCGCCCGGCGCCCTCCTCGAGCAAGGCTCGGGGGCTCTCTCCTGGAGGGCCACCGACTTTGCTAAGATCACGAGGGAGGCGCTTGGGCACCAATTGGAGGCGTGTTTCAAAGCACGTTTCCCTCCGGAAGGAGTGAGACAAGGAGGGCCAAACCCTCAGGAGTTCATCAGCAAGATCATTCAGGAGCTCCAGGAGTCAAGAGTCATGAGTGGCAGCCGCCACTTACCCGCCGTAGATCCCCATCCAGGCGAGGACGGTGGGATGCGCGTCTGCATTGACATACCAGGGCTCAACCGAGCCGCCTCTCAGGAGCGCCTCTGGCCCTCACGCGTGGGGCGCTGTGAAGGTCCACCCCACAACTACGTTCGCATGCCTTATGGTTTGCCGAACGCGGCTGCCACGTGCCAGCGCCTCATGAGGAGCATCCTGGAGGCTCAAGTGGCCAGGCGTTCCGCAGTCCTGGCGGAGATGCAGATGGTCCGCGAGGAGCCACTAGCGCCTCCGGAGCCTCCCGAGGCTCCTAGGCATGGGGGCTCGTGAAGATCGGCTTCCGCAGCGCACGACGTCCACTACTTCAGCATCCCTTCATCTTCAACGTTATCAGGTGACATCCTTCGAGTTTCATTTTCAGCTCGGAGCGCCCCCCAGGGCTGCATCATTCCTGTGCCGCGTGGGTCCGCCCCTCGCAGCATGTATCCCTTTCGGTTCATGTTTCTAGTTTACTTTATTGGGGCGCCTCGGTCGTCATCCCAAGTCGCCGGGCCCGACCCAAATATGTCCGCCTTCTCTCGCACTTATCTAAATGGACTTGTTCCTTCGTGATTAACGTGTTTGACCTAGTCGCCGCTTCGATTGACACCAACCGATGGAGCTGCTCCCTAACGGCACGACGCTTGCGCATGGGTCCGCCCCTCGCAACACCGACAAAACCTGAATGGCTGAGCTTACGCTGCAGCCCGCATAGCGCCACCTCATCAAGCCTTCAGTGCCTCGTCACCCCTCCAGAGCAACCAACGGCTGACTGTCAATTGTCATGGCGAACTCTTGTTCTTGTGATGAGCCTGCAGGATCTCTTCAAGCAGCAGCGTCGGGTGAGGCCCTCATAGCGTCTCCTTCACTCTCGCCCGCGTGAACCACTTGCACGTTGAAGTGGGGGGGGGGGGGTACTTGAGCATCGCGACTCATGGGCTCTTACTAGCTCTCTAGCCCTCACCCTCTGGCCTTGTCCACGGCATTGCGACCTGGCATACCAGCGACGGCTGAGCCCGCTCGAGGGCTGGGACCCGAGGACGTAGAGCAGAAAGGGGAGTAAAGGCGAGAGGGAAGAGGCACGCGGGGACCTCGCCAGGCAACTCCTCATCTGCCGATGCGCGGACCTAGCACCGCACCAAGAAGCGGTTCCTGACTCCCGAGATAAGTCATCCTCCGGAAATACAAGCTATCGCAGCACCGACCTTGCACCTAAGGCAATCCCGTGTTAGCAATGTCACACTCCTTTCTGACCGAACGATGGCTGCTTGAGCGCTAAAGGGGACCTCCTGAGCATCGTGACTCATGGGCTCTTACTGGACCTCGGGCCGCTCACCTCCTGGCCTTGACCACGAAATCGCGACCTGGCATACCAGCGACGGCTGAAGCCTGCCTTGGGACCGGGACCTGTCTCCGCAGAGCATCAAGCCCTCGCGAGGTTCGAAAGGAGGAACTAAGCTAAGATGGGATGAGCATCTCGCACCACTTCACGACAAGGGTCATATTAACAAACAGAACCACAGGCACCTTACAAGCCCCCACAGGGCGCGTTTTTCGATTCCTCGCAGGGAACAAAGGGAGCAGATCCTAAAGAATGCTAACTACCGGCGCCAACCCCATCCAGATCAGTGGCGGCGACGGCCTGACGAGCCCGCCCTGCTCCGAGAGCGACGCAAGTTCGGGGGCTCGTAGCTGTCGTCGCTCGTCTCCGGAGTCACGAGGAGCTCAGCATAGTCGCTGGATCCTCCGACGCCTCCGCCGCGTGAGGAGCTACCGGGGGAGCGGTCGGCGAGCCTAATCCTCGCCACGGCAGGGCCCCGACCACCTCTCTCAGGGCAGCACTCCAGCCGGCGCCCTTCCGCGTCGAAGACCTTGAAGAACATCATGGAAGCGCCGTCAGCACCTGTGTGGATCACGAGGGCGCCTCGCCCCGCAGACCCAGCGATCTCGCCCCAGCCTCGAGTCATGAAGACCTTGCCCGAGCGACGACCGCGACCTGCGCCCGGTCGGAAGGGTGCTGCAGCCGGGCGGCTGCAGCCTAGAGCTCCGCAGATCCCTCTCATGGAATCGTGAAGGCGAAGGAGGGAGGAAGGCGAATCCAAGACTGAGGAGGCATGGCGGCGTGGAGCACAAACTCTCGAGAGGAGCCCTCGGCATGGACTACAGGAGGAACAACACGCACCGCCGTGACCCGCCGGCGCCGACGGCGGCGCTGGCCCATGGCGCCGACGTCAACTCCTTCAGTGGCCCTCAATGCGGGCGTGATAAGGGCAGCGGGAACTGGCGGTGCCCGCCATACCAGGACCTCGACACCTCCTCGCCAGCGCCTCATCTCGGGCGGCAGAGGGTTAGCCGCTTTTCGGGCGGCAAGGATCGGGACCCTCTCGGGGGCCTTTCCTTTCTTCGCGGAGAACCGACGGATCGGAGCCATTGCCGCGATGTGGAGCAAGGGCAAGAAGGAGAAGCAAGAAGAGATGGACTGGAAGGGCACGCCGCTGCCCGCATTTATAGCCGGGAAGGCCAACCGTCGACCTCCATGATCACAGTAATCATGACCCGCTTTGCATGTGGACTTGTCAATTCGCAGCTTGCCGAGGCGCCATGGGGAAGTGGAGACGCCCACGCCCAATCAACCACCACGCGCGCCCAAGGCCGCAGGTTGTTAGGGCTCATGGCGCAGACTTGCCCTTCGCTTCTCGCTAAGCCAAGTCCAGGCACGCCTTGGGCCCGGGGCTACCGTCGCTGCTCGGGAACGGGGTACCAGACTTGCTCGCTGCGGCTTATGGCGGCGTGGCTCAAGAGGTGGCCCAAGACGCCCATCTTCATCAAGACAAGCTCAAGACCTCGCGAGGGGCCAGATTGCTGGGCGGACGATGTGAAGTTTCTCGTGCACGGCCTCATCAGCTGGCTCGCGAGGAGGCGGAGAGATCAAGGCGCTGCACTCACGAGGTGCCCATGACGCAAGCCATGACGACCAAGGGCGCCAGGGCGCCAGCCCGCAGAAGGTCCCTCATTTCCTCTTCGGTGCAAAGGAGGCAAGCGCAGGTCAAGAGTATCAAGCAAAGTCAACCATTTCGGTGCAACAAGACCAAGACCAACACAACGGCGAGAAGGAGGTCATCGTAGAGACCAAGCCGGCGTCACCGTCAGAGTCTTTGGCAGGTGAGAACCGACTTTAGTTAGGATAAGTGTACTAGATGTTCCCCTTCAAAATGGCCAATTGTTGGCGCCGTTCCCGCTCAATATTTGGGAAGAGGCCCAGGGCCTCTGCCTATAAATAGGACTAGCCACCCACAGGGTAGAGGGAGACCGGATCGGAAACCAAGCAATCTTGGATTGAGAGAGAGAGAGAAGCGATTGAACTCCCCCTAGCAGTTCGTCGCGCCGGCCAAGAACAGACCCTCGTGAGGCTGTTCTTCCTTGTACTATTCTTCATCAGCCCCTGAGGCAATCCACCACACCACACACTGGAGTAGGGTATTACACCACAATGGTGGCCCGAACCAGCATAAACCTTGTGTCCCTTGTGTTGCTCTTTGCGTAGTTTAGATTCTTGCGAGGCGACGAGGTGTAGGTAGGTTGGAGGTGAGATCTCCGCGTGCACCCCAGAGGTCGAACCAAGAGGGTCTGCCGGAACCCGAAATCCGACAATCACTCTATTACAAGTGGAGTCCTAGTCTTGCTTCCTTTGTAAGGGAATATTACTTACGCTTTCCTCTTAAGCCGGCCGACCATAACATGAGCCGGCCTTCTGGGCCTTGGGCCTAGTCTTCTATCTGACCCGCCGTCGGGGCCATTAGTGAGTCGCCAGGCTCGTGAGTCGTCAGACCAGTGAGCCGCCCGTCTCCTGAGTCGCCAATCCTCCGACGGGTTACTAATGAAACACCAAGTCCCAGCCGGGTCATATATCCATTCGGGTCATACCGCGGGGTATATCCCCGACAACTGGTTTTCCCTTAAACCAACTCAATTGTCCCACGTCTTGTTTGCTTACAAAAACAAAATGATTTTTTTGGCAAATCAATAAGTTCTTAAAAAAATGTTTATCATTTCGGGATTACAACAGTTCGGACTCCACAAAAATATGCAAAATAAGGTTGAACTTTTTGACCGTGGTCCCGGGCGTAAAATGGGCTGTAATAAATTACTTAAGAATTAGCAAATGGGCTGCAAATTATTAAAAATATCAAATGGGCTCTATGTTGTTCCGCCACGGATTTGGTGGCTGACTTGTGGGCCTACTAAGTTCATGCATACAAGGTTTCTCAAAAAAGAAACTTAGTCAACTATCGACTCTACCAAATACGTAATCGTTAGATGTCAATCTAACGACAATCGTGCTTCTTCGGTCTCGATCTTCTCGCCGAGCCGCCCAAAACCAAAGGCCGGCAAACTGCTCGCTCCGCCTCCGTGGTCGGGTCAGGTTGCCGGGCAGGCCTCATGGCCCAACCATACTCGCATCCCTGGCCTGGCTATCCCTCTACTCACCCACACCTCCTATTATTTTTCGGCGACGGCAACCGAACCAGTCAACCCTCATACTCACCACCGCGTGGGCAGCCACTGCTGTGTCTTCCTCGACTCCATGTCGTTCCCTTCGTTGGCCTCGCCGTCGTCCACCGCCCTGGTGCTCTCGGCGCGGCATGGTCAACGAACGACATCCATCGGAAGTGGATTGTACGTGGAGAGGCTGACAACTGGGTCCACGGTCGCACAAAAAGAAATGCCTCCTTATTATGCGCAAAATAATGATTCCTCCACCTGACATCCGGGACCAACCGAAAGGGCCTTTGTATTTTGCGAAAAAACGTTCCCGCCGTTGACAGTTCGGATCCACCAGTTATATCTTCGCACGCAAGGAAGTGCTTCCTTATTACGCACAAAAAAATGAATACTCCCCTGCTAGCTGGGACCCACCATATGGGAGGCGGACTTGTGGGCCTACTAAGATGACGGGAACAGAGGGATTTGTGAACTTAGTCAATATGAATGATTCTAGCTCCAGTGACCGTACGATGTCCATCCAACGGCTGTAGTGCTTCTTCAACCTCTGGTCTTCTTGCTTAGCCGGCCAAACAAGCGTCAGCCGTGCCGCCTGCTCCGGCCTCCCATGTCCGGCTGTGCTGCCACCGCTGGCCATGCCATCCCTTTATACTCACCCATGCCTCCTATTATTCTCCGGCAACGACAGCCTCACACCGCAGCCGAAGCAGTCAACCCACGTACTCCGCTTCACGTGGGCATCCACTCCCGCGTCTTCTCTGGCTCCGCATCGTCCCCTTCCTAGGCCTCGCCATCATCCACCGCCCTGGTGCTCTCGGCGTGGCGTGGTCAATGTGGTCGACGAACGACTTCCATCGGAAGAGTACTGTATGTGGAGTGGCTGACAGCTGGGTCCATGGCCGCAACAAGGAAATGCCTCCTTATTACACACAAAATAATGATTCCTCCACCTGACAACAGGGACCCACCGGACGGGCCACCGTATTTCGCGAAAAAAATGTTTCCCCTCTGACTGCTGGGACCCACCAGCTACATCTTTGCACGCAAGGAAGTGCGTCCATATTACGGGCAAAAAAATGATTCGCCCCCTGACTGCTGGGACCCACCAGCTACATTTTCGCACACAAGGAAGTGCCTGACAGTCGGGACCCACCCGGCCGAAGCGTACGTAGCATTGTCATTCTGGTCGCGAACATGTACGTTTATATTGGTCAATGTAGAGGCGCGCACGTGTCGTAGTAGAGGCACACACGTAGCATGTACACGTACATACAGTGGCCAGGGTGCAAGAAAGAAAATACGGCCACATACGTACATATGGGTGGGGTCTCGAACGCCTACTCGCGCATATGTACGGCCAGGGCTCATGTACATGGCTGGGTCGGAACAGAGAAACTGCATCATCGTCGTGTTCATGGGAGGCAACGGAATGCGTCGTGTTCATCGGGAGGCAACGGAACGCGTGCTGTTCATCACGAGCCAACCGGCTTGGATGGAAAAACCGATGGAAACGAGGCCTGGCATACCGCAGAACAAAGGAAACGGCCTTGTGTTCGACCGGCCACAGTCGAAACGGGATCCTGTTCATCGGGAGGGGTCTGGCGTACCGCAAAATGGAGGAAACGGACCTCCTACGGTCGAAACGGGGGTCCTGTTGATCGGGAGGGGTGTGGCGTACCACAAAATGGAGGAAACGGACTTGTGTTGGAGCGCTACGGTCGAAACGGGGGTCCTGTTCATCGGGAGGGGTGTGGCGTACCGCAAAACGGGACTCCACGGGATACTGTTCATCTCCCCCGTCGACTGCCTCCACGGGCTACTGTTCATCCACCGTCGACCTCCTCTAGCCTCCACCTGCGACTGTTCATCCACGGGCTCATGTTCATCCAGCCTCCACCGCGCGCTCCTCCACCGCAAGAATCGCTCAACCAGCCCTCTCCACGGTGTCCTGTTCAACCACCCCTCCACGGGCTATCGCTCATGCAGCCCTCCACCGCTCTCGCTCAACCAGCCCTCCACGGTGCCCTGTTCATCCAGCCCTCCACGGGGTCCTGTTCATCCACCTCCAACCGGCTCGATCGATCGGGGTCCTGTTCATCCGGCAGCAACGGCCTCTACTACCACGGGGTCCTGTTCATCCAACCCCCCACCGGGAACTATTCATCCAAACCTCCCCCAACAACGCTCACTGTTCATCGAGGGAAGGAGGCAACAGTGTTCGATTGGCTTCAGTTAGCGGCAGTAGCGAAGGAATCACTCGGGTTCAGTAACTTGTAGCCTGCAGTGCAACCGCTCGGGTTTAGTTAGGGCCCAACGCCTCACTCGGATTCAGTTAGAGCCCAATGCCTCGCACACACGCGCATACGTACGAGAGAAACGTGCATCGCTCGGCCCTCGACCACCCATCGTAACTGGGAACTCCCCGATATTTTCCTCGCCCTCGCTTCTACCATGGGTTTTCCCGTCATCGACGGCCCAAAGAATGTCATGCAGCTGCATCTCCGGCCCACCAAGGATGAAAAGCCCATTTCTGTCATGATTTTTTGTCATACAAGTAGGAGCCGACCACATCTATGATGATACCGTATTTTGTCACAATTATCGTCATAGAAGTGTCATAAGTATGACAGAAAAAAAATTCGTTCGGCCCAAAATGTCACGGATGTGTCTTTTTGTAGTGATGAACAGGAGCCCGTGGATAAACAGGAGCTGGTGGAGGCAGGAGGGAGACGTCGTGGATGAACAGTCGCAGGTGGAGGTTGGAGGAGGTCGACGGTGGATGAACATTAGCCCGTGGAGGCCCGTTTTGCGGTACGCCACATCCTCCCGATGAACAGGACCCCCGTCTCGACCGTAGGAGGTCGAAGAGAAGTCTGTTTCCTCTGTTTTGTGGTACGCCAGACCCCTCCCGATCAACAGGTCCCCATTTTGACCGTTGGAGGTGGAAGAGAAGTCCTTTTCCTCCGTTTTGCGGTACCACTACTGCAAGATGCTGCTAACGCGACATCAGAGACCCTTTCATGAAACTGTGTGCGATGCATCAATCACAAACGAGGATGTAAAAAAACCGTCAAAAAGATGCAAAACGTTTGCAATGGAGGATGCATCAAGTACGGTTCAGATTTTAGTTGCGTGTGCGATCCAAGGCATACGGTTCAGTCCAACGAACTGTTTGCGATAAGGCGGAACAAAAGAAACGGGTAGCCTGATGAAGGCGTGTGCGATATGGAGCATACAGTTCACTCAAATGAACTGTTTGTGATTAGGCAACACAAAAGAAACGGGCATCCAGATGAAGGTGTGTGCGATATACAGCACACGGTTCACTCAGATGAACTGTTTGTGATTAGGCAACACAAAAGAAACGGTCAGCCAGATCAAGGTGTGTGTGATTGAGGGCATATGCTTCAGAAGGATTAACTGTTTGCTATTAGGCAATGTAACGAAACGGGTAAGCCGGATCAAAGTGTTCATGCGGTTGATGGCATACACTTCACATGGATGAACTGTTTGCGATTAGCCACAACAAACTGAAATAGTTAGATAGATCAACGTGTGTGCGCTAGACGGGCACACCCATTCTAATTAAAAGAAGTGTGCGCGATGGTAATAACGAGCGCGCACGATTGTTGGAACAAGACGTGTGCTGACATTGCCTATTGTGGTGCACCCTATGGTGCAAACGCCACGTACGCAGCCGAGAAGGCGTACGTGCCCATGTTACGCCTTCTGGCAATAGTGCCGCACTTATAACCGTCAGTAAAGTTTGAGCATGCGCCCTATCACAACTTTTTAGAAGAACAGGGAGGCCGCGTCCCGTCACGTTCCAAATTGCAAACCTATTCACACTGATCAAAACCTAAACGGTTTCCCACTTAGGAGCCGTGACATTACATGGTTATAAATACTACTACTCCAAGATGACCGCACATTCCTCCTCAACTCCTCATCCACAGAAAATCAAAAACAGACAAGTCATTCATCATCGTTCCCTTGCGTCTGCCATGGCCAGCATGAGTGCTGGGTCGAGAGATTGCCACCAGGGAGAGCGCGAGCCTGGAAGCGGGAGCACGAGAGATGTTCCGCCGCCGCCGAAGCAGCCAACATGTCTCCGGCCAGACGGCCAGAAAGCAGCAGAGAGGTCCCGTCTGCGTCACCGGCAAAGACGGAGGACCCGCCGCGCCATCGATGCAACAGACTGGTCCGGCCGCGCCGCGGAAGCATAAGAGATGTCCCGCCGCGTCGCGAATGTAGCAGAGATGTCCTCCCTTGCTGTGGCGGCCTGGGAAAATGCCTCGCGGGTAGGCGAGGACTCTTAGAGGCGCATGCGTGCGCTCATCCTTAGGCAGATGGATCAGATCTCCAGGTAGGAGAGGTTGCAGGATGACCTGAAAGCCTCGTTTGAGCAGTCTACCAACGTCATCTGTCGAGCGCGACCTGCTGTGGGCGAAGATCGTCGGAAGTGCGGAGCAGCAGGAGCAGACCACTGCCTTGTTGAAGAGGACCGGTCTCATCATCGAGAAACTTATGGACAAGAATGCCATGTTGTGCATCGAGTTCAGAAGGCTGGTGGAGGAATCCGTGGATGCTCTCAAGCAGCATCTTGAGGACAAGAAAGATCTCATCGCCGCTCGCCGCGGAGACTAATTCTCGTGGCCTGCAGCAACGCATCAAGAAAGTAGAGATCAACGAGCCAGATCGATGTCTTGGTTCTTCTTTTGCCCTTGTGTATTTCGGGCGTTGCAACATGTGGTTTTTTTAATTATGTTTCTAAATATGTAAGAAAATTATTATCCACTGTCATCGTCCTTATATTCATCATGCTTGCTATAAGTCGCAATCGATGCTATATAGTTCCGTCGGATCTTACATAAAGATCCGTGCAAAACTTTCTTTTTAGATTTTCATTTTTCTCTCTTAAATCTTAGTCCAGTGAGACATATAGCCACGCCGTAGAACAGGTGCTCGGGCGCCATTAATGGAGACGTTGGGAGGGAGGTGCGCGGCGGGTAGCGGTCAAAGGGCTCTCCTCCCGATGAGCACGCGCAGGGGTCTGATCGCACGCCTCCCGTACTCAAATAGCTACCCCGCACGACACCTCCTCACCAATAAAAAAAAGGGGAAGCGTGGTCGCACGTAATTGGTAAGTCGAACGCCCACGGTTTCACTAATACTTGTGTTTCCGATTTGTAACATGACAACACTTGTTCCAAAATGACTTTGTTGATTGTTAATGTGTGGGCCTTCGCAAATCGGACAGAAAAATTACCACAACATGTTGGTGCCATGTCATGAGACCATGCCAAGTTTCTTGATTTTCAAGCGTGTTTTGGAATTATAGGAATTAAAAAACCAAGTTTCACAATATTTCCGGCCGAGCCACGACGCCCAGATGTTTGAATTTCACTCCCATCTCTTGCATGGGACCTAGAAATTCACCCAAGGACACACATGTGATTTTTTAAACAACTTTGGTGCACTGGAGCATGTGCTTGTAGTTCAAATTTGAATTATGCACAATAAATGCCCAAAAACTCAGTTAATGTATAAAAAAGGCCAAACGAACCCAGAATAATTCCAAAATTTAGGACGATACTTCTATTTGGTCTAATCTGCCTGTGTAAAAAAAATTAAGGCGGAGAAGGCAAGGTATCGTATGTCGCTTCACACACGGAGGTGACACGTTCCCTCTCGGAACCATGAGCCTTCTTGAGGGAAGCTCCGGTTTGCAAGAAGCTCACACCAAAGCTTGTCCCAATTCGGCCAAAAAAATTACCGGAGCATGTTGGTGCCATGTCATGACACCATGCCAAGTTTCATGATTTTCAGGCATGTTTTGGAATTACAGGAATTAAAAATCCAAGTTTCCCAATCTTTCCGGTCGAGCCACGACGCCCAGATGTTTAAATTTCACTCCCATCTCTTGCATGGGACCTAGAAATTCACCCAAGGACACACATGTGATTTTTCAAACAACTTTGGTGCACCGGAGCATGTGCTTGTAGTTCAAATTTGAATTATGCACATTAAATGCCCAGAAACTCAATTAATGTATAAAAAAGGCGAAACGAGTCCGAAATAATTCCAAAATTTAGCACAGTACTTCTATTTGGTCTAATCTGGTTGTGTAAAAGAATTAATGTATAAAAAAGGCCAAACAAACACGGAATAATTCCAAAATTTAGCATGATACTTCTATTTGGTCTAATCTGCCTGTGTAAAAAAAATCAAGGCGGGAGAAGGCAGTGTACGTATGTCGTTTCACACACGGAGGTGACACGTTCCCTCCTGAACTGTGGAGCCTTCTTGAGGGAAGCTTCGGTTTGCTAGAAGCTTACACCAAAGCTTGTCCCAATTCGGCCAAAAAAATTACTGCAGCATGTTGGTGCCATGTCATGAGACCATGCCAAGTTTCATGATTTTTAGCCGTGTTTTGGAATTACAGGAATTAAAAGACCAAGTTTCTCAATCTTTCCGGCCGAGCCACGACACCCAGATGTTTGAATTTCACTCCCATCTCTTGCATGGGACCTAGAAATTCACCCAAGGACACACATGTGATTTTTCAAACAACTTTGGTGCAATGGAGCACGTGCTTGTAGTTCAAATTTGAATTATGCACACTAAATGCCCAGAAACTCAATTAATGTATAAAAAGGCCAAACACACACGGAATAATTCCAAAATTTAGCACGATACTTCTATTTGGTCTAATCTGCCTGTGTAAAAAATTAAGGCGGGAGAAGGTCTGTGTACGATGTCGCTTTCAAGACACGGAGGTGACACGTTCCTCTCGGAACCAGAGCCTTCTTGAGGGAAGCTCCGGTTTGCAAGAAGCTTAGACCAAAGCTTGTCCCAATTCGCCAAAAATTTACTCAAGAGCATGTTGGTGCCATGTCATGACACAATGCCAAGTTTCATGATTTTCAGCCGTGTTTTGGATTTACAGGAATTAAAAAACCAAGTTTCTCAATCATTCCGGCCGAGCCACGACACCCAGATGTTTGAATTTTAACCCATTTCTTGCATGGGACCTACAAATTCACCCAAAGACACACATGTGATTTTTGAGCAAACTTTGGTGCATTGGAGCATGTGCTTGTAGTTCAAATTTGAATTATGCACATTAAATGCCCAGAAACTCAATTAATGCATAAAAATTCCAAACGAACCCGGAATAATTCCAAATTTTTAACACGGCACTCATGCACTAGTTGCATGTTCACCATGACGTAAATGTTCTAGCAATTCAAACACCATCCTTTCCCTCCGTAACACCATTTTGTCTTTCAAAACATAATGAAAAAATCAGGTATACCACAAACAGTTTACTAGAAAGAATCGATGGGATGTGATATAAAATATCTTGGCGCACCGTCTTGTCTCGGCTTACGAAGGAAGCTTCGCTGCCTACAAATTCACGACCCCGCTTAGAACCACACTTATGCGCGCTTCTCGCCACACCGAAATAAATTTTTGGCCACCACGGAAATATCTATCTCCCCGCCCCCTCCTACCAAAAGCCACATTTCCACTGTTCCTCCTTGCTTTCCAAGTTCAAACCTTCACCGCTGCTTACTGGCAGCTCAGCCTCCTCGCCGGCGACCCTTCTTCTTGCAGCGTCGCCTCCTCGCCGGCTACCCTTCTTCTTGCAGCACCGCCTCCTCGCCGACGACGCTTCTTCTTGCAGCGTTGCCTCCTCGCCGGCGACCCTTCTTCTTGCTGCGCGGCCTCCTCGCCATCGACCCTTCTTCTTGCTGTGCGGCCTCATCGATATGGTCAGGTAATCCATACCCCACCCACACCATCCTCCTCCTTTCCTGTCCCACATGCCCCGACTGACGGAGCGACACCTTCCACCAAAATCATTGCCCCCCTCCTCCAGTTAAGCGCTGCCCACAGCCATTTTACACACAGTATAACATGGAGCTGAGTAGCATACGACCGCACGCACGAACGAGGTCGCTATGGCTAACATGCGTGTCGACCGCCAGATCTTGGAGGAGCACCTCGCCTTCGAGGCCATCGTCGACACCGCCACGCGGTTGTCTACTTTAAAATACAGTTCGTGATGTTTTCTCGAGGCCACCGCCAGTGCCTTCTGGTGATTTGTCCTCTGTAATGTTAATATGCAATCTGATGTTCAGTTAACAGTTTGGTCCTCTGAAATGTAATGTTCAGTTAACACTTTGGTCCAACAATTGCTACATTTCATTGTACTGTTCTCAAGCATTTTTTGTTTTGTTAACTATCTTATCTTCTAGTACATGTTTCTGTTATGCAATGCAATTTGATTTTCATTTGATGTGGGTACAATTTTGTATTGTTATGCATGTGACACCAACCGAATTTGGCTATACTCAATACATATTCTACGGATAGTATGGCAACTCTTAGTTAACCTGATCAAGATCTTCCTTATGTGTGTTGCAGGGAAACAGTGGGAGACACTGCGGTTTACCATCTAGGTTTGTTCAAGCAGGGTCCTTTGGCTAATAGCACATTATTGTGCAGTTGCAGGAATCATTCTAATATTTAGGTTTCTTACAATTTGGTCTTGCATATGTAGGTCCTGCTATCAGAGGCTTAGATCCAGTGTTGGGGATATAACTACTGGATGTAAACCGCCCTGAAGGGGCCGGGTTACCCTCGTCCATGATCAGGGCCCACGAAGGCACGAGGCCCAGAGCCCAGAGGCGGATTAGGATCCATAAGTGTAAACCACCTTAGTCATGTAAACTTGTGCTGTAAGATAAGAAAGAAGAGACCGAGCCGGAGACTGGTATGAGCCGGATTGGGACTTCAGAGGCCGGCAAGGCCAACCCGTATATAAGGGGACGACCGGGCGGTTTAGGGACGGACAATTCGAGGCTTAGGCGGCTATTGCTCCCTAGTCGCCAAATCACATCAATCCCATCACAACTAGACGTGAGGCTTTACCTTCATCGAAGGGGCGAACTAGTATAACTCCGTGTCTTTGTGTCCGCTTTAACCCCTCTGAGTTAACCCGCACGATGGCCCCGCGACTAAGTCCTTTCACGAACATCTGCCGTGACAATTCCACGACAGCTTGGCGCCACCGTGGGGCTATCGCACGAGGGTTTGATGATCTTAGAGGGCAAGTTCGAAGGACTCGAAGGCTATCTTTGTGGGCCGGATGACTAAGAGTCGTCATGGCAAACTCTACATCGACGATGCAGACCGGGCCCCGAGGCCGCTCGATTGAGTACGGGTACCGGGTCCCCTTTGGTGGCATACACGTGTTCATCGGCAAGATCGGCGAGCCGTGGCCTGGGCCGGACATCCGCACCGACCTCGCCGAGACGGCCCAATGGGCGAAGAAGAGTCCTGCCTCGCTAAACCGGGCCGTCAAGCGTGCTTTCGTGGGAGTCGCCCACGGAGACTATGAGGGCGGATCAAGATCTGGCGGCGAGACCGTCGTCTACTCTGGCGACGAGTCGTTAGCCGGAGAAACCGAGTCTCTGTACCAGCTGCAAGATGGCCAGATCGGGGGCTGTTCCGACGCTGAGAGTATTCCGGACCCCTTTGATCTACCCAACCGGGTTGGAATCTTCATGGCCGGTACACAAGCAACGCTTCACTCTTCGACCGCGGCGCCCATGGTCGCCGGTTCAGCAGCGGTGATGGCAGCCGGGGAAGGAGGCCCTGTGCGCCCGCCGGCTCAAGTTTTATCGGAGCTTTTTGACGCATTGGCTGTGCTCATGGCGTAGGCTAATCCGGCGGATCAGGACCTGCACAAAGGCGGAGATTGCAAAGGTGAAGGAACAAATCACTAAAGCTAAAGCGGATCTGGCAGCCGCGGACGTGAGGATGGCGGCGAACGGGCCGCTTTGGATGCATTGTGCTTATAGGCTCATGCTTTGGATCGTGAGCGCCACATGAAGTCATGAAAAGGAAGTACAGATCCCGCTTGCCTTCGGTTTTCGAGGGAAGAGAGCTCTTTAATACCCTGTGGGCAGGGACCAAGAATCCGCCGCCGGTGGTGAACCGCCGGAAGCACTGGACGGGCGCTACCGATCCAGCCCTGTGATAGATCTCGCCTCGCCATCATACCGGGCGCGCCGTGTTGTGCGTGACACCTCCGGTAACTACTCCAACCCGATGGATAATCTTGTTGCGGCGGCGCACGGTTGGAGGCGATTCCAATTGAAGGTGATTCACCGCAGGAGATAGAGGCACGCCGGGTAAAGGAGCTCCTCAGGACGGCCCTGGCTCAACAGGAAGCGTATTCATACAGTCGGGATCGGATCCACTCCACCCCCCGCCCAAGCCGGAGTTATAGCCGGCGCACCGACGAACCAGCCGTATCAAGCAACACGCAAGCGCGGGTCTCAAGGGCAACAACCCGGCGGGTGGCTTCAAGACGCCAAGTGGTGGTGGACCGGCCAGGCACGAGGGGAGGCTGAGTTAGCAGCACAACATGAGGATCATCAGCTCGCGCCGGTTCGTCCAACCATCTTGAACCGGGGTCACGTCACTGCTCTTTGGGGTGCCTTGCCTCGCCCCCGCTTTATGCAATGTGCGCTTGCCCAAGGACTTCAAGGGGCCACGCAAGGTGCCCAATTATACCGGCTGATTTGGCTCCAGAAGCGTGGATAGAAAGCTATGAGATGGCCATGGAGATGCTGGATGTGGATGAAGCTGCGTGTGCGAAGTATTTCACAATGATGTTGGAAGGTACGGCCCGTACTTGGTTGAAGAACTTGCCACCCAACTCAGTCAGTTCATGGACCCAGTTGCGGACCCGGTTCATTCAAAATTTCAAAGACACCTGTAAACAGCCCATGTCTGTGGTAGATTTGGCGGCTTGTGTCCAGGCAGAGGGAGAATCCACAACCCATTGGGTGCGCCTGCTTCGGAGGTTTTACATTCACGACCGGATCAACCCTGATTCCGCGATCTTAACCCTAGAAGCCAACCGCCGGTTCAAACCGTTGAAGTTGAAGCTGGGTCGCATGAAGCGTTTTGCAATGACATGGGAACTCTTATGGGCGTTTTAGTAAAGTATGCTGATTCCGATAGTACCAAGGATCCCGAGTCCGAGGAGGATGACGAAGTAGGGAAGGGAAAGGTAACAACAACTCCAGAGGCCAAGCAAAGATCAACCGGTGTAATGGAGGAAACAAGCGTAAGGCAAACGATAACATGGGCTTCGTAGCCAACACCAACGCGCAGGACAAGGGTCAGCGGCGCAAGGGTAAGCAATCAAACCGGGGCGGTGCGCAAGTTCACAATACGGATCGTTTGAATTACCTATTGAATCAACCTTGTCCGAAGCATGGGACGAAGGAGGCACCAAATAACCACCTCTGGAAGGATTGTTATATTATGCAGGTGTTCAAAATTCTAATGCTTTCCGGTATGATCAAGGGCCCGGCGGCGTTCGTGGTCCGCCCGGTTACGGTGGAGGAAATTCCGCCCGTGGTTCGTGGTAATCCGGCGGCGTAACAATCGTAACAATCAGAGCGATCGTAACCAAGGGGTTACAATCAACAACAGCAAGCCGGGTTACCAAAGTAATCCTAAGCAGTTGAACAAAGGATGCGATTACCATGTCTTGACCACCAGCTTGGACAGGCGAGACCGAAAACTCCAGAAGCGGGCGGTCAGTGTTGTTGAACCGGCTACACCGAAATTACCTGCGCAGGTCAGAGCAGCCTATCGTATGGAGCAGAGAGGATCATCCTCCCCGGGTTTACAATCCGGGTCAGCTAGCCCTAGTGGTGGCACCTCAGGTGGGAGGATACAAGTTTACCAAGGTGCTTATGGACGGAGGGAGCAGCATCAACATCCTGTACTACAAAACCTTCCGACGTATGGGGTTAACGGATAGGCATCTCAGGCCGCCCAAAGACAAGGTTTCACGGTGTGGTGCCCGGCAAGTCAGCGCATCGGTCGGTAAGATAGCTCGAGGTGGCCTTTGGGGATGAACATGACTCCAGATCGGAAACATTGACGCTTGAAGTGGTGAAAATTCAAAGCCCTTACCATGCCCTGTTTGGGCGGCCGGCGTATGCTAAGTTTATGGCACGGCCTTGTTATGTCTATTTGCAGCTGAAAATGCCGGGTCACAAGGGGACGATAACGGTCCATGGGAGCCGCCGGATCGCTTTGGAGTGCGAAGAAGGTGATGCGGCTTACGTAGAGTCGGTTTGTGCCAGTGAAGAGCTAAAGTATTATAAAGACAATGTTGATCCGGCGGATATGACCCCTTTGAAGAAGCCAACTACAGAGCACGATCCGGATTTGAAGTTTAAATCAGCGGCTGAGACTAAACTTGTTGATTTTGTGCCCGGCGATTCGTCCAAGCAGTTCACCATCAGTGCTAACTTGGATCCTAAATAGGAAAGCGCTCATCGAAGTTCGTCCGTGAGAATCGGGACATTTTGCATGGAAGCCTTCTAACATGCCAGTGTACCGAGGGAACTCACGAGCACACCCTTAATGTTGATCCCAAGTACAGACCGGTCAAGCAGTTTCTTCACGGTTTAACGAGCAAAGGCGCAAGGCCATTGGAGAGGAGGTTGCCGTGCTCTTAGCAGCAGGGTTTATCGTTGAAGTTTTCCATCCAGAGTGGCTTGCTAATCCGGTGTTCGTCCTTAAGAAGAATGGCACTTGGCGCATGTGTGTGGATTACACAGATCTTAACAAGGCTTGTCCAGCAGATCCGTTCGCTCTCCCCCGCATTGACCAGATTATTGATGCTATGGCGGGTTGTGAGCGTTTGAGTTTTTGGATGCGATTCTGGATATCATCGATTAAGATGGCGGTTAAGGACCAGGAGAAGACGGCGTTTATCACCCCTTTTGGAGCCTTCGCTATGTATCTATGCCTTTTGAGTCAAGAGCGCCTAAGCAACTTATCGCCGCTATGTCTGAAATTGCTTGCACGAACAGATCGGCCGTAAGTGCATGCTTATGTGGCCGATATCGTGGTTAAGTCAAGGAAGAAGGAAACCTTGATTGAGGATCTAAAAGAAACCTTTGACAACTTGCGGCTGTACAAAATGATGCTCAACCCGGCCAAGTGCGTCTTCGGTGTTCCGGCAGGCAAGTTATTGGGTTTCCTCGTGTCCAACAGGGGGATGGAAGCCAATCCGGAGAAAATTACGGCTATCACCTCCTTGGCTAAGCCAAAGTGCATCAACGATGTCCAGCGATTGGCGGGTCGGATTGCCGCGTTAACCCGGTTTATCAGCCGCCTCGGAGAGAAGGCCATTCCTTTATACCAGATGCTGAAGAAGACGGATCAGTTAAATGCAGAGTTCAGCTGCCGATGAAGCATTGGAGGATTTAAAGCGGCAGTTGGCCAACCCGCCGGTTCTCGCCGCTCCCATTGACAAAGAGCCGCTGCTGTTATATGTTGCTGCTAATGCAAGGGCAGTTAGCGTGGCCATCGTGGTGGAGCGGAAGGAGGCAGGGAGGGAATATCCGGTTCAACGGCCGGTTTATTACATCAGCGAGGTCCTCATTGAGTCTAAGCAGAGATATCCGCATTGGCAGAAGCTGGTATATGGAGTTTTTATGGCAAGCGGAAGCTCAAGCAATATTTGTGGGCACCCCATCACGGTGGTCGATTCAGCTCCCTTGGGCGATATCATACTGAACCGGAAGCGATCGGCGGATTGCTAAGTGGGCTATAGAGCTTGGGCCGCACGGTTTAAGGTATGTGCCTCGACGGCAAAGAAAATCTCAGGCACTTGTAGATTTCATTAATGATTGGACGGAGTTGCAAGCGCTCAAGAAAAGCCGGATCATACCTATTGGACCATCCACTTTGATGGGTCCAGCAATTGAGGGCTCGGGGCTGGAGTCGTATTAACTTCCCCGCGAGGTGACAAGTTCATACGTTCTTCGCTTAATGTTCCCTTTGTACTAACAATGTAGCCGAGTATGAAGCTTTGCTCCATGGTCTCCGGATGGCTAAGGAGATGAATCTCACCGGGTTAAATGCTTTGGTGACTCGGATTTGGTGGCCCAAAGGCAAGTATCGTGCACTTGGGATTCTAGAGATCCACTCATGGCTTCATACCGTCGGGAGGTGGATGTTGTGGCGGGACACTTTAAAGGATATCGTGGACCATGTGGATCGTCGGAAGAACGGCGGCGGATGCTTTAAGCCGGCTGGGCTCTCACCGTAAACCGTCCCGCCTAATGTCTTCCTTGATGTATCGCCCAATCCACACCAAGCTTCTGATGAAGTAGATTTGGCTATTCCTGATCCGGAGGCTCGCTTGGTAGCAGCCTTACACGCTATTCCGGATTGGACGCTCCCTTATTTGGCATACATGACCCGGGCGAAGTTACCGTAAGATCGACGCTGGGTCTGGCTGTGTAGTTCGGGCGGTCTAAGTCTATGACCATTGTTAATGGCGAGTTGCATCATTGCAGTGTGTCAGGGGCGTTTCAGCGTTGTGTGTCCCCTAAGGAAGGCTGTGAGATATTGCGTGAGATCCATGAACGAGACTGTGGTCACCACGCCGGTTCAAAATCCTTGGTTGCCAAAGCGTTCCGCCATGGTTTTTATTGGTTGACTGCCCATGCTGATGCGGAGGATCCGTCAGCGATGTGATGGTTGCCGAAGTTTTCTAGATCGTGCCCACATACCGCCTGTGAATTGAGGATGATTCCAATTACTTGGCCGCTTATGCATTTGGGGCTGGACATGGTGGGGCCTTTAAAAGGTCCAAGGACAAGAAAACACACTTGCTGGTCGCAGTTGACAAGTTTACAAAGTGGGTCGAGGCAGAGCCTGTTAGCAAGTGTGATGCGGCCACGGCGGTTCAGTTCATAAAAGGGTGATCTTCCGGTTTGGATTTCCGCATAGTATCATCACGGATAATGGCACCAATTTGTCCAAGGGTGCCATGAAAGAGTTTTGTGAACGTGAGCACATCCGGCTTGACGTTTCTTCAGTGGCCCACCCGCAGTCCAATGGTCAAGCAGAACGAGCTAATCAGGATATCTTGAGAGGTATCAAACCCCGGCTTATGGTCCCTTTACAGAGGACGCCGGGTTGTTGGGTAGAAGAGCTACCGTCGGTGATATGGAGTATCAATACTACCCCTAACAGATCCACTGGATACACACCGTTCTTTATGGTCTATGGAGCGGAGGCGGTCCTTCCCAGCGATATCCGTCATGATTCGCCTCGCGTGGCAGCCTATGTTGAGGCAGATGGCGAAGCTGCACGGCAGGACGCTTTGGATCGATTGGATGAGGAGCGAGATATGGCGGCTGTTCGTTCGGCGATTTACAGCCAGGATCTTCGCCGGTATCACGATCGCCGGTTAAAACCGTAACCTTTCGTGAAGGAGACTTGGTGCTTCGCTCATTCAAGACCGTACAGATATGCACAAGCTATCCCCACCTTGGTAAGGGCCTTTTGTGGTCAAGAAGAATCTGCACAATGGGTCATACTTTCTGTTTGATGTTCTTGAGCGAAAAGACTCACGCACGTCAGAAGAGGAGACCAACAGGCCATGGAATATAGCTCATCTTCGGCCTTATTATACCTGAGCCATCGACTCTACTTACGTACATATTATGACAATGTATATATTTTGAATAAAAGCAATAAACCGGAGCCCCGGCTAAAACGGGGTATCCGTTCTGTCAAAATCCGGTTTGGGTACATGGAGTGGTTGTCGCAAAGCAGCCTCCGGTTTAGCCCTTGATCTTGATTTTCAGAAGTTTTGTCATCCGGGGCTTGGTCGTGTCCGAACCAATGCAACACCTTTTGATGGGCGAAAGCCACCAGATCACTTGGGGACATGGTCACATCTGAACCAACACGCCTCTTGGTCGGCCTAAAGGCCATAGAGTCACTTGGGGCTTGGTCGAACCCGAACCATTGCCATGCCACTTGATCGGCATAATGCCACGGTTTCGCTTGGGGGCTGGCTGACTTGAACCATAGCTACACCTTATGGGGAGCTTGGTCCGTCCGACCATGGTAACGCTTATCTGATCGGCTCAGTAAAGCCTCTTCTTGCAAACGGTTTTATCATTGCCTTCTCTTCCATATTGGTTTCATAACTGTTATTTTTTATTGACCTTTTTAAACCAGTAACATTTTTAAACCGGTTCAAGCTATCAATTAACGGAATTCGGTCCATTTTTAATCCGGAGATATTTGTTTCGGTTTGACTTTTTCTGTTAACATCCCATTATGGAGTAACAGGGCTTGTCATGACCCGACACGGTTTACACGGTAAACCGGCATTATAAACACAGGGGTTGTTTTTCTCCTTTGATGGTAACGGTTTATACAACCTCCACCTCAAGATTGGCTAAGCCAACTGCATGCCCGACACTGGCAGGTAGTTTTGTATCACAAAATTTTGATCGTATACATCAATATTTTCTTATATAAATATATAGGCGTCACAAGCCGGCTGGCGACATAAGCTGCCGTGGCGGTTTAAGAACTTGTGATTGCAGGCAAAATGCGTTGAAGGTTTCAATTCTTCAAACCAAAGTATCGGCACCTCCGCCAGCAAAGGTTACGACTAAGGGCATAAAGGCATGTTCAAAAACAAAGTGCTAGCTATGCTATTACAAAGCCTTCCCAGTTCGGTGTTTCGTGATGGCGTTATGACTAGCAGTTTCTGATGCATCACCCAGCTTGGCGGATTAAGCTTCCTCGCCGGGTTGACGTGAGGAAGAGGGGGCATCTGGCGTCGGTTCAACTTCTTCCTCTTCATCACCCAAAGGCCGGAAGTCATTGGTGGACCAACAATCTGGTTAAGGCCCGAAGACAGCCTCTTCACTTATAAGCTCACCGGATCAACGTCAGGCATAAGTGTGCTTACGGGTTGGGGAACAAGGCTCGTGACTTCGAATGACAAACTCCACCCGCTTGTTGTTCGCGTCGTAGAAGGAGCGGTGAACCGCCAAGTTGGCTTCGCTGCCGCTTGACTCGCCAAAGGACGCATCTCCTTTGTTATTTGTTTCAGCGTCATTATCAAAGGCTTCACCGTTCTCTTGAGCGCTGGGAAACCCTTGGCTATGTCACCGGATCAAGATCCGCTTATCCACGCCTTGGTGCGAGTTAGAGCCGATGAGTGCCAGCCGGGCCGCGGATCGTTTCAACTCTTCAAGATGCCCTGGAACCATGGACAGCCGGTCCAGTGTATCTTTGATCAAGGACGGAGCTGTGTTGTCGTACGATGTGGCACATATGACTCGCTGGGCGCCGGTATACAACTGCTCAATCAGCGTGTAAGCGGCCTTGAGCTTCTTCCGCACATCAGAGCCCAGATGAGCAATACGCTTGCCTGCACCAGTTTCAGACAGCTCAGGTTAAACCGGCGGAAATATCAAAACAGGTGTACTCAGTGAAAATTTTCTTAACAAAGATGGCAGAGGTCATGGCATGAACTTGGCGCTTTAGTCTGGTAAGCTCTTCAACACCGGTTTAAGAGCTGCTTGACATCTTCCGCCTGCTTTTTTCAAACCGCCTTCTCGGTGTCCCAGTTGGCCCGCCGGATTTATACCACTCCTTCAGTTGTTCCATAGTGGCCAAAGCAGTTTTCAATTCATCCTTGGCCTTGGTGGTTTCTGCTTGTTGAGTTTCCAGATTGGCACGAAGGTCCTTGAGTTGCACGGTTTGATGGTATATCTCATTCTGGTAACAAAGGAAGCACGTTAGTTGTTCCATTATCAAGTCCCAAGCTCAATACAAGTATTCAACTTGGCACTTGGGGGCTAATGGCTAGTTGATCTTAGTTTGCTATGGGGATACAGAAATTAAGTCCCGGTTCAACTATGCTAAGTTGAACCGACCCTTGGGGGCTACAGTACTGCAGCTTAAGGCGTATGGTTTCTATATAAGGTTAAGTGCCGGTTTGACTATGAAAAGTTGAACCGACCCTTGGGGGCTACTATGCAGCAAAAGTACAAGGCATAAATCCTTACCTCATAACGGTCCTTCATGCGATTTACTGCACCGGCTTCAAAGTCACGGCTTGTGTAGAGCCGGTTCAGAAGCCGGAGTGAAGTTCTTGGGCAGAGGTTGTCATAAGTCGATAGATCAGTTTTCCCTTATCTTTGCTCATAGTAGTAGACTCGCCTTTGGTGCTGTGTTTTGCTAAAGCGACCGGTTGGCTAGGAGTGGTGTAGCCAAGGCTGTCACAATAACATCATCATTTTTGATCGGGCTGGCAGATTGGTGGTCTTAGGGCTTGGTGTCTTCGTATTCGGCTCGGCGGTTCAGCAATTACGACCCGCTCTGTGGCGGACTCGGTGGAAGCAGGATGCGAGGTTTCCACTTGGGCCTCCGGTTCGGTTTCTGGCGGATCAGCGTTGTCGTCTTTGTATAACTCGCCAGAGCTATTTTTAGCGACTTCAGGATTTTCGTGGGTGCACTCTGGGTCTTCTCCGGGTCAACATCCGCAGAGGGTCAAGGATTTTCGCTTTTACTCAAGCGAGCCTTGGTGCTGCGATGTTCGTAATTAGAATAAGATAAACCGACCAACGCAAATATAAACCAAATTGGCGGGATGTAAGTATGGTGCTTACCCTGCAGCAACTTTAAGCGGAGGCGATTCGTGGTTGATGAACCTCCGGAGGAGTTGGAAGAGGCCTGATAATTCGGGTCGACGGATTGAGAGGACATCGGAAGAAGCCTTTTAAGGGATAACGCTTTTCAGGAGAATAAATCACCTCTGGACGACGCTTCCGGGTTGGTGTATCTGGTAAACCGGATGAGGTAATCTGTTGACCACTGTGCCGGGTCGTACGGCGCTCTTCAGCCTGCTGTGTCTTCAAGGAAAGATTTGGATTCAAATGAGCATAGGAATGAGATTTTTTCACTTTCTGGACGGCGCGACGAATTCTTTTAACCGGCACGAGGTCGGATTCGGAAGAAAGAAAGATTACCTTGACATGGTCGGCATGACTGGCTTCAGCATCATCCTGGGAGTTAAAATTGTCTGTAAAAGGAAAAATAAAAAGGAACAAAATACAAGTAAGAAGAAACACAAAGTGGAGAGCCGGTTTACGACGACTCCTTCATGAGGATATCAAGTTTTACCTCAGCTTCTGATTCTTCGTCTTCCGGCGGATCAGAAGACTCGGCGGTTTTCCTCTTGCCAGCCTTCTTGGTGGCCTTGGACTTTACACGCCGAGCCCGGCCGGTTTGGTACGCTTCGGAAGGAGCTGTTAGCACGAGAAGTCACAAGGATTAACATATATATATCAACAAGGCATTAATGGCGTAAAAGCGGTGAGTAGAGCCTACCGGGCGGTTTGTTGGCAACATGTAATGGAGCCAACCCGGTTTGGCTCTGCAGACAGAGATCGGTTCATCAAGCAGCCTCTTTACCGCCTCTGTGACTTCAAGCTCGATTATTGGTAGCTCGTGATGTCTTTGAGGGTCTTGGAGGCTGCCAGCAGTGTATTCGCAGCATCAATCCGGGCCGGCGGCTTAATGGCAAGATGCCCCAAGAAACCCAAAGATCGCACAAGGTCCACGCCAGTTAGTCCATTGGCCATTAGAGCCCGGAGTTTAATGATTTGAGGCGCAAAATTCTTCCGCGGCGGTTAAACGTAAAGGCAACGGATGATGGTTGCTAAGCTGGTGAGGACGGTAACCCGGCAAGGGATTCTCGTTGTCAGGAGCAGTGTTCTGGCAGTAGAACCAGGTTTGGTTCCAATCTTTCGGATGGCTATGGTGTTTGGCGTGAGGAAAGTCTACTTCCTTCCTTTTCTGGATTGAAACGCCGCCCAGCTCCGTGTTAGGACCATCCAAAAATTCTGTACGGCGGTTCAAGTGAAAGAAATCCCGGAACAGCTCCACAGATGGTTCTTCTTGAAGATAGACTTCACAAAAAAACTTGGAAATTGCATATATTTGATAATGGAGTTCAAACCAATATCCTGTGGATGGAGTTGAAAACTTGCAAGGACATCCCGGAAGAATTTTGATCCGGGCGGGCAGAATCCCCGGTCTAAGTGCTGCACAAACACAATTACTTCTCCTTCTTGCGGATTGGGAGGGCATTCGTCATTCGGAACCCGTCAGTGGAGGACGTTTTTAGAAGCTAAAGCGCCGGTGGTGACGTATCCGTTGAGTTGCGTCTCAGTGATCTTAGACCGGACCCAATTGCAAGCTGAGAATTGTTTGGCCATTCCGGAAGACTAAACTGCGAAAGGAAAGGAAAACGATTCACCGTTAAACGGTTCGTACACATTATGCAATGTTAAACCGCGATTCGGCAGCCGCTTCCAATTCCGTTTAATCGAGGACTAATGGAGTGACGGATTGGCTATCAAAAGTCAAACCGCCCAAGAAGCGAAATCGAAATCTACTAAGTATAGATGTAAACAGTTTTCATATTCGAATGGAGGAAATTTGGATCTACCGAGGATTCAGTAAGAAAAACTTCTGCGACCTATGCAAGCCTCATAAAGGGCAGGAAGGTTCGTGCGTTCTAAACTGGAGGGTCTGAACAAAAAGAAAGATGCATAAAGAGTTAAAGCGATGGCGGAGCGATCGCCGCCAGGCGTATGGTACGGTTGAATCGTACGGCCATGGCAGGGCAGGTATGAGGAAATTAAGACGAACACCTATGAACTACGAGATGAACAGGACCTTCAGATGCGGATCCAGGGCGTAAAGAGGGACCTTACCTGATGCGCAGAACCGCGGATGAGCGCCGAGAGCCTCTGGAACGATCAGGTTGATGCAACGGCTCGGCACCGACGCCTTGGCGCCGAAGGTCGGAGGCGACGGCGGAGCTTCGAGCTGGGCCGCGAGGAAGAAGAAGCGCCGGAAGAAGAATAGAAAGGGCCTGCCGGTCTATTTATAAGGAGACAGAATAATTAACAAGCGCGAATCGAGGAGCCAAAGCGGCGGACGGCGCAGTGGTCGCCTCGATTTCCGGATGGTATTAAATGAAGGGAATCTTACTGTTCGGATTTCTTTATTAAAGATGACGCCAAGGCGCCTGCTGTGGTTGGAAGATGACGTCATGGCGGTTCAAGCGACGGCGGTTTATGAAATATGAAGGAGATTCGTAGTTTCGAAGATGTTGAAGATTAACATGAACCAGTTCAAGTCAATCTGGGGCCTAATGTTGGGGATATAACTACCGGATGTAAACCGCCTCAAGGGGCCGAGTTACCCTCGCCCATGATCGTGGCCCACGAAGGCACGAGGCCCAGAGCCCCGAGGCGGATTAGGATCCATAAGTGTAAACCGCCTTAGTCATGTAAACTTGTCTTTGTAAGATAAGAAAGAAGAGACCGAGCCGAGACCGGTATGAGCCAGATCGGGACTCAGAGGCCGGGCCAAGGCCAACCCGTATATAAGGGGACGACCCGGCGGCGTTTAGGGACGGACAATTCGAGGCTTAGGCGGCTATTGCTCCCTAGTCGCCAAATCACATCAATCCCATCACAACTAGACGTAGGCTTTACCTTCATCGAAGGGGCCGAACTAGTATAACTCCCGTGTCTTTGTGTCCGCTTTAACCCCTCTGAGTTAACCCGTACGATGGCCCTGCGACTAAGTCCTTTCACGAGGACATCTGCCGTGACAATTCCACGACACCCACTGTTCGACCCATTTTGCATATGGGGAAATGAGATGTCCATGAATATCAGTCAAGTCAGGAAACTCAGAAAGATTGTTAGGATGAGGAAACTTGCGACGAATAATAGCAAGATCTTTTTTTTGCACAATGAAGAAAACATCAATCAACTATAGGATGGTACCAACTCTTTTACCTTGTTTTTACCCCTTGCGCCATTTCAAAATTTACAACAAAGATTTATGCATAGCTTTGTTTTCAGTAGTTTTCAAAGCAGTTCACCGATGATTACCTCGCAAACCACCTGCATGGTCAAGAGGCGAGGAAGGTATTCATTCAACACCCACGGTACAATATTGAAGTCTTGCTGAAGAGGACGAAGGTTGGGCGGGCAATTATCCATAGCCACTGGCCTAAAGTTGCAAGGACATTCAACATCACTGAAGGCTCAATATTTGCCTTCCGCTTCTGCAGTTTCCCAGATGAGATTCATCTGTCTATTTACCATGTATGATGCTACTTTCCAAAGGTTTTTGATGCTGCATGTGAAACTTGGTGCTGTTGTGTAATGGCGTAACTGAGTGCCGAAGCTATCTGATGTAATTCGATTATGAAATCCTGGTTGCTTTTATATGGATATGAAATATCTGGCGTGTTTTATAAGAAATATCAGTTTGATTAGTACATGGATTATCAATAATAGGCTAATTACCCTGCTTATTGGGGTTTTCTATTGCAAACGGTTACTCAGACAGCATCGTGGGCGATGAACTCAAAAAACCCGCATGGTTTCTAGAAAGTAGGCGTGTTCGATCAACTAACAATCACACATGACTTCTGTCAGCGAACTGTTTGCGTTAGGCCACCTTGCACAAACGTTTCCACACAAAGAACTGTGTGGGATGTACATACCTACGGAAATGATTTTCTGGGATTCATCGGTGGGATGTACATACCTACGGAAATGATTTCTGGGATTCACTTTGTGGGATGTACATACCTACGGAAATGATTTCTGGGATTCACCGTGTGGGATGTACATACCTATGGAAATGATTTCTGGGATTCACCGTCTGGGATGTACATACCTACGGAAATGATTTCTGGGATTCACCGTGTGGGATGAACATACCTACGGAAATGATTGGGTTTCCATGCCTCACCCGATCGCACAAGGCCCCAGCCTGGGTCCCACGAGGGCCTATCCCCGACGATTTTTTGGTCGTGTGTGTAACACCCATCGATGCGGCTATACCTCTCACGTGTCGAGGCACGACTTAGAGGCATAACCGCATTGTAGGTTTTGTCGCAAGAAGGGTCATCTTCACACAATCCCATGTAATGAACAAGAATGGGATAAAGAGTTGGCTTACAATCGCCACTTCACACAATACATAAATTAAACATCCATCATTCAGAGTACAAACAAGGTCCGATTACAGAACCAAAATAAAAGAAGACAACCCCAAATGCTAGATCCCCGATCGTCCAACTGGGCTCCACTACTGATCATCAGGGAAAGACACATAGTAACGACCATGTTCCTCGTCAAACTCCCACTTGAGCTCGGTTGCGTCATCTGCACTAGTATCGTCGGCACCTGCAACTGTTTGGAAGTATCTGTGAGTCACGAGGACTCAGCAATCTCCCACCTGCGAGATCAAGACTATTTAAGCTTATGAGTAGGATGGGGTAATGAGGTTGAGCTGCAGCAAGCACTAAGCACATATGGTGGCTAACATACGCAAAAGAGAGCGAGAAGAGAAGCAAAGCACGGTCGTGAAGCTAGAAGTGATCAAGAAGTGATCCTGGAACTACTTACGTTCATGCATAATTTAAAACCGTGTTCACTTTCCGGACTCCGCCGAAAAGAGACCATCACGGCTACACACACGGTTGATGTATTTTAAATAAATCAAGTGTCAAGTTCTCTACAACCGGACATTAACAAATTCCCATCTGCCTCATAACCGCGGGCACGGCTTTCGAAGATAATACCTGCGCAGGGTGTCCCAACTTAGCCCATTATAAGCTCTCACGGTCAACGAAGGATATTCCTTCTCCCGGGAAGACCCGATCACTCTCGGAATCCTGGTTACAAGACATTTCGACAATGGTAAAACAAGACCAGCAAGACCACCCGACTGTGCCAACAAATCCCGATTGGAGCTGCTCATATCTCGTTCTCAGGGCACACCGGATAAGCGAAGCGTACATGTAGCAACGTAACCCAAGTTGCCAAGGGACGGTCCCACACGGTGCTCTAGTTTGGACCAACACTCGGAGGAGCACTGGCCCGGGGGGGGGGGGTAAATGAAGATGACCCTCGGGCTCGCGAAAACCCAAGGGAAAAAGGCTTAGGTAGCAAATGGTAAAACCAAGGTTGGGCCTTGCTGGAGGAGTTTTATTCAAAGCGAACTGTCAAGGGGGTCCCATAAATCACCCAACCGCGTAAGGAACGCAAAATCAAGGAACATAACACCGGTATGACTGAAACTAGGGTGGCAAGAGTGGAACAAAACACCAGGCATAAGGCCGAGCCTTCCACCCTTTACCAAGTATATAGATGCATTAATTAAATAAGAGATATTGTGATATCTCAAAATATCCATGTTCCAACATGGAACCAACTTCAACTTCACCTGCAACTAACAACGCTATAAGAGGGGCTAAGCAAAAGCGGTAACATAGCCAAACAACGGTTTGCTAGGAAAGGATGGTTAGAGGCTTGACATGGCAATGTGGGAGGCATGATATAGCAAGTGAAAGGTATCGCAGCATAGCAAAAGAGCGAGCAACTAGCAAGCAAAGATAGAAGTGATTTCGAGGGTATGGTCATCTTGCCTGAGATCCCGCAAGGAAGAAGAACGAGTCCATGAAGAAGGCAAACGGACGTAGTCGAACGAATCCTCACAAACGCAATGTTAACAGAACTATCAAGGAGAAGCGCAACCGGAAAGACGGAAACATCATGGTAAACAACCATCACATAAACATGGCATGATGCACAATCAATTATGATGCATGTCCGATTTAAATAGCATGGCCTGGCAAAGTGCAACAAACAACACTACAAATTAAGTGGAGCTCAATATGCAATGATTTGCATATTGACGAAACACCACTTTCAAGTTATTTAGTTCGCTCTTGTTTATGTACCCAAAAATATTAAATGTTATTAAGCATGGCAAGGGATGAAGCATATGAAAACTACCTATCTAGGCAAGTTTAAATGAGGCCGGAACAACACACAACAATTCCGGAAAATCCCCATGTGCATATTTTGAATTAGCTACTGTTCTTCCCTAAAACATATTTTAATATTATTAAACAGTAAAATAAAGGGGGCCATGTTAATCTATGCATTTTCCCACCCCATTTACATATAAAGTTTATTAAATTTGGAGCTACGGTTATTTAGTAATGAAATAAAACATTTTAGCATGGCATTTGAGCAAATTTAAGCAAACAGCAATTTAAACATTTTAAACATGGATGAAAGAGGCATATTATGAAAGTACATGACAAACTGAGCATCTTACATATATAGTTTATTTAATTCTGTTGCATGGTTTGTGAATTATTGATGCATGAACATGAGGGTCTTTTCTGAAAAACTGCAGTCTCTGGATAATTGCTAAAATCGCAACAGAGGAAAAAACACGCATCAGGCCGAATCTGCAGGCTGCTTGGGCGTTCACCATGGGCCATGCCCAGTTCGGTGCAGAGGCTGAAGGAGGCCGGGCTGGATCTGGCGAAGAGAAGGAGCTGCTGGGCCTTGACGAGGCAAGAGGACGGTCAACGCGAGCGCTCGGGCAGAGCAACTTGATGCAAAAGAGTCGTCGCTCGTCTCCCTGCTCGAACAGAAGGAGGTGGCGCTGGGGAATCGCAGCAGAGCCAGCAGACGCGGGACTTGGAGCTCGGGGAGGATCCGGGCGGCGGTGGCTTGCAGCCAGGGCGGGAGGTGAGGCGAAGGAGCGGGAAACGGCGAAGAGGAGGCCTGTTCTGGATGATGCAGTCTATGGCGCGGGGCGGAGGAGGCGCATGTTCCTGTCGCCCGAAGCAGAGGACGAGCGGGCGCCGTGGCTCCAGGAACATGGCGGGGCGGCAGAGGCGCGGGGGTGGTCGACGACACCGGATCATGGCGGAGATGAAGCGAGGCGGCGACGCGGACGACGTTCTCCGGCGAGGAAGCTCCAGGCGGCGGTGCAGCAAGATCGGGGACGCGAGCATCCATGGCATCGGGTCCCTCCTAGAGAAGGGAGAGGCGAGAGAGATTAGAGAGGTTGAGAGAGAGAGAGGAGCACGGAGAGCAAATGAAGAGAAGGCAGGGAAGAAAAGGAGCAGGACGAGGCCGGTGGCATGACCTGCTGCTGCTGTTGTCGCTGGCGGCGTGGACGCGCAAGGCGGCGGGGAGGCGCTGGTGCTCACAATCCACTCGGGATCGAGCAGAGGAGGGAAGAGGGGGCACGACATGCACTGGGCCTTGGCGTTCGATCTGGAGCATGGAAGCAGAGGCGGGACGAGGGACTTGTGGTCGGCGTGAGGGCTTGCGGTGAAGGTCAAGCGAGCGTCAGGCCCTTGGCTCAGGCGCAAGCAGATGAAGGTGAGAGGCGGTTCGAAACGGAGGCAGCAAGGAGAGTTGACGAGGCCGACGACGTTCTTGACTTGGTGGTGCAGCCCTTGCAGGAGAAACACGGGGACCACGCGGTTAGCGGCAGCAGTAGGAGAAGAACAACGAGAAACAGAGAGGAGACATGGTGAGGACGACCTGCGGGTCGGAGCGGCTTGACGGTGGGGCCATGGCGTGGTGCTGGTCGAGGCCGGACGGCGCTGCTCCCGGTCCACCCTGGATCGAGGCACAAGAAGAGGGGAGGAGGCGCGGAGCAGCCTGCTCGAGCTCGAGGGTGAGGGCGGTGCTCGGGGCCCTGGCTGCCGATGCAGAGGAGTGGGACGACGCAGAGGTTGGAGAAGTTCGGGCATGAGTAGGGGATCGAGCCCCTGGCCCTCACCTGCGGGTGTTTCTGTCGCTGGTTGGTGGATCGACGGGATCCAGAGGAGATCGCCGGTTGGGTAGGTTCGAAGGCGACTGTCCGGTGGCTGAAATCGAGGAGAGGCGGGTGGAAGGATCAAACAGATCCCGAGGAAGGGGGAGAACAGGTGGAGAAGTCAGTGGGCAGAGGCGCGAGGAGGATTGGATGGATTGGACAGGCTAGGGCTAGGGTTAGGAGTGATCTATTTATAGCCAGTGGATTTTATTAGGTGCCATTTGGTCCCTCCAATTGAAATCAAATAGTCGAGAATAAAATTCTTAGGGGAGTCCAAAAGAAAAACCTATGTTTGGTGATGATCCGGACCCATCGGTCGTGACCGTGCGGTTCGGGTTCGGGGAAGTTTTGGGCGAGCAAGCGAGGGGTTCGAGCATTGAGCAAAGAGATTAAGCGGCCAGACAAGAGGGACTCGAAAAAAACCCGGTTGGTCTCGGAACGGACAACGGAGAGGCGCGGCAACTACGAACGAACTAAGAGTTTTAAGAAAACATGCAGATGCGATGCGGATGATGCAATGATGAATGCAATAAATAAATAAATAAATAACACAACTGACTCGCAAAACAAGGAAGGCATCTGGAGCGTCGGTCTTGGGGCGTTACAACACTCCACCACTACAAGAGGATCTCGTCCCGAGATCTAGGATGGCACCGGAGAGAAACGGAAGAGGAAGAGGTAAAACAAAGTTGCTTCTTTGACAAACGAGTGAAACCAAAGAACCTCGAGAGGTTGAACAAATTGAAAGAAAGAATACCATGGAGATGAACGAAATGAAAACACTCCATTGGACAAGGAACAAGGAATACGGCAAGAAAGAAGAGCTTAAGTGACAAGATAGACGTTGAAACCACTCCGGTTAAATGGATAAGCAAGAAAAGAACACGATCCTAACAATTCGAGATGACGAGTGAAGAGAGCAACATCACCATGCCTCCGGAAGAAGAAATAGAAGATAGATCATTGGAATAAAGGAATGGAGAAGAAAATGCCAACTTCTGCCACAAATTATCTTGGAAAGCACCCTTCCAAGAAGGTTAGAACGGAGTTGTTGGAAAACCAACAACGAAAGGATAAGCTTGTAGTGGGCTTATGGAAAATACCTCAAAATTTTGAGGTGAGCTTCTGGCACCAATGGAAACAAATGATTGGATTGATATCAACAAGGAAACGAGAAACTTATTTCACCGGGAGGACAAATGAAGAACTTGGGTCATTTATAAGCACCATAAATAGCAACAATCCTTAGGGAAAGCTTTAGGTGAAATCTAACCCAAGATAACTCCAATGAAGAGAATGATAGATTTAAAATACCTCATTCTTGACAACATGTGAATCATGAAGCATGAAGGGAAATTGTCAAGAATGACATAACACCACCTCAAAAGATAAGGTAGAAAGGATTGCACTTCGGAATGCAAGATGAAGAATGCTTGAACTCCTCAAAACAAAACATGTGTTGAGCACCATGTTTAATTTTGAGTATAGCTTGGCGGATCATAACTTCGAGAGAAATCTTGAAGAACAATTGAAGAATGAAAAGAATCCTTGATGAACCACCATGTAGAGCCTCCATGAATAACTCCGGTAATAAGAGGATGATAAAAAGAAAGAGAAGTTGAAAACACAAGGTGAAGCCTTGCGATGATTTAGATGGAGCTTCCCGACGAGTTAATGCGGAAAAAATGGAACTCCGGAAAAAAGAAAAGATGAAACACTAGAACCGAGAAATACTTCATCATGAACAAACTCCGAAGGAAGGGATTAACCACTTGGATAAAACAAGAACAAGAATTATGTTATGCTTATCCTTCACCAATTTAGATTGATGACAAGCAACGGATTTGGCATACTACTTATTCTCGTAGAAAGGATTAAGAGAGATATAGCGTAAACTTGAGAAAAGTCTTCAACGGTCCGCCGGTAGGATTTGGAAAGAACGAATGAATTGATATGATAACCAAGGAAGAGAACTCTTGAACAAACCACCGTAAGAATTGGAAATGAAAGTAGCAAAGGTGCAATTCACCGGGAAGAATTAGAAAACGAATAAAGATACTTGACAGAATTTAGACACATGAGAACGAAAAGATCATGAACTGATTAGAGGATATTTGAACGATGCACCGGTAAGATTTGGGGAATGAGATCTGAAAGCTGAGAATGAATAATACTGAGATGATGGGCTCCGGAGAATCAAAATGAAAAGACTCCTGAATTGCTCCGGATGGGTGAAAAGGAATTCTCACAATCGAAAACAATTATGAGAGGGTGGTATAACACTAGAACCATGAATCTTTAAGAGAACGGGTAAGGATTTAAGAGGAACTCTTCTTCGGTCTTCAAAATCCGAGAATGCCGACGAGAAACCACCATGAATTGTTGAGGCACTCCGGAACAATGAAGAATAGAAAGGTTGAATTAACGATGAAAGAATTTGAAAGATCTTGGAGAAAGACATCTGACTGATGAAAAATCATTCTTACGTCAAACTTTGCAATGAATTTGAGAATAACTCCGGAAAAAGTTAGAAGAGTCAGGTAAGATCCTGGGAAAAGACCTATGGGTTAGGGCCCACTCAAAAGAACCACCGTTGAACGATTGCTTGAAAAGAGAGATTGCACCGGTTGAATTAAATGGGTTGAATGAGAAAGCATCCTCAAAATAACTTGAGTGAATTGAGAATGGAAACTTGAATCTTCAGAGATATCTTCAACACTCCGAAACAAATGAATAGCGAGAGGTGAATGATTAATTGGTGCACCGGAATGGGAAAGCATTGTGAAAAGAGGAAAAGGGATAAGATCAATACCGAAAGCTTGAATTGGATCCACCGAAGAAGAAAAGAGAACGGAGAATGATAAACTTGAAGCTCCTTTAGCATCTTCATGAGAATCACCGGATAAGAACATTGACGGAAAAGAATGGAGAGACTTCACACAAATAAAAGGATACATGATTGAGAAATCTGAGTCCTTTAAGAAAAGGGTGGGAGGGTGGGAAAAACAAAGACAACTTGGGACGGATAAATAAAACACCATTGCAAAGAACTGAGAATTGATCTCACGAATGTTGAAATGATCAGATCCACTTGAAAAAGAGCACGTCGATTGGAAAAGAATTGACATGGCAACATTCATGATCAAGAAGGATTAGTATTCACATAGAAATATGAGAACACTGTTTAGGGAAGGTATGCAATCACCACTTGGCATTGAAGCAACTCGAATACCACAAAACAAAACAAAACAAAGGATTTGGCTTCCAGAATAAGCCGGAAACAAACATATGATAGAGATTTCGCCCAAAGTGTTCGTGATGAGGCCCCACGGGCACGACGTACAGCGGACGTCACGACTGACAAACAAGACGTCCCCGAATCGGCATAGACAAGGATTCTTTAAGACGCCTCACGACCACTGTAAATCAACCGTGGAAAACGAACCACTAGACATTGGACCCCAATCTCAAATCATACATCTGTCGGAAAGATATCCTATAAGCTACTAGAATTCCCACTTATAAAATCCCGAAACTTTCTGGTTATGCAATCTGGTGTTGGGGATACAGGGGACACAAAATATATCACTCAAACTAACAATACCTAGATCCAGCTGTATCCATCCATCAACACATAACCAAGAAACCTTCGGAAATCGTTTACCTCAACCTTCGAAAAGCATCCGTTATACGAGTTATGGCAATACTCCCGAACTCGCGCCAGTACTGGGTTATCGAGGTTATCTCACCAACAACTGCACAAAAGAGATTTGGATGTCAGCGAAACTCAGGTATTCCAGAACTGCAACGATAAAATTTTGACGACAACACCTCGGAGCTCAACTCCCCGGGACACTGCCACAACCCCTAAATGTCAGGGGGCACCAAGAACAATGTTCTCGTCACAAAACCATCGGAATGATTCCAAGATACCCGTGATCCTAAATTTTTTAGTGAAATTTGAGGAGAGGAGAGTCAAAACTTCTACGTCGGGGGCCTCACCAGAGCGTATTTAAGGACTGAGGAGTAAAAAGAATCCTACTCTCCGATATATGTAATCCTAAGACTCAAAACAATTTTTCTAGACTCAACAACGCCAGCGATTTGATCAAGAAGGGGGCTACTAAGTTGGGGATGGCTCTGATTACCAACTTGTAACACACATCGATGCGGCTATATCTCTCATGTGTCGAGGCACGACTTAGAGGCATAACCGCATTGTAGGTTTTGTCGCAAGAAGGGCCATCTTCACACAATCCCATGTAATGAACAAGAATGGGATAAAGAGTTGGCTTACAATCGCCACTTCACACAATACATAAATTAAACATCCATCATTCAGAGTACAAACAAGGTCCGAGTACGGAACCAAAATAAAAGAAGACAACCCCAAATGCTAGATCCCCGATTGTGCCAACTGGGCTCCACTACTGATCATCAGGGAAAGGCACATAGTAACGACAACGTTCCTCGTCGAACTCCCACTTGATCTCGGTTGTGTCATCTGCACTGGTATCGTCGGCACCTGCAACTATTTGGAAGTATCTGTGAGTCACGAGGACTCAACAATCTCACACCCGCGAGATCAAGACTATTTAAGCTTATGGGTAGGATGGGGTAATGAGGTGGATATGCAGCAAGCAGTAAGCATATATGGTGGCTAACATATGCAAAAGAGAGCGAGAAGAGAAGCAAAGCACGGTCGTGAAGCTAGAAGTGATCAAGAAGTGATCCTGGAACTACTTACGTTCATGCATAACTCAAAACCGTGTTCACTTTCCGGACTCCGCCGAAAAGAGACCATCACGACTACACACATGGTTGATGTATTTTAAATAAATCAAGTGTCAATTTCTCTACAACCGGACATTAACAAATTCCCATCTGCCTCATAACCGCGGGCACGGCTTTCGAAAGATACTACCCTGCAGGGGTGTCCCAACTTAGCCCATTATAAGCTCTCACGGTCAACGAAGGATATTCCTTCTCCCAGGAAGACCCAATCAGTCTCGGAATCCCGGTTACAAGACATTTCGACAATGGTAAAACAAGACCAGCAAGACCACCCGACTATGCCGACAAATCCCGATAGGAGCTGCACATATCTCGTTCTCAGGGCACACCGGATAAGCGAAGCGTACAGGTACCAACGTAATCCAAGTTGCCAAGGGACGGTCCCAAGACGGTGCTCTAGTTTGGACCAACACTTGAGGAGCACCGCCCGGGGGTAAATAAAGATGACCCTCGGGCTCGCGAAAACTCAAGGGAAAAAGGCTTAGGTAGCAAATGGTAAAACCAAGGTTGGGCCTTGCTGGAGGAGTTTTATTCAAAGCGAACTGTCAAGGGGGTCCCATAAATCACCCAACTGCATAAGGAACGCAAAATCAAGGAACATAACACCGGTATGACGGAAACTAGGGCGGCAAGAGTGGAACAAAACACCAGGCATAAGGCCGAGCCTTCCACCCTTTACCAAGTATATAGATGCATTAATTAAATAAGAGATATTGCTCAAAATATCCATGTTCCAACATGGAACCAACTTCAACTTCACCTGCAACTAACAACGCTATAAGAGGGGGTGAGCAAAAGCGGTAACATAGCCAAACAACGGTTTGCTAGGAAAGGATGGTTAGAGGCTTGACATGGCAATATGGGAGGCATGATATAGCAAGTGGTAGGTATCGCAGCATAGCAAAAGAGCGAGCAACTAGCAAGCAAAGATAGAAGTGATTTCGAGGGTATGGTCATCTTGCCTGAGATCCCGCAAGGAAGAAGAACGAGTCCATGAAGAAGGCAAACGAACGTAGTCGAACGAATCCTCACAAACGCAACGTTACCATAACTATCAAGGAGAAGCGCAACCGGAAAGACGGAAACATAAAACAACCATCACATAAACATGGCATGATGCACAATCAAGTATGATGCATTTCTGATTTAAAGAGCATGGCCCGGAAAAGTGCAACAAACAACACTACAAATTAAGTGGAGCTCAATATGCAACGAGTTGCATATTGACGAAACACCACTTTCGAGTTATTTAGTTCGCTCTCGTTTATGTACCCAAAAATATTAAATGTTATTAAGCATGGCAAGGGGTGAAGCATATGAAAACTACCTATCTAGGCAAGTTTAAATGAGGCCGGAACAACACACAAGAATTCTAGAAATCCCCATGTGCATATTTTGAATTAGCTACTGTTCTGCCCTAAAACATATTTTAATATTATTAAACAGTAAAACAAAGGGGACCATGTTAATCTATGCATTTTCCCACCCCATTTACATATAAAGTTTATTAAATTTGGAGCTACAGTTATTTAGTAATGAAATAAAACATTTTAGCATGGCATTTGAGCAAATTAAAGCAAACAACAATTTAAACATTTTAAACATGGACGAAAGTGGCATATTATGAAAGTACATGACAAACTGAGCATCTTACATATATACTTTATTTAATTCTGATGCATGGTTTGTGAATTATTGATGCATGAACATGAGGGTCTTTTCTGAAAAACTGCAGTCTCTGGATAATTGCTAAAATCGCAACAGAGGAAAAAAACACGCATCGGGCCGAATCTGCAGGCTGCTGGGGCGCTCACCATGGGCCAGGCCCAGTTCGGTGCAGAGGCTGAAGGAGGCCGGGCTGGATCTGGCGAAGAGAAGGAGCTGCTGGGCCTTGACGAGGCAAGAGGACGGTTAACGCGAGCGCTCGGGTAGAGCAGCTCGATGCAGAAGAGTCATCGCTCGTCTCCCTCGCTCAAACAGAAGGAGGCGGCGCTGGGGAATCGCGGCAGGGCCAGCAGGCGCGGGACTTGGAGCTCGGGGAGGATCCGGGCGGCGGTGGCTTGCAGCAAGGGCGGGAGGTGAGGCGGAGGAGCGGGAAACGGCGAAGAGGAGGCCGGTTCTGGGCGATGCAGTCAACGGCGCGGGGCGGAGGAGGCGCATGTCCCTGTCGCCCGAAGCAGAGGACGAGCGGGCGCCGTGGCTCCAGGAACATGGCGGGGCGGTAGAGGCGCGGGGGTGGTCGACGGCACCGGATCATGGCGGAGATGAAGCGAGGCAGCGACGCGGACGACGTTCTCCGGCGAGGATGCTCCAGGCGGCGGCACATCAAGATTGGGGACGCGAGCGTCCATGGCGTCGGGTCCCTGCTAGAGAAGGGAGAGGCGAGAGAGATTAGAGAGGTTGAGAGAGAGAGAGGAGCACAGAGAGCAAATGAAGAGAAGGCAGTGAACAAAAGGAGCAGGACGAGGCCGGTGGCATGACCTGCTGCTGCTGTTGTCGCTGGCGGCGTGGACGCACAAGGCGGCGGGGAGGCGCTGGTGCTCACGATCCAATCGGGATCGAGCAGAGGAGGGAAGAGGAGGCACGGCCTGCACTGGGCCTTGGCGTTCGATCTGGAGCATGGAAGCAGAGGCGGGACGAGGGACTTGTGGCCGGCAGCGGGGCTTGCGGCTGAAGGTCAAGCAGGGCGTCGGGGACCTTGGCTCAGGCGCGAGCAGACGAAGGTGAGAGGTTGTTCAGAACGGAGGTAGCAAGGAGAGTTGACGAGGCCGACGACATTCTTGACTTGGTGGCGCAGCCTTGCAGGAGAAACACGGCGACCACGCGGTTAGCGGCAGCAGTAGGAGAAGAACAACGAGAAACAGAGAGGAGACGCGGTGAGGACGACCTGCGGGTCGGAGCGGCTTGACGGCGGGGCCATGGCGTGGTGCTGGTCGGGGCCGGACGACAATGCTCTCGGTCCACCCTGGATTGAGGCACAGGAAGAGGGGAGGAGGCGCGGAGCAGCCTGCTCGAGCTCGAGGGTGAGGGCGGCGCTCAGGGCCCTGGCTGCCGATGCAGAGGAGCGGGACGACGCAGAGGTTGGAGAAGTTCGGGCATGAGCAGGGGATCGAGCCCCTGGCTCTCACCTGCGGGTGTTTCTGTCATTGGTTGGTCGATCGAGGGGATCCAGAGGAGAGCGCCGGTTGGGTAGGTTCGAAGGCGACTGTCCGGTGGCTGAAATCAAGGAGAGGCGGGTGGAAGGATCGGACAGATCCCAAGGAAGGGGGAGAACAGGTGGAGAAGTCAGTGGCCGGCGGCGCGAGGAGGATTGGATGGATTGGACGGGCTAGGGCTAGGGTTAGCAGTGATCTATTTATAGCCCGTGGATTTGATTAGGTGCCATTTGGTCCCTCCGATTGAAATCAAACGGTCGAGAATAAAATTCTTAGGGGAGTCCAAAAGAGAAACCGATGATGATTTAGGGATGTTTGGTGATGATCCGGACCCATCGGTCATGACCGTGCGGTTCGGGTTCGGGGAAGTTTCAGGCGAGCAAGCGAGGGGTTCGAGCATTGAGCAAAGAGATTAAGAGGCCACACAAGAGGGACTCGAAAAAAACCCGGTTGGTCTCGGAACGGACAACGGAGAGGCGAGGCAACTACGAACGAACTAAGAGTTTTAAGAAAACATGCGGATGCGATGCCGATGATGCAATGATGAATGCAATAAATAAATAAATAAATAAATAACACAACTGACTCGCAAAACTAGGAAGGCATCTGGAGCGTCGGTCTTGGGGCGTTACAGTGTGGGAAGGACCCCCCCTATCGCCCACACTCACTTGGCGACGGTTCCAAATGCCGTCGCGGAAAGGGGTTTTAAACCGTTTGTTTAGGACGTCACTGTAGCAGTGTACGCCACACCCCTCCCGGTGAACACGACCCCATTTTAACTGTAGGCGGTCGAACACAAGGCCATTTCCTCCGTTCTGCGGAACGCCAGGCCTCGTTTCGGCTGTTCCGTCCAAGTCGGTTGGCTCCCGATGAACACGACGCATTCCGCTGCCTCCCGATGAACATGACGATGCAATTTCTCCGTTCTGACCCAGCCGGTTGGCTGCCAATGAATAGGATGATGTCGCTGCCTCTCCATGTACACGAGTCCTGGCCGTACGTATGCGCAAGTAGGCGTTCGAGACCCCGCCCGTATGTACATACCTGGCCGTATTTACTTTCTTCCACCCTAGTTATACGTACGTGTACATGATATTGACGGGACTGCATGACATGCTATATCCGCGCCTCTACTACAACACGTGCCCTTCCTTACTCGACCATGGTTCATCGCTGCAGCCTGCAGACAGACCGATCGACCGGTATATGCATCGTTCGCGACCGCATGCATAACGCTATGTACGCTTCGACCAGGTGGGTCCCGACTGTCAGGGAGGATAAGGAGACACTTCCTTGTGTATGAAGTTATTGATGGTGGGTCCCAGCTGTCAGGGGGAGAATCATTTTTTGCCCGTAATATGGACGCACTTCCTTGAGTGCAAAGATGTAGCTGGTGGGTCCCAACAGTCAGGGGGAACATTTTTTTCGCAAAATACGATGGCTTGTCCGATGGGTCCCTGCTGTTAGTTGGAGGAATAATTATTTTACGCGTAATAAAGTTGCACTTCCTTGCTGCGGCCGTGGACCCAGTTGTCAGCCTCTCCATGTACAGTACTCTTCCGATGGAAGTCTGTTCCTTGACCACATTGACCATGTCGCGCCGAGAGCACCAAGGCGGTGGACGACGGTGAGGCATAGGAAGGGGACGATGCGAAGCCGGGGAAGACGCGACAGTGGATGCCCACGCGGAGAGGAGTACGAGGGTTGACTAGTTCGGTTGTGGTGTGAGGCTGCCATCACCGCAGAATAACAGGGGGTGTGGGTGAGTAGAGGGATGGCCTGGCCAGCGGTGGGAGTAGTAGGGGTGGTGAAGCCTCCGCGGCAGCACAACCAGCCACGGGAGGCAGGAGCACGTGGTGGTTTGGACGGCTGGAGCAAGAAAATCAGAGGTTGAAGAAGCATGACGACCGTTGGATGTTAACAATCGAACGGTCACTGGTGATAGAATCGTTTGTTGACTAACTTGACAAAGCCCTCCGTCCGCGTCAACTTAGTAGGCCCACAAGTCACCCTCCCACTATGGTGGGTCCCAGCTAGCAGGGGGATGATACGTCTCCAACTTATCTATAATTTTTTATTGTTCCATGCTGTTATATTATCAATCTTGGATGTTTTATAATCATTTTCTAGTCATTTTATATCATTTTTTGGTACTAACCTATTGACATAGTGCCAAGTGCCAGTTGCAGTTTTTTTCATGTTTTTTACATCGCAGAAAATCAATACCAGACGGAGTCCAAATGCCACGAAACTCCACGGAGATTTTTTATGGGCCAGAAGGAACACAATGGGCCCTGGCTTCGCCTGGGGGGTGCCCCGAGGGGGGCACAACCCACCAGGCGCGCTAGGAGGCCCAAGCGCGCCATGGTGGGTTGTGCCCACCTCGGGTGCCGCCCGGACCACCTCTTTGCTCTATAAATACCCCAATATTCCAGAAACCCTGAAGGAATCAATGAAATATTCATCCAGCCGCCACAGAGTCCAGAACAACCAGATCCAATCTAGACACCATCTCGGATGGGGTTCACCACCTCCATTGGTGCCTCTCCGATGATGCATGAGTAGTTCTCTGTAGACCTTTGGGTTCGTAGTTAGTAGCTAGATGGCTTCCTCTCTCTCGCTGGACTTGATACAATGGTCTCTTGGAGATCCATATGATGTAGCTCTTTTTGCGGTGTGTTTGTTGGGATCTGATGAACTTTGATTTTATGATCAGTTATATCTTTTTATATCCATGAAAGTTATTTGAGTTTCTTTGATCTCTTATATGCATGATTGCTTAGAGCCTCGTATTTCTTCTCCAATATTTGGGTTTTGTTTGGCCAACTTGATCTATTTATCTTGCAATGGGAAGAGGTGCTTTGTAGTGGGTTCGATCTTACGGTGCTTGATCCCAAAGGATGTAAAGGAACCGACACGTATGTATCGTTGCTACTAAGGATAAAATGATGGGGTCTATCTCTACATAGATAGATCATGTCTACATCATGTCATCGTTCTTATTGCATTACTCTGTTTTTCCATGAACTTAATACACTAGATGCATGCTTGATAGCGGTCGATGTGTGGAGTAGTAGATGCAGGCAGGAGTCGGTCTACTAATCTTGGATGTGATGCCTATATAATGATCATTGCCTGGATATCGTCATGATTATTCAAAGATCTATCAATTTCCCAACAGTAATTTGTTTACCCACCGTTTGCTATTTTTCTCAAGAGAAGCCACTAGTGAAACCTACGCCCCCCAGGTCTTCCTTCTCATTTATTTGCCTTTGCGATCTACTTTTCTCTTGCATTTATTTTCAGATTTATTAAACAAAAAATACAAAAATACCTTGCTGCGTATTATTTCTATTTATGTTATTTGTGATCTACCTTTCAATCTACTACAAATTTATCTCATGTCAGTTTGCCTATCTTGAGGTGCCGTACCCTAGAAGGGATTGACTACCCCTTTAACACGTAGGGTTGCCAGGATTTGTTATTTGTGTGCAGGGACTGTTTACGTTGTGTTTCTTGGTTATCCTACTGGTTTGTTAACCTTGGTTTCATATCTTAGGTAAATACCTACCGCCGCTGTGCTGCATCATCCCTTCCTCTTTGGGGATATACCGACGTAGCTTCAAGCGACATCAGGGGAGTATTCATTTTTTTTGTGGGTAATAAGGATGCACTTCCTTGTGTGCGCAGATATAGCTGGTGGGTCCGAGCTGTCAGCGGGGGAACATTTTTTTTGCGAAATATAGAGGCCCTTCCAGTGGGTCCTAGCTGTCAGGTGGAGGAATCAATATTTTGCGTGTAATAAGGAGGCATTTCCTTGCGTGCGGCCATGGACCCAGCTGTCAGCCTCTCCACGTACAGTCCACTTCTAATGGATGTCCTTCGTTGACCATGTTGACCACGCCGCACCGAGAGCACCAGGGCAGTGGACGATAGCGAGGCCTAGGAAGGGAACGACACGAAGCTACGGAAGACTCGGCAGTTGTTTCCCACACGGAGGGGAGTACGATGGTTTACTGGTTCGTCTGCCGTCGCCGGAGAATAACAACATGTGTGGGTGAGTAGAGGGATGGCTAGGCCAGCAATAGGAGTACGGTGGGGCGGTGAGGCCTGCGCGGCAGCATAGCCGGCCGTGGGAGGAGGGAGCAGGCAGTCCCGCCAGCGCTAGTTTGAGCGGTTGGAGAAGGAAGAGCAGAGATTGAAGAAGCACGGCGGCCGTTGGATGGACATTCAACAGCCACTGCTCTCTTGTGTTGACTAAGTTGACACGGCGATGCGTGTGCGTCAACCTTTTTTTGGGAGAGTGTACGCGTCAACCTTTAGTAGGCGCACAAGTCAGCCTAAAATGTGTGGAAAACAACATACAACCCATCTGCCATTATTTATAATAATTTACATCCAATTTGCTAATTCTTAAGGATTTTTTTGGATCCCATCTTCTTTTTGTTAGCATTACAGCCAATATTGTGGCCACGGTTAAAAATTATATGAAATTTTGCATATTTCGGTGCAGTCAACTGTTTTTAATCCTGAAATTTCGAGTCGCATTCAAGCTAATTTGAAAAATAAATTTATATAAATAAAAATCCAAATAATTGTCCACGCATAAAAATCAATGGAATTTAAATCTTGTAATGAAAAAAATTGAAACAAATTCCCGGTTTGATGTGTTTGAAAAATGTACAACACATTTCTCATTACTGATAGCCCATTTTCTGGGCAAGCCGAACTAAACTCTCCTCGTCTTGAAAGATTTGCAGCCCAGCTGGGCTGACAAAGCAAGTAGGCCTCATTTGGGTATTTCTTTTAAAAAAAGTAGAACTGGGCTAGCCATTTTCAGCAAGAAAAAAAACAACCGGGCTCATGATGTGGTTAACATAAATAAAATCCTGGCTAGACGGGCCACAGCCCTCGCACAACCCCGTTGTTACCCTGATCCGTCGCTAAAACTAGTATAAATAACAACTGCTTGTTCCTAAAAAAAGTAAATAACAACTGCGCGACCTACTCGGTCCCTGGCGTCATTCGCTCGTTGTGTAATTCTCTCGTTTATTGACTACGTTGACAATGGCGTGAGCCCCAGATGTCCAACCATTAGGAGGAACCATTTTGGGCTTGTAACAATGAGGCACTTGCTTGCGTACTTCCATGACCCTGGTGGGTCCATACTGTCATCCTCTCCACGTACAATCATCTCCTTGTTCCTCTCGGTTGTTGACGATGTTGATAACGCAAGAGGGCGGCGCACCACGCACGACGAGCGAACCAAGGCGGAGGACGACGGCGAGGCCTCAGGCGGAATGAACAGGAGCCATGGAAGATCTGTGGTCCGTCCAAGCAGCGGAGGAGTACGAGGTTAAGCTGGTTGGTCGGGTGCATGTTGGGGCTGACGTCGCCGGAGAATAACAGGACTTCTGGGGGAATAGAGGGAGGGACTGGCCAACGTTGGAGGGTACGGTAGGGCGGTGGAGGCGCAGCCAATCGTGGGAGGTGGGAGCAGGCGGAACTGACAGGGTGGTTTGGTTTGGGCGGCTGGAGGAAGAAGACAAGAGATAGAAGATACACGAGAGATGTTGGATGTCAATCCAATGGCTGGTAGGCAGAATTGTTTGTTGACTAGCTAGTAAGTCGACACCACCTTGGATAGGCTTTTTCCTCATGGGTCCCAAATGTCAGAATCCAAATCTATCACGGTCATGTAACCTTTCTTATGAAAATTTACAGCCCATTTGGTGTGCTAGTTCAAAATAAGTTTGTGGGTGCTGGTGGGGGCTAATACTTGGGTTCTGTAATGCACAGTAAGCTCAAGATCAATTATACCAATTAAACACACAATTGTACCAAGCAAACAAGCAAACAAGCAAACAAACCAAGTAAGACATAAGGGCCAACGAAAATATGAACGAAAGAAGGGCGAAGAAAAAGGCAAGTCTTTTTGAAAATCGTTTTAGAGGTGAGGGAGAGGAAAACGAGAGGCGAATGGTGAATAATGTAATGCGAGGGATGAGAGTTTATGATGGGTACTTGGTATGTCTTGGCTTTGCGTAGATCTCCCTAGCAACGGCGCCAATAATCCTTCTTGCTACCTCTTGAGCTTGCATTGGTTTTTTCCTTGAAGAGGAAAGGGTGATGCAGCAAAGTAGCGTAAGTATTTACCTCAGTTTTGAGAACCAAGGTATCAATCCAGTAGGAGACAGTGCAACAAGTCACCGAATACCTACACAAACAAACACCAACTTCCAACCAACGCGACAAAGGGGTTGTCAATCCCTTCACGGTTATTTGCAAAGTGAGATCTGATAGAGATGGATAAACGGTAAAGTAATATTTTTGGTATTTTTGGTTTATGGAACGGAAAGTAAAAGATTGCAAAGTAATGGAATGGCGACAGAAATTGGTAAGTTGATGGAAAAATAATATGATGTAAAATAGACCCGGGGGCCATAGGTTTCACTAGAGGCTTCTCTCAAGAAAGGAATTATTACGGTGGGTGAACAAATTACTGCCGAGCAATTGATAGAAAAGCGCAAAGTTATGATGTTATCCAAAGCAATGATCATGAATATAGGCATCACGTCCGTGTCAAGTAAACTGAAACGATTATGCATCTACTACTATTACTCCACACATCGACCGCTATCCAGCATGCATCTAGAGTATTAAGTTCATAAAGAATGGAGTAACGCCCTAAGCAAGATGACATGATGTAGAGGAATTAACTCAAGCAATATGATGAAAACCCCATCTTTTTATCCTCGATGGTAATAATACAATATGTGTCTGTAACGCCCCCGATGCGGCTATATCTCCCACGTGTCGAAGCACGACTTAGAGGCATAACCGCATTGAAAGCAATATCGCAAGTGAGGTAATCTTCACACAACCCATGTAATACATAAGGGAAAGAGATACATAGTTGGCTTACGATTACGCCACTTCACACAATACATAAATAAACATCCATCATCGAGAATACACTCAAGGTCCGACTACGGAACCAAAATAAAAGAAGATACCCCAAATGCTACAGATCCCCGATCGTCCCAACTGGGCTCCACTACTGATCATCAGGAAAAGACACATAGTAACGACCACGTTCCTCATCGAACTCCCACTTGAGTTCGGTTGCGTCACCTGCACTGGCATCGTCGGCACTTGCAACTGTTTTGGTAGAATCTGTGAGTCACGGGGACTCAGCAATCTCACACCATGAGATCAAGACTATTTAAGCTTATAGGAAGGACAGAGTTGTGAGGTGGAGCTGCAGCAAGCAACTAGCATATATGGTGGCTACACTCGCAAAAGAGAGCGAGAAGAGAAGCAAGGCACGGTCGTGAAGCTAGTAGTGATCAAGAAGTGATCCTGAAACTACTTACGTCAAACATAACTCCAACACCGTGTTCACTTCCCGGACTCCGCCGAGAAGAGACCATCACGGTTACACACGCCAGTTGATGTATATTAATTAAGGTCAACTTCGGGTTTTCTACAACCGGACATTAACAAATTCCCATCTGCCTCATAACTGCGGGCACGGCTTTGAAAGATAATACCCTGCAGGGTGTCCCAACTTAGCCCATTATAAGCTCTCACGGTCAACGAAGGATATTCCTTCTACCGAAGACCCGACCGATCTCGGAATCCCGGACTACAAGACATTTCGACAAAGAATAAAACAAGACCAGCAAAGCCGCCCGATTGTGCCGACAAATCCCGATAGGAGCTGCACATATCACGTTCTCGTGGCACATCCGGATAAGTCAAGCTACGAGTAAAACCAAGCCTCGAGTTTCCCGTGGTGGCCCCAAGAAGTTGCTCGGTTCGGGCCAGCACTCGAAGGAGCACCGTCCGGGGTTAAAAATAAAGATGACCCTCGGCTCGCGAAAACCCGGGGAAAAAGGCTTAGGTGGCAAATGGTAAAACCAATGTTGGGCCTTCTTTGGAGGAGTCTTATTCAAAGCGAACTGTCAAGGGGTCCCATAAATCACCCAACCGTGTAAGGAACGCGAAAACAAGGAACATAACACGGTATGACGGAAACTAGGGGGCAAGAGTGGAACAAAACACCAGGCATAAGGCCGAGTCTTCCACCCTTTACCAAGTATATAGATGCATTAATTATAGCAGATATATTGTGATATCCCCCAACAAGTAAACATGTTCCAAAAAGGAACAACATCTCCATGTTCCAACAAGGAACAAACTTCATCTTCACCGCAACTAGCAATGCTATAAGAGGGATGAGCAAAGCGGTAACATAGCCAATCAACGGTTTGCTAGGAAAGGATGGTTAGAGGTTTGACATGGCAATATGGGTGGCATGATATAGCAAGTGATAGGCATCGTAGCATAGGCATAGCAAAAGAGCGAGCATCTAGCATAGCAAAGATAGAAGTGATTTCGAGGGTATGGTCATCTTGCCTGCAAAGTTCTCAGAGTTGTCGAAAGCTTGATCCTCGTAAGCGTTCTCAACAGGTTCCTCGTTCACGTACTCGTCTACCGGCTCTACCCAAAGCAAGGACACAAACAAAGAACCACAATAAATCACGGTGCAATGCACAAGCAACATGATGCAAAACATGACATGATATGCGAGATGTGATATGCAATGCGTATGCGTGCTCCGGAAGGAAAATGATGAACCAGGCATCAACTTGGCAAACCAAGTATGCCGCTGGAAAGATGAGCTGATTTAGGTTGAAATCGATATAAAGATCACCGGAATCGGATGCACGGTTTGCAAATGACAAGCAAAACAAGAATGGCACAAATCTGCCATTAACAGCATGATGCCACAAAGCAAGCAACAAGAAATTAAGCTACTGCACCCAAACGTACCAGAAAAGCATATGGCAGTGATCTACTCAAGATGCTTGACAAAATATGAACACTGAGCTACGGCTAAATCACATCATAACAGGTCCAAACAAGCATGGCAAAAGTGCAAAATATATCAGCTTCACAGACTTAGGGAAATTGCTGAACATGGCAAAATCAGCATCAGGAAGCAATGTTCAGAGCAATGAAACAGCACGCTACAGGAACTTATAATAGCAAACCAAGGGATGGCATGAATCTACTCAAAGCATAGAACAAAAGTCCCTTACTGACCATAAGCCAAAAAGGATCAGAAAATATAATAACACCCATGTAAACATAGAAAGTTTTGTTAACAGATTCAGCAACAGGGCATGACAAAAACAGATAATAAGTAGGCATGTTTAAGAGCTCGATGCACTCACTACAGAGCATCTCATGATAAACTAAGCATACATCCATCAAGAAGACATGGCATAGAAGATATAAACGGCAAGAACAACATCATAGCATACACGGGTCAACTACAACAACATTGGCAAAATTGAATAACATGTAAACAATCTGCCAGGAAACATTTTATAGCAAAAGTAGAGCTCGATTGGCTCAAGCTATGGCACTCCATAATTGCAAACAAAGGAATGTCTGGATAGAGCATAACCATATGATCAAATCATCCTTACTGAAGTATCTCAAAATATGCATGGATCTCTCGGTAGCATCAAGTTAACATGGCATAAAAATATCAGCAAAACAGGGGCTGAAATCAGCAACATCAGGAAGCCTAGTTTGCATGCTTGTTCTAGTCACCACAGGGATAACAAAAATACACGGCATACACCCCTGGAAAGATGGCATGGCATATTACAAAACACATGTAGGACTCAAGTTCATAGGGTGCACACATCAATCATGGCAAAAATGACAAAAGTGCATGTTCTGTTACGAAACAGAAACTAACATCACATAGCCCTCTTCCAACAGCATTTCGGGCATCAATATGAACTCAATTGAAAATGACGCAATGAGATGAAATGATCTAATCTTCGGGAAGAACATTTTGACATATTACGCGTACGAAACGGAGCAATATGCAGAGAGTTATGGCATGACGAAAATGCAACAAATTACTGACAGAATAAAAACTTGAGGAAATCGGGGCTCGGGGGAAAGTCAACCCTCGTCGGATCCGGATCGGATCCGGTAGTATGGATCGAGGACGGCGGAACCTCACCGGAGGAGGGAGGAAGGAGGACCGGGCGGAGGAGGACGAGGCAGGCGGGGCGGCGCGGTGGCGTGAGCTCGCCGGCTCTCGGGGCCAGGCGGCGGCGACGGAGCCAGCGCGGCGGCCAGGCGGTGGAGGCGCGGAGGCGCCGGACGGCCTGAGGTGCGGCCAGGCCTTGGCCGGAGGGCCCTTTGGGCCCGGGCGGCGGCGCGGGCACGGGCCACGTGGGCGTCTTCCTGTTCGGGCGCGGCGGGCGGATGTCCGGCCGCCCGGATTTCGTCCGGCGGCGCGGAGGGGGAAAAATGCTAGGGTTTCGCCCGGATTTGGAGGGGGAGATGCATATTTATAGGTAGAAGGAGCTAGGAAGCTCCAAATGAGGTGTAGTTTTCGCCCACACGATCGTGATCGAACGACGGAGAGCATGGAAGTGACTTAGATGGGTTATTGGGCTGTTTTGAAAGGGTGTTGGGCTGCAACTTAAAAGAGGCTTTTGCGAGAGTGCGGTTAACCGTTGGAGTACCAAACGAGCTCTAAATGACCCGAAACTTGACAGGTGGTCTACCGGTGGTATACCAAGGCCACTTGGCAAGGCTCGGTCCATTTCGAGAAAGTTTAGCACCCGCTCACGGAAAAACATAAAAGGGGACGCCGGGGAACATAGGAGTGCCGGATTGCAAAACGGACAACGGGGAAAATGCTCGGAATCATGAGACGAACACTTATGCAAATGCGATGCACATGATGACATGATATGAGATGCATGACACGGACAAAATGCATAAATGAAGAAAAACCCAACCACGGAGGGAATATCATATCATAATGCCAAAAATGGCAAGAGTTGGAGTTACAAATATGGAAAGTTACATCCGGGGTGTTACAACACTCCACCACTACAAGAGGATCTCGTCCGAGATCTAGGACTGAAAGAACTCCGGATATTCTAACAGAGGTGATCCTCGCGCTCCCGGTGGCTTCTCGGTGGAATGGTGTGACCACTTCACTTTCAGGAATTTGATTGACTTGTTGCGAGTCTTGCGCTCGGTTTCTTCAAGAATAGCAACAGGGTGCTCATGATAAGAGAGATCTTCTTGAAGGTCAATTTCTTCAAAGTTGATGGTGCGTTCAGGAGTCTTGAAGCACTTGCGAAGCTGTGACACGTGAAACACGTCGTGCACATTTGCGAAGTTGGAGGGAAGCTCAAGTTGATAGGCGAGATCGCCTCTTTTGCCAATGATCTTGAAAGGACCCACGTATCTTGGGGCAAGCTTCCCTTTGATACCGAAGCGACGGGTGCCTTTCATTGGAGAGACGCGGAGGTAGACATGGTCTCCGATTTCAAAAGCCACATCACGGTGCTTGTCATCATAATAGCTCTTACATGCGCGATTATGCGGCTTTGAGATTCTCACGAATGACTTTGCACATTTCTTGACTTCACGTGATCAAGTCGTTGCCAAGAAGTTGGCGTTCACTGTCTCGGACCAATTGAGAGGAGTACGACACTTTACGCCATAGAGAATTTCGAATGGGGCCTTGCCGAACTTCGCTTGGAAGCTGTTGTTGTAGGAGAACTTCGGCATATGGAAGACAATCTTCCCACTTCATACCGAAGGAAATGACACAAGCCACGAGCATATCTTCAAGGATTTGATTGACTCGCTCGACTTGGCCACTTGTTTGAGGATGGAAAGCTGTCTTTGAACCGAATGTTGGTGCCCATGGCCTTCTGAAAAGAATCCCAAAACTTGGAGGTAAAGATGCTGCCACGGTCTGAAGAGATCACTTGTGGAATGCCGTGCAAGGAGACAATCCTGGAGGTGTATAGCTCTGCCAACTGAGCTGCTGTGATAGATTCTTTGATAGGAAGAAAATGAGCCACTTTAGTAAGCTTGTCAATGACAATGAAGATAGCATCATTTCCACGCTTGGACTTAGGAAATCCGATCCACGAAGTCCATTTCGATATGATCGAACTTCCATTACGGAATAGCAAGAGGTTGGAGGAGACCAGCTGGTCTTTGGTGTTCTGCTTTCACTCTTCTGCGGACATCACACTCATTCACGAATTGAGCAATTTCTCGCTTCATTCGAGTCCACCAATATGACTGCTTGAGGTCATGGTACATCTTCGTACTTCCGGGATGAATGGATAGAAGCGAATTGTGTGCCTCGTTCATAATAACTTTTACGTAGATCACCCTTTGGAACCACAATCCGGTCCTCGAAGAATAGAGTATCTTTGTCATCCATGTGGAAGCACTTGTACTTGGAAATGCCCTTGTCGATACCACGTTTCACCTTTTTCACCATGGTATCCAGGAGTTGAGCCTCACGAATCTGATCTTCCAAAGTAGGAGAGACTATGAGGTTGGCAAGAAAGCCTTGAGGAACAACTTGAAGATTCAGCTTGCGGAAAGCTTCACGGAGATCCGGTTGGAAGGGCTTGAGGATTAAAGCTGTTGCAATAAGCCTTCCTGCTCAAAGCATCTGCAATGACATTGGCCTTGCCGGAGTATATTCAATACTTGTGTTGTACTCTTGAATCATTTCGACCCATCGAGTTTGCACGAGGTTGAGGTTGGGTTGAGTGAAGATATACTTGAGGCTCTTGTGATCGGTGAAAATGTCCACTTTCCTTCCCAACAAGAGATGTCTCCACGTTATTAATGCATGGACAACTGCCGCCAACTCAAGATCGTGAGTGGGGTAGTTCTTTTCGTTGGGCTTCAGCTGACGAGAGGTATAAGCCACAACTCTCTTCTCTTGCATTAACACAGCACCGAGACCTTGAAGAGAAGCATCACAGAAAACTTGAATGGCTTGGATTCATCGGGAGGAGTCAAGGCAGAGCTGTGACGAGTTTCTCTTTGAGAGTATTGAAAGCAACGTCACACTCGGGAGACCGGACATACTTCACATGCTTACGGAGAAGGTTGGAAAGAGGCTTTGCAATCTTGGAGAAGTTCTCAACGAATCTTGACAATAGCTTGCAAGACCAAGAAAACTCATGGAGCTGCTTGACATTCTGAGGAGGTTCCCAATTCACAACTGCGGACACCTTCTCGGGGTTAATGGCGATGCCCTTGGCGGAGATGATGTGACCAAGATAAAGCACTTCATCAAGCCAAAATTCACATTTAGAAAACTTCGCATAGAATTGATGCTCTCTGAGCTTGTCTAGCACCAATCGCAAATGTTTGGCATGATCCTTCTTATTCTTGGAGAAGACCAAAATATCATCAAGATAGACCAGGACGAATTCATTGTTGTAGGGGTTGAAGATGAAGTTCATCATTCGAGAGAAAGTTGGAGGAGCATTGACAAGGCCGAAAGACATGACAGTATATTCATAAGAACCAAAGCTTGTTCTGAATGCTGTCTTGGGAATATCTTGTTCACGAATCACGAATCGATGATAGCCCATACGAAGGTCAAGCTTGGAGAACACTTTAGCACCTTTGAGTTGCTCGAAAAGCTCATTGATGTTGGGAAGTGGATACTTGTTCTTGATAGTCTTCTTATTCAATGGACGGTAATCGACGCAAAAGTCGGTCCGTGCCATCCTTTTACGGACAAAAAGAACACCACAACCCCAAGGAGATGAACTCGGTCCGATCAAACCAGACGCTCTTGTTCATCGAGCTGCTTCTTCAATTCCTTCAGCTCATTAGGTCCAAGCTTGTATGGACGCTTGCAAAGCGTGTTCGATGCCGGGCTCAAGATCGATAACGAACTCAAGCGGCGGTGAGGAGGCATTCTGGAAGCTCTTACGGAAAGACATCTTGGTACTCACAAGCGGTCGAATCTGAGAGATAGTATCCAATTCGCCCTTCTCATTGAGAGAAAACAACCGAATGGTTTCATCACGAAGCGGCATAGATGATCACATCATTAGAAGAGTGAGTCAATTGAATTTCCTGGCAGCACAATCAAGCTGAGCTTTGTGCTGAGAAAGCCGATCCATCCCGAGAATAAGATCAATATCCGAGTCACCAAGAACAATTGGTTTAGCCAAATCTATAGTTGCCCATCTTGATAGTGGTATCCGGAACCACCAAACTGGAGCTCAACCGTTTACCGGAGAAACGACATCCATGGGTTTACCCAAATGTGAAGAAGTGAATTCATGCTTGGCAAAAACGGTCTTGACATGAAACAATGCGATGCACCAAAGATCAAATAAAACTTTTGCAGGAATATCATTAACTGGAAGATTACCCATTATCACATTAGTAGATTCCTCCGCTTGCGCTGCATTCATCATATTCACCTTGGCATGCTTTGGATAATGCTTGGCCACTGCATTGCTGGAAGATTTCACAGGAGGAGGAGGCGGAAGGCGCCTTTGGTTGAAGCACTTGTTCGCATAGTGACCTTTCTCTGTGACATTTGTTGCAAGTCACCTCACGAGGCGGACGGTGATAAGGAGCATTTGACCTTGGAGCTTGAGAATTAGACTTGTTACGATAGCACAGGTTGGGTGGGTGGGAAGATCCACGACCACCTGAGTTCTTCTGGCGATAAAGGTGGCCAGACGGAGGAGGAGGAAGGTAGAACTTCTGCTGCTTAGCTGCCACTTGAGAGGAAGAAGAAGACTGAACTGCATCCTGATTCTCTTCTTAGAAGCCTCACATTTGAGCTGGGCAACTTCTTGCTTGATTGCCATGTTGTAGAATTCATCATACTTTTACGGCTCAAAAAGCACGAGAGCTAATTGCAGATCTTCTCTGAGACCACCTCTGAATTGATAGATCATACTCTTTTCATCGAGACGTCTTGCTTAGCGAAGCAAGTGAGTTTCGAACTGGATATTGTATTGATACAGACATGTTGCCTTGCTTGAGATTGCGGAACTCCTCACGCTTGCTCTCAACAACACTTTTGAAATGTGGTGAGCTCAAATCTCGTGGAACTCATCCCGAGGTAATGACACGACCTCCTCTGGAATCTTTGTATTCTTTGGAACCACTCAAAGCAGCTTGGTCCTTGAGTTGAAGCGAAGCAAACTTGACAAAGTCCTCGTGTCCGACATTGCTACATTCAAAATGTTTGCAAATGTCCACAAGCCAATCATCGGCGTCTGTGGCCTCGACACGTAAACCGAAAGACTTCGGTGATTAGCGAGGAACTGATTGAGAGTAGCAAAGTCGCGGCTGATTGTTGCCTTGACCTTGATTTCCTTGATTGCCTTGCCCTTGAGTACGCTCTTGCAAGAGTTGCAAAATCATCTGAGCATTGGCATTGGTGGCTGCCATGATAGCTTGCCATGCCTCCGGAGGCGGAGGTGGAGGTGGAGGGTTCGACTGACTCTCATCATTGCGATCCGGATTCGAGCCAGCGTTGGCGGAGCCATCCTGAAGAGGGTGACATCCGTTAGCACTTGATGAGACAGATAGACAAGTTGAATCAACGGATAGAAATTGCAACATATAGTCTTCACAATCAACATTCGAACAAGGATGAGCGAATGAATTCCAAAAGCTAACATCACACGTCCATTAAGGTGAGAAGCCACTTAGATAAAGGTATGGAATCATCATACGCCTTTGAAACAACTCGAATAACACAACTGAAAACAAAACAAAAGATTGGCTTCTAGAATAAGCGGAACAAACACATGATAGAGATTTACGCCCAAAGTGTTCGTGGTGGGGCCCACTGCAGACACGACGTCTGACAGACGTCACGAATGACAAACAAGACGTCCCGAATCAGCATAGCCAAGGATTCTTTAAGGCGCCTCGCGACCACTTTGTAAATCGACTATGGATGGGCGGACCACTAAGCGTTGGACCCCAATCTCAAATCATACATCTGTTGGAAAGATATCACGTAAGCTACTAGAATTCCCACCTATAAACTCCGAAACTTTACGGTTATGCAATGCGGTGTTGGGAATACAGGGACACAAAATATATCACCCAAACTAACAATACCTAGATCCAATTTGTATCCATCCGTCAACACATAACCAAGAAACCTTCGAAATCGTGTACCTCGACCTTGAAAAGCATCCGTTATACGAAGTCATGGCAATACTCGAGCTCGCCCCGATCTTTGGGTTATCGGGATTATCTCACCAACAACTGTTCAAAAGAGATTTCGATGTCGGTAAAACTTCGGTATTCCAGAATCGCAACGATAAAATTGTGGCGACAACACCTCGGAGCTCAACTCCCGGGACACCGCCACAACCCCTAAATGTCGAGGCACCAAGAACACTGTTCTCGTCACAAAACCATCGGAACGATCCCAAGATACCCGCGTGATCCTAAAAATTTTTTTTAGTGAAATTTGAGGAGAGGAGAGTCAAAACTTCTACGTCAGGAGACCTCACATGGTCAACGAAGGGACTGGGGAGTAAAAAGAATCCTACTCTCCGATATATATAATCCTAAGACTCAAAACATTTTTCCGTTCTAGACTCAACAACGCCAGCAAACAATCAAGCAGGGGGCTCCTAAGTCGGGGAAGGCTCTGATTACCAACTAGTTACGCCCCCGATGCGGCTATATCTCCCACGTGTCGAAGCACAACTTAGAGGCATAACCGCATTGAAAGCAATGTCGCAAGTGAGGTAATCTTCACACAACCCATGTAATACATAAGGGAAAGAGATACATAGTTGGCTTACAAATGCCACTTCACACAATACATAAATAAACATCCATCATCCGAGAATACACTCAAGGTCCGACTACGGAACCAAAATAAAAGAAGATACCCCAAATGCTACACGGATCCCGATCGTCCCAAGCTGAGCTCCACTCATCGATCATCGGGAAAAGACACATAATAACGACCACGTTCCTCATCGAACTCCCACTTGAGTTCGGTTCGTCCTACCTTACCGCATCGTCGGCACCTGCAACTGTTTTGGTAGAATCTGTGAGTCACGGGACTCGGCAATCTCACACCCAGCGAGATCAAGACTATTTAAGCTTATAGGAAGGACAGAGTTGTGAGGTGGAGCTGCAGCAAGCAACTAGCATATATGGTGGCTACACTGCATAAAAGAGAGCGAGAAGAGAAGCAAGGCACGGTCGTGAAGCTAGTAGTGATCAAGAAGTGATCACGAAACTACTTACGTCAAACATAACTCCAACACCGTGTTCACTTCCCGGACTCCATGAGAAGAGACCATCACGGTTACACACGCGGTTGATGTATATTAATTAAGTCAACTTCGGGTTTTCTACAACCGGACATTAACAAATTCCCATCTGCCTCATAACCCATGAGCACGGCTTTGAAAGATAATACCCTGCGGGGTGTCCCAACAGCCCATTATAAGCTCTCACGGTCAACGAAGGATATTCCTTCTACCGAAGACCCGATCGATCTCGGAATCCCGGACTACAAGACATTTCGACAAAGAATAAAACAAGACCAACAAAAGCCGCCCGATTGTGCCGACAAATCCCGATAGGAGCTGCACATATCTCGTTCTCGTGGCACATCCCGATAAGTCAAGCTACGAGTAAAACCAAGCCTCGAGTTTCCCGTGGTGGCCCATGATTCTGCTCGGTTCAGGCCAGCACTCGAAGAACCTTTGGTCCGGGGGTTAAAAATAAAGATGCCCCTCGGGTTCGCGAAAACCCGGGGAGAAAACAGGTGGCAAATGGTAAAACCAATGTTAGGCCTTCTTTGGAGGAGTCTTATTCAAAGCGAACTGTCAAGGGGTCCCATAAATCACCCAACCGTGTAAGGAACGCGAAAACAAGGAACATAACACGGTATGGCGGAAACTAGGGGGCAAGAGTGGAACAAAACACGGGCATAAGGCCGAGTCTTCCACCCTTTACCAAGTATATAGATGCATTAATTATAGCAGATATATTGTGATATCCCCAACAAGTAAACATGTTCCAAAAAGAACAACATCTCCATGTTCCAACAAGGAACAAACTTCATCTTCACCGCAACTAGCAACGCTATAAGAGGGAAAAGCAAAGCGGTAACATAGCCAATCAACGGTTTGCTAGGAAAGGATGGTTAGAAGTTTGACATGGCAATATGGGTGGCATGATATAGCAAGTGATAGGCATCGTAGCATAGGCATAGCAAAAGAGCGAGCATCTAGCATAGCAAAGATAGAAGTGATTTCGAGGGTATGGTCATCTTGCCTGCAAAGTTCTCAGAGTTGTCGAAAGCTTGATCCTCGTAAGCGTTCTCAACAGGTTCCTCGTTCACGTACTCGTCTTCCGGCTCTACCCAAAGCAAGGACACAAACAAAGGAACCACAATAAATCACGGTGCAATGCACAAGCAACATGATGCAAAACATGACATGATATGCGAGATGTGATATGCAATGCGTATGCGTGCTCCGGAAGGAAAATGATGAACCAGGCATCAACTTGGCAAACCAAGTATGCTGGAAAGATGAGATGATTTCTGTTGAAATCGATATAAAGATCACCGGAATCGGATGCACGGTTTGCAAATGACAAGCAAAACAAGAATGGCACAAATCTGCCATTAACAGCATGATGCCACAAAGCAAGCAACAACAAATTAAGCTACTGCACCCAAACGTACCAGAAAAGCATATGCCAGTGATATACTCAAGATTCTTGACAAAAGATGAACACTAAGCTACGGCTAAATCACATCATAACAGGTCCAAACAAGCATGTCAAAAGTGCAAAATATATCAGCTTCACAGACTTAGGGAAATTGCTGAACATGGCAAAATCAGCATCAGGAAGCAATGTTCAGAGCAATGAAACAGAATGCTACAGGAACTTATAATAGCAAACCAAGGCATGGCATGAATCTACTCAAAGCATAAAACAAAAGTCCCTTACTGACCATAAGCCAAAACGGATCAGAAAATATAATAACACCCATGTAAACATAGCAAGTTTCGTTAACAGATTCAGCAACAGGGAATGACAAAAACAGATAACAAGTAGGCATGTTTAAGAGCTCGATGCACTCACTACAGAGCATCTCATAATAAACTAAGCATACATCCATCAATAAAACATGGCATAGAAGATATACATGGCAAGAACAACATCATATCATATACGGAACAACTACAACAACCTTGGCAAAATTGAATAACATGTAAACAATCTGCCAGGAAACATTTTATAGCAAAAGTAGAGCTCGATTGACTCAAGCTATGGCACTCCATAATTGCAAAAAAAGGCATGGATGCATAGAGCATAACCATATGTTCAAAATATCCTTACTGAATTATCTCAAAATATGCATGGATCTCTCGGTAGCATCAAGTTAACATGGCATAAAAATATCAGCAAAACAGGGGCTGAAATCAGCAACATCAGGAAGCCTAGTTTGGATGCTGGTGCTAGTCACCACAGGGATCATAAAAATACATGGCATACACCCCTGGAAAGATGACATGGCATGTTACAAAACACATGTAGGATTCAAGTTCATAGGGTGCACACATCAATCATGGCAAAAATGAAAAAAGTGCATGTTCTGTTACGAAACAGAAACTAACATCACATAGCCCTCTTCCAACAGCATTTCGGGCCTCAATATGAACTCAAATGAAAATGATGCAATGAGATGAAATGATCTAATCTTCGAGGCGAACATTTTGAAATATTACACGCACGAAACAGAGCAATATGCAGAGAGTTATGGCATGACGAAAATGCAACAAATTACTGACAGAATAAAAACTTAAAGAGGAAATCGGGGCTCGGGGGAAAGTCAACCCTCGTCGGATCCGGATCGGATCCAGCGTATGCTGAATCGAGGAAGGCGGAACCTCGCGGAGGAGGGAGGAAGGAGGACAGGCGGAGGAGGACGAGGCAGGCGGGGCAGCCGGCCAGGCGGCCTTGAGCTCGCCGGCTCCGGACGGCCAGCGACGGAGCCAGCGCGGCGGATCCGGCCACCCGGCGTGAGGCGCGGAGCGGGCGGCGACGGCGAAGTGCTGCCCGGCCTTGTGGGCAGGAGGGCCCTTTGGGCCAGGCGGGCGAAGTGGGCACGCAGGGCCACGTGGCGGCTTCCGATTCGTCCGGCGCGTGAGCGGACGTGTCCGGCCGCCCGGATTTGGAGGGGGAGATGCATATTTATAGGTAGAAGGAGCTAGGAAGCTCCAAATGAGGTGTAGTTTTCGCCCACACGATCGTGATCGAACGACGGAGAGCATGGAAGTGACTTAGATGGGTTATTGGGCTGTTTTGAAAGGGTGTTGGGCTGCAACTTAAAAGAGGCTTTTGCGAGAGTGCGGTTAACCGTTGGAGTACCAATCGAGCTCCAAATGACCGAAACTTGACATGTGGTCTACGGTGGTATACCAAGGCCACTTGGCAAGGCTCGGTCCATTCCGAGAAAGTTTAGTACCCGCTCACGGAAAAAGCGTAAAAGGGGCCGGGGAACATAGGAGTGCCTGGATTGCAAAAGCGGACAACGGGAAAATGCTCGGAATCATGAGGCGAACACTTATGCAAATGCGATGCACATGATGACATGATATGAGATGCATGACACGGACAAAATGCATAAATGAAGAAAAACCCAACCACGGAGGGAATATCATATCACAATGCCGAAAATGGCAAGAGTTGGAGTTACAAATATGGAAAGTTACATCCGGGGTGTTACAGTGTCGGTCCCCCTTCTGTCACCAGGATCGAGCACCACAAGATTGAACCAAAAGCTAAGCATTTCTGCATTGCAAGAAAAATCAATCTAGCTTGCCAAACCAAATCGATAGTTCGAAGAGACTTGCAAAGATATCAAATCATACATAAGAGAATTCAGAGATATTCAAATAATATTCATAGATAAGCTGACCATAAATCCACATTTCATCGGATCTTGACAAACACACCGCAAAAGAGTATTATATTGAATAGATCTCCAAGAACATCGAGGAGAACTATGTATTGAGAATCAAAGAGAGAGAAGAAGCCATCTAGCTACTAGCTATGGACCCGTAGGTCTGAGGTAGACTACTCAGGCTTCATCGGAGAGGCAATGGTGTTGATGTAGAAGCCCTCCATGATCGATTCCCCCTCCGGCAAGATGCCGGAAAAGGCCCCAAGATGGGATCTCATGGGAACAGAAGGTTGCGGCGGTGGAAAAGTGGTTTCATGGCTCCCCTAGATGTTTTGGGGGTATAAGAGTATATATAGGAGGAAGATCTAGGTCAGGAAGTCAACAAGGGGCCCACAAGGTTGGGGTGCGCCCTCCACCCTTGTGGCCGCCTCGTGGCTCTTATGACTTGCAGTCCAAGTCTCCTGAGTGTCTTCTGGTCCAAGAAAAATCATCACGAAAGTTTTATTTCGTTTGGACTCCGTTTGTATTCCTTTTCTACGAAACTCTAAAACAAGGAAAAAAGAGAAACTGGCACTGGGCTCTAGGTTAATAGGGTAGTCCCAAAAATCATATAAAATAGCATATTAATGCATATAAAACATCCAAAACAGATAATATAATAGCATGGAACAATAAAAAATTATAGATATGTTGAAGACGTATCACCATGCAGCGCGCAGGCCCAAATGCCATCCACCAAATTAGAAGGCAGTATGCAGGCGGAGAATAACCTCGGTCGTAGTGCAGCAGTAACGAGCCGTCGTATCACAAAACCCCACCTCCCATGATCTAAGTTTGTGAATGAAGTAACCATCATTTCACTCTTCGCTCAATCCCCTTCTCCCTCACCGTCTTGAAGAAGGCCAACACTCGTATTTGCCACTGTTCTTCTCTCCCAGCGAAGGGAAGGTAAGCGGATCCGTGATGTTGGTATATTTTCGTTCATAAAAAAACAACTTCTGCAAAGTAGTAACCGATCCTCACTCTCTTTTTTGTTTCATTGTCATTGCGATTGTGTTTTCCTTTCAGTGGTCTCCTAGTATTCGTCACTTTCATGATGGATAAGGAGAACCAGGCAAAGATCTGCCGATGTTGGAGCAGACACGGGAGGCTGATCCCCATGAGACTGAGAGCTCCAAGAAGATGAAGGCAGCCACTGAGCCAACCCCAGATATGCTCACGGCCACTACTGAGATGGTCAAGCCCCGTTTGAGGTTACAGCCCACATGGCCCTGCAGGAGCAGTTTTCCCCCTTCGAGGTTGTGTCCCCCCCCCCCCCCCGCTGAGCTGCCCAAGGTGATTTTCTTCCTTGTTGATCTCGATTGTGGTTTCTCATCTAAGTATGTGGTGATAAATAATGCAAAATTTTATTAGCTTCGATGCCATGCTACCTTCCCTGTCATGCATACTTTTGACTCTACATAGTGGTTTAAATAAATTGTGTTTCTTATATTGGAAAGTAATTCAGAATTGGTTTCTGTTTGAATTAGAGCCCTGATGCAGAGAAGGATTGTTTGGTTGTACATGTCACTCGCTATGAGGTGGATGACCTGAATATACGCACTGGGAAAACAGAGTTCTTAGGCTGTTGGATCCTGGAAGCCATTTGCACTTATACCAATGTCGAGATGTATTCCAACCTCACTGTTGTCAGGCGTGTTTTCCAGGGTGTACTGAAGCACAAGAAGTTCGAAGCTACTCCTTCGTTTGTGAGGCATACTATTCTTGTAAAGCTTACGCATGAAGATGACGTGGCATGCCTCCACAAACAAGTTCATGAGTGGCAAGGCCACAAGGTTATCTTCAGGAAGGTTCACAGGATTGAGCTCCTGCCGGACGTCCTCGATGATGTTCATGGCAAGGTCTGTCTTGTGTCCATCCCAAATTAGATCGAGGCATGAAATAGTTGCCCCAGCTAGTGTTTAATAGTAGTTTGGATTGTGTCTAATTATCCAAACCTTGCCTATTATCGAGCCCTCTAGGGCTAGTACTCTGTTTGAATCCGTCTATGGGAACTGATGCTACCTTTGTGTGTCCGTGAATCATGTGAGAACCATCCTAATTGTTGCCGAAGTAGATGCGTCCTCACTAGTTTTCTCATGAATATTGGCATGGTAAGACATAAGTTGTCATGGTTTATTATACGAGCAGTGCGTGTTTGATGAAATAGAGTACTCGTTCGAGAATTGTGCGCTGACATATACATAGGGTACATAAGGCTGGTTAAGTACTTGTAAACACTGTTGGTGCTACCCCACTTGTAAGCAGTTGCGCAAAACACGGCACATTGGCTCAGCTTGCTTCAACACTAGAAAAGTCAGCTAACGACTAGCTAACAATCAATAATCTGTTGTCTGACATATAAGCAACTACATATCTTGTTACAGTGGTTCATGCAGTTAACTGAGGCCACAATGTAAATTCCAAATGTTCACACGCTAGTCCAGCGTTCATGTGGAACATTCACATTAAACTCGGCTTCATAAAATACTTGAAAAGCATAAGTTAAGCAATTTTATGCATCTCCATGATTAATTGAACATAACAAACATGTACTAGTTCACAACAAAAGACAAAGTTGTGAGAAGGTTTACAAATCAGGAAAAATCAAGCAAGGCTTCTCTGAGCAAAGGACCTCCCTAGGCAGGCTTTAATTTCCTGGAGTTCACTCTGGTTTTTCTTGTTGCCACCATCCAGGGTTAGGTTCTCTCATTCTAGAATAACTAATTATAATTGTGTTCTCAGTTGGAATGCTGAACTGAACCATGTAGTGTACTGACCATCTGAACTTCTTGTGCAGTTCCACTAAATTTAAGCACCGCTATTTGCAGAAATAAGCAGACCATAATGCCTCTTGTCCGCGCACCTATCCCAAAAACCTCCGTGCAGCCGTGCCAGCTAGTCCTCGGTCCATGGATGAACTGGTAGAAAGTGCATTTCGGACTAGGATGCAGTTATTTTCGCTCGTCCCTGCATTGCAATCAGGAAGTAAAACATACGAATCAGCTTCTTTTAGATCGCGTTGGTCATTCTACCTAGTCACTACCAATGTAGGAATACCTGGAAGACGGGTGGTTAGAGGACGACAGCTAGGAATAGCCATCTCATTTTGTGCAGTTCTACTAAAACTGAGGTGTGTACTTTTGATTGCGCAGATAGAAACGATATGGAGACAGACATCCCTGTTTGCACAAATATGAAATATGGTTATTTAAACAATGACAGTTATTTTCAGTGGCATATGGTTAACAGCAACATCTATTGTGTTATAATTGGCACTACATTGACAGTATGAAAGTGCCCTTTAGTAAGTAGCATCACATAACATCAACACTGCGACTAGATTAACATGTAGAACAATAGCATTAGTATTACTGTCATGAGAGTAGCGCATGGTCAGTAAATGTGTAATCAAATTTGTGCAGTTCCACTGGGATGAAGCAATGTTAGCGGTGTGAGATTTAAGTGTAACTGCAAAAACAAACTTCATGGGAAATAAAGCAAGACAGAAGCACTTCATAAAATGGTGGTGGCATTGCTTCAATTTATCGACGACACTAGACCATTACTTAATAGTGACATTAGGTGGCATTGCTTCAATTTATCGACGACACTAGACCATTACTTAATAGTGACATTAGGTGGCATTGCTTAATGCTTGATGTGATTTTACATTAATGATAGCGATATGGGTGTAGGGACAGCATGGGCATAAAGTGGTGAGGCAGATGTGGTTGTCGAGAGCGGCAAACACTCAGGCAACATGTTTGAATTTGTCCCATTTTTTATCTCCTTGCTGACATTTTCCTATGTGAGCACAGAAATCTAGACCTGCTCGTTCTCATTTGCGTTGTCCCCCAACACCCCTCACTTTCTTTCCTTTTTCGACAAAGAGATAGGTCCACTCCCCCCTCACACCTTCGCGATGCACCATGCTTTCTTCGCATTTTCAACCAAGATACCGGTTGGGTAGCAAGTATCTACTACTTTCCCCTGTTTCCTCTTAGAACCAAGTCCTAGATTACGTCTAATAATAGTAAAAGTCTAGGTGGCTTTGGAACAGCCAACGGAAGCAGAAAAAGATCCACACGCAGCCACGTGGGGAGCTGGGGCACTAGAGCAAGGCACGTTTTGAAGGAATATATACCTGAGGGTCGTCTGCATGTGGCAAAGATGGCATCGGGAGGCCGCATCTTGGCCACAATACCGCAGGGAGGAAGAAGGGGTCAGAGGCCCTCCCGAGCCGGTGCTGACTCGGAGAGAACGGCACGGCCGTCAATCAGGACACGCGGGCAGCCGTTGGTCTCCTCCCTCGCCACCGACGACCACACGAATGATGCACCTACACCCTTGCCCCGGTCGAGGTGGTCCGGCCGGATTTGTGACCAACCATGAGTAGAGAGAGAGAGAGAGAGAGTGTGTGGCCACCTATGTCTTGCTTAGATCTGGAGAGGATGAGAGAGTGAAAGAGAGGAACCCTATTAAAGCAAGCGCTGAGGCTCCTGCTTATATATATATATATATATATATATATATATATATATATATATATATATATATATATATATATATATATATATAGTGGAGTGATTTTGTTGTACCTACCGTTATTAAATTGAATACGCGCGAACTGACGATGACATGTACCTAGGCTAGGGTCTTAGGCCTGACCTAGACACCCTACGCAAGGACACTGCGCTAGAGTCCAAGGCCTACAAGGTTCAACAGAAGATACCGACTGAAATTGCCCCGAAGTGCAACTCACTCAACGAAATATTCCACTCGTAGATCCCAATTCCACTCGACCATGTTAACTTCACTCGGCCATACAAAAACTCACGGAGTACAGAAGGCCTAAAGTCACCCCAGGATGGCAACAGTCAGGCATTCACTCCGTCGTCATAAAGACCATTTATAGCAGGCATTACCAGTAAAACTCTAGTCTTAACTCACATTGAACCCTGTGTAACTGAGGGTTGCGAGGGTCCTGGCGCACTCTATATAAGCCACTCCCTCCTCTGGCACAGGGGTTCGCACCCCCTGTAACTTTCACACATATCTAGTCGACAAGCCTCCGCGGCACCAGGACGTAGGGCTATTACCTCCTCCGAGAGGGGCCTGAACTCGTAAACTTGTGTGTACAACCTCGCCGTAGCTAGGACTCGGCCTCCTCCTATGTACCCCTACTCTTACTGTCTGACTCATTCCCACGACAGTTGGCGTCCACCGTGGGGCAGACGTCTGAGCGACTTCCGGTGAGGTTGCAAATTTCTTTCTCCATCAACATGGTTTTGGGCGGTGGTTTGGCTCTGGGCCGCGAGATCCATCTCGGTGCGCTCGTCTTCATTGCCGATGACTCCACCTGGCTCCAAGAAGCCCCCCCTCGATGTCGAGGCCCTCCCCATCCGCGGGGTGGCGCACTTCTGCGTGAGTGCCTCCGGCGTCCTTCTACGGCAGCCGTCGACTCAGTATCGGTCGGCTTCAGTGGTGTCTTCACTCCCCGCCGTCTGCCGTCGCAAGCGATCAGGTCGTTTGCGGCTCCAGCGGTGGGTGAAGCACGCGATGGCTCGCTAGTAGACCAGCCCTCAAGTCGCGGCAATTGATACCGACGAATCCCTCTACGGATTGTTCGATCTGCCGACTGGTCACTCGGATACGCTTTCTGAGTGCGAGAGCAACGATCCTGCAGCGAAAGTCCTCATGGTCAACTCCCAACGCAGTCCGCCCAAATTTTGTCACGGTGGCGGTGGCGATGGTGGCGGCAGCGGCGACCCGCCGCATGAGCATGACGAATACTACCCCCAAGCCCTCACTGCAGAGCAGAGGGAAGAGCTGCATCGCCGCAACATTCAGGCCCTCTAGACCCGCACCATTGGGGAGACCTCCGAGGCTCGGGCCTTGGAGGCTATGCACTTGGCCACCCTGGCTAAGCGTATGCGTCTGGAGAATCTCCAGCAAGCACTCGACGATCGCTCTTGTCGGCAGATTCCAGGTTCCAGTCGGCGGCCACGACAGCTGTTTTCGACTGAGCCTCGAGAAGAATGTCAAGTATACCGTACTCCGATCCAGACTGTTGCGGCAGTTGCACGTATAGCAGATTCAATTCAGCCGCCCCGTTCAAAAGCTGGCAGAGGTTTGCAGCAGATCCGAGCATTGCTCCAGGCGGTAGGAGAACAGAACTCAGTTGTTTCTCAGTCGCACAACAGAATTCATAGCAAATCTGTGGTTGGAGACACGGTTCAGTCGGCGCATAGCCCGAGATCACCTTTGCTGCGTGAAGATCGTGCTTACCGCCAGGACCAGTTCCTTGGTCGAGGCCACGGACAGTTTGATCCTTGTTATCCCCGCGATGACCACCGTCGAGTGCTTACACCCCCTCCGAGGGGAGGTTCGTATGCGCCCCGGAAGTATGATGACAGGCGCACATTCGGTGACGAGCGGAGGGCTCCAGCCGACCCAAGAGAGCCTAGGTTCAATGCGAGGTCACTCCTGATGCAAGGTTTGGTTGACAGAGGCCAAGCTAACAGAGAAGGACTTGATAGAGATTGTCCGACTAGAAGCAGGGCATTCGTTTCTGGTCCCGAGTGTTTCATCAGAGCCATCCGAGCCGCTGAGATCCTGCCCAACTTCAGATTGGCCGCTGGTGTGAGCAAGTTCACCGGTGAGTCGAAGGCAGACATTTGGCTGGAAGATTACCGAGTGGCAATGCGGATCGGTGGAGGCAATGATGATGTATCCATGAAGCACCTCCCCTTGATGCTTGAAGGTTCAGCCAGAGCTTGGTTGAATCAGTTGGCTCCTGGGAGCATTTTTTGTTGGGAAGATTTGGCCCGAGTGTTTATCAAGACATTGGAAGGCACCTGCAAGCGATCTATTGGGCTGACTGAATTGCAGCATTGCATCCAGAAGCCGAGTGAGACTTTCGGAGATTTTATCCAGAGATGGACCACCCTTCACCATGTGGTGGATAATGTGTGAGAGCATCAAGCAGTTTGCGCCTTCAAGGAGGGCGCCAGATATAGAGAGCTTATCCTGAAGTTCGGTCATTCCAGAGACATGTCTTTGAGCAGAATGATGGAAGTAGCCACTCAGTATGCAAATGACGAAGAGGAATACCGACTCTGCAATGGCAAGGGGAAACCAGTCAACCTAGACACCGGTGGTGGAAACCCCAGCTGGAAGCAAAATCGCAAAGCCGAAGCTGTAGGTCCTGCCGAAGCCGTAGTACTAAACGCGCAAGGAAAGTTCAAGGGAAATCCTAAGGGGCCATGGGTGCCCAAAAAGGTGAAAGATCAGTCGGGCCAGGACGTCCTGGATTTGCCGTGTCATATACACACAAAGAAGGATGGAGAGGGTAACTTGATTCTGCCCAAGCATACCACTCAACAGTGCCGACTCCTGATTCAGCAGTTCCGAGAGGGTCAGCCCAGTGAGAAGGACTCTGATAAGGATGAAGAGAAAGAAGTAGACGATGGTTACCCTAAGGTCAATGCTACCTTGGTGAGTTTTGCTGATGTTGAGAGCAAAAGTCGACTGAAAGTCATCAACGGAGAAGTGAATATGGTTGCTCCGGCAACTACAGCGTATTTGAAGTGGTCAAAAACTCCCATTACATTCGACCAGTCAGATCACCCAGCGCATGTTGCTACCCTCGGGCGGCAGGCATTGGTGGTCGACCCAGTCGTTGGGGGCACCCGATTGACTAAAGTCCTTATGGATGGTGGCAGTGGTCTGAACATGATGTAAGCTGAGACCCTCCAAGGGATGGGCTTTCTGATGTCCAACCTCAGTGAAAGCAACATGCAGTTCCACGGTATCATCCCAGGAAAGAAGGAAAAGTCACTCGGATAGATTGCTCTTGATGTGGTTTTTGGTGATTCCAAGAATTTCTATAAAGAGAAGTTGATGTTTGAGGTGGTAGATTTCCATGCTGCTTATCATGTTATGTGTATCTCAAGTTGAAGATGCCTGGACCCAAAGGTGTGATCACAGTCACGGGAAATAGGCAGAGAGCAGAGGAGTGCCTTCAGAAAGGCTCCAAAATTGCTGATGAGCAAATGGTGGTGGTGGAGCAGGAAGAATACAAGAAAAATGTCGATCCGAGTGATTTGTTGCGACCAAGAATCCTGCTTCATAATCAATGATAACCCGCAAGTATAGGGGATCAATTGTAGACTCTTTCGATAAGTAAGAGTGTCAAACCCAACGAGGAGCTAAAGGTAGAACAAATATTCCCTCAAGTTCTATCGACCACCAATACAACTCTCATACGCTTAACGTTCGCCTTACCTAGAACAAGTATGAAACTAGAAATACTTTGTAGGCGTTGTTGGATAGATTTGCAAGATAATAAAGAGCACGTAAATAAAAAGTAGGGGCTATTTAGATGAAGACACAACTTAGTTAGTTTTAGTAGAGAGCTTGTTGATACACAAGAAAGTTATTTGTCCCTAGGCAATCGATAACTAGACAGGTACTCATTATTGCAATTTTATTTGAGGGAGAGGCATAAGCTAACATACTTTCTCTTCTTGGATCATATGCACTTATGATTGGGACTCTAGCAAGCATCCGCAACTACTAAAGATCATTATGGTAAAACCCAACCATAGCATTAAAGCACCAAGTCCTCTTTATCCCATACGCAACAACCCCCTTACTCGGGTTTATGCTTCTGTCACTCAAGCAACCCACTATAAGCGAATCATGAACGTATTGCAACACCCTACGACGGAAATCCCTCACGCTTGTGCGACACAGAGAGCACCATATGACAGCACCAATAATAAACGGATCTACTCAAACATCATAGGATAGCCATACATCATTGGGAAATAATATATAGCGTTGAATACCATGTTTAAGTAGAGATTATAGCGGGTAAAAGAGGAGTTACACCGCTGCATAGAGGGGGGAAGAGTTGGTGATGACGGCGGTGAAGTTGTTGGTGTAGATTGCGGTGATGATGATGGCTGAGTCGGCGTTCCGGCGCCACCGGGAGAGAGGGGGAGAGAGCCCCCCTTCTTCTTCCTCTTCCTTGACCTTTTCCCTTGATGGGAGAAGGGTTTCCCCTCTGGTCCTTGGTCTCCATGGCATGGGAGGGGCCAGAGCCCCTCCGAGATTGGATCTGTCTCTCTGTCTCTCTCTGTTTCTGCGCTCCCAGATCTGGCCTTTCACCTTTCTCATATTCCCAGAGATCCGTAACTCCGATTGGATTGAAATTTGAACACGATTTTAGCCGGATATTAGCTTTCTTCAGGCGAAAGAAGGGCAACAACCGCCTTACGGGGTGTCCACGACGTCAGGGGCGCGCCCCCTGCATCGTGGCCCCCTCGGGCATTGTCTCGCGTTGATTCCACTTCCCAAAATTCACATATATTCCAAAGTAAATCTCCGTCGGTTTTTATCCCGTTTGGACCCCGTTTGATATGGATTTTCTGCGAAACAAAAAACATGCAACAAGCGAGGCGGCACTGGGCACTGGATCAATATGTTAGTCCCAAAAATAGTATAAAAAGTTGCCAAAACTATGTAAAAGTTGTAGAATATTGGCATGGAACAATAAAAAATTATAGATACGACGGAGACGTATCAGCATCCCCAAGCTTAATTCCTGCTCGTCCTCAAGTAGGTAAATGATAAAAAAGACAATTTTTGATGTGGAATGCTACCTAGCATAATTTTGATCATGTAATCTAATCATGGCATGAATATTAAGACACGAGTGATTCAAAGAAATAGTCTATAATTTGATATTAAGACAATAATACTTCAAGCATACTAATAAAGCAATCATGTCTTTTCAAAATAACATGGCCAAATAAAGTTATTGTTGGTGTTCTGGGAACGGGGGTCCCCAGACTTGCCTGCCTACGGCCCACGGCGTGGCTCTGCAAGCGGGCCCGTACGGCCCGTCTTCACCAACAAGCTTTCAAGACCCTCGCGAGGGGCCAAGGCTCGCGAGGCGGACGACACAAGACCTCCTCGGGAGTGGCCTCACCAGACTGGCTCACGAGGGGCGGAGAGATCAAGGCAAGGCAAACCTCGCGAGGTCCAGTGACGTGAGCCATGACGATCGAGACCAGGCGGGCGCCAGCGCGCGCAATGTCCTTGCTTCCTCTTTGGTGCTAAGGGGGCAAGCGCAGGTGAGGAGTACCGAGGCGTCAAGCAAAGGTTTCCATATCGGTGCAACGAGACCAAGACCAGCAGGACGGCAGGACAAAGGTCATCGTGGAGCCCAAGACGGCGTCACCTCGAGAGCCTTTGACAGGCGAAGACTACTTTTGTTAGGATAAGCTGTACTAGTTGTCCCCTTTGAAATTGGACGTTGTTGGCTCCCTTCCCGCTCAATATTTGGGAAGAGGACAAGATCCTCTATAAATAGGGCTAGCCACCACAGTAGAAAGGGGGGAGCCTGAGCTGATCGGACCCTCACCTACCAGAACTCATCTGGAGCAATCCTCATCCACACACCACTCACCAAGCACAAGAACACCTCTCCTCAGGAAGCAGTTCTTCCCCTTGTACTGTTCATCCTCAGCCCAAGAGGCAATCCACCACCACCACACTGGAGTAGGGTATTACACCTCAACGGTGGCCCGAACCAGTATAAATCTTGTGTCCTTTTGTTCTTTTGGTTCGGCGAGATAGTCCGTGAATTCATGAAGCGTGTGAGGGCGTGATCGTTGAGGGGGAGATCTTCGCGTGCACCCCAGTATTCGAATCTTAAGGGTTTTGCCGGAACCCGAAATCCGACATTTGGCGTGCCAGGTAGGGGTGCGCTGGAGCCTCCCTCCCACCTGTTGATCCACCGATGCTCCACGGTTCCGATGTCTGGCGACCCAAGAACCAATGCCCACCGCTGGGCGGCTTGGCCAGCCCGGGCAGCGTCGTCCACCCAGGAGGATCTCGACCCCGCGCTCCAGGCAGCACGTGCACCACCTAATGCTGCGGGGCGCGGGCGGTGCGGCCAGGCGCCGTCCACCCTTACCCCACGACAGGCACGAGCTGCTGCAAGGGCTGCAAGCCACGCCGCGGCGACGGCGCCGCACACCCGGCAGGAGCAGGCGAACATGCGGGCAGCGCTCATGGTGGCGCGGGAGCTGCTACGATGCCGGCTGATGGAGAGCAGCCGGGATGCATTGCTGGAACGCGTCACCGAGCTACTAGACGCGGCGGCCACGGGAGCACCGCCCTTCTGCTACCAGCTCACGCCCCAGGCAGCGGTCGGATCCCACGGCGGGCCTTGCCGCACCCGCATACCCCGGAGTGCGCCCGGGGGTCTCATCGACGTCAGCGCGGTCCATGGCGTCGACCGCACCCTCGCACCCGCACCGCCCCTGATGGGTGCGAGTACGAGCATCGCCGCACACGGCCCCAGTGGGGCACCACCCTACCACCCTCAGGACGGCGTGATGGGCCAGGCGACGTGGAGCGTGGGGCACTTCAGCGAGGTCTTCGGGGCAACGGCCATGGAGGCCTACGTGCCCCGCATGACGAACCAGGAGTACACGCCGGGAGATGACCCCAGCTCGTTCCTCGAGCCAGGCTGGGAAGAGGAGGCGCTAGGAGCTGAGGCCTTCCAGGAGCCAACCGAGAGCCCCGCCAACCACGCCATCGACAACAGCTACCGGGTACCACTAATCCCCCAGGAGCGGGCTTATGCTAACCATGAATCGCAAGTGAATCAGGTCACAGTGCTAGGCGGCAGTTCTGACACGACGGTACCCGTCCCACCAGGAGAGGCTCGCTGGGGGCTGTGTGGGGGGAGCAAGGAGAAAGGCCCCACCCGCGTCGCGTGGAGCAAGGCGTTGCCTGGAGGTAGGCACTCTGCCGGGGAGGCGCCTGCGAGCCCTCCCCCGGCAGAGGACCCGTGGTCGCCGAGGGTGCCGCCGGCATCCCCTTTGCCCCCTTTGGCGTCGTCCTGGTTTTCGGTCGTCCCAACGGTGGTAGAGGGTGGCGCAAGGTGGGCCCCTCGTCTGGTGATATGAAGTAAGGCTCACGCCTGTGAAGGTCTCCGCTCGTGACACTCTCACGTAATAATGAGTGGGGCTGTACACGCCCTGAACCTGAGGAGTGCCGCCCTCGGGCCTCGGGGGCTCCCTCCCACGTCCTAGTGGCAGCACTTAGCTCTGCGCTGGTGAGAAGACTCGAAGACAAGAAGACTAGACTAGGTGCCGGACGCGGCCATTTGCTTTGGATCTCTTTTCTGTAGCCTTGCCTTCTGGATTTGGATTTAAGTTGAAGTTGAATTTTCATTGATGCGTGCGGGGGGTGCCTTTTCTCGTTGAAGCGATTTCTTGCTATCTGGTTCTTGCCTTAATTCGGAGTTAGCGCCTATTGCTTTCCCCTCGCGGGCCCCTCGTGAGCGGGGCTGGGCACGGCACACACGCGCTACGCGCATGCCCTACCATGACTGGTGCTTGCTCCTCACGAGGTCCTTTCGGGCGGATCGACAGGCGCCTCAGGAACTTCTCAGGAACTAACAACCTCGTGAGTCAGTTCGGAACCTCCCAGGTCAAGGTAAATTACAGCAGCAAACTCGCCACGAGACTTGCGAACACACAAAGGCGCATAATCAGCTTGGCCCAAAAGAATAGGGGCAGTAATCTATTTACTTGAGGGGCTCCCCCTCCCAAAATGCTCTTACAACCTCTGGGCCGCGCCTGAGCTTTTGTGTGCAGGATAAACAGCAAGGAAACATGGGATCAATCGGACATATCGCTCGCCGCGTCCCCTAGGACGCCTTCAGACGCGTCGCTGGCATCGTCATCACCTTCGCTGACATCATCATCACCTTCAACGGCGCCGCCATCACCGACGTTGACCACGTCGCCCTCGTCTGTCGCGACCACCACCGCGTCGTCTTTGGAAGCGAAGGCCATGACCAGCACGTCCACATTGTCCTCCACCCACCATGCCAGGTCGCCCCGGATGGCCTCCAGAACTGGAGCGATGGCGGTGTCAAAGTCAAAGTCCTGATAGATGTTCTGGAGATGGCTGAAGATGCGGGAGAACGCGCTCCCGAGCAAGCTGCGACTCCTCTCTTCGACAAGCAGGTGAGCCCTCTCGGAACGGTCCTCCAGGCGCGTCACCACCTTGGTGAAGAAGCGGAGGTTATTGGCATCATCGTCCGCATGGGGATGAGGGGCATTCTCATTGCAGATGTGGCCCAGCGTGGTGTTGGCCCTCTTCCTGAGGCCGTGGAGCATGGGGGCGTGCACATGCTCCAATGCCTGCCGCTGAAGCACTTCCTCCCTATTCTGCCGCGCAATGGCCTCGGCGTCGATAACCCACTGCTGAAGAGGGAGCAGCTCGGCGCGGGCGGAAGCTAGTTCAGCCTGCACCGAGACTAGGGCGGCTACGGCAGCCTCCTCTCGCCGCTCCGCCTCAGCCATCTTAGACTTGAGGGCGGCAGTCCTGCCCGCAGCCTCGTCTTCAACGCGCTTCAGCTTCAGGTCATACCTACCCTCAAGATCCGCGCGAGCCTCGGCCACCCGGCGATGGACCTCATCCTGGGCCCTGGCCTCGCGCGCGCCAACAGCATCCTCCGCTTGGGCAACCTGACGCTCCCTCGTCTCCAGTCGCTCGAGCTCAAGGCTACGGTCCAGGGCTTCCAGCGCCAACGCCTCCTCGCACTTCCGGATCTCTTCCTCTTCGGCAGGCGTCCCCCTCAACGACGCGAGGGTGGCTCTGCGCGCCTCCACTTGCTGCTCCAAGGAGGCGCTCCAGGCTTGGAGCTCCCATGCGCGCTTCTCCATGGCCTCGCAATGGCGGTCGGCTTCCCGGGCCTCTTCGTGAGCTCGGGAGCAGGCCTCTCACGAGTCTGCGAGGGAAGCATCGGACTTCACATTATCAAGCTCGCGCTGGTGGCGCCCGAGGTTGATAGCCACCTTCAGCTTATGTCGCTCCTCCGCCAACCAAAGATCCTCGTCCATGAGGCACGCATCCACATTCACGAGCTCTTCACCAAGCCGGTTCATCGCGCCCAACGCCTCCTGAAAGAGCTCGTGGCGGACGATGCTCCCTTCTTGCGCCGACTTGAGCACGCTGCTGACTCCGTCCTCCGCTGCAGGGGCCGCAGAGGGGGCCCGAAGCGGCTCACCCCCTCTCAACAGGGGGTTAGGGGCTGGCACCCACCTGGTTGCTGGCCAAGCCTCACGAAAAGCCCGAGCAAATGGAGACCCGCCACCTGAAGAGGACCCCAGGACCGAAGCCAACCAGCCGCCATCCACGATCAGGTAAGAGGCTCTTGGCACACTGGTCACACCCCAAACAAGGCCGCCAAGAGAAGGCGGCGAAGGCATGAGCTCAAGGCACCCAGCTGGCGGGCTGGCTACCCGGGCTGATCCCACTCCGGGGGCAGCGTGCGGGCTCACAGCGCTTGAATCCGGCAAAGGAAGCAAAGGGAGAGGAGGTTGCTTCTCAGGAGATTCCACGGCCTTGGCGGAAGGGATCCTGAGGAACCAACTGTCAGAAAGGGAAGCGGCGCGCAAGGGATGAAAGAGATAAGGTACTTACTCATTGATGGCGATATACTTACTCCGCTTCAACGGCCCGAAGATGCCGCTGCTACAGCTTGGGGATCCCTTCCTCTTGCGGAGCTCCTCAAAGTCCACACAGAGCTGGCCGAAGCGTTGGACGCGGCGACCATCACGAGGCGCAACTGGGGAAGCGCCCTAGGAGGCCTCAGGAGAGCCAAGCTGGGGAAAGCTGCCGGGCTTTGCCTCGCGACGACCTGCCTATGCCTCGGGAGCTTCGACCTCAGGAGCAGCAGGCTACGTCGCCCCTTCAGCTACCGCCCCGGCGTGGGAATCATGAGTCTTGAGGATGACGCCTAGGGAGCCTCAGGCAGCATCGACACATCCGCACCAACGCTCCCGGCTTCCGACGGTGCTTGCCCCAGCGTCCACTCTTGGGGCAAGATCGGGGCTGGTGGCAAGGAGAGGAACCACGATGACGGGGTTCTCGCGGGGCCCCACCAGACCAACTGGACGCAGCCCTTACTCATCGAAGGAGGGCATGTGCTCCACAAATTCCACTTTGTTCGAGCAGCGATACAACAGGCAACTCTTCCCCGGCATATCATCTGGCAACGGGACACCCGTCAGGACCTCGAGCACCGTTCGTCGCGCCTCCAGGGGAGCCCGGTCTCCTGAAGTCTCATGTGGTCGTTGCTGCTGAGCAAGGCCCACATCGGCCGAGAGTGTCGCTGAAGTGGAGCAACCCGGCGCCGGACGAACTCCTTCGACACCATAGGCGCAGTCACGCCACGGTCTTTCAGCCTCTTCATCCTGAGCCAGACGGGGACAAGGCACGGATTGGCAAGCCTTTGGTGGCACCAACCAGAGTTGGGAATGGTAGGCGTCGACGGAGAAGAGAGCAGGAGCTGAGCACTCTGACGTCAACAAATACCCACCGTGTCCGAAACTCGCTCGTGGATGGCGGAAGCTCAAAGTCAATCCCCACGCTAGCCGTCGCCGCCATGGCCTGGAAGCTCAAACACCCCGAGCTCTGTCGGGGATCAATAAGGTGCAACGAAAAGAAGTGGTGGAGAAGAGCCAGGGAAGGAGCAATGCCCACCATGGCCTCGCAAACAAAGGCGAAGACGACAAGAAGGGTCACGGATTGAGGGTCAAGGTGCAGCACGTGGATCTGATAATGGGCAAGCACTGCGTTGAAGAAGGCGGAGAAAGGAGGAACTAGGCCAGCCCAGACGGCGTCGATGAAGAATGGGACCTCGGGGGCCGTCCTGTCGATGCGAGCTCGAGATGTGGTCCAGGCCACCGTTCTTTCCCACTCATTGAAGTTGGAGGCGAGCATGGGGCGCACCTTGTCCATGGCTTCTTGGCTAAGCATCAGCGACCTACCAACCACAAGCTCAATGGCCGCGTGTAGTTCGGCGGAGGACAGGGGCTCCTTCCCTTTCTCCGTCTGATCTGGTGCCATAGCGATGGAAAGACTGAGCTCAGATCAGATTGGGAGGAGAGGCTGAGCTTCAGGAAGCGGAAGAATTGGGGGAGTGCATCACAATGATGGGGAGGAAATCGTTAGACCGCTGTGGCCGCCTAGCTAGGCGGGTATCAACGCAGCATGGGGAAGTGGAGATGCCCACGTCCAATCAACCGCCATGCATCGACCAAGGCCGCAGGCTGTTGGGGCTCATGGTGCTCCGCACTTGCCCTTTGGATTCACCTCTAAGCCAAGTCCGAGCGCGCCTTGGGCCCGGGGGCTACTGTCGGATTTCTGGGAACGGGCGTCCCCAGACTTGCCTGCCTGCGGCCCACGGCGTGGCTCTGCAAGCATGCCCGTAAGGCCCATCTTCACCAACAAGCTTTCAAGACCCTCGTAAGGGGCCAAGCCTCGCGAGGCGGACGACACAAGACCTCCTCGGGAGCGGCCTCACCAGACTGGCTCGTGAGGGGCGGAGAGATCAAGGCAAGGTAAACCTCGCGAGGTTCCAATGACGTGAGCCATGACGATCGAGACCAGGCGGGCGCCAGCGCGTGCAGTGTCCTTGCTTCCTCTTTGGTGCTAAGGGGGCAAACGCAAGCGAGGAGTACCGAGGCGTCAAGCAAAGGTTTCCATATCGGTGCACGAGACCAAGACCAGCAGGACGACAGGATGGAGGTCATCGTGGAGCCCAAGACGGCGTCACCACCAGAGCCTTTGGCAGACGAAGACTACTTTTGTCAGGATAAGCTCTACTACCTGTCCCCTTTCGAATTGGCCGTTGTTGGCTCCCTTCCCGCTCAATATTTGGGAAGAGGACCAGGGCCTCTATAAATAGGGCTAGCCACCACAGTAGAAAGGGGGGAGCCTGAGCTGATCGGATCCTCACCTACCAGAACTCATCTGGAGCGATCCTCATCCACACACCACTCACCAAGCACAAGAACACCTCTCCTCAGGAGACTGTTCTTCCCCTAGTACTGTTCATCCTCAGCCCAAGAGGCAATCCACCACCACCACCACACTGGAGTAGGGTATTAAACCGCAATAGTGGCCCGAACCAGTACAAATCTTGTGTCCTTGTGTTCTTTGGGTTCTGTCGGGGATATACCCCGCGGTGTAACCCGCGGGATGTATGACCTGGCTGGAGCGTGGCGACTCACTAGTGATCCGCCCGGAGGTTGGCGACTCACGTCTAACCCGCTGATCATGGCGACTCATTATTAACCCGGCGGGCGGGTCAGACGGATGACAAGGCCCAAGGCCCAGAAGGCCGGCTCAAGTTATGGTAGGCCGGTTTAAGAGGAAGCATAAGGAATATTCTCTTACAAAGGAAGCAAGACTAGGAATCCACTTGTAATATAGTAATTCTAATCCTACTAGAACTAGTCATGTAACCCGCCCTTTCAACATATATAAGGAGGGGCAAGGCTCCCGAAAGAAGGACATGCAAGAAGAAACAATCTCTAGGGCTAGACACCAAGAGCCGGTTTACTGGCAACTCCCTCGTGATGATAATGAGACCTAGTCTCAAACAGCATGTAGGGCTATTACCGGATGATGTTTCCCGGGGCCCGAAGCTGTCTAAAACCTTGTCTTGTGTTGCGTCTCTTGATTCCGCTCAACCCCTCTCAAGCTACCACATAGATGCGTTGGCCTCGCGACTAAGTCCTGACACTAAGGACATCTGCCGTGATAATTTCACGACAGTTGGTGCCCACCGTGGGGCCTGCGCACGGTGGTGTTGAGTTCTTGGAGGGATCTCTCACAGGGATCGAGAAGTTCATAATTTTTCAATAAAGAGGAGCTGATTTGGAAGGATCTGCGTCAGCTTCAAATTCATCGGTTTGGATTTGTAATTTTTGAGATTTGAGGTCAAGAGAAATTAGGGTTACGCGTGGATGAACGTGACCCGGCGAACCCTCGAATCTAGAGACAACGCACTCTTCTGTTGCACCACGAGCCGCCGCCTGGTCAAGGGAAAATTAGGTTTGCATCGGGTGTGTCGCCTCTATTGCAAGTCGAAGATGTGTCTGAGATCGATCAACGCAAGGATCAAATTACCAAGACCCACAAAAGTACAAAAGGAAATTTTGGAGCGTACTATGCGCATGGCAAGTGGTAAAATTGCAAAGTTGCTGCCAGCTACCACGTCCTCACGTGAAGATCTAAATCGCTTCTTAAATCAAAGTACTAATACAACTAGTGCTTCTCATGTGCTGGACGGAGACCAAGATGAAGACAAGTCATCACACGAATTCAACAGGGCACTCAAGTCCATCAGGGGAAAATTACCATAAAAAAAGAGGGAGATGCCCACGACCTGGAAATGGAGCCAGCCGTGATTCAGATTTATCTCGTTCCGCCTCGCGGCTCCACTTCCTCAGCCCGTGGGATTTCACCTCCGCCATGATGACTGAAAGATGTCTCACCTTGCTCTACTTCGTCGCGGGCCTCCGCAGCGGCACGCAGCGCCGAGCCGCCCGCCGCAACCTCGGCTAAGAGCCGCCGCAGCCCTTGTCGGAGCAGGCCTCGGGCCGCCCCTGGCTATGAGCCGGCTGCCTGCACCGGCGTCGCCCCCGAAACTGCGTCCCGACCTGCCTTGAGCCGCCACGCCACTGCGGCCTTGACCCGCCGCCGCGCCTGTGAGCCACGGCCCGAACCCCGCCTCGGACGCCATCTCTGCTCCCGCGTTCGACGCCACAGCATTCGCCTCGCCCTCGCCGGTGAGAAGCCTCAAGCCGGCATCGCCTTCACCTGTTTTTGTCTCAGCCTCAAGTCGCCGAGTTGCTGCTTCTCTGGCCTTGCCTGAAAGACACCGCCGCCACCTGGAGTTGCCTCTGTCAAAACCAAATCGCCTCTGCTTTGACGCTCGCGGCCCTGACTAGCGCCATGCCGCATGGTTCCCACCTCACCGGGTCACAAAGTCCCGTTCCACGCTCCGTCGGGTTCATCCCCGCCTCTGAATCACCTTGCACCGGCCATGCCGGGCTGCGTCAAGCCGGCTGCCCGCCTCTGCTGCTATTGGCGGGTAACTGCCATCTGCAATCGCTGCACCAAAGGGGGAGCCACCCTATCGACCCCGTGGGCGCGCCCCTGTTTCTGCTGTCTCTGCCTCACGTTGTCAACCCGCTGTCTCGGGCTGTTCAGAGTTAAGCCGGATCTCGGCTGCAGTCCTCGACCTGCGCGGCCAGACAACGTCGCCCCGGGTTGCTTTCGACCTTTACCTTGAGTCGCCAGAGTCTGTTGCCGATGGCCTTCGCCAAACTGCTGAATTACCGGTGCTCCTCTGCCTTGCCGTTGTGTTGTTTTGAGCCGCCACCGATGCGGAGCGCCCTCGCCTCGAATTGTCGCCTTGAGCGGCTGTCCTCCCTCAAACCGTCCTATGACTCACCTCGCCGGCAGCATGCGACCCACCCGCGCACCCGTTCACTCCACCTCTGGATTGGTGTGCCTTGAGCCACTGCCTCCGCCGGTCTCTACTGCAAGCTCGCCTTCGCGGCCATCACAGAGCCGCTGAGCCTTGGGATGAGAGCCGACGCGCCTCGGGACGAGAGCCGCCTCTGCTGTTGACCATAAGTTTCCGCACGACAACTCGTCTCAACTTGAGGCGCCACTTGGCCAGACCCGCCGAGCCTCTCCGCTCTGTTCCGGTTCAGCCAGCTCCTCCCTTCTGCAGAAGCGTTGGATTCGAGCCGCCAGCAACTTTGTTTTGCCTGCTATCGCTTGCCCGAGCCGCCGCTAAACCACCCGGGTCGCGCCGTGAGCCGCCGCTCAGAGAGAATCGGCCTCACCTACCCTTGTTTGCCCGAGCCCTGCGAGCCACCCCCGCTCGCCTTGCTCTGGCGCTGTTGGCAACAAGAAGAGAAGTTGACCCGGTGGGCTAGGTTACCGAAGCTCGCTAGGTTACCAATCTAATGTCATGCGGGATGGCTGGACCCAGCTGCTCGGTTAATCTGCTGGTGCACGTCGGTCTAGGGTTAAACCTCGAAGAGAGAAGCACATCCATGTTTCCCACGTGCACGGCAGGGTGCTGCATGCCCTCTCCGTTTCAACCCACGAGCCGCCAGATGACAACGATTACACAAGGATCAAAGCAAGGTGCCATTTATTCATGTAAAAATTGGCTATGCAGTGATCCCATTGGTTTGACCGGCTCTAACTGGTACTTGAGGCTACCCACGTGGGATTAAGCACAAAAAGTGCCAGCGATTTGTGGTAATCTATGAATGGCATATATGACTCCGTCTATCATCCGTCGTCCAAACAAATAAGGTGATATCCATACAAGCTTGTTTTATTAGTGCATGTTGTTTTTTTCAAAGAACAAAGTTTATCTTTGCCTTGGTCCGCAATATTGTTTCTGCAGGGCAATTATTTATGACAAAAAGTGATATTATACCGCGTAGATGGAGGCACGCCAACATCTTTTGGCACAGGTGGTCGTCGTTACTCAGCGGACTCCCTCACCGGCTTACAACCCGTGGCCGTCTCTCGCGACCGCGCCGGCTTACAACGTTGTGGCCGTCTCTCGCGACCGCGTTGGCTTACAACAAGGAGGACAACTTGCCCGTCCGCACCGGCTTACAACGCTGCGGCCGGTTCATCTGTCTGTGTCGTCTCAGATGTTGCGGTCGTATTTGCCCTTCGTCTCTCGCGGCCTGGTCTACATCAACACATCGGGCCGCACCTGTCTGCATGAGCTGTTTATTGAGTATGAGCAAGTCACTGCTTGGGAAGTCCGGTTTTCTTCCAACAAATTGGAGGCAAATTATCCTGTATTATCAGCCGCCGTCTGCACTGGATGGCTCAATGGGCAGGCGCACAAGTCGCCATCACTACAGTTTGGTTAAACTTCAAACAGCCAGTTGGAAGGAACCATTGGCCGAGTTGCTGACATGGCTCATACGGGATCATTTATAAACCCGCCGCAGTCACCTGAACCTTCTGTGGATTCACATCGCGCTATCAACGCCAATAATATACACCTTCTGCTATGGTCAAATATGGAGAATCTCAAGCCAACACCTCGAGTCATCTTGAGACTTGGGGGCTACAATGGTATGACTTGGCAGAATTGGCCGGTTTCAATGCATTCAAAAACTCCGGGTAATTGGAGGGAAAAGTAACCCGGCCCCGGAGATTATTGCTCTAACCATGTCTGGCTTAAAAAGAAGAATTCCGGATTAAAATCCGGTTCAAGGTAAATTTGTTTCTCAGAAAGCTTTGAAACTCTCAATATCCGGTTTAAGAATTTCCGGTTCAAAATTTATCTCTCGCAAAATTCAAGTTCTCAGATAAAATTAAAGGGACCAAAGAGAGTCTGTTGCAAACCACAACTCACATATAGGTACCCTGCCTCTATGGTCACTTGGGGGCTTCCTGTTCAAACATAGGTCGTATTCGAACCAAAGAGAACATAGTTGTCGGTACCCTCTTGGTCGGCACACTGCCAAACTCACTAGGGGGCTTCTTGATCGTATTCGAATCATAGCTCAACCCCTTTTGTGTCCGGCATGGATCGTATTCGAATCAGCGTCGTTAAACAATTCTCAAGGTCATTTGGGGGCTTCCTGTTCAAACATAGGTCGTATTCAAACCAAACAGAACATAACTGTCAGTACCCTCTTGATCGGCAACGCCAAAGCCACTGGGGGCTACATGATCGTATTCGAATCCTAGCTTAAACCCCTTTGGAATGATTTATTGATCGTATTCGAATCAGAAGCCTTGATTTTCTTTTTGTCTGGATTAAGTTTTTTGAACACAATCTTTTGGGTTTTGAGACTTTTTGCTCATATCTGAAGCATATATATGTGGTTTCTCTTAACCCGCCCAGCCTTTTGACGAATAAGTCGCCAGCATATGACAATATTAAGACTTTAGAAGGTTTGACTTCTTAGTCTTGGGTTATCACCCTTACTGCTTAGGTATCATAAGCCGGTAGTACGATTCAATATCACAGGTATGATATTATGTTTAAACCGGCCCTGGCTATGGACTTTAAGCCGCCGGTATATTTTAGATTGCGCCATTGGAATCATGTGCGTATCAAAGTTTGGGTTATAACCCTTACTATGCAGGTCACATAAACCGACGGTGCAAATTCAATATCACAGGTATGATATTATAGTTATGTTTCAAAGCTATGATTCATAACAGGCTTATCTATGACTCTCTAGGGCTAGACACCAAGAGCCGGTTTACCGACAACTCCCTCGTGATGATAATGAGACCTAGCCTCAAACAACATGTAGGGCTATTACCGGATGATGTTTCCCGGGGCCCGAAGCTGTCTAAAACCTTGTCTTGTGTTGCGTCTCTCGATTCCACTCAACTCCTCTCAAGGTACCACATAGATGCGTTGGCCTCGCGACTAAGTCCTGACACTAAGGACATATGCCGTGATAATTCCACGACAGGGTCGGCGAGCTAGTCCGTGAATTCATGAAGAGTTTGAGGGCGTGGTTGGTGAGGGGGAGATCTTCGCGTGCACCCCAGTGTTCGAACCTTTAGGGTTTTGCTGGAACCCGAAATCCGACAGTTATCCCTACAAAATCATATAGTCTGGCTATGCTCCATCTTCACCACACAAAATATTCAAATCATGCACAACCCCGATGACAAGCCAAGCAATTGTTTCATACTTTCGATGTTCTCAAACCTTTTCAACTTTCACGTAATACATGAGCGTGAGCCATGGACATAGCACTATAGGTGTAATAGAATATGATGGTGGAGGTTGTGTGGAGAAGACAAAAAGGAGAAAGTCTCACATCGACGCGGCAAATCGACGGGCTATGGAGATGCCCATCAATTGATGTCAATGTGAGGAGTAGGGATTGCCATGCAACGGATGCACTAGAGCTATAAGTGTATGAAAACTGAAACTTAAACTAAGTGGGTGTGCATCCAACTTTCTTGCTCATGAAGACCTAGGGCATTTGAGGAAGCCCATCGTTGGAATATACAAGCCAAGTTCTATAATGAAAATTCCCACTAGTATATGAAAGTGATAACTCAAGAGACTCTCTATATGAAGAACATGGTGCTACTCTGAAGCACACGTGTGGTAAAAGGATAGTAACATTGTCCCTTCTCTCTTTTCTCTCATTTTTTCTTTTTTTCTTCTTTTTTCTTTTTTCTTTTTTTGTAGGCTTCTTTGGCCTCTCTCTTTTTTTTGGCGGGGGCTTCTTTGGACACTTTTATTTTGATAACCTCACATGGGACCATGTTCTAATAATGATGATCATCACACTTTTATTTACTTACGACAACTCGATACTAGAACAAAGATATGACTCTATATGAATGCCTCCGGCGGTGTACCGGGATGTGCAATGATCTAGCATAGCAATGGCATCAAAAAATGGAGAAGCCAAGAAAACACCATGCTAGTTATCTTACGATCATCCAAAGCAATATGACAATAAATGCTCAAGTCATGTATATGATGATGATGGAGGTTGCATGGCAATATATCTCGAAATGGCTATGGAAATGACATGATAGGTAGGTATGGTGGCTGTTTTGAGGAAGATATAAGGAGGCTTATGTGTGATAGAGTGTATCGTATCACGGGGTTTGGATGCACCGGCGAAGTTTTCACCAACTCTCGAGGTGATAAAGGGCAATGCACGGTACCGAAGAGGCTAGCAATGATGGAAGGGTGAGAGTGCGTATAATCCATGGAGTCAACATTAGTCATAAAGAACTCACATACTTATTGCAAAAGTCTATTAGCTATTGAAACAAAGTACTACGCGCATGCTCCTAGGGGGATAGATTGGTTGGAAAATACCATCGCTCGTCCCCGACCGCCACTCATAAGGAAGACAATCAATAAATAAATCATGCTCCGGCCTCATCACATAATGGTTCACCATACGTGCATGCTACGGGAATCACAAAATTCAACACAAGTATTTCTACAATCCACAACTACCCACTAGCATGAATCTAATATCACCATCTTTATATCGCAAAACTATTGCAAGGAATCAAACATATCATATTCAGTGATGTACAAGTTTTATGTAGGATTTTATGACTAACCATGTGAATGACCAGTTCCTGTCAACTCTCTAAATAGATATAAGTGAAGAAAGAGAGTTTAATTATTTCTCCAAAAGATATGCCCACGCTCTAACAAATATAAGTGAAGCAAAAGAGCATTCTACAAATGGCGGTTATCTATGTGAAGAGAAACAGGCAATCCAAACTTCAAATGATATAAGCGAAGCACATGAAGCATTCTATAAAGCCGTACTCAAAGTATATAAGTGAAGTGCAAAGAGAATTCTATAAATCAACCAAGGACTATCTCATACCAGCATGGTGCATAAAAGAAAACTGAAAACTAAATGCAAAAGACGCTCCAAGATTTGCACATATCGCATGAATGAAACGAATCCGAAAACATACCGATACTTGTTGAAGAAAGAAGGGATGCCTTCCGGGGCATCCCCAAGCTTAGATGCTTGAGTCTCCTTGAATATTTACTTGGGGTGCATTGGTCATCCCCAAGATTGAGCTCTTGTCTCTCCTCCTTCTCCTCATATCGATACCTCCTCAATCTTCGAATACTTCATCCACACAAAACTCAACAGAAAGCTCGGTAAGATCCGTTAGTATAATAAAGCAAATCACTACTCTAAGTACTGTTGCAAACCAATTAATATTTTGTTTTTGCATTATATCTACTGTAATATAACTTTTCCATGGCTTAATCCACTTATAGGAATCGATAGTTCCATCAAAACAAGCAAACTATGCATCAAAAACAGAATCTGTCTTAAACAGGACAGTCTGTAGTAATCTGAACATTCACCATACTTCTGGTACTCCAAAAATTCTGCAAAATTAGGAAAAATAAAAAATTTGTATATAAAGAAAGAGCAAGAAGTTTCAGAACTGTTTGATGTTCCAGTAAAAAATGTAAAATCGCGCACTACAGCCGAAGTTTCTGTTCTACACCGCACAAACCAACAAGTAATCTAAAACATCCTAAAGGCAAACCTTGGCACATTATTTTTATTTTAAAACTTTATAAAAGCACACAACAGAAATAAACGACTCTCTAATACTTCCAGGTTGTCTCCCTGGCAGCGCTTTTCTTTAAAGCCATTAAGCTAGGCATATAGTGCTCATGTAATGGATCCACCTGGATCCCAAGGTATATCAAAGCCAATTTGAATTAGCAATTATTTAGCATTTAGTAGTGAGAACAAAGCAACATATATCAAGAAATGACAAAGTCTAACTCTCTTCCTATGCATCGGCATGTCATAGAAGAACAATTCATGCACACCTAGTAAAGGCCAATGCATTGTATAAGCAGTTTCTTGCAATTTTATCGTGTGGGAAACATAGAGAGGTGGAGATATAGTTCCTCTCTCATAATAATTGCAAGTAGGAGCAGCAAGCACATGCATATTATATCTATCAAAATCATCATGTGTAGTAGTAAAACACAACCCATCAATATAATCCTTAATAAGGGCAAACTTCTCCGATATAGTGTAGTCGGGAGAATTCAAAAAGATAATAGGACTATCATGCGTGGGTGCAATAGCAACAATTTCATGTTTAACATAAGGAACTATAGCAAGTTAATCTCCATAAGCATAATTCATATTGGCATCTTGGCCACAAGCATAGAAAGCATCATCAAAAAGGGATATTTCAAAAGAATCAACGGGATCATAACAATCATCATAGCATTCATCCTTCGGTAAGCATGAAGGGAAATTAAACAATGTATGAGTTAAAGAGTTACTCTCATTAGAAGGTGGGCACGGGTGATCAATCCGCTCTTCCTCCTTTTGTTCTTCGCTCTCCTCCTCATCTTTTTCATCCAATGAGCTCACAATGTCATTTATTTCTTCTTCCATAGACCCCTACAAAATATTAGTCTCTTCTTGGACAGCGGAGACTCTCTCAATAAAATCATCAATACCGGAATTGAATTCATAATTATCATAGCAATATTTAAGTATAGCAAAATTTTCAGGTCTATAAAATGAATCATCAAAATCTTCAAACTCTTTAAACAAAGATTCAATTTCATAAGCGCCCATAGAAGCAACGAACTCTTCTATTTGTTCCACATCATAGTAATCATATATACCATTAGCATAAGAAGCTAAGGTTTCATTATCATTAAATTCACATGAAAAGGGAAGGTGTGGAGCGTTCATCCTAGAGCAACAAGTATAATCATATCTCAAGCATAGTTGCTGAGCATACCAATGCAACATATAAATGTGATCCCATAATAGTTTCCCTTTTTGAGTCAAGCGATAATCCCTAAAGTATTCACGTTGATCCAACGTGTCTCCCATAACAAAGTTGAATGGGGTTTTCTCAGGATTATCAAAGTAGTACATAATATCTTTCACATAATAAGCATCGAGGGTTTTAGGAGGTTCCCCATATCCATGAGTAGCAAGTACACCTATTTTTTTTGGTATTTCGTGTTCCATATCCATAATTAAAGATAGAGAACAACTTGGAACAGCAAATAAAAACTACTTAATGATAAAGCAAACAAGCACACACGAGAATATTCACCCCACGCTATTGCTCCCCGGCAACGGCTCCAGAAAAAGGTCTTGATAACCCACAAGTATAGGGGATCAATTGTAGCCTCTTTCGATAAGTAAGAGTGTCGAACCCAACAAGGAGCTAAAGGTAGAACAAATATTCCCTCAAGTTCTATCGACCACCGATACAACTCTACACACGCTTAACGTTCGCCTTACCTAGAACAAGTATGAAACTAAATACTTTTTAGGTGTTGTTGGATAGATTTGCAAGATAATAAAGAGCACGTAAATAAAAAGTAGGGGCTGTTTAGATGAAGACACAACTAAGTTAGTTTTAGTAGAGAGCTTGTTGTCACACAAGAAACTTATTTGTCCCTAGGCAATCGATAACTAGACCGGTAATCATTATTGCAATTTTATTTGAGGAAGAGGCATAAGCTAACATACTTTCTCTTCTTGGATCATGTGCACTTTTGATTGGAACTCTAGCAAGCATCCACAACTACTAAAGATCATTAAGGTAAAACCCAACCATAGCATTAAAGCACCAAGTCCTCTTTATCCCATACGCAACAACCCCCTTACTCGGGATTATGCTTCTGTCACTCAAGCAAACCACTATAAGTGAATCATGAACGTATTGCAACACCCTATAGCGGAAATCCCTCACGCTTTCACGACACGGAGAGCACCATAGGACAACACCAATAATAAAACATGCAACTCAAACCAATCACGATCATCAATTAACCCATAGGACAAAACAGATCTACTCAAACATCATAGGATAGCCACACATCATTGGGAAATAATATATAGCGTTGAGCACCATGTTTAAGTAGATATTACAGCGGGTAAAAGAGGAGTTACACCGCTGTGTAGAGGGGGGAAGAGTTGGTAATGACGGCAGTGAAGTTGTTGGTGTAGATTGCGGTGATGATGATGGCCGTGTCGGCATTCCGGCGCCACCGGGAGAGAGGGGGAGAGAGCCCCCCATTCTTATTCCTCTTCCTTGACCTTCTCCCTAGATGGGAGAAGGGTTTCCCCTCTGTTCCTTGGTCTCCATGGCATGGGAGGGGCGAGAGCCCCTCTGAGATTGGATATGTCTCTCTGTCTCTCTCTGTTTCTGCGCTCCTAGATCTGGCCTTTAACCATTTCTTATATTCGCGGAGATCTGTAACTCCGACTGGATTGAAATTTGAACACGATTTTTATCCAGATATTAGCTTTCTTGCGGTGAAATAAGGGCAACAACCGCCTTACGGGGTGTCCACGAGGGTTAGGGGCGCGCCCCTGCCACGTGCCCCCCTCGGGCATCGTCTCGCGTTGATTCCACTTCCCAAAATTCACATATATTCCAAAAAAAATCTCCGTCAGTTTTTATCCCGTTTGGACTCCGTTTGATATGGATTTTCTGCGAAACAAAAATATGCAACAAACAGAAACTGGCACTGGGCATTGGATCAATATGTTAGTCCCAAAAATAGTATAAAAGTTGCCAAAAGTATTTAAAAGTTGTAGAATATTAGCATGGAACAAACAAAAATTATAGATACGACGGAGACGTATCAATCAACATTTCAGTCGGCCGACGAGACGAAGTCAGTCCACATTCACCCAGAAGACCCCTCTGCTGCTCCGACCCACATTTCAACGACACTCGACAACAAATAGGAAGAAGCGCTCATCCAGTTCCTCTGTGAGAACTGGGACATCTTTGCATGGAAACCATCAGACATGCCAGGTGTACCTAGGGGGGTGGCTGAGCACCGTTTGCGTGTCGACCCAAAGGAAAAACCTGTCAAAGAGCATCTCCGTCGGTCCGCCGTGAAGAAGAGGAAGGCGATTCCTGAGGAAGTGGCTCGGCTCCTGTCAGCTGAGTTCATCTGCGAGATATACCACTCTGAGTGGCTCGCCAACGTCGTCATGGTCCCCAAGAAAGATGATTCACTTCGTATGTGTATCAATTGTAAGCATATCAATCTGGCCTGCCCGAAAGGCCATTTCCCTCTCCCCCGCATTGATCAGATCGTCGACTCGACTGCGGGGTGTGAGCGTTTGTATTTTTTGGATGCATATTCCGGGTACCATCAGATCCGACTGTATGGACCCGATGAAATAAAAATGGCCTTCATCACCCTGTTCGGGTGTTTCTGCTATGTCACCATGCCTTTTGGTCTCAAAAATGCTGGTGCCACGTTCGTGCACATGATCCAGAAGTGCCTGCTCACTCAAATCATTCAGAACGTGGAAGCATACATGGATGATATCGTGGTCAAGTCACACAAGAGTTCTGACCTGCCGACTGACCTCGCTGAAACCTTTGCCAATCTAAGAAGATATGACATCAAGCTTAATCCGTCCAAGTGCACATTTGGAGTTCTAAGAGGAAAGTTACTCAGTTTCCTCGTTTCCGAACGAGGGATTGAGGCAAACCCAGAAAAGATTGGAGCAACGGAACGCCCTGTGCGTGTGCATGACATTCAGAAGCTCACATGTTGTCTGGCTGCATTAAGTCGATTCATTTCTCATCTTGGTGAAAAGGCATTACCTCTTTACCGACTGATGAAAAAGTCTGATACATTCGAGTGGACTCCTGAAGCTGAAGCAGCATTTGTAGAGCTCAAAGCCCTGCTTTCCACCCAGCCGATGCTTGCTGCTCAGATGAGCAAAGAGCCTCTATTGCTATACATTGCAGCCACTGGACAGGTTGTCAGCACAGTGCTCACAGTCGAGCGAGAAGAAGAAGGAAAAGCCTATAAAGTTCAACACCCAGTATATTACATTTCTGAAGTCTTGGCTCATCCAAGCAAAGGTATCCACATTACTAGAAGCTTGTCTATGGAATTTACTTGACTGCGAAGAAAGTTGCACATTACTTCGGAGACCACTCGATTTCAGTCATTAGCGATGCTCCGTTATCTGAAATTTTGAACAATCGAGATGCAACTGGTTGAGTGGCAAAGTGGTCAATTGAACTTCTTCCTTTGGATATCAAGTTTGAAGCAAAAAAGCCAATCAAATCTCAAGCAATCACAGATTTCCTGGCCGAGTGGATTGAGTAGCAGCAGCCGACTCAAGTTCACTCGGAGCACTGGACCATGTTCTTTGATGGATCCAAGATGTTAAATGGTTCTGGTGCTGGAGTGGTCCTGGTGTGCCCAAGAGGTGACAAACTCAACTGTGTTTTCCAGATTCACTTTGACTCCTCCAACAATGAAGCTGAGTATGAAGCACTTCTCTACGGGTTGCACATGGCCATTTCACTCGGCGTCCAACGCCTGATGGCATACGGCGACTTGGATTTGGTGGTTAATCAAGTAATGAAGGAATGGGATGTCCGGAGGCCTGCCATGACCAGATACAATAATGCTGTAAGGAAGTTGGAAAAGAAGTTTGAAGGGTTGGAGCTCCATCACGTTCCCCGACTCAAGAATCAGGAAGCTGATGACCTGGCAAAGATAGGTTCCACTCGGAAACCTATTCCCAGTAATGTGTTCTTGGAGCATCTCCATACCCCGTCAGTGTAAGAAGATCCCTTTATAGAGGAGCCCCCGCAACCACCAATCCGACTGAGGTCGAGGTACCAGCAGTTGTCGACCTTATAATGGAAGTTTTGGTAATCACCCCCGACTGGACATTGGCATATATTGCATATCTACTCACACGGGAACTCCCTGAAGATGAAGTTGAAGCACGTCAGATCATCCATAGATCAAAAGCCTTCACAGTTATAGGCTGACAGCTTTTCAGAGAATGTATTTCTGGTGTAGCTCAGTGATATATCTCTCCAGAGGAGGGTCGGCTGATTTTGAACGAGATTCACTCGGGGACCTATGGTCACCATGCGTCCTCTCGGACCATAGTGGACAAAGCATACCGAGCGGGATTCTACTGGCCACGGGCCAACGCAATGGCCAAGGAGATAGTTGAGAAGTGTGAGGGTTGTCAAGTTTATTCGAACATGTCCCATAAGCCTGCATCGGCCATGAAGACTATTCCACTCGTCTGGCCATTCGCTGTGTGGGGGTTGGACATGGTTGGGCTGTTAAGGACCGGCAGAAGTGGTTTCACTCATTTGCTCGTAGCAGTCGACAAGTTCACTAAGTGGATTGAAGCAAAACCTATCAAGAACTTACACTCAAGCACATCCATTAGTTTCATCAGAGAGTTGGTGTTCCTATATGGAGTTCGACACAACATCATCATAGACAATGGCTCGAACTTTGATTTTGATGAGTTCAAAGCATTCTGCGCTTCCCAAGGCATTCGGGTCGACTACGCATCTGTTGCGCACCCGCAGTAGAATGGGCAAGCTGAAAGAGCAAATGGTTTGATCCTCCAAGGGCTAAAACCCCGATTGATGCGCGACCTTAAGCATGCAGCTGGAGCTTGGGTGACTAAGTTACCGTCTGTTTTGTGGGGATTGAGGACAACTCCCAACCGATCGACCGATCGAACCCCTTTCTTCATGGTATATGGGGTTGAAGCTGTACTTCCGAGTGACTTGCTGCATAATGCACCCCGAGTGGAACTTTTCTCAGAAGCTGAGGCAGAGCAAGCACATCAGGACGCCATAGATCTTCTGGAGGAAGAGCGAGAGATGGCCTTGATCCGGTCAACCATTTACTAGCAAGACCTTCATCAATTCCACGCCCGAAACATCAGAGGTCGAGCATTTCAGGAAGGAGACCTTGTGCTCCGAGTGGATCAGCAACGGCCTCAAAAGCTAGCTCCTGCTTGGGAAGGTCCCTTCATCGTCACCAAGGTGCTCCACAACGGGGCGTATCACCTTTACAATGTAGCCAAGAAGAAAGATGAGCCACACTCTTGGGCCATGGATCTGCTCCGCCGCTTTTATACTTAAACACTCAGATCATCGAGATGTAATAAGAGTACTTTCAGATTGTTTACCAAAGACATGATTCCTGCAGTCTCATAATGATTGTTCTCACATAAAGATATGTTCAAATCCCCCAGTTGGTGGCTTAGCCGCGAACCTGTTTCGCCTAAGTTAAAAAAACAACTCTGAGTGGAGAGCAATCCTCCCACTCGGGGGCTTAGATGCAAACCAGATTCGCCTAAGTTTCAAAAACAACTCCGAGTGGAGAGCAATCCTCCCACTTGGAGGCTTAGCTGCAATCCCGTACTCGCCAAAGTTACAAAAACAACTCTGAGTAGAGAGAAATCCTCCCACTCGGGGGCTTGGCCGCGATCCCATACTCTCTTAAGTTACAAAAACAACTCCGAGTGGAGAGCAATCCTCCCACCCGGGGGCTTAGCTGCGATCTCGTACTCGCCTAAGTTACAAAAACAACTCCGAGTGGAGAGCAATCTTCCCACTCGGGGGCTTAGCTGTGACCCCGTACTCGCCTAAGTTACAAAAACAACTCCGAGTGGAGAGCAATCCTCCCACTCGGGGGCTTAGCTGCGATCCCGTACTCGCCTAAGTTATAAAAACAACTCCGAGTGGAGAGCAACACTCCCACTTGGGGGCTTAGCCGCGAACCAGCTTCGCCTAAGTTAAAAAATCCAAGCACATTGAAGGTAGGAAAACTGCATTCAGATAAAGCCATCAAGTTCGGATAAATCCAGCAAGGTTCAAGAAACCACAGGCAAAACTACTCGGGCGTTAGGCTTGAAGGAGTTTAACGATTACAAAATCACTCGGCATTCCGAGGCAAATAAAGTCAAGTTATCAAGTTTTTCACTCGGCAGGAGGAGGACTAGCTGGCTCGACGAAGGTATCCAAGTCGATGCCATCTTCGATGCGAGTGGCTGCGTTGATGAAAGTCTCCATGAAAGATTGGAACTGAAGCTTCTTGGTTTTTGCCACCTAAAGAGCTTTCAGCTTCTCTTCCTTGGCGTCCTTGCAATGAACATGGATGAGTGATAGAGCCACATCAGCACCATAGTGAGTAGCTGACTTCTTCCATGCTTAAACTCGGTCAGGGATTTCATTGAGTCGATTCATCAGCGACTCGAGTTCATTCTGAAGAACATCTTCTGGCCACAACTCCTTGTCTATCCGCGACAGTGCAACCTTCAGTCGAGCAGTATAGTCCAAGACACTCGCGAGGCGAGATTCCAATCACAACACGTTCATGGGAGCTTCATCTTTGATAGGAGAGTTGATGGGGTCCAATCCCGTTTCGATCAGCCCAGTTTCCTCCTTGATATTTTGACAGAACTCTGCACGGAGAGAGAAGTAGTGAGTTGACATGAATGAATTAGCAGCAACATTGTGGAGAAGGTTCAGTCGGATGAAGAAAAGTACCTTCAAGCATGAGGAACATATTCTTGGCAAGACCTCCTAGATAAGCCTCCAGTTCATCCCTCTTCCGAGTGAGAACATCCACTTTGTCGGCCAAGACCACCTTCTCCTCCTTCAGCTGTGCAGCTTCTTTCTTCGCCTCATCAACAACAGTCTTCAGTTTGGCATTCTCCTCCTCCAATTTGCCGACTGAAGCTAGCTTCTTATCAGCTATTTCAGTCTCTCACGCGCCAGCTTCTGCGCCCTCACAAGATTAGTGTCCTTCTGCTCCAATTCCTAGTTCATTTAGTCTAAAGAAATAACATTTCTCAGTCGGGCCTAGAGTTGACGGTTTTCACTACGCACATATGTTCGAGTGGAGTCACTCATTCGGTTCAAAAGAGGACGGGAAAGGAAAAATAACAAGGCATACAATCGACAAGTTGTTACCTCCCATGGTGGCCACTTCATCCCGGGCCTTCTTCAGGTTCTCCTTGGCGAGATCCAGGTCGAGCTTGAGTTGGATCTTCTCCTTCTCCAAGGCAACATACTGGGTCCCAAGTTTACAAGATTTCTACAATCAACAACAAGACAAATCAGTCGACAAAAACAAAGACCAGTTACTTCCGAGGAAAAAAGAGCATGCACTTAGCGTGTCCCCACTGGTTTGATTTCCCACTTGGCATGGTCTACCCAGCCCAAATGGAAGGAGTAAAAAAGAAGAAGAAGAAAGAAGAAGAAGAAGAAGAAGAAGAAGAAGAAGAAGAAGAAGAAGAAGAAGAAGAAGAAGAAGAAGAAGAGAGTTCTAAGACCACTGCCGACTGCCCACAGTCAACAGCAGTCTCGGGGACTACACCCAGTGGGTGCACTCAGCGTGCCCCCACTGGATCGGGTCCCACTCGGCACGACCTGTCCAACCCGAGTGGAAGTACTGCAAACCAACAAACCAACATATTCTTAGACCCCCACCGAATCAAACATTCAACTGCGGTCTCGGGGACTACACCCAGTGGGTGCACTCAACGTGCCCCATTGGTTCCACTCGACATGACCTATATGACTCGAGTGGAAATAACTATTTGGAAGAAGAAAGACCCACTGGGTGTACAAATGCAAGGCACAGACCCATGATAGATGCACATTAAAGGTTCCAAAATGCTAATCCACAGACATCTTACGAACAATAAAGCAACATTTTTCAGGTAGCATATCCTCACAGAGCAAGGATCAAGCTGGAAAAGCCAATCGGAAATCAACTTACAATCCCACTTACTCGAACATTGGTTTGGAGGGCAGAGCTGGCGTCATAAGTGGCCTTGCTGGTGTCAAACACCACTTTCAGTCGGTCCATCATCAGACCCGCCTGGATCATAGTTTCCTTGGCAGCTCCTATTTGGTCCTCCGGGATGTGATGCATAACAAATGGAGTCGATGATGTAGTTGGTGGGGTTGGAGCCTGGGGCTGTGCAGTCGGTGTGGTTGGACCAGAAGTGTGGGCAGTCGACGCTGAGGGTTGGTCGGTCGGTAGGGGATCAGCAAAAGAGGCAGTAGCCTGTATTGGGTCGCCAAGTTGTTGAACTAATACAAAGCGATGCCCTCCTACTCAAATACATGCATAAATTCTACAACAGACATGATGTACCTTGGGTGGAGCCTGTATGGTCCACATACTACACAAACAAAATCCCCCACGCCATGGAACCATGTGGATCATTCTGGTGGCGAGATGTTCTCAAGCTCACCCCGATTTACAGAGGTATTTCTAAAGCTATTGTGCATGATGGAGCCACAATGCTCATGTGGAAAGACCTGTGGCTTGACGCCACTCTCGACGAAAAGTACCAGCGCGCCTTCTCCTTCGCAATAAATGAAGATATTTCGTTAAAGATTTCACAGGATCCACGTCGCTGCATGAAAGCGTTTCGTCTCACTCTCGGTTCAAGCAATGCAAGAAGTCCGTGATCCACAAAGCAAGAGGTGAGGTATGTTGGCAGCGCTCTTGACCCGACCCCACGATAACTGGACTTATTGTTGGGGCTCGATGGATTTTAAGGCAATCAGATATTACAAATTCTACTTTAGAGAGGTGCGTGCACATCAATCATACAAGTGGCTCTGGGCAGCCAGGTCAACGTTGAAAATTAAGGTGTTTGGGTGGCTTCTTCTCTCTGACCGCTTAAACACACGTAACATGCTCAAGAGGAGGCACTACAACATTGGAGACAATTACAACTGACTTCTTTGTGACCAGCGAATTGCCTGTCGAACACATGATCTTCCAATGCCCTTTTAGTCAACGTTGTTAGTCCATTCTAGGGATAACTTGGCAGCAAACTGGTTCAAGGCTTCGGTGGATCAGCATGGCAGCTCATGATTGGAACAATCCCATGTTCATGGATGTCTTCCTTCAAGCGGCTTGGAGCATTTGGAAAGAGAGGAATAACAAACATTTCGTAAGCATCACACCAACTATTCTCTCTTGGCTCGAGCGTTTCAAACATGATTTTAGCCTGCTCCAACATAGAACCAGAGAAGATGTGAGAGACTTTATTCTCTCCTTTGTAAATAGATTAGAACCCCCTTGATTGCCTCCCCATAAAAAGTAGTAGCCCAACCCCCACAAGTGGAGGTCAGGTACCATGTAAATCCACCATGTACATTGTATCCTTCTTTTGAGTAATACAAACACAGTGGGAGCCTCTCCCACTGTCTAATTCCTCAAAAAAAAGTTGTTGAACTACAGGCTCAGACGGCAGACGAGACGCTCTACCAGAAGGCATCCTCTTGCTCTGAGCTCTACTCCTTCTCCCTGTACTCCTCTGAGGAATGTCGTCGTCATCATCATCATCTGGAAGCTGGATAATGTTTGTTGGCGCTGCAAACACTCGACAGTGAGATACCAGTCACCAGGAAAATCAGTTGACATAATGTAAGCATGGCTGTGGTGTCATACCTGCTCGACAGGTGGTCGCGTCCGTGGTCTCCACATCGGCCCGCTCCTCGTCAATGTCCATGGAGGTTGCAGAAGTGGCATCCCTGGAAGCCCAAAATTTCATTCGGTCAAATAAGTGAAGAAGTCTGCAGTGGCAATAAAAGACAAAGAAAAGAAACATTTATGTCGAAGTAACGGGCACAGTCACTTTGATCCTCGGCAGGGCCTTCCCAGGCTTAGGTGGAGCAACTTTGGCCAGCTTCGCAACCTTCTCCGTTGGATCTGGGGTTGACGTCCGAGTGCGCTTCGGAATCTTTGCATTCGACACAACCTTCTTGCCATGTCCTCCCGCAGGGTCTTGTGACTGTTTGGAGCGTCGTTCGGAGCGGGGCGGTGAGTCGACTTCCTCGCTGCTGCCAGAATTCTCGATGTCATCCTCGCTATCATCTGCATATTCAAAGTCAGCGCTCCCACCTTCACTCTCTACTCCTTCTTGGTGCTGCTCCCCGTTCGGCATCGAGTATATTTTGGTGAAAACCTACAAGACACAAGTTACAAGTATCAGTCGGATTTTCAAGATTACTGCATATTGTTCAAAATACAAACACTCAACAAATATGCCTGACCTCTCCGGGAGCGTTCTGGGCATCCAATGGTAGAATCCTCTTGGCTCCGCGAGGGTTGTCCTTGTTACCCGTGATGCTCCTAAGCCACTGAGCAACGGTATCCTCGCTGACCTCCTCCGGGTGGGTCCGAGCGGTGTCTTCTGGGCCTGAATACATCCACATGGGGTGGTCACGGGCTTGCAGAGGTTGGATGCGTCTACTGAGGAACACCTCAAGCAGATCCATGCCTGTCACTCCGCCCTGGACCAAAGCTACGACCGCGTCGACCAAAATCGCTACTTCGCCTTTCTCCTCTGCAGAAACTACCAATGAAGAAGGATTTTGGAGTCGCTCTAGAGTGAAAGGAGGAAGGCCAGTCGACTGACCAGGAGTCAGAATATCCTTGAAATAGAACCAAGTCGACTGCCACCCTCTGACTGACTCGGGAAAGGTCATGGGAGGGAAAGTGCTCCAACCTCTCATCTGAATCCCTAACCCCCCACACATCTGGATCACGTGTGTCCTCTCATCACTCGGATTAGCTTTCTTCACCGACTGAGATCGACAAGTGAAGATGTGCTTGACCAAACTCCAATGCGGGTGACACCCCAGAAAGTTTTTGCACGTGGAAACGAAGGCAGCAAGATAAGCAATGGTGTTGGGGGAAAAATGATGGATCTGGGCACCAAAGAAGTTCAGAAAAGCTCAAAAGAATGACTGGGGAGGCAAACAGAAACCTCGATCGACATGCGTCGTGAGGAGAACACACTCGCCCTCCCGCGGTGCCGGCTCGCTCTCCCCCTCCGGCAATCTCCAAGACCCCTCCATAATCAGGCCGTCGGTGGCGAGATTCACCAGATCTTCCTCCGTGATAGTGGAGGGGATCCAATCCTCCTGGATCCAGCCATGCGGAAGAGTGAACCGTGATGTCAACCCCTTCGTCGCCTTCTTGCCCTTCGCTGTGGCCTTCTTCGCGCGCTCCAGGGCCACGGTCTTGTCCTTCACCATGGCGACGGAGCTCGAGAGAGGTGGATGGAGGGATGAAGCGCTAGAGGAGATGAGGTGGAAAATCAGAGAGAAAGGGCGCGAATAGAGTGCACAGTTCCTCGCATCAGCGGCCGCGCCCTTTTTGGCTTTGCCTCCGAGTGACTAACCTGTGGACCCGTGCAATCCTGGCGGATCCCGTAACAGACGCCGACTCGATACGTGGCAAAAAAGGGGCGCGGAGATCGAGGCGTTCCTATCTGTCCACCCCACTTACCACGCCGCGCCCCGTCCCATGCTTTTCCCCAAAATTTGAATCCCGCAAGATCCGGAAACTGCAGAGTAGTCGATCGCATTAGAGACATCTCATTACAATCTACTCAAATATATGCAGCGTAATTCACTCGGAAATTCCATGGATAAGGATCGATCAAGACGATTGATGAAGAGATAAAGAACCAGCATGTTCTCAGACCCCTAAGGAAATGTCTCCATAGCATTGAATCGTGTCGGAACCAACTTCAACCCTTCTTCACTCGGTCCTCAGTCTATTCGGGGGCTAATGGCGATGACATGTACCTAGGGTAGGGTCTTAGGCCTGACCTAGACACCCTACCCAAGGACACTGCCCTAGAGTCCAAGGCCTACAAGGTTCAACAGAAGATACCGACTGAAATCGCCCCGAAGTGCAACTCACTCGACGAAAGATTCCACTTGGAGATCCCAATTCCACTCGACCATGATAACTTCACTCGACCATACAAAAATTCACTCGGAGTACAGAAAGCCTAAAGTCACCCAGGATGGCAACAGTCAGGCATTCACTCCGTCGTCATAAAGACAATTTATAGAAGGGGTTACCAGTAATGCTCTAGTCTTAACTCACATTGAACCCTGTGTAACTGAGGGCTGCGAGGGTCCTGACGCACTCTATATAAGCCACCCCCTCCTCTAGCATAGGGGTTCGCATCCTCTGTAACTTTCACACATATCCAGTCGACAAGCCTCCGTGACACCGAGACGTAGGGCTATTACCTCCTCCGAGAGGGGCCTGAACTCATAAACTTGTGCGTACAACCTTGCCGTAGCTAGGACTCTGCCTCCTCCTACGTACCCCCTACTCTTACTACCAGACTCATTTCCACGACACGAACCACTATTTTCATTTAAAGCTCAAGTAAAAATAAAACTCGATCAATAATGTGCCACCCTGTCCAGGACGCACTATACTGTATCATTCACATGCGGTCCCCGGCCCTCCATCAATTTGAAAACTAGACTAGTCAAAATGTCAAATGGGATGCCTCTTTGTAAACAAATGCCTCCTAGCTTCAAAAAATGCGCTCCTACATGTACCCGCAGTGGGTGTGAGAGAACTAGTGCGTGTGTGCACCGCTTCTCTTCGTGAGAGTACAGTATACTATGCCCAAAGAACGTTCGCCACAAGAGTAATAGTATAAGTGTGTGACGTGTGAGTTAAATAAAAGGTGCGCGACGTCTTTTATTTTTTAGAAGTTCTGAGGGTAGGTTGTGAAGAGCACATATGTGTGTGACGTCTACCTACAAATAGACGGTGGATGCGAGAGGACTCGGGAGAGTCGTGACTCATGATGGTGCGTGTGTGCGTGAGAGAGAGGAGGCACGTATCAATGCAATGCATGTGTCCATAAATCATATCTGACAAATGTTTGCTACAAACCGTTTCCTGACGAACGCCGTAAGAACAGTTAGATCAGCATCCGACAGTGTCAATTTTGCCATGTTGTAGGACCTTGAGAAGAGGTGTCTAGAGGGGGGGTGATTAGACACTAAGTACCAAAGTTACAGTTTTCAACTTCTTTAGGTTAAAGTGGAGTTTAGGCACAAGTTTAGCATTCATAATACATAACAAGCGAGCATGCAAAGAGTATATGAGCAGCGGAAAGTAAAGCATGCAACTTGCAAGAATGTAAAGGGAAGGGTTTGGAGGATTCAAACGCAATTGGAGACACGGATGTTTTTGTCGTGGTTCCGATAGGTGGTGCTATCGTACATCCACGTTGATGGAGACTTCAACCCACGAAGGGTAACAGTTGCGCGAGTCCATGGAGGGCTCCACCCATGAAGGGTCCACGAAAAAGCAACTTTGTCTATCCCGCCATGGCCGTCACCCACGAAGGACTTGCCTCACTAGCGGTAGATCTTCACGAAGTAGGAGATCTCATTGCTCTTACAAACTCCTTGGTTCAACTCCACAATCTTGTCGGAGGCTCCCAAGTGACACCTAGCCAATCTAGGAGACACCACTCTCCAAGAAGTAACAAATGGTGTGTTGATGATGAACTCCTTGCTCTTGTGCTTCAAATGATATTCTCCCCAACACTCAACTCTCTCTCATAGGATTTGGATCTGGTGGAAAGAGGATTTGAGTGGAAAGCAACTTGGGGAAGGCTAGAGATCAAGATTCATGTGGTAGGAATGGAATATCTTGGCCTCAAGACATGAGTAGGTGGTTCTCTCTCAGAACTGGTAAGTTGGATGTGTAGGTTTGTTCTGATGGCTCTCTCCACGAATGAAGAGGAGGTGGAGGGGTATATATAGCCTCCACACAAAATCTAACTGTCACACACAATTTACCAAACTCGGTAGGACCAGATCAACAAACTCGGTCGGACCGATTCAGTAAACCTAGTGATCGTTAGGGTTTTCGGTGGGACCGACATGCAAGTCGGTAGGACCGATATGGTTAGGGTTAGGGCATAACGTAATCTCGGTGAGACCGATTATACAAACTCGGTGAGAACGATTTTGGTAATTAGCTAACCAGAGAGTTGGTCAGGCAAACTCGGTGGAACCGATTACTCAAACTCGGTGGGACCGATTTTGGTAACAAGTTAACCAGAGAGTTTGCATTGTAATCTCGGTAGTACCGATTGCACAAACTCAGTGAGACCGATTTTGGTAATGGACATACACAGAGAGATTACAATCCCATCTTGGTGAGACCGATATCCCTATCGGTGAGACCGATTTGCCTAGGGTTTGTGGCAGTGGCTATGACATCTGAACTCGGTGGTGCCGGATAGAAAGAATCAATGGGTCCGAGTTTGACTTTAGGTTTAGGTCATATGTGTGGAAGTGGGAAAGTAGTTGAGGGTTTTGGAGCATATCACTAAGCACTGTGGAGCAAGAAACTCATTAAGCAACACCTCATCCCTTCTTGATAGTATTGGGTTTTCCTATAGACTCAATGTGATCTTGGATCACTAAATATAAAATGAAGAGTCTTGAGCTTGAAGCTTGAGCCAATCCTTTGTCCTAAGCATTTTGAAGGAGTTCCCACATCCTTTGGCCCATGCCACTCCATTGTTGAACTTATCTGAAACATACTAGATAAAAGTGTTAGTCCAACAAGAGATATGTTGACATTAATTACCAAAACCACCTAGGGAGCACTTGTGCTTTCAATCTCCCCCTTTTTGGTAATTGATGACAACATACATCAAAGCTTTAGATAAAGATATAACCATGATGGACTACATGTAACAAGCATAGGCCCCCCCTACATGTATGCAATCATGTGAATATGGAACATAGAAGCATGTGAGAGCATAACCATGATAGATTAGGCAATGTGTTACATGTATCTTGGCCATATGCATCAGAGCAAAGAATATTAAAGAAAATACCTTCATGCTCATGGGTCCTTCTTGCAAACAGCATGTACATCAGCAAGAATTCCTCATACACATGATTGTGATGCATATACTTACCTTGTAGTCTTGAGTTGGCTTAGGATGGAATGAACCTGCGTAAACAAGGTTAGATAACACAGGTACATCTACTAGCCAGAGCAAATAGAAGAAACCACAAGAATACCAAGACTGGGATGACATGTAGAGAGTGAGTACTAAGTACCACATTGGATTAGACATGTCCCCAAGGGTAAAGATATGCAATGAATTTAAATGATTTCTTTCCCTTAGATGTCTTGCTCCCCTTGAATCTAGCATGGGATACTGGGAGAAGATAGGGAACAGAAAATCAGAGCTTAAAGATATAAATGAACAAAGCTAATGCAAATAAGCACATATGAACATGTCTTTCCCCTCAAGAAGACATGTGGCATCTCTCCTCTTGAACACCAAGAATCTGGGATCCGTGAGAAATACTTTCTACTTGAGTATTCTCTCCCCCTGGAGATCTCTTTCTTCCCCTGTGGAAGTAATACTCTCTCCCTTTTGAAAGTGATGAGCTTTGATGTGATCTCTCTCTCCCCCTTTGACATCAATTTCCAAGAAGGGTTTTGATCCTTGAGTCACAGCACAAAGAATTTATATAAATGTGATGCTTGTAGAGGACAAGATTCACTGAGTGGAGCTGGATCAGAAGAAACACAGAATAAGTGGCAAACTATCTTTCCTGTTGTGAAATCGGTGGCATCGAGTGGTATGATTCGGTAGTACCGAAAGGATTCGGTTGGACCGAAAACAACAAATCGGTGGAACCGAGTTCGTCATAGAGAAAACACTTGTCACCTCAGCTCACTAGACTAGTAAGATCTCACAAAGATTTGCAAGGAATTTACTGAATGATATGCAATGAATTGGATGCAGGAAATGCAGAGCAAACCGAAAAGAAAAGAAAGAAATCTAGATGAAGTTTTTTTAAAGGGGAAACAAATATGCATGAGACGAATGCAAAAGCACAGAAAAGAACACGAGGGAACTTCATCTAGAGATGGTCGGCGACAAAGTCACCTATGTTAGAGTATATTGACTTAGGAGTCAAGTGTGATCACTTGATCATAGGTCATACTCATCGTTTAAGATCAAAATGGGGTTACCATTTTTCGTTTAAGCATCTTGATGTATTCACATCTTGTCGAGTTGCTTTAGCTCATGACTTAGAGTAAAACTTCTCTAAGATGGAATAACATACCTTGGTTGGTGGTGTTGATCATGTAGTTGAACTTGTGTGGGTTGCTCAAGGTTGATGTAGCTCATCAAGAGTTGGGAGCACCACTTGGAATTTGAGGCCATCTACCTACATGGGTTAGTTCTTGCAAGGAGGAGCACTTGTGTATCCAAAAATGTCAATCATGAATTTGTCAAAGGATATGTTTGAATGGTTCCGTGCTTCCTTGTCTTCAACCACCATAGTGTAGAGACTTGGTGATGTAGAGATTGCTCAAGATGTGAGTAGATTACAATCTCATGGAATTTGATTCAACCAAGTACCTACATGGGTAATAAAACATGCAAGATGCAAATATATCCAAGACATAAGATTTTCATCATAAGAGAAATATCAAGGATTAGTCATAAGCTCATGTCTTGCATGTATCCAATGGAGTTTCTACTCCAAGTTTGAAGCATCAATGATGTTCAATTCTCCTCTCAACCTGCAAAACACTTTCTCATCAAGAGGTTTAGTGAATATATCCGCTAATTGCCTTTCGGTGCGAACATGCTTAAGATTAATGTCACCCTTAGCAACATAATCTCGAATGAAATGATGACGAACTTCAATATGCTTAGTTCGAGAATGTTGTACGTGATTATGACCAATTTTGATAGCACTTTCATTGTCACAGAGCAATGGAACATGTTTCACATATATCCCATAATCTTTAAGAGTTTGGGTCATCCAAAGTAATTGAGCACAACATGAACCAACGGCAATGTACTCCGCTTGGTAGATGAATAAGGATACCGAGTTTTGTTTCTTGGAGGACCAAGACACAAGAGATCTACCAAGAAATTTACAAGTACCCGAAGTGGACTTTCTATCAACCTTGTCTCCGGCATAGTCCGAGTCGGAGTAGCCAACAAGATCGAAAGAGGCCCTCTTAGGATACCAAATGCCAAAATTTGGTGTATGAGTTAAGTATCTCACTATCCTTCTTACAGACTTAAGATGACATTCTTTAGGAGCAGCTTGATATCTTGCACACATGCACACACTTAGCATAATGTCGGGACATGAAGCACATAGGTATAACAATGAACCAATCATAGAGCGATAAACCTTTTGATCAACCGGTTCACCATCTTTGGTCAAATCAAGATGTCCACTAGTAGGCATGGGTGTAGACATACCTTTGCACTCTTGCATATTGAACTTCTTGAATAAGTCCTTAGTGTACTTCGTTTGAGAAACAAAAGTACCTTCCTTAGTTTGCTTGATTTGCAACCCAAGGAAGAATTTGAGTTCACTCATCATTGACATCTCAAACTTCTCCGACATTAGTTTTCCAAACTTCTCACTAAAATGAGGGTTAGTTGATCCAAATATGATATCATCAACATAAATTTGGCATACAAATAATTCTCCATTAACCCTTTTAGTAAAAAGTGTGGAATCAATTCTCCCAATTTCTAGAAGGAACTTGGTCAAGCATTTATACCAAGCTCTAGGAGCTTGTTTAAGACCATAAAGAGCTTTGTGAAGTTCGTAAACATGATTGGGTTTCTTAGGATTGATAAAGCCGGGGGGTTGTTTAACATAAACTTCCTCCTCTATTTCACCATTTAGAAAGGCACTTTTAATGTCCATTTGGTATAAGGTGATATCATGATGATTAGCATAGGCAAGTAAGATCTTGAATGGATTCAAGTCTAGCAACGGGAGCATAATTCTCACCATAGTCCATACCTTCGACTTGTGTGTAGCCTTGGGCGACGAGACGTGCTTTGTTGCGAACTACTTGTCCATCTTCACCTTGCTTGTTGCAAAACACCCATTTGGTACCGATGATGTTGTGGTTGTTGTCGGGCTTCTCAACCAATGTACAAACTTGGTTTCTCTCAAAGTTGTGTAGCTCTTCATGCATAGCATTTATCCAATCCAGATCTTCCAATGCTTCTTCGACCTTCATAGGTTCAATGCTAGAGATGAAAGAATAGTTTTCACTAAAGTTAGCTAAACGAGTTTTAGAGCGAGTGATTCTCCCGGTTTGAATATCATTTTAGATTTGCTCTACGGGATGGTCTTTAGCAATTCTTGCTCGAACTCGTGAAAGCTTTTGCTTGGGTCTTGGTTGAACATCTTCTTGATCTTGTTCTTCTTCTTCTTGATCTTCTTCATTGTTGGCGTTGTCGTTTTCTTGTCGCGGTGGAGAAGGAGGTTGTTGACATTCGTGATGTACTTCCTCGTTTTCTTCATCTTGGTGTGTTCCACTTGTGGATGCTTCTGTATCAACTCTTGGTTCACCTTGTCGTGAAGTAGAAGCTTCCACTTGGACGAACGAGGTACTCTCCTTCACCTCCGTTGGACGGACCTTGCCAATAGACAAGTCTTGGATTGCTTCCAAAGGATCTTTGTCTCCTACATCAATTGGCAATTGCTCTACTTGCGAGCTGTTAGATTCATCAAACTTCACATCTACCGTCTCTTCAACCTTTCGGGTGAAATTGTTGTAGACACGGTAAGTGTGAGAGTTTGAGCCATAACCTAGTAAGAAACCTTCATGTGACTTAGGAGCAAATTTAGAACGACGATGCTTATCAAGAATGTAGCACTTTGAGCCGAATACTCGAAAGTATCCAACTTGGGGTTTGTTATCGGTGAGGAGCTCGTATGTCGTCTTGCCGAGTAGCTTGTGAAGATACAAGCGATTTGTTGCATGACAAGCTGTCTCAACCGCTTCTGCCCAAAAGTGCTTCGGCGTCTTGTACTCATCAAGCATCGTTCTCGCCATTTCGATGAGCGTCCGGTTCTTCCTCTCAACAACTCCGTTTTGTTGAGGTGTGTACGTAGCTGAGAACTCGTGTGAAATCCCTTCTTCGTCAAGAAAGGTGTTCACGTTTGCGTTCTTGAACTCCATTCCGTTGTCGCTGCGAACCTTCTTTATCTTCACTTCAAACTAATTTTGAGCCTTCCTGGCGAAGTTCTTGAAGATCTTTTGGACCTGCGATTTATCATCGAGAAAGAACACCCACGTAAATCTTGAAAAATCAACAACTATAACTAGACCAAAAGAATTTCCACCGAGACTCTTGTAAGCGTTGGGACCAAAAAGATCCATGTGTAGTAGCTCAAGTGGCCTCCTTGTGGTCATGATGTTTTTCACGGGATGCCTTCCTCCAACCTGTTTACACCTTGACAAGCACTGCAAAGTCTATCCTTATCAAATATGACATCGTTAACACCAAGGATATGATTCCCTTTAATAAGCTTGTCAAGGTTTCTCATGCCAACGTGACCTAGTCGTCTATGCCATAACCAACCTTTTGAGGATTTAGCAATGAAGCAAGTTTTAGGTTTAGCCTTTTTAGAGAAATCAACAATGTAAAGATCACCTCTACGTATACCGGTAAAGACCATTTTATTATTGTCTCGGCCGAAACACTTGGCAATCTACTTGATAAATAGGACATTGAAACCGAAATCAGCAAGTCTAGAATCTTTGAAAGTAAGTTGTAGCCAAGAGATTCAACGAGCATAACATTCTGAATGGAGCTATCATGTGAGATGGCCACCTTACTGAGGCCAACCACCTTACCCTTTGAGTTGTCACCAAAAGTGACATACTTTCGAGGACTATCATTTTCAGCAAGCTCACAAAACATGTATTTATCTGCGGTAATGTGATTGTTACATCCACTGTCAACAACCCATTCCTTTCCTCCTGACATATATCCCCGAAGATTTGCCATAAGACCAAAATGTCTCATTGCATCGTCAAGATCGAAGTCACTATCATCATCCTCATCGTAGTATCCATGTTCAACATCGTCATGTGGTGGATCAAGTCCTAGAGAGGGTAATTTGTTAGAGTGAGTTTGACAATGATCTTGCTTATGAATTCTTATAGCTTCGGAAATAATATCACCAATAATTCCAACATCTCCTTTGGCACGCATAAGGTTTGTAAGTTCAAATAGACGATCACCAAACATAGGATCACTAGTATTCATCTTACTAAAGGCAATAGACTTATGGAGAATTTCATCTAGATTTTTCAAGGAATAATTTGGAAAGCGTTACTCAAGAAATTTCCATATAGTGTAGGCACACTCAAGAGTAGGTAAGTTTCTATTTAAGTTTCTAGGCAAGCCTCTAGTGATAAGATTAACAGTTCTAAGATTCCTAGTCATGTCAATTGATTCATCAAGGGTAGGATGCATAGGATCAACATGAGGTGCACAAGGGCTAGCAATGTACTTGTTCAAATGATATTGATTGAAAATTACAAGCATCTCATTTTTCCACTCATGAAAATACTCTCCATCAAGAATAGGCACTCTATGTCTAAGACTCCCCAAAGTAGACTCATCCATCTTCCTCCAATGGTGATTAAACCAAGGCAATGGAAACCTGGCTCTGATACCACTTGTAGGACCTTGAGAAGAGGTGTCTAGAGGGGGGGGGGGATGATTAGACACTAAGTACAAAAGTTGCGGTTTTTAACTTCTTTAGGTTAAAGTGGAGTTTAGGCACAAGTTTAGCATTCATAATACATAACAAGCGAGCATGCAAAGAGTATATGAGAAGCGGAAAGTAAAGCATGCAACTTGCAAGAATGTAAAGGGAAGGGTTTGGAGGATTCAAACGCAATAGGAGACCCTGATGTTTTTGTCGTGGTTCCGATAGGTGGTGCTATCGTACATCCATGTTGCTGGAGACTTCAACCCACGAAGGGTAACGGCTGCACGAGTCCACGGAGGGCTCCACCCACGAAGGGTCCATGAAGAAGCAACCTTGTCTATCCCACCATGGCCGTCGCCCACGAAGGACTTGCCTCACTAGGGGTAGATCTTCACGAAGTAGGCGATCTCCTTGCCCTTACAAACTCCTTGGTTCAACTCCACAATCTTGTCGGAGGCTCCCAAGTGACACCTAGCCAATCTAGGAGACATCACTCTCCAAGAAGTAACAAATGGTGTGTTGATGATGAACTCCTTGCTCTTGTGCTTCAAATGATAGTCTCCCCAACACTCAACTCTCTCTCATAGGATTTGGATCTGGTGGAAAGAGGATTTGAGTGGAAAGCAACTTGGGGAAGGCTAGAGATCAAGATTCATGTGGTAGGAATGGAATATCTTGGCCTCAAGACATGAGTAGGTGGTTCTCTCTCAGAACTGGTAAGTTGGAAGTGTAGGTTTATTCTGATGGCTCTCTCCACGAATGAAGAGGAGGTGGAGGGTATATATAGCCTCCACACAAAATCTAACCGTTACACACAGTTTACCAAGGTCGGTAGGACCGGATCAACAAACTCGGTCGGACCGATTCAGTAAACCTAGTGACCGTTAGGGTTTTTGGTGGGACCAACATGCAACTCGGTAGGACCGATATGGTTAGGGTTAGGGCATAACGTAATCTCGGTGAGACCGATTACACAAACTCGGTGAGACCGATTTTGGCAATTAGCTAACCAGAGAGTTGGTCAGGCAAATTCGGTGGAACCGATTACTCAAACTCGGTGGGACCGATTTTGGTAATAAGTTAACCAGAGAGTTTGCATTGTAATCTCGGTAGTACCGATTGCACAAACTCGGTGAGACCGATTTTGGTAATGGACATACACAGAGAGATTACAATCCCATCTCGGTGAGACCGAGATCCCTATCGGTGAGACCGATTTGCCTAGGGTTTGTGGCAGTGGCTATGACATCTGAACTCGGTGATGCCGGATAGAAAGAATCAATGGGTCCGAGTTTGACTTTAGGTTTAGGTCATATGTGTGGAAGTGGGAAAGTAGTTGAGGGTTTTGGAGCATATCACTAAGCATTGTGGAGCAAGAAACTCATTAAGCAACACCTCATCCCTTCTTGATAGTATTGGCTTTTCCTATAGACTCAATGTGATCTTGGATCAGTAAAATATAAAATGAAGAGTCTTGAGCTTGAAGCTTGAGCCAATCCTTTTATCCTTGATATTTTGAGGGATCCACTTTCATCATCCATGCCATGCCATTCATTGAGCTTTCCTGAAATATTTGTCTTGGAATAGTATTAGCTCAATGAGCTATATGTTGTTATGAATTACCAAAACCACCTAGGGATAGTTGCACTTTCAATCTCCCCCTTTTTGGTAATTGATGACAACATATAGATCAAAGCTTCGACAAATGATAATAAGATTGAAAAGCATCGTTGCTTTGAGAAGTATGTGATAAGCAAGAGCTCCCCCTAAATTTGTGCATAGATTTAAGATTTGCTTTGGACTGCAAATGCACAAGAGATTAGGCTCATGGGTTACTCTTCCATGTCACATACATCTTGGTGCAGCGCTCCACCAAGATATTATCTTATTCATCTTTATTATCTTATACATCTTGGTGGAGCGCTCCACAGTGCTTAGTGATATGCTCCAAAAACCTTCAACTACTGTCTCACATCCACGTATGACCTAAACCCAAAGTCACACTCGGCCCCACCGATTCTTTCTATCCGGCGCCACCGAGTTCAGCTGTCATAGCCACTGCCACAAACCCTAGGCAAATCGGTCTCACCGATAGGGATCTCGGTCTCACCGAGATGGGATTGTAATCTCTCTATTTCCCTTCGTAACGTTTCGGTCTAACCGAAGTGAGCGATCGGTCCCACCGAGATTGCAATGTAAACTCCCTGTTTCCTTTTCACAACATTTTGGTCTCACCGAAAAGAGCGAATCGGTCCCACCGAGTTTACCTGACCAACTCTCTGGTTAGCTGTTTACCAAAATTGGTCTCACCGAGTTTGTGTAATCGGTCTCACCGAGATTACGTTATGCCCTAACCCTAACCATATTGGTCCTACCGATTTGCATGTCGGTCCCACCGAAATCACTAACGGTCACTAGGTTTGCTAAATCGGTCAGACCGAGTTTGTTGATTCGGTCCCACCGAGTTTGGTAAATTGTGTGTAACGGTTAGAGTTTGTGTGGAGGCTATATATACCCCTCCACCTCCTCTTCATTCATGGAGAGAGCCATCAGAACAAACCTACACTTCCAACTTGCCGGTTAGAGAGAGAACCACCTACTCATGTGTTGAGGCCAAGATATTCCATTCCTACCATATGAATCTTGATCTCTAGCCTTCCCCAAGTTGCTTTCCACTCAAATCTTCTTTCCACCAAATCCAAATCCTATGAGAGAGAGTTGAGTCTTGGGGAGAGTATCATTTGAAGCACAAGAGCAAGGAGTTCATCATCAACACACCATTTGTTACTTCTTGGAGAGTGGTGTCTCCTAGATTGGCTAGGTGTCACTTGGGAGCCTCAGAGCAAGATTGTGGAGTTGAACCAAGGAGTTTGTAAGGGCAAGGATATCGCCTACTTCGTGAAGATCTACCGCTAGTGAGGCAAGTCCTTCGTGGGCGACGACCATGGTGGGATAGACAAGGTTGCTTCTTCGTGGACCCTTCGTGGGTGGAGCCCTCGGTGGACTCGCGCAGCCGTTATCCTTCGTGGGTTGAATTCTCCATCAACGTGGATGTACGATAGCACCACCTATTGGAACCACGACAAAAACATCCGTCTCCAATTGCATTTTAATTCTCCAAACCCTTCCCTTTACTTTCTAGCAAGTTGCATGCTTTACTTTCCGCTGCTCATATACTTTTTGCATGCTTGCTTGAATTGTGTGAGGATTGCTCGACTTGTGCTAAAATAGTTAAAATCTACCAAAGACTAAAATTGGGAAAAGGTTAGGTTTTTAATTGGTCAAGTAGTCTAATCACCCCCCCTCTAGACATACTTCAAGGTCCTACAAGTGGTATCAGAGCTTTGGTCTCCATTTGCTCTGATTTCCATAGCTTTGGTGGTCATAGCCTTGGTTTCACAACCTAGGAGAGTATGGCGTCTAGCGAGGTAACTATCACCGTAGAGGTCCTTACTTTGATGGCACTAATTTTGCTAGTTGGAAGCATAAGATGAAAATGCATATTCTTGGACATAACCCCGCTGTTTGGGCTATTGTGTGTATTGGCTTGCAAGGTGAATTCTTTGATGGGAGAGAACCGAACCGTGAAGCTAGTGCGGATGAGTTGAAGATGCTGTAATACAACACTCAAGCTTGTGATATCCTCTTCAACGGATTGTGCCCCGAAGAATTCAAGAAAATCAGCCGTCTTGAGAATGCAAAGGAAATTGGGATACTTTGATTGATATGCATGAAGGTACCGACTCCGTCAAGGAATCAAAGTTGGATGTGCTCCAAAGTCAGCTTGACAAGTTCAAAATGAAGGATGGTGAAGGTGTCGCTGAAATGTACTCTAGGCTTGCTCTTATCACAAATGAGATTGTTGGCTTAGGAAGTGAAGAGATGACCGACAGATTCATCATCAAGAAGATCCTAAGAGCATTGGATGGAAAATATGATACCGTGTGCACATTGATCCAAATGATGCCCAATTACAAAGATCTCAAGCCAACGGAAGTCATTGGAAGAATTGTTTCTCATGAGATGTCGCTCAAGGATAAGGAGGAACTTCACAACAAGTCAAATGGTGCTTACAAAGCCTCATGTGAAGCCCCTACATCATCAAGCGAGAAACAAACCTTCAATGAAGAATTGAGCTTAATGGTGAAGAACTTCAACAAATTCTACAAGAGTAGAAGTAAAGAGAGAAGCTCCAAGTCAAGGTCCTACAATGACAAAAGATCTTCTAGTAGAGGGCGCAATTGCTACAATTGTGGGAGACCCGGCACCCCACAAAAGAAGCTACAATGAGTGTACGGCACCCCACAAAAGAAGAGAAGATTTCCAAAAAGAAGAAGTAGAAGAGAAGAATCACCACCAAGAGAGAGAAGGAGTAGAGATGATCGTTATGAACGAAGACCCTCACGGAGAAGCAAGGATTCGGAAAGGAAGGACAAGTCATCAAGGAGCTACACAAAACAAAGAAATCAAGCTCATGTTGGTGAATGGGTATCCGGCTTCGACTCCGACAATCACTCCGAGAGAAGTTATCACTCCGACTCCGAATATACTCAATATGAAGGTGTTGCTGGTCTAGCACTTGTGTCAACCAACTCCTACGACATATTTGATTCAACAAATGAAGTAATTGGAAGATGCTTCATGGCCAAAGGTCCTAAGGTAACACACCCGAGTATGTTGATTTCAATAGTGATGAAGATGACTTGTTAGGTGGTGATGATTTACTTGTTGACAACTCTAGTGATGAATACTATGATGAAACGTCAATCAATCATTCTAATCATGATAAAACGAATGACAATGATAAGGAGAAGATTGAGCTTCTAACTAAAGAACTAAACACTCTTAAGTTAGCTCATGAAACTATCTTCGAAGATCATCGATAACTTTTAAGGGCTCATGAGAAGTTACGCTTTGAAAAGCTCAATCTTGAGCAAGAGCATGAGTTCTTAAAGGCAATCAATGATGATCTCTGTAAGAAAAGTTCTTCTTACATTGCCAATGCCGTTTACTCTTATCTACTTACATGCCTCAAGTCAAGTCCATTAACAAGAACAAGAAAGATTCTTCCTCTAGTAGTAACAATAATCATGTTAAATCTAATATTGTTGCTTCTAGTAGTTCTCTTGATTCCACTAATGATTCTCTTAGCCAAGTTAGACTTGAGCAAGAAAATAGCTTATTGAAGGGAATTATAGAGAAAGGTGTATACAAGAGCCTTCTTGGGAGTAAGCAATTTGAGGAAATTTTACGCAAGCAAGGAAGGCACCGGAAGAATCAAGGTGTTGGTTTTGAACGAAAGTTCAATGCCAATGGAGTTGAGTGGGAAGAAGATCAATATCCCAAGATGAAGTTTGTTCCTGAACAAGAGAAGTATGATCCTACTTCCTTCAAGGGAACACAAGCTCAAGATGATCTTCCACCACAAGACCACAAGAACAAAGGCAAGGACAAGCTTCAAGAGGAGATAGATGCATTTGAAGAAGCTCCTAAGGCCTTGGTCAAGTGGGTTCCCAAGACTAAGTCAAGTTCTACTTCACCAAGCACAACTACAACTCCAAGGATTCCCATCAAGATGATGTGGATCCCGAAGAAGAAGAACTAGAGAGTTCTTGAGGGTGACTCCGCCAACATTCTTCACTCATATCATTATGGCAAGGACAAGTGCAATCAACTTCCACATCTTGCACTAGTTCAAGGAGTCACAAACCCTCTTGTTGGTAAGGCAAGGGACAAGGTAACCTAATGCTTTCATGGACATCATCTTATGTGAACATCAGTCTATGTCTATGGATATACTTGTTTGTTCCTTGTGGGACTAACCCGTGTAGGTATTGAAAGTGCAACTCACTCCAAAAGGATTGCTCCAAATGATCTACATCAACATTGAGCATCCACATCTTCAACACCTACATGAAGTCATCATCGACAAAACCCAAGGTTAGTTCATCCCTCTAAGGGGGGATCTCACATCTAGGGGGAGCTTAACTCTAAGAATTGAGTCAAAGCAACTCTAATGGTGTGAACATATCAATGCTTTATGTAAAAGAGGTAACCCCACTTGAGCTTAAACGATGAGTATGACCTATGATCAAGTGTTCTCATTTGACTCCTAAGTCAATATACTCATATATAGATGACCTAGTCATCGCCAATTGTTTGATAGATGCTAGAATTGGTCGTGCATGCTTTGCCACATATTTCATTTGCCATTTTATTGTGTGAGCATGTTGGTTGCATATTTTATTCATTCGAGGACATCCACTTGTTGTTTTGATTGATTGGTTTTATTTTTCTTTGGCCAAGTGGATGGACAAGAATGCCTAAGAACCTTCTCTAGCTATCTATGCTCTTCTCGTCTCAAACTATTCATGCTACATCACAAAATTTGATCAAGTCAGATTTGAACCACTCTGTGTGTGGAGCACTCGGAGTCCCCGATTTATCATGGACTTAAACTTCCAAAACTTCTTTGTGTGTTTCGGTCTGACCGATTCTTCCATTTCGGTCATACCGAGATCACTAAGTCGATCTAGGTTTTCAATCTCGGTGCAACCGATTTGAACTTTTCGGTCTCACCGAGTTGCTGTAACTGTCAACAGTTATGCATCTCGGTGCCACCGAGTCGTTCCACTCGGTCACACCGATAGGGTCGGGCTATATATACACACGGGAAAAAATTTGGAAAACTTTCTCCAAACCTCTTCACCCGCACATAGCTCGCTCTGCCTTCTAGGTCTCCGGATCGTCAACTTCGTGGCCATCCGCCTCCTGTCGCCGGTCTCTGCCGCCGTCAACGGAATTCATCTCCGACGTTGCCGCCGTAGCGAGTTCATCGCCAAACTAGGGTATGGACTCGATCACAGTGCTATCCCCGTCCGATTCCTAGCACATTGTGTTCATTATGATTCTTGCCACAATTGAAACACCTCTATCCAGTCAAAACAATGCTTAGAATAGATGCGATTTGAAAATTTAGGGTTAGGTTTCCGCCGAAACCATCTCGGACCCACCGATTTGAAAAACTCGGTCTCACCGATTCGGCTAACGCCATTGCACAAGTGACTCTCGGTCTGACTGAGAATTGCTAATCAGTGTGACCGATTTTAGAACTCAGTGAAACCCTAGTAGTCTCGGTGCCACCGAACTGTGACTCGGTCTGACCGAGTTCACTAGTTTAGGTTCCAAAAGCTGCTTCGGTATCACCGAGTTTACAAATCGGTTGATACGAAATGCTTTCTGTGGAAAACTAAAACTAAGTTTTTGAATCATTCTTTTGCAAAAATCTCTGCATTTTGTGATGATCATCCACTCTATCTCATCTATAACTATTCACAGGGTCAGTTAGTGTTTGCAGCATGTCAGACCAAAGTGATAGTCAGAACAGGGAAGAAGAGCAGATTCACATGAGTGAGGGCACTAGTCCCTCTAGCACTTCAGATGAGGGAAGCAGAAGCACTCCCAGCAATTTGCCCAAAGCTGCCACCAGGACAAGGAAGAAGAGAACCTCAGAATCTGAGGATGAGGATTATGTGGCAGTAGAGGATGAGGCCATTTCAAAGAAAAAGGTGCTCAAAAAGGAGTATAGCTCAGCTGCAGTTAAGCCAGGGCTCAAGATCAAAAGGCCAGCAGGTAGACAACCCATGTCTAAAGCCAGAGCCTCCACTCAAGCATCTTTGGAATCCCAACCCAAAGAGGCTGCTACAGAAGGGAAGAAATGGAAGGAAAGGGCCAAGAAGACCATGGCTAGAGTTGTTGGAAAACCTTCCATGATGGAAGAGGAAGAAGAAGAAGAGGTTGCTGCACCAGCATCCAAGGCACAAAAGCTATGGGTGATGCTATAAGGACAGGGGCTGCATCATCAAAGCCCAAAGAAGCACCCAAAGCTGCCTCCAAGCCCAAGACTGCACCTAAGAGGAATACCAGGAACATATCTGCTGCTGGGAAGAACAAGGCCCTAGTGTCTGAAGTTTCTGCTGAGGAAGATGATGAAGGACAAGTCCTGCGGAAGCTGAAGCCTAAGATTCCAGACCACAATGATGCTCATCCTTTGGCTGAGAACATGAAGATCAGGAGAGACTCAGGGTTGAGGCTATGGAGAGAGTCAGATCCATATGCCACCATAAGAAGAACTGTTGTTGATTACAGGTTCCACACTAAGGAACAGCAGGATTTCTATGAGACAATCTTGTTGGACAAGAAGCCTATAGTGTGTGATATGAGGTGGGTCGACTAGACCTACATAAAGGAGAATGAAGAACACTATCCTGGAGTGTATGACAACTTCAGTGCATGTGGAGTTGCAGAATTTGTTGGGCAGAAGCTCACAAACTAGAATGATGAGCTTGTTATGCAATTCTACTCCACAGCACACTTCTATCCAGATGGCAGGATAGTTTGGATGTCTGAAGGTACGAGATACCAATCAACTATTGAGGAATGGGCCAATCTGATCAATGCCCCAAAGGAGAGAGAAGATGACTTGGACGTTTATGCCAAGAAAAAGATGGATCACAATTCTATGTCACATATGTACAAGGAGATCCCAGACAAAGCACTTGAGACTTTCAAGTTTGAGTCTGTCCATTTTCTTCTGTCAGGGCTGCCAACGATCAACTTGATCCTAAGGCACACTCTTTTGCCCAAGTCAGGTGATCACAACATGATCAGAGGGCATGCAATTAATTTGCTACACATATTTGATGTGCCACAGAAATTCAAGGTCATGAGCCTCATGGTTGAGACTATCAAGAGGACAGCAGCAGACCAAAAGAGAAGTTGTGGATATGCCCCACAAATTCAGGAGTTGATTAACTCAAATATGGGCACAGGCAAATATCTGTTGGATAAGGAACACTTCGTTCTCTATCCAGACTTTGAGGACAATCAAGTTGTGATGAATGAGAATGAACCATCTTCAGTGCAAGCTCAAGAGAAGAAGGAGAAGGCAAAGAAGGAGAAGGCTGCCAAGATGCCAACTCAAGAGGAGGCATCTGAGTACTTTTTGAAGAGCAAGCAGGACCAGCTTGGTTACTTGATAGCATCAACTCTGAGGATTGAGAAGGGGTTGGCCAACCTAACTCAAAACCAGGAGAGCCTGGAAAGAATCATGGAACAAAAATTCTATGATTTAGGTGTCAAAGTAACTGAGATTCAGTCAGTTGTGGAGCAGCTACAGGATGACATGCAGGAGAGGAAGGGCAGGACAACTACTGATGCATTTGCCAGAGTGCCTCGAGCTAAGAGATCAGCTGCAGAGCCAGTAACAGATACCAGAGTCACTTCATCTGCACCAGCTACAGCTCCAGTGCAACCAGCTTCAGCACCAACTCCTTCAGCTCTCTCCACATCAACTGAAGTCTTCGTCCAAGGAGCCATCTCTATGCCAGCAACTGAAGACCAAGCCTGAGAGACGAAATAGTACTATGCATTTTCTATGAAATTTTTGGTAACTTGTTGCCAAAGGGGGAGAAAAATGTATAGATCATAGGCTTAGAGAGAGAGAGAGTTTGCTTTTATTCTCTCTTGTCTTCTTGGTTGAACTTTATTTGCTTTTGCTTGCTTGAGATACTATGCTATTGCCTGTGAGACATTGATGATCATGTGTTTGATCATAAGCTACACTTATGCTTGTTGGATGATATTATCTTATTCATCTTTATTTGATCATTCACTTTGCTTGGTGATGAGTGCATGTATTCAATCTTTATTATTTTGAGCGCTCCACCAAGATGTATGTGACATGGAAGAGTAACCCATGAGCCTAATCTCTTGTGCATTTGCAGTCCAAAGCAAATCTTAAATCTATGCACAAATTTAGGGGGAGCTCTTGCTTATCACATACTTCTCAAAGCGACGATGCTTTTCAATCTTATTATCATTTGTCGAAGCTTTGATCTATATGTTGTCATCAATTACCAAAAAGGGGAGATTGAAAGTGCAACTATCCCTAGGTGGTTTTGGTAATTCATAACAACATATAGCTCATTGAGCTAATACTATTCCAAGACAAATATTTCAGGAAATCTCAATGAATGGCATGGCATGGATGATGAAAGTGGATCCCTCAAAATATCAAGGATAAAAGGATTGGCTCAAGCTCAATAGCTCAAGACTCTGCATTTTACATTTTAGTGATCCAAGATCACATTGAGTCTATAGGAAAAGCCAATACTATCAAGGAGGGATGAGGTGTTGCTTAATGAGTTTCTTGCTCCATGATGCCTAGTGATATGCTCCAAAAACCCTCAACTACTTTCTCACATCCACATATGACCTAAACCCAAAGTCAAACTCGGCCCCACCGATTCTTTCTATACGGCGCCACCGAGTTCAGCTATCATAGCCACTGCCACAAACCCTAGCCAAATCGGTATCACCGATAGGGATCCCGGTCTCACCAAGATGGGATTGTAATCTCTCTATTTCCCTTCGTAACGTTTCGGTCTAACTGAAGTGAGCGACCGGTCCCACCGAGATTGCAACGTAAACTCTCTGTTTCCTTTTCGTAACATTTCGGTCTCACCGAAAAGAGCAAATCGGTCCCACCGAGTTTACCTGACCAACTCTCTGGTTAGCTGTTTACCAAAATCGGCCTCACCGAGTTTGTGTAATCGGTCTCACCGAGATTACGTTATGCCCTAAGCCTAACCATATCGGTCCTACCGAGTTGCATGTCGGTCCCACCGAAATCACTAACGGTCACTAGGTTTGCTGAATCGGTCAGACCGAGTTTGTTGATTCGGTCCCACCTAGTTTGGTAAATTGTGTGTAACGGTTAGATTTTGGCTATATATACCCCTCCACCTCCTCTTCATTCGTGGAGAGAGCCATCAGAACAAACCTACACTTCCAACTTGCCGATTGAGAGAGAACCACCTACTCATGTGTTGAGGCCAAGATATTCCATTCCTACCATATGAATCTTGATCTCTAGCCTTCCCCAAGTTGCTTTCCACTCAAATCTTCTTTCCATCAAATCCAAATCCTGTGAGAGAGAGTTGAGTGTTGGGGAGACTATCATTTGAAGCACAAGAGCAAGGATTTCATCATCAACACACCATTTGTTACTTCTTGGAGAGTGGTGTCTCCTAGATTGGCTAGTTGTCACTTGGGAGCCTCCGACAAGATTGTGGAGTTGAACCAAGGAGTTTGTAAGGGCAAGGAGATCGCCTACTTTGTGAAGATCTACCGCTAGTGAGGCAAGTCCTTCGTGGGCGGCGGCCATGGTGGGATAGACAAGGTTGCTTCTTCGTGGACCCTTCATGGTCGAGCCCTTCATGGACTCATGGCCGTTACCCGTCATGGGTTGAAGTCTCCATCAACGTGGATGTACGATAGCACCACCTATCGGAACCACGACAAAAACATCCGTGTCTCCAATTGCGTTTGAATTCTCCAAACCCTTCCCTTACTTTCAAGCAAGTTGCATGCTTTACTTTCCGCTGCTCATATACTCTTTGCATGCTTGCTTGAATTGTGTGAGGATTGCTTGACTTGTGCTAAAATAGTTAAAATCTACCAAAGACTAAAATTGGGAAAAGGTTAGGTTTTTATTTTGTCAAGTAGTCTAATCACCCCCCTCTAGACATACTTCAAGGTCGTTCACTACTCCCTCCTTTCCGGTTTATAGGGCTCATCTAAAAAATTCGTTTTTCCGTTTTATAAGTCTCAATTCTACAAGTAGTACCATCACATGTTTGGATTTCGCGGTGCCTTAAATCACCCGATGCAAGCAGCATCAAGAGAAAAATCACCAATGCACGTAGAAGTTCATGGAAATTTAGTGGTCATGCATGCATTCATTGTAATTAATGCATCGGTAAACATAACTTCTTGAGAAAACGAGCGTACTAATTACTTGTGCGAACTACAAAATTAATTCCACCACTCACCGTCTACCTTGGTTGGAGAGTGTAACACCCCAGATGTAAAACCTTTCTTATATTGGCAATGTATCAATTTTGGTCTTTGAGGGAGTCATGGACTAGGGGGTGTCCAGATAGCCGAACTATCATCGTGGCCGGACTCCAAGACTATGAAGATACAAGATTGAAGACTTCGTCCCGTGTCCGGATGGGACTTTCCTTGGCGTGGAAGGCAAGCTTGGTGATACGGATATGTAGATCTCCTACCATTGTAACCGACTCTGTGTAACCCTAACCCTATCCAAAGTGTCTATATAAACGGAGGGTTTTAGTCCGTAGGACGAACAACAATCATACCATAGGCTAGCTTCTAGGGTTTAGCCTCCTTGATCTCGTGGTAGATCTACTCTTGTACTACCCATATCATCAATATTAATCAAGCGGAGTAGGGTATTACCTCCATCGAGAGGGCCCGAACCTGGGTAAAAACATCGTGTCCCTTGTCTCCTGTTACCATCCGCCTAGACGCACAGTTCGGGACCCCCTACCCGAGATCCGCCTTGTTTGACACCGACATTGGTGCTTTCATTGAGAGTTCCTCTCGTGTCGTCACCTATAGGCCCGATGGCTCCTTCGATCATCAAGAACGCAGTCCAGGGTGAGACTTTTCTCCCCGGACAGATCTTCGTATTCGGCGGCTTTGCACTGCGGGCCAATTCGCTAGGCCATCTGGAGTAGATCAAAGCTACGCCCCTGGCCATCAGGTTAGATTTGGAAGTTTAAACTACACGGCCGACATCCGCGGAGACTTGATCTTTGACGGATTCGAGCCGCAGCCAAGCGCGCCGCACTATCTCGATGGGCATGATCTAACTCGTGGCGAGCGGTGTCACGGAGGCCGCACTAGTGTTCGCTCCGAACATTGATTCTGAGCCGATCTCGCCGATCGAGGATGGTTGGTTGGAGACCACCTCGGGGGCTGAAATCTCTACGACGATTGAGCCGAACACAATCCCTGTCCTTTGCGGAGACTGTGACTCCAAGGTGCCGGACTCCTCTCCGGACTCTGAACCCTCCGCGGCCCTGCCAATCGAATCCGATTGGGCGCCGGTCATGGAGTTCACTGCCGCGGACATCTATCAGCACTCGCCCTTTGGTGACATCCTGAATTCACTAAAGTCTCTCTCTTTATCCGGAGAGCCCTGGCCGGACTACGGTCAGGAAGGTTGGGATGCGGACGATGAAGAAATTCAACACCCACCCACCACCCACTTTGTAGCCACTGTCGATGATTTAACCGACATGCTCGACTTCGACTCTGAAGACATCGACGGTATGGACGACGATCTTTGGAGACGACCAAGAACCAGCGCCTACAGGGCACTGGAAGGCCACCTCGTCATACGACATATACATGGTGGACATCCCAAAAGATGGGAACGACAATGGAACAACGGAGGATGACCCCTCCAAGAAGCAACCGAAGCGCCGACGTCAGCGGCGCCGCTCTAAATCCCGCCACAGCAAAAACGGTGATTCCGGCACGGGAGATAATAACACCCGGACAAGGTCGCAGACAACCCCTCCAAGCAGGACTCAGCGCAGAGGAGGGAGGAGCAAGTCCGCCTGACGGTCGCAGCGAGAAAAAGAGGTAGAGGGCGATAATTATCGCCTCCTCCGAAGATGAGGCAAGCCTCAACGACGACGAATTCGTCGTGCCTGAGGATCCCGCCGAACAGGAGCGTTTCAAACGCAGGCTTATAGCCATGACAAGCAGCCTCAAGAAAAAGCAGCAACAGCTTAGAGCTGACCAAGACCTGCTAGCTGACAAATGGACAGAAGTCCTTGCAGCCGAAGAGTATGAACTCGAACGCCCCTCCAAAAGCTACCCCAAACGCAGGCCGTTGCCTCGATCAGAGGAGGAAGCACCCACATCGCCAAGATGATGCGGCCGACCGCCACCCGTGGTCGCGACAGAGAGGCCTCTAGACCCTCCATTCAAGCCGTACTCCGGCGTCGCTCAAAAAGTACCAAGGCACGGGGAAACGCGCCAGACCTGCGAGACATATTGGAGGACAAGGCAGAACATACAAGATTGATCTACGGATCACGTGGGCGCCCAACGACACGTGATGATAACCGTCACGCCGGATACAGCAACTCCGGCCGGGCCGAACACAGTAGACAAAGCTCATATGAGCTACGTCGTGATATAGCCCAATACAGAGGCGCCAAGACACCCACTATGCTTCACGGATGAAGTAATGGATCATCAAATCCTCGAGGGTTTCAAACCCGTAAACATCGAATCATACGATGGCACAACAGATCCTTCGGTTTGGATCGAGGACTACCTCATCAATTTCCTCATGGCCCTCGGTGTTGATCTACACGCCATCAAATACCTCCCACTCAAGCTTAAAGGACCAGCTCAGCATTGACTCAACAGCTTGCCGGCCAGAATCAATTGGTTGTTGGGAGGACACGGAAGCCGCATTCCTTGATAACTTCTATGGCACATATGTGCGACCACCAGACGCCGATGACCTTAGCCATATAATTCAGCAGCCAGAAGAATCGGCCAGACAATTCGGACATGGTTCCTAACCAAGAAAAATCAAATCGCTGATTGTCCGGATGCAGAGGCCCTTGCAGCCTTCAAACATAACATCCGCAACGAGTGGCTTGCCCGGCACCTAGGACAGGAAAAGCCAAAATCCATGGCAGCCCTCACCACACTCATGACCCGCTTTTGCGCGGGAGAAGACAGCTGGCTAGCTCGTAGTAACAACTTGGCCAAACACCCTGATAGTTCGGATACCAAGGACAGCAATGGCAGGTTGCGTCGCAACAAGAACAAGCGCCGCATTAACGGCGATAATGATGAAGATACGGTAGTAAATGCTGGATTCAGAGGCTCTAAACCCGGTCAGCGGAAGAAGCCATTCAAAAGAAATACCCAGGGCCCGTCCAACTTGGACCGAATACTCGATCGCTTGTGCGGATACATGGCACCCGGAAGCTTGACCAACCACACCAACAGGGATTGTTGGGTGTTCAAGCAAGCAGGCAAGTTAAGTGCCGAACTCAATGACAAGGGGCTGCATAGCGATGACGAGGAAGAGCCCCGGCCGCCGAACAATAGAGGACAGAAGGGCTTTCCCACACAAGTGCGGACGGTGAACATGATATACGCAACCCACAGACCCAAAAGGGAACGGAAGCGTGCACTAAGGGACGTATATGCGATGGAGCCTGTCGGCGTTCTGGGAACGGGGGTCCCCAGACTTGCCTGCCTGCGGCCTGCGGCGTGGCTCAACGGAGGCCGGGGACGACCCACCTTCATCAACGCAAGCTCAAGACCCTTGCGAGGGGCCAAGCCTCGCGGGGCGGACGACCAGGAGCTTCCTCAGGCATGGCCTCGTCAGGCTGGCTCATGAGGAGGCGGAGAGTTAAAGGCAGGGTACCTCGCGAGGTGCCCGTGACGCAAGCCATGACGACCAAGGGCGCCCGGGCGCGCCGGCCAGCAGCGTCCTCCTTTCCTCTTTGGTGCAAAGGGAGCAAGCGCAGCGAGGGCATCAAGCAAAGGCATCCGTTTGGTGCAAAAGACCAAGACCAGCCCCAACGGCTGGAAGGGAGTCATCGTGGAGCCCAAGCGGCGTCATCACCAGAGCCTTTGGCAGGCGAGGACCAACTTTAGTCAGGATAAGTGTACCCGCTATTCCCCTTCAAAATGGCCAATTGTTGGCGCCCTTCCCGCTCAATATTTGGGGAGAGGCCCAGGGCCTCCGACTATATAAGTAGAGCTAGCCACCATAGTAGGGTGTGGGCATTTGGAATCCAGAGAGAGAGATAGAAACCCGATCCTCAAGCTAGAGCGACGGGACACCACTTAGCAGTTCATCACACCCACCAAGAACAGACCCTCGCGAGGCTGTTCTTCCCTGTACTGTTCCTCGATAGCCCCAGAGGCAATCCACCACACCACAAACTAGAGTAGGGTATTACACCACAACGGTGGCCCTAACTAGTATAAATCTTGTGTCTCTTGTGCTGTTCTTGCGAGTAGTTTAGGTTCCTGCGATTCGGCGAGGTACGAGACGGTGGAGGGTTGGATCTCCGTGCGCACCCCAGAGTTCGAACCTCAAGGGTCTGCCGGAACCCGTAGTCCGACATTTGGCGCGTCAGGTAGGGGTGCGCCGGAATCTGCCTATCGTCGCCTCGTTCTTCCCCGACCATCGCAACCATGTGTGACGCTCGTCGGGCCCGCGCCGAGCGCCGAGCCGCCCTCGCCTCCCATGTCGCCCAGATGGCCCCCGTTGGCGGGCGTCCTCGTCGTTCCCCGTCACCTGCTGTCAACGCCGCCACCGGCACGGCGGGGAACGAGCAGCAAGCGTCGCCCCAAAGACTCCGTCCATGAGGCGGACGGCCGCACCGCCACGCCCGCTCACCCCGCTGGTTCTTTCGCCACGCGCGTTTCAAGCGCCATGGAGGCCCGAGCTGCACTCATCGCAGCCAACGAAGCTCTGCACTACCGCCCCGTCGGCGATGTCTCTGAAGAATGGCTCGACAGCGTCGCCGAAGCTCGTCCGTCTTTGCGGAGGCGACCCAGCGCCGTCCGCCTCGCTGCACCGCACCGCCCAGCGTGGCGATGAAACTCGGGCGCCTCGGCCGCCTCCTCCTCAAGACGGCGCCACAGCCCCAAAGCGCGCGGCTCTGGCGGAACCTGCGTTCCGCCAGCGCCGCAGCAAGAGCAGAGCTGCCAAGAAGTTCCTCGCCCGCAGGAAGCTGCCCGGCGCTCCCGCTCCAGCACGCGTCAAGACCATGCGCTGCCCCAACCGCGCGCAGGGAGGCCTGCAAGACCAAGCTCTCTACCGTTCGAGGCCCCCCGCGGCCACGGCGGGCTGCCGCGCCTTCACCACCGAGCTGCGCAGCGTCGCGTGGCCCGCCAAGTTCAAGCCAGACCGGCCTCCATGCTATGACGGTACGGTTGACCCTATGGAGTTCCCCAGCTCTACGAGCTGGGCATCGAGGCTGCCAACGGGGACGAAAAGGTCATGGCGAACTGCTTTCCCATGGCGCTCAAGGACGGAGCCCGCACCTGGCTCCTGAATCTGGCCCCAGGCATGATCTCTTCCTGGGCCGAAATGCGCACCCGCTTCATCGCCAACTTCCAAGGTACTCGCGACCGGCCACCCGCCGTGAGTGACATGCGCCGGATCAAGCAGCAGCCAGGGGAAACCCTGCAAAAGTACATCCAACGCTTCAACAATGCGCGCCTCAAGATCCCCAGGGTAACGGAGGAGGCCATCATCTTTGCCTTCTCCGACGGCGTGCGCGACGTCAAGATGAAGGAGGAGCTCGCGATGCATGAAGATCTGTGCACCTCCCTGGAGCTGTTCAACTTGGCGACCAAGTGCGCCCGGGGCTGAGGGCGCCTCTCCCTCCTCGAGCTGCCTGCCGCGGATCCCAAGAAAAGAAGTCCAAGGCCAAGGACGTGAAGCGCAAGGGGCTGCAGATTCATGGCCGAACCGGACACCAAGCGCCGCGAAGATCAGCCCGAGTCTTCCAAGGGCAGCCCGATGCTGCGTGTACCACGACCTCCACACCCACAACACCAATGAATGCCAAGAGCTCGGGCCGTGCATGAAGGAAGGGTCGGCAGACGCCCGGCGCAGCGGACCGGGCTACGGCCGAGGAGGAGGAAGGAATGCGGGGCCTGGGAAGACCGCGCCCACGCCAAGGGTGGCGCGACCAACCTCGCATGGATCGGCAAGACCCACCTCGCGAGGGGGTGGAGGGATCAGCCTCGTGAGGATCGCCCGCAGGGAACGCAGGCCTCCCTCAGCCGCCGCCACCAAGGAGAGTCGAAGACCGTCATCGTGACGAGGGGGCTGGGGCTTCCAGGAAGCGCGTGCGATCGCTTCGCATCTGGGCGGAGCTCAATCCCAGCCTCTCACCGCATCTTCAAGCAGTTCGCCCGTGAAGTGAATGCAGTCCTCCCCAAGCTCGAGTCCACGCACCCTCTCAGGTGGTCGGCGTGCGCCATCACGTTCAGCTCAGCGGATCAGCTCAAGTGCGCAGCCACAGCCAGAGTTCTTCCGATGCTTTGCTCCCCAACCATCAGCAATGTGCTAGTCACCAAGACCCTCATCGACGGCGGAGCAGGGCTCAACGTCCTGTCCTTGGAGACGTTCAACAATCTTCAAGTGCCTTACAGTCAGCTTCGGCCAACCAAGCCTTTCTCCGGAGTCACCGACGGCTCCACGGTCCCGATCGGGTAGGTCCGCCTTCCTGTCACCTTCGGGGCCCGCGACAACTACCACACCGAGCTCATCGACTTCGACGTCGCCCACATTCGCCTGCCGTACAACGCCATCCTCGGGTACCCAGCGTTGGCCAAGTTCATGGCCATAACCCACCATGGCTACAACATCCTCAAGATGCCAGGAAGCGGCGGGGTCATCACGGTGCCCTGTGAAGAGAGAGATGCAGTGCTCCCCAGGCGAGCTTTTCGAGCCGCATTTGGAAGACCCAGACCACAGCAGCAGGATGCCTCCCGAGGCAGCACCCAAGAAGAATAAGACATCGACCGGCCCTGCTCTTCAAGAGACAGGCACCACAGGGCCCGCACCGGGACAAGGTGAGCCTCCTTCCATCACATAGGAAAGCGCGCCCGGCGCCCTCCTCGGCAGGGCTCGGGGCTCTCCCTGGAGGGCCACCGACCTCGCCAAGGTCTCGAGGGAGGCGCTTGGGCACCACGTGAGGCGTGTTTGAAGCACGTTTCCCATGGCAGAGCAAGACCAGGAGGACAGAACCCTCAAGAGTTCATCAGTGAGGCCATTCAGAGTTACAGGAGTCAAGGGTCATGAGGGCAGCCGCCGCCCGCCTACCGCTCTGGCCCCCATCCAGCGAGGATGGTGGGTTGCGCGTCTGCATCGACATACCGGGGCTCAACCGAGCCGCATCTCAAGAGCGCCTCGGCCCTCGCGAGTGGGGACGTTGCAGGGTCCGCCCCCAGCTACGTCACGCATGCCTTACGGCCTGCCAAACGCGATCACTGCGCACCAGCGTCTCATGAGGACCATCCTGAGGCTCGAGAGGTCGAGCACGCCGCAGCCCCTGGCGGAGATGGAGATGGCCCATGAGGAGTCCGCGGTTCCTCCGGAGCCTCCCGAGGCCCCGGGCACAGGGGCTCGTGAGGATCAGCTCCGCAGCCCACCGAGTCTGCTACATCAACAACCCTTCATCCCCAACATCACCAGTGACATCTTTAAGTTTTATTTCCGGTGGGGCGCCTTGAGGCCGCATTATTCCCAGGCCGTGTGGGTCCGTCCATGCGGCATGTATCCCTTTTATTTCATGTCTTTAGCTTATCCTGTTGGGGGCGCCCGTCGGGCTGCATCATCCCCAAGCCGCTCGGGCCAGTCGGTGACATGTATCCTTCATGCGTTTTCCTTAGGATTATGCTCTCGTTCCACCATGCTTGTTATTTGGTGCCTTCTCACAGGTGGCGAAATCTTGCACGTTAAAGGGGGTGTCTCGAGCATCGCGACTCAGTGGCTCCTACCGCTCTCCGGCCCTCACCCTCTGGTCTTGTCCATGGCATCGCGACCTGGCTTGCCACGGCCGAGACCAGCCCGAGCCGGGACCCGAGGGCGTAGAGTTGCTGCGTCGACCCGGCTTGCAGCGTTAAAGGGGGGTGCACGAGCATCGCGACTCAGGGCTCCAACGGCTCTCCGGCCCTCACCCTCTGGTCTTGTCCATGGCATCGCGACCTGGCTTGCCAGCGACGGCTGAGACCAGCCCGAGAGTCAGGACCCGAAGACGTAGAGCACCGGCATCTGGCCAAATTTGTAGGAACACACTTGAAGATAAGGCCCGGAGCCAGACGCAACCCGCCTTGAGGTAGGGCCTCGTGGGTCCCGCGCTGGCTCACGGGTGCCCCAGCACACCTCGCGAGGCCTCTCGCGCCTCTCCAAAGCAACTAACGGCAGGGCTAACAATCGCCACGGTGAGCTCTTGTTCCTTTTGTGGTGAACCTGCAGGGTCCCTCCAAGGAGCACGAAACGACCTCGCCACGTAATCTCTCGCCGGCCAAGGCACGGACCTGGCGCTGCACCAGGAAGCATTGTCCAGACCCTCGAGATAAGTCACCCTCCGGACACACTAGTCATCGCAACACCATCCCCACACTCAATGCAACTCCGTGTTAGCAACGTCGCTCTCCTTTCTCACTGAATGATGGCTGCTTGAGCGCCAAGGGGGACCCCCTGAGCATCGCGACTCAGAGGCTCTTACCAGACCTCGGGCCGCTCACCTCCTGGCCTTGACCACGGTATCACGACTGGCATACCAGCGGCAGGCTGAAGCCGCCTTTGGGACTGGGACACAGCCAAGAAAGCATCAAGCCCTCACGAGGTCTGAAAGGAAGAAACTGAGCTAGAACGGAATGAGCATCCCGCATTGCCTCATAATAGGGATCATATTGACAAACTAAGCTACAAATATCTTACAAGCCCCCGCGGGGTACATTCTTGGCTCCTCACAGGAACAAAAAACGTGAATCCTAAGGAGTCCTATCTACAGGGACCACCGCGGCAGACGCCATCATCAATAGTGGGCCACCCGGTCCGGAGCCAACCCCATCCAGATCGAGGCGGCGGCGACTTGAGCTCGCTTCATACCTTTCCGGGAGCGGCGCAGGCTCGGGGGCTCGTAGCTGTCGTCGCTCGTCTCCGGCGTTGCGAAGAGCTCGGCGGAGTCGCCGGATCCTCCAGCGCCTTCGTCGCCTGAGAAGCTGCCAAGGGAGTGGTTGGTCGGCCTCCGTCTCACCATAGCAGGGCCTCGACCGCCTCTCCCGCGGCAGCACTCCAGCCGACGACCCTCCACGTCGAAGAGCTTGAAGGACATCACCGAAGCACCATGGTACTCCAGGTGGATCGTGAGGGCGCCCTTCGTCCTACAGACCCGGGCGACCTCGTCCCAGCCTCGAGTCATGAAGACCTCACCCGGGGCAACTACTGCGACCTCTGCCCCGGTCGCGAGGGTGCTGCAGCTGGCGTCTTTGCAGCCGGTCCTGAGGCTCCCTGCTGGACGACGGAGGCGAAGAAAGAAGGAAGACGAATCCAAGACTTAGGAGGCGCGGCGACGCGAAGCACGAACTCCCGACAGGAGCCCTTGGCGTGAACTCTTGGGGGGAAGACGCACAACTTCGTGACCCGCCGGCGTCGTCGACGACGCCGCTCGTGGCGCCCGGCGTCACCTCCTTCAGGGCCACCAATCTACGCATACAAGGGAAGAGGAAACCCTGGTGGCGGCTGCACGCACCAGGGCATGGGCGCCCCCTCGCGCGCGCTCCTGCCCTGACACTAGAGAGCAAGCCGCTTCTTTGGGGGGAGCGGGTCAGGATCCTCTTGAGGAGCCTTCCCCTTCTCTTCCCTGGAGAACCGGCGGATCGGAGCCATGGCAGCCAGACGAGACGAGGAAGAGGAGAAGTAGAAGGATAGACTGGAAGGGCGCACGCCGTTCCGTACTTATAGCCGGCGGAGGCCAACCGTCGGCCTCCACGATCACCAGTCATCATGCCCGCTCGCATGCAAGGACTTGTCGAATCCGGGCGGTTACCAAGGCGTCGTGGGGGAGCAGGCGTCCACGTCCGATCAACCGCCACGCGGCGCCCAAGGCCGCAGGCTATTAGGGCCCACGACGCTTCGCACTTGCCCTTTCGCCTCTCTGCACGACCAAGGTCGGGCGCGCCGTGGCCCCGGGGGCTACTGTCGGCGTTCTGGGAATGGGGGTCCCCAGACTTGCCTGCCTGCGGCCTGCGGCGTGGCTCAACGGAGGCCGGGGATGGCCCACCTTCATCAACGCAAGCTCAAGACCCTCGCGAGGGGCCAAGGCTCGCGGGGCGGACGACCAGAAGCTTCCTCAGGCACGGCCTCGTCAGGCTGGCTCATGAGGAGGCGGAGAGTTCAAGGCAGGGTACCTCGTGAGGTGCCCGTGACGCAAGCCATGACGACCAAGGGCGCCAGCCGGGCGCCAGCCAAGCCAGTCCTCCTTTCCTCTTTGGTGCAAAGGGAGCAAGCGCAGCGAGGGCATCAAGCAAAGGCATCTGTTTGGTGCAACAAGACCAAGACCATCCCCAACGGCTGGAAGGGAGTCATCGTGGAGCCCAAGCAAAGGCGTCATCACTAGAGCCTTTGGCGGCGAGGACCAACTTTAGTCAGGATAAGTGTACCCCGCTGTTCCCCTTCAAAATGGCCAATTGTTGGCGCCCTTCCCGCTCAATATTTGGGGAGAGGCCCAGGGCCTCCGACTATATAAGTAGCGCTAGCCACCATAGTAGGGTGTGGGCATTTGGAATCCAGAGAGAGAGATAGAGACCCGATCCTCAAGCTAGAGCGACGGGACACCACTTAGCAGTTCATCACACCCACCAAGAACAGACCCTCGCGAGGTTGTTCTTCCCTGTACTGTTCCTCGATAGCCCCAGAGGCAATCCACCACACCACAAACTAGAGTAGGGTATTACACCACAACGGTGGCCCGAACTAGTATAAATCTCGTGTCTCTTGTGCTGTTCTTGCGAGTAGTTTAGGTTCCTGCGATTCGGCGAGGTACGAGACGGTGGAGGGTTGGATCTCCGTGCGCATCCTAGAGTTCAAACCTCAAGGGTCTGCCGGAACCCGTAATCTGACAGAGCCAGTCGCCCCGAAGTTCAACCCACGGTCCTCCTGCCCGATCACATTCGATCGAAGGGACCACCCCACTAGCATCCGTCATGGCGGTTTCGCCGCATTGGTTCTTGACCCAATTATCGACGGATTTCACCTCACTAGAGTCCTGATGGACGGCGGTAGCAGCCTGAACCTGCTTTATCAGGATACGGTCGCCAAAATGGGCATAGACCCTCAAGGATTAAACCTACAAAGACGACCTTAAAGGCGTCATACCGAGTAGAGGCCAATTATGCAGGCTCGATTACACTCGAAGTGGTCTTGGATCCCGGATAACTTCCAAAGCGAAGAGTTAATCTTCGACATAGTCCCGTTCATGGCGGCTATCACGCACCGCTTCGGATGAACCGCATTGCAAAGTTCAATGCGGTGCCGCACTACGCATACCTCAAGCTCAAGATTCCAGGCCCTCAAGGAGTAATCACGGTCAATGGAAACACCGAACGCTCTCTCCGAGCGGAGGAGCACACGGCGTTCATCGCCCGGAGGTGCAAAGCAGCCTCTCACAGCAATTCTCGAGTCCGGCCACTATCCGGACACTATCAAGCGTGCCCGGAGTAACCTACAACAAGACCGCCTGGCACGATCCAAGCACGCGTGGCAATCCGGCCCCAACCCCAGCCCTCGCAAAACCGCTGGAAGCGATTACGCTGGCGTACATAACTACGCTCTGGAGATACCATGGGCATAAGGGGAAGGGCATGACCACGGCACGCCTGCACGCGGCTCAACCGCACTGTGGCTCCCAATTGTGTCATTCTTTTCTTTCTTCTTTTTCTTAGTTTCAGGACTCCGTTTTCCGAAGTCCTGTCTGCACTAGAATCGCCGAACTCACGATGCAACAGCTAGGGAAGCGTAAAGCTACGTCGAGTGTTCAGTGGTCTCTATTACGAGCATTATACCTGTTTTACATACCATCCCGCAGCTTACCCACTGGAGGGGACATGTTAAATAGTCCCATCCCTTGCTTATCGCACTATTTGTATCGCTCGCTTTCATTGCAGTACCTTTTGAATAAACAATACATAGCTTTTGCCTATTATTGCACTCCTTTGTTTATCTATATATATGTTCATTTCATGACATGTTTCACCCGTACACTTTGGTACGGCCAATACACCAGGGGCTTAAGTACCCCAAAATTATGGTGTGATAAGTCCGAACACTTTCACAAGTGTGGCACCCCGAACTTATAGCATTATATGCATCGGCTCCGAATCATGTCTTGGGTCAATAGTTGGGTTTGCCCGGCTCCTATGTTTTGGTACCTTACGTTCCATTATATCGGCTAAGGTAGCACTAGGAGAACCACTGCGATTGTGCCCCGGTTGAGCTGGGTTGAGCACCTCAGTGGAGAAAGCTAAAACTGACTGTCATGATAGGGCGAGAGCCGGTCGCTGTTCGAGAGGGTTTTTCGGGTCCCTAAAGACTTATGCCGCTTAGAGCAAGGAACCGGCATTGTCCGGCCAAGGCGTGGATAGCGCCCCGAACTCGGTCTTCCGAATACTAGGGGCTTCACGAAATTTAAAATTATAGAATTCTATGGCTAAGTGAGAGTGTTCAAGCATTATAAGTTCGGTTGCCTTGTTCGTTGCGTTGAGCGCCTCCTCGATGGACCCAAGAATGGGAACAAGAGCGCTCAAGTTTATCCCGAACACCCCAAAGACTGTGGCATGGGGGCTGAAGCCAACGACTTGCCATCTCTCAAATTTGATAAACGGCCGCCTGATGGGTAATATTTTAAATAACAAGCGTTGCTTAGCGCATATGAACAAGTTTTCAGCGTGAGGATAACAAACGCGAGTCTATTCAAAATTACATCTTTGGAGCACTCATCCGCTATACTGGCGGGCACCCTTCAGACGCCCTCATAGTACATCTCGGGCTTGCGATGATCCTTGCCCTTGGTGGCCCGTCCGTCACAAGCTTCTCCGCATCCAGCTTGCCCTAGTGCACTTTAGCACGGGCAAGGGCCGACGGGCACCTTCAATGCAGACGGAGCGCTTGATGACTTCAATCCATGGACAGGCGTCCACCAGCCGCTGCACTAACCCAAAATAGCTCCCAGGCACGGCTTCCAATGTCCACAGCCGAACTATGAGGCCCTTCATAGCCTGTTCGGTGACCTTGTGGAGCTCGACCAGCTGCTTCAGCTGGTCGCTCAGGCACACCAGACGGTCGGCCTCGATATCGAGACCAGAACACCTTCTCCGTCGAGCTCCCCTCCTTGGCGTGGTAGAACACGGCAGCATCAGACACACTACGGGGCAGATCTGCGAATGCTCCTGGAGAGCTCCGATTCCGGGTAAGTAATAGGTAATTCACTTTCCCATGCTTGCTTTGCATAAAGAATGCCTTACCTGCCGCTATCTTTTTTAATGATTCAATTTCTTGGAGGGCTTTTTGGGCTTCGGCCCTGGCGGCTTTGGCACTCTCAAGAGCCGAGGCGAGCTCGGACTCTCGAGTCTTCGAGTCACGCTCCAAACTCTCGTGTTTTTCCATGAGAGCCTGGAGCTCTTGCCGCACCTCCGCCACCCGCTCCTCCTGCTTCTCTCGCTCGGTGCACTCCGCGGCCGCTTTGCTTTCGGCCGCGGACACCGCCTCCTTCAGGGTCGCTACCTCGTTCGTGGCCCCTACAATACCCATGTTATTCCTGTCACTTTTTGCAACTGAATCCTTTCTATAAGGTATTTCTTTAATAAGGTGTTACTTACCTTCCTTGTCCTCGAGCTGCTTTTTGGCAAGGCCGAGCTCGTTCTCGGACTGCTCGAGGCTTTGCTTCAATGCATTGACCTCCGCGATCGGTCTGGGCAGTCGTGTCAGCGCAGCCTGCAATCCCATATTGACATACTTATGTTAGACTCCTGCGTATATCTTTTTAGATCCTTAGTCCGGATTTTCTTTCCGAACACCGAACTAAGCATCAGGGGCTACTATGTATGCGGTAATATTTTTACATATTCTAAACTTACCTCAAAGCCTGTTAGAAAGCTGGTACAGGCTTCGGTCAGCCCGCTCTTGGCGGACTGAACTTTCTGGATCACCACACTCATAACAGAGCGGTGCTCCTCCTCGATGGAGGCGCTGTTAAGCACCTCCAGTAAGCTATCTGGTGCCTCCGGTTGGACGGAGGACAACGACGTCTTACCCTTCCTACGAAGGGACCGCTTGCCGGACTTCGGAACCGCTGAAGGTTCCGGTATGGAGTCCGAACGAGGGTCGGGCTCAGAGCCCCTGGGGGTCTCGCCCCCCACGCGCCTGGAGTCCGGGAGGTTGCCTTGCGGTGCCTCCAGCGCCACCTCCTCTTGACCAGGCCCCCCTTGGGGCCCCACCTCGGCGTCGTCCGCAGCGTGAGGTGAGGAGGCGGCCGGAAGTGAAGTACTCTCCATTTCCGACGAACTCAGGGACCCGCTCGACGAAGCGGGGAGCTCGCCCTTGGGCGGGCTGCATGATTTTTCGGCATTAGAGAACACTATGCAATGGAAAAAAGCCATGGGTATCCGGACACTTACGATCTCGCCAGGGGCTTGGCCCTTATTGGCCACTCCTCCTCGTCATTGTCGGCATTGGTAGAGAAGTCCGGAGGAAGGGTCCTTCCCTTCTTGGACCCTCCGGCCTCCCCAGTTGGGGCGGCCTTCCTTTTCCTCTCTTCCCCCCGGGAGAGGCTTTTTTCCTCCTCCTCTTCCTCAGAGGAGGATTCTGCCTCAGGGTTGTCGGGCGATGAGTCCGACAGCACCTGGCTCGGGAGCTCCTTCGAGTTCCCGTGGCCTCCTTCTTGGCCTTCTTCTCCGGCACCACATGAGGTACCGGAGCCAGCAGCCCCGTCAATCGGGCGTCCGCTGGGTCTTCTGGCAAAGGGGCCGGACAGTTAATCTATCCGGACGTCTTCAGCCAGTCCTGTCAAAGGTTAGGGAGTTTTAGATCCCACATAGAGTCAATCTATGAAAAACAAGAGTCCCATAAAGGGTAAAATAACTTACCTCGTTGGCTTGACGCTGCGAGCTGAATCCGCGATCTTTGGTAGCGGATGAGGGAGCCTCGGCGCCCTTGAACAGCACCTTCCAGGCATCTTCGTACATAGTGTCGAAGAGCCTTTTCAGAGTTGTGTGCTGTGCCGGATCGAACTCCCACAATTTGAAGGCCCGTTGTTGGCATGGGAGAATCCGGCGGATGAGCATCACCTGGATTACGTTGACTAGCCTGAGATTCTTGTCCTCCTGGTTTGGACGCAGGTTTGGAGTCCGGATAGCTCGTCCGAATTCCCCACGTCGTGCCCGTCTCTTTCCATGATGAGAGCCGTGTGGGAAGCCATATCGGAATTCGGGGGCCGCCGCCCATTGAGAGTCGCGCGGCTCGATGATGTAGAACCACCCCGATTGCCACCCCTTTATGGTCTCCACAAAGGAGCCCTCGAGCCATGGGACTTTGGCCATCTTGCCAACCATGGCGCCTCCGCACTCTGCTTGGCGGTCGCCCACTACCTTCGGCCTGACATTGAAGATCTTCAGCCATAAGCCGAAGTGGGGCTGGATGCAGAGGAAGGCCTCGCACATGACGATGAACGCCGAGATGTTGAGGATGAAATTTGGGGCCAGATCGTGGAAATCCAGGCCATAGTAGAACATGAGCCCCCGGACAAATGGGTGAAGTGGAAAACCTAGTCTGCAGAGGAAGTGGGGGAGACACACCACCCTCTCATGGGGCCAGTGGGTTGGAATGAGCTGCCCCGCGTCGGGCAGCCGGTGCGCGATGTTGCTGGACAAGTATCCAGCCTCCCGCAGCATTGTGATGTGCCCCTCCGTGACGGAGGAGGCCATCCATCTGCCTCCCGCTCCGGACATAGTTGGAGAAGGTTGAGGTGGGGTGTGCGGACTTGGGCGCTGGAGCTCGAGCGCACGGAAATGGATGAGCAAAGGAGTAGGTGAAAAGGTGGATCATTATCCCCTTATATGGACGGACGAAGCTATGCGTCCCCCACCAGCCTGGTGAAACTCGCTTATCTCCCAAGCGCCGTAATCAAGGGCGCGGATGGGTTACCCACGTCCGTATTGATGGGAATCCCAGAATAAGGGGGCACGATCTCCGCTTTGACAAGACGTGCCAAGGAAACCACCTCACTAAACGCGCTAAGGTGGTGTAGCGACCCGACCCGAATGGATCAAGTCTCTGTGCTCAGGCGTCATCCCTGGATCAGTAATGCTGACACCACACAGTACTTCGAAGGATTTATAGCAGAGTAGCAATCACACACTCATTACAGCATTGTCCAAAAGAGGACTTATTACAATAAATATGGCTTAAGGCCATCTAATAACGATAACAGCGGAAGACTTGGAAGATAAGTGAGTCCATCAACTCCATCGGCATCACTGAGTATAGAACCACGACCTAAAACACCTTACTCGTCGTCTGAAAAGTCTGCAACATGAAAGTTGCAGCCCGAAAACGGGTCAACACATGGAATATGCCGCAATGTAACACATAGAGAGAAATGGAAACATAAGCCTATACTACATGCATATATGGCTGGTGGTAAAGCTCTCTGATTTGCAGTTTTGCATAAAGCTAGTTTTTCCCTACGCAAAGGAATAAATTTGTTTAACTATCATGGTGGTTGTTAAACATTGAGAATGGTTGACAGCATCCTCAATCCCAATTAAAAGTACTCATTAAAACCCAATAACATTAATTAGAGTAACATGTTGAGATTCACATGATATCCAGGTACTAGATACTCAAGATGTCCATAACCGGGGACACGGCTAATCATGATTAGTTTATACACTCTGCGAGAGGTTTAGCACTTTTCCCCACAAGACTCGATCGCCTCCGTTTGGTTTCTCGCCTTTGCATGGTGTTTGAGAGAGCGGATGACCGAGACACAGTCTTTCGTAAGCACTAGCACCTTACATGTGGGTAGACCGTACCAACCTACATCCCCTACATCAGCTAGCCTACCCGTAAGAGTTCGCACAACTTAGTCAACTATGCCAGAGCCCATAATGGCTTGTGGCTGCACACGGAAGTTTCTAGTTTGAATAATCTTATGATCCCTTTGAGCACAGGTGGCGGTCCAAGAAATACAGTAAGTCTCGATAGAAACCAGGTGCCTCAATCCACCCAGATGTGTGTTTAAGTTGCCACCTTAGATAAACCATTAATTAACAATCTCACATCTGTCATGGATATTACTCACCCAATCCACGTCTACTAGCATAGCATGGCATAATAAGCAAACGTAGAAGTAACTCCCAAGGTTTCATAAGTAAAACAGGTAATAGGTACTACCTCAATCTACTTCCCATCCCACAATTTAATTATGTCCTAATCATGCAAGTATTTGAGGATTGATCTAATTCATAAAAACTGGGTAGTAGAAGAGATATGATCAAGTGTTACTTGCCTTGTCGACGATCCATGAAACCTAGAGACTCGAAGTAACAAGCGGCGCACTCCGGTGATCTAACGCAGACAAACAACAAGCATACAATAAGTACTCATCTAATGCACAGGAAATCTCGGATAGAAGATCTAACCAGAAAGTTCAACTTAAGAACCACAGGTGCAAAAAGAATCGAATCAAATAAAGCAACGAAAGTCAAACGTCGAGAGAAAAGCGACTCGCTTCTAGCAATTTGAAACTAGGTCAAATTTTACAGTAGCAAAACTTTGTTTAAGTGGATTAGTCGAACGGCGGTTTCAAACGAAACTCCAGCGCTTGAATCACCTGATTCCGATAAACGGCGAGAAGATAAACCGATTCGAAGATTGGATCTGAAATTGAAATCGGAAAATAACGGATTAAATCCGATTTAAAGAAAAATGACGAACGGTTAAACGAGCGGACGTTCGTTAACGTAAACTAACCGCGAACGCGTTCGTTAAAAGCGAATGGATCGGTGAACGTTCGTTAAGTAGCTAAAACCGAAAAAAGAAAAAATAAACCGATCTAGGGTTTAAAAAAACCGAACAACGAAGGAAAACCGGACGGTTTTTGAAACAAAACCGGACCGGGGGTGTGTGGCGGCGGCTACCTCCGGCGAGGTCGCCAAGGGCACCGGCTCCGCGGGTCGGCTTGGGGCGGCGGGCGACAGGGGGCTCATGACGGGCACCGGGCGGCGGCTTCCGGTGGTGGCGGGTCGCACGCGACGGCTGGCGGCTCGGGCTGGTTGGGCGGCCGGGTCGGCGACAGGCGGTGGGTGGGTCGAGGGGGGGGTGGCGGCTTATAAGGAGGGAGGGGTTGCCTTGGGAGGGGCGGCGGGCGGCGTGGCCGAGGGGGACTCGGGGTGGCAAAGCGGCGGGACTCCTCCCAAGGGAAGCGCCATGAGGAGGGGCGGTTGGGCGGTTGGGCAGTGGGCCCTTTGAGCCACGCTGCCTGGGGGTTTTTTTAAACCGAAAACGAATTAAAATAAATCTAAACGAACTCCAAATTTAATAATATAAATTTTCCCCGACTCCTAAAAATTGGTCGAACAAAATGAACTTTAATACGGGGCCAAAATGCATATTTTTAAAATACTCATTTTTTCCCTAAAGCAAATAAACCTCGAAAACCCAAAATTTGATTTATTTATTAAATCTTCATTTTTTCCAAAATTTTGGGAAAGTCATATTATTCCCTCTCTTATTTTTTTATTGGAAAAATATTTGAAGATAAAAGAAATAAATCCAAATGATCCTATTTTCAAAATTTGAGAAAACCCAAATATGAAAATAATGAAATCTCCAACTCTCTCCGAGGGTCCTTGAGTTGCGTGAAATTTCTAGGATCGACAAAATGCAAGAAAATATGATATGCATGATGACTTAATGTATAACATTCCAAATTGAAAATTTGGGATGTTACAAACCTACCTCTTAAGATGAATCTAGCCCTCGAGATTCGGGTTGGCTAGAAAATAGGTGAGGGTGGTCCTTGAGCAAATCTTCCTCTCTTTCCTGTGTGGCTTCATCCTCGATTGTGGTGGCTCCACTGAACCTTGCAAAACTTGATAACATTGCTGCGAGAAACTCTGCTGGCATAATCGAGAATCTTGACTGGTCTTTCCTCATATGTCAAATCAACTTGCAACTGAATTGCTTCAAGCGGCACTGTATCTCTTAACGGTACTTCCGCCATCTCGGCGTGACATTTCTTCAATCGAGAAATATGGAATACATCATGAACTCCCGACAGTCCCTCCGCAATTCCAGTTTATAAGCAACTTCTCCCATGCGTTGCAAGATCCTATACGGTCCAACGAAACGTGGTGCTAATTTTCCTTTAACTCCAAAATGCTTAACTCCTCGAAGCAGGGATACTCTAAGATATACTGTCTCCAACTTCATATTCTATCGCCTTGCGTTTTGAATCCGCATAGCTCTTCTGTCTGACTGGGCTACCTTGAGCCTATCGCTAATCAACTTAACCTTCTGCTCGCACTCCTTAATCAAATCTGGTCCAAACAAGCGACGATCTCCGGTTTATTCCATGACAACGGTGTCCTGCATCTCCTTCCATACAGAGCCTCGAAGGTGCCATCTTCAAGCTGGTTTGGTAACTGTTGTTATAAGAAAACTCTGCATACGGCAAGTTATCATCCCAACTAGATCCATAATCTAGTGCACAAGCTCTCAAAGATATCCTCCAAAATCTGATTGACTCTCTCACCGTCCATCTGTTCAGGTGAAAAGCTGTACTGAATTCCAGCCTGTTTCCCAATGTTTCGTGCAACTGATTCCAAAACTTTGAGGTAAATTGGGTTCCTCTATCTCGACACGATACTCCTCGGAACTCCGTGTAAACACACAATTCTGGTCATGTATATCTTTGCCAACTTAGCACTGCTATAGGTAGTCTTGACTGAATGAAATGAGCTACCTTCGTCAAGCGGTCGACTATAACCCAAATCGAGTCATATCCTGAACGAGTCTTTGGCAAACCTGTGATGAAATCCATGCCTAGTTTATCCCACTTCCATTCGGTATTGGCAATGGTTGTAACAATCCTGCTGGCTTCGATGTTACGCTTTCACTCTCTGACATACATCGCAAACTGCTACATACTCTGAGATATCCTTCTTCATTCCGGTCCACCAGAACGTTTCCTTCAAATCCAAATACATCTTGGTATTTCCTGGGTGAATCGAATAGGGTGAATCATGGGCTTCTTGCAAAATCAACTTCCTGATCTCCGGGTTATTTGGCACATAAACACGGTCCTCAAACCATAGGGTTTCGTGCTCATCCTCACGAAATCCTTTAGCTTTTCCTTTGCTCATTATCTCCTTTATAGAGGCAACTTCCTTATCTGCCTTTTGGGCTTCTCTGATTTTGTCCATCAGTGTAGACTGAATCTCCAATGCTGCTACATAGCCTCTCGAAACTATTTCCAAACATAGCTCTCGAAGGTCCTCGGCTAACTCCTTGGGTATTCCTCCCATCATTAGGGTATTGACGTGGCTCTTACGGCTCAATGCGTCTGCTACAACATTAGCCTTTTCGGGTGATATTGCAATCTCATATCATAATCCTTGATAAGCTCCAACCATCTCCTCTGTCTGAGATTTAATTCCTTCTGTGTGAAGATGTACTTCAAACTCTTGTGATCCGTGTACACCTCACAATGATTTCCAATGAGAAAATGTCTCCAGGTTTTCAATGCATGCACAACGGCTGCTAACTCCAAATCATGTGTGGCATAATTCAACTCATGAGGCTTAAGCTGTCGTGAAGAATATGAAACAACTCTTCCTTCCTGCATAAGCACTGCTCCAAGTCCTCGACGTGAAGCGTCGCAATACACCTCATAATCCTTGGTCTGATCTGGCAAAATTAACACTCGTGAGGTAACCAATCTTTTCTTCAACTCCTGAAAACTTGTCTCATAGTCCTCAGTCCAAATGAACTTGGTATCCTTTTTCAGCAATTCTGTCATAGGCTTTGAAATCCTTGAGAAATTCTCAATGAATCTTCGGTAGTATCCTGCGAGTCCAAGGAAACTCCGAATCTCTCCAACTGTCGTGGGTGCTTCCCATTTGGTTACGGTCTCAACCTTTGTGGGGTCAACTGCTATTCCTTCTCCGGATATAACATGTCCAAGAAATCCAACTTCCTTTAGCCAAAACTCACATTTGCTGAACTTGGCATATAACTGATGTTCTCTTAGTTTCTCCAAAACCAATCGCAAATGTTCCTTATGTTCCTCTTCATTCTTCGAGAAAATCAAAATATCATCTATGAACACCACGGAACTTATCCAAAAACTCCATAAACACTTTGTTCATCGTGTTCATGAAATAGGCAGTAGCGTTAGTCAGTCCAAATGACATATCGGTTTACTCATACAGTCCATATCTCGTTGTAAATGTCGTCTTAGGTATGTCCTGCTCTAGAATCTTCAACTGATGGTAACATGATAGCAAATCGATCTTGGAAAACACTTTAGCTCCTTGCAAACGATCAAACAGATCATTTATCATTGGTAGTGGGTACTTGTTCTTGATTGTTACTTCATTCAATCCACGATAATCAACAACCATCCTTAACGATCCATCCTTCTTCTCCACTAACAGTACGGGTGATCCCCAAGGTGAAGAACTTGGGCGTATAAAACCTTTATCCAATAGCTCCTTAATCTGCTTCTTGATTTCCGCCAAATCCGTAATGCGGGCATCCTGTATGGTCGCCGATATTGGACCTGTTCTCGCAAAAGTTCAATCAAAACTCAATGTCTCTATCCGGTGGCATTCACGGCAACTCTTCCGAAATACATCGGAGAAATCCTTCACCATCGGGCACTTCTTCCTGCACAACTCCTGATAGGCAATTTACTTGCGCTCTCCTCGGCTCGTGCCGTGATACATACTTGATCCTTCTTCCTTCTGGTGTGGTGAGCAAAATTGACTTGGTGGTGCAATCTATGTTCCCTCCATACTTCGATAACCAATCCATGCCTAATATCACATCCAATCCTTGGGATTCCAGAACTATTAGGTCCGAGGGAAAAACATAATGTCCAATCCTTAATGGCGCCGATCACACCATATACTAGCCATGTATTCTGCTCCGGGAGGTTACTAGCATGGGTGACCTAAGGGCTTGGGTCGGTAATTTGTACTTATCCACAAATCCCTTGATATGTATGAATGCGATGCACCAAAGATCGAAAAGAACAAGCTGCAGTAAATGACTTAACCAAAACTTACCGACATCGTGCATCGGGCTGATCTTCAATCTCCTCCACATCAATGTGATTCACCTGTCCCCTGTTGAAAGGGTTTGGCTTCTTTCCAGAGCTTCCATTGCCATTTCCGTTCTGGCCTTCTGGACAGTCATTTGCATAATGTCCAGTCTTGCGGCACTTAAAGCAAGTGATGTGACTCAGGTCTACCTTGGATGGTGTTGACGGGTTGGTGCGGTTCTGTCCATTGCTTCCTCCATTCCCTGCTCCCATTCTTGGTGCCATTATGGTTATGTGAATTACCTCCTCCATGGGTATGTCTGAAACCGAACTCCCTGTTTAGGGGTATAACGGGCTTCTCATTGGGCTCCGAGTTATACTTCCCCGCCCATACTTCCTCTTGCGGTTCTCAATTTGTCGCCGCTTTCCTTCAATCATGAGGGCTCGGTCTACCAACTCCTGGTAGTTATTGAAACTTGCTACCATCAACTGCATGCTTAACTCATCATTCAGTCCTTCCAGAAACTTCTCCTGCTTAGCTGCATCTGTAGTAACGTCATCTGGGGCATAACGTGCTAACTTACTAAAATCATCCACATACTGGCCAACAGTCCTTCCTCCTTGGCGTAAATTGCGAAACTCACTCTTCTTCATGGCCATAGCTCTTGCTGAGACATGGGCAGTGCCGAAAGCTTGCTGAAACTGATCCCATGTGACAGTGTCTATAGGGTAAGTGGCTGTAAAATTCTCCCACCATGCTGCTGCGGGTCCTTCAAGTTGGTGTGCAGCAAACTTCACCTTCTCTCCATCTCATGCATCCTGCAGTTGGTCAACTCCCTTCCTATCTTACGGAGCCAATCATCTGCTACTATAGGCTCGATTACTCTTTGAAAACACCGGCGGATTCAGTCTTAAGAAACGTGTCACTTGATCCGCAGGTGGTGGTGGTTGCGGTGGGTTGTTGTTGTTGTTGCCTTGATTCTGCACTAGTGTTTGGATCAAAGTGTTCTGCTACTGAATCAACTGGGTGATCTCTGGCGGGAGAACAAATCCGGGGTCGCGTCTCGGAGGCATCTGATGGGTTTAGAAAAGACGAGAAATTAAGAATAGAGTGGGGTCTAAGGAGAAACACTACCCAAATGTATATGAGCAAAAGCACACAAAATCACTTCATTCAATTCAAACAAAGGGCTTACAACGATCTATCTATCGCAAAAGTGCGTGTACTAAATTGTTACATGGAGGAAATACTACTAATATGTGGGGTCATCTACTAATTTGAACCGTGGAAGACTCCATGATGTCCGCTCCCGCTTCATCTTCAAAGTCGGGTTCACTTGGGTGCGAGTCGGTGTAAATCGATGTTGATGTAGTCGCTTGGACAGCCGGCGTACTGGTCTTCATTCTTGAGTGCCAATTTCTTCTTGAGTTCTTCAATCTCATACTTAAGATCGTTGTTGTGTCTTGCTAAAGCTACGATCTCGTCCATATAGTCCTTGCGTGTAGACTTTAATTCCTCTTCAAGTTCGATGATCCTTCCCTTCGCATTCTTCAACTCGAGCATATCATTGCACATATGGTTCTCCTGGCGTCGAATGTGCTGGTTTAACTCCTGGATAAAAGCTGCAATGGATCTATCCTTCTTGGTGCTGACTATCTCCCATTGTTCATCTCGGCGTCCGCAAATCTGATAGATGGTGTCTTTGAGGTCTTCTTGATAAACTTCTCCAATGCGTCCCATGGTGATATGAGCTGCCATGCTCTTTCCCAGACTCCAGGTTGGTGCACTGAAAACACTATCTATAGGCTTGGTGATTGGTAGTCCAATGTTCCGGTGAAACTTTGTAGTCCAATGTTCAGGTACTTGGTGACTTCCTTCAAGTGAAATCCAAAAGGTGTGCCTTCATCCGGTTGGGTGTACTTGATCTTCGCGTCCTTCATCCTAAAAGAGTAGAAAAGATGAGGAGTTAGAAAATGAGAAGAGAGTAGTGATCTATGGCTTTAATTTAGTGGTCGTGTCTCACAACAACAGTGTGCTCGATACCATCTCTCAGAGCGACCCGACCGAATGGATCAAGTCTTCGTGCTCAAAGGCGTCATCCCCTGGATCGATGCCGACACCACACAAGTACTTTGAAGGATTTATAGCAGAGTAGCAATCACACACTTATTACAGCGTTGTCCAAAAGAGGACTTATTACAATAAATATGGCTTAAGGCCATCTAATAACGATAACAGCGGAAGACTTGGAAGATAAGTGAGTCCATCAACTCCATCGGCATCACTGAGTATAGAACCACGACCTAAAACACCTTACTCGTTGTCTGAAAAGTCTGCAACATGAAAGTTGCAGCCCGAAAACGGGTCAGCACATGGAATATGCTGGCAATGTAACACATAGAGAGAAATGGAAACATAAGCCTATACTACATGCATATATGGCTGGTGGTAAAGCTCTACGGTTGCAGTTTTGCATAAAGCTAGTTTTTCCTCATCGCAAAGGAATAAATTTGTTTAACTATCATGGTGGTTGTTAAACATTGAGAATGGTTGACAGCATCCTCAATCCCAATTAAAAGTACTCATTAAAACCCAATAACATTAATTAGAGTAACATGTTGAGATTCACATGATATCCGTGTACTAGATACTCAAGATGTCCATAACCGGGACACGGCTAATCATGATTAGTTTATACACTCTGCAGAGGTTTGCGCACTTTTCCCCACAAGACTCGATCGCCTCCGTTTGGTTTCTCGTGACCGCATGGTGTTTGAGAGATGTATGACCGAGACACGCTCTTCGTAAGCACTAGCACCTTACATGTGGGTAGACCGTACCAACCTACATCCCCTACATCAGCTAGCCTACCCGTAAGAGTTCGCACAACTTAGTCAACTATGCGAGCCCATAATGGCTTGTGCTCGCACACGGAAGTTTCTAGTTTGAATAATCTTATGATCCCTTTGAGCCTGGGTGGCGGTCCGAAGAAATACAGCAAGTCCTGATAGAAACCAGTGCCTCAATCCACCCAGATGTGTGTTTAAGTTGCCACCTTAGATAAACCATTAATTAACAATCTCACATCTGTCATGGATATTACTCACCCAATCCACGCCTACTAGCATAGCATGGCATAATAAGCAAACGAGAAGTAACTCCCAAGGTTTCATAAGTAAAACAGTAATAGGTACTACCTCAATCTACTTCCCATCCCACAATTTAATTATGTCCTAATCATGCAAGTATTTGAGGATTGATCTAATTCATAAAAACTGGGTAGTAGAAGAGATATGATCAAGTGTTACTTGCCTTGCTGACGATCCGCGAAACCTAGAGACTCGAAGTAACAAGCGGCGCACTCCGGGTGATCTAACGCAGACAAACAACAAGCATACAATAAGTACTCATCTAATGCACAGGGAAATCTCGGATAGAAGATCTAACCAGAAAGTTCAACTTAAGAACCCTAGGTGCAAAAAGAATCGAATCAAATAAAGCAACGAAAGTCAAACGTCGAGAGAAAACGACTCGCTTCTAGCAATTTGAAACTAGGTCAAATTTTACAGTAGCAAGACTTTGTTTAAGTGGATTAGTCGGAACGGCGGTTTCGAAACGAAACTCCAGGCGCTTGAATCACCTGATTCCGATAAACGAGCGAGAAGATAAACTGATTCGAAGATTGGATCTGAAATTGAAATCGGAAAATAACGGATTAAATCCGATTTAAAAGAAAAACGACGAACGGTTAAACGAACGGACGTTCGTTAACAAAAACTAACCGCCGAACGCGTTCGTTAAAACGAACGGATCGGTGAACGTTCGTTAAGTAGCTAAAACAGAAAAAAGAAAAAATAAACCGATCTAGGGTTAAAAAAACCGAACAACGAAGGAAAACCGGACGGTTTTTGAAACAAAACCGACCGGGGTGTGGCGCGGCTACCTCCGGCGAGGTCGCCGGCGGGCAGCTCCGTGCGGGTCGGCTTGGGGCGGCGGGCGACGGGCTCATGACGGGCACCGGGCGGCTTCGGGTGGTGGCGGGTCGCCTGGCGACGGGCGGGCTCGAGGCTGGTTAGGCGGCAAGGGGTCGGCGACGGGCTGTGGGTGGGTCGAGGGGGGTGGCGGCTTATAAGGAGGGAGGGTTGCCTTGGGGAGGCGGCGGGCGGCGTGGACGAGGGGACTCGGGGTGGCGGCGGGGACTCCTCCCAAGGGAAGCGCCAGGGGAGGGGGGCCGGGCCGCTGGTTAAGTGGGCCCTTGGCCCAAAGTGGCGCGGGTTTTTTTAAACCGAAACTAATTAAAATAAATCTAAACGAACTCCAAATTTAATAAAATAAATTTTCCCGACTCCTAAAAATGAGTCTAACAAAATGAACTTTAATACGGGCCAAAATGCATATTTTTAAAATACTCATTTTTTCCCTAAAGCAAATAAACCTCGAAAACCCAAAATTTGATTTATTTATTAAATCTTCATTTTTCCTAAATTTTGGGAAAGTCATATTATTCCCTCTCTTATTTTTTATTGGAAAAATATTTGAAGATAAAATAAATAAATCCAAATGATCCTATTTTCAAAATTTGAGAAAACCCAAATATGAAAATAATGAAATCTCCAACTCTCTCCGAGGGTGCTTGAGTTGCGTGGAATTTCTAGGATCGACAAAATGCAAGAAAATATGATATGCATGATGACTTAATGTATAACATTCCAAATTGAAAATTTGGGATGTTACAGGTGGAACAGTAAAAAACGATTCGTATAAAGGCCTGGCCGTGGTGTGATGTCACTCCGCGGAATACGTCAGCAGATCTGTGCAAAAGTTATTCTCTCTACGGTAGTATGTGGAACTTGTTTTGCAGAGCCGGACACTATCCTTGTGTTCAAAACCTTCCATGAAGTATTCGGGGGAGGAACCCGCCTTGCAATGCCGAAGACAATATGCGCGCCGGACTCGTCGTCATTGAAGCCTGGTTCAGGGCTACTGAGGGAGTCCTGGACTAGGGGGTGTCCGGATAGCCGAACTATCATCGTGGCCGGACTCCAAGACTATGAAGATACAAGATTGAAGACTTCGTCCCGTGTCCGGATGGGACTTTCCTTGGTGTGGAAGGCAAGCTTGGCGATATGGATATGTAGATCTCCTACCATTGTAACCGACTCTGTGTAACCCTAACCTATCCAGTGTCTATATAAACCGGAGGGTTTTAGTCCGTAGGACGAACAACAATCATACCATAGGCTAGCTTCTAGGGTTTAGCCTCCTTGATCTCGTGGTAGATCTACTCTTGTACTACCCATATCATCAATATTAATCAAGCATGAGTAGGGTATTACCTCCATCGAGAGGGCCCGAACCTGGGTAAAAACATCGTGTCCCTTGTCTCCTGTTACCATCCGCCTAGACGCACAGTTCGGGACCCCCTACCCGAGATCCGCCGGTTTTGACACCGACAGTCTTCATCCAATTCCTTGGGTCTATCATGGTTGGCTTATTTTGCTTGCCTTTGTGTTGTTATTCGTTGCATTGCTATGACATTTCCTTTTATGTATTGTTTTTGTCATCCATGCTTGCATTGTGATCATTTCAAGTGTTGCATTTGTGCTTCTTTTAATGTTGCATTTCATCATGCGCATCATGTGCATTGTGTGTTTCATGCATGATAACCCCTTGCATCACCCCACCTCTCCTTCTCTTTCTTTCTTTTGGCAAGTGCCATTTTTCACTCCTCCTTTAATGTTCATCTTCTCCCTATAAATCTTGCACCTTGCCTATATCCTCTATGCCAATTTTCAGCTCATTTGAATATGTTTTGGTTGGGTCAAAAATTGACTCAAGTTTGAATTTAATTCAAACTTGATTTAATTTTCTTCCTTTAAAAATCCCCAAAGTAATTTATTCAAATGGACCATAATTCTAGGAGTCCAAGTATATCTCTACTTCATTCATATTCTTCCCCAACCCTCCTGGACATTTCCTTTGGGAACTGTTTATTCTTTTAAACAGAAAGCTAAGTAAGGACACTTACAGGCCGGCCTCCCAAGACAGCGCCTGCAGCCCAACTTCAAGAAAGCAGAGTGCATCCAGCGTGTCCACGTCGGACATGGGCGTGATTTGACGGCCGTCCGGCGTCCCTATCCCCTATATTTCATGTCACCGGTTTCCTAGAGTTCCTCCTTGACTGATCCCCCTCCTCTCCTTCCCTCGCCGCCGCCAGGTAAGGCTAGCCATGCCACGCCGTCGCCCTGCCCACCATGCTCCGGACGATCTTGAGCTCGAGCTCGGAGTAGCTCGTCGCCGCGCCTCCGACCCCTCAGCCACTCTGGAGAGAGGAACGCCAAGTACCTCTCCGTCCCCTGCCTCCACGCACGCGACCACACGGCCTTGGGTTCGACCTCCACGACGTTGTCTTCTTCCTCTTCTTCATGGACAGCATCTTCGCCAAGTTCAGAGCTCCCCCCGGTCGCCTCCCGTGCGTATCCGTCAACCTCTCCGTGCCCTAGGGTGAGCTGGGTAACGCATCTCCCGCTCCTTTTCTTTCCATGGCGTGTAGAACCCCATAGCACTCGCCCGATCAATGTCTTCGCCGTGCTCGCAGTGCTCCGGCGATCTCTGAAGTTTTAGTTGTGCATGTTTTGCTGCTGCACGTGCACACGAGCACTCACGCTCTCCCCCGTTCCCACATGCTCGCGCACGCTCGCTCGCCGCTCCCGTAGCCCCGCATGCATCTGCATCCGCGCGCGTACCCTGCCTGCTCGCATCGCTTGCTCGCCGTTCTATACCGCGCCCGAGGCAAGGACGAGCTCGTGCTCGAGCATCTTCATGCGCGCGTGCGCACGCACACCCCCCTACTGAACCCGCATGCCCGCCGCTACAACCCAGGCCCCGCCGTCACCGTTGTTGCCGCCGTCGTCGTCCTTGTTTTCTTCTCTTTCTTGGAGAAGAAGAAGTCAGGGCCATGAGATTTGTTCACTAGAGCTATGCACCTTCCCAATCACAAGCACACAGCCAGCCCAACTGGTCTGCACGCAATGCACACACCAGGAGGTCCTGGGTTCGAGTCCCAGGTGCAACCCTGTTTGGCTCTTTTCTTTTATTTCTTTTTCCCACACCACAGCCACTTGGGCCTCCTTCACTGCTGGGCCGCTGCACCATGCTGCTTCCGGCCCAAGCATGTTTTCTCCCACTGTGTATTTTAGCGTTTTCCAGTGCATTCTTATTTATAGAAAAGTCCCTCTAGCTCATGCATTTAATAACCCATGAACCATGCATCCTATGTAATATGTTAAATATGGAAATGCTTAGAATTTCATCTAGTTTCGCAATATGCAACTTTCATCCATGTTTAAAATGTGGTTTGCATTTATTTTGCATAAATGCCATGCTAAAATGCTTTATTTCATAACTAAATAATCGCAACTCCATTTTAAATAAACTGTATATGTAAATGGGGTAGGAAAATGCATAGATTAACATGTTTCACTATATTTTCCTGTTTAACAACAATAAAATATGGTTTTAGGCCTAAAATATGCACATGGGGATTTTCCGGAATTGTTGTTTGTTGTTCCGGCCTCATTTAAACTTGCCTAAATAGTTATTTTACTTATGCTTCACCTTCTGCCATGTTTAACAACATTTAATATTGTTGGGTACATAAACGGGAGAGAACTAAATAATCGAATGTGGTGTTTCGTCTATATGCAACTTGTTGCATATTGAGCTCCACTTAATTTGTAGTATTGGTTGTGCTCTTTGCCATGCCATGCCATTTAAACCAGACATGCATCATACTTTGTTGTGCATCATGCCATGTTTATGCTTGTGTGTTTACCATGTTGTTTGCTTCTTTCCGGTTTGCTTCTCTTGTTAGCTTCGGTTTCGTTCCGGAGTTGTGAGGATTCGTTCGACTACGTCCGTTTGTATCCTTCATGGACTCGTTCTTCTTCCTTGCGGGATCTCAGGCAAGATGACCATTACCCTCGATATCACTTCTATCTTTGCTTGCTAGTTGTTCGCTCTATCGCTGTCATGCTACCTACCACTTGTTTATCATGCCTCCCATATTGCCATGTCAAGCCTCTAACCCACCTTCCTAGCAAACCGTTGTTTGGCTATGTTACCGCTTTTGCTCAGCCCCTCTTATAGTGTTGTTAGTTGCAGGTGAAGTTGAAGTTTTGCTCCATGTTGGAACATGATGATTTTGGGATATCACAATATCTCTTATTTAATTAATGCATCTATATACTTGGTAAAGGGTGGAAGGGTCGGCCTTATGCCTGGTGTTTTGTTCCACTCTTGCCGCCCTAGTTTCTGTCATACCGGTGTTATGTTCCTTGATTTTGCGTTTGGTTGGGGTTATGGGACCCCCTTGACAATTCGCTTTGAATAAAACTCCTCCAGCAAGGCCCAACCTTGGTTTTACATTCGCCTCACCTAAGCCTTTCCCTTGGGTTTTTGCGAGCCCGAGGGTCATCTTTATTTACCCCCCAGGCCAGTTCTCCTCTGAGTGTTGGTCCAAACTAGAGCACCCTGCAGAACCGTCCCTTTGCAACTTGGGTTATGTTGGTACTTGTATGCTTAACTTATCCGGTGTGCCCTGAGAACGAGATATGTGCAGCTCCTATCAGGATTTGTCAGCACAGTTGAGTGGTTTTGCTGGTCTTGTTTTACCACTGTAGAAATGTCTTGTAACCAGGATTCCGAGTCTGATTGGGTTATCCTGGGAGAAGGAATATACTTCGTTGATCGTGAGAGCTTGTGATGGGCTAAGTTGGGACACCCCTGCAGGGTATAAACTTTCGAGAGCCATGCCCGCGGTTATGTGGCAGATGGGAATTTGTTAATGTCCAGTTGTAGAGAACTTGACACTTGACTTAATTAAAATGCATCAACCGCGTGTGTAGCCGTGACGGTCTCTTTTCGGCCGAGTCCGGGAAGTGAACACGGTTTGGGTTATGTATGAACATAAGTAGTTTCAGGATCACTCCTTGACCACTTCTAGCTTCTCGACCGTTGCGTTGCTTCTCTTCTCGCTCTTATTTGCGTATGTTAGCCACCATATATGCTTAGTGCTTGCTGCAGCTCCACCTCATTACCCCTTTCCTACCCATAAGCTTAAATAGTCTTGATCTCGCGGGTTTTGAGATTGCTTTGAGTCCTCGTGGCTCCACAGATACTACCAAAACAGTTGCAGTGCCGATGATACCGGTCACGGTGGCGAACTGAGCTCAAGTGGGAGTTCGACGAGGACCTTGAGTCGTTACTATGTTTATTTTCACGATGATCGATGAGTGGAGCCCAGTTGGGATGATCGGGGATCTAGCATTTGGGGTTGTCTTCTTTTATTTTGGTTCCGTAGTCGGACCTTGATTGTACTCTGGATGATGTATGCTTAACTTGTTATTTGTGTGAAGTGGTGATTGTAAGCCAACTCTTTATCCCATTCTTGTTCATTACATGGGATTGTGTGAAGATGACCCTTCTTGCAACAAAACCACCATGCGGTTATGCCTCCAATTCGTGCCTCGACACATGGGAGATATAGCTGCATCATGGGTGTTACAAAGAGATTTTGAAATTGAGCCATAAACCAGAAAGGAGGGAGTAGTAACATAGCCTAGGGTAGCTTGCTGCACCACGGACTCCAAGGAAATTGTTGTAGTACTACTCCTATGTACCACTGTACTACTCCTACTACTAAAAGACATATATTTCAAAAAATATGATAATCTCTCTAACCAAGGTAGGGATGAGGAGTAAACGGAGGGAGTAGTAAAATTTTCTCCTCGTCCTGCGAGCCACCGCGCCCATGGGTGAGGGAGCGGGCGTAGGCGTGATAAGCAAGCTTCCCCTCATCTTGCGAATCTGCGAGCCACCACGCCCGTGGGCGGGGGAGATGGCGTACTACGCAAGCTTCTCCTCGTTCTGCGAGTTGACGGGACACATCAAAACTAATACGTACAGAGCATCTCCAGTGTATAGAGCCTTGCCTCTAAGGTAGGCCCCACTTGGTTTGCCTCTTATCAAATGAAAAAACCACAATGTATAGACACTCTAACTAGCCTCTATGGTGGGCCCTAGCAGAAATTTAAAAAGTATTGATTAGCAAGACATTTGTCCAATCAGTACTATTTCTCTTGTATTCCTACTTTCTTATGCTTCATAAGGCTAACAATTGGTACCAGATGGATTGTTACATTGTTAGAGGCATCCTCTAAGGTTAGACGCGATGCTAGCCAATTTTTTGTTAGATGCAGTTCATGCAATGTATCGAGGCCTGCCTCTAAGAGGAGAGAGGGCTTAGAGGAAACAAAAAGCATACATTGTGGATGCCCTAAGTGCCTACTTTCCAGTCTATATGACTCAATTTAAAATCCACAATGTATCCATAATAGATGTTGAGTGGTGGAATAAGTTTGTTACTTCCATAGTTACATAAAAATCTTGAAGCTTGTGAGATGGTGAACGGAGGGAGTACGATACCATTAGTACTACAGTTCTTTTGGAAGGGTTGTAGTAGTCCTCCCGTTCACATGTTCACATTTCAAGCTTCAATAAAAACGTTGCACACAAGGATTAAGAGAAACCTCGGCAATGCATGTACTCTCTCAATCCATATAGGGTATATAATGCATTTTGGAGGCTAACTTTGACCACATGTTAGAGCAATAATATGACATCAACCTTACACAAATCTTACCATCAAATCCATACATGGTCATTATACTGCTAACACATGCATGTGTTGCAATTAGTACATAGATACAGTAGTAAACACTCACTAGTAGTACTCTACACTACTACTACTACTACTATGAGTCCATCCAACTGCGTCCCGGGCTCCCGGCAGAAGACCGCGGACACCGATTATTCATTCGTATTTAAATTTGTTTTCACACAGCAAAATATCTCTACTCTTATAAAAACCGAGTTGGTGATGATGGTGTGTCTGCCATCTTGTAATATAGACCGTCTGATCTATATCTGACGAATAGAAAGCAAATTATGACAATTTTACAACAAATACCCACACCTATCTTCACATTTACAGATAAGGCCTTGCCTCGTTCTTCCTTATCTCCCACAACCTCATTGCCGAGCAATTGGAAAAGGAAGTCTCTGGAACAATCTGGCATGGTGGCCGCTGCCACCTGCTGGTGCCATCCATCCCCATGCCTCCGCCTAGTCCGACCACCAGTCACCACCACGCCCCACTCCTCCTCGTGTTATCTCTCATCTTTCTTGAGATATCATTTTTTTCGATGAAATTCTTGAGATACCATTTTTCTGATAAAATTGTTGATATATCATTAGTTTTTGCACATGGGATTACTCCTGCATGGGTCAATCACAACAGGTGTTCTGTAAAAAAATGCATCTTGATGTTCCATGCAATGCACGGGCATCTTGCTAGTCCATGAAAACAACACATGGCCAAATTTCACGGCGAACGAGGGATTTGAATGTGCTGGGAGGGGTGCGGCTGGGCGGGGCTGTTTGGATCTTGCCCGGGGTAGCCATAATATTGGCGACCCTTTTGTCCACCTGTACCTTTGCCACCGATGAACGAGGAAGAGCTCGGGTGCTCATGCATCCTCCAGCGCGCACGTTGGAGATGAGCTCACATGAGCTGTGCTTTTTTGTCCCACCACGCTGCCCGAGCCAGCCGCAGACCGACCGGTGACTTGCAAATTACGCCATCCAACCGTAGCCGCACACATTCTGACAACAACTCAACCAACCGGACAAAATTCATGCAAACACGGTGATACTTCATACTACCTCCATTCCGGTTTATAGGGCTCAATTCAAAAATCTCACCAACATGGTGAGTGGTGAAACAATTTTTGTAGTTCGCAAAATCACTCAATTAATGCGCTTGTTTTCTTCAAAAAATTGTGTTTACCAATGCATTAATTGCAATGCATGCATGCATAAAGTACATGCATTGGTCAATTTTCTCTTGATACTTGCATGCAATGATTTATTGCATCGTGAAATCTGAACATGTGATGGAGAACAACCAAATTGAGACTTATAAAATGGGAAAACTAAAACTTTGAGATAAGCCCTATAAACCGGAAAGGAGGGAGTATAAACAATGACAAATTCATATAAAATACTGGATTTTCATACAGACATGACAAATTTCATTACATTCAAATCAACTAAGTGGTGCTAGTCCTGAACAACACATGTATAATAACACCTAGCCTAAATGGTCACCCGCCGATCCACTTGTCTTCCTCATGCCCGGCAGCACGATCACCGGACTACCGGGAGCCCCGGAGGTATATGCTTCAGCGCAAAGGACGGCTCGCTTCCCCACTGCTCAATTGTCATCGTTGGCTGATGCCCAATATGGAGGTGGAAGGGGGCTTCTCCGCTTCCGTGGACCCCATGCAGTGTCGAGGAAGGTCCTCGCAATAAAAGGATCCGGCAAGACACCTGTTGTGTACGTCGGCGTCACCTTGGCGGTGGCCTTCATGGGACCCAAGCGGCGGCGGCCTCCCGTGTTCTACTTCTCCTCGATGATGGCGGCGGACGCGGAGGCACTGGCCACCGACTCGTTGCTCTCCGCGCACCCGGCTTCTGTCTCTGCTTGCATGGCGCGCCCGCAGGCATGGGAGTCTCGGCCACAGAAACGGGAGACGCGATCGCAGACACGGGAGGCGCGGTACGAGGCGGCAGAGTGGACGGCAGCGACGATGACCGTGCACCCTGTCGTGCCGGCGTGGAGCAGCTCACCGCTCCTTGTCGAGCTGGCCTGGAGCGGCGAGTTGCTGAACCGCGCACCGGCTTGGGGCGGCAACTGGCTCCATCGGGCGAGGGGAGGGAGGTGGATCAGCGAGCTGCATAGCTTGTATCCCGCGGGCTCGGTGGGCCACCCAGCCGGCTTGGATGTCGGATAACTACTCTTCGTAAGCCATTGTAAGAGTGGACAAAATGGTGAAGGAGGAGATAGGGGTGCGGCGGAGGTGTGAAATTCTTGGCCGGTGTCTGACCTCGTTTAAATAGGAGATTAAATAGACGGCGGACAGGAGGAGCTCTGCCAACGTTGTGTTTTAATGCTGGCCTGGTCATGAACGGACGTGTGTCCAGAGTGGGTTTGTCGGCTTCCACACGGGTTTCATGGAGGCGTTTGAATGCGGCAAGGAGGTGTGTTCAGCCGGGCGTGCAGCGAGCGGCGCCCTCGATTTTGACGTGCGACACTACGCCGTTCTTCTACTGACGTGTGGGCTCGTTGGGTACCTGGCCTGCATGTCAGTGACCCAACATAGGCAGCGCATGGTAGAGGAGCTTTTGGTGGGCCAGGGCGGTTAGAGGTGGGCATTTCATAAACCAATGGATGTTCATTGAGTGTGATGTCATCTATTTCATGTAGATAAGCCTACTATATAATGTAAGAGAATTTTAAAATTTTCGTATACCCGTTGATAGCCTGTTCGATACGTTGTGATTCATAAAGACCGCTGCAAACATCAATGATCTGCTTACCACAGATAAGATTGATTAATACCCGTAACAATCCATGTCCTTAACAAAGGGTGCATGCACGTATAGGTTGAGCATGTGTCTTGTGTCGTGTGCTGTGTGCATGCAGGCGTGCGAGTGTTGCGTGCATGCATGTGTACATTTCAGTGTTGCATGCATGCATGCGTGCGTGCGTGTGTTCGTGAGTGCATGTGTACGTGTCAGTGTTGCATGCCTGCATGCGTGCGTGTGTTCGTGAGTGCATGTGCACGTGTCAGTGTTGCACGCCTGCATGCGTGTGTGTGTTCATGCGAGTGTTGCGTGCGTGCATGTGTACGTGCGGGGTGAGGCTACACGTCAGTCGACTGACTTTTTCATATCTGGTCAGTTGATTTTCCAACCGTCGGATACGAAGTCAAGGGCCTGCAGTTCATCTTCAACCCCCAACGCCCTGAGCCGCGAGCCACCACCGGCCGAACCGCCGGCCCCCACCGCCCGCGGCTGGTGGCGCTCTTGCGCCGCCTCTTCGCCCGCCAGCCCAAACCACTCCCCGCCCGGTCCGCGCCCGCCCGGCCATCCCTCTAGGCCCCAGCGTCGAGCTTTTTTCTCCGGCGATCCCCATGCCACCGCCCGACCACCGCGCCCCCACTGCCGGTGACTGCCAACCAGAGGTCTCATGACTTCGAATCCCCACCGACCACTAATTTATTACCATTTCTGTCTTTCATATACGCACTGACGGGTGGGCCCTATGGTAATGTGCGCTGCTTGTGGACCGTTTTACTGGTCAATTGATCGTGTCAACAACAAATTAGGAGCTGTATGATCACCATAAAATGTATTTTATTAACACAATATAGACTCAAACTACCATTTCTTTCTTCCATATACGCTGACAGGTGGGCCCCACGGTTACGCGCGCTGATGGTGCAACACTAGTTACACCACACAGAACATTTGACTGGTCAATTGATCATGTCGTCAACAAAATACAGAGCTGTACGGGTGAGTCAATGACCGTATAGTCACGACATGTATATTTTTAACACGGTACAGACGCAATCGCTCATATATACGTGCAAACACTCACCGCTATAAGCGACACACGCAGACCCTACCCCTATGAGCACCTTCGAGAGAGTGAGCCAGCATATGATCTTGAGATTTTACAAAGTCACCATAGGTGCCTCGTAGTCGAGGGGAACATTTCCTCCCACGGAACGCACATCGCCCAAAAATACTGAAATTAATCCAGGATAAATGCAAGCACCAGGACTTTAACCCTGGTGGGCTGGGGAAACCACTGTCCTCCTAACCGTCCAACCACAGGTTGGTTAGCACCACAAAATGTATATGGTGACCGTGATGAGCTTAATCTGAAGTCTAGTGACCATATCGTGCTTTTGCTTCAAATACAATGATCGTAAGTGTCGTCAACAAAATACGGACCACGCATCAAATACAATGTCCGTCAGTGTCATCAACAAAATACGGAGACATATCATGAGCCAGATACGGTATGATCACCACAAGAATGTATACGGTGACCGTAATGAGCATATTCTAAAGTCCAGTGACCATATAGTGCCTCGCTTGAAATACAGTGACCGTCATGCGTGAATGTGTCAGGGGGCATGCATACTTTTAGAGGGCCTAGAGATAGTTTGTGTGCGTACGTGAAAGTGGTGTAGAAAGAGGGGGTGTCCGGTGGAGACAAAGAGATATATGCCCTTCGTTTCTCTATCCCGTGACTAATATTTTAGGAGAAAATATGAACATTCACAATGGAGAACAAATATTATTGGATGCACCATGCAATTAACTTTCATGTATAACATTGTACTATTGTATATGCTTATTTTCTTAGTGGCCGATTGCGTGTGGGGTGTGGTGGGAACATCATTTCTAGTTGTGGTGGGTCAACGTGAGGAATCATGGGTCGGTTCCATCCTGACCATGATGCATTATACGAAGACCCATGTGGAGGACTCGGTGTACAAGACGAAGCTACCAGAGTCATGGAGGACTCTATCCCCACTAATAATAAGACGACTAAATATGATTTGTAACCCTATGCCCCGAGTATGTTATAGAAGCCCGGGGGCTAGTTCGTCGATAGTATACACACACAATGCCTGGTATTCACATGTACTTTGTACACACCCCTATCACAAATATACAGTGCCAGGAGTAGGCTTTTTCCTCAACTGCAAGGGCCCGGACTTGGGTAAAACTTTGCCTCGTATTACCATCCAGCCTAACAGTCAGGGATATCCTACCAAATTGTCGTGTGGAACGACACCTATGAGATCACAAGAATCCCTACTAAGGTTGCCGGGGCGCAGGGTTGCGAGGAGAGCAGGGCTAGTAGACAGCACAAGGATCGTTGACCCATATTCGGGCCGCGAGGATGCGTAAAACCCTAGTCCTGCTTTGGTGGGTGTATTTCTGAGAGTTCTTGTGCTCTCGAACTAGCTATGGTCAGCGCGTGGTTCGAAAGAGCCGAATCCTTCTCCTGGTCGCCTCGGGCCTCCTTTTATAGGAAAAAGGGGTTGCCACAACGGCACACAGGAGGTGGAAAGGTGTACAGTGTTGCGAGGTTATCCCTCGTATTACAGGACAAGATGCATTTAATGCATCGCTTAGGTGTCCATTTGCTTTATCGGGGATGGGGGCGAGGCCCGTCCCGTCCGTCGCTGCTCCTCCTTGCTTCGACACGCGCCCTGGCCAGTGATGCATGCAGTGCCATGTAGGCAGGTAGGCAGCTGAGGTGGCGCGATGGTGGAGCCTTCACGAAGATCTGCTTGCCGCCACGCAGGCGCTTGATGAAGTTGGCCTGGGAGCTGCATGCTGCCATGCAGGTGCCTGCCCAGCTGGTTGGGCTGGCAGCTGCATGCGAACAGTGGTGGAAGCTTGGTCGTCGCCGGGCCCGGCGGCGTCCCTGCTGGCGTCCTTGGTGAGGGCCTTGCCGGGTGGCCCGGCAAGGGTCTTGCCGTGGCACGCTGTCGTCCCCGACAAGGGTCTTGCCGGGGGTCTAGTAGCCTTCCTTGGCAAGGATCTTGCCGAGGATCATCGTCTTCTAATCCTCATCTGATCTTGAATATGTCTTCACAAAGATCTGCATGCCACCACAGAGGTGCCTTCCCGAGCCCTGGCCCCACGTTGATGATGGTGTTGGCGGCCGTGGGCTCAAGGGTGGCTCGCTCTGTTGGTGCGGGGCGAGCTGTCCCAGCAAGGATCTTGCTGGGGCCGCTGAGGTTGCCCCGGCAAGGGTCTTGTCAGGGGAACCTGCTTCGACCCTCTGCTCTTTGTGGTCTTGGCCTTGGCGTTCCTCTGATTATCTTGGGCTTCGGTCTTACCTTGGCTCACCTCCCCTGCTCTACTTGGTGTGGTCGTGGGCGCGGCTCTGACTGCCCGTGCACAGGTAAAGGGGTACAAAAAGTGCACCCCTCTTTTTGTACACCGACAGGAGCCCCCCGGCCTGGGCCCAGAACGGTGCGCGGGCAGGCGGGGCGGTTTTTACCGTGGTAAGATTTTTCACGCGCTTCGCTTCCCACGACTCGCGCGCGCGGCACGGTGTGGAGGGGTGTGCGTGACGTGGGCGGCATGTGTAGGGCGATATCCACACGCATGCGTCACATCGCAGTAAAGAGGCGGCTCGCGCCTTCTCGGTAAAAAGAGGGAGGCGTGGAGGCGCGACTCATTTACTGAATGGGGCCGGGGCGCGGTCTTCAAGGCATCCACTCCCCATGATCACGTGGTGGGGAGGGGTCGCTTCGCCCGTCCCCTCGGTTCTTCACGTTCGCCACGCGTCCCCCATGCACTTGGGGCAGCAAGCGGCGGGGGCGGGAAATCGGGCCGTCGCTGGTTGGGGTAGCGAGTCGGTCCCGATTCCGCGCGCCTCTGGTGGCTGGATTAGCCGAACAGGGCGACCGGGCCCTGACCTCGGTCCTTTATAAGGAGGGGGAAGGGGGGAATGGCGTCCCGCACTCTTCTGTCATCCATCTTCTCTTGCTTCTGCTTCTTCCTTCCACTTGCCATGGAGAAAGGGAATCCCGGTCCTTCGATGGTGGCGGCGAGGGTCGCTGCTCGACAACGCATCCCTCCTCCTCCTAAGCCCGCGGTGGTGGAGCCGGCCGCGAGAGTAAGGGGGGGGGGCGAGGCTGTGGGCGAGGCCGGGGCAGAGGTTGCAGCGCTTAGGGAAGAGGAGGACGGGGCGGCGCGCCGGCTTCACCCCCGCCAATGATGCCTTTCACGATGGAAGGCCATGTCGAAGACCAGCCCCGCGAGTTCTTCATCAGGCTGCGCCGGCCTCCGCGTCATCGTCTTCGTCTTCCCGCCCCGTTTGCTCGGGAGATGGAGCGTAACCGACCCCAATCCTTCAAATTGCACATGAGGGGTTGTGGGAACGGGGGCACGCGGGTCAACGTCGACTTCCCGGCTCCTCGAGTCATGTACCTTCGTCGTGGGTGGAAGACGTTCGCCCGCATCCACAGCCTGACGGCAGGGCTCGTCCTCTACTTCAAATTAGTGGAGGACGACCTACTCTCCGTCAAGGTATTCGGAGAGTTTGGGACTCGCCTGAAGTGTTGCTTGGAGAGCTCCTCCGATGGAGATTCTGACGATGGAAGCTCTTCCTCGAGCGAGCATGATGAGGAGGACAGCGGGGCAGATAGCGGGGACGAGTCCGACTAGCCGTCGGACGCCCCGCGCCTGGGCGGGTGCGGCAGCAGCAGCATCTGCACCTAGTCGCTCCTCCGGCAGAGGTTTGCCGGGGGCGGGGCCAGCTCCTTGAACTTCTCGGGGCCGTCTCCTTGGGCGGCTGGCGTCGGAGGCTGTGGAAGAGGAAGAGGGCAGGCGGCAAGGCCGTCAACTCGGAGTACGCGGGCACCGATGCCTTCATCGCGTATTTCCGGTCCTGCCGCGTCGTCTTCCAGCTCCTCTCCCAGCACCGTCTTCACTGGCCCGCCCGTGGGCGGCCACCGAGGTGTTCTCTTGGTGCTTCCTGCTGCTCGTAGTTCGCCTAGGCGCCCCTTTTGCCCTTTCGCCTCCTTGACCTGCCTCCTGATGAGAGGGACAAGAAAGGGATTACGGGCATCTTATCTCTTTTTAGTTTGTAAGCCAGCGGGCCTTTGTTAAGTTTAAAACTTGTAATCCCCTTGCTCATGTTTTTCATCTCGCACAAACTGTACATGTATGGGATGTTTTTAATGAAAAAGGGATGCTTGTCGGGTTTTTCGTTCGCGGGTAAATCTCGCGACACGGAGCGAATCCTTGTTATTGTTTAAGATAAACGCCGTTTTTTGCGGCAACAGGCCTTGCCGTCCCCCCACTCCACTCGACCGTTCTCGCGCTCTTGGCGGAGGCAGGGATGAAGTGGGCTTCAGGCTCCTCGTCCCACCTCCTTGCCGCCGCAACCACGACCAAATCCGGACCCAGGAAATACTCCTTAGGTATAGGAAAAAGGGGAGCACGGCAGCCTAGAGATAAAAACGAGGTTTCACATACCCCAGTCCGGTTCCGAAATGCATGGTAGAGGATAAAAGACTTATCTGGATCTGCAGCCCCCGGCAATCTCATCTTGCCGTGGTTGGATCCTTCTGCTTGCAGCCCCCTGCAACTCTGGTTTGCCGGGGTCGGGGTGCCGGTCCATTTCCTTCTTTCCGAGTAGCTCAGCAGAAATGCTCATGTGCCCTACAAATCAAAGGAAGACAGAAAAGGAACAGATAGACGCGTACTCGACCTCTAGGCTAGGGGTTAGTCGCCACTAAGCACTATCAACCCTAACCAAGGAAGAGACTCGACCTAGCATGCATGCTATAACTTAGGGCGCCAGCTTCATTTATCTATGCTCGTGGTCTGCGCTTTGGCTTTGTACAAAGGGTCACATGCCTTGCTGGCAAAGCTTGTACAAAAGGTGGCTTGCCGGGAGGCCCAGCAAGCCGCGCCTTATGGGTAAAACTTGCAAAGATGCTCGACGTTCCAGGAGTTGCTCACTGGAACGACATCTTCGATCTCCAGGCGGACTGCGCCAGGCCTGGTGACTCGTATTACCCGATAAGGGCCTTCCCACTTCAGCGTCAACTTGTTGGAATTCTTGGCCGACTGAACGCGCCGAAGAACAAGGTCGCCTTCCTCAAAGCTTCGGCATGAACCTTGCGGCTATGGTAGCGGCGCAAGGCTTGCTGGTAGCGTACTGCTCTCACAGCCGCCCGAAGACAATATTCCTCAAGGAGCGTCACATCATCTTGGCGCAATTGCTCTTGCTCAAGCTCATCATAAGCGAGCACCCGAGGTGACCCGTATATGAGTTACGACGGGAGAACTACTTCCGCCCCGTAGACCAGGGCAAAAGGTGTCTGGCGGGTGGCTCGATTTGGCGTCGTCCTGATCGACCAAAGAACCGCCGGCAACTCATCAATCCAGCACCTTCCGCTCTTGTGCAGCTTGTCAAAGGTCTTCGTTCTCAGGCCTCGCAACACTTCAGCATTTGCCCTCTTCGCTTGGCTGTTGCTCCGTGGATGTGCCACGGAAGTAAAACAGACATTGTTGCCGAGGTCTTGGATATACTGCATGAAGGTGTGGCTTGTGAACTGCGTGCCATTGTCGGTGATGACTCTGTTTGGCACACCAAAACGGCAGACCAGTCCTTTGAAGAACTTGACGGCTGACTGAGCAGTCACCTTCCTCACTGCTTCCACCTCCGGCCACTTTGTGAACTTGTCGATTGCAACGTACAAGTACTCAAAGCTCCCGACAGCACGGGAAAAAGGGCCCAAGATATCGAGCCCCTGCATCGAGAATGGCCAGAGAGTGGGATTGTTTGAAGGGCTTGGGCTGGTTGATGAAGCTTCTTTGAATGAAATCGCACGCTTCACACTTGGTTACTGTGTCGTCAAGATCCTGGAGGGCGGTGGGCGGAAGAAACCTTGCCGGAACGCCTTCCCGGCAAGGGCCCTTGACCCTATGTGGGAGCCACATATGCCTCCATGTATCTCCGTCAACAGGTCCAGTCCTTCCTCCCGGGGGATGCATTTGAGTTTCACACCATTTGGCCTCCTCCAGTACAGGACGTCATCGACGAACTGGTACAGGGTGGACCGACGGGCTACTTTCTCTGCTTCTTCCTGCTCCTCAGGAAGCTCCCTTGTTTGGAGCAAGTGGATGGTATGCTGCGCCCATGCCGGAGCCTGGGGCTCGACAACAAGGACCAAAGGCATCTCTTCCGCCATGGGAGCGGCTGTCTCTACCGCCAGGGCTTGACGCCCTGCCGGAGCCAGTTACTCTTGGGCGGGCCCAACGTCCGCGGCAGCACCCTTGCCAGTGGCCCTAGGGGGCTCGGTAGGAAAGTACTTGCCGGAACCTGATTTCCTCCGCTTGTTCTGCCCCACTGATGGTTCGACGGATGGTTGAGTTAGCCAGAGCAAAAAGGTACCTGGTTCCATAGGTAGCTTGAATGCGGCACGCTTTGACAGGTAATCGGCGATGTCGTTCTCCACTCGGGGGACGTGCTCCGCCTAGATACCGTCAAAGCGTTCCTCCAGCTTTCTCACCTCATCTACGTAAGCTTCCATCAATGGGCTCTGATAATCCTTGTTGACCTGCCTGACAACGAGCTGCGAGTCACCCCTGAGGATGAGCTTCTTAACCCCGAGATCCTGAGGTGTTGTTGGTGGACATCTCACTGGGGAAGTGCATCTGGATCACGTACTTGAGGTGCTCTCCGGTGGGTGCGACGAGCAGCACACCGACACCAGCGCCTTGCAGCGAGAAAGCCCCATCAAAGTACATGATCCAGTCGTGATCTGCTTCCTTGCCGGGGAGAGTAGTCTCCTGGATTTCTTCGTCAGGCGTCGAGGTCCATTCCGCGATGAACTCCGCCAAGACTCGGCTCTGAATTGTCGAGGTACTTTCAAACTTTAAACCGAAGCTTGACAGCTCCAAGGCCCATTCCAAATCCTTCCGGTTGCATCCGGGTTGTGCAGTATCCGTTGCAACAGGAGGCGTGTGACGATGGTGATCTCGTGGGCCTGGAAGTAGTGACGCAGCTTCCTCAAGGCCATAAGGAGGCTGAAGAGCAACTTTTGCATGCCGGAATACCTCGACCTAGCCCCCTGCAACAGGGAGCTGACAAAGTAAACCGGGTGCTGCATCATCTTCTTCTTTGGCACCACTTCACTCGACTGCGCGGGCATTGCCTTGGTGGCACCAGACTCTGCCGGGGGCCGTGCCTTGTCGGCATCAGGCCCTGCCGGGGGAATCTTTGGCTTGCCATCCGCTGGTTCTGCCGCCATTGCTGCCTCCTTGTCGACCTCCATCTGCGCCACCAGTGCAGCACTGACCACTTGATTCATCGCCGCCAGATATAGCAACAACGGCTCTTGTGGTTTAGGCGCAACTAGTATGGGCGTGGAGGAAAGGTATTTCTTTAGGTCCTGCAGTGCTGCCTCGACTTCTCGGGTCAACTCTATTTGGCCTGCCTTCCTCAAGATTTTGAAGAAGGGAAGGGCGCGCTCGGCGGACCTGGAGATGAATCGGCTCATGGCGGCAACGCAGCCGGTGAGCCGGCGCACATCCTTGATCCGTTTGGGCGCCTCGATCTGCTCAATAGCCTTAATCTTGTCTGGGTTTGCCTCGATCCCGCGCCGTGACACAAAGAACCCGAGAAGCTTGCCGGACGGAACGCCGAAGACGCACTTCTCAAGGTTTAGCTTGAGGTTGATCTTGCGCAGGTTAGCAAACGTCTCTTCCAGATCTTGCACAAGAGTTGGCCCGTCCTTGGTTTTGACCACTATGTCATCCATGTAGGCCTCCATATTTCTATGGAGCTCGGGTTCAAAACCAATTTGGACTGCTCTTGCAAACATTGAGACAGCACTCTTCAACCCGAAAGGCATCCGTAAGAAGCAATACGTACCACATGGGGTGATGAATGTTGTCTTCTCTTCATCCTCTCCTGTCATGAAGATTTGGTGGTAGCCTGAGTAGGCATCGAGGAATGATAACAGATCACACCCGGCCGTGGAGTCAACAAACTGGTCGATCGCGGCAATGGGAAGGGGTCCTTAGGACAAGCCTTATTGATATCTGTGTAATCAATACACAGCCTCCACTTCCAATTCGCCTTGCGCACCACTACCGGATTGGACAACCACGTCGGGTGGAGCACCCCTCTCACCAAACCTGCCGCTTCAAACTTCCTGATCTCCTCTGTGATGAACTCCTGCCTTTCCAGAGCCTGCTTTCTGACCTTCTGCTTGACGGGCCACGCGTGGGGGCAGACAGCTAGGTGGTGCTCAATCACCTCCCTGGGAACACCGGGGATGTCGGACGCTTGCCATGCAAACACGTCGACATTTGCCCGCAGGAAGGTGACGAGTGCGCCTTCCTATTTGCTGTCGAGGGTGGAGCCTATGATGAAGGCCCCTCCCGTGCCATCCTCCCCGACGGGCACCTTCTTGGTCTGCGGCGGCTCGGCTCTGGATCTCTTGCTCTTGTCGGTAGAGCTCTCTGGCACGTCCTCAACTGTCACATCCTAGCTAGTCCATGCATTAGAGTGTTGCATCATGTCTACCTTTCATCAGAAACTTGAATTGGGGAGGACAGAACCCCCAGAACCCCTCTGAATTCAACTAGGGTTTACTAAAAATATTTTCAATGAACCTGAATTGCCCTTCTAAAAAGTTCACCCTCTTTGTCTTGGGTTAGAACCTTTGGCAAAATTGGTGCAAAATTTTCTAGGTCAACAGAAGGTCATTGAATTAAATCATATGTAACATGTATTTGGGCATTTAAATGCTAGTAAATATTTTGAATGCTCAAATAATTCTGGAAATAAGTGTGGGCTGTTGGAGATTTTCTAAACAGAGCCTCTGATTATTTTCAGGATTTTTAGAAGTGCCTAACTATTTTTAATAATTCCACAAACTTACAGAATAATAGAAAAGAGGAAAAACCAGAAAGCAGAGGCTTACCTGGCGCCCATCTGGCAAGCCCACCCGCCGGCCCAGCCCAGCCACCGCTCCAGCGAGGTGCTTGGCTTGGCCAGGCAGGCAGCCAGGTGCTCGACGGCGGCACCAGCGCGCGCCACGCAGCTGCTCGCCGCCCTGCCTCCTCCTCTCACCGTTCTGCCGCCCTGGGTCGGTCGCCCACTCCTCCCTCGAGCTCGCAGACACGCTCTCTCCCTCGCTCGCCCGCACCATGGCCGACGCTGCCGCGCCCGCGCCACCGTGAAACCCGTGCTCTCCGTCGTCTTTGCGCCGTGCCACCATGTCCAGACGCTTCGACGCCCTCCTCTCCTTCGAGCAAGCCGAGCCCCGAGCGCTCGCTTGCCTCGGAGCCGCTGCACCGACCTCGCCCGACACCGCCACCGCCGAAGATCCCTTTTGCCGTCGCCGCCGCACCAGCTCGTCCCCGACCGCATCGACTACACCATCGTGACCGCCATGAGCTCAGCTACCTCCTCCCCCTTCTCGTTCTCGCTCCCGAACACCGCAGCGACCCCATGGAGCTTCACCGCACGCGCCACCGCCGAGCTCGTCGCCGACGTGTCTCCGGCCAACCACCGGCCACACCACGGTGTCTAACATACTCACCACGTCGCGTGGAGCCCGACGCACCTAACCACGCGCCTCACCGTGCCCCGTAACCAGGATTCCATCTTCACCCGACTCCGACGACCGCCACGGTTGTCGCCGGCGACGTTTCCGGCCACCCCGAGCTCAACCACCGCCACCAAACGCTGCGGCTCGTTCCCAGCTACACGTAGATGGCCTCCGCCGCCCATTGGGTCGCCGGAATGCACAAATGCACTCTCACCGCCGCATCTGGCCTCGCCGGCGGCTAAACACCGGATTGTTGACCTTGACTTTGACTAGGGTGGGCCCAGGTTGACTTCCCTGAGTCTATGACAAGTGGGGCCCCCTCTACTAATTATCCAGATTAGTTTTAACTAATTTTAACTAGTTTAATTAACTACTGACATGCGGGACCCACTGGTCAGGTTGACCTGGACGTCCCCTTTGACCACTGACGTCACCCTGACGCACTGCTGACGCAATAACTAATTTCTGGATTTATTTGTATTCAGAAAATTCCAGAAATTGTTGCAAACTTCAAAAATTCATAGAAATTAATATGTAACTCCAAATGCAAAGATTTATATATGAATTTTGATCAGAAAAATTCAATCTATCCATTGGTAATGGTTTCATGCATGACAGAACAAGCTAACCTTGCTGTTTAAGCAGAATAAGATAATGCACTAATATGGCTATGTTAAATGAGCTAACATTTGAATCTTTGATTCAAATGAGTTCATCCCATTATGTTCTAGCTTGCATTAGTACAGGACACATTCATATTGCCATGTCATAGCATGCATCATATTGTTGCATATCGTCACGTGTTGATTATGTTCGGTGTGTCTTTCGTGGTAGGTTCTGTCTCCGAGGATAACCCCGAATATCCATCTGAAGGGCGCACCCTACTACCACTACATCGTGCAAGCAACCCATTGATCATTCCGATACAAACCCATGATCTCGCTTCTGCTCTTGTTTCTTGCATTAAGACAACGCGATTCAAACTGCTGGTGTGTTGCGGTAGTTGAACCCACTTCCTTTGCATGACCTGTCATTGCCACAGTAACTAGATGAAACCCACTAGTATGTGTAGGAGTTGATTGAGCCATATTTGTGTTCCTACCAAGCTATGCTTGCTATGCTTAGAGTTGTGTCAGGTCTAGCTCATCGGGATGATGAACTAGAGTGAAAGGTTGTGTTGGTAACGAGAGTGAAGTGTTGAACACGATTTGGTAAAGGTATCGACGAGAGGCCATGTAGGAGTACATGGTGGGTTGTTTCATTGAAGCCGTCCTTAAGAACTGAGATCTGTGTGTGTGATTTAAGATTCAGTTACTACCACGAATTGGGCCCGAAACCAATGGACCCTCTCGACTTATTAACCACTCTTGTCCTCTGCCGGGAGTTGCAAAGTAGTTTACGGTGTTTGCAACATCTTTGGGGGGCCGCCTTGTTGACCTTAGGGGTGGGCTGTGTTGCGGTAGGCACGTGTACGGTGTACCGATTCGCCCGTTTGGTGTCTCGGGAACCCTGCACACATCGTTCGGGGCCGTTAGTGGAAACCTCGGCCGGACTCCTTGCGGATGGAACCCGAATAGGCGATAAACCTGGACTAGGGACTCGTGTGTTTAGTCAGGTCATGGCCGACACCCTCGCTGGGCTTCCGCTTGAAGGTTGTCGAGTACACGTCGTGTAAATGCAATAAGTGGTGAGAGCGTGTGTGAAGAAGTACACCCCTGCAGGGTATGAAACTATTCGAATAGCCGCGTCCGCGGTAAAGGACTACTTGGTCACCTATACGGTTCATAGACAAGTAAATGGATACTACTAAAAGCCTCAAGATAAGTGTGAGTATCATGGATGGCCCTCGTGGGTTGACGAGAGAGGATCCATGGTGGAGTATTGTGTTGGTGATTAGTGGACTCGTGTGCGATAAATGCTTTCCAAGTGAGTCACGTAGGATAGCTTAGCCAAGAGTCAAAGCTGGCTTACTGCAATAACTCCACTACCTTCTTGAGAATGTGCATGTATAGTAGGATTCTGTTGTAAGACTTGCTGAGTACCTCTGTACTCATGTTTGCTTAATCAATGTTTTCATACGACAACACCGCCCCCTCCGATGGGTTCTACGTAGACCTTGACGTCGACGAGTGACTAGCCACCCAGGTGGTGATCCAAGGCTTGTGAAGGGCCGATCTAGATAGAAGGGCTTCGTCAAGCTTTCTTTCTTTTTAGTGTCTGTACTCAGACTAGTTTGCTTCCGCATGTGCTTGTATGTTTGTATGACTTGAGTGTCAAGTCATGTGACCCCTATCTGTATGAACATGTTATGTATGGCTCCTCGGAGCCTTTTAAATAAAGTACTTTGAGTTGTAGAGTTTTGTTGTGATGCCATGTTGTATGTACTCATATCGGGCATATTGTGTGTATGATTGAAATGCTTGGTATGAGTGGGATCCGACAATCTAGTTGTTTATCCTTGGCAGCCTCTCATATGGGGAAATGTAGTCTAGTGCTTCCCGAGCGATAGTAGTCCGCTACAGCCCGGTTCACCGGAGTCCTGCTAGCCCAAAGACTACTGCTCTGGACATTTGACTGGCCGGGCATGTGTTTCACTTCGTTCTGTTCATCGCCTTCGAAAATGTCACGCGGTGACATCCGAAGTCCTGCCTAACCTGCTACAGCCGGGTTACGGAGTCCTGTTAGCCCAGTGCTACAGCCCGTATTCATACGTTGATGACCGACATGCTCGATGTGATTCATGTATGCTTGTCCCCATGGGTTAGTGCCGCTTTGGGTTCACGACTAGCCATGTCGGCCCGGGTTCTCTGTCATGTGGATGCTAGCGAGACTATCATATACGTGAGCCAAAAGGCGCAAACGGTCCCGGGCCATGGTAAGGCGACACCCGTGGGAATACCGTGCGTGAGGCCGCAGTGATATGAGGTGTTACCGGCTAGGTTGATGTGACTTGGAATCGGGGTCCTGATAGCGTTGGCATCAGAGCCGAACTGCCTGTAGGTTCGCTAAGCCAAACTGGTCGATGTCGAGTCTAGAAATGCTTTAGTTATATGTAGGGGAATTGATTGTGGGAGGGACGTAAGGCTCTTTTTACTCCTTTACCTTATGCCCTCTAATCTGTGTCATTCTCTTCTCATTCTACGTGGGTTAAGGACTAGGCTATCTTCTCTCTATCAGGTTCACGTGTTACTAATCTGTAGTAACTTATAGGATTGCTGGTTACCAGCCTCAGTTCAGTTTCTACTACTTTTAGTATGTTATCAGTTAAACCAGAACCTTGATATAATGTTGTTGAGTGGTTTGCAATCTGATTATGAATGTCTCAAATCTGTTCCTGAGCAATTACAGCTGTTATGTTGTCCGATTTTCCCTAGAAATTCTAATGTCTTTGCATTGTGGCTGTGCTTTCAGATGGCCACTCGTGCTCAAAACCAAGTGGTTCGCCTGACCAGGTGCCTCGATGTGGCTGGTCATACGGCTATGTTAGTCCGGTTAATGATTGAGACGGGTTACCGTTGGTATCCCGAATACAACATCGAAGAGAAATTCCGAGACTTTAATCAAAGCCAATACCTCTGCACTGTCAGGATATTTCCTTCTTATCCTGGATCGACTGAGCCCCTTCACTGTTCCTATGGACTCGGGGTTACTATCGAGATGGCTGTGAAGGATGCTGCATACTCTATGATGACCATCATGCGAGTCAGGACTGGCCTGCTTCGGAACACCGACTTCTGTTATATGCCAGCTTCACTCCCGGGGGCGCAAGGGTATCTCCAGGCTATCAATGCTGATTCCACTCAGGAGGACTCACTAACCCTCACCACTGCTGAGATGCTCGAGGATAAGGACCGAGAGAATCGGGCCTTGAGACTGGAGCTTTTCAACACCTGTGCCGATCATTGGGCCACTTTGACTCGGTTTGCACCGGCTGTGCAAGCTGGATGTCACGGATCTGAGGATCTGTATCCTGTGAGATCTGCTCTACCAGACATGGTGGATTGGCGTGATGTGGGAGGCATCACCCCATCCCGTGGTCCCCGCAGGCCACCGTTTGTTGGTCCAATACCTCATCCTAGCCCCTATGGTCCACAAGCTCCTCAGGACCGTCTGTTTCCGGATAATCACGTTGAGCTTCCAGGCTATGGAGGTGACTTCTATGAGGACTACTACGGAGCTGTCTGAGTTAGTAGTAGTATCACTAGTATTGTAATAGTTGTATTTCCACCGTCCTGCGTGACCTGTGGAATATGACTTAGTGTGTATCAATTCCGGAAGTGTAGAAAAATAATGTATAGGAGCTTGGAATGCTTCCGATGAGATGTAACGTTTTCCACCGTAGTTGTACTCTAGTCGGGCTTGTACTAAACTATGAATGGTGTGTATGACCGTTGGTATATATATGGCAGTTTCTATATTACCATGTCATACGGATGAACATCTCTGCATTCCGTGTTATCCATTACATTCCGCACTTCCTTGCCGAATTTTGCCATCCTTGTCTAAACCGTTGTCTTGTTTCCTAGGATGGTCAACACCATAACAACCCCGCTGCTGGAGCAGGGTGAAGCCAGTGCAGCTAGGAATGTTAATCTGCCTCAACCGCCTTCTCTGGACGAAGTTATGATGGAGGCAGAACGAAACAAGCGTGAGACCATGTCGGTGTACTAGAGTAGGGGTACCCTAGTATCACAGCTACTCGTGCAGACGATTCTGACACCAGCGGTAGGGCTTGCCTCGTCACCGCCAAGATCCTCCGTGGTTCCTTTGGAGCCATTCAAGAACAAAGTATTTGATTAAGAAGACAAGGCCCGGCAAGAGGAGCTTGCCGGAGAAGGCCACTCAAGGCATGCAGAAGACAAGGCCCGGCAAGAGGAGCTTGCAGGGAAGGCTCAGGCGCGACAAGCCTCCGGACGCCGACAAGGATTCGACGCGGCAAAGCGCTTGTCGCGGCAAGCAACCTCTCTCCATCTCCGCTCCAGCTCATCCGACAGCGTGTCGCCATGGGACCATTCCATGCAGCGTGTCGAGAGGTCTGTGCAGCCAGCGGAGAGCAGCGATAAGCGGCGGCGACAAGCTTGCCATCGTGGCGGCGGTGGCGCACTGACGGTCTCTGTTGCCTTTGTTTGGGCGACAGCGATGGGCATTTATTGCTTTTGTCCCTTGCCGTCAGGGTTAGGTATTTTGCACTGTACACTGTTTGAGTAGGTGTACCAACTCCTGTTTTTACATTTGTACCCTCGCCTATGTTGCCACCTGTCGGAGACCCCTTGAGCATATAAAAGGAGGCCCACGCATAGCGTAGAAGGGGTTCGAGGTTCGATTCATTCGACTCACTAGAGACCGGATACGCTCACGCTTAGGTTTTGTAGCTCGCATCGCTCCCTAGCAAGAACACAATACATCAAACAAGCAGCAGTAGGAGTTTTATCTCTCCGGAGAGCTCGAAGCTGGGTAAGCTGCTCGTGTGCCTCGTCTCGATCCGCTCTTAGATGCGATCTCCGCCCCCTCAAACCACAAAGGGGCACAGTCCGCCCGGCCCCATAGGTGTTCGCAGTGCGATCAGCCTCCCGACATCTTTGGCGCGCCAGGTAGAAGCGTCGAGACCGTGTGAATCTGATCGAGCGTTCACACGAGCAGCGTCCTCAACATCTTCCTCAACATGCCACCGAAGAAGAAGGCTTGGCGGCAGCGAAAGCCGTCAGCGTTGTACCCACCCTCACCGCAGCAAAGCGGGTGGTGGGGCAGACGCCGGCGGAGGAACGCGCCCGGCGAAGGTGTTCGCGACGTTGCCAAGTCCAAGGACAAGGCCCCGCAAACCTCGGTGTCCGCGCATCCCCGCGCCCATCTCAGAGGCACGGGACCAACAACGTCATGGCGTTCACAATGCCATACGTTCGTTGGATCGAGACCCTCAAGACCAGCATGCGGCGCCAACATGCTGGCACGAGTGAGATACGGTCGCTGGCGGGTGCTGCTCCTTCTAACGTAGTTAGAAGTCCGAGCATATCCGCTCCTCGCACCGCTCGCCAATGCCACCCACTACTCCAGCGAAGCTGGCGAGAGCTCAGCTGCTCCTCGACTACCCTCCAACGGCCAACAAGGTCAATGAGTGGAGAGCCACTATCCAGAGCCTCATCGGCTTTGCTAACGGCGGCAGCTCCGCGGCAACTAACGCCATCATTGCCGCAGCAAGACGACAAAGGCACGAGCCGGTGGCGGCGAGACTGCCGGAGGAGCAACCACCATGCACTCTCCGCCACGAAGGCCAAGATCGCCGACTCACCGGATCCACCTCGACAGCGACTCCACGCGTCGCCGGATCCGCGAGCTTCGCCGCGATCAGCGCCAAGTTCTTCATGAGCGACAACAAGAGGACGCTCGAACTTCGCATCGAGCGCCCGGAGAGAAGCGCGGCGACGTCGGTCCGACAAAGCGCGCTGGGCCTTCTGTTGGCGTGCGCGCCCGGAGGAGCCAGCGACTTGCCGTCTGTGGTAGGTTGCCCTGCGTTCACTCGTGAGCTGCGGCAAGTCCGGTGGCCCAGCAGAAAAACTTCAAACCAGACGTGCGGAGAAGTATGATGGCAGGGCGCATCCGTCGGAGTTCCTCAGATCTACACCATCGCGGTGCAGGCTGCGGGAGGGCAGGGACGACAAGATCCTATCCAACTACTTCCCGCCGTGCTCAAGCCCAACGTCGAGATCTTGGCTCATGCACTTGCCGGACAGCTCCATATCCTCTTGGGCAGATCTGTGCCATCGGTTTGTTGGCGCCTTCACGGGTGGCCACAAGCCTCATGGCCAAGAGAGTGACCTTCATCTGCCGCCCGGAAGGAAGGAGAGTCCCTCAAGCAAGTCCATTCAGAGATTCAGCCATGTGCACTACAACATCCCGGATGTCCACCCTGCTGCGGTGATCGGTAGCGTTTCATCGTAATGTGCGGAACCGCAGGATGAGGGAGGAGATGGCGATGTGCAAAGTCAAGGACGTCAGTGAGCTGTACGCCTTGGCCGACAAGTGTGCACGCGCTGAGGAAGGGAGGAGACTCCCAGGAGAGAATGCGGAAGCGGGATCTGACAGTGAGGAGACCGCCCTGGCAAAGAAGAGCCAACAAGTAGGGCAACAGGAAGAAGAAAGGTAGAGAAGTGCTAGCTGTTGAGCAGTCCGGCAACGGAGGTGGCGACAAGAACGCCTAGGCTGGTGGCTCCGGCAAGGAGGTTGCCGCTGACGCCAACCACCAGTCGGTGGGTGCCGCCAACAAGCTGCAACCCGGCAAGCGATCTTGCAAGATCCACCACACCAAGGGCCACGACCTCCAGAGCTGCAAGAAGGTCGAGCAGCTTGTTGAGCAGCAGAAGGCTGAGTATGAGCGGCACGACAAGGAGAAGGCCCAGGAAGGTGCTGGGGGAGCAAGCAAGAAACGTCCCGGCCGGGGAGGGCGCCGCGGCAAGGCCAAGCAGCGGCAAGGAGATAGACCTCCCCGTGGCCGCGACAAGGATGAAGATGATGACGACGACGAAGATATGGAAGACGAAGACGCCGGTGAACAGGAGTTTCAGAAAGCCACGGAGGTCCTCTGCGTTGACGGAGGTGCTTCCCTGCATACCTCCCACCGTCAACTCAAGCAATGGATGCGGGAGGTCAATGCAGCGGAACCATCCGTAGAGTCACGCAAGCCTTTGAAGTGGTCCAGCACGCCTATCGTCTTTGATATTGAGGACCACCCTGATCGCATAACTGCGGTCGGGTGCTTGCCGATGTTGGTCTCACCAACCATCCGCAATCTCAAGGTCACCAAGATGCTAGTTGACGGCGGGGCGGCTTGAATCTGATCTCCTCCGCGGTGCTCCGGAAGCTTCAAATCCACGGCGAAGCTCGAAGAGACCGCACCTTCCAAGGAATCAATCCGGGAAGGAGCAAGCGAAGGGAAGATTACGTTGCGGTAACATTTGGCGTGAGCTGAACTTTAGGATCGAGAGGGTCACATTCGACGTTGCCGATTTCCCATTGCCTTACAATGGGATACTTGGCCGTCGGCACTCGCCAAGTTCATGGCAGCCTCTCACTATGCCTACAACTTACTCAAGATGCCGGGCCCGATAAGCGTCATCTCATCCCATGGCGACAAGAAGGATGCCCTTATCTGTGCCGACAAGATCTACCGGGATGCAGCAGCCGCGATAGATTGCCAACACTTGCCGCTGAAGCTCCCGGGGGGAAGAAGACAAAGTCCAAGTCCGGCAAGAGCCCTGATGCTCACTCCGGCAAAGGCACCTCTTCGGAGTGATGCGGTGCCGTCGAGGACGCACCATCGAGCTCCACCGGCAAGTGCAAGAAGATGGTAGCTCCGCCAAAGACCAAGAAGGTGCCCGCCAAGGAGGACGGCACCGTGGTACCTTTACCATCGGTGCCTCTCTCGACTCCCTAAATAGGAAAGGCGCTCGTTTCTTTCTGCGGGCGAATGTCGACGTGTTTGCATGGCAACCGTCGACATCCCGGTGTTCCCGAAAGTGATTGAGCACCGCTGGCCGTTTGTCCTCATGCACGGCCCGTCAAGCAAAAAGTCGAAGCAAGCGGTGGAACGCCAAGAATTCATAGCGAGAAGAGATCAAGAACCGGAAGCGGCAGGCCTTGTCGAGAGGTGCTCCATCCTCGTGGTTGGCCAATCCTGTAGTCGTGCGCCAAGGCAAATGGAAAATGGAGACTTTGTATTGACTTCACGGATGTTAATAAAGCTTGCCCCAAAGATCCATTTCCCTTGCCGCGCATTGACCAGATTGTTGACTTCACGGCTGGATGTGATTTGCTTTCGTTTCTTGATGCATACTCGAGATACCATCAGATCTTCATGGCTGAAGAAGATGAGGAGAAGACCGCATTCATTACACCAAGTGGCACATCTTTGTTTCATACGGATGCCTTTCGGTTTGAAGAATGTTGGTTCAACATTTGCAAAGGTAGTCCATGACGCTTTTGAGCCGCAAATGCACAGAAATGTAGAAGCCTACATGGTTGACATAGTGGTCAAAAGCAAGGACAAAGCAACTCTGGTTCAAGATTTGGGCCGAGACCTTTGCAAATCTGCGCAAGATCAACCTCAAGCTCAACCCCGAGAAGTGCGTGTTTGGAGTCCCTTCCGCAAGCTTCTCGGGTTCTTCGTGTCTCAACGAGGGATTGAAGCTAATCCCGACAAGATCAAGGCCATTGAGAAGATTGAAGCACCAAAGCGCGTCAAGGATGTATGAAGACTTGCCGATTGCGTAGCTGCTCTCAGCAGGTTTATTTCTAGGTCTGCTGAGCGCGCCCTGCCGTTTTTCAAGATTTTGAAAAAGGCAGGTCCGATGAAATGGACTCGAAGCGGAGGCTGCTGCGCAGGACTTGAAGAGATACTGTCCTCCACTCCAACACTTGTCGCACCTAAGCCACAAGAGAAGTTGCTGCTATATATAGCAGCAACCAATCAAGTGGTTAGTGCTGCGTTAGTAGCGGAGAGGGAGGCGGATGACGAGCCGACAACCACGGCAAGCACATCCAGCGACAAGCGGGGTTTCGCCAACAAGCTCTGGTCCCGACAAGGGCCGAATCCAGCAGACGCATGACCAGATGCGCGAAAAGGATGGTGCAGCGCCCAGTCTACTTTGTCGGTTCCCTCCTGCAGGGGCTAGGTCGAGGTACTCTGGTGTGCAGAAATTGCTTTTCGGCCTCCTCATGGCCTCGAGAAAGCTGCACCATTACTTCCAAGCACATGAGATCACAGTTGTCACCCGCTTTCCGCTGAAGAGCATACTGCAGAATCCAGAAGCAACGGTCAGGATTGTCGAGTGGGCATTGGAACTTTCAAGCTTTGGTCTCAAGTTTGAAAGCACATCAACTATCCAAAGCGAGGCGTTGGCAGAATTCATAGCGTAATGGGCGTAACGCCGGATGAAGAGATTCCGAGACGAGCATTCCCGTCAAGGAAGCAAGCAAAGAATGGCTGATGTACTTTGATGGCGCCTTCTCGCTGCAAAGGCGCCGGTGCGGCGTCTTTGCTTATCGCACCCACCGGAGAGCACCTCAAGTACGTAGTCCGGATGCACTTTCCCAAGGAGAAAGCAACAAACAATACCGCAGAGTATGAAGGTTTGCTTGCGGTCTCGAGATCACAAAGGGACCTTGGGATCAAAAAGCTTATTATCGGGGTGACTCGCAACTTGTCGTCCGCCAAGTGAACAAAGATTACCGAGTCCGTTGATGGAAGCCTCACGTTGATGAAGTGAGGAAGCTAGAAGAGCACTTTGACGGCCTACAAATGGAACATGTTCCAAGAGCTCAGAATGATATTGCTAACGGCTGTCAAAATCTTGCGCACTTAAGTTGCACAATGGAACCAGGGATTTTCGTGCTCAAGCTGACTCGACCAACCGTAACACCATCAACTCGGACAAAGCAAGAAGAGGAAGTTGATCTCTGGTGACTACTTTCCGGCAGAGCTTCCGGCCGTCGTTGCTATGAAGGTCCCCAAGATCAACACCAACAGTCTTTGAGGCGGTCTGCTCCGACAGGCCCCAGGGTTTGTTTCGTTGAAGCAGACGCTCCTGACAAGTTTTGCTCCGGCAAGCTTGCCGGGGAGCGTCAAGCTCCGGCAGAGCCGCGGGTTCTTGCCGTAGAAGCTGATGCTCCCGCAGCAGCTGATGTGCCTTTAGTCCTTGTTGTAGAGCCACAAGCTCCAGCATGGGCGCAGCAGATTGTCCATTTCCTTCAGACAGGAGAACTTCCCGAAGAGCGAGAAGAAGCGGAAAGAGTAGCCCGGCAGTCGAGTATGTACCAGTTTGTCGACAAGACATCTTTGCATGAAGATGACTCAACGGTGTGAAATTGAAGTGTATTCCTGTGGAAGATGGATGAAGCTGTTGGCGAAGATACACGCGAGCATATGTGGTCACCACATTACAAGAAGAGCACTTGCCGCAAAGCTTTCCGGCAAGGTTTCTTCCGCCGACAGCCCTCCGTGATGCAACCGCACAAGTAACCAAGTGTGAAGCGTGCAGTTCCATTCCAAACAGATACACCAGCCAGCTCAAGCTCTCGGGCGATCCCTTTATCCCGCCATTTTCGTCCGGGGCTCGACATCCTCGGCCCCTTCCCCGAGCTGTCGGGGCTTTGAGTACTTATGCGTCGCCATCGACAAGTTCACAAAGTGGCCGGAAGTGGAAGCGATGAGGAAGGTGATGGCACGGTCGGCGATCAAGTTCTTGGTCGATTGTTTGCCGTTTCGAATCCCTAACAGGATCATCACCGACAACAACACACAATTTCTGAGTCGCACCTTCATGCGATGCGTCCAAGATCTTGGCGCCAAGGTGCGCTTTGCTTCCGTTGCTCACCGAGAAGCAACGGTCAAGCGAAGAGGGCAAATGCTGAAGTGCTGCGTGGGCTCAAGACCAAAACTTTTGACAGGCTGCACAAGTGCGGAAGAAAGCTGGATCGAGGAGCTGCCGGTGGTTCTTTGGTCGATCAGACGATGCCAAATCGAGCCACCGGCGGAACACCTTTGCTCTAGTCTATGGAGCGAGGCAGTTCTCCCCACGGAACTTCGTATCACGGATCGCCTCGAGTGCTCGCTTATGATGAGCTTGAGCAAGAGCAGCTGCGACAAGATGACGCGCTGCTCCTTGAGGAGGATCGTCTTCGAGGCATTGTCGCGAGCTGCTTGCTACCGGCAAGCTTTATGCGTCGCTACCATAGCCGCAGAAAGTTAGTGCGAAGTCTCGAGGAAGGCGACCTTGTTCTTGGCGTTCGGACCGCCAAGAATTCAAACAAGTTGGCCTTGAAGTGGGAAGGCCCTTATCGGGTGAAACGAGTCACTAGGCCTGGCGCTGTCCGCCTTGAGACCGAAGATGGCATTCCGGTGAGCAACTCCTGGAACATTGAGCATCTTCGTAAGTTTTACCCATAAGGCGCGGTTACCAGAACCCGTTCCGGAAACCACCTTTTGTAAAAGTCTTGCCGCTGTTGCATGTAATCCTTTGTACAAAGCCGGGCGCAGACCCGATGCATCGATAAAGCTTCGTGTGTTGCGCACAACTTGTCAAATTCATGCTTTCATCATTTTATTGCATGTTTTGGCTAACACTTTGTGCAGCAACCACACCCATTAAGCAAAATCGAGCATTTGGGCTCCATAACTTTATTTCCTCATCTTTCTCTTTTCTCAAAGAAAGGAAGGCTCCCTCACGCACAAGTTAACCAGGGGGAAGGAGGAGATAATACTATGGACCAGGCACCGCTCGAGAAAGTTTCGCCTCATCGGGAAGCAAGAGACAGAAAAGCTAAGTTGCCAAAGTTTGAGCAATCAATTTTTAAATTTTTAAGTTATCTTCCTCGAACGATAGTACTTTGTTTGGAAAACACGTGCGCGAGAGGAACCAACTCGCATGGCTATTCGCGCCCTTACTTTGTTTCAAGTCCGCTCAACAACTTAAGTGAGCTGCGGCTAGTCGCGACAAGGTTGCTTGTCGGAGGCAACCTTGCCGACAGGCTCTTGACGTTACGCACTCGGCGCTTTCATGACAAAAGTGCCCGCACCGACAAGTCCCCAAATGTGTAAGGCGAAACGCATAAAGGAAGGAATCAAGTAGAGGAAATAACGTTGCATTGATCGCCTAAGATAGAGTATATTACAAAATAACTTGTCGCTGATCTAACAAAGTGTTCTAAACATGATCGTGGCGACAAGGGAAAGATAAAATTGGCGACCTAGTCTACGCGGTCGCCATCAATCCGCTTGATCTTGTTCACCTTGTCCACAATGGGTGCGACAAGGGCTTTGAAACTCCTCCACGTTGGCATCTGGCGACAAGGATCCGAGGGCGCCGTTAAGGTTGAGGCCCGAATTGCGGAAGGCCACCTTTATCAACACCTTCTCGAGGGCTCCTGCACAGATCTGGCGTGATTCCTCGGCCAGCTGCTTTGGGACCTCTTCCGAGTCAGCTGGAGACCCGTCCTGCGCCTTTGAAGAATAAACTGAGTTTGGCGCTGGGTTGGAGATGCTCGTCGGAGGAGTATGCAAGGTCCGCCATCCCCAGCTCCATCAGCTCGTTGTGGATGTCGGTGGCAGTGTCCACAAGACCTTCAGTCCAGTGCTCCACGCTCTCCCTCAAGGTGCTCTGGGTGGAGGCAGCATTCACTAGCAGCTCCTCCTTGGCCTTGATCGTCTCCAACAAGCCCACCTCCCGCTCTCTGGCGCCGTCCAACGTCTGCGTCAGAGTGGTCACCCATCTCAAGATCCGCATTGGAATCCTTGGCGGCGTCGAGCTCCTTGCCCCTATCAGCGAGGCGACTCTGCAGCTCGCCAAGAGTGTAGGCGTCCTTCTCACGCTCATGCTTGGCGCGGCAAGCTCTTCGCCCGCTCTTCTTGAGGCTGGCCTCGGCTGTGCCACCTTCGCCTTCAACTCTTCCTTGGCGGCCTCGGCGGCTGCGGCAGCATCCTTCCCTTCCTTAAGCGCCCGCCAAGTGACTCCTCGCGCAGCAAGGTCTTCTTCGTGGCTGTCGGGTTGACCTTCCACTGCGCCCACCGCTTTCCTCAGCGGAGAGCTTCTCGGCAGCCAGCCGCTGCTCCTCCTCGGCTGCGGCCTTCTCAAGGATGAAGGCCGTGCGCTCTTCTGCAAGTTGCCCCAGCTTACGCTACGTCATGGAGAGTTTCTTGGTTGGCGCTTACGGAGCTCTTCATGCGCTTCTCCATGTCCACTCCTGCCCTCGCGACAAGTGCTTCCCGGGACTCCAACTTGGCTTGCCGGTAGCGGTAGAGCGACAGCAATTTCTTCGATAGCTCCTCCTCGGACTTCGCGCTGCTGCCACTTGGCGCGTCCACCAGCGATAGCCCAGCAGAGGCGAGTAGCGCGACCTCGAAGGTCTCACCTTCGAACGGCGCCCTGGAGCTCGGTTCCCAGGGGAGGGTGATTAAGACACCCTCGCCCGGCCTTGGTGGGGCGCGGGCTGGGGCTCCTCCTCGAACTGGCCGCCCTTGTGAAGTCATTTGTCGGTGTGGCGCTGGCGCTCCTGCGACCTCAGGGGCCGTCGGTCACGATCGCCCGACCCCTCGCCAGCTTCTGCGCCGGTAGCCTCGGTGGCCTTCTCGCCAACAGGCTCGTCAGCGACGGCCTCTTCTTCCACAGCAACGACCTCTTCTTCCACGACGGCGGCCTCGTCGGTGTTGCCGCGCGCTTCCTCCTCGCTGGCAGCCTCGACCTCCATCGGCTCTGCGTCAGACGAAGAAGGAGCGATCAAGCAAATGTTCAAAAGAGAAACAAAAGAAAGCAAGCCCAAGGGAAATTTTCGTGTAAGGAAATTACCTGCGGGATCCGCAGCCATGGCCTCGACCATTGGAGGGTCATCAAGGCGCTGTCCCTTGCCGGGTAACCTCCCTTGCGGAGTGGCCTCCCTTGTCGGGCGCTCCCTTGCCGAGATTCCTCCCTTGGCGGCGTAGTGGCAGCAGAGCAGGATTTGAGGCGGCTTCGAGCCCTCCTGATGAGGCTGCTCTGCTCCTACACAAGCAAACAATCAGGTATCAACGAAGAAGGGGCACCCCTCCACACCTAATAGTAAGGAGAAAACTGCACACTTACTCTGGGGGCTGTGCTGGGGGCTGCTCTGAAGAAGGGTTGCCGGGTCCGGCAAGGGGGTCTCGGACGTGTCCCCTGTTGCCACGGGAGAATCGTCCTCAACGACGACGGTCGGGATCTTGGCCCTCTTCGACGCTCTCTGGGCTAGCGTCCTGAAAAGGAAAGAGTCTAGAACGAAGCTTATCAGATTCAAGATGAAGCAATAAAATTGAAGAAATACCAGCACAATCTCAAGAGCTTACTCTTCGTCTTCCTCCTCGGAGCTGAGCGCGGAGAACTCAAACTCCGGCTCGCCTCCGGCGCGGCAATGCGGGGAGTAGGCTCTCTTGGCCGCTTACGGAGGCGTCGGCGGTGGCCGAGAAGATCCCGCCCAGCTTGTCGCAGCAGTGAGGGCGCTCCAGCAACATCGCTTGCAGCGGTAGAGCGCGTCGCGCGCGCTTCTTCTTGTGGGCGATCTGCCGCCCGACTCGTCTCGGCCTTGCGGAGACGCCTCTCCGCCGGAACCGGGGCTCGGTGGCGGCAAGTCGCTGGGTGGTGGAGAAGAAGCGCCCTCGGCGGGTCCACTCGACCCGGCGTCGGGCTCGACAAGCTCGTCCTCGCCGGCGATCTCCCTTCGCTCAGCAAGGCTTGCCGCCTTCGCAACGTCCGCCTCCTCCACGGTATACCCGAAGGCTCCAGCGGCAGCGGCTGCTGCCGCCTCCTCCACCCTGGTGGCAATACGCGCCATCTCCTCGTCGGTAGTGTCGCGAGTGAGCCTTTTTCGCTTTCGTCGGGCGGATCGGCACTTCTTCCAAGTCGTCGAAGAACTGCTGCACGACCTCGTCGGGGGCTCCTGCCGAGTTAGAGCGATCCCATGGGAATCGCGCTGGCGGCATCATGGCGCGAGATGCGGTCGGCGCCGAAGTTGTTGCACAATGGGACGACCCCCTCGGCAACCTAAACCACTCGGGGTGATCGGGTCGTTCTTGAACAGCTCTAGCAGCATCGCATCCAACTCCAAGGCGGTGAAATTCCAGTTCAGGCCAGGCGCAACCTCATAATGTCTCGCGCATTTTGGAACTCCCAAGCAGGCCTCCTCCTCTCCTGCAAGGGAAGCGTCTGGCGGCGGCGGAAGTCTGCGCCAACTGCGCCTCTGGTTAATCCGGCAAGCCTAAGGCGCAAAATCTGGGTCACAGCTATCTTCAACCTCGCATCCTCCGGCGTAAGTTACTCCAATCTCTGCGCGCACTATTGGGGTTTGGCGCCACAGCGATGAAAGGGCTGCGGGTTCTCCTCACGACCCAACACCAATTGGCTCTCCACTCCTCCCACTTGTTGCGGAACTCTCCTTCCAGATAGGCTTCTTTCTTGCCGATGCTGGAGACCCAAGCTATCCCTCCGGCAAGTGGCTCTCCTCTCTCGACGCGGGGCACGAAGAAGTGGCGGAAGAGTGCCACGTTTGGGTGGACTCCGACAAAATTTTCGCAAAAGTGCACGAAAACTGCCATGGTCAAGACGGCGTTGAGGGTGAAATCAAGGAGGCGGAGGCCATATGTGTTCATGATATCGCAGAAGAACTCGGAAAAGGGCGGGCAAAGCCCGCAATAGAAGAAAAGGGCAAAAAAGGGGTACCCAGTTGGGGCCAAATCGAAGCGGGCGGGAGTACCTTCGATGCGCTGGATGCGCACGCGTCTCCGTCGACCAAAAGAGATAGAAGACATCCCGCAGCTCCCTTTGCGCCGAGCTGGGGAAGATGGCCCGCTCCTTTGCGCCGCGCCATGAGCTGCGCCTCGGCCGACTTGACGCCCTTCTCCTTGTCGGCTTTGGAGCCATGGCGAGGGCGGCGGAGGAGGCCGACGGCGGTGAGCGCGCCATGGCGAAGAAGCGGCGCTGCTCTCTTCGCACCGGAGAAGAAGGGGGGAGCGGCGGTGGTTTTCTTGACAAGACAACAATGGCAGAGTGGACGGCATGCCCCTGTTTTCTCCGCTTATAAAGAGGGGGAGGGGGCGGACGTTCCGCTTTTCCTAATAAAGAAACCCCCACGACCACGCCCACGATCTCTCGCACGGCGCCACGACCGGTGCGTGCCGTTAGTGGGGGTCGTGGTGGGTCCGGGGCGAGTTGCGATGTGGTCGAGGCCGCGTGTGACCGTGCACTGTTTTGGGCCTGGCCCGACAACGCTCGGCACCGTGTACGGCCCAGGCCGAGGCTCTGTCGGTGTACTAGAGTAGGGTACCCTAGTATCCCGTACTAGTGCACCGGACAGTTACCTTACCAGCGGCAGGGCTTGCCTCGTCACCGCCAAGATCCTCCGTGGTTCCTTTGGAGCCATTCAAGAACAAAGTATTTGATTAAGAAGACAAGGCCCGGCAAGAGGAGCTTGCCGGAAGGCCACTCAAGGCATGCAGAAGACAAGGCCCGGCAAGAGGAGCTTGCCGGGAAGGCTCGAGCGACAAGCCTCCGGACGCGACAAGGATTCGGCCGCGGCAAGGTGCTTGTCGCGGCAAGCAACCTCTCTCCATCTCCGCTCCAGCTAATCCAGCAACGTGTCGCCATGGGACCATTCCATGCACGCGTGTTGAGAGGCTGTGCAGCCAGCGAAGAGCAGCGATAAGCGGGCGCCGACAAGCTTGCCATCGTGGCGAAGCGGTGGCGCACTGACGGTCTCTGTTGCCTTTGTTTGGGCGACAATCGACGGGCATTTATTGCTTTTGTCCCTTACTTGCCGTCGAGTTAGGTATTTTGCATCATACATCGCTCGAGTAGGTGTACCAACTCCTATTTTTACATTTGTACCCTCGCCTATGTTGCCACCTGTCGGAGACCCCTTGAGCATATAAAAGGAGGCCCATGCGCAACGTAGAAGGGGTTCGAGGTTCGGTTCATTCAACTCGCTAGAGACCAGATACGCTCACGCTAGGTTTTGTAGCTCTCATCGTTCCCTAGCAAGAACACAATACATCAAACAAGCAGCAGTAGGAGTTTTATCTCTCCGGAGAGCTCCGAAGCTGGGTAAACTGCTCGTGTGCCTCGTCTCGATCCGCTCTTCGTGCGATCTCCGCCCCCCTCCGAACAACAAAGGGGCCTGGTCCACCGGCCCCATAGGTGTTCGCGGGTACGATCAGCCTCCCCGACAGACCAATCGCTTGCTGGAGTGAATTGAGCAGAATACTGCACGCCAGCCGAGGAATGACCTGGTGTCAATCAATGACTTTGTCAAGCTGTATCCACCGAAGTTTAAACACTCCGTCGAGCCTCTCGATGCGGATGACTGGCTTCACAACATCACCCACAAGCTACATTCTGCCAACGTAGCCGAAGCTGATAAGGTTACCTTTGCTGCCTATCACCTCGAAGGCCCTGCTAGCTTTTGGTGGGAAAATTTTGAGGCTATGCGCCTGGTTGGCCAAATCACTATCTGGGTTGAGTTCAGTGCGGCTTTCCGTGAGCATCACATCCCGGAAGGTCTCATGGATCGTAAGAGAGAAGAGTTCTGCAATTTCACCCAGGGTAGACTGCCTGTGGATGCATACAGTCGTGAGTTTGGAAATCTAGCATGTTATGCTCCTGAAGAGGTATCCACCGACGCCAAGAAGCAGGCAAGGTTCCGCAAGGGACTTAGCCCCGAGCTTCGCCGTGATCTTCGTCTGCACGAGTGCACCTCCTTCCAGAAGTTAGTCAACAAGGCCATCAGTGCTGAGACAGGACAGTCTGACTTTGAAGCTTCACGCAAGCACTCCCGTGATTTTTTTTCTTCATCCGGCTCTGGATCTCAGAAGCGCCAGGTGTGGATTCCAAGCACCGCTCTGCCACCCAGATTCACTCCGAGGCCATCCTTTGAGGCGCCTCGCCCCAACCAGCAGTATGCACCGCCCAAGGCCTATGGTGGCCCCACTGCTAATGCTGCTCCACGTCACAATGTGTTAACCTGTTTCTTGTGTTGAGAGACGGGTCATTACATCCGTGAGTGTCCCCAGAACAACCCCAACCAGATCGGAAGTCATTGGCCATGGTAAGCCCGCCAGGAAAGGTGCTCTACGCCAAACCAGCCGCCACTGCTCGTGGCCATGTCAACTACGTCTCAGTTGAGGAGACCCATGAGGATCCCAACGTCGTTCTCGGTACGCTCCTTGTTAATTGCCATCCGGAAACTGTTCTCTTTGATACTAGAGCATCTCATTCATTTATTTCTGAGAGCTATGCTCGATTTCACAACACCTCATTTTGTGACATGCACACCTCCATGGTAATTCAAACTCCTGGATCCAAGTGGCAAACCTATAGAATTAGCCATGGAAATAATATCCTTGTCGATAGATTAGTCTTCCTTGCCTCACTAATAGCTCTCAAGTCCTCGGACATAAACATCATCTTGGGTATGGACTGGATGTCAGACCATCATGCTAAGATTGATTGCTCTACTAGAACTGTTCAACTCACCCACCCTTCGGGCAAGACAGTCAATGTTTTGACTCGAGTGTCTGAGCGCTAGCTCTACTCTTTAAATGCCAATCCCCTTCCAGACCTTGAAGATATTTCGGTAGTCCGTGACTTCCCGGATGTCTTTCTAGAGGAACTGCCAGGTGTTCCACCTGACAGAGATGTCGTGTTCGTGATAGACCTTGTTCCAGGAACCGTCCCAATCTCTAGAAGACCTTATAAGATGGCACCCCTAGAACTAGCCGAGCTTAAGAAACAACTCGATGAGTCCTTGCAAAAGGGTTTCATCCGTCCTAGTTCTTCTCCATGGGCTTGCCCCATCCTCTTAAATCAAGAAGAAGGATGGAGCGGATCGGATGGTTGTGGATTACCGACACATCAATTTGGTCACTATCAAGAACAAGTATCCGCTCCCGGGATCAACGACACATATGATCAGCTCACTTTGGATCCTCGGTCTTTTCCAATGGATTTGAGGTTGGGCTACCATCAAATCAAAATCAAGAACGAGGGACATTCCTAAAAAGCGGCCTTTGTTACTCGTTATGGCCAATCTGAGTACACCGTCATGTCCTTCGGTTTAACCAATGCTCCAGCCACCTTCTCTCGGTTAATGAACTCGATCTTCATGGAGTATTTGGATAAATTGTCGTGGTTTACCTCGATGATATACTCATCTACTCCAAGAATGAGGAAGAACATGCCGAACATCTAAGGCTAGTATTGATGAAACTTCGAGAGCATCGCCTTTATGCCAAATTCTCTAAGTGTGAGTTTTGGTTGCCAGAAGTAACCTATCTAGGCCATGTAATCTCTGGTAAGGGCATTGGTGTCAATCCCAAGCGAGTTCAAGCCATCCTTGACTGGACTCCACCTGAATCGGTCAAGCAAGTTCGGAGTTTCCTCGGTTTAGCGAGCTATTGCCGCCGCTTAACGAGAATTTCTCCAAAGTTGCTAAGCCTCTAACTGAACTCCTCAAGAAAGATAAAAAGTTTGAGTGGACCCCACAGTGCGAGTGCAGCTTTCAGGAGCTGAAAAGGCGCCTGACATCTGCTCCCGTACTTGTTCCACCAGATTTATCTAAGGACTTTATTATCTATTGCGACGCCTCGCGACAAGGACTAGGTTGCATACTCGTGCAAGATCGTCATGTGATTGCCTACGCTTCTCGACGATTCGTCCACATGAGGATAACTATCCCACACACGATCTAGAGCTTGCAGAAGTGGTCCATGCACTCAAAACATGGCGACATTACCTTCTTGGTAATCGTTGCGAAATCTACACTGATCACCAAAGTCTGAAATACATCTTCACCCAACCGGATTTGAATCTCAGGCAAAGACGTTGGGTCGAGTTGATTATGGATTACGACTTAGGAATATCTTACACCCCAGGCAAAGCCAATGTCATGGCTGATGCACTAAGTCGTAAATCTTATTGTAACAACCTAATGTTACAACAAAGTCAACCACTTCTCCACAAGGAATTTCGTAAGCTTAACTTTCACATTGTTCCTCGAGGATTCCTTTCCACCCTGGTGGCGAAACCTACCCTTACGGATCAGATCATCAAGGCACAGAAAGTAGATCCGGGAATCTCCCGTATCAAGAGAAACATCAAGAAAGGAGTCGCAGATTGTTTCTCCATAGATGAACAAGGTGTCGTGTTCTTTGGAGACCGTCTAGTTGTTCCCAAGGTACGCAACCTGAGGCGATTGATCCTTAAGGAAGCTCATGAATCCCCTCTCACCATTCATCCCGGTAGTACTAAAAATGTATCAAGACCTACGCGAGAGGTTTTGGTGGACTAGGATGAAGAGAGAAATCGCTCAATACATTGCTAATTGCGACGTCTGTTGTTGAGTTAAAGCAGAGCATCAATGGCCTGCTGGCACCCTTCAACCTTTGGCTATTCCTGAATGGAAATGGGATAAAATCGGTATGGATTTCATTACCGGGTTTCCCAGAACCAAGAGAGGGAATAATGCTATCTTCGTTGTTGTCGATCGTCTTTCCAAAGTAGCCCACTTCCTACCCGTTCGTGAGAGTATAACCGCTAGCTAGCTAGCTGATTTGTACATCTCCCGAATAGTGTCTCTTCATGGTGTTCCATTGGAGATTAACTCAGACCGTGGAAGTCTCTTCACCTCTCGATTTTGGGAAAGTTTCCAAAATGCTATGGAAACTCGTCTCTCCTTTAGGACCGCCTTTCATCCTCAATCAAGTGGTCAAGTAGAACGAGTCAATCAAATTCTGGAGGATATGCTTCGAGCTTCTGTCATCTCTTTTGGTATGAATTGGGAGAAATGCCTTCCATTCGCCGAGTTCGCTTATAACAATAGTTATCAAGCTAGCTTGGGCAAAGCTCCTTTCGAAGTTCTCTATGGACGAAAATGTCGAACGCCTCTTAACTGGTCAGAAAGCGGGGAAAGGCAACTCTTTGGCCCAGATATGATCCAGGAAGCAGAAGAGCAGGTTCGCGTTATTCGTGAGAAATTGCAAACAACCCAATCTCGTCAAAAGAGCCATTATGACCGCAAGCATAAGCCTATGTCTTATGAAGTTGGTGAGAAGGCTTACCTTTGGGTTACTCCTTTGAAGGGAACCCATCGATTCGGTATCAAAGGCAAATTGGCTCCTCGTTACATTGGACCCTTTCGCATTCTTGACAAACAAGGAGAAGTTGCCTACCAATTGGAACTACCTCCGCATCTTTCCAGAGTTCATGATGTCTTCCACGTTTCTCAACTCAGGCGTTGCTTCTCGGATCCTATCTGTGGAGTGGACCACGAAACGCTTGATCTCCAAGATAATCTCACCTATCGAGAATATCCCGTTCGTATCCTTGATCAAGCCGAGCGTACCACTCGACGCCAGAATATCAAGTTTCTCAAGGTTCAATGGTCAAACCATTCCGAGCAAGAAGCTACTTGGGAAAGGGAGGATCGTCTTCGACTTGAGTACCCCACCTTCTTTCCGACGGATCCAAAATCTCGGGACAAGATTCTTTTGAGTGGGGGTGAGTTGTCACATCCTAGCTAGTCCATGCATTAGAGTGTTGCATCATGTCTACCTTTCATCAGAAACTTGAATTGGGGAGGACAGAACCCCCAGAACCCCTCTGAATTCAACTAGGGTTTACTAAAAATATTTTCAATGAACCTGAATTGCCCTTCTAAAAAGTATACCCTCTTTGTCTTGGGTTAGAACCTCCGCAAAATTGGTGCACAATTTTCTAGGTCAACAGAAGGTCATTGAATTAAATCATATGTAACTTGCATTTGGGCATTTAAATGCTAGTAAATATTTTGAATGCTCAAATAATTCTGGAAATAAGTGTGGGCTGTTGGAGATTTTCTAAACAGAGCCTCTGATTATTTTCAGGATTTTTATAAGTGCCTAACTATTTTTAATAAGTCCACGAACTTATAGAATAATAAAAAAAGGAAAAACCAGAAAGCAGAGGCTTACCTGGCGCCCATCTGGCAAGCCCACCTGCCCGCTCCGTACCCACCGCTCCAGCGAGCTGCTTGGCTTGGCCAGGCAGGCAGCCAGGTGCTCGATGGCGGCACCAGCGCGCGCCATGCAGCTGCTCGCCGCCCTGCCTCCTCCTCTCACCGTTCTGCCGCCCTGGGTCGGTCGCCCACTCCTCCCCTGAGCACGCAGACACGCTCTCTCCTCCCCAACTCCTCTCCCTCGCTCGCCTGCACCATAGCCGACGCTGTCGCGCCCGCGCCACCGTGAAACCCGCGCTCTCCATCGTCCTTGTGCCACGCCACCGTGTCCAGAAGCTTCGCCGCCCTCCTCTCCTTCGAGCAAGCCGAGCCTCGAGCGCTCGCTTGCCTCGGAGCCGCTGCACAGACCTCGCCCGACACCGCCACCGCCGGAGATCCCTTTTGCCGTCGTCGCCGCACCAGCTCGTCCCCGACCGCGTTGACTACACCATCGTGACCGCCGTGAGCTCAGCTACCTCCTCCCCCTTCTCGTTCTCGCTCCCGAACACCGCAGCAACCCCATGGAGCTTCACCGCACGCGCCACCGCCGAGCTCGTCGCCGACGTGTCTCCGGCCAACCACCGGCCACACCACGGTGTCTAACATACTCACCACGTCGCGTGGAGCCCAACGCACCTCACCACGCGCCTCGCCGTGCCCCGTAGCCACGATTCCATCTTCACCCGACTTCGGCAACCGCCACGGTTGTCGCCGGCGACGTTTCCGGCCACCCCGAGCTCAACCACCGCCACCAAACGCTGCGGCTCGTTCCCAGCTACACGTAGATGGCCTCCGCCGCCCATTTGGTCGCCGGAATGCACAAATGCACTCTCACCGCCGCGTCTGCCCTCGCCGGCGGCTAAACGCCGGCGTGTTGACCTTGACTTTGACTAGGGTGGGCCCAGGTTGACTTCCCTGAGTCTGTGACAAGTGCCCCCCCCCTCTACTAATTATCGAGATTAGTTTTAACTAATTTTAACTAGTTTAATTAACTAGTGACATGCGGGACCCACTGGTTAGGTTGACCTGGACGTACCCTTCGACCACTGACGTCACCCTGACGCACTGCTGACGCAATAACTAATTTCTGGATTTATTCGTATTCAGAAAATTCCAGAAATTGTTGCAAACTTCAAAAATTCATAGAAATTAATCTGTAACTCCAAATGCAAAGATTTATATATGAATTTTGATCAGAAAAATTCAATCTATCCATTGGTAATGGTTTCATGCATGACAGAAGAAGTTAACCTTGCTGTTTAAGCAGAATAAGATAATGCACTAATATGGCTATGTTAAATGAGCTAACATTTGAATCTTTGATTCAAATGAGTTCATCCCATTATGTTCTAGCTTGCATTAGTCCAGGAGACATTCATATTGCCATGTCATAGCATGCATCATATTGTTGCATACCGTCATGTGTTGATTATGTTCGGTGTGTCTTTCGTGGTAGGTTCTGTCTCCGAGGATAACCCCGAATATCCATCTGAAGGGCAATACCCTACTACCACTACATCAGGCAAGCAACCCATTGATCATTCCGATACAAACCCATGATCTCGCTTCTGCTCTTGTTTACTGCATTAAGACAACGCGATTCAAACTGTTGTGTGTTGCGGTAGTTGAACCCACTTCCTTTGCATGACCCGTCATTGCCACAGTAACTAGATGAAACCCACTAGTATGTGTAGGAGTTGATTGAGCCATATTTGTGTTCCTACCATGCTATGCTTGCTATGCTTAGAGTTGTGTCAGGTCTGGCTCATCGGGATGATGAACTAGAGTGAAAGGTTGTGTTGGTAACGAGAGTGAAGTGTTGAACACGATTTGGTAAAGGTATCGACAAGAGGCCATGTAGGAGTACATGGTGGGTTGTTTCATTGAAGCCGTCCTTAAGAATTGAGATCTGTGTGTGTGATTTAAGATTCAGCTACTACCATGCATTGGCCCTGAAACCAATGGACCCTCTCGACTTATTAACCACTCTTGTCCTCTGTCCGGGAGTTGCAAAAGTAGTTTACGGTGTTTGTAGCATCTTTGGGGGCATACGTAGTGCTGACCTTAGGGTGGGCTGTGTTGCGGTAGGCACGTGTACGGTGTATCGATTCGCCCGTTTGGTGTCTCGGGAACCCTGCACACATCGTTCGGGGCCGTTAGTGGAAACCTCGGCCGGACTCCCTGCGGATGGAACCCGAATAGGCGATAAACCTGGACTAGGGACTTGTGTGTTTAGTCAGGTCGTGGCCGACACCCTCGCCGGGCTTCCGCTTGAAGGTTGTCGAGTACACGTCGTGTAACGGCGATAAGTGGTGAGAGCGTGTGTGAAGAAGTACACCCCTGCAGGGTATGAAACTATTCGAATAGCCGCGTCCGCGTTAAAGGACTACTTGGTCACCTATACAGTTCATAGACAAGTAAATGGATACTACTAAAAGCCTCAAGATAAGTGTGAGTACCGCGGACGGCCCTCTTGTGGGTTGACGAGAGAGGATCCACGGTGGAGTATTGTATTGGTGATTAGTGGACTCGTGTGCGACAAATGCTTTCCAAGTGATGTCATGTAGGATAGCTTAGCCAAGAGTCAAAGCTGGCTTGCTGCAATAACTCCACTACCTTCTTGAGAATGTGCATGTATAGTAGGATTACATTTGTAAGACTTGCCAGAGTACCTCCGTACTCATGTTTGCTTAATCAATGTTTTCAGATGACAACACCGCCCCCTCCAATGGGTTCTATGTAGACCTTGACGTCGACGAGTGACTAGCCACCCAGGTGGTGATCCAAGGCTTGTGAAGGGCCGATGTAGATAGAAGGGCATCGTCAAGCTTTCTTTCTTTTTAGTGTCTGTACTCAGACTAGTTTGCTTCCGCATGTGCTTGTATGTTTGTATGACTTGAGTGTCGAGTCATGTGACCCCTATCTGTATGAACATGTTATGTATGGCTCCTCGGAGCCTTTTAAATAAAGTACATTGAGTTGTAGAGTTTTGTTGTGATGCCATGTTGGCTGTACTCATATCGGGCATATCGTGTGTATGATTGAAATGCTTGGTATGAGTGGGATCCGACAATCTAGTTGTTTATCCTTGGCAGCCTCTCATATGGGGAAATGTAGTCTAGTGCTTCCTGAGCGATAGTAGTCCGCTACAGCCCGGTTCACAGGAGTCCTGCTAGCCCAGCACTACTGCTCTGGACACTTGACTGGCCAGCATGTGTTTCACTTCGTTCCTGCGTCTGTCCCTTCAGGGAAATGTCACGCGGTGACATCCGGAGTCCTGCCTATCCTGCTACATTCCGGGTTACCGGAGTCCTATTAGCCCAGTGCTACAGCCCGAATTCATACGTTGATGACCGACATGCTCGATGTGATTCATGTATGCATGTCCCCATGGGTTAGTGCCGCTTTGGGTTCACGACTAGCCATGTCGGCCCGGGTTCTCTGTCATGTGGATGCTAGCGACACTATCATATACGTGAGCCAAAAGGCGCAAACGGTCCCGAGCCATGGTAAGGCGACACCCATGGGAATACCGTGCGTGAGGCCACAAAGTGATATGAGGTGTTACTGGCTAGGTCGATGTGACTTGGAATCGGGGTCCTGACATCAACGGCGGCACAACACTCTGAGGAGGTGCGCTTACCGGAGGGGGTGCGAGAGGTCTTGCCGGGCTTCTTCTTCTCTCCCGGGCCTTCAGTGGCAGGAGCAGCTGCCTTGACGGCAGCTGCTGCAACTGCTTCTCGGTAGAGTTGGTCGGCGCAGATCAGCGTGTCCTTCTTGTCGGAGGGGACGGAGATGATGGTCAACGTCTTGGGCATCTTTAGCATGTTCTAGGCGTAGTGTGACGCCGCCATGAACTTGGCTAGTGCCGGGCAGCCGAGGATCCCGTTGTAGGGCAGGGGGATCTCGGCCACGTCGAAGACGATCCTCTCCGTCCTGTAGTTCAACTCTCCTCCAAATGTTACGGGCAGTGTGACCTTCCCCTTCGGCTGGCTCCTCCCCGGATTGACCCCTTGATACGTGCCTGTTTCCTCGAGGTCTCCATCAGGGATTTGCAACCTTTTGATCATGACAGGCGAGATCAGGTTCAGGCCGGCCCCGCTGTCAACCAACATCTTGTTCACCTTGAGGTTGCATATTGTTGGTGAGACCAACAGCGGCAAACACCCGACCACGGTAGTGCGATGAGGGTGGTCCTTGGCGTCAAAGATGAGGGGCGTGCTGGACCACTTTAGCGTCTTCTGAGCATCGAACGACAGCTCTGCCGGCGTAATCTCACGGTCCCACTGCTTGAGCTGGTGGTGAGAGGTATGCAGCGAGGCGCCGCCATTGACGCACGTGGCCTCTGTAGCCTTCTGGAACCCTTGCCCACCAGACTCATCGTCCTCGTCGTGATCGTCATCTTCTTGTTTCTTGTCGCGGCCTCGGGCGGGCCTCTCTTGCTGGTTGTCCTTGTCGGGGCCGCCTCCTTGGCCGCCATGCTTCTTGCCAGATCCCTCAGCACCGTCCTGGTCCTTCTCCTTGTCTCGCCTTTCGTACTCAGCTTTTTGCTTCTCAGCAAGCAGCTCGACTTGTCGGCAGTTCCGGAGGTCGTGGCCCTTGGTGCAGTGGATCTTGCAGTATTGCTTGCCGGAGCCTACTGGCTTGTCGGTAGCCACCAAGGCCCGGCAGGTGGCACACCTGACAATCTCCTTGCCGGGGGCGTCTGCCTTGACCTTCTTGTCGGCACCGGTATCGTCAGATCCCTGAATGGGAAGCACGGCCTTGCCTTTGCGTTTCCTGTTGCGATGCCGGCTTTTCTTCGTCGGGGTGGCGGCGTCTCCCTCGGTAGAGTCGGTTTCCGCGCCGGTGTCTTCGCCGGGGTACTTCCTTCCCTCTTCATCCCGGGCGCACCTATCGGCCAGAATGTAGAGCTCGGCCACATCCTTAACCTTGGTCATCGCCAGCTCCTCACGCATCTTGCGATTGCGCATGTTCTGGTGGAACGCGCTAATCACAGCGGCGGGATGAACGTCGGGGATGTTGTACCACACCCGGCTGAATCTCTGGATGTACTTGCGCAGGGTCTCCCCTTCCTTCTGGGGAATGATGTGCAGATCATCGGCACAGTCATGAGCTTGGTGGCCTCCTGTGAAGGCACCAACGAACTCATGGCACAGATCTGACCAAGAAGACATGGAATCCACCGGCAAGTGCATCAACCAAGACATCACATTGGGCTTGAGCGCCAGCGTGAAATAGTTGGCAAGCACCTTGTCGTCGCGAGCCCCGGCGGCCTGCATCGCGATGGTGTAGATGCTGAGGAACTCAGACGGATGGGTCTTGTCGGCGTACTTCTCACCGACGTCGGGCTTGAACGTGTGGTGGGACGGCCACTGGAACTGCCTCAGCTCACGGGTAAAAGCCGGGCAGCCCACCTCGTAAGGTAGGTTGCCGGGGCCCCCCGGTGCCGGGTGGTCCATAGCGGGTCCTGCCCGCTTGTCCGATTGGCGGCGCGTTTCGCGCCGGTGCTCGACGGTGGTTCGAGCGTCTTCGTGAGCTCGCTCCCGAAGGACCTGGCACTGGTCGTGGAGGGTCCGCGGGTCGGACGACGCTATGGAGATGTTATCACAAGCGTGGTCGCGACGGGCCGACGCCCGCGGCGGCTGGCGAGGAGGAGGAGAGTGCACCGTGGCCGCAGCTCCCCCCGGTCCTCCCAGCGCCAGCATGTGGTGGCTCGATGGAGTGCCGACCCGAGGGTCCTTCCGGTCGCGGATCATTTTTGTTTGCGACAGCGACGAGGCTCCGGATGGTGGCCCTCCACTCATCGAGCTTCTCCGCAGGGGGAGGGAAGTCGAGGAGAAGATGTGCACGCACCAAAGCTTCCGCTGGCGTGGGCGGCGGCGACAGCTGCATGGATTGCGGCGCGCTTCGACTTCTAACTAAGTTAGAAGGAGCTCCGTCACGACCCAGCGGCTGCGTGCCATTTTCGCCAACACTTCGACGAGCATGCTGAACCCCTTCATCTTGCGGGCGACGCACAGGGCTCTTCCCACGGCGGTGCCCAGGGTCACCAACGTGGTGACGCTGTTCGGCGCGCACACCATGGGAAGAACGCACGGTGGTCACCGGCATATGCGTCCTGGAGGTCGCCGCGCCACCCGAAGTCGGCCCAATGACACCCCCGGAGGGCCCCGCGCCGCCTGCGGGGGCCCCAGCTCCGTCTTTGGATCCGGCGGCGTGTAGCCGGTCGTTTGGCGCACGAATGACGCCGCTCGCCAGGCTCCGACTGCCTGGGCGATGCTAGTACTCGCAGGCCGCGGCCCGGGTCCTGTCCGATCGGTCCGCTGCTTGTCCGCACCGGCACGGGCCGTTCGGCTCCCAACAAGCCAATCGCCGTGGCCATCTTCTTCTTAGGGGCCATGGCAACGAAGAACTGCTAGGCTAACTACCATACCTGATTCTCAGTATTGCACCCTCTACCTGGCGCGCCAAAGATGTCGGTGTGGAACGACTCCTATGGGATCACAAGAATCCCTACTACGGTTGTCGAGGCGCAGAGTTGCGAGGAGAGCAGGGCTAGTAGACAGCACAAGTATCGTTTACCCAGGTTCGGGCCGCGAGGATGCGTAAAACCCTAGTCCTGCTTTGGTGGGTGTATTTCTGAGAGTTCTTGAGCTCTCAAACTAGCTGTGGTCAGGGCGTGGTTCGAAAGAGCCGAATCCTTCGCCTGGTCGCCTCGGGCCTCCTTTTATAGGAAAAAGGGGTTGCCACAGCGGCACACAGGAGGTGGAAAGGTGTACAGTGTTGCGAGGTTATCCCTCGTATTACAGGACAAGATGCATTTAATGCATCGCTTAGGTGTCCCTTTGCTTTATCGAGGACGGGGGCGAGGCCCGTTCCGTCCGTCGCCGCTCCTCCTCGCTTTGACACGCGCCCCGGCCAGAGATGCATGCGGTGCCATGTAGGCAGGCAGGCAGCTGAGGTGGCGCGGTGGTGGAGCCTTCACGAAGATCTGCATGCCGCCACGCAGGCGCTTGATGAGGATGCCTGGGAGCTGCATGCTGCCATGCAGGTGCCCGCCCAGCTGGTTGGGCTGGCAGCTGCATGCGAACGGTGATGGAAGCTTGGTCGTCGGTGGGCCGGGCGGCGGCCCTGCTGGCGTCCTTGGTGAGGGCCTTGCCGGGTGGCCCGGCAAGGGTCTTGCCGTGGCGCGCTGTCGTCCCCGGCAAGGGTCTTGCCGGGGGTCTGGTAGCCTTCCTCGGCAAGGATCTTGCCGAGGATCGTCGTCTTCTAATCCTCATCTGATCTTGAATATGTCTTCACAAAGATCTGCATGCCACCACAGAGGTGCCTTCCCGAGCCCTGGCCCCACGTTGATGATGGTGTTGGCGGCCGTGGGCTCAAGGGTGGCTCGCCCTGTTGGTGCGGGGCAAACTGTCCCGGCAAGGATCGTGTCGGGGCCGCTGAGGTTGCCCCGACAAATGTCTTGCCGGGGGAACCTACTTCGTCCCTCTGCTCTTTGTGGTCTTGGCCTTGGCCTTGCTCTTATTATCTTGGGCTTCCGTCTTACCTTGGCTCACCTCTCCTGCTCTGCTTGGTGTGGTCATGGGCGCGGCTCTGACTGCCCGTGCACAGGTAAAGGGGTACAAAAAGTGCACCCCTCTTTTTGTACACCGACACAAATGATCTGATGGAATCATATCTGCCAACTACTAAGAGAGAGGTGTGTGTGTGTGGGGGGGGGGCAATGTGTGCGAGAGATGCCTAAAGATAATGTGCGTGCGGGAGACACGAAGGTACATATATGTGCCTATAGAGGGCTAGTAGAGACTGTGCGTGTGTATATATGCATGTGAGAGAAATAGTGTTTTCCAACTGAGATTAGTGAAAAGAGTGGTACATAGTAGTCAGAAAGAGAGAGGGAGATATATAGAGACTGTGTGCGTGAGACATGCCGACACCCCGTGAGAGATTGTGAGCATGTGTGAGAGAGAAATGCCGATGTATATAAAGTGTGTGCACTTATGCGTTAGATAGAGAGAGATATAGCGCGCGTGTGAGAACGGGCCGAGGCATAGTGCATCTATGTGTAAAAGGCGGTTCTACGCATTAAAGTAAAGTATAAATGGCATTATTATTTTTGGATGAGATCATGAATTTTGCAATTTGCATATGAATGAACATCGGTCTATCAGACACCCATACTCTATTGAATTCTAGCATGTGCATGTGTTTATTTCGTATTATTGATCCATAGAGTGAGAGAGTGGTTCGAAATCCAGACAATGCATTGCCTTTGCAATTCATATATAAACATTAATTAGTGCACTCCATGTTGTTAGTGTGAAGCACTTTATACATTTGTCACTTACATGGATACATTCCAAATTGCTAGCTACGAAATAGAATACATGTTGAATTCAATATAAAGGGGGTTTCGAAGATTCGAATTTATAGGAAGTGCATTCATCTATTTGAACCCGAGATAATGGCATTTGTAAATCAGATCTAAAATGGGGCATCAATCTTTGTTGTGCGTTTGAACATGCTATATATTACGCATGTCTAACTATTTTTTGCAACCAAGGAGATTATATCTGGAACCATGCATGAATAGAGGTAAGTTGCATATTTTTTAATATATACTCGTGTACGATGTATATTTAAATGTATGCCCTCCATTCCAAAATAATCGTAGTTTTAGGATTTTCAAGAGTCAAGATTGGTGAAGTTTGACAAATCCTCATAGTTCAATTCAAGAGAACCGAAAACGTTAATGCTTCTGCTCCCAAATATTGCACAAAGCGCCAAATAAGCCTCTGGTCACCCGAAACCGCACGAGACTAATGTTTGGTGGTAGTAAATTAATGTCCTGACTCTAGCACGTGTATCTTATCAGCCCGATGTCCAAAGGTCTAAACCGGGGTAGGTTTGTAACCTCACCAAGACGCCAGTCTCAACCGCCTCCGAGAAGCATTCATACGCCGTGGGTGCCTAAACACCCATGCACTCGGCCGAAATCTATCCCACCCACCATTTGGGACACCTGAGATTACTATCCTACCCCCAACCCACAATATGTCCGAAATTTTAGATGGGGGCAAAGTTTGTAACTTTCCTCAAATTTCAAACAAGCACGTCCCAAACCGAAACATTGCTCCCTCTTAGTTCCCCCTCCCTCTGTTTCCCTATTCATACTCCGTGCACGCCAAAACACCCTCTCCACCAGCCGAGAAACCCAGCCTCCTCCGTCCTCCACCCCTTCGCGCACAATCCACCGCCGCCCTCCTCCATCACGCCGGAGCCGGTACCCCAATGTCGTCGTCAAACGCAACTGCAACCGCAACACCCTCAAGGACTTAGCAGCTGAAGCCGAGGCAGAGCTACCTCCACAAAGCCGACACCGACGTGCGCCGTACCAGAACCACTTTGATCACGCCGTCCTGCGCCTCACCGCTGCCGCTCCATTGTCGCAACCATCCACCACATGGGAGTTGTTCCCGCTACGCCGTCGTTCGCCACCTCAGATATGGTTCCCCGCCGCCGACAGACGGCTGATGACCACAAGTATATGGGATCAATTGTAGCTCTTTTCGATAAGTAAGAGTGTCCGACCCGACGAGGAGCATAAGGAAATGACAAGTGACTTTCAGCAAGGTAATGTCTGCAAGTGCTGAAATTGTAAGTAACAGAGTAGTTTGATAGCAAGATAATTTGTAACGAGCAAGTAATGATAATAGTGACAAAATTGCAGCAAGTTAGCCCAATCCTTTTGGGGCAAAGGACAGGCCAAAACGGTCTCTTAGAATATGCAAAGCGTTCTTGAGGGTTCACGGGAATTTCATCTGGTCACTTTCATCATGTTGATTCGATTTGTGTTCGCTACTTTGAGAATTTGTTATGTGAGTGGACCGGTGCTTAGGTGTTGTTCTTACTTGAACAAACCTCCTACTTATGATTAACCCCCTCGCAAGCATCTGCAACTACGAGAAAAGTATTAAGAATAAATTCTAACCATAGCATTGAACTTTTGGATCCAATCGGTCCCTTACGGAATAGCGCATAAACTAGGGTTTAAGCTTCTGTCACTCTCGCAACCCATCATCTAATAACTACTCCACAATGCATTCCCTTAGGCCCAAATATGGTGAAGTGTCATGTAGTTGACGTTCACATGACACCACTAAGGGAATGACAACATACATACTATCAAAATATCGAACACATATCAAGTTCGCATGATTACTTACAACATGATTTCTCCCGTGACCTCAAGAACAAAAGTAACTGCTTAGAGATGATAATCATGCTCAATATCAGAGGGGTATTAAATATCATATTGGATCTGAACATATGATCTTCCACCAAATAAACCATATAGTAATCAACTACAAGATGTAATCAACACTACTAGTCACCCACAAGCACAAATCTATAGTTCCGGTACAAAGATTGAACACAAGAGATGAACTAGGGTTTGAGATGAGATGGTGCTATTGAATATGTTGATGGAGATTGCCCTCCCCAAGATGGGAGAGTTGTTGGTGATGATGATGACAATGATTTCCCCCCTCGGTGGGAAGTTCCCAATGAATCGCTCATGGGAGGGCAAAGTGCTCCTGCCCAAGTTCCGCCTCGAGACGGCGGCGCTCCGTCCCGAAGTCCTCTCCTTATTTTTTCTAGGTAAAAATTACTTATATAACAGAATATGGGCATCGTAGGTGGGCCGAGGGGATCACAACCCACCAGGGTACGCCTGGGCTCCCTGGCGCGCCTAGGTGGGTTGTGCCCACCTGGTGGACCCCCTCTCATACTTATTGGCTCCATTATTCCTCATATATTCCATAAAAAATCTCCGTAAAGTTTCAGCTTGTTTGGAGTTGTGCAGAATAGGTGGCCTGATGTAGCTTTTCCAGGTCCAGATTTCCAGCTGCCGAAATTCTCCCTCTTTCTGCGTACCTTGCATCTTATGAGAGAAAAGACATTAGAATTACTCCAAAAAGAATTATTATGCATAAAAACATCATAAATAACAGTAGGAAAACATGATGCAAAATCGACGTATCAACTCCCCCAAGCTTAGACGTCGCGTGTCCTCAAGCGAAAACTGAAATCGATAAACATGTCCACATGCTTAGAGAGAGAGGTGTCGATAAAAACAAAACATGGACACAGAAGCATCATGTAGATTATTATAACAACAACAAATTTAAACATAAAACTTTTACCATAGAACTTTTATCATAGACTTCTCATGAATAAGTAACAATTCATCACACTATTGAATTATAAAGCATAAACTCTATTAGAAACCATTGCAACTAGAATTTATCATCTTTTCATGAAGGGTCACATATCGGAGCCTTTAGGCGAGTCCATGTAATCAACCATCATATAGTCTTGTATGATTGCTAACACTCAGCGCATACACATGAGAAAAACATTTCAACCGGACACATAGAAAGATATAGTTTCGCCTCCCAACGTATTCACCTCAAGGGTGATGTCAACAATAATAACTCATGCTACCCATATTCAACTAGACATATGTGCCTAGATATTTCCTCACCACATGATGCTTGCCAAAGGAGAAAAATAAAAAGGAATAGAGAGAAAACCTTTGACTCTTGCATAAAAGAAAATACATAAAAGTAAAAGATAGGCCCTTCGCGGAGGGAAGCAGAGGTTGCCATGCGCTTATTTGTTTGTATGCTCAAACCCTTAGTGCAAAAGAACGTCATGTTGCATTTCCCCTTGTGATGGCAACCTTTATTATGCCGTCGATCGCTTTTGTTCTTCACCATCCAAGTTCGTACAACGCTCAATTTTCTCTTACACTAAATGATCTCACACTTTTAAAAGCAATTTTTATTGCCTTATTGCACCGATGAAAAATTACTTGAGGGATCTTGCTCAATCCCTAGGTAGGTATGGTGGACTCTTGAAAATAAGATTTGGGTTTAAGGATTTTTGGGTGCACAAGTAGTATCTCTACTTGGTGCGGAATTTTTGGCTCGCAAAGATAGTGGGCAAGCACCACATGTTGAAGGATCTATGACAATATAACTTCTATGTGAATATGAACAAACATAAATCATTACGTTGTCTTCCTTGTCCAACGTCAACAATTTTGGCATATAATATTTTGATGGGGGCTCACAATCAGAAAATATTTCCAGGATAATGTATTTATATGTGAATCTTCTCTTCCCTTATTAATTCTTTCATGAATTGCATCATTGACCAATGCTACGTTTGTCAATCTCTAATAAAATTTTCTACTTATACTTTTCCTTATGTGGTGTCATCACCTACCATAAGATTAGCATATAATCTTTTTCATCTAATTCCTTTCTTTTGATTGCAGCATGAAAGTAAAGAAAGCAAAAACTCAAACTAAACTTTATTATATATCTGGCACACGATTCCAAGGATAGATCACTAAGCAAACTCTTGAAAAGAAAGGATCAAACTAAACTTTTATTCATATAAAGCAAAAGATCGAACTAAAATAAGTAAAGGCAAGAGATAGTGGGGGTGATACGATACCGGGGCACCTCCCTCAAGCTTGGCGGAAGCCAAGGGGAGTGCCCATACCCGATACTCAATTTTCTTTCGGTGATGAAGAAGAAGGTGGTGATGACGAAGTAGAGGAGACCCTGTCCTTCAAGATCAAGAGATTCTCCAATCTATAGATGACGCTCCGGAGGAAGATGATGTGCTCTTGATGCAGAATATTTTCACGAGTGAGATATTTATTTTGCACACAACCGTTTCAATGATTCAAAAGGCTTCAATCTCAGTCGGGGTAAGATGAGCATAATAAGGTCTAAGGATATCTTCTTCCTCTTCCTCAACGGGACAGGCCTGCTCAACCACTAGTGCTTGATCTCCGGCAGCCTCCTTGCTCTTGTCCCCTTTGACGGCTTCTAGGGCTCTTCTCTCTTCAGCTCGATCTTCATCAACCAAGCATCCTCTTCCATGTTGTTGGAGGAAGAAGAAAACATGATGCCTGGCTCAACAGATCTGACCGAAAACAGCAAGAAAAGAGAACAGGAGATTTCTCCATGATACGGTGGTCAATAGGTTCGGGGGTATATAAAGATTTTTTATCTTGAGAAACAAGCAAACGGTAGAAAACGGAGTCCGGAAGGTACCCGAGGTGGGCACAACCCACCTGGGGGCAGGCGTGCCCTGGTGTTTCGTGCTCACCAGGGTGACCTGCCTGGTTGTTTCATATTTTCCTAATTTTGTTATATTCCAAAACTGACAAAAAATATTTTTGCGGATTTTTCGGAGTCCATTTACTTACCAATGACGTACTCCTTTTTCATGATTCTAGAGTGTTCCGGAAGGACTCTTTTATGTGTTCTTTCGGTGTCATAGTTTGTACAATATTACTTTTAACATTAATGGGCATACCTGAGATATAATGTTTTATCCATTGCCCATTAACAACCTTCAGGTTAGTGCCTTCGGCATTATTTATTTTGATAGCTCCAGACCGATTAACCTCCTCGATAACATAGGTTCCTTCCCATTTGGAGAGGAGTTTTACTACAAAGAATCTAAAACGAGAGTTGTACAAAAGAACATATTCTCCAACTTTAAGCTCACGCTTTTGAATTCTCTTATCATGCCATCTTTTAACTTTTTCTTTAAATAACTTGGCATTTTCATAAGCTTGGGTTCTCCATTCATCTAATGAGCTAATACCAAATAACCTCTTTCACTGGCAAGTTTGAAATCATAGTTGAGTTCTTTGACTGCCCAATATGCTTTATGTTCTAACTCAAGAGGCAAATGACAAGCTTTTCCATAAACCATTTTATAAGGATACATACCCATAGGATTTTTGTATGTTGTTCTATAAGCCCAAAGTGCATCATCTAACTTCTTAGACCAATTCTTCCGGGGCCTATTGACAATCTTTTGCAAAATTAATTTTATTTTTCTATTGCTAAGTTCAACTTGACCGCTAGACTAAGGATGATAAGGTGATGCAATTCTATGGTTAACATCATACTTGGCAAGCATTTTACGAAAAGCACCATGAATAAAGTGTAAACCACCATCAGTCATTAAATATCTAGGGACTCCAAACCTTGGTAAAATAACTTCCTTAAGCATTTTAATAGAGGTGTTGTGATCAGCACTACTGGTTGGAATAGCTTCTACCCATTTAGTAACATAATCAACATCAACCAAAATATGTGTATACCCATTAGAGGAAGGAAAAGGTCCCATGTAATCAAATCCCCAAACATCAAATGGTTCAACAGCAAGTGAATAATTCATAGGCATTTCTTGACGCTTACCGATATTACCTATTCTTTGACATTCATTACAAGATAAGACGAACTTACGGGCATCCTTGAAGAGAGTAGGCCAATAAAATCCAGATTGCAATACCTTGTGAGCAGTTCTGTCTCTAGCATGATGCCCTCCATAAGCTTCGGAGTGACATTTCTGTAGGATTTTTCCCTGTTCATGCTCAGGTAAACAATGTGTAATAATACCATCTACTCCTTCTTTATAAAGATGTAGTTCATCCCAAAAGTAATGTCTTAAATCATAGAAGAATTTTTTATTTTGTTGTTATGTAAAGCTAGGTGGTAAATATTTAGCAACAATGTAATTAGCATAGTCAGCATACCAAGGAGTGTTATGAGAAACATTTATTGTAGCCCACTGCTCATCAGGAAAACTATCATCAATAGGTAGTGGGTCATCAAGCACATTTTTAAGCCTAGACAAGTTATTAGCTATGAGGTTCTCAGCTCCTTTTCTATCAGTGAAATGTAAATCAAATTCTTTTAGCAAGAGAACCCATCGAATAAATCTAGGTTTAGCATCTTTCTTTTCCATAAGATATTTTATAGCAGCATGATCGGTGTGAACAATAACTTTTGAATCAAGAATTTAAGATCTAAATTTATCACAATCAAACACCACTTCTAGGAATTCTTTTTCAGTAGTTGCATAATTTCGTTGAGCACTGTCTAGAGTTCTACTAGCATAATGAATAACATTCAGTTTCTTATCAACTCCTCGTCCTAGAACAGCACCAACAGCATAATCACTAGCATCACACATGATTTCAAAAGGCGAGTTCCAATCAGGTGGTTGAACAACAGGTGCAGAAATTAAGTCTTTTCTTGAGTGTTTTGAAGGCTTCTAAACAATCATCATCAAAAACAAAAGGCATAGAAACCAACATGACCTAGAAATTTTAGAAAAGTCTTTGATAAATCTCCTATAGAAACCAACATGACCTAGGAAACTAAGAACACCTTTGATATCTTTAGGACATGGCATTTTCTCAACTGCATCAACCTTAGCTTTGTCCACTTCAATACCTCTTTCAGAAATTTTATGGCCCAAAACAATACCTTCATTAACCATAAAGTGACACTTCTCCTAATTCAAGACAAGATTTGTTTGCTCGCATCTCCGCAAAACTCGGTCAAGATTGCTTAAACAATTATCAAAAGACTTCCCATAAACAGAGAAGTCATCCATGAAAACCTCAACAATCTTTTCGCAAAAGTCAGAGAATATAGAAGTCATACATCTTTGAAAGGTAGCAGGTGCATTGCATAAACCAAAAGGCATACATCTATAAGCATAAGTTCCAAAAGGACCAGTGAAAGTGGTCTTTTCTTGATCAGGTTGAGAAACAGGTATTTGTGAAAAACCAGAGTATCCATCAAGGAAGCAAAAATGTGTGTCCTTAGATAATATTTCTAGCATTTGATCGATAAAAGGCAGAGGGTAATGATTTTTTCTAGTTGCTTTGTTTACTTTTCTAAAATCAGTTACCATCCTATAGCATGTAACAATTCTTTGTGGAATAAGTTCATTCTTATCATTAGGAACAACAGTAATACCTCCTTTCTTATGGACACAATGAACATGACTTACCCATCTACTATTAGCTATAGGATAGATTATACCTGCTTCTAGAAGTTTTAAGATTTCCGTTCTTACCACTTCCTTCATTTTTGGATTTAACCAACGTCGGTGATCAACAATGGGTTTAGCATCAGGTTCCATATTAATCTTGTGCTGACATAGAGTGGTACTAATGCCCTTTAAATCATCAAGAGTATATCCAATAGCAGCTCGGTGTTTCCTTAGAACTTTCAATAATCTTTCTTCTTCATGTTCTGAAAGGTAGCACTAATAATAACAAGATATATCTTCTTTTCATCAAGATAAGCATATTTCAAAGTGTCTGGCAATTGTTTTAATTCAAACACGGGATCACCTTTAGGTGGAGGAGGACCTCCTAGAGTTTCAATAGGAAAATTGTGTTTAAGCAGAGGACGTTCTTCAAAGAAAATCTTATCTATTTCATTTCTTTCATGCATATGTAAATCATTTTCATGGTCTAGCAGATATTATTCTAGTGGATCAGTAGGAGGCACAACAACAGAAGCAAGACCAATTATTTCATCCTTACTAGGCAATTATTTTTCATGAAGCTTTCTACTAAACTTGGAAAAATTAAACTCATGAGACTCATCACCAAAACTAACACCGACAGTTTGTTTCTCACAATCTATTTTAGCATTAACGGTGTTCAAGAAAGGTCTACTAAAGATAATGGGACAAAAGTCATCTTGTGGGTAACCAAGAACAAGAAAATCAGTGGGGTATTTTATTTTCCCACACAATACTTCAACATCTCTAACAATCCGAAGTGGTGTGATGGTGTCCCTATTAGCAAGTTTAATAGTGGCATCTATTTCTTCTATTTCAGAGGGTGCTATGTCATTCATAATTTCTTGATATAAAGTAAAGGGAATAGCACTCACGCTAGCACCTATGTCACATAAACCATGATAACAGTGATCTCCTATTTTAATGAGACAACGGGCATGCCAACAACGGGTCTATGATTATCCTTTTTTGGGTTTGGCAATTCTAGTAGCTTCATTACAGAAGTAAATAACATGTCCATCTATATTTTCTTCCAATAGATCCTTAACCATACAGCACTAGGCTCTAATTTAATTTGTTCATCAGGTTTAGGTGTTCTAATATAACTTTTGTTGACCACAGTTGAAACTTTAGCATGTTCCTTTATCCTAAAAGGGAAAGGTGGTTTCTCAATACAAGAGGTAGGAACAACTGGATCAACATTATAAAGTATAGTTTACTCTTTAGCTAGTTCTGGTTCTTTAATTTCTTCTTTAATAGGTGGGTGATATTTAAACCACTTCTCCTTAGGGAGATCAACATGAGTAGCAAATGATTCACAAAAGGAGGCTACTATCTCAGAGTCAAGTCCATATTTAGTGCTAAACTTTTGAAAAGCATAGGTATTCATAAAAGATTTAACACAATCATACTTAAGCTTAATACCTGACTCTTTACCTTCTCGAGTTCCCAATCTTCAGAGTTGCGTTTAATTCTTTCCAAAAGATCCCACCGGAATTCAATAGTCTTCTTTGTAAAAGAACCAGCACAAGAAGTATCTGCTATCTCTTGAGCTTGCGTTGGTTTTTCCCTTGAAGAGGAAAGGGTGATGCGACAAAGTAGCATAAGTATTTCCCTCAGTTTTTGAGAACCAAGGTATCAATCCAGTAGGAGACTACACACAAGTCGCCTCGTACCTACACAAACAAATAAGAACCTTGCAACCAACATGATAAAGGGGTTGTCAATCCCTTCACGGCCACTTGCAAAAGTGAGATCTGATAGAGATAATAAGATAAATATTTTTGATATTTTTATGATATAGATTGAAAGTAAAGATTGCAAAGTAAATATAGATTGGAAACTTATATGATAGAAAATAGACCCGGGGACATAGGTTTCACTAGTGGCTTCTCTCAAGATAGCATAAGTATTACGGTGGGTGAACAAATCACTGTCGAGTAATTGATAGAAAAGTGCATAGTTATGAGAATATCTAGGCATGATCATGTATATAGGCATCACGTCCGCGACAAGTAGACCGAAATGATTCTGCATCTACTACTATTACTCCACACATCGACCGCTATCCAGCATGCATCTAGAGTATTAAGTTCATAAGAACAGAGTAACGCATTAGGCAAGATGACATGATGTAGAGGGATAAACTCAAGCAATATGATATAAACCCCATCTTGAAAGCACAAGTGCTCCCTAGGTGGTTTTGGTAATTAATGTCAACATATCTCTTGTTGGACTAACACTTTTACCGAGTATGTTTCAGATAAGTTCAACAATGAAGTGGCATGGACTAGAGGATGTGGAACCCCTTCAAGATGCTCAGGACAAAGGATTGGCTCAAGCTCCAAGCTCAAGACTCTACATTTTCTATTTTAGTGATCCAAGATCACATTGAGTCTACAGGAAAAGCCAATACTATCAAGGAGGAATGAGGCGTTGCTTAATGAGGCTCTTGCTCTAAGTGCTTAGTAATATGCTCCAAAGCCCTCAACTACTTTCTCAGATCCACATATGACCTAAACCAAAAGTCAAACTCGGCCCCACCGATTCTTTCTATCCAGCGCCACCGAGTTCAGATGTCATAGCCACTGCCACAAACCCTAGGCAAATCGGTCTCACCGATAGGGATCTCGGTCTCACCGAGATGGGATTGCAATCTCTCTGTATGGATCTATTACCAAAACCGGTCTCACCGAGTTTGCATAATCGGTCCTACCGAGATTGCAATGTAAACTCACTGTCTCCTTTTCGTAACATTTCGGTCTCACTGAAATGAGCGAATCGGTCCCACCGAGTTTACCTGACCAACTCTCTGGTTAGCTTATTACCAAAGTCGGTCTCACCAAGTTTGTGTAATCGGTCTCACCGAGATTATGTTATGCCCTAACCCTAACCATATCGATCCTACCGACTTGCATGTCGGTCCCACCGAAAATCCTAACGGTCACTAGATTTGTTGAATTGGTCCGACCGAGTTTATCAATTCGGTCCCACCGAGTTTGGCAAGTTGTGTGTAACGGTTAGATTTTGTGTGGAGGCTATATATACCCCTCCACCTCCTCTTCATTCGTGGAGAGAGCCATCAGAACGAACCTACACTTCCAACTTACATTTTCTGAGAGAGAACCACCTACACTTGTGTTGAGGCCAAGATATTCCATTCCTACCATATGAATCTTGATATCTAGCCTTTCCCAAGTTGCTTTCCACTCAAATCTTCATTCCACGAAATCCACATCCTGTGAGAGAGAGTTGAGTGTTGGGGAGACTATCATTTGAAGCACAAGAGCAAGGAGTTCATCATCAACACACCATTTATTACTTCTTTGAGAGTGGTGTCTCCTAGATTGGCTAGGTGTCACTTGGGAGCCTCCGACAAGATTGTGTAGTTGAACCAAGGAGTTTGTAAGGGCAAGGAGATCGCCTACTTCGTGAAGATCTACCGCTAGTGAGGCAAGTCCTTCGTGGGCGGCGACCATGGTGGGATAGACAAGGTTGCTTCTTCGTGGACCCTTCGTGGGTGGAGCCCTCCGTGGACTCACAAGCCGTTACCCTTCGTGGGTTGAAGTCTCCAACAACATGGATGTATGATAGCACCACCTATCGGAACCACGACAAAAACATCCGTGTCTCCTATTGCGTTTGAATCCTCCAAACCCTTCCCTTTACATTCTTGCAAGTTGCATGCTTTACTTTCCGCTGCTCATATACTCTTTGCATGCTTGCTTGATATGTATTGTGTTTGTTAAACTTGTGCCAAAACTCCACTTCAACTTAAAGAAATTAAAAACTGCAACTTTTGATACCTAGTTTCTAATCACCCCCCCCCCTCTAGACACCTCTTCTCGATCCTTTCAATTGGTATCAGAGCTTTGGTCTCCATTGCTTTGGTTTAAACACCATTGGAGGAAGATGGATGAGTCTACTTTGGGGAGTCTTAGACATAGAGTGCCTATACTTGATGGAGAGTATTTTCATGAGTGGAAAAATGAGATGCTTGTGATTTTCAGTGAATATCATTTGAAAAAGTATATTGCTAGCCCTTGTGCACATCATGTTGATCCCATGCATCCTACCCTTGATGAGTCAATTGACATGATTCGCAATCTTAGAACTGTTAATCTAATCACTAGAGGCTTGCCTAGAAACTTGATTGGATGTTTGCCTACTCTTAAGTGTGCCTACACCATATGGAAATTTCTTGAGGAACGCTTTCCAAATTATTCCTTGAAAAATCTAGATGAAATTCTCCATAAGTCTATTGCCTTGAGTAAGATGAATTCCAATGATCCTATGTTTGGTGATTGTCTATTTGAGCTTACAAACCTTATGCGTGCCAAAGGAGATGTTGGAATTATTAGTGATATTATTTCCGAAGCTATTAAAATTCATAAATAAGATCATTGTCAAACTCACTCTAATGAATCACCCTCTCTACGATTTGATCCACCACATGACGATGTTGAACATGGATACTATGACGAGGATGATGATAGTGATTTTGATCTTGATGATGCAATGAGACACTTTGGTCTTATGGCAAATCTTTGGGGATATATGGCAGGAGGAAAGGAATGGGTTCTTGATAGTGGATGTACCGATCACATGACCGGAGATAAAGACATGTTTGGTGAGCTTCTTTGAAAGCGATGGTCCTCGAAAGTATGTCACTTTCGGTGACAACTCAAAGGGTAAGGTGGTTGGCCTCGGTAAGGTGGCCATATCACATGATAGATCCATACAAAATGTCATGCTCGTTGAATCTCTTGGCTACAATTTACTTTCAGTATCTAGACTTGCTGATTTCGGTTTCAATGTCCTATTTACTGAAGTAGATTGACAAGTGTTTCATAGAGATAATCATAAAATAGTCTTTACCGGTATACGCAGAGGTGATCTCTACATTGTTGATTTCACTAAAAAGGCTCAACCTAGAACTTGCTTAATTGCTAAATCCTCTAAAGGTTGGTTATGGCATAGACGATTAGGTCATGTTGGTATGTGAAACCTTGACAAACTTATTAAAGGAAATCATATCCTTGGCGTTAACGATGTCATATTTGATAAGGATAGACTTTGCAGCGCTTGTCAAGCAGGTAAACAGGTTGGAGGAAGGCATCCCATGAAGAACATCATGACCACAAGGAGGCCACTCGAGCTACTTCACATGGATCTTTTTGGTCCTAATGCTTACAAAAGTCTCGGTGGAAATTTTTTTGGTCTAGTTATAGTTGATGATTTTTCAAGATTTACGTGGGTGTTCTTTCTCGATGATAAATCGCAAGTCCAAAAGACCTTCAAAACTTTGCTAGGAAGTCCCAAAATCAATTTGAAGTGAAAATCAAGAAGGTTCGCAGCGACAACGGAACGGAGTTCAAGAACGCAAATGTGGACACCTTTCTTGACGAAGAAGGGATTTCACATGAGTTCTCGGCTACGTACACACCTCAACCGAATGGAGTTGTTGAGGGGAAGAACCGGACACTCATCGAAATGGCAAGAACAATGCTTGATGAGTACAAGACGCCAAAGCACTTTTGAGCGGAAGCAGTTGAGACAGCTTGTCATGCAACAAATCGCTTGTATCTTCACAAGATACTCGGCAAGACGGCATATGAGCTCCTCATCAGTAACAAACCACAAGTTGGATACTTTCGAGTATTCGGCTCAAAGTGCTACATTCTTGATAAGCATCATCGTTCTAAATTTGCTCCTAAGTCTCATGAAGGTTTCCTACTTGGTTATGGCTCAAACTCTCACACATACCGTGTCTACAATAATTTTACCCGAAAGGTTGAAGAGACGGTAGATGTGAAGTTTGATGAATCTAACGGCTCACAAGTAGAGAAATTGCCAATTGATGTAGGAGACAAAGACCCTTCGGAAGCAATCCAAGACTTTTCTATTGGCAAGATTCGTCCAATGGAGGTGAAGGAGAGCACCTCGTCCATCCAAGTGGAAGCTTCTACCTCACAACAAGGTGAACCAAGAGTTGATACGGAAGCATCCACAAGTGGGACACACCAAGATAAAGAAAACGAGGAAGTGCACCAAGATGAACGCCAACAACCTCCTTCTCCACCACGACAAGAGAACGACAATGTCAACAACGAAGAGGGACAAGAAGAAGAACAAGATGAAGAAGATGTTCAACCAAGATCCAAGCAAAAACTTCCACGAGTTCGAGCAAGAATTGCTAAAGACCATCCCATCGAGCAAATCTACAATGATATCCAAACCGGGAGAATCACTCGCTCAAAAACTCGTTTAGCTAACTTTTGTGAACACTATTCATTCATCTCTAGCATTGAACTTATGACGGTTGAAGAAGCTTTGGAAGATCCGGGTTGGATAAACGCCATGCATGAAGAGCTACACAACTTTGAGAGAAATCAAGTTTGGACATTAGTTGAGAAGCCCGACAACAACCACAACATCATCGGTACCAAATGGGTGTTTCGCAACAAGCAAGATGAATATGGACAAGTAGTTCGCAACAAAGCACGTCTCGTCGCCCAAGGCTACACTCAAGTCGAAGGTATGGACTATGGTGAGACATATGCCCCCGTTGCTAGACTTGAGTCCATTCGCATCTTACTTGCCTATGCTAATCATCATGATATCACCTTGTACCAAATGGACATTAAAAGTGCTTTTCTAAATGGTGAAATAGAGGAGGAAGTTTATGTTAAGCAACCTCCCGGATTTGTCAATCCTAAGAAACCTAATCATGTTTATAAACTTCACAAAGCTCTTTATGGTCTTAAACAAGCTCCTAGAGCATGGTATAAATGCTTGACCAAGTTCCTTATTGAAAAAAGGCTTTGAAATTGGAAAAATAGATTCTACTCTTTTTACTAAAAGGGTTAATGGACAACTATTTGTGTGCCAAATTTATGTCGATGATATTATATTTGGTTCAACTAACCCTCATTTTAATGAAAAGTTTGGAAAGTTAATGTCGGAGAAGTTTGAGATGTCGATGATGAGTGAACTCAAATTATTTCTTGGTTTGCAAATCAAGCAAACTAAGGAAGGTACCTTTGTCTCTCAAACAAAGTACACCAAGGACTTATTCAAGAAGTTCAATATGCAAGAATGCAGAGGTATGACTACACCCATTCCTACTAGTGGACATCTTGATTTAACCAAAGATGGTGAATCGGTTGATCAAAAGGTTTATCGCTCTATGATTGGTTCATTGTTATATCTATGTGCTTCACATCCCGATATTATGCTAAGTGTGTGCATGTGTGCACGATATCAAGCCGCTCCTAAAGAATGTCATCTTAAGGCCATGAAAGGGATAGTGAGATACTTAATCCACACACCAAATTTTGGCATTTGGTATCCAAAGAGGGGCTCCTTTGATCTTGTTGGCTACTCCGACTCGTACTATGCCGGTGACAAGGTTGATAGAAAGTCCACTTCAGGTACTTGTCAATTTCTTGGTAGATCTCTTGTGTCTTGGTCTTCCAAGAAATAAAACTCGGTATCCTTATCCACCGCTGAAGCGGAATACATTGCCGCTGGATCATGTTTTGCTCAATTACTTTGGATGACCCAAACTCTTAAAGATTATGGGATATATGTGAAAAATGTTCCATTGCTTTGTGACAATGAAAGTGCTATTAAGATTGCTCACAATCCCGTGCAACATTCTCGAACTAAGCATATTGAAGTTCGTCATCATTTCATTCGAGATCATGTTGCCAAAGGGGACATTAATCTTAAGCATGTTCGCACCAATAAGCGGTTAGGCGATATATTCACGAAACCACTTGATGAGAAAGTGTTTTGCAGGTTAAGAGGTGAATTGAACATCATTGATGCTTCAAACTTGGAGTAGGAACTCCATTTGATACATGCAAGGCATGAGCCTATGACTAATCCTTGATATTTCTCTTATGTTGACTATCTTATGTCTTGGATATATTTGCACCTTGCATGTTATCTAACCTGTGTAGGTACTTGGATGAATCTAAATCTATGAGATTGCAACTCACTCACATCTTGAGCAATTTCTATATCACCAAGTCTCTACACAATGGTGGATAAAGACAAGGAAGCACGCAACCATTCAAACATATCCTTTGACAAATTATAAATTGAGTTTCATGGTTGTCATTTTGGATATACAAGTGCTCTTCCTTGCAAAAACTAACCCATGTAGGTAGATGAACTCAAACTCCAAGTGGTGCTCCCAACTCTTGATGAGCTACATAAACCTTGAGCAACCCACACAAGTTCAACTACATGATCATGATCAACACCACCACCCGAGGTATGTCATTCCATCTTAGAGAAGCTTTACTCCAAGTCATGAGTCAAAGCAACTCGACAAGATGTGAATACATCAAAAATCTTAAACAAAAAATGGTAACCCCATTTTGAGCTTAAACGATGAGTATGACCTATGATCAAGTGATCTCACTTGACTCCTATGTCAATATACTCTAACATAGCTGACTTTGTCGCCGACCAATTCTAGATGAAGTTCTCTTATGTTCTTTTCTGTGCTCTTGCATTTGTCTCATGCTTATTTGTTTCCCTCTTCAAAAAAACTTCATCTAGACTCCTTTTTTAGTTTCTTCTCTTTTATCTTCTGTTCTGCATTCCTTGCATCCAATTCATTGCAAATCTTTTAGTTAATTCCTTGAAAATCCTTGTGAGATCTTACTTGTCTAGTGAGCTGAGGTGACAAGTGTTTTCTCTGTGATGAACTCGGTCTCAACGATCTGATGCTTTTGGTCCAACTGAATCCTCTCGGTACAACCGAACCATACAACTCGGTGTCACCGATTTCTATACAGGAAAGACATCCTGCCACTTGTTTCTGCATTCTTTTTGATCCAGCTCCACTCAATGAATCTTGTCCTCGACCAGCATCCCATTCAACTTGCTGCTTTGTTCTGTGACTCAAGGACCAAACCCATCATGACAAAAATCCAGAAGAACCCTTCTTGGAAATTGATGTCAAAGCTGGAGAGAGAGATCACATCAAAGCTTAATCATATCTATAGGGGGAGAGAATACTCAAGGGAAGTAAGAGTAATCTTCAAGGACCACAGATGCTTGGTGTTCAAGAGGAGAGAAGTCACATGTCTTCAAGAGGGGAAAGACATGTTCATATTTCCTCATTTGCATTTAGCTCTGTTTATTTCCTTTGAGCTCTAATTTTGCTCTGATTTTCTGTTCCCTATCTTCTCCCAGTATCCCATGCTAGATTCAGGGGGAGCAAGACATCTAAGGAAAGGAAATCCTTGATTTTATTACACATCTTTACCTTTGGGGACATGTCTATATCCAATGTGGTACTTAGTACTCACTCTACATGTCATCCCAGTCTTGGTACTCTTGTGGTTTCTTTTGTTTGCTCTGGCTAGTAGGTGTATCTGTGTTATCTAACCTTGTCTACGCAGGTTCATCCCATCCTAAGCCAACCCAAGACCACAAGGTAAGTATATGCATCACAGTCATGTGTATGAGAAATTCTTGCTAATGTACATACTGTTTGCAAGAAGGACTCATGAGCATGAAGGTACATTTCTCATATTCAGATCATTTTCTCTGATGCATATAGCCAAGATACATGTAACACATTGCTTACTCTATCATGTTTATGCATTCACATGCTTCTATATTCCATATTCACATGATTTCATACATGAAAGGGGAGCCTATGCATGTTACATGTCTTTCCAAAGCTTTATTTACTATTCTCTATATCTTTATCTAAAGCTTTGATGTATGTTGTCATCAATTACCAAAAAGGGGGAGATTGAAAGCACAAGTGCTCCCTAGGTGGTTTTGGTAATTAATGTCAACATATCTCTTGTTGGACTAACACTTTTACCTAGTATGTTTCAGATAAGTTCAACAATGAAGTGACATGGACTAGAGGATGTGGAACCCCTTCAAGATGCTAAGGACAAAGTATTGGCTCAAGCTCCAAGCTCAAGACTCTACATTTTCTATTTTAGTGATCCAAGATCACATTGAGTCTATAGGAAAAGCCAATACTATCAAGGAGGGATGAGGTGTTTCTTAATGAGGCTCTTCCTCTAAGTGCTTAGTAATATGCTCCAAGGCCCTCAACTACTTTCTCACATCCACATATGACCTGAACCAAAATTCAAACTAGGCCCCACCGATTCTTTCTATCCGGCGCCACCGAGTTCAGATGTCATAGCCACTGCCACAAACCCTAGGCAAATTGGTCTCACCGATAGGGATCTCGGTCTCACCGAGATGGGATTTCAATCTCTCTGTATGGATCTATTACCAAAATCGGTCTCACCGAGTTTGCATAATCGGTCCTACCGAGATTGCAATGTAAACTCTCTGTCTCCTTTTCGTAACATTTTGGTCTCACAGAAATGAGCGAATTGGTCCCACCGAGTTTACCTGACCAACTCTGGTTAGCTTATTACCAAAGTCGATCTCACCGAGTTTGTGTAATCGGTCTCACCGAGATTATGTTATGCCCTAACCCTAACCATATCGGTCCTACCGAGCTGCATGTCGGTCCCACCGAAAATCCTAACGGTCACTAGATTTGCTGAATCGGTCGGACCGAGTTTATCAATTCGGTCCCACCGAGTTTGGCAAGTTGTGTGTAACGGTTAGATTTTGTGTGGAGGCTATATATACCCCTCCACCTCCTCTTTATTCGTGGAGAGAGCCATCAGAACAAACCTACACTTCCAACTTGCCAGTTCTGAGAGAACCACCTACTCATGTGTTGAGGCCAAGATATTCCATTCCTACCATATGAATCTTGATCTCTAGCCTTCCCCAAGTTGCTTTCCACTCAAATCTTCTTTCCACCAAATCCAAATCCTGTGAGAGAGAGTTGAGTGTTGGGGAGACTATCATTTGAAGCACAAGAGCAAGGATTTCATCATCAACACACCATTTGTTACTTCTTGGAGAGTGGTGTCTCCTAGATTGGCTAGGTGACACTTGGGAGCCTCCGACAAGATTGCGGAGTTGAACCAAGGAGTTTGTAAGGGCAAGAAGATCGCCTACTTCGTGAAGATCTACCGCTAGTGAGGCAAGTCCTTCGTGGGCGACGGCCATGGTGGGATAGACAAGGTTGCTTCTTCGTGGTCCCTTCGTGGGTGGAGCCCTCCGTGGACTTGCGCATCCGTTACCCTTTATGGGTTGAAGTCTCCATCAACGTGGATGTACGATAGCACCACCTATCGGAACCACGAAAAAAACATCCGTGTCTCCTATTGCATTTGAATCCTCCAAACCCTTCCCTTTACATTCTTGCAAGTTGCATTCTTTACTTTCTGCTGCTCATATACTCTTTGCATGCTTGCTTGATATGTATTGTGTTTGTTAAACTTGTGCCAAAACTCCACGTCAACTTAAAGAAATAAAAAATGCAACTTTTGATACCTAGTGTCTAATCACCCCCCTCTAGACACCTCTTATTGATCCTTTCACATCTTTTTATCCTCGATGGCAACAATACAATACGTGCATTGCTGCTCCTGCTGTCACTGGGAAAGGACACCGCAAGATTGAACCCAAAGCTAAGCACTTCTCCCATTGCAAGAAAGATCAATCTAGTAGGCCAACCCAAACTGATAATTTGAAGAGACTTGCAAAGATAACAAATCATACATAAAAGAATTTAGAGAAGATTAAAATATTGTTCATAGATAATCTTGATCATAAACCCACAATTCATCGGATCTCGACAAACACACCGCAAAAATAATTACATCAAATAGATCTCCAAGAAGATCAAGGAGAACTTTGTATTGAGATCCAAAGAGAGAGAAGAAGCCATCTAGCTAATAACTATGGACCCGAAGGTCTGTGATAAACTACTCACACATCATCGGAGAGGCTATGGTGTTGATGTAGAAGACCTCGTGATCGATTCCCCCCTCCGTGAGCGCTGAGAAAAGGCCCCAAGATGGAATCTCATGGGTACAGAAGGTTGCGGCGGTGCAAATAGGGTTTCGTGGTGCTCCTGGATGTTTTCGGGGTATATGGGTATATATAGGAGGAAGAAGTTGGTCGGTGGAGCTGCGAGGGGCCCACGAGGGTGGGGGTCGCGCCCAGGGGGGCAGGCGCGCCTCCCTGCCTCGTGGCCTCCTTGCTTCTTTCTTGACGTCCACTCCAAGTCTCCTGGATCACATTTGTTCCAAAAATCACTCTCCCGAAGGTTTCATTCCATTTGGATTCCGTTTGATATTCCTTTTCTGCGAAACACTGAAATAGGCAAAAAAACAACAATTTGCACTGGGCCTTCGGTTAATAGGTTAGTCCCAAAAATAATATAAAAATGTATAATAAAGCCCATTAAACATCCAAAACAGATAATATAATAGCATGGAACAATCAAAAATTATAGATACGTTGGAGACTTATCAAGCATCCCCAAGCTTAATTCCTGCTCGTCCTCAAGTAGGTAAATGATAAAAATGGAATTTTTGATGTGGAATGCTACCTAACATAATTTTCTAAGTAATTCTATTTATTGTGGCATGAATGTTCAGATCCGAGAGATTCAAGATAAAATTTTAATATTGACATAAAAATAATAATACTTCAAGCATACTATCTAAGCAATTATGTATTCTCAAAATAACATGGCCAAAGAAAGTTCATCCCTACAAAATCATATAGTTTGGTCATGCTCCATTTTCGGAACACAAGAATGCTCTCATCATGCACAACCCCGATGACAAGCCAAGCAATTGTTTCATACTTTAGTAATCTCAAACTTTTTTCAACTTTCACGCAATACATGAGCGTGAGCCATGGATATAACACTATGGGTGGAATAGAGTATGATGATGGGGGTTATGTGGAGAAGACAAAAAAGGAGAAAGTCTCACATTGAAGCGGCTAATCAATGGGCTAGGGAGATGCCCATCAATTGATGTTAATGCAAGGAGTAGGGATTGCCATGCAACGGATGCACTAGAGCTATAAATATATGAAAGCTCAACAAAAGGAACTAAGTGGGTGTGCATCCAACTTGCTTGTGGAAGCCCATTGTTGGAATATACAAGCCAAGTTCTATAATGAAAAATTCCCACTAGTATATGAAAGTGACAAAACAAGAGACTCTCTATCATAAAGATCATGGTGCTACTTTGAAGCACAAGTGTGGAAAAAGGATAGTAGCATTGTCCCTTTTTATTTTTTTTTATTTTTTTGGGCCTTTCTCTTTTTTTGGCCTTTCTTTTTTTTATTTGGGACAATGCTCTATTAATGATGATCATCACACTTCTATTTATTTACAACTCAATGATTACAACTCGATACTAGAACAAAATAGGACTCTATCTAAATGCCTCCGGCGGTGTACCGGGATGGGCAATGAATCAAGAGTGACATGTATGATAAATTATGCATGGTGGATTTGCCACAAATACGATGTCAACTACATGATCATGCAAGGCAATATGACAATTATGAAGTGTGTCATAATAAATGAAACAGTGGAAAGTTGCATGGCAATATATCTCGGAATGGCTATGGAAATGCCATAATAGGTAGGTATGGTGGCTGTTTTGAGGGAGATATAAGGAGGTTTATGTGTGATAGAGCGTATCATATCACGGGGTTTGGATGCACCGGCGAAGTTTGCACCAACTCTCAAGGTGAGAAAGGGCAATGCACGGTACCGAAGAGGCTAGCAATGATGGAAAGTTGAGAGTGCGTATAATCCATGGACTCAACATTAGTCATAAAGAACTCACATACTTATTGAAAAAATCTACAAGTCATAAAAAACCAAGCATTACGCGCATGCTCCTAAGGGGATAAATTGGTAGGAAAAGACCATCGCTCATCCCCGACCGCCACTCATAAGGATGACAATCAAAAAAACCTCATGCTTCAAATTTGTTACACAACGTTTACCATACGTGCATGCTACAGGACTTGCAAACTTCAACACAAGTATTTCTCAAATTCACAACTACTCAACTAGCACGACTCTAATATTACCATCTTCATATCTCAAAACAATCATGAAGTATCAAACTTCTCATGATATTCAATGCAATTTTTATGAAAGTTTTTATTATAACCACCTTGGATGCCTATCATATTAGGACTAATTTTATAGCCAAAGTAAATTACCATGCTTTTCTAAAGGACTCTCAAAATGATATAAATGAAGCATGAGAGATCAATAATTTCTATAAAATAAAACCACCACCGTGCTCTAAAAGATATAAGTGAAGCATAGAGCATAATTATCTAGCTCAAAAGATATAAGTGAAGCACATAGAGTATTCTAATGAATTTTGATTCATGTGTGTCTCTCCGAAAAGGTGTGTACAGCAAGGATGACTATGGTAAACTAAAAAGCAAAGACTCAAATCATAAAAGACGCTCCAAGCAAAACACATATTATGTGGTGAATAAAAATATAGCATCAAGTAAAGTTACCGATGGACGAAGACGAAAGAGGGGATGCCTTCCGGGGCATCCCCAAGCTTATGCTTTTGGTTGTCCTTGAATCTTACCTTGGGATGCCTTGGGAATCCCCAATCTTAGGCTCTTTCCACTCCTTATTCCATAATCCATCAAATCTTTACCCACAACTTGAAAACTTCACAACACAAAACTCAACAGAAAATCTCATGAGCTCCGTTAGTGCAAGAAAACAAACCACCACTTTAAGGTACTGTAATGGACTCATTATTTATTTATATTAGTGTTAAACCTACTGTATTCCAACTTCTCTAAGGTTCATACCCTCCAATACTAGCCATAGATTCATCAAAATAAGCAAACAACACGCGAAAAACAAAATCTGTCAAAAACAGAACACTCTGTAGTAATCTGTATCAAACGTATACTTATGGAACTCCAAAAATTCTTAAATACATTGGTGGAAGTGAGGAATTTGACTATTAATCATCTGAAAAAAGAATCAACCTAAAAGCACTATCCAGCAAAAAATGTCAGCTAATCTCGTGAGCGCTAAAGTTTCTGTTTTTTACAGCAAGATCGTAAAGACTTCATCCAAGTCTTTCCAAAGGTTCTAATTGGCACAAACACTAACTAAAACATGAAAACACATCTAAACAGAGGCTAGATGAATTATTTATTACTAAACAGAACCAAAAAGGCAAGAAAATAAAATAAAATTGGGTTGCCTCCCAACAAGCGCTATCGTTTAATGCTCCTAGCTAGGCACTGAGATTTCGATGATGCTCACATAAAAGATAGTAATTGAAACACAAAGAGAGCATCATAAAACATGTGAAAATCACATCTAAGTCTAACATACTTCCTATGCATAGGCTAAAGGAAATATGCCCTAGAGATAAATAATCAAGTTATTATTTATTTCCTCATATCATGATAAATGTTTATTATTCATGCTAGGGTTGTATTAACCGGAAACATAATACATGTGTGAATACATAGACGAACATAGTGTCACTAGTATGCTGTCGGGGAGGCTGATCGTACCCACGGACACCTATGGGGCTGCGGGCAAACCCTTGTGGTTCGGAGGGGCGGAGATCGCACGAAGAGCGGATCGAGGCGAGGCACACGAGCAGTTTACCCAGCTTGGAGCTCTCGGAGAGATAAAACTCCTACTGCTGCTTGTTTGATCTATTGTGTTCTTGCTAGGGAGCAACGAGAGCTACAAAACCTAGCGTGAGTCTATCTGGTCTCAAGTGGGTCGAATGAACCCCACGAGACGAACCTGGCGAACCGAACCGAACGGAACCGAACCCTCTCTACGTTGCACTCGGGCCTCCTTTTATATGCTTAAGGGGTCTCTGACAGGTGGCAACATAGGCGAGGGTGTAATGTAAAAACAGGAGTTGGTACACCTACTTGAACAGTGTACAGTGCAAAATACCTAACTCTGACGGCAAGGGACAAAAGCAATAAATGCCCATCATTGTCGCCCAAAGCGATTAACAGAGGCCGTCCGGTGCGCCTCCGCCGCCACGATGGCGAGCCTGTCAGCGCCGCTTATCGCTGCTCTCTCCGCTGGCTGCACAGCCGCCGACACGCGCCCATGGAACGGTCCCATGGCGACACGTCATTGGGTGAGCTGGAGCGGAGACGGAGAGGTTGCATGCAGCGGCAAGCGCCTTGCCGTGGCGAATCCTTGTCGCGCTCGAGCCTTCCCGGAAGCTCCTCTTGCCGGGCCTTGTCTTCTGCGTGCACAGGCGGCCTTCCCGACAAGCTCTTCTTGTCGGGGCCTTGTATGTGCCTAGAGAGGCCTTCCCGGCAAGCTCCTCTTGCCGGGGTCTTGTCTTCTGAATGGCTGCGGAGGGTCTTGGCGGACACCCGGCGAGGCTTGCCACGGGGACGGTGCGACTGCCCGTGCACAAGTTCGGGGTACTAAGGTACCCCTACTTTAGTACACCGACAGGAGCCCCCGGGTCTGGGCCATACACGGTGCCGAGCGCTGTTGGGCCAGGGCCAAAACAGGGTACGGGCACGCGCGGCCTAGGTCCAAACCAAACCCACTCCGTACCCGCCGTGTTCCCCGTAACGGCATGCGTCAATTGCGGCGTCGTGGGGGAAGTGGGCGTGTCTTGAGGTCGCTTCACCCGTCGCCTCGATTCTGCATCCCCGCCACGTGGTTCCCATGCTCTTGGGGTCGCGGACGGTGGAAGTGGAAAGCTGGGCCGTTACGAGCAGAGGCAGCAGGTTGGCCCCGATTCCCTGCTCTTCCTATGCCCTGATTTGTCGAGCGAGGCGGTCGAGCCCCCACCTTGCTTCCTTAAAAAGAGCGGAAGGGGAGTGCAGAAGCCCGCACTCTCCCATCTCCTCCTTTCCTCAGTTTCTGCTCCCCTTTCTCTCATTCGTCATGGAGAAAAGGAACCTTGGTCCTTCATCGGTGGCGGCGAGGGTCGCCATGGCAGCGCCCTCCCAACCCCACGCCCGGGTGGCGTAACCGCCACAAGGGAAGAGGGAGGCGAGGTCGTGGGCAGGTCGGCGCTCGGGGAAGAGGCGGACGGGCAGCGCTGTCTCCGCTTCCGCCGGCGGTTCCTCCCTCGTGGTCCATACAGGGCGACCCTTGCGAGTTCTTCGTCGAGGCTGCCGGGCGCCTCGTCGTCGCCTCGGCTTCCAGCTCCGTTCATGGCCTTGATGGAGTCGGATCCGCCGAGACACCGAGACTGCACATGAGGGCTGTGGAATCAGCGGCATGCGAGTCCGTGATTGTATTCCCAGCCCCTAATGTGATGTATCTCGATCGTGGGTGGAAGGCGTTCACTCGCATCCACAGCTGATGGCGGGGTTTACCCTCCATTTTAAGTTAATGGAGGGTGATCTCCTCTCCGTCAAGGCCTTCGGGGATCTCGGTACTCGGGCGAAGTGGTGCGTGGATAGCTCCTCCGACAGCGAAGATTCCCCCTCGAGCGAGAGTGACGAGGAGGAGAGCGACAGCGACGACGAGGGTAGCGGGCCCGATTAGTTGTCGGGCGCCGCTTCGTGCATCACCGGCGACCCCATCATCCGCGTCGCCGGCTCCTTGAACTCCCCGGGGTCGTCTCCTTGGGCGACTGGCGTAGGGAGGCTGCGGAAGGGGAAGAGGGATGGCGACAAGGCCGTCAAGTCGGAGTACGAGGGCGAGTGCCCTCGACAATCTTGACGTCCTGCCGCCCGTCTTCGAGCCCGCTTCCGGCCGCCATCTCCGTCAAGCCCTCGGGAGCTCCGGGATGTTCCCTTGGTGCCTTCGGCACCTGTAGCTCGCCTAGGCGTTTCTTTTGCCCTTCTCGTCTCCTTGACCTACCTCACGAAGAGAGGGACAGAAAAAAGGATTACGGGCATCTTATCTTTTTAATTTGTAAGCCTTGGGCCTTATCCGCATTTAATACTTGTAATCTTCCCTTTCATGTTTTTCATTCCCCACGGATTGTATCCGAGTAGAATGTTTTTAATGAAAAAGGATGCTTGAAAAGGGACGAAGGGCTTATCGATATCTCAGCCCCGGCAACTCTGGCTTGCCGCGGCCCCGGCAACTCTGGCTTGCCGCAGCCCCGGCAACTACGGCTTGCCGCAGCCCCCTAGCAGCTCTGGCTTGCCGGGCTTGGAATCTTGGCGCGCCCTTCTTCTCCTCTTCGCTGTTATTTCAGTTACGAGAACGATTTAGCGATGCCGCAATAAGTTATTTTTGTAATATAACTTTATTCAGGCAACATTTGCTACGTTACTTCCTTTACTCGACTCTTGGCTTTGTATGTTATTACCCTCGCTTTTCAGAAACTTGCGGTGCAGGCACCCTTCTTGCATGGCGCCGAGTCTGGAACTTCAATGACTTCTTTGGCGGGTCGCTACCAACAAGCAACCTTGTCGCGGACTAGCCGCAGCTCACTTAAGTTGTTGAGCGGACTCGAAACAAAGTAAGGGCGACCGATCCACGATTTGGTTCCTCCGCACGGGTTTTCCATACAAAGTACGGTCGTTCAAGGGAGATAACTTTAAAAATTTATTCTTGATCGTTGAAACTTAGCGACTTAGCTTTTACATCTCTTGCTTCCCGATGAGGTGAAACTTCCTCGGCGGTGTATGCGGTCCATAGTATTATCTCCTCCTCCCCCCTTGGTTAACTTGTGCGCGAGGGGGCTTCCCTTTCTTTGAGAAAAGAAAAAGAAGAGGAAATAACGTTATGGAGCCCGGTGGCTCGATTCTGCTTACCGGGTATGGTTGCTGCACAAAGTGTTAGCCAAAACATGCAATAAAATGATGAAAGCATGAACTTGACAAGCTGTGCGCAACACATGAGCTTTCTTGATGCAGGGGTCTGCGCCCGGCTTTGTCTGAAGGATTACATGCAACAGCGGCAAGACTTGTACAAAAGGTGGTTGCTTGAGCAGTTCCGACAACCGCGCCCTATGGGTAAAACTTATGAAGATGCTCAATGTTCCAGGAGTTGCTCACGGAATGCCATCTTCGGTCTCAAAGGCGGACAGCGCCAGGCCTAGTGACTCGTTTCACCCGATAAGGGCCTTCCCACTTGGCGTCAACTTGTTTGAATTCTTGGCGGACTGAGCAGCCGAAGAACAAGGTCGCCTTCCTCGAGACTTCGGCACTAACCACCGTGGCTATGGTAGCGGCGCAGGGCTTGCCGGGTAGCGGCGGCTCGCCTGATGCTCAAGACGATCCTCCTCGAGGAGCAGCGCGTCATCTTGTCGCAGCTGCTCTTGCTCAAGCTCATCATAAGCGAGTACTCGAGGCGATCCGTATCTGAAGTTCCGTGGGGAGAACTGCCTCTGCTCCATAGACTAGAGCAAAGGGTGCACGGCGGTGGCTCGATTTGGCGTCGTCTGATCAACCAAAGAACCACCGGCAGCTCCTCGATCCGGTTTCTTCCGCACTTGTGCAGCCTGTCGAAAGTTACGGTCTTGAGCCCGCGCGACTTCAGCAGCGTTGCCCTCTCGCTGACCGTTTCTTCTCGGGTGAGCAACAGCAAAGCGGAACCTTGGCGCCAAGGTCTTGGACGTATTGCATGAATGTGCGACTCGTGAATTGTGTGCCGTTGTCGGTGATGATCCTGTTAGGGATTCCGAAACGGCAAACAATCGACCTGAAGAACTTGACTGCTGACTGTGCTGTCCTCACTGCTTCCACTTCCGGCCACTTTGTGAACTTGTCGATGGCGACGTACAAGTACTCAAAGCCCCCGACAGCTCGGGGGAAGGGGCCGAGGATGTCGAGCCCCCAGACCGAAAATGGCCAAGATAAAGGGATCGTCTGGAGAGCTTGAGCTGGTGGTGTAGCTGTTTGGAATGGGCCTTGCACGCTTCACACTTGGTTACTTGTGCGGTTGCATCACGGAGGCTGTCGGCGGAAGAAACCTTGAGGAAGCTTTGCTTGCAAGTGCCCTGGCGCCAATGTGGTGACCACATGTGCCTCCATGTATCTCTTGCCAACTTACATCCATCTTCCTAGGAATACACTTCAATTTCACACCGTTGAGTCTTCTTCTGTACAGTATGCTGTCGACAAACTGGTACATACTTGACTGCCGGGCTACTCTTTCCGCTTCTTCTTGCTCTTCGGGAAGTTCTCCTGTCTGAAGGAAATGGACAATCCGCTGCGCCCATGCTGGAGCTTGCGGCTCGACAACAAGGACTAAAGGCACATCTGCTGCTGCGGTAACATCAGCTTCCACGGCAAGAGCTCACGGCCTGCCGAGCTAGATGCTCCCGACAAGCTTGCCGGAACAAGACTTGTCGGGGCGTCTCTTCAACGGAACAAACCACAGGGTCTGTTGGAGCGGCTCCTCGGCTGCTTGTTGGTGTTGATCTTGGGGACCTTTACAGCGACGGCTTGGAAGCTCTGTGAAAAGTAGTCACCAGAGGCCAACTTCCTCTTCTTGCTCTGTCCGGTCGGCGGTGTTACGGTTGGGTGAGTCAACTTGAGCACGAAAATCCCTGGTTCCACGGGTAACTTAAGCCTTGGCGCACTTGTGACCGTCGGCAATATCATTCTAAGCTCTTGGAACATGTTCCATTTGCGAGGCCGTCAAAGTGCTCTTCTAGCTTCCTCACTTCATCAACGTGAGGCTTCCATCAACGGACTCTGGTAATCTTTGTTGACTTGGCGGACTGACGAGTTGCGAGTCACCCCGACAATAAGCTTCTTGATCCCAAGGTCCACGGCGATCACGAGACCGCAAGCAAACCTTCATACTCTGCAGTATTGTTTGTCGCTTGCTCCTTGGGAAAGTGCATCTGACGACGTGCTTGAGGTGCTCTCCGGTGGGTGCGATAAGCAGCACGCCGCACCGGCGCTGCAGCGAGAAGGCACCATCAAAGTACATCAGCCACTCTTTGCTGGCTTCTTTGACGGGAATGCTCGTCTCCGGAATCTCTTCATCTGGCGTTGGCGTCCATTCTGCTATGAATTCTGCCAATGCTCTGCTTTGGATAGTTGATGTGCTTTCAAACGTAAGACCAAAGCTTGACAACTCCAGTGCCCACTCGACAATCCTGCCTGTCGCTTCTGGATTCTGCAGTATCCTCTTCAGGGGAAAGCGAGTGACAACTGTGATCTCATGTGCTTGGAAGTAATGGCGCAGCTTTCTCGAGGCCATGAGGAGGCCGAAAAGCAATTTTGCACACCGAATACCTTGACCTAGCCCCTTGCGGAGGGAGTCGACAAAATAGATGGGCGCTGCACCATCCTTTTCTATATCTGCTCATGTGTCTGCGCGGATTCGTCCTTGTCGGGACCAGAGCTTGTCGTGAAGCCCCCTGCTTGTCGCTGGATATGTTTGCATGATTCTTTGGCTCGTCATCCGCCTCCCTCTCCGCCACTAACGCAGCACTAACCACTTGATTGGTTGCCGCTATATATAGCAGCAACTTCTCTTGTGGCCTAGGTGCGACAAGTGTTGGAGTGGAGGATGTATCTCTTTAAGTCTCTGCAGCGCAGCCTCCGCTTCGAGTCCATTTCTTTGGGCGTGCCTTTTCAAAATCTTGAAAAATGGCAGGCGCTCAAGATACCTAGAAATAAACCTCTTGAGAGCAGCCACGCAACCGGCAAGTCTTCGTACATCCTTGGCGCTTTGGTGCTTCAATCTGCTCAATGGCCTTGATCTTGTCGGGATTAGCTTCAATCCCCGCCGAGACACGAAGAACCCGAGAAGCTTGCGGAAGGGACTCCAAACACGCACTTCTCGGGGTTGAGCTTGAGGTTGATCTTGCAGATTTGCAAAGGTCTCATCCAAATCTTGAACCAAAGTTGCTTTGTCCTTGCTCTTGGCGACTATGTCATCCATGTAGGCTTCTACATTTACGTGCATTTGCGACTCAAAAGCGTCATGGACTACCCTTGCAAATGTTGAACCAGCATTCTTCAAACCGAAAGGCATCCGTATGAAACAGATGTGCCACATGGTGTGATGAATGCGGTCTTCTCCTCATCTTCTTGATCATGAAGATCTGATGGTATCTGAGTAGGCATCAAGAAGCGAAAGCAAATCACATCCGGCCGTGGAGTCAACAATCTGGTCAATGCGCGGCAAGGGAAATGGATCTTTGGGACAAGCTTTATTAACATCCGTGAAGTCAATACAAAGTCTCCATTTCCCATTTGCCTTCTTGCTGCGACTACGAGGATTGGCCAACCACGTGGGATGGAGCACTCCTCGACAAGGCCTGCCGCTTCCGGTTTCTTGATCTCTTCGGCTATGAATTCTTGGCGCTCCACCGCTTGCTTCCCGACTTTTTTGCTTGACGGGCGCGCATGAGGACAAGCGGCCGGCGGTGCTCAATCACTTTCACAGGAACACGGGGATATCGAACGGTTGCCATGCAAACACGTCGACATTCGCCCATGAGGAAAGCAATGAGCGCCTTCCTATTTGGGGTCGAGAGAGGCACCGATGGTGAAGGTACCACCAGCGCCGTCCTCCTTGGCGGGCACCTTCTTGGTCTTGGTAGACCACCATCTTCTTGCACTTGCGGTGGAGCTCGATGGTGCGTCCTCGGCGGTAGCGCAGCACTCGAAGAGGTGCGCTTGCGGAGTGAGTATGTCGAGCCCTTGCCGGACTTGGACTTGGTCTTCTTCCCCACAGGAGCTTCGGTGACAAGCGTCACAGCAATCTGTCGCGGCTGCTGCATCCGGAAGATCTTATCGGCGGAATAAGGGCATCCTTCTTGTCGCCATGGACAGAGATGACGCTTATCAGGCCCGGCATCTTGAGTAGGTTGTAGGCGTAGTGAGAGGCTGCCATGAACTTGGCGAGTGCTGGACGGCCAAGTATCCCATTGTAAGGCAATGGGAAATCGGCGACGTCAAACGTAATCCTCTCGATCCTGAAGTTCAGCTTCGCTGCCAAATGTGACCGGCAACGTAATCTTCCCTTGACTTGCTCCTTCCCGGATTGATTCCTTGGAAGGTTCCGGTCTCTTCGAGCTTCATTGTCGAGGATTTGAAGCTTACGGAGCACCGCGGAGGAGATCAGATTCAAGCCGGCCCGCCGTCAACTAACATTTTGTGACCTTGAGGTTGCGGATGGTTGGAGAGACCAACATCGGCAAGCACCCGACCGCAGTTATGCGATCGTGGTGGTCCTCAATATAAAAATGATAGGCGTCTTTGGACCACTTGAGAGGCTTGCGTGACTCCACGGATGGTTCCGCTGCATTGACCTCCGCATCCATTGCTTGAGTTGGCGGTGGGAGGTATGCAGGGAGGCACCTCCGTCAACGCAGAGAACCTCTGTGGCTTTCTGAAACTCCTGCTCGTCGGCGTCGTCGTCTTCCATATCTTCGTCGTCGTGATCATCTTCATCCTTGTCGTGGCCGCGGGGAGGTCTATCTCCTTGCCGCTGCTTGGCCTTGCCTTGGCGTCCTCCCCGCCGGGGCGTTTCTTGCTTGCTCCCCAGCACCTTCACAGGCCTTCTCCTTGTCTCGCCGCTCATACTCAGCTCTCTGCTGTTCGACGAGCTGTTCGACCTTCTTGCAGCTCTGGAGATCGTGGCCCTTGGTGCGGTGGATCTTGCAAGATCTTGCTTGCTTGCGGAGCCGTCCCGCTTGTCGGCGGCCGCCACCGGACCGGTGGTTGGCGTCGGCGGCAACCTCCTTGCCGGAGCCACCAGCCTTGGCGTTCTTATGCGCCGCCTCCGTTGCGGACTGCTCGACAGCTAGCACTTCTCTGCTTTTCTTCTTCCTGTTGCCTCGCCACGACCCTTCTTTGCGGGCGGTGTCATCCTTGTCAGACCACCTTCGCATTCTCTCCGAAGTCTCCTCCCTTCCTCGGTAGCGATGCACACTTGTCGGCTAGGGCGTACAGCTCACTGACGTCCTTGACTTTGCACATCGCCATCTCCTCCCTCATTCTGCAGTTCCGCACATTCTGATGAAATGCGTTGATCACCACGGCAGGGTGGACGTCTGGGATGTTGTAGTGCACGCGGCTGAACCTCTGAATGAACTTGCGCAGGGACTCTCCTTCCTTCTGGGCGAGCAAGTGAAGGTCACTCTCTTGGACATGAGGTTTGTGGCCACCTGTGAAGGCGCCAACAAACTGATGGCACGGATCTTCCCAAGAGGATATGGAGCTGTCCGGCAAGTGCATGAGCCAAGATCTGACATTGGGCTTGAGCACGAGCGGGAAGTAGTTGGCGAGGATCTTGTCGTCCCGTCCCCCCGCAGCCTGCACCGCGATGGTGTAGATCTTGAGGAACTCCGACGGGTGCGTCCTGCCATCATACTTCTCCGTACGCGTCTGGTTTGAAGTTTTTACGGCTGGGCCTTTGGACTTGCCGCAACTCACGAGTGAACGCAGGGCAACCTACGCGTCACGGCAAGTCGCTGGCCCCTCCGGCGCGTGCATGTCAGCAGAAGGCCCAGTAGCGCTTGTCGGACCGACGTCGCGCTTCTCTTGATTGCTCGATGCGAGTTCGGCGTCCTCTTGTTGTCGCTCATGAAGAACTTGGCGCTGATCGCGGCGAGCTCGCGGATCCGACGATGCAGTGGAGTCGCTGTTGAGGTGGATCCGATGAGTCGGCGATCTTGGCCTTCTTGGCGGAGAGTGCACGGTGGTTGCACCTCCGACGATCTCGTCGCCACCGGCTCGTGCCTTGTCGTCTCGCCCGCGGCAATGATGGCGTTGGTTGCCGCGGGCGTCGCCGTTAGCAAAGCCGATGAGGCTCGATAGTGGCCCTCCACTCGTCGACCTTGTCGGCCGCGTTGGAGGGTAGTCGAGGAGCGATTGAGCTCTCGCGAGCTTCGCTGGAGTAGTGGGTGGCATTGGAGAACGTTGCGAGGCGGGACACGCTCGGACTTCTAACCGTTAGAAGGAGCGGCGCCCGTCCGGCGACCGTATCTCACTCGTGCCGGCATGTTGGCGCGTATGCTGGTCTTGAGGGTCTCGATCCAACGAGCGTATGGTGTTGTGAACGCCATGGCGTTGTTGGTCCGCGTCTCTGAGATGGGCGCGGGGATGTGCGACGCCGAGGTTTGCGATGCCTTGTCCTTGGACTTGGCAACGTCGCGAGCACCTTCGTCGGCGCCCGTTCCTCCGCCGGCGTCGGCCCCACCACCCGTTCTTGCTGCGGTGAGGGTGGGTACAACGCGACGGCTCTTTCTGCCGCCGAAGCCTTCTTCTTCGGTGGCATGTTGAGGAATATGTTGATGACGCTTTCGTGTGAACGCCGGATCAGATTCACACGGCCTCGACACCCCCTACAGCGCGCCAGAGATGTCGGGAGGCTGATCGTACCCACGGACACCTATGGGGCCTGCGGGCGAGCCCCTTGTGGTTCGGAGGGGGCGGAGATCGCCTGAAGAGCGGATCGAGGCGAGGCACACGAGCAGTTTACCCAGCTTGAGCTCTCCTGAGATAAAACTCCTACTGCTGCTTGTTTGATCTATTGTGTTCTTGCTAGGGAGCAACGAGAGCTACAAAACCTAGCATGAGTCTATCTGGTCTCGAGTGGGTCGAATGAACCCCACGAGATGAACCTGGCGAACCGAACCGAACGGAACCGAACCCTCTCTACGTTGCACTCGAGCCTCCTTTTATATCCTCAAGGGGTCTCCGACAGGTGGCAACATAGGCGAGGGTATAAATGTAAAAACAGGAGTTGGTACACCTACTTGAGCGATTATGCGATTGCAAAATACCTAACTCGGCGGCAAGGGACAAAAGCAATAAATGCCCGTCATTGTCGCCCAAACAAAGGCAACAGAGGCCGTCAGTGCGCCTCCGCCGCCACGATGGCGAGCTGTCGGCCGCTTATCGCTGCTCTCCGCTGGCTGCTGACCGCTCGACACGCCGCCCATGGAACGGTCCCATGGCGACACGTCGCTGGGTGAGCTGGAGGCGGAGACGGAGAGAGGTTGCATGCCGCGGCAAAGCGCCTTGCAGCGGCGAATCTTGTCGCGCCGGAGACTTGTCGTGCTCGAGCCTTCCCGGCAAGCTCCTCTTGTCGGGGCCTTGTCTTCTGCGTGCTCGAGAGGCCTTCCGACAAGCTCTTCTTGTCGGGGCCTTGTCTGTGCCTAGAGGCCTTCCGGCAAGCTCCTCTTGCCGGGTCTTGTCTTCTGAATGGCTGTGGAGGGTCTTCAGACGCCCCGAGGCTTGCCACGCAGGGGACTGCGACTGCACATTGCACAAGTTCGGGGTACTAAGGTACCCCTACTTTAGTACACCGACATATGCCTCTACTTGACTAGCTCATTAATGGAAGATGGTTGAGTTTCCTAGCCATGGATATGAGTTGTCATTTGATTAACGGGATCACATCATTAGGAGAATGATGTGATTGACTTGACCCATTCCGTTAGCTTAGCACTTGATCGTTTAGTATGTTGCTATTGCTTTCTTCATGACTTATACATGTTCCTATGACTATGAGATTATGCAACTCCCATTTACCGGAGGAACACTTTGTGTGCTACCAAACGTCACAATGTAACTGGGTGATTATAAAGATGCTCTACAGGTGTCTCCGAAGGTACTTGTTGAGTTGGTGTATGTAGCGACCAGACCTCAAACAATCTGATCTCTGTGCATCAGTGTCATCCCTGGATCCGTAATGCTGACACGCACAGTACTTGAAGGAATTATAATAGAGTAGCAATCACACACTTATTACATCGAATGTCTCAAAAGATAACTCATTACAATAAATATGGCTTAAGGCCATCTAATAACGATAACAGCGGAAGGCTTGGAAGATAAGCGAGTCCATCAACTCCAATGGCATCACTGAGTATAGAACCACGACCTAAAGCACCTTACTTGTCGTCTGAAAAGTCTGCAACATGAACGTTGCAGCCCGAAAATGGGTCAGCACATGGAATATGCTGGCAATGTAACACATAGAGAGCAATATGAAAGAGTAATGCTATACTACATGCATATATGGCTGGTGGAAAGCTCTATGGTTACAGTTTTGCGTAAAGCCAATTCTTTTCATACTACAAAGGAATAAATTTTATTTAACTATCATGGTGGTTGTTAAACATTGAGAATGGTTGACAGCATTCCCAATCCCAATTAAGCATGATCAATAAAAACCCAACAATATTAATTAAAGTAACATGATGAGATTCGCATGATAATCCAAGTACTAGATACTCAAGATGTCCATAACCAAGGACACGGCTAACCATGATTAGTTTGATACACCCTGCAGAGGTTTGTGCACTTTTCCCCACAAGACCCAATCTCCTCCGTTGGGATTCTCGCACTTCATGGTGTTTGAGAAACGGATGACCGAGACATAGTCTTTCAGAAGCGCTAGCACCTTACGAACGGGTAGACCGTACCAACCTACATCCCCTACATCAGCTAGTCTACCATTGTAAGAGTTCGCACGACTTAGTCAACTATGCTAGAGCCCATAGTAGCTTGTGGCTGCACACGGAAGTTTCTAGCATGAATAATCTCAAGATCCCTTTGAGCCTGGGTGGCGGTCCAAAGAGAAACAGTCAATCCTGGAATACCCAGGTACCTCAATCCACCCAGATGTGTATTTAATTTGCCACCTTAAATAAACCATTAATTAAAATCTCACATATGTCATGGATACACTCACCCAATCCACGTCTACTAGCATAGCATGGCAATATAAGCAAACGTAGAAGTAACTCCCAAGGGTTTGATAATAAAACAGGTAATAGGTACTACCTCATCTACTTTGCCAAAACCCACAATTTAATTAGATCCTAATCATGCAATGTTTGAGGATTGATCTAATGCAATAAAAACTGGGTATGAAAAAGGTATGATCAAAGTGTTACTTGCCTTCCTGATGATCCGCGAAACCTAGAGACTCAAAGTAGCAAGCGGCGTACTCCGGCTACTCTATCGCAAACAAACAAGGACACAATAAGTACTCATCTAATGCACAGGTAAAACTCAAATAAAAGATCTAACCAGAAAGTTCAACTTAAGAACTCTGGTTTGCAAAAAGAATCAAATCGAACGAAGCAACGAAAGTCAAACTGCGAAAGAAACATGATTCGTTCTACTAATCTGGACCTAAGTCAATTTTACAGTAGCAAAAACTTTTTTGAGTTGATTATTCGGAAATAGGGTTTCGATACAAAACTCTAGGCGCTTGAATCGCCTGATTCCGATAAACGAGCGAAAAGTTATATTAGATCGAAAATCGGGTCAGAAATCGCGATCAGAAAAATCGCGAAATAAATCCGAGAAAAAGGAAAACGATGAACAGATTAACGAACGAACGTTCGTTATCTGGATCTAAACGATGAACGCGTTCGTTAAAACGAACGAACGAGCGAACGCTCGCTAATTAACCTAAACCGGAAAAAACCGATGTAATAAAAAAATGGATCTAAAAAAACCGGACGAAAACTGGTGAAAACCGAACGGTTTTCTAGGAAAAACCGGCGGTGGGGCGGGGTCAACCTCGTCGGCTCAAGTGGCGGCGGGCGGCGGGTGGCCAGCGGCGCGTGGCGGCGGATCTGGCGGCGGCTCGAGGCGGCCAGCTGCTGGGCGGGCGGTGGGCTTGAGGCGGGGCCCCCCGCTTATAAAGCCCCCCCAGGAGGTGTCCCGCTCGGGTACGGCCCAAGGTCGGTTCCAGTTTTTTTAAATTAATTACGCGTAGAAAAACTAAACGGACTCCAAAAATTCCAAAATAAATTTTCCCCGGCTTCTAAAATCAAGCCGGACAAGATGAACGTTTATTTGGGGCCTAATTGCAATTTTGAAAAACGTGCATTTTTCCTAAATTCAAATAAAATAGCAAAAAACTCCAAATAAAATCTTATTTGATTTTTTTTATTAAATCTTCATTATTCCTTTATTTTGGGAAAGTCATTTTATTCCCTCTCTCATATTTTGACAATAGAAATAATTGAAGATAAAATAAATCAAATCAAATGATCCTATTTTCAAATTTTGAGAAAACTCAAATATGAAAATAACGAAATCTCCAACTCTCTCCGTGGGTCCTTGAGTTGCGTGGAATTTCTAGGATCGAGCCAAAATGCAATAAAATATGATATGCAAGTGATGATCTATGGATAACATTCCAAATTGAAAATTTGGGATGTTACAAACCTACCCCCCTTAAGATGAATCTCGCCCTCGAGATTCGGGTTAGCTAGAAAATAGGTGAGGGTGGTCCTTCAGCAGATCTTCCTCTCGCTCCCAGGTGGCTTCATCCTCGGTGTGGTGGCTCCACTGAACTTTGCAAAACTTAATAACCTTGCCGTGGGTGACTCGACTGGCATACTCAAGAATTTTGACAGGTTTCTCCTCGTAAGTCAAATCATTACCCAACTGAATAGCTTCCAGTGGCACAGTATCCCTCAGCGGTATATCAGCCATCTCTGCGTGGCACTTCTTCAACTGGCAAACGTGGAACACGTCGTGAACTCCTGACAATCCTTCGGGTAATTCCAATTTGTAAGCAACTTCTCCCATGCGCTCCAAAACTTTGTATGGTCCCACCAAACGTGGTGCTAACTTTCCTTTAACTCCAAAGCGCTTAACTCCTCGAAGTGGTGATACTCGAAGATAAACTCGGTCTCCAACTTCATAAGCTGTCTCCTTGCGTTTAGAATCCGCATAGCTCTTCTTCCTAGATTGGGCTACCTTGAGCCTATCGCGAATCAACTTCACCTTCTGTTCAGACTCCTTAATCAAATCTGGTCCAAACAACTGGCGGTCTCCAACTTCATCCCACAACTGCCGGGTTTCGCACCTCCTTCCGTACAAGGCTTCGAAAGGGGCCATTTTCAAACTGGTTTGATAGCTGTTGTTATAAGAAAACTCCGCATATGGCAAGTTGTCATCCCAACTTGATCCATAATCCAATGCACAAGCTCTCAGCATATCCTCCAAAATGATTGACTCTCTCGGTCTGTCCATCCATCTGCGGATGAAAAGCTGTACTAAACTCTAGTATGGTTCCCAAAGTTTCATGCAATTGATTCCAAAACTTTGAGGTGAATTGGGTTCCTCTATCTGATACGATACTCCTTGGAACTCCATGTAGACATACGATCCTGGTCATGTATATCTTAGCCAACTTGGCACTGCTGTAGGTAGTCTTCACTGGGATGAAATGAGCTACCTTCATCAAGCGATCAACTACAACCCAAATCGAGTCATAGCCTGAACGAGTCTTGGGCAATCCCGTGATAAAATCCATGCCTAACTTTTCCCACTTCCATTCGGGTATCGGTAATGGCTGTAACAATCCAGCTGGCTTCTGATGCTCTGCCTTCACTCTCTGACATACATCACAAACTGCTACATATTCGGCAATATCCTTCTTCATTCCGGTCCACCAGAAAGTATCCTTCAAATCCAAATACATCTTGGTATTTCCTGGGTGAATGGAATACGGCGAATCATGGGCCTCTTGCAAAATCAACTTCCTGATCTCTGGATCACTAGGCACGTAAACACGGTCCTCAAACCATAGGGTATCGTGCTCATCCTCACGAAATCCCTTAGCTTTTCCCTTGCTCATTTTCTCCTTAATAGAGGCAATCTCCCTATCAGTCTTCTGAGCTTCTCTGATCTTATCCATCAACGTAGACTGTATCTCCAATGCTGCTACATAGCCTTTCGGAACTATCTCCAAACATAGCTCTCGAAATTCCTCGGCTAACTCCTTTGGTAACCCTCCGGTCATTAGCGTGTTGACATGGCTCTTGCGGCTCAACGCATCTGCTACTACGTTAGCCTTTCCGGGGTGACAATTCAATCTCATATCATAATCCTTGATGAGCTCCAACCATCTCCTTTGCCTGAGATTCAACTCCTTCTGCATGAAGATGTACTTCAAACTCTTGTGATCCGTGTACACCTCATAGTGGTTTCCAATGAGAAAATGTCTCCACGTCTTCAATGCATGCACTATGGCTGCTAACTCCAAATCATGTGTAGCATAATTCAACTCATGGGGCTTAAGCTGTCGTGAAGCATACGAAACAACTTTTCCCTCCTGCATAAGCACTGCTCCAAGTCCTCGACGTGAAGCGTCGCAATACACCTCATAATCCTTGCGCTGATCTGGCAGAATCAACACTGGTGAGGTAACCAAACGTTTCTTCAACTCTTGGAAACTGGTCTCACATTCCTCAGTCCAATTGAACTTGGTATCCTTCTTTAATAACTCCGTCATAGGCTTCGCAATCTTCGAGAAATTCTCAATGAATCTCTGGTAGTATCCTGCCAGTCCAAGGAAACTCCGGATCTCTCCAATAGTTGTTGGTGCATCCCAGTTTGTTACAGTGGTAACTTTGGTGGGATCCACTGCTATCCCTTCTCCGGATATAACATGTCCGAGAAATCCAACCTCCTTCAACCAAAACTCACATTTGCTGAACTTGGCATATAGCTGATGTTCTCTGAGCTTCTCAAGTACTAAACGCAAATGCTCCTTATGCTCTTCTTCATTCTTCGAGTAGACCAAAATATCATCAATGAACACCACGACGAACTTATCCAAAAACTCCATAAACACCTTGTTCATCATGTTCATGAAATAGGCAGGTGCGTTAGTCAGACCAAATGACATAACGGTATACTCATACAGCCCGTACCTGGTGGTAAAAGTCGTCTTGGGTATATCCTGCTCTCGAATCTTCAACTGATGGTATCCTGATCGCAAATAAATCTTGGAAAATACCTTAGCTCCTTGCAATTGGTCAAACAAGTCGTTGATCATCGGCAACGGGTACTTGTTCTTAATGGTCACTCCATTCAATCCTCGATAATCAACAACCATTCTCAATGATCCATCCTTCTTCTCCACTAGAAGTATTGGAGATCCCCAAGGCGAAGAACTTGGGCGAATAAAACCTTTATCCAGTAACTCCTTAATCTGCTTCTTAATTTCTTCCAAATCCTGTGCGGGCATCCGGTACGGTCTCTTAGATATCGGCCCTGTGCCTGGCAAAAGCTCAATAAAAAACTCAATGTCTCTATCTGGTGGCATGCCTGGCAACTCCTCTGGGAACACGTCCGGGTAATCCTTCACCACTGGTACTTCCTCCTGCACAACTCCTGATAAGGAATTTACTTGTGTCCTCCTCGGCCCATGCCGTGACACATACTTGATCCTTCTTCCTTCTGGGATGGTAAGCAAAATCGACTTACTGGCGCAATCAATGTTCCCTCCATACTTCGATAACCAATCCATGCCTAATATCACATCCAATCCTTGCGATTCCAAAACTATTAGGTCTGAGGGAAACACATAGTTACCAATCCTTAATGGTAAACGATCACACCATAGACTAGCCATATATTCTACTCCCGGCGAGGTTACTAGCATGGGTGACCTAAGGGCTTGGGTTGGCAATTTATACTTATCCACAAATCCCCTTGATATGTATGAATGTGATGCACCAATATCAAAAAGAACAACTACAGTAAATGTCTTAACCAAAAACTTACCTAATACTGCATCTGGCTGAGCTTCAACCTCCTCCACGGTAATGTGGTTCACTTGTCCCCGGTTGAAAGGGTTCGGCTTCTTCCCTGAGCTTCCATTGCCATTTCCATTCTAGGTTTCGGGACATTCATTTGCATAATGTCCAGTCTTCTAACACTTAAAGCAAGTGACTTGGCTCAGGTCTCTCTTGGTTGGGGTTGACGGGTTGGTGCGGTTTTGTCCATTGCTTCCTCCATTCCCGTTTCCATTCTTGGAACCATTATGATTGTGCGAGCTACCTCCTCCATGGGTATGCTGAAATTGTCCTCCCAGTTTTGGGGTAAAGCGTAGCTTCTGCTGAGCTCCAGAATTGTACTTCCCCTGTCCATACTTCCTCTTGCGGTTGTCAATCTGCTGCTGCTTCCCTTCAATCATAAGAGCATGATCTACCAACTCCTGGTAGTTATTGAAAGTTGCAACCATCAACTGCATGCTCAGCTCATCATTAAGTCCTTCCAGAAACTTCTCCTGCTTGGCTGCATCTGTAGCAACGTCATCCAGGGCATAATGTGCTAACTAACTAAAGTCCTCCACATACTGGCTTACAGTACGTCCTCCTTGGCGTAAGTTGCAAAACTCACGCTTCTTCATGGCCATAGCTCCTGCTGAAACGTGTGCAGTACAGAAAGCTTGCTAAAACTGATCCCATGTGACAGTGTAAATAGGATGTGTGGCTGTGTAATTCTCCCACCATGATGTTGCGGGTCCATCAAGCTGACGTGCGGTGAAACGCACTCTTTCCGCATCTGTGCATCCTGCAGTGGTCAGCTCCCTTCCAACCTTGCGGTGCCAATCATCTGCAACAATCGGCTCGGTGCTACTGGAAAACACCGGCGGATTTAGCCTCAAGAAACAAGTCAAATGGTCAACAGGTGGTGGTGGTGGTGGGTTGTTGTTGTTGTTGTTGTTGTTGTTGTTGTTGTTGTTGCCTTGGTTCTGTACCAGTGTTTGAATCAAGGCATTCTGCTGCTGAATCAACTGAGTGATCTCCGATGGGAAAACAAATCCGTTGTCGCATCTCGGAGGCATCTAAGGGTGTTAGAGCAGATGAGAAAATAGAATAGAATGAGGTCTAGTGAGAAAACACTACCCATATGCACATAAGACAAATGCAAACAATATCACTTCAATCAATTCAAACAAGGGCATACAACGGTCTAATTATCATTACAGAAGTGCTTGGACTAAACTAGATACAATGAGGAAAAATTCTACTACTGTTATGGTGGTCAACTAGAAAAACTGCTCCGATGAGGACTCTATGATATCCGCTCCAACTTCATCAACATAGTCATCGTCGCTGTCGTCGGCATCCGAGTCGGTGTCGTCGATGATGATATAATTATGCGGGCAAGTGGAATCGTCATCATTTCCTCCTGGCGCGGGGTCTCCCATGAAAACTCCTAGCTTCCTGGTTAAGTGGACATTCTTCTCCACTAGTACTTCAATTTCTTCCATGTAATCTTCATGTGCAGCCTTGAGTTCTTCTTCTAGCTCTTTAATCTTGGTCAAGGCCTTCTGTAGATCCTCCATGCCCGCGCACATCTGGTTCTCCTGACGTCGGATGTGCTGGTTTAACTCCTGGATATAAGCTGCGATTGATCTATCCTTCCTGGTGCTGATCATCTCCCATTGCTCATCTCTGCGCCCACAAATCTGGTAGATAGTATCCTTGAGATCATTGCGGTAGACTTCTCCAATGCGTCCCATGGTGATGTGGGCTGCCATGCTCTTTCCTAGACTCCAGGTTGGTGCATCAAAGGAAAACTCTACGGGCTCCATGACTGGTGCAAATGTCCTTCCTGGAACTTGAACTTGAATCATCCAGCGCTCCTCTTCAGGTAAAATGGCATTGTAGGTCCCGATGAAGCTTGGTACTCCGATGTTCAGGTATCTAGTGACTTCCTTCAAGTGGCATCCAAAGGGTGTATCTTCATCCTGTTATGTGAACTTGTTCCTTGCATCCGCCATCCTAAAAGAGTAGAAAAGATGAGGAGTCAGAAAGAGAAGAAAGAGTAGTGATCTAGGGCTTTAGCTTAGTGGTCGTGTCCTACAGTCAGTGTGTGCTCTGATACCATCTTCTAGCGACCAGACCCCAAACAGTCTCATCTCTGTGCATCAGTGTCATCCCTGGATCCGTAATGCTGACATGCACAGTACTTGAAGGATTTATAACAGAGTAGCAATCACACACTTATTACATCGAATGTCTCAAAAGAGAACTTATTACAATAAATATGGCTTAAGGCCATCTAATAACAATAACAATGAAGGCTTGGAAGATAAGCGAGTCCATCAACTCCAACGGCATCACCGAGTATAGAACCACGACCTAAGGCACCTTACTCATCGTTCTAAAAGTCTCTGCAACATGAATGTTGCAGCCCGAAAACGGGTCAGCACATGGAATATGCTGGCAATGTAACACATAGAGATCAATATGAAAGACTAATGCTATACTACATGCATATATGGCTGGTGGAAAGCTCTATGGTTACAGTTTTGCGTAAAGCCAATTTTATTTAACTATCATGGTGGTTGTTAAACATTGAGAATGGTTGACAGCATTCCCAATCCCAATTAAGCATCATCAATAAAAACCTAACAATATTAATTAAAGTAACATGATGAGATTCACATGATAATCCAAGTACTAGATACTCAAGATGCCCATAATCGGGGACACGACTAACCATGATTAGTTTGATACACTCTGCAGAGGTTTGTGCACTTTTCCCCACAAGACCCGATCTCCTCCGTTGGGATTCTCGCACTGCATGGTGTTTGAGAAACGGATGACCGAGACATAGTCTTTCGAGCGCTAGCACCTTACGAGCAGGTAGACCGTACCAACCTACATCCCCTACATCAGCTAGTCTACCACTGTAAGAGTTCGCACGACTTAGTCAACTATGCTAGAGCCCATAGTAGCTTGTGGCTGCAACGGAAGTTTCTAGCATGAATAATCTCATGATCCCTTTGAGCCTGGGTGGCGGTCCAAAAAGAAACAATCAATCCTGGAATACCCAGGTACCTCAATCCACCCAGATGTGTATTTAAGTTGCCACCTTAAATAAACCATTAATTAAAATCTCACATCTGTCATGGATACATTCACCCAATCCACGTCTACTAGCATAGCATGGCAATATAAGCAAACGTAGAAGTAACTCCCAAGGGTTTGATAATAAAACAGGTAATAGGTACTACCTCATCTACTTTCCCAAAACCCACAATTTAATTAGATCCTAATCATGCAATGTTTGAGGATTGATCTAATGCAATAAAAACTGGGTATGAAAAAGGTATGATCAAAGTGTTACTTGCCTTGCTGAGGATCCGCGAAACCTAGAGACTCAAAGTAGCAAGCGGCGCACTCCGGGTACTCTATCACAAACAAAAAAGCACACAATAAGTACTCATCTAATGCACATGTAAAACTCAAATAAAATAACTAACCAGAAAGTTCAACTTAAGAACTCTGGTTTGCAAAAAGAATCAAATCGAACGAAGCAACGGAAGTCAAACTGCGAAAGAAACATGCTTTGTTTTACTAATCTGGACCTAAGTCAATTTTTATAGTAGAAAAAACTTGTTTGAGTTGATTATTCGGAAAGAGGGTTTCAAGACGAAACTATAGGCGTTTGAATCGCCTGATTCCGATAAACGAGCGAAAAGTTATACTAGATCGAAAATCAGATCAGAAATCGCGATCAGAAAAATCACGATCAGAAAAATCGCGAAATAAATCCGAGAAAAAGAAAAACAACAAACAGATTAAACAACGAATGTTCGTTATCTGGATCTAAACGATGAACGCGTTCGTTAAAACGAACGAACGAGCGAGCGCTCGCTAATTAACCTAAACCGGAAAAAAAAACCCGATCTAATAAAAAAACAGATCTAAAAAAACTGAACGAAAACCGGCGAAAACCGAACGGTTTTCTAGGAAAAACCGGCGGGGTCAACTCTAAATCGGCTTGGGCGGCGGACAAGCGGTGGCGGCTCCGGTGGCGTGTGGCGGCATGCAGGTGGGCGGTGGCCAAGGGTCAAGGCGGCGGTGGGGCGGGGGCCCCGGCTTATAAAGCCCCCGGGCGGTGTCCCGCTCGGGTACGGCCCAAGGTCGGTTCCAGCTTTTTTTTTAATTAGTTACGCGCAGAAAAACTAACGAAACAAATACTAAACCGACTCCAAAAATCCCAAAATAAATTTTCCCCGGCTTCTAAAATCAAGCCGGACAAGATGAACATTTATTTGGGGCCTAAATGCAATTTTGAAAAACGCGCATTTTTCCTAAATTCAAATAAAATAGCGAAAAACTCCAAATAAAATCTTATTTGATTTTTTTATTAAATCTTCATTATTCCTTTATTTTGGGAAAGTCATTTTATTCCCTCTCTCATATTTTGACAATAGAAATAATTGAAGATAAAATAAATAAAATCAAATGATCCTATTTTCAAAATTTGAGAAAACTCAAATATGAAAATAACGAAATCTCCAACTCTCTCCATGGGTCCTTGAGTTGCGTGAAATTTCTAGGATCGAGCCAAAATGCAATAAAATATGATATGCAAGTGATGATCTATGTATAACATTCCAAATTGAAAATTTGGGATGTTACAGCGTATTTCGAGATTAGGATTTATCACTCCGATTGTCGGAGAGGTATCTCTGGGCCCTCTCGGTAATGCACATCGCTATAAGCCTTGCACGCAATGTGACTAATGAGTTAGTTGCGGGATGATGCATTAAATAACGAGTAAAGAGACTTGCCGGTAACGAGATTGAACTAGGTATTGAGATACCGACGATCGAATCTCGGGCAAGTAACATACCGATGACAAAGGGAACAACGTATGTTGTTATGCGGTTTGACCGATAAAGATCTTCATAGAATATGTAGGAGCCAATATGAGCATCCGTGTTCCGCTTATTGGTTATTGACCGGAGACACGTCTCGGTCATGTCTACATAGTTCTCGAACCCGTAGGGTCCGCACGCTTAAAGTTTGGTGACGATCGGTATTATGAGTTTTTGTGTTTTGATGTACCGAAGGTAGTTCGTAGTCCCGAATATGATCACAGAAATGACGAGGAGTCTCAAAATGGTCGAGACGTAAAGATCGATATATTGGATGACTATGTTCGGACACCAGAAGTGTTTCGTGAGGTTTCAGACATTTACCGGAGTACCGGGGGTTACCGGAACCCCCCGGGGAGTATATTTGGCCTAATTGGCCTTAGTGGGAGAAGAGGAGGGGCGTCCAGGGCAGCTGCGTGCCCCCTCCCCCTCTAGTCCGAATTGGACAAGGTGCCCCCCCCCTTTTTCCTTCTCCTCCTCTCTCCCTTCCTTCCCTTCTCCTACTCCAACAAGGAAAGGAGGAGTCCTACTCCCGGTAGGAGTAGGACTCCCCCCTTGGTGCGCCCTCCTTAGCCGGCCGCCTCTTCCCCCTTGCTCCTTAATATACGGGGGCAGGGGGGCACCTCTAGACACACAAGTTGATTTGTTGATATCTCCCAGCCGTGTGCGGTGCCCCCCTCCACCATATTCCACCTCGGTCATATCGTAGCGATGCTTAGGCGAAGCCCTGCGTCGGTAGCAACATCATCACCGTCATCACGCCGTCGTGCTGACGAAACTCTCTCGTGAAGCTCTACTAGATCGGAGTTCGCGGGACGTCATTAAGCTGAACGTGTGCTAAACTCGGAGGTGTTGTACGTTCGGTACTTGGATTGGTCGGATTGTGAAGACGTACAACTACATCAACCGCGTTGTGCTAACGCTTCCGCTTTCGGTCTCTGAGGGTACATGGACAACACTCTCCCCTCTCGTTGCTATGCATCACCATGATCTTCGGCGTGCATAGGAAATTTTTGAAATTACTATGTTACCCAACATAGGCATCTTATAGGCAAACAAATTATCAAGGCAAGCAAAAACTAGCATATGCAAGGAAGCGGAAAGAAACAATAGCAATCTCAACATGACGAGGGGTAATTTAGTAACATGAAAATTCCTACAACCATATTTTCCTCTCTCATAATAATTACATGTAGGATCATAAGAAAATTCAACAATATAGCTATCACAAAACATATTCTTAACACGATCCACATGTATGCAAAGTTGACACTCTTCCAAAATAGTGGGATTAACATTAACTTGTGTAAAAGTGAGGGGGGGAGAGGAAAACGAGAGGCAAATGGCAAATAATGTAATGCGAGGGATAAGAGTTGTGATGGGTACTTGGTATGTCTTGACTTGACTTGACTTGGCGTAGATCTCCCCGGCAACGGCGCCAGAAATCCTTCTTGCTACCTCTTGAGCTTGCGTTGGTTTTTCCCTTGAAGAGGAAAGGGTGATGCAGCAAAGTAGCGTAAGTATTTCCCTCAGTTTTTGAGAACCAAGGTATCAATCCAGTAGGAGACTACACACAAGTCGCCTCGTACCTACACAAACAAATAAGAACCTTGCAACCAACGCGATAAAAGGGTTGTCAATCCCTTCACGGCCACTTGCAAAAGTGAGATCTGATAGAGATAATAAGATAAATATTTTTGGTATTTTTATGATATAGATTGAAAGTAAATATTGCAAAGTTAAAATAGATTGGAAACTTATATGATAGAAAATAGACCCGGGGGCCATAGGTTTCACTAGTGGCTTCTCTCAAGATAGCATAAGTATTACGATGGGTGAACAAATTACTGTCGAGCAATTGATAGAAAAGTGCATAGTTATGAGAATATCTAGGCATGATCATGTATATAGGCATCACGTCCGCGACAAGTAGACCGAAACGATTCAGCATCTACTACTATTACTCCACACATCGACCGCTATCCAAAGATGGATCTAGAGCATTAAGTTCATAAGAACAGAGTAACGATTAGGCAAGATGACATGATGTAGAGGATAAACTCAAGCAATATGATATAAACCCCATCTTTTTATCCTCGATGGCAACAATACAATACGTGCCTTGCTGCCCCTAACATCCTTTGGAAAGGGCACCGCAAGATTGAACCCAAAGCTAAGCACTTCTCCCATTGTAAGAACGATCAATCTAGCAGGCCAAACCAAACTGATAATTCGAAGAGACTTGCAAAGATAACAAATCATACATAAAGAATTTAGAGAAGATTCAAATATTGTTCATAGATAATCTTGATCATAAACCCACAATTCATCGGATCTCGACAAACACACCGCAAAAAGAATTACATCAAATAGATCTCCAAGAAGATCGAGGAGAACTTTGTATTGAGATCCAAAGAGAGAGAACAAGCCATCTAGCTAATAACTATGGACCCAAAGATCTGTGGTAAACTACTCACACATCATCGGAGAGGCTATGGTGTTGATGTAGAAGCCCTCTGTGATCGATCCCCCCTCCGGTGGTACACCGGAAAAGGGCACGAGATGGGATCTCATGGGAACATAAGGTTGCGGCGGTGGAAATAGGGTTTCGTGGTGCTCCTGGATGTTTTCGGGGTATATGGGTATATATAGGAGGAAGAAATAGGTCGGTGGACCTGCGAGGGGCCACGAGGGTGGGCGCGCCCGAGGCGGCGCGCCTCCCTGCCTCGTGGCCTCCTTGCTTCTTTCTTGATGCCCAGTCCAAGTCTCCTGGATCACGTTTGTTCCAAAAATCACTCTCCCGAAGGTTTCATTCCGTTTGATATTCCTTTTCTGCGAAACTCTGAAATAGGCAAAAAAAAAACAGCAATTTGCACTGGGCCTTCGGTTAATAGGTTAGTCCCAAAAATAATAAAGTGTATAATAAAGCCCAGTAAACATTCAGAACAAATAATATAATAGCATGTAACAATCAAAAATTATGGATACGTTGGAGACGTATCAGTATCAAGCATGGATCGATCATTATGAGAAAGCCGAGCATAAAAATTCTGCATAATAATTTCTCTTGAGAGCTCATGATTGGGGCATGAATATAACATTGACTTAAGCCTCCCCCAAGCTAGAGCGATACTTTCTCCTTCACGAGGCCAAAAATTATATATGTAATTCCGATCATGATGAACTAGATGCATGGGATACATTTTTTGGTGGAACTCCAATTTCAATCGATTCCAATTCCAAGATCGAATATCATCGCATAGCCTATACCATGCCAATGCTTTTCCCTTCAAAGATATGGGGAAAACCTTCTTCTTAACTTCATCTTCGGGTAAATCTACAAGCTTAAATAATCCACAAATTTGTTCCACGTATATCAAGTGCATATCAGAATGTTCGGTTCCATCTCCTGCATAAGGATTAGCTAGCAGTTGTTCTATCATACCCAAAGGAATTTAATATTAAATATTTTCAGTAGGTGCGGTAGGTTGAGGGGTAGCTAATTGTGGTTCCGGTCACGGTGAAGATACCCCGAACAAACCCCTCAAAGGATTGTTTTCCATAGTAACAAGTGATAGTAAATTTCAGCACACTATATAAATGTTTCCTTACCAATTTCCACTTACCAAAGGCGCTTCACTCCCCGGCAACGGCGCCAGAAAATAGACTTGATGACCCACAAGTACATGGGATCAATTTTAGCTCTTTTCGATAAGTAGGAGTGTCGAACCCAACGAGGAGCAGAAGGAAATGACAAGTGGTTTTCAACAAGGTAATGTCTGCAAGTGCTGAAATTCTAAGTAACAAAGTAGTTTGATAGCAAGATAATTTGTAACGAGCAAGTAATGATAATAGTAAAAAAAGTGTAGCAAGGTATCCCAATCCTTTTGAGGCAAAGGACACGCCAAAACAGTCTCTTATAATAAGCAAAGTGTTCTTGAGGGTTCACAGGAATTTCATCTTGTCACTTTCATCATATTGATTCGATTCGTGTTCGCTACTTTGATAATTTGATATGTGGGTGGACCGGTGCTTAGGTGTTGTTCTCACTTGAACAAACCTCCTACTTATGATTAACCCCCTCGCAAGCATCTACAAGTATGAGTAAAGTATTAAGAATAAATTCTAACCATAGCATTAAACTTTTGGATCAAATTGGTCCCTTACGGAATAGCGCATAATGTAGGGTTTAAGCTTCTGTCACTCTCGCAACCCATCATCTAATAAATAATCCACAAGGCATTCCCTTAGGCCCAAATATGGTGAAGTGTCATGTAGTAGACGTTCATATGACACTGCTAAGGGAATCACAACATACATACTATCAAAATATCGAACACATATCAAGTTCACATGATTACTTGCAACATGATTTCTCACGTGACCTCAAGGACAAAAGTAACTACTCATAAATGATAATCATGCTCAATATCAGAGGGGTATTAAATAGCATATTGGATCTGAACATATAATCTTCCACCAAATAAACCATATAGTAATCAACTACAAGATGTAATCAACACTACTAGTCACCCACAAGCACCAATCTATAGTTTCGGTACAAAGATTGAACACAAGAGATGAACTAGGGTTTCAGATGAGATGGTGTTGTTTAATATGTTGATGGAGATTGCCCTCCCCAAGATGGGAGAGTTGTTGGTGATGATGATGATGATGATTTACCCCTTCGGGATGGAAGTTCCCCCAGCGGAATCGCTTCGCCGAAGGGCAAAAGTGCTCCTGCCCAAGTTCCGCCTCGAGACGGCGGCGCTCTGTCCCAAAAGCCTCTCCTTATTTTTTCTAGGTCAAAATGACTTATATACTAGAAGATGGCAACCGGAGGTGGGCCGAGGGGAGCACAACCCACTAGGGCACGCCTGGGCTCCCTGGCGTGCCCAGGTGGGTTGTGCCCACCTGGTGGGCTCCCTTTGGTACTTATTGGCTCCATTATTCCTCATATATTCCATAAAAAATCTCCGTAAAGTTTCAGCTTGTTTGGAGTTGTGCAGAATAGGTGGCCTGACGTAGCTTTTCCAGGTCCAGATTTCCAGCAACCGGAATTCTCTCTCTTTCTGTGTACCTTGCATCTTATGAGAGAAAAGGCATTAGAGTTACTCCAAAAAGCGTTATTATGCATAAAAACACCGTAAATAATAGTAGGAAAACATGATGCAAAATGGACGTATCAATGGCCACCACACTACACTCAACAACTTGGCCATGGGTTCGTCCAAGGCTCCACAATCCTCCACAACTTCTCATTTCCAGCGAACCACAAGAAGATCGTTGGAAAAATGTATGATGACACAAGATCGCCAAAGCAGAAAGAGGTACTCCTCTTCCCTTATTCGTGTAAATCTTACATCTCTACTCACACCGTATTCATCCCACAAAAGAAACTAGTTGAGCGCTTCTTACTGCATCTTCTTCGTGATACTAAATGCACAAGGTTTCCTCCCATTTACTATTTCACCTTGGCTAGAGGTTAGTAGCCCACCTGGATTTCAATTCAGGGTCAGTTGATTTACAACTAAAAGAAGTAGCACCCGCTTAGGCGCACGGAGCACCTAGTCTGCATGTTCGCTGGGGAAGCGGCGCATTGGTGTCTATCATAGGGACGTGGGGCACAGGAGCTGCTTGCGCCCGATCTGGGAGGTCGGCGAGGCTTGAAGGGATAGCCGGGGGGCGGTGCCAAGCACGGCGGTGCGCTGAGGTCGAGGGGAGGGCGGAGGCAGGGGACTGGGCCGAGGGTGGCTTGCGTTTCGAGGAAGATCGTCAACACTGACTGGCTGGAGGCAGGTGAAGGCGATCTGCCCGTTCTTTGTACATCGGACGATGCAGAAAAAATGACTGACCTATTTGTTTTCAATCGACTGTTATTTTCATAGGACCACACCTTATGGTGTGCTGGAGGAGCATCTGCATTTCCTAGCCATCCCAGTGCTCATATTTCAAAATCCTAGAATCTAGTAATTTCGTGTGGCATGCATGTTGTAGAGCTATCATATGTCTCCCGTCATTTATTTCTCACCGACCTGCTATCTGCTACTTTTACACTGTACTACTTGTGCACACACTTCACCCATACTCACATTATTGTTTTTTTATGCATGGGTATTTCAGACTCTGAAGCAGTGTTGATGAATACACAAAAGAAAAGACAGAAGTCGCTCCAGTTTAATTCCAAGATAAGCACTAAGCATTTCAGCACTCTAAAGGGTGTAGTGTCAGCAGATGGAGACAGTAAACATAGTCTGCAGTTGATGATCTCAATTGCCACACACAACCATCCCAGGTGCTTTCTTTAACTTTGTGCTGTCAAATGTGGTTGCATGTTTCATATGGTGTCTAGCTTGTATTGCTTCCGATTTGGTTAAATTGCATATGCTTACTTTGCACATTATACCTTTGATAATGACATGCCTTCCTGTTTTTGATACATCCTACATATGTATATTAACCATGTTCTGTCGGTTTACAAAAGTAGGGGTCCTTTTTGTACCCCTTTGCTTGTGCGCGGGCAGCCGCAGCCACACTCTTACAGCCGCGCTTGGCGGGAAGAAGAGGAAGCAAAGACACAAGACTACCAGAGCAACACCAAGACAGAGGCGCGAGGACCGAAGGGACAAGGTGGGTTCTCCCCGGTAGGATCCTTACCGTGGCAGCTTACGTAGCCTCGGCAAGGGCCTTACCGGGGAAACTTGCCCAACACCAGCAGAGCCGCCACCCTTAAGCCTAAGAGTTCCGACATAATCGACAACATTGGAACCAAGGCTCGAGTGGCGCCTACATGGTGGCATGCAGATCTTTGTAAAGACCAAGAACGTACAAGACTAGATGAGAACCAGAAGACGGAAACCCCGGCAAGATCCTTGCCGGGGACGCTCACAAGACCCCCGAAAAGACCCTCGCCAGGGACACCTGCGAGACCCCGGCAAGGCCCTTGCCGGGGCCTCGGCAAGATCCTTGCCGAAGACATCTGCGGGGCCGCAACCAGGCCCCCACCTGCCAAGGCTCCACCGCCGTTCCAACACAGAAGTTAACCCGCCAACAAGGCAGGCACCTACATGGCGACGTGCAGCTTCCAGGCCAACTCAGCAAGCACATGCGTGGTGGCATGCAGATCTTCGTGAAGACTTTGCCACCGCACCAGCTCAGCAGCCAGCCAGCCAGCGTGGCGCTGCACGCCTAGTCAGTCTGGGCCCGACGCTGTCGGTCGAAGCGAAGCGTATTATGGACGGACGAAGTTTCCTTGCCGTCCCCGATAAAGTGAGAGGGCACGTCGGCAGCGCATTAAATGCTTTTGTCCTATGGTGCCAGGAAATAGACTTGTATATAGTACAAACTTTCCACCTCATGTGTGCCACTGTAGCTACCCCCTTTGGCTATAAAAGGAGGCCCGAGGCATACTGGAGGAGGATTTCAGACTTTTTGGACCCTTCACGCTTTGTAGCTAGTCCAAGAACACCAGGTAAACGAAAACCAGCGGGAGTAGGGTATTACGCATTGCTTGCGACCCGAACCTGGATAAATTCCCTGTCTTGATCTTCTAAACCACTCTTTCCACAGCCCTGCGCCCGCCAATCGTAGAAGGGATTCCCTGTGATCCCATAGGTGTCGTTTCCACCAACATCTTTAGCACGCCAGGTAGGGGGCGCAAGCTGTGTAAATCCGGTTTTGGAGTCAACTTACCAACTCCCTTGTCGCGATGGCCCGAGAAGAGAAGGCAACGTCAATCAGCCGCACTCTGGTGTCGTCCGCGGCTGCAACGACCATCCTCATGGCTGCAATAAGCTAAGTCATGCATAACTTTGAGCAATTCTTCTTAATATAAGGTTATTCTCCTTGAGAGATCTTGCTCTTTGTACGGAAAACCTGCACGCAATGGGACCCTTCCGCTATTGGCAACACCCTTGTTCTGTTTCGAGTCCGCTCAACAGTTCAAGCGGCCGCGCTGAGGACGGAAAGGTGGTATGCCCGCTATTAGCAACGCCCTTGCTTTGTTTCGAGTCTGCTCAACAGTTCAAGCGGTCGTGCTGAGAACGGCATGGTGGTTTGTCCGGCAGCAAGCGCCCCCCGGCAGGCTGCTAAGGATCCGTCCTCAAGGCGCCATAGCATGGGTTTACACGCTGGCGAACCTATCCTACTGGGCGGAGGGTGCATACGTACAAAGAAAGATCAATACAGGAAGATAGCATGTTTCATCTTAAAGTACTGCAGAGTTATATTACATCAATTGTTGTTGCGGTTCTAACTTAAGATAAAATCGTCTTGGTCATGAACTCGCAGCGGCAATGAGAAACAGGGTGCCTAGTCTCGGCGCTGGCCCTCCACTCTCCTGACTCCGTCGACGCGGCTGATGATGGGCCTGATACGCTCTTCGAGCGCCGCGAGGTCCACATCCTTCGGCAAGCTCTCCAGCATGTTGGCAAAGTTGATGTTGGGGTTCCAGTACGCCACCTTGATGAGGACCTTAGTCAGGGCACCCCGATAGAGCTTCCAGGCCTCATTGGCTAGAGAGGTCGCTCGGTTGGAACGGAGCTGCTCCAGGGCGTCGAGGATGCCCTCGAAGAACAGGGTCAGCCTGGTGTTGGGGCTCACGTTCGGCTCCTGGGAGTACCTGACGTTTGGCATCCCCATGGCAACAAGCTTCGTGGTGATCTTGCCGGCGACATCGACAAGGCGGCTGATCCAGAGGTTTACGCCCTTCGTGTACTCCTCGTACTCGGTGGTGCCATCCCTCTGCAGCCGCTTCTCGTCCTCCAGGGCCTAGTACAGGGTCTCCTCACGAGCCCTGGCCTCTGAAAGCTACCCCTCCAAGCTGTCCAGCTTCAACTTCAGATCGTTGATGGAGTGATTGGCCTTGGAGAGCAGCTTGGCCTTATCGGAGATGGCGACCTGCGCATCCGCCAGAGTGCGGTTGGCCGCGTCCCTCTCCTCCGTCAGCCCCAAGACTCTCTTCTTCAGCTCCTCCCGCTCCAGCTCCAGCTCCTTCACCTTGGCGGCATGGACTAGGGCCTGAGCATCAGGTGCCTCCTTGTGCCTCTGCTCCAGCTCCTGGGTCCGCTGCACGACGAGCTTCTTGACCTCCTCATACTTGCCACTGAGTGTGGTGGTGAGCGTCTCCTCACGGGCGGCAAGGTCCTCCTCCTGGGAGTTCAGCAGAGCCTGGTGTTGTTGCTGAGCGGCCTCGTCCTTGGCGGCTTGTTCCTTCGGCACCTCCTGGGCCTTCTCGACGTCAGCCTGCTTCAGGATGAGCTCCCCTTTGCGCTCAGCGAGCTCACCCTAGGCAGCCTTCAGTTCTTCCCGAGCTTCGTGGAACCAGGCCTGCGTCTGAGCAACATGCTCCTCAAGATCGGGCTCCGCCTTGTCCGTTGCCTCCATCCTGGATTTTGCCTTGTCTAGGCGGGCGCGGTGGAGCGCCTGGAGCTTCTAGAAGTTGACGCTCATGGCCCGGAGAAGCTGCTCCTCTTTGGAACTGCCACCGTTGGCGCTCGGTTCATCAACAACTTGAAGCCCGGCGGTGGCGAGCGCCTCATCGTCGAACACCTCCCCCCTCGGTTGGCGCCCTAGTGCTCGCCGTCCCTGGGAGATGGACGAACATGTCGTCGCCCACCTTCAAGTACTTGCCCAGGCCAGGGGCTGGAGGGGAGGAAGGTTGGTCGTCAGCCACCCCCTCTCCGGCAGGTGCCTTGTCGGCCTCCCCGGTGGGCCCCTTGCCGGCCTCTTCGGTAGCGTCCTTGCTGGCCTGCCCGGCAGGCCCCTTGGCGGCCTCCTCAGCGGCGGCCTTGGTGGCCTCCTCAGCAGCAATCTTGTCCGCCTCGGCCTCGGCGTCCTTGGCGACCTCCTTGATGACGGTATCGATATCCTCCTGGTCCGCTGAGGGAGGGTCTGGTACCAAGGAGGAGAATGAGACGGGGCCAAAATCAAGGTTCAAGAAGAAGAAGAAGAAAGGACAGTAACAGGAGGCAGGCCACGTACCCGCGCCAGGCTGGGAGGAAGTGGTTCCCTCCCCGCCAACATTCGTTGCCGGGATGGAGCCACTGCCACCCAAGTTCACCTCCTCCTCCTCCGTGCGTGTGGGCTCAGTGCTTGGTGCCCTTGACGGGGACGCCCCTCTGGGCGGCGTGGTTGATGGGAGCGGCGTGTTGGGGGTGGCCCTCAGCGGCTAGTCCTACTACCGCTCTCCTCCTGTAGACCCGGCAAGATCAGAACCAAGGGATCGTGCCCCAACACACACCGACGAGAAGTGAGTATTGAACTCACGCTGGGGCTGGAGCGGGGGCTGCGTCGGGGGCTATCGTCCGGGCTGATCACCACCAACTCTGGCATGCGCGGAGTGCTCGCTGGGGGCTTGTCGCTTGTCGAGGTGCTGGCCCTCTTCGCCACCCTCTGGGCCAACGTCTCCGTGTCCCTGTGAGGATAACATCAAGTTAAAAGAGGATAGCACAGGCATGGGGTCAGGAGATGATGGACGGCGAAGTGCTTACTCATCCTCCGCCTCGTCTTCCGCTAGCCTCCTCTTCCTCTTCGGGCTAAAGGACCCGAGGTCAAAATTAACCTCCGAGGTGCCATCCGAAGGAGGAGGAGAAGGGGATGGGGTCTGGCGCCGCTTGGATGAGGAGGAAGCGGCCGCCTTTTTCTTGGCTACCATGGTTTTCACCGCCTTCTTCGCTGCCACGGCCTTCGTCACCGCGGCTCTTGTCTAGCGCATGGACTGCTCCTGGACCTGTTGCCGCTGCGCGGTCCTGCCGGGTCGGACCGGCTCGCCAGAGCTGGCCCGCCGCAGGACGTGCCTCTTCCCTGTGGACGAGGGGTCGACAGCCTCGGCCTCTTCTTCGGCCGACTCCTCGACCACGTCTTCAACGAGTGGGGCCCTGGCACCGACGCTGTTGGCCTCCCCAGCAGACTCCGCCCATCCGGCGAGCTCTTTCTCCTCCGCGGCCGCATCGGCCTCGTCCTCCACTGTGCCGGTGCTACCAGCCTCCTTGGCGAGCGCCGCATCTGCCGCCCTGGCGGCGACGTAGTCCAACTCCTCCTTGGTGGTGTCGCGGATGAGCAGCTGCTCGTCGTGGACATAATTCTCTGACAAGTTGTCGAAGAACGCCTGCACCTCCTCCGCTCCCGGCTCGACCCAGAGCGGATCGAGGCCGTGTGCGTTGAAGTTTGGCATCATGGCAATCATGGTGGTCTGGCGAGAGTTGTTGCTCAATGGAACCACACCCCCGGCAACCCAAACAGAGATGCCTTGATGGCCTTGCCGGCCTTCTTGGATCTGCCGGTCCTCTTGTCCCTGCCGTCGCCACTCACCTTGAGCTCGAAGAGCCTCTGGCAAAAATGAGCATGCCCCATCTCCGTGAAGTTGTGCTTCAAGCCAGGGCGGAGCCTCATGACATCGGCCGCGTTCCTGTAGTCCCAAGCTGGCCTCCCCTTGTTGTGCAGTGGGGCAATCTGGCGGCGGATGAAATCAGCCCCAATCATTTCGAGGGTGAGCCCGGCCACGGTGAGGCGGTTGATCCTGGTGGTGGCGACCGAGAGCTTCTTGTCATTGGCGTCGAGGTCGCTCCAGTCCTTGCGGCGGACCGGCGGACTCCGGCGAACCCGGCAGAACTCCCGTGGATCCTCCTCCTCGATCCAGCACCACCGGCTCCGCCACTCGTCCCACCTCTCCTTCTGGGCGCCATCCGGGTACGTGCCCTTCTCCTGAGACCTCGGGATCCAGGTGATGCAGCCGGAGAAGGCGCCCCCTGGCTGGATGCGAGGGTAGAAGTAGTGGCGGAAGAGCGCCGTGCTGAGGAGCACTCCGGCGAAGCCCTCGCAGAGATGGGTGAAGAAGGTCATGCACGCCACGGCATCCGGCATAAGATCCAGAAGACGGAAGCCATAGGTGTGCATGACGTTGTTGAAGAAATCAGAGAAAGGGGGCAGAGCCCACAAGAGAAGTAGTTAACGAAGAAGGGGTACCGATTTGGGCCAGCCTTGGCAAAATCGGTAGGGATGATGCGCGTGGAGGGGTGCCCCATCGTCTCCCTCCCCCACAGGGGCTTGAAGTAGTCCCTGAGATGGACCGCATCGACCGTCGAGGGGAAGTAGGCATGCTGCGTCCGCAGCGCCGCCAACTCGCTCTCCGGCGCCTCCTTCGCCCCGACGTCCTTGGCCGCCCCCTTGACTTTGCCTGTCTTGGGCGCCATGGCGACAGAGAGGGGATGGAGGATTAAGGGCAGTGAGGGTGCGACAGCGGCTAGCAAAGGCAAGAGCTTGAGAAAGAAGAAGGGAGCGACGGTTCTGAGATTGGGGAAGGCACAGGGGGTAAATGAGCAGCGCGCCTGCGGTTTTTCCTTTTTATGGGGAAGGCGCAGCAACCGCCCCATGCACGACCCCCACGTCACACATTCAACACAGGTCGTGGGAAAGTGCAACTGGCGAGGGAGTTATCATGTCAAACTCTGCCACGCTGCATTCACAAGACTGCCTGGGCCTGGCCCAATAACGCTCCGCGCTTATATGTGGCCCAGAACCGGGAGCTCTTGTCGGTGTACAAAAGTAGGGTTCTTTTTGTACCCCTTTACTTGTGCACGGGCAGTCGCAGCTACACGCTTACGGCCGCACTTGGCGGGGCAGAAGAGGAAGCAAAGACACAAGACTACCAGAGCAATGCCAAGACAGAGGCGCGAGGAGCAAAGGGACAAGGTGGGCTCTCCCAAGCAGGGGCCTTGCCGGGGCAACTTTCCCAACACCAGCAGAGCCACCACCCTTGAGCCTAAGAGTTTCGACACCATCGACAACATTGGAACCAAGGCTCGGGAGGCGCCTGCATGGTGGCATGCAGATCTTTGTAAAGACCAAGAATGTACAAGACTAGATGAGAACCAGAAAATGGAAACCCCGGCAAGATCCTTGTCGTGGACGCTCACAAGACCCCCGGCAAGACCCTCGCCGGGGACACCTGTGAGACCCCGGCAAGGCCCTTGTCGGGGCCCCGGCAAGACCCTTGCAGGAGACATCTGTGGGGCCACAGCCAGGACCCACCTACCAAGGATCCACCGCCATTCCAATACAGAAGTCAACGCGCCAGCAAGGCAGGCACCTGCGTGGTGATGTGCAGCTTCCAGGCCAACTAAGCAAGCACCTGCGTGGTGGCATGCAGATCTTCGTGAAGATTCTGCCACCGCACCAACTCAGCAGCCAGCCAGCCAGCGTGACGCTGCACGCCTAGTCAGCCTGGACGCGTGTCAAAGTGAGGCAAAGCGGCGGCGGACGGGACAATTTTCCTTGTCGTCCCCGATAAAGTGAGAGGGCACGTCGACAGTGCATTAAATGTGTTTGTCCTACGGTGCCAGGCGATAGACTTGTATACAATACAAACTTTCCACCTCCTGTGTGCCAGTGTGGCGACCCCTTTGGCTACAAACGGAGGCCCAAGGCATACTGGAGGAGGATTTCGGACTTTTTCGACCCTGCATGCTTTGTAGCTAGTCCAACAACACCAGATAAACACAAACCAGCAGGAGTAGGGTATTACGCATCGCTTGCGGCCCGAACCTGGATAAATTCCCCGTATTGATCTTCTAAACCCGATCTTTCCACAGCCCCGCGCCCGCCAACCGTAGAAGGGATTCCCCGTGATCCCATAGGTGTCGTTTCCACCGACTTGTTCGTACATCAAACTAATGCTCTTTTGTATCTCTCATCAATCACTTATGATGAGATAGTCACCCCTAGTGGGTTACTGTGAGACGCGCTACTCGTTTAAAGAGTGCAGTGTCATCCTCCCCACATGATTTTCAAGAAACAGCAAGCCCAAATAAAGATAATCAACATAGCTCTCTAGTTGATGACTGCAATTCCCCTACACCACCATCGCAGGTGCTTGCTCTTACTTGGCAATGTGATATGTGGTTGCATGTTGCATATGGTGTCTACCTTGTAATGCTTCTAATTAGGGTAAATTGCATCTGCTTAGTTAACACATTATACCTGTGAATATGAAATGCATGCCTTCCTGTTTTTGGTACATACTACGTCTTTCTATTAACCATGTTCTTACATCAAACTACTTTTCTTGTGTATCCCTCATCAATCACTTCTGACGAGACACCTTCAAGTTGACAGTTTATTGCCTCTAATTTGTTGATGTGCCACTTATAATGAGACACATCTAACTTGGTAGAGTGATTTTGGTTGGATCTTTCATATGGTGTCCAGATTGCGCTGCTTCCAATTTGTTGAAATGCCTTCTGCTGAGCATTTTTCGTACATATTCCATCCTCCTACAATGTGGTTGCCATACATAAAAGTTGTGTTCGTCAGTATCATGCATCAACGAATTTGGAAGTGCAAATTTCATTCCTTTTTCTTGTGTGTTTACTTGACAAGGAAAACTCTAAAAGGACGAAGTCACAGAATGATGGTGGTCCTCTGGAGCAACCGAAAGAGATGATCTCTGCAGATTCTCCTGCTACTCCTACCGCAGTGCAAGTTCCAAATCTCATCTCCCCTACTCCAAAACCCCAGGTGCTTGCTCTAACATGGCAGTGTGATATCTGGACGGATGTTGCATATGGTGCCTAGCTTGTATTGCTCCTAATTTGTTAAACTGGATCTCCTTAGCTTACACATTATCCATGTGAATATGACACACTTTCCTATTTTGGTACATACTACATCTGCCTATCACATCATGTTCTTACATCAAATTGCTGTTCTTGTGTATCCTACATATATCACTTATCATGAGACAGTCACGCCCGTGGGTTAGTATGAGACGCGCTACTCTTATAAAGAGTGTCGTTTCATCCTCCCCACATGATTCTCAAGAAACAGCAAGCCTAAATGAAGATATTGAACGTAGCTCTATAATTGAAGACCGCATTTCCCCTACACCACCATCCCAGGTGCTTGCTCTAACTTCGCAGTGTGATATGTGGTTGCATGTTGCATATGGTGTCTAGCTTGTAATGCTTCTAATTAGGGTAAATTGCATCTGCTTAGTTTACACATTATACCTGTGAATATGACATGCCTTCCTATTTTTGGTACATACATCTATCTATTAATCATGTTCTTACATGAAACTGCCTCTCTTCTGTATCCTGCATCAATCACTTACGATGAGACACTTTTATTCATTGCATATTGCATATTATTTCTAGCCTGTTGCCATGTATTTTCTCCTAATTTGGTCAAATACATTTATGAGGACACCCTTTTAATTTGGCAGAGTGATATTGGTTTCATCTTTCATATGGTTTCTAGCTTGCATTGCTTCTAACTAGTTCAAACACCTTGTGCTTAGTTTACACTTTATACATCATACATGTCAATATGTCATGTCATCCTATTTTTCATACATATTCCATCATCCTATCATCCGGCTGCCTTACATTAAAGTAGTGTTCATCAGTATCCTGCATCAATGAGTTCTGAAGAGCAAATTTTATTCCTTTTTCTTGTGGGTTTGACTTGACAAGGCAAAATCAAAAAAAGAGGAAGGAAAAGAGTAAGGAAGGCGATGATGGTGGTCCTCTGCAGCAACGTAAATGGAGCATCTGTACGGATTCTCCTCGTACTGCTAGTGCATTAGAAGTTCCAAGTCTCCACTCTCCTACTCCACTGTAATGCACTGGAGAGAAGTGGAAGAGGAAGAGGTAAAACAAAGTTGCTTCTTTGACAAACGAGTGAAACCACGAACCTTGAGAGGTTGAACAAATTGAAAGAAAGAATACAATGTAGATGAAAGAGATTGCATACAATCTGTTGGACAAGAGCAACAAGGAATATGATGAGAACCAAGAGCTTAGGGGGTCAAGATAGATTTTGAAGCCACTCCGGTTAAAATCGAGATAGACAAATGGTAAGGAAAGAATTTGAATAGCACTCCGGTTGAAAGGAGAGGCAAGACTTGATAAGATGAAAAGAACTTGAAGAGATGACACAACACCCCGGTTAAGTGGATAAGCATGGAAAAGAACATGATCTTGACAAAACAAGCTGATGGGTGAAGAGAGCAACATCACAATGCCTCCGGAACAAAAGAGTGGAATGAAAAGAATGGAGAAGACAACAACATCTTCTCCCACAAATGAATTTGAAAGGGCAAGCTTACAACAAAAGGTTGAACAGAGTTGTTGAAAACTCAACAGCAAAAAGAATAAGCTTGTTGTGGGCTTACGGAAAACATCCCAAAATTATGAGGTGACAACCGGCCAGTAACGGAACAGTTGATTGGATTGAGATCAACAAGGAGACGAAAAATTCTTCACCAAGATGAGAAGGAGAAAATTGGATCATTGATAAGCACCACAATAGCAACATTCCTTAGGGAAGGCTTTAGGTCAAATATAACCCAAGATAACTCCAAGGAAGAAAATGATGGGTTTAAATATCTCATTCTTGATAACTTGTGAATCATGAAACATGAAGGGAAATTATCAACAATGACATAACACCATCTCAAAGATACGGTAGAAAGAATTGCACTTCGAAATGCAAGAAGAATACTTGAGCTCTTCCAAGAAAATCTTGAAGAATGCTTTGAGAATGAATGAAATCTTTGATGAACCACCATGTAGAGCCTCCATGAAGAACTTCGGTAACAAAAGGACGATGAGAAGGAAATGATGGATGAAAATAATAGGATTGAAGCCTTGCAATGATTTAGATGAAGCTTCGTGCCGATATAATGCGGAAATTTTGGAACTCCGGAAAAGAAAAGATGAAGCATCTCGAACCGAGAATGTGATATGATGAACAATTCTGGAAAGAAGAAATTAGATCACTTGCATGAAACAATAATAAGAATTAGGTTATGCGTATCCTGCACCAATTTAGATTGATGACAAGCAACGGATTTGGCATACTACTTATTCTCGTAGAAAGGATTAAGGTAGATATAGCGCAAACTTGGGAAGGTCTTCAACGGTCCACCGGTAGGATTTTGGAAAGATCGAATCAATCTATATGATAACAAAGTAATAGGAATGTTAAATGAACCACTGTAAGAATTGAATATGATTGAGGAAAAGAGAACGAAACACCAGGAAAATTAGAGAACGAATGAAGATACTTGAGGGAATTTAGATACAAGAGCACGAAGAGATCACAAGCTGACTAGAGAATACTTGAATGATCCACCGGTAAGAATTGAGAGACAAACAAAGATGCATGAATTGAGGAGAATTTGAGAACGAAGAATCCTTCTGGAATAATGGCCTCTAGAAATAAAAACGAAAACACTCCTGCAATGCTTCGGATGCATATGAAAAGAATTATCATAATCAAAAGCAATTATGAGGATGGCCTGAAGCTAGAACCATGAATCTTCAAGAGAATGGATAAGATTTAAGAGAAACTCTTCTCCCGTGACGACGAGAACCACCACTGAAATTGTTGAGATACTCCGGGAGAATGAAAAAAAAAGAGGTTGAGCCAACAGTGAAAATAATTTGAAATGGATCTTGGAAAACATCTGACTGATGAAATTCATTCTTACGTCAAACTTCAAAAAGGATTTGGGAATAGCTCCGGGAAAAATAGAAGAGTCAGATAAGATCCTGGGAAAAGACCTGTGGGTTATGGGCCCACTCCAAAGATACACCGTTGAACGATTGCTTGAAAAGAGAGATTGCACCGGTTGAATTAAATGGCTTGAATGAGATAACAACCTCGAAATAGCTTGAACGGATTAGGAATGAAAACACGAATCTCCTGAGATATCTTCAATACTCCAGAACAAATGAATGGCGAGAAGTGGATGATTAAGAGGTGCACCAGCATGAGAAAACATTTGAAACGAGGAAAGGATAAGATCGACAAAGCTTGAATTGAATCCACCAGAGAAGAAAAGAGAACAAAGAATAATAAACTTGAAGCTCCGTTAGTATCTTCCTGAGAATCACCGGATAAGAACATTAACAAAAAAGAATGGAGAGATTTCACATCCATAAGATAGATACTTGATTAAGAAATCTGACTCCTTGAATAAAAGGGGTGGGAGGGTGGGAAAACAAAGGTGACTTGGGGCAGATGGAATAAACACCGTTGAGAAAACTTAGAATTGATCTCGCAAATGTTGAAATGATCGGATCCACTTGAAGAGAAGCACGCCGGTTGGAAAAGAAATAACATGATAATCTCGATGATCGAAAGGATTAGCACTCCCATAGAAATGTGAGAACACCATTTAGAAAAAGGTATGGAATCCACATTTGACTTCGAAGTAACTCGAATAGCACAACTCAAAACAAAACAAAGGACTGGCTTAGGAAATAAGCCAGAACAAACATATGATAGACCCCATACTATATCATGTGTCTGTTGGAAAGAAATCCTATGAGATACTTGAATTCCCACCTAAAAACTCCCGAAACTTTCTGGTTATGCAATCTGGTGTTGGGGATACAGGGGAAGCAATATATCTCACCCAACTAAACAATCCCTACATCCAGCTGTATCCATCTGTCAGCACATAACCAAGAAAACTCCGGAAATCGTGTACCTCAACCTTCGAAAAGCATCCGTTATACGAGCTATGGAAATACTCCCAAACTCCCGCCCCAGTACTGGGTGGCGTCGAGGTTATCTCACCACTAGCTGCATAAAAGAGATTTTCGGTGTCGGCGAACTCAGGTATTTCAGAACTGCAACAATAAAATTGTGACGACAACACCTCGTATCTCAACTCCCCGGGACACTGCCACAACCCCTAAATGTCAGGACACGCCAAGTTCTCTTCACAAGAATATCAGAACAATCCCAAGATACCCGCGTGATCCTAATTTTTTTTAGTGAAATTTGAGGAGAGGAAAGTCAAAACATCTACGTCAGGAGACCTCAGCAGAGCGACGAAGGGGACTAAGGAGTAAAAAGAATCCTACTCTCCGATATATATAATCCTAAGACTCAATTTTTTTTTGTTCTAGGCTCAACAACGTCAGCGATTCGATCAAGCAGGGGGCTCCTAAGTCGGGGATGGCTCTAATTACCAACTTGTAACACCCACGATGCGACTATATCTCCCACGTGTCGAGGCATGACTTAGAGGCATAACCACATTGTGGTTTTGTCGCAAGAAGGGTCATCTTCACACAATCCCATGTAATGAACAAGAAAGGGATAAAGAGAGTTGGCTTACAATCGCCACTTCACACAATACTTAAGTAAATCATACATCATCCAAGTACACACATAGACCGACTACGGTCAAATCCAAATGAAAAGAAGATAAACCCCGAATGCTAGATCCCCGGTCGTCCCAACTGGGCTCCACTACTGATCATCAGGAAAAGACACGTAGTAACGACCAAGGTCCTTGTCAAACTCCCACTTGAGTTCGGTAGCATCACTTGCACTGGTATCATCGGCACCTGCAGCTGTTTCGGTAGTATCTGTGAGTCATGAGGACTCAGCAATCTCAAAACCCGCGAGATCAAGACTATTTAAGCTTATGGATAGGATATGGTTATGAGGTGGAGCTGCAGCAAGCGCTAAGCAAATATGATGGCTAACAGACGAAAATAAGAGTAAGAAGAGAAGCTACGCAACGATCATAAACTAGAAGTGATCAAGAAGTGATCCTGAACTACTTACGTTCAACCATAACCCATCGTGTTCACTTCCCGAACCTCATCAAAAAAAGACCATCACGGTTACACACACGGCTGGCACATTTTAATTAAGTCAAGTGTCAAGTTCTCTACAACCGGATATTAACAAATTCCCATCTACCACATAACCGCGGGCACGGCTCTCGAATGTTTATACCCTGCAGGGGTGTCCCAACTTAGCCCATCACAAGCTCTCACGATCAACGAAGGATATTCATTCTCCCGGAACAACCCAATCAGACTCGGAATCCCGGTTACAAGACATTTTGACAATGGTGAAACAAGTCCAGCAAGACCTCCCGATGCACCAACCTAGCCTGATAAGAAGTGCGCGATCTCATTCTCAGGGTACACCGAATGAGCAAAGCGTACAGGTATATGCCAGATACCACAAGTTGCCAAGGGGCGGCCCCGCACGGTGCTCTAGTTCGGACCAACACTCATGTGGAGCACTGCCCGGGGGTTGATTAAGTCCACGGGGTCCGAAAAGTCCCTATGCAAGTTTTTAGTTCTTATAGGCAAATGGTAAAACTAAGGTTGCGCCTTGCTGGAGGAATTTTATTCAAAACAAACTGTCAAGGGGGTCCCACAACCCCAACCGTGTAAGGAACGCAAAATCAAGGAACATAACACCGGTATGACAGAAACTAGGGCGGCAAGAGTGGAACAAAACACCGAGCAAAAGGCCAAGCCTTCCACCCTTTGCCAAGTATATAGATGCATTGATTAAATAAGACATATTGTGATGTCCCAACATATACATGTTCCAACATGGAACAACCTGCAAGGCACCTACAACTAGCAACACTATAAAAGGGCCTGAACAAAAGTGGTAACTTAGCCAAGCAACGGTTTGCTAGGACGGTGGGTTAGAGGCTTGACATGGCAATATGGGAGGCATGATAAACAAGTGGTAGGTAGCACGACATAGTGATAGAACGAACAACTAGCAAGCAAAGATAGAAGTGATATCGAGGGTAATGGTCATCTTGCCTAAAATCCCGCTAGGAAGAAGACCGAATCCATGAAGTAGACGAACCAACGTAGTCGAACGGGTCCTCACAATCGCAACGTACACGGCATGATGCACAATCAAGGATGATGCATGTCAGATTTAATGAGGCATGGCATGGCAAAGTGCAACAAACAATACTACAAATTAAGTGAAGCTCAATATGCAACGAGTTGCATATTGATGTAACACCACATTTAAATATTTAGTTCACTCTCGTTTATGTACCCAACAATATTAAATGTTGTTAAACATGGCAAGAGGTGAAGCATAATGAAACTACCTATCTAGGCAAGTTTAAATGAGGCCGGAAGCAACAAACAACAATTCTGGAAAATCCCCATATGCATATTTTGAATTTGGTACTGTTCTGCCTAAAACCAAATTTTTAATGTTGTTAAACATGCAGAGTAATGTTACCATGTTAAACTATGCATTTTTCTACCCCATTTACATATAAAATTTATTTAATTCAGAGCTACAGTTATTTAGTTATAAAATAAACCATTTTAGCATGTCATTAAGCAAATTATATGCGAACATCATTTTAAACATTTTTAACATGGATGAAAGTTGCCTATTATGAACTAGACAAAATTCTAAGCATTTTACATGTCATGTTTGTTTAATTCCGATGCATGGTTATGAAGTTATTAATGCATGAACATGGAGGGGTTTTCTGCAAAACTGTAAACTCCTGGATAATTTGATAAATTCGTCCAGGGGAAAAATATGTCCTGGGCCGAATCTGGAGGGCCTCGGGGAGCTGCTCACATTGGGCTGAGGCGCAGTCGGCGTGGCTGGCTGCAGGCCGATTGAAGGGGAGGCAGAGGTGGGCCTTGAGGCGTTGACCGAGAGGCCCACGCTGGCGCCGAGCTAGGCTGTATGCCGTTGTGCAAGTCAACGCGAGGCAGTGGCACGGTCGATAAAAAGCATAGGCTGGGCGTTGGCCTTGGCGCGGTCACGCGCGAGCGGAACAGGAAGCAGGGCGGGGCGGCGCTGCTGATGGGAGGTTCGGCAAGATGGGGCCTGCAGGTGGCGGACGGCGGCGGCGATCCATCGGATCTAACGAGGGGAGCCGGTCCCTGATGGTGGGAGTCGAACAGGACGACGACAGCTCGGCTCCTGCTAAGAAATACAGAGAGCAAGTGAGTTCAGAGAGGAGAGACAGGGAGAAGAAAGGAGGGAAGAACGGGCGCAGTTTGGCTGACCGGAGCTTCGCCAGAGGCGTGCTGGCACGGCGGCGCTGCCGGAGGAGATGCAGGCAACGAGGAGGGTTCGTGGCGACGGCAGCGACTTCACACTGGGCGGCGACGGCCATGGTAGCCCAGTTCTGTGTTGAGACAAAGAGAGAAAGAGCACTGAGAGAGATGAATACAGGGAGGAGGAAGAACGAGGGAAGGAGGCGGGGCATGGCGCTGGACCTGTGGCCGCCGGCGGCGACGCTTGCAGGGAGGTCCGACGACCTGGGGAACGGATCCGGGCGTCGAGGAGCTCCTGTGCAGCACGGGAGCCTGCCTCCTGGTGGCTTGCATGGGCTGCAGGAGGGAGGCGCGGGGTCGCGAGGCCGAGACAGGGGAACGGCGAGGTGGTTGCTGCTCCTGGGATCAAGCGAGGACGAGGGAAGCAGAGGAGACCGCGGTGCCTTCGGGATTGGGTGGAGGAGGAAACCGAGGAGAGGTGGATCTGGGAGGATCCCGAGGTGGGAGATGAGTGCGGCGGCGGCAGGGACAAATGTCCTAGATTTTAGGGTTAGACTAGATTAGGTGAGGTTTGACTATAAATAGAGAGAGGAGGGAAATTTGGATCACCCGATCGAGATCGGATGGTCGAGAAAGAATAGACTAGGGGAGTCCAACAAAGAACCAAAGATATTTTGGGGATGTTTGGGGATGATTCGAACCCATTTGTAACGACAGAGTGGGTCGGGCTCGGGATAACTTTCGGACGCGTGCGAGGGGTCTGAGTAAAGTGTAAAGAGGGTCAAACGGTCAGACAAGAGGGACTCGAAAAAACCCGGTTGGTCTCGGAACAGTCAACGAAGGCAAGGGGTTTAATGGGCTCAGAAAAGAGAGAGAAGAGAGCGGTCCGGCTGGTCTAAGAGAAGGTCAACAGAGACAACGAAGAAGCGACGGCTACGAGCGGATGCAAGTTTTAAAAAAATGCAGATGCAATGCACGTGATGTTATGATGAAATGCAACATACAAATAAAACACACGGCGGTCACGCAAAACATGGAAGGCGTCTGGAGCGTCGGTCTCGGGTCGTCACATCCACCATCCAAGGTGCTTGCTCTAACTTGGCAGTGTGATATCTGGTTGCATGTTGCATATGGTGTCTAGATTGTATTGCTTCTAATTAGTGTAAACTGCATCTGCTTAGCTTACACATGATACATGTGAATATGACACGCCTTCCTGTTTTTGGTACAACTATATCTATCTATCACAACATGTTCTTACATGAAACTACTCTTCTTGTGTATCCTGCATCAGTCACTTATGATGGGACACCTTTAAGTTGGCAGTGTGATATTGGTTTGGGTCTTGAATATGATTTCTAGCATGTAGTGTTTCTAGTTTGATGAACGCCACCTATGACGAGACCGTTTTAACTTGGCAGAGTGATATTGATTACACCTTCCATATGGTGTCTAGCTTGCAGTGCTTCTAATTTGTTGAAGTGCCTTCTTCTTAGTTACCACATCATAGGTGTGAATATGTCAAGTCGTCCAGTTTTTCGTACATATTCCATCCTCGTATCATGACTTTGCCTTTCATCAGAGTAGTGTTCGTCAGTATAATGCATGAATGAGTTCCGAAGAGCGAATTTTATTCCTTTTTCTTGTCGGTTCGACCTCACCATGCAAAATCAATAAAGAGGAAGGAAATTGGTAAGGCATTGGATGATGGTAGTCCTTCCGAGCAACTAAAACGGAGGGTCTCTACAGATTCTACTCCGCCATCCTCCCAACAAGATTCGCAAGACAATGCAAGGCTAGACAGTCAACGTAGCTATGTAGATGATGAGCACATCTCCCCAACTCCACCATCACAGGTGTTTGCTCTAAATTTGCACTATTATATGTGGTTGCATGTTGCGTATGATTTCTAGCTTGTATTGCTTCTAACTTTGTTGAATTGCATCTACTTACTGTACACATAATGCCTATGAATATGACATGTGTTCCTATTTCTAGAACATACTATATCTTATCACACCATGTTCTTACATGAGACTATTGTTCTTGCATATCCCGCATCAGTCACTTATGATAAGGCACCTTTAAGTCGCCACTATGATATTGGTTGTGTCTTGCATATGATTTTAGCATGTACTGCTTCTACTTTTTTGAAACGCCAGACAATTTGAACTTGGTAGAGTGATATTGGTTGCATCTTTCATATGGTGTCTAGCTTGCAGTGCTTCTAATTTGTTGAAATGCCTTCTGCTTAGTTACCACATCATAGGTGTGAATATGTCATGCCGTCCTGTTTTTCATACATATTCCATCCTCGTATCATGTGTTTGCCTTTCATCCGAGTAGTATTCGTCAGTATCATGCATGAATGAGTTCTGAAGAGCGAATTTTATTCCTTTTTCTTATTGGTTTGACTTCACAATGCAAAATCAATACAACTGAAGGAAATTAGTAAGGCAGTGGATGATGGCGGTCCTTTGGAGCAACTCAAACAGAGGGTCTCTACAGATTCTACTCCGCCATCCTCCCAACAAGATTCACAAGACAACACAAGGCTGGACAGTCAACGTAGTTGTGTAGATGATGAGCACATCTCCCCTACTCCACCATCACAGGTGCTTGCTCTCACTTGGAACTGTTATATGTGGTTGCGTGTTCCGTATGATGTCTAGTTTGTGTTGCTTCTAATTTTGTTGAATTGCATCTACGTAGCTTACAACTTATACCTACAACAATCACTTACCCATAAGACACATTTAACTTGGGAGTGTGATGTAGGTTGCATCTTGCATTGTATTCTAGCTTGTACTGCTTAAAATTTCTTGAAATGGCACTTACAACGAGACACTTTTTACCCGATAGTGATATTGGTTGCATGTTCATATGGTTTCTTCTAATTTTGTTGAAATGCCTTCTGCTTACTGTTTTTCATACATATTCCATCCTCCTATCGTACGTGTGAATATGCAATGTTGTCTTTTTTGTATATATTCCATCCTCCTATCATGCGCTTGCCTTACATCAAAGTGTTCGTCTGTATCATGCATTAACCAGTTATGCAGAGCTAATTTATTTATCTTCTTGTGCTTTTGACCTCATAAGGCAATATCAGAAAAGAGGAAGGAAAAGAGTAAGTTAGGGGATGTTGGTGGTCCTCCGGACCGACACAAACAGAGACTCTCTAGATTTTCCACTACTACTGCTAATGCAGTTGAAGTCCGAAGTCTACATAATGAGTTCATCTCCCGTACTCCACCATCACAGGTACTTGCTCTAAGTTGACAGTGTGATAATTGGTTTCATGTTGCACATGTTGTCTAGACTATATTTCTTCTATTTTGATTAAATTGCACCTGCTGAGTTTATATGTTATACATGTGCATATGACATGCCTTTCTGTGTCTAGAATACACCGCATCTATCTATCATACCATGTTCTTATATCAAAGTACCGTTGTTCTGTATCCCGCATCAGTCACTCATGATTGGATGCTTTTAACATGACAGTTTGATAGTGGTTGCATCTTGCATTCATTTCTAGGTTGTACTACTTCTGATTTTTCGAAATGCCACTTATGACAAGACACTTTTAACTTGGCAGAGTGATATTGGTTGCATCTTTCATATGATGTCTAGCTTGCATTACTTCTATTTTCTTGAAAATCATTCTGCTTAGTTTACACATCGTAGCTTTGAATATGTCACGCCATCATGTTTTTCTTACATATTCCATCCTCATACGGTTGTCTTACATCAAAGTATTGCTTGTCTGTATCATGCATCAATGAGTTCTGAAGAACGATTTTATTCTTTTGTGTTGTGGGTACGGCTTGACATGGCAAAGTCAAAAAAGAGCAAGGAAAAGAATATAGTAGGGAATGGCGTTACTCGTCGGGTGCAATGAAAAAGGATCTGCCCTCGAGATTCTGCTGGTACTTATAGTGCAGTAGAAGGTCCAAGTCCACCGGCTAAATCTACAAACACAGTATCACCTGCTCCACCAGTTGCAGCATCCACTTCAACTGTACCGGCATCTCAACAAGTTACTCGTTCGTTTTCTCTGGAACTGGTGAGTTCCCAAGCTGCCTTCACACCTAACACTACTTCCGAAGCACTGCTGACACAACAGGACTTGGCAAGATCAGATGAACCTCACGAGCATCAACACCAAGATGGTACCTGACCGAGTCAAGTTGCAGTTACATGCTCCTTTATATGTAATCTCATAGTTTTATGTGCACTAACACTTTCCATATTCGTTGTTGAACTAGCACCACGGTGCAAGCGAAAACAGACATCAGGGATAATGCTTGACAGATTAACAAAATCTAAAGGAGGAAAAATGAAGATCCATTTTGAGGCAGGTTTAAAAAGGCCACGAGATGCTACAGAGTCAGCCAAGTTAGTATCAGAGGCAGCCGTTGCCGTTAGGTGTCATGCACGTATCCTCCCAACGTGGATCCAGTATAGGAATGAGAAAGACAATACCTAGTTTAACACCTTCCTTGACCATTTACCCGTAAGTAATGTTATTCATCACAATTTGTAATATTGTCTTGCTCTGTCCCATACTTTCTAGCTTCCTCCTAATAAGACTCACATTCTTTTTCAATAGATGAGGTTCAAGTTGGATCCTAAAGAGGATGCAACTAAACAAGCATGCACTCATGTTTTTCAGTGCCTTTCTGCGACAAGATGTCGGTACCACCTTCGGAAAGCTCACTTTGAAGGCAAGGCTAACAATGAAATTGCACAAACATCTCCAGTGGAATATATTACAGATGAAGACTGGACAACAATTGTTAAACACTGGTCTGATCCAAAGTATCAGGTAGGGTATATGTATTTGATCAGATCACATATTGAACTTGTATTTATGTATGTGCCGTTCTAAAGTGAAATTCCAACAGACAACAAGATCTCGTAGCTATATTGCACACTGCGAGGCTCTTGTAAATACATGCTAGTTCCTTCTTTTTTCTGTGCCATATTATCGTATCTGTATTGACTTGTTCCAAATACAGAGGAAAGCCCATGCGGACTAAAAAGAACCTGAACCGAATGTAGTGCAAATCTTCAAGGATTGCCACACCAGCAAGATGAAGGGCATGAGCACACTAGTTCAAGCCGTTGTTGTAAGTCCTTACTCCTCCTGCCTTTGAACTGCTTGGTACTGTGATGTGTTCATTTAACTGCTTGGTTTGCAGCCAATGTCAGTTACTCTGTTCACTTTTATACACAGTTGTCTTAACGTATAATTTCACCTTACATGGTTTAAAAGAGATGAAGGATATTCTTTTGGTCTTGATCTGTAATCTAGTTCTGATGTTCACGTGCCCACACAATGATACAATAGCTTTTTGTTTTATATCGGTTTGCCCATGATATGAATGATGCCATACTATGTTCATCGTACTTTAAACCATGTCTCTTTATCCTTAGATGTCAACGAATGTGAGGAAATAGACAATACAGTAGGCATGCTACATGGACATATGTTCTGGAAGTGATTTTATTATGTAGTTGGCACTACAATACATGCTAATGTATTATAATAGTTCACCAAAATAAGTTATGTATAAACGTGAAACCTACTTTGTTTGTTTTTATCTCATTAGTAACTTATCTGGTACACTAGTCTACAAGTTCAAACTTTCAGCAAGCTATGGAACAAATGATTCAACATCCAAAACCACAGGCACAATGTCACCTCTTGCTGCAGTGCGTCAGTATCTCTCCACTAACAGTGCAAAAAGCAGCTTCCTGCGTAATTCTGGGTTGGTTGTCAAGGTATGAACAAAATCTTCCGGCTAGATAGAGTGATATATCTGTGCTCCAGACACATGTCCAATCCCTAATGGACGTCGTTTCGAAAACAAGAATAGTGGTTGACAAATGTCGTCAAGATATGAATGATTTTGAAACCGAGACATTTGCTTCGTTGTTCAAGAGCAATGGCGGAAAAAAGGGGAAGATCATGCTGCTCTATCAGATTCTACAGCCTGAAACATTAGCACTCAGGTCAAATGATATGTGCTTCTATACATCTGATGGTGCTTTTATCTGCAAGGACTGTAAACTTTATGCCAACAGGCCTTTTGTTGTATGGTTGGAATTTATTTTGTTGTGATACAACATTAATCGTGCTGCTAAAGGCTGCAGAAATTACAATGCTATTTTTGTATAGTGTAGGTTTATCTTAGTAATGTATTCGGCCGAAAGCTTCGTAGGAGCCCAAAGTGCCAACGTTCATCAGGCCCATTCCAATTAGGCTAAACACGATTATGGGCCGCAATTTGCATGTAGCCCACTAAAAATATCTGGGCCTAAATCAACATAAGCTTTCATATTTTTTGGTAGGCATGTGCCCACAGTGGGCTCTTAGCAGGCCTAAACATAATTTGGGCCCTCGGTAACAATAGGCCGTTAACATGTGTAAATATCTCGAGCCCATAAAAACATGGGCCTTTAATAGGCCAAAAGTGAGATTGGGCCCTGATTGTGCCAAATAACCCACTGGTCATTAGCAGGCCGAAATGTATCTCAGCTCCTGGTGGCCCATTTACAATGCGGATCGTTCACAGGCCGAAATTCAGATGGGTCGTAAATGCGCCGACCTACTACACGGGCCTTTAATAGGCCGGAAGTTCAGTCGGTCTTGATTAGTGTCAGTTTTCTATGGGCCGTTAATAGGCCCGATGTGACGTTGGGCCACATATGGCCCATGGATTTCGTCCCACGTTAACAGACCTAAAATCACAACAGGCTGAAAGTGGCCCAAATCTATAGTGGGCCTCTAACAGGCTGAATGTTAGACATGGCCGAATATGACCCAAATCCTCCATGGTCGTTTATGGGATGAAACTTTCAATGGCCAATAAATGGGCCCAAATAAAGGAGGACCTTTAACAGGTCCGAAACAAACCGGGCCGTAATTTGGCCCAAATACTTAGCGGATTGTTAACGGACCAGAAGTGACCATGGGCCGCGATGATGACAAGTTTAGGACGAGCAGTTGACGGGCCGATTTGATACAAGCCATACGGGCCTTAACTGCGAATGGGTCATCTACAAGAAGGCCCTTAATGGGTCGGCCCGCTAATTTTGACTGGGCCAGCCTTTTTAACCTAAATGGGTCGCTGTTGGGCCTTGCCACGTGTCGACGTGTCATAGGCGCCTCATGTCCATTGGGCGGTTAACATCTGTCCTTTCGTGGTGCTGACACGTGGTTGCTATAGCCAATAATAATTTTACATGTGGAAAATCCTCATTGGTCCTAGCTGTTAATGGATTATCGGATCCAAACCGGAACCCAATAGCTTAACGACAACCCATTATAGTGGATGCCACGTGTCGGTTACCCATGACGAAAGCACTTCTATGACGCGTGATTTATCGTCATGGAAGTGGAGACTTCCGTGACGATAATTTTGTTAATGTCATGGAACGCTTCTATGACAACACAGGAATGACTATCTTGATTCTGTCATAAAATTGTCATGGATGTACATGTATGACAAAAAACGTGACCTACTGTGACAAACACATATCATCACGGAAGTGGTTTTTTCTTGTAGTGCATCAAGCTCTTTTCTAGCGTCGTTGTCGGGGAGGTGAGTGCTTGAAGGTATATCTTTAGATCTTGCAATTGAATATTTTTATTTCTTATTTTATCACTAGTTTGGTTTATAAAAGAAAACTACAAAAAATGGAATTGAGGTTGCATCATATTATTCATCTTTATAATGTCTTTCCTGAAAATGATGGAAAAGAATATTGTGCTCAACTGATAGAATAAGAATTCTACAAAATGTTTGACAAAAAATCTTGAATGATGAGCATGATTGCAATGTTGTTAGTACGAATTCTTTGAAATATCCATGATGCTAATGATATGCAAAGCCATAAGCTTGGGGATGCTATGGTTGATGAAGATGCTATTTTTAGTCCCCCAAGATTTGATGTGCAAATTTGTTATAATGATTGCATGCCTCCTATTTATGATGATTATAATGATGAAAGTGGATTTGGAGAGGTCATGACTTTATTCGGATAAATCCACCATTTTGGATGAGGCTTAATTGACTATGATAACAAAGTTGCTATCTATGATGATTATGGTGATGACATGTATGCTATAAAGAATAATGATAACCATGAAACTTTTCATCATGATTTTAATTTTCACTCTCATGATAGTTATTTTGTTGAGTTTTCTCCCACTACTATTGATGAGAAGATTTTTGCTTATGTGGAGAGTAATAAGTTTTCTATGCTTTTGTGTCTAAGCCAAACCTTCTCAAACGTTTACGAGGGCATGGTGAGGTCATACCATGGCACCATGCCAGGCGTTATGTTTTTAAAGCATTTATTTCATTTTTTCTATAGTTGAAAACCCAACAAACAAACATTTTTGGTTGACTATTATGCCACAGATTTCATTGAAATATCTGTCCATTCCTTGTAAAAGGCATGAGAATTTACTAAATGGCACAAGCATGGTTTTACAGGTCGTTCTTGTGGACCCTTTCATTCACCGATTGTTTGAATTTGAATTATGTGCATTAATGCCTAAGAAATGCACATAATCCCCTAAATATGGCAAATGAACCCGGAAAATGCCAAATTTGAACACGGTGATTTGCAGGTTGTATGCTCATCATAGAAACTCGTGGACAAAGGACAAAGGAAATTTGGACCCCCCCCCCCTTCAATCTTGGTGATTTCCCCCTCGAAACCATGAAACTTCCTCGGTGATGGTTCATTTTATGAAAGGCATGCATGACGACATTTTTACCAGGGCACGGTGAGGTCATACCATGGCACCACACCAAGGCGTCATGTTTTCCAAGCATGTATTTCATTTTTTGTATAGTTGTTAACCCAGTAAACGGCGCGTTTATGGTTGACTATTGCCACACATTTCCTTGAAATATCTGCCCATTCCTTGTAAAAGGCATGAGAATGTACTAAATAGCACGAGCATGGTTTTCTAGACCGTTCTTGTGCACCTTTTCATGCACCGATTGTTCGAATTTGAATTATGTGCATAATTAATGCCTAGAAAATGCACATAATCCCCTAAATATGGTAAATGAGTTCGAAAAAATGTCAAATTTGAACACGTTGCATTTGAGGCGGTATGTTGATCGTTGGAAAAAAACTGAATGACAAACTATGACGGAAATTTGGATTCCCCTTCAATCTTGGTGATTTCCCTCTCGAAAGCATTGAACTTCCTCGGTGATGGTTCGATTTATGAAGGGCGTGCATGACGACATAAATCAAACCTTCTCAGCTTTTAACCAGGGCATGGTGAGGCCATACCATGGCACCATGCCAAACGTCATGTTTTTCAAGCACATATTTCATTGTTCTATATATAGTTGATAACCCAGTAAATGACGCGTTTGTGGTTGACTATTGCCACGCATTCCATTGAAATCTCTGCCCATTCCTTGTAAAAGGCTCGAGAAATTACTAAATACCACGAGTATGGTTTTTCTAGACTGTTCTTGTGCACCCTTTCATGCATCGATTGTTTGAATTTGAATTATGTGCATTAATGCCTACAAAATGCACACAATCCCCTAAATATTGTAAATGAACCCGGAAAAGTGTCAAATTTGAACACGGTGATTAGCAGGGTTTATGTTCATCATAGAAAAAACTCATGGATGAAGAACAAAGGAAATTTGGTTTCCCATTCAATCTTGGTGATTTACTATCGCACACGATTCATCTCCGTCGCCTCTGCGAACCATGTGTGTTCACTCACACATGCAAAAGTAAAAAAAGAAAACCCTCGCCCACTTCGTCCCCACTCACTCGCCGTGGACTCCTCCGCAACTCTGCACCCTAAGCTCGACGGCTGTTGGCGGCGGTCGTAGGTCGCGCTCCAAATGGCACCGGATTTCGCCATTACCGCTTTCCGCCGCCTATCTGCACCGACATTCTAGACTCTGGTTGACTGGGGTTTTCTGCGGGATTGGGCCGGGGATTTTCTCATGGAGAAGGTAATCAACTTAATTAGCAAAATATTCACTCATCTCTTTTCGCAGTCCGTCCGTCACTGTTAATCAATCGGCGGAAATCACCGTGGAATCATTTTTTGTTCTAACTGATTCATGGGTGTTCATTCATGTGACCACAGTGCGAGCACAAGTCGGGCAACTGTGGTCGTGGCCAGTCGGAAACGAAGTTCTATCTCACCATTCCGGGTGACTTCAGGGAGCGCTCGGTATGTTCAATCTCAACCTACCACGGTCGAGATGGCCTAAATTTATGAACATATACCGTCTGTTGCTACATTATCTATATATTTGCATCAAATCTTTGTTACATTATCTATTTTTAATTCTATATTTTTGTACTTTGCTTTCATCTATATATGGATCTGTTCTATCAGTTACTCCCATATTTGCATCTTGCTCTGTTATTTCAATATATCTAATTTACGATCTTAATTTTCATTTCAAGCAGTACATCCCTTGCTTTGCGAGAACAAGAGTAGAAGGAAATCTTGGGCTTTACTTTGCTGATGACTCCCAGGATGTCATATTGACAATGCAGCATGGATTTACTATGACGGTTAGCATAAAACTTGTTAAAGATGGTCACTCCTATTTTAATGCGGACCTTTGGAGAAAAATGTCTAAGTGTTATGAACTGAAAGCTGGCAATAAAATTCTAGTGCGTGCATCACAGCCTGGTCTAATTAACATGAACGTTTACTTCCCCAACGTCATCAGCCGATCAAAGTCTGATCGAGGTTAGTATCCTTTCAACTTTCTCCATGCTGTCATATTACTATTTAAGCAACCAATTGTGATATCATATTCTGACTCTGTTCCTAGGCAGTAACAAATTCTATTTACCAATTTATGCACACTATATATTCTTCTGCCATGTTCTGAATAAATAATACCTTTCCACCTTTTAAGCAGGATATGTTGGATGCATAGTGAATGATTTGTATGTTACTAAGCGTACCAAATTTCACTGGAAGGACTTGAAGCATGTCATAAACTTTGTTGACAATCTGACGGAGATAGTACAGCGTATGAACGCTGGATTTTGGATGGGATTAATTAGACCTATGGTGCACACACTAAACAAGACCAATTATGTGCACAAAGCGCTGGTAAAAAGTCTTATTTTAATGCTGATGCTCATAAACTATATATATCTTCAACGATATGTTAGAATTAATTTTTATTCTACATGTCAACAGAAATTGCCCCCTGTAGCAGTTCCTGGATTGATTTCCGAGTGTGGTCGAATTACACTTGTGCCTGCTAATAATGCCAAAGTGATTGCAAGGTATGGAACCATTCAAATAAAAAGTTCTCGCTTCTCGTGGCAATGCATCCATATTGGAAAATTGGAGACACTGTTCTACTCCTGCTCTACCAAGACACAGGAGGGCTCTTCCTTTTCATTGACGAGATGCTGAGTCGCCATGATCAAGCTGCTTCTAGTGGATAGTTGTGGTTGTTGGCCCTCAGCCTCTTAAAATGTGCTAGCTGTTACTATATATGTTAAGTATGTTAAGTATGTTCCTATGTTAAGTATGTAGATATGGACCATATGGTTGTCAAAACCGTGTTACGAAGATCCTCCTTTTGTCGAATAGTGTAACCACTATATATATGTTACTCAAATGCTGTTACCCAAGTTAATTAATTTTCATGGAAAGTATTAGTATCGTACACAGTTCATTGAGTTTAAGCGTGTGCCCGATGTATAGAAGGCATTTGCATATTAACTATCCTTATTGCAAATTCACACACATGTTCACATGAGGAAACGTATGTGTAACATACTAATCATGGCACACGAGTACTCGCAGACGCATCGTGTGCGATACTCCTAGCCACTGCAAGCAACTAGTTTGCATTTTTCAAAGTTTTTTGTAGAAACAAAATCGCATACCTAAGTAAATCAGATTGACCGCTTGTGTTGTAATTTCTCATCGCAAAGCAGTTAATCCAAGTCGGCTGTTTGCCACATATCGCATACATCTTGTTTACATGACTCGTTTGTGTTCTTTTGGCTCATCGCATAAGCAGTTCATCCATGTGAACTGTATGCTGCATATCACACACATCTTGTTAAGTTGAACCGTTTCTGTTGTGTTCCCTAATCGAAAACAGTTCGTCCAAGTTAATCGTATGTCGTATATCGCACACACATTGATATGGCTGCCCGTTTCTGTTGTTCTACCTCATCGCAAACAGTTCGAATGGATTAACCGTGTGTCCTGCATCCCACACACATTGTTATGGCTTCCCGTTTCTGTTGTTCTGCCTCATCGCAGACAGTTTGAATGGATTAACCGTGTGTCCTTCATCGCACACACAACTAAAATTTTAACCGTGTTTGATGTCGTCGCCATCGCAAACGTTTTGCACCTTGTTTGACGTTTTTTACACCACCGTTTGCGATTATTGCATCACACACAGTTTCGGCAAAGGGTCTCTGATCGTAGTGTCGCGTTAGCAGTATCCTGCAGTAGTGCATATGAAAGTGTGTACAGTTAGAATGTTATGCTGCCACTAATGCACTTGGTCTTGTTTTCATGCATAGGATTTTGAAAAGTAGGTCCTGGTGGATGTTTTGCTCCATTCCTTTCAATAAAATGCATGAATAATTGAATAGTAGAGTGCCATAGGAAAATTTCCTATTACTATGTTTTTCCATTGAACCAAAATGGCCCTAATGGATCGACGTGAATGTAGAGTAATAAGTGATGCGACAAGTGTACAACCTCTTTGCCGTAGCCGTGTCGACCTCAGCATCATTGGGTTGGTCGCTGAAGAAGTTGAGGCAGAGGTGGCTATCGGAGGTGTGGAGGAAGATCTAAGGAATCTGTAGACGGCATCCAGGGCACTGCTCTGTTGTGATGGATAGTTCCATCGTTGGAGCAGCTCCGGCAAGCTGTAAGACGTTGAGGCTGAAGCAGCACAAGACAGGCATCGTTAATCTCAAGTGGGATTCTAATAGCATCTCCAATAGATGATGTAAAATACATTACCAAAAAGTGATAGATGTAAAATTTACAAAACTAAAAAAACCACCGGACTACAACAGATGAGGTAAAAACTGTTGACTCTGAACTTAACTGTCAAAACTGAAATTTACTGTGGAATCTGAATGTTACTGTTGAAACTGAACGCAGTGGTACCAGAGAGGCACTTCACATGTAGTTTAGGGAGGGCCTGCAGTTCATCTTCAACCTGCACCCCCCTGAGCCGCCAGCCACCACCGGCCCCCGCCGCCCGCGGCCGGTGGCGCTCCTGCGCTGCCTCGGCGCCCCGAAACCACTCCCCGCCGTCGTTCACACGCCCGCCCAGCCCTCTAGCCCCCACCCCTTCAAGGCCGAAGCTTTTTTTTCCGGCGATCCCCACAACACCGCCCCACCACCTCGCCCCCCACCACCAGCAACCACTGCCCCCACCTTGTACCCTAAGATAGATAGTGGGGTACCTCTCCGTGAGCCGCCCTCCCCTCAGGTGGTTCTTCCTTAACTCAATGAGCCCCTCGAAAATTGACTTACCCAAAAGTCGATTCAATCGACTGAAGTGTAGCTAAATCCGAGCAGAGCAACTGCACGAGCGAGGGGGGAGCAGCAGCAGCAGCAGCATGAGCGAGCGAGTGAGAGCCGGAGCAGCAGCAGCAGCGCGAGCGAGCGAGCGAGAGTCGGAGCAGCAGCAGCAGCAGATCCGGCTGGTACGGACGCCGCCGCCGAAGGGGCCTTGCACTGGGGGAGAGCCGCCATCAAGATGTCGCCCGCGGCGCGGGCTTCGAGGTAGCTACGCCATGAGGGTGCGGGATGGAGCACCATCGACGCTGGGAGGTTGAGTTAAGGAGAAGGTGCGATGTGATGAGTGTACAACCTCTTTGGTGGCGCCGAGTAGGCCTTGGCTTCATCCGAGGAATCAGTGAGGACGATGCGATTCTGGTGGAGCAGGTTAAGGCGGCGCTTTGGGGATGGAGCAGCCGCGATAGACAAGGCGATCATTGGAGTAGCTCCTTGGAGGTGGAGGATGGGGCGGCTGAACCGGCAGGACAACGAGATGGACAACGGATCCTCATCCGGGGAGGTGGATGAGGGACATCGAGCTGTTGCGGTGGACGACATCGTCGGGGAAGAGGCTCCGGCTGGGCAGTGGTGAGGTGGCGGACGGAGGAAGGTGGGTTTCGCAGCTGGAGCAGAGAGGTTATGGCGGCCTGGGATTTCGAATGGCGAAAAGGAGGCGATGGGAGGGGAACCATGACTTAGGGACGTGCTTGTCCAAAATGTAGGGTGTGTTATAAAGTACCCCACCGATTTGAACTAGCGGCCCTTTCGGCTCACGGTTAGAAGGGGGATTTCGCGTGTCGGGATTTGGCAGCTAGAGGGAGTTTTCGCGTGTGTTGTAATTTTGAGATAGCAAGGCACGGGTTGTGAAGGTGCGAGTTTTGGGAGCACGATATCTGAGGCCTCCTTTCGTTTAGAGGAATCTTGTAGGAATTTCATAGGATAGGATTTCTATAGGAAAATTTACTTCAGAGCCCTTTGGTTTGTAGGAATGGAATCCTATTCCTATGGTGGAATTCTTCATATCCTTCACATTTCATAGGAAAATAAACATCAGCCTAGACTCAATGAAAAAAAATCCTATGATGTGAATTAAAGGGCATCTCCTTTCCTATTCCTACTCATAGAATTTGAGATACATGTCATCTCATTTCATATGACTTTCCTATTCCTACGATTTTCCTACCCTATGAACCAAAGGAGGCTTGAATTTTCAGGATATAACAAGGCGTGGGTTGAATTTTAGGGACAATCCTAATGTGTAATATTGTACTTGTACGTACCAAATCAATTTGCACTTCCCTAAATGAAAAAATATAACTATTGACACCACACAAAGAGAGAGTCTTGTCCCGTTTTACTATACAAATGTTATACAAAGCTATGAATCCATGTTATGTCCAATTAAATTTTTTCGCTGGTTGTATAATGCATGTAACCTACTCATGAATTTTCAGTGAGGACGCTGCAGTTCTGTTGGAGCAGGTTAAGGCGGTGCTGTGGGGATGGAGCAGCCGCAATAGATGAGGCGATCGTCGGAGAAGCTCCTTGGAGGTGGAGGACGGGGCGGCTGAACCGGCGGGATGACGAGATGGACGATGGATCCTCATCCGGGGAGGTGGATGAGGGACGTCGAGCTGTTGCGGTGGACGATGTCATCGGGGAAGAGGCTCCGGCTGGGCAGCGGTGAGGTGGCGGACGGAGGAAGGTGGGGTTTCGCGGCTGGAGCGGAAGGTTATGGCAGCCTGGGATTTCGAATGGCGAAAAGGAGGCGATGGGAGGGGGGAACCATGACTTAGGGACGCGCTTGTCCAAAATGTAGGGTGTGTTATGAAAGTACACCACCGATTTGAACTAGCGACCCTTTCGGCTCAGGGTTAGAAGGGGGATTTCGTGTGTCGGGTTTGACAGCTAGAGGGAGTTTTCGCGCGCGTTGTAATTTTGGGATAGCAAGGCGCGGGTTGTGAAGGCGCGATTTTTGGGAGCACGATATCTGAGGCCTCCTTTCGTTTAGAGGAATCTTGTAGGAATTTCATAGGATGGGATTTCTATAGGAAAATTTCCTTCAGAGCCCTTTGGTTTGTAGGAATGGAATACTATTCCTATGGTGGAATTCTTCATATCCTTCACATTTCATAGGAAAATAAACATCAGCCTAGACTCAATGAAAAAAATCCTATGATGTGAATCAAAGGGCATCTCCTTGCCTATTCCTACTCATAGGATTTGAGATACATGTCATCTCATTTCCTATGATTTTCCTATTCCTACAATTTTCCTACCCTATGAACCAAAGGAGGCCTGAATTTTCAGGATATAACAAGGCGTGGGTTGAATTTTAGGGACAAGCCTAACGTGTAATATTGTACTTGTACATACCAAATCAATTTGCACTTCCCTAAACGAAAAAATATAACTATTGAATATTGACACCACACAAAGAGAGAGTCTTGTCCCATTTTACTATACAAATGTTATTCAAAGCTATGAATCCATGTTATGTCCAATTAATTTTTTCGCTGGTTGTATAATGCATGTAACCTTCTCATACCAACATTTTAGTGCATTCCAAATGTCTATACTACCGCTGCAATTCAAACTAAATTTGAATTCGTTTTTCTATTTGAATAAAAATCTACAATCATGATTGTTGCCAACTTTAACCATCATTCGTGTATTACCTTAACAACACACCACATGATTACTATAGAGATAGATATGAACTATGTGTACCATATGAACTCGAATTCAATTTTTTGAATACACTTGATGTTGATTCTAGATAATAGTACATTTGATGTACTAACTAGATATTCATAATCTAAACCATGTTCCATACGTACACCGTGTTTATCACACAAAGTATAGTTTCTCGCCCCCTACATTATGACAAGTATTTAGCCCTGAGCTGCAAAAGCCACACAGTATCCCAAATTATAATCAATGTTCTACATTACTATATCTTCTTCAAGTATCTGTATCCACTTTCCTATAATGAATTTTGATCTCTGTTCATCTTTTACACCTTCACGATCCTCTTCTCTTTGTAGCTAGCTAGCACTAACTTTCTATCGTGCATGCACACGCCCGCCCCCCTCTCACCCTCCCTCGGTGTCCCCTCCATCGCGCACATTCGTTATTTCTCTTTAGGTCATTCACCCATAGTGTGTGTAGCCCCCCCGGCTCCTTCTTTCCGGCACACGCCGGTCGATATACCTCTCTAGCCAAGTGTCCCTACCACAAACACACACTTCCCCTCTTCTCTTCTCACCGTCCATGCCCCCCTATGTCCAATACGGTTCCATGCAGGTGCACACTCCCGCCCCTTTTTTCATCGATCTCATACTCGCACACTCCTCCTCCCTCGACATAGTAGGCCTCTCGCACCACCTCCTAGCCGCACCCCTCTCCCCCTGTCCGTCTCTCCAGACCTTATTTTCTTCTAACACATGCATGCATGTATACATACCGATCTCCCTACATATAGCTAGGTTGACTATAATTCTTTTTCCCCATGCACCGATAGACTTAACTCAATAGTTATGTCTCTCCCTTTCTCGGACACATGACGGTTGATCTTCCTATGTAGTTATGTATGCTTACCACAATCATATCGTCCCCCCTCATCATCCTTGCATACCTCCTGTCAGGGATATACCCCGCGGTATGACCCAGCAGGAGATATGACCTGGCCAGGACTTGGTATTTCATTGGTGACCCGGCAGATTATAAGACGGCGGATTGTAAGCCAGATCATAAGTCAGATTGTAAGCCGGCAGATTGTAAGTCAGATCGTAAGCCAGATCGTAAGCCAGATTGTAAGTCAGATTGTAAGCCACATTGTAAGTTGGTTGTTAAGAAGCCCAAGACGTTAAGAAGCCCATGGTGAGAAGCCTGTGAAGAGAAGTCGGAATAGTTTAAGTCTTAATCCGAGTTGGACTCTATATGTAACCCGCCCCTTCAACTTATATAAGGAGGGGCAGGGCACCCCAAGAGGGACAGGTTGAATAATCGTTAAGGCTAGACACAACTAGGAGAGCCGGAGATACGACGACTCCCTCATGAGCATAATGAGACCTAGCCACAAACAACATGTAGGGTTGTTACCGGATGATGTTTCCCAGGGCCCGAAGCTTTCTAAACCCTTGTCTTGTGTTGCGTCTCTCGATTCCGATCAACCCCTCTCAAGCTATCACATAGATGTGTTGGCCTCACGACTAAGTCCTCACACTAGGACATCTGCCGTGACAATTCCATGACAGTTGGCGCCCACCGTGGGGCCTGCACACGGTGGTGTTGAGTTCTTGGAGGGATCTTTCCCGGAGATTGAGAAGTTTGCAGTTTTCCGTGGTTATCCCACGTCTCGAGAAAGTTCTATAGGATGAAGAAAAAGACTACAACGAAAAGATCTATAACATTGATGAGCAGTCAAAACAACATGTTCAGATTCGATCCAGACAAGTTAGGGTTTTGCAAGTCGCCAAGCCAAGTCAAGTTGCCATGGCAATGGCCACGTTGGTCAACGGAAAGTGCGGTTAGCAATTGACCATGGAACCAGCTTGGAAGAGTCCACGTCAGAGTCATATTCATTAATCAGGATTTACAGCCGATGAGATTTGAAGGATATGAGGGTTTGGCATGTTCTCTGTGCGTCACCGAGGCAACGCGATCCATCGAATCCAAGTTGGAGATCAGATTTTGGCCGCTACAGCCGTGTATCACCAAGGCCGACAGGAATTATGCTACCGTACGCCGGGTCAGATCGGTCAACAAGGGTCAAAACCCAAGGCGGTTTCATACATTGAGCTGCTAAAAGCTACTGTTGCTTGAAGGAAATACTACGTTGCTACTGTTCGCATAAATTGATCCATATAGTACTAAGTACTGCCCATGTTAAGGCTCAGATTTTGAGGAGATAATATTTGTTGAAACTGCTTCACGTGAGCATGCATGTTTGGGCAAGGGACTACTACACCGGTTCAGACTAGCAGATCAACAGCCGCAGTTTCCCCAGCCATGAAACTGCTCAAAGCCCCTGCCTCGGCCCTGTTTCCTGCTACCGTTCCAACACGGCCTCGCTGTTTCTTCAGTGATGGGCCATCTCAAATGGCCATCGTCCGAGTAGCCGTCGCCAAGTACACCGAAGTCGCCGCTGGCCGGGTTGCTGCTGCTCGCCTCCGCAAAGTCGCCATAACCCGCGGCGGTCTTTGTTTCTGCCGCAGAGTGTTCTAGGTCGCCTGTGTCGTGCTCTTACCATTACTGCTTGGCTAAGATCCGCCGCCTTACCCCTGATGCAAACCGTTGTCGTCGCCGTGGTTCACCTTGATCATGACCTGCCTTGAGCAGCTACCGGAGAGCCGCCCCGCGACTTCCAAATCGCCAAAATCCAAAATTGCCGGCTTACCAATAAGTTACGCGCTACTGTCCGGGTCTCGCTTCCGTCGTGACCCGCCAAGTCACCGCCCGTCGCCGGGTTGACTCCGCCACCATGGCTCTGTCTTCAAGCCACCGTCGCTATAAGTGGCCAACCGCCACGAGCCCGTAATCTCTGCCTGCGCCGACCCGTCATTTCTGCCACAAGTCGCCGTGGCCCTGGTCAGCCGGCCTCGCGTCGCCTCTGCCGGAGAGCCAGCTTGTCACCATCTCCGTGTGACTTGCCACGGTGAGCCGCCGTTGCTGTCCACCTTGCACCGCCCTTACCAAAGCGGCCTTGAGCCGCCATCACGTCTGCGGCCTTGCGCGAGCCGGCCGTTCCAATGCTTGGCCTCCCGCGCGCCCTTTCGAGCCAGCCCGAGTTCCTCTGCACTGCGCGTCTGTTCCGCGTAATGCCGATGTGCCGCCACGCTGATGAGTTGCCGCCAAGTTCGCGCCGAGTCGCCCCCGCTGGTCCGGCCCTGAGCCGGCCTCGGCTTCACCTCCACCTTGAGCATGGCCCTGCCGCCTTTGCTGTCGAGTCACCGCCGGTTTGCCGCGAGTGCTGCCATCACTGCCGGTTCGCCGCGAGTTTCGCCATCGCCGCCTGCACGGGTCGTCGCTGCATCAGCCGCCCTGGCCTCACCATCGCCTCCCTTGCCGTACGGGTCGCCTCTGTTCCAAGTCACCTTTGCCTTGGGGGGCGGCCGTGTCTCTGTCGTTACTCTGCGCACCTGTAGATGCGACCCGCTGCCGGCGACGCCCGCTGACTCTACCGTGCCGCCTCACCGCCACGAGCACCGACCGGCTCTCTGCCTCTTCCTTGAGTCGTCTCCACCGCGTTGGGCCACCGAGCCCTGTGGGTCGCCGTCTGGTCGTCTCCCCTCGTCGACGAGCCTCGGAACTGCCGTGGCCTGCCTCGAGTTGCCAAGGTTGTGGCCATGCCGAGCTGCGCCAGGCCACCGCGCCTCGCCTGCACCACTCCCGTAGTGGGTGCAAGCCGCCGCCTTGCCATGAGCGGGCCGGACCCCCTCTGCAGGGGCCGTCAGCAAGCCGTGGATTCAAACTACCACTCCATGAGCCGCCCGTGCCGCGTCGACCCTGCTTGCTCTGCTCCCTCGACCTGTCCTGCCGTTTCGTCACCGTGGTCGCCTCACCGGCCTCGCCTCCACTTGGCCTGGCTACAAGCTACCTGGGTTCATCAAGTTCTTCATGTACTACTACCAGCTCCCAGAAAAAAGTTGATATACTCTCTTAAGGAGTCACGGGTCAAGGCCACGTACGGCTTTGCATGTGCTGCTCACTTCCTCGGGTGCGGCCTGAAAAGTCGCCGTCGACGAGTCGCCTTACCTCAGTGAGCCGGCCAACTGTTTCTGACCCGCTGATTTGGCATTACCAGGCCTTCCGAGCCGTTCAAATAGCCGGCTCTGTCTTTGTCACGCCTCCGCCTCCGCGGCTGCTGCTCTGGGCTGACCCGCCTCCGCTTCCTAGGGAGTCGCTCACACCGGCTGACTGCCACCTCCCGCGTTTAAGATGCCCGCCGGCTCGCCTCCCACGCTGGCCTCCGCCCCTGTTTCCGTTGCCGCACTCCGCCTTCGCCTGCTGCTAAGGAGAGAAGGAAAGAACAGGGGACCGGCTGTCCATGTAAAGTTGGACTAAAGTCAAAGGAGCCAGCTGCTCAAAGGAGCTACATCACACATTTGATATACTTTGGATCCCCAGTATCCATGGTCATCCAGAAAAAAAAAGTTTGCAGAGGGGGGATGTGGTTTGGTCAACACGACCCGGAGCATCTGTTTTTGAGCCGCTTTCGTCACTACAACCTCCCACCTCTGCCACAACCCCGAGAGAGTGGCTAAATCGCCATGGAATATACTGGAGGTGATCCAGGGATGCGATATACGACTCATCTGTCGTCTGGACGAATCAGGTGAAAACTGTCCAATCAATTGATATCAATACAGTTTCTTCGAGAAAAATTACTCTCGTTTGTGCAATCTCTTATGCAGAATTTATCATTACAAAGGAGACCATCAAGCTATGGCCCTTGCCTACACCGGATGGATCAATGGACATGGTCATTTATAACCCATCGAGATTCAACATATTCCAGCAAATCCGCTGTTTCAACTATGTGCCGGTTTATATCACGGCCAAATATGGAGAATCTCAAGACAACTCCTTCAGTCATCTTAAGACTCGGGGGCTATGATGACATGACTCAGCAAATGTTGCCGGTTTTCAGTGAATTCAAGAACTCCGGGCAATTGGAGGGAAAAATAACCCGGCCCCGGAGGCTACTGCCCTATTGGTGAAAATTTAAAAGGCCGTCAGAAAATTTCTGGCTTAAAAAGAAGGATTCTGGTTCCGGCTCAAGGGAAATCTGTCTCCCACAAAGCGCTGAAGCTCTCAATATCCGGTTTAAAATTCCGGCTCAAGAAGAATTTATCTCTTGCAAAGTTCGAGTTCACAAGAAAAATAATAATAAAGGTTGCCAAAGAGAACATTTGCTGCCATGATGCGCGGTTCAAACATCGGTATCCTGCCTTATTGGCTCATCCAATGGTCACTTGGGGGCTTCTTGTTCAAACATAGGTGTATTCACCAAAGAGAACATAGCATTACTACCCTCTTGACTGGGTTATCTTGTTCAAACATAGGTGTATTCACCAAAGAGGACATAACCCTTTCGGGTCATCCTGCCTATAGGTCAGCTGCTTCTCCATCAGGTAATCCTGATTGACCCACCGAACTCTTAACAGTCATATCTGAACTCGTTAAGGTTAAAACGCTGGACTGTCATGTGAGGGCATGATTTATAGATAGCAAGGATGAACCCAGGCTGCTAAGCCGCCTTCATTGAAACTTGGTTAAACCTGCCTGTTTGCTTAATGCTACTCCAACCTCGTGTACTCTCAGTAAGTCATATCTGAACTTATCCAGATCCAAACATCGATTGGGTCATGTGAGAGCCGGCTTACAGAAAGCGAGGATACTTCAGTGGCTATCATGCTAGTTTCATTGAAGTATTCTATTATCATGCACATACATCATCATATATTGCATCATACATTGCATCATCATTACATCATCATAGCATGCATGCATAGATATACTGGTTTATATTGCAGGAACCGGTTTTAAAACCAGGTTATATTATTCAAATCTTTAATAGCCAACATGGCTGGATTTTTATTATGGTTATCAATAACCAGTATTATGATTAAGGTTTTCTAAGTCGCTTTAGTGCAATGGCTAGTATTTATCAATGGGTTATGATTTATTATACAATGAAAGGAATAGTCTCGAGTCGCTGCAGGCTTACGCCCCGGCACTTGGGGGCTACATTTTTCAAGTTGAGATTACATCAAATATGCAAGTCCCATGTCACTGTCAGCATGCACCATGGCACTTGGGGGCTAATGCAAAGTCATTTTTTGCTCACCTTATTGAAGACCCGACTCATCACATTGTAATGAGGCGGCCCTTGGGGGCTACCAATTGCTCCTGTCAAAAATTCAAAGTACACAAGCTTTAATCTGTTATATTGAAGGGTCCGTTGCTTAGTTGGTAGAGCACAACGCTCTTAACCTTGTGGACATGGGTTCAAGCCCCACGATGGAGGCTACATCATATGATGTCATTTTCAATGAAGTATATATAAAAAGTCTACATGATCATATCTACAAAGTCCCTGCTCATTATTACATAATGACCCGGCCCTTGGGGGCTACACTGGTTGAAGCTTTTATGGGCATCAGGAAATTACAAGTCCCAGGTTGTTGCAAGCATGACAACCCGGCACTTGGGGGCTACATATATGGCATATTCAGTTTTGACTAGTGACTGAGACGAACAACCTGGATTTTTTCAAAGTGGTAGTATTTATATTGAAGCAAGTCTTAAGTCATCACTTTGTTCTGCTCAAGACTTGGGGGCTACAGGTAATATGGATATAAGGGAGAAATATCTTCAAAATTCTCAGTTTTGAGTAAACCAGATTGACCCAGTGTCTGCAACAATCATGACCCGGCGTCGGCATCAATTATGACTCGGCATCATCTGTTTATAACCCGGCAATTTTGGTAACCATAATTTGGCAAGATCTGCATCTTCAAGCCGACTGAAAATAAGATGAGTATTTCAAGACCAATATTTTTTTAGCGTTGGGAGCTAAATCAAATGAATTATTCTTCATAATAATTCTGTGAGAAACCTACGTTAGCAAATTGAGTATGAAGCTGGCCTGTTGACCCGGATTTTCTAGAAGAAGGAAATGACAAGGACTTAAGGATGTTCAGGTGCCGGCTTACAAGAATATTTAACCCGGAGCACAACCTGTTAAATCTGTTCTTGTGTTTTGTTTACAGGATCAGTTTACCATGGATAAATCCAAAATTAAACCAGGTGCTAATGTCGGGGATATACCCCGCGGTATGACCCGGCCGTAGATATGACCCGGCCGGGACTTGGTATTTCATTGGTGACCCGGCAGATTATAAGCTGACAGATTATAAGCCGGCAGATTATAAGCCGACAGATTGTAAGCCGGCAGATTGTAAGCTAGATCGTAAGCCAGATCGTAAGTCAGATTGTAAGCCGGCAGATTGTAAGCCAGATCGTAAGCCAGATTGTAAGTCAGATTGTAAGCCATATTGTAAGTTGGCTGTTAAGAAGCCCAAGAAGTTAAGAAGCCCATGGTGAGGAGCCCATGGAGAGAAGCCCGTGAAGAGAAGTCAGAATAGTTTAAGTCTTAATCCGAGTGGGACTCTACATGTAACCCACCCCTTCAACTTATATAAGGAGGGGCAGGGCACCCCAAGAGGGATAGGATGAATAATCATTAAGGCTAGACACAACTAGGAGAGCTGGATGACGATGACATGTACCTAGGGTAGGGCAATAGACCTAGTCTAAGCACCTTACCCAAGGACACTACCCTACAATCAAAGAAATCCAAACAACGACAGATTTTACTGACTGGAATCACCACAGTACTCAACTCACTCGATAGAGTGTTCACTCGGATACACCAATTCCATTCGACCATACCAGAATCCACTCAGAGAACAGAAGGTCTAAAGTCACTCTGAATGACAACGGTCAGGCTTTCACTCTATAGTATTAATGGTCATTTATGTAGCTTTAATGCTGGTGTTACCAGTAACGTTCCTATCTTTATGTACATTGAACCTTGTGTAACTGAGGGCCGGAGGGGTCTGGCAAACTCTATATAAGCCACCCCCTCCTCAAGCACAAGGGTTCGCACCCCCTGTAACTACACACTCATAATCCAATCAACTGAGCTCCCGAGCACCGAGATGTAGGGCTGTTACTTCCACTGTGAAGGGCTTGAACTCGTAAATCTTGTGTGTACACTTCACCATAGTTATGATCTTGCCTCCTCATACCTACCCCCCATTTTACTGTCAGGCTTAGAATCACGACAGTTGGCGCCCACCGTGGGGCAGGTGTCTTAGCGACTTTCTGGTGAGGTTGTAGTTTTTTCCGATTCCCATCATCATGGTTTCGGGCGGTGGATTGGCCGAGGGCCGCGAGATCCGTCTCGGCGTGCTCGTCTTCGTCGCCGACGACTACTGCACAGCTCGGGGCGCCCTCGACATCGAGACACTCCCGTCCACCGCAGGCGGCCTTTTCGCGTGCGTTCGCGGCGTCCTTCTACGGCAGCCGTCGACCCAGTATCGGTCGGCTCCCGCAGTTTCTTCGCTCCCCGTTGTTCGCCGCCGTAAGCGATCTGGTAGCTCGTGGCTTCAGCGGTGGGGTAAAACATGGGGTGGCACGCCAGTTGGCCACCCCCAAGTTGCGGCAATCGAGCCCGACTAATCACTACACGGCCTGTTCGATCTGTCGACTTGCTCCGTCGAGACCCTGTCCGAGTGCGACAGCAGTGATCCCGCGGCAGAAGTCTTGATGGTCGACACGCCATGCAGCCCGCCTGGTTTCCGCCGCAACGGTGACGGCGATGGCAGCAGCGATCCGTCACGCGTTCACGAAGAGTACCACCCCGAAACCCTTTCTTCACAGCAGAGAGAGGAGCTTCACCGCCAGAACATGGAGGCGCTCCACACGCCCATTTTTGGAGAGTCCTCTGAGGCCTGGGCCTTGGAGGAGGCACGCGACTGGAGAACCTTCAGCATGCACTCGACGAGCGTGCTCGATAGCGGATTCCTGAGTCCAGTCGATGACAGCGACAACTTTTCCCGCCTCAACCTCAGGTATACTGCACTCCGATTCAGAATCTCACAGCTGCGGCCCGTATAGCGGAGTCTATTCAACCTTCCCAGTCCGAGGCTGGTAGGGGTTTGATGCAGATCCGAGCCTTACTCCGGGCAGTAGGAGAGCAGAACACAGCGGCGTCTTAGCCGCGGAATAGGATTCATAGCCGATCTATGATGGCGGACACAGTTCAGTCGGCCCACAACCCAAGATCGCTCCCGAGGCGTGACGGGCGTGGGCATCGGCTGGATCAGTATGTGGGTCGGAACCATGAGCAGTATGATCACCGTCTTGGCCATGATGACCGTCGTTGAGTGCCCACCCCTCCTCCGAGGAGTGGATCATATGTGCCCCGGCAATATGATGACAGGCGCCCGCACAGTGGAGAACGAAGGGTACCGGTCGACCCAAGGGAGCCAGGCTTTGATGCGAGATCGATTCTTGTTCAAGGTTTGGTCGACAGGAACAGATCACACAGAGAGGGACTTGATAGGGATCGCCCGACTGGCAGCAGAGTTCATGTCTCAGGTCCAGAATGTTTCAGCAGACCCATCAGGGCTGCAGAGATTCCTCCCAACTTCAGGTTGGCGACTGGAGTTAGCAAGTTCACTGGTGAGTCCAAGCCCGACACTTGGCTTGAGGATTACCGAGTGGCTGTGCAGATTGGTGGTGGGAATGATGAAGTGGCCATGAAGCATCTTCCTCTGATGCTGTAAGGTTCGGCCAGAGCATGGCTGAATCAATTGACCCCAGGCAGTATATTCAGTTGGGAGGAACTTACCTGAGTGTTTGTCAGAACTTTTGAGGGTACTTGCAAACGGCTAGCAGGATTGGCAGAATTGTAGCATTGCGTGCAAAAACCGAATGAGACTCTGAGATATTACATTCAGAGATGGACCACTTTGCATCACACAATGGAAAATGTATCTCAGCATCAAGCAGTTTGTGCCTTCAAGTAAGGCGTTAGGTATCGAGAGCTTAACCTAAAATTCGGTCGGACATGAGATATGTCTCTGACTCGGATGATGGAAATAGCCACTCGGTGTGCTAACGGAGAAGAAGAAGATCGACTCTGCAGTGGAAAGAGCAAACTAGTCGGCCAGGACACATGGAGGCAATTCCAATCGGAAATGTGCGTAAAGGCGAGCCTGCAGGACACAGCGAATCAAGGCAAAGGATCCAAGGAAAGTATAAAGGGAAACCCAAGGGGCCCTGGACCCCCAAGAAAGTGAAAGATCAAGCATGGAATGATGTGTTAGATTTGCCATGTCACATTCACACCAAGAAAGACGAAGAGGGAAACCTGATTTATCCCAAGCACACCACTCGACAGTGTCGAGTCCTTATCCAGGAATTCCGAGAGAAACAACCCAGTGAGAAGGAAAAGGAGTCTGATAAGGACAAGGACAAAGAGGAAGGTGATGGTTTCCCCAATGTCAATTCCACCCTGGTGATTTTTGCTGATGTTGAGAGCAAAAGTCGACTGAAAGTGATAAACAGAGAAGTGAACATGGTTGCCCAGGAAACGACGACATATTTGAAGTGGTCGCAAACTGCGATCACATTCGACCAGTCTGATCACCCGGCACGCGTTGCCCCTCCAGGGCGGCAAGTGCTGGTAGTCGACCCAGTGGTTGGAGGCACTCGACTGACCAAAGTGTTGATGGATGGCGGCAGTGGTCTAAATATTCTTTATGCTGAAACTCTGAAGGGGATGGGCGTTCTGATGTCCAAACTTAGTGAGAGCAATATGAGCTTTCACGGCGTCATCCCTGGAAAGAAGGCTGAATCACTCGGCCAGATAACTCTTGACGTGGTTTTCGGTGATTCGAAGAATTACCGTAAGGAAATGTTGACATTTGAAGTGGTAGATTTTCAAAGTGCTTATCATGCTATTCTGGGCAGGCCTGCATATGCTTGTTTCATGGCTCGACCGTGTTACGTCTATCTTAAGTTGAAGATGCCTGGTCCCAGAGGTGTGATCACAGTTACTGGTAATCGGCAGAAAGCACAAGATTGCCTTCAGAAGGGCTCAAAAGTTGCTGATGAACAGATGGCAGCAGTTGAAATGCAGGAATATCAGAAGAATGCTGATCCGAGTGAATTGCTGCGGGCTAAGAAGCCCGCCTCAGAGTCCGCATTTCAGTCGTCCGGTGAAACAAAGTCGGTTCATATTCACCCGACCGATCCCAATGCTGCACTGATTCATATTTCAACGACGCTCGACAGCAAATAGGAAGAAGCGCTCATCCAGTTCCTCCGTGAGAACTGGGACATCTTCACATGGAAACCTTCTGACATGCCAGGTGTACCCAGGGAGCTGGCTGAGCACTGTTTGCGAGTCGACCCAAAGGTAAAACCGGTCAAGGAGCATCTCCGGCGGTCCGCCGTCCAGAAGAGAGAGGCAATTGGCGAGGAAGTAGCTTGGCTTCTAGCAGCTGAGTTCATCCGAGAAATTTACCACTCCGAGTGGCTTGCCAATATCGTCATGGTTCCTAAGAAAGATGATTCACTCCACATGTGTATCGACTTCAAGCATATCAATCGGGCCTGCCCAAAGGATCACTTCCCTCTTCCTTGCATTGATCATATAGTCGACTCAACTGCGGGATGTGAGCGGTTGTCTTTCCTGGATGCATATTCCGGGTACCATCAGATCTGACTGTATGGACCCAATGAAATAAAAGCATCTTTCATCACCCCATTCGGGTGCTTTTGTTATGTCACCATGCCCTTTGGACTCAAGAATGCTAGTGCCACATTCATGCGCATGATACAGAAGTGCTTGCTCACTCAAATCAATCGGAATGTGTAGGCATATATGGGTGACATCGTGGTTAAGTCACGCAAAGGTTCCGACCTACTGACTGACCTCACTGAAACCTTTGATAATCTGAGGAGGTATGATATCAAGCTCAACCCGTCGAAGTGTACATTTGAAGTTCCAGGTGGAAAGTTGCTCACTTTCCTCGTTTCCGAATGTGGAATCGACGCTAACCCGGAGAAGGTTGGTGCAATCCTCCGAATGAAACGCCCCATGCGTGTACACGACGTTCAGAAGCTTACTGGTTGTTTGGCCGCTTTGAGTCGATTCATCTCTCGTCTTGGTGAAAAGGCATTGCCTCTTTACCGACTGATGAAGAAATCTTACAAGTTCGAGTGGACTCCTGAAGCTGACGCAACGTTTGCCGATCTTAAAACCCTGCTTTCCACCCAGCCGGTGCTCGCTGCTCCAATCAGCAAAGAGCCTTTACTGCTTTATATTGCAGCCACTGGACAATTTGTTAGTACAGTACTCACGGTCGAGCGGGAAGAAGAAGGCAAGACATACAAGGTTCAACGCCCAGTGTACTATATTTCTAAAGTCTTAACCCCATCCAAGCAGAGATATCCACAATATCAGAAGCTTGTCTATGGGATTTACTTGACCACAAAGAAGGTTGCACATTATTTCTCAGGTCATTCAATTACAGTCGTCAGCGACGCTCCATTGTCAGAAATATTGAATAACAGAGATGCAACTGGTCGAGTGGCTAAATGGACGGTTGAACTCCTCCCGCTGGATATCAAGTTTGAGGCAAAGAAAGCAATCAAATCTCAGGCAATAGTAGATTTTCTTGTCAAGTGGATTGAACAGCAGCTGCCGACTCAGATTCAGTCGGAACATTGGACTATGTTTTTCGATGGGTCCAAGATGTTGAATGGTTCAGGTGCTGGGGTACTCCTAGTATCTCCACGAGGCGACAAGCTCAGTTATGTTCTCCAGATTCACTTTGACTCTTCCAATAATTAAGCTGAATATGAGGCACTTTTGTATGGGTTGCGTATGGCCATTTCACTCGGCGTCTAGCGCCTAATGGTCTACGGCGACTCGGATTTGGTAGTCAATCAAGTGATGAAGGAATGGGACGTGAGAAGTCTAGCTATGACTGGTTATTGCAATGCAGTGAGGAAATTGGAAAAGAAGTTTGAAGGGTTAGAGTTGCACCATATACCCCGACTGAAGAACCAGGAAGCCGATGACCTGGCAAAGATTGGTCCAAGAGGGAGCCCATTCCCAGCAATGTGTTTTTGGAGCATGTTCATACACCTACCATACAAGAAGATCCCTTCACAGAAGAGCCACCACAGCCCAAGAGTCCTACTGATCCGACTGAAGTTGAAGTCCCAGTCGTGGTCGACTTGATCATGGAAGTTTTGGTCGTCATTCCGGATTGGACAGTGCCATACATTGCGTGTATTCTCAGGAAAGTACTTCCAGAGCATGAAGAGGAGGCTCGATAGATCATCCGTCGATCCAAAGCCTTTACTGTGATGGGCGGTCAGCTTTACAGAGAGAGTGTTACTGGAGTCAGTCAGAAATGCATCACGCCAGAAGAAGGCCGAATGATCCTCAATGATATCCATTCGGGGACCTGTGGTCACCAAAGCATACCGAGCCGGGTTTTATTGGCCACATGCTAACGAAATGGCAAAAGAGATACTCGACAAGTGTGAGGGCTGCCAGTTCTACTCCAACATGTCCCATAAACCTACTTCAGCCTTGTAGACAATTCCACTCATCTGGCCATTTGTGGTTTGGGGATTAGATATGGTCGGACCTCTCAGGACTGGCAGGAGCGGCTTCACTCATGACCTTGTAGCAGTCGACAAGTTCACTAAATGGATTGAAGCTAAACCTATCAAAAACCTCGAAGCAAGTATTGCTGTCAGCTTCGTCAAGGAGTTAACATTCAGATATGGAGTTCCACACAGCATCATCACAGATAATGGGTCAAACTTTGATTCAGAAGAGTTTAGAGCATTCTGTGCTTCCCAAGGCACTCGGGTCGACTATGCCTCAGTCGCTCACCCTCAGTCGAATGGACAAGCAGAAAGGGCAAATGGTTTGATCCTCAAAGGGATGAAACCCCGATTGATGTGTGACCTCAAGCATGCAGCAGGTGCCTGGGTGGATGAGCTGCCATCAGTACTTTGGGGATTGAGAAAAACTCCAAATCGGTCGACTGGTCGAACTCCGTTCTTCTTAGTCTACGGGGCTGAAGTTGTACTTCCGAGTGACTTACTTCATAATGCACCCTGAGTGGAACTCTTCTCAGAAGCCGAAGCAGAACAAGCTCGACAAGATGTTGTTGACCTTCTGGAAGAGGAAAGGGAGATGGCCCTAATCCGGTCGACCATTTATCAGCAAGACCTTCGTCGATTCCACGCTAGAAACATGAGAGGTCAAGCATTTCAAGAGGGAGACCTGGTTCTTCGAGTGGATCAGCAACGACCGCACAAGCTTGCGCCCGCGTGGGAAGGTCTCTTCATCATCATCGAGGTGCTTCACAATGGACCGTATCACCTCTATAATGTGGAGCACAATAAAGACGAGTCACGCGCTTGGAATGCAGAGTTACTCCGTCGTTTTTATACTTAAACACTCAGACTATTGAGATGTAATAAGAAATACCTTTATAGTTTGTTTATCAAAGACACAGTTTTTTAGTCTTCTAAATGATTGTTGTCTCCTATACATATGTTTGAAATCCCCCCAGTGGGTGGCTTAGCTGCGAATCTGTTTCGCCTAAGTTTGAAAAAAAATCCTACCGAGTGAAGAGCAAGCCTCTCACTCGGGGGCTTAGCTGCGAATCTGTTTCGCCTAAGTTTGAAAAAAATCCTCCCGAGTGAAGAGCAAGCCTCTCACTCGGGGGCTTAGCTGCAATCCAGTACACGCCTAAGGTCAAATAAATCCCACCGAGTGAGGAGCAACCCACTCATTCGGGGGCTTAGCTGCAGTCCAGTACTCGCCTAAGGTCAAATAAATCCCACCGAGTGAAGAGCAACCCTCTCACTCGGGGGCTTAGCTGCAGTCCAGTACTCGCCTAAGGTCAAATAAATCCCACTGAGTGAAGAGCAACCCTCTCACTCGGGGGCTTAGCTGCAGTCCAGTACTCGCCTAAGTTCAAAACACGTTCCGAGTGAAGAACAATCTTCTCTCTCGGGGACTTGGCTACACGTTCCATCCTAAACCGCAAGGATGACGAAGTGCAAGTCGACTATGGCCTTCTCCTCAGAGCTGCACCATAAATACAATGTACGCTCCATCCTAGTCCGCAAGGATGACGAGGTGCAAGTCGACAAATCCCACCGAGTGAAGAGCAACCCTCTCACTCGGGGGCTTAGCTGCAGTCCAGTACTTTCCTAAGATCAAAAGAAATCCCACCGAGTGAAGAGCAACCCTCTCACTCGGGGGCTTAGTTGCAGTCCAGTACTTGCCTAAGATCAAAAGAAATCCCAACGAGTGAAGAGCAACCCTCTCACTCGGGGGCTTAGCTGCAGTCCAGTACTCGCCTAAGATCAAAAGAAATCCCACCGAGTGAAGAACAACCCTCTCATTCGGGGGCTTAGCTGCAGTCCAGTACTCGCCTAAGATCAAAAGAAATCCCACCGAGTGAAGAGCAACCCTCTCACTCGGGGGCTTAGCTGAAGTCCAGTACTCGCCTAAGATCAAAAGAAATCCCACCGAGTGAAGAACAACCCTCTCACTCGAGGGCTTAGCTGTAGTCCAGTACTCGCCTAAGATCAAAAGAAATCCCACCGAGTGAAGAGAAACCCTCTCACTCGGGGGCTTAGCTGTAGTCCAGTACTCGTCTAAGTTCAAAACACATTCCGAGTGAAGAACAACCTTCTCTCTCGGGGACTTGGCTACACGCTCCTCAGAGCTGCGCCATAAATACAATGTGAGCTCCATCCTAATCCACAAGGATGACGAGGTGCAGGTCGATTGCAACCTTCACCTCTGAGCTGCATCCTGATCCGCAAGGACGATGAGGCGCAGGTCACCCGTGACCCTCTCCTAAGAATTGCGTCATAAACATAAAAGACTATTCTGAGTGAAGAAACAAGTTCCACTCGAAAGCAAACACAAGCATATTCAAAGAAAGGCCAAGTTTAAAGGCAAATCCCAGGAAGTTCTAAACCGCGGATTAAAGTACTCGGGCATCAGACCCGAAGGAGTTTAACGGTTGCAAAAACCACTCGGCATACTGGGGCAAATTTAATCGGATCATAAAAGTTTGTTCACTCCGCAGGAGGAGGACTAGCAGGCTCAACAAACTCATCCAAGTCGATTCCATCAGCAATTCGAGTGGCAGCAGCAATAAAAGTCTCCATGAAGGAACGGAAGTCAAGCCTCTTGGTGTTGGCAACTTTAATCGCCGCTAGCTTCTCTTCTCTGGCTTCCTTGCCGTGGACGTGAACCAAAGATAGAGCAACATCAGCACCACACCGGGCAGAAGACTTCTTCCATTCTTGCACTCGACCAGGGATCTCATTGAGTCGAGTCAACAGAGACTCGAGGTCATTTTGGAGAGTCACCCTTGGCCAGAGTGTTGTGTCAATTCGCGACACCGCAACCTTCAGCCGAGCCAGGTAGTCAACAACGCCACCGACACAGGATTCCAGTCGGAGCATGTTCGTGGCAGCTTCGTCCTTGACAGGAGAAAGGATGGGGCCCAAGCTCGTTTCAATTCGCCCAGTATCTTCCTCAAAGTTCTAGCAGAATTCTGCACACGCAGTAAAACAATGAATCAACAGCTATACAACGAATCAACGGCGGCAGGACAGTCGGATAAAGAAAAGTACCGTCAAGCATGACGAATAGCTTCTTGGCAAGCCCTCCCAGATAATTCTCCAGCTCATTCCTCTTGCGGGCGATGTCTTCCATTTTGTCGATCAGGGTTCTCTTGTCCCTCTTCAGTCGAGTCGCCTCCTTGTTGGCTTCATCAAGAGTAGCCTTCAGCTTGGTTTTCTTTTCTTCCAGCTTACCGACTAAGGCCAGCTTCATGTCCGCAAGTGCAGTTTTCTCTTCTGTTGTTTTCTATGTGGCTGCAAGTTCCAGATCCCTCTTTGCCAAAGCCCGGTTCATCGTTTCTGAAAGAGGTAACACTTGGTTTAGAGGAAGGAAATAACACTCAGTTCAGAAAAGAGTTAGTCGACAGGTTTTTCATACCAACAACATCATCCTTAGCCTTCTGCAAATTCGTCTTGCTAACTCCAGATCAAGATTGAGCTAGATCTGCTTCTGCTCCAGGTCAGCAAACCAAGCTCCAAGTTCACAAGATTTCTGTGGTTAAGGGGTAATCAGTCGATAGACATGAAGATTGGTTGGTTCCGAGCAATAGAGTGACAAGTTCAAAAAGTTCTAAGACTACTGCCGAAACAAACATCCAACAGTAGTCTCGGGAACTACACCCAGTGGGTGCACTTAGCATGCCCCCACTGGTCCAGTTTCCACTCGACGTGGTCCGGACAGGCCGAGTAAAAAAAATAAAGAATGATGCAACAGTTGTTATAAGACCCCAACCGACTGCCCGCAGTCGACCACGGTCTCGGGGACTACACCCAGTGGGTGCACTCTATGTGCCCCCACTGGTTCAGATTCCACTCGACATGGTCCGCCCAGACCGAGTGGAAGAACTGAAGAACAAGATATGTTTTATCAAGACCTCCGCCGAATCACACATTCGACGACGGCCTCGGGGACTACACCCAGTGGGTGCACTCTGCGTGCCCGCACTGGTTCAGATTCCATTTGACATGGTCCGCCCAGACCGAGTGGAAGAACTGAAGAACAATATATTTTTTATCAGGACCTCCGCCAAATCACACATTCAACGGCGGCCTCGAGGACTACACCCAGTGGGTGCACTCTGCGTGCCCCCATTAGTCTAAAGTTACAATCGACACAACCTAGTCGATTCAATCAGAGAAATTACTCAGCACAAATTAAAACACCTAGTGGGTGTATGGATGCAAAAGTACAGATTGGCAGATAAATGCACGAGGAAGTTTTCAGGTAGCATATCCTGAACGAGCGACAAGCTAAAAGATCAGTCGGAAATCAACCAACCTGGACGTTGGTCTGGAGGGCCGAGCTGGCGTCATAAGCAGCCTGACTAGCCTCCCGAACCACTTTCATCTGCTCCATCATGATGCCTGCCTGGCGTATAGCTTCCATGGCGGCACCCACTTGGTCCTTCGGGATGTGATGCGCAGTGAAGAGTGAAGATGGTGGATCAGCTGGAATCTGCGCAGTCGACGCTAAAGGCTGAGCACTCGACAATGGAATGGCAAAAGTCACGGAAGCCCGGTTGGCATCGCCGGTCTCCTGGATCATCGGTTCCTCCACTGGTGTCGACTAAGGCGTCTTGCCAGTTGATGTTTTCCTGCCCCTCCTTCCCATGGGCCTCAGCGGCACATCCTCGTCATCGTCTGGAAGATCAATGACATTGGGAAGAGATGCAAGGGTATCAATGACAAGAGTTCAGTTGACCAAGAAAATGTCTGAGAAAGTAGAGACAAAATTACAAGAGTCGTGCCTGGGTTTGAGGTGACTGTGTCTTCCATTTCCTCGTCTTCATCTCTGTAAACAGAAGTCCCAGAGGTAGCAGCACTGCAAATCTCAAATTTCAGTCGGTCAGATCTTCCGAAATGAGTCGACCAAAGATCAATTCATGCCAAGCTAAGAAATCGAGTTCGAATATTACCCGGAAGCGATGGGGACAACCACTTTGATCTTGGGCAAGGCCTTCTGAGCCTTGGACGGCACAATTTTTGATTGCTTCAGAGCGTTGTCAGTCGGCACAGGAGAAGACGTCCGAGGGCGCTTCAAAGTCTGCCCAGTCCGTGCAGTCACTTTGCCACGGATACTTGCTGGGTCATGGGTGTGCTTGGATCGCCTTTCGGTGCGAGGTGGCGAGTCCACTTCCTCACCATCGCTTGAGTCGTCGCTCTCATCATCTCCTCCTCCGTCAGAGTGCCACTCACCACTTTCGCTTCCACTCGCCTCCCCTTCTGGCTCCTGCTCTTGCTCCACGTTGGGCATCGAGTATGTTTAAGTATAAATCTACAAGACACAGAGTCGACTGGATGTCAGTCGGGTCTAAAAGAAATCACATGTCAGAACCAAAAGACACTCGGGAGAAAAGAGTCAGACCTTGTCTGGTTCATTGGTGTTGTCGAATGGAAGAACTCTCCTAGACCCCCTGGGGTTGTCCTTATTGCCGGTAATGCCTTGCAACCATTGTGCCACCGTCTCCTCGTCGACTTCTTCCGGGTGAATCCGAGTGCTGACTTCAACACCCGAGTACAACCACATTGGATGATCGCGAGGTTGGAGTGGCTGGATGCGTCATTTGAGAAACACCTCTAGCAAATCCATGCCGGTCACACCGTCACGGACAAGCTGGACCACTCGCTCAACCAACATCGACACCTCCACTTTCTCAGGTGTGGTCACTCTCAAGGGAGAGGGCTTTTTGACTCTCTCCATGGAAAACGGAGGGAGGCCGGTCGACTGACCAGGAGTCGGTTCATCCTTACAGTAGAACCAAGTCGACTGCCAACCTCTAACCGACTCGGGAAGGGTCATGGCTGGGAAAGTGCTTTTTCCCCTCATCTGGATCCCTAATCTGTCACACATCTGGATCACGTGCGTCCTCTCATCACTCGGATTGGCCTTTTTTACGGCCTGAGAACGACAAGTGAAAATGTGCTTGAAGAGACCCCAGTGCGGTCGACACCCCAGGAAGTTTTCGCACATGGACACGAACTCAGCAATATGCGTCATGGTTTTGGGAGAGAAATGATGAAGTCGAGCCCCGAAGAAATTCAAAAAATCCCGGAAAAAAGGATGCGGTGGCAAAGAGAAGCCGCGGTTGACGTGGGTGGCGAGGAGCACACACTCATCCTCTTGCGGCCGCGGCTCAGTCTCGTCCTCCGGGAGCCGCCAGGAGCCGTGGGGAATCAGACCCCCCCTCCACCAGATCCTCCAGATCCTCCTGCTGGATCATGGAGCGAATCCATTCGCCCTGGATCCAGCCGGGCGGTAGGCCCGATCTCGACGACGACCCCCCCCCCCCCGGCTGGACTTCTTGCCCTTCGCCTTCGCCGTCGCCTTCTTCGCTTGCTCCAAGGCCGCCGTCTTGTCTTTCGCCATCTCAGAGAGGTGCGCTCGGGCGGGGCGGCGATGTCGAGAGAGGAGACGGGTGCAGAGGAGAAACAGAGGAGGAGGAGGGGAAATGAGGCGCACAGTGCAAAAACGCTAGCCCAAACTCCTTATATGGGCTGTTTTCCCGAGTGACTGACCTGTGGGTCCAAGAAATCCCGTCAAATCCATAGCAGACGCGCAGCGCGCTGGCGTGGCGATAAAGGTGGTGCGGAGATCGAGGCACCCCTGCCTAATCCATTCTGATTACCGCGGCCCTCTCCTCCCCGTGCGCTTCCCCAAATTTCGAATCCCGCAAGATCCGGGAACGGCAGAGCAATCAATCATGCCAGAGATTTTATACCATATCAAACACTCGAAGCTTATTGGCAAAATCCACTCGACAACCTCTGAATGGTTCAAGGCGACTGAGAATGAGGTTGAAGTTTTCTGCATGGTTCTCCAATCCAAATAAAATGCTTCCGCGGCATGAAAATTGAGTCGGAACCATCTTCTACTTCATCTTCACTCGGACCCTGAACCATTCGGGGGTTAATGACGATGACATGTACTAGGGTAGGGCAATTGACCTAGCCTAAACACCTTACCCAAGGACACTGCCCTACAATCAAAGACATCCAAACGACGGCAGATTTTACCACCTCGAATCACCATAGTACTCAACTCACTCGACTGAGTGTTCACTCGGATACACCAATTCCATTCGACCATACCAGAATCCACTCAGAGAACAGAAGGTCTAAAGTCACTCTGAATGACAACGGCCAGACTTTCACTCTGTAGTCTTAATGGTCATTTATGTAGCTTTAATGCTGGCGTTACCAGTAACGTTCCTATCTTTATGTACATTGAACCCTGTGTAACTGAGGGCCGGAGGGGTCTGGCGAACTCTATATAAGCCACCCCCTCCTCAGTCACAAGGGTTCGCACCCCCTGTAACTACACACTCATAATCCAATCGACTGAGCTCCCGAGCACCGAGATGTAGGGTTGTTACTTCCACTGTCAAGCGCCTGAACTCATAAATCTTGTGTGTACAACTTCACCATAGCTAGGATCTTGCCTCCTCATACCTACCCCCCATTCTACTGTCAGGCTTAGAATCACGACACCGGAGATATGACGACTCCCTCATGAGCATAATGAGACCTAGCCACAAACAACATGTAGGGTTGTTACTGGATGATGTTTCCTGGGGCCCGAAGCTGTCTAAACCCTTGTCTTGTGTTGCGTCTCTCAATTCCGATCAACCCCTCTCAAGCTATCACATAGATGCGTTGTCCTCACGACTAAGTCCTCACACTAGGACATCTGTCGTGACAATTCCACGACACCTCCCGACCCGTCTCTCACGCGCACATGCATAGACAGGCAGACATCCCCGGCCATCTCTTATTGTTATTGCACTCGTACCCTCCATTTGTCTAGCAGACCTCTCCCACCATTTGTGAGAAGCAACTCCACCACCAACCCTCTGACACTCTACCTTTGTCTTTCTCCCAACCTTATTCCTCTGCTACACATATGCATGGATGTCGATCGATCTCCCTCAATCCATAGCTAGGTCCTCTCCTTCTCCACACATATACTAGTCGATCTACCGCTCTATAGTTAGGTCTCTGCCCCCTCCCCCACACACACACCAATAGTCGAACGTTGTAGGTAAGTGTCCATGCCACAGAGAAAAACTGCACCTCTGCCCTCTCAAATTCAAGTAGGCCAGTGGCCCTGTATCTTTGACGTGGGCAAACATAAATTCAATGGCACTCTTTATCGATTGCGCAGCCACACACTTCATCCCATTTTTTGATTCTATCGATATCTCTCGCCGATGATCCCTCCACTCTCTTCTCGTGGATCGCTCCCTCTATATATTATATATCCATGCTCTGTTTCACACACATTTCATATGTTACATTTTTTTTGTTTGAGATATCATCGACACATTGCCTTTGTTTCGCACAAACCATCTCTCTCACACCCACCCACGTACATAACGGCACCTAAAGAAGAGGTGCACGCAGGACGCACGTACTCACGTCTCGTTCCCGGCCACACCCGCGCGGGTACACTGGAGTTCATTTCTGTATGAAAAGGCAGCCCACGTGATAATTTGATGCGTGTAGCAGTTGTTTACTCGAAGGAGGGTCATGTACCACGCGTAGACGGAACAAAGTTCGACTTGACGCATTAGTATTAAATAAAGTTTTATTCCTCAGTGGCACGTACAGAATATAAAACGATTGTCGTCGGGGAAAAAGAGAAATCCGCTCCACTATATACAATGGAGCCTGCCTGCCGGGGTTTGTCTCTTGTCACACCATCTCACACAAGGCGGCGGTGGCCTCTCTCTCTCTCACCATTGTTCAGTGATCCGGCCACATCCCGTCTGCCGGCGGAAAGGGATGATGTGCATCATTTCTCCGTTCGACGGCGTTGAGGCAGCACGTACCGATCTGCGGTACCCGTCGTTCTCTCTGACCAAGCTCTGGCGCGGCTCGCCACTTGCTCGCTGCTGAAGTATGGGCAGATCCCGGCCGTCGACACCCTCCTAGTTTCATCCCGATGACCCTCAGGTACAGCTTCCTCCTTCATTGCTCCACTGCCGATCTTCCCATGTTGCTGCATGTGGATCTTCTTTAGTTGTTTGCTCAAAACGTATCTCGGCCGGCGTACTTTCCATCTTGCAATCTCGTCCTCAAACCATTTTTGATAAACCACCATGCTGCTATCTTTCCCTTATTACATGGAATATGCTTCTTTTTTCTTGGCGTATGTGTCTTCAACTCGTCTTATTGGGCAGTAATTGTTTCCTTTCTACCTCCTTTTGCAAACAGGGCTATCCATTTCACCTCGTTGCTATTGCGACCTTTTGGTGAACTGCACAAATCACTTTTTTCTTAAGAGTGTTTTGTGTAGTTCCGCCAAAATGTCACACGGGCAACGTTTATACATTTCTGTGGGACTGCAGAAAGGGAGAATGGTTTTGCTATCCTCCTCATCGAACTCCATGCCTAATCTTCTCCAACAAGTAGTTAGTCCTAAAGAGAGATTGCAGAGGTGATCGGCTTCTATTTGTGTGTGTTATGTTTCATTACCTAGTTCCACTATTATTGTAATCACACTGACTGGATATCTTTGCAAACAGGGATGGTCAGCTCAATTTTAGTGGAGCTGCACAAAATGATCGGATTGTGATGTCCTCCTAAACCCTAAACCCTAAACCCTAATTCACCCCCGTCACTGCGTCGCAGTAGTAATGACTAGTGAGCAGTCAAACCATATATCACCACCTTCGCCACAGTAAGTTGCTGGGATGAAGTAACCATCATTTCTCTGTCCGTTGAATCCGCTGGTACTCCCATATTCCCAGAGTAATAAGTTGCTCGGGCGAAGCAACCATCACTTCACCTTTCCCACAATAAGTACTACACCCTCCTTTCCGGTTTATAGGGCTTAATTTGATAATCTCTTCAACCAATGTAGATGATGAATGGTGGAATTAATTATGTAGTCTGCAAAAGTACAACTCTCGTTTTTCTCAAAAATTTGTGTAAACCGATGCATTAATTACACCACATGAATGCATGACCACTTAATGACCAAGAACTTCTATATGCATTGGTGAGTTTTTTCTTCATCCTTACATGCAGTGATTTAATACACCTTGAAATCTGAACATGTGATAGTAAGTAGTAGAATTGAGAGTTATAAAACGGAAAAACAAACATTTTGAGATGAGCCCTATAAACCGGAAAGGATGGAGTACCTCCCTTTTTTATTCTAGAAACAACCACATGTGAATATTGGATGGTAGCAACACAACAACTGAATCAAAAATCGAAACCAACCAATGAACTACTACTAATGGTGAGCGTTTGCTAGTATCATGTACTTTGTTTGTCCATGTATATAGGGCTTAATGGGTTTCCCAAGACTAACTTTGGCCCTGTTTGGATCCATGGGTTAGAGTTAGTTTGAGTTAGTTGGGGCTCAAAAAGCCCTAAAGCATCCAAACATGAGGGTTAAATTGGAGCAAGTTGCCCCAAACCCACCAAAAAAACTATCCCACCCAAGAGTCGCTAACATGTGACGAGTTAACCGACCACAATAGACGGCAAAAACGCCAGCCCGCCGCACTTTGAGGGAGATGAGGAGCGAGAAGCAATACAGGCTGGTGGATTACTAGAGCTAGGTGTCGCATGGAGACCAGGAAATATGGTGATAGCATGGGTTAGCCATGTAGTATGATGTAACTACACTAGACTGCCATGTTTCGTACTCTTCCGGTCTACTGTGGAGATGGTTGGTTGATTTTATATCGTTGAATAATATAAAATATTATGAGTGCATACGCTCCACCACGAGGTTCCTTGCTCCTTCTCGGTCGTTGGGAATCTATGTTCTTCCACTCTTTTTTTGACGTGAGCTTTGTTCATCCTTTTGCCAACATGCTGCAACTCACAGAACGACGAGAAGCTTGCTTACAACACCTTTTCCCTTGCCAACACGTGCGCAGGCTCACAGCACGAGGAGAAACTTCTGCTTACAAGCGATGGACGTGCAGCAGTTCATTTGGTGTCAGATTGCCAGAAGTACTATTGTAGTACCATCATTATTTTTCAACTTCTGCAAGAGGCGAAGAGCCAAGCGCAAGGTCACCTACTAAGAACATGGTTAATAGTATAGCCAGCTGATGGCTATAAGAAACTGCCATGTCATGTATAGCGATCATTTATAGTCACTCATATAGTAGTGTGGGCTACAAGGTTGGCTATAACATTACTACTTTTTTCAACCTTCTCTCTTTCTCTTTCTTTACATTTATTCTATTTGTCTAGGAATCCGCATATAGCTAGGCTCTTGCACGAGAGCCCACTCCCTTTACTTTTTCATCACTCTCTCCTCCACATAGGCAAAAATGCCATGTAAGCGGGCTATAAGCCCACTATTTTACTTGCTCTAAGAGCCTAGCTATATACGCATGACTAGGTAAATGCAATAAATGTGAAGAAAGAGATAGAGAGAAGATGGAAAAAAGTACTAATGTAATAGCCAACCTTATAGCCCACACTATTGTATGAGTGCATATAGATGATGGTTGTAGATGACATGGCGGTTCCTTGTAGCCATCAGTTGGCTATATTATTAACCATGCTAAGGCTAGTCATAGTGGGCAGTAATTTAGACTATTAACATATGCATGTTACTAATTTATGTTACTATCATCATAGTGGGTAGTAACATAAATGTAGTGTCATGCAAGCCTTGGTTTCTTATGTTGTAGAGTCAAGTTGCCGCTGTCGGATTTCGGGTTCCAGCAGACCCTTGAGGTTCGAACACTGGGGTGCACACGGAGATCTTTCCCCTACCAGCTCACGCATTGATGGTTAGCAAGGGATCTAAACTAGGAAGAAGAACACACAAGGGACACGAGGTTTATACTAGTTCGGGCCACCATTGTGGTGTAATACCCTACTCTAGTTTGTGGCATGGTGGATTGCCTCAGGGGCTGATGATGAACAGTACAAAGGAAGAACAGCCTCGCGAGGGGTTGTTCTTGAGGCGGTGCGATGGACTGCTTGGGTGAGTCCAGTCGCTTCTCTCTCTCTGGTAGGTTAGATCTGCCTTGGTCCGTCCTACCTCCGTCCCTGGTTCTGCCTCTCTCCCTGCCTGTGTGGTGGCTAGTCCTATTTATAGAGGGAGGCCCTGAGCATCTTCCCAAATAATGAGCGGGCAGGGCGCCAACAATCGGCCATTTTGAAGGGGAACATCTAGTACACTTATCCTGACTAAAGTTGGTCTTCGGCTGCCAAAGGCTCTGACGGTGACGTTGTCCTGGGTTCCACGATGACCTCCATCCTGCCGCTTTGCTGGTCTATGTCTTGTTACACCGAAGCGGTAACCTTTGCTCGATGCCTTGGCCTGTGCTTGCCTCCTTTGCACCAAAGGAGAAACGAGGACACTGCGCGGGCTGGCGCCCGCCTGGCGCCCGCCTGGTCTTGATCGTCATGGCTTGCGTCACGGGGCACCCTCGTGAGGTACCCTTCCTTGATCTCTCCGCCTCCTTGTGAGCCTGCCTGACGAGGCTGCTCCTGAGGAAGGTTCTTGTCATCCGCCCCGCGAGTCTTGGCCCCTTTCGAGGGTCTTGAGCTTGAGCTGATGAAGCTGGGCCGCGTTGGGCCCCCACTTGAGCCACGGCGCAGGCCGCAGGCAGGCAAGTCTGGGACCCCTGCTCCTTAACGCCGACAGAGCTCCCCGGGCCCAAGGCGCGCCGGACTTGGCTTAGTAGAGAAGCGAAGGGCAAGTGCTGACGCCGTCTCCCCAACAGCTCATGCGGCCTTGGGCGCCGCGTGGCGATTGATTGTTCGTGGGCGTCTCCGCTTCCCCATGATGCCTCATTACACGCCCGACTAAGCGGACCCGTGGTTGCACACAACCATCCCCCTTTCGTTGTCCGCGCACTTCGGCCCTTCCTTCTTCCTCTGGCTCCAACTTTCGCCCTTGATCCAACTCGGACTCTCACCCTTCCTGTCGCCATGGCGCCAACGAAGAAGGAAAAGGTGAAGAAGCCTGCGCCTTCGTCCCGCTCGCCTCCGGCGGTGGCCCCCGCCATCGATCGATCTATCATACTCAACCCCGAGGCCTTGGGCAAGGTCCGCTCTGCTCTTGCCACCATCTTCAATGAGTGCGGCAGGACCACGACATGGCCTGCGTCCCATGCCTCCTTCGACAGGATTGTCACGGAGGTCCGGTTCTTCATCGATGCCCCGTATGGTCCGTTCCCCCTTTTCCGCTTTCTTCAATGCGGTGCTCTCCCACTATCAGATCCACATGATGCATCTCGGGCCTGAGTCCATTACCCTCCTGGCTGTCTTCGCCTTTGTATGTGAGGCAATGGTGGGGATCCCTCCTTCCGTTGCCCTGTTGCGTCACTTCTTCTCTTTGCTTTGAGTGATCCTACTCAATGCTCGTGGTGTGTGAGCTTCCTTGCGGTGCCGTAGACGGCTGCCGGGGATCGATTTGGACTCCCTCCCCGAGGCCAAGTTCGAGAGCGGTGGTCGATGTGGACGTTGGGGTGCCCAGCCCCTGCTCTCGCATCCTACCTCGCCCGATGTTCCCAACTCAGTGGGGCCACGAGCAGCTTCGCGGACACCCGGCTTGCATTCGCCTAGCGCCGCTTGAGAGCTTGAGGGCGCTCAACGTGGCGCGCCAAGGTGGTGAAGGAGTTCCTCCAGTGTCGCATTGCTCCTCTCCAGCGCCACTCTCATCGGATGTGGGACTTTGCACGGCGCCGAGACCGCATGCGACTTCAGGAGGGGGACCTGGCGCCTGAAGTGTTGAGGACGATGCTCAGGGTCCTGGTTGGCGATCCTTCCCCAGGCAGCCTTTGGCATGATGGTGCCCTCTTGTATCTCTGTTCGGGCAGGGCCGATTTCGTGAAGCAGATGCCCAGTTTTGATGAATGGGGGTTGCGCCCGGCTGACCTCAGGGGGCCTCGCGAGAACCCAGTTGCCATGGTAGCTCTTCCGGTCGCCCCAAGTGGCTCTGTCTCAGTTGATGGAGCAGGGAGACGAGAACCATCAGGAGTTGAACGGGGCGACGTTGAGGTGGTGACGCCGCGCGGAGACCCGAGGGCAGCCTCTCCCGGAGCTCGTTCCGGGATAGTGACAGGTGAGGAGTCGCGGCCTCCGGCTCCCGAGGTTGGGGCTCCCGAGGCCCTGGTCGTCTCTCATGAGGCGGCGCCTGGTGGCGTCCCCCAGGCTGATCCCGTTGGCGCTGATCATCTTACCGCCTCCTTCATGCCACAAACCGACCCCTGCGCCGAGCGCTTAGGCCGGTTCCGCGTAGACTTTGCGGCCCTCCACAAGAGGAAGGAGGCCTCGGGCGGTGACGATCGCCCTTGCCGCTTGCTGAAGTGCAGGAGGAACTTCGCCATGGACGAGTAAGTCCTCTTCTCTCTCTGCTCCTCTACTTCCCGGTTCTTGCTGCTGATTGTGGCCTTTCAGGGCCCTTCCTGCCGAATTCGCGGAGGCGACCAAGGAGCCATCTCCCCAAGCTCCGCCCTCATTGCTGGTCCTTGGTGCGTCGGGTTCAAGCAACGCCCTTATCACTCAGCCGGTCGGAGAGGTGGCCCGTTCAGCTGAGCATCCCGAGCCTGTGCGCCTGCTGTCTTCCCTTCACGAGTTCTCCTGGGGCATAGCCATCTTGCCCTATGCTCCTTCCTTGATCGTGGACGGTGATTGGTTGAAGTCAATCTTGAGCTCTTCTTCTGGGGACGGACCGGCGCCAGGACCTGCTCCTGGCGAGGCCCATCCGGCGATTGTTGGGGCGCCAGCCCCCTGCCCTGCACGGGAGGAGGCGCGCCACCTCTGGGCCCTCCGCATACACCAGCAGCAGAGGGTGATGCAGAAGACATGCTCAGGCGTGCTTGCGAACGTCGCGCCCGCTGTCAAGAATTTCTCCGTGGGGCGACGGACACAGTGAACCGGCTCGGGGCGGAGCTTGCCGGCGAGGATGCGCGTCTCGAGGCCGCAGGTTTGCGGCTTGCTAAGGAGAGGAGCAAGCTTAAGGTAGCAGTTTCCCTCGCGCGTCACCAGAGTGACCTTGACAATGCGAAGGCTGAGGCGTCGCTGGCGGCCTCGCGAGAGGCTTGCTCCCGAGCCGTCGAGGTGGCCCTGGAAGCAGATCGGCGGCGCAGGGATGCGGAGGAGCGTGCGTGGGAGCTCCAAGCCTGGAGCAACTCTCTGGGCAGCAGGTGGAGTTGCGCCATGCTGCACTTGTGTCACTGAAGGAGGCTTCCTTCGACCAGGCGGAGCTCCACAAGCGCGAGGAAGCACTGACGCTGGAGGCCGCCGAGCGCAACCTCGACCTTGAGCGGTTGGAGATGAGGGAGCGCCTGGTGACTCAGGCGGAGGACGATGTCGCCGCGCGCGAGGCCCGAGCCCAAGAAGAGATCGACCGCCGCGTAGAGGAAGCTCGCTCAGGCCTCGAGCGCCAGTATGAGTTGAGGTTGGAGTTGGTCAGGGCCGAAGCTGAGGCCAGGACTGCGGCCCTCAAGGCCAAACTAGACGAAGTGACGCAGGGTGCGGACTCCTCCGTAGCCGCCCTTTGTGCAGCGCTGGCGGAGCTGACCTCCTCCCGCGCCCAGCTGCTTCTTCTCCGACAGAGGATTGATGGCGCCGAGGCCACTGCACGGCAGAACAAGGACGAGATTCGTCAGCGGCGGGTTCTGGAGCACGAGCACGCCCCCATGCTCCGGACGCTCAGGGAACGGGCTAATGCGGCCCTAGGCAATATTTGCGAGGCCTCCGCTGAGGAGCCGCACGAGACAGACTATGCCGGCAACCTCCAGTATTTTGCTGACGTGGTGACGCTCCTAGAGAACCGCTCCGAGAGGTCTCATTGGCTCGTCGAGGAGAGGAGCCGAGCCTTGCTCGGGCGCACTTTCTCCCTTGTCTTCAGTTATCTGCGGGACAGGGATCCCCACTTCGACTTCGATGCCGCCATCGCACCGGTGCCCATAGCCGTCCGGGGCGACCTGGCGCAATGGGTGGAGGATCACGTGGACGACCTTGTCAGGGCCTTCACGTCTGATGATGACGGCGTGATCGTGGCCGCCGATGAAGGCAGCGTGGTGGACGGTCCTGGTGCTGGCGGAGGTGTTGGTGGCGGCGATGACGTCAGCGACACCAGCGACGCCTCGGGAGGTGACCTAGAAGGCACGGCGAGTGATATGTCCGACTGATTGTCTGTCACCGTTGTTTACCCTGAACGAAAGAAGTTCGGGCTTGGCCCTGAAGACTGTGAGAGCATTTTGGGAGGGGAAGCCCCTCATGTAAAGATTTGCGGTAAATGCCCTGGTAATCTTAACGCTGCGTGTGAGCTTAACGGCCGGCCTGGTGGTGGGTCGGCTGGCTCGTTTACCTTTTGACCCTGGTGAGCCCCGAGCGGGGCTGCGGGGGCCATAGCGCCATATGTGTCTTCTGGGTGAACCCATTGATCCTGCGATAAGAACCTCCGGGGAGGGCGTGGCGACAGTCGTCCGAGCTGTGGACGCGGTTGGCCCGGCCCGGCTCGCGAGGGGAGGCAGCTGACGCTAGCTTTGGACGCAAAGCCAAAACCAGAACACGAGAGTTTGCTCGAATGAGACTAAACACCCCTTCCCCAAACGCACGCAAGGCTTGAACTCAAATCCAACTTAAATTCAAATCGAAGAAACTTGTCAACAGATGAAAAGGCAAAAAAGCAAAAGGCCGCGTCCGACACCTAGTCTAGTCTTCAACGTCTTCTCACCAGCGTGGAGCTAAGTGCTGCCACTGGGCGTGGGAGGGAGCCCCAGGGCCTGAGGCCGGCGCTCCTGAGACTCCGGGGCGTGTACAACCCCACTCATTATTACGTGAGAGTGTCACGGGGCGGCGAGCTTCACAGGCACTGGGCCTTCTTCACAGGTACCGGCCTTGCTTCATATCGCCAGATGAGGGCCCCGCCTTGCGCCACACTCTACCGCCACTGACGGTGGCCGGAGACCAAGGATGACGCCAATGGGGTAGAGCGGTCGCCAGTTCCCCGACGACCACGGGTCCTTCCGCCGGGCAGGCCCTGAGGCACCTCCCCGGCAGAGGGCCTACCTCCTGAGAACGTCTTGCGTCAAGCGCCGCGGGGACGAATCCGGATCTCAGCCCCTCTCCTGCAGCCCCCGGTGCCCTCCTCCTGAGGGGTAAGGGGCTGCAGCATTGGGGCCGCTACCTGTTGCGGCGACCTGTACCTCCTGCGGCACATGGTTAGCATAAGCTTGCTCCTGAGGAATTAACGGTACCAGATAGTTGCTGCCGCCGGCGCGGTCGTCGAGGCCCTCTTGGGGTTCCTGAAAGAGCTCTGATTGCGGTGTCTCCTCGCCCCAGCTTGGCCCAAGGAACGAGCCATGGTCTTCTTCCCGTGCGTACTCTTGATCCATCATGCTGGGCACATAAGCTTCTGGGGACGCTGCCCCGCAGGTCTCGCTGTAGTGCCCCACATGCCACGCAGTCCGGCCCGGAGGGTTGTCTTGAGAGTGGTGGCGCGGTGGTCCGCCGAGGCCAAAGGTTACGGCATGCGCTCCTTCGTCGGCCGGAGATGGGGTCTGCGCGGCTTGTCGCCTGGTGCTGCTGGCCAGGTTGGCGTTGAGTAGGCCCTGGAGCCCGCTTGAGGTTGCATGGGTGCGTATGGGGCCGCCATATGGCATGCTCTGGGCCAGAGGTGGCAGACGGACGCAGAAAGGAGGTGCTCCCGAGGCGGCGGCGTCCAGGAGGTCGGCCACCCGCTCCAACAGCACGTCGCGGCGACCCTCTAGAAGCCGGCACCGTAACAGCTCTCGGGCCACCGTGAGCGCGGCGTGGCTTGAGGCTCTCGCCGCTGACCGCACCTGCCAAGGCGTGAGGGCTGGCGGCGTCTGGCCGCGTCGCCCGCACCCCGCAGCGCCTTGCGGAGTGCGAGCTACCTGAGGTGCAAGGTTGAGGTCGCCCTGAGCTGGCGGCACGGCGTGGGCGGGCCACGCCGCCCAGCGGTCGGTGCCGGCTGCCGGGTCGCTTGACATCGAACGATGAGGCGACGAAACGTGAGGCGGCGTAGGAAGGATTCCGGTGCACCCCTACCTGGCCCGCCAAATGTCGGATTTCGGGTTCCGGCAGACCCTTGAGGTTCGAACACTGGGGTGCGCACGGAGATCTTTCCCCTACCAGCTCACGCGTTGATGGTTAGCAAGGGATCTAAACTAGGAAGACGAACACACAAGGGACACGAGGTTTATACTAGTTCGGGCCACCATTGTGGTGTAATACCCTACTCTAGTTTGAGGCATGGTGGATTGCCTCAGGGGCTGATGATGAACAGTACAAAGGAAGAACAGCCTCGCGAGGGGCTGTTCTTGAGCCGGTGTGATGGACTGCTTGGGTGAGTCAAGTCGCTTCTCTCTCTCTGGTAGGTTTTACCTGCCTTGGTCCATCCTACCTTCATCCCAGGTTCTGCCTCCCTCCCTGCCTGTGTGGTGGCTATTCCTATTTATAGAGGGAGGCCCTGGGCCTCTTCCCAAATAATGAGCGGGAAGGGCGCCAACAAATGGCCATTTTGAAGGGGAACATCTAGTACACTTATCCTGACTAAAGTTGGTCTTCGGCTGCCAAAGGCTCTGACGGGGATGCCGTCTTAGGCTCCACGATGACCTCCGTCCTGCCGCTCTGCTGGTCTTGGTCTTGTTGCACCGAAGCGGTAACCTTTGCCCGATGCCTTGGCCTGTGCTTGCCTCCTTTGCACCAAAGGAGAAACGAGGACACTGCACGGGCTGGCGCCCGCCTGGAGCCCGCCTGGTCTTGGTCGTCATGGCTTGCGTCACAGGGCACCCTTGTGAGGTACCCTGCCTTGATCTCTCCGCCTCCTCGTGAGCCTGCCTGACGAGGCTGCTCCTGAGGAAGCTTCCTGTCGTCCGCCCCGCGAGGCTTGGCCCCTCGCGAGGGTCTTGAGCTTGAGCTGATGAAGCTGGGCCGCGCTGGGCCCCCCCTTGAGCCATGTCGCAGGCTGCAGGCAGCCAAGTCTGGGGACCCCCATTCCCAGAACGCCGACAACTGCGTGTTGGCAAAAGGATGAACAAAGCTCACGTCAAAATAAAGAGTGGAAGAACATAGATTCTCGATGACCGAGAAGGAGCAAGGAACCTCATGGTGGAGCGTCTGCACTCATAATATTTTATATTATTCAGCAATATAAAATCAACCAATCATCTCCACAGTAGACCGGAAGAGTATGAAACACGGCAGCCCGGTGTAGTTACATAATACTACATGGATAACCCACGCTATCACCATATTTCTTGGCCTTCGTGCGACACCTAGCTCTAGCTATCCACCAGCCCGTATCGCTTCTCGCTCCTCGTCTCTCTCAAAGTGCGGCGGGCTAGCGTTTTAGCCATCTATTGTGGTCGGTTAAGTCATCACATGTTAGCGACTCCTGGGTGGGATAGTTTTTTTTGGTTGGTTTGGGGTAACTTGCTCGAATTTAACCCTCATGTTTGGATACTTTAGGGCTATTTGAGACCCAACTAGCTCAAACTAAATCTAACCCGTGGATCCAAACAGGGCCAAAGTTAGTCTCGGAAAATGCATTAAGCCCTATATACATGGACAGACGGAGTACATGATACTAGAAAACGCTCACTAGTAGTAGTAGTTCATTGGTTGGTTTCGATTTTTGATTCAGTTGTTGTGCTGCTACCATCCAATATTCGCGTGTGGTTGTTTCTAGAATAAAAAAGGAGGTACCCCTACTTATGTTACTCCCACTATGCCTAGCCTAAGGTTAGCAGGTGACCTTGCGCTTGGCTCTTCGCCTCTTCTGTAAGTCAAACAATAATGATGGTACTACAGTAGTACTTCGGGCAATCTGACACCAAATGAACTGCTGCACGTCCACCGCTAAGCAAAAGTTTCTCCTTGTCATGCGAGCCACGGCGCAAGACGTTAGCGAGGGAGAAGGCGTAGTAAGCAAGCTTCTCGTCATTCTGCGAGTTGATGGGACACATCAAAGTTATTTAGTACGTACTATCTCCAAAAAAGGGCTGACCATGTCATGGCTACCATCCCGTGCTCCGTCGTTGAGTATGTGCATTATTCACATGCCATCGAGGAGAAAAAATATTGCGTAGTAGGTGCCATCAAAGTTCATGACTCACTTACGCACTGCTTATCTGATTATCTCCATTTTCTTGCATGAAACATGCACCTTGATGCTAGATGTCTCGCGTGTTTTCAAAAGGATGAATAAAGCTCATGTTAAAAAAAAGTGGAAGAACATAGATTCCCAACGACCGAGAAGGAGCAAGGAACCTCGCGGTGGAGCGTCTGCAAGGAACCTTGCGCGTTTTCCCCTGTTTTTTGCTGCCTGCCCACCTATAAACAAATAAAAGAACATGAACTGTTCGCTAACCACTAGAGACGATACATTAGGATGCTAAGTTGAAGATATTTTATATTTTACATTGATAACCATGCAAGCAGCCACGCATGTACAGGAGGCATGCAACCACGCATGTACACACGCCAATGCACTAACTCATGCACATACGCGCACAGCATAGAGCACACAACGCACGTACACAACACATGCATGAACACACACTCGGTCGCAAAATGCACGTGAATAACACATGCATGCACACACACTCGACTGCATGGAGGCATGCGCCATCTGCGATGACGTCCGGTTCCTCGTTCTACGGTGAAGCTCGCACACAACGGCGCCTACGCATGTCTTGCAGCACCTCTTTGTCATCGTTGCTCAACGACTAGCCAAAGACGAAGGCGACCGTAGCCTCGGCCTTAGAGCTAGCACCGATGGAAAAGCACGCACGCTGCATGCACACGAGCACGTACGGAGTGCCCACGACGTGTGCGTCCCCAGTTGCCTCTACTCCTTCTGTGCACGTTGTCTATGAAGGTGGCTGCATGCCTAATTATGATGTGGGTGAGATCTTCTAGGACTCAGATGATGACGATACAGACTAGACGGCTGATGGCAGGAGGCACAAGATGCAGAGCAGGAGCTAGGGCCGTGGAGCCATGCTGGCAAGGCGATGTGGTTCTCCGGGGGGCTGATCCGGCATGGTGATTGTTAGAAGGTAGAGAGGGATTTGATGGGATAGTTGATTGTATTGCTTGAGCCTCGTGGGCATATATATAGGAGTACATGGTTGTCTTGGAGTATACGGCAAGTCAGAATATTTCCTAGTCTATCCTATATTTCTAATCTTACAATGATACTCAACAGTGATCAAGAGTGGTTCACGCAAGAGCAGGACTCCTTGCAGGAGCATATTGACGCCAAGCATGTCATGCAGGAGCACGTCGGCCGCAGCAGACAGCGAGCACAAGAAAAACATGAGCATGTCAAGGGTGATGAAGGGGTTGGCCGGTGCTCCAATGTCCGTTTGTCCTTGTGTGTGCGTGTGCATTCCGCCGATGCTCTAAGGCCGAAGCCATCGCCACCTTGCCTTTGTCTCCATTTGGTCGTTGAGCAACAGCAACAAAGAGGTGCTGCAAGAGACAGCATAGCAGGGTGTTGTTTTGGATAAGCTTGGCTGTAGCACGATGATCCGGACAGTGAAGGCCATGATGGTGGGTGCCTGCCTTCTCGTGCGATCAACTCGTGCTGCTGCAGCGCGCGGAGAGGTCTCTTTGCTTGCTGGCTAATTCTGCAGTGTGTGGTGGCCGTGGTGGTGTTGCACGATGGGTCAAGCACAGCAGAGCATGCGACCGGCTATGTGGTGCGGCTGTCCGGCATGCATACGCAGCCCCTTTCCACCTGGCCGCAGATGGCGCACGAGAAGGCAGGCACGGGTATCCATGTGTTGTGTGCGGACATGGTGTGTGTCGTGTGTGCATGCATGGGCATTATTTAAAAAGAAAAGATGTGTACATTAGCATTCAAGTGTATTGAGTCAAATAGTTAGCCTACTACGTGATCAGCAAGCCGGAGATTCCGGATTCTGCGCGCATAGTCCTTGGTTTTTACATGTTTATTTATTTCATCAATTGATAGGTGGGACCCATGAGACCGGCAGGACGTAGTAATGACAATGCAATAGTAGGTTCCACGTATACAAATTTAACCAGTCAATTGGACAAAATATGGAGCTCTACGGTGAGCCAGTGACCGTATAATTACTGTAACTCATATTAAATGATTATATTGAGCGTATTCTGAAGTCCAATGACCGTATCGTGCTTCGAGCTCAACTTCAGTGACCATCAGTGTATTTATCTCTACTCCTATAAAAAGCAGAGCTGGTGATGATGGTGTGTCTGCCATCTTGCAATATAGGTCGTTCGATCTATATCTAACGGATAGGAAGGAAACTATGACAATTTACCCGCACTCCTCTCCACATTTGCAGATAAGGCCTTCCCTTGTTCATCCTTTCTCCCACAAGATCTTAATGTTCTATGCAACGCACGGGCGTCTTGCTAGTCTCTAGGAAAATTATGAGGGGGTGTCTCCAACAGTGTTACTCGGCTCGCACCTAGCATCACGGTGGTCGAACTTGGAGTCATTCATCTGGTACATGTGGCATCTCAGATCTGGACACAAGGTGATGTGCACCGTCAAGGTCCACGATCAAGGTGGTCAGGGCGGACGCGACCTCCTCCATTTGAAGCGGCGCGCCGGCCGAGGGCGCCGCCCGCTACACTCCTAGTTGTACCTGCCTCCTCGCCGCATTCAAAAACCTACATTTAAACCCGCGTGGAATGCGAGAAACCAACTCCGGCCACACACGTCCGTTCAGGAGCAGGACGCCAGTCAAGCTCCTCCTTCCACCATTTTGTCCACTCTTCCGGCAGAATCTAATGAGCAGGAAGAGCAGTTCTCTGGCATAAAAGCCGTCTGGGTGGCCCGCCGAGCCCGACAGTTGCGAGCGAGGCAGCTCGCTTCTCCACCTACATCGCCTAGCCCGTCGGAGGCAGTTGTCGCACTAAGCCAGCGCATGGTTCCGCACCTGGCCTCTCCAGTACAACTCGAGAAGAGTGTCGACTTGCTCCATGCCGGCTGGTCAGGGAGCACGGTGGCACGGACATCTTCGCTGCCCTCGATGCCGCTGCGTCATACAGCGCCTCCAGTGTGTGCGACTGCGCCATCCACCGTCGACGCGCGCGTAGCCGCGACATGCAGGCAGAGAAAGAAGCCGCCACAGATGTCGATGAGGTGACGCGGCTACGCGAATGTCGACGAGGTGACGGGCAGCACGTCCCCGCCCGCCGCCATCATCGAGGAGAAGTAGAACACGGGAGGTCACCGCCGATTGTATCCCATGAAGGCCGCTGCCGAGGCGACGCCGGTGAATATAGCCGGTGTCTTGCACGATTCTTCTTCTGCCGGATGCTGGAGGAGGACAAAGAGATCGGGCGGCGACCATTTAGATTAGGTATTTTAATTCTACCAGGCTGGTTGTAATGGGAGTATCATAAGTAGTATCATGCATGCCAACTAGTAGGAAAATTTTGATGATCGGTGGCGTAGAATTAAATGAAGAAAGAGAGGGTTGAGTATCATATTATGATACCATATGGAATTAAGTTACTCCAACTGTGGTTAGTCTTAGGCCTTGTTTGGTTCAACCTCCTCCCAAGGGGTTTGGAGAGGAATGGAGAGGAATTTGGCTTGTACATGATTTAATCCCCCACAATCCATGTTAATCTATGTATATTGTGGGCATGTTATTTGACCCCTCATTTTGCTGCACTATGACCAGTGTGAGTGTTTGCATGCAGTACACCATCCTCTAATTTGGTGGATGCCAAGCCGGCCCGAAAAGGAGCTATAAATTTTTTCAAGTTGAAAAATGTTACGATGATGAGCCATAATTAAGTTGGAGGTGTCTCTTATTTTATTTCGAACGGGCAATAAGCTGGAGAGCTAGAGAGTGTCTCTAATGGGCTGCCTCTAGTGTTAAGGCCCTCCAGTATGAAACACGGGCAGCCGACTGGGCCGATGGAAAAGCCTATCCATCTTAAAGCCCATTTGTTTTTTGTTTTTTGCGAGAAGAAGCCCATATTTCTTGAAGAGGGGGCGATCCCAAAAAACCCTCCTTCCTCCTCGCTTCCACTTATACTGCAGCTCGCTGGACTCTCCCGCTTCCGTCGCCCCCCCCCCCAATTCCCCCCGCTCCCCATCTTCCTCACTCGTACAGAAAACCCCTGCTCACCTTCTTGCTCACTCGTATAGAAAACGCCTGCTCCTCTTCTTCCACTCCTACAAAAAAAAACCAGCCCTCCTTCTTCCCCACTTGCACTGCCACTAGGCTCGTCTCTGGCTACTCGGCTCAAACCCCTGAGCTCGGCGCGACGCCCGCAAGGAAAATTGAGTCTGCTGGCCCCAGCGCCAAGAAGATGAGGCTCCCGCCAGCAGCGACACCGGTTGTAGATCCCGCACTCGGCAGCGCGGGGAGAAGCGGTGAGCCCCCCCCCCCACCCGGATCTGAGGAACCGGTAGAATCTCTGATGGACCGCATCAGCGATCTCCTGGACATCATCCTTGAGGAGATCATCTCGCTTCTCCCCACCAAGGATTGCTGCCGCACACAAGTCCTCTCAACTCGGTGGCACCCTCTATGGCGCACCGCGCCCCTCAATCTCGACTGTCATCAGATTTCTATCCTTCCTAAATTTGATCTCCTCAGAGCCATCGTATCCTCTGACCAGCAGGGCCCCGTTCAACGCCTCTGCATACCGACACGCTACCTGCTGTCCATACCCGGCACGGTAAACGCTTGGCTGGCATCCCCTGAATGTGAAAAACTCCAACAGCTTGAGTTATATGATTACCACGAAACCAAACACCAAGAATTTGTGTCCACACCACCATTGTCCATCTCGTGCTTTTCCTCCTCTCTCCACACCGCCACCTTCGCCTAGTGCCATCTACCAGATGATCTGGTACAAATGCTTCGACTCCCACTGCTAAAAAAAACTTTCGCTTGTGTTGGTTTATCCGTCGGAGGCCTCACTACACAGCATCATCCACTCTAGTTGCCCTGCCCTGGAGCGCTTGCTGATTGTTTTGGGAGTGGAAATCCCTATCAGTTGTCTCCAAATAAAGTCGGCTCATCTTAAAAGCATTGGAATTGCTTTTGAAGGACAGCAGCTCATCATCGAAGATGCCCCTTCACTTCAAAGGTTTTTCCTTGATTATTGTTATAAACCTTGGCAAATAACTATCGTCTCTACACCCAAACTAGAGACCTTGGGTGTAATTCATGATCCGTTTAACAATCACAAGAAGTTGGTGTTTGGCTCCTCACTTTTTCAGGTACCGTATATTATCATCTACACATTTGTAATCATAATCTGCATTTTTTCATTTGTGCGCATAAGCTTTATATCATCTTGGAATACACTTTGGGTACTAATATTATGTTATATGCTCAATGAAGAGTTCGTCCATGGATAGCCTATCAATGTTGCTGGATTCTGTAAAGATCTTATATATCGGAATGTTTAGTTATGATCTTGAACATAATTATTGGCTTACTGCGATGCTTTCTGTCTCTGGAGAATTTATATATAAAGGTGATGATTTCATGCACATTGAAAGACCGTATATATTGTACTAGAATTAATCGTTCAGTTGTTGCTCTGTTGACATACTCTTTTTTCAGACCTTAACTGTTTTCAAATCTTCATGTCTACTTAGGCACTACAACCACATGGAGAAAAATGTATAACCAATCGGTGGCATAATAAGCACCAAGATTTTCTCAGTTCTCATGACATTCGTTTGAGGACAATAACGATGGAAGGATATGGATCCAACCAGGCAAATAGAAGCTTTGTCACATTCTTCCTGTTGAATGCGAGGTTACTATTGTCCATGAGGCTTAAGTTTTACAACAAGAGATTTCTCATGGACGGACACGTTGAACAGCAAAAAAAGAAGTTTCAGGTGGACAAATTGTAGTCATCCTGAAATAATATTTTTGTTGCACGGGGTGTTGATTTTATGGATCAGACCGATCCATTTGTTTGTGACTGCGAAAAAGAGTGGTTGGGTTAGATGTTACTGCCATGTTCAATCTGGGCTTTGTCTAAATTTGATGAACAATTAATCCTTGGGCTTTTTGTACCGTTTGTAAGCTTGAGTTGCATGTTGTTGCCCTCGTACTCCCCTCCACCTGCCACTACATTGCCGCATCTTCCACGGCTGTTGTTCATTCCCGTCCAAGGCCTCACCGTTGTTCTCCACTTTCGGATTTCGGGTTCCGGCAAAACCCTTGAGGTTCGAACACTATGGTGCGCACGAAGATCTCTCCCCCTCTAGCTCATGCCCTCACCGCGATCTCAAAGCTCGGCGCGTCAAACTCACAGAACAAGAGACACAAGTTTTATACTGGTTCGGGCCTCCGATGTGGTGTGATACCCTACTCCAGTGTGGTGTGGTGGATTGCCTCTTGGGCTGAGGATGAAAAGTTACAAGGGAAGAACAGCCTCCTGAGGAGAGGTGCTCTTGTGCTTCGTGAGCTTGCGTGGATGAGGATGATCTGAATGGCCCTCGATCCGTCCCTTCCTACTATGGTGGCTAGTCCTATTTATAGAGGCCCTGGTCCTCTTCCCAAATGTAGGCGGGAAGGGATCCAACAACGGGCAAATTTGAAGGGAGACAACTAGTACAAGTTATCCTGACTAAAGGTGGTCTTCGCCTGCCAAAGGCTCTGGTGGTGACGCCGTCTTGGGCTCCACAATGACCTCCGTCCTGCCGTCCTGCTGGTCTTGGTCTTGTTGCACCGATATGGAAACCTTTGCATGATGCCTCGCGACTCCTTGCCTGCGCTTGCCTCTTTAGCACCAAAGAGGAAACGACTATGCTGTGTGCTCTAGCGCCTGCCTGGCCTTGGTCGTCATGGCTTGCATCACAGAAACCTCACAAGGTGCCCCTCGCCTTGATCTCTCTGCCCCTCGCGAGCCAGCCTGGTGAGGCTGCCCTCGAGGAGGTCTTGCATCGTCCGCCTCGCGAGGCTTGGCCCCTCGCGAGGGTCTTGAGTGTTGGCTGATGAAGATGGGCCGTACAGGGCCGCTGGTGGAGCCACGCCGTGGGCCACAAGATGGCAAGTCTTGGGACCCCCGTTCCCAGGATGCTGACAGTAGCCCCCGAGCCCAAGGCACACTCAGACTTGGCTTTGAGGCGAAGCCAAGGGGCAAGTGCGGAGCGCCGTGGGCCCTAATAGCCCGCGGCCTCGGTTGACGCGTGGCGATTGATGGGACGTGGGCATCTCCGCTTCCCCACGCTGCCTCGGCAACTGCCCGACTTGACGAGTCCCTGATGCATGCAGAGAAGACCATCATTACCTGTGATTGTGGGGGTCGCCGGTTGGCCTTCTCCTACTATAAACGAGGAGGGGCGGAGCCCCCGTCGCTCATCTCTTCCTGCTCCGCTCGCTTCTTCTCCCTTGCTTCATTGCTAGCAGCGACACCCATGGCACCTGTGAAGAGGTTCTCGGCCGCAGAGAAGGGGAAGGCCCGCCAGGAGGGGCCCGGCTCACCTCCGCACAAGAGGGGACGCGGCCACACCCGCAAGCACAGCGCGACCCCCGCTGTGGCCCCTCGCAGCCGTGGCGGCGCCCCTTCGCGCGGTGGGGGTCGCCCAGGTTGTGGCAGCCCCGCCAATGAAGGGAGGCACTCAGTGGTCGTGCGGCCTCCCTGGTCGTGCCTCCACTCGGTGGAGTTGCTGCCGGAGTTTGCCTTGTGGTCAGAGAACCCGGCCGGCACCTGGCTTCATCTCCCGCGCTTCTTTGCCGGCGAGCTGCCAGCCACGGGTCCAGGCGGTCTTTGGCTGCAGGCAGACGACTGCTGCAGTAAGGCTTCATGGGTCGCGGTCAAGGTCTCCATCACGGGCAACGCAGCCCTGGCCCGCGGCAGGCAGAAGTTTGCCCGCGCGCGCGGCCTGGGCCAGCGGTGTACCCTCCACTTCAAGTACGATGGCAACACGACCCTCTATGTGAGGGTGTTCGAGGAATATGGTCGCTACATCGAGTGCTGCCTTGAGGACAACGACGACGGTGAGGTGCTCAGCCTTGGCGATGGTCGTGATGAGGGTGAAGGCGGGCTTGTCCTCGGCGCCGGCCGTGGCTCGTCCAGCTACGACGACTCTTCTTCTGGCGACAGCTCCAGCAGCGGCAGCTACGACCAGCCACCATGCCACCGTGCCCGCTTCGAGGGCGGCAGCGGGTCGTCTCGTCGCCGTGCCCCAGTGAAGCGCGAGGAGGGGTCTGGCTGAGCCCAGGAGAGCGCCATGGGCCCACCCTCGCGAACTACTGCGGGTGCACGCGCCACTTTTGTTCCGTTCTTCCTTTTCTTCCTGCATTAAGAGAGAGACAAGTATGGGGCCCCGCGGGGGCGTGCAACGAACCATGATTACCAAGTTGCTATGTTATGTTTATCATTCCTGTGTCGTGTTGCGGCATCGGTGTTTTATATAGGCGCGTAGAAATAACTTAGCTTGACGCACTTGAAGTAGTTTCCGCCTCGTGAGGCACGCATTTCCCATTACCTAGCGACACCTCCTTGGCTTGGGAGGCGTCTAGGAGCTGCAAAAGTTTGTTAGGAAACTCTTATTCTTCCGAGCCTTGGTTGCAGGCGCAGCCGGCCATGATCCAGCGCTTCGCATCGCGGTACCCGAGGGGCACAGATAGAGATAGGTACGCCAGCTTGCAAGCTCGAGCAAGGGTGCCTCATGAAGAATAGGAAAAACGCTCATGAGCGTGCCTGTCCAGCCCCCTCGCGAGGCATGCGAGGGAGAGTACGGGTCAAAACAAGGAACCGAGGGCAGAAACGGAGGCAAAAGGTGATGGAACCAAGCCGGCAAGAAACACCAGAAAGCAATTTTTCATTAAGGGGGGAAAGCCAACTAAGGAAAGCAAATGAAAAACCGCGTCCGGCACCTAGTATAGTCTTCTCACCAGCGCGGAGCTAAGTGCTACCACTAGGACATGGGAGGCCGCCCCCGAGGCCCGAGGGCGGCACTCCTGAGACTCCGGGGCGTGTACAACCCCACTCATTATTACGTGAGAGTGTCACGAGCGGAGACCTTCACAGGCACTGGGCCTTGCTTCACACGCGTCGGGCCTTGCTTCATGGGTAAAACTTCCAGAGGTGCTGGATGTTCCAGGCGTTCTGGATGGGGACCCCGTCTTGTGTCTCCAGGCCTGGAGATGTGGGCGACCCTAAACGGGACCTCCCACCTGGGTGAAAGCTTATGCAGCCCTTCCCTGGAGAGCACCCGCCTTAGGACAAGGTCACCCACCTCGAGCGTCCTGGAGCGGATGCTGCAACAGTGATACCGTCGCAGCGCCTGCTGGTACCTTGCCGCTCGAAGCGTGGCTTCACGGCGGCGTTCCTCCCCTAGCACGAGGTCCATCCCCCGCATGGCGTCCTGTCGCGCCTCATCAAACGCCAGGACCCGCGCGGAGCGATGCTTGACCTCGTGAGGGAGAACCACTTCTGCTCCGTAGACGAGGAAGAACGGGGTCTCGCCTGTCGGCTTGGTGGTGGTGGTGCGGATGGACCACAACACAGACTGGAGCTCATCATACCAGCCCCTACCGCAGGCCTCGAGCTTCTTCTTGAAGGTACTGGTCTTAAGGCCCTTTAGGACCTCCGCGTTGGCGCGTTTGGCCTGACCATTGCTCCTAGGGTGTGCCACCGAAGCATAGCAGATCTGCGTTCCAAGGTTAGCACAATATGTCTTGAAGAGAATGTTAGTGAACTGTGAGCCGTTGTCGGTGATGATGCGATTAGGGACCCCGAACCGGCTCACGAGACCCTTGATGAACTTGACCGCAGACCCGGCCAGGATGGTGCGGACAGCTTCTACCTCCGCCCATTTGGTGAACTTGTCGATGGCGGCGTAGAGGTAGCGGTAGCCCCCAGGCGCTCGAGGGAATGGGCCTAAGATATCCAGCCCCCAGACTGCGAATGACTATGAGAGCAGGATGGTCTGGAGGCCCTGAGCTGGCTGATGGATCTGCTTGGCGTCGAATTGACAGGGCTCACAGGACTTCACCAGCTCAGTCGCGTCATCGAGCACTGTAGGCCAGTAGAACCCGCTGCGGAATGCCTTGCCGACGAGGGTTCATGACGACGAGTGGTGCCCGCAGTCCCCGCCATGTATGTCAGCTAGCAACTCGTTCCCCTGTTCCCTGGAGATACAATGCAAGGAAACATCATTCGACCGCTTCCTGTATAACTCACCGTCTTGGATGCAGTACGCCGTGGCCTGTCGGGCCACGCGCTCCGCGTCCTCCTCTTTCTCCGGCAGCGCCCCTTGCGTCAGGTATTCCTTGAACTCCTTGGTCCAGCACCCCTCCTGAGGCCCGAGCGCCAAGAGTAGGAGCGCTCCCGAGGTCGGGCCGCAAGTCGGGGCTCCCGAGGCGGCGCCGACCTTGAAAGTGGTGGTCTTGCGGACGGCTTGAAGAGCCGCTCCTCGAAGATGCTAGGCTCTTGGGGTAGTTGCTTAGCGATGTCGTCGGTCTCCTTGTTGGTGCCGCGGGGCACGTGCTGCAATTCTAGGCCTAAGAACTGCTTTTCCATTTTGTGCACCTCCGTGAGGTATGCCTACATGTGATCGTCCCTCGGCTCGTATACCTTGTTGGAGAAGTTGACGAGAAGCTGCGAATCGCCCCTGATGGTGAGGCGCTTCACTCCCAGGGCCACCGCAGCCTTGAGGCCAGCTATGAGACCTTTGTACTCCGCTATGTTGTTGGAGACCTTCTCGCCCTACTGGAAGCAGAGCTGCATGGCGTAGTAGAGCTTGTCCTGAGTGGGTGAGATGAGCACTGCTCCAGCCCCCGCGCCCTGGCGCGCGAATGCGCCATCGAAGTACATGACCCAGCCATCTGGCGCTTCACTTCCCGGCGAGAGGTATCGATATTCGCCTGCCTCAAGCTCCGGCGCGTCCGTCCATTCTGCCACGAAGTCGGCGAGCGCGTCTCCCTTGATGACCCTGGTTGTGCTGAACTCCAGCTGGAATGCCTGCAGCTCGATATTCCACTCGGCGACCCTTCCAGCAGTGTTGGGGCTCCTTAGTACCCTCTCCACTGGGTAGGCCGAGACGACCTTGAAGTAGTGTTGTAGCTTACACGAGGCCACCAAGAGCTCGAGCAAGAGCTTCTGAGGCATGGGGTACCGTGCCCTTGCATCCCGCAACATCGTGCTGACGAAATACACTGGGTGCTCGACGAGGGCGGGCGTGTCGACGGGGTCTATGTCTGTCGGAGGTTGAGGCGCCTCCTGAGGCGATGGAACCTCCGGAGCCTGGTCGCTCATTGGGGCCTCTGCAGGCCCAAGGACGCCGTCTTACTGGGCCTGGTCGTCCGTTGGCGTTGCTGCAGCCCTTGCGGTGCCCTCCGGGTCTTGTATTGCCCCGGCTGGGGCGTGGTTCGGCACGATGTATCCTTGGCCTGGCGCTCTTCCTGAACCGCCACCAGAGCTGCGCTCGCGGAGTAAGGAGTGGCGGCAAGGTAAAGCACCAGGGGCTCAAGAGGGCGGGGCGCCACCATCACCGGAGGGCTGGTCAGGTATCTCTTGAGGTCTTGAAATGCTTGGTCAGCCTCTGGGGTCCACTCAAACGGGCCCTTCTTCTTCATCAGCTTGAAGAACGGTAGGGCGCGCTCCCCCAGCATGGAGATGAAGCGCCCATGCGAAGTCATGCAGCCGGCAAGCTTCTGCATCTCCTTGAGGGTTTGAGGTGGGCTCATGTCTTCGATCGCTTTGACCTTCTCCGAGTTAGCCTCGATCCCTCTGTGGGACACGAGGAAGCCTCGCAGCTTGCCGGAGGGGACACCAAATACGCACTTCTCTGGGTTGAGCCGCAAGTCCACCTGGCGCAGGCTCGCGAAGGTCTCCTCCAGGTCCTGAATCAAAGTTCTCCCCTCCTGATACTTTACCACAATGTCGTCGACGTAGGCTTCAGCGTTCCTCCCGAGCTGCTGACCCAGCGTGATGGGCATCAGTCGTTGGAAGGTCGCGCCTGCGTTACGCAGCCCGAACAACATGCAAGTGTAACAGTACACCCTGCACGGGGTCAGGAAGGCCGTCTTCTCCACATCCTCCACTGCCATCTTGATCTGGTGATAGCCTAAAAACGCATCCAGGAAGCATAGCAGGTCGCACTCGGCGGTGGAGTCAACGATCTGGTCGATGCGTGGAAGCGGGGACGGTTCTTGGGGACAGGACTTGTTGAGGTTGGTGAAGTTGACACGCATGTGCTCCTTCTCGCCTTTCTTTGGCACGACGACGGGGTTCGCCAGCCACTCGGGGTACCGAACCTCGCGAATGACACCTGCTGCCTCCAGCTTGCGGGTTTCCTGGATGATGAAGGACTGCTTCTCCATAGATTGTCGCCGTGCCTTCTGCTTCACAGGGCGCACGTTGGGGCACACCCTCAAGTTATGCTCGATCACCCCTCTTGGCACCCCTACCAGTTGTTTGGGTTCCCAGGCAAATACTTCCTTGTTTGCGCGCAAGAACCTCACCAATGCCTTCTCTTGATCTGGGTCAAGGTTGGCACCTATGGCGAAGGTGGCTCCAGAGGCCCATCTTCCTCGGCCGACACCTGCTTGGTTTCCGCCGGTCTTGAGTGAACAACTACTTCTTCTTAGCTGGTGCGGCCTCATTAACTCCGGAGGTGACCTCGTCGGCCGGTCGCGCTGCCGCGGTGGTTTTGAGGGCAAGCTTGAGCACTACCAGATCTTCCTTGGTATCTCCGACTACGGTGAGGACGTCCTTGCTCCCGGGCATCTTCATGAGGTTGTAGGCTGATAACCCACAAGTATAGGGGATCGCAATAGTTTTCGAGGGTAGAGTATTCAACCCAAATTTATTGATTCGACACAAGGGGAGCCAAATAATATTCTCAAGTATTAGCAACTGAGTTGTCAATTCAGCCACACCTGGATAACTTAGTATCTGCAGCAAAGTATTTAGTAGCAAATAATATGATAGTAGTGGTAATAAAGAATAAAAGTAAGCGGTAGCAAAAGTAATATTTTTGGTGTTTTGTAGTGATTGTAACAGTAGCAATGGAAAAGTAAATAGCGAAGAACAATATATGAAAAGCTCGTAGGCACTGGATCGGTGATGCAAAATTATGTCGGATGTGGTTCATCATGTAACAGTCATAACATAGGGTGACACAAAACTAGCTCCAATTCATCAATGTAATGTAGGCATGTGTTCCGAATATAGTCATATGTGCTTATGGAAAAGAACTTGCATGACATCTTTTGTCCTACCCTCCCGTGGCAGCGGGGTCCTAGCGGAAACTAAGGGATATTAAGGCCTCCTTTTAATAGAGCACCGGAACAAAGCATTCACACATAGTGAATACATGAACTCCTCAAACTACGGTCGTCACTGGGAGTGGTCCCGATTATTGTCACTTCGGGGTTGCCGGATCATAACACATAGTAGGTGACTATAGACATGCAAGATAGGATCAAGAACTCACATATATTCATGAAAACATAATAGGTTTAGATATGAAATCATGGCACTCGGGCCCTAGTGACAAGCTTTAAGCATAGCAAAGTCATAGCAACATCAATCTCAGAACATAGTGGATACTAGGGATCAAACCCTAACAAAACTACCTCGATTACATGATAGATATCATCCAACCCATCACCGTCCAGCAAGCCTATGATGGAATTACTCACGCACGGCGGTGAGCATCATGAAATTGGTGATGGAGGATGGTTGATGATGGCGACAGCGACGAATCCCCCTCTCCGGAGCCCCGAACGGACTCCAGATCAGCCCTCCCGAGAGGTTTTAGGGCTAGGCAGCGGCTCCGAATCGTAAAATGCGATGAATCCTTCTCTCTGATTTTTTTTCTCCCCGAAAGTGAATATATGGAGTTGGAGTTGAGGTCGGTGGAGCATCAGGGGGCCCACGAGGTAGGGGGGCAGGCGTGCCCCCACCCTCGTGGACAGGGTGTGGGCCCCCTGACGTGGATTTTTCTTCCAGTATTTTTAATATTTTCCAAAAAGATGTTCCGTGGAGTTTCAGGTGAATCCGAGAACGTTTGTTTCTTTACATAAATAACACCATGGAAAGTCTGCTGAAAACAGCGCCAGTCCGGGTTAGTTCCATTCAAATCATGCAAGTTAGAGTCCAAAACAAGGGCAAAAGTGTTTGGAAAAGTAGATACGACGGAGACGTATCAACTCCCCAAGCTTAAAACTTTGCTTTTGTCCTCAAGCAATTCAGTTGATAAACTGGAAGTGATAAAGAAAAACTTTTACAAACTCTGCTTGCTCTTGTTGTTGTAAATATGTAAAGCCAGCATTCAAGTTTTCAGCAAAGATTATGACTAACCACATTCACAATAACTCTTAGGTCTCATGTTTACTCATATAAATGGCATAATCAACTAGTGAGCCATAATAATAAATCTCGGATGACAAAACTTTCTCAAAACAATCATGATATGATATAATAAGATGGTATCTCGCTAGCCCTTTCTGAGACCGCAAAACATAAATGCAGAGCACCTTTAAAGATCCAATCATAGTCATACCCAATATAAATTAATAGTAATGGATGCAAATGACAGCTGCGCTCTCCAGCTAGTGCTCTTGAATAAGAGGGTGATGACTCAACATAAAAGTAAATAGATAGGCCCTTCGCACAGGGAAGCAGGGATTTGTAGAGGTGCCAGAGCTCGGTTTTGAAATAGAGATAAATAATATTTTTAGCGGCATACTTTCATTGTCAACATAACAACCAAGAGATGGCGATATATTCCATGCTACACACATTATAGGCGGTTCCCAAACAGAATGGTAAAGTTTATACTCCCCCTCCACCAACAAGCATCAATCCATGGCTTGCTAGAAACAACGAGTGCCTCCAACTAACAACAGTCCCAGGGGGAGTTTTGTTTGCAATTAATTTTGATTTAGTTTGCATAAAGCATGGGACTGGGCATCCCGGAGACCATCCATTTTCTCGTGAATGAGGAGCGGAGTCCACTCCTCTTGAGAATAACCCGCCTAGCATGGAAGATATGGACAACCCTAGTTGATACATGAGCTATTCGAGCATACAAAACAGAATTTCATTTGAAGGTTTAGAGTTTGGCACATACAAATTTACTTGGAACGGCAGGTAGATACAGCATATAGGAAGGTATAGCAGACTCATATGGAATAACTTTGATGTTTAAGGGATTGGATGCACAAGCAGTATTCCCGCTTAGTACAAGTGAAGGCTAGCAAAAGACTGGGAAGCGACCAACTAGAGAGCGACAACAATCATGAACATGCATTATAATTAATAAACATTGAGTGCGAGAATGAGTAGGATATAATCCACCATGAACATAAATATCGTGAAGGCTATGTTGATTTGTTTCAACTACATGTGAACATGTGCCAAGTTGAGTCACTTAAATCATTCAAAGGAGGATACCACCCCACTATGCCACATCATAACCATTTTAATAGCATGTTGGCATGCAAGGTAAACCATTATAACTCATAGCTAATCAAGCATGGCACGAGCAACTATGATCTCTAATTGTCATTGCAAACATGTTTACTCATAATAGGCTGAATCAGGAATGATGAACTAATCATATTTACAAACACAAGAGAGGTCGAGTTCATACCAGCTTTTCTCATCTCAGTCAGTCCTTCATATATCGTCATAATTGCCTTTCACTTGCACGACCAAACGATGTGAAAATAATAAGAGTGCACGTGCATTGGACTAAAATTTGGAATCATGCGAGCATTCAATAAACATGAGAAGACAAGGCAGTATGGGCTCTTGGTTAAATCAACAATAATGCATATAAGAGCCACTTCAACAATTTAATCATGGTCTTCTCCTAGCGACCCCAAAGAAAAGAAAAGAAATAAAAGTATTTACACGGGAAAGCTCCCAACAAGCAAAAGAAGAACGGGAAATCTTTTTGGGTTTTCTTTTAATTATTACTACTACAGCAAGAAAAGTAAACTAACTAAAAGCTACAACTATTTTTTTTGGTTTTTCTTAAGGTTTATTAAACACACAAGAAGAAAGCAGGAAAAAGGAAAATAAACTAGCATGGATAATACAGTGAAAGAGTATGAGCACCGGCATCTAGCAATGAGTGTGTGAACATAAATGTAATGTCGGTGGGAAATACGTACTCCCCCAAGCTTAGGCTTTTGGCCTAAGTTGGTTTATTGCCACGGATGGCCTGGCGGATATCCATAGTTGTAGTTGGGGTCGTACTGAGATGAAGAAGACTCTGATTGCCACTGGTTGGAAATCATCTTTGGATCCCACTGGTAGTTAGATTGTCGTGGAGGCTCAAATTGTGGTTCCAGCTCCTGCTCTGTGGCTGAAGTAGGGTTCCGGTAGGCGTGAATGGCCGCCAGCGGAACAAGATACAGACCTGCAGATAAATCAAACAAGGAAGGAGCAGGCAAGGTAATAGTATCAGGATGATGTTTATCAAAGAACAATTTGTATTAACCGCCCCTTCCCTATTCTTAACAATAAAGTAATGCGCTACCATACTCTTATAATCTAAATAAGCAGTGGGCAGCAATTTTTCTTCTTTTTCATAGTTCCTAATAGTTATGTTATAATGTGTAGCAAGTCGTGAAGCATAAATACCTTCAAAGACGGGGCCTTTTGTACGGTTCAAACTTAACCTTCAGCAATAATACCGCCCATACTAACAGTATTATCACAGAATAAACCATGGAACAAAATGATAATATCAGGAACACTAAGGTTTCCACAGTTTCCGCGACCAATTAAGCAACGACTAGCAAATATGGCAAAGTAGCGTAAAACAGGAAATGTATGCTAGTGATTCTTGCATCGGAAACCTTCCTAGTTTCCCCTACAGTAATAGTGTCAATAAACCCATCCACATCTTCACGATGTGGTTCATCTAAACTACCCTCAAAAGGTATTTTGCAAACCTTGCAAAATTCATCTACTGGCATCTTCTTAACAACATCATATAAGTGAAACTCTACTGAAGGAGGTGTTTCCTTAGGATAATAGTAGAAGTTTTGCACAAAAGTATTGGTGAGTAAGAGATACTGATTGCGTTGGTCGCGGAGAAAGTCGGTGAGGCTGCATTCTCAGCCAATTCATAAAAATCATCATAAATCCCGGCTGCTCTCAAGAAATCATTGGAAGGCCATTCACACGGCCGAACCTCCGTGGTGCGCGACAGATTATATTTGGGCCTCTGTGCTTCATCATTTTGCTTTTCCTTCGAGTTTCGGCTCGATGAGCCCCTAAATATCTTCATTATTTTCTGAAAATTTATGAAATTTTTAGCAACTTCAAATAAAAGTGAACCAAGCTCAACAAAATTGATAGCAACTACTCCTACAAGTGCCTAGAGCCTATATCATGCATTCGAACTACTTGGAACCATATAATTTTGACATGCAAGCTCAAGAACATGGTCACCTAGGCAGCACAAATTTGCAACGAATAAAGCACTAGAACAAAAACTAATTGGACCAATGGAGGAGTCACATACCAAGGAACAATCCCCCCCAAGCAGTTTTGTGAGAGGTGCTTTGAGCAAGGAGATAGAAAATTGCAGCAAAATGAGCTAGAACTCGTGCTTGAGCTGGATGGTGATTTTTTTGGGAGGAAGAAGGAGTGTGCGGGTGTAGGAATAAGTGGAGGGGAGCCACCATGGGCCCACGAGGCAGGGGGAGCGCCCAGGGGGGTAGGGCGCGCCCTCCACCCTCGCGGCCAGGTGCTTGCCCCTCCTCGTGTGTTCTCAGTGCCAGATATTCTCAAATATTCCAGAAAAAATCATATTCCATTTTCAGGGCATTTGGAGAACTTTTATTTTCGGGGTATTTTTATATTGCACGGATAAATCAAAAAACAGACAGAAAAATACTATTTTTACCTTATTTCAACTAAATAACAGAAAGTAGAAAGAGGGTACAGAAGGTTGTGCCCTCTAGTTTCATCCATCTCATGCTCATCAAAAGGAATCCATTAACAAGGTTGATCAAGTCTTGTTAACAAACTCATTCCGAATAACATGGAACCGGAGAAATTTCGAATAACACTATATTAGCTCAACGGGGATATGCACATCCCCAATAATAAGAATATCATATTTCTTCTTGAAATTAGGAAGAGGAAATTCAAAACCTCAAAAAATAATTGATGGAATTTTTCCAATAGAATTGATACTGTGGACTTGAGGTTGTTTCCTCGGAAAGTGTACCGTATGCTCATTACCATTAACATGAAAAGCGACATTGCCTTTGTTGTAATCAATAACAGCCCCTGCAGTATTCAAAAAAGGTCTTCCAAGAATAATAGACATACTATCGTCCTTGGGAATATCAAGAATAACAAAGTCCGATAAAATAGTAACGTTTGCAACCTCAATAGGCACATCCTCACAAATACCGACAGGTATAGTAGTTGATTTATCAGCCATTTGCAAAGATATTTCAGTAGGTGTCAACTTATTCAAATCAAGTCTACGATATAAAGAGAGAGGCATAACACTAACACCGGCTCCAAGATCACATAAAGCAGTTTTAACATAGTTTCTTTTAATGGAGCATGGTATAGTTGGTACTCCTAGATCTCCAAGTTTCTTTGGTATTCCACCCATAAAAGTATAATTAGCAAGCATGGTGGAAATTTCAGCTTCCGGTTTCTTTCTCTTATTTGTAACAATATCTTTCATATACTTAGCATAAGGATTCATTTTAAGCATATCGCTTAATCGTGACACGCAAGAAGATAGGTCTAATCATTTCAGCAAAGCGCTCAAAATCCTCATCATCCTTTTTCTTGGATGGTTTGAGAGGAAAAGGCATGGGTTTCTGAACCCAAGGTTCTCTTTCTTTACCATGTTTTCTAGCGACAAAGTCTCTCTTATCATAATGCTTATTCTTTGATTGTGGGTTATCAAGATCAACAACAGGTTCAATTTCTACATCATCATCGTTACTAGGTTGAGCATCATCATGAACATCATCATTAGCATTTTCATTAGATTCATGTTCATTACCAGATTGTGTTTCAGCATCAGAAATAGAGATATCATTTGGATTCTCAGGTGGTTCATCAATAGGTTCACTAGAAGCATGCAAAGTCCTATCATTTTTCTTTTGCTTCTTTTTAGAAGGACTAGGTGCATCAATATTATTTCTCTGAGAATCTTGTTCAATTCTCCTAGGGTGGCCTTCAGGATACAAAGGTTCCTGAGTCATCGTACCAGTTCTAGTAGCCACTCTAACAGCATAATCATTTTTCTTACTATTCAATTCATTGAGCAAATCATTTTGAGCTTTAAGTACTTGTTCTACTTGAGTGGTAACCATAGAAGCATGTTTAGTAATGAGTTTAAGTTCACCTTTAACTCTAGACATATAATCACCCAAGTGTTCAAGCGTATCGGAATTGTATTTCAATTGTCTACCAAAATAAGCATTGAAGTTTTCTTGTTTGACAATAAAATTATCGAACTCTTTTAAGCATTGTCTAGCAGACTTATAGTGAGGAATATCACCTTCATCAAATCTATAGAGAGAGTTTACCTTTACTACCTGTGTCGGGTTATCAAGACCATGAGTTTCTTCAATAGGTAATGTATTAGGATCATATATTTCTTCAACAGGCGGTAAATTTTGACCATGTATTTCTTCAATAGGAGGTAAATTCTTAACATCTTCAGCCTTAATACGTTTTTCTTTCATAGATTTCTTTGCCTCTTGCATATCTTCAGGACTCGGAAATAGAACACCTCTCTTCTTCGGAGTTGGTTTAGGAATTGGCTCAGGAATTGGCTCAGGAACTGGCTCCGGAAGTGTCCAATTATTTTCATTTGTCAACATATTATTCTATAGAATTTTAGCTTCATTCGGTGTTCTTTCCCTGAAAACAGAACCAGCACAACTATCCAGGTAATCTCTGGAAGCATCGGTTAGTCCATTGTAAAAGATATCAAGTATTTAATTTTTCTTAAGAGGATGATCAGGCAAGGCATTAAGTAAGTGGAGAAGCCTACCCCAAGCTCGTGAGAGACTCTCTTCTTCAATTTGCACAAAATTGTATATTTCCCTCAAAGCAGCTTGTTTCTTATGAGCAGGGAAATATTTAGCAGAGAAGTAATAAATCATATCTTGGGGACTACGAACACAACCAGGATCAAGAGAATGAAACCATATCTTAGCATCACCCTTTAATGAGAACGGAAATATTTTAAGGATATAAAGATAGAGAGATTTCTCATCATTAGTGAACAGGGTGGCTATATCATTTAATTTAGTAAGATGTACCACAACAGTCTCAGATTCATAGCCATGAAAAGGATCAGATTCAACCAAAGTAATTATATCAGGATCAACAGAGAATTCATAATCCTTATCAGTAACACAGATAGGTGAAGTAGCAAAAGCAGGGTCATGTTTCATTCTAGCATTAAGAGATTGTTGCTTCCATTTAGCAAATAACCTCTTGAGCTCGTATCTAACTTTGCAAGCTAAAATAGCTAAAGCAGCTTCTTTTTCAAAAACATAACCCTCAGGAACAACAGGCGATTCATATTTATTAGGGGAAGAGTCTTCATCATCACTTTCATCAATGTTATCAATTTCAATAATTTCATTCTCTCTAACCCTAGCAAGTTGTTCATCAAGAAATTCACCAAGTGGCACAATAGTATCAAGCATAGTAGTAGTTTCATCATAAGTATCATGCATAGCAGAAGTGGCATCATCAATAACATGCGACATATCGTAATCTAATAGCGTAAGCGTGTTTAGGTGCCGCAAGCTTACTCAAAACAGAAGGTGAATCAAGTGCAAAGCTAGATGGCAGTTCCTTACCTCCCCTCGTAGTTGAGGGTTAAATTATTGTCTTCTCGTCATTCAAGTTCTTCATAGTGACCAGCAGATATAAATCCCAAGTGACTCAAAGAATAGAGCTATGCTCCCTGGCAACGGCGCCAGAAAATAGTCTTGATAACCCACAAGTATAGGGTATCGCAACATTTTTTGAGGGTAGAGTATTCAACCCAAATTTATTGATTCGGCACAAGGGGAGCCAAAGAATATTCTCAAGTATTAGCAACTGAGTTGTCAATTCAGCCACACCTGGATAACTTAGTATCTGCAGCAAAGTATTTAGTAGCAAAATAATATGATAGTAGTGGTAACGGTAAAAAAAGTAGAGGTAGCAAAAGTAATATTTTTGGTGTTTTGTAGTGATTGTAACAGTAGAAATGGAAAAGTAAATAGCGAAGAACAATATATGAAAAGCTCGTAGGCACTGGATCGGTGAAGCAGAATTATGCCGGATGTGGTTCATCATGTAACAGTCATAACATAGGGTGACACAGAACTAGCTCCAATTCATCAATGTAATGTAGGCATGTATTCGGAATATAGTCATACGTGCTTATGGAAAAGTACTTGCATGACATATTTTGTCCTACCGTCCCGTGGCAGCGGGGTCCTAACGGAAACTAAGGGATATTAAGGCCTACTTTTAATAGAGCACCAGAACAAAGCATTAACACATAGTGAATACATGAACTCCTCAAACTACGGTCATCACCGGGAGTGGTCCCGATTATTGTCACTTCGGGATTGCCGGATCATAACACATAGTAGGTGACTATAGACTTGCAAGATAGGATCAAAAACTCACATATATTCATGAAAACATAATAGGTTCAGATTTGAAATCATGGCACTCGGGCCCTAGTGACAAGCATTAAGCATAGCAAAGTCATAGCAACATCAATCTCAGAACATAGTGGATACTAGGGATCAAACCCTAACAAAACTAACTCGATTACATGATAGACCTCATCCAACCCATCACCATCCAGCAAGCCTACGATGGAATTACTCATGCACGGCGGTGAGCATCATGAAATTGGTGATGGAGGATGATTGATGATGACGACAGCAACGAATCCCCCTCTCCGGAGCCCCGAACGGACTCCAGATCAGCCCTCCCGGGAGGTTTTAGGGCTTGGTGGCGGCTCCGTGTCGTAAAACACGATGAATCCTTCTCTCTGATTTTTTCTCCCCGAAAGTGAATATATGGAGTTGGAGTTGAGGTCGGTGGAGCGTTAGGGGGCCCACGAGGTGAAGCGCCCCCCACCCTCGTGGACAGGGTGTGGGGTGGGCCCCCTGACGTGGATTTTTCTTCCAGTATTTTTTATATTTTCCAAAAAGATGTTCCATGGAGTTTCAGGTCATTCCGAGAACTTTTGTTTCTGCACATAAATAACACCATGGAAAGTCTGCTGAAAACAGTGCCAGTCCGGGTAAGATCCATTCCAATCATGCAAGTTAGAGTCCAAAAGAAGGGCAAAAGTGTTTGGAAAAGTAGATATGACGGAGACGTATCATAGGCCGGATGGGTTGCCGCCATAAACTGAGCTAGGGCCAGGTACCCGAGGATGGCGTTGTACGGGAGGCCAATACGGGCGACGTCGAAGTCGATCAGCTCAGTGCGATAGTTGTCGCGGGTGCCGAAGGTCACGGAAAGTCGAATCTACCACAGGAGGCTGGCGGAGCCGCCGCCGACCCCGGAGAAGGGCTTGCTGGGGCGGAGCCGCTCGAGCGGTACGTGAAGGAGGCTAAAATCTTTCACAAAGAGCACGTTTAGGCCGGCGCCGCCGTCGATGAGGGTCTTGGTGACTGCTACGCTGCAGATGGTGGGTGTGCAAAGCATTGGGAGCACGGCCAAGCCGACGGTGGTAACAGGGTGATCCCCCAAGTCAACGGTCAGGTCGGCCTTGGGCGCTGTCCAACCCGGGGGAGCTCCCTGCCGCGCGGAAGCGGCGACGATCTGGTGAAAGAACGGCTTGGTGTGATGGTCCGAGGGCGACGCTTGCGAGCCGCCGAGGAGGGCCGCGACAGCAAGGGGCGCCGGTGCCGTGAAGCACGCAGCAAAGAGGCCGCGCAGCTCCTCCCAAGATGCCATCGTGGATCCTTGGAGGTTGAGCAGCCAGGCGCGCGGTGCACCAATGAGGGCCATGGGAAGCCAGTTGGCCATGACCTTGTCATTGCCCCCAGCCTTCAGGACGGCCTCTTCATACGCCAGCAGGAAGGCCGACGGGTCCGCCGCGCCATCGTAACGCGGCGGCATCTCCGGCTTGAACTTGGGCGGCCACTGCACCCACCGCAAGGCGGGGGCAAAGGCTCTGAGCCCCCTGGCCCCGCCATAGGCTGTCATCGCAGCCGGAAGAGCAAGGCCGGACATGGGGGCAAGGCGCGGTGGTGGCGGAGCATGGATCGACAGAAGGAAAGCTTCGGTGCACCCCTACATGGCACGCCAAATGTCGGATTTCGGGTTCCGGCAAAACCCTTGAGGTTCGAGCACTGGGGTGCGCACGAAGATCTCTCCCCCCTCTAGCTCACGCCCTCACCGCAATCTCAAAGCTCGGCGCGTCGAACTCACAGAACAAGAGACACAATGTTTATACTGGTTCGGGCCACCGATGTTGTGTAATATCCTACTCCAGTGTGGTGTGGTGGATTGCCTCTTGGGCTGAGGATGAACAGTTACAAGGGAAGAATAGCCTCCTGAGGAGAGGTGGTCTTGTGCTTGGTGAGCTTGCGTGGATGAGGATGATCTGAATGGCCCCCGATCCATCCCTTCCTACTATGGTGGCTAGTCCTATTTACAGAGGCCCTGGTCCTCTTCCCAAATGTAGGCGGGAAGGGATCCAACAACGGCCAAAATTGAAGGGAGACAACTAGTACAAGTTATCCTGACTAAAGGTGGTCTTCACCTGCCAAATGCTCTGGTGGTGACGCCGTCTTGGGCTCCACAGTGACCTCCGTCCTGCCGTCCTGCTGGTCTTGGTCTTGCTGCACCGATATGGAAACCTTTGCCTGATGCCTCGGGACTCCTCGCATGCTCTTGCCTCTTTAGCACCAAAGAGGAAACGAGTACGTTGCACGCTCTAGCGCCCGCCTGGCCTTGGTCGTCATGGCTTGCATCACATAAACCTCACGAGGTGCCCCTCGCCTTGATCTCTCCGCCCCTCAAAAGCCAGCCGGGTGAGGCTTCCCCCGAGGAGATCTTGCATCGTCCGCCTCGTGAGGCTTGGCCCCTCGCGAGGGTCTTGAGTGTTGGCTGATGAAGATGGGCCATACAGGGCCGCTGGTGGAGCTATGTTGTGGGCTGCAGGCAGGCAAGTCTGGGGACTCCCGTTCCCAGGACGCCGACATCCGCCTTGGTTCACTCGTCGTGCCCGCCGTCGTCTCGCGTTGTCAACATGGTCAACAACCAAGAGGAATCAGGAGATTACTGTATGTGGAGAGGCTGACAGTAGGGACCCACCAGGGTCATTGCATTACGCAAGCAGGTGCCTCGTTATTACAAGCCAAAAAAATACTTCCTCCTAATTGTTTGACAACTAGGTCCCTCACCATTGTCAATGTAGTCAATAAACGAGAAAATTACACGACGAGCGGATAACACCAGGGACCCAGCAGCTCGCCCAGTTGTTTTTTAGTTTCAAAGAGGGAACTCAACTGCGCGATGTACGGGGGTTGTGGCCCGTCTAGCCCATGCTTATGGTTTTATTTAAGCACATGACGAGCCTAGTTGATATCTTTTTTGTTTCTGAAAATGGCTAGCCTAGTTTTTTTGGAGAATACCAAAATCGAGGCCTATTTGCTTTTCTCAACCCTGCTGGGCTGCAAATCTTTCAAGACGAGGAGGGATGTAAGTACTAATAAATGGGCTTCCTCGAAAAAGAAATGGGTTGTAAGTTTTTAAACCAAAGCCAACCAGCAATTAAATTAAAATATTGTTTTTTCTGGATTTCTCTACTCTCTACTCTTATAAAAAGTAGACTTGGTGATGATGGTGTGCCTACCATCCTGCAATATAGGCCGTCCGATCTATATCTAACGGATAGGAAGGAAACTATGAAAATACCCGCACTCCTCTCCACATTTGCAGATACTGCCTTCCCTCATTCATCCTTTTCTCCCACAAGATAAACTACTCATACAAATGCATCTTTATGTTCCGTGCAACCCACGGGCATCTTGCTAGTTAAGATTTTAAATTTCATTCATTTTTTTTGTGGAGAATTGTTTTTTGAATTTTACTTTGATATAATTTTTTAAAATTTATTTTTAACGTGACTCGAAATTTCGTGATTAAAAGAGTTCGGACCCCACCGAAATATGCAAAATTATGTTGAATGTTTTAGCAGTGCCCAGAATATATGGTCTGTAATGCTAATAAAGAGAATATGGGCTTCAAATATCCTTAAGAATTAGAAAATGGGCTATAAATTATTGAAAATAATGTCTAATGGGCTGTATGCTCTTTTCCACATATTTGGAGGCTGACTTCTGGGCCTACTAGGTTGACGATGACGCTATCCTAAAAAAAAATTGACGCGTACGCAAGGCTTTGTCAACTTAGTCAACACACAGCAGTGACTGTTGGATGTCCATCCAACGGCCGTCGTGCTTCTTCAATCTCTGATCTTCCTGCTCCAGCCACCCAAACCAGCGCTAGCGGGACTGCCTACTCCCTCCTCCCATGGCCGGTTGTGCTGCCACCAGGCCATCCCTCTACCCACCCACACATCCTGTTATTTTTCGGCGACGTCAACTTCACCCCGCAGCCGACCAGTCAGCACTCATACTCCCCTCACTGTGGGCATCTGCTGCAGTGGCTTCGCCGGCTCTGGGTCGTTCCCTTCCTGGACCTCGCCCTCGTCCACCGCGTTTGTGCTCTCAGCGTGGCGAGGTTAACATGGTCAACAAACAACAGCCATCGGAAGAGGCTGACAGTAGGGACCCACACAAGGAAATGCCTCCTTATTACGCGCAAAATAATGATTCCTCCACCTGACAGCTGGGACCCACCGGAAGGGCCCCTGTATTTCGCAAAAAAAGCGTCCCCCCCCCCCCGTTGTCAGCTCGGACCCACCAGCTATATCTTCGCATGCAAGGAAGTGCCTCCTTATTATGTGTCGGGGTTTTGGTGCGACATATGCCAATGGGTGGCTTATCATGGTGGGGGATAGTAAGACATCGTCGGTGCCAGGAAGCGGGATGAGGCGTAGACACGTACGCCGGCAATCTTTACCCAGGTTCGGGGCTCTCCTAGGAGATAACGCCTCTAGTCCTGCTCTGCGGGGTCTCCGCATGATCACTATCTCAACAAGTAGCTACAAGTTGCTCCTTGAGCTGTTTGCTGGAGGAGGAAGAAGGGCAAGGCTAGCTCTCTTCTCTCCCTATATGGGTGTGTGTTGGCTAAGGGTCTGAACCCTTTGCATGGGTGCCCTGGGGGGTTTATATAGGCCTACCCCCTAGGGGTACAATGGTAAATTAGCCGGCTGTAGGCCCGGGTTGTCAGTGTCTCTTGCCGCCGGCTTCTCCGCTGGCTGCTGGGGCCCGCTGACTGGTGGGACCCGCCGGCTGTCTGGTACTTGGCCGACAGGCCATGCCCGCCGCTGGCGGGTCTTGCCGGCTGCTCATTACTGTAGCCGTGCTTCTAATGACGCTGTCTTTGTCAGGGAAGGGGTGGCTACAGTCCTGCCGCCTGGCGGGCGGTCACTATAGCCATCCCCTATCTCTTCAGGTTAATGGTGCGCAGACTCTTAGGAGGAGGGAGGGTCGCCTGCTGTGTGCCGACCTCCCTCCCTGGCCGACTGGCTAGACTTGCTGCTTTATGGTCTTTGACTGACCAGTATGGCCCGCCGCCCGCGGGCCGTACCGACAGCCCATCGTGGGGGCATGGCCCCTCTGACTTGGTTGATGTCACGGGCGGAGAGGCTACAGTGTCGCGCCATGCCGGGGATCTCCGGCTTGTACGGCGCACTGTAACCACGACTGCCCTAGATTTGGGGGTGGCAGGCTTCACTGTTGCCACTCCCCGTCTCGTCGCCTTTATGGGGTGCAGACTTTGAGGGTGCCTGGGGCCGCCTGCTAGGAGCCGGCCTCCTAGGGGCCGCCTACTAGTAGGCGGCCCACTTCGTGGCCGTCTTCTAGGGTCCTCCGCCTTCTGGCAGCCGACCGACGGGACCAGCCGGCCACGAGAAGGCGGCGACCAGGTTTTGAGATCTGAGGGGCGCAGTCGGCCACGATGTCTTGAAATGCCATGGGGGGCAGATGAGGCTACCCATGGCCAATAACTCCGACAGTAGTCCCCGAAACTGGTGGGTCTCCACAGTTGACAAGTCGGGGTGCCCCAACAGCTTCCTACTCCGAGTAGTTTCATTTTCTTGTCTTGTTCGTCTTCTGATTGGCCGGCTGCTAGGAGTTGGACGCGGTAGACGTCTGCTTGGTGAATTTCGAACCGTCAAGGCGGGAAACAGGTGGCGTGCCAGCCAGGCCCCTAGGCATGCCGCCCGCCGTCCGCACGACACACGGCGCCAGCCAGCCAGGCCGGCCTGCCAGCCCGCGAGCGTGACGAGACGTGCCGCAGGCCGGGCCCGCCACTACCGGGCCTCGGCACGCGTGCAGATCCGCTGCGGCCGAGGCGGGCGGTTAGGATCCCACGCACCATTACCACACGCTTTTACCGTGCGGTGAATGCGGGGCCGTGGGGACGTGGGCGTAGTTAAGCCCACGACCCCCACGCCCCGCCCCCTCGGCTTCGTAGCCAGGGGCTATAAATTGGGGGAGGAGGGGAGCGGTCAAGGCCTGTGCGCTCTCCCCTCCCTCGCCCTTTCTCGCTTCTTCTTCTTCCTCACTGCCATTGCGCTTGAGCTCCGTCGAAGCGCTGCCGCGGCTAGCCGTCGCCTTCAAGCTTCTTCTTTTCGAGCCTTCCTTCAGCTTCACCGCGGGCTCGCGCGCTCAGCACCGCCGTCGGCCCTTTCATCGAGCTTGAGCCGCCATGGAACGCTCTGACGACTGGGACGGCTCCAACGTCCACGAGGATCACCTCACCTTTCTTCGCGACAGGCGGCGGCTGCCCGGCGCGGGCTACATCAAGACACGCGTGCCGCCCGCCGAAGAGATCTCGCCGGCGCCGGAGGAAGGCGAGCGCGTCATCTTCCGCTCGCACTTCCTCCGCGGCTTCGGCCTGCCGGCGAGCGGCTTCCTTCGCTCCTTCCTCGCTTTCTACCGACTGCAGCCACACCACCTCACGCCGAACATGGTGGTGCTGCTGTCGGCTGTTGTCACCCTTTGTGAGGGATATCTCGGCATCCTCCCCAACCTCGAGATTTGGGGTGCCTTCTTCTACACCAAGCTCGGCACCTCCGCCAAGGAGGAGGCGGCTCAATGCGGCGCCTTCATCGCCATGCGGCGTCCAGGTGCTCGGAATGCCTTTCCAGCCATCAAGATGATCCAGTCGGTTAAGTTGTGGCAGAAGTCATACTTCTACGTGAAGAACGTCAACCCGGCGAGCGACTTCATCAACCTGCCGGAGTACGTGGCCGGGCCGCCTGCTAAGCCCCGCACCAACTGGGGCTTCAAGCCGAAGCCGCTGTCGCCCGATGCCTCCGCCGCCATCGCGCGCCTCAAGGTGCTGAAGGAGTCGAAGGGCCTCAAGGCAGCCGACTTGTTGCTCGCCTTCATGGTGCGCCGAGTCCTCCTGCTCCAGGGCCGGCCTCACATCATCAGCCAGATGAGTGGGCATCACGACCCATGTCGGATGTGCACCAAGGAGATGCCGACTGCCGAGGTGGCCTACTTGGTGAACGAGATCATCAACCTCAAGCTCGAGCCGGAGGGGTGGCAGTTCGGCAAGCGGCCGTACTCCCGCGCGGATCCACCGCCTATGGTAAGTTCTCAGCTCTTTTATTTTTCTCTGGCCGGGTTCTCTTTGGCCGGCCTCTGTCCTGCCGGCTTCTCTCCTGTTGGCTCCTCTCTTGCCGGCTGATCAACTCGATCACGATGCAGGTCCTTCCCCTCCAGCTGGAGGCCAATGCCAACTTCCTGCCAGATCGGGATGCAAGCGACGTGGCGGACTCTAACTTGGGGGCGGCCGCCCTGGAAGGCGATGCCACAGGCGGGGGCGGCACAGGAAGCTGCGGAGGAGGAGGAGGCGTGGAAGATTGGTCGAATGACGGCGAGGAAGAGGAAGAGGAGGAGGAGGAGCTGCGTCGCCCGCCGCCTTCCTACAGGGTGGGCGCAAGCTCCTCAGCCGCACCCACCGCGCCAGGCGGCGGACCAAAACACCGAGGGGTGCTGCTATTCGGCAACCACCCCAAGAAGGCCAAGCACTCGGCCGCCGCGGCCAAAAAGACGGCAGCCACGACCAAGCGGCGTGAGGCCGCCGCGAAGGCGGCCAAGTTCCAGAAGGCTCACAAGTAGCCTCCGATGGTGTCGGCGTAAGTCTTCAACCTTTCTTGTGTCTTCTTTCATTCTTTTTGTCTTGACGACTCCTTCTGAGTCTTCTTTCTACTTTTTTCTTTTGAGTAGGGCCCCGCTCTCTCTGGAGTGGTCAACCTCTGCCTCCGTTGTCAGGACGGCGGAGGGCTCCGCCAACAATCGCCGTATAGACCCAGCCACCGATCTCCGGGAGGCGCAAGAATGGAACACGCGGGAGGTGCGGGAGGAGAAGGAAGCCGCCGCCAAGAAGGCGGAGGCCGACAAGGCGGCCGCAGACAAGGCGGCGCAAGCGGACGCGGACACTGCAGTCAAGGCCCAAGACGACGCCGCGGTGAAGATGCAGGTCGAGGACGTAGCGCATCGCGGTAACCCCGCTGCTCATCACCCCCCTACGCTTTGCGCCACCAGCGCCAGAGTTCTCGGTGCCGGCTGGGGGAACCGGCGACGAGCAACCAATTGCTACCTCTTGAGCACTGCATTGGATTTCCTTGAAGACGCAAGTCCCTCATACCTGCACAAAAAAAATAGCTCCATGCAACCAACGCGATTAGGGGTTGTCAATCCCTTCACGGTCACTTACAAGAGTGAGATCTGATAGAGATGATAGATAATATTTTTGGTATTTTTGATATAAAGATGCAAATTAAAATAAAAGGCAAAATAAAAAAGCAAAGCAATAATAAAGTGATGGAAGATTGATATGATGAGAATAGACCCGGGGGCCATATATTTCACTAGTGGCTTCTCTCAAGAGCATAAGTATTCTAGGTGGGTGAACAAATTAATGTTGAGCAATTGACAGAATTGAGCATAGTTATGAGAATATCTAGGTATGATCATGTATATAGGCATCACGTCCGAGACAAGTAGACCGACTCCTGCCTGCATCTACTACTATTACTCCACTCATCGACCGCTATCCAGCATGCATCTCGAGTATTAAGTTCAAGAAAACAGAGTAAGGCCTTAAGCAAGATGACATGATGTAGAGGGATAAATTCATGCAATATGATAAAAAACCCATCGTGTTATCCTCGATGGCAACAATACAATACGTGCCTTGCTGCCCCTCATCACATCGGGAAAGGACACCGCAAGATTGAACCCAAAGCTAAGCACTTCTCCCATTGCAAGAAAGACCAATCTAGTAGTCCAAACCAAACTGATAATTCAAAGAGACTTGCAAAGATAACCAATCATACATAAAAGAATTCAGAGAAGATTCAAATATTGTTCATAGATAAACTTGATCATAAACCCACAATTCATCGGTCTCAACAAACACACCGTAAAAAGAAGATTATATCAAATAGATCTCCACGAGAGAGGGGGAGAACATTGTATTGAGATCCAAAAAGAGAGAAGAAGCCATCTAGCTACTAACTATGGACCCGAAAGTCTGAGGTAAACTACTCACACTTCATCGGAGGGGCTATGGTGATGATGTAGAAGCCCTCCATGGTGGATTCCCCTTCCGGCGGAGATCCGGAACAGGCCCCAAGATGAGATCTCGTGGGTACAGAAGGTTGCGGCGGTGGAATTAGTTTTTGGCGCCGTATCTGATCGTTTGGGGGTACGTAGGTATATATAGGAGGAAGGAGTATGTCGGTGGAGCAAAGGGGGGCTCACGAGGCAGGGGGCACGCCCTAGGGGGGGCACGCCCTCCACCCTCGTGGCCACCTCCTTTCTTTCTTGACGGGGGGTCCAAGTCTTCTGGATCATATTCAGTGAGAAAATCACGCTCCCGAAGGTTTCATTCCGTTTGGACTCAGTTTGATATTCCGTTTCTTCGAAACACTGAAATAGGCAAAAAAGAGCAATTCTAGGCTGGGCCTCCGGTTAATAGGTTAGTCCCAAAAGTAATATAAAAGTGGAAAATAAAGCCCAATATGGTCCAAAACAGTAGATAATATAGCATGGAGCAATCAAAAATTGTAGATACGTTGGAGACGTATCAGGCATCCCCAAGCTTTATTCCTGCTCGTGCTCGAGTAGGTAAATGATAAAAAAGAATTTTTGATGCGGAGTGCTACTTGGCATAATTTCAATGTAATTCTTCTTAATTGTGATATGAATATTCAAATCCGAAAGATTCAAGACAAAATTTCATATTGTCATAAAAATAATAATACTTCAAGAACAAACTAAGCAATTATGTCTTCTCAAAATAACATGGCCAAAGAAAGTTCATCCCTACAAAATCATATAGTTTAGTCATGCTCCATTTTTGTCACACAAGAATGCTCTCATCATGCACAACCCCGATGACAAGCCAAGCAATTGTTTCATACTTTAATAATCTCAAACTTTATAAACCTTCACGCAATACATGAGCGTGAGACATGGATATAGCGCTATGGGTGCAATAAAATATGATGATGGGGGTTATGTGGAGAAGACAAAAAAGTAGAAGATCTCACATCAACGAGGCTAATCAATGGGCTATGGAGATGCCCATCGATTCATGTTAATGCAAGGAGTAGGGATTCCCATGCAACGGATGCACTAGAGCTATAAATGTATGAAAGCTCAACAAAAGAAACTAAGTGGGTGTGCATCCAACTTGCTTGCTCACGAAGACGTAGGGCATTTGAGGAAGCCCATCATTGAAATATACAAGCCAAGTTCTATAATGAAAAATTCCCACTGGTATATGAAAATGACAAAACAAGAGACTCTCTATCATGAAGATTATGGTGCTACTTTGAAGCACAAGTGTGGAAAAAAGGATAGTAGCATTGCCCCTTTTTATTTTTATATTTTTTTGGGCCTTCTTTTTTTTCTTTGGCCTTTATCTCTTTTTCTTTATTGGGACAATGCTCTATTAAATGATGATCATCACACTTCTATTTATTTACAACTCAATGATTACAACTCGATACTAGAACAAAGTATGACTCTATATAAATGCCTCCGGCGGTGTACCGGGATATGCAATGAATCAAGAGTGACATGTATGAAATAATTATGAACGGTGGCTTTTCCACGAATACTATGTCAATCTACATGATCATGCTAGCAATATGACAATGATGAAAGTGTCATGATGAACGGGATGGTGGAAAGTTGCATGGTAATATATCTCGGAATGGCTATGGAAATGCCATAATAGGTAGGTATGGTGGCTGTTTTGAGGAAGATATAAGGAGGTTTATGTGTGAAAGAGCGTATCATATCACGGCGAAGTTTTCACCAACTCTCAATGTGAGAAAGGGCAATGCACGGTACCGAAGAGGCTAGCAATGATGGAAGGGTGAGAGTGCATATAATCCATGGACTCAACATTAATCATAAAGAAATCATATACTTATTGCAAAAATCTACAAGCCATCAAAAACCAAAGCACTACGCGCATGCTCCTACGGGGATAGATTGGTAGGAAAAGACCATCGCTCGTCCCCGACCGCCACTCATAAGGAGGACAATCAAATAACACCTCATGTTTCAAATTTGTTACATAACATTTACCATACGTGCATGCTATGGGACTTGCAAACTTCAACACAAGCATTTCTCAAATTCACAACTACTCAACTAGCACGACTTTGATATTATCACCTCCATATCTCAAAACAATTATCAAGCATCAAACTTTTCTTAGTATTCAACGCACTCAAAAGAAAGTTTTACAAATCTTGAATACCAAGCATATTAAGATTTTTAAACAAATTACCATGCTATTTAACACTCTCAAGATAATCTAAGTGAAGCATGATAGATCAATAATTTCTATAAAACAAATCCACCACTGTGCTCTAAAAGATATAAGTGAAGCACTAGAGCAAAACTATATAGCTCAAAAGATACAAGTGAAGCACATAGAGTATTCTATCAAATTCCAATTCATGTATGGCACTCTAAAAAGGTGTGTACAGCAAGGATGACTGTGGTAAACTAAAAAGCAAAGACTCAAATCATACAAGACGCTCCAAGCAAAACACATATCATGTGGTGAATAAAAATATAGCTCCAAGTAAAGTTACCGATGGAAGTAGACGAAAGAGGGATGCCTTCCGGGGCATCCCCAAGATTTGACTTTTGGTGTCCTTAGATTATATTGGGGTGCCATGGGAATCCCCAAGCTTAGGCTCTTGCCACTCCTTGTTCCATAATCCATCAAAAGATTTCACCCAAAACTTGAAAACTTCACAACACAAAACTCAACAGAAATCTCGTGAGCTCCGTTAGTGAAAGAAAAAAAAAGACCACTTCAAGGTACTGTAATGAACTCTTTCTTTATTTATATTGGTGTTAAACCTACTGTATTCCAACTTCTCTATGGTTTATAAACTATTTTACTAGCCATAGACTCATCAAAATAAGCAAACAACACACGAAAAACAGAATCTGTCAAAAACAGAACAGTCTGTAGTAATCTGTAACTAACACAAACTTCTGGAACTCCAAAAACTCAGCGGAAATAGGAAGACCTAGGCAATTTTTTTATTGATCATAAGCAATTGGAATCACTATTTTATCACCTTCTGGTGATTTTTAACAATTGTTTTCGTGAACCGAAATTTTCTGGAAATTACAGCAAGATCAAATAACTATCATCCAAGAAGATCCTATAGGTTTAACTTGGCACAAACACTAATTAAAACATAAAACCACATCTAAACAGAAGGTAGATGGATTATTTATTCCTAAACAGAAACAAAAAGCAAGAAAACTAAAAATAAAATTGGGTTGCCTCCCAACAAGCGCTATCGTTTAACGCCCTTAGCTAGGCATAAAAGCAAGGATAGATCTAGGTATTGCCATCTTTGGTAGGCAATTCTTCAATGAGGCATCTATCTTCCTTAGTATTTTCTTTCTTTTTAGTAATTATCAAACTTTTAGGCACAAAATCAAAAAATTCATTTGTAGCAAATGGTTCCTTAATGATAGCAAAAAGGTTGGGATGAATACTTATAGATTTAAGATCCGCAGTTTCCTTACTTGAGGATTCACCCTTATTTTTAGGAACATACATAAGCTTGACAATTTTAGTAGGAGGACTTGGAGTATTCTTTACGGAAGAAAAAGCGGTTCCCAAGTTGGTAATAATAGCCTCAATTTTATCGATTCTAGTGGAATCTTGATTTATTCTCTCATTAACTATGGGTTCCTTCTCCCGGACAAAATGAGGCCATTTGCTCGCTCAACCTGGCTGTTTGACTGTGGGTGGGCAACAGACGCTAAGTCCATTCGGATGCCCTGTGTCGCACAGAAATGGGCCAAGACGCCCTTGGCAAAATTTGTGTCATTGTCGGTGATGATGCTGTGAGGTACTCCGTACCAAGTGGTGATGTCTGTGATGAAAGTCACAGCAGTCGGACCGTTTAACTTCTTGATTGGCTTTGCTTCTATCCACCTGGTGAATTTGTCCACGGCGACAAGCAGGTGAGTCATGCCGCCGCGTGCTGTTTTGAACAGCCCCACCATGTCCAGTCCCCAGACGGCAAAGGGCCAGGCTAGGGGAATGGTCTTTAGTGCAGAAGCCGGCAAATGTTGCTTGGAGCTGAATTTTTGGCATCCCTTACACTTCTTGACCAAGTCTTTGGCGTCTTCCAGAGTAGTCGGCCAGAAAAAACCATGGCGAAAAGCTTTGGCCACAAGTGATCTTGAGGCCGCGTGGTGGCCACACTCGCCTTGGTGGATATCCTTGAGGATTGCTTGGCCCTTCTCCGGCTCTAAGCAGCGCTGGTACACACCAGTGACACTGCGCCTCACAAGTTCTCTGTTGACGATGGTGTAAGCTGTTGCCCGACGTTGCACCTGTCGGGCCGAGATTTCGTCGGCTGGTAGCTCTTTGTTCACTATCAGTACTGTAACTTGTATTGGGGTGGCTGGGTTGAGAGGTGGCGGGTTGGACTCGGCCACCGCTTGCTGTATTGTTGAAGTCCCCGAACCGCTTGCTGAAGTCCCCGGGCCGACTGCTGGAGTCCCCGGGCCGGGTTCTGAAGTACCCGGGCCGGGTTCGACTACTGCAATCCCCGAGCCGCCTGCCGAAGTCCCGGGGCCGACTGCTGCGACCTTTGAGTCGGATTTGACTGTTTCAGGTGCAGCCGGCATGAAGATAGAATCTGATTCTGACGAGGGCTTGATGGACGGCTTGAGGAGGTGCTGAAAGGATACGTTGGCTCGTATGGATTGCCGAGTGGAGCCGATTCGTGCCAAGGCATCTGCTTGCTTGTTGTCGTTTCTTGGCACGTGAAGGAACTCGCACCCTTCGAAGTATCCGCTGATTTGCTGGACGAGGAAGCGGTAGCTTGCCATGTTTACATCCTTGGCGTCCCAGTCGCCAGATGACTGTTGGACCACCAAGTCGGAGTCATCGTAACACAGAATCCGGCGAATGCCGAGCTCTTTGGCATGCCGGAGTCCGTGTACGAGTGCCTCGTACTCAGCCACATTGTTGGAGGCAGCGAAATGAATTTGCAATGTGTATCTGAGCTTGTCGCCTTTGGGAGAGGTGAGGACGATGCTGGCTCCCAAAACAGTGCGCATCTTCGAACCATCAAAGTGCATCAGCCAATGGGTGGAGTCCAACGCTGGCGGCAGGTACTGGGTCTCAGCCCAGTCGACGAGGAAGTCGGTCAGCGCTTGGGACTTGATGGTGGTGCAAGGCTGGTAGAAGATGGTGTAGGAGGCCAAATCGATGGCCCATTTGGCCACTCGGCCTGAAGCATCTCGTCTGCCTATGATCTCGTCAAGTGGAGCAGCGCAAACAACTGTGATGGAGTGCTCTTAAAAATATGGCTTCAACTTCATGGCGCTAAAGTGCACGCCATGGCACATCTTCTGGTAGTAGGGGTAGTTCTGCTTGGAAGCCGACAGTACTTCACTCAAGTAATACACCAGTCTCTGGACCGAAAAAATCTTGCCGTCTTCCTTGCGCTCTACCACAATCACTTTGCTGACCACCCGGCTGGTGGCGGCGATGTAGAGGAGCATGAGCTCCTTAGCAGCCGGCGCGGCCAGGACAGGCGGCGTGGTCAACATCTTCTTGAGCTGGAGAAAAGCCTCATCCGCCTTGTTGTTCCACTCGAAGTGAGTGGTTTTCTTCAGCAGTTGGTACAGGGGAAGGGCCTTCTCGCCTAGCTGACTGATGAAGCGGATGATGGATGCCAAGCAGCCGGTGAACTTCTGGACATCTCTCAGTCGGGTAGGCTTCTCCATTCTCTCGATGGCCTTGAACTTCACGGGGTTGCACTCGATGCCGCGTTCAGAGACAAGGAAGCCGAGGAGCTGGCCGGCTGGTACCCCGAACACGCACTTCTCTGGGTTGAGCTTGATCTGAAATCGGTGCAGATTTTCAATAGTTTCTTTGATATCTTCCAAGAGGGTCCCTTGCTTCTCTGTCTTCACCACGACATCATCCACGTAAACATGGGCGTTTCGGCCGAGCTATTTAAGGAGGCACTTCTGCATGCGGCGTTGAAACATGGCGCCGACATTCCTCAAGCCGAACGTCATCGTCAAGTAGCAGAAGGCTCTGAATGGCACGATGAAAGTCTTCAGCCTATCGGCCGGGTCCAACTTAATCTGGTGGTATCCTGTATATGCATCCAAAAAACTCAACAGCTCGCATCCGGCTGTGGAGTCTATCACTTGGTCAATTCTTGTCAAGGCAAATGGATCTTTGGGGCAAGCTTTGTCGAGGCTGATATAGTCAATACATATGCGCCACTTGTTGTTCTTCTTCAATACAAGGACTGGGTTGGCCAGCCAATCTGGATAAAATACTTCCATAATGAAGCCGGCTGCTAGGAGTCGGGCTATCTCTTCATCAACAATTCTTCTCTTCTCTTCCAACAGGCGGCGGAGGGGTTGCTTGACTGGTTTGGCGTCAGGTCGGACGTGTAGCTTGTGCTCGGCGAGATCCGCCAGAACACCCGGCATGTCTTTGGGAGACCATGCAAAGATGTCCCAATTCTCACGGAGGAAATCGACGAGCTCGCTTTCCTATTTGCTGTCAAGGTTTGCACCTATGACAGCGTACCTCTCCGGGTGCTCTGGGTCCAATGGTATCTTCTTTGTCTCCTTGGCTGGCTTGACGGAACATTCAGCTTCCAACTCCTTGGGATCAGGGGACATGTTCGGCTGCTTGCCGGCCATGGCCACCATTCAGTCAAGGAGCCGCTTCTCGGCAGCGATCACAAGGGACTCGGCCAGCCGACTGCTTGCAGCCGCACAGGCGGATGACTTCTGATAATCTCCAGAGATGGTGAGACCCCTTTGGTGCTCGGCATCTTCATCTTGAGATAGGCATAGTGCGGCACCACCATGAATTTGGCTAATGCGGGCCGGCCTAGCAGTGTGTGGTAAGGGCTCTCCAAGTCAACCACTTCAAACCGGATGGGCCCTCTGCGGAAATGATCTTTGTCTCCAAAGAGGACATCTATCTTGATCTTTCTGATTGGCGAGTGAGAAAGGCCAGGAACTATGCCATGGCAAACAGTCCGGCTGGGCATGAGGTGCTCCGGCTTGATGTTCAATTTCTCCATGGTATCGAGGTACAAGATGTTGATGCTGCTACCACCATCTATCAGGACTCAGGAGAAGCGAGCAGCTCGCCTCTCAGTAGCAAAGGTGGCTTCCAACACCAGAGCATAGGAACCTGGAGAAGGCATCACTTCCGGGTGGTCCGCTCGGCTCCAATTGATCGGCTTCTCTGACCGGTGCATGAACTCTGGGGCCTCAGTAGCTACTGCATTCACTTCTCGAGATTGCTGGCGTCGGCTGTGCCTCTCATCAGCCACAGTGGTGAAGACGACGTAGGCTCCTTGCTCTTCTGGGTACTCATCCTGGGTGCATCAAGGGTTTGCTCATAAGAGAAAGCGGGTAACCAATTTGGCTTGCCGCCCTTCTGACGCTTGGGAGTAGGCTGCCCTTCCGGCTGCTGGTCTTCGACTGTCGCCACCTCCCGGCTGGTGGAAACTGGCTGTGGTGCTTTGTGTTTGTTGTCGTTCTGCTGCTGTCGCCGACTGGTGTCACCAGCCGGAGTCCAAGGAGCTTGAGGAGCCACCTTGACGGATGCATTAACTTGAATCTCCGTCTTCATGGAGGATTTGGCCGTGGCGTACTTGTCTGCTATGATCACCAGTCGTCGAGGGTTGCCGGCTCGTCGCAGAGAAGTCGGTGCTTGAGCAGGGTGCCTTCTCGGCACCCGGCAGTGAAGTACTCGATGGCCTGCACCTCGTGCACGCCTTCGCAAGAGTTGCGTAGCTCGGCCCAACGCGTGAGGTAGTCGCGAGTCGATCCGTTGGGGCCTTGGACGCACAAGGAGAGTTGGCGAGGCTTGGGACGAAGGCTTCAGTGAAGCTGTTGACATTGCGGGGCTTCAGGCTGTTCAGCCATGTCCGGGCGGTGCCCGGGAGCATGAGCGGGACATACTTCACGGCAACACACTTGTTGCCGTTTGCTATGCTGACGGCCGTGGAGTAGTCGACCAGCCAGTCCTCCGGCTTCACGGAGCCGGTGTACTTGGGCGTATCTCTTGGGAGCGTGAGCCCTTTAGGAAAGGGCTCGTCACGGATGCGGGGGCCGAAGCAAGGTGGGCCCAGTGCGTCTTCTTCTTCTATCGCCAGAGATCAGTTGAGGTGGTCGATCCGGTGGCGGGCATCGTTCTCTCCGACTCCTTCTCGGCGGCCAAGGCGGTCGCCGAGTGTCGGGTGGTCAACAGGCGGTGGGGAGGCGCGCCTCTCCCTGCGGGGAGGAGGGGGAGGCGGACAGTCGTCCTGTCGTTCCACTGCTCTTGGCCGGCCGTCTTGGTTGTGCTCGATGGTGATGCGAGTCCGACTGCGGCTAGCAGCCGGCTCCTTGTCTCTTCTGTCACGGATGCCACCAGTCGGCGTCCGGGATGTCGCGCCTAGATCTCGGCTGGGAGGCGGGTCGTCGGTCCGCCGGTTGGGTGCTTCAGTGCGACAGTCGGCTTCTTGCTGCCCAGCAGCCGCGTCAATGAGCGGCTGGACACGCTCCGTCATGTGGCGACGCTCATCACCCTCGAGCTTGTCTAGCTCGTCTACTGCCGCCTGGGCAGCTCGTATGTTCTCTGCAAGCATGGAGTAGACAGGGCGGTCTACCCCGAACATGCTGGCAATGGCCGCGCCGTGTTGCCGGACCGTGCCGATGCGGCTGGGCCCGCCAGGAGCCGGCGTGCCACCGACAGCATGGTCCATCTCGCGATGGTAAGCCTTCGAGAGGCGTCTCATGCTAGCTAGCTTCTTGGCGCTTTCGACGAGCTGGACGCGGCATGCCTCCAGCGTCTCGGCGTCGGCATCTACTGCAATGGGTGCATACAAGTCTCGTAGCGCCGCTTCGAGCGGGTCTTGGGCGCCACCCCCAGAGGCTCCATCGTGACTGATGACGAGCACCTTCGTGACGATGCTGCCATCACTGTTGGCACGAGGGAGAGGATCATCAATGACCACCACGTTGGTGGGGAACGCGTCGAGGGATCATCCAGAACAGATCTCCAGACGACGGTGCACCTAGCCCCACAGTGGGCGCCAAATGTCGGGGTTTTGGTGCGACATATGCCAACGGGTGGCTTATCATGGTGGGGGATAGTAAGACTTCGCCGGTGCCAGGAAGCGGGATGAGGTGTAGACACGTACGCCGGCGAACTTTACCCAGGTTCGGGGCTCCCCTAGGAGATAACACCCCTAGTCCTGCTCTGCTGGGTCTCCGCATGATCACTATCTCAACAAGTAGCTACAAGTTGCTCCTTGAGCTGTTTGCTAGAGGAGGAAGAAGGGTAAGGCTAGCTCTCTTCTCTCCCTATGTGGGTGTGTGTTGGCTAAGGGTCTGAACCCTTTGCATGGGTGCTCTGGGGGGTTTATATAGGCCTACCCCCAGGGGTACAATGGTAAATTAGTTGGTTATAGGCCCAGGCTGTTAGTGTCTCTTGCCGTCGGCTTCTCTCCTGGCTGTTGGGGCCCGCCGATTGCTGGGACCCGCCGGCTGTCATGTACTTGGCCGACAGGCCGCGCCCACCGCTGGCGGGTCTTGCCGGCTGCTCATTACTATAGCCGTGCTTCTAATGACGTTGGCTTTGTCGGGGAAGGCGTGGCTACAGTCCCGCCACCTGGCGGGCGTTCACTGTAGCCATCCCCTGTCTCTTCAGGTTAATGGTGCGCAGACTCTTAGGAGGGGGGAGGGCACTTTCTTTGGGTGCCGACCTCCCTCCTGGCCGACCCGGACTTGCTTGCTACGGTCTCTGACAGACCAGTAGGGCCCGCCGCCTGCGGGCCGTACCGACAGCCCGTCGTGGGGGCATGGCCCCTCTGACTTGGTTGATGTCACGGGCGGAGAGGCTACAGTGCCGCACCGTGCCGGGGACCTCCGGCTTGTACGGCGCACTGTAACCACGACTGCCCTAGATTTGGGGGTGGCAGGCTTCACTGTTGCCACTCCCCGTCTCGTCGCCTTTATGGGGTGCAGACTTTGAGGGCGCCTGGGGCCGCCTGCTAGGAGCCGGCCTCCTAGAGCAGGCGGCCCACTTCGTGGCCGTCTTCTGTGGTCCTCCGCCTTCTGGCAGCCGGTCGACGGGACCAGCCGGCCATGAGAAGGCGGCGACCAGTTTTTGAGATCTGAGGGGCGCAGTCGGCCCCGATGTCTTGAAATGCCGTGGGGGGAAGATGAGGCTACCCATAGCCAATAACTCCGACATTATGCACACAAAAATGAATACTCCCCCTGCTAGCTGGGACCCACCATAGCGGGAGGCTGACTTGTGGGCCTACTAAGTTGACGGGGACGGAGGGCTTTGTCAACTAAGTCAATACGAACGGTTTTAGTTCCAGTGACCGTACGATGTCCATCCAACGGCCGTAGTGCTTATTCAACCTCTTGTCTTCTTGCTCCAGCAGCCCAAACCAGCGCTGGTCATGCCGCCTGCTCCTGCCTCCTGTGGCCGGCTGTGCTGACGCGGAGGTCTGACCACCCCTACTACTCCCGCCGCTGGCCAGGCCATCCCTCTACTCACCCACACCCCCTGTTATTCTGCGACAACGGCAGCCTCACACTGCAGCGGCCAGTGAACCCTCGAACTCCTCTCCGCGTGGGCATCCACTGCCGCGTCTTCCCCGGCTCCGCGTCGTCCCCTTCCTAGGCCTCACCATCGTCCACCGCCCTGGTGCTCTCGGCGTGGCGTGGTGAACGTGGTCAACGAACAACATCCATGGAAAGTGGACTGTATGTGGAGAGGCTAACAGCTGGGTCCACGGCCGCGCACAAGGAAATGCCTCCTTATTACGCGCAAAATAATGATTCCTCCACCTGATAGCAGGGACCCATCGGACAGGCAACTGTATTTCGCGAAAAAAAAAACGTTTCCCCCTGACTGCTGGGACCCACCAGCTACATCTCCGCACGCAAGGAAGTGCGTCCTTATCCTCCCTGGCAGTTGGGACCCACCCGGTCGAAGCGTACGTAGCATTGTCTGTGTACATACCGGTCGACCAGTCTATCTGCCATAATGAACCGTGGCCAAGTAAGGAGCGGTAGCAGTACATACACGTACGTACATCCATGGTGCAAGAAAGTAAATACGGCCACATACGTACAACCAGGGTGCAAGAAAGTAAATACGGCCACGTATGTACATACGGGCGGGGTCTCGAACGCCTACTCGCGCATATGTACAGCCAGGGCTCGTGTACATGGCTGGGTCGGAATGGAGAAACTGCGTCGCCGTGTTCATCGGAAGCCAACCGGCTTGGATGGAACAGCCGATCGAAACGAGGCCTGGCGTACCACAGAACAGAGGAAACAGACTTCTGTTCGACCGTCCACAGTCGAAACGTGATCCTGTTCATCGGGAGGGGTCTGGAGTACCGCAAAACGAAGGAAACGGACTTGTGTTGGAGCGCTACGGTCGAAACGGGGGTCCTGTTCATCGGGAGGGGTGTGGCGTACTGCAAAACGGGACTCCACGGGCTACTGTTCATCTCCACCGTCGACCTCCTCTAGCCTCCACGGGCTACTGTTCATCCAGTGTCGACCTCCTCCAGCCTCCACATGCGACTGTTCATCCACGGGCACCTGTTCATCCAGTCTCCACCGCTCCTCCATCGGCTACTGTTCAACCAGCCCTCTCCATGGGGTCCTGTTCAACCACACCTCCACGGGCTATTGTTCATCCAGCCCTCCACCGGCTCCTGTTCAACCAGCCCTTCACGGGGTTGTCCTGTTCATCCAGCCCTCCACGGGATCCTGTTCATCCACCCCCAACCGGCTCAATCGATTAGGGTCCTGTTCATCCAGCGGCAACGGCCTCTACTACCACGGGGTCCTGTTCATCCAACCCCCCACTGGGAACTGTTCATCCAAATCCCCCCCCCCCAACAACGCTCACTGTTCATCAAGAGAAGGAGGCAGCAGGGTTCGATCGGCTTTAGTTAGCAGCAGTAGCAAAGGAATCGCTCGATCGGGTTTAGTTAACAGTGAGATCGATCGATTGCTCGGGTTCAGTAACGCGTAGCCTGTAGTGCAATCGCTCGGGTTCAGTAGGCGAACACCTCGCTTGGGTTTAGTTAGAGCCCAACGCCTCGCACCCACGCGCGTATGTGTACAAGAGAAATGCACATCGCTCGGCCCCCGACCACCCACCGTAACTAGGAACTCCCCGATATTTTCCTCGCACTCCCTTCAACCACGGTCTTTTCCATCATGGACGGCCCAAAGAATGTCATGCAGCTGCGTCTCTGGCCCGCCCAGGACGAAAAGCCCATTTTCTATCATGATTTTTTGTCATAGAAGTAGGAGCCCACCACATCTATGATGATAACAGGTTTTGTCACAATTATCGTCATAGAAGTGTCATAAGCATGACAGGAAAAAAATTTGTTCGGCCCAAAATGTCACGGATGTGTCTTTTTTTTGTAGTGTCTGCACGGTTTGTAATTAGCTTTTGTTTCACTCTTTTCATTGTGCCATATTATCAGATCTGTATTGACTTATTCCAAATGCAGAGGAAAGCCCGCAATGACCAAAAAGTACCTGAACCAAATGCTACAGAAATCTTCAAGGACTGTCACACCAGCAAGACGAAGGGCATGACTACACCAGTCAAAGCTGCTGTTGTAAGTCCTTAATCCTCATGCCTTTAAACTACTACTTACTCTGACTTGTGCATTGAACTGCACTGTTTGCAGCCATTGTCTATTACTCTTTTCAATATTATACACAATTGTCTTAGCGTATCATTGCACCTTACAAGGTTTAAAAGAGAGGAGTGATGTTCCTTTGATCTTGATCTGTAATCTAGTTCCGTGCTGGACTTGCCCACACAACATTACAATTGCATGTTTGTCTGTTCACAGTTGTTTTTGTGATATGAATGATGCCATACTATGCTTACTTTGTCTCTTTATCCTTAGCTGTCAATACAATGTGAAGAAATAGACAATACATTAGCCATGGTACATGGTCATATGTTTGGAACCTGGTTTTATTATGTACTTTGCAGTAAAATACTGGTAATATTTTACATGGGTTTACCAGAATAAGTTTTGTATATAGACCAAAGCTATTCTATTTGGTTTTGCTGCCTCCTTAATATCTTCTGTTCTGGTACTACTAATGTACAAACTCAACTTGTTAGCAAGCTATGGAACAAATGGTGGAACCACCACCTTCTGAAGGTGACGAGGCAACGATAACCACAATGTCACCTCTTCTTTGTAGTGGGCCGTGCATCCACTACTAACGATTGCGAAGCACGTTCTTACGTAATACTGGGTTGGTTGTTCAGGCGATCTCATCCAAACTGCTTCATGATCAAGATATGCAAGCTCAAAACAATGTTATATCTGTGCTCCAGACACAAGTCCAATCCCTAACAGATACACTTTGTGAAACAAGGACAACCATTATTCAATGTCGTTAAGATATGCATGGTTTTGAAACCAGACTATCAGACATTTGCTATGTTGTTCAGGAGCCTAGGAGAAATGAAGGCAAAGGTTATTGTGCTCCATCAGACAGTACATCATGGAAACTTAACAGTCAGGTTAAATGAACTGAGCTTCTGAACGTCTGGTGGTGCATTTATCTGCTGGATTGTTAAACCTTCCTTTTGTTTTATGGTTGTAATTTGTTTTGTTGCGATCCAAAATTTGTTCTTAACGCGCAACGACTGGCTGAAGGAAACAACAAGCCATTTTTGTATGGTGTAGGGTGTTCCCCGTATTTGCACCGGTGGCGAACTTTGATGCCCAGTGGATGTAATCTGTGCAATCGCCTTAATAGCCCAGCATTAGTTTCTGGCTTATTTATTTCCCTAGTCTTATTTTTCCTTGGTTTGCTAGTGGCCGCATCAACGATGGGCCAGTTACGGACCGTTGTAACCTTGAGCCTGCTACGGGCCGTCGAATGAATGGCCCTCTAGTGGGCCGTAGAATCAATGGGCTTCCTACGGACCGTCGTATAAATGGGCCGACATGGGCCGTAAACGGGCGTAATTGGTATCGGGCCAGCACAGTAATGGGCCGTTAACAGGCCAAAACATAGCAAAGGCTTAATTCTATCACACGCATAACGAGGCATTAATAGGCCGAAATACATGGCGGGTTAACAGGCCACAAACGGGCGGATTCTAACCACGGGCTAAATTTGGCCCATTAGGAGAATAGGCCAGTAACGGGCCGGAAGGAATCGAGGGTCGAAAACGAGCCCAAGAATGTATGGGCCGTCAGTAGGCCGAAAGCTAACACGGGCTGGAAATGGCCCATGTGAATCATGGGCCATTAATGGGTACAAAGAAATTTACTGTTCATTATGGGCCAGAGTCATCGCGGGCCACTAAAGGGCCAAAAGATATGAAAGGCCTCATATTGGCAGAAAGACGTCGTGGGCCATACATGGGCCAAAAGTGAAACGGGCTAGTGTTATACTGGACGGCCCACATGACGTTGTTGGGCCGAATCCGGGAATCCATAACGGGTCGTGAGTTACGAGGCCGTAAAATGGGCTATATGCGAACAAACCGTTAACATGCTTTTCATGGGCCAGCCCGCTAGCTTTTGTCCAAGTCAAACGGGCCGGCCTTTGTAAGCTAATTGGGCCACTGTTGGGCCGTGCCACGTCTCCAGATATCATAGGCGCCTCTCTGTCCAATGACGAGTTGACACATGGTTCCTCCGGTAAATGAGAATTTTACACGTGGAAAATCCCCATTGGTCTGGGTTGTTAACGAGTTATCGGATCCAAATCGGAACCCGATAGCTTAATGGCGACCCGTTACGGTGTATGCCACGTATCGGCTACCCTTGACGAAAACACTTCCATGACGCGCCATTTATCATCATGGAAGTTGACACGTCTCCATCGTATCTACTTTTCCTAATGCTTTTCCTCTTGTTTTGGACTCTAATTTGCATGATTTGAATGAAACTATGATTTGAATGAAACTAACCCGTACTGACGCTGTTTTCAGCAGAACTACCATGGTGTTGTTTTTGTGCAGATATAAATGTTCTCGAAATGGCACAAAACTTTTTCCAGAACTTCTATGGAATAAAAGAAAAATACTGGAGCCAAGAACCACTGGAGGGGGCGCCTGGGTGAGCACAACCCACCAGGGCGCGCCTCGCTCCTGGCGCCTAGGTGGGTTGTGCCCACCTGGTGGCCCCATAGACCCTGATTCCAACCCTATAAAATCCTATTTTTAGAGAAAAAACCAGAGAGAAAGAATTATCGTGTTTTGCGAGACGGCCCCGCCGCCACCTCCTGTTCTTCATCTGGAGGCCACATCTGGAGTCCGTTTGGGGCTCCGGAGAGGGGGGTCTTCGATCTTCGTCATCACCAACCCTTCTCCAACGCCAATTCCATGATGCTCCCCACCGGGAGTGAGTAATTCCTTCGTAGGCTCGCTGGTCGATGAGGAGTTGGATGAGATTCGTCATGTAATCGGGTTAGTTTTGTTAGGGCTTGATCCCTAGTATCCATTATGTTCTAAGATTGATGTTGATATGACTTTGCCATGCTTAATGCTTGTCACTTTGGGCCCGGGTCCAATGATTTCAGATCTGAACTGTTTATGTTATCACCATTATATCTATGTTCTAGATCCGATCTTGCAAGTTATATTCACCTATTATGTGTTATGATCCGTAAACCCCGGAGTGACAGTAGTCGGGATACTTTCCGGTGATGACCGTAGTTTGAGGAGTTCATGTATTCACTATGTGTTAATGCTTTGTTTCGGTCATCTATTAAAAGGAGGCCTTAATATCCTTAGTTTCATATGGACCCCGCTGCCACGGGAGGGTAGGACAAAAGATGTCACGCAAGTTCGTTGCATCAGCACGTATGACTATTTACGGAATGCATGCCTACATTATATTTATGAACTGAAGCTAGTGCCATATCGCCCTAGGTTGTGACTGTTATATGATGAATATCATCCAACGAATCCACCGATCCAATGCCTACGAATTTCTCTTATATTGTTCCTGCTAAGTTACTAGTGCTACTGTTACTGTTACACTTTCTACAAAATCATTGCTATCACTGTTACTGTTGCTGTATCTACTACTATCAAAACTATCATTCTACTTTGCTACTGATCACTTTGCTGCAAATAATTAATCTCCAGGTGTGGTTGAATTGACAACTGAACTGCTAATACTTGCAAATATTCTTTGGCTCCCCTTGTGTCGAATCAATAAATTAGGGTTGAATACTCTACCCTCAAAAACTGTTGCGATCCCCTACACTTGTGGGTTATCAGAAGTGGACACTTCTGTGATGATAATTTCAGTATTGTCATGGAACACTTCTACAACATCACAGGTATGACTATCTTGATTCTGTCATGAAATCGTCATGGATGTACATGCATGACAGAAAACGTGATCTACCGTGACAAACACATATCATCATGGAAGTGTTTTTTTTGTAGTGAGCAGAGAGCGCACCATGGGTCTGTGCTCTTTTAACTGGAAGGATCTCGTCCATGACATGTGAGGCAACATCCTATCAGCAAAACTTACCTTTTCTAGCTAGCCAACCCATACCCTTTGTTGTAGTAGCTTTTGCCATGCAGTGTTTTAACTATGTCGTGTTTAATTATTTCAGTTATGCAAAAATGTAATGTTCAATAGGGCTATGTGATGTTTAAGTATGAATTATCCACTTCAGTTTCATGAATGGCTATATTTGATTGTTTATAGTGAGTAGATGCCTTGCTTATCTGTATTTGGTTGTTAGGTTGGTTGTAGTGAGCATTTGTCCAGTCATCCAGCAGATGCCTTGTTTATCTATATTTAGTTGTTAGGTTGGTTGTAGTGAGAAGTTGTCCAGTTTTCAAGCAAATGCCTTGTTTATCTGTATTTGCTTGTTAGGTTAGTTGCAGTGAGCATTTGCCCAGTTTTCAAGCATATGCCTTGTTTATCTATATTTGCTTGTTACGTTGGTTGCAGTGAGACTCTGTCCAGTTTTCAATGGCTATATTTGGTTGTTATACTAATCAATTATGCCTTGTTTATTTCAGTCATTCACAATGTGATGTTCATTTTGTGCAAATCGGAACTATGCCACTCGATTTCATCAATAAGTTTGAACGGCTATATTTGGTTCCAGTTATGCCTGGTGTAGTTAACACATGCCCTTTATTTCAGTTTTACACATTTATCCAGTGTGATGTTTAAGCATGAGCTATGTTCTATTCATTTTCAACAATACCAGCTTGAATTGCAATATTTGGTGGTTGTTGTTGTAAGTAACATTCTCTTCCATTTTATATCTGCTTTAACAGCATGCTGAAATCAACATATTCAAGCTATCATATGGACATGATGTTTTTTACCTTGGCTATATTTGTTTGATGTTAAGGTTGATGTACTTATCATGCCTTTGCACTACTTATGCAGGACAACAACGGGAGTGGCCAGCATTTTCCGCCGAGGTTAGTTTCTTCCCTCGGCTTGTACTCCCCCCGTCATTCCATAATGTAGTGCATATAGATCCAGGCCTGGAAACTTTTTAGCTTCTAATATTGACTTGTTGCTTGTAGATACACATGCCATTGGCAAAGATCCACGCATCGACCCTTTTTGCGTATGGGGCAATGAGATATTCATCAACAAGCATCAAGTGAGGAAACTGATAAGGATTACTAGCAAAAATATACGAATGGTGGCAAGAAAATTATTTGTTTATGCTCTATCCAAAACAACAGTAAGCTGTAGGATGGTAACTACAAACTCTACAGCCTTCTCTTTTTACTGCCCATAATGAGTTGTTAGACAACAATGTCTTAATCTCTTAAATTTGCAATGGTTCCCAAAGCAGTTTACTCAGGATTACCTCGCAAAGTACATGATTGGTGGACACGCAATGAAGGTTAAAGTATTTCATCGAGACTACAATGAGCATCGAGAAGTCCTAGTGAACACAGTGAAGGATGGGCGGGCAGCCATCACAAGAGGTTAGCCTAGAGTCGTGCGCGCATTACGCATGGAGGAGGGCACAATATGGGCATTCTGCTTCACCTTCTCCAACAACCAGAATGTCTTCCGCCTCTCTCTTTACAGTCTTTAGTACAACTCTAGTTCATCATTCTTTGCTTGGTGCTTATGTAGTTCTTCAGTATATGTACTTGTCAATCGAATTATGCATTCGTGCTTGAACCTATATTTGTAATAAACATGGTTCGATATGAAATAAGTCATTGCCTACTTTCAAATTCAAAATTTGTGATTTTTAAATGCAGGGATTGAAGTAGAGATAAAATAGGGATTACACTGCACACGGGCTGCGAAAGCAAAATGTTTGCGATAAACGTGGAGATCAGACATGTTTCTCGGATCCGCTACATGTGCGGTCAATCTCTACTGCACACACGATCAGCCAAGAAAAAATGTGTGAGATTAACAAGAGCATCGCACACAGTTCCTTCTTATTAAATGTTTGCGAAAGTCACCTTATCACACATGCTTGGCAATTATGGATTGTTTATGATGTCATGCGCATCGCAAACGTTTGCTCATAGAAGAATGTGTGCGACAGGTCTTCATCTGACATGGGTACGACGGATGAATCGTGTGGGATATATTCAAGCTTCGCATACAGTTTTATAGGGACAACTGTATGCACTCTTAAATTGAATCGCATACAGTCGAGGAAAAGTAAATGTGTGTGATTGTCTACTTATCGTAGATGTTCTATAATCGTGAACTGTTTGTGATGGATCGCGCATCGTAAACGTAGCACCACAGAATACCGACTGCGATGGCAATGCAAGCACAAACGAGTTGTAAGGATGGATCGTTTGGGACATTCGAGATATCATAAACAGTTTTATAGGGACAAGTGTATGCACCATGGCTCCCTATCCCCAACGGTTTCTGGGTCGTGTGGGAAGGACCCCTCCTATTGCCCACTGATGGCTCGTGTCTGCGTTAGTATTTTCCCTGAAGTGGAAGGGATGATGCAGCACAACTACGTTAGGTATTTCCCTCAGTGATGAGACCAAGGTTATCGAACCAGTAGGAGAACCACACAACACTATGTAAATGGTACCTGCACACAAAGAACAAATACTTTCAACCCGACGCGTAAGATGGGTTGTCAATCTCTCCCGGTAAAAGATAGATAAAAATGTAGTAGATTGGATAAATAGATCTCGCGGGAACGCGAGATAAAATAAATAACAAAAAAAGTGCAGCAAGGTGTTTTTGGGTTTTTGGATTAATAGTTCTGAAAATAAAAGAGGCAAATAATAGATCGGAAAGAAAATATGATAAAAAAGAGACCCGGGGACCGTACATTTCACTAGTGGCTTCTCTCGAGAAAAATAGCATACGGCGGGTAAAAAAATTACTGTTGGGCAATTGATAGAACATAAAATAATTATGACGATATCCAGGCAATGATCATTATATAGACATCACGTCCAAGATTAGTTAGTAGGCCGACTCCTGCCTGCATCTACTACTATTACGCCACACATCGACCGCTATCCAGCATGCATCTAGTGTATTAAGTTCATGGAAAAACAGAGTAATGCAATAAGAACGATGACATGATGTAGACAAGATCTATTCATGTAGGAATAGACCACATCTTGTTATCCTTAATGGCAATGATCAATACGTGTCTTGCTGCCCCTTCTGTCACTGGGAAAGAACATCACACAACCGAACCCATCACAAAGCACCTCTTCCAATGGCAAGAAAAATTGATCTAGTTGGCCTAACTAAACCAAAGATTCGAAGAAGAAATACGAGGCTATAAGTAATCATGCATATAAGAGATCAAAACTCAAATAAATTTCATGGATAAAATAGATTTGATCATAAACTCAAAGTTCATCGGATCCCAAAAAACACACCGCAAAAAAGAATTACATCAAATAGATCTCCAAGAGACCATTGTATTGAGAATCAAAAGAGAGAGAGGAAGCCATCTAGCTATAGCCTACGGACCCATAGGTCTACAATGAACTACTCACACATCATCAGAGAGGCACCAATGAGGATGATGAACCCCTCCGTGATGGTGTCTAGATTGGATCTGGTGGTTCTGGAACTTGCGACGGCTGGAATGTGTTTCGTCGACTCCCCTAGGGTTTTTGGATTTTCAGGGTATTTATAGAGCAAAGAGGCGGTGCGGGAGGCCATCGAGGTGGGCACAACCCACCAGGGCATGCCTGGTCCCCCAAGCGTGCCCAGGTGGGTTGTGCCCCCCTTGGGGCACCCCTCTGGTACTTCTTTGGCCCAACTTGTCCCTTTTAGTCCAAAAATAATCTCCAAAAAGTTTCGCTGCGTTTGGACTCCGTTTGGTATTGTTTTTCTGCAAAGTAAAAAACAAGCAAAAAACAACACCTGGCACTAGGCACTATGTCAATAGGTTAGTCCCAAAAATGATATAAAGTTTCTATAAAATGATTATAAAACATTCAAGAATGATAATATAACAACATGGAACAAGCAAAAATTGTAGATAAGTTGGAGATGTATCACCCACACTCACTTGACGACGATTTAAAATGCCGTCGCGGAAAGGGGTTAAAACCCGTTTGTATAGAAGCTCACTGTACCAGTGTTTGTGCCACGCACGCCACCATCATAATCTCTCACATAGGGTTACAACTCATGATAATTAAGAGTTTACCCCATGGACGCGGGCTCTCTAAGGGTTATTTGTTTATCCCCAGATCAATTGCAACGGTGAGGAACTGAGGCTTTTACTGTCACCTTGAATTACCCCAATATCCCCAACCCTTCACAATACAGGTTCAATCTCTACATCATTGTTATTGCTAGGTTGAGTATCAATATGAACATCATCATTAACATTATCACTAGGTTCATGTTCATTACCAGATTGTGCTTCAGCATCAGAAATAGAAATATCATTGGGATTCTCAAGTGTGTCAACAACAGGTTCACTAGAAACATGCAAAGTCCTATCATTTTTCTTTTTCTTCTTTTTAGAAGGACTGGATGTATCAACATTAGTTCTCTGAGAATCTTGCTCAACTCTCTTAGGGTGGCCCTCAGGATACAAAGGTTCCTGAGTCATTCTACCCCCTCTAGTCACAACTCTAACAGCATTATCATTTTTCTTATTATTTAATTCATTAAGCAAATCATCTTGTGCTTTAAGCACTTGTTCTACCTGAGTGGTAACCATAGAAGCATGTTTACTAATAATTTTCAAGTCACCTTTAACTCTAGACATGTAATCACTCAAGTGTTTAATCATATAAGCATTACGTTTCAATTGTCTGCCAACATAAGCATTGAAGTTTTCTTGCTAAACAATAAAGTTATCAAACTCGTCCAAGCATTGGCTAGCAGACTTATAACGAGGAATATCACCTTCATCAAATCTATAGAGAGAATTTACCTTTACTACCTGTGTCGGGTTATCAAGACCATGTATTTCTTCAATAGGTGGCAAATTCTTAACATCTTGGGCTTTAATACCCTTTTCTTTCATAGATTTATTTGCCTCTTGCATATCAGGACTAAGAAATAGAATACCCCTTTTCTTTGGAGTTGGCTTAGGAGTTGGTTCAGGAAGTGACCAATCATTATCATTACTCAACATATTATTCAATAGCAATTCAGCTTGCTCAACAGTAATTTCCCTGAAAACACAACCAGCACACCTATCCAGGTGGTCTCTGGAAGCTTCGGTTAGCACTACAAAAAAAAGACACATCCATGACATTTTGGGCCGAACGAATTTTTTCTGTCATACATATGACACTTCTATGACGATAATTGTGACAAAACCCGATATCATCAGAGATGTGGTGGGCTCCTACTTCTAGGACAAAAATCATGACAGAAAATGGGCTTTTTGTCCTGGATGGGCCGGAGACGCAGCTGCATGACATTCTTTGGGCCGTCCATGACGGAAAAAACCGTGGTAGAAGCGAGGGGGGAATTTCGGGGAGTTCCCGGTTACGGTGGGAGGTCGGGGGCCGAGCGATGCGCGTTTCTCTCGTACACGTACGCGCATGTGTGCGAGGCGTTGGCTCTAACTGAACCCGAGCGAGGCGTTGGGCTCTAATCGAACCCGGCGATTACCTTTGCGAGGCTACTGGCGTTCATCGAACCCGGCGATCGATCGATGGTCAAGAATCGAACTCGATCGAGCGATTCTTCGCTATCGCTGCTAATCAAGCCGGTCGATTGGATGAACAGTGGCGTTATGGGGGTTGGATGAACAATGAGCGGTGGTGTTGCCTCTGGATGAACAGGACCCGTGGTGTGGAGGGCTGGATGAGCGATGAGCGGTGGAGGGTGCCCGTGGAGGGGTGGTTGAACAGACCCCGTGGTGTGGAGGGCTGGATGAACGATGAGCGATGGAGGGGTGCCCGTGGAGGGGTGGTTGAAGAGTAGCCGGTGGAGTGGCGAGGTGGAGGATGGATGAACAGGAGCCCGTGGAGGCTGGAGGAGGTCGACGGTAGCCCGTGGAGGCTGGAGGAGGTCGACGGTGGAGATGAACAGTATCCCGTGGAGTCCCGTTTTGCGGTACGCCACACACCTCCTGATGAACAGGACCCCCATTTTGACCGTAGGAGGTCCGTTTCATCCGTTTTGCGGTACGCCACACCCCTCCCGATCAATAGGACCCCCGTTTCGACCGTAGGAGGTCCGTTTCCTCCGTTTTCCGTAAGCCACACCCCAACCGATCAACAGGACCCCCGTTTTGAACGTAGGAGGTCCGTTTGGTACGTTTTGCGGTACACCACACCTCCCGATCAATAGGACCCCATTTCGACCGTAGGAGGTCCGTTTCCTCCGCTTTCTTGATGCGCCACACTCCTCCCGATCAACAGGACCCCATTCCGAGCGTGGGAGGTCTGTTTCTCTGTTTTTGCGATGCGCCGGGCCTCGTTCCATCGCCTGTTCCGTCCAAGCCCTCCCGATGAACACGACCATGCATTCCGTTCCGACCCAGCCGGTTGGCTCCCACGTGTTCCGTTGCCTCCCGATGAACACGACACTTTCCGTTGCCTCCCCATGAACACGACACATTCCGTTGCCTCCCCATGAACACGATGCATTCCGTTGCCTCCCCATGAACACGACGACGATGTTGTTTCTCCGTTCCGACCCAGCCATGTACACGAGCCCTGGCCGTACGTATGCGCGAGTAGGCGTTCGAGACCTCGCCCATATGTACACATATATGGCCGTATTTTCTTTCTTGCACCCTGGCCGCTGTACATACGTGTACATGCTACGTGTGCGCCTCTACTACGACACGTGCGCGCCTCTACTATGACACGTGCGCGCCTCTACATCGACCAGTATGTACGTACACGTTCGCGACCAAAATGACAACACTACGTACGCTTCGACCAGGTGGGTCCCGACCGCCGTGCACTTCCTTGCTCTGCGAAGATGTAGCTGGTGGGTTCCAGCGATCGAGAAACGTTTTTTCGCGAAATCGATGGCCCGTCCGGTGGGTCCCTCTTTGTGAGGTGGAGGAATAATTATTTTGCACGTAATAAGGAGGCACTTCCTTGCTGCGGTACGTGGACCCGGTATCGGCCTCTCCACGTCTGATCCACGTCCGATGGAAGCTGTTCCTTGACCATGTTGACCATGCCGCGCCGAGAGCACCAGGGCGGTGGATGACGGCGAGGCCTAGGAAGGGGACGACGTGGAGCCAGGGAAGACGCGGCAGTGGATGCCCACGTGTAGAGGAGTACGAGGGTTCACTGGTTCGCTGCGGTGTGAGGCTGCCGTCGCCGCATAATAACAGGAGGTCTGGGTGAGTAGAGGGATGACCTGTCCAGCGGTGCGAATAGTAGGGGGCGGTGAGGCCTCTGCCGCATCGCAGCCGGCCACGGGAGGCAGGAGCACGAGGCACGACCGACGCTGGTTTGGGCGGCTCGAGCAAGAAGACCAGAGGTTGAAGAAGCACTACGGCCGTTAGATAGACATCGTACGGTCACTGGAGCTAGAATCGTGCATATTGACTAAGTTAACAAAGCCCTCCGTCCCCGTCAGCTTAGTAGGCCCACAAGTCAGCCTGCCACTATACTGGGTCCCAGCTAACAGGGGGAGTATTCACTATAATGATTCCTTGCATGCGAAGATATAGCTAGTGGGTCCGAGCTGTCACCGGCGGTAACGTTTTTTTCACGGAATACAGAGGCCCTTTCCTTGGGTCCTTGATGTCAGGTGGAGGAATCATTATTTTGCGCGTAATAAGGAGGCATTTCCTTGCGTGCGGCCGTGGACCCAGCTGTCGGCCTCTCCATGTATAGTCCACTTCAGATGCATGTCGATCGTTGACCACGTTGACCAGGCCGCACCGAGAGCACCAGGGCGGTGGACGACGGCGAGGCCTAGGAAGGGAATGACTGGAGGCAGGGAAGACTCGGTAGTTGTTTCCCACGCGGAGGGGAGTACGACTGTACGAGGGTTTACTAGTTCGTCTGCCATCGCCGGAGAATAACAAGAGGTGTGGGTGAGTAGAGGATGGCTAGGCCAGCGATGGGAGTACGGTGGGGCGGTGAGGCTGCTTGTGCAGCAGAGCCGTCCATGAGGAGGGAGCAGGCAGTCCCGCTGGCTCTTGTTTGAGCGGCTGGAGCAGGAAGAGCAGAGATTGAAGAAGCACTACAGCCGTTGGATGGCCATCCAACAGTCACTGCTTGTGCGTCAACCTTTTTTTTAGGAAAGCCTCAAATCTGTGGAAAACAACATATAGCCCATCTGCCATTATTTCTAACATTTTACATCCCATTTGCTAATTATTAAGGTTTTTTTGGAGCCCATATTCTTTTTGTTAGCATTACAGCCCATATTGTGGCCACGGTTAAAAAATTATACGAAATTTTGCATATTTCAAAAGCGGTCCGAACTGTTTTAATCCCGAAATTTCGACTCACATTCAAACTGATTTTAAAAATAAATGTATATCAATATAAAATCCAACAAATTCTCCATGCATAAAAATTAATGTAATTTAAAATCTCAAAATGAAAAAAGATATTTGAAACTAATTGCGGTTTGATGTGTTTTAAAAATGTACAACCCATTTCTCATTACTGATGGGCCATTTTCTCGGCCAGCCGAATGAAAGCTCTCCTCGTCTTGAAAGATTTGCAGCCCAACAAGCCTGACAAAGCGACTTACTTGGAAACTCACAAAAAAACTGGGTTGTGGCCGTGGACCCAGCTGTCAGCCTCTCCACGTACAATACTCTTCCGATAGAATGTCGTTGACAACGTTGACCACGCCGCGCCGAGAGAACCAAGGCGGTGGACGACGGCGAGGCCTAGGAAGGGGACGACGCGGAGCCCGGGAAGACGCGGCAGTGGATGCCCACGCGGAGAGGAGTACGAGGGTTCACTGGTTCGGCTGCGGTGTGAGGTTGCCATCGCCGCAGGGCCTGGCTAGTGGTGGGAGTAGTAGGGGGCGATGAGGCCTCAACGGTAGCACAACCGGCCACTGGAGGTAGGAGCAGGCGGTCTCCCCGACGCTGGTTTGGGCGGCTGGTGCAAGAAGAGCAGCGATTGAATAAGCAGGAGGACTGTTCGATTCAAATCCAACGGTTACTGCTGCTAGTCGTTTGTTGACTAAGTTGACAAGCCCTCACACGCCAACTTAGTAGGCCTGAGTCAGCCTCCCAACCGGTGCACCCCGGATGTCGGTGGGAGGAATCATTTTTTCAGCGTAACAAGGAGGCATTGATTGCGTGCAGCCAGGCCCGGCGGAGGGAGTAGAGTGGGCGGGGAAGCTCGCGGCATCACAATGCCACAAGAGGAGGCGAGTAGTCTGCGGCGCTAGTTTAGGCAGCTGGAGTAGGAAGATCAGAGATTGAAGAAGCATGTAGGTCGTTGGATGGACATCCAACAGTCACTGCTGCTAGAATCGTGTGTTCACTGACAAAGCCTTGCGTAAACAAGTCAGCCTCGAACTCTGTGGCGTGTACAGCCCATTTTCTATTATTTTTATAATTTTTACTCATTTTCTAATTCATATGGAATTTATTGCAACCCGTTTTCCATTTTTAGAATTGTTGGCCATTTTCTGGTCAGTACCAGGGTCAAAAAATTAACTAAATATGTGGGAAATTTTGAAAATTCGTAATTTTTTGCTGGGGAACGAAATATTCTTAATCCAAAAATTAATAGCCATACTAAAACAAATTTAAAAATAAATTAGTACTATGTCATGTTAAATCCAATGAAATACGTATAAGATATCAGTGAAGAACAAAAACAAAAAAGGAAACTTATATCCCATTTGCTATAATTTTTTTTGGAATTTTCAACCCCTTCTGATATTACTTTAACATACATTGACCATACTCTTAAGCACAGGCCGGAATGCATCCCTCCTCGTCTTGAGAGATTTGCAGCCCAGTAATTCAGAGAAAACAAATAGGCCTAGCTTGGGTATTCTTTAAAAGAAATACTGGGCTACCTATTTTCCCAAAGAACTGGTGCATGAGCATTTAGCTTTATTTATTTATTTACTTATTTATATTTAGGGGACCATGAGCATGTACCTGGGCTGGATTCATGTGAGAGCCTCCCTTCCAGTTAATTATGGGCTTCTCTATTGGGCCTTCATCAGTGGGCTGCATGCTATCAACAAGTGGAAAATGTGTTCCGTACGAAAAATAGTATGCGCTACGTACGGTACGGGGCACTAAAGGATCGAACCGTGCAACGGCTTCCAAAAGATTGTGTTTGTCGTTCTAACAACACATTTATTCAACCAAAAGATGAAATATACTACTGATTGTACATTGAAAACAACAAGAATAAAGAACTGTGGCTGGGGTGCAATGTAAGCGATAAGCGAGGCCAGAAGAGTGAAGACGCAGCTCTCTCTTCCAAACCAAACATCAGCCATCATTACAAAAGGGCTACCAAACAAGAACAAGTGTATGCATCAAACTAAATAAAGATCCTACTACACCAAGTGTACGCATCTAACTAACTGGCTCAGTTAGACGTTACTATTTATTAAGTTGTGGAGATTGGCTGACGGCTTGAACCAGATGGGTGCCTGACGGGGAAAACTCCAGCCAGCAGGTCGAAGTCTGATACTTGCGACCCTCTCTCCTACTTTGGGCTGCAGCGCCGCGGCACATATCGAGGTATGGTGCATGCAGAGACGCATGGTACGCTGTGTACACACAATTTTGCACGATGAACGAAACCGCTGCCATCATGATCCTTGCCGTCGGTTATCTCCTGGTTAATCAGATAATTCAATCGAGACAAAGCGAGCGTGTACCAAGGCTACTTACCAGCCTCCGGTCAAAAATTCCTGAAGGCCCGGAGAAGCCGATCCTGCTCAAAGACCTTGCAGTGACTGTGATTGTATTCCGCGAAACAACACGTCCGGTACGTGCGAACGATCATCAATCTTTCACCGTCGTCTGATCGAGCCAGGAACCACCTGCAACTACCATGCCGCTTTTCTTTGAAAGGTTCTGGGATTAGGAAGGGTAGGGACACCAAAGTGACCTACAACATCATATCAAGTTGGAGTCAAATAAAAAGGGCTCTTGATTTAGTTAATCTTAAGAACAACATGTTATGAGCATGAATATTTTTTCAGCAAATGTTGTGATAATATAAGCAAGCCATCATGATATCATAGGAAAGTAACATACTACCAGAACAGCCATTTGTAGCGATGATCGAGTGGGCCAGCAATACGTCCAGCCATAGAAGGAGTCGACAACATAAATGAAGCCCTTGTGTTCAATGGCATCAGAGAACCATGGAGGATGTATGATCCTGCGATGGACGTGCAGATTTATCCACTTACCGCAGTGACCTGTCAGATAGGCGAGACCGCGGTTGAAGAACGCAATTAGCCTGAAGTCTTTATAATTCGCAGATCTTGTGGGCACTTGGCAGATTACAACCTTGAGCAAATCAAACTTGGTATCATGTTGGCTACTGTAAGATTCCGAGTATTCTGGGCCGCGGTGCCAAAGTAGTGCGGTGTTAATCGAAGGAAGGGGGATCAATCGCCGGGTGTAGACCTCCATGAGCATCCAGCTGCCGCGACCGTCGACGAGCACCATCCAAGACGTGTTCATGCTGACCCAGTACATACCGTTAATGTAGTTGAGGCTGACGGGGATCGGATCGCAGTCAAGGGGGTTGATGCTCGCCACCCTACGATCATTATGTTGTGTGACACGCTATTTCTGAAGATCAGGCGGCATCAGCAAGCAAGGAGCTGGCTTAAAAGCTCCGATCACGAGGGCTTTGAGTAAACGGTACAGCCCGATGAGCACGCCAAGAGCGGCATGGTACTGAGATTGTCCACACGCGAAACAATGAGCTTGATTACCTCTGTGGTGAGCGAATTCCAGCCACTCTTTCGGCGGACGCTGCTCGGTTCTGCCATTGTTAGTGCTTGGGTTTCGGACAAGGGGGGAGGCGCCTTAGCGGGGATGGAAGATTGGACGAGATTATGTGCTGACAAAGATGGAGAAGCGAATATGTGCTGCGGGAAGTGGACAGGTGATGATGACTACAGCACGCCGCTTGACTTACGAGACACATACCAGCAGCGTAGGATCATGTCGATGCCAGACAACTTGCTTGAGTGATCACAGTACTGGTACTCCCTACAGTGTTATGCCCTAACTTGCTTGAGTAGGGTAGTAGAGTAGGACTCTGCTCTACTACTAGCACCGGAGGAGTAGTATTTTCTAATCTAAAATAGTTACAAACTTCAATGCCCGAGCATGGAACGACTACGAACCGTGCTCAAAGACCGTGTCTACGTGGTGTTTGGACATGGGCGACAACCTCAACGCCAAAGGTGCTGCTCCCGTTGCACCGTATGTGTTTCTGTCCTTCCTGTTCGAAATCGTGGTAGAATTCATGTTTCTACTCTATATCCTACTACTATGCTAGTCCACATGATTAGTTTCATCTCTGTTATAACCATCATGATTTATTTTGTGCTTATTCAGATTAAATCTCATAGTAACTTGCTCATATATTCAACTGGTGCAACGTCCCCTACAACCACTCCCGTTTCATGGACGGCCTGGTCGATGCCTCCAAGGAGCCCTTCGTCCACTGCTATGTGTGCCCGATGCCGTTTTGTGGCTCGCGGGCGGACATGGTGCATCACCTCACGGATGCGTGCAGCGGTCACTGCTGGCCCTTGGCGGAGAACATCAAGTACGAGACGTGCTACCCGTTCACCATGCCGGAGTCGTTGGAGGATCACCGCCGCCTGCTAGTCTCGGAGGAGGACGGCAGCATCTTCCTCTTGATCGTGGGCACCGGCGAGGCCCACGCAGGCCGCCGCCCCGTCTCTGTAATGTGCGTCAGGGGCGATGCCGCTGACGCTGACACTGACACGAGGCCGATGTACGGGTGCGTGGTCAGTGTTACTACCCCTCCGGGTCGCGTGGGCGGCGACACCGGCCTCATCAAACGGACATGGACTCTGGGGAGCTGGGACTATCCCGCCAATGTGGACTTGGAAAACCCATGGTATCCTTTACCCGCCGACGCGGTGCACGGGGACTCCAAGGAGGTTCACCTGGACATACGCATTATCAAGTTAAATGTTGATCATTAGTCTTCGCTCAATGTAATCCGCTGTCTAAGCATGTGGAGACTTCCATGCAGGATCTTGCTCTATTGGAGTATCGCGCATGAATAAAAGTGTATCTGTTTATGGTTTAGTCTAGAATCTTCCATGTATGAATTTTTACTACAAGATCGTGACAGACTTACGATGAACCATTTCTTACATCTCCTCTGCCCGCTTGCAAGTCATCCTGATTTAATCCCTCCGTCTAGATGTATAAGGGCATGGTTAATATTACTTAATAGTATAGCCAACTGTTGACTATAAGAAAGTGCCATGTCATCTGTAGCCAACATGTATAACAATCGATACTCAAAAACTAATTCTTAAAGATCATTTCTTGCAAAGCACAATAAGTGTTATTTCTTCACAAGTTTTGGATGCAGGTTGAACAGTTGAACGCTTTTGTTTGCAAAAGATACCTTTTTATCTATTTCACCCGGATGTTTGTGAGCTCTAGAGATGAAATAATATCCGAAGAAACCTATCAATACCCGTTACACATGAGATGACCCCCACATCCTTTGTCGAAATAAACAATTCCCCGATCAATGCATTTCACTCTTCGTTGCAACGCACGGGCACCTTACTACTATAGATTAGTACGACCAAAAATTGAACTAACATTATATATAGTACGATAAATGCTGATGCATGTCACCGAAAATTATATCATTCAAAACTATGTTCAAATATGAATCCAACGATATAGTTTTTGTTGACATGCACTAACATTTTGCCAGCTAAATCTTCAGTCAAATTCAATGGGGGACTAATAAACCACGACCGATGTAGTACAAGTGTAGAGGGCAGCGCTGCACGGGAGTCTCACCTCTCACCCGCTCGTGGCGCGGCGATAAAGAAAGTCATATCACAAAACCCAACCACTCCCAGTAATAAGTGGCCTAGTAAAATAAACGGCCAAGCAACCATCACATCCCTCCGTCATTTTGCATTTCATCTCTCTGCATTTACTTTCTCCGGTTCATCTCGCACACTCGATCCCTAGCTACTACTCCTAGGGCCAGTTCTTTTGGCGGCTTCCCCAGCTTTTCCCACAAGACTAGTCATAGTGGAGAGTAATAATAAGGTGCCTCACTCATTTATTTAGGCTTCTAAACTACTACTCCGTCCTGGTTTATTCCTCACCATTGTAGTTTGTGCTAAATTTTTACCAAAGAATTAACTGGTTTATTCCTCACCATTGTAATCCCTCCGTCTAGATGTGTAAGTCATCTTACGAAAACCAAATAATCCCAAAACACTTAGGCACAGTGCATTAACTTCTACCTCGTTTGTTGTTTCTTGACATATCAACCAATAAGAGATAAAGAGTGTGCATGCTTTTAATGACCTGAGATATCAAACACGACATGCAGTGGTTAGTTCATTGCATGCAATACTATTAATTAGCAAATAAACATTAACGTTCTCGCTTTTCTCCTCCTCCTTGGTCACGGTGCACAGCCTAAGATGACTTACTCACCTAGACGGATGGAGTAGTGCATGTGACATGCACTAACATTTCATTAGTTAAATTTATGATCAAAATTTGACACAAATTACAGTGGGGACCAATAAACCAGGACGGAGGTAGTAGTTATGAGATTACTAATCTAGAAGCCTAAAAGAACTGGCCCCTGGTACTCCTACTAGTAGTAGTACTCAAGTTGGAATTCCAATTGCACGGCACCACTTGTTAGGCAAAAAATTCGATACAGGGTGTAGGAAGCGGTTTGGGAATTTGCATGCCTTTCCAACCAGTGAGATACTCCGTACAAAGTATGACAGAGAAATAACCACAGAGAAGGAAGCTAAAAGTAAACAATCAAACGAGCATTTTTGCATTTGTTTTGCATTGAATCGTTTCACAAGCTTGACTAGTGTTGTTTTTCTACTTTTACAAAAACCGCATCGTAATGTTAAAATGTGCATTTGCATGTACATAAGTAATAGTAGTACTCCCTCCGTCTAGGTGTATAAGTCTTCCCTCCTTCTTGGTCACGGTGCACAACCAAAGATGACTTATTGACCTGGACGAAGGGTGTATCACAGTCTGCAAGCATATATCGAGAGAGATGTGTAGTGCGATAGTATATAGTAAAGTTTGTGCTATATGCACGTACTTGCAAAATGCGTACGAATACACAAGGTTTCCAAACTTTCCCTTTTACATACTTAATTAAGGACACTAAAAATTCCAGAACGTTCAGGATTTATCATTTGTGTCCCAAAACTAATGAGATCGCCTTACGAAACAAAAATTATACTCCTCCTAAAGGCCAGGGCGCTCGCAGGAGCGCTTGAGGCGCGCCACGAGTGCCCTGGTGCACGGGCGTTTCCCAGCGCGCCGACACAACGCCTCTTCCTCAGCCTCGCAACTCGCGAGGTGCTGATTAATGATTGTCAAGTGGCGGCGATCTCACCGGTGTGGTGATCCGGCGGCAACAGGTACTCCTCCTTGGTGGAAGTGTGCATATCAAAAACCATAAGCTGATTACTTTGACTCGACACCATATCCTCGTGGTTTTAGAATTCCGGATTTTGTTAAATTCACAGGGGAAGATGGTAGATCTACTTTTGAACATGTAGGAAAAATTTTAGCACAATGCGGCGAGGTCGGTACATCTGATGTTTTTAGATTAAAATTATTTCCTTTATCTTTATCTGGTACTGCATTTACTTGGTTTACATCGCTTGCTCCTAATTCTATTTCAACATGGGCACAATTGGAGAAAAAATTTCATGATTATTTTTATAGCGGTAAAACAGAACTCCAGCTTTCAGATTTAACTATGGTAAGGCTGAAATATAATGAGCATGTTCATGATTATATTAGGAGGTTTAGGGATGTCAAAAACTGATGTTTCAGCTTGACCGTAGCCGAAAAGGATTTAGCCGATCTTGCCTCTTCGGGTCTACTCGCTCATATTAAGGATAAACTAGAAGGGCAAGAATTTTTAGATGTTAATCAAGTTTTGCAGAAGGCTTTGGCGCAGGAAAACCGGGCTAAGGAAATTAAACAATACAGCCGGTTTAAAGAAAATAGAAATAAAGAAAAGGATAACCATGTGGTTAATGCCTTAAATTATGATTGTGATTCGGCTAGTGAGGATGATGTCAACATATGTGTAGCCGAATGGGTTCAAGCACCAAAGTCAAAACCATTTGCATGTTCTGCTTTGAAACCTACACCTGCTAGAAGAGATGAAATTAAATAGACTTTTGATGTTAGCAAGTGTGATAGAATTTTTGATATGTTACTGCAGAATAAATTAATTAGAGTGAGAGAAGGTCATGTAATTCCACCTCCAGAAGAATTGGGTAGAAGAGCTTATTGTAAGTGGCACAATTCTTTTTCTCATGCTACTAATGATTGTAACGTGTTTCGTTGACAGGTACAATCGGCCATCAATGAAGGACGATTGACGTTTACAGAAGGTTCTAAGATGAAGCTCGACAATGACCCTTTTCCTATCAATGTGGTTGAGCTTGAGAGTAAAAAAAATGCTTATTCGGTCGGATCAGACCGAATCCGCAAGAGAGAAAAATGTTGTTGATAGCAATGCTCCTCCAAGGATGATCAAACCAAAAAATCCAGAACTAGGAGTATGGAAAGTTAATGGCAGAAGAAAACAAGCTCCAAGGCCAAAGCCGACAGTTAGCATGTTGTTGGAAAAATATACCTCACGCAAGACCAACAATGTGTTTAATCGGCTCGAAGGTAATAAGCGTCCAAGATCTCCTTCTGGACCCTGCGGTCATGAGCAATGGCAAGGAAGTGCGTATGACCAACAGCCGTATTTTGCAATGGAACCGACATATTGGGGTTGTGCACCTCCTATGTATCCGCAGTTTCCTCCATGGGGGTTTAATCCTTGGGCGCCATATCCTCTGAGGGCGGCAGGTTATTTTCAGCGGGATGGATCCCGCCGAGGCCTATGTTCAGACCAAACGTACATGAGAAAAGGGCTCGTTTCAATGAGGTGGCTAGATCACATAATGCCATCGAGATTCGAGGAGGTCGATCACCGGTACGCAGTGCAGAGCACAACAACTATAAGGGCGACTACAAGCGAGTATGGATGCCGGTGAAACGTGCCGATCTTAAACCCGGAAAAATTGCAGATGATTTAGATGCTACTCATGGTCTGAAAATAGCGGAACACCAGTCAGATGAAGGTGTTGTCAATTGTACAGAAACAAGCCGTGTCTCAAAAGAAGCTCTCGGTACAGAGGAGAAAAGCAATGGCGTGAAGTTGCGGCAAGCTGGCCAGTCTAATCAATTTGAGAAGAAAACTAATTCTGGGCATGATCCGCATGCACGGCCAGATGCTATATCCTTACGTACTATTCAGGAGCCTAAATCGGCTAGCACACAAGCTGATTTGGTCATAAAGAATTGTTGCACAGAAACGTCCAAGAGTTTGCCTCTGAGGAGTTTCAAGTCTAATACTAGTACATTTACACGTTGGGACTCAGGCAATGTATGCCGCCAGGGTTTAATTCGATCAGTATATGATCAACATAAAAGTTTTTTGGCCGGAGATAAAATGTTTGCCGGAAAAACAGAAATGCCAAGATCTGAGCCAATCTACCGGGGCAGCCAAATTAAGTCGATCGCGCCAGGACTAAACCAGCACCTCGGTGGTGCCGAATGGACTTACTCACACTCGAACGCGTGTACAGCGCATCATGCGGACATTGGAAATAAAGGAAGAGATAGCTGAAAAGAAGCGCGATAGATGGTTCAATCAGGATAAACCAATGGTGCCTACAAAGACTTGGAAGGAGAAGCGCATCACGGTGGAGGTAAATAAAAATACAGATGACACAATTATTGTAGAAAATTCAGAGAATGATATAGATGTACCAACTGATATGGATGTTAATATGGTGTTCGCATTACCTGCTGAGCTTCGCACGCCCGAGGCCGAAATTGCTGAGCTTGTTCTTGGTCCATAGAATGCTACATTTCAGAAACCGGAGAAGCATGGACAGCACCTGAAGCCATTATTTATCAGAGGTCATATTGATGGTAAGCCTATTGGTCGAATGCTTGTTGATGGCGGTGCAGGTGTTAATATTATGCCCTTTTCGGTATTTTCAAAACTGAACCGAAAAGAGAGCGAGTTAATGAAGACCAATATGGGACTTAGTGGGTTCTCAGGGAATTGTCCGAGGCTAAGGGTGTTATTTCTATGGAGCTCACAGTTGGAAGCAAAACGTTGCCGACTGTGTTTTTTCTTGTTGATGTCAAAGGCCGGTATAATATACTGTTGGGACGCGACTGGATTCATGCAAATTGTTGCATCCCTTCTACCGTACATCAGTGCTTAATTCAGTGGGTTAATGATGATGTGGAGCTGATTGAGGCTGTTAATTCTTCATGCATTGCTTTGACGGACGCGCCGGTTGATTGGCAACACTGTGATATGCGATGTTTGACCGGTAGGGATTTATCGGACTATGATTACATTAGTATTGGTAGAGATGGTTTTGTACCTATAAATGCACAGCCGGCTAACGTAGCTTGGCTTAATGATTTATCTATATAAATGATGAATAAAGACGACAGTATTAAGTGGCTGCAAAGACGCACGGAGGAGTATCGTTTCGGAAAGAAAAATATGCATGAAACTATTGAAGATTTTGATAACATGGAAAATCTTGGACATGATTCTCATCGGCTGATCCACTTGAAGAAATTGATATTGGTGATGGAAGTATCCCGAGGCCTACATTTATAAAAGCTAGCTTGAAAGCCGATCAGAAAAGTAAGGTATGTTTATTACTTAAAGAATTCGTTGATTGCTTTGCTTGTAATAATACTTGAGATCTTGGCGGTTTGAGTAGAGATTTAGTAGAGCATAGATTACCTATAAAATCTGGTTTTAGGCCGCATAAACAACCTCGTAGAAGTTTCAATCCTAATTTGTATGACCGCATCAATGAAGAAGTTGATCGGTTGTTAAAAGCTAAGTTCATTCGGCCGTGTAGATATGCAGATTGGGTTTCTAATATTGTGCCTGTGGAAAAGAAAAATACTGCTAATATTAGAATCTGTGTTGATTTTAGAGATTTGAATAAGGCTACTCCGAAAGATGAATATCCTATGCCTATAGCCAACATACTTATTAATGATGCATCGGGACATAAAGTGATTAGCTTTTTAGATGGTAATGCAGGTTATAATCAAATATTTATGGCCGAACAAGATATGTCTAAGACTGCTTTACGTTGCCCAGGTTTTGTTAGTTTATTTGAGTGGGTCGTTATGACATTTGGGTTGAAAAATGTCGGCGCTACATACCAACGAACTATGAATTTAATTTTTCATGATCTTCTAGGCATTGTACTAGAAATATATATTGATGACATAGTTGTTAAATCGGATGGGTTTGATCATCATTTAGCCGATTTAAGATTAGCTTTTGAAAGGATGCGCCGGTATGGATAAAAAATGAACACACTCAAATGTGCTTTTGGCGTGTCGGCTGGCAAGTTTTTAGGTTTCATAATTCATGAAAATGGCATAGAGATTGACCCTAAGAAAGTGGAGGCAATTAGAAATTTGGAGGAACCCACGTGTAAGAGGGATGTGCAAAAGTTGTTAGGAAAAATTAATTACTTGAGACGATTCATATCTAACCTTGCAGGGGAAAATTGAATCGTTTGTTCCTCTACTTCGGCTAAAGAATGAAGCCGAATTTACTTGGGGGGTAGAGCAACGAGATGCTTTTAATTAGATAAAGCGATGCTTGTCGTTTGCTCGATGCCGAAAGTCGGTACGTGTTTATTGAAAAGTTATGCTTATCTTTATACTATGCATGTACCAAATTGCGGCCTTATCTTCTTTCTAGTTAGTGCGTATTAGCTTGCCAGGCCGACGTCATTAAGTATATGTTGCAACAACCGATTCTTAGTGGTAGGATTGGAAAGTGGGCTTACGCGCAAATAGAATATGATTTAACATATGAATCGTTGCGTGCTATGAAGGGTCAGGTTATCGCCGATTTCATTGTTGATCATAGGATTAAAGATGATGAAAATAATAATTACATTAGTGTGTGTCCATGGAAGCTTTATTTTGATGGATCGGTTTGTAGGGACGGGCAAGGCGTCGGTAATGTTTTAGTTTCACCTAATAGTGTAGTTTATGATACATCGGTCCGTCTGGAATATCCTTGCACTAATAACCAAGCTGAGTATGAAGCTTTACTGTTTGGATTACAAACTTTAGTTGATATGGGTGTAAAGGATGTAGATGCTTTTGGGGATTCGCTTCTGGTAGTACAACAAATTAAAGGCGAATTTCAATGTTTTGATGGGTTATTAAATAATTATTTGGACCGATGTTTAGACATAATTAAGTCTCTAGATACATTCACCATCCATCATATACCTAGAGAAGATAATTCTAGAGCTAATTGTTTAGCACAGAAAGCATCCGGTTATCATATTGGTAAAGGAATGTTTTTTATATTAGACAAGCCGATGCATGCTGAGTCTATAATGATGGATACTTTTCCACATGGTGCACTTGGGCCTAGGACAGTTGAACAACTAGTTGTACAATGTACTGCAGATTCGGTGCATGGGTCAAAAACGAGCGAATTAGCAAATAATTTAGAACTAAGTGATTGGAGAGTTCCTCTAGTTAATCATTTGAAGGATCCAAGTCAAACAAGAGATAGGAAAATTCTGCGACAAGTTTTAAAGTATACTTTGTTTAACGACGAGTTATATCGCCGAACAATAGATGGGTTGTTTCTAAAATGCTTGGATTCTGATCAGTCTAGAATAGCTATGGGTGAAGTGCACGAAGGAATATGTGGAACACATCAGCGGCTCACAAAATGCGATGGTTATTAAAAAGAGCAGGTTTTTATTGGCCGACTTTGTTAGAGGATTGTTTTCGGTACTATAAAGGTTGTGAGGCATGTCAAAAATTTGGGAATATACAGTTAGCGCCCGCAGCTATGTTAAATCCTATAATTAGGCCGTGGCCATTTAGAGGATGGGGCTTAGATTTTATTGGTGAAATACATCCTTCGTCTTCTAAAAGACATCGCTTCGTCCTAGTAGCCACAGATTATTTTACTAAATGGATGTAAGCAGTTCCTTTGAAAAACATGACCCATAAAGAGGTTATCAGTTTTGTTTTAGAGCATATTGTTCATAGATTCGGTATTCCTCAAACTTATACTACCGATCAAGGTGCTTCTTTTATGTCTCATCAGTTTCGCGAATTTGCCGAATCTTTAGGAATTAAATTGTTAAATTCGTCGCCTTATTATGCTCAAGCTAATGGACAGGCTGAATCTAGCAATAAAACTTTAATTAAGCTTATAAAGAAGAAAATTGAGGAGCATCCCAAAAGATGGCATGAGGTACTTTCGTAAGCTTTATGGGCTCATCGGATATCTAAACATGGAGCAACTCAAGTGGCACCGCATTTACTTGGTATATGGTCAGGAGGCTGTGTTACCTGTAGAGGTTAATTTACAAGCTCTTAGAGTGGCCAGACAAAATGATTTATCAGCTGTAGATTATAATGAATTGATGATGGATAGGATAGATGAAATTTCAGAAGAGACATTAAGAGCCTTGCGAGAAATTGAGAAGGAGAAATTAAGAGTAGCCAAGGCTTATAATAAAAGGGTGAGAGAGAAATCGTTTCAAATTGGAGATTTAGTGTGGAAAATGATTTTACCTATTGGAACTAAATATAGGAAATTCGGCAAATGGTCGCCGAGTTGGAAAGGCCCGTACAAAATCATAGAGATTGTTCCTGGAAATTCATATTTTGTACAATCTTTGCAGGGAGAGAAGTTGTCAAAAGCTCTCAAAGGGAAATATTTGAAAAAGTACCATCCTAGCTTGTGGCAGGAAGCTTGAGCACATTTGGCTGATATGTCGTTCAAGATATCGCCCTAAGGAAAATTGGCCGATGTATCTTTGGACATCGCCCATAGCAGTAACATGGTCGGTGAAGTGATCAATTTCATCCTACGGTAATTGCTATTGTATTTTTGGTCAATACAATTGTACCAAAAACAGGGGGGCATGTGTTGATGATGTAATTTGGCTAGTTAGTATGGGCCAATTGTGTTGGCATGCGAAATCGCCGCGCAACACCAGGATAACCGTCGTGCTTTCGTGACTACGAACGATTGCTTTACGAGCAAAGCAACAAAGATTTCCTCGCTTTCGTGGAGGAGAACCGGCCGCTTTCCAGCGCAAAACGGCAAAGATCGCCAAACCCTAGGGCTGCTAGGGCTCGGCAAGAAGTAGCGATAGAAAATAGACGTACGTGAAAAAGTAGTTTGTATTGATAGATCGATTGCTGGGGTTTTCCAATCGGCCATGGCCTTACATATATACGGCACGCTGGACTTGGCGTATAAGACTAAAACTCTGAAGCCAAAACCGACTAGGACATGCCCTATTTCGGTCGTTTACAACTTGCACTAGCGGCCCAAATTAACATGTCACGTACAAATACTCCTGGGCCTACAAGGAAAATAGTAAAATATTCCGGCCACGTCGCTATCACCAGATAATATAGTAGCCAAAGTTCTAAGCATACTCGTACAAATACCTTGAGCCTTCAAAGAAAATAATAAAATACTCCGGCAACGTTGCAAAACATATGCAATAGTAACCATCATGTACTAAGCACACTTCTCCATCTAGTCCATGCAAACTCCATACTTCAGCTTAGCATATGAGGTTGGTTAAGAGATATCCATGGCAGCAGTATGCTAGTTCAATGCATCCCTGAAATATGGTCAGCCTTATGTAGATAACTGCAATATTGAAGCTATGCATCCACTGATTAGTTGGATTAATGATAAAATTAATTTGGCCCATACTAACTAGCCAAATTACATCGTCAACAGCATGTTCAACAGTTCAACGGATGAGTGGGTCGCTGGGCTAGATGTTGAGTACACCACAGTCCTGGGACGAGAGAAGGATCTAAAGGACGAAGAAAGGAAGAAGCCCGCCGTGATCCAGGTTTGTGTACATAACGTTTGCTTGGTCTACCACATATGCCATGCCGATGTTGAGTGCCAGGATTTTAAGAACTTCCTCAAGGACAAAAGAGTGAAATTCGTTACTGTAGGCTTTAAGAATGACAAGGATGTCCTGCGTCGGATAGGTCTCATTGTAGGCCAGCCCTTCGATCTCCAGAAGGCAAGCCTGGTGTCCTCCTCTCAACCTTCAATGCTGACCCTGGCAGCAGCCATGATTGATCCTTCGTACGCTTAAAGCGAAGAAACCTCATCACGAGTTTCATCATGCATGGGAGTCGAAGACATTAGATGAAGATCACATCCTCAGACGCAGCAATGGATGCCTACCTTTGTTTAAATATCTACAAGGGTTGGATGAAGAAGCGAGCCCGATGTCTGGTTCAGCAAAGAAGCGTCGTGAAGAGGAAGAGGAAGAGAGGCGAGGGGCGAAGTCGAGGGCGTGGACTCGGACTCCGAGTAGGTGGCGATCTTGTCGCTCATGCGTCGGTTCTCTTGCAATGTCAAGCGGACTAGTTGCTTAGTTTATTTTCAAGGGTGTGTTGTCTTTGAGGCCCCGGTAGAACTATGTTTATGTTCTTTCTCGTTATTTGAACTCTTTAGTACGTCACGGATGTACTAGTACTATGTCTTACTACTGTTCTTCTTGCGATCGGTACTCTGCTTTCGTATCTTCGTGTTCCTACTATACTTAATAAATACGTACTAGTAGTATAATCTGGGTCGATCGATTTGTGAAAGAAGTTCGACGGGCGAAGGAAGAAGACGGCAGAAGAGGTGGAAGAAGCCCTTCTAGCCATCCATGTTGCATCAAACGGCTCACATGAGTCGACTGACCCAAATTGCTCCTTCAGATTGCAGGATCCACATGGCATTCAAGGTCTCGAAGGTAGATTTCGCGTCCGCACACGGTTTGCGGGCTCAACGCGCGCGCGACCGGCTTCCGCCGCGACAGCCACCATGCGCGCCTCCTCAGCGCGGGCGGAGATGACAATGACACGCTAGTTCCTCCTCGCCTGCGTGCTCGAGAACGCGCTCGTCCTCCTCTTCGTATGTTGCGTGCATAGACGCGGCTCCACCAGCTACTCGCGTGCTTGGCAGCGCGGCGGCATCGCGAGGAGGGACTGCAGACGACGTGAGCGGGCGAGCCTTCGGCTTCATGGCACGAGGATGGCGGCGACCACGGCGGTGATGGGCGAGAAATTGTTGGCGAGCAGGAGGGCGCCGGCATGCGCAACGACGGCGGCATATTGATGAGTCTTGCGTGTGGGAGCTTACTTTAGTTTTATATATAAGGTTGGTTAAACTTAAAATAAAACCATACTAGTACACGTAAACATTAGACTTAGGCAGCGCTTTTATTAGTTAGTACCACAGCCATGATACGGAATCATGTGCAAGCGCGTGAACCGCGGCCGCGCGGTCGATCGAACGGTGCGTCACCGTGTCGCGCTCGAAGGACATCCACCGAACCTTTTTGTGTGTGTGAAAACAATCCTCGAATATTACTCAACTTTTTTTTCCTGTGGAAGTTCTTGACGCTGCAATATTTCCATATATTTGAATTTAGCTCCAGTTCATGTTTATTTGGATTTGGACATTTTAGGTGCCGCCTAGTTTTTTTAATACTGATTTTGTGTGTGTGACTGAGAGAGAACGTGTGTATGTGTCCATATGTGTGTTGTGGCGGAAGGGCAATGTGGAGACGGTGTGCGTGTGATACAGACATAGTGAGGTGTGAATGTGCAAATGATCATGCATGAGTGAGACATAGACAGATGCCGATACGTTGTTTATACATGAGAGAACGATCTTCTAGTTTACTTGTGTGTATGTGTGTGTGCGTGTGTGAGAGAGAGAGGGAGAGAGAGACAGAGAGAGGAGCATCCGTAACACAACAACCATCTCTCTCGATTCGTCCGTCCCTCGCACGGTCGCATGCAACACATGCATCAACGCGCACATTTTGACACCCTCACCCGGCCCCTGCCCACCTCAAGGCCCGCACAATCTCTTCGTGAATACCTATTTCTCTCCTTAGGTTTGTTTTCTCTCAATATCTGACGCGCAAACACACACACACACACACACACAGAGAGAGAGAGAGAGACGCAGCACAACACACACACACTCCCCCGAGCACACAATTCATCGCCATCCAAGGTTATACGGCGACCACTCTCGCTTGTGCTTCTTTGCACCCCAACATGCACAACACCTCAATCTTCAAAGAGGGCATCGAGCAGATCGAAGACGGCGACCACACAACGCTAGAGAATGCGGGGTCATTTGGAAGCAGGGTGATGTGACGACGGCTGACTGACTCCTCCCCCCACCCTCTCTCTCTCTCTTGCACAAAATTAACAATCCCTCTCTCCCCCGCACAAAATTGTCAATCCCTCAACCCACGAGATCGTTCCCCTCTCGTCCATGTTTTTCCGGCTCTCTCATCAAACATGTTGTCTCTTCTCCTTCCACGTATACAGAATCCACATGCACACGCATCTCATGTATATTACATATGTATCCATTTTTCTCACAGAACTAACTTCTTCCTCTCTCTTTCTTTCTCTCTCTCTCTCTCTCTCTCTGTCTCGTTAGGTTTGTCTCCTACTCTCTCGTCCACATACATACAATCTTTTCCGCCCTATCTGCTGCATCTTCAAAAGCTCTCTCTGCACGTTTCATTCACACATTGGGATATGTCAAAATGTTGCTTCTATAATGGCTGATGTAGAGTTATGGTTGTTTTGTTGCATCCTACAAAGTAATAACTATGAAATGCATTTAGATTCTCATTTGACCGGGATTATGTGAGTTTGAGCATGTTGTGAAGTACTATAGACCTTGTATACATCTTGGGATTCGACAATGATTGTAACTATTGAATTGTATAGACCATTACATTCGAAGTCAATAGCCTAATATATTTATTTCACAATTTCAACAAATGATTAGTTCACTACAAACTAAGAAAACAAATGTGTACCCCCTCTGTTTTTATTTAAGTCCGCGTATTAGCATTGGTCAAAGTCAAGTTTTGTAAACTCTCAGAAAGCTTATAACAAAAAATATTAACATATACAATAACAAATAAATACCATTATCAGAATGACTATTGGAGGAAACGGTGAACGGTAAGATATTTCAGGTTCGCTGATGAAAATACCAAACTCTTTCAATCTCTGGCAACTGAGAGGTTTCGGCATAACTCAATCGCTAACCTGCGGGATGGTGACGTGGTGGTCAGTGATCACGTCGGCAAAGAAGGAATTTTGTACCAAACTTACAAGGAGTGTCTGGGATCCTCCAAACCTACTACCATGCGTTTCAATCTCCCCCGGATAATCAAACGAATCCCTGGGCTGGAAGTGCTGTCTCAGCCTTTCTCTAAGGAGGAGATTGACACAGTAGTGAAAGAAATGCCAACTGACCGTGCCCCGGGCCCAGATGGTTTTAATGGTTGTTTTCTCAAGAGCTGCTGGCCGATCATTAAAGAGGATTTTTATAAACTGTGTCAGGATTTCCATGAAGGCAACCTGGATATTGGAAGCATCAGTGAAGGGTTTATAACCTTGATTCCAAAATCCTCTTCTCCTGAAACTGCCAATGACTATAGACAAAGAACCTTGCTGAACTGTTGTCTGAAAATCATCACTAAGATCCTGGCTAACCGTCTGCAGAAAGTCATTCTGACGATCGTCCATAGAAACCAGCACGGTTTCATTAAGGGGAGGACCATCCAAGACTGCCTTGCTTGGTCGTTTGAATATATTTACCAGTGTCAGAGATCGTCGTGTTAGATAATGTTGCTCAAATTGGACTTTGCCAAAGCTTTTGACACCATCGAACATGCCCCGATGATGGAGATCATGAAACATATGGGTTTTGATGACAAGTGGCTGGGGTGGATGAACTCTATCTTTGGTTCTGGTGTGTCTTCAGTCTTGCTCAATGGGGTTCCGGGCAGAAAATTCCAATGCAAATGCGGGGTGAGCCAGGGCGACCCCCTCTCTCCTCTGATTTTTGTTCTCGCTGCAGACCTTCTCGAGGCTGCTATCAACGATGCTTTTGCTCGAGGTTTGATTGATCTACCCATCCCATGCAGTCGGGACGGTGACTATCCGGTGGTGCAATACGCAGATGACACCATCCTGGTGATGCGTGCGTGCCTATCCAAGCAACCCGTATGAAATCAATCCTGGAAGATTATGCAGCTTCTGTTGGTCTGAAAATCAACTTTCATAAGTCCATGCTTATACCCATTAACCTTGATCAGCAACACACGGTTGACTTGGCTCACATCTTCGGCTGCTCCGTTGGACCTATGCCCTTCACTTACCTTGGCCTCCCCATGGGCACGACAAGGCCGACGCTGCTTGATCTCATGCCGTTGGTGCATGGGGTGGAAAGGAAAATGTCAACGGCCCTTGCGTTGATGTCTTTGGGGGCCAAGCTAACCCTTGTCAACTCTGCAGTCACCTCCATGCTGATCTACGCCATGTGCATGATCAAACTGCACCCAAAGGTTATTGAGCACCTCGACAAGCTGCGCAGGTACTGCCTTTGGGTGAAAAATTCTGATGATGGCGTCAAAAATAATTCCCTCGCTGCTTGGGAGTTGGTCTGCAGACCCAAAAATAAAGGGTGGCTCGGAGTCATTGATATCAAGACCCAGAACGCTGCCCTCCTTCTAAAGCATCTGTTTAAATTTTATAACCACCATGATGTTCCCTGGGTGACCTTGATATGGGACACATATTATTCTGACAGGGTTCCGCATGCAGTGGAACAGTTGGGCTCTTTCTGGTGGCGTGATGTTGTGCAGTTCAGTGATGTGTTCCGCGGGATCACCAAGGTTGTCCTGGGCAATGGCTCATCCTCCCTGTTCTGGAAAGATGCATGGTTCGACGATCGTGACACCCCTCTTATGGAGCTTTACCCCAGAGCCTTTTCTTTCTGCCTGAACGAAGATGAGCCCGTGGTTAATATTCTGACTGCCTCTGATCCCGGCCTGATCTTTCACCTACCTCTCTCCACGCAAGCTAGACAGGAAATCAGAGATATTCAGCAGGGATCCATGCATGTCATGCTTGACAGGGCTTGCAATGATTCTTGGGTTTGTAACCTTGGCGGGTCTTTCTCCTCCAAGAGATACTATGATCACTATTTCAGGGACACGGTTGCTGATGAGGCCTTTGGGTGGTTATGGAAGGCCAAGAGTCCAATCAAGTTTAAAATGTTTGGCTGGCTGTTGATGGTTGATCCACTGAACACTAGAAATATGCTGAAGCGTCGCCATTTTACAGTGGCTGGGAACATATACACGTGCATGCTCTATCGAAGCCCTCCTGAGGAAATTGTCGAGCATCTCTTCTTCAACTGCCCGTTCAGCAGACGTTGTCGGGACAAAGTTGGCATGCTCTGGCCAAGCTCTGGTAATAGACTAACCCTGATACATGCTGGCAAAGAGGGTTGGCGCCGGCCGTTGTTCATGGACGTTTTCCTGCTGGCGTCTTGGAGTTTATGGAAGGAGAGAAACGATCTTTATTCCAGGGGAGATCCCATACTCTTTTCACTCGTGGCTAGCTAGGTTTAAAGAGCTCTTGGCTTTATTAGTTCACAATTGCAAGGAGGCCCTGCGTCCCTCCCTGGAAGCCTACATATAAAGCTTGTACCTGCTGCCTAGATGGAATTCTAAAACACATGGCCGGGGGGCTCACACCCCACTTGTAACAATGTTGTAATTGGTCCCTTGTGAGTAATACAAAGTCAGTGGGAGCCTCTCCCACTGTCGTGCGGTTTCAAAAAAAAATACCATTAGATTCATTATTGAATGTACTTTCACATCATACATATTTGTTATGGTAAATGTTTATATTTTTCTATAAACTTGGTCAAACTTTAGGAAGTTTGATTTCGGTCAAACCAAATATGCAGATTTTACTACTACTACTCGCTAGTTGCTTAGCCGAATCACTCAACACGCCACACGGGGAGTCCAGTGTCACAAAATTTTGAGGTCGGCGGGAAAATCTCACGCGACCCTGATTCAAGCAGTGGGAAGTTACCATCATAGCCTTCGGAACAGGCCTACAGATGACGCTTGGTAGGGGCTGTTTTCATAACTTCAGGTTCACCCTACCCAGCCAACCCCACCCCGACACCCAGAGTAGTACACCTGAATACTCCCCATTTTCTATCCCCACCACAAAATAGACTTCTCCACGGCACCGCAGCCTTCGTGCTCCTCCCCTTTACATCGGTGCACTCGTCCACCGCAGCGCATCTGCCTCATCGACGACCTCGTACGCCGCACTAGAGCCGGTCCACCATCGTCGCCGTACATGGAGCCTCTTCCCCGGCATCGTCTTCCACGGTCTCGGATCTGCTTCCCGGAAGCCGACGCCAAGCGCAGAAGCACCACCGTCGTGGACAATGAACTAACTCCCGTTGCCGACCATGACTCACAGAGGTCATCGCGACCATCATTCTCCTCCTCGATTGGTAATGTGTGTATTGAATCACTTAGCAGTACATGTGCAGTTCCAATTTTGTTCATACCTACCCTTCAAATTTCCTGGGTGCTATTGTTCCCCTAAAAGTAATTGGTTATAGCCTCTATTGTCCAACAGAATATCAGCTTGTAATTGTACGTCACTCCTGTATTGCGCTATGCTTGGGTAGGTTTTTCATCTGCAACCAGTAGTGTGGCAAATGATGGAAAGGTTTTTAGAACTAGCAAGATGCCCATGTGTTGCACGCATCAAGATGCATTTGTATGAGTAGTTTATCTTGTGGGAGAAAAGGATGAACGAGGGAAGGCCTTATTTGCAAATCTGGAGAGGGGTATGGGTAACTTTTTGCAAAATTCCCATTTGTTTCCTTCCTATCTGTCAGATATAAATCGGACGGCCTATATTGCAAGAAAAAGAGTATAGAGAAAAAAGTAGACAGTAAAGGAAGTAGAGATAAATATTAAATATTAAATATTAAATAAATATAACAGTAGAGAAGAGAGTAGAGATAGCAGAGACGTCGGGAAAGGATCGCGCGCGCGGGGGAAAAAGCGGTCGGGCATGCGCTAGTTTTGGCGCGAGGCATCCGGCGCGCTTTATAAAATCCAACGCCCTCCCACCGCTCTGTGCCTTGCCACCGCTCTCTCCCTGCTCTGTGCCTCGCCACCGCTCTCTCCCCGCTCTTTTTCGCCTCGCCGCCGCCGCGCCACCATGCCGCCGCGTCGCCAGGAAACTTGGGATACCAGCGGCGTCGCCGCGCCCCTCAAGCGGCTTCTCCTCCGAGATCCGGTTCCGCGGGATGCGCCTCGGCCTCGGCAATTTCGACACCGCCAACGAGGCCGACCGCGCGTACGACGCAGCGGTGTGGCACCTCCAGTGGCCTCATAGAACATTGAACTTCCCCAACGAGCCGACGCGGGAGCGTGCGCAGGAGCTCGCGCCTGCCGCGGCTTAGCACCGACGAGGATCGTCGCGACAACCAGAGGCGGGAGCACCGTCTCGGCATCGCCAAGATGGACGAGGAAGCCATGGCGCTGTGGCGCCAACACTTCCCGCAGGACATCATCAACGAGCGCGAAGTTCTGGCGCAAAGGAGGGCGGAGAGGGATAAGAGGAGGGCGGAGTGAGCCGCCTATCGCGAGGACAAGCGTGGGCAAAAGCGGACGCTCAATTCAACATGAGGCTAGGAGCAGCGTCATACAGGAATCCGACGACGATCGGTATCTTCACGCCTACAATCAGACGTCGGAGGAGGACATCACCAAGGAGGAGTCGGACGATGAGGAGTAGTTGAATTATCTTTTTTTATCTATCTATGCTGAGAACTATCCTCTGCTCTCTAGTATCTACTTCTTGATCCCAGCACTGTAAACGCTTTTTTAATGCGCCGCGCGTTGCGATTCTGTTGGAGATGCTCTAACATGGCAGACGAGTGCTTTAATGTTGCCCACAAGATGCGCGAGTATTACTAGTAGTATATTTTTCTTGCCATGTTGAGATTTTAAAACCACAGAAAAGTAACATGCAGAGGAGCATTGAAGACCAAACACGGGATATTTGGGAAATCTTCAAGGAGCATGGCAAGTTAAAGAGGAGCTGCATCGAACCTGTAAAACGAGATTTGGTAAGTAACACCCTTTCAATTATTTCCGTGTAGCCTCGTGTTCTTCAATGTGTATATGTTGTAGTTTATGTTTCTCTTAAGCGTGGTGTTCTTCGATGTGTAATAAGAAGAGTCTTAATCGTCCTAATGCTTTCATTTTTAGCTTGATGTAGGAAGTGGGTGTTCTCACCTTGTAGTCTGTTTTTATTTTTATTTTTCGTTTTGAATTCACTTCTCCGAGTTCTGTTTATCTGGCTTCTATAAATGGATCTAGGTTGCTCTGAGTATTGATCTAAAAAAGAAGTAACTTCATGTCAGGATGCAGTTCCTGCGAGGAGGGAAGTATGGTCAACCTCGAGATCATGTTTCCAAAATGAGGCTGGATTACACACAAGGTGCCGATTACCTAATGATGCTAGATTAGACACAAGGTGCAAATTCCCGAGATGATGCTGGATTACACACAAGCCAGGTGGAGTAAATCGACTATTCGTGTCCTCGTGGAATTAGTAAAGGCTGGAAAAAAGCATGCAGCAGCCCTTGAGGATGTAGCTGAGTTCCTGAAGAAGGGAAAAGAGCAATCAGATGCTCTCTTCACCCAAGGCAAAGAAGAGATGGAAGAAGCCAGAAATAAGCTAGCAGAGGCAGAGCAGGCTAGGCGTCTCCTGCTATCTAAAACTGTTGTCAATACAAAATTTCCTTCATAATAGCTAGGTTCAAATGTTTATCCGATCGGCATGCCGGTTGTGATGTCCGTGCATCTACTGATGTGGCACAAAATGTTTTTTTTTGGGTCATGTAATAACAACAATTACTTTCCAAACAATAACAGACGAAGCATTGGACATGGTATAGTTCACACACAAGCCCGACATTCCAAGTTCAACTTCCACATCAAACTCATGTTCACAGATATCTGCACATTCATGCATAATGTCCACAACCATGATTCAATTCAAAGCCAAAAAAAATGTGAGGAGAGTTATAAATAAAGAAAATCCTCTACTAGTTCCTGCTACCAGTGCGAGCACAACAAGTCAAGACAATGCGTAAATTAATTATATTTTAGTCATTTTTTGTGTTCTAAAATGCATGCCATTTCATGGAAGGGCGTGTTCCCTACACGCCTTGATTCAATGAAGGCAAAGGCGGGGCAGTCTTAAGCTGGTTGCACGCGGCGAGGCGTGCTCAGCCGGCCTGCGGCGAGTCACGACCCTCTTGGCGGCCAGTTCAATGCCTACGCTATGAGAGGTCGCGTCCGTGTCAGAGCAATCACTCCCTCCAGTCCTTTTTTGTTTGGGTATAACAAAATCTCGTTTACCATTCACATTTTACAAGTAAAATTCGTGTACAAACTTTGACCCAAAGTACGATGGGGACTAGTAAACCAGAATGGAGGTAGTAGTTTTTTTAATCAAAGAAGGGTTTCCCCTTCCGATTTTCATTACTGAAAACCAGCATCTAAATCTAAACCATAGTATTTGCCCTAGAACTACCAGGTTCAACATCTCGCAACATAAACCCATACAACCTCCATCGCAAAAAAAAAACCATACAACCATATGCCAAGGAGGTACGTAGTACTATGAATTCCATTTTCGCTCCATACCAATCGTTCTAAAAACTACTTACTACTTATAACGCGCCATTGAAAATCGAAACTCTTAACCCCGCTAAAAAATGATATTTTAAAGCGTGGCTACTCGATCTGTGGCAATGGCGAAGCCATCAGCGCTCCAAGTCGTTCACCTGTGGTCCCGACCATCAAATCCTACGAATCAAATTATCACGCGAGCTGACTATTCCTACAAAGGTGCTCCACCACATACCCGGTACCCGCGAATGCAGCAATCGTGCACCTAGGGTTTTAGGGTTTATTTGTTAATGTCGCCTTTACGTAACACTCATGTGTGCGACAGCGAGAGGCCAAGCTGCGTCGCGTCGCCTCTTCTCTTCGTATATGTACTCCACCGTTTGTCTGGTGTCCAAAAAATTATAATAACTACTAGCAATGTGCCAATGCGTTGCCACACGATCAAAGGAGATTAATACATATTCACCGATTTGATAGAGAAAATTCTAGTTTTGAAATATGTATATCACTAAAAATATGTTATGTTTCACTCAAAATATATTCCTTTGGCTGTTTTGATGAGATAAGGGAGGAATGTTGTTGGTTTCAAGATTCGAGAAGTGGTATATGTTTAATTTCTACTCTTACTAGCAAGATGCCCGTGCGTTGCACGGAACATCAAGATCTTGTGGGAGAAAAGGATGAACGAGGGAAGGCCTTATCTGCAAATGTGGTGAGGAGTGCGGGTAAATTGCCATATTTTCCTTCCTATCCGTCAGATATAAATTGGACGACCTACATTGCAGGATGGCAGGCCCACCATCATCACCAACTCTATTTTTTATCCCTACTCTTATAAAAAGCATTGTCGGTGATGATCGTGTGCCTACCATCCTGTAATATAGGCCGTCCGATCTATATCGGCGGATAGGAAGGAAACTATGGCAATTTTGCAAAGATACCCACCCTCTCCACATTTGCAAATAAGGCCTTCCTCGCTCATCCTTTTCCCCACAAGATAAACTACTCATACAAATGCATCTTGATGTTCCGTTACAGCGCATGGGCATCTTGCTAGTTGTTGGAAAAAGCCCATGTGTGTGTGAGAGAGGGAGAGTGGAGGAGGACGGAGTGCATGTGTGACAAAGACACAAGGAATGTGTGTGCGATAGGTATCAGCTTAAAATGAGGCGATAGTGTGTGTGTGCACGATCGAGAGGGCGTGTCTCAAGAAGGAAAGAAAAATCTACATAGATACAAGGAGCGGGAGAGAGACATGTATGCGATGGTGGAAGCATGAGTGTGCGGGTGTATAAACCTATCTATAGGCTAGCTAGTCGATAAATGTTTGTGAGAGAAATACGAGTCGGGTGCGGCGAGAGTTTTGTGTGTGTGTGTGAGAGAGGCGGTGAGTCGGGAAGGGAGTGGAAGCAGGAGTTGTGTGTGTGTGTGTGCATGTGAGAGAGAGAGAGGAGAGGGTAGTCGGGGATGTCTGATCGGTAAACAAATGAATAATGTCGATGCAGGATGGAGAGCGAAAGGAGACCGCAACAAATGTTGTGTCTATTGGAGAGAGAGAGAGAGAGAGAGAGAGAGAGAGAGAGTAATTTTAGTGGTATGAGTCATATGTAGAGACATATAGGTTGTGTGAGAGAATCCCATAGAGAGAAAGACAAAGTGAAAGACGAGTGGAGACTGTGTGTGTGGCGGTGAAAAAGGAAGTTAGGTACCGAGTGATACCAGAGAACAGTAGAGACATGAGAGATAATGAAAACCGTGTAATGTATAGTGATAGGGAGAGCGTGACACTTCTCAAGGGAGACATCGAGAGACCATGTTTACGAGGATAGGAGAAACATGAAGTGAGCGTGCGGGTGAGCTGGAGAAAAGAGAGTGATAGCTACCTGAAGGAGCATGCATGCGAGAGAGATGGGCGTGAAAGGAGTGAACAAAAAGGATTCAAATATTTGAATTCGAGATGATGATACATGTAATCCATACTTGAACCAAAATTGATCTATCAAACATGCATACTCATATGAATTCACGCACATCTATGTTATTTAATATGTAGATATTCTTGATCCATACATTTTAGTAGTACATAATTTGGTTAAATTTTTGAATTCAACCTTAAGATTTCGAGATCGTTGTATTTGTAAATCATATTATACATATAAAGGAGCAGAATTCTTTGTTGTGCTTTTGAAAGTATATATAAAAAATGATGTATATAGAATGTAATTCCAATTGAAAATGGATCCCTTGAAAAAATAGAATACAAGCGGGATTCGAATTGAGTTGGCACGATGGCGTGCACTCTGCAAAATTTGAACGAAGCGGGGAAAGTCGCGATGAATCACTTGAAACCAAAATCTGCGAGATGGAAATCACTACTGCCTATCCACCTTACAAAGCCTATCTGCTGGATTTCTATAGGTTTCGATAGGGGTAGGTTTGTAATTTCACCCAAACGTGACGTAACCGCCTCTCACCGGATTCATACACGGTGGGCGCCAAACCACAGTGTGTCCTCGGCGAAATCGACTCCTCCCGATTCATATTCATACACGGTGGGCGCCAAAACAAACTCTCATCGGCAAATATTCTGTATGCGTGATTACCGTCCTATCCCCAACCGACTAATGTTGCTTTGTGATGTAGTAGAAATTTGAAACGGGGGCTAAGTTTGTAAATTTCCTCGCATTTGAGACAAGCGCGCCCTGAATACATGGTTCCCCCTTCATCTCTACCTCCCTTTTCCCCATTCGTACTCCGTGGGCGCCAAAATATCCTCTCCACCCCACCCTCCTCCGTCCGCTGCCGTCCGCCACCCCATCCACCGCCGTCCTCCTCCACCATGCCGGAGCTGATACCCCGACGTCGCCGTCCATTACAAGAGATCGACCTCTCTCATCCACGGCTTCGGACCGAGATCCTTGAATCCCGTCCTCTCGCTTCATCCCCGTCGTTGTCCACCTTGTCGGCGCCGCTCCTACGACCGTCTCGTCCACGGCGCCCCGCCGCCACCGTCTACCCTCCTAGATCTGCTTCCACGTTGCCGACAACCATCGCTACTGCAGCACCGTCAAATTCTCAGTAGATGCGTACACGGCGCCGCACCAGAGGCGGTACTCTTTCGTATCTGCTCAACTTATTTATCGCAGCAAGAAAATAGATCGCCACTACTTTACTCTGATTTCTTGTCTTGGTTGCGAAGTTGCCTTTGTCCGGTTTGCACCTTCAGATCCGCCATGGCACGCTCAACACTATACTCCCAATGCTTATGGTTTTCCCCTTTTATATTCCACACTAGTTAAATCACGATGAGACTAAATTTCAAAATTGGGTCATCGGTTTTTGAGCTCGCGGAGTTCGCGGTCGCGATCGAAGGGCTCGGGTGGTTGTGGGGCCTCGCCGAGCAGAAGAAAACTCGGCGGGTGGGGGTTGGGGGCGGGGTGGGGGTGGGGTGGCGGAGGAACACAGGCGGTGGGGGCGGTGGTCGCGGCCCGGCCCGTCTTGATTGTATGGGAAGAATCAGAGACGAGGAAGAAGAAGGGTTAGGAGACGTAGGATCTTCATCCAACCGCCTGAAATGGTCGAGAGACAGTTGGTAGTTTGATACGTCTCCAACGTATCTATAATTTTTGATTGCTCCATGCTATATTATCTATTGTTTTTTACTATATTGGGCTTTATTTTCCACTTTTAAATTACTTTTGGGACTAACCTATTAACCGGAGACCCAGCCCAGAATTGCTGTTTTTTGCCTATTTCAGTGTTTCGAAGAAACGGAATATCAAACAAAGTCCAAACGGAATGAGATCTTCTGGAACGTGATTTTCTCATCAGATAAGATCCAGGAGACTTGGACCCTCGGTCAAGAAAGGAGGGAGGCGGCCACGAGGGTGCAGGGCCCCCCTAGGGCGCGCCCCCTGCCTCGTGGGCCCCCTGAAGCTCCACCGACGTACTCCTTCCTCCTATATATACCTACGTACCCCCAACAGATCAGATACGGAGCCAAAAACCTAATTCCACCGCCGCAACTTTCTGTATCCACGAGATCCCATCTTGGGGCCTGTTAGGAGCTCCACGGAAGGGAATCCACCATGGAGGGCTTCTACATCAACACCATAGCCTCTCCGATGAAGTGTGAGTAGTTTACTTCAGACCTTGGGTCCATAGTTAGTAGCTAGATGGCTTCTTCTCTCTTTTGGATCTCAATACAATGTTCTCCCCCTCTCTCGTGGAGATCTATTCGATGTAATCTTATTTTTGCGGTGTGTTTGTTGAGACCGATGAATTGGGGGTTTATGATCAAGATTATCTGTGAGCAATATTTGAATCTTCTCTGAATTCTTTTATGTATGATTGGTTATCTTTGCAAGTCTCTTCGAATTATCCATTTGGTTTGGCCAACTAGATTGGTAGTTCTTGCAATGGGAGAAGTGCTTAGCTTTGGGTTCAATCTTGCGGTGTCATTTCCCAGTGACAGTAAGGGCAGCAAGGCACGTATTGTATTGTTGCCATCGAGGATAACAAGATGGGGTATTTATCATATTGCTTGAATTTATTCATCTATATCATGTCATCTTGCTTAAGGCGTTACTCTGTTTTCATTAACTTAATACTCTAGATGCATCTTTGGATAGCGGTCGATGAGTGGAGTAATAGTAGTAGATGCAGGCGAGTCGGTCTACTTGTCTCGCACGTGATGCCTATATACATGATCATACCTAGATACTCTCATAACTATGCTCAATTACATCAATTGCTCAACATGAATTCGTTCACCGCCGTAAAATATTTATGCTCTTGAGAGAAGCCACTAGTGAAATCTATGGCCCCGGGTCTATTCTCATCATATTAATCTTCCCTCGCTTTATTATTGCTTTGCTTTTTATTTTGCCTTTTATTTTACTTTGCATCTTTATACCAAAAATACCAAAAATATTATCTATCATCTCTATCAGATCTCACTCTCGTAAGTGACCGTGAAGGGATTGACAACCCCTATTCGCGTTGGTTGCGAGGAGTTGTTTGCTTTGTGTAGTCACGAGGGACTTGCGGCGTGGCCTCCTCTTTGGATTGATAACTTGGTTCTCAAAAACTGAGGGAAATACTTACGCTACTCTGCTACATCATCCTCTCCTCTTCGGGGAAAACCAACGCAAGCTCAAGACGTAGCAGAGTTGCATTCTTAATGCGCTCTGGTTCATCATGTGTGGGCACTGTGCAACCAATATTTTATTATCCAAAATCTGCTTGCTCTTCTTTACCATGTTCCTCTTCCATTCTTCTTTAATATGTACTCTCTCCGTTCCTAAATACAAGTATTTGTATAGATTCCACCATGGACTACATATGGAGCAAAATGAGTGAATCTACACTCTAAAATGTATCTGGATACATCATATGTGATCCATAGTGGAAATCTCTACCAAGACTTATATTTTGGAACAGAGAGAATATGATAATGTCTGATATGTTCCTTGTAATCAAGATGAGCAGGGACATTTGCGATGTAGAGGTCTATCACGGTCGGTTGTGATGGACACTTTGAGCCTCTTTGATTCAGTAGGATCTTGTAAACATAGGAATAGGATTTGTATTGGCCTGCCCACTTGAATCCTATAAGAATAACAAGGAAATGCGGGGAGCTGTGTCGCCTTTGAGAGTTACACTGATATTAACAGTACCGCACCTTCACTTGAAGAGAGCTGGTATCCGAAGCCTTTCTAGCCGTACCGGCAATACTAGCACATATATTCCAGCAAGTTCCACTTTGCTGATTTTACTTTGATGCTTAAGGTTTTCCTGTTATATCTACAATATGATCTGCGTAGCTGCTTTGTGTCGCACTAGCAGTAGCCCACTCTTGAAGCTAAACAATGCAATGACTTACAAAGTTGGCACCAAGGCATTGAGTTCCATTCTGGATGCAATGAACCTCATACGCTCCCCACCTGTTGATTCTTGTTCAGAATATGATCCCAATGACTATTCTAACCTCGAGGAGTCAAAGGCAGATGGCCTGTCCTGTTCACCCATCAAGGTGCCTATTCTAATTTGGCAATGTTTTATTGATTGCGGGTATCTTGCATATGTTGTCTTGCATTTCTTCTACTTTGTTGCACCACCATACCTTAGTTTACTCATCATATATGTCGAGATGCCACGCCCATCCATTATCAATACATATTCCATATGTCATCATACCATGTTTTTCCACTCAAATGTTGTTCTTGTGCATCAGACATCAAAAAGGAAGAGGGTGATTGCTGAACCTGAAGGAGAACCAGCAAAGTCCTTGAAAAACGTGGTGGTGCCGGAGAAATCAGACAACACCCCACTTATATTGGTTGTACAACCAGTGACACAAAACGTAGGACTGACTCCAGCAGACTGTACCCATACTTCACTGGCCACACCACTAGCCCCACCACACAGGACCTGCACTCCAGCAAAAGTTATACCGATTTCATTTGCCATAGCACCAGCTGTACCACAGAAAAATCCCACTCTAGCAAAAAGTACAACAAGTCCACCGGCCGAAGGCCTATCCCAACCGCAGAGACGGCCAATTCCTACAGATTGGAACCCCATTCCATTTATTCCCAGTTTAAAAGACAATGCTTTCAATGTTGTTAGGGACTACGTGCATATATTCCCATCATGGGAAGATTATTGTGAAGACAAACACCATTTTCACATCTTCCTGTCCAACTTACGTGTAAGTGCTATTATTCATGGTTATTATTTTCCTATTTTCTGCTGATTGAACACATCAATGATTTACATTACATTGTTGTAACTAGGCAAGGGTCAATCTGGATAGTCATGACGAGCAAAGCTTGCTTGTGCTTTTCAAGGAAGCATTGCAGCAGTATCGGTGTTACCTGAGGAAATCACACTTTGATGGCAAGTCTATAAAAGAATTTCCGGTGAAGTCTCCTATGCTAAATTTAGAAGACATTGAATGGAAAAACCTTGTTATGCACTGGTCTCGTTCCCAGGATGAGGTACTGTCTATGAAATCACATGACAATTTGAACTTCTACTTTTCCGCATGTGCCTTACGGATCTTTTTTGAAGGAAATCTGCTCGAAGAAGAATTCTGGTTTGACAAGAACGATAGGATATCGCAAATATGCTGCCCGCTGCTTTGCTCTTGTTAGTACCTATTGTCCTATATCACAGTACTTGCATACATACCTGGTTCATTATGTGACAGCAGTATGCATGATAGCTTGCTTATCAATTGTTCGCTCCAAATTATCTGATCTGTATGAATGGTTACATTAGTGTAGAATATATCCAATGCCAATATTTTTTAGCTCTGCATTGTTCTTGTAAGTATATGTTGTCCTTTAATAGTGTACTTATAATGAGAGGTAGTTGTTCATGTACCATCACTCTGCAGCTTATTTTCCTTTGCCCTCCATTTTCTACACATCAGATCTATATTTACTCTTATCATAAGGTTGGTACTGAAGAATTTTAGCTATGCATTGCTCTTGGCTGTACCTTTTTCCTGTATCGCTGCACTTACATTTATAGCTACTTGGTTATGTAGCATCACTCTTCATCTTATCTTAAATATTCTCCATTTTTTTGTATATTATCACATCTATATTTACTCTTACCAAAATGTAGAATAAAGGCAATGCTTTTGAAGAAGATTCTGTAGTAAACTTCTTGAATTCCCCCATCGGCATGGACAAGGCCTTTATAGAGCCTGTCTTCGCCAATAATGTAAGTTTGTCCATCTCATGCCTTCAAACTTTGTTGTATATATTTGGTTAGGCATGACTGCAAATTGCTGTTTATTTTTGGTGTTTGCATCAAATTGCTTGTTTAAATTTTATTATGTAGTTCATAAACAGTAGTTTGTACTTTCTCAATTTAATTTTTTCAGTTGTACAACCAAGTTCATTATTCATACCATGTAAACTAAACTATACTGAGCAAGTGATCTTATTTTGCACGCATGTATGCTTCATTCTTCATCCGTAATCCGGTGGTGTGGTGAACCTACCCACTACAAAGACAATGTCATATTCCGCAATGTCTTAGCTATGAACAATGTCATATCATTCTACTATTATTTAAACCGTCTCTTTATTTGCCAATCTGAAATGGTATAAATTGACAGCACACTAACCATTGATACTTATGAGTTCTTGATCTGTAATCCAGTGGTGTCGTGAAGCTGCCAACTCCTTCACAATGCCATTTCCTGCCATGTCTTGACCTGAACAATACCATATTGTGTTAATGCAATTTTAAACTGTGTCACTTTATTCGTCAGTAAGAAATGTGATGAATTGTCAGCACTGATACTTTTATGTGCAAAACCTATCATTGTCTGCTTGTTTATCTTTGAGTGAGGAAGATATAAGTGTTGAACAAGCGCTTGATCTCATCATCTTGCTTTCGGTATGCTTGTTGCACCTCCCGATGAGGGCTAACCTTTCTTGAACTCTATTGAAGTGTTGTCGGTTTTATTTTGTCGGCGTGTTTATTTGCACTGGTGGCGATCTTTGATGCCCAGTGGATGTAATCTGATGTTTGCTTGTGCTTTATTATCATAGTGGTGAACTTTGATGCCCAGTGGATGTAATATGCCGTAATTTCTTTATTGTATAGTCTAGGTTTTTTCTTATTCACGATGCTGCGATTATTTCTGTATATATATATATATATATATATATATATATATATATATATATATATATATATCTTATCTTCGCATGATAAACCGGCCAAACCATAAAATTACGGTACATAATCGGGCCGTCATGCAATCACGATGTAGGTTGGGCCTGAAACGTGCCGAACAGCTCACGGGCCGGCAGCAGCCCGAAATGAACCCCAGCCCATGGTTGTGCGAATCAAATCACGGGCTTTTAACAGACCAAAATTGTCTTGGTCCTTGTTTGGCCCAATCAGATATCGGCTCCGAGCAGGCCGGATGCAAACCGGGTCGTAGTTAGGCCCAACTATATGACGGGCTTTTAACAGGCCGAATTTAATATAGGGCCGAAATGTTAAACGGGCCCTTAACAGGCCAAAACTACTATCAGGCTGAATTACTAAGTGGGCCTTTAGCAAGTGGGCCCAAAAGCATAGTGTCCAGTTAGCCGGGCGAATCTGATTTGGGCCATAATTGAGCCCAAAGCCTCTTAAAGGGCGGACTGATCTAGGCCGTAATTTGGCCCGTAACGTGGTAGGCTTTTAACGGGCGGATCTCATCTGGGCCACTATTAGGCCGAGCATGGCAGGCCATTAATGGACGGATCAAATATGGGCGGCATTTGGCCCAAAACATGGCAGCCGAGTTAATGGGCGGCCTACTAGGGTCCACAAAATTTTGTGGGCCTCACAATTGGCCGCCCATTAATGTCGGCGAAATCTAAATGGGCCTTTAGCTGGGCGGCCAATTATGATCCGCAAGAATCTTGTGGGCCTTTACAGGCGGCCCATTATGGCACACAAAAATCTTGTGAGCCTTTACCTGGGCCGGCCCATTATGGCCCGCAAAATCTTGTGGGCCTTTAGCTGGGCCAGCCCATTATGGTCCGCAGATCTCGTGGGCCTTTAGCTGGGTCGGCCCATTATGGTCCGCAAAATCTTGTGGGCCTTCAGTTGGGCCGGCCCATTTAAACTTGATGGGCGGTCACGTGTCAACATATCATAGGCGTCTCGCCCATTGGATGAGTGACACTGTGCCAACGGACCTGACATGTGTCTCCTCCAGCCAATGATGATTTTACACATGGAAAATCCCCATTGGTCGGGCTCTTAACGGGTTATCGGATCCAAAACCCGACCCGATAGCTTAACGGTGTTCCGTTTACGGTGGATGCCACGTGTCGGTCACCCTTGACGAAAGCACTTCTGTGACGCATGATTTATCGTCATGGAAGTGGACACTTCCATGATGATAATTTTGGTAATGTCATGGAACACTTCTACGGCAGCACAGGTATGACTATCTTGATTCTGTCATAAATTTGTCATGGATGTACATGCATGACAAAAAACGCGACATACTGTGACAAACACGTATCATCACGGAAGTGTATTTTTTTGTAGTGTAAGTGTTAATGCTTTGGTCCAGTACTCTATTAAAAGGAAGCCTTAATATCCCTTAGTTTCCAATAGGACCCCACTGCCACGGGAGGGTAGGACAAAATATGTCATGCAAGTTCTTTTCCATAAGCACGTATGACTATATTCGGAATGCATGCCTACGTTACATTGATGAACTGGAGTTAGTTCTGTGTCACCCTATGTTATAACTGTTGCATGAGGAATCACATCTGACATAATTAACCATCACTGATCCAATGCCTACGAGCCTTTCACATATTGATCTTTGCTTAGTTACTTTACCTTTGCCACCGTTAAAATTACTACAAAACTGCTACTGTTACTTTTGCCACCATTGCCGTTACTTCCATACTACTTTGCTACTAAATACTTTGTTGCAGATATTAAGTTATCCAGGTGTGGTTGAATTGACAACTCAAATGCTAATACTTGAGAATATACTTTGGCTCCCCTTGTGTCGAATCAATAAATTTGGGCTGAATACTCTACCCTCGAAAACTGTTGCGATCCCCTATACTTGTGGGTTATTAAGACTATTCTCTGGCGCCGTTGCCGGGGAGCATAGCTCTATTCTTTGAGTCACTTGGGATTTATATCTCCTGATCACTATGAGGAACTTGAAAGACGAGAAAACCAAAATTTATCCCTCAACTACGAGGGGAGGTAAGGAACTACCATCAAGCTATGCACTTGATTCTCCTTCTGTTTTGAGTAAACTTGCGACACCTAAACCTGCTTCTGCTATTAATTCTGATATGTTGCATGTTACTGATGATGCCACTTCTGCTATGCATGATACTTATGATGAAACTACTTCTATGCTTGATAATACTGTGCCACTAGGTGAATTTCTTGATGAACAACTTGCTAGGGCTAGAGATAATGAAATTATTGAAACTGATAATATTGATGAAAGTGATGATGAAGATTCTCCTCCTAGATATGAATTGCCTGTTGTGCCTGAGGGTTATGTTATGGATGAAGAAAATGCTAGAGATTTTCTTGCTTGCAACGATAGATATGATCTTAAGAAATTATTAGCTAAGCTAAAAGAAAAATCTTTGAATGCTAGAATGAAATATGACCCTGCTTTTGCTACTTCACCTATCTATATTTCCGATAAGGATTATGATTTCTCTGTAGATCCTGAGATAATTACTTTGGTTGAATCTGATCCTTTTCATGGTTATGAATCTGAAACTGTTGTGGCACATCTTACTAAATTAAATGATATAGCCACCCTATTCACTCATGAGGAAAAAATTCGTTACTACTATATCCTTAAATTATTTCCGTTCTCATTAAAGGGTGATGCTAAAACATGGTTTAATTCTCTTGATCCTGGTTGTGTGCATAGTCCCCAGGATATAATTTATTACTTCTCTGCTAAATATTTCCCCACTCATAAGAAACAAGATGCTTTAAGGGAAATATATAATTGTGTGCAAATTGAAGAAGAGAGTCTCCCACAAGCTTGGGGGAGGCTTCTCCCATTACTTAATGCTTTGCCTGATCATCCTCTCAAGAAAAATGAAATACTTGATATCTTTTATAATGGACTAACCAATGCTTCGAGAGACCACCTGGATAGTTGTGTTGGTTGTGTTTTCAAGGAAAGAACAGTTGATCAAGCTGAATTGCTATTGAATAATATGTTGACTAATGAAAATAATTGGACACTTCCTAAACCAACTCCTAAGACAACTCCGAAGAAAAGGGGTATTATAATTCTCAGAACCGAAGATATGCAAGAGTCAAAGAAATCTATGAAAGAAAAGGGTATTAAAGCTGAAGATGTTAAGAATTTACCACCTATTGAAGAAATACATGGTCTTGATAACCCGACACAGGTAGTAAAGGTAAATTCTCTCTATAGATTTGATGAAGGTATTAGATCTATGCAGTATTCGCCAATGCTTAGATGAGTTTGATAATTTTATTGTTAAAAAAGAAAACTTCAATGCTTATGTTGGTAGACAACTGAAAGTAATGCTTATAAGATTGAACACTTGAGTGATTATATGTCTAGAGTTAAAGGTGAACTTAAACTTATTAGTAAACACGCTTCTATGGTTACCACTCAAGTAGAGAAAGTGCTTCAAGCTCAAAATGATTTGCTCAATGAATTAAATAACAAGAAAGATGATAATGTTGCTAGAGTTATGACTAGAGGGGTAAAATGACTCGGGAACCTTTGTATCCTGAGGGCCACCCTAAGAGAATTGAGCAAGTTTCTCAGAGAACTAATGTTGATGCACCTAGTCCTTCTAAGAGGAAGAAAAAGAAAAATGATAGGACTTTGCATGCTTCTAGTGAACCTGTTGTTGACACACCTGAGAATCCCAATGATATTTCTATTTCTGATGCTGAAACACAATCTGGTAATGAACATGAACCTAGTGATAATATTAATGATGATGTTCATGTTGATGCTCGACCTAGTAATAACAATGATGTAGAGATTGAAGCTGTTGTTGATCTTGATAACCCACAATCAAAGAATCAACGTTATGATAAGAGAGACTTCGTTGCTAGGAAGCACGGTAAAGAAAGAGAACCATGGGTTCAGAAACCCATGAATTTTCCTCCTAAACCATCCAAGAAAAAGGATGATGAGGATTTTGAGCGCTTTGCTGAAATGATTAGACCTATCTTCTTGTGTATGCGTTTGACTGATATGCTTAAAATGAATCCTTATGCTAAGTACATGAAAGATATTGTTACAAATAAAAGAAAGATACCGGAAGCTGAAATTTCCACCATGCTTGCTAATTACACTTTTAAGGGTGAAATACCAAAGAAACTTGGAGTTCTAGGAGTACCAACTATACCATGCTCCATTAAAACAAACTATGTTAAAACTGCTTTATGTGATCTTGGAGCCGGTGTTACTGTTATGCCTCTCTCTTTATATCATAGACCTGATTTGAATAAGTTGACACCTACTGAAATATCTTTGCAAATGGCCGATAAATCAAGTGCTATACCTGTCGGTATTTGTGAGGATGTGCCTGTTGTGGTTGCAGACGTTACTATTTTAACGGACTTTGTTATTCTTGATATTCCCGAGGACGATAGTATGTCTATTATTTTTGGTAGACCCTTTTTGAATACTGTAGGGGATGTTATTGATTGCAACAAAGGCAATGTCACTTTTCATGTTAATGGTAATGAGCATACGGTACACTTTGCGAGGAAACAACCTCAAGTCCACAGTATCAATTCTATTGGAAAAATTCAAATGATTACTATTGGAGGTTTTGAATTTCCTCGTCCTACTGTCAAGAAGAAATATGATATTCTTATTGTTCGGGATGTTCATATCCCGTTGAGGTAACCTAGTGTTATTCGAAAATTCTCCGGTTTCATGCGATTCAGAATGAGTTTGTTAACAAGACTTGGTCAACCTTGTTAGTGGATTCCTTTTGATGAGCATGAGATGGATGAAGTTAGAAAGCACAACTCTCTGTACCCTCCTTTTACTTTCTGTTATTTAGAATAAATAAAGCAAAAATAGTATTCTCTGTCTGTTTTTTTTAATTATCTTTGCAATAAAAAAATACCCCAAAAATAAAAGTTCTCCAAATGTCCCGAAAATGAAATATGATTTTTTTCTAGAATATTTAAGAATTATTGGCACTCAGAACACACCAGGGGGAGCCACCACCTGGCCACGAGGTTCCAAGGCGTGCCCACCCCCCCTGGGGCGCGCCCCCTGCCTCATGGGCCACATGTGGCCCCCCTCCACTTATTACTGCACCCACACACTTCGTCTTCCTCCAGAAAAAAATCAGCACACATCTCAAACTCATGTTCCAGCTCATTTTGCTGTGATTTTCGATCTCCTTGCTCAAAGCTCCACTCACAAAACTGCTTTGGGGGATTGTTCTTCGGTATGTGACTCCTCCAATGGTCCAATTAGTTTTTAGTGCTTTATTCATTGCAAATTTTTGCTGCTAAGGTGACCCTGTTCTTGAGCTTACATGTCAAATTTATATGGTCCCAAGTAGTTCTAATGCATGATATAGTCTCTAGGCACTTGTGGGAGTAGTTGCTATCAATTTTGTTGAGTTTGGTTCAATTTTATTTTGAGTTACTAAAAATTTCAGAAATTTTTCAGAGGAAGAAATATATTTAGAAAATGTACCAAGGAGGTTCCTCAAAGAAGCAAGGACCCAGGCTCACGATATGTGAGCCGTACTATGAACTACCAAGAGAAGCTCAAGTGCGGCCTTGTGAATGGCCGTCAGAAGATTTTATGGTCCAAGCAGGAATTAAGGAGGAATTTGACACGTATGTGCGTAATGCTGAACTTGAGGGCTTCGTGTCAGATAAGTGCCCCCAATATTACTACCTAACTGATTCCTTTGTGAGAAGGTTTAAATTTACATCATCACGCAATTCTCACACTGTCCTATTTGATCTTTATGATAAATCTTATACCATGGACTTAGAAGATTTTAATACTGCATGTAAACTCCCGCAGTGGGGTAATGCTAGTGAGCCTCGCAAATCTGAATATAAAGATTTTCTTGCTAGTATCACTATGGGGGAATCTAGAGAAATCACAAAAGCTACCATAGGGAGCATTCATTTCCCTTCCATACATTATTTTGTTCTCTTTATAGGTAGATGCATTAACGGTAAAGATTAAGCCTGTCACATGTGCGTTCCAGATCTTAGTGTCCTCAAGAGTGCAGTATTAGGAGATAAACAATATAACTTGCGGGATATTGTTGCACGTAGGCTACATCATAACAGTATAAGTGGAGATCTGTTTGGTGGCATTTATGCTACTCATTTAGCTAACTACCTTGAGGTACCCATTCATGAAAATGATATGGAGTTACCTCCTGCTTATTTAGATTAAAATGCTATGATTCACCATCAGTTTATTGAGAGGAATGAACAGTTCCTCAAGTACCGACTAATCTTTGACAGGCGGTGCATTGTTCATATTACTCTCCCTGCTCCTACTTTCTTTGACTTTCAGGCAAAAAGGAGATATGTTATAACCAAGGAGGAGGCGAATGAGTACGAGAGGAGGACGGAGGCATCTCGCCTCCAAGCTGCAGCTCTTGAGGCAGTAGCTGCTGCATCTCAGTACGACCCCATTTACAACTTCGGATATCCGCTAGGCCATCCATGGGCATAGACCAACTTAGGCCAAAAGCCTAAGCTTGGGGAGTACGTATTTCTCACCGACATTACATTCATGTTCACACACTCATGCTAGTTGTCGGTGCTCATACTTTTCATTGTACTATCCATGCTAGTTTATTTCCTGTTTTAAGCCTTCTTCTTGTGTGTTTGAATAACCTTGAGAAAAAACAAAAAAATAGTTGTAGCTTTTAACTAGTTTACTTTCCATGCTTGTAGTAGTAATAATTAAAATAAAACCCAAAAAGATTTCTTGTTCTTCTTTTACTTGTTTGGAGCTTTCCTGTGTAAATAGTTTTATTTCCTTTCTTTTCTTTGGGGGTCGAGAGGAAAAGACCATAATGAAAATGTTGAAGTGGCTCTTATATGCATTATTGTTGATTTAACCAGGAACCCATATTACCTTGTCTTCTCCCTTGAATTAAATGCTTGCAGATTCCAGCTTAGTCCAATGCACGTGCACTATTATTATTATCCACACCGTTCGGTTGTGCGAGTGAAAGGCAATAATAACAATATATGATGGACTGAGTGAGATGAGAGAAGTTGGTATGAACTCGACCTATCTTGTTTTTGTAAATATGATTAGTTCATCATTCCTGATTCAGCCTATTATGAATGAAACATGTTTGCAATGACAATTAGAGATTATAGTTGCTTATGCCATGCTTAATTAGCTAAGAGTTTATAATGGTTTACCTTGTGTGCCAACATGCTATTAAAATGGTTGTGATGTGGTATGTGATACATCTCCAACGTATCTATAATTTTTGATTGCTCCATGCTATATTATCTACTGTTTTGGACCATATTGGGCTTTATTCTCCACTTTTATATTACTTTTGGGACTAACCTATTAACCGGAGGCCCAACTTCGTAATTGTTGTTTTTGCCTATTTCAGTGTTTCGAAGAAACGGAATATCAAACGGAGTCCAAACGGAATGAAACCTTCGGGAACGTGATTTTCTCACCGTATATGATCCAGGAGACTTGGACCCCCCATCAAGAAAGAAAGGAGGCGGCCACGAGGGTGGAGGGTGCCCCCCTAAGGCGCCCCCGGCCTCGTGGGCCCCTCTTTGCTCCACCGACGTACTCCTTCCTCCTACCTATGTACCCCCAAACGATCAGATACGGAGCCAAAAACCTAATTCCACCGCCGCAACCTTCTATACCCATGAGATTGCATCTTGGGCCCTGTTCTGGAGCTCCGCCGGAAGGGGAATCCACCATGGAGGGCTTCTACATCATCACCATAGCCCCTCCGATAAAGTGTGAGTAGTTTACCTCAGACCTTCGGGTCCATAGTTCGTAGCTAGATGGCTTCTTCTCTTTTTTGGATCTCAATACAATGTTCTCCCCTCTCGTGGAGATCTATTCGATGTAATCTTCTTTTTTGCGGTGTGTTTGTTGAGACCGATGAATTGTCGGTTTATGATCAAGATTATCTATGAACAATATTTGAATCTTCTCTGAATTCTTTTATGTATGATTGGTTATCTTTGCAAGTCTCTTCGAATTATCAGTTTGGTTTGGCCTACTAGATTGGTTTTTCTTGCAACGGGAGAAGTGCTTAGCTTTGGGTTCAATCTTGCGGTGTCCTTTCCCAGTGACAGTAGGGGCAGCAAGGCACGTATTGTATTGTTGCCATCGAGGATAACAAGATGGGGTTTTATCATATTGCATGAATTTATCCCTCTACATCATGTCATCTTGCTTAAGGCGTTACTCTGTTTTCTTGAACTTAATACTCTAGATGCATCTTTGGATAGCGGTCGATGAGTGGAGTAATAGTAGTAGATGCAGGCGAGTCGGTCTACTTGTCTCGGACGTGATGCCTATATACATGATCATACCTAGATATTCTCATAACTATGCTCAATTCTGTCAATTGCTCAACAAGAATTTGTTCACCCAAGTAGAATACTTATGCTCTTGAGAGAAGCCACTAGTGAAATCTATGGCCCCGGGGTCTATTCTCATCATATCAATCTTCCATCACTTTATTATTGCTTTGCTTTTTACTTTGCCTTTTATTTTACTTTGCATCTCTATACCAAAAATACCAAAAATATTATCTATCATATCTATCAGATCTCACTCTCGTAAGTGACCGTGAAGGGATTGACAACCCCTAATAGCGTTGGTTGCGTGGAGCTATTTGTTTTGTGTAGGTATGAGGGACTTGCGTGTAGCCTCCTACTGGATTGATACCTTGGTTCTCAAAAACTGAGGGAAATACTTACTCTACTCTGCTGCATCACCCTTTACTCTTCAAGGAAATCCAACGCAGTGCTCAAGAGGTAGCAGGAAGATTTCTGGCGCCGTTCTTGGAGTCTCATAAAAGTCAACATACCAAGTACCCATCACAATCCCTTATCTCTCGCGTTACATTATTTGCCATTTGTCTCTCGTTTTCCTCTCCCCCACTTCACTCTTGTCGTTTTATTCGCCCTCTCTTTTTTGTTCGCCTTCTTTTTGCTCTTTGCTTTCTCTGTCGCTATGTCTGAAATTGGGGAAATTATTGCCGATATGGACAATAATAATATCATAGAGAATTCTGATGCTCCTGCTGAAGAACCCCCTACCTTGCATACAAAAAGATTTCGAATCGGTAGTGGTAATATTATTGGAAAAGGAGTTATTCAAGATTTCTTTACTTGTGTCGGTGCTTTGCCTTCTATGGGCGGTTCTATTCTCCATAGAACTAGTAGTCTTGCGGACACTATTGCCATGCTTATCGTTGAACATGAAAGGCAATTTATGCATATGCACCCTTCCATACAAAGGATTTTCCTAGAATTTTCTAATATCGAGCATCCCTCTGTTTAGCGTGCCGCTACAATCTTTTTGGCTCATGAATTCAGATTTATAATAAAAGAGGCCAAAGAAATCTTTGCGCATTATAGGGTGGACGCTGGCCGTCCTCCCATAAAATCTATCCTCTTTGATCAAGAAGAAATAATGCGTTCTCAATCTCTTGACTATGTTGCTTTCAATGAAAATCTTAGAAAAAATGTGCCTACCAATATTTTAGTTGATAGAATCTCTGAACTTAATGATGATTTGGCTATTTGAAATAATGAGCTAGGATACTCTCTTGAGTGTAGGCTCACAAGATTCTGTCAAAAGAACGCTTATAATGATGAATTGGTTGTGCAATACGAAGGGCCGAAAGAGGAACCTATACCTCCTAAAATTGATCTTGGGGACTTTTGCCCTATTAAATTTAGCCCTTTTGATTATTTTTGCTTGCCTCAAAGAAAACTTACTGCCGAACGTAGGGAGTATGAAATGAGTTTCGCCGATCTATCTTATTACTACGGCACTACCTAGATCTATCCCTGTTTTTATGCCTAGCTAGGGGCGTTAAACGATAGCGCTTGTTGGGAGGCAACCCAATTTTATTTTAGTTTTTTGTTTTGTTTTTGTTTCTGTTTAGGAATAAATAATCCATCTACCTTCTGTTTAGATGTGGTTTTATGTTTTAATTAGTGTTTGTGCCAAGTTAAACCTATAGGATCTTCTTGGATGATAGTTATTTGATCTTGCTGTAATTTCCAGAAACTTTCTGTTCACGAAAACAATTGTTTAAAATCACCAGAACGTGATAAAATAGTGATTCAAATGATTCTGATCAATAAACAAATTTCCTAGGTCTTCCTATTTTGGCTGATTTTTTGGAGTTCCAGAAGTTTGCGTTAGTTACAGATTACTACAGACTGTTCTGTTTTTGACAGATTCTGTTTTTCGCGTGTTGTTTGCTTATTTTGATTAATCTATGGCTAGTAAAATAGTTTATAAACCATAGAGAAGTTGGAATACAGTAGGTTTAACACCAATATAAATAAAGAACGAGTTCATTACAGTACCTTGAAGTGGTCTTTTGTTTTCTTTCACTAACGGAGCTCACGACATTTCTGTTGAGTTTTGTGTTGTGAAGTTTTCAAGTTTTGGGTGAAATCTTTTGATGGATTATGGAACAAGGAGTGGCAAGAGCCTAAGCTTGGGGATGCCCATGGCACCCCAAGATAATCTAAGGACACCAAAAGTCAAAGCTTGGGGATGCCCGGAAGGCATCCCCTCTTTCGTCTACTTCCATCGGTAACTTTACTTGGAGCTATATTTTTATTCACCACATGATATGTGTTTTGCTTGGAGCGTCTTGTATGATTTGAGTCTTTGCTTTTTAGTTTACCACAATCATCCTGTATGTACACACCTTTTGAGAGGGCCACACATGAATTGGAATTTGTTAGAATACTCTATGCGCTTCACTTATATCTTTTGAGCTTTATAGTTTTGCTCTAGTGCTTCACTTATATCTTTTGAGCGTTATAGTTTTGCTCTAGTGCCTCACTTATATCTTTTAGAGCATGGTGGTGGGTTTGTTTTATAGAAACTATTGATCTCTCATGCTTCACTTAGATTATTTTGAGAGTCTTAAATAGCATGGTAATTTGCTTCATAATCTTAATATGCTTGGTATTCAAGATTTGTAAAACTTTCTTTTGAGTGCGTTGAATACTAAGAAAAGTTTGATGCTTGATAATTGTTTTGAGATATGAAGATGGTGATATTAGATTCAAGCTAGTTGAGTAGTAGTGAATTTGAGAAATACTTGTGTTAAAGTTTGTGATTCCCGTAGCGTGCACGTATGGCGAACTGTTATGTGATGAAGTCAGAGCATGATTTATTTATTGGTTGTCTTCCTTATGAGTGGCGGTCGGGGAGACGGCGATGGTCTTTTCCTACCAATCTATCCCCCTAGGAGCATGCGCGTAATACTTTGCTTTGATAACTTCTAGATTTTTGCAATAAGTATATGAGTTCTTTATGACTAATGTTGAGTCCATAGATTATACGCACTTTTCTCATCCTTCCACCATTGCTAGCCTCTCTAATACCGCGCACTTTTCACCGGTATCATACACCCACCATATACCTTCCTCAAAACAGCCACCATACCTACCTATCATGGCATTTCCATAGCCATTCCGAGATATATTGCCATGCAACTTTCCACCGTTCCGTTTATTGTCATATTGCTAGCATGATCATGTAGTTGACATCGTATTTGTGGCAAAGCCACCATTCATAATTATTTCATACATGTCACCCTTGATTCATTGCATATCCCGGTACACCGCCGGAGGCATTCATATGGAGTCATATTTTGTTCTGAGTATCGAGTTGTAATCATTGAGTTGTAAGAAAAATAAAAGTGTGATGATCATCATTTTTAGAGCATTGTCCCAAGTAAGGAAAGGATGATGGAGACTATGATTCCCCCACAAGTCGGGATGAGACTCCGGACGAAAAAAAGAGGCCATAAAAAGGGAGAAAAGGCCCAAATAAAAAAATAAAAAAATGAGAGAAAAAGAGAGAAGGGACAATGTTACTATCCTTTTACCACACTTGTGCTTCAAAGTAGCACCATGATCTTCATGATAGAGAGTCTCCTATGATATCACTTTCATATACTAGTGGGAATTTTTCATTATAGAACTTGGCTTGTATATTCCAATGATGGGCTTCCTCAAAATGCCCTAGGTCTTCGTGAGCAAGCGAGTTGGATGCACACCCACTTAGTTTCTTTTGTTGAGCTTTCATATACTTATAGCTCTAGTGCATCCGTTGCATGGCAATCCCTACTCACTCACATTGATATCTATTGATGGGCATCTCCATAGCCCGTTGATACGCCTAGTTGATGTGAGACCATCTTCCCATCTTTTTGTCTTCTCCACAACCACCATTCTATTCCACATATAGTGCTATATTCATGGCTCACGCTCATGTATTGCGTGAAGATTGAAAAAGTTTTGAGAATGTCAAAAGTATGAAACAATTGCTTGGCTTCTCATTGGGGTTGTGCATGATTTAAATACTTTGTGTGGTGAAGATAGAGCATAGCCAGACTATATGATTTTGTAGGGATAACTTTCTTTGGCCATGTTATTTTGAGAAGACATAATTGCTTTGTTAGTATGCTTGAAGTATTATTATTTTTTATGTCAATATAAACTTTTGTCTTGAATCTTTCAGATCTGAATATTCATGCAACAATTAAGAAGAATTACATTGAAATAATGCCAAGTAGCACTCCGCATCAAAAATTCTTTTTATCATTTACCTACTCGAGGACGAGCAAGAATTAAGCTTGCGGATGCCTGATACGTCTCCAACGTATCTATAATGTTTGATTGCTCCATGCTATATTATCTACTGTTTTGGACCATAGTGGGCTTTATTTTCCACTTTTATGTTACTTTTGGGACTAACCTATTAACCGGAGGCCCAGCCCAGAATTGTTGTTTTTTGCCTATTTCAGTGTTTCGAAGAAACATAATATCAAACGGAGTCCAAACGGAATGCAACCTTCGGGAACGTGATTTTCGCACCGAATATGATCCAGGAGACTTGGACCCCTCATCAAGAAAGAAAGGAGGCGGCCACGAGGGTGGAGGGCGCCCCCCCTAGGGCGCGCCCCTGCCTCGTGGGCCCCCCTTTGCTCCACCGACGTACTCCTTCCTCCTATATATACCTACGTACCCCCAAACGATCAGATACGGAGCCAAAAACCTAATTCCACCGCCGCAACCTTCATACCCACGAGATCCCATCTTGGGGCCTGTTCGAGTTCACGGAAGGGGAATCCACCACGGAGGGCTTCTACATCATCACCATAGCCCCTCCGATAAAGTGTGAGTAGTTTACCTCAGACCTTCGGGTCCATAGTTAAGTAGCTAGATGGCTTCTTCTCTTTTTGGATCTCAATACAATGTTCTCCCCTCTCTCGTGGAGATCTATTCGATGTAATCTTCTTTTTGCGGTGTGTTTGTTGAGACCGATGAATTGTCGGTTTATGATCAAGATTATCTATGAACAATATTTGAATCTTCTCTGAATTCTTTTATGTATGATTGGTTATCTTTGCAAGTCTCTTGAATTATCGGTTTGGTTTGGCCTACTAGATTGGTTTTTCTTGCAACGGGAGAAGTGCTTAGCTTTGGGTTCAATCTTATGTGGCCTTTCCCAAAGGATGAGGGGCAGCAAGGCACGTATTGTATTGTTGCCATCGAGGATAACAAGATGGGGTTTTATCATATTGCATGAATTTATCCCTCTACATCATGTCATCTTGCTTAAGGCGTTACTCTGTTTTCTTGAACTTAATACTCTAGATGCATGCTTTGGATAGCGGTCGATGAGTGGAGTAATAGTAGTAGATGCAAAGGTGAGTCGGTCTACTTGTCTCGGACTGATGCCTATATACATGATCATACCTAGATATTCTCATAACTATGCTCAATTCTGTCAATTGCTCAACAGTAATTTGTTCACCCATTGTAGAATACTTATGCTCTTGAGAGAAGCCACTAGTGAAATCTATGGCCCCTGGGTCTATTCTCATCATATCAATCTTCCATCAATTTATTATTGCTTTGCTTTTTACTTTGCCTTTTATTTTACTTTGTATCTCTATACCAAAAATACCAAAAATATTATCTATCATATCTATCAGATCTCACTCTCGTAAGTGACCGTGAAGGGATTGACAACCCCTAATCGCGTTGCTTGCGTGGAGCTATTTATTTTGTGTAGGTACGAGGGACTTGCGTGTAGCCTCCTACTGGATTGATACCTTGGTTCTCAAAAACTGAGGGAAATGCTTACTCTACTCTGCTGCATCACCCTTTCCTCTTCAAGGAAATCCAACGCAGTGCTCAAGAGGTAGCAGTATGATAGGGTGGTATCCTCCTTATAGTTGAAACAAAATCAACATAGCCTCCACGATATTTATGTTCATGGTGAATTATATCCTACTCATGCTTGCACTCAATGTTGATTAATTTTAATGCATGTTCATGACTGAGGGAGTCCTGTAGGGGATGTCCGGATAGCCGGACTAGAACCTTTGGCTAGACTCCTGGACTATGAAGATACAATATTGAAGACTTCATCCCGTGTCCGGATGGGACTTTCCTTGGCGTGGAAGGAAAGCTTGGTGATACGGATATGTAGATCTCCTCCCATTGTAACCGACTCTGTGTAACCCTAGCCCTCTCCGGTGTCTATATAAACCGGAGGGTTTTAGTCCGTGGGGACGAACAACAATCATACCATAGGCTAGCTTCTAGGGTTTAGCCTCTACGATCTCGTGGTAGATCTACTCTTGTACTACCCATATCATCAATATTAATCAAGCAGGAGTAGGGTTTTACCTCCATCGAGAGGGCCCAAACCTGGGTAAAAACATCGTGTCCCTTGTCTCCTGTTACCATCCGCCTAGACGCACAGTTCCGGACCCCCTACCCGAGATCCACCGGTTTTGACACCGACATTGGTGCTTTCACTGAGAGTTTCTCTGTGTCGTCATCTTTAGGCCCGATGGCTCCTCCGATCATCAACAACGATGAGGTCCAGGGTGAGACTTCTCTCCCCGGACAGATCTTCGTATTCAGTGGCTTTGCACTGCGGGCCAATTCGCTTGGCCATCTGGAGCAGATCGAAAGCTACGCCCCTGGCCATCAGGTCATATTTGGAATTTTGAACTACACGGTTGACGTCCGCGGAGACTTGATCTTTGATGGGTTCGAGCCACAGTCGAGCGCGCCGCACTGTCACGATGGGCATGTTCTAGCTCTGGCTGAACGATTGCCACGGAGGCCCGCACCGTGTCCGCTTCGACCCTTAGCTCGGGCCGATTGCGCATGTCGAGGACGGGTGGCTGGACACCACCTCGGGGGCTGCAATCTCTACGGCGATCAAGCCGAACACCAGCCTTGTCCTCTGCGAAGCTCGTGACTCCAAGGTGCCGGACTCCTCTCCGGACTCCAAACCTTCCGCGCCCCTGCTGATCGAATCCGATTGGGCGCCGATCATGGAGTTCGCCGCCACGGACATCTTTCAGCACTCGCCCTTCGGCAACATTCTAAATTCACTAAAGTCTCTCTCTTTATCAAGAGAGCCCTGGCCGGACTATGGTCAGCAAGGTTGGGATGCGGACAACGAAGAAATTTAAAGCCCACCCACCACCCACTTCGTAGCCACTATCGATGATTTAACCGACATGCTCGACTTCGACTCCGAAGACATCGACGGTATGGACGCCGATGCAGGAGACGACCAAGAACCAGCGCCTATAGGGCACTGGAAGGCCACCTCGTCAAATGACATAAACATGGTGGACACCCCAAAAGAAGGGAAGGGCGATGGAACAACGGAGGATGACCCCTCCAAGAAGCAGCCTAAGCGCCGGCGTCAGCGGCGCCGCTCTAAATCCCGCCAAAGCAAAAACAGCGATTCCGGCACGGGAGATAATAACACCCCGGACAGTGCCGAAGACAACCCCCTCCAGCAGGATTCAGCACAGGAGGATGGAGAAGCCAGCCCTAATGAGAGAGCGGCAGACAGAGAAATAGAGGACGATAATTACATGCCTTCCTCCGAAGATGAGGCAAGCCTCAACGACGACGAATTTGTCGTGCCTGAGGATCCCGTCAAACAAGAGCGTTTCAAATGCAGGCTTATGGCCACGACAAGCAGCCTCAAGAAAAAACAGCAACAACTTAGAGCTGACCAAGACTCGCTAGCCGACAGATGGACTGAAGTCCTTGCGGCCGAAGAGTACAAACTCGAACGCCCCTCCAAGAGCTACCCAAAGCGCAGGCTGCTACCCTGATTAGAGGAGGAAGCACCTAAACCTACATCACCAGCGCACGACGCGGCCGACCGGCCACCTCGTGGCCGCAACAGAGAGGCCTCTCGGCCCTCCACTCAAGCCGCACCCCGGCGTCGCTCAAAAAATACCAAGGCACGGGGAAATGCGCCAGACCTGCGAGATATATTGGAGGACAAGGCAAGGCAAACAAGATCGATCTATGGATCACGTGGGCGCCCCACGACACGTGACGATAACCGTCATGCCGGACATGGCAAATCCGGCCGGGCTGAACATAGTAGACAAAGCTCGTTTGAGCTACGTCGTGATATAGCCCAGTACAGAGGCGCCACACACCCACTATGCTTCACAGATAAAGTAATGGATCATCAAATCCCCGAGGGTTTCAAACCCGTAAACATCGAATCATACGATGGCACAACAGATCCTGCGGTATGGATCGAGGATTATCTCCTTCATATCCACATGGCCCGCGGTGATGACTACATGCCATCAAATAGCTCCCACTCAAGCTTAAAGGACCAGCTCGGCATTGGCTTAACAACTTGCCAGCAGAGTCAATTGGTCGTTGAGAGGACCTGCAAGCCGCATTCCTCGACAATTTCCAGGGCACCTATGTGCGACCACCAGACGCCGATGACCTAAGCCACATAATTCAGCAGCCAGAGGAATTGGCCAGACAATTCTGGACACGGTTCCTGACCAAGAAAAATCAAATAGTCGACTGTCCGGACGCAGAGGCCCTCGCAGCCTTCAAACATAACATCCGTGACGAGTGTCTTGCCCGGCACCTAGGACAGGAAAAGCCGAAATCCATGGCAGCCCTCACAACCCTCATGACCCGCTTTTGCGCAGGAGAAGACAGCTGGCTAGCTCGTAGTAATAACATGACCAAGAGCCCTGGTAATTCGGATACCAAGGACAACAATGGCAGGTCGCGTCGCGACAAGCACAGGCACCGCATTAACGACGACAATGCTGAGGATATGGCAGTTAATGCCGGATTCAGAGGCTCTAAACCCGGTCAGCGGAAAAAGCCATTTACAATAAATACTCCGGGCCCGTCCAGTTTGGACCGAATACTCGATCGCTCGTGCCAGATACACGGCACCCCCGAAAAACCAGCCAATCACACCAACAGGGATTGTTGGGTATTCAAGCAGGCAGGCAAGTTAAATGCTGAAAACAGAGACAAGGGGCTGCATAGCGATGACGAGGAGGAGCCCCGTCCGCCGAACAATAGGGGAAAGAAGGGCTTCCCCCCACAAGTGCGGACGGTGAACATGATGCCTTGGACAACCCACATACCCAAAAGGGAGCGGAAGCGTGCACTCAGGGACGTATATGCCTTGGAGCCAGTCGCCCCAAAGTTCAACCCATGGTCCTCCTGCCCGATCACTTTTGATCGAAGGGACCACCCCACTAGCATCCGCCATGGCGGATTCGCCACATTGGTTTTAGACCCAATCATTGACGGATTTCACCTCACTAGAGTCCTTATGGACGGCGGCAGCTTTGAACCTGCTTTATCGAGGATACAGTCACGAAAAATGGGCATAGATCCCTCAAGGATTAAACCCACAAAGACGAACTTTAAAGGCGTCATACCAGGTGTAGAGGCCAACTATGCAGTGCTCGATTACACTTGAGGTGGTCTTAGGATCCCCGGATAATTTCCAAAGCGAGGAGTTAATCTTCGACATAGTCCCGTTCCGCAGTGGCTATCATGCACTGCTTGAACGAACCACATTTGCAAAGTTCAATGCGGTGCCGCACTACGCATACCTCAAGCTCAAAATGTCAGGCCCCCGAGGAGTCATTACGGTCAATGGAAACACCGAACGCTCTCTCCGAATGGAGGAGCATCTGGCTGACCCTCACGGCGGAAGTACAAAGTAGCCTCTCAAGGCAATTCTCCAGTCCGGCTATTAAACGTCCGGACACCGTCAAGCGCGCCCGGAGTAACCTACAACAAGACCGCCTGGCACGTTCCGAGCAAGCGTAGCAATGCGGCCCCAACCCCAGCCCTCGCAAAATTGCGAAACCAGTACTACGTGTACACAACTACGCTCTGGAAATACCATGGGCATAGGGGGAGGGGCACGACCACGGCATGCCCAAAATGCGGCTCAACCGCACTAGGGGCTCCCGATTTTGTCATTCTTTTTTCTTACTTTCAGGACTCCACTCTCTGGAAGGCCTGTCCGTGATCTGACAATCGCCGAACACGATGCAACAGCCAGGAGGCGTAAAGCTACGTCGAATGTCCGGTGGTCTCTATAACGAGCTAAATACATTGCCTTACATACCGTCTCGCAGCTTGCCCCTGGAGGGGGACATGTCAAATAGTCCCATCTCTTGCTTATCGCACTATTTGTATCATTCTGCTTTCACAGCAGCCTTTTAATAAACAATGCTCAGTCAGCTTATTATTGCATTTTCTATTTATTTCTTTTTCAATACAAATGTTCAGTTATGACATTTAGCACCCGTACACTTTGGTACGGCCAAATACGCCAGGGGCTCAAGTACCCCATAATACGGCGTGAGAAGTCCGAACACTTTAACAAGTGCGGCACCCGAACTTATAGCATTATATGCATCAGCTCGAATCATGTCTTGGGTCAATAGTTGGGTTTGCCCGGCTCCTATGTTTTGGTACCTTACGTTCCGTTATATCGGCTAAGGTAGCGCTAGGAGAACTACTGCGATTGTGCCCCGGTTGAGCTGGGTTCAGCACCTCAGTAGACAAAGCTAAAACTGACCGTCATGATAGGGCAAGAGCTGGTCGCTGTTCAAGAGGTTTCGAGTCCCTAAAGACTTATGTTGCTTAGAGCGAGGAGTCGGCTTTGTCCGGCCTAGGCATGGATAGCGCCCCGAACTCGGTCTTCCTAATACTAGGGGCTTCACCGAAATTTAAAATTATAGAATTCTATGGCTAAGTGAGAGTGATAAAGCATTATAGTCCGATTGCCTTGTTCACGTTGTCTTTGGCGCCTCCCTCGAAGGACCCAAGAATGGGAACAAGAGTGCTCAGTTTATCCCGAACACCCAAAGACTGCGTGGCATGGGGGCGTGAAGCCGACGACTCGCCATCTCTCGATTTAATAAACGGCCGCCTGAAGGTAATATTTTAAATTCAAAAGCGTTGCTTAGCGCATATGAACAAGTTTTCAGCGCCGTGATAACACGAGCGAGTTTACTCAAAATTACATCCTTGAAACATTCATCCGCCATAAGGCGGGCACCTTTCAAGACGCCCTCATAATACATCTCGGGCTTGCGATGCTCCTTGCCCTCCGGTGGCCCATCTGTCACCAGCTTCTCAGCATCCATCTTGCCCCAGTGTACTTTAACACGGGCAAGGGCCCTACGGGCGCCTTCGATGCATACGGAGCGCTTGATGACTTCAAGGCGTGGACAGGCATCCGCCAGCCGCCTCACCAGCCCAAAGTAGCTCCCAAGCATGACCTCCCCAGGCCATAGCCGGACTATAAGGCCCTTCATGGCCTGTTCAGCCACCTTATGGAGCTCGACGAGCTGCTTCAGCTGGTCGCCCAAGGGCACCGGGTGTCCGGCCTCAGCATACTGAGACCGAACACCTTCTCCGTCGAGCTCCCCTCCTCGGCCCGGTAGTATGTGGCAGCGTCGGACACACTGCGGGGCAGATCTGCGAATGCTCCTGGAGAGCTCCGGACTCGGGTAAGTAACAAGTAATTCACTTTCACATGCTTGCTTTGCATAAAGAATGCCTTACCCACCGCTATCTTCTTCATCGCCTCAATTTCCTGGAGGGCTTTTTGGGCTTCGACCTTGGCAGATTTGGCGCTCTCAAGGGCCGAGGCAAGCTCAGACTCTTGAGTCTTTGAGTCAAGCTCCAAACTCTCGTGTTTTTTCACGAGAGCCTGGAGCTCTTGCTGCACCTCTGCCACCCGCACCTCCTGCTTTTCTCGCTCGATCGCTCCACGACCGCATTGTCTTGACCTTGGACAACGCTTTCTTGAGGTTGCCACAGGTTGTGGCCCTGTAATACTCACGTTGGTCCTGTCATTTTTGCAACCACATCTTTTTATATACTTACATAAGGTATTACTTACCTTCCTTGTCCTCGAGCTGCTTCTTGGCAAGGCCGAGCTTGTTCTCGGACCGCTCGAGGCTCGCTTCAATGCATCGACCTCCATAGTCAAGACGGCAGATGTCGCCAGCTGCAGCCTGCATTCCCATATTGACATACTTATGTTAGACTCCCTACGATATCTTTTAGATCCTCGATTCGGCTTTTCTTTCCGAACACCAAACTGAGCATCGGGGCTACCGTCTATGCGGTAATATTTTTACATATCTTAAATACATACCTCAAAGCCTGTTAGAAGGCTGGCACGAACTTGATCAGCCCGCTCTTGGCGGATCGAACCTTCTGGATCACCGCACTCATAATAGTGCGACGCTCCTCGACGATGGAGGCGCCGTTAAGCACCTCTAGCAAATTATCCGGTGCCTCCGGTTGGACGGAGGTCACCGGCGTCGTAGGCTTGCCCTTCTTACTAGGGGGGCGCCTGCCGGACTTCGGAACCATAAGATTCCGGTATGGTGTCCGGCCCGGAGCCGGACTTGGAGCCCTTGGGGGTTTTGTCCCCTTTGCGCCCGAAGTCCGGGAGGTCGCCTTGCGGCGCCTCCAGGACCACCTCCTCCTGGCTTGGACCCTTTTGGGACTCCACCTCGGCATCGTTAAGTAGGGGCGAGGGAGGTAGCAATCTGAAGCGAATTCACATCCGACGAATCTAGGAGCCACTCGGCGGCGTCGAGCCGGGCCTTGGGCGGACTGCATGATTATATTCGCGCCGTAAGATCTTGTGCAATAAAGGAACGCCATGAGTCATTCTGGTATCCAAACACTTACGATTTTGCCAAGGGCTTGGCCCTATGCGGCCACTCCTCTTCGTCGTCGTTGACATTGGTGGAGTAGTCCGGAAGGAGGGTCCTTCCTTTCTTGGACCCTCTGACCTCCCCCGTTGGGGCGACCTTCCTTTTCTTTTCTCCCCCCGCTGGGGGAGAGACCTCTCTTTCCTCCTCCTCGTTTTCGGGGGAGGAGTCCGCCTCGGAGTCATCAGACGATGAGTCCGACACCACCAGGCGCTGGAAACTCTTTCGATTTCTCGTGGCTTTCTTCCTGGCCTTCTTCTCCGGCACCACATAGGGGTCCGGAACCAGCAGCCCCGTCAAGCGGGCGTCCGCTGGGTCTTCGGGCAAGGGAGCTGGACAGCTGATCTGCCGGACGCCTCCCTGCCAATCCTGTCAAAGGTAAGGGAGTTTAGATCCGCATGGAGTCAAACTATGAAAGACAAATATCCTGTAAGAGGTAAAAACAGCTTACCGCGTTGGCTTGACGCTGCGCGCTGAATCCACGATCCTCGGTAGCGGATGCGGGAGCCTCGGCGCCCTTGAACAACACCTTCCAGGCATCTTCGTACGTAGTCTCGAAGAGCCCTTTCGAGAACCGGTGATGTGCCGGATTAAACTCCCACAAGCTGAAAGCCCGTTGTTGGCACGGGAGGATCCGGCGGATGAGCATGACCTGGACTACGTTAACGAGTTTGAGCTTCTTGCTCGCTAGGCTTTGGACGCATGTTTGGAGTCCGGTCAGCTCTCCTTTTTTGCCCCACGGCAGGCCCTTCACTTTCCAGGAGGTGAGCCGCGTGGGGATTCCAGATCGGAACTCAGGGGCTGCGACCCATGCAGGGCCGCGCGGCTCGATGATGTAGAACCATACCGACTTCCACCCCTTTATGGTCTCCACGAAGGAGCCCTCGAGCCATAGGACGTTGGGCATCTTGCCCACCATGGCACCTCCGCACTCCTCTTGGCGGCCGCCCACTACCTTCGGCTTGACATTGAAGGTCTTCAGCCATAAGCCGAAGTGGGGCTGGATGCAGAGGAAGGCCTCGCACACGACGATGAATGCCGAGATGTTGAGGATGAAGTTCGGGGCCAGATCGTGGAAATCCAGGCCGTAGTAGAACATGAGCCCCCGGACAAATGGGTGGAGTGGGAAGCCTAGTCCACGGAGGAAATGGGTGAGGAACACCACCCTCTCATGGGGCCTCGGGGTGGGGATGAGTTGCCCCTCTTCTGGGAGCCGGTGCGCGATGTCGTCAGACAAGTATCCGGCCTCCCTCAGCTTTTTGATGTGTCCCTCCGTGACGGAGGAGACCATCCACCTGCCTCCCGCTCCGGACATGGCTGGAGAAGGTTGAGGTGGGGTGTGCGGACTTGGGCGCTGGAGCTCGAGTGCACGAAAATGGATAAGCAAAGGAGGAAGAAGGCGTAGATGAAAAAGGTGGATCCTTATCCCCTTATATGGGCGGACGAAACTATGTGCCCCACCAGCCTGGTAAAACTCGCTTACCTCCCAAGCGCCGTAATTAATGGCACGGTTGGGTTACCCATGCCCGTATTGATGAGAATCCCGGAATAAGGGGACACGATCTCTACTTCGACAAGACGTGCCAAGGAAACCGCCTCGCTAAGTCTTGAGGTGGGACAGTAAAAACGATTCGAATAAAGGCTTGGCCGTGGTGTGATGTCATGTTGCGGAATACGTCAGCAGGTTGGATTTGTGTAAATATTATTCTCTCTACGGTGGTATGTGGAAGTTATTTTGCACAGCCGGACACTATCCTTGTGTTCAAAATCTTCTATGAAGTATTCGGAGGAGGAACCCGCCTTGCAATGTCGAAGACAATCTGCGCGCCGGACTCATCGTCATTGAAGCCTGGTTCAGGGGAGCTCTTGAGGAGTCCTGGATTAGGGGTGTCCGGATAGCGGACTATAACCTTTGGCCGGACTCTGGACTATGAAGATACAAGATTGAAGACTTTGTCCCGTGTCCGGATGGGACTTTCCTTGGTGTGGAAGGCAAGCTTGGCGATACGGATATGTAGATCTCCTCCCATTGTAACCGACTACTGTAACCCTAGCCCTCTTCGGTGTCTATATAAACCGGAGGGTTTTAGTCCGTGGGGCGAACAACAATCATACCATAGGCTAGCTTCTAGGGTTTAGCCTCTCGATCTCGTTGTAGATCTACTCTTGTACTACCCATATCATCAATATTAATCAAGCAGGAATAGGGTTTTACCTCCATCGAGAGGGCCCGAACCTGGGTAAAAACATCGTGTCCCTTGTCTCATGTTACCATCCGCCTAGACGCACAGTTCGGGACCCCCTACCCGAGATCCGCCGGTTTTGACACCGACAATGACTGTTGTCGCTCTCTAGTTGGTCACTTCCCAGTATTTTTCTAGCCTTCACTTGTACTAAGCGGGAATACTTCTTGTGCATACACTTCCATAAACCCCAAAGTTATTCCATATGAGTCCACCATACCTTCCTATATTTGGTATCTACCTACCGTTCCAAGTAAATTTGTATGTGCCAAACTCTAAACCTTCAAATGAAATTATGTTTTGTATGTTCGAATAGCTCATGTATCAACGAGGGCTGTCTATATCTTCCATGCTAGGTGGGTTATTCTCACGAGGAGTGGACTCCGCTCCTCACTCACGAGAAAATGGCTGGTCACCGGGATGCCCAGTCCCATGCTCAAATCAAATCAAAATAATTGCAAACAAAACTCCCCTAGGACTGTTGTTAGTTGGAGGCATCCGTTGTTTCGGGCAAGCCATGGATTGATGCTTGTTGGTGGTGGGGGAGTACAAACTTTACCATTCTGCTTGGGAACCGCCTATAATGTGTGTAGCACGGAAGATATTGAGATCTCTTGGTTGTTATGTTGACAATGAAAGTACGCCACTCAAAATATTATCTATCTCTATTTCAAAAATCGAGCTCGGGCACCTCTACAAATCCCTGCTTCCCTCCGCGAAGGGCCTGTCTATTTACTTTTATGATGAGTCATCCTCCTCTTATTAAAAAGCACCAGTTGGAGAGCACCACTGTCGTTTGCATCCATTACTATTAATTTATATTGAATATGACTATGACTGGATCTCTTTTACCATGAATTATGATGTTTAGTCAGTCCTTGATCTTCAGAGTGCTCTGCATTTATGTTTTGCGGTCTCAGAAAGGGCTAGCGAGATACCATCTTGTTATATCATATTATGATTGTTTTGAGGAAGTGTTGTCATCCAAGATTTATTATTATTGCTTGCTAGTTGATCATGCCATTGATATGAGTAAACATGAGACCTAAATGTTATTGTGAATATGGTTAGTTCATAATCTTTGCTGAAAACTTGAATGCTGGCTTTACATATTTACAACAACAAGAGCAAAGAGAGTTTGTAAAAGTTTTTCTGTATCACTTTCAGTTTATCAATTGAATTGCTTGAGGACAAGCAAAGGTTTAAGCTTGGGGGGAGTCGATACGTCTCCATCGTATCTACTTTTCCAAACACTTTTGCCCTTGTTTTGGACTCTAACTTGCATGATTTGAATGGAACTAACCTGCATCGACGCTGTTTTCAGCAGAATTGCCATGGTGTTATTTTTTGTACAGAAATAAAAGTTCTCGGAATGACCTGAAACTTCACGAAGAATATTTTTGGAATATATAAAAAATACTGGCGAAAGAATCAAAGACCAGGGGCCCACACCCTATCTGCAAGGGTGGGGGCGCGCCTACCCCCCTGGGCGCGCCCCCTGCCTCATGGGCCCCCTGGAACTCCACAGACCTCAACTCCAACTCCATATATTCACGTTCGGGGAGAAAAAAATCAGAGAGAAGGATTCATCGCGTTTTATGATATGGAGCTGCCGCCAAGCCCTAATCTCTCTCGGGAGGCTAATCTGGAGTCCGTTCGGGGCTCCGGAGAGGGGAATCCGTCGCCATCGTCATCATCAACCTTCCTCCATCACCAATTTCATGATGCTCACCGTCGTGCGTGAGTAATTCCATAGTAGGCTTGCTGGACGGTGATGGGTTGGATGAGATTTATCATGTAATTGAGTTGGTTTTGTTAGGGTTTGATCCCTAGTATCCACTGTGTTTTGAGATTGATATTGCTATGACTTTGCTATGCTTAATGCTTGTCACTAGGGCCCGAGTGCCATGAATTCATGTCTGAACCTATTATGTTTTCATGAATATATGTGAGTTCTTGATCCTATCTTGCAAGTCATTAGTCACCTACTATGTGTTATGATCCGGTAACCCGAAGTGACGATGTCGGGACCACTCCGGCGATGATCGTAGTTTGAGGAGTTCGTGTATTCACTAAGTGTTAATGCTTTGGTCCGTACTCTATTAAAAGGAGGCCTTAATATCCCTTAGTTTCCAATAGGACCCCGCTGCCACGGGAGGGTAGGACAAAAGATGTCATGCAAGTTCTTTTCCATAAGCATGTATGACTATATTCGGAATACATTCCTATGTTACATTGATGAACTGGAGCTAGTTCTGTGTCACCCTATGTTATAACTGTTGAATGAGGAATCGCATCCGACATAATTATCCATCACTGATCCAGTGCCTACGAGCCTTTCACATATTTACCTTTGCTTAGTTACTTTACTGTTGCCACTGTTACAATTACTACAAAACTGCTACTATTACTTTTGCCACCGTTACCGTTATTTCCATACTACTTTGCTACTAAATAATTTGCTCCAGATATTAAGTTATCCAGGTGTGGTTGAATTGACAACTCAACTGCTAATACTTGAGAATATTCTTTGGCTCCCCTTGTGTCGAATCAATAAATTTGGGTTGAATACTCTACCCTCAAAAATTGTTGCGATCCCCTATACTTGTGGGTTATCGGTGACCATGTTGCACATCGGTGGTACCATGGGTAACGATCGCTAAGATAGTTGATCCCAATATGCCAAAGTCAGCTACAAGGTTCCAGGTTAGACCGAATCGCGGATGCAAATGCACATCCAGGATCGGCGATCTTATTTTGATCGGGGGATGAATGGTCCCTGCAAAATAATGGAGTACCGTTAGGGATGCAAATGATGGTTTGTCCATTCCATTTGTAATCTCCCGTACCGTAGGATGGCAACCAGAGGAAACAAGTCCCCTGGCTTGTCACCGCGAAGATGCGGCCTAGATGGGGCACGGCGTCTTCGAACGTGTAGGGGTACAAATCTGTCGTGGCCAACATGCGCCAGCCTCTGCCGTTACTGCCTCTTGCATTGATGGCAATCCTTATGTCGAACACCGCGACGAGATAGTAACCGTCGTAGCCGCGTCGCTTTGTCGGCGGGTCCGCAATTGCTATCTTATTCAATCTCATGTAGGCATCATCATACGTATTCAAGCCCAGCCAGTCCGGAAGGCTGTCAGTGTTCTGGGAACAGGGGTCCCCAGACTTGCCTGCCTGCGGCCCACGGCATGGCTGTGTTGCAGGCATGTACGGCCCAACTTCATCAACGAGACATTCAAGATCCTCGCGAGGGGCCAAGCCTCGCGAGGTGGATGATGCAAGACCTCCTCAGGAGCGGTCTCACCAGGTTGCCTTGCGAGGAGCGAGAAATCAAGGCGGGGCAAACCTCGCGAGGCTCTCGTGACGTGAGCCATGACAATCGAGATCAGGCGGGCGCCAGCATGCGCAGCGTCCTTGTTTCCTCTTTGGTGCTAAGGATACAAGCGCAGGCGCGGAGTACCGAGGCATCAAGCAAAGGTTTCCATATCAGTGCAACTAGACCAAGACCAGCCGGACGGCAGGACGGAGGTCACCATGGAGCCCGAGACGGCGTCATCACCAGAGCCTTTTGCAGGCGAAGACCGCTTTTGTCAGGATAAGATGTACTAGTTGTCCCCTTTCAAATTAGCCGCCATTTTTGGCTCCCTTCCCGCTCAATATTTGGGGAGAGGACCAGGGCCTATATAAGTAGAACTAGCCACCACAGTAGAGGGGGATTGATCGGAGATTGGATCCTCAGCCAATCCTTATCCACACACCCACAAGTACGCAGAGCACAAGAACACCTCAACCTCAGGAGGCTGTTCTTCCCCTTGTACTATTCATCATCAGCCCAAGAGGAAATCCACCACCACCACACTGGAGTAGGGTATTACACCACAACGGCGGCCCGAACCAGTATAAATCTTGTGTCTTTGTGTTGCGAGTTCGTCCGCGAGATCTTAGCGAGCTAGGCGCGTAGATCGGTAGGAAGGAAATCTTCGCACGCACCCCAGTGTTCGAACCTTGAGGATTTTGCCGGAACCCGTGATCCGACAAAGGCCGATCCCAATGGTTGAGAAGGGGTCTACGGGAATGGCCGCACTACTGTGGATGTTGTGCAAAATGATGGCGGTATCTGGCCAGAGGTATGCAAGCCAATCTTCGTTGGCACTGACCCAGACCTATATATAAGACGGTGGGCAGCGGAGAAATTACGGGATGGAAATGGAATAACTAAGTACTACATGATCAAACTCCATGACTGACCCGCTCATCGGACAAAATCTGACTACCTCTCAACGTCGGCAACTCTAGCGGAGTCAACGTGCAACTATGCTCACGGAGCGGTGGACTGTTCGAAAGATTGTCCCATAGAAGAACCTTCTCCTCGAGGACGCATGGAAGACCAACAAGCATGGCCTTTTCCCAAGCCTATTTTAAGCACCGTCTTGAAAAAGTTGGTGCAGGAAGCACCGAGTCACTGCGGCGGTGAGGACATCGGAGCGGCGTGCGATTTCTCCCAGAGGATCGCCATCCAAGGTGTCCCAGCCCGACGAGGAGGAGAACCGCCTGGCGAATCCATGGGAGCAGCGACGAACTGCCTTCTCTTCAGGGGGAGGGGAACTGGCGAGGAGGAGATAAGAGCGTAGTAACCGTAGGGCCCCGTCCCTTCCAACTGTAGCTCCTCGATCGTTCCTTAGCGAAGGGGTGAGGCTATTATTTACTATGTACTCGTAATGTAGCAGTACTAGTACTACTTTCTCAACTAGTAGTGCGATGTACTGTACTTCTAGTATAGTGCACCAGTTTTGAACTCTTAATCTCAGGGCCAAGGAGCTACAGTTGGAAGTGGAGGGTAGTATTGTTCTCTAGAACCATCGCTGTACTATCAATGCAGGGAAAGTACACATGCGTAGTGGGTACTCTCAGTACTCTATTCAAGCGCGTAGCTGGCCTACTCAGCCGCTCCTCTCATGCACACACTAGTAGTCTGTTTATCAGTGACGGTTACTACAGGGGCAGAACTTTTGAGTTATTTGATACAACAAGATTAGGCTTTTCGCTTCCATTTGTGGAGGTGTAATGGATCTCATCAAACTTTGTTAGTAGTTCCTTCTTTATGAATGAGATGAGGCAAAGCTTTTGCCTCCGTTTAAAGAAAAAATCACGTCAAGACGAATTCCTTTTATAGAGCCGATAATGGAGTGAAGTCCATGCGTGCAACGCCACAAGCTACAGAGTAGTACAGTAGTAGCACTTTATGAACAGAGCCATATTGCACAGTTCCCAATGCCGCACCGAGCTTTTCCGGCTCCTCGGGCTTAATTGGGAGGCGCTAGTTTAAATATGCTACTAGCTGATGAGGAAGTTGCAAGCGAGGTGCGGCTAGGGCGAGCATGCGAGCCACGAGATGATGGGAAGGAAAGCCCGTTCACGTGGCTGGGCTATCCAGTGCACCCAGATTGTGGTGCGACACGTCCGTTCAACTTCAAAACTCAAACTAACCGTGTACAATATTGGCTCGCAGCGAAGTTACTATTTAAAAAAAGGCCGACGTGCGTTCGGCCGGGATTGAACCCACAAAACGAGGTATGCACTCCCACGACCACTAGTAGTACTCGTTGGAGTACAAAACAAACTAGAATCACCTTTTGTCGCTAGTAGTACATTGTTCCTTACAAGAAACCACTAATAATGCCAAAAAACTACTACCACTTGCATACGTGGTAGACTTAAGATAAGACTACCTTATCAACCATTGTACATGCCCTTACCAACCAGCCCTCCCAAGAAACGACTACTCTCCAAAGTGGCGTGATAGGCATCGCGTTCAACCCATGTCGCCTTAAGTCAACGCCTTCTATTCGACCGGCAAGTTAGGTGTTATGACTTGTGGGACCTACATGTCAGTCTGCACAAAAATCCCCGAGTGACGTCCTACCTCCGGCCCGTCCACCTAGTCATCCTCGGCCATGGGACGCAGCTACCGCCGCCGACAGAAGGCGAGGTCAAAACCGTCGGCAGTGCGGAGCCCATCTTGCGGCAGCCCGCATGCCAGCTTCGTCTGGCGCTCGCGGTCGCTAGCTAGCCAAGATAGCTCCGTCCAGCTGCTTTTCTGCAAGGTTTTCTAGCTAGATTGGCATGGCGGCTTGCTCGCGCGCGCCGCGCTAAGGCCACCATCTGGCTCGAGCAAAGGCCAGCGCGGCGGCTTGCTTGCGCGTGAGTCACGCTCGGGCCAGCCTGCCAACCCGTGCGGAGGCCAGCGCGGCGTCCGTCCCAACCGGCGGTGCGGCGACCAACTCCCTCATCACCGGCACCACCGACGAACACGCATCAGTACTGTTTGAAGTAATGTTCATGAAAAATAATGATTTGAGGGGGAATATAACAGGATAGAAGGTCAGATGTGGGTCCCTCATGTCAATGTTCAAACAAAATGTGTTGGTTTAAGCTGCTTCGTCAGCACGGACGTGTGGGCCAACCCAGTCATAAACGGGTTTAAACGAGCCTAGTCAGCACTAGGTAGTAGTTTTGGCACGGATTAAGAAAATTTGGGTATGTTTTTGCTATTTTTGTACAATAGTTTATTCCTAGGGATGGTTGAAAGTGGTAGTTTTTTGTTAAATACTCTACATATTGTAAGTAGGAGTGAAAGTTAAGCTTTGAAAGCCAATAAGCAAGGCTAGTTACATAGTGCCTATGTGTACGTGATTGAAAGTAAATATCAACCATGAGTGACTAATATCTTGATGGAAAACTCGAAAATATGGAAATACTATCATTTTTTGGAATGGTTGGAAATACTAGCAATGTTCACGTGCGTTGCAACGGATCATAATTAGAATAATACTTATTCACAAACTTGATACAAAACACTCTACTTTTGATATACATATATCACTAGAGATATATTATGTTTAAATCAAAAAATATTCCTTGGGCTGTTTTGGTGAGGTGAGGGAGGGGTGTGGTTGGTTTTAAGATACTAATTATGGGTTTTTTCTGCAGGTAGATAAGTGTGATGTAGGTGAGAAAAGGCAACAACTTACCTCACAGTCGTTAGATGTAGATCTAATGGTCAGAAATGACGGATGGCAGACACACCAACATCACCAACTTAGTCTTCTGTAGGAGTACTAGCAAGATGTCCGTGCATTGCATGGAACATCAAGATGCATATTTTTATAAAACACTTGTTGTGATTGACCCATGCAGGAGTAATCCCATGTGTAAAAACTAATGATATCTCGTGAAAGAGGAGATAAGGTGAAGAGTAGTGGGGCGTGGTGGTGATTGGTGGTCGGATGGCGGAGGCAAGGGGATGGACGACGCCCGGCAATGCCACCGAGCCGATTTGTTCCAGAGGCTTCCTTTTTTAATTGCTCAACAATGAGGTTGTTGGAGATAAGGATGAACGAGGGAAGGCCTTGTCTGCAAATGTGGAGAGAGGTGCGGGTATCTTTTAGTTCAATTTCAATCTGTTAGATTAGATCGGACGGTCTATTGCAAGATGGCACGCATACCATCATCACCAACTTGGTTTTTTTATAAGAGAAGAAATATAAGTATGGAGATACAAATGTATTATCGATACTTGTTTATGTAAACTAGGATCTACATTCTATTCAACGGCTCAGCATGTGGGGCCTTAGCACAATGACTTCTTGACTATGTAAAACAAAGGTTTTCCCGTCGCCGATAAGGAGGGGCTGACGGCAGCGCGCTTTTGGCTTGCTCTAGTCCTAGTAGTCATACTAGGTGGTCTACACACGTGTAGATTTATTCTTTTTCACGTCTCATGTTCGCCCGTACTGCCACGACTATTGATGAATAGACGGTAAGTTGTTCACGGGGAAACCCTTGTTGAGCGTGTTTGCGAGAGAGAGAGAGAGAGAGAGAGAGAGAGAGAGAGAGAGAGAGAGTGCGTGTGTGATATCTCTAGAGACTGAGGCAATGATAATAGATTCTTTGTGTCTATGTGTGTGGAAGATAGAGAGAGACATGTACATGCATGGGGCTTTGTGTTGTGTAACATGGAGACACAAAGACATAATCAGAGAGTGAGTGTGTGAGATACACATGCAGACATGGGGAGAGATGTGTGAGTTAGAGAGATGGAGAATTTTGGTGTGCATCTGAGCTAGAGAGGGGGGTATATACATATCTAGAGTTGTAGAGAATATGCAAGGGTGTGTGTCTTAAAAGAAGGATCCAGATAGCTAGATGGGTGTTTGTGCGTGTCTGTATGTGTTTGTGCGCGCGTTTGTGTGTGAGAGGGAGTGTGTGTATGTGGAGTGGAGAGACCACTAATGATGTAAACCTAGTATAAGGGAAGGGAGAATGGTATGACATGTGTGTCAAAGAGAGACAAAGGCATGTGTAGTAGCGGGATAGCATGGGTGCGGGCGGGGAGCAGACTATTTGGAAGAGACATCGAGTGTGTGTGGGAGAGGGGTGTGAGAGCGAGAGAGAGAGAGAGAGAGAGAGAGCTAGCGACGGAGAGAGAGAGAGGAAAAGAGGGGGGAGAGAGGGGTCGTTTGTGTCCATAAGTGGCGTATAGATAGGGAGACAATGTTGATGTTGTTTGAAATTGGCCTATGTACGGAGACGCAAGGGAAGCGAGTCATCGTGTGTGTGATAGGGACTTCATGAGAGATCTAGAATAGATGGTGTAGAGAACAACGTGCGAGATTAAGAACGATGATACATTAGGGAGCTACGGAAAGAGTCACGGCACATATGTATACAGGGAAGGAGTTGGGGAGGGTCCGCATGTGGGAGAGATAGAAAGAGGAGAGTGATGCACAAGGAGACAAAGTGTGCTTGTTTGAAGTGGGGGTGGTGTGTGAGGTGGGTGCGCGAGAACCACATAACTAGGGAGATAGACGTTTGGGCGCGACGTTTTGTGTGTATGAGAAAGATACACTCTACATAGTGCGTGTGCTTGGGAAAGAGAGATGCCGGGAGACCTGGAGAGTGGGGGAAGAGATGTGTGCATGCCCGAGAGACAAAGTGATAAGAGACCTATATTGGGGTCCGGATTTTAGAAGAGAGGGGGTGTAAATGTGCTCGGGTGTTCATGTCTGGGGGGAGAACGGCGTGTGTGAGAGGCTTCAGATAATGAGTTACGTGTCTATATTTGAGGGACTTTAGCGTAATTGAGATATATATGGTCAGTAGTGTGTGCACTCATGGTTGATCAATTTGTTTCACAGTTTGGACTATGAGATAACGATACTTTTGAACATGCGTGATATACCTTGATGTACCAGAATTACAAACCTAAGATTGGAATTTGGGAATTCGACTCCATCATTAGCTTTTGTAATTCATTTAAACGGAGGTACATTTTTTAAGCCGGGATTTCGTGATTTCAAATTCATATATCAAACCTAGAGATATACACATACGGGCATGTTCAAACATTATAATCATCCACTTTATTCATACGCATACACATTTTTGCTTTTGTCATCATATTTAGGATAAGCACATTTGGAATTTCATTTGAATTGGACCGTATGATGGTATTTACTTGTAGTAGCTCAATGGTCCATATTTGGATTGAATGGACAATCTAAGTTTCGAGTTGGAGACATTGATTTTCAAAACTTGCACTTTTTTTGCGCGCAAACCTAATAAATTCTCGGCCATGATATCATAGTCGGTCGTACAAGAGCAGAACACTTATAATTTCAGGCGCCAAAAGCTTTCAAACTTCCCGCTCACATCGAAATATCTCGCGCCCGAAAGTTTAGCCCTGCGACATTCCTATTTTACCCCTGCCACATGAACGAAAAGGGGCTACTTTGGTAACTCCATTGTTTTCCCCTCTTTGCCCCCAACATTCTTCCCCAGAGCCCCTCCCCTTCCCCTCCCCGACCCCCCCCCCCCCCGACCCCCCCAACCACGGCAAGCCGCTGAATCTAGTCCTTCGCCGCAGCGGTGGACCTCACACATCGCCGGATCTACCTTCCACACCTTGGAACCCCCAACTGCCAACTCACCTGTTCACCAGAGCCGCTTCACCGACTGCCTTTTCCACCGCTCTAGATTTCCTTGACCGCCATCATGGTCCACCGCACCGGATCTGCTTAACCAGCGCCCTCGCCCACCACAGTGTAGGCCCTTCACTGACTCCCTCGTCCGCCCCATCGTTGGCCCTTCATACAAGCCCTCACCCGCCGCAACAGATCCGCCTCATCGAAAGCACTGTACACCGTGCCCGCTGAAGCCTTCGTCCACTGCACCGGACCCGCTCCACGGACGCCATATCCAACTCCACCGGCCCTGCTTTACTGAAGCCGCAGCCTCATCAGGTTATTTCGATTTGTACTCCTTCGGTTTTTCTCTTCTTTATCGTGCAACTGTTCACTTACCACAGATGAGCTTTCTTGTATGTCGACAGGCGCCGCAACCGAAGTACCGGAGCCACTTCAGCGATAGCGACAGCCGGCCCAAACTCAACCGCAACACGAGCACCATCGACGTTCCTTAGCTATCAAGTATGACAATGATACCCATACGCCACCGAGAATCAGGTACTATTATCCAACGGCCGGCGCCTACGTTCACTTTCTTAGCATAAGCACTGCACCTTTGAATTTCTTGAGGCATCATTCAATTTTTCATGAGACGCGTTATTCGCTTGCACTGTAGGTCCATACTTCCGGCAAAGGAACATGTTACATGTGCTAAATTACAAACCAGTGCACATATAGTTACAATGCTTTTGTTTTGTCCTAAGTATTACTGTACTTCCTAGATATCAGTGCCTATTTAGTTCTTGCATGCTATATTTATGATAATGGTATTGTTCTGATGCCACCTGTTGGTTCCATTAGACTGCTTCATGTTCTCTATGCTTAATTACACATCAGCAAACTAGCATGTGGTTCCACTGCTTTTTGTTTGTTTTACCCTATATTTTCTGATGCTAGCTATTACATCACTGCTCCGAGCCTCTGTTCATTAATTTTTTGTGTGTTCTTGATCTTCCCAAGTTGCATGACTAATTTGATGCTTCTATTAATTATGGAGCTGCCAACCCCATCAAGAAAAATATTTGTTCTTTTGGGGCTGGCACCTCGAACAAGCATAAAATTAGAGTGAAGCAGATATATTGTCGTGTAAGCACACACCCTTCTTTCATTAGTTTAGATGAACCATTGATGATCAATTCGAACTAGTGCATGCGATTAAAATTAATTTGACCTAAATAGAGGGTGCATAATAAACTACAATAACTAGATTTGCAACCACGGGATGTTGACGATATCTTCAAAGAACATTGCAACAGCAGCGAGGCTTCACAACAACATATGGTAAGCCAGTGTGTTTTAGTACATGTGAAATGTAATGCGTGTGGGCTGCTTTCTTGGCTTGTGCCCTCAACCTGTAATCCTCTGTAATTACAAATAGTTAAGTTATGCCTTTGCTATATTGCTTGATTCAATGCTTGTTTGTTACTTGTTAGGCTATACCTGAGTTGGCCAATATGTCGGCGATTACTGCTGTACTATCGTAAAGAAATGCATGCCTAGTTCATTTGAGTCCTTAACTTTTCCTCTGAACTTCGTCACAAGACTGTCTTCGTAGTTTATATGAGGCCACACTGTTAAGTGCTTTCTCAGATTATTTGAACTGCTTAGATGCCTTGGCAACTTAACTATAGCAGTGGTACACTCCCTTTCAACTAGGGATGTCAACTGGGTCCCGTTTAATCCCGATTAAAGTCCACTAGTGGTATGATAGTTCAAAAGAGTTTTTGTTTTTTGAGGAAAATGAACTAGGGAGCTAGCAAAAACTAGCTTGATGGGACTGGCGGATGTCGTTTATTTGCCACTTACATCCCTAGTTTCATCTTACCATTTTAATTTCTTTTCGGCTGATGCTGCTTTGAACCATTTAAATATAGCTTGCCATGCTCGGCAATAATTTGTATGTTGTTTACCATGTAAGCTTACTGCCTGGATCATGCGATAACTATCTCTTACTTATGTCTAGCAGAAACCTTTCAGGATGCCGTTCACAATAGGACACAATGCACAACCCCAGAATCTATTTGTGGAAGCAGTGCGCCATCCATGTTACCAGATGGTAGCAGTTCAGAGGCAACACCGCCAGAGAGCAGTCTGAGCACATATATTATAGTTCTTGAGGCTCTACTAGAGGCAGAATGAGATGGTGTGGCTGCCATGAATGAGGTAATCTTGATCTTGAGGCTGGAAATTATGCAATTAGCCGCACACATTATGCAAGCAACCCAAGAATTAGAGGAAGTAAGAATGCTGCATTTGAAGATGGAGGAGGTCCTGCTGTTTCTGCTATCTGAAGCCCAGGGTAATCCAAGTTCTTCTTTAGATACCAGTTGAAATTGTCAATAGATTATTGTAATTGCATGTTGTGTCATGTATCTGAATGGATTATGTTATAAGACCCCCTATGTTGTCCATGTGTTGTAATGATCCAAATTTTTAAGGCGAGGTAATCCTCAGTACTTGTATGATTGACATAAGGTGAATTGTTTTTTGTGTGAGCATATTGTATTGGATGAAATAACCGTTTGACTCAAAGTGTATCCAACCTACTGAGTTCGAAGATCACGACATTTCTAAATCATAATCATATATAAAGGTGGAATAAATCTTTGTTGTGGTTTTGTAGAAATAAATAACAAAACATAGAATTATCGATGGATATTCGTAATCAAATACGAATTAGATTTGAATTTAGTTGCCAGGGCCCAGGGAAACGTGAATGCTAATTCTCCCAAGTTTTGAACGAAGCAGCTAAACACCCACTATCATTTGTGGGCTGCCCGAAGCAAGTGTTTGCGAGATGGAAATTACTGTCTACCCCTGACACTTTGACATCCTTATCGACCGGATTTACACGACTTTCGATAGGGGTAGACTAGTAACTTCAATTAGAGGTGACACGACCGCCTGTGAGCCCATTCTGACACGGTGGGCGGCAAAACACATTTGATTCAAGCTCGTCCGAAAGACATGTGTCTCTCCCTCCATTTCCCCATTCATACACGGTGGGCGGCAAAAAAACTCTCCTCGCCCGAAATCGATGTAGGCAAATATTTTAAATAGGGGCAGATGTGTAACTTCCCTCAGACGTGACACAACCGCCCTACCTGTCAGCCCTGTTCATACACCATGGGCACCAACCTTGGGCGGCAAAACACCCTCTCCTCGCCCGAAATCGCTACCGGCAAATATTTGGGAGATGCGAGATTACCGTCCTATCCCCAACTGACGTGATGTCCGAAATTTTAAACGGGGGATAAGTTCGTAACTTTCCCACATTTCGCATAAGCGTCCCAAAGTTTGAGATCCCCCCTCCCCCTCCATTTCCCCATTCATACACCGTCGGCGCCACAACAACCGCCCCACTGCGGCCAGCCTCCTCCGTCCGCCACCCCATCCTCCACCTTGCCGGGGCCGCTACCCCGTCGTCCACTGCAAGAGATGGACGGACGTCTCTCATCCACGGCGCCAGACCAGGATCCTTTCATCGCGTCCTCTTGCTTCATCGGCGCCGTCGTCCACCTTGCCGTTGCCGCTCCTATGACCGTCTCGTCCACGGCAACAGGATCTGTCCCCTGACCCGGCCGTTTGTCGTCTAAAGTCTTCTTCCCCGCTGTCGATAGCCATCGCACCCGCAGCACCCTCAACGTATCAGCAGGGGCCTACACGGCGTCGCAAGACAGGTGGTACTCTTCCATATGTGCTTAAGTAATTGATCTCACGCAGTAAATAGATCATAAATTTTTTTACTGTACTTTTCTTGTCTGTACCAAATCGTAGTGGCTAGTTGAAAGCAAACATTGGTTGCGAAGTAGCTTTGTCCAGTTTGCACCTTCAGATCCGCCATGGCAAAGTCACTATACTCGTAAAGCTTATGGTTTTCCCCCTTTATATTCACTACCATCATAGTAGGTGCTTCGTGTCGTGCTAGCACTGCTCCTCAAGACTTCAACCCATCAAGCAAAACAACATGCCACTCATAATTCAAAAGCTTAGGTGTTGAAATATGAATCTGATATGATACTCATATTACTAAAACAGAGAACGTTTAATTGGTCACCTAATGTTCCTATATTCGTTTAGAAAAGCATGTGTGCCACCCACTGGTCCAGCTAGTTCCACTTTCCTGATTTTACTCTTGATGCTTAGGGTTTTCCCCTTTTATCTACTCTACTATGATCTGCATAGGTGATTTACGTCAGACTAGCATGGTTCCACCCTTCAAGCTAAACAACCACAGGCTTAGTTGTTCAAATATGATTGTGATATGATCTTGATATTAGTTAACATACACATTTAATTGGTTAGCTAAAGGTCCCACTTGAGTTTCCAAATGCATGTCGCGACATATAGAGAGACATCGTAATTGCATTTCTTTGTCACTTGTTGGTGTACTTTCTTGTCCATACCAAATCTTAGTTGTTATTTCAAAGCAAAGATCGGTTTCTAACTACCCTTTGCGCGGTTTGCAGCTTCAGATCTGCCATCCCACTGCCACGATCAACACTATACTCATCATGCTTACAGTTTCCCCATTTTATGATGACCATGATCAGCCTACATGGTTCGTGTCGTAATAGCACTTCTCCACCCATCGAGCTAAACAAGCTTAGTTGTACAAATTCAAATCTGATATTATGCTGATATTAGTAAAATTGAGAGATGTTTAATTGGTCAGCTAAATGTTCCTACTTTAGTTTCGAAATGCATGTGAGCCACATATGGAGAGACCGGAAGGAATACTATTTCTCTGTGCGCTCTGGTTCATCATGGGTGGGCAACCGACATTGTACAGAAACACTTGTAATATCTTCAATCTGCTTGCTCTTCCGCTCTTCTTTAAGATGATCCTCTTCTCTTCTTTAATAAGTATGTCCCTTGTTGGGAAGAGTAGCAGAGACATTTGCGGTCGGCTGGTCAGGTCGAGTTGTTCTCCCTTAGTATATTTTGAATCTGTTGGATCAGGTTGACTTGTTCTTCTTTATTATATGTTGAAGTTGTCATCTGCGAAGTATCATCACTTCTAGAGCTCTCATATTTTGAGTAGTAGGCCATATTATATTAATGCACACACCAAGTTACAGCATGCATGGCATCTCTCAGAAGAATTGCAGAGATATCACAAACGGGTTTACAGGGAGGCGGTATTGGATTAGAATCACTTCTGCGTTACAAACATAATCTCACTTGTTTTTATGTTTTCATGCATGTCAGGTACTAAACATTATCAAAATGAATATGAGAATGGGAGCACGAGAGGAATATTGTGGAACAATCCACTGGCTAATAATCTTGGCATGGTGGAGGATGGCCTATCTTATTCACCCATCAAGGTGCTTGCTCTAACTTGGCAAGGTTGTATTGGTCGCACATATTTTGCATCAACCTCTTGCATTACCTCTACTTTGTTACACCATCTGCTTAGTTCAAGCATCATATATGAGTATATGCCATACCTATCCATTTTCTGTACCTATTCCATGTGTCGTCATACTATGTTTTTCCAGTCAAATGTTCTTCTTTCGTAATAGATGTCCAAAAGGAAGAGGGTGAGTGCAGATCCTCAAGGAGTACAAACTAGGTATTTGGAGAAGGTAGTGATACCTGATAAACCAGATAGATCAGCAACCACAGAAAACACAGGCCCAACTGTACCACACTCTACCCCAACTCCACTGGCCAAACCCCTATTAGAATCGCCGACACCCGCGTCAGTAATCGCCTAATATCAATTCAAAATTTGAACTCCTAAATTTCTGCATGTGCCTTACCTTCCCTCTTGTATGAAAACTAATTTCAGATGAAGCTCCTTGCTCAAAGGATCATAGGATCTCACAACAATACTGGGCTCTGCATTTCTCTTGCCAGTACCTCTTGCCCTTTGTCAAAGATAATGACACTCATTGTTGTTTGATTATGTAGCATCACTGTAAATGTTAAACTTCTTTATCCTCCCTTTGCTTGAAATTATAAGATCTATATTTACTCTTAGATAAATTTAGAATTAACACAATGGTTGTGTGTAACGCCCCGAGACCGACGCTTTAGTTTCCCTTCCTTTTATTTTAGTTGTTGACGTGTGTTTATTATGTTTGTTGCATTATCATAATTGTTTTGCATATTTCATTCCTATATGTTTATGCCATGATCATGATTAGTGCCATTGTCTTATTTTGCTTCTTGCATCATGTTCATCGTTTATTATATTGCATTATGCCATCCTTGCTTGTTTTGCCATGCCTATCTCTTGTCATATTGCTTTTGGTCATTCATGTTGTTGCCATGAGCATCATGTGCATTACACTCATCCTTATGTTACATGTTACTTTCTTCTTGTGTGTGCATCAGCCCTTGCTATCCCTCTCTCAAGCCATGCCCATGTATCATCATCTCTCCCTTCTTTCTTCCTTCATGTTTTTGCAAGTGACATTATTCCCCCCTCCTTTAATGTTCCTTTGTTTCCTGTTTATCTTACTCCCTGCCTTATACCTCTCTGCCAAGTTTCATACCATTTGGAATTGTTTTGGTAGGGTTCAAAAATGGCTCAAGTTTGAATTAATTTCAAACTTGAATTATTTTTCTACCTCTAAAAATGCCCAAGGCAATTTATTCAAATTCTGCACAAATTCTGGACCCCAGGGATATACTCATATCTCTCTCAACCTTCTTCATTGTACTTGTGCTTTTCTGTTTTGTTTTCTGTTTGAAGAAAAGAGAAGAAGGAAAGTAGCAGTAGCAACATTGTAGCCCAGCTCCAGCAGCAGCAGCCCATCTCCCCAGCCCACCTGCACTCACCTTTCAGCCCAGCCAAGCCTACATGCGCCGATCCCTCCTGTTCTTCTCCTACCTCCTAGGACAACAGGAGGCTCCACGTCGACGCTTCGGCTGATTTGACGGCCGGTAGCTTCCCTACCCTCCTATAAAACTTCTCCAAACCCTACCCTAGCCTCTCCTCTCTCCATTTCCCCCTCTCCCTGCCGCCGCCACCAGGTAGGTCGCCCACCATAGCCGTCGCCATGGACGAGGAGAGCTTAAGCTCGTCCCCGGCCTGAACACCTCCATCGCCTGCATTGCTGCCACGGTGAGAGAACCCCGACCCTCTTCGTCGTCTTCCTCACCCTCGCACGCGACTACGAGGACCCCGAAGGCTCCTTCCTCGTCGTATGCTTCTCTGATTCCTCTTCTTCACGGAACCGACGGCGTCTTCGTCAGCACGCTCCTCCTCCGTCCCCGGTCAGCCTCGACCTTGTACGACTCCAGCAACACCCTCACGGTGAAACTCTGCTCCTCCCCATATCTCTCTCTCCAGTCCCGTTGTCCGCATGTCCGTCGATCCGCGCAAGCCCGAGGCCGTCCGCCATGGCCGACCAGGGGAGCGAGTTCAAGCTCGTGCCTTGCCTCTTCCGCACTGCATCCACACATGCCTCCTTCCGCAGCTCTCCGCACGAACACGCGCACCCTAGCATGTTTCCGCACGCCCGCTGCTGTAGCGCTTGCCTCGCCATGCATCGCCGCCATGGCCGCAAGCTCCTGCTCCCACACATGCCGCCCGTTGCTTTCTTTGCACCTTCGCTGCACACCTCCACGCACACGCATCAACACCCGCACACGGCCGCGCTCGATTGTGACTTGTGACTTCGTGAGCCCATGGCCCTGCTTCGTCTTGCCACCGCCATGTCCGAGGCGACCTCGAGCTCGTCCTCGAGTCTTCCCGCGCACCCGAGCCTTCTTCATGGTCTCACCTCACAGTGCACCAACGTGTCAGTACCAGCAACCTGACAGGAGTCGATAAGCAACAGAGGAGGCTTGCTGAAGTTCAGAACAAGAAGGCAGCAGTGAGCGGGTGATTCAAATGTATGTTGGGCCGTAAGTGTGGCGTGGGTGAGTGGGCCGTGGGCCAAACGTGTAAGAGAAACGCCCCAGCTTATATAAGCAGGGAAGCGACTGTAGCAAGGCATCGATTGGGAAATGAAACAATTTGAACCTCTCATTCTCTCTTATCCTCTCTGCTTGCGTCTCCTACCTGCTGACCTCGTCCTTCTCCCTCAGCTCCGATCCCGATCTCTCTCTCATGTCGCCGGTGAACTCAGCCACCCCTAGGGCGTGACAATCTGGTATCAGAGCCACCGCTCCGCTCGGCAAAAAAATTCTCGACTTGTACCCGGCAAATCCGAGGCGACGGTCGCGGATCCCCTCAGGTGATCTGCATAAATCCTGACCTGAGGTGGGTTGATTTGAGAACCCGACGCGACCACGGCGACCTTCAAGCCGAACCCGCAGTCGCGCTTCCTCGCGGACGAGATGGAGGCACTGCAGGAGCGGCTGCTGCAGGAGTTCGCTCACCTGCGCGCGGCACAGAGCAAGTTCGCCGTCGTCGACAGCATCAGCGCTCAGCTCGAGGCTCTCGACGCCAAGCTCACCGAACAATCCGCCCGCATCGACCAGGTCCAGATGAAGGTGAACCTATCGTGCTACACTCTCGGGAAGGTCCAACAGGAGCAGGCGCACGCCGCGCAGCTGGGGAAGCAACCGATGCCGCCAGCATATGGAGAGAGTTCGTCTCCGACCGCCGCATCCGAGGTCTCCGACGGCATACTGGGCGCAATTCCGGGTGCTCGTCCGCACATGCCGTTGCGTTTGCCTCAGGTACATAACCAAGCACAGATCGATCTCACTGCACTGCATGGGGGCGAGGATCAGACTAACAGGAAGCACTGGATGACAAAATGGATTTCCCTCAGTTTGATGGCACTGATGTCAGGATTTGGATCGACAAGTGTGAAGCATTTTTTCGTTTGTATCACATCCCAGACAATTTCCGAGTTACATCGGCATCTCTGTACCTGACTGACAACGCTTCTCACTGGTATCAAGCGTTTAAGCAACAGAGTGCATTTCACACTTGGGAGCAGTTTTGTACCGCTGTTCTGCAGGAGTTCGACGTCAACATTCACAGGGAAAGGATGAAGGAGTTGATGTTGCTGAAACAGAAGGGCACAGTCGAGGAGTACAAACAACAGTTTCAACAGCTAGTTTACCACATCAGGCTATATGAACCCACCATCAGCAGTACTTTCCTTGTGATGAGGTTTGTGATGGGTCTGAGAGAGGAGCTGCGTTCTGCAGTGGAAATGCAACTCCCAGCAACGGTTCAGTTAGCTGCCATGTATGCTGCAGTGCGAGAAGGATTGTTGGAACAGCAGAAAAATTTTAAGTCCACCTATCAGAAACACTCAGTGCCCAGGACAGATACAAAACAGAGTTTCGTGCCTGGAGAGCTATGGAAGGCCAAACAACTCAGAGTACAGACGCGCAAATGGTCTCTGCTATGGTTGTGGGGAGAAATATGTACCTGGACATACTTGCAAACAACCAGGTGCACCTCCAGCTCAACTGAAAGCAGCAGAGATGATTGATCCCCATGAGCTGATTTCTGATGCAGTTCTGGATGCATTGGTGGATGACTACCAAGGAGAATGTGCTACCATCTCTGCAACAGCACTGTCAGGAGCCTCCCACCCTAAAACTATTCAACTCAGGGCTCTGATAGGAAACCAGGTGGCACTGATTTTGCTGGATTCGGGCAGCACTCACACTTTTGTGGATCAGGCTCTGCTCGACAGGATTTCTATACCTGCTCAAAAATTGCAAACACCTATGCAAGTGAAAGTGGAAAATGGGAATGTGGTGGAATGCAACAAATTTGTGCCTAATCTCACCTGGTGGATACAAGGGCATAGCTTCTCTAGTGCTATGCAGGTCTTTCCTTTAGGAGGATATGATATCATCCTGGGAATGGACTGGTTAGAGCAATGGGGAGTGATGCAGTGTCACTGGGTAGAAAAATGGATACAGTTTCAGTACCAGCAGCAAACAGTGAAATTACAAGGAGTGCTTCCAGCTAAACAGGAGCCCATCAAAGAAGTCTCTATTGACCAGGTGAGGAAATGGGAGAAAGGAAATGATATTTGGGCCACTGCTATGCTCAACCACCTTATGGTTAGTCCACAAACAAAAATACCTCCAGAAGTACAAGAAGTTCTGAAAGCAAACAGAGTTGCCTTCCATGACCCTAAAGTTCTTCCTCCTCATAGAGACTTTGATCATGAAATCCACCTAGTGCCTGGTGCAGTTCCTGTGAATTGTAGACCCTACAAATACTCACCTCAGCAAAAAGATGAAATTGAAAGGCAGGTGGCTGAAATGTTACAAGCAGGACTCATAGCACCTAGTTTAAGACCTTTTGCAGCTCCTGTGTTACTAGTTAAAAAGAAGGATGGCACTTGGAGGTTTTGTGTGGACTACAGACGACTTAATGCAAGTACAGTCAAGAATAAATTTCCACTGCCTGTCATTGATGAGTTACTGGATGAATTAGGAGGAGCCAAATGGTTTTCCAAGTTGGATCTCAGATCAGGATACCACCAAATTAGAATGAAGGAAACAGATGAGTTTAAAACAGCTTTCAAAACTCACAATGGACAGTATCAGTTCAGAGTTGTACCATTTGGATTGTCAACTGCTCCAGCTACTTTCCAATGCTTCATGAATTTCATTTTCAAGGGCCCCAACAGGAAGTTTGTGCTGATTTTCATGGATGATATTCTGGTTTTCAGTGGAACTTTAGAAGAGCACATCACTCACCTGCAGTCAGTGTTTGATATTTTGCAAGAGCACCAATTGTTTGTCAAAGAGAGCAAATGCTCTTTTGCTCAACAGTCCATGGAATATCTAGGTCACATTATCTCTGATAAGGGAGTGAGCACTGACCCTGCAAAAACTGTTGTTATGCTGGATTGGCCAACTCCCACAAATGTCACTGAGTTAAGAGGTTTCCTAGGCCTCACTGGGTATTACAGAAAATTTGTGCAGAACTATGGTCTGTTAGCAAAGCCTCTCACACTTCTGCTAAAGAAGCAAGCATTCCAGTGGTCTCCTGCAGCTGATACATCATTTCAACTTCTCAAGAAGGCCATGGCCTCTACACCTGTCCTAGCATTACCTGACTTCAACAAAACATTCACTATTGAAACAGATGCTTGCAATACTGGAGTTGGAGCAGTGCTCACTCAGGAAGGCCATCCCATAGCTTACTACAGCAAGGCACTGGGAGTGAACAGTCAGAAGGTTTCTATTTATGAGAAAGAATTCTTAGCTATTATGATGGCCATTGATAGATGGAGATCCTACTTGTCCAGAGCTCCCTTTGTGATTAAAACAGATCACCAGAGCCTATGCCACTTGGGAGATCAGAATCTTACATCTGATCTACAGAGGAAAGCTATGACCAAGTTAGTGGGATTGGATTTCTCAATTCAGTATAAAAGAGGTGTAGAGAATACAGCTACTGATGCATTATCCAGAGTAGCTCATCTGTTTGCAACACAGGCTATATCCACCAGTAAACCTGTGTGGGTACAAGAGATATTGAACTCATATACTGTAGATCCAGTTGCCCAAGAAATGCTCACCAAAATGGTAGTTGATCCTGAAGCTTGTCCTGGTTTTCAACTTCTGGAGGGCCTGATCAGACAGGAAGGAAAGCTATGGGTGGGAGCTAATGCTGGGTTGCAAACCAAGCTCATACAGGTTTTCCACTCCTCTCCAATTGGTGGTCACTCTGGTATGTTGTCTACTTACCACAAAGTGAAACAACTGTTTAGTTGGCCTGGTCTCAAAAGGGATGTGGAGAATTTTGTTAAACAACGCAACATCTGTCAGCAGGCAAAACATGAGTTGTGTAAGGTGCCTGGGCTGCTTCAGCCCTTGCCCATTCCTGATGGCCCTTGGCAAGCCATTAGCATGGACTTTATCAAAGGGTTACCTAAATCAGAGGGGTTTAATGCCATTTTGGTGGTGGTGGACCATTTTACTAAAGTCAGTCACTTCTTACCTCTGAAGCATCCTTTCACTGCAGCTTCAGTAGCAAAAATATTCCTGAACACAGTGGTCAGATTACATGGTATTCCTCTGTTTATTGTGTCTGATCGGGATAAGATCTTCACCAGTGCATTTTGGAAGGAACTATTCAGGATTTGGGGCACTGAGTTGCAAATGAGCACAACTTATCACCCACAAACGGATGGGCAAACAGAAAGGGTCAACCAATGCCTTGAGATGTACCTCAGGTGTGCTGTTCATGCTGCACCAAACAAGTGGGCCTCCTGGATTCCTCAGGCAGAATTTTGGTATAACACTACTTACCATTCTGCTTTAGGTTGCACTCCATACAAAGCTTTCTATGGCTTTGATCCACATGTGGGACAACTGTATAGCCAGACCAAATCTCTCAATGCTGAAGTGCAAAGTTGGCTGTCTGCACATACAAAGCACACTGCAGCCCTGAAGGAACAGTTGGCCAGAACCCAGAGCAGATACAAACATTTTGCTGACAGAAAGAGAACTGACAAGCAATTTTCAGAAGGTGAGATGGTTTACTTGAGGCTTCAACCATATGCACAATCTTCAGTGGTCAATCGTCCTTGTCACAAGTTGGCCATGAAGTACTTTGGGCCATTCAAGATTCTGCACAAGATAGGACAGGCTGCCTACCGACTGGAGTTGCCGAAGGGCAGCTTGATACATCCAGTGTTCCATGTCTCACAACTGAAGGAACACACACCCGACCACACTCCAGTTTTCTCCACGCTACCGGCGCCCTTGGACTTGTCTGATCCAGAAATTCAGCCGGAGGAGATACTCGAGCGTCGTTTGGTCAAAAGGGGCAACACTGCGCACTTGCAGGTGCTGATAAAATGGACAAAATGTCCAGTAACAGATGCGACTTGGGAAGATTACCAGGTGCTCCAAGCGCGCTATCCAACCGCACCAGCTTGGGGACAAGCTGGCTCTCCAAGGGAGGGTACTGTCAGTACCAGCAACCTGACAGGAGTCGATAAGCAACAGAGGAGGCGTGCTAAAGTTCAGAACAAGAAGGCAGCAGTGAGCTGGTGATTCAAATGTATGTTGGGCCGTAAGTGTGGCGTGGGTGAGTGGGCCGTGGGCTAAACGTGTAAGAGAAACGACCCAGCTTATATAAGCGGGGAAGCGACTGTAGCAAGGCATCGATTGGGAAATGAAACAATTTGAACCTCTCATTCTCTCTTATCCTCTCTGCTTGCGTCTCCTACCCGCTGACCTCGTCCTTCTCCCTCAGCTCCGATCCCGATCTCTCTCTCTCACGTCGCCGGTGAACTCAGCCACCCCTAGGGCGTGACACAACGTCCCTGTTCCGCACGCCCGCTGGTGCTCTACAGCCTTTGTAGTCGCCGTCTTGATCGAGTTCGCCGCCGGCAAAGATTCCTGTGCGCTCATGGAAGGTCAAGGCTTGGCCTTTGTATCCGTTCAAACGCTGTCGTGCTCCTTCTCTTGCAAGATCACAGCACTAGCTCAGCTGGTTAGCCACACGCGCTCGCATCCGGGAGGTCCTGGGTTCGAGTCCCAGGCGTCCCAATTTTTGCTCTGTTTTCCCTTTACTGTTGCACACACACTCAGCGCTCACTCGAGCCAAGTCCTCCTGGGCTGCTGCAGGTTGCTGCAATCCGGCCCGTGCATATTTGTTTCGCAGTCTGTGTATTTTTTTAGCACTTTCCAGTGCATTCTTATTTACAGTAATGCCATCATTTTGATTTGTGAATAATTAATATCCATGTATCCAAATAAAATATGTCATATATGCAACTTGCTTAGAATTTCATGTACTTTCACAATATGCAACTTTCATCCCTGTTAAAAATATTTAAAATTGTTGTTTGCATTAATTTACATAAATGCCATGTTAAAATGGTTTATTTCATAACTAAATAATCGTAGCTCCGAATTAAATAAACTTGATATGTAAATGGGATATAAAAATGCATAGTTTTACATGGTGCACTTAATTTTGTTGTTTAACAACATTAAAATATAGTTTAGGGCAGAACAGTACCAAATTTGAAATATGCATATGGGGATTTTCCGGAATTGTTGTTTGTTCTTTTCGGCCTCATTTAAACTTGCCTAGATAGATAGTTTTATTATGCTTCACCTCTTGCCATGATAACCAACATTTAATGTTGATGAGTAGCATAAACGGGAGAGAACTAAACAAATGAATGTGGTGTTTCTTCAATATGCAACCCGTTGCATATTGAGCTCCACTTAATTTGTAGTATTGTTTGATGCATTTTGTCATGCCATGAATCATTAAACCGGACATGCATCATACTTGATTGTGCATCGTGCCATGTTTATGTGATGGTTGTTTACCATGATGTTTGCTTATTTCCGGTTGTGCTTCTTCTCCATAGTTCCGGTTATGTTGCGATTGTGAGGATCCGTTCGACTACGTTGGTTCATCTTCTTCATGGACTCGGTCTTCTTCCTAGCGGGATTTCAGTCAAGATGACCGTCACCTTGGATCTCATTACTAGTTGTCTCGATGCTATCGCTATGTCGTGCTACCTACCACTTGCTTATCAAGCCTCCCAAATTTCCATGAACCTCTAACCTTTGTCACCCTTCCTAGCAAACCGTTGTTTGGCTATGTTACCGCTTTTGCTCAGCCCCTCTTATAGCGTTGCTAGTTGCAGGTGAAGATAAAGATTGCTCCATGTTGGATTATGTTTATGTTGGGATATCACAATATCTCTTATATTATTAATGCATCTTGCTACATCTTGAGCTTGCGTTGGTTTCTCCGAAGAGGAGAGGATGATGCAGCAGAGTAGCGTAAGTATTTCCCTCAGTTTTTGAGAACCAAGGTATCAATCCAGTAGGAGGCCAGGGGCAAGTCCCTCGTACCTACACAAAACAAATAGCTCCTCGCAACCAACGCGAATAGGGGTTGTCAATCCCTTCACGGTCACTTACAAGAGTGAGATTTGATAGAGATGATAGATAATATTTTTGGTATTTTTGGTATAAAGATGCAAAGTAAAATAAAAAGGCAAAGTAAAAAAGCAAAGCAATAATAAAGCGTAGGAAGATTAATATGATGAAAATAGACCCGGGGGCCATAGATTTCACTAGTGGCTTCTCTCAAGAGCATAGGTATTTTACAGTGGGTGAACGAATTACTGTTGAGCAATTGATGTAATTGAGCATAGTTATGAGAGTATCTAGGTATGATCATGTATATAGGCATCACGTCCGAGACAAGTAGACCGACTCACCTGCATCTACTACTATTACTCCACTCATCGACCGCTATCCAAAGATGCATCTAGAGTATTAAGTTAATGAAAACAGAGTAACGCCTTAAGCAAGATGACATGATATAGAGGAATAAATTCATGTAATATGATAAATACCCCATCTTGTTATCCTTGATGGCAACAATACAATACGTGCCTTGCTGCCCCTACTGTCACAGGGAAAGGACACCGCAAGATTGAACCCAAAGCTAAGCACTTCTCCTATTGCAAGAACTACCAATCTAGTTGGCCAAACCAAACGGATAATTCGAAGAGACTTGCAAAGATAACTCAATCATACATAAAAGAATTCAGAGAAGATTCAAATATTGCTCATAGATAATCTTGATCATAAACCCACAATTCATCGGTCTCAACAAACACACCGCAAAAAGAAGATTACATCGAATAGATCTCCACGAGAGAGGGGGAGAACTTTGTATTCAGATCCAAAAAGAGAGAAGAAGCCATCTAGCTACTAACTATGGACCCGAAGGTCTGAGGTAAACTACTCATACTTCATCGAAGAGGCTATGATGTTGATGTAGAAGCCCTCCGTGGTGGAATACCTTTTCGGTGGAGCTCCAGAACAGGCCCCAAGATGGGATCTCGTGGATACAGAAAGTTGCGGCGGTGGAATTAGGTTTTTGGCTCCGTATCTGATTTGTTGGGGTGCGTGAGGTATATATATAGGAGGAAGAAATGCGTCGGTGGAGCTTGAGGCCCACGAGGCAGGGGGCGCGCCCTAGGGGGGGCGCCCTCCACCCTCGTTACCGCCTCGTGGCTTTCTTGATGGAGGGTCCAAGTCTCCTGGGTCTTATCTGATGAGAAAATCATGTTCTTGAAGATTTCATTTCGTTTGGACTCCGTTTGATATTCCGTTTCTTCGAAACACTGAAATAGGCAAAAAAAAACAGAATTAATTTGGGCCTCGGGTTAATAGGTTAGTCCCAAAAGTAATATGAAAGTAGAAAATAAAGCCCAATATAGTCCAAAACAATAGATAATATAGCATGGAGCAATCAAAAATTATAGATACGTTGGAGACGTATCAGGCATCCCCAAGCTTAATTCCTGCTCGTCCTCGAGTACGTAAATGATAAAAAGAGAATTTTTGATGCGGAGTGCTACTTGGCATAATTTCAATGTAACTCTTCTTAATTGTGGTATGAATATTCAGATCCGAAAGATTCAAGACAAAAGTTTATATTGACATAAAAATAATAATACTTCAAGCATACTAACGAAGCAATCATTTCATCTCAAAATAACATGGCCAAAGAAAGTTATCCCTACAAAATCATATAGTCTGGCTATGCTCTATCTTCACCACACAAAATATTTAAATCATGCACAACCCCGATGACAAGCCAAGCAATTGTTTCATACTTTTGACATTTTCAAAACTTTTTCAATCTTCACGCAATACATGAGCGTGAGCCATGGATATAGCATTATATGTGGAATAGAATGGTGGTTGTGGAGAAGACAAAAAGGGAGAAGATAGTCTCACATCAACTAGGCATATCAACGGGCTATGGAGATGCCCATCAATAGATATCAATGTGAGTGAGTAGGGATTGCCATGCAACGGATGCACTAGAGCTATAAGTATATGAAATCTCAACAAATGAAACTAAGTGGGTGTGCATCCAACTCGCTTGCTCAGGAAGACCTAGGGCAATTTGAGGAAGCCCATCATTGGAATATACAAGCCAAGTTCTATAATGAAAAATTCCCACTAGTAAATGGAAGTGACAAAACGAGAGACTCTCTATTATGAAGATCATGGTGCTACTTTGAAGCACAAGTGTGGTAAAAGGATAGTAACATTGTCCCTTCTCTATTTTTCTCTCATTTTGGGCCTTTTTTTATTTTTCGTCCGGAGTCTCATCCTGACTTATGGGGGAATCATAGTCTCCATCATCCTTTCCTCACTTGGGACAATGCTCTAAAAATGATGATCATCACACTTTTATTTTTCTTACAACTCAACAATTACAACTCGATACTTAGAACAAAATATGACTCTATGTGAATGCCTCCGACGGTGTACCGGGATATACAATAATTCATAAGTGACATGTATGAAAGAATTATGAACGGTGGCTTTGCCACAAATACGATGTCAACTAAATGATCATGCTAAGCAATATGACAATGATGGAGCGTGTCATAATAAATGGAACGGTGGAAAGTTGCATGGCAATATATCTCAGAATGGCTATGGAAATGCCATGATAGGTAGGTATGGTGGCTGTTTCGAGGAAGGTTTTATGGTGGGTTTATGATACCGGCGAAAAGTGCGCGGTATTAGAAAGGCTAGCAATGGTGGAAGGGTGAGAAAAGTGCGTATAATCCATGGACTCAACATTAGTCATAAAGAACTCATATACTTATTGCAAAAATCTACAAGTTATCAAAGAAAAGTATTATGCGCATGCTCCTTGGGGGATAGATTGGTAGGAAAAGACCATCGCTCGTCCCCGACCGCCACTCATAAGGAAGACAATCAATAAATAAATCATGTTCCGACTTCATCACATAACGGTTCACCATACATGCATGCTACGGGAATCACAAACTTTAACACAAGTATTTCTCAAATTCACAACTACTCAACTAGCATGACTCTAATATTACCACCTCCATATCTCAAAACAATTATCAAGTATCAAACTTTTCTTAGTATTCAACGCACTCAAAAGAAAGTTTTACAAATCTTGAATACCAAGCATATTATTATTAAGCAAATTACCATGCTATTTAAGACTCTCAAAATAATCTAAGTGAAACATGAGAGATCAATAGTTTCTTTAAAACAAATCCACCACCATGCTCTAAAAGATATAAGTGAAGTACTAGAGCAAAACTATCAAGCTCAAAAGATATAAGTGAAGCACATAGAGCAAAACTATTAAGCTCAAAAGATATAAGTGAAGCACATAGAGTATTCTAACAAATTCCAATTCATGTATGGCTCTCTCAAAAGGTGTGTACAGCAAGGATGATTGTGGTAAACTAACAAGCAAAGACGCAAATAATACAAGACGCTCCAAGTAAAACACATATCATGTGGTGAATAAAAATATAGCTCCAAGTAAAGTTACCGATGGAAGTGGATTTTAAAGAGGGATGCCTTCCGGCATCCCCAAGCTTTGACTTTTTGGTGTCCTTGGATTATATTGGGGGTGCCATGGGCATCCCCAAGCTTAGGCTCTTGCCACTCCTTGTTCCATAATCCATCAAAAAAAATCACCCAAAACTTGAAAACTTCACAACACAAAACTCAACAGAAATCTCGTAAGCTCCGTTAGCGAAAGAAAAAAAAAGACCACTTCAAGGTACTGTAACGAACTCATTCTTTATTTATATTGGTGTTAAACCTACTGTATTACAACTTCTCTATGTATCATAAACTATTTTACTAGCCATAGATTCATCAAATAAGCAAACAACACACGAAAAACAGAATTTGTCAAAAACAGAACAGTCTGTGGTAATCTGTAACTAACGCAAACTTCTGAACTCCAAACATTCAGCCAAAATAGGACGACCTAGGCAATTTGTTTATTGATAAGCAGCAATTGGAATCACTATTTTATCACGTTCTGGTGATTTTTAACAATTATTTTCGTGAACCAAAAGTTTCTGGAAATTACAGCAAGATCAAATAACTATTATCCAAGAAGATCCTATAGGTTTAACTTGGCACAAACACTAATTAAAACATAAAGCCACATCCAAACAGAAGGTATATGGATTATTTATTCCTAAACAGAAGCAAAAACAAAAAACTAAAAATAAAATTGGGTTGCCACCCAACAAGCGCTATCGTTTAACGCCCCTAGCTAGGCATAAAAGCAAGGATAGATCTAGGTATTGCCATCTTTGGCACTAGGAGAGGTGGGTATCCTCTCTATAGCATTCATTCTTCTATTTAAGGTAAGAACATGGCCATTAATGGAAGAAGTAAGATTAAGCACATTATGGAAGTTTGCCTCCAAACTAGACTTCATCTCTTTAATAATTTCGTTTTGATAAAAGCATAAGAGAGTGGTAGACTCAACCTTATCATTCATGGGGTGCCCAAATATAGTTTTAATTTTTTCATAGGTATCTATAGCATCCCATTCAAGAAAACCTTCATCAAAAATAGAGTCTAGAACTTGTTTGAAAGAAGCGGGCAATCCAACATAGAAACTTTTTAAGTAAACCTCAATTTGATATTGTGGTACATAGCTAGCCCGAATTCTCAATAACCTATCCCAAGCATCTTTTAAAGACTCGTCAAGTAAATAACGAAAAATGCCAGAGTCATCTTCATCAAAATTATTTAAGTTCTCATCAGTAACCCCGATGGGTCTTTCCATAGCATCATTATTTATGAGCTTAGAGAGGATAGAAGGGTTATCCAAGGTACTAGAACCCTGGAAAGGACCCTTAGTTCTTTTTGATTCGGCCATGGAAACAAGTAATCCAACACACAAGCAAACAGGAAGAAGGCAAGCGGAAAAGAGAGGAGGATATTGGGGAAGAGAGGGCGAATAAAACGGCAAGGGTGAAGTGGGGGAGAGGAAAACGAGAGGCAAATGGAAAATAATGTAATGCGAGAGATAAGGGATCGTGATGGGTACTTGGTATGCTGACTTTTGCGTAGACTCCCCGGCAACGGCGCCAGAAATCCTTCTTGCTACGTCTTGAGCTTGCATTTGTATTCCCCAAAGAGAAGAGGATGATGCAGCAGAGTAGCGTAAGTATTTCCCTCAGTTTTTGAGAACCAAGGTATCAATCCAGTAGGAGGCCACGCGCAAGTCCCTCGTACCTACACAAAACAAATAGCTCATGAATAAGGGTTGTAAATCCCTTCACGGTCACTTACGAGAGTCAGATCTGATAGAGATGATAGATAATATTTTTGGTATTTTTTGTATAAAGATGCAAAGTAAAATTAAAAGGAAAAGTAAACAGCAAAGCAATAATAAAGCGTAGGAAGATTAATATGATGAAAATAGACCTGGGGGCCATAGATTTCACTAGTGGCTTCTCTCAAGAGCGTAGGTATTTTACGGTGGGTGAGCAATTACTGTTGAGCAATTGACATAATTGAGCATAGTTATGAGAGTATCTAGGTATGATCATGTATATAGGCATCACGTCCGAGACAACTAGACCGACTCACCTGCACCTACTACTATTACTCCACTCATCGACCGCTATCCAAAGATGCATCTAGAGTATTAAGTTAATGAAAACAGAGTAACACCTTAAGCAAGATGACATGATGTAGAGGAATAAATTCATGCAATATGATAAATACCCCATCTTGTTATCCTCGATGGCAACAATACAATACGTGCCTTGCTGCCCCTCATCCTTTGGGAAAGGACACCGCAAGATTGAACCCAAAGCTAAGCACTTCTCCCATTGCAAGAACTACCAATCTAGTTGGCCAAACCAAAGCGGATAATTCAAGAGACTTGCAAGGATAACTCAATCATACATAAAAGAATTCAGAGAAGATTCAAATATTGCTCATAGATAATCTTGATCTTAAACCCACAATTCATCGGTCTCAACAAACACACCGCAAAAAGAAGATTACATCGAATAGATCTCCACGAGAGAGGGGGAGAACTTTGTATTGAGATCCAAAAAGAGAGAAGAATCCATCTAGCTACTTACTATGGACCCGAAGGTCTGAGGTAAACTACTCACACTTCATCGGAGAGGCTATGATGTTGATGTAGAAGCCTTCCATGGTGGAATCCCCTTAAGTGAAGCTCGAGCAGGCCCCAAGATGGGATCTCGTGGATCTGAGAAAGTTCTTGGCGGTGGAATTAGGTTTTGGCTCCGTGTCGATCTGTTGAAGTACGTAGGTATATATAGGAGGAAGAAGTACGTCGGTGGAGCTCCAAGGGGCCCACGAGGCAGGGGGCGCACCCTAGGGGGGGCACCTTCCACCCTCGTGACCGCCTCGTGGCTTTCTTGACGGAGTGTCCAAGTCTCCTGGGTCTTATCTAATGAGAAAATCACGTTCCCAAAGATTTCATTCCGTTTGGACTTTGTTTGATATTTCGTTTCTTCGAAACACTGAAATAGGCAAAAAACAACAATTCTGGGTTGGGCCTCCGGTTAATAGGTTAGTCCCAAAAGTAATATAAAAGTGGAAAATAAAGCCCAATATAGTCCAAAACAATAGATAATATAGCATGGAGCAATCAAAAATTATAGATACGTTGGAGACGTATCACATCTATATACTTGGTAAAGGGTGGAAGGCTCGGCCTTATGCCTGGCGTTTTGTTCCACTCTTGCCGCCCTATTTTCCGTCATATCGGTATTATGTTCCCGGATTTTGCGTCCCTAACGCGGTTGGGTGTTATGGGAACCCCTTGACAGTTCGCTTTGAATAAAACTCCTCCAACAAGGCCCAACCTTGGTTTTACCATTTGCCTCACCACCACCTATTTTTCCCTTGGGAGTCACTCTCTCGAGGGTCATCTTTATTTTAGCCACCCCCCCGGGCCAATGCTTCTCTAAGTGTTGGTGCGAACTAGAGCCACTTGCAGCGCTCCCTGAGGGAAACTTGAGGTCTGGTTCTAGTTGTACGTAGTGCTCATCCGGTGTTGCCCTGAGAATGAGATATGTGCAGCTCCTATCGGGATGTCGGCGCATCGGGCGGTCTTGCTGGTCTTGTTTTACCATTGTCGAAATGTCTTGTAAATCGGGATTCCGAGACTGATCGGGTCTTCCCGGGATAAGGAATATCCTTCGTTGATCGTGAGAGCTTATCATGGGCTAAGTTGGGACACCTCTGCAGGGTTTGAACTTTCGAAAGCCGTGCCCGCGGTTATGTGGCAGATGGGAATTTGTTAATATCCGGTTGTAGTAAACTTGAAGTAAACTCTTCTAAAATACACCAACCGTGTGCGTAACCGTGATTGTCTCTTTTCGGGGTTGTTCGAGAGGAGAACACGGTTTTTGTGTTATGTTTGACATAAGTAGGAGTTCAGGATCACTTCTTGATCATTACTAGTTGACGACCACTTGCTTTGCCTCTCTTCTCACTCTTATTTGCGTAAGTTAGCCACCATATTTGCTTAGTCTCTGCTGCAACCTCACCACATTACCCTTTCCTTACCCATTAAGCTTTGCTAGTCTTGATACCCATGGTAATGGGATTGCTGAGTCCTCGTGGCTCACAGTTTACTACACAAATAGTTGCAGGTTCAGGTTATGCGATGATCATGATGCGAGAGCGATGTTTACTTGTTTTGGAGTTCTTCTTCTGCTTCTTCGATCAGGGGATAGGTTCCAGATCGGCAGCCTGGGATAGCAGGGTGGATATTGTTTGAGTTTCTTTTTATGTTTCATCCGTAGTCGGATGTTGTTCTCATGTATGTTGTTGTATTCTTGGGCATTTGTGCCTTATGTTTGTATCCCCAACTATTATGTAATGGTACGATGTAATGATATCCACCTTGCAAAAGCATCTTCAAGATGCGCTTCTATCCTTGGTGGCACCTTCGAGTTCCTTTAGGATAGGGTCGCATCTTGGGCGTGACATTATGAAGTTTTGGATTTCTCATGTATGTACCTGTTGTCATGTACTCCCTCTGTATCGAATTAATTGTTGATCAATTGGATGTATTTAGAACTTAATAGTGCTAGATACATCCATTTGAGCGACAAGTAATAATGCATTTTGTGGTATTATTGTACTTGCATCGCGAGATAGTTGATTGTCTAGCAGTACTCTGCATCTTATATGCCCTCCCCCCACTTTCTCCAAATTATCATATCTACATTTACTCTGAATAAAGCCAATGCCACTTCACACGTTGATGTCTGCATTCCTCTTATCAGTACCTTTTGCCTTGTAACCCTGTACTTAATTAATTGCTATTTAATTATGTATCATTAGTCTGCACCTGAGCTTCATTATCCTCTATTTCTTCCAATATTATTTGATCTATATTTACTATTTGCAAAATGTAGAAAAATGGCAACATTTATAAATAATTTTCTTTGGGGAATTTATTGAATTATCATTCCATCAACATGGAGATGGGCTTTGTCCAGCCCATGTTAACATGTAATGTAAGTTCATCCTTCTCAAGCCTTCAAACTTTGTTCTAGTATAGAGTTGGATAGGCATCATTTCCTCCACTGCTGTTTACTTTGATGTTTACATCTGATTGGATGTTTGCAACAACTACCAATTTTAAATTCTAGTTGTAAAAACATGTTCCTTATGCAGAACAGATCCATTTATTTGCTTATATAATTGTGAAACCTGTTACGTGTCTCCTTGTTTCTCTTCGTAGTCGTATCTCTTATGCCAGGCAGAACTTTAGGGAAGATAGTGAGCCAAATCATATTGAGGATAGAGAGATGACCCCAAGGTCCTGTCTTGATGAAGACAGTGAGTTGAAGCTACTCACCAGCAGGTGTGAGACAACCTCTGTGCATTCGCTGCCTCAATCAGTTCGACTACTTCAGTCTCAACTTAAAGCGGAAATGCTTGCTTCAGCTCAGCTCCGACTTGAAGTCAAAGATGCAAAGAAGATGTCAGGGGACTACCATGCGCACTATCGTGCCATACAGCTAGGGATGGAGCATCTATCATTGACACAACTGAGGTCTCATCAGCTTGTTCGGCTGCTTGCGAGGCCCGTCCTGGCCAGGCCTAGTGCCTTCTGAAGTGCTCTCAGTTTTGTATATTCTTTTGTTGGCACATTTATATGCACTGGTGGTGACCTTTGATGCCCAGTGTATGTAATCCGCGGTCACATTGCGCTTTATTATCACTGGTAGAGAACTATGATTCCCAGTGGATGTAATATGCCATAATTTCTTTATTGTATAGTCTAGGTTTATTCTTTGGTCGGTATGCTGTAATTTGGGCTGGAAGGTTCAGTGGATCTAAATGTTGTCGGTCTTCAGGCCGGCCCGTTACTCATATGGGCCAAAACGTGGGCCTATAGTCATCTTGGGCCATTAGCAGGTCTAAACCTATAGTAGTTTCCCGCCTTTAATAGGCCGAGTAAAGTTCTAGCCAGCTGGACTAGAGAATACCATGGGCTTTTAACAGGCTAAAACCTAGATTGGGCCAGCATAAAGCCCGTGTTTGGCCCAAATAGGACGAGCAGTTAACATGCCAAAATATATCTCGGGCCAGTTTTGCCCAATTAAATTATGGGCTTTAAGCAGGCCAGTATCCACGCGGGCCATAGGCCCAAAAGTGTCATCGGCCATTATCGATGGGTGTAAGGTGCCTGATTCAACGCGGGCTGTAATTAGGCCCAACTGTTCCACGGGCCATTAACAGGCCGATAGGCCTGTTGGGCTGAAATATTTCCACGAAGACTACAGGCCATTAAGAGGCCTAAAGTTACTTCAAACAAGAAATAGCCCAGTTTCTGCATGGGCCGTTAAAGGGCCTAAAGTTAAACCGGGCCGACAACGTCCCAGATGCACCACGGGCCGCTAACAGGCCGAAACTATTATCGGGCCGAACTGGTTAACGGGCATTTAACAGGCTGAAATACAAACATGTCTTAGAATGGGCCCAAAAGAACAGTGGCCTGTTAACGGGCCTGATCCGATAAGGGCCGTAATTTGGCCCAAAACATAGCAGGATGTGAACGGGCCTGATCTGCTATGGGCCTCAATTTGGCCCAAAACATGGCAGGCTGTTAACGGGCCAGCCCACTAGTGTCTGAAAAAACATGGAGGGCCTTTAGCTGGGATGGCCTTTTCAACGAAATGGGTCTCTGTTGGGCCGTGCCACGTGTCGACGTATCATAGGCGCCTCCTGTCCAATGAGTGGATGACATCTATCCCAACGGTGAGCAAACATGTGTTTCCTCCAGCCAATGAGAATTTTACACATGGAAAATCCCCATTGGTCCGGGCTGTTAACGGGTTATCGGATCCAAAACCAGACCCGATAGCTTAACGGTGACCCGTTACGGTCGATGCCATGTGTCGGTCACCCTTGACGAAACCACTTCTATGACGCGGGATTTATCGTCATGGAAGTGGACACTTTCGTGATGATAATTTTGGTAATGTCATGGAATACTTCTACGACAACACAGGTATGACTATCTTGATTTGTCATAAAATCTTCATGGATGTACATGCATGACAGAAAACGTGACCTACTATGACAAACACGTATCATAACGGAAGTGTATTTTTTGTAGTGCATCCAGGCTCCACCGGCTACTATTCAACCAGCCATCTCCACGGGGTCATGTTCAACCACCCCTCCATGGGCTACTGTTCATCCAGCCCTCCACCGACTACTGTTCATCCAACCCTCCACTGGGTCCTATTCATCCACCCCCAACCGGCTCGATCGGGGTCCTGTTCATCCAGCGGCAACGGTCTCTACTACCACGGGGTCCTGTTCATCCAACCCCCATCGGGAACTATTCATCCAACCCCCAACAATGCTCATTGTTCATCAAGAGGCAGCAGGTTCGATCGGCTTCAGTTAGAAGCAGTAGCAAAGGAATCGCTCGGTCGGGTTCAGTTAACAGCCAGGGATCAGTCGATCGCTCAGGTTCAGTAAGCATAGCCTGCAGTGCAATCGCTCGGGTCCAGTAGGCGAACGCCTTGCTCGGGTTCAATTAGAGCCCAATGCCTCACACCCACGCGCGTATGTGTACGAGAGAAACACGCATCGCTCGGCCCCGACCACCCACCGTAACCGGGAACTCCCCAATATTTTCCTCGCCCTCGCTTCTACCACGGTTTTTTCTGTCATGGACGGCCCAAAGAATGTCATGCAACTGCGTCTCCGGCCCGCCTAGGATGAAAAGCCCATTTTCTGTCATGATTTTTTGCCATAGAAGTAGGAGCACACCACATCTATGATGATACCGGGTTTTGTCACAATTATCGTCATAGAAGTGTCATAAGCATGATAGGAAAAAAATTCGTTCGGCCCAAAATGTCACGGATGTGTCCTTTTTTTGTAGTGATGTCTACTACGCAACTTTATTCTTGTAGACACGTGTTGGGCCTCCAAGCGCAGAGTTTTGTAGGACAGTAGCAATATTCCCTCAAGTGGATGACCTAAGGTTTATCAATCCGTGGGAGGTGTAGGATGAAGATGGTCTCTCTCAAACAACCCTGCAACCAAATAATAAAAAGTCTCTTGTGTCCCCAACACACCAAATACAATGGTAATTTGTATAGGTGCACTAGTTCGGCGATAATGTGAACTGGGGACCCGATCTTTCGATGAGACAGAGAGATAACTACGATTTTGGGTGGGACTTGACCCTCACGATCGATCCGGCTACCAACAGTATAGGGAGAATCGTACACGACTTATATCCACGGCAATCACTGAACCAACTCCACGGCGTTACCGGCCGAGCCAACGGCGCGATCGACCTATCCATGAAGGATTTTTCCTGCAAGCAAATCGACGAACATGCAAGAAAATAATAGCCAAGCAATCTCAAAATTGTGAATATGCTAGATGGATAAATTTCACAAGATGGGGTTCCGATAGGATGTCTTGACGGTCGCACTAGCCGCTACAAGCGAAGACAAATAAAATGAAGGCCGGACACTGTACAGTGATGGAGTTTGCTTCGGCCGGCCCATCGTGGTGTAAATCTTCGAACCCAACACGTTACTCATGGTCCATGTAGGCAAAACAAAAATTGTTTGACTCTTTTGGCGTTAGTTCTTGACTTGTGCATGTTAGATGGGATGGATGATTCGCTGGTGGAGGCCATGCATGCAACGACGATGGAGGGCATGCATGCAAAGAGGGTTGCTCCTCTTTAATTAATTCCTTAATTTATTTATTCCTGAGTATAAATAAACCAAAGCATGAATGTGATTGTATTCTCATCAGTTAAATCATACATACAAATGAACGATAATACCTGGCCATTTATTTGTCTCGTATACATTCTAGTCGTAGGTCCAGGTGCAACTGTGTCAGCGATGTCTCGCGTAATATTTGTAGATGTATTCACGGTAGCTATGTTCATATCATCCTCCCATTCTTGAAAACAAAGCCGTCCTCGGCTTTCATCTATCTGGAACACATCATAGTGAAAAGCAAAAATAGATGCAACATACATAGGGTGTTCCAAAGGCGTTAGCTCACGAGGATGTGATAAATTTGTAAAAGTTTTCTCATGTTGGAGCATAATATTATGAATATTATGATAAATTTTATCCCATATAGAGTCTATATATGAATTATGGGAACGCAAATGAACTATCTGAGCACGCTGTAAGTTAATGGTTTTTCCTTCAAGCCCGAGAGTATACTAATTGGTTCTACCATGATGAGTAACACTATTATCAAATTGCCAAGGTCGACCTAATAATAAAGAACACGCTTGCATAGGAACGACATCACATTCAACATAATCATGATATGAACCAAGTGTAAAGTGTACTCTCACACGACGTGTTACCTTCAACTTACTACAGTTGTTGAACCATTGGATGTTATATGGATGGGGATGTCTTGTAGCGGCGAGGCCAAGCTTCTCTACCATCTTTATGCTTGCCAAATTATTGCAGCTTCCACTATCGATTATCACACGAACATAATGCCCTTTGACAACAAACTTAGTTTGAAAAAGATTATGGTGTTGAGACATCTCAGTATGCCCAACCTGGACACTAAGTACTTGCATGGTGACAATGCATGGGTATTGATCTGCTATCACAGCATTAACATGTATCGCCTCCGTCTCATTCTCCTCAGTGTCACCTACATTATTAGTGGCAAGCATATATAGTACGTGTATCTTCATCCAAATCACTAGCAGAAGAGTACTCACCATCTTCCTACACAACGAATGTTCGTTTATTTGGACAATCCTTCATCAAGTGCCCGCCACCTTTGCATATATGACACTTCATGTCCCTTGTGCGTCCAGACGAAGTGGTGGGTGCTACAGAAATTGCTTTCAAAGCCTCAGATGATTATGGAGCTGATTTTGAACTTGATGGGTGTGCACCATTGTGCAAGATAGGTGGTGTTGACTCAGTAGTGGACGGAAGAGTAGGAGAGGGTGTCCATGATGAGCGGCGACCTATAGAAAAGTTACCTCGTCCCTTGTTGCGTCGTCCCTGTACTTCCCTTTCAGCTTTACAAGCAAAATGAAACAAACGAGTAATAGAATTGTACTCCTTATTGTCCAATATATCTTGAATATCATGATTCAAACCACCTAAAATCTAGCTATCATAGCATCTTCGGTTTCAACTAATCCACATCGCATTAAGCCAGTTTGCAATTCTTGATAATAATCTCGCATGTAACTGCTACCTTGTTTTAAACGTTGCAATTCATTTAGTTTATCACGAGCATAATATGAAGGAACATAACGTTGTCGCACAGCTTGTTTTAAAGCATCCCAAGTAGTAGGTATATTATTTTCATTAATACGACAATATTCACTCCACCAAATAGAAGAAAAGTTTGTAAATTCACTAGTGGCTGCCCCAACTCTTTGGTTCTCAGGAATATCATGACATGCAAAATTTTGTTCAACAGAAAGTTCCCAATCAAGATAAACATCTGGATTATATTTACCATTGAAAGCAGGCATAGTAAATTTAATTTTAGCACTAGAATGGTCATAATCTCGAACATCATACCTATGTGGACCTCGTGTCATACCTTGACAGTTGAAACGCAGTTGTCAATGAGCACGGTCATTGTGGTGGTTGACCATTTGGTCGTCTTCAGTGTCACCAGAATAATCATTGTAGTTGTCCCCATATTCCTCCTGGGCGCGGGGAGGAATGCGTTGGTGTTGGTTTATGATGGCGGCATCAGTGGCAGTAGCTGGGTGTTGTGGATGACCCATGGGCAAACGCCGAGCTCGCGAAATAACGGCGCCACCCGCGGAGTTGCGAGGATCAATGTTGTTGTTGACGACGGGTGCAGTCCACAACTCGTCCAGATGTGACAAGATGTCCTTTAGTTGTGTTTTCGCAACATCCCGTGCATCCTCTAGGCCCTGAGCCTCTCTTCGGCCGCAATCTGAGCACCCTCAAGTTGGGCGAGACGCTCGCTGGTGACTTTCACATCCGCGGTGAGGCCCTCAAGCGTGGGATGATCCTATGCCATTGTTAGCGAAAGAGAAAAAAACACGCAGTTTATAATCCCTATCAACTAGTAGGATGTGGTGGAAAAAATCGCTCACACTCAAGCTTAGTATCAAATTCTTACTTGTTCTTACCAATGCAATAGGTGGTGATCGGCACGTTGGTGTTGGCTTCAAACGACCGATGAAGACTGGATGGAGCGATAACCAGGAACAGTAGAGCCGGGCCCTGTACTTATTGGGAGTAAAAAGTTGATACGTCTCTAACGTATCTATAATTTTTTATTGTTCCATGCTATTATATATTCTGTTTTGGATGTTTAATGGGCTTATTTATACACTTTTATATTATTTTTGGGACTAACCTATTAACCGGAGGCCCAGCCCAAATTGCTATTTTTTTTCCTATTTCAGTGTTCCGCAGAAAAAAGATATCAAATGGAGTCCAAACGGAATGAAACCTTCGGGGGAGTTATTTTTGGAACAAACGTGATCCAGAGGACTTGGAGTGTACGTCAAGAAATCACCGAGGAGGCCATGAGGCAGGGGGCGCGCCTACCCCCCTAGGCGCGCCCTCCACCCTCATGTGCCCCTCGTGGCTCCACCGACCTACTTCTTCCTCCTATATATACATACGTACCCCCAAACCATCGAAGGGCACCACAAAAACCTAATTCCACTGCCGCAACCTTCTGTACCCGTGAGATCCCATCTTGGGGCCTTTTCCGGCGTCCTGCCGGAGGGGGCATTGATCACGGAGGGCTTCTACATCAACACCATAGCCTCTCCGATGATGTGTGAGTAGTTTACCTCAGACCTTCGGGTCCATAGTTATTAGCTAGATGGCTTCTTCTCTCTCTTTGGATCTCAATACAAAGTTCTCCTCGATTCTCTTCGAGATCTATTCGATGTAATCTTATTTTGCGGTGTGTTTGTCGAGATTCAATGAATTGTGGGTTTATGATCCAGATTATCTATGAGCAATATTTGAATCTTCTCTGAATTCTTTTATGTATGATTGGTTATCTTTGCAAGTCTCTTTGAACTATCAGTTTGGTTTGGCCTACTAGATTGATCTTTCTTGCAATGGGAGAAGTGCTTAGCTTTGGGTTCAATCTTGCGGTGCTCGATCCCAGTGACAGTAGGGGAAACGACACGTATTGTATTGTTGCCATCGATGATAAAAAGATGGGGTTTATATCATATTGCATCATCATGTCATCTTGCTTAAGGCGTTACTCCGTTCTTATGAACTTAATACTCTAGATGCATGCTGGATAGTGGTCAATGTGTGGAGTAATAGTAGTAGATGCAGGCAGGACTCAGTCTAGTTGTCACGGACGTGATGCCTATACACATGATCATACCTAGATATTCTCTTAACTATGCTCAATTCTATCAATTGCTCGACAGCAATTTGTTCACCCACCGTAATACTTATGCTCTTGAGAGAAGCCACTAGTGAAACCTATGGCCCCCGAGTCTATTTTCCATCATATTAATCTTCCGTCAACAAGCTATTACTTTTGCCGTTTATTTTGCTTTCTTTACTTTTTGTCTTTATCATAAAAATACCAAAAATATTATCTTATCATCTCTATCAGATCTCACTTTTGCAAGTGGCCCTGAAGGGATTGACAACCCCTTTATCGCGTTGGTTGCAAGGTTCTTATTTGTTTGTGTAGGTGCAAGGGACTTGAGCGTGGTCTCCTACTGGATTGATACCTTGGTTCTCAAAAACTGAGGGAAATATTTACGCTACTTTGCTGCATCACCCTTTCCTCTTCAAGGGAAAACCAACGCAGTGCTCAAGAGGTAGCAAAATTGTAGCTTGGCAAAGGCTTCTCAACTCACAATATTAGTGGCACAATTTAGCAAAAAGCAATGCAAGTTGAATAACTTCTCAAACTCCTAACTAGTGCTGGTAGTCGACTAGTAAGAGATAAAACAATCTAAGCCCAGATACTGAATCAAGGGAGTGAAAACCGAATGAAAATATGTGACAGCTCTAAGTAGCTAGATATAAGTGAAGTACAAACGAGTGTATGACAAAGCTCGAAAAGATATAATAGATGGAGTGGAAAGCACAGCAAAAATAATGTCCAGAGTAGCTAATAGAAGAAAGCAGTCCCAAAAAAATGCTAGCTGGCCTGATTTTTTTTCTCTCAACTTTTTTTGCTCTTTTTTCCCCTGTTTTTTCTATATATATTTTTTATTTTTTTCTTCTCTCTTTTTTTCTTTCTCTTCTCTTTACCAGGCTATTACCAACAAATATACGTACGAAGTTGCAGACAGGACAGGAGAGAAAATATGCTACAGAATCAAGTGCTACTATAAGCAACTAGGCACGTACTACTAGATATTAAGAATTATAATGGAATACGTGCGCAGGCAAAAGCACAAGCAACTCACACAGCAGATACAATGGTGGTGGATAGTAGATGAATCAGTGGTGCACAGGTGGCGTGTGTCTCGGGTGAATCATGGCTGCTACTGCAAAGATGGATGGGTACCACGTAAGGCAAAGAGCCTGAAGTCAAACACGCCAGGGAAGGATACACACGACACAAAAACAAATCGGAAGAAACGTGTTATACTTGGAGACTCGAGAGGCAAAGATGTCAGGAGCACAATTGGCGGCAGGAAAACAATGGATAACACAGAAAAAGAAAAAGGAAGGCATGATATGCGGCGGTGGATGGTGCCTCTCTTCTCTATCAGATCTAACTTTTGCAAGTGGCCGTGAAGGGATTGACAACCCCTTTATCGCGTTGGTTGCAAGGTTCTTATTTGTTTGTGTAGGTGCAAGGGACTTGAGCGTGGCCTCCTACTGGATTGATACCTTGGTTCTCAAAAACTGTGGGAAATACTTACGCTACTTTGCTGCATCACCCTTTCCTCTTCAAGGGAAAACCAATGCAGTGCTCAAGAGGTAGCAAGAAGGATTTCTAGCGCCGTTGCCGAGGAGGCCTACACCAAGTCAAGTCAAGATTTGACTCCCGACAATGAGCCATTTCTGGCGCCGTTGCCGGAGAGTCTACGCACAAGTCAAAACATATCAAGTACCCATCACAAACTCTTATCCCTCGCATTACATTATTTGCCATTTGCCTCTCGTTTTCCTCTCCCCCACTTCACCTTTGCCTTTTCTTCGCCCTTCTTCTGTTCGTCTTTTCGTTTGCCTTGATGTCTTACTTGGCTTGTTTGCTCGTTTGGTTGGAATAATTGTTTATTTATTGCTAAACAGAGAACCTAAGATCTATGGATCCTCATTAGCTTGCTAATCTTTTTAAGAGATCCAATTATGTTGAACCAATTGCTAGTGAGTTTTGTGCACTAGATTATCTTTATGAAGTTTTGCTTGAAATTCGTGAATCTGAAAATTGTGATGAAGAAATTTATGAAGAGATTCGCGATAGCTCCTTGAATAAAAAGCATGATTGCAATGATTTTACTATAAATTCTCTTTATGTCAATTGTGCTAATAATATGCAAAACCCTAAGCTTGGGGATGCTAGTTTTGCTATGTCTACTACTTGTTGCAATGATCATGATTGGGGTGATTCTTCTTATGATCTTGAAAATTTATTTAAGCCCCATGATGAATATGAGATTGATAATAGTGTTTGCAATAATATTGAAAGTGGGTTTGGAACAGTGTCAACTTTAGATCCCACATATTAGGAGAATGTTCAATATTATAATTTTTTTGATAAAAGTGGGTTTGGAGAGGTCATGCCTTTAGCTAATGTTAATCCCACTATTTTGGAAGAGTGTCAACTTTGCATACATGTGGATCGTGTTAAGCATATGTTTTGTGATAGCTATATTGTTGAATTTTCTTATGATCCTACATGTAATTATTATGAGAGAGGGAAATATGGTTGTAGAAATTTTCATGTTACCAAATTACCTCTCGTTATGTTGAGATTGCTATTGTTTCTTTCCGCTTCCTTGCATATGATAGTTTTTGCTTGCCTTGATAATTTGTTTGCATATAATATGCCTATGCATAGGAAGTATGTTAGACTTAGATGTGTTTGTCACGTGTTTTATGATGCTCTCTTTGTGCTTCAATTCTTGTCTTTCATGTGAGCATCATTAAAATTATCAATGCCTAGCTAAGAGGCTTTAAAGAAAAGCGCTTGTTGGGAGACAACCCAATATTTTTCCTTGCTGTTATTCAATAAATAATCCATCTAGCTTCTGTTTAGATGTGGTTTTGTGTTTTAATTAGTGTTTGTGCCAAGTTAAACCTATGGGATCTTCTTGGATGATAGTTATTTGATCTTGCTGAAAATTCCAGAAACTTTCTGTTCACTAAAACAATTGTTTAAAATCACCAGAACATTATAAAATACTGATTCCAATTGCAGTAGATCAATAAAAAAACTATCTAGGTCTTCCTATTTTGGTAGAAGTTTTAGAGTTCCATAAGTTTGCGTTAGTTACAAATTACTACAGACTGTTCTGTTTTTGACAGATTCTGTTTTTTGCGTGTTGTTTGCTTATTTTAATGAATCTATGGCTAAGTAAAAGAGTTTATAAACCATAGAGAAGTTGGAATACAGTAGGTTTAACACTAATACAAATAAAGAATGAGTTCATTACAGTACCTTGAAGTGGTGTTTTGTTTTCTTTCGCTAACGGAGCTCACGAGATTTTCTGTTAAGTTTTGTGTTGTGAAGTTTTCAAGTTTTGGGTAAAGATTTGATGGATTATGGAACAAGGATTGGCAAGAGCCTAAGCTTGGGAATGCCCAAGGCACCCTAAGGTAAAGTTCAAGGATATCCAAAAGCTTAAGCTTGGGGATGCCTCGGAAGGCATCCCCTCTTTTGTCTTCGTCTATCGGTAACTTTACTTGGAGCTATATTTTTATTCATCACAGGATATGTGTTTTGCTTGGAGCGTCTTGTATGATTTGAGTCTTTGCTTTTTAGTTTGTCACAACCATCCTCGTTGTACACACATTTTGAGAAAGACACACATGATCCGGAATTTGTTAGAATTCTCTATGTGCTTCACTTATATCTTTTGAGCTATATAGTTTTTGCTCTAGTGCTTCACTTATATCTTTTAGAGCACGGCGGTGGTTGTATTTTATAGAAATTATTGATATTTCATGCTTCACTTATATTATTTTGGGAGTCTTAAACAGCATGGTAATTTGCTTTAATTGTGAAATTAATTTTCCTTATTAAGTCCATTGAATATCACGAGAAGTTAGATACTTGATAAGAGTTTTGAGATATAAAGGTGGTAATATTAGAGTGTGCTAGTTGAATAATTGTGAAATTGAGAAATACTTGTGTTAAAGTTGGCAAGTCCCGTAGCATGCATTGTAACGCCCCGGATTCGATGCGCCAGGTGTCTTCCAGTTATTCGTCGTCGTTGCCATGTAATTTGCTTGCGTGTTGCACTTTGCCATGTCATCATCTGCATTTTATATCATGTCGTCATGTGCATCGCATTTGCATACGTGTTCGTCTCATGCATCCGAGCATTTTCCCCGTTGTCCGTTTTGCAATCCGGCACTCCTATCTCCTCCGGTGTTCCCCTTTGTCTCCTGTTGTGAGCGGGTGTTAAACTTTCTCGAAATGGACCGTGATTTGCCAAGCGGCCTTGGTACACCACCGGTAGACCGCCTGTCAAGTTTCGTGCCATTTGGAGGTCATTTGATACTCAACCGGTTAGCAATGGTAAACCGTAAAGCCTCTTTTGTCTTGCAGCCCAACACCCTCCAAAGTGGCCCAAAACCCGGCAAACTCCCTCCATGCTCTCGGACGTTCGATCACGATCGCGTGGCCGAAAACCGCTCCTCATTTGGAGTCTCCTAGCTCCCTCTACCTATATATATGCCTTCCCCTTCCAAATTCGCGGATGAATCCACCCCTAACCCTAGCAGTTATCCTCCCCGCCGCCACCGGACATGTCCGCGTCGCGCCGGACATGTCCGCTTCGCCGCGCCCCCAATGGCGCGCGCCCGCCCCGCCCGCCAGCAGGCCCCCCTCGTCGCCTCCGCCTCCTCGCCCAGCTTCGCCCATGTAGCGCCCTTGCCATGGATCTCCACGCGCCATTGTCCGGCTTGGCCGGCCTCGCTCCATTGCCGCGCCGTCCTCCGCCTCCTCCTGCCGTCGCCCGGCCCGCGACCCAAGGCCCAGCGCCTCGGCCGCCTGCAACTCCGGCGGCGCCCGCGCCTGCGATCCCGGCAGCCGGGCGCGCGACCTCACCGGCCCGCGCCTCCTCCTCCACCTCCGGCCAGATCCGGCCGCGGGAGGGCCGGATCTCGCCGCTCCAACCCGCCGGCGCCTCCCTCCGGCCGTCCCCGCCATCTCCGGACCTCCCCGGCGACTTCCCGTCTGCTCCAGCGATCTCACAGGCGATCCTCGAAAACCGTGCAGACCCGAGGTTGACTTTTCCCCCTTCCCCGATTCTGCTAAGTCCCCAGATTCCAGTATTATCATGCCATGTTTGACCTGTTGTATCTCTGCATCGTAGCTCCGTTTTGTGCGTGTAATATGTCCAATTGTTCATCTCAACGAGTACTTCATTTTGTTCCATTGTGCCATGTCCATTTGAGTTCACATTGATGCCTGAATCTTCGTTGCAAGAGTGCTATATGATGTTAACCTGCTGAAACTGTTATAACTTGATAATTTGTCATTTTTGTTGCATTTGGTGTGTGCATCTTATGAGCATGAGCTCTACATGTGTTTTGAACTACATCATGCCATCTTTACAGGGGTGCTTGACATGTATTTTTGTGAGTTGTTTAGTGAGTTCATCAAGCTTTTTAAGTAGGGTACTTGTTGCTGTTTTCCTGACAGATTCTGTTATATTTTGTTGCTATGTAAACCTGCTGCTACTAGTCATTCTATGCATAATCTGGAGATGTTAACTAATGATGTTTTGATATATATGTCTTTCTCTATCCATCCATGCCCTTGGTTGCATTTATAGCTTGCTGTAGCTTGTTGTAATATTGCTCCAAAATTGCTAAATAATGTTGCTGTCAGCCTGTTAACATTAAGTTCAGTTTTGCCATGTGTTGTGCTAGTGATCCATGCTCCCTATGTACTTGTTATTGCCATGATTAGCTTCATAAACATGTCTTCTTACTGTGAGTTGCCTTTACATTCCATGTATTGCTCTTTGGTGAGTGGTTCAAGCTCACCAACATGCCTACTTATTGTTGTTCCTGCCATGTATGAATCTGTAATATAACTTGCTATGTTTACGTGGGTGCCATTATATTTTCTGATCCTTTTTGGCTTATGGTCAGTAAGGGACTTTTGATATATGCACTTAGTAGTTTCATGCCGTGCCTTTGTTTGCCATAATAAGTTCTTGTAGCATGTTGTTTTATAGCTCTAAACATTGCAACCTGATGTTATTTCTGCTAAAGTCTGAAACTATTATTATTTGCAATCTTGCCATGTCATTTTGAGCATGTTCTAGTGATTTCTGGAGATAGCTCATTTTTCATGTTTTATCAAGATTTACCTGTACTTCATGCCCATGCCTTTTGTTTTCACGTTGAGATGCTGTAGCATAGTGTTTTGATGCTTGCAATATGCCTACTTGCTGTTATGGACAAGTTGTCCTTTAAACTTGTATAGAGTGTATGTGTTGAACCGTTGCTCCGTTTTGGGTGTGCTCTATATGAAACTTGCTTAGTTTTGCATGTAGTTTCATATTATCATGTTGCATCCTTGTTTTGAGGTGTTTGCTTGATGTTTGGATACATTTTGCATCAATGCCATGTTTAACTTGTTTTGCTCATATCTTCTAAGCCGTAGCTCCGAATTTAATGAACTTTATACGTAACTTGACTAGAATTTCGTGTAGATCATCATGGTGCATCTTAACTTTCTGTTTAACAACTTGAACATAAGGTTTATTCAGATCTGGACCAATTTCGAAATTTGCATATGAGGACTTACCGGAATTGCTCTATGTTGTTTCCGGCCTCATTTAAACTTGCTTTGATGTGTTGCTCTTGTTTGCGTCATCTCTTGCCATGAGTAGCTTCATGTAGCCTTTGTCATGCAACATGCTTGTTGTGCATCATGTCTTGTTCATGTGTGGTGTGTTTACTATGTTGTGTGCTTCTTCTCGATAGTTCCCGTTTCGTTGCGATCGTGAGGGTTCGCTCGCTCACGCTTGGTCTGCCTTCGTGGCTTCATCTTCTTCATGGACTCGTTCTTCTTCCTTGCGGGATTTCAGGCAAGATGACCGTCACCTTGGATCTCATTACTATCATTGCTATGCTAGTTGCTTCGTTCTTTCGCTATGTTGCGCTACCTATCTTTTGCTCTTCAAGCCTCCCAATTTGCCATGTCAGCCTCTAACCTTTTTCACCCTTCCTAGCAACCGTTGTTTGGCTATGTTACCGCTTTGCTCAGCCCCTCTTATAGCGTTGCTAGTTGCGAGTGAAGATGAAGATTGCTCCATGTTGGATTATGTTTATGTTGGGATATCACAATATCTCTTATATTATTAATGCATCTATATACTTGGTAAAGGGTGGAAGGCTCGGCCTTATGCCTGGTGTTTTGTTCCACTCTTGCCACCCTAGTTTCCGTCATATCGGTATTATGTTCCCGGATTTTGCGTCCCTAACGCGGTTGGGTGATTTATGGGACCCCCTTGACGATTCGCTTTGAATAAGACTCCTCCAAAGAAGGCCCAACCTTGGTTTTACCATTTGCCTCACCACCACCTACTTTCCCTTGGGAGTAATTAACCCAAGGGTCATCTTTATTCAGCCCCGGGCCAATGCTTGTCTAAGTGTTGGTCCAAACCAGAGCCACTTGCGGTGCCGCCCCTAGGCAACTTGGGGTATCGTCGGTTGCCGTCACGCATCGCTCATCCGGTGTTGCCCACGAGAACGAGATATGTGCAGCTCCTATCGGGATTGTCGGCGCATCGGGCGGTCTTGCTGGTCTTGTTTTATTACTGCCGAAATGTCTTGTAGCCGGGATTCCGAGACTGATCGGGTCTTCCCGGGGAGAAGGAATATCCTTCGTTGATCGCGAGAGCTTATCATGGGCTAAGTTGGGACACCCTGCAGGATATAAACTTTCGAGAGCCGTGCCCGCGGTTATGTGGGAGATGGGAATTTGTTAATATCCGGTTGTAGTAAACTTGAAGTAAACTCTTCTAAAATACACCAACCGTAATGCGTAACTGTGAGTGTCTCTTTTCGGGGTTGATCGAGAGGAGAACACGGTTTCTGGGTTATGTCTGACGTAAGTAGGAGTTCAGGATCACTTCTTGATCATTACTAGTTGACGACCGTTCCTTTGTTTCTCTTCTCGCTCTCATTTGCGTACGTTAGCCTTGATACCTTTAAGCTTTGCTAGTCTTGATACCCATGGTAATGGGATTGCTGAGTCCTCGTGGCTCACAGATTACTACACCACCGATTCTTGCAGTACAGGTTATGCGATGATCATGACGCGAGAGTGATGTTTGCTTGTTTGGAGTTCTTCTTCTGCTCCTTCGATCAGGGGATAGGTTCCAGGTCGGCAGCCTGGGCTAGCAGGGTGGATATTGTTTGAGTTTCTGTTTATGATACATCCGTAGTCGGATGTTGTTCTTGTATGTTGTATTGTTGTATTCATGTGACATTGTATGTCTTGGATGTATCCCCACTATTATGTAATGTTGATGTAATGATATCCACCTTGCAAAAGCGTCTTCAAGATGCGCTTCTATCCTTGGTGGGACCTTCGAGTTCCTTTTGGATAGGGTCGCATCTTGGGCGTGACAGCACGTATGGTAAAAGTTGTGTGACAATTTTGACACATAGGTGTTCTTTTATTGCTTTCCTTATGAGTGGCGGTCGGGGACGAGCGATGGTCTTTTCATACCAATCTATCCCTCTAGAGGCATGCGTAGTAGTACTTTGCTTTGAGGGCTAATAAACTTATGCAATAAGTATATGAGTTCTTTTTGACTAATGTGAGTCCATGGATTATACGCGCTCTCAACCTTCCACAGTTTTCTAGCCTCTACGGTACCGTGCATTGCCCTTTATCACCTTGAGAGTTGGTGCAAACTTCACCGGTGCATCCAAACCCCGTGATATGATACACTCTATCACACATAAACCTCCTTATATCTTCCTCAAAATAGCCACCATACCTTCCTATCATGGCGTTTCCATAGCCATTGCGAGATATATTGCCATGCAACTTTCCACCGTTCCGTTTATTATGACACGCTTCATCATTGTCATATTTCTTTGCATGATCATGTAGTTGACATCGTATTTGTGGCAAAGCCACCATTCATAATTTTTCATACATGTAACTCTTGATTCATTGCTTATCCCGGTACACCGCCGGAGGCATTCACATAGAGTCATATCACTACTACGATTATCCAGAAACTGGGTCTTCTTAGCTGACGGGTCTGGCGCCAATACTAAACAACTATCGATATCTCATGGTGGTCAACAATTTATGGTTTGTCCTGCAGAAAACGGGTCTAGGTTGAACCTCACCGTATAACCTACGATTGGCAACAACTGCCGTGTACAAGGGAAAAAAATACCTATACCATTCTAAGGTTTAAAAAAGGTTTTGATCGTCGTCTCTTTACTATAGGTAAGTCACTCAGATTTACCATCCCATATAGCAAGACGAATAATAAGAGTAAGTCGGTATAGTGATCAATCCATCCCGCACCCAAATCATTACCTTGTACATGGTTTAGCGAATCTCGCATTCTAACACTCGGTCATCCTCACAAGCATTGCAGAATTTCTCTTGTCGACGAACCAAGTTCGGATAAATCCATTGATTCTGCAAGCCAAACAAACAGCTATCGTTCCTTTACAACTCTCAGGTTTTGCGTAAACTCCTATAGAATCGTCTGTCGGTAAAAGTCGTAACTTGTTCCAGGGTTTTTCCTTCAGCAAGAATGTGCTTGCTTCTTGGCAGGTCCTGGGGCCTGTGGGTTATGGCCCATCTCATCACTTAAAATCCGTGAACACATCATCTGGGCAACTGATCATTATCCCAACATCCAACTTCCTGGCATACTTAAATCCATCCAATTGTACTGTCTTCCTTCCTTCTATTGGCACCAAACTAGGACATGATTACTCAGACTCATCATGGAATTTCCGTTGATCCATATTTCCAACATCCTACCTCCTTTATATCCAATAGTAATTCATCTCTTCATCCTCGTGGGATATCCCACATACCGAGATAAAAACTTATACTTATGAAGTCCATACTCCACTTCGTGGAACATCATTATCCTTTCCAGGGTCAAGTGTCCTTACAAGGAAATATTGGCCATCTCTGCATGGCACTTCTTCGACTGGGAAACATGAAACACATCATGAACTCCTGACAGTCCTTCGGGTGACTCCAACTTGTAGGTCATTTCTCTCATATGCTCCAAAACTCGGTATGATCCTACAAATCTCGGGGCTAACTTCCCCTTAACTCCAGATCGTTTAACTCCTCGCAGAGGTGGCACACAAAGATATGCTCTGTCTCCGATTTCATAGACTACCTCCTTGCGTAAATGAGTATGCATAACTATTCTGCCTGGACTGAGCTACCTTCAGTCTATCTCGAATCAACTTAACATTCTCTTCTGAATCCTTGATCACATTTGATCCAAACTACTGACGGTCTCCAACTTCATCCCACATCAATGGTGTCTGGCTCCTTCTCCCATACAAAGCTTCAAAAGGGGCCATCTTCAAACTGGCTGGGTAACTGTTGTTGTATGAGGACTCAGCGTAAGGTAGATTATCATCCCTACTAGATCTATAATCTAGCGCACATGCTCTCAACATGTCCTTCAGAATCTGATTGACTCTCTCGGTTTATCCATCTGTCTGCGGACGAAAGGCTGTACTGAACTCTAGCCTAGTACCCAAAGTCTGGTGTAGCTGATTCCAAAACTTTGAGGTAAACTGCGTTCCTCTACGATGGTCCTCGTAACTCCATGCAGACATACGATCCTTGTCAAATATATCTTGGCCAACTTCGCACTTGTATAGGTGGTTTTCACTGGGATAAAGTGAACCACTTTGGTCAAGCAAATCAACTACTACCCAGATAGAATCATGTCCCGTTCGGGTTCTGGGAAATCCGGTAATGAAATCCATGCCAAGCTTATCCCACTTCCATTCGGGTATCGGCATAGGCTGTAGTAATCCTGCTGGCTTCTAATGCTCTGCCTTTACTCTCTCTGGCATACATCACCTACGACTACATGCTCCACAATATCCTTCTTCATACCAGTCCACCAGAAATGCTCCTTCAAATCCAAATACATCTTGGTGTTTCTAGGGCGAATCGGGTATGGTGAGTCATGAGCTTCCTGAAGTATTTACTTCCTGATCTTTGCATTACCGGGCACATATACACGGTCCTCGAACCATAAGGTGTCGTGCTCATCCTTACGAAAGCCTTTTGGCCTTTCCTTTGCTCATCCTCAGCAATCTCTTTGTCATCCTCCTAAGCTTCACGGATCTTTCCCAACAATGCAGACTGAACTTCCATTGCTGCAACAAAACCTTTTGGGAACAATCTCCAATCGAAGTTCCCTGAAAATCCTCGGCTAACTCCTTTGGTAATCCTCCGATTATGACGGTATTCGTCCTTGTTTTCTTTATGGTTGTGTCCTATTTCTCCACAAAGCTTGTATGCACAAGGTTTCCTCATATCATTTCCATAAGGCTTCAACTTCTGGGACACAAACTGAGACTTTAGCAAAGTCAACTTAAATTCTTCCCAAACGGTTACTCCTTGCCCTCCATTGATGGTTTGGTACATCCTACACCAGGTAGCAGCACCTCTTTCAAAGAACGGAAGGGCATGCTGAGTCATAACCTTTCCGGCTATAGGGTTATTCTCCATATGATCCTCCATGTTCTGAATACATCGGTTTGTCTCCAATTGACTCATCGGTCCAGAGAATACAAGCTCATCTCCATTCGTCCTCTATTGGGTCCATGGGTTTGGGGGTGGGATAAGAGAGATAGAGAGGGATGCACACAATACAAACAATTGTTTTGAAAATATAGATTTTATTATGGCTGTCGGAAAACAACATCAAACAAATGACAGCTCACAATCGTCGCATCTAACATAGGTATGTAACAGGGGTTTGGTCTTCTAAAGGTCAATGTTGTCAAACTCTTCAAGTCTTGGTCATGCCTCAGATGGCTTCTTCTGATCATGCTTGTTCTACTCAAGTTCTTCTGCCAGATCATCTCTGTTGACGCGAAATCTCTCGTGACATCCTTTAATATTTTTGGAGTTGCGTTCCAAACTTCCGGGTTTCAACATCCTTGACATGAACCATGTTCCTACTGTCCTTCAATTCCTGACGAATCTTTGATGTCTCAAGGTTCTGCTCCTCCAGCTTGGCTGCTTGCAGCTTCTGGGTCCTGAGTTCTTCACGAACTGTTTCCTTGTCATCTATGGCTTCCTGCAGATCCACCCTAACTTCTTGATGTAATACTCCAGATCCTGGTGATACACCGGCTAAGGTTAAATCTTCATCTTGATGATAGGTGCTCCATCAGCCTTCTACCATCCAATCCTTTCATGCATATGCATGCTTAACTCAGCATGGTGACAATAGCATAAGCGGGCGATAACATCATGGATAGCGTGTTTCTGCTCTAGTCATTTCCATGAGCTATCATTCCATAGTTGATATCTCCTGCCTTAGGGTTTTCCTGACAAAACTTTGAGTTCTAATGCTCCATGTTCCAGTCTTTCTCCGATACACCTTGATCTCGGGTATTCTTCAGAGCCTTCAAATTCTCCTAGTCTTCGGAGTCTTCACCATTGTAGTTTCTGTCATTGTAATGCACGGTATAATCCTCTTCATTCCAATTGGTCTTAGTTGTCCGATATCTTGCCTCCTTGGAGTGGTTTCATCATCAGACGAATCTTCGTGGTCAAAAGGGAAAAGGGGTATGGTCTCACTAAAGGGAATATTTGAATAAGCTCAGAAGAGAAGAGAGGTAAAAGATCTTTTTGAAAAGAAAGTTGTAGAGAAAATCTTTCCTATGGGCTTGTCAGTTTCTAGGGTCACGCCCTCTGACCAACATGTGCTCGATACCATCTTGTAGCGACCCGACCGAATGGATCAAGTCTCGTGCTTAGGTGTCATCCTCGGATCGGTATCTTTGACACACACAGTACTCAAAGGATTTATAACAGAGGTAAATCACATGTATAAAGTAGCGTAAATACTATTACCTCGATCCAAAATATAGCGGAAGCAACAAGGTTGTGGATTCCCATCAACACCAACGGCAAAGTCGAGTGTAGAAATCATAACCCTAACGTATCACTTACTGTCAGTTCGAAAAGTCTGCAACATGAAAAGTTGCAGCCAAAACGGGTCAAGACATGGAATATCCGCAATGTAACACATAGAGAGTAATGAAGGAATAAGCCTATACTACATGCATATATGGCTGGTGGAAAGCTCTATGGTTACAGCTTTTTTGAAAAGCCAATTTTTCCCTACTGCAAAGGAATACATTTATTTAACTATCATGGTGGTTGTTGAACATTGAGAATGGTTGACAGCATCCGCAATCCCAATTAAAAGTACTCATTAAACCCGAAAAAATTATATTAAGTAACGTGATGAGATCAACAGGATAATCCAAGAACTAGATACTCAAGATGTCCATAACCGGGGACACGGCTAACCATGATTAGTTTATACACTCTGCAGAGGTTTGCGCACTTTTCCCCACAAGACTCGATCGCCTCCGCTTGGTTTCTCGCACTACATGGTGTTTGAGAAACGGATGACCGAGACATAGTCTTTCGTGCGCTTAGCACCTTACATGTGGGTAGACCGTACCAACCTACACCCCCTACATCAGCTAGCCTACCCGTAAGAGTTCGCACAACTTAGTCAACTATGCCAGAGCCCATAATGGCTTGTGGCTGCACACGGAAGTTTCTAGTTTGAATAATCTCATGATCCCTTTGAGCCTGGGTGGCGGTCCGAAGAAATACAGGCAAGTCCTGATAGAAACCAGGTGCCTCAATCCACCCAGATGTGAGTTTAAGTTGCCACCTTAAATAAACCATTAAATAACAATCTCACATATGTCATGGATACACTCACCCAATCCACGTCTACTAGCATAGCATAGCATGGCATAATAAGCAGACGTAGAAGTAACTCCCAAAGGTTTGATAATAAAACAGGTAATAGGTACTACCTCAAACTACTTCCCATCCCACAATTTAATTAGATCCTAATCATGCAAGTGTTTGAGGAATAGATCTAATGCATAAAAAATTGGGTATGAGAAGAGTATGATCAAAGTGTTACTTGCCTGCAAAGTTGATGAAGATGGTTCGCACTCAAAACTCTTGATAGCTCTACTCGTCACACTTCGGTCAATCTATCGTAAGCAATCAATGGTAACCACACATAAGCAATCACTCAAAAGATCGGAAAGAACGAAGAAAACGAATCGGAAAACATCAAAACCAAGCAAATAACTCTCGCAACATAAAACAATTTCTAACAGTACCAAAATTATGTGAATTTGTCCTTATCAGAAAGTTTAGGTCAAGAGCTCCGATTTGCAAAAAGAATCAACTAAATCGGAGTTACGAAACTCAAGTTCTGATCAAACGAAGTTTGAATTCAAATCTGATCTAATTCAAATTTTAAATTTTCAAAAACATGTTTGAGTTGGATTACTAGATAGAGGAGATCATAACGAAGAAGTGGGCGTTGGTTTCGTTGGATTTGGACTAACGAGTAAAAAGTTATAGCCGTTTGAAAATTGGGGACTAATCTGTAAAATAAAACAACTACAACTAGGTCCCTGGCATAAAATAAAATAAAAAGAAAAGGCTATTTAGCGAACGTTCGCTAACAAACGAAAAAAAAAACATTCGATGCAAACCCTAACTAACGAACGTTCAGCGAATAAAATAAAAAAACATTTTTTAAAAAAAGAAACGAATCTGGATCGTTGGATCCAGATCCAACCAAGTGAGGCGGATTCATGGCGATCACGGCGCGGCGAGGAAGAACGGTGGCGGTGGCTCGGGTCCGCCTGGCGGCGGCGTCGGCGCCATGGAGTAGATGGGGAGGAGCGGAGGCGAGGCAAGTCCGAAGAGGGTGGCGGCGTCAGGCGTGGGCGGTGGAGCGAGGCGCAACGGCGGCGGATCTCACAAGGCGGCGGTGGTTCTTGCAAGGGCGGCGTAGGGGAGAGAAGAGAGAGGGCAGGGTGGCCCGGTATTTAAGGAGGAGGGTGGCCTCGGGAGGCGTGGAGGAGGCAAGGGAGGCGGCGGTGGTGGGCGGCGCCGGACTCGGGAGGAGTCCTGCCGGGACGGAACGACGGGTGACGTGGGCTGGGCCGCAGCCTGGCCTGGGAGCTGGGCCGGCCCAGTCGGAGGAAGGAAGTTTTTTTTAAAACAAACAGAGGAAAAAAACAAAATAAAATGGAAATATTATATAGGCATATAATATATTAAAATTTTCAGAAAAAGATTTTCTACAACATGAACATTATTTTAGCTTCAAATAAAATACACACAAATTCAAATAAAACAAGGAGTGCTTCAGCTCTAATAAAATCCAATAAAAATCATTTTAAAAATACCAAAATGAATTCAAATTTATTTCTCTCCAATTTTCTGATGTAGGGAATCATGTTACCCTATTTTCCATATATTTTATTTTTGGAGAAAAATAATTTGAATAAAACTCAAATAACTCCCAATTAAAAATAAATTCAAAAGAACTTTGAATTTAATTCTTTGAAACTCCCAACTCATATTTCATATGTTTTGAAGAAGTCATTTTATCTTCGCTCGTGAAAATCATTGAGTTGCATAAAGTTTCAGAATTGGAAATATTTTCAAATGAGATTCAAATATTTTCAACACCCCTTCTCATTTAAATAAATGGAAGAAGTCATGTCATCTTCTCTCCAGGGTTTTGTGATGAAAAGAATTTGAATTCCCGAAGATCATAAAAGCAAAATTGAAAGTTTGGGAAAGTCCTTTTATTCCCTCTCATTTAACTTTCAAAAGTTTCAAATTCACTCACTTTCAGTCAATCAATCAAACAATCAATCAACAATCAATCAAAACTATCTATTTGTTTATAACATTCCAAAATTTAGAATTTTGGGATGTTACAGGGTCGGGTTTTGGATCCGATAACCCGTTAATAGCCCCGACCAATGGGGATTTTCCACGTGTAAAATCATCATTGGCTGGAGGAAACACGTGTTGGCTCACCGCTGGGACAGATGTCATCCACTCATTGGACAGAAGGCGCCTATGATACGTCGACACGTGGCACGGCCCAACGGAGGCCCATTGCGGTGAAAAGGCCGGCCCGTTTGACTTGGTCAATAGGTGGCGGGCCGGCCCATGGAAAGCATGTTAACGGCATGTTTGCATATAGCCCATTTACAGCCCGCTAACCCAAGGCCCGTTACGCCCTATTCGAATTAGGCCTAGTAGCGTCATCTGGGTCATCCAATATGATTCCAAATTGCTTTTCACTTCCGGCCCATGTATGGCCCATGACGCCTTTCGCCCATATGAGGCCCTATGTAACTCTTGGCCTATTAACGGCCGTGGTGAAATCGCCCGTAATGAACAAAGGTATCACTTTACACCCATTAACGGCCGTGGTGAAATCGTCTCCGTATAGAACAAAGGTATCACTTTATACCCATTAACGGCCCGTTATTCTGTTGGGCCGTTTCCAGCCCATGTTATCTTTCGGCCTTCTCAGAGCCCATTTATTCTTGAGCTCATTTCCAGCATTCCTTTACTTACGGCCCATTACTGTCATTTTATGCTTGTGGGCCAAATTCAGCCCGTGGTGACAGTCGGCCCATTTGTGGTATGTTAATACGTTGGGCCGTTTTCATAGCGTCATCAAATACGGCCTATTAACGATGGCCCGTTATGGTCGGCCCATGAACGGACGATTCCAACTCTAGCCCGTTTATGGCCAGAATGTGGTCTGTTTGGCCCATGTTTGGCCAATCGATCATACGGCCCGTATAAGGCCCATTGATGATACGACCCGTAGAAGGCCCATTGTGTCTACGGCCCATAGAAGGCCCATTGTTTTTACGGCTCGTAGAAGGACCACTGTTTCTACGGACCGTAGAAGGCCCACTGTTTCTACGGCCCGTAGGCCTAGTGTCACTACTGTGGCGTTTATTGTGGCCTAGTTTTAAAAAATAGGTTATTGCAACCACTAGAAAACCGCAGAAAAAGAACTGCACTGACTACAAGCAAACAAATAAACAAGACAACAAGGAAATAAATAAGCAAGCAACTTACACTAGGCTATCACGGCTATTACACATATTATATCCACTGGGCATCAAAGTTTGCCACCAGTGCAAATATAGGAACACAACAGCATATAAACACCGCAGCAAAACAAGTCCAGAACTGAAACCACTTCAGAAGAGCTCAAGAAACAATATCCTAGGTACCCATAATGCTGGCAAGATGCTTAGCAAGCTCATTAACTTTCTCTTGTTTGGCGCTTAAGTCATCCAGCGCTTGTTGTTGCACCAGAAAGTATGCATCTGAATTCTGCAGGGACTTCCTCATTCCTTGACTTCTCGTCGCATAACATCCGATCGATGTCTTTCAACTTGAATTTGAGACTCAAGAAGTCGAACTGATTCGCATAACGAAGTTCAAGAGTGGTGCCAAAGATGGTAGCCAAGAACTCAAACACTACATCAAGACAGGACTTTGGGGTTGTCTCAGTGTCTTCAATATAGTTTTTATCAGCTTTCTTGGAGACCAACAGGGATGTCTCACTATCTTGAACCTTATATGCATTTCCTTTACCATTGCATAACAGGGTACTCTTCTCCAATATTTTATACGCATTCTAAAAAACAAACAAACACATCTCAGGTTTACAATGTAGTATATGAAACTCATTTTGGTAAACCAGTTCAAGAGTAAGGTGGACAGGATAACAAAGATGAAACAAACATATATCTATGTAGTATGGTCATCAGTATGGTCTATATCATTCTAGTTTATGTTGCCAAATCAAGATAGATACAGATTGAATCATATCTATTTAAGACAAAGCGGCATAAATGTAATATAAGTGTGGGAAATTACACTGCAATAACAACACTTGTAATGTGCATGGCATGAGAACATAACTGCTTATTCAATTGAAACTGAAATCAACATAGAGCAAGTTACAACAGCAAACAACCAAACACGTTGAAGAAACATGTTTAAAACATACTGCTATGCGCCATTGGAGTTTCAATTGCATCCTTCAAATTTGAAATCGGTTGGTATCGATGAATACAGTGATGCAAGAGCAAAGTAGTATGAACCATAGCTACGGAACCTGACACGAGAACAATTCTTCTTCTGCTTTAAGCATTGACTTCGGTTCGGAGTGGTGGTCCTCGTGATTTGGGCACCGCAGCTTGCCTTACTAACTGCTCGTGTTTGGGTGCTCTGTGGTGGAGACCGTGCTGTGTCAACGGGAACTAGGTGTCTATCTGCTGGGGTTGGGGTTAGAAGGGGTGTAGCTGGTTCTCTGTCCAACTGGATAGGGATACAATATGCATGAGTGTGGGTTATGTGGTGGGGCTGGTTCTTGGGCAAGTACAACCGTGGTTCTATCTGCATCGACAGGTAGCACGATCTTTTCTGAAGACCGTGTTTTTACTCCCACAGATACTGCCATCACTCCCTCCAGTTGAAATGGCTGATAAACAAGAAAAGTAATTGAATGTACAGACATTGTAAGATAGACAGGTGCAATGGATAGTAGGGAAGAAAACAGGGCATGAAATAATTCACATTTATGTTGTCTAAGCAAATGTAATAGCAGGACATAATTTCACATATACGATGGCTAATTAAACAGGATAGCATGACACAATTTCACATGTATGATGGCTAACTAAATAGGATAGAATGACATACTTCAAAATATGATGACTATGTAAACAGGATGACATGATATAACTACTATACGATGTGTCTATTAAAGTGGTTGGCATGCCATAAATCACAAACATGTCGTCGATGGAAACATGATGGCATGATATAATTCACGGATAGAATGACATAATTTAAAATATGATGACTATGTAAACAGGATGAGATGATATAACTATATTATGTCTTTAGAAAATGGGTTGGCATGCCATAATTCAGATACATGTTGTCTATGTAAACATCATGGCATGACATAATTCAAATATATGATTTATATACTAAGGAAGTGAGCGAGGGCAATCGCTTATATGATGTGTCAACTAAGGAGATGGCATTCAATATTGTGTATATGATGTAAAAACTAAGCATTGCAATACAACATATGCATTATATGAGTAATATAACCTGCCAAGTTTGAGCATACACCTCGGGGGATAATAGGACTGGTCATCCGCCTTTGAATCCTCCTCTGAAGAGCTATCTCAGAATCAAAGAAGATATCTGCTTCAAAGGTAGCATTGTCTCCGCTCAAGACCTTGTTTTCACTCCAGATTTCTCCATCACCAATTCAAATGGCTGATGCACAGGAAGAGCAGTTGAATATACAAACATTGTCGATAAAAGCAATGAGAAATACAAAAAAAGACGGCATGATATAATTCACATATATGACGCTTGCCTAAACAAAGATGGCATTGCATAATTCACATACATAATGCCTTGCAACAAGATAACATTGCATAATTCACATATATAATGTCTTGCAACAAGATGTCATTGCATAATTCACATATATGGTAATTAGACACTAAACAGGTGGCGTTCACACAAAGCATGTATAAACTAAGCAAATGACATAGCAATGCAAGATACCATACGCACGATATGAGCAATATAACCCTGCCAAGTTAGGGCATGCACCTCGGGGGGGAAATATGACTGGTCATCTGTCTGAATCCTCCTCTGAGGAGCTATTTCCAGAATCAAAGAAGACATGCGCTTCATCGATAGCATTGTCTGCTCAAGACCTTGTTTCCACTCCAGATTTTTCCATGACCGTCTTAATGGCTGATGCACAGAAGAGTAATTGAATGTACTAAAATTGTTGACAAATTTAACACGTGATAAAAAATGATGGCATGATATAATTCACATATAAGATGACTGGCTAACTGTGGTGGCATTGCAAAATTCACATATATGATGCCCGGCTAGACAAGATGGCATTGCATGATTCACATATACGATAAAGAAACTAAATAGATGGCATTGACACAAAGCATGTCTAAACTAAGCAGATGACATCTTTAATGTATACGATAAGCAATGCAAGGCACCATATGCATGATATTACCAACATCAAGATGCCAAGTTAGAGCGAAGACCTCATGGGGTAAATAGGAGTGGTCTTCTCCTTCCGAATCCCCTCGAGCAGTTATCTTCCTCTTGATTACGATCCGAAATGGGTGGAGGGGGGCTGCCTTTGCGCCCACCATGGAACAACGTCTGCATGAAATTTTATTACCATGCAAGGCTCGTCTCTTTTGCTCTACATGATCAGTTCCATTGTGTACAATAACTGGCATGCATAGGAATAAAACATAGTGAGATTATGTAAGGAGTGCATGTACAAATCCAGAGTGATGGTAGCAAAATGTGGATAGAACCAAAACCAATGATAGCAGGCAGATAATAGCTTTAGTTAAAAAATACAGATAATGGCTCCTTTAATGTTTGTTTGCACCCAACATGAAACTCATAGTAGACACCGGATATTAACCAGATAGTAGACAGATAGTACTTTTTGCTGACCCAATATGTACCCCACAACAATTTAAAATCTCATGTTTCTTGATTAGATTGGACCTTACTCGTAATCTAATAGGTGAACACGACGATAATGTAGCATGTCATCATATTAAGCGACGCATAATGTAAGCAGACACGGAAGAGTGTGACCTCTCTTGTGGACCCGTGTAGTCCTCAAGGTCATCTGCTCAGTTGATGATGGTAATGCAGTTGTCGTGGCTACCGACGGCGGGGAAGAAGATCTGAGGCGGTGAAAGACAGTCTGGAGAGCGGATCCCTGCTGTGGTGAACCCTTCCGTCGTTGGAGCAGTTGAGCTGGGTGGAACATAAAGGTCATAGAGCAGGACAAACCGCACAAGGTTTTCTTTGACACATATCTGTAATGTAAGTAATCGAGTAAGGGCTTGTTTGAATTTGAGGATTCTAACAATGCGGGGATAGGAAATAGACAAGAATAGGATAGGAATGCACGTGCAAAACAGAGAATTTAAAACACAGGATTTCTCGCCAACTGGGTGATTGATTCACAACAATTGGAAGATCACAGGATGCAAAAAAGCATGGTGAGATTAAGTCAAACCACAAGAAAATGTACGGTTATAATGCTATTATGCTACTATCTCTTAGTCTTGTGCTTGATGAATAGGAATATGAAAAGGAGGAGAAGTGGAAATTGGAATTCCTATGGTTTTTCTTTCAAGGAGACACTAAAGGAACAAATCCTACAGTTTTAGTTTGCACCAAATTCATGAAAAGTAGTACCATAGGAAACTTTCCAATTCCTATGTTTTTCATTCACTTTTCCTTTCAAGCACTGGCGATTCTAGTAGGCAGGCTTGAGCAAGGAAAATCCTACACTAAAAAAATGTTTTTGTGCTACTTCTATTACTTTGGACCCAGGTCACTACCATACTAGCTCAACCCCCAGGCCCATCGACAAATGCATAGCTCAAACGCGCAGAGATAAATAAGGATGGCGTTCAAGAGAGTCCATCACGGATAGCTAAGTTGCCTGGTACCTCACTGCTTGTCATATAGTAGGATAAAATAATCGTATTTCCCGTTACTACGAGTGCTCAGTGGACAATATATATAAAATGTAGAGTAAAAAAGAGATGCAACAAGTGTACAACCTCTTTGGCGAAGCCATGTCGATCTCAGCGTGATTGGGTTGGCCGGTGAGGATGCTCCGGCTGACTTTACTGTTGGAGGAGGGGAAGAAGATCTTAGGCGTCTGGAGATGGTGCCCGAGGTACTGCTCCGCTGTGATGGAGGGTTTCGTCATTGGAGCAGCTCCGGTGAGTTGGACGACGCCGAGGCTTAAGCAGGACAAGAGAGACAATGAACAACGTTAACCTGAGTGGAATTCTAATAGCATCTCCAATACATGACGTAAAATACATAACCACAAAGTGCTAGATGTAAAATACATCAACCGCTCATCTCTGAACTTAACTATCAAACTGAACTTAATCGTCAAAACTGAATTTTGCTGTCAAAACTGAATTTTGTTGTCGAAACTGAACGCACTAGCAAGGTGAGGCTACACTTCGGTCGACTGACTTTTTCATCTCTGGTCAGTCAATTTTGCAACTGTTGGATACGAAATCAAGGGCCTGCGGTTCATCTTCAACGTCCACCCCCTGAGCCGCCCGCCACCACCGGCCCAACAGCAGCCCCGCGCCGCCCCCGTGCGAAGCTTTTTCTCCGGCAATCCCCACGCCACCGCCTCGCCACCGTCGGCGACCACCGCCCCCTTCCTGAACCCTTAGATAGATAGTGGGGTAGCTATCCGGCGAGCCCCCTCCCGGGTGCGGCTGGTTGTTCCTTCACCCCGGCGAGCCCCCCTACCCCACGAAAATCAATCGACCCAAAAAGTCGATTCAGTCTCTTGAAGTGTAGCTAAATCGAGCAAGATCGCAAGCAAGAGCAAGAGCAAGAGCAGCGGTCACGAGCAAGAGCAATAGCAAGAGCAGACCAGGTAGGGGACCGAGAGCAAGAGCGAGCAGCAGCGGCGAAGCTAAAGCAGCAGGAGCTCCTCGATGTGGGACGTCGCCACGAGGGAGCGACGCCGTGGAGGAAGTGGCGGCGACGCCGCCGTGGATGGAGCGCCGTGTCGGCTCGGGACCGGCGCCGACAAAGACCGTGAGATCGAATCAAGAAGAAAATGCGGCAATTAGTACAACCTCTTTGGTGGCGCCGATTAGGCAGCAGCTTCATCCGAGGAAACGGTGATGATGATGCTCTTCCGGTGGTGCAGGTGAAGACGGCGGTGTGGGAATGAAGGCGGCGCGAAAGACGAGGGGAACATAGGGGCAGCTCCTTGGAGGTGGAGGATGGGGTGGCTGAACCGGCGGGACGATGAGATCGACGACGGATCATCATCTGGTACGATGGATGAGGGACGTCGAGGTGTTGCCGTGGACGACGTCGTCGGGGAAGAGGCTCACCGGGTGGCGGACGGAAGCAGGTGTGTGGGGTTTCGTCGCGGGTTTTGGCGGCCTCGGCCGAATGGGTGGGCGGATGGGATGGCGGTGGGGAACCATGGCTTGAGACGCGCTTGTCCGAAATGTGGGTAAGTTAGGAAAGTACCCCCACCGATTTGAGGCGGTTCTTTCGGTTCAGGGTACCACGGGCATTTCAAGGTCGGGATTTCACAGAGGCGGGAGTTTTCGCTGCGTTGTAATTTTGTAATAGCAAGGCGGGTTGAGATGGAGGAATTTTCGAGCACAACGAGACAAAGATATATCTTAAATATTTCGGCTAACAAAGGCGCAGGTTGAAGAGGCGGGCGTTTAAAAGACGATGAAGCAGAGACGCTAGATTGAATTTTCGGCATAACAAGGCGCGGCTTGAAATTTCGGAAGAACAAGCTTAACGTGTACCCAAAAAAAGACAATTTGCACCTCAACACGCACAACACACACACAAACACCATTCAGACTAGAGTAAGGTACACGTGCATTGCACGCATGAGATTAGGCAACCAAATTATGAATAAATACCACATTATAGCATGCAAGCTTTGAGTCATATATGCATGATGTAGATGTTCGTTTAATTCTTATAGTTCATTTCATTCAAAATCATCTAGTTTTTATAAGAAAGCTAATCTATTTTAAGATTCATGGAATTTTGCGTTGTAAGACATAAAGTAAAAACAAATAATGGCAAATCATGTAGAAAAACATTTGGGCAACTCTGATACGAAAGATTCTAGAACAAATAAGAAGTGCTTGTGTTTTGATGTTTGTGCATTATGCTTAAGTTCAACCATGGAGTCTTCTAGATTATACATGTAGCGAAATCTGGTGGAATCTAGATGATATCCAACGGCCAATAGTGCTCAAATTTGCCATCTTTGGACCATCGGATTCGCCTCATCCAACAACCATCTTTCAAAGTTAAAGTTACCCGCACACAATAAAAATAAAATAAAAGATAATATATATATAGGGGTATAGATATAGATATGTGATGCGAAGCCGCCCATCATCTCCAATTACAATAGTGTGTCCATGCACGGATGCGACGTGGCCAAATGATGTCTGCCATCGGTATCTCAAATTCAAATCAGTCTGACCTTGTTCAATGTGTATACATTACAACATGCTCGTTTCCAAACCACACCGCGCAGATCTCCGTTATATTCACGCATGCATGGGTTTCAAACATCAGGATCTCTTATTCAAATATTTGAATTCAACTTTACATTGATTATGACCTCACCTATTCTTTTACGCTCACACAGTAGTCTTCATTTTATAATTGTACCACTAACTTTCTCTCATGCATGCATGCACACACACTACCAGTCGGCATTATCCATCGCACGCATGCAATCTTTTTCTTCAGGTCGGTCTCCCATGAAGGCACACACCCACACACATCCCCCTCTCCATCATATCGGGCATTCTTTATCTCTCACGCATGCATGCGCAACGATCGATGTTCCTCTATGTATGTGTGTATATAGCTAGGTCTTTCATAGTTTTCCACACAAACCGATCAATCGATATATCCAGTGAGGTCTCACCCTCTTTCCCACATTCACATCGATCAATCTATACCTCTCTATATAGGATTAACATATATAGCTAATACACCACATTAATTATATATCCAACATCCCCCTCTCATCATCCATGCCTTCCGCTTCATCTCTCAGACGCGTGCACAATGGCGAGACAAAGGCGATAAGGGCCCTACCCCCTAACATCACTATATATCGAGGCTAATGTGAATGTGATCATTATATAATTGCTGCTAAAAAAAGGTTTAATTTCATGAATTGACCCTCATCATAAAGGATTAGCAATGCTTGGCCCCCTAGCTCATTTATTTTTCATGGCTCACGCCACTTTGCGTAATAGCACACGTGTTCGCCCCTCTCTCTAACTATCGATCTCGCACTTGTGCATTCCTTCATAGTCTCCCTCCACTCGGCCCCTCGCACCATCTTCTAGCCCCCACCGGATTTTGCCACATGTACAATCTAGCAGACTCCATGGTTGAACTTAAGCATAATGCACAAACCTCAAAACAACAGTGGTTCTCTTTTGTTCTAGAATCTTCCGTATCATAACTGCCCAAACTTTTTTCTAGTTGAATTGCCATTATTTGTTTTACTTTATGCTTTACAATGCACAATTCCATGAATCATAAAATAGATTAAGGGCTTCTTTGATTCAAAGGATTCTCAAAGGAATTTTGGAGGATTCTAATCATTAGGAATTTTTCCTATCTTGGTTGTTTGATTCAGTAGGATTGTAAACCATAGGAATTTTTTCATATGATTCATTTGCACTAGATTTCATAGGAAACATCCCATCCACTCAAACCTCTTTGAAAGAATTCCCTGCTTTTTCCATGCACAATCAAACACTCGTACAATCCTCGTAGGATTCAAGACGACATTCCACTATAATCCCATGTTTTTCCTATTCCAGCGTTCTTAGCTTTTTTATAAAAACTAAGAGGGTGCTTGGATCCAAGAGACTTATTTTAGTCTGACTAAAAATAGTCTCTTTAAGAGACTAAAGTTCCAAGCACCCCGACTAAAGAGGGCTAAAACTAGTCTTGAGACTAAAATATTTTAGTCAGGGTACCCCTACTAAAATGTGGATTAGTCCTCTCTCTCCTCATTTAACTCCTCTCCTTTAACACCAAGTAGTTCTGGATTGGAGGGTTTGGAGGATAATAAATGCTCATTAACTTGATTTTAGTCTCCTTAGTACTACCTCTCTCTCAGTTTACAGGGCGTGCGCGTACCCCTAGGTCGTCAATTTGACCAACCTAATACAAGTCATATATTACAAATAATATACCAACATAAACTTTGGAGTTTCTACTTTCAAAAGGTATAATTTTTGTGTTATATAGTTTATATTAGAGTGATAAAATTGGCAATCTAGGTATGCTGTGAGACTTGTAAACTGAAACGGAGGTAGTATTTGGATCCAAGCATGGATGAGGCTAGCATGTTTTAGTCTCACTACTTTTAGTCATGGGACTAAAACGTATCCAAGCACCCTCTAATTGATTTTCAATGAGATGAACTATAAGAATTAAACAAAGGGCTACATCAGCATATATGACTCGTGAGCTTACATGCTATAGTGTGGTATTTATTCATAATTTTGTTGCAAAATCTGATGCGTGCAATGCACGTGTACCTTACTAGTACTTCGAGTATGTGCAAAGCACGTAAATTAGAATACCAATGGCACGCTACACGGTGTCTCTCTCTTACAGTTCATGAAGCCATGTGGCACATGTGGAGGCGTTGTCGCGACCTCCTTGCGTGGATTGATCACAGTGGCGTGTTGCTGGTTCCGAAGAATGTACTCGTCCTCCCCGAGCCATACCGGGCGGTACATGCACGGCGAAGATGTGCACGCATCGCCACGCACGCACTCATTCCTCGCACGCACATGCGGGTACACGGGCGGACGCAATTTTGTACCAAGATCCACCCATGTGATAATTTGACGCGTGTAAAGTCGTTCACTTCATTGATGGTCAATTAATACAACAGATGCAAATTGAGTGGACGGGGGCGGAAGAAAGACATTATTACTCCCATCACAAGCATGCGAGTAGTTAAATCGTGGGTTGCTAAGTAGTATCTCCATTGGTCTCCTTCGTATTTGTGCTAATTTTTTAGAGTAACATAATATTTACGCATTTGAGCAATGTAGTACTTGAAATTTATGTTCCGCTAAACTCATCGGGAGCCGTTTCGGGCCTCGAAACCAAAACCATCAATTAATCTTTACCTTGTTCCCATCACATTCAAAAGCCTGCTCACACCTACTAGTACGTACCAAACCTGAACGTGTTCCCACTATGCAAGCATTAGTACTAGTGCTAGTACTTAGGTTATAAAAAGGGGAACTACCTAACCAAAAGTTAATCTACCTTTCCTCCTCATAAGTGCTTCTTCTTCGTCCGTCGTTGCCATTGCTGGTGAGCAGAGCTCTAGGTCGAGAACTACTCGTAACAAGGGAGCGGCAACCAAGGATGCGGAAAAAAAAGAGGGCTCACCGCCACGCAGAGACCTCGAAAGATCTCTCACGGGCAAGCTATGGCTCCCAGGAGCGCCCTAGCCGCAGAGGCGAACATGCCGAGCCGGCAGCGCTGGAGTCGTTATCCCTCGACGGCATGCCCGATCAGCTCAATAAGCACCTCAATAAGCAGAAGGAGTTCATCCAAGACTTGATGGAGTTGTCAAGGAGAGCCTCGACGACATGCCCGCCGAGCTCAATCAGCGGGGGAGTTGACCGCCCGGCTTGGTGATGTCTTTGAAGAAGAGCATTGCCTCGAAGAAGAAGGCGACCGGCGAAATCCTGTGACTTTAGGAGGACAAGGCAAAGCTCTGCCACGAGATCGGCCTGTTGAAGGAGAAGAACGCCAGCTGGAAGAAGCTGCATGAGAATAGTAGTTCCTCGATGAAGATGCTGCAGGCCCTCGTCATGGAACAGAAGGAGGAGTTGGTGAAGCTCGCGCCGAGCACCCGATCGCTGTCAAGGTACGTGCGTGTCGCGGCCGTGGAACAGATGATGAAGGCTCACGTCGAGAAATCCTGCGTCATGGATAGAATGAAGAAGATGGCGGAGGAGACTCGCAAGGAGATGGAGGTCGTGGAGGCGATGAAGAAGCAGTTATGACTCCGTGGTGAATTAGATCATTTGGGGTGATAATCTTCCTTCTTCTTTTGTTGCTGTGTTTCATCTTTTGCTTTGGGTGTTTCGCCGCACGTGTCACGTTCTCTGCGAGGCATGAATAGTAAAATGGTTTTTTAGGGAATGAATAGAAAAATGCTAACAATGAGATGACTAGCAAATTAGATCATTTTTTATCGCCATATGGCACTGGGCTGCTGTGTTTCGTGCTCCTCCATCGCAGTACTACTCCAGTGGAAAACTTGAGTATACCGCACGGTTCTTTGCTCCTCCACGATCAGGTCATCGGCGCATTTATACGAAAGTAGTCAAATCACAAGGCCCCGCCTTCCAAAGCAAGAATGAGTCACAAATCACAAAGGCCCTCGCCTCTCGTGAAACCGACCAAGTTAGACTGCCCCACCCTCTAGCCTTTTAAAAATGTATATTTTTGTACACCAAGAGTATCGATGGATTGCGCCATGGAGCAAAACTTGAAATTAAAAAAGGTGGTACATATAGAGAGCTGGTCGCCAAATTATGCATATAGTACTATTAAAAAGGCTAATCACAATAATGGTGTCCAGCACAACCCACCCCTCAAATAAAACTAAGCACCACGGAATTCTTTGACAAAACTAAGCACCCTGAAATTCTTTGACAACTAAACTGCTGGCTATATGATGTTGGCCACATATATTGTACGTATATAATGTGAAGAAACGAGTCGTAGTACTATACCAACTAAAAGATGAAATGTAAGAAATACTAGTATCTACGTACTGAAGAGTTAAAGTAACAAGAAGAAACATAACATAGTTCTGCTGGGGGCTCAGCACAACACACCTGAAATTAAATTAAGCACACCTGAAATTAAACTTTGCAACTATTCCGGTAGACACTGCATTAGAACCACCATGAGCAACGACATCGCCACCTTACTCGAGTCCTCGTCCACGTCCTCGACTTCGCCCTTGTCCCTCTTCCTCTTGGCCGATACTTCTTTGCTTGAACCGCCAACTTGGTTGTTGCTCTTCATCCAACCCTTGTAGATATTGAAACAAAGGTAGCCATCCATTGCAGCATAGTGGATGTGGTCTATATCTAGTACATTCCGCTACCATGCATGACGATGAAAGCGTGTATGGAGGTTTCTCCGGTTCTGCGTAAGGATGAACCATGGCTCCTGCCAGGTCAGCATTGAAGGGTGACGAGAGGACACCGGCCGATTCTTTTGGAGGTCGAAGGTGTTGCGTAACGAGGCCTATCCGACGCGAATTCTTTGTCGTTACCAAAGTCTACAAGAACGAATTTGACTAGGTTGCTCTCGAGGAAGTCCTTAAAATCCACGGCACTCAACGTCGGCATGGCATTTGTGGTAGACCAAGCATAAGTCATGCACGCAAACCTGGATCACGGTGGGCTTCTTCCTCTCTTCGTCCTTTAGATCCTTCTCTCGTCCCAGGACTGTGGTGTACTCAACATCTAGCCCAGCGACCCACTCATCATCTGAGTCTTCGAACATGCGTCTGAAGCGAGAAAGGCATCATTTCACCGTCGCGGAAGAACAGGTGTAGATGACGTCAAACTCATCGCCGGTGATGGTTCTGACCTTGTACTCACCGTCGATCGGGGAGATTTTGGACGCCATGGATTTGGGAGGAGGGTTAGGATTAGTGGAACTGCCGTAATGTGAATGGACGGGACGACTAGGAGCGAACCGCCGTAGTATTAAAGGACGTAAGGGGACGAGTAGGAGCGAACTGCCAGAGTGCGAACGGCAGGGTAGTGGCTTTCAATTCACCCATGATACGGGCATCCAAGATCCCTTGGATCTGAGATCTAATGGTTGCATGGCGAGAGTCTAGACCTCTGGGTGAAAATCCTATCCTGGAGGGTTATTCTGCAAATTTTCAAAGCAACTTAGCATGCGACCGCTTGATCTCAGATCCAAGGGCTGCCGAGCCCGTATCATGGTCGCGCCTACCACGACCGTCAGCGTTTCATGGCTGGTCGCGCTTCTTGGAGATTTAACACGGTGCGTTAGGCTATCTGATGTTGGCATGTCATACATAGTCATCACTTAGTCACTCATACTACAACAAGGTTGGCTATAAGTGTATTTTTTTACTCCTCTCTATCTCTTTCTTCATACTCCCTCCGTCCCATAATATAAGAACGTTTTTGACAATAGTGTAGTGCCAAAAACATTCTTATATTATGGGACACAGGGAGTACTAGTATTTATTGCATTTGCCAAGGAGTGACCTCTTCCAATGAAATGGTGTGGCTAAGTTTGCTTCATTTAATTAGCTATAGACTCAAAATTGTCTTTTCACCTAGGTACACGCGCTTAGCACCATTTCTTCCTTGGGTCACCAAACTAGTCTCTCTCTTCTTGATTAACTTGCCACATCGGACTTTATGCCTATGTGGCAAGCTTTACACCTGTAGGAGCAAGTAAGTACAATAGTGCGCTTTACATGGCATTTTTGCATATGTGGAGGAAAGTGAGGCAAGGAAAAAGTAGAGAAGTGGGCTCTCATGCAAGAGCCAGCCTCTACTACATGGTGGAGCATTGGGAGAGGCACCAGATGGAGGTGGTCAGAATCGGGAGACTCACGCCGGTCGAAGGCGCCGCAGCTTAAAATGATAATGGCAAGTCAAATCACGGGCCCCACCTGTCCAAAGAAGTAACTTCATTTGTCAAATCACACAGCCCTCACGTTTGCATTAGCCTACTCCCTCGTCTTCTCGCATCTCTCTCGAACCGACTAGGCGGAACTGCCCCGCCGCCATCACAAGCAGAAAAGCCCCGCCGACTTTTAAATAGTATACAAGATACTAATTTTGTATCCATGGATTGCGCCCGCCATGGAGCAAAGCGTCTAGAAAACGGTGGTACACATGTACGGAGTATACATCACGCCTGTCGCGTTCGCTGTCGCACCCTGCAGTCGGTCGGTCCGGCACGCTGCTCTCTGAATGGAGCAACGCGTCATATTGCATTCGCACACACATGTGGGACGGCAATTGAGAACCGACCATAGGCACACTCCCTGGCCCCGCAAGTTGGGTGACTTAATAGAAGAGGGAGACGAGCGATAGTACTAGAGAAGTGTTGTAGTACTATGTTGGTGCCTGGACGATCCATGCAAGACACAGAAGATCAGTTCGTCCATGCATGTGACCAGACTCCAGCAGACACGCCTGGATTGGCTATCGTCTACATATCGTGCAGGTTGTGTTGTACATGGCTGTAGTTGTGGTGAGAAATCAAAAAAAGGTTTCTTGTCATCTCGCAAAATTAGGTGTCATGTGCTTCGGATCACTGCGAGGGTTAAACAGCGACAATTGAGTTGGGCTAGTCATTGGGGGCACATGCATGAACAGTGACTACTCGGCTGCCATCTAGGTCAAGCCGGCTATGTTAATTAGGACATCTATCGACGGACCCCTTTTCTACGAGTTTTTCTTTAATTTGAGCTTTGTTCCTCGTCTAGTTTGTCCGTCGGGATTCATGTTGTCTCCTTTTGGCAATGAGGTTATGATTTCTTGTCATATGGCATTTTTTCGTGTTATATGTTATAATCCGGCGCTTCAGATCAAAACGACGACAACTGCGCCTCCGGGCCACGTGCATGAAGACTACTCGACAGTCATTGACGAGGTCAAGCCGGCTCCAGTAGACAAAAGAAAACTAGTACTACTCCACTATATAGGCAGGAGCCTCCGCGCTTGCTTGCTAGTGTTGCTCTCTTCACACTGTCTCGGCCTCTCCAGATCTAAACACGACAGTGGTGGCCACACTCTCTCTCTGCTCACCGCTGGTCGCAGATCCAGCCGGATCCTCTCTGCCAAGGAAGGTGAGAAGGTGCAACTTTCACGCGGTCGTCCTCGGCGACGGCTCTTACCCACTGCTGGGTGCGTCCCGATCAGCCTACCTTGCCGTTCTCTCCCAAGCACCGCTGGCGAGGGAGGGCCCCCGACCCTTCTTCTTCATTTGTCGTAGTGTGGGCAGATCCGGCCTCCCGCCGCCCACCTAGCGACATCCCGGCGACCATTCAAAAACCACCACCGGCGAGTGAAGGTGCTGTTGAGAAGTAGATCGATGGAGGAGTACAACCGATACGTGAGGATCACAGACGGCGACCCTGTGAATCTATCTAGGATGTTGGAGATACAGTCTTGGTTTGACAACAAGGACCAACTAGCGGCGCGGCGACATCCATGGCCAAATATCTGCAACAGAGCGAAAAGGCGGCGATACTCTCGGAGGGAGTCGCGCCAGAGTACATAGAGCTGCTCCTCTGGGCCATGGAGCAAACAGATTCACCGAATCCGATCGTGAGGGAGCAGTGGTGGGAGTATCGATCCCAGATGGAGCATCCACCAGAGATTGAAGGATCGAGCATCTACAGGGTGCCGTTTGTGAGGGTGTCCTGCAAGAGCGAGCCGGTGGAGTCTTTGTCGACCAAACCCAACTGCAAGAGGAGAAAAGCAGTTGGCCCGACGATGCTTCCCCGCCATCGTTTCCCCCGCCGTTCACATCATCTCACGGGGCGGCTATCTGCCGCCGAGGAATAGGAGGGGGCTGCCCCCCCAGCCCAATAGTCGGGCAGGTTGTGAATTGTCAGGAGGATCTTAGGGTTGTCAGTATTTGCAGGTTGTGAATTGTGTTTTGTGTTGTGTATTTTGAGAGTACTTTCAGATATGAATGTCTTTTGAATTTCTGATTTGCAGTATTGAGCATATGAAGTATTTTATGAATTCTAGAGATCTATTTTAGCACTTAAAAAATGTAGTTTCATAGGAGTATAAAAGTGCACACAATGTGATTCTCGTGAGAAGAAACTGCAAGTTTCAGTTTGAGATAAGAAACTGCAAGTTCGGGCCAGATAAGAAATCGCAAGTTCGGGCCAGATAAGAAACCGCAACTTTCAGAGGCGAGCATTTATATTAACACGGCCTTTTCAAATAGGGTTAACATCATGTTGGAAGTTTTATTCATGGTTGAAAATGGAACTACCAGCCAGTTAACATCATGCTGATCAACATTCATGCATAGCACATCTTCATATGATGCACACTCAAAATGCCCACACAATGTCGAGTGTGCGAAACACAGAGAAAACGAGGGACAAATTTTTGGCAAGTGTTGGACGTGGTTTTGGGCTGCCCGGTCTAGGCTTTCATTTTTAACATACGCAGCCCACGACCTCGGATGGGAGGTCCATAGGCCTGTTTGTATTTTCTTAGGGCCGTCATGTATCGACCGGCCTATGGACCTCCCAACCGAGGTTTTATTTTTGGCAGCCCAATTTATGTATTTTTTTGAAGAAAACGCAGAGGTTTGTTCTATTTTTCTATATAATAAGAATAGAAACGCCAGGTCCAACTTATGTTTCCCTTCTAACTATATTATATATATTTAAATTATTTTATATGTGGACTGTTTAGTTCACATAATTGGCAAATAGATGACCGCTCTCGCGATCCCTTCGGCCTCCCCACCACCACCTCCACCTCACCGCCGCCCCGCCACTACCTCCACCCTCGCCGCCATAGATCTCGCCGCCACCCCCGCCTCCCGACTCGGCGCGCCTGCCCCCCTCAAGCAAGTCCGCTCCACGCGCCCCATGGAGTCGTCGGCCATATCCACGGGAATGGCTGGAAGACAGCAGATGTACAAGATGCATCTCCCACATGTCTACAAAGCCTTCCCTGGTTGCTCCAGCCGCTCGACTCCGTCGCGCACGGTGGTCTTCGGAGACTTCGAGGGAGGAGATGGAGGAGCGGCGTCTTGGATCCGCGACGACGCTCTCTCCTGGACCCAGTGCATGCACGAATGGAGGGAAGCAGAGGAGGAAGCTGCGAGGGAGGAAGCCGAGGAGGGACCGAATCCGTTCTCTCACTCGCGCATGTATGCTCGGATGTGCAAGGATCATGTGGATTGGGAGCTGCTGAATCTAGCCCTGCGGATCTACTTCGAAGGAGATTTCTCGAAGAAGCACAGGATGCCCCACCCTAGTGAGCCGCCGATTGCATTTGTTCGATGCGTGAAAGGAGAAGTGAATTCAGGAGATCCACGCCGTGCTGCGAGATGGGAATGCTTGACTGGACTCCTGCCCACCAGCATGCCACCGGAGCCGGAGCAGGTGGATCCCCTACCTTACCTCTCCCCCAAACCTGCAGAAGATTGAAATTAGGCTTGCAATCTGCTTCAATTGAGTTGTTTGGTGGTTATTTCGCTTCTGAGAGACAACATCCGGCCGGAGGATGAGAAGGAACCAGAACTCGATGAATTCCCCTATCACAATGGGGGCGCCCGGTTAGGCGTTAGTGCGGCCCACCTCCGCCCAAATGGGGGCACAATCTGGGCAGGCTCCTATAATTGCCCAAGATCAATCACCGGTGGTTCGACTCTCTCGGATCGTGGGAAATCTCAAGGCAAGAATCAACAAAAGAAGAGATAGGACATCCAGAAAACTGCTCCTCGCCTCGCCGGGCCTTATGGCATAATCTGAGGTGATCTCACATAACTGTGGGGAACCAGGCATCATTTGGATAAATGTGTCAAGCCCAAGAGTTGTTTTATCTGCAAAATGGTTACCCATAAAGTTGAGAATTGCCCTATCGGAAGGAAAACCCACAGCTCGCTTAGATATGTTGGAAGTGCCGCTCCGTGATTATGTCCACCATTGATGTAATTTTCTCGTGACATGTAATTAGATAGTTTCTTCCCCTTTCTAATTGTAGAGCTCTGCCCAGATGTGGTAGTGACCACACTCCTTTGCTCTGGGACTCTGGTCTTAACCAAACTCCAAAGAGCAATAGTTTTAAATTTGAAAAGTGGTGGTTGCTTAGAGAAGATTTTATTGAGCTAGTCAGGAAAATCTGGAATGAACCTACTGGGAGCAACTGCCCCCTAGAAAATTGGCAGATCAAAATCAGGAGATTTAGAAGAACTACCAAAGGGTGGAACTCCAATGAGGAAGCTAATCTTAGAAGATACAAAAGGCTTCTCCTCCTTGAGTTTGATTCTCTAGATATTAATGCAGAAACCACTGACCTCTCTGAGGCTAAGACTAATAGATTAAACTTTGTCCATGAAGAGCTCAAGAAAATTTGGCTTCAAGAAGAAATCAAAGCCAAACAAAGGTCTAGAGATAGGAACATTAAGGAGGGTGATAGAAATACTGCTTACTTCCATGCAGTAGCTAACCAGAGGAGGAGGAAAACCCTCATTCACTCCCTTGATGGCCCTAATGGCCCTGCTAAGAGGTAGATGAGATCTTTGAAAGTGGCTAGTGACTTCTACAAAGACCTGTTTAAGAAAGAAAACCCTTCTGGGTTCTCTCTACAAAACAATTTTTTCTCTGCTTCTAAAAAAGTCTCACCTGCTGAAAATGAGCTGCTAGAAGCCCCTTTTTCAGAGATAGAGGTGACGGAAACCATTTTTAGCTCTTATCCCGATGGGGCTCCTGGTCCTGATGGGATTCCCTTCTTGTTTTACCAACATTTTTGGGACTTGGTGAAAAATGATCTCTTAAATCTTTTCCAAGCCTTTCATAGAGGAGAGTTGGATCCAGCAACTTACTCATGGGGGGTCTGTTGGGGTCAAGTTAAATAACTGTGAAAGTGATTTTTCCTTGCTGGTAAAGGCCTTAGGCAAGGTGACCCCATCTCCTCGCTTTTGTTTAATTTAGTAGTGGGCGTTCTTACTAAAAAGCTGAGCAAAGCTGCTGATCATAGTCTGATTGCGTGGCTCATCACGAGGTTCGCTACGGTGGCATCATCCGCTTCGATATGCGATGATACCATCCTTTTCTTAGACAATGACTCCACACATGCTAGCAATCAAAACTGTTCTAACCTGTTTTGAACAAGTCTCGAGCATGAGAATCAACTACTCTAAAAGTGAACTCATCCCTCATCAACATGGATGATCGTGGAGTTAATGACTTCCTCTCTATTCTAGTCTGTAATAAAGGTAACTTCCCCATTAAGTATCTAGGTATCCCTCTCCACTATGATAAACAGAGGAGAGGGGATATCCAACCCCTTCTGGATAGAATCATTAAAAGGATTGCTGGGTGGAGGGGCAAACTTCTCTCTTACAGAGGTAGATTGATCCTCATACAAGCTTGTTTGGCTAGCATTCCAGTGTATCTCCTCTCCTTCTTCAAGTTCCCTAAATGGGCAGTGAACCTCATCAATTCTCGATGTCTCATTGCTTGTGGAATGATTTTGAGGGAAATAGGAAGCTACACCTTGCTAATTGGGCCCTAGTCTCTATGAAAAAAGATTTTGGAGGCCTAGGCATACCTAACCTCCAAGAAATTAACATATGTCTTCTAGGGTCTTGGATTAAAAGATTCTATGAGGAAGACCTGAAACCCTGGAAGCTTCTTATTGCCCGTAAATACCTAGGAAATAAACCTAATATTTTTGTCCCTTCCTCCAACCCTAAGACCTCTAGACTTTGGAAAGGAATAAAATCTATTATGCATGCTGTGAAATTTGCCTACAGATGGAACATAGGGGATGGGAGCAGAACCAGGTTCTGGGAAGATACTTGGTTTGGCACATCCCCCTAGCAGTCCAATTTGGCCTATTTACTCTGTCTGCAATGAGCTTAACAAAAGTGTCAATGAAGTTTGGGACGGTCAATGCCTAAAACTCTCTTTTAGAAGGAACTTTAGTGATAGTCTCATGGAACAATGGTTCCAGCTTGGAGGAAATTGCCAAAACATTACCTTTATCGCCGAGCCGGATGCCCTGATTTGGCAAATGGACAATAAGGGAAGTATTCCTCCAGCTCCTCTATCATGTTATCAACTTTAGAGGGGTTCAACCCGTGTTTATCCCTCATTGTCTCGAAATTGAGAGTTCCCCTAAAATTCATGTATTTCTCCTGCTTCTCTCCAAAAACAAATTGATGAGTAGGGATAACCTTAGGAAGAGACACATCATCAAACCCCTTGATTGTGTTTATCGCTTGGAACAAGAGTCTTGTTCTCACCTATTTTTGAATGTATAGTTGCTAAACATCTCTGGGCCCACATTGAGGAATATTTCTCTAGTCGATTGGCTCATCCTTCGAATCTGTCGCCAGATTCTGGATTGCTACCAAAAAGTGCTCAGTTTTAAACACTATTAGCTCAGCTGTCCTTTGGTGCCTCTGGAAATATAGAAATGATATGATTTTCAGTAACACCTCCGGGATTTCCATTTCGCAGGTCTTGAGGTTGATCAGGAACATGGTGAGGAACTGGGCGATTCTCTCCTCCGGATTGGACAAGGACAAGTTGATGAGCTTCGTGGAAACCCTAACAAGATCCCTCCAGAAACCGTTGGCGATCACTTGTGGCTGAACAAGGCTCGACCTGCTCTGGGCTGGACCCGTGGGCTCGTCTCAAGATCTCTGATGAAGATGATGGGCACCTGGCGCCGAAAAAGAGGGACATCCACCATGCTACGCCTTACAGCCCGGTGTCTCCGCTTGCTTACTAGTCGCCGCAGGCTGACACCGCCCCTCGGCTGAAGACCATGAAGGCTTCGCTGGACCCTCCTTGTGTCATTTGAGTGCTCTATCCGCTCTGCCTTTGGCACCGCTCGGGTGATTTGTGTTATTCAGAGAACTTGTTCATCCACCCCCAGTTTGTAGCTTTTCTACCTTTGCTTTCGAACTGCTCTTTGAGCTGTATCGACGTAATATGTTGTGGTTTCGTTCTTAGTAATGGAACTGGGAGATGCTCCTGCTTTTCTAAAAAATATTATATGTTATTATATACTATTTTTATTGTCATCATATATTTAATGATACTTAAATATGTAAGAAAACAATATCCCACATCTTATTAACTTATAAAAATAATTTCTTAACAAATAAAATCCAGGATTGTTTTGGCACGAAAATCCTAGTGATTGTGTACAAAAGCTTGGTAAGATTTAAGGACGAATGTAATAATATCACTTATTATTTAAATATATTTATAACAAAATGCTCAGCCCCTTTTTATTTTTTGATAACATTGCTGGCCCAACCCAACATTATAATTAGAATCAGCCCAAAGAAAATCGTGTATTTCGAGAAAGTGCAAATGGCCTGTAATTTTTTAGGAAATAAAATAAACGGGCCGCATGGACGCTTCATTATTTGTTCACCCAGCCTAGCTAATGGTTGTAATTCAAAAAAAAGATCAAATTGACTGTAAATTCTACCGCGCAAAAAAAACACTGTAAATTCTGAAAAAAATGGGTTGAATACGTGCCACATTTTTGAAGGCTGAAATGTGGGCCAATAGGTCGAAGCCAACGCAAGTCGTTGTCAATTTAGTCAACAAATGATTCTGACATGTTAGCCGTTGGATTTACATCCAACGACCGGCATCCATCTTCAATCTCTCGTCTTCTTCCTCCAGTGCCGCCCGGACCACCTCCCGCCTCCTGCTGCTAGCAGCTCTGCTTAGCACGCTTTGCTATGAAGCGCTACTCCACCGTTGGCCAGGCCATCCCTCCACCCCTCCACACAGTTGGGTAACATAGTAATTTCAAAAAAATTCCTACGCACACGCAAGATCATGGTGATGGTATAGCAACGAGAGGGGAGAGTGTTGTCCACGCACTCGTGAGACCGTGGCGAAGCGTTATGACAACGCTGTTGATGTAGTCGCACGTCTTGACGATCCGACCGATCCAAGTACCGAATGTACGGCACCTCCGAGTTCAGCACACGTTCAGCTCGATGACGATCCCGGACTCGATCCAGCAAAGTGTCGGGATGAATTCACAAGACGACGGCGTGGTGACGATGATGATGCTCATCGGCCAAGCAGGCTTCGCCTAAACTCCGCGACGATATGACCGAGGTGGAATATGGTGGAAGGGGCACCAGACACGGCTAAGGAACGATCCGTAGATCAACTTGTGTGTCCCGGGTGCCCCTTGCCCTCAGTATATAAAGGAGGGAGGGAGGTGCGGCCGCCCCCAAGGCAGTGCGCTGAGGAGTCCTACTCCCACCGGAGTAGGACTCCCCCTCTTGCCTTGTTGGAGAAGGAAAGGGGAGGGAAAGAGGAAGGGGCGCCGCCTCTCCTTGTCCTATTCGGACTAGGGGAGGAGGCACGCGCCTGCCCCGGCCGCCCTCCTCTTCTCCCTTATGGCCCACTAAGGCCCATTATCCCCGGGAGGGTTCCGTAACCCCTGTTCCTAAGAAAATCCCGATTTCACCCTAACCATTCCGATATCCAAATATAGGCTTCCAATATATCAATCTTTATGTCTCGACCATTTCGAGACTCCTCGTCACGTTCGTGATCACATCCGGGACTCCGAACAAACTTCGGTACATCAAAACTTATAAACTCATAATAAAACTGTCACCGTAACGTTAAGCGTGCGGACCCTACGGGTTCGAGAACTATGTAGACATGACCTAGAACTATTCTCGGTCAATAACCAATAGCGAAACCTGGATGCCCATATTGGTTCCTACATATTCTACGAAGATCTTTATCGGTCAAACCGCATAACGACATACGTTGTTCCCTTTGTCATCGGTATGTTACTTGCCCGAGATTCGATCGTCGGTATCCAATACCTAGTTCAATCTCACATCTTGGCAAGTCTCTTTACTCGTTCCGTAATACATCATCTCGCAACTAACTTATTAGTTGCAATGCTTGCAAGACTTATGTGATGTGTATTACCGAGAGGGCCCAGAGATACCTCTCCGAGCAATCGGAGTGACAAAACCTAATCTCAAATACGCCAACCCAACATGTACCTTTGGAGACACCTGTAGTACTCCTTTATAATCACCCAGTTACGTTGTGACGTTTGGTAGCACCCAAAGTGTTCCTCCGGTAAACGGGAGTTGCATAATCTCATAGTTACAGGAACATGTCAATCAAGTGCTAGGCTAACGGAATGGGTCATGTCAATCACATCATTCTCCTAATGATGTGATCCCATTAATCAAATAACAACACATGTCTATGGTTAGGAAACATAACCATCTTTGATTAATGAGCTAGTCAAGTAGAGGCATACTAGTGACTATATGTTTGTCTATGTATTCACACATGTATCATGTTTCCGGTTAATACAATTCTAGCATGAATAATAAACATTTATCATGATATGAGGAAATAAATAATAACTTTATTATTGCCTCTAGGGCATATTTCCTTCAGCCTCCCACTTGCACTAGAGTCAATAATCTAGATTACACAAGAATGATTCTAACACCCATGGAGTCTTGGTGTCGATCATGTTTTGCTCGTGGAAGAGGCTTAGTCAATGGGTCTGCAACATTCAGATCCGTATGTATCTTGCAAATCTCAGTCTCCCACCGGACTTGGTCCCGGATGGAATTGAAGCGTCTCTTGATATGCTTGGTCCTCTTGTGAAATCTGGATTCCTTTGCCAAGGCAATTGCACCAAGATTGTCACAGAAGATCTTCATTGGTCCCGATGCACTAGGTATGACACCTAGATCGAAATGAACTCTTTCATCCAGACTCCTTCATTTGTCGCCCGAATCAGCTATGTACTCCGCTTCACATGTAGATCCCGCCACGACGCTTTGTTTAGAACTGCACCAACCGACAGCTCCACCGCTTAATAAAAACACGATCCGGTTTATGCGATTTAGAATCGTCCGGATCGATTGTCAAAGCTTGCATCAACGTAACCATTTACGACTAGCTCTTTGTCACCTCCATATACGAGAAACATATCCTTAGTCCTTTTCGTATTTCAGATGTTCTTGACCGCTGTCCAAAGGATCCACTCTGGATTACTTTGGTACCTTCCCGCCAAGCTTATTGCTAAGCATACGTCAGTGTCCGGTACACAAGATTGCATACATGATAGAGCCTATGGCTGAAGCATAGGGAACATCTTTCATTTTCTCTCTATCTTCCTCATGTGGTCGGGCATTGAGTCCGACTCAATTTCACACCTTGTAACACAATAAAAATCCTTTCTTTGCACGATCCATTTTGAACTTTTTCAAAACTTTATCAAGGTATGTGCTTTGTGAAAGTCCAATCAAGCGCCTTGATCTATCTCTATAGATCTTGATGCCCAGTATGTAAGCAGCTTCACCGAGGTCTTTCATTGAAAAACTTTTATTCAAGTATCCTTTATGCTATCCAGAAATTCTATATCATTTCCAATTAATAATATGTCGTCCACATATAATATCGTAAATGCTACAGAGCTCCCACTCACTTTCTTGTAAATACAGGCTTCTCCAAAAGTCTCAGATAAAACCATATGCTTTGATCACACTATCAAAGTGTTTACTCCAACTCCGAGAGGCTTGCACTGCACCATAAATTGATCATTGGAGCTTGCACACTTTGTTAGCACCTTTTGGATCAACAAAACCTTCTGGTTGCATCATATACAACTCTTCTTCTAGAAATCCATTCAAGAATGCAGTTTTGACATCCATTTGCCAAATTTCATAATCATAAAATGCAACAATTGCTAACATGATTCGGACAGACTTAAGCATCGCTACGGGTGAGAAAGTCTCATCGTAGTCAACCCCTTGAACTTGTCGAAAACCTTTCGCAACAAGTCGAGCTTTATAGACAGTTACATTACCATCAACGTCAATCTTCTTCTTAAAGATCCATTTATTCTCAATGGCTTGCCGATCATCGGGCAAGTCAACCAAAGTCCATACTTTGTTCTCATACATGGATCCCATCTCGCATTTCATGGCTTCCACCATTTTATGGAATCTGGGCTCACCATCGCTTCTTCATAGTTTGTAGGTTCGCCATGGTCAAGTAACATGACTTCCGAATAGGATTACCGTACCACTTTGGTGCGGATCTTACTCTAGTTGACCTCGTGAGTTCAAGAGAAACTTGATCCAAGTTTCATAATCAATATCATTAGCTTCCTCACTAATTGGTGCGGTTGTCACAGAACCGGTTCTTGTGATGAACTACTTTCCAATAAGGGAGCAGATACAGCTTATCTCATCAAGTTCTACTTTTCTCCCACTCACTTCTTTTCGAGAGAAACTCCTTTTCTAGAAAGGATCCGAATTTAGCAACGAACATCTTGCCTTCAGATCTGTGATAGAAGGTGTACCCAATAGTCTCTTTTGGGTATCCTATGAAGACACATTTCTCCAATTTAGGTTCGAGCTTATCTGGTTGAAGTTTCTTCACATAAGCATCGCAGCCCCAAACTTTAAGATACGACAACTTTGGTTTCTTGCCAAACCATAGTTCATAAGGTGTCGCTTCAACGGATTTTGATGGTGCCCTATTTAACGTGAATGCGGCCGCCTCTAAAGCATAACCCCAAAACGATAGCGGTAAATCAAGAAGAGACATCATAGATCGCACCATATCTAGTAAAGTACGACATTTGACGCTCGGACACACCATTTCGCTGTGGTGTTCCGGTATGGAGTTGCAAACTATTCCGCATTGTTTCAAATGTAAACCAAACTCAGTAACTCAAATATTCTCCTCCACGATCAGATCGTAGAAATTTTATTTTCTTGTTACGATGATTTTCCACTTCACTCTGAAATTCTTTGAACTTTTCAAATGTTTCGCACTTATGTTTCATCAAGTAGATAGACCCATATCTGCTCAAATCATCTGTGAAGGTGAGAAAATAACGATACCACTGCGTGCCTCAACATTCATTGGACCACAAACATCGTATGTATGATTTCCAACAAATCAGTTGCTCGCTCCATAGTTCCGAGAACGGCGTTTTAGTCATCTTGCCCATGAGGCACGGTTACGCAAGTACCAAGTGATTCATAATCAAGTGATTCCAAAAGCCCATCAAGATGGAGTTTCTTCATGCTTTTACACCGATATGACCCAAACGGCAAGTACACAAATAAGTTGCACTATCATTATCAACTCTGTATCTTTTGGTTTCAACACTATGAATATGTGTATTACTACTATCGAGATTCAATAAAATAGAGCACTCTTCAAGGGTGCATGACCATAAAAGATATTATTCATATAAATAGAACAACCATTATTCTCTCGACTTAAATGAATAACCGTCTCGCATCAAACAAGATCCAGATATAATGTTCATGCTTAACGCCGCACCAAATAACAATTATTTAGGTCTAAAACTAATCCCGATGGTAGATGTAGAGGTAGCGTGCGACCGCGATCACATCGACTTTGGAACCATTTCCCACGCCAAGATCGTCACCTCGCCCTTAGCCAATCTTCGCTAATCCGTAGTTCCTGCTTTGAGTTGCAAATATTAGCAATGTAACCATTATCAAATACCTGTACTATCATGCGAGTATTAGTAAGGTACACATCAATAACATGTATATCACATATACCTTTGTTCACTTTGCCATCCTTCTTATCCGCCAAATACTTGGGGCAGTTCCGCTTCCAAAGGTCCAAATTGCTTTTGAGAAGCACTCAGCCTCGTGCTTAGGTCCGCACTTGGGTTTCTTCTCTTGAGCAAAGAACTTGTTTGATGTTCTTCTTGAAGTTCCCCTTCTTCTTCCCTTTGCCCTTTTCTTGAAACTGGTGGTCTTGTTAACCATCAACACTTGATGCTCCTTTTGATTTCTACCTCCGCTGCTTTTAGCATTATAAGAGCTCGAATAGACTTGTCCATCCCTTGCATATTATAGTTCATCACGAAGCTCTTGTAGCTTGGTGGCGATGATTGAAGAATTACATCAATGACACTATCATCGTGAAGATTAACTCCCGGTTGAATCAAGTGATTATTATACCCGCACATTTTGAGTATGTGTTCACCGACGTAACTATTCTCCTCCATCTTGCAGCTATAGAACTTATTGGAGACTTCATATCTCTCAATCCGGCATTTGCTTGAAATATTAACTTCAACTCCTGGAACATCTCATATGCTCCATGACGCTCAAAACGTCGTTGAAGGCCCGGTTCTAAGCCGTAAAGCATGGCACACCGAACTATCGAGTAGTCATCGCCTTTGCTCGCCAGACGTTCTTAACGCCGCTGGCCAGTATCGGAAGCAGTTCGGCACCCAGCGGTGCTTCCAGGATTTAATTCTTTTGTGCAGCAATGAGGATAATCCTCGAGTTACGGACCCGATCGTGTAATTGCTACCATCATCTTTCAACTTTGCTTTCTCAAGGAACGCATTAAAATTCAACGGAACAACAAAGACGAGCCATCTATCTACAAAGAAACATAGACAAGCAAAATACTATCTCGGTACTAAGTTCATGATAAATTTAAGTTCAATTAATCATATTACTTAAGAACTCCCACTTAGATAGACATCTCTCTAGTCATCTAAGTGATTACGTGATCCAAATCAACTAAACCATGTCCGATCATCACGTGAGATGGAGTAGTTTCAATGGTGAACATCACTATGTTGATCATATCTACTATATGATTCATGTTCGACCTTTCGGTCTCCGTGTTCCGAGGCCATATCTCAGATATGCTAGGCTCGCCAAGTTTGACCTGAGTATTCCGCGTGTGCAACTGTTTTGCACCCGTTGTATTTGAACGTAGAGCCTATCACACCCGGTCATCACGTGGTGTCTCAAAGACGAAGAACTTTCGCAACGGTGCATACTCAGGAGAACACTTCTTGATATTTAATGAGAGATCATCTTATAATGCTACCGTCAATCAAAGCAAGATAAGATGCATAAAGGATAAACATCACATGCAATCAATATAAGTGATATGATATGGCCATCATCATCTTGTGCTTGTGATCTCCATCTCCAAGCAATCGCCGTGATCACCATCGCCACCGCGCCGACACCTTGATCTTCATCATAGCATCGTTGTCGCCTCACCAACTATTGCTTCTCGACTATCGCTACCGCTTAGTGATAAAGTAAAGCAATTACATGGCGCTTGCATTTCATACAATAAAGCGACAACCATATGGCTCCTGCCGATTCTTGATAACTCGGTTACAAAACATGATCATCTCATACAATAAAATATAGCATCACGTCTTGACCATATCACATCACAACATGCCCTGCAAAAACAAGTTAGACGTCCTCTACTTTGTTGTTGCAAGTTTTACGTGGCTGCTACGGGCTGAGCAAGAACCGTTCTTACCTACGCATCAAAACCACAACGATAGTTTGTCAAGTTGGTGTTGTTTTAACCTTCGCAAGGACCGGGCGTAGCCACACTCGGTTCAAGTAAAGTGAGAGAGATGACACCCGCCACCACCTTTAAGCAACGAGTGCTCGCAGCGGTGAAACCAGTCTCACAGAAGCGTGACGCGTTGTCGGTCCGGGCCGCTTCATCTCACAATACCGCCGAACCAAAGTATGACATGTCGGTAAGCAAGATGACTTGTATCGCCCACAACTCACTTGTGTTCTACTCGTGCATATAACATCAACGCATAAAACCAGGCTCGGATGCTTTGTTGGGTAACGTAGTAATTTCAAAAAATGTCCTACGCACACGCACGGTCATGGTGATGGTATAACACCGAGCGGGGAGAGTGTTGTCCACGCACTCGTGAGACCGTAAGCGGAAGCGTTATGACAACGCTGTTGATGTAGTCGAATGCGTCTTGACGATCCGACCGATCCAAGTACCGAACGACGGCACCTCCGAGTTCAGCACACGCTCAGCTCGATGACGATCCCGGACTCCGATCCAAAGAAAGTGTCGGGGATGAGTTCTGTCAGCACGACGGTGTGGTGACGATGATAATGCTCTACCGGCGCAGGGCTTCGCCTAAACTCCGCGACGATATGACCGAGGTGGAATATGGTGGAAGGGGGCACCGCACACGGCTAAGGAACGATCCATAGATCAACTTGTGTGTCCTGGGGTGCCCCCTTGCCCCTGTATATAAAGGAGGGAGGGGGAGGTGCGGCCGGCCCCAAGGGGTGCGCCTGGAGGAGTCCTACTCCCACCGGGAGTAGGACTCCCCTCTTGCCTTGTTGGAGAAGGAAAGGGGAGGGAAAGAGGAAGGGGGCCGCCTCTCTCCTTGTCCTATTCGGACTAGGGGAGGGGGCGTGTGGCCTGCCCCGCCGGCCCTCCTCTTCTCCCTTATGGCCCACTAAGGCCCATTATCCCCGGGAGGGTTCCGGTAATTTCTCGTTCCTAAGAAAATCCCGATTTCACCGGAACCATTCCGATATCCAAATATAGGCTTCCAATATATCAATCTTTATGTCTCGACCATTTCGAGACTCCTCGTCACGTCCGTGATCACATCCGGGACTCGAACAAACTTCGGTACATCAAAACTTATAAACTCATAATAAACTGTCATCGTAACGTTAAGCGTGCGGACCTGCGGGTTCGAGAACTATGTAGACATGACCTAGAACTATTCTCGTTCAATAACCAATAGCGTAACCTGGATGCCCATATTGGTTCCTACATATTCTACGAAGATCTTTATCGGTCAAACCGCATAACGACATACGTTGTTCCCTTTGTCATCGGTATGTTACTTGCCCGAGATTCGATCGTCGGTATCCAATACCTAGTTCAATCTCGCATCGGCAAGTCTCTTTACTCGTTCGTAATACATCATCTCGCAACTAACTTATTAGTTGCAATGCTTGCAAGACTTATGTGATCTCAGACACGAGAGGGCCCAGAGATACCTCTCCGAGCAATCGGAGTGACAAAACCTAATCTCAAATACGCCAACCCAACATGTACCTTTGGAGACACCTGTAGTACTCCTTTATAATCACCCAGTTACGTTGTGACGCTTTGGTAGCACCCAAAGTGTTCCTCCCAGAACGGGAGTTGCGTAATCTCATAGTTACAGGAACATGTATAGGTCATGAAGAAAGCAATAGCAATATACTAAACGATCAAGTGCTAGGCTAACGGAATGGGTCATGTCAATCACATCATTCTCCTAATGATGTGATCCCATTAATCAAATAACAACACATGTCTATGGTTAGGAAACATAACCATCTTTGATTAATGAGCTAGCCAAGTAGAGGCATACTAGTGACTATATGTTTGTCTATGTATTCACACATGTATCATGTTTCCGGTTAATACAATTCTAGCATGAATAATAAACATTTATCATGATATGAGGAAATAAATAATAACTTTATTATTGCCTCTAGGGCATATTTCCTTCACACACCTCCTGTTCTTCTCCACCGACTGTCGAACCACACCGCACTAGAACCAGTTAACCCTCGTACACCTCTCCGTCTGTGACTCTACTCCCGCGTCTTCCCATCTCCGGCTCGTTGCTGTCCGGGCCCTCGCCGTGGTCCACCACCTTGGATGCGCTCGACGCGGCATGGTCAACATGGTCAACGAACGACACCATCGGAAGTAGACTGTGCGTGGAGAGGCCGACACAATTGGTCCACGGCCGCACACAAGGAAATGCCTCCTTGTTACGCGCAAAATAATGATTCCTCCACCGACATCCGGGACCTACGGAAGGGCCTCTCAGATTTCGCGAAAAAACGTGCCCCCGCTGACATGTCGGACCCACCAGCTATCTTCGCACGCAAGGAAGTGCGTCCTTATTACGCACAAAAAAATGAGTACTCCCCCTGCCAGCTGGAACCCAGCATAGTGGGAGGCTGACTTGTGGGCCTACCAAGTTGATGGGGATGGAGGGCTTTGTCAACTTAGTCAATATGAACGATTCTAGCTCTTGTTACCGTACAATGTTCATCCAACGGCCGTAGTGCTTCTTCAACCTCTGGTCTTCTTGCTCCAGCCGCCCAAACCAGCGCCGTGTCGTGCTGCGTGCTCCTGCCTCCGTGGCGGCTATGATGCCGCGTGAGGCCTCACCGCCCCTACTACTCCCACCGCTGGCGGGCCATCCCTCTACTCACCCACCCCCCCTGTTATTCTGCGGCGACAACAGCCTCACACCGCAGCCGAACCAATGAACCCTCGTACTCCTCTTCGTGTGGGCATCCACTGCTGTGTCTTCCCCGGCTCCGAGTCGTCCCCTTCCTAGGCCTCGTCGTCGTCCACCGCCGTGGTGCTCTCGGCGCGGCGTGGTCAACGTGGTCAAGGAACGATTTCCATCGGACGTGGACTGACGTGGAGAGCCTGACAGCTGGGTCCACGGCCGCAGCAAAGAAGTGCCTCCTTATTACGCGCAAAATAATGATTCCTCCACCTGACAGCGGGGACCCACCGGACGGGCCACCGTATTTCGTGAAAAAAACGCTTCCCCGATCGCTGGGACCCACCAACTACATCTTCGCCGCAAGGAAGTGCGTCGCCCGCAAAAAAGATTCGCCTCCCGATCATTGGACCTACCAGCTACATCTTCGCACACAAAGGAAGTGCGTCCGCGCAAAAAAAATTACGATTCGCCCCTCTGACTGCCGGGACGCACCAGCTACATTTTCGCACGCAAGGAAGTGCCTGACAGTCGGGACCCACCTAGTCGAAGCGTACGTAGCGTTGTCATTCTGGTCACGATCGTGTACGTACATACTGGTCGTTGTAGAGGCGCGCACGTGTCGTAGTAGAGGCGTGCACGTAGCATGTACACGTACGTACAACGGCGAGGGTGCAAGAAAGAAAATACGGCCACGTACGTACATACGGGCAGGGTCTCGAACGCCTACTCGCGCATACATACATGGCTGGGTCAGAACAGAGAAACAATGTCGTCGTCGTGTTCATGGGGAGGCAACAGGATGCATCGTGTTCATGGGGAGGCAACGGAATGCGCCGTGTTCATCAGGAGGCAATGGAACGCGTGGGAGCCAACCGGCTTGGACGGAACAGGCGATGGAAACGAGGCCTGGCGTATCGCACAACGGTGGAAACAGACCTCCTACGTTCGGAACGGTGTCCTGTTGATTGGGAGGGGTGTGGCGTACCGCAAAACGGAGGAAACGGACCTCCTACGGTCGAAACGGGGGTCCTGTTGATCGGGAGGTGTGGCGATCGCAAAACGGATGAAACGGACCTCATACGGTCGAAACGGGGTCCTGTTGATCGTGAAGGGTGTGGCGTCTTTGCCAAAGCGGACAAAAGCGGACTTGTGTTGGAGCGCCACGGTCGAAATGGGGTCCTGTTCATCGGGAGGTGTGGCGCATCGCAAAACGGACTCCACGGGATATTGTTCATCTCCACCGTCGACCTCCTCCAGCCTCCACTTGCCACCGTCGACCTCCTCCAGCCTCCACGGGCTCCTGCTCATACACCTCCACCGCCTTCTCCACCGCCATCGCTCAACCACCCCTCCACGGGCACCCTCCACCGTCTCATCGCTCATCCAGCCCTCCACACCACAGGTCCTGTTCAACCACCCCTCCACGGCCACCCCTCCACCATCTACCGCTCATCCAGCCCTCCACACCACGGGTCCCGTTAATCCAGAGGCAACGCCACCGCCACCGCTCATCCAACCCCCCGCAATGCTCACTCTTCATCCAATCGATCGGCTTGATTAGCAGCAGAGCGAAGAATCGCTCCATCGAGTTCGCCAACAGCCATCGATCGATCGCTTCGATTCAAGAACGCCAGAGTTCGCAGCGGTCAATCGCCGGGTTCGATTAGAGCCCAATGCCTCGCTCGGCTTCAGTTAGAACCAACGCATCGCACACACGCGCGTACGTATGAGAGAAACGCGCATCGCTTCGCCCCCGACCTCCAACCGTAACCGGCAACTCCCCGAAATTTTCCTCCCTCGCTTCTACCACGGTTTTTTCGTCATGGACGGCCCAAAGAATGTCATGCAGCTGCGTCTCCGCCCGCCTGTGACGAAAATCCCATTTTCTGTCATGATTTTTGTCATAGAAGTAGGAGCCCACCACATCTATGATGATACCGGTTTTGTCACAATTATCGTCATACAAGTGTCATATGTATGATGTAAAAAATTTCGTTTCTAAGCACAAAATGTCACGGATGTGTCTTTTTTTGTAGTGTATATTGTTCTAAGTATTGAGTTGTAAGTGAATAAAAGTGTGATGATCATCATTATTAGAGCATTGTCCCATGTGAGGAATGGGTGATAGATACTATGATTCCCCCACAAGTCAGGATGAGATTCCGGACTAAAAAAAGAGACCAAAGAAAAAAAAGAGAAGGCCCAAAAAAGAAAAAGAAAAAAATGAGAGAAAAAGAGAGAAGGGACAATGTTACTATCCTTTTTTCACACTTGTGCTTCAAAGTAGCACCGTGATCTTCATGATAGAGAGTCTCATATGTTGTCACTTTGGGAATTTTTCATTATGGAACTTGGCTTGTATATTCCAATGATGGGCTTCCTCAAAATGCCCTAGGTCTTCGTGAGCAAGCAAGTTGGATGCACACCCACTTAGTTTCTTTTGTTGAGCTTTCATATATTTATAGCTCTAGTGCATCCGCTGCATGGCAATCCCTACTCCTCTCATTGACATCAGTTGATGGGCATATCCATAGCCTATTGATTAGCCGCGTCAATGCGAGACTTTCTACCTTTTTGTCTTCTCTCATAACTCCCATCATTATACTTTACTCCACCCATAGTGCTATATCCATGGCTTGCGCTCATGTATTATGTAAGAGTTGAAAAGGTCAAGCGCGTTAAAAAGTATGAACCAATTGCTCGGCTTGTCATCGGGGTTATGCATGATGAGAACGTCTGCGTGACGACATTGAAACATGGCCTAACTATATGATTTTGTAGGGATAAGCTTTCTTTGGCTATGTTATTTTGATAAGACATAATTGCTTGGTTAGCATGTTTGAAGTATTATTGTTTTTATGTCAACATTAAACTTTTATCTTGAATCTTTCGGATCTAAATATTCATGCCACAATAAAAAGAATTACATTGAAAATTATGTTAAGAAGCATTCCACATAAAAAATTCTGTTTTATCATTTACCTACTCGAGGACGAAAGGTGAATTAAGCTTCGGGATGCTTGATACGTCTCCAACATATCTATAATTTTTATTGTTCCATGCTATTATATATTCTGTTTTGGATGTTTAATGGGCTTATTTATACACTTTTATATTATTTTTGGGACTAACCTATTAACCGGAGGCCCAGCCCAAATTGTTGTTTTTTGCCTATTTCAGTGTTTCACAGAAAAAGGATATCAAACGGAGTCCAAACGGAATGGAACCTTCGGGAGAGTTATTTTTGGAACAAACGTGATCCAGAGGACTTGGAGTGGACGTCAAGAAATCACCGAGGAGGCCACGAGGCAGGGGGCGCGCCTACCCCCCTGGCCCGCCCCCCCCCCCCCCTCGTGGCTCCACCGACCTACTTCTTCCTCCTATATATACCTACGTACTCCCAAACCATCGAAGGGCACCAAAAAAAACCTAATTCCACCACCCCCAACCTTCTGTACCCATGAGATCCCATCTTGGGGTCTTTTCCTGCGTCCTGCCGGAGGGGGCATTGATCACGGAGGGCTTCTACATCAACACCATAGCCTCTCCGATGATGTGTGAGTAGTTTACCTCATACCTTCGGGTCCATAGTTATTAGCTAGATGGCTTCTTCTCTCTCTTTGGATCTCAATAGAAAGTTCTCCTCGATTCTCTTGGAGATCTATTCGATGTAATCTTCTTTTATGTGTGTTTGTCGAGATCCGATGAATTGTGGGTTTATGATCCAAATTATCTATGAACAATATTTGAATCTTCTCTGAATTCTTTTATGTATGATTGGTTATCTTTGCAAGTCTCTTTGAATGATCAGTTTGGTTTGGCCTACTAGATTGATCTTTCTTGCAATGGAAGAAGTGCTTAGCTTTGGGTTCAATCTTGCGGTGCTCGATCTCAGTGACAGTAGGGGAAACGACACGTATTGTATTGTTGCCATCGAGTAAAAAGATGGGGTCTATATCATATTGCATGAGTTTATCCCTCTACATAATGTCATCTTGCTTAAGGCGTTACTCCATTCTTATGAACTTAATACTCTAGATGCATTCTGGATAGCGGTCGATGTGTGGAGTAATAGTAGTGGATGCAGGCAGGAGTCGGTCTACTTGTCACAGACGTGATGCCTATACACATGATCATACCTAGATATTCTCATAACTATGCTCAATTCTATCAATTGCTCGACAACAATATTTTCACCCACTGTAATACTTATGCTCTTGAGAGAAGCCACTAGTGAAACCTATGGCCCCCGGGTCTATTTTCCATCATATTAATCTTCCGTCAACAAGCTATTACTTTTGCCGTTTATTTTGCTTTCTTTACTTTTTGTCTTTATCATAAAAATACCAAAAATACTATCTTATCATCTCTATCAGATCTCACTTTTGCAAGTGGCCGTGAAGGGATTGACAACCCCTTTATTCCATTGGTTGCAAGGTTCTTATTTGTTTGTGTAGGTGCAAGGGACTTGAGCGTGGCCTCCTACTGGATTGATACCTTGGTTCTCAAAAACTGAGGGAAATATTTACGCTACTTTGCTGCATCACCCTTTCCTCTTCAAGGGAAAATCAACGCAGTGTTCAAGAGGTAGCAAAAGTGTAGCTTGGCAAAGGCTTCTCAACTCACAATATTAGTGGCACAATTTAGCAAAAATCAATGCAAGTTGAATAATTGCTCAAACTTGTCGGTAGTCGACTAGTAAGAGATAAAACAATCTAAGCCCAGATACTGAATCAAGGGAGTGAAAACCGAATGAAAATATGTGACAGCTCTAAGTAGCTAGATATAAGTGAAGTACAAACGAGTGTATGACAAAGCTCAAAAAGATATAATAGATGGAGTGGCAAGCACAGCAAAAATAATGTCCAGAGTAGCTAATAGAATAAAGCAGTCCCAAAAAACTGCTAGCTGGCCTGATTTTTTTTTCTCTCAACTTTTTTTCTCTGTTTTTTCTATATATATTTTTTTCTTTTTTTTTCTTCTCTCTTTTTTTCTTTCTCTTCTCTTTACCAGGCTATTACCAACAAATATACGTACGAAGTTGCAGACAGGACAGGAGAAAAAAGATGCTACAGAATCAAGTGCTACTATAAGCAACCAGGCACGTACTACTGGAGATTAAGAATTATAATGGAATACGTGCACGGGCAAAAGCACAAGAAACTCACATAGCAGATACAACGGTGGTGGATAGTAGATGAATCAATGGTGCACAGGTGGCGTGTGTCTCGGGTGAATCGTGGCTGCTACTCCAAAGATGGATGGGTACCACGTGAAGGCAAAGAGCCTGAAGTCAAACACGCCAAGGAAGGATACACACGACACAAAAACAAATAGGAAGAAATGTGTTATACTTGGAGACTCGAGAGGCAAAGATGTCCGGAGCACAATTGGCGGCAGGAAAACAATGGATGACACAGAAAAAGAAAAAGGAAGGCATGATACACGGCGGCGGATGGAGCGATACGAGGGCACTGAATCAACGAAGATTTTTTTCTTTTTCTTTTTTGTTTTGGACGAACAACGGAATCGATAGGAAAACTGGGTAAACCAAAGCGAGTGCGATCCAGTTGATAATTTTTTCTCCAAACCAATCTAAACCAGCACTATTTCTAGGATGGATGCAACCAAAAATTCAACAAAACAAATACTAGATGCAAACTGCTAAAGGCTAAAAAGATAGGTGCAACAGATGAAATAATCTATTTTTTGGCTTTTTTTGTGGGTTGTAGGACTGAAAAACAATCTAACCTAACAAAACTGTAAATCTCTCACCGATGAACCTCAAAACTGGTACCACTTAATGTGAACTGGGGACCCGATCTTTTGATGAGAGAGAGAGAGATAATTACGATTTTGGGTGGGACTTGACCCACACAACCTGGCTACCAACCGTACAGAGAGTACCGTACACGACTGATATCCACGACAATCACTCAACCAACTCCACGGCGTTATCGACCGAGCCAACGGCGCGATCGACCTATCCACAAAGGATTTTTCCTGCAAGCAAATCGACGAACATGCAAGAAAATAATAGCCAAGCAATCTCAAAATTGTGAATGTGCTAGATGGATAAATCTCACAAGATGGGGTTCCGATAGGATGTCTTGACGGTTGCACTAGCCGCTATGAGCGAAGACACATAAAAGTAGCTAAGGCTAAACTTCTCTAAACTAAACCAGAGTATAAACCCTAACCTAGACTAGATTTATTAAAGCGATGCAGCCGAGTCGGTCCGCTGTGGCCGAGCCGTATGAAGGACGGACACTGTACGGTGATGGAGTTTGCTTCAGCTGGCCCGTCGTGGTGTAAGTCTTCGAACCCAACACGTTACTCCTGATCCATGTTGGCAACCAAAAATTGTTTGACTCTTGTGGCGTTGGCTTCTTGACTTGTGCATGTTGGATAGGATGGATGATTCGCTGGTGGAGGGCATGCATGCAACGACGATGGAGGGCATGCATGCAAAGAGGGTTGCTCCTCTTTAAATAATTCCTTGATTTCTTTATTCCTGAGTACAAATAAAGCAAAGCATGAGTGTTATATTGTATTCTCATGAGTTAAATCATACGTACAAATGAACGATAGTACCTGGCCATTTATTTGTCTCGTATACATTCTAGTCATAGGTACAGGTGCAACTGTGTTAGCGATGTCTCGCGTAATATTTGTAGATGTATCCATGGTAGCTATGTTCATATCAGGCGAAGAGATGGTGATACAAGCGTAGTATGGATAGTAGATATTGATTTTTGTAATAGAAACAATAAAAAATAGCAGTGTAGCAATTGATAAAACGGAGCACAAACGGTATTGCAATGCTTGAAAATGAGGCCTAGGGTCCGTACTTTCGCTAGTGCAATCTCTCAACAATGCTAATATAATTGGATCATATAACCATCCCTCGACGTGCGATGAAGAATCACTCCAAAGTTCCTATCTAGCAGAGAACATAAGATGAAATTGTTTGTAGGGTACGAAACCACCTCAAAGCTATTCTTTCCGATCAATCTATCCTAGAGTTCGTACTAAAATAACACAAAGATAATCTTTCCGATCGATCTAACCAAGAGTTCGTACTAAAATAACACCATATGATATACATCAACCAACTCTAATGTCACCTAGATACCCCAATGTCACCGCGAGTATCCGTGAGTTGATTATATGATATGCATCAAACAATTTCAGATTCATAATACTCAATCCAACACAAAGAACCTCAAAGGGTGCCCCAAGATTTCTACCGAAAAACAAAGATGAGAACGTGCATCAACCCCTATGCATAGATTACCCCAATGTCACCTCGGGAATCCGTGAGTTGAGTGCCAAAACACATATCAAGTGAATCACTACGATACCCCATTGTCAGCACGGGTATTCATAACAAGACATACATCAAGTGTTCTCAAATACATAAAATTATCCAATCCGATAAAATGAAATCTCAAAGGGAAAACTCAATTCACAACAAGATAGAGAGGGGAAACACAGTATGATACAACTATATTAACAAAGCCCGTGATACATCAAGATCGTGACCTCTCAAGAACATGAGAGAGAGAGAGAGATTAAACACATAGCTACTGGTACAAACCCTCAGCCCCGAGGGTGGACTACTCCCTCCTCATCAAGGTGGCCGCCGGGATGATGAAGATGGCCACTGGTGATGATTTTGTTGGGGAACGCAGTATTTAATTTTTTTACCTACGATCACGCAAGATCAATCTAGGAGATGTATAGCAACGAGTGGGGAGAGTGTGTCACGTACCCTCATATACCGAAAGCGAAAGCGTTTAATAACGCGGTTGATGTAGTTGAACGTCTTTGCGATCCAACCGATCCAGGCACCGAACGTACGGCACCTCCGCGTTCAGCACACGTTCAGCTCGATGACGTCCCTCGAGCTCTTGATCCTGTTGAGGACGAGGGAGAGTTCCATCAGCACGATGGCGTGGCGACGGTGATGATGAAGTTACCGGCGCAGGGCTTTGCCTAAGCACTATGACGATATGACCGAGGTGTGTAACTGTGGAGGGGGCACCGCACATGGCTAAGAGAAGACTTGGTGTCCTTTGGGGTGCCCCCTTCCCACGTATATAAAAAAGGGGGGAAGAGGAGGCCGGCCCTAAAGGGGGCGCGCCAAGGGGGAGTCCTACTTGGACTCCCGGTCCAAGTAGGATTCGCCCCCCCCCCCTGTTTCCTATTCCAACTAGGAGAAGGAGGGAAGGGGGAAGAGGGGAGAAGGAAGGAGGGGGGCGCTGCCCCCTCCTAGTCCAATTCGGACCAGCCCATGGGTGGGCATGCGGCCACCCCTTGAGTCCCTTCTCTCCTTTCCCCTAAAGCCCATTAAGGCCCATTACTCTCCCGTGGGGTTCCGGTAACCTCCCGGTACTCCGAAAAATACCCGAAACACTTCAGAACCATTCCGATGTCCGAATATAACCTTCCAATATATTGATCTTTACCTCACAACCATTTCGAGACTCCATATCATGTCTGTGATCTCATCCGGGACTCCGAACAAACTTCGGTCATCAAATCACATAACTCATAATACAAATCGTCATCGAACGTTAAGCGTGCGGACCCTACGGGTTCGAGAAGTATGTAGACATGACCGAGACACATCTCCGATCAATAACCAATAGCGGAACCTGGATGCTCATATTGTCTCCTACATATGCTATGAAGATCTTTATCGGTCAAACTGCATAACAACATACGTTGTTCCCTTTGTCATTGGTATGTTACTTGCCCAAGATTGGATCATCGGTATCATCATACCTAGTTCAATCTCGTTATCGGCAAGTCTCTTTACTCGTTCCGTAATGCATCATCTCATAACTAACTCATTAGTCACATTGCTTGCAAGGCTTATAGTGATGCATTACCGAGAGGGCCCAGAGATACCTCTCTGATACACGGAGTGACAAATCCTAATCTCGATTTATGCCAACTCAACAAACACCATCGGAGACACCTGTAGAGCATCTTTATAATCACCCAGTTACATTGTGACATTTGATAGCACACTAGGTGTTCCTCAGGTATTCGGGAGTTGCATAATCTCATAGTCAGAGGAACATGTATAAGTCATGATGAAAGCAATAGCAATAAAACTAAACGGTCATTTATGCTAAGCTAACGGATGGGTCTTGTCCATCACATCATTCTCTAATGATGTGATCCCGTTCATCGAATGACAACACATGTTTATGGTCAGGAAACTTAACCATCTTTGATTAACGAGCTAGTCTAGTAGAGGCATACTAGGGACACTCTGTTTGTCTATGTATTCACACATGTACTAAGTTTTCGGTTAATACAATTCTAGCATGAACAATAAACATTTATCATGATATAAGGAAATATAAATAACAACTTTATTATTGCCTCTAGGGCATATTTCCTTTAGTCTCCCACTTGCACTAGAGTCAATAATCTAGATTACATTGTAATGATTCTAACACCCATGGAGTCTTGGTGCTGATCATGTTTTGCTCGTGAGAGAGGCTTAGTCAATGGGTCTGCAACATTTAGATCCGTATGTATCTTGCAAATCTCTATGTCTCCCTCCTTGACTTGATCGCGGATGGAATTGAAGCGTCTCTTGATGTGTTTGGTTCTCTTGTGAAATCTGGATTCCTTCACCAAGGCAATTGCTCCAGTATTTTCACAAAAGATTTTCATTGCACCCGATGCACTAGGTATGACACCTAGATCGGGTATGAACTCCTTCATCCAGACTCCTTCATTTGCTGCTTCTGAAGCAGCTATGTACTCCGCTTCACACGTAGATCCCGCCACGGCACTCTGCTTGGAACTGCACCAACTGACAGCTCCACCATTCAATATAAATACATATCCGGTTTGTGACTTACAGTCATCCGGATCAGTGTCAAAGCTTGCATCGACGTAACCGTTTACGACGAGCTCTTTGTCACCTCCATAAGCGAGAAACATATCCTTAGTCATTTTCAGGTATTTCAGGATGTTCTTGACTGCTGTATAGTGATCCACTCCTGGATTACTTTGGTACCTTCCTGCTAAACTTATAGTAAGGCACACATCAGGTCTGGTACACAGCATTGCATACATGATAGAACCTATGGCTGAAGCATAGGGAATGACTTTCATTTTCTATCTATCTTCTGCAGTGGTCGGGCATTGAGTCTGACTCAATTTCACACCTTGTAACACATGCAAGAACCCTTTCTTTGACTGATCCATTTTGAACTTCTTCAAAACTTTATTGAGGTGTGTGCATTGTGAAAGTCCAATTAAGCGTCTTGATCTATCTCTATAGATCTTGATGCCAAATATATAAGCAGCTTCACCGAGGTCTTTCATTGAAAAATTCTTATTCAAGTATCATTTTATGCTATCCAGAAATTCTGTATTATTTCCAATCAACAATATGTCATCCACATATAATATTAGAAATCCTAGAGAGCTCCCACTCACTTTCTTGTAAATACAAAGCTTCTCCAAAAGTCTCAGATAAATCCATATGCTTTGATCACACTATCAAAGCGTATATTCCAACTCCGAGAGGCTTGCACTAGTCCATAAATGGATCGCTGGAGATTCCACACTTTGTTAGCACCTTTAGGATCGACAAAACCTTCTGGTTGCATCATATACAACTCTTCTTTAAGACATCCATTAAGGAATGCAATTTTGACATCCATTTGCCAAATTTCATAATCATAAAATGCGGCAATTGCTAACATGATTCAGACAGACTTAAGCATCGCTATGGGTGAGAAGGTCTCATCGTAGTCAATTCCTTGAACTTGTCAAAAACCTTTCGCAACAAGTCGAGCTTTGTAGATAGTAACATTACCGTCAGCGTCAGTCTTCTTCTTGAAGATCCATTTATTCTCTATGGCTTGTCGATCATCGGGCAAGTCAACCAAAGTCCACACTTTGTTCTCATAAATGGATCCCATCTCAGATTTCATGGCCTCAAGCCATTTCGCGGAATCTTGGCTCATCATCACTTCCTCATAGTTCGTAGGTTTTTCATGGTCAAGTAACATGACCTCCAGAACAGGATTACTGTACCACTGGTGCGGACCGTACTCTGGTTGACCTACGAGGTTCGGTAGTAACTTGATCTGAAGTTTCATGATCATCATCATTAGCTTCCTCACTGATTGGTGTAGGAATCACTGGAACTGATTTCTGCGATGAACTACTTAAGGTACGATTACCTCATCAAGTTCTACTTTCCTCCCACTCACTTATTTCGAGAGAAACTCCTTCTCTAGAAAGGATCCATTCTCAGCAACTAATATCTTGCCTTCGGATCTGTGATAAAATGTGTACCCAACAGTCTCCTTTGGCTATCCTATGAAGACACGTTTCTCCGATTTGGGTTCGAGCTTATCAGGTTGAAGCTTTTTCACATAAGCATCGCAGCCCCAAACTTTAAGAAACGACAACTTGGGTTTCTTGCCAAACCACACTTCATATGGTGTCATCTCAACGGATTTAGATGGTGCCCTATTTAACGTGAATGCAGCCGTCTCTAAAGCATAACTTCAAAACGATAACGTTAAATCAGTAAGAGACATCATAGATCGCACCATATCTAATAAAGTGCGGTTACGACGTTCAGACACACCATTACGCTGTGGTGTTCCAGGTGGCGTGAGTTGCGAAACTATTCCATATTGTTTCAAATGAAGACCAAACTCATAACTCAAATATTCACCTCCACGATCAGATCGTAGAAACTTTATTTTCTTGTTATGATGATTTTCCACTTCACTCTGAAATTCTTTGAACTTTTCAAATGTTTCAGACTTATGTTTCATCAACTAGATATACCCATATCTGCTCAAATCATCTGTGAAGGTCAGAAAATAACGATACCCGCCACGAGCCTCAACACTCATTGGACCGCATACATCAATATGTATTATTTCTAACAAGTCAGTTGCTCGCTCCATTGTTCCGGAGAATGGAGTCTTAGTCATCTTGCCCATGAGGCATGGTTCGCAAGCATCAAGTGATTCCAAAAGCCCATCAGCATGGAGTTTCTTCATGCGCTTTACACTAATATGACCTAAACGGCAGTGCCACAAATAAGTCGCACTATCATTATTAACCTTGCATCTTTTGGCTTCAATATTATGAATATGTGTATCACTACAATCAAGATTCAACAAAAATAGACCACTCTTCAAGGGTGCATGACCATAAAAGATACTACTCATATAAATAAAACAACCATTATTCTCTAATTTAAATGAATAGCCGTCTCGCATCAAACAAGGTCCAGATATAATGTCCATGCTTTAACGCTGGCACCAAATAACAATTTTTCAGGTCTAAAACTAATCCCGACGGTAGATGTAGAGGTAGCGTGCTGACGGCGATCACATTGAATTTGGAACCATTTCCCACACGCATCGTCACCTCGTCCTTAGCCAATCTTCTTTAATCCGTAGCCCCTGTTTCAAGTTGCAAATATCAGCAACATAACTAGTATCAAATACCCAGGCGCAACTACGAGCATTAGTAAGGTACACATCAATAACATGTATATCAAATATACCTTTCACTTTGCCATCCTTCTTATCCGCCAAATACTTGGGGCAGTTACGCTTTCAGTGACCAGTCCCTTTGCAGTAGAAGCACTCAGTCTCAGGCTTAGGTCCAGACTTGGGCTTCTTCACTTGAGCAGCAACTTGCTTGCCGTTCTTCTTGAAGTTCCCCTTCTTCCCTTTACCCTTTTTCTTGAAACTAGTGATCTTGTTGACCATCGACACTTTGATGCTCCTTCTTGATTTCTACCTCTACAGCCTTTAGCATTGCGAAGAGCTCGGGAATTGTCTTATCCATCCCTTGCATATTATAGTTCATTACGAAGCTTTTGTAGCTTGGTGACAGTGATTGAAGAACTCTGTCAATGACACTATCATCAGGAAGATTAACTCCCAGTTGATTCAAGTGGTTGTGGTACCCAGACATTTTGAGTATATGTTCATTGACAGAACTATTCTCCTTCATCTTGCAGCTATAGAACTTATTGGAGACTTCATATCTCTCCATTCGGGCATTTGTTTGAAATATTAACTTCAACTCCTGGAACATCTCATATGCTCCATGACGTTCAAAACGTCTTTGAAGTCCCTATTCTAAGCCATAAAGCATGGCACACTGAACTATCGAGTAGTCATCAGCTTTGCTCTGCCAGACGTTCATAACATCTGGAGTTGCTCCTCCAGCGGGTGAGGGAGTCCCGGACTAGGGGGTGTCCGGATAGCCGGGCTATCGTCACGGCCAGACTCCAAGACTATGAAGATACAAGATTGAAGACTTCGTCCCGTGTCCGGATGGGACTTCCCTTGGCGTGGAAGGCAAGCTTGGCGATACGGATATGTAGATCTCCTATCATTGTAACCGACTCTGTGTAACCCTAACCTATCCGGTGTCTATATAAACCGGAGGGTTTTAGTCCGTAGGACGAAGAACAACAATCATACCATAGGCTAGCTTCTAGGGTTTAGCCTCTTTGATCTCTTGGTAGATCCACTCTTGTAACACACATCATCAATATTAATCAAGCAGGACGTAGGGTTTTACCTCCATCAAGAGGGCCCGAACACAGGTAAAGCATCGTGTCCCTTGTCTCCTGTTACCATCCGCCTAGACGCATACCGGGACCCCCTACCCGAGATTCGCCGGTTTTGACACCGACATTGGTGCTTTCATTGAGAGTTCCTCCGTGTCGCCACCGATAGGCTCGATGGCTTCTTCGACCATCATCAACGACGCAGTCCAGGTGAGACTTTTCTCCCGGATAGATCTTCGTATTCGGCGGCTTCGCATCAAGGGCCAATTCGCAGCCATCCGAGCAGATCGAAAGCTTCGCCCCAGCGTCGAGTCAGTTTGGAAGTTTGAACTTCACGGGCCGACATCCGCGGGACTTGATCCTCGATGGAGTCGAGCCACGCGAAGCGTGCCGCCATCACGGCGAGCATGATTTAGCTCTACAAGACAAGACTGGAGGCCGCACTCGAACCCGCCTCGATCTTCAATTTGGAGCCGGCGCAGATCGGGGACGGATGGCTAGACACCGCCTCGGGGCTGCAACCTCTGGCGATAGAGCCGAACGCTGATCTTGTCCCTCATAAAGCTCGCGACTCCGAGGTACCGGACTCCTTGCCGGACTTCGAACCTCCCGCGCCCCCTTCGATCGAATCCGATTGGGCGCCGGTCATGGAGTTCACCGCAGCGGACATCTTTCAACTCTCACCTTTTGGCGACATCTTGAGTTTGCTAAAGTACCTCTCGTTATCAGGAGAGCCCTGGCCGGACTACGGTCAGGACGGTTGGGAGGCGGACGACAAAGAAATTCAAAGCCCACCCACCACCCACTTGGTAGCCGCTGTCGATGATCTAACCGACATGCTAGACTACGACTCCGAAGACATCGACGGTATGGACGACGATGCCGGAGACGAACAAGAACCAGCGCCTAATGGGCACTGGAAAGCCACCCCAGCTCACAACATATACATGGTGGATACACCAAAAGGAAGCGACAATGAGGAAAAACGGGACGTGGCGAAGGACAACTCCCCCAACAAACAAACAAAGCGGCGACGTTAAGCGCCGCCAAGACCGGCATCGACAAAAACGGCACCCATACGGACCCGGCCCTAGAGCAGGGCGAAGCAGTGGACGACGCACATGTCAACAAGCAGCCAGCCGGACATGAACTGGACAAACAATCCATCCCCGGCGAAGACAACAGTCCGGACAATCTCACGCCGGACAAACTATTGGAGCAAAATGACCTCCAGAAAAGGCTCGTCGCCACGGTGCGTAGCCTGAAAAAGCAGAAGCGGAAGCTCAAAACAGCGGAAGATGCACTCAGGATCAGATGGAGCAAAATATTCAAGACCGCAGAACAAATGCAGCGGCGATCGCCGAACTAAGAGCTACCCAAAAGAAAGCTACTGCCTCGAATTGACGAGGAGGCCTTAGAGCCCCACAATTAAAAAGTAAGAAGGCCACCCGGTCGGATGGACGACCCCACGGAAAAGAGAGCGGCGAATGGCGCCAAGACAAAGCCAATATGCGATCCGCATAAGGATTCACATCCAAAGGATGGCCCAGCTTAGGTCCATCTATGGGCCAAGAAAGCGAGCTCGTCAAAGAAATGCAACACGCCAAAATTCACGATCACGGCACACCCAAATATAGGGCGCCGCACACCCCTATGTTTCACCGATGAGGTGCCGGATCACGAATTTCAGCGGGATTCAAACCCGTAAACATAGAGGCATACGACGGAACAATGCACTCGAGTCTGGATCGAGGATTACATCCTCCACATACACATGGCTAGAGGAGATGATCTCCACGCCATAAAATACTTACCCTTAAACTCAAAGGGCCAGCTCGACATTGGCTTAAAAGCCTTCCGGAAATACCATTGGAAGTCGGGAAGAGCTCGAGGACGTGTTTCGCAAATTTTCGGGGACCTATGTCCGCCTCCGGATGTAGACGATCTAAGTCACATAACTCAACAGCCCGGAGAGTCAGCCCGAAATTCTGGAACAGGTTCCTTACTAAAAAGAACCAAATAGTCGATCGTCCGGACGCCCAAGCCTTAGCAGCTTTCAAACACATCGTCTGAGATTTAATGGCTCGCCGAACACCTCGCCAAGAAAAACCAAGAACAATGGCGCATTAACAAGCCTCATGACCCGCTTTTATGCTGGAGAGGACAGTTAGCTAGCAAGATGCGCACCAATGACCCAAGTACATCCGAAGTCAGGGATGGAAACGGGTAACCACGGCGCAACAAGGACCAGCGCCGGATTAAAAGGAACAGTCCAAAGAGCACGGCAGTCAACGCCGGATTCAAAAGCTCCCGGCAGAACCACAAAAAACTGCCCCTTAAGGACAATAGTGATGAGCTATCCAACTTCAACAAAATCTTGGACAAGATATGTCAAATCCACAGTACTCCTGGCAGGCCTGCAAACCATACCCACAGAAATTGTTGGGTCTTCAAACAGTCCGGCAGACTCAACACCGAACACAAGGGGCTCGACACACCAAGTGAGGATGATGAAGAGCACCACAAGCAGAGCCCCGGAAAACAAAAGAATTTCCCACAAGAGGTCAAAACGGTAAACTCACTTCATGTGATCAAAAACAGAGCGGCGCCCACTAAAATGTGCACCGCACACTGGTTGTCAAAGCCAATCACATTCGACCATCAGGACTACTCCGAAGATATCCGGAACGCAGGATGGACTGCCTTGATATTGGATCCTATAATTGATGGATTCCAATTTACACAAGTCCTCATGGATGGCGGCAGTGACATAAACCTGATATATCATGACACAATCCGTAGGATGGGGATAGACCCAACCAAAATTCGCCGTAGCAACACCTCCTTTAAAGGAGTAATGCCAGGCCCATATGCCCATTGTACGGGCTCCTTACTGCTAGAAGTTGTGTTCGGTTCATCCGACAACTTCCGTCGCGAAAGGTTAATCTTCCATGTCGCCCGTTCAAAAGTGGCCATCAAGCACTATTGGGACGCCAAGCTTTCGCCCGCTTTAACGCAATACCGCACTATGCATCTCTAACACTTAAAATGCCCGTCCACGCGGCATCATCTCGTTAAAAGGAAGTATTAAGTGTTACTCGAGCACGGAAGAACGGGAGACTGCCTTGACAGCCCCACTCCTATCCGGCTCCGCTAGGCAAAAAGCTTGAATTGGTCATTCAAACCCCGGACACGGTTAGACGAGTCTGCCGCCTACTAGCGACATACCCCATACAAGGGGCTGCACGCATATATCATAAGAGACACTAAAGCTCAATTTTATTCACTCCTTCGATTCGTACTCTGTTTATTTAATGTACAGTACATCTTTTGCACGATCCTTTTTCTTTTAAAACTAAGTTCCTCTCATTTACAGACGAACGACGTGCTACACCCGTCCAGGATATGGAACAACGGAGACACAGGCGCAGACGTGCAGTAGGGACCCGTTGCAAGGATTCTTTTCACATTAAGACCCTGCGTAAACCTTTTTTACCGTCTCTTGTTGATATACATCCCCCGTTTCCTTACTATAACCGAGGAGGAGGCTGGCGTTTTGGCATTGGCCGCACTGAATTTTTATGCGTGCACGGACACCGGGGCTTAGGGCATTATTCTGCCCATTTTCATAAAGACCGAATACCTTAGGGAGTATTCGGCGTCTCGAAAGTTAGGCCTTATATGCATCAGCTCTGAATCCTGTCTTTGGTCAAATGTTGGGTTGCCCGGCTCACGTGTTTTGCTGCCTTACGTTCGTTTTCACGGCTAACGCGACACTGGAGAACTCTGCGATTGTGCCCGGTTCGCCGGGCGAGCACCTCGATGAAAGCCGAAAACTGATTGTCATGATATAGCGAGAGACTGGTCAACCACTCGATGACTCCTTTGGAATGTTTAGGATTCCTCCGCATTAACGAAGGACCGGTTTTCGGTCAGCACATACGCACCCGGATTCGGGAGAGTGCGGTGCCCCGAGAGGCTATATAGTAGCCCCACCCTCGAACTCCTCCGCTAAGTGAAAGTGATAAAGCATTATAGTCCGGTTGCACGGTTTGCTACGCTATCACCTCCTTAACAGGACCAAGACGTTGGATTAAGTGTGAAAAAGCGCTTTCTTTTCAAACACCCCGCACTATGTGCGTGGGGGCTGAAACCAAGGACTGCCATCTTTCAGTTATATATACATATACATAAACGCCGCGACAGGAGTAGTTTACTACTTGAACGCACAAGTATAAAAAGCTCTTATACTATATTGAAACATTGCTTTCACAAATCATACATGTCATTTAAAAGATAATATCCTTCGAGCACTGCGTCTCTATTAAACGAGCGCCTCGGAACTTCTTCAAAGTAGTGCTCGGCAGTACTACTCGGCTTCTGTCCGAATCTTGGGTTGCAACGTCGGTGGCCTTCATCTCTGCCCAGTATGTCTTGACACGGGCCAGAGCCATCCGCGCTCCCTCAATACACGCCGATCGCTTCATTGCGCCGATACGCGGTACCACACCAAGGAACTGTTGCACTAAACCAAAATAGCTCTTCGGCTGGGGTCCGCCCGGCCATAAATGAGTCAAGACATGCTTCATGGCAAATCCGGACAATCGATTCAGCTCGGCCCATTCGGCCAACCGATCGGTCAGCGGCAGAGGACGCTCCGGACTATGGAATTGCGACCAATATAGCTATTCCCTTATGTGCCCCTTCTGGCCCCGAAGTGCTCAACCGCGTCCGAAGCGCTCGCCGCCAAGTCCAAATAAGCATCCTCCGAACTCCACAACTTATCCAACTGAGCATACTTTGGATCCGTATACTTCCTCCGCAGCAGAAACGGTTTTCCACCGCAATTGCCCTGCATCGACTCAGCTCCTCCTTGGCAGCTCTCAAAGCCGATCGGGCATTCTTGGATTCGGCGGCCTTTCTCGAGCCCTCTTGTTCCGCTTTGACGCTCTTTTTCAAGAACCTCGCAGTGATCGATAGTATTCCTCAACTTTCTGGCCATATCGGCCATTTCCTCCTTTCTTCGGCAGTAAGCAGCCCGTTCGGCTTCTAGCTCTTCGGCCGCCTTTAAAGCGGCCGCATTAATCTTTCTGGCTTGCTCTTTCGCTCGGGCGAGTTCCGCCCGCAGCTCTTCCACAGCAGCGGCACCATCTGCATTAAGCATACAAATAGTAAGACATGGGCGTCAAGCTCCCTTACCAGGTGTCCGCATAGAAGTCGCATACCTTGTGACTCGTCAAACCGTTTATTGACTGTGAGCAATGTCCGCATCCGCCTCGTCGAGTTGCTGCTTTAGTTCAAGATATTCATCATCCGGCTAGCCACGGACGACCCGCCACCTGTTTAGGGGCAGCGATATGTTATAATCGAGAATTTGATCCTCGGCACATTGTCAATTTTGACAACATACCAAGTCTCGTGGGCTACTATCTATACAGGGTGCATTTTATATGCATAACTGTCAGAAGGTACATCATTTTTACGTACCTCAAACCCCGTCAGTAAGCTTCTGACGGCTTCATGCAATCCGCTCTCCGCAGATGCAATTCTTTCAATCACCGTACCCATTAGAGCACGGTGATCCTCTGAAATAGCCGCTCGCCCAAGCAGATCCTTCAGCTCCTCCGACCGCACGCCACTTGGCGCTGGACCTTCCGGCCCCGCCGGACTTGGGGGAACCCTCCGCGGCGACACCTCCGGGTCGTCCGCCTCACATGAGGGTGCGACAGGTGGAGGCGTTTCGCTCTCCATCATCTCCGAAAGAAGATCCCCCGAAGACGAGCTCTGCTGAGAAGGGCTGAAGTCCGAACTACATGGTACAATTTCGGTTATCCTCATGAATAAATACAGGGATGTTCCTCATTTACAAGACCCCGCCAAGTTTAATGATTTTATGGGATCCCTGGATGTAGCGGCTGGCGAACCGCTTCTTCTTCCACAAAGATTCAGACAAAACCGAGCTTGGATAGAACTGAAGAAGATTTGGCGAACGAAGAAAAAGGTCAAAGGGTTTATTATAAAAAAATCAAAGGAGATTATTCAAGAGCCATCGCGGGTTTCACTACTTTTCTTCCATTCAAAAAAGCTCTTCTAAAAAAAGGATAGCGAATGATCGATTCACCATTGATAGCATTAACCCTAAAAGGAGGGATATTGTGATAATAGCGGCAGATCAAACAAGCCTCCTTTTTACTTACGGCTGGCTGGAGGGCTGATCCCCTTGGGGAAATAATGCGGCTGGGTTACTTCCCAGCGCCGGACTCTCTGCCGAAGATTCCTTCCCCCTCTTTGAGGCCTTGACCTCCGGATCTTCCGAAGCGGTCCTCTTCTCTCCTCGGAAGGTGGGACTCTTAATCCCTCCTTCCTTGATATCCTCCTTCGCAGAGGCGGTTGCTTCCCCGCTCCCCCCTTCGCCTTCTTCAAAAGGCGCGACCTTCAACATCTTGGTCAACATGGGATCCGGCGTGGTCTCTGGGAGGGGAGCCGGACACCTTATCAACTTTGCCTTGGCTATCCACTCCTGTTCAAGAAACGGCTCCTTTAAAGGGCATATATATAAAATAAATGAATGAACAGCTTGTCCTTACAGGACTACTTACTTGAGTATCTGAGGCGATTGCAGCTTAGTCCTGCGTCCTCGGTCAAGTCCGGACACTTCTCTTGTGATCCGAAGAATAGTTTATACATCTCCACGGGCGTCGTGCCCATAAAATTTTGGGGAGCTCGTGGTCCCTCCGGATTGAATTCCCATAGGCGGAGGGCACGACGTTTGCAGGGCTGAAGGCGCCGGATCACCATAACCTGCGCCACTGCAATCAGATTGATCCCTCTTTCCTGGAGGTCTCGAATACGGCCTTGCAGCAAGGGAACGTCCTTGGACGGCCCCCAGTCGAGCCCCATGTTGGCCCATGATACCAGCCCGTGGTGGACTGGCGGAAGGCGTGAGCGCAGCCCATTTGGTGCCCCTGGGAGCGGTGATATAAAACCACTCCCGTTGCCACAAACCACGCTCCTCTTGAAAAGAGCCCTCGGGCCATGGAGCATCAGCACATTTGCTTATGACCGCCCCTCCGCACTCTGCTTGTTGCCCCCCGGTCATCTTTGGCTCCACCTTGAAGGTCTTGAGCCACAATCCAAAGTGGGGGTGATATGGAGGAAGGCCTCACATACGACAATGAATGACGAGATATGGAGGATGGACTCGGATTCAAGTCATGGAAATCAAGCCCATAATAAAACATGAGCCCCCGCACAAAGGGATCCGTCGGGAAGCCTAAACCCCGACGGAAGTGAGACACGAACACCATGTTCTCGCCGGGCTCGGGAGTGGGAATGACCTGCCCTAGAGCAGGCAGCCTGTGCGAGATCTCGCCGGTTAGATACCTGGTGTCTCGCAGCTTTAGCACATCTTCTTCTGTGACGGAGGAAGACATCCGTCGGCCGTGCTGGTCGGAGCCGGACATCGTCGAAGGTCCAAAGCGCCTAAATCTGAAGCTTTGGGTGTTGGAACTCGAAGCACGGGGCGAACTCGATGGAGGGTGTAAAAAGAGGAGGGCCTTGGTCTCATTATAAAGAGGTTGAATACCAAGAGCCCACCCCGTGGTCGATTAGGACTCACCTTTGATAGAGGAGGCATGCCAACGGGCACGGTTGGGTTACCCACGTCCGTATTGATGAGAATCCCGGAATAAGGGGCACGATCTATGCTTTGATAAGATGTGCCAAGGAAACCGCCTCGCTAAACACGCTAAGGTGAAACGGTAAAAAACGATTCATATAAAGGCCTGGCCGTGGTGTGATGTCACGCCGCGGAATACGTCAGCAGATCTGTGCAAAAATTATTCTCTCTACGTGGTTATGTGGAACTTGTTTTGCAGAGCCGGACACTATCCTTGTGTTCATGACCTTCTATGAAGTATACGGAGGAGGAACCCGCCTCGCAATGCCGAAGACAATCAACGCGCCGGACTCATCGTCATTGAAGCCTGGTTCAGGGGCTACTGAGGGAGTCCCGGACTAGGGGGTGTCCGGATAGCCGGGCTATCGTCACGGCCGGACTCCAAGACTATGAAGATACAAGATTGAAGACTTCGTCCCGTGTCCGGATGGGACTTTCCTTGGCGTGGAAGGCAAGCTTGGCGATACGGATATGTAGATCTCCTACCATTGTAATCGACTCTGTGTAACCCTAACCTATCCGGTGTCTATATAAACCGGAGGGTTTTAGTCCGTAGGACGAAGAACAACAATCATACCATAGGCTAGCTTCTAGGGTTTAGCCTCTTTGATCTCGTGGTAGATCCACTCTTGTAACACACATCATCAATATTCATCAAGCAGGACGTAGGGTTTTACCTCCATCAAGAGGGCCCGAACCTGGGTAAAACATCGTGTCCCTTGTCTCCTGTTACCATCCGCCTAGACGCACAGTTCGGGACCCCCTACCCGAGATCCGCCGGTTTTGACACCGACAGCGGGTCTTGCACCTAGCGGTGCTTCCAAGACGTAATTCTTCTGTGCAACAATGAGTATAATCCTCAAGTTACTGACCCAGTCCGTGTAGTTGCTACCATCATCTTTCAACTTAGCTTTCTCTAGGAACACATTAAAATTCAAAGGAACGGTAGCACATGACATTGATCTACAACAACATAGACATGCAAAATACTATCAGGTACTAAGTTCATGATAAATTAAAGTTCAATTAATCATATTACTTAAGAACTCTCACTTAGATAGACATCCCTCTAGTCATCTAAATGATCACGTGATCCAAATCAACTAAACCATGTCCGATCATCACGTGAGTCGAGTAGTTTTCAATGGTGAACATCACTATGTTGATCATATCTACTATATGATTCACATTCGACCTTTCGGTCTCAATGTTCCGAGGCCATATCTGCATATGCTAGGCTCATCAAGTTTAACCCGAGTATTCTGCGTGTGCAAAACTGGCTTGCACCCGTTGTATGTGAACGTAGAGCTTATCACACCCGATCATCACGTGGTGTCTCTAAGCACGATTTAACTGTAGCAATGGTGCATACCCAGGGAGAACACTTATACCTTGAAATTTAGTGAGGGATCATCTTATAATGCTACCGCCATACTAAGCAAAATAAGATGCATAAAGGATAAACATCACATGCAATCAAAATAAGTGATATGATATTGTGACGCCCGAATAATTAAGCTACAGTGATCCCCCGCTAATTATGCCATGTCACCTCGGTTACTGTTGATAATCTCGCGTTAGTTCAAAACCGGTTCGGATTCAAATTCAAAATCGAGCAAACAATAAAAGTTTTCAAATATTAAGACTAAAATGGTTGGAGTGAGCCAAATAATGAATAGGTAATTATGGTGGAGAAACCAAGTCTTTATAAAATTCTTAAATGCACTAAACTAATTAAATCAGTAGCTAAAACCATTAGTTAAATGCCTTTTATATTTTGTAAAATACTAAGCTATATTATTTTGGGATGAAACTTTTTGTGGTGGTGACATAATTTGTAACATCAATTTAGGTGCCACTTTGGTATTTTATTATAATCAAAATAATTAGGAACAAAAAGAAAATAAATAAAAGAAAGAAAATACAAAAGGGAAAAACAAACAGAAAACAAAAAAAAGGAGAAAAAGCCCCCCACTAGGCTCCGGCCCAGCAGGCCACAGCCCTACTGGGCCAACCCACCGGTCCAACCGGCGACCACCCCGCCTCCCTTATCCCCCACGACCCAAACCCTAACCCACCCCGTCGCCCACTCCTCCCGAAAATATCTCCTCCCCTCTCCCCTGATTTGGAACGGGATCGAGGAGGAGGCCACCGACGCCGTCGCCCGTCGCCGCCAGGGGACCACGCCGCCTCGCCGTTGGACGTCGCCACGCCGGAGCTCCTCCCCGGCCTGCTTCCTCCTCCCCACCGCCTCGCTCCCACGCCGCCTGCTGCCCCTCGCCGCCGACTTTCATCGCCACGGACCCCGCGAACCCCTGGGGCCTCGCCTCTCCACTCCCCTCTCCCTCGCCAGTAGTCGCCCGGCCCGCGCCGCGGTCACCCCACGCTTTCTACGCCCCCGTCCCCGTCCCGGCCAGCCACCGCATCACCACGGCCATGTCCTCGCCTCGCCCGCGTCATGCCACATCCGTCCGCGCCCTCCTTGCTTGGCTGACTGCCCGTGATCGCTCGTCATGACTCGATCTCGCTCTCCGATTCTTGCTCGACGCCTCCATCGGCGCCCGTCGCCCGACCGCTTCGCCATGTCGCCGGTCATGCGGCGGCCATCGCCTGGTGCCTCGCCCACAAAGCCGGGCCGATGCGCCATTGCCAGACGCCAGCCCATCGCCGCCGCCATCCTCGCCGCCTCCCACCTGGTCGGCGTCGGCGCCAGGCGCCTGGCCACACTTCAGACTGCTAGGGTGCCCCCGCCTGTGCTTTCGCCGAACCGTTAGGCCCCTATGGGCCTATGACATATGGGCCCCACGCCCCATTTTAGAAAAAGAACTAGAAAATTAATTAGGAAAATATTAATTAATTAACTTAATTAACTCTGATTAAATTAAATAATTATGATTAATTAACCTAATGACAAATTAACCTAATTAACTACTGTTAATTAACTAACAGAGTATGACAAGTGGGGCCCACCCCTAATTAAACCTGATTAGGTTAACTAAAATGTTTAATTAAAATGTGTCCTTGGCGACGGTGGGACCCATTGGTCAGTTGACCGATCAACCACATTGACTCTTGGCGTCGACATGACATCATGCCGATGTCATAAATCCAATTTCAATTAAATTAAATAATTAATTAAATTACGTAAATTAATAAAATCTTTAGAAAATCATATATTTTAATCCGTAACTCGGATTAAATTATTTTCAACATGAAAGTTGCTCAGAACGACGAGACGAATCCGGATATGCAGCCCGTTCGTCCGCCACACACCCCTAACATATCAAACTCGCAACTTTCCCCCTCCGGCTCCTCTGTCCGAAAACGCGAAACACCGGGGATATTTTCCCGGATGTTTCCCCGTTTCGCAGGTATCACCTACTACCGCGTTAGGGCACACCTAACCCCGCTCATTGGCATGTCATACATCGTCATGCTTATGTTTGCATGGTATTTACTGTTTCTTTCCCCTCTTCTCTCCGGTAGACTACGAGACCGACGTTGCTGCTGCCCAGTTCGACTACGGAGTTGACGACCCCTCCTTCTTGCCAGAGCAACCAGGCAAGCCCCCCCCTTGATCACCAGATATCGCTTATTCTTCTCTATACTGCTTGCATTAGAGTAGCGTAGCATGATACTGCTTTCCGTTATTCCTATCCTGATGCATAGCCTGTCCTTGCTACTACTGTTGTTACCTTTACTTGCAATCCTACATGCTTAGTATAGGATGCTAGTGTTCCATCTGTGGCCCTACATTCTTGTCCGTCTGCTGTGTTATACTATTGGGCCGTGATCACTCGGGAGGTGATCACGGGTATATACTTATATACTATACATGATACCTGTGGTGACTAAAGACGGCTGCTCTCGTAGGAGCACCCGCGAGTGGATCTTTGTGGCGGAGCGGCAGGCGAGTTGAGACCACCTAGGCGAGAGGTGGGCCTGGCCTCGGTCGGTGTCCGCGGTTACATCATTAACACGCTTAACGAGATCTTGGTATTTGATCCGAGTCCGCCATTTGGTCTATACGCACTAACCAACTACGTGGGAAAGATATGGGCACTCGGCGTCGTGGTATTAGCCGAAGCCTTTGTGACGTCAGCGACTGAGCGGCGCGCGCCGGTTTGGAATGTAAGCCTGCTCTTGTATTAAGGGGGCTAGTTCTGCTTCCGGCCGCGTTCGCAACGTGCAAGTGTGCTAAGGGCGATGGGCCTGCACTGTGGCGCTTAGGTTTAGACCGCGTCTTGACCTCTCTGTTGGCCTAGGTGGGGCTGCGGCGTGTTGATCTTCCGCGACCGGGCATGACCCGTAAAAGTGTGTCCGACCAAATGGGATCAAGCGTGTTGGGTTATGTGGTGCACCCTGCAGTGAAGTTAATCTATTGAATAGTCGTGATCTTGATGTGGGCGACTTGGAGTTATACCTTGACCTTATGACAACTAGAACCGGATACTTAATAAAACACACCCTTCCAAGTGCGAGATACAACCCGCAATCGCTCCCTAACAAGGCGGCGAGGAGGATCGCCGGGTAGGATTATGCTATGCGATGCTACTTGGAGGACTTGATCTACTCTCTTCTACATGCTGCAAGGCGGAGGCTGCCAAGCGTAGTCTTCGACAGGATTAGTTATCCCCCTCTTATTCTGGCATTCTGCAGTTCAGTCCACCGATATGGACCTTTACACATATACCCATGCATATGTAGTGTAGCTCCTTGCTTGCGAGTACTTTGGATGAGTACTCATGGTTGCTTTTCTTCCTCTTTTTCCCCTTTCCCTTCTACCTGGTTGTCGCAACCAGATGCTGGAGCCCAGAGCTAGACGCCACTGTCGACGACTCCTACTACACCGGAAGTGCTCTACTACTACGCAGCAGCCCGACGATGACCAGGAGTAGTTAGGAGGATCCCGGGCAGAGGCTTGCGCCTCTTCGATCTGTATCCCAGTTTGTGCTAGCCTTCTTAAGGCAAACTTGTTTAACTTATGTCTGTACTCAGATATTGTTGCTTCCGCTGACTCGTCTATGATCGAGCACTTGTATTCGAGCCCTCGAGGCCCCTGGCTTGTAATATAAAGCTTGTATTATTTTAATTTGTGTCTAGAGTTGTGTTGTGATATCTTCCCGTGAGTCCTTGATCTTGATCGTACACATTTGCGTGTATGATTAGTGTACGACTGAATCGAGGGCGTCACAGATATGGCCATCATCATCTTGTGCCTTTGATCTCCATCTCCAAAGCACCGTCATGATCACCGTCGTCACCGGCTTGACACATTGATCTCCATCGTAGCATCATTGTCGTCTCGCCAATTATTGCTTCTACGACTATCGCTACCGCTTAGTGATAAAGTAAAGAAATTACATGGCGATTGCATTTCATACAATAAAGCGACAACCATAAGGCTCCTGCCAGTTGCCGATATCTTTTACAAAACATGATCATCTCATAGAACAATTTATATCTCATCACGTCTTGACCATATCACATCACAACAAGCCGTGCAAAAACAAGTTAGATGTCCTCTACTTTGTTGTTGCAAGTTTTACGTGGCTGCTACGGGCTTCCAGCAAGAACCGTTCTTACCTACGCATCAAAAACACAACGATTTTTTGTCAGGTGTGCTATTTTAACCTTCAACAAGGACCGGTCATAGTCAAACTCGATTCAACTAAAGTTGGAGAAACAGACACCAGCTAGCCACCTGTGTGCAAAGCACGTCGGTAGAACCAGTTTCATGAACGCGGTCATGTAATGTCGGTCCAGGCCGCTTCATCCAACAATACCGCCGAATCAAAGTAAGACGTTCCTGGTAAGCATTATGACTATTATTGCCCACAACTCATTGTGTTCTACTCGTGCATATAACATCTACACATAGATCTGGCTCTGATGCCACTGTTGGGGAACACAGTATTTCAAAAATTTTACCTAGGATTACGCAAGATCTATCTAGGAGATGCATAGCAACGAGCGGGGAGAGTGTTTCCATGTACCCTCGTAGACCGAAAGCGGAAGCGTTTAATAATGCGGTTGATGTAGTCGAACGTCTTCGCGATCCAACCGATCCAAGCACCGAACGTACGGCACCTCCGCGTTCAGCACACGTTCAACTCGATGACGTCCCTCGAGCTCTTGATCCAGTTGAGGATGAGGGAGAGTTCCGTCAGCACGACGGCGTGGCGACGGTGATGATGAAGTTACCGGTGCTGGGCTTTGCCTAAGCACTACAATGATATGACCGAGGTGTGTAACTGTGGAGGGGGGCACCGCACACAGCTAAGAGAAGACTTGGTGTCCTTTAGGGTGCCCCCTTCCCACGTATACAAAGGAGGGGGGAGAGGAGGCCGACTGTAGAGGGAGTGCGCCAAGGGGGGGAGTCCTACTTGGACTCCCGGTCCAAGTAGGATCCGCCCCCCCCCCCTTCCTATTCCAACTAGAAGAAGGAGGGAAGGGGGAAGAGGGGAGAAGGAAGGAAGGGGCGCCACCGCCTCCTAGTCCAATTCGGACCAGCCCATGGGGGGGCGCACGACCACCCCTTGAGGCCCTTCTCTCCTTTCCCCTAAAGCCCATTAAGGCCCATTACTCTCCCGGGGGGTTCCGGTAACCTCCCGGTACTCCGGAAAATACCCGAAACACTTCGGAACCATTCCGGTGTCCGAATATAACCTTCCAATATATCAATCTTTACCTCTCGACCATTTCGAGACTCCTCATCATGTCCGTGATCTCATCCAGGACTCCAAACAAACTTCGGTCATCAAATCACATAACTCATAATACAAATCGTCATTGAACGTTAAGCGTGCGGACCCTACGGGTTCGAGAAGTATGTAGACATGACCGAGACACATCTTCGGTCAATAACCAATAGCGGAACCTGGATGCTCATATTGGCTCCTACATATTCTATGAAGATCTTTACTGGTCAAACCGCATAACAAACATACATTGTTCCCTTTGTCATCGGTATGTTACTTGCCCGAGATTCGATCGTCGGTATCATAATACCTAGTTCAATATCATTACCGTCAAGTCTCTTTACTCGTTCTGTAATGCATTACTCGTTCTGTAATGCATTATCCCATAACTAACTCATTAGTCACATTGCTTGCAAGGCTTATAGTGATGAGCATTACCGAGAAGGCCCAGAGATACCTCTCCGATACACAGAGTGGCAAATCCTAATCTCGATCTATGCCAACTCAACAAACACCATCAGAGACACCTGTAGAGCATCTTTATAATCACCCGATTCGCTATGACGCGTTTGATAGCACACAAGGTGTTCCTCCGGTATTTGGGTGTTGCATAATCTCATAGTCAGAGGAACATGTATAAGTCATGATGAAAGCAATAGCAATAAAACTAAACGATCATTTATGCTAAGCTAATGGATGGGTCTTATCCATCACATCATTCTCTAATGATGTGATCCCGTTCATGAAATGACAACACATGTCTATGGTCAGGAAACTTAACCATCTTTGATTAACGAGCTAGTCTAATAGAGGCATACTAGGGACACTCTGTTTGTCTATGTATTCACACATGTACTAAGTTTCTGGTTAATACAATTCTAGCATGAATAATAAACATTTATCATGATATAAGGAAATATAAATAACAACTTTATTATTGCCTCTAGGGCATATTTCCTTCAGATTTCCCCCTCCGGCGGGGTGCCGGAACAGGATCCCGATTGGTTTTTGGTGACTACAGAGGCTTGCAGCGGCGGAACTTCCGATCTAGGGTTACCCCGAGGGTGTTTGGAATATTTGACAATTTATAGGGAAAAGAGGGGTACGGGAGGCCACCGAGGTGGGCACAACCCACTGGCGCCTACGGTGGGTTGTGCCTCGAGCACCCTCCCAGTGCTTCAGCCCATCTGGTGTCTTACGGTCCAAAAAATCTACAAAAAGTTTCGCTGCATTTGGACTCCGTTTAATATTGATTTTCTGCGATGTAAAAACAAGCAAAAAACAACAACTGGCACTGAGCACTATGTCAATAGGCTAGTCCCAAAAAATGATATAGAGTTGCTATAAAATGATTGTGAAACATCCAATAATGATAGTATAACAACATGAGTACTTCATAAATTATAAATATGTTAGAGATGTATCAGTGAGTAGTTGAGATCATCATCATGAGATTGATCATGTGGAACGCATTATAATCAGATGGACACGACAACCTTGGTTGGTGACGACAAGAAGAAGGATAAGCGACAACATGGATGAGGCGCTATATTCAAATAGATAACGTGCACTTGTGGAGGGGTCTTCAATCGTGTTTATTATGCTAGGAACAAAGTGATATTTTCCCCAGTTGCGGATATTTTTTTTTACAACATAATGCACATGCATATTTGCTAGTAATAATAAGAATTAAATTTCTATGCGTGATTATATTCCCAGTCAAAGAGAGTATCGTACCGTTTTTTAAAAGATAAGGACGGTCGCCAGTTAGGGTGGTACATGCGAACGTCGGTTGGCATTTTACTAGTGGTTGGGGCCCACCATTGTGGGCCTCCTGAGAGGAAATTGGGGCGGTGCCAGGTAGGTAACGCCTATTCCGCGAGCCTTTTTGGTTATGGGTATGATACATGCAAACACAGGTGACAAGCTCTTCATAAACAATATTAAGTCGATAAGATCTGTTACTAACAGTCTGCGAGTAGCAGTAACCGGCTAAATGATACATTACATTATGGCAGCTTGTTCAAAAATGAGGAAGGCAATTTGGATCACAACATACATGACAAAAGAGCATCTTGATGCAGAAACTTTGCTAGGCAGCCAAAGTCGTTCACCATTGAGAGCACCAACAAATCGCATATACACAACCGTTCACCATTGAGAGGACCACAAATCGCACATACCCACAAAACTTTTGCTGCACGTACTTCTTCTAGCACTATAGCCAGACGTGCTTTGTTGAGGAGACGTACTTCTCTCCTCAGCTGTGTGTTCCATTTCATATCTTTGACTTGACTGGTCGTGAACTTCTAGTGAATATACGAATTCTGGGAGAAACGAGTGTGCTTGATCGGACGTACCATGACTTCAGGCTCTCCTTATATGTAAATAAATAAAAGATAAGTATACAACTCGAGATTTGCCCTACCTTTGGTCCTGTGAAAAAAATGCGATGCACACTTCATATCTCAGGCATTAACATGATCACCCAATAGGCAGCCAAACATGTTAGAACAGGTACGACGTGTGCACGTTAACTAAAGGCATGACGAAGGGAAGGGGTTATGGCGCTGACCTGCTTGCCGAGTCTACAATTGTTGCATGTGGGCGAAGAGATTTAAGTAGCTCAGAATCCTAATCAAGGGATAAAGCTTAATCTGACATGAGATTAATTAGGAGAAGAGAAGGAATGAGCATGACTGCGCAGTTCTACAAATGTGAACAAATCAGAAGCTACTTTAGTAAAATATCTTGAAATAGTATACTTCCATATTGGTATACAAAAGCAAATTCAAACATGCATGTCGAACCAGGATATACTTGAACGAGTGAACATAATGAATGGGGCACCGCCTGAGAGGTGGCTGCTCTGCCCCTAATTTATTATCTATACGAAGAAACTACAAACATATGTACTACTAAATTAGGAATATGAAAACCGTTAAACCTTTTTATTGGTTTGCAAACAATGAAACAAATTCGAGATGAAAAATAAACCGAGTGGATTTGAAGAAAAGTCTAAAGACAATCGTTGGAGTAAATCCAAGGAATGGAAACACCAGATTCTTTTCTATTCTAGAACTAGGTAAATCTGTTTTAGATCATTTGGCCACAAGACTGAGATGTGAAGCATAGTATTGATGACAAACACAACCCTTTCATTGACAGAGAAACCTCTTTTAGATAATGTCTATAAGTAATAAGATCTGTGTTGCTAATTTTATACTCCCTTCGTCAATCAATTTAGGATGCCGAATAAAACCTGACAGATCAAGGGTGAAATCACAACAACTTGAAATGTTCATAGAGCCAAAACACAATTTAGTTCCATAAATTGTTCTCTTTTCTTTGGTGGGGATGCTAAGCACTCCACTATGTTTGACATAGGGCAATTGCTTACCAGGCGGAACATTATCTGGTGCATCAGCTTGGAACAGTTCCGTGTGGTGATTCTTTTGAGCAATAGTAACTGTAATCTTTAGAGGTTGCCCCTGAACCATATTCTAGTAATCCCGCATCATCAAAAGTATGTAAAAAAGGCATTTCTAGAAAACCAAGAGTTTCCAGAGCCAAAGTGTCAAGTACAACCTTTATTACTCGATCAACCTCAAGATTCTGTACTTGGGTAAACTGAGACTCGCTCACACCATCTCTGCATATTTTGATCACATAAGAAAATGACGGAAGAATTCAGACTACTGCATGGTAAGTATTTAGCAAAGATAACATGCAGCGGAAACACAGGAGACAACAAAGACAAAAGTTCTAACAATGCATTAAACAATGCTATTATTTTCACATACTAACAACAAGCTAAGACTGAACTTTTACAAATACTCAGCAGTATTAACAATGTAACATATAATTTCCGCATCACTGTCATAGGTCTACAGTAGTACCCACGGGACATAAAATGTTGTTACCAGATGAGAGAAACAAGTGATAGAAAAGCAACCGGTGCAATGATGACTATCATACCCTGATCTGCCCGTCGGTACCAGTAGCAGCTGCAACAATGCCAGTACCACCTTATGGCAGCCTGACATATACTTTTGTCGCAAAGGCCTTGAATATTCTTTGAAATACCTAAAAACAAATGTATTTTATAACTAATTAATCTGTTTAAATTTATCAGATGTGATAACTTATCGAATTGGCAGACATAACTATAGTTACTAAACTAATAAACATGTGTTCAGTTGAACCATATGGTTGATTATCCAAAGTTATTTAGTGGTGCATTACAGTTCTGTAGGTCTGATACCTTTCCTCTTTTGATGGAATTGCCAAATCTTCTTCTGCTATCTATTGATCATCAAGTAATTATACTGACAAACTCCACACAATAAAGAATTGCTTATAGTAGGAAAAAAAGAAGCCATCATACTCACAATCAATGAATAGAAATTTATCTAACTGCAACTAAGACCAGCTAGATAGATACATTTTAGAGTATATGCATCACTTTGATATCTTTTATAATGCAAATTCTATATTTGATTACAGAAAATGAAATCAGTTGCTCTCATAAATTAGTTGAAAACCACTCAATGATACCAAAGATTACCTCTATAGAATGTCCCACCTAAATTATGAGAAGCACGGTATATATGAACTATCATGAACATGAAAAAACAGTATCCTAACCAAAAATGCAGTACAGTTTGAATACAAGCGAGTAAGTCAAACAAATAATTATTTAATAAATACGATTCCACTTTGAGGAAAAACTAAAAAGGATTAGCAGAACACTACCAGCCATGTCCCCTGATTTAAGCCAATATTCCCAATAGTCTTTTTGTAATATATCAGCAACAGTAGAGCCTAACTTTTTGTACTCCCTAAAAAGATAGTATATGTTTCAGAAGCCGCCTTATTCGGAAACATTCATAACCAAAAGAAGGGAAGAGAAGGGGACCAAGAGTCTACCGACTAACACTTTGGCGGTAGCGGTAGTCCGACTGTGGCGGCGGTGGCGGCGACCCTCTCATGATCCGCGAAGCACCAGTGACTGCCAGCGTCTGCTGTGAGGCAGACGGACCACACCCCGTGCTTCTCGAAGGCCGCATGAGCGGCGCACCGCCGCGTTGAGCAAAGACGATGGTCTTTGTCGCGCGTCACCTAGAGGCTCACGCGCACCGTTCGCCATGTCTTTGCGGCCTTCCCGCCAGCGCCCCATCTCATCTGCAATGCCTCGCGGGGAAGCCCTCTCAAGGCGATGTAGATTTGGCAGAGAAAGAGGCGGCGGCGGAGAAGCAGGAGTGGTCGGAGGCCGCGTGGGGAACGAAAGCGAGGTCGCGTGGGTTTCAAGCCTTCTTTGGGAAGGCAAAGGGAAGAAACTGGGGGCAGTGTTATCTGCGGAAGATTGATCCAGCGAGCAGGCTCATGCGAGCCACACTCACTGACATCAGGCCCAACAACATGGCGCGACCACATGCAGATACAAACACGCAACATCCAATCGAGAACTCCAGAGAAAAAGGCCAACGGGCCAATCGAGGACTCGTGAGAAATTCACTGTTCGTTTGTTAACGTATATTGAATCCGACATGGACATAGCTAGAGGGCGCCATTGTCCCGTAGCTTATTGTGTTTGATGTGCATAGGGTTGGCAATTCCTTCTTTTTAGTGTGTTCTCATAGAAAACTATCGCCCTTGGATCGAGATGAGAGGGCTCTCGAGGCGTTCGCCAGGAATTGCCCCCTGAGGAACGTCGGGTAGATATAAGATTTCCGAAGAATAATCCCTTCCCACTCCTCAGCGAAGCATGGAATTAATAAATCTTTCAAAGTAGCTATGTGCAAAATTATCTGTTCGTCGGCGTCCCTTAAGGCTTCAACAACCCTTCGGTAGGGTTCCGGCGACTCCGCATGGCCGGTCGCCACCGTAACCCGCTGCCTCCTTCCTTCTCCCGCGGCGCCGGTGCCGGAAACCACCCGCACCCTCCTCCGCCCCATCACCCTCATCTCCCGCCTTACCACCTCGACGAATTCCGCGAGCCGCCGCGCCTCCCCCAGCACCACCTCGATGACTTCCGAGACCCGGCTCGCCTGCCACCTGGCCACCCCGACAGCCTCCGCGAGCATCCTCCTCCGCCGCGCCACCACTTCGCGGGCCACGGCGGAGGGCCCTGCCCCAGCATCGCACATGGCCGCGGCGCTGGAGGAGCGTATCGGCGCGGAGATTGAGGAGGCGCACGCGCTGCTCGGACAGAACCAGCGACTCTCTGCGACGCACGTGGCGCTCGTGCAGGAGGTCTCCGCCGTGCGGCACGAGCTTGGCCACACCGCTCGAGCCATCGGCGCTGCCCAGCAAGAGGGAGATCTCCGTATTCGTGAGGTGTGGATGCTTTCCATTCGTTAAGTGCCCTGAGTTAATCTTTCTCTCTTTGCATTGCAAATTCAGTGCCAATATATACTCATCCCTGCTTAATGCAAACTGCAACATTTAACCCAGTACAAGAAGCTCCATAAAGCCTTTTTTTAGAAAGAAGCTCTACAATGCCTTGAGCCTGTATGATGCGACTTTGGTGTTACATACATTCCTAAACTCATCCTGGCGTTGCAAATGCAGGAAGTAACTCCTTAGAGTACTGCATTTTGTGTATTCATAACGACTAACGAGCATGCAAATTTCAGCTTATCATCACCTATTTCCAACTGCTGTTGTACGCTGTGTCTTAATTTTGCATAGGGCAATGATAGTGTATTGTAGTTGCAGCAAGTCTGAAAGCTGGCATCCATTGATGCTCTAAACTACCAAAGCCGTGGGGAGATGACCCAAACAGCATAGGGGCAAGTATTATGCCGTATTTGGCTTCCTCCACCTGTATTTGTGAAGATGAGAGATACGATAATAACATGGCAACTAGAGAAGCACGTTTTATTTTCCTCACAGGGTAGGGCTGAAGCAAGGGAAGGAACTGCCGCCCTTCATTTTCTTTCTCTTGAAAGTCTAGGGTTAGTCTCCTCCTTTTTTCCTCCCTTTCTTTCCATCTCCCCTATTTTGATGACGCTGGGAGCTTGGCGGCAGTAGTGTTATCCGTTATGACATCAGGAGGCATGAGAAGCCACTAGTCTAGAATCCTGTGTTTGTACTTCTCTCTGTGTGTGATGTCAAGTTTTCCAGGCCAGTTTTGTAGATGGACAGGCTTTTGCTGGCTCGCACTGGACTATGATCTATCTTTTTCCTTTGATCTCATCTTCCTGTCCTTTTTGCAAGTACATAAACAACGGAGTCAAGGCAGAGATGAAGAAGAATGACGTAATATAATATGCAAGTAGTGTCACTCTATTTTCACAAATGGTAAACAGGACATTTCGTTCATGCAAATGTAATATGCAAGTCTACAATGGCTTACATTTTCCTGCGCTTATTTGGGCCGAGAACTAAGCGTCCCTCTGTTGGGAGCCATGGGAGTGTGTCGTGTGTGCAGAAACACAACACCGGGGACAAGTGATGCCCCCTTTTTTTGGTTCGGAGAGGGGAACCGAGACGCTCGAATCCAAACTCTACAACATGGTTGTTTTTACCCAGGTTTGGGCCGCTGAGTAACGTAACACCCTACGTCCTGCTGGATTTTCTCACTGGATGTGATGAACAATGTTTACAAGAGATGGTTTTCATTGCCGGGGCTTGCCGGGACTAGGAAATGAGCTCTAGTACGTGGGTGTAGACTTGCTAGGAGCCGAACCCTGATCTAGGTAGCTTGGACCTCCTTTTATGGATACAAGGGGTGGCCACAAGTGCTACAAGGCAGTACATAAGGTAGTTGCACAGTGGAGCACCTAACACATTTAATGTGCGAACACGTGGCGTCGAACCACGTTGCTGGGGGCAGATGCACGTCCCATCGGAGGCAGCTTTGTTGATCCGTGCCCGCCACTGTTACATGCATCGGCAAGTGGCACGCATGCGGGGGTGAGCCGCTGCGCACGGAACTTGCCCTCCAAGGGAGGCCATGCATGCTTGATAACACGCCCTGAGCTATGGCTGGCCGCTGCAGGTTTAGGCCACTGGTGGTATGAGCAGTCCCATCACTGCGCCTGCTAACGACAGGTCGTTGACGGTCTTGAGGTCGTTCTTGGGAGGCAGGCGACGGGTAGGATCTTCCCCAGAAGAAGCTCTTTCCCATGGTGACCTTGGTCTTGGCGTTGTCGAGGGTGTCAGAGAGCCCTTCCTCAGGTGTGATGATCTTGTCAGTGAAAGTCTTCACAAAGATCTGCATCTGGAGGAGGATTCTTGACAAAAATCTGCATACCACCACGTTGCCGGGAGGCAAGGTGGTAGCATGGAGTGCTTCTGGATGGTGTAGTCAGCCGTGGCGCGTCCGTCCTCGAACCACCTGTCAGCAGTGAAGGCAGCCTCGCCCACCTTGGAGGTAGGCTCCCATAGCCTCAGATCTTGACGAAGATCTACTTGCCACCTTGAAGGGGGCGGAGTCTTGTAGTACACGGGCAGCTAGCCCGTGCCCGCTCGTTGGTGGGGCTGCCGCGGCCCATGCAAGACGGATCTGTGGGACCCCAGTCTCCACGGAACAGACAGATTGTGTGAGTGCCAACCGCCCAGAAGGGTTCAACTCCCATTGGGCGGAATTCTTTTGGAGTGCCTGGTGTCTTGGTCATTCTTCTACAAACAATGCCACGAGGTGCTAGTGCCTGATTGGTTGAGTTTTTTTAGTACTTATTCGGGCCATTTCCCCCACATTTTTTGTGGACTGGAGTATCGATACACAAATTCTTGATGCAATGGGTGTGAATTCCAAATTTTCTGTGCCATATATGATATATCTAAGTGATATGTGAGATCTGGATACAACACAGAGCAACTGCTGCATCTGCCTTCATAAAGATGCAAAAGCCTCCCCTACGCCAACTCTTTGTCCAAAAGAGATTTATGAGCACTAGAATTCATTCCTTCAACGTGAACTTTGTAATTTCTGTTGTATGACCTTTTTGTATAAAGTATTTGAAATTACATAAATATTTCATTATAGTTTATATATGCTTGCTTATCTGTAATATTTTTTCAACCACACTCTTATTTCAAACCACACAATCCGTTGCCTATAGTTCAGTTACAAAACTATCACAGCTTTTTTACTTGTTTATAGTTAGTGCATTTTGCATGACATGTTATACTGTTTCGTTTGTTACTGGTTCGAAGCTGTGTAACCAGCAAATTTTTATGACTACTTTTGCTCAAGATAACCATTATATGGTAGTATTTTTAAAATATAATCTTACTTTGTATGTTATTATAAAAATTCTCTTATCTTTGATAGAAATCTGCCTGAGTTAAATACTCCCTCCGTTCCTAAATATAAGTCTTTTTAGAGATTCCAATATGGACTACATACGGAGCAAAATGAGTGAATTTACACTCTAAAATATGTCTACATACATCCGTCTGTAGTTCGTAATGAAATCTCTAAAAAGACCTATATTTAGGGGCGGATGGAGTAGATTAGTTTTGGCATGTAAAATTGACTTTTTTTTTTGTTAAAGGTCTATGAGAGGTTAATGAAAATGGAAGCAGAGCTCCGAGCAGTAGAGGAGATGAGAGCGGAACTTGCACATGTTCGTATGGACATTCAACAGCTGGGTGCAGCAAGACAGGAACTCATGGGTCAGATTCAGGGATATACACAAGATTTGGCTCGTTCAGCAGTAGAGTTGCAGCAGGTGGCTGCAGTGAAAGCTGAGACCCAAGAACTCAGGCATGAAACACAGCATTTAAGGTAAGTCCCTATTGACCTTGCATGTACTCTCTCTATTTGAAAATATACCTGTTCAGTATTTTGTGAAATACAGTCATAATTCATTGGTGCTTTCTATGTTATGCCCTGGTTTATCTTTCTCCTCTTGGCACTAATGAGGAAACATTCACTTGGTCCTATAGCCTCCTTTACTGGTGTGCCTGATCAAAATACAGCATACAGTTTCAAATGAAGTGTTTTATGGAATAGTTCCACCCCCAAACCTGTGTAGATATCCACTTAAGCCCCTGAGCTACCCATGAATTTTAAATACTGGAACACCTAATCGCCTATAGTGATTTTGAAGCCGATTTTGTCACTGGAAATGAGATGGCATCTCTGCTATCAAAAGGTCACGCTAGGCATATTTCTCTATTATCTCTCTCTCTCTCTCTTGAGCACACGAACGTCCCAGTCAACAGAAGAAAATGCGATAGACCACTAGCTCCATCCACCACCTACATGTGGTCCGAGTTAGCCTCTGCTTTCACCTTTTCACACTGACATGCCTGTCACCTTGTGTCACTGGGAAAACCGCCTCCAAAACCACCTTGGGGATAGTGCTTTGTTATGGGATGTCTAGGGGGAACAATAGCCAGTTTTGTTGGTTAGAGGGTAAAAAGTGATTTTCTTAAAGCTCGATGCGACAATATGGGTTTATTAAGTTCTGATTGAAATGATTTGTCACATTGGATTGAATTGAATTTTAAATTTCCGTGAAGTAACACCGAGAAAGGTGAGGTTGCAAGAAGCCCTTTATTTTTTATTTTGTGAACTTACATACTTTTGAACTAACTTGCAGATCCAGTATTGAGCTTGAGAAGAAAGGATATGCAGAGAGTTATGAGCAGGGACAAGAGATGCAGAAGAAATTGGTCTCAGTTGCTTCTGAAGTGGAGAAACTTCGTGCTGAGGTTGCTAATGCTGAGAAGAGATCACGAGCTGCTGTATCTGCAGGCAATCAAGGTTTGTTTTACATTAGATTGCATATGTTGCAGATAGTAGTTGTGCTACTTATCTGTAAATTGACATGCTAAATACGGTTCTGTCCGCAGCCAATCTGCTTGAAGAAGACACCATCATGAGCCTTAAAATAGTGAAACTTTGTACTCCTCCGTAAACTAATAATCTAATATAAGAGCGTTTAATAACTAAAATAGTGATCTAAACACTCTTATATTAGTTTACAGAGGAGTAATATTCTATCAAGGGCATAATAATTAATAAGTAAGGCTGACTATATAGTACAATTTGCATGTATCTGAAATGTGGATTATGCTTTGTGCACCCATCCCGCAGGTTATGCTGGAGGCTATGGAAATCCTAATGCCAATTATGCTGCAAATCCTTACAATGCTGGATACAGCATGAATCAAGTATGTCTTGTGCTTTGTTTTTGAAGGCACTCTCTTTTGTATCCTTATTTGAATCCGCGTCTCAGATGGCATCTTTATCTCAGGCAAATGCTACTGATTCTGGTTCTCAGTATGGGGCTGGGGCAGCGCACAGTTCCTGGGGCGCCTACGACATGCAAAGAGCTCCAGGACGGAGATGAATACCGACATCCTCCTCCTCTTTATTTTATTATTAAATCTGGTCCTGTTAGCGAAGTAACAAACGGAGATTTCTGGCACAACCTGATTTCTGTGCAATGTTGATTTATGACGAGTCAGATATGCCTTGTGTATTTCTTGACCTTTATCTGAGTGAGTTACATGCTATTGCACGCTACAGTGATCTAGGTTACCGCGAAATTGCATTTTGTGTACATGTGCTCTTTCACCAGTGTTGCCATTACCTTTGTTTCTTACAAGCATCTTTTCCCAGTGTTGCAATTACCATTGATCTAAAAGAAAACTGACATGGGATGCTCGTGTCAGTAAGAACCTGGGTGATGATTAACGAGTAATGACCCACCGTTGTACCGAATAGGGACACAAGTTGAATCCAGTAGTTCCTTTTTTTTTCTTCTACCTCAAGAACAATGGTGTAGAATCATACCCGATCATCGGTACTGGCATATGCCGACTGAAATTTGTGTCGTCGAAAGCATTGGCGTATTAGGCGATGCAACGTGGCCATATCAGAAGGCCAAATATTAGACAACAAGAAGCAAAACCAATCAATAAAGTAGCATACTAGCAAAACAATTTACACTGGAAAGGAAGCAGCTCACATTGCAACTGGCATGTTCTGAACCACTCGTGGGAGGTGCAAGATAATATACAACAAACAAATACCAAGTTCTTGCAGAGAAAACAGCGCGAATCTACATGACAACCACTAGAAGCATTTTAGAAACTAAGTCGCCAACTATGCCTGCGGGAAGACTTTATTCGGGGGGGTATTCTCGCGCCTCTCGACATAGGCAGCCGGAAACCACCCTGCCTTCGCTCTGCATTCCCCTTCCGCCCAACCGTTGGGAGCAATCTGGAAAAGCGCAAACAGTTAGGCACCGGATTTTATTTCATCCATCCCTAGATTGCTTTCTCCATCATGCATCAACAAACGAGCTCAGTTCCTTTCGAATGACTATTGGCACACTGACCTGACGAACAACAACATAATCACCAACAATTAAGCTCAGTTCCTTCTCCGTGGTACCATTGAAGTTATGCACTGCCTGCAGCACAATGGAAAGGAGTGGTAACTACAATGCGGAATTCAGCTAAAAAGGACTACAGTGCGGAATTATGAGTTATTTGTCCGGCATTGTCAGTTGCTCATATTTCACCTCGGCGAGGAAGTACTGGGCCATCTCGGCACGCTTACGGGAAGGAGGTGCAGACTCTCTCTTTTGCTTCTCAGATGACATCTGTCAAGAGCAATCAGTCAAGATTACAACTGCAAGAAATGACAGCTTAATATGACTAGCAGGGTGAGAAAAACTATACCTCAGCTTCGACATCATCAAGTATGGCAGCTAACCTCAAATAGAACAACTTCTCTGCTTCTACCTTCAACAGGATGAGTGACCAAGCCATAAGCAAAAGCCAAACCGAACAAACCAATTGAAATATGTAACCCATATGCTAGAGGAAGGCACTCTTACCATGCCAACCAGGCGCTGAAGAGTTACCCTCTTTTGCTGAGATTCAACAGCACCAAGTGCAGCAACAGCCTCTTTTCCCAACACAGCCATGCTTGCTTTGTGCTCTATCATCTTACCTTCAGATTGCTCAAGTTTTGTAGTGTGCTCAGCAACTGGAGATTCTCTTACCCGTGCCTTCCTTCTAGCAATTTCAGCAGACTGTTAAACAAGCAGGTCAGGGCAAAGTACTGTATTATGCATCACAATACTACTACTTCTGAACATGATGCAAGGAGCAAGATGCCACGTACGAGTATCTCAGCTTCATGTCTCATCCGGCTATAACGTTGTGCAAAACCACGAGCTTCTTCCAGGGGAGCGCACACAGCCATCGCCTTCAATGGATCTATGATCTGAAATGCCAAATAGATGACAGAATACTTAAAAGTTATACTTAAGCGCCTTACAAAATATGATTATTAATGGTCTTATATTTCTATCATAATATCATATGCTTCAGAAGCTCCGATTTGTGCTGAAAAAGAACGTTGCTACACTCATTATATTATCACAACTTATGGCGAACTGGTATAAGTTGTTGTGAAGAGAGAAGATAGGACAAAACAGTTGAGCATTGTGTAGGAGGCATCAATACCATTCGGTTTTAGAGCACTGGCATGTTTGCGTTTATGGGGTGAAACTTTAGATAGCTTGTCTAAAAAATACTTTCAGCTACTCAGATAAACTGGGCTATTGCCGAGACCTCAGATGAACATTTCCAGTATAACATTGCATCCATGGATGGAATGTTACAGATATTTATTGTTAAGCTTCATGCATGAGTACGGCTAATCTCTGTTCGGCCGGCGCTAACGAGGTACACCTGGTATTCATTGCCGACGCAGAGTTGGAGGACGGCGGCCTTCTGTTCCTTATCATACATGTACTCCACATCCACACTGATGATCTTGTCTGGCGTGCCTCGGAGCAAGTTCTGAACTTGGTGATCATCTTGTCGGCATGCCTAGCTCTGCTGGTGCAGACGATGTGGAGCTTCTCGATGCCGTAGTGCTTCCTGGTGTACTTCCTGCTCGTGTGTGTTGGTTTGTGTTTTGGGGCGAGAGAGAGAGATGGAGAGAGAGAAGAGCAATGGCGATGGATATGGCCGAGGAGTTGCTAGCCTCTGTATATATAGTGGGGTGGAGCGAGGTCGTGGGGCTGGTGGTAGTGCATGCATGGCAACCGCTCAGAGAGTGTGGGGTTAGCTGCGTTAGTGGCCTAGAAAACTGAACCGCCCAGGCTTGATTTTCACCATGCCTTAACCGCACCAACTGTCACATCGGTCATAGCTTAACTGATTACGTCTCTCGTTTGAGCTTCCAATAAGAAAAGCCTGTGGGGTCAGCAACAATTCTTTGTCTTTGGTGGGTGTAATATACATGTAAATTTTTTGTGTTAAATATATTTTTCCTTTCTTTTTTCCAGAAATTTTGTTAACTTTGCTATGCACAAAGTTGTTTTTGTAAGGAAATTCAACAACTTATTTTTTTTATTCAGAACTCTTTTTGCGTATGTAGGTTGAACTTTTTACACATTCGAATCTGAACTGCTTTAGTCCAAGTTTTCATGTCCACTCTTAGAAATCAACACATTTCATCTGCATGGAAAACTAGCTCAAAGAGAGGTCGATAGAATTACCTGAGAACATAAAGTTCTATTGAAATCTTCATACTCTTTTTCAACATTTCTCAAAGCACCTCCATACAGTGATGCGGCTTTTGTAAGAGCTTCACCATCAGCATTATTTTCACCTCCATATCTATAGCAATCCTCAGAAAATTTTGTTCCTGTGATCAAATGCAAGAAAAGGTGCACCTGCATCACCCACCAGATGTTGAATTTGGAGATATGGATAGATCAAGCAATGTATTTTAAGAAAATATGACTCATTAATAGAATTTTTACCATGCTGTCAGCAGGCATAAGGTAACTGACACAAATTTAAAATTCTTTGGTAAACTGAAATGCATATCTTAGTAACATTGAGTCCGCAAGTGTAAAAAATAAAGAGGCCGCAAGTGAAGGGAGCAGTCTCAAAAGACACTTCATAACATTTACTAGCAAGACCAATCTAAAATCTGTAGCAAGCACTATAAGAGCTTCCTAGATAGATAGGTGCTACACCAAGGCACTAAGGAACCATTTTCTTTAATGAATATCATACTATAAGATGGGCTGGTCCATACAGCCATCCCAATGATTTAATATGGCATGAACTAATTTTACGTTTTTCTGTTAGCATTGTGGTCAGTGGAATAACATGATAATGGATCATGCCATTCCATTCCTCAAACCAAACAAGGTACTTTTTTGTTAGGATCTGATGAACTTACAAGTTACAAGCAACCATTCCTTCAAGCAAACACCCCACATTTTCTGGATTGTAGACATTCTACCTTCTAATCTGAATATATTACTAACACGTACCCACAAGTAGCATAATTCCCCCTATTCTGAAAGAGAACCGAAGGCTGACAGAATAAACCAACAAAGTATGGAGGACAAGAGGTACATACCCACTTCAATATGCTTGCTTCCAATAGACACCAAGCCTTCAGCTGCTCGAACTATGTCCTTTTGGAAATCCTGTAAGCGTATATGCATGGAATAAGCTTAGAACTGACAGGACGAAACTCAACAAAGCACATAATGCATCAGTGCAGTTGTGCAATAGTTTCTATAGTTATTGACTATAAAAAGGTCTAATGAACTTGATGCAATAAGATATGTTGAGAATGATGGTCCATTCATTGCAGCATGGCACAGAAAAGGGAATACATGGTTGATTGCAATATTAATTTTTAGCTTGCTGCTCACACTACACAGTTATGTATCCCCTGACATTGTAATTTAACCGTTCTTACCCTTCCAGAACGAGTAGAACTGTACAATTTCTCAAGCCTTTGATGTTGCTGTAATTCAACTTCATCAATGACAACAGAATCTGAACGCTCAGTAACCAGTAGTGCTGAATTGTTTTATCACAGCCTGCAAATTTAATTCATAAGACGTAAGGAAACATATAATTAATCTTAAACAGAGCACCTGCGGCTCTAGCAGAAACATCAAGAATAATGTAGGCAGGGCAACACCATCATCCTACAAATGATAAACTCTTTCAAATTTAAGTTTTCGGGTATTATATTTGCACAAAGACGGTTGCTGCCTCAATTAGAAGGTATACACAAAAGAAGTAATGACACGTGCTCACATCGTGGAATGTCATTGCAGAAATGGAGTTTAGGAGCATGTTTAGACCACAAAAACAAATTTTGAATGCTAATATGGTTATGCTACAAAAGTGATCTCAAATTTAGCCCTTTTTTCATACAGAAATTAGTAGCAATGCGTAGCTTTACGCTTCTTATAGATAATTAATAACGGGGTTTACATGGAAACTCCACGCATGTCAAGAGCAATATAAAAGAAAAACTTAGTAGTAATTTGCATATATAATGGAATGCCGGAATAAGAACATTTGCATTGATGGCATGGTAGACACTAGAATAACTAACCTAGGAGTGCATGAAAAAGGAACAGACCACTGAATTGGCCCCTTTCCTAAAAAGGGCTACACTCTGCATATACATTTATGGAATATGCATATACATTGCCCATCTCTAGCGCAATGGTCAATGGGGTTTCACAAAGTACACATATGCTCTGATAAATAGAACCTAAATTGCAATTTTTGCCTTTCTGTACTTCCATTAAAAATAAAAAGTTTTCCTGAAGCAAGTAATAAAGAACTTTCTCTTCCATTAAACTGTAGTACGAATCCATTTATTTCCATATATACCAATCCTGACACTGTTGTAAACATGAGCAAAGAACGGTGTTACAAGCAAATACGGAGTATTACATAAGCTAAATAAGAGCAGGCAAACAAGCTCCCCCTAGCACAAAAGACCAGCAGCGTAGCTTCACACTAGGGTGTGAACAGTCTGCAGTCCAAATCGGTCGCAGTTTAGGATAAGATTAAACAGTCTGTAGTCTAAATCAGTAGCAGTTCAACAATCTGTAGCCTAAGTCAATAGCGTAGCAATTTCGATAGCAGATCCGAGGTTCGCAGGCGATCTCGCTCATTCATTGGCGGCCTCCACACGCACAACGCATCAAATCATGCCAAGGCGAAATCTCGCCCCTCGACCAACGACTATGCCGCGAGGAAGAAATCATGAGATCTCGGATGGTGCTCACCTGCTGCTGCTTGGCGACCTGCTCCTTGAACTTGTTCGCCTGCTTCCTGAACGCCTCCATCTCTGCTCTGCTCCCCGGCTCCTCCTCCTCGTCCTCTCTCTCTCTCTCTCTCTCTCTCTCTCGCTGAGATGCGCACGCTCAAGCACACCGGTGGGCGGTGCCCCCTACACGCTGAAAGAAAGGAACAGCGCTGCGACGAAATCACGGCCGTTCATCAAAGGCTGCAAGAACGGGCTCGGCCCACGTCTGCCCATTTCGGCCCAGCAGCGAGCCCCGCGTGCGTTCAGTTCAGTTGTGCGCTCTCAAAAAAAAAGTTGTGCGCTCTCAATTCCCTCGAATCAAAGAAAAAAAAAAGTTGTGCGCTCTCAGAATTCAAACAAAATCTTCCCCATTCTTCTTCTTCCGCCGCTCCGCTGTGTCACTCTCCCCATTCCCCATTCAGTTCCGCCGCCGGGGATGGTTCTGATCGAGCGCACGCCGTGCGCGGGGGCGGCCCCCTTCAGTCCGCTCCAGAGATCCACTCCTAGGGCTTCGCGGGAGGCGTCGCCGCCGTCCGACCCCATCCTCCCCTACCTCAGGTAGCGCCCTCGAGATCTACCTCTCTCAGCTGTGTGCGTGCGTGTATCCGAGGTTTCGTCTCGGTTTGCGCATGGAGACGCGCTTCCGTTGCGCCACCTAACTGCTTAGGTGCTTTTTTCTTTCTTATCTTATATACGTGGAAAAGAAAGGATGAACCTCCCGGCTTATGCATTGCTTGGGTGCATAATATGGCGGACGCATCTAATTTAGCTTGCGCCACCTCACCTTTGTGATTCTACATATATTCGCTAATCTGTAAATATGCGATTGAGTCGAGATACCTTGATTCTGGCATCAAATGTATTTGAGTGCGTAAAGGTTTAAGCATATACTAGTATGATTATCACCGCCATTCGTACTTATGAACTCATTTGTATGTGTATGAGCTATGTTACGGAGTTCAATTTCTGGGCAATTTGAGTATATGGATTTCTTAACTTACAATTGGTATTCATGCAGCTGATGTGCATATGCTTCAGTCATAGTTCAGTATCAAATTTTGTGCATATAAATGTCATGTGTTTTATCTGGTGACGTGGACGCCTCTATGATCTACCATCTGTGTGCTATTTTTTATCTCCGATTATGTGTTCATATTCAGGTCTATCAAGAAGGCCATTGATGAGATCAGGGCACACCCAGAATGTTATCACGCAGCACTTGAACAGCTCAAGATTTATGTCACAGAATGCATTGATAAGTATGGGGACGATTATCAGTACTCCACTGACCCCCGGCTCCTGAAGATCTGGATCCTCTATGTAACTTAATTGCTTTTAAAATGCCAATGCTGATGTTATCTTTCTGCTTTTTTTTTATCCTCATTCCTTAATTTCCTGAGATTTTGCTATTTTAGGGGGATGCAGTTTCTGATTTTGACAAGGTGTATGCACATTTGGAGGAGAAGAGAATGTTCTTAGAGGATGCACTGCTCTATGAATCATATGCACTGTTTCTGTGTGCTCAGGGGAGAGCGCTCGAGGCTGATAAGGTCTATGGGATTGGTATTTCCAGGTTAGAGTCGATAATATTTTTCCTTCGTGTTCAGCTACAAAATGATGGTTATCGTGTTGATGTGATGGCAAATTATAGTCTGTGGTTTAACTAGAAAAGCCGAGCCCCTTGATCATTTGAAGAAGATGCATATCAACTTCTTAAAACAATTGGAGAGTATTGTCGAAGAATCTGATGAGGATGCACAGGTATGAAAGCCACATAACTGAGTCGAAATATTGCTATCATGTACTCCCTCCGTACCTAAATATACGACGTTTTGGTAGGCTATATATTAAGCATTGCGCTTTCTGATTTTTGTATTGCTGTCAAATAGTCACGGGTTTCCTATCTAATTGTCTTGTTGTATTCGGTAGTATTTGAGATATACAACTTTTTTTGAGACCGGAGGTGCGGGAAGAAGCAAGGAACTGGATTGATATTCGCCCCATGTTGTATTTGAGATATGATGATGACTAGGCTGACAGATTTTCTCATTACTGTTCAGCAAACACATGTTGGAAAATATGCGTTCCACCTAGAAAAGATTACAATCGCATAATCATTGATGTCCGTGCCTTACATCCCATATCTATGATAATTAATTGAATTTGAAATAGCTTTCTACAATGAAGAACTTTATCGAGTTCTTTGCAGTGTAGAGTTCATATAGACTTTTATTTACTACATAAGAGAGATAATCGGGATCGCTTCTCCCTCCGATCCATATTACTTGTCGCTGGTTTAGTACAAGTTTTTCCTTATCGTGTAACTTTTTCCTTATGTGGATTTAGCTACTGGTCTTCCATAATTCGATATGCTATGTTTTTCTGAAGATATGGTGTAATTATAGAAGTCTTGTTCAGCATAGCTTAAGCTTTGGTCTCTCTCAGTGCTCCACCTTGGTACCATCTCGTAGCCCTCCACATCAGATATTTGTTTATGTGGCGCAGAATTAATGAGACAGAGGAAGAAGCCGTCTCTTATCTTATATACTATCTCTACACACAATCCAATACATAGATAATTTAATCTCATACTCGTCCATCGTCCTCCAATTAGACTCGTGTAATCTTAATAAAAGTGGGAGCTTCTATAATAAATACTTAGCCTATGTAAGATACAGTGCATTAGGATGATGAGAATCTAAGTAATAGAAATACGGGTAATAAGAGACGACCATTGGGACTGACATTACCGTCCTACAGGCTCCAGTTTCTAGCAATACAAACTAAAGGTGGAATATAGTTTTTTCTTGAGTACTGAATAGTTGGCCTTAACTCTTAATATGAGCTCCCTTCTAGAGGGAAGCTGAAAGCAGTAAAATCTTTAGGTGCAGTTTTGGGGTTTATAATAGTGTAGCTGCTTATTTGTTGCGATAACTCAAACTCAAGCTGCTTTGAGGATTATTTGATTATTTCCCCATCAAGCTTATAGGCCCATCTACTAGTGGGCTAGCTTTCTGGATAAACGTAATATTACTTGAATTAGCCCTTCACTTCATTTGTATTCTGTCAACCCTGTACATCATGTTACAAGCACAGAAGGGTTTGTTTTGCAGTTTCTTATATGTTTTTTTGTGATTAAACAATTACTTTCCCACAGAATGGTTACTTGGTTATAAAATGATAGGAAATGAATATGATTTGTACATTCCAGTGCTTGTGATTTGTCTCCTTCCAGCATGTATTTACTTTGCCCATTTATGTATGATTGTGCCTGTTTGTCACTTGATAGTTCATAGTTGAGTGTAACTTGGAGGCTGACAGATTGGCATCTATTTTATTTGTTTCTCTATGCTGGCTTGTATATATCCACAGCATCTATTTTCACTTACAGCAATGATGATTAGCTTGAGTTTTATTTCTAAAACTTATTGAAAAATGTTTTATGCTGTCGTTTGTGGTAGACTATGCACCTTATTCTATCTAATACAATTTTCCCACTTTGTCCATTAATTTAAATAGCATCATTTCATCGATATGGTCACCTAGTGCCTAACATCCTGGTGGTTAATTAATTGTTTGTCGTTCCAATTTTGTTTGGGCAGCCCAAACCATCTAAAATACAAAAATGGGAGTTTACTGTGGTTGATCCATGGTCAGATTCTACCATGAGCAATTTGCTAACGAAAATTAGTGGTGGCCTCAAGAAGTTAACAGTAAGTTAAATTTGCTTTGTGTGGTTCACTAGTGTTTTGCTTGGCTCTCATCTTTGTGTGCCACTGAAATCCTTGACAGGGCTATCATAAGAGCAACAAGATCTACTCAGGAAAGGTGCCCTAACTTCCTCACATAATGCTTTAAAAAATAAAAGGCGTCGAGTTAGGTATAAACTCTAGTTATTTTCTCTTGCAACCTTTGACAATGTTGTTGTGCACTCCATAATAGTGCCACTGGATGAAGTTTTTTGTTTTCTACTGTGTTTTTCATGTCTCAATCAGAACATAACTACATAATGTTCTCACAGAAATATCTCTCTGTTCTACGATTTCAAGAAGCCGATTCATGTAACTGATATCACAGAGTTTAACAATGATACCTTTTATTGCACCAAGGTGGCAGGAAATATCACATCAAAGGTTCTCCTGGTACTGGTGCCTTTGCTAAATTATACAAAGCTAGTGTTGATGGCAACACGGAAGAAATAGTTGCTTTGAAGGTGAAACATGTTTCAGTAGTCTTAGTAAAACCTGCCTTTTGCACCTGATTCTGATTTTAAACCCTAGTGCTTGTTTGCAGGTTCAAAAGCCTGCATTTCCTTGGGAATTTTACATGTACCGCCAGCTTGATACGCGGATATCTGATATTCAGGTGAATAATCTCTGTTCTAAGAATCACTCTCTAAAAATAATTTCTGTTAAGAACACCAGGTTGTTAGTAGTTGGTAAATTATAATGATGCTCACATGTCAAATAATTTTCTTTCCAGAGACCAAGCTATGGCTATGCACATGAAGTGCATGTCTTTGCTGACGTCAGTGTGCTAGTTTGCAATTTCCTGCCATATGGAACTCTTCTGGTAATTCCTTCGTATGTGAAGAAAGCTCTTTCAAAACCTGCTCGAAAGAACAACTTTATATATCAGGATTGTATCTGTTGTTGCCCAGATATATCTCTAGCTAATCCATGTTGCTAAATGTGATAGCTTACAGTACAGACCTTTTGCAGGACGCTATAAATTCCCATTTAGTTGTTGGTCAGCACATGGATGAAGTTTTGTGCATATATTACACTATAGAGATGTTGCACATGCTTGAAACTCTACATAGTGTTGGCATAATCCATGGTGATTTCAAACCTGACAATATGCTTGTCTGCTATCCAAGGTAACTAACCAACTTACCACATTTGAGGAATTACTCAACCTTTTTGCGTGGTCAAACTGTGTACCTTTTCATACTGCTGGTAAAAGTTTCAATCCTTGGGGAAGGACCAAATGCCTCATCTAGAGGGGAGGGGTGAAAGGCAACTAAGAAAATGTATTCCTAATTCAACCTTGTCACATTATTGCTGAAATGTAAAGGTTCTCTAATTGGAATAACCTATATGGTGCAATCAACTTAGAAATCCCACGAACACAGGATGATAAGCTAGGCAAGCACAACAAACAATATATGAAGGTAAAGTAAATCAACCAAAGGACCTGGACACGAGGATTTGGTTCCTGGAGTATGAATCCTTGGGGGTATTGTACGTCTTCGTTGGAGAGGCCTGGACACCAAGTCCCTTCAACCACAAAGACCTAACCTTCTTCTCCTTGAGCCTTGGGCAGTGTCTAAGCTCAACCATTAGTGAATGATCGTGAGGGGATCTCCAGCCATCACAAAGTCTTTTTGGCGAATCCACACGTTGGATGTCCCCAGGTGACTGCCGGTGCCTAGGAGTCTGCAAACTCCAAGAGAAATGGGCGTGGTGAATGCTTGGTAGACGATGCTCTAGCTCTGTGTACATGTGAAATTTCAAAAATCTCTCAAACCTACTCTTGTCCTAAGGTACCCTTCAAATTCAAACTGTCTGGTGACATGGCACTCACACAGAATCCTGGCAACAAAACATTCGGAACTGCCTGGCCCAGTAACAATGCACCTCCGGATATTTTCCAGGCCGGTTACGCATTCGGGTATACGTGCTCAGTGGCGGAGCCAGTATCCAGACAATGGGTGTACATATTTCCTTAAAAATCACCATTTTACTATAATTTTTAATTTATTTGATCCATATGTGTGTATACATAGGTAGTCAACCTTCTTGCAGAGATGAATGTACATTTGTACACCCAAGTACCTATCTAGCTCCGACAATGTATGTGCTAATACCCCACATATTCTGAGCCGGCTATTGGGCGACCCTGAAGGGCGCCTGGAAAGTCTTTGGCCTCCTTGCTCACTAGCTACTGCGTCTGGAGATTCTGGCCTCCTGGCCTGGATTATCACCCAAGGATGGTTGTGTGAGGCTTTTGGCCTTTGTAGCGACAGAGGACCTTCTTTTCACTTTGTGGGGCTTCAAGACCCGCTCATGTACTTAGCACACATATTAGCTCCTTAATTACCAAAATCTACTTAGGGCGTGTAGACGTCCTTTCAATTGGATGGCTTGCATTTCTTGACGGAGATAGTATATATTTCAGGCAGATCCTGTATTCTTGTTTTTGTGGGTGATGGTATCCCAGCCTGTTTGAATCTGTCACAGTACGAAAGATTGCACCGATCAACCACCTGTAGTGTGCACAAGTGACTACAGACATCTAATAGTCAGGTTTTGCGAGTTTGTACAAATCGTTTTAAAGCACCTTAGGTGATGTTGTGACTCTTCTGTAAATGTGTGTTCCGAGCTTACAAATGTCTCCTAACTGATTAGAATTATGCCAGATGTTATTGCAACTAAGAACCATAACTTTCTTTGTAAATATTTGAAATGGTTGGTCATAAGAGCAAGCATGAAGGTAGATAAGAGGTCGATTTGTTGGCCCCAGATGTTGGGTTTGGTGGGTGCAAAGATCTAGGATGATTCCTGACTCTGTTTATTATTGTTACTTCAAAGTGTATTTGGAATCTGTATTTTCATGTTCCATGCTTTTGCTGAGATGTTGATGTTCTGATATTTTGTCTTCCTTATTGTTGAGCATTTGATTGTACGAATTCTGTTTTGGTTATTAGAAGATCATATCAAACACCACCACTGAAGCTGGTTCTTGTTTTAAGAATAATAAAAATCTAATATGTGTTAAAGCTCACCCAGACTATTTCATGCGTGCTCTTTGAAGAAAGTAAACATGCATTGCTTGCTTCTCGACTTATTTTCCCGAAGTTGCTAGTTCAGTTTGTAGCACTTGTCAACTCGTTTAAATTTAACATGAGTTTTCCTCTCACCTGTGGCCCATAAAGTGAAGAGATCACAGACGATACCTTCAGGAGCGAAACGAGAAGCGGGCAGAATCAGGTTAGCATTTGAATTCAAAGAATCTTGATTTAGAGGTATGGGAAGGCTTTGTGTTGCTTATGAAACAACTTCCGTTCCAGGGGCTGTGTCTTATTGACTGGGGCCGGGGCATTGATGTGAATCTCTTCCCAGTCGGCACGGAGTTCCTTGCGGATTGTGGAACCTCAGGGTTCAGTTGTATCGAGATGCAAGAAGAGAGAAGCTGGACATATCAAGTCTGTACCCTTCAAAGTTACTTACAACCTTACTAGCCATAATCACAGAAAGGAACCGTGTGCAACATCGATTTGGTTTCCTCTCTTGCAGGTTGACACTTTTGGTCTGTGCGTGGTTGCACACATGATGCTGCACGGGGAAGAGATGAGCATCGCTAAGGTGCCCGGAACTGGTGGAAGCTACATGTACCAACCGAAATTGTCATTTAAAAGGTTGTGCTGCCGCGAGCTCTTGATTTTGCTTACAGAAGTGATGCCCAGAGTGAGAAGATAACCCCTCCACCTGTTTGTCCTCTGATGAACAGGTACTGGAACGTTGCGCTGTGGAAGCAGCTCTTCACCACGCTGCTGAACCCGGGCTCCAACGGGAACCACGTAGGCAACCTCCGGAGCCTCCGGAGATCGTTCCAGGAGTACATGTGCAGCAACTATCAGCTGGTGGTCAAGCTGAACCAGCTGTTGGCAAAGCAGAAGGCCTCCCTGTGCTCATCCTGAGGTGTGCATTTCGTCGCCAGAATGCCTCTGCGATATTTATCTACTCTTCTACCTCCCTATGTATGTGCCTTCGCCCACATCTCGTGGCCTTGTTGTATCATCTGAAAATGAAAATACACGCCCGTGTCATGGTCTAACTAGTACTCCGCGTCACACTCAAGATGTGTCCCGGTGAGAACCAAATAGTTACCGTCTTAGATATGCGTACAGGTGGGACAAACGAGATGAGACGCAACGGATGAGTGGTTGCTGTCACGAACCAAGAGTGCCCAACCAAAGTCAAAGGGCCTCTTTGGCTAGGCTATAATGGGGCTAATCAGCCCTGTTAGACATGTCACGTTTTTGCTAGGACCATCAACGTTCGCTCAACGGTATTGTCACTTTCGTCCTGCGCGAGGACATGGGCTGCCCACCCATCTGATCTGAGCGATATATATGAGCCAACGCATCACTGTGCGTGTCTTGGCGTATGGCCACTGGGGCTGTGTGTCCTCGCGGCGTTCGTGTCGATGTCACCGATCTCTTAGATGGAGACGGAGGGAGATAGAGATGTGCATGTATGTCTTGTTGTTATTGGACGATGGCTCGATCCGTGGTGCGGTTTTGCCAGCTCATAGCATAGCCATAGCATAACGTTTGGGCGCATCGCATGCAGGATCTGAGTGAGTGCCCTGGTCCCTGCCTGCGCCTGCTGCTGCCCACGGTGCAGCGTTCTGGGGCGACATAATATCCAGCGTTTGTCAGGTCGAGGCCCTGGATTAGGTGCAGGGATCTGTCTTGGGTCTTGCACTGTCTTGGCCCGTTTCCAACTGCCATGCACCTAGCTTTGGTCCTCGGCGTCAGACTTGTAAGCAGACCGACTTGGACCCGGTTATGCTATGTCTGTACCTGTATATACAACAAAGGTTGTTGTAAGATGGACCCGGGGTAGTACTAGGTTTAACTGCTTGAGAGTTTACAGCAATTTTTCAATATCTTTGGCAATCAATTTAAAAGCACATTTCAGATCGTTACATGCAAACGGTTCCATTATAGTATTATGGAGACCATTTTAACACTGATATCGTTTTTTGGGAACCGGATACTTGCTGAGCAACCCAAATTTGATAAACACAAAGGAATCATAGTGCAAATTGTTATCATCTTTTACTTACACATGTCAGTCTTCCATCGTTACGAGGGGAGGGTTGGAGAGGTCGTTGAAACTTTTGTAGAAACATAATACAAACACATACGCTCATAAACACACACCCTTATAAATAGCCGGAGGGTGGAGAGGTCACCTTATGTAGCCGAAACCTTTTTCTTTAGAAACACGGTGTAAATGAATACACTCAACAACACATACTAGCACTTAGCTTATAAACGCACACTCTATCTCTTTGAGCATATCTGATAGATGGAACCGGTAAATCTTCACACTGTCAAGCTTAACTATGGGCAACCATGTTGTTGTAAAAGATATTAACATCTGCTGGACAACAACGAAGGAATATTGTGCCATTTGACCCATTACCGAAGGTCGGATGTCGATAATAGCATGATCGTAGTTTCTTTTATAACATAGTACAGATGCAGACGCTCATGCATATATACATACAATCATCCCTATACACAGATACCGTCCCTCGCGTCACCCCTAGGGCGACTCGGGGGAGGCTAGGGTTTTCCGCGGCCGCCTCCCCCCACCTCCCCCACCCCCCTCGCCGCCACCAGAGACGACCGCCGTGAAAGCCAGCGGCGCCGGGAAAAATGGCGGAAGTCTTCAGCGCTTCGTTCTTCGCGGAGGCCATCGGATCGAAGCGGCGGCCTGCTGGCGTGGCGTCTGGCGTGCACGAGATTCGACCATGAGGGCGGCGAGCCGCAGCGCGTGCGAATCTGGAGGTATTGCCCCTTCCCTTCCATGCATCCTTCCGGTCCCGGTTCGGTTTGGATCTTGCGGATCCACCTCCGGTGTGTTCGGTGGAAGCGGTCGGATGTCGAAACCTTGGTGGCCGGCGTGGCGGCGCCGATTTTGGCGCCGCTTTCCTCCTTGGGGGCGCCGAGGCACCATCTCCTCTCCGACCCATGTCCGGGTGAAAGCCCAAGATCCGATGCGGATCGGGCGTCGGCGGCGCCAATGCCGTAACCTTCCTGGAGGCGACGCCAAGGACATTGGGATCGGATGGAAGGGTCTGCAGGTGAGGGGTGGGGGTGTGCTGCCTCCCTTTCGGTGGAGCGGTGTTTCTTTCTACATATTCTTGGCGGCATGGCGTCAGATGTGTGGTGACGGATACACGCAGGAGGTCGACGCTGTCTGGCGTCGTGGTGGCGTCGGCCGAGACGGGCCAAGGGCTGTTACTGTGATCTGACTCTGAAGATGGATATGTGGTAGGTGGTTGTGGCGGCCTCATACCGGCGGTGGCTTTGGTTGAGGAGCACGCCGGTGGGTGCCCATACCCGTGACGTCGAGTTGGGACCTCGGTCTCGGATGTTAGGTTTGGCTGCGAGGTCTGTTTGGTATTAGGCCTGGACCATCAGCCCCTTCATCGACTAAATAGGAGTAGCGACGGAGGTTGCGAAGATGGTGGCTTTGGTCTTATTGTTGTCTGACTTTGTAAGGTTTTGTCTTTAATAATTAATAAATTGGCCGTATACATCGCAGGATCACGAGGGGTATTCCTCCTTTTCTAAAAAAAAATCCCTATAAACGCACACACGCACACACTCCCTTCCTCAGAAGCCTTTGTAGTCTAGGACTTGAGGCTTGATGGGTTGGTTCCACCATAAGAAAAAACTAACCGTTTGAGCTTCGCACAGTTCGCGGCATCATCATAGTTGGTCAGCAAATGTATGGCTCTTAACACGAGTTCTAATCGACCCTTGAAATTTGAATTCATCCCTTGTGCAGCCAGGTTCTTTGGCAGCAAGAGCCGGTCAACCTGGCCGATAATTACTCCACTGATTAACTTCAGCATTACCGGGCATAATAATGCGCATGCGTCATGAGACCGGCCCTACCGCAACTCATAATTAGATCCCTGGTCCCAGCCTACATTTTCTTCTACTCCAGGATCGGCAATGCATGGATCGGCGGTACCATCACCATATGGCGATGCATGATGAGTAGCTGAGCACGCTAAGCATATGGCGAAACCCGTACAAAGTGCGGTGCGGTGGATGGAGCCTACCATGCATGGCGCGCGTCCGTAAGGCAGCAGATCTATCTGCCTGAGCCTGACGATGCTCACCTTCCAGTGCATTGCATGCAGTTAGCTAGCGATCTGATGAAAGGTGGCCATGGCCCCTGGCCCCTCATGACGACCTGTCGCTCTCCTGCCTGTTCCTGTTCTGACCTCTGAAACCTCACCGGCCTTGTGGAGGTTCTGATCGATGGTGGAGGGGAGGTTTTGGCCGGATCCAAAACATGGCGGGGCTGGCCCCTGATGACGGACGGACGGACTGACTGACTGACGCTATGCAGCTACCAACCTAGCAACCTACCGACCTACCTACCGACCTGTATCTGTCTCTCTACTTGCACGCCCCCATGGCCATGGACCGGCCTGTCGTTGACATTGTGATCCATCGGCCATGCACGCGTGGTCCTAAGGCCTGCGTGGTGGCCGGCCGGTCAGTGCCACCACTGTGTGTTTGTGCGCTAGCTAACAGCTAGGCCGCTCTGCCATGTCCCGTGCAGTTGCACCGAACCGATCGACTTACTGGTCTAGCGCAGTGGCTGAGCCGGGAATTTACACTTACACACGTAGGCGTAGGGCCAGTTACAGACGTGAGAGTTCCAGTTTTTAGCCGGTTATCGTTGAGGACAAAGCCTCTTCAAATGTAAGCTAGCATGGTCAAATGCCTCGCCTCGCCGGAGGTCTAAGTGGTGTCCAGCGCTAGCTGGGACTGACTGACTGGGAGCTTTATTTGCACCGTCCGACCTCCTTCCCCTCACCTCCGACGGATCGCCAGCCAAGCAAGAGGCCATGGCCAACCTGTCTGTGTCCGTCCAACCAACCGGCCCGGCTGGCAATCATCGTCGTGGTGCTTCGCGAGACGTCGCTCCATCGATCATGTCATGTGGCCCTGCACTACTCAACGTGGATGCGTACTACGTCCTCGGTCGACCTGTCCTTCTCTTATCGAGACCGCCCAGCGCCAGCGGGCGGTCAGACGAGCTGCTACCCTTCCTCCGCCGGCCCTGTGGATGCGCGGCCGCTGTTTTCGCCCGGATAGGATACGGCCATTATTTAGAGGCTGTTAGGTTTGTGACTAACTTTGTTAAAGATTGTCACACATAAAGTTAGCCTAGTTTGACCAATTTAAATGAGTATTTGGTTCAACGTATTAAATGGCATTTGGACCCGCATGATATACTGTACAAAAATTGATAAGATTTTTTAGAACTGCCATTTGTGGCTTTTATTTTGATAAACTAACCTTAGACAAGCTTAACAAAAATGTGTGGCAAAGTGACACCGACTCTTCCTTCCTCCGGGCGTCTGGATGATCGATCGCAAATCCAAACGCTACATACAGGCAGCACGTACATTCACAGTACGGCGAGGCTAGCTCCTCCTGTTGGTTATACACCTGCATCTGCATGCATCCTTTCAGTTTCAGTTTCAGTTTCGTGGACAGAGACTTGACGTACGCCCAAGTCCCAACCACAGCGATTCTTAATTTGATGGAAACAGCTAACAGATTGCTGGCTGCAAAAGCCGGTTGGAGGGCGAGGGGCAGTCGTCCTTGGGTACTCAACTCTTTGAATTGTCCATCTCCTCAGACTTGATTCATCAGGTGTTCGTGGAGCATCAACGCTTTGCCTTAATTTGCGTCCGTCGTCAGGTGGAGCATATTAATTGCTTCTTGCCTCTCAGGTCAAACACTCGATCCTCTTCCTGTACGTACAACCAGGCAGAGGCAAGACTCAGAGCGTCGTCAAGTTTCAATGGAGTCTAATCTAATCATGAAATAAGGCGAGCAGGATTTTTTCAAGAATTATTTCTTCCCTCTTTTACCCCCTCTTTTGTCGAGTCATTCATTTTTGACAAGGATTACCCTATTTAAGCGAGTGAAATTTGTTAGAATAAATCCGAGGCACTCCGTCGATCTTCCAAGGATCAAGCAATCATATGAGCATAACACCGAGATTTGTTAACGAGGTTCACCGATATGGCTACATCCCCGGGGCCTGACTACGGGCGCTCCTCTCCCTGACACCGCTACAATACCACACCCGGTCGCCCTGGACACCGGCACATGCCGCCGGCTTCCCCTGCGTTCCGGTGCTATTATGTTGGCTTAGGTTACATCGTGTGTCTACCCTCGCTATATAAGAGAGGCCTAGGATACAAGTGTCCTACTAGGACACGACTCCACATCCTATATAAACACGATACAATTACAAGTCCAACTGTAACCTACCTTGTACACTATATTCGACACAACTCCAACAAAATTCGTCCAACTTACCCCAATTAGCTTGATATGGGATGCTACACCCTCGTCAATATCTCTAGTTCTAATGGAGCAGTTGGTAATCTCGCTTCCAGGTTTTTTTTCGTCCCACCTCCTATGGTTTTTTTGGTAACTCCTCTCACCTTCGCTGATTTTTTTCATAGTTTTTTTTTCGTCACCTCCCCCTACTTCATCGGTTTATTTTTGTGTCACCCTCTCACACAACGAAAAAAATTTGAACAGATCAGAACTTTCCATACTGGCGCAAGTTATTTAGTAATGTAGAATCAATCACGAACAATCTCTAAAGATCAAATCTAAATTAATTAACCTTACCTTAAATCACTCAATCACTTTAATTAGAAAACAAATAATTGATTTTCAGAAAAATCGCTCAATCACATTAACCTTACCTTAACTCACGGATGGTAATCAATCTCCAAACAAAGGAAACAATACATCGAGGGAGCAGTAAATAAACTTCTTCTCTTATGACATGTATATGATCACTAGTAGAAAAGGGGGCAAAGGTCCAGGCCGGGTCAGCCCATTAGTCCCGGTTCAGTCCAGAACCGGGACCCATGGGGGCATTGGACCCGGTTAAGTGAGCCGAGGGGCAGGCCACGTGGGCCATTGGTCCCGGTTAAATCTGGACCTTTGGTCCCGGTTGGTGGGACGAACCCGGGACCAATGGGCCTCGCTCTGGCCCACCATTGGTCCCGGTTGGTGGCAGGCAGGACCAAAGGCTGCCCTTTGGTCCCGGTTCAAGCCACCAACCGGGACCAATGAGGTGCCTATATATACCTCCTCGTGTAAGAGCAGAGCACACTGCTCTGTTTTTTCTGGCCGCCGAGGGGGAGAGGGCTTGGTGGTGCTCTAGCTCACCTCCTATGCACACAAGGTGTTCAATGGAATGCCCGAGTCACACTACTTAAGCTTTCTCCTCTCCAAGCTCGACCTCCAAGCTCCATTTTCCTCAATATTTGTCTAGGTTTAGCGGTCCGTCATGCCCCGTCCCCGTCTTCACCGCCGTCGATCACCCGCGCCGATCTCATCGCCGGCACCACCGTAGTGAGCCTCTTGTTCTTATCTTCTTTCTGAAAGGAAAAATATTCTTACTTGTATGTTTAGATAGATACTTGTACTATTTTCTTACTTTTATTATTGCATCTTATATAGTGCGATGGTTTTGGTATCCGCCCCCGTCGGCCCTCGTCCTGTCTATGATTCGGATGTGGTATATATTATCTTTATAACTATTGGTTCATTTATTGTTTATGAAAATTATGCCGACCAACGTGACATAGATTTTATTTATCTAGGAGGTATATGAACCGGAAATTCCAACCGACCCTATTGTCGAGAGGTTAAATTTAGTTGAAGAAGAAAACAATTTCTTGAAGGAAAAAATAAAAAAATTGAGGAGGAGAAGATGATATTGGAGTTGCATGTTGCGGACGTCGTCGATGATCACAAGATCAAGATGGATGCAATGCGCTTGAAAATTAGAAAGATTAGAAAATATGCCATTCATACCGAGGCTTGGTATCATTATGCCGTTGGATCAATTGTTACCTTGGTTGCGATTATGATCACATTTGTTTTCGCATTGAAATGTTCTACATAGTTTCAATGTATGGTTTAATTAATTAGATGCTCTAGAGAGCTATATGTTGTTAGATGAGAACTATGTATGTACTTTGGTTTTAATGTGATGATGAACGTCTATTAATTTGGTCACTTATTTATATATTCATGATGTTCTGTAATGGTTTTTGACACACTTAATTATATATAATGCACGCAGATGAACCGGCAATGGATGTACGGTGACAGACACACCTCCGAGTACATTAAGGGCGTGCATGAGTTTCTCGAAGCGGGGGCAAACAAGCGAGAATGGTTTTATGTGTTGTCCATGCATTAAATGTGGGAATACGATGTCTTACTCTAACCGGAAAATCCTTCACACCCACCTGCTTTACAAGGGTTTCATGCCACACTATAATGTTTGGACGAGGCACGGAGAAAATAGGGGTTATGATGGAAGACGGCGAAGAAGAAGAGTACGATGACAACTATGTGCCCCCTTGAAAGCACAAGTGCTCCCTAGGTGGTTTTGGTAATTAATGACAACATATCTTTTATTGGACTAACACTTTTATCTAGTATGTTTCAGATAAGTTCAACAATGGAGTGGCATGGACTAAAGGATGTGGGAACTCCTTCAAGATGCTAAGGACAAAGGATTAGCTCAAGCTTCAAGCTCAAGACTCTTCATTTTACATTTTAGTGATCCAAGATCACATTGAGTCTATAGGAAAAGCCAATACTATCAAGGAGGGATGAGGTGTTGCTTAATGAGCCTCTTGCTTCAAAGTGCTTAGTGATATGCTCCAAATACCCTCAACTACTTTCCCACTTCCACAAATATGTCCTAAACCTAAAGTCAAACTCGGCCCCACTGATTCTTTCTATCCGGCGCTACCGAGTTTGGATGTTTTAGCCACTGCCACAAACCCTAGGCAAATCGGTCTCACCGATAGGGATCTCGGTCTCACCGATATGGGATTGTAATCTCTCTGTGTATGTCCATTATCAAAATCGGTCTCACCGAGTTTGAGCAATCGGTACTACCGAGATTACAATGCAAACTCTCTGGTTAACTTATTATCAAAATCGATCCCACCGAGTTTGATAATCGGTCAAACCGAGTTTGCCTGACCAACTCTCTGGAAAGCTTATTACCAAAATCGGTCCTACCGAGTTTGTGTAATTGGTCTTACCGAGATTACGTTATGCCCTAACCCTAACCGAATCGGTCCCACCGAGTTGCTTTCCGGTCCCACCGAAAACCCTAATGGTCACATTATTTGCTAAATCGGTCTGACCGAGTTTAAAGATTCGGTCCCATCGAGTTTGGTAGATTGTGTGTAACAGTTAGATTTTGTGTGGAGGCTATATATACCCCTCCACCTCCTCTTCATTCGTGGAGAGAGCCATCAGAACGAACCTTCACTTCCAACTTACCGTTTCTGAGAGAGAACCACCTACTCATGTGTTGAGACCAAGATATTCCATTCCTACCATATGAATCTTGATCTCTAGCCTTCCCCAAGTTGCTTTCCACTCAAATCTTCTTTCCACCAGATCCAAATCCTATGAGAGAGAGTTGAGTGTTGGGGAGACTATCATTTGAAGCACAAGAGCAAGGAGTTCATCATCAACACACCATTTGTTACTTCTTGGAGAGTGGTGTCTCCTAGATTGGCTAGGTGTCACTTGGGAGCCTCCGACAAGATTGTGGAGTTGAACCAAGGAGTTTGTAAGGGCAAGGAGATCGCCTACTTCATGAAGATCTACCGCTAGTGAGGCAAGTCCTTCGTGGGCGACGACCATGGTGGGATAGACAAGGTTGTTTCTTCGTGGACCCTTCGTGGGTGGAGCCCTCCGTGGACTCGCGCAACCGTTACCCTTCGTGGGTTGAAGTCTCCATCAACGTGGATGTACGATAGCACCACCTATCGAAACCACGCCAAAAACATCCGTGTCTCCAATTGCGTTTGAATCCTCCAATCCCTTCCCTTTACATTCTTGCAAGTTGCATGCTTTATTTTCCGCTGCTCATATACTCTTTGCATGCTTGCTTGCTATATGTTGTGAATATAAAACTTGTGCCTAAACTCCACTCAAACTTTAAAGAAACTTAAAAACTGCAACTTTGGTACTTAGTGTCTAATCACCCCCCTCTAGACACCTCTTCTCAAGGTCCTACAAGTGGTATCAGAGTATTGGTCTCCATTGCCTTGGTTTAATCACCATTGGAGGAAGATGGATGAGTCTACTTTGGGGAGTCTTAGACATAGAGTGCCTATTCTTGATGGAGAGTATTCTCGTGAGTGGAAAAATGAGATGCTTGTTATTTTCAATCAATATCATTTTAACAAGTACATTGCTAGCCCTTGTGCACCTTATGTTGATCCTATGCATCTTACCCTTGATGAAGCTATTGACATGACTAGAAATCTTAGAACATTAATCTTATCACTAGAGGCTTGCCTAGAAACTTGATTAGAATCTTGCCTACTTTTGAGTGTGCCTACACTATATGGAAATTTCTTGAGGAGCGATTTCCAGTTATTCCTTGAAAAATCTAGATGAAATTCTCTATAAGTCTATTGCTTTGAGTAAGATGAATACTAGTGATCCTATGTTTGGTGATGCGTCTATTTGAGCTTACAAACCTTATGCGTGCCAAAGGAAATGTTGGTATTATTAGTGACATTATTTCCGAAGCTATAAGAATTCATAGACAAGATTATTGTCAAACTCATTCTAATGAATCACCCTCTCTAGGACTTGATCCACCACATGACGATGTTGAACATGGATACTATGATGAGGATGACGATAGTGACTTTGATCTTGATGATGCAATGAGACATTTTGGTCTTATGTCAAATCTTCGGGGATATATGTCAGGAGGAAAGGAATGGGTTCTTGATAGTGGATGTACCGATCACATGACCGGAGATAAAGACATGTTTCGTGAGCTTGCTGAAAATGATGGTCCTCGAAAGTTTGTCACTTTCGGTGACAACTCAAAGGGTAAGGTGGTTGGCCTCGGTAAGGTGGCCATCTCACATGATAGCTCCATACAAAATGTTATGCTCGTTGAATCTCTTGGTTACAACTTACTTTCAGTATCTAGACTTGCTGATTTCGGTTTCAATGTTCTATTTACTGAAGTAGATTGCCAAGTGTTTCGTCGAGATAATCATAAATGGTATTTACTGGTGTCTAAAAAGGCTCAACCTAAAACTTGCTTCATTGCTAAATCCTCAAAAGGCTGGTTATGGCATAGACGATTAGGTCATGTTGGTATGCGAAACCTTGACAAGCTTATTAAGGGGAATCATATCCTTGGAGTTAATGATGTCATATTTGATAAGGATAGACTTTGCGGTGCTTGTCGAAAGGTGTAAACAGGTTGGAGGAAGGCATCCCGTGAAGAACATCATGACCACGAAGAGGCCACTCGAGCTACTTCACATGGATCTCTTTGGTCCCAACTCCTATAAGAGTCTCGGTGGAAATTCTTTTGGTCTAGTTATAGTTGATGATTTTTCCAGATTTACGTGGGTGTTCTTTCTCGATGATAAATCACAGGTCCAAAAGATCTTCAAAACTTCGCTAGGAAGGCCCAAAACCAATTTGAAGTGAAGATCAAGAAGGTTCACAGCGACAACAGAACGGATTTCAAGAACGCAAATGTGGACACCTTTCTTGACGAAGAAGGGATTTCACACGAGTTCTCGGCTACGTACACACCTCTACAAAATGGAGTTGTTGAGAGGAAGAACCGGACGCTCATCGAAATGGCGAGAACGATGCTTGATGAGTACAAGACGTCAAGCACTTTTTGGGCAAAAGCGGTTGAGACGACTTGTCATGCAACAAATCGCTTGTATCTTCACAAGCTACTCGGCAAGGCGACATCTGAGCTACTCACGGTAACAAACACCAATTTGGATACTTTCGAGTATTAGGCTCAAAGTGCTACATTCTTGATAAGCATCGTCGTTCTAAATTTGCTCCTAAGACTCATGAATGATTCTACTAGGTTACGACTCAATCTCTCACACTTACTGTGTCTACAACAATTTCACCCGAAAGGTTGAAGAGGCGGTAGATGTGAAGTTTGATGAATCTAACGGCTCGCAAGTAGAGCAATTGCCAATTGATGTAGGAGACAAAGATCCTTGGAAGAAATCCAAGACTTGTCTATTGGCAAGGTTAGATCCAACGGAGGTGAAGGAGAGTACCACGTCCGTCCAAGTGGAAGCTTCTACTTCACGACAAGGTGAACCAAGAGTTGATACGGAAGCATCCACAAGTGGGACACACCAAGATGAAGAAAACGAGGAAGTGCATCAAGATGAACGTCAACAACCTCCTTCTCCACCTCGACAAGAGAACGACAACAACAACAATGAAGAAGGCCAAGAAGAAGAACGAGATGAAGAAGATGTTCAACGAAGACCCAAGCAAAAGCTTTCACGAGTTCGAGCAAGAATTGCTAAAGACCATCCCGTCGAGCAAATCTACAATGATATTCAAACCAGGAGAATCACTCGCTCTAAAACTCGTTTAGCTAACTTTTGTGAAAACTATTCTTTCATCTCTAGCATTGAACCTATGAAGGTCGAAGAAGCATTGGAAGATCCGGATTGGATAAATGCTATGCATGAAGAGCTACACAACTTTGAGAGGGACCAAGTTTGGACATTGGTTGAGAAGCCCGACAACAACCACAACATCATCGGTACCAAATGGGTGTTTCGCAACAAGAAAGATGAAGATGGACAAGTAGTTTGCAACAAAGCACGTCTAAATGCGCCCAAGGCTACACACAAGTCGAAGGTATGGACTATGGTGAGACTTACGCCCCCTTTGCTAGACTTGAGTCCATTCGCATCTTACTTGCCTATGCTAATCACCATGATATCACCTTGTACCAAATGGACATTAAAAGTGCTTTTCTAAATGGTGAAATAGAGGAGGAAGTTTATGTTAAACAACCTCCCGGCTTTGTCAATCCTAAGAAACCCAATCATGTTTACAAACTTCACAAAGCTCTTTATGGACTTAAACAAGCTCCTAGAGCATGGTATAAATGCTTGACCAAGTTCCTTATTGAAAAGGCTTTGAAATTGGGAAAATTGATTCTACTCTTTTTACTAAAAGGATTAATGGTGAACTCTTTGTGTGCCAAATTTATGTTGATGATATTATATTTGGTTCAACTAACCCTCATTTTAGTGAAAAGTTTGGGAAGCTAATGTCGGAGAAGTTTGAGATGTCTATGATGAGTGAACTCAAATTCTTTCTTGGTTTGCAAATTAAGCAAACTAAGGAAGGTACTTTTGTTTCTCAAGCGAAGTACACCAAGGACTTATTCAAGAAGTTCAATATGCAAGAGTGCAAAGGTATGACTACACCCATGCCTACTAGTGGACATCTTGACTTAACCAAAGATGGTGAACTGGTTGATCAAAAGGTTTATCGCTCTATGATTGGTTCATTGTTATATCTATGTGCTTCACGTCCCGATATTATGCTAAGTGTGTGCATGTGTGCACGATATCAAGCTGCCCCTAAAGAATGTCATCTTAAGGCCGTGAAAAGGATAGTGAGATACTTAATTCATACACCAAATTTTGGCATTTGGTATCCTAAGAGGGCCTCTTTCGATCTTGTTGGCTATTCCGACTCGGACTATGCGGGAGACAAGGTTGATAGAAAGTCCACTTGGTACTTATCAATTTCTTGGTAGATCTCTTGTGTCTTGGTCATCCAAGAAACAAAACTTCAGTATCCTTATCCACCTTGAAGCTGAATATATTGTCATTTGGTTCATGTTGTGCTCAATTACTTTGGATGACCCAAACTCTTAAAGATTATGGGATATATGTGAGACATGTTCCATTGCTTTGTGATAATGAAAGTGCTATCAAAATTGGTCATAATCACATGCAACATTCTCGAACTAAGCATATTGAAGTTCGTCATCATTTCATTCGAGATCATGTTGCTAAGGGAGACATAGATCTTAAGCATGTTTGCACCGAAAAGCAATTAGCGGATATATTCACTAAACCTCTTGATGAGAAAGTGTTTTGCAGGTTAAGAGGAGAATTGAATATCATTGATGCTTCAAACTTGGAGTAGAAACTCCATTGGATACATGCAAGACATGAGCTTATGACTAATCCTTGATAATTCTCTTATGATGAAAAACTTATGTCTTGGATATATTTGTATCTTGCATGTTATCTTACCCCTGTAGGTACTTGGTTGAATCAAATTCCATGAGGTTGAAACCTACTCATATCTTGAGCGATCTCTACATCACCAAGTCTCTACACAAGGTGGTTGAAGACAAGGAAGCACGAAACCATTCAAACATATCCTTTGACAAATTCTATGTTGAGTTTCATGATTGTCATTTTTGGATATACAAGTGCTCTTCCTTGCAAGAACTAACCCATGTAGGTAGATGGACTCAAATTCCAAGTGGTGCTCCAAATTCTTGATGAGCTACATCAACCTTGAGCAACCCACGCAAGTTCAACTACATGGACAACACCACCAACCAAGGTATGTTATTCCATCTTAGAGAAGCTTTACTCCGAGTCATGAGTTAAAGCAACTCAACAAGATGTGAATACATCAAGATGTAAGCGAAAAATGGCAACCCCATTTTGAGCTTAAGCGATGAGTATGACCTATGATCAAGTGATCTCACTTGACTCCTAAGTCAATATACTCTAACATAGGTGACTTTGTCGCCGACCATCTCTAGATGAAGTTCTCCTGTGTTCTTTTCTGAGTTTTTGCATTTGTCTCATGCATTTGTGTTTCCCCTTTCAAAAAAAACTTCATCTAGATTTCTTTCTGTTTTCTCTGCATTTTCTGCATCTAATTCCTTGCAAATTTTTGTGAGATCTTACTAGTCTAGTTAGCTGAGGTGACAAGTGTTTTCTCTACGATGAACTCGGTTCAACCGATTTGTTATTTTCGGACCAACCAAATCTTTTCGGTACGACCGAAGCATACCACTCGGTGCCACCGATTTCATAACAGGAAAAACTCTTTGCCACATATTCCGTGTTTCTTCTGATCCAGCTCCACTCAATGAATCTTGTCCTCTACAAGCATCACATTTTTACCATTGCTTTATGTTTTGACTCAAGGATCAAACCCATTCACGACAAATTCCAGAGGGAGAGAGAGATTACATCTTTATCAAGCCCTTCTTGGAAATTGATGTCAAAGGGGGAGAGAGAGGTTACATCAAAGCTTATCATTTAGAGAGAGATCCTTGATTGGGAGAGAGAGATCTCCGGGGAGAGAATACTAGTAGAAAGTATTTCTCAAGGATCCCAGATGCTTGGTGTACAAGAGGAGAGATGTCCACATGTCTTCTTGAGGGGAGAGACATGTTCATATGATCTGTTGTGCTCAATTTTTCATGAGCATATATTAGCTCTGAACTTTAGCTCGATCATCATTCATATCTTTCATTTCTGTTTTCCTTCAGCTCTGATTTTACTGTTCCCTATCTTCTCCCAGATCCCATGTTAGATTCGAGGGAGCAAGACATGTAAGGGAAAGGGATCATTTAAATTCATTGCATATCTTTACTCTTGGGGACATGTCTAATCCAATGTGGTACTCAGTACTCACTCTCTACATGTCATCCCAGTCTTGGTTTTCTTGTGGTTTCTTCTGTTTGCTCTGGCTAGTAGATGTATCTGTGTTATCTAACCTTGTTTACGTAGGTTCATTTCATCCTAAGCCAACTCAAGACTACAAGGTAAGTATATGCATCACAATCATGTGTATGAGGAATCCTTGCTGATGTACATACTGTTTGCAAGAAGGACTCATGGGCATGAAGGTATTCTCTTTAATACTTTTTGCTCTGATGCATATAGCCAAGATACATGTAACACATTGCCTGCTCTATCATGGTTATGCTATCACATGCTTCTATATTTCATATTCACATGATTGCATACATGTAGGGGGAGCCTATGCTTATTACATGTCTTTCCAAAGCTTTACTTGCTATTCTTTATATCTTTATCTAAAGCTTTGATGTATGTTGCCATCGATTACCAAAAAGGGGAGATTGAAAGCACAAGTGCTCCCTAGGTGGTTTTGGTAATTAATGACAACATATCTCTTGTTGGACTAACACTTTTATCTAGTATGTTTCAGATAAGTTCAACAATGGAGTGGCATGGACTAAAGGATGTGGGAACTCCTTCAAGATGCTAAGGACAAAGGATTGGCTCAAGCTTCAAGCTCAAGACTCTTCATTTTACATTTTAGTGATCCAAGATCACATTGAGTCTATAGGAAAAGTCAATACTATCAAGGAGGGATGAGGTGTTGCTTAATGAGCCTCTTGCTTCAAAGTGCTTAGTGACATGCTCCAAATACCCTCAACTACTTTCCCACTTCCACACATATGTCCTAAACCTAAAGTCAAACTCATTGCCCCACCGATTCTTTCTATCCGCCGCCACCGAGTTTGGATGTCTTAGCCTTGCCACAAACCCTAGGCAAATCGGTCTCACCGATAGGGATCTCGGTCTCACCGAGATGGGATTATAATCTCTCTGTATGTCCATTATCAAAAGCGGTCTCACCGAGTTTGAGCAATCGGTACTACCGAGATTACAATGCAAACTCTCTGGTTAACTTATTATCAAAATCGGTCCCACCGAAGTTTGATAATCAGTCAAACCGAAGTTTGCTGACCAACTCTCTGGAAAGCTTATTACCAAAATCGGTCCTACCGAGTTTGTGTAATCGGTCTTACCGAGATTACGTTATGCCCTAACCCTAACCGAATCGGTCCCACCGAGTTGCTTTCCAGTCCCACCGAAAACCCTAATGGTCACATTATTTGCTAAATCGGTCTGACCGAGTTTAAAGATTTGGTTCCACCGAGTTTGGTAGATTGTGTGTAACGGTTAGATTTTGTGTGGAGGCTATATATACCCCTCCACCTCCTCTTCATTCGTGGAGAGAGCCATCAGAATGAACCTTCACTTCCAACTTACCGTTTCTGAGAGAGAACCACCTACTCATGTGTTGAGACCAAGATATTCCATTCCTACCATATGAATCTTGATCTCTAGCCTTCCCCAAGTTGCTTACCACTCAAATCTTCTTTCCACCAGATCCAAATCCTATGAGAGAGAGTTGAGTGTTGGGGAGACTATCATTTGAAGCACAAGAGCAAGGAGTTCATCATCAACACACCATTTGTTACTTCTTGAGAGTGGTGTCTCCTAGATTGGCTAGGTGTCACTTGGGAGCCTCCGACAAGATTGTGGAGTTAAACCAAGGAGTTTGTAAGGGCAAGGAGATCGCCTACTTCGTGAAGATCTACCGCTAGTGAGGCAAGTCCTTCGTGGGCGACGGCCATGGTGGGATAGACAAGGTTACTTCTTCGTGGACCCTTCGTGGGTGGAGCCCTCCATGGACACGCGCAACCGTTACCCTTCGAGGGTTGAAGTCTCCATCAACGTGGATGTACGATAGCACCACCTATCGGAACCACGCCAAAAACATCCGTGTCTCCAATTGCGTTTGAATCCTCCAATCCCTTCCTGAGGGAGTCCCGGACTAGGGGGTGTCCGGATAGCCGGACTATCGTCACGGCCGGACTCCAAGACTATGAAGATACAAGATTGAAGACTTCGTCCCGTGTCCGGATGGGACTTTCCTTGGCGTGGAAGGCAAGCTTGGCGATATGGATATGTAGATCTCCTACCATTGTAACCGACTACTGTGTAACCCTAACCTATCCGGTGTCTATATAAACCGGAGGGTTTTAGTCCGTGGGGCGAACAACAATCATACCATAGGCTAGCTTCTAGGGTTTAGCCTCCTTGATCTCGTGGTAGATCTACTCTTGTACTACCTATATCATCAATATTAATCAAGCAGGAGTAGGGTATTACCTCCGTCGAGAGGGCCCGAACCTGGGTAAAAACATCATGTCCCTTGTCTCCTGTTACCATCCGCCTAGACGCACAGTTCTGGACCCCCTACCGAGATCCGCCGGTTTGACACCGACATTGGTGCTTTTATTGAGAGTTCTTACGTGGCGTCACCGATAGGCCCGATGGCTCCTTCAATCATCAACAACGACGCGGTCCGGTGAGACTTTTCTCCCGGACAGATCTTCGTATTCGGCGGCTTTACCGCTGCGGGCAATTAAGCAGCCATCTGGAGCAGATCGAAGCTTCGCCCCGGCCATTAGGTCGATTTGGAAGTTCGAACTATACGGCCGATATCCGCGGAGACTTGATCTTGACGGATTTGAGCCAGCCAAGCGTGTCGCCTTTGTCTCGATGGGCATGATCTAGCTCTGCAGCGAGCGGTGCCACAGGCCGCACGATATCCGCTCCGACCCTTAATCCGGGCCGGATTCCCCGATCGAGGGCAGTGGTTGGACACCGCCTTGGGGCTACAATCTCTATGGCGATCGAGCGAACTCCATCCCTGTCGCTGCGAAGACCTCGACTCCAGGGTGCCGGACTCCTCTCCGGACTCCGAACCCTCCGCGCCCCTGCCAATTGAATCCGATTGGGCGCTGGTCATGGAGTTCACTGCCGCGGACATCTTTCAGGACTCGCCCTTTGGCGACATCCTGAATTCACTAAAGTCTCTCTCTTTATCCGGAGAGCCCTGGCCGGACTACGGACAGGAAGGTTGGGATGCGGACGACGAAGAAATTCAACGCCCCCCCACCACCCACTTTGTAACCACTGTCGATGATTTAACCGACATGCTAAACTTCGACTCCGAAGACATCGACGGTATGGACGACGATGCCGGAGACGACCAAGACCAGCGCCTACGAAGGCACTTTGGAAGGCCACCTCGTCATCGACATATACATGGTGGATATCCCAAAAGATGGGAGCGGCGATGGAACAACGGAGGATGACCCCTCCAAGAAACGGCCCGAAGCGCCCGGCGTCGTGGCGCCGCTCTAAATCCCGCCACAATAAAAGCGGTGATTCCGGCGGAGATAATAACACCGGGACAAGGTGCGAAGAGAACCCCTCCAAAGCGGGACTCGGTGCAAGAGGAGGGGGAAGCAAGTCCGCACGATAGTGCGGCAGAAAGAGAGGTTGAGGACGATAATTATGCGCCTCCCACCGAAGATGAGGCAAGCCTCGACGATGACGAATTTGTCGTGCCTAAGGATCCCGCCAAACAAGAGCGTTTCAAACGCAGGCTTATAGCCACGACAAACAGCCTCAAGAAAAAGCAGCAACAACTTAGAGCTGATCAAGACCTGCTAGCTGACAGATGGATCGAAGTCCTGGTGGCCGAAGAGTATGAACTTGAATGCCCCTCCAAAAGCTACCCCAAACGCAGGCCGTTGCCTCGATCAGAGGAGGAAGCACCCAAGTCACCAGCGCACGACATGGCAGACCGGCCACCCCGTGGCCATGACAGAGAAGCCTCTCGGCCCTCCGCTCAAGCCACACCCAGACGCCGCTCAAAAAGTACCAAGGCATGGGAAAACACGCCGGACTTGTGAGATATATTGGAGGATAAGGCAAAACACACAAGATCGATCTACGGACCGCGTGGGCGTAGCGGCGGGATGATTACCGTCGCGCGGATCTGACAAACCCGGCGGGCGAACACGATGAACAAAGCTCATATGAACTACGTCGTGATATAGCCCAATACTGAGGCGCCGCACACCCACTATGCTTCACAGATGAAGTAATGGATCATCAAATCCCCGAGGGCTTCAAACCCGTAAACATCGGATCATACGATGGTACCACAGATCCTGCCGTCTGGATCGAGGACTATCTCCTCCATATCCACATGGCCTGCGGCGATGATCTACATGCCATCAAATACCTCCCACTCAAGCTTAAAGGAACAACTTCGGCATTGGCTCAACAGCTTGCCGGTGAATCAATTGGTTGTTGGGAGGACCTGGAAGCCGCATTCCTTGATAACTTCCAGGGCACATATGTGCGACCACCAGACGCCGATGACCTTAGCCACATAATTCAGCAGCCATAAGAATCGGCCAGGCAATTCTGCACACGGTTCCTCATAAAGAAAAATCAAATCGTTGACTGTCCGGATGCAGAGGCCCTTGCAGCCTTCAAACATAACATCATGACGAGTGGCTTGCGGCACCTAGGACAGGAAAAGCCAAAATCTATGGCAGCCCTCACAACCCTCACGACTCGCTTTTGTGCGGGAGAGGACAGCTGGCTAGCTCGAAGCAACAACTTGGCCAAACATCCTGATAGTCCGAATACCAAGGACAACAATGGCAGGTCGCGTCGCAACAAGAACAAGTGCCGCGTGCTTGGCGATAATCTGAAGATACGGCCGTCAATGCGGATTCGAGGCTCTAAACCCGGTCGTGGAAGAAGCCATTCAAAAGAAATACCCGGGGCCCGTCCAACTTGGACCGAATACTCGATCGCTTGTGCGGATACATGGCACCACCGAAAAACCAGCCAATCACACCAACAGGGACTGTTGGGTGTTCAAGCAAGCAGGCAAGTTAAGTGCCGAACTCAATGACAAGGGGCCGCATAGCGATGACGAGGAAGAGCCCCGGCCGCCGAACAATAGAGGACAGAAGGGTTTTCCCACGCAAGTGCGGACGGTGAACATGATATACATATACCATATACCCAAAAGGGAGCGGAAGCGTGCACTAAGGGACGTATATGCGATGGAGCCAGTCGCCCCGAAGTTCAACCCATGGTCTTCCTGCCCGATCACCTTCGATCGAAGGACCACCCACTAGCATCCGTCACGGTGGTTTCGCCGCATTGGTTCTTGACCCAATTATCGGCAATTTCACCTCACCGTAGTCCTGATGGACGGCGGTAGCAACTGAACCTGCTTTATCGGGATACAGTCGCAAAATGGGCATAGACCCCTCAAGGATTAAACCTACAAAGGCGACCTTTAAAGGCGTCATACCGGGTGTAGAGGCGGTTATGCGGGCTCGATTACACTCAAAGTGGTCTGCGGATCCCGGATAACTTCGAAGTGAAGAGTTAATCTTCGACATCGTCCCATTCATGGCCCGGCTATCATGCACTGCTCGGACGAACCGCATTTGCAAAGTTCAATGCGGTGCCGCACTACACACACCTCAAGCTCAAGATGCCAGGCCCTCAAGGAGTAATCACGGTCAATGGAAACACCGAACGCTCTCTGCGAATGGAAGAGCACACGGCGGCCCTCGCGGCGGAGGTACAAAGCAGCCTCTCACAGCAATTCTTGAGTCCGGCCACTAAGCGCCCGGACACTGTCAAGCGCACCCGGAGTAACCTACAACAAGACCGCCTGACACGATTCAAGCACGCGTAGCAATCCGGCCCCAACCCCTGCCCTCGCGAAATTGCAAAGCTAGTATTACGCGTACATAATTACGCTCTGGAGATACCATGGGCATATGGGGAGGGGCAAGACCACGGCACACCAAGAATGCGGCTCGACCGCACTGTGGGCTCCGATTGTGTCATTCTTTTTCCTTTTTCCTTTTTTCTTCCTTTTTCTTACTTTCAGGACTTCGTCTTTCATCAGTCCTGTCCGGCACTAGAATCGCCGAACTCACGATACAACAGCCAGGGAAGCAGAAAGCCACATCAAGTGTTCAGGTGGTCTCTATTACGAGCATTATACCTGTTTTACATACCATCCCGAAGCTTACCCCTGGAGGGGGACATGTTAGATAGTCCCATCCCTTGGTTATCACATTATTTGTATCGTTCTGCTTCCATTGCAGTACTTTTTGAATAAACAATACACAGCTTTTGCTTATTATTGCTCTACTTGCTTTATATATACATATGTTCATTTCACACATGTTGCAACCGTACACTTTGGTACGGCCTATACACCAGGGGCTTAAGTATCCCAAAATTATGGTGTGATAAGTCCGAACACTTTCACAAGTGCGGCACCCGAACTTATAGCATTATATGAATTGGCTCGAATCATGTCTTGGGTCAATAGTTGGGTTTGCCCGGCTCCCGTGTTTTGGTACCTTACGTTCGCTATATCGGCTAAGGTAGCACCGAGAGAACCATCTGCGATTGTGCCCCAGTTGAGCTGGGTCGAGCACCTCGATTGGAGAAAGCTAAAACTGACCGTCATGATAGGGCGAGAGCGATCATTGTCTGAGAGGTTTTTCGGGTCCCTAAAGACTTATGCAGCTTAGAGCGAGGAAGAGGAATTGTCCGGCCTTGGCGTGGATAGCGCCCCGAACTCGGTCTTTCGAATACTAGGGGCTTCGCCGTATTTTATAATTATAGAATTCTATGGCTACGTGAGAGTGTTCAAGCATTATAAGTCCGGTTGCCTTGTTAGTTGTGTTGGCGCCTCCTAGATGGACTCAAGAATGGGAACAAGAGTGCTCAAGTTTATCCCAAACACCCCAAAGACTTTCGTGGCATGGGGGCTGAAGCCAACGACTTGCCATCTCTCAAATTTGATAAACGGCCGCACAGAAGGTAATATTTTAAATTAATAAGCGTCGCTTAGCGCATATGAACAAGTTTTCAGCGTACAGGATAACAAATGCGAGTTTATTCAAAATTTACATTCTTGGAGCACTCATCCGCTATTCGGCGGGCACCCTTTAGGAGGCCCTCATAGTACATTTCGGGCGTGCGATGCTCATGGCCCTTCGGTGGCCCGTCCGTCACAAGCCTCTCCGCATCCAGCTTGCCCCAGTGCACTTTAGCACGGGCAAGGGCCCGACGGACACCTTCAATGCAGACGGAGCGCTTGATGACTTCAAGCCGCGGACAGGCATCCACTAGCCGCTGCACCAAGCCGAAGTAGCTCCCGGGCATGGCCTCCAATGGCCACAGCCGCGCTATAAGGCCCTTCAGGGCCTGTTCGGCGACTTTGTGGAGCTCGACCCGCTGCTTCAGCTGGTCGCTCAGGGGCACCGAATGTTCGGCCTCAGCATACTGAGACCAAAACACCTTTTCCGTCGAGCTCCCCTCCTTGGCGCGGTAGAATGCGGCAGCATCAGACACACTACGGGGCAAATCTGTGAATGCTCCTGGAGAGCTCCGAATCCGGGTAAGTAATAGGTAGTTGACTTTCACATGCCTTACCCACCGCTATCTTCTTTAACGACTCAATTTCTTGGAGGGCTTTTTGGGCCTCGGCCTTAGAAGCTTTGGCACTCTCAAGAGCCGAGGCGAGCTCGGACTCTCGAGTCTTCGATTCACGCTCCAAACCCTCGTGTTTTTCCACGAGAGCTTGGAGCTCTTGCCGTACCTTGGCCAGCTGTGCCTCCCCCTTCTCCCACTCGGTGCGTTCCGCAGCCGCTTTGTTTTCGGCCACGGACACCGCCTCCTTCAGGGTCGCCACCTCGTTCGTGGCCCCTGTAGTACCCAAGTTATTCCTGTTATTTTTTGCAACCAAAACCTTTTCTATAAGGTATTTCTTTCATAAGGTATTACTTACCTTCCTTGTCCTCGAGCTGCTTCTTGGCTTGTCCGAGCTTGTTCTCGGACCACTCGAGGTTCTGCTTTAATGCATTGACCTCCGCATGATCGGTCTTGGCAGAGGTCAGCGCAGCCTGCATTCCCATATTGACATACTTATGTTAGACTCCTGCATATATCTTTTTAGATCCTTAGTCCGGCTTTTCTTTCCGAACACCGAACTAAGCATCGAGGGCTCTTGTCTATGCGGTTATATTTTTACATATTCTAAAACTTACCTCAAAGCCTGTTAGAAGGCTGAGTACGAGCTTCGATCGATCCGCTCTTGGCGGACTGAACTGTCCGGATCACCGCACTCATAACAGTGCGGTGCTCCTCCTCGATGGAAGCACCGTTAAGCGCCTCCAGTAAGCTATCCGGTGCCTCCGGTTGGATGGAGGACACCTGCGTCTTACCCTTCTTCCGAAGGGTCCGCTTGCCGGACTCCGGAACCACTGAAGGTTCCGGCATGGAGACCGGACAAGGGTCGGGCCTAGAGCCCCTGGGGGTCTTGCCCCCCGCGCGCCTGGAGTCAGGGAGGTTGCCTTGTGGCACCTCCTGTGCTACCTCCTCTTGACCAAGCCCCTCTTGGGGCCCGCCACAAGGCGTCGTCCAGCGTGAGGCGAGGAGGCGGTCGGAAGCGAGGTACTCTCCATTTCCGACGAGCCCAAGGACCCGCTCGATGAATCGGCGAACTCGCCCTTGGGCGGGCTGCACGGTTGTTCGACATTAGAGAACACTCTGCAATTACAAAAAGCCATGGGTATCCGGACACTTATGATCTCGCCATGGGCTTGGCCCTTGTAGGCCAATCCTCCTCATCGTCGTCGACGTTGGTGGAGAAGTCCGGAGGAAGGGTTCTTCCCTTCTTGGACCCTCCGGCCTCCCCAATCGGGGCGGCCTTCCTTTTCTTCTCCTCCCCATTTGGGAGGAGCTTCTTCTTCTTCCTCCTCGTCTTCGTGGAGAAGATTCCGCTTGAATCGACAAAGACCTGGCGTCGGGAGCTCCTTGAGTTCCCGTGGCCTCCTTCTTAGCCTTCTTCTCCGGCACCACATGGGGTGCGGAGCCAAGCTCCCGTCAATCGAGCGTCCATTGGTCTTCGGCAAAAGGCCGGACAGTTGATCTGTCCGGACGTCTTCTTGATCTGTCAAAGAATAGGAGTTTTAGATCCCACATAGAGTCAATCTATGAAAAAAGAGTCCCTTAAAGGGTAAAATAACTTACCTCGCCGGTGGGCGCCGCGAGCTGTATCCGTGATCTTTGTTAGCGGATCTTTGGGGCTTCAGCGCCCTTGAGCGGCACCTTCCGGGCATCTTAAATGCGTAGTGTCGAAGAGCCGGCTCAAGAATTGATCTTGTGCGGATCGAACTCCCACAAGTTAAAGGCCCGTTGTTGGCGAGGGGAGAATCCGGCGGATGAGCATCACACAGATTACGTCGACAAGCACGAGATTCTTGTCCATCGGGTTTGGACGCATGTTTGGAGTCCGAATAGCTCTTCGAATTCCCCCACGTCGGGCCGTCTCTTTCCATGGCGAGCCGTGTGGGGAAGCCAGATCTAAATTTGGGGGCCGCCACCCATTCGGGGTCGCGTGGCTCGGTGATGTAGAACCACCCAGATTGCCACCCCTTTATTGTCTCCACGAAGGCGCCCTCGAGCCATGGGACTTTGGCCATCTTGCCAACCATGGCGCCTCCGCACTCAACAGCGGCCACCCACTACCTTGCCGGACGTTGAAGATCTTCAGCCATAAGCGAAGTGGGGCTGGATGCGCAGGAAGGCCTCGCACCGACGATAAACGCCGAGATGTTGAGGATGAAATTCGGGGCCAGGTCGTGGAAGTCCAGGCCGTAGTAGAACATGAGCCCCGGACAAATGGGTGAAGTGGAAAACCTAGTCCGCGGAGGAAGTGGAAACACCACCCTCTCATGGGGCTCGGGGTTGGAATGAGCTGCCCGCATCGGGCAGCCTGTCTTGTGACGTCATTGGACAAGTATCCGGCCTCCAGCAGTCTTGTGATGTGCCCCTCCGTGACGGAGGAGGCCATCCACCTGCCTCCCGCCTCGACATGGTTGGAGAAGGTTGAGGTGGGATGTGCGGACTTAGGCGCTGGAGCTCGAGTCTTGTGAAATGGAGAAGCAAAGGAGGAAGAAGGCGTGGGTGAAAAGGTGGATCCTTATCCCTTATATGGATGAGACGAAGCTATGCATCCCCCACCAGCCTGGTAAAACTCGCTTATCTCTCAAGCGCCGTAATCAATGGCGCGGATGGGTTACCCACGTCCGCATTGATGAGAATCCCGGAATAAGGGGGCACGACCTATGCTTTGATAAGACGTGCCAAGGAAACCGCCTCGCTAAACACACTAAGGTGGAATGGTAAAATTCATATAAAGGCCTGGCCGTGGTGTGATGTCACGCCGCGGAATATGTCAGCAGATCTGTGCAAAAAATTATTCTCTCTATGATGTTATGTGGAACTTGTTTTGCAGAGCCGGACACTATCCTTGCGTTCATAACCTTCTATGAAGTATTCGGAGGAGGAACCCGCCTCGCAATGCCGAAGACAATCAACGCGCCGGACTCATCATCATTGAAGCCTGTTTGAGAGCTCTTGAGGAGTCCGGACTAGGGGTGTCCGGTTAGCCGGACTATCGTCACGGCCTTACTCCAAGACTATGAAGATACAAGATTGAAGACTTCGTCACAATGTCCGGATGGGACTTTCCTTGGCGTGGAAGGCAAGCTTGGCGATACGGATATGTAGATCTCCTACCATTGTAACCGACTACGTGTAACCCTAACCTATCCGGTGTCTATATAAACCGGAGGGTTTTAGTCCGTGGGGCGAACAACAATCATACCATAGGCTAGCTTCTAGGGTTTAGCCTCCTTGATCTCGTGGTAGATCTACTCTTGTACTACCTATATCATCAATATTAATCAAGCAGGAGTAGGGTATTACCTCCATCGACAGGGCCCAAACCTGGGTAAAAACATCGTGTCCCTTGTCTCGTGTTACCATCCGCCTAGACGCACAGTTCGGGACCGCCTACCCGAGATCCGCCGGTTTTGACACCGACACTTCCCTTTACATTCTTGCAAGTTGCATGCTTTATTTTCCGCTGCTCATATACTCTTTGCATGCTTTCTTGCTATATGTTGTGAATATAAAACTTGTGCCTAAACTCCACTCGAACTTCAAAGAAACTTAAAAACTGCAACGTTGGTACTTAGTGTCTAATCACCCACCCCTCTAGACACCTCTTCTCAAGGTCCTACACCCCTGAATACGGTGATGCTGCAACGGGGGGAGCTGGTGAAGATCAAGAGGAACCAGACGATGTGCCCAATGATCTTTGCAACGGGTGAAAGCTTTGAAGATCAAGAGGAACCAGACGATGTGCCCGATGACGATGATCTCCGCCGGGTCATTGTCGATGCAAGGACGCAATGCAAAAGTCAAAAGGAGAAGCCGAAGTTCGATCGCATGTTAGAGGATCACAAAAAAAGGTTGTACCCCAATTGCGAAGATGGCAACACAAAGCTCGGTACCATCTTTGGAATTGCTGCGATTGGAAGGCGAGAGAATCTTGTGCTGACAAAGGATTTGAGAAGCTCTTGAAAATATTGAAGAAGAAGCTTCCAAAGGATAACGAATTGCCCGAAAGTACATACGCAGCAAAGAAGGTCGTATGCCCTCTAGGATTGGAGGTGCGGAAAGATACATGCATGCCCTAATGATCGCATCCTCTACCTTGGTGCATACAAGGATCTGAATGCATGCCGGTATGTGTTGCATTGCGGTATAAGATCGAGACGAGATGACCACAGTGATGTTGTGGCGAGCCCCCGGAAGAGGGTTCCTGCGAAGGTGATGTGGTATGCTCCTATAATACCATGGTTGAAGCGTCTTCTCGAAGCGGAGAGCATGCCAAGTTGATGCGATGGCACAGTGAGGACCGTAAGAAAGGCGGGAAGTTGAGAGCACCACGGCGGGTCATGATGGAGAAAAATCTAGAGAAAGTACTAGGATGAGTTTGCAAAGGGCCCAAGGAACGTATGGTTTGCTTTAAGCGCGGATGGCATTAATCCTTTCGGGGAAGCGAGCAGCAATCACATCACACGGCGTGACTCTATGTATGTATAACCTTCCTCCTTGGATGTGCATGAAGCGGAAGTTCATTATGATGCCAGTTCTCATCCAAGGCCCTAAGCAACCCGGCAACGACATTGATGTGTACCTAAGGCCATTTGTCGGTGTCAAAACCGGCGGATCTCGGGTAGGGGGTCCCGAACTGTGCGTCTAGGCGGATGGTAACAGGAGACAAGGGACACGATGTTTTTACCCATGTTCGGGCCCTCTCGATGGAGGTAATACCCTACTCCTGCTTGATTAATATTGATGATATGGGTAGTACAAGAGTAGATCTACCACGAGATCAAGGAGTCTAAACCCTAGAAGCTATCCTATGGTATGATTGTTGTTAGATCCCTGGGACTAAAACCCTCCGGTTTATATAGACCTTTGGATAGGTTAGGGTTACACAGAGTCGGTTACAATGGTAGGAGATCTACATATCCATATCTCCAAGCTTGCGTTCCACGCCAAGGAAAGTCCCATCCGGACATGGGACGAAGTCTTCAATCTTGTATCTTCATAATCTTGGAGTCCGGCCGTGACGATAGTCCGGCTATCCGGACAACCCCTAGTCCGGGACTCCCTCAGTAGCCCCTGAACCAGGCTTCAATGACGATGAGTCCGGCGCGTTGATTTTATTCGGCATTGCGAGGCGGGTTCCTCCTCCGAATACTTCATAGAAGGTTTTGAACACAAGGATAGTGTCCGGCTCTGCAAAACAAGTTCCACATAACACCGTAGAGAGAACAATTTTTGCAGATCTGCTGACGTATTCCGCGGCGTGACATCACACCACGGCCAGGCCTTTATATGAATCGTTTTTATTGTTCCACCTCAGCGTGTTTAGCGAGGCGGTTTCCTTGGCACGTCTTATCAAAGCATAGATCGTGCCCCCTTATTCCAGGATTCTCATCAATACGGACGTGGGTAACCCATCCGATCCATTGATTACGGCGCTTGGGGAATAAGCGAGTTTTACCAGGCTGGTGGGGGACGCGTAGCGTCGTCCGTCCATATAAGGGGATAAGGATCCACCTTTTCACCTACGCCTTCTTCCTCCTTTGCTTATCCATTTCCGGCGCTTTTCGAGCTCCGGCGCCCAAGTCCGCACATCCCACCTCAACCTTCTCCAACCATGTCGAGGCGGGAGGCGGGTGGATGGCCTCCTCCGTCATGGACGGGCACATCACAAGATGCGGGAAGCGGATACTTGTCCGCAACATCAGCGCCTGAGCTGCCGATCTTGGGGCAGCTTATTCCCACCCAGGCCCCATGAGAGGGTAGTGTTTCTCCCCGCTTCCTCCACGGACTAGGTTTTCCACTTCACCCATTTTTCCGGGGGCTCATGTACTATTACGGCCTGGAATTCCATGATCTGGCCCTGAATTTCATCCTCAACATCTCGGCGTTTATCGTCGTGTGCGAGGCTTTCCTCTGCATCCAGCCCCACTTTGGCTTATGGCTGAAGATCTTCAACGTCCGGCCGAAGGTAGTGGGCGGCCGTCAAGCGGAGTGCGGAGGCGCCATGGTCGGCAAGATGGCCAAAGTCCCATGGCTCGAAGGCGCCTTCGTGGAGACAATAAAGGGGTGGCAATCGGGGTGGTTCTACATCACCGAGCCCCGCAACACCAAATGGGTGGCGGCCCCGGAATTCAGATCTGGCTTCCCCACACGGCTCTCATCATGGAAAGAGACGGGCACGGCGTGGGGAATTCGGACGAGACATCCGGACTTCAAACATGCGTTGAAGCTTTGGTGGCCAAGAATCTTAGGCTCGTCGGCGTAATCCGGTGATGCTCATCCGCGGATTCTCCCATGCCAACAACGGGCCTTTAACTTGTGGGAGTTCGATCTGCACAGCACCAAACCTTGAGCGGCTCTTGACACTATGTGCGAAGAGCGCCTAGAAGGTCTTTGTTCAAGCGTGCGAAGCCCGACATCCGCTACCAAAGATCGCGGATACATTTCGCGGCGTCAAGCCGGCGAGGTAAGTTATTTTACCCTTCACGAGACTCTTTTTTCATAGATTGACTCTATGTGGGATCTAAAAACTCCCTATTTTTTGGCAGGACTAGCTGAAGACGTCCGGACAGATTAGCTGTCCGGCTCCTTTGCCAGAAGACCCAGCGGACGCCTTGATTGGCAGGGCTGCTGGCTCCGGCACCCCATGTGGTGCCGGAGAAGAAAACCAAGAAGGAGGCCACGGGAACTCGAAGGAGCTCGGCGCCAGTCTTTGTCGATTCGGCGGAATCTTCTCACGAAGACGAGGAGGAAGAAGAAGAAGCTCCTCCCCGGCGGAGGAGAAGAAAAGGAAGGCCGCCCCAACTGGGAGGCCGGAGGTCAGAAGGAAGAACCCTTCCTCCGAATTCTCCACCAACATCGGCGGCAGCGAGGAGGATTGGCCTACAAGGGCCAAGCCCTGGCGAGATCGTAAGTGTCCAGGATACCCATGGCTTTTTGTTATTGCAGAGTGCTCTCTAATGTCGAACAACCGTGCAGCCCGCCCAAAGGCGAAGTTCGCCGATTCATCGGCGGGTCCACAGGCTCGTCGGAAATGGAGAGTACCTCGCTTCCGACCGCCTCCTCGCCTCACGCTGCACGACGGCCATGGCCGGGCCCCAAGAGCGGCTTGGTCAAGAGGAGGTAGCGCAGGAGGTGCCACAAGGCGACCTCCCGGACTCCAGGCGCGCGGGTGGTAAGACCCCCAAGGGCTCTAGGCCCGACCCTTGTCCGGTCTCCATGCCGGAACCTTCAGTGGTTCTGGAGTCCGGCAAGCGGACCCTTCGGAAGAAGGGTAAGGCGCCGGTGTCCTCCGTCCAACCGGAGGCACCGGATAGCTTCTTCTTGGGCGCTTAACAGGCGCTTCCATCGAGGAAGCACCGCCTTTGTTATGAGTGCGGTGATCCGGACGATTCGATCCGCCAAGCGGATCGACCGAGCTCTACCAGCCTTCTAACAGGCTTTGAGGTAAGTTTTTGGAATATGTAAAAATATAACCACATAGACAGTAGCCCCTGATGCTTAGTTCGGTGTTCGGAAGGAAAAGCCAGACTAAGGATCTTAAAAGATATACGCAGGAGTCTAACATAAGAATGTCAATATGGGAATGCAGGCTTCGCTGCTGATCTCTGCCGCACTGACTACGGAGGTCAATGCATTGAAGCAGAAGCTCGAGCGGTCCGAGAACGAGCTCGGACAAGCCAAGAAGGAGCTCGAGGACAAGGAAGGTAAGTAATACCTTATTAAAGAAATACCTTATAGAAAAGGTTTTGGTTGCGAAAAATAACAGGAATAACATGGGTACTGCAGGGGCCACGAACAAGGTGGCGACCACGAGGGAAGCGGTGTCCGTGGCCAGGCTCATGGCTGCGGGCGCACCAGCGAGAGAAATGGGAGGCGCAGGTGGCGGAGAGTCTTGCAAGAGCTCCAGATTCTCGTGAAAAAACACGAGGGTTTGGGCGTGACTCGAGACCAGAGTCCGAGCTTGCCTCGGCTCTTGAGAGTGCCAAAGCAGCTAAGGCCGAGGCCCAAAAGCCCTCCAAGAAATTGAAGCACTAAAGAAGATAGCGGCGGGTAAGGCATTCTTTATGCAAAGCAAGAATGTAAAGTCAACTACACATTACTTACCCGGATTCGGAGCTCTCCAGAGCATTCGCAGATTTGCCCGTCGTCAGGCGCCCGATGTCGCCGCATTCTACCGCCCAGGAGGGAGCTCCACGGAGAAGGTGTTACGGTCTCGGTATGTTGAGGCCGACCATCCGGTGCCCACGGCGACCAGCTGAAGCGGTGGTCGAGCTCCATAAGGTCGCCGAACAGGCCATGAAGGGCCTTATAAGCGCGGCCGTGGCCATTGGAGGCCATGCCCGGAGCTACTTCGCTTGGTGCAGCGGTGGTGGATGCCTGTCCATGACTTGAAGTCATCAAGCGCTCCGTCTGTATTGAAGGTGTCCATCGGGCCCTTGCCCGTGCTAAAGTGCTGCTGGGGCAAGCTGGATGCGGAGAGGCTTGTGACGGACCCAGACCACCGAAGGCCATGAGCATCATACGCCCGAAATGTACTATGAGGGCCTCTGAAGGGTGCCCGGCGAATAGCGGATGAGTGCTCCAAGGATGTAATTTTTGAATAAACTCACATTTGTTATCATGTATGCTGAAAACTTGTTCATATGCGCTAAGCAACGCTTATTAATTTAAAATATTACCTTCTGTGCGGCCGTTTATCACATTTGAGAGATGGCAAGTCGTTGGCTTCAGCCCCATGCCACAGTCTTTGGGGTGTTCGGGATAAACTTGAGCACTCTTGTTCCCATTCTTGGGTCCATCTAGGAGGCGCTCAACACAACGAACAAGGCAACCAGACTTATAATGCTTGAACACTCTCACTTAGCCATAGAATTCTATAATTTTAAATTTCCATGAAGCCCCTAGTATTCGAAGACCGAGTTCGGGCGCTATCCACGCCATATGGCGGACAATTCCGGTTCCTCGCTCTAAGCGGCATAAGTCTTTAGGGACCCGAAAAACCTCTCGAACAGCGACCGACTCTCACCCTATCATGACGGTCAGTTTTAGCTTTCTCCAGAGGTGCTCGACCCGGCATAACTGGGGCACAATCGCGATGGTTCTCCGATGCTACCTTAGGCGATATAGCGGAACGTAAGGTACCAAAACACGGAGCCGGGCAAACCCAACTATTGACCCAAGACATGATTCGAGCCAATTCATATAATGCTATAAGTTCGGGTGCCGCACTTGTGAAAGTGTTCAGACTTATCACACCATAATTTTGGGATACTTAAGCCCTGGTGTATTGGCCGTACCAAAGTGTACGGTTGCAACATACGTCGAAATGAACATATGTATATATAAAGGAAGTAGAGTAATTATAAGCAAAAGCTATGTATTGTTTATTCATAAAAGTGCGCAATGTAAGCGAGCGATACAAATAGTGCGATAAGCAAGGGATGGGACTATCTAACATGTCCCCTCCGTGGTAAGCTATTTGGATGATATGCAAAACAGTTAGAATGCTCGTAATAGAGACCACCTGAACACTCGACGTGGCTTTCCGCTTCCCTGGCTGTTGCATCGTGAGTTCGGCGATTCAAGTGCCGGACAGGACTTCTCAAAGACGGAGTCCTGAAAGTAAAAAAAAGGAAGAAGAAAGAAAAAGGAAATGACACCAACGGGAGCCCCTGGTGTGGTCAAGCCACGTTCTTGGCGTGCCGTTGTCTTGCCCCTCCCCATATGCCCATGGTATCTCCAGAGTGTAATTATGTACGCGTAATACTAGCTTCGCAATTTCGCGAGGGCTGGGGTTGGGGCGGATTGCTACTCGTCTTTGGAATCGTGCAGTGGTCTTATTGCAGGTTACTCGGGCGCGCTTGGCGGTGTCCGGACGCTTAGTGGCGGACTCGAGAATTGCCGTGAGAGGCTGCTTTGCACCTCCGCCGCGAGGGCCGCCATATGCTCCTCCGTTCGGAGAGAGCGTTCGGTGTTTCCATTGACTGTGATTACTCCTCGAGGGCCTGGCATCTTGAGCTTGAGGTATGCGTAGTGCGGCACCGCATTGAACTTTGCAAATGCGGTTCGTCCGAAAGCGATGCATGATAGCCGCGGAATGGGGCGATGTCGAAGATTAACTCTTCGCTTCGAAAGTTATCCGAGATCCGAAGACCACTTCGAGTGTGGTGAGCCTGTACAATTGGCCTCTACACCGGTATGACGCCTTTAAAGGTCGTCTTTGTAGGTTTAATCCTTGAGGGTCTATGCCCATTTTGCGCACCGCATCCCGATAAAGCGAGTTCAGGCTGCTAGCGCCGTCCATCGGGACTCGGTAAGGTGAAATCCGTCAATAATTGGGTCAATAACCAATGCGGCGAAGCCGCCGTGGTGAATGCTAGTGGGGTGGTCCTTCGATCGAAGGTGATCGGGCAGGAAGACCATGGGTTGAACTTTGGGGCGTGGCTCCATCGCATATACGTCCCGTGAGTGCACGCTTCCACTCCCTTTTGGGTATGTGGGTTGCGTATATCATGTTCACCGTCCGCACTTGTGTGGGAAAACCTTTTCATCCTCTATTGTTCGTGTCGGGCTCTTCCTCATCATCGCTATGCAGCCCCTTGTCACCGAAGTTCGGCACTTAGCTTGCTGCACGCTTGAACACCCAACAATCCCTGTTGGTGTGATTGGCTGGTTTTTCGGGTGCCATGTATCCGCATGTGATCGAGTATTCGGTCCAAGTTGGGCCAGACCTGGGTATTTCTTTTGAATGGCTTCTTCCGTTGACCGGTTTAGAGCCTCTGAATCCGGCATTGACGGCCGTATCTTGATATTATCGCCCGTTAATGTGGCGCTTGTTCTTGTTGCGACGCTGACCCGCCATTGCTATCCTTGGTATCCGGACTATCAGGATGTTTGGCCAAGTTGTTGCTTCGAGCTAGCCAGCTGTCCTCTCCCGCACAAAAGCAAGTCATGAGGGTTGTGAGGGCTTCCATAGATTTCGGCTTTTCCTGTCCTAGGTGCCGGGCAAGCCACTCGTCGCGGATGTTATGTTTGAAGGCTGCAAGGCATCTGCATCCGGACAGTCAATGATTTGATTTTTCTTTGTTAGGAACCGAGTCCAGAATTGTCTGGCCGATTCTTCTGGCTGCTGAATTATGTGGTTAAGGTCATCGGCGTCTGGTGGTCGCACATATGTGCCCTGGAAGTTGTCAAGGAATGCGGCTTCCAGGTCCTCCCAACAACCAATTGATTCTGCTGGCAAGCTATTGAGCCAATGTCGAGCTGGTCCTTTAAGCTTGAGTGGGAGGTATTTGATGGCATGTAGATCATCACCGCGGGCCATGTGGATATGCAGGAGATAATCCTCGATCCAGACCGCAGGATCTGTTGTACCATCGTATGATTCGATGTTTACGGGTTTAAAGCCCTCGGGGATTTGGTGATCCATTACTTCATCTGTGAAGCATAGTGGGTGTGCGACGCCTCTATATTGGGCTATATCACGGCTTAGCTCATATGAGCTTTGTCTCGTGTTCGGTAGGCCGGGTTTGTCATGTCCGTGTGACGGTAATCATCCCGCATTGCTGGGCGCCCACGCGATCCGTGGATCGATCTTGTATGTTTGCCTTATCCTCCAATATATCTCGCAAGTCCGTAGCGTTTTCCGTGCCTTGGTACTTTTTGAGCGGCGTCGGGGTGTGGCTTGAGCGGAGGGCCGAGAGGCTTCTCTGTCGCGGCCACGGGGTGGCAGGTCTGCCATGTCATGCGCTGGTGACTTGGGCGCTTCCTCCTCTAGTCGAGGCAACGGCCTGCATTTGGGGTAGCTTTTGGAGGGGCGTTCGAGTTCATACTCTTCGGTTGCAAGGACTTCAGCCCATCTGTCAGCTAGCAGGTCTTGATCAGCTCTAAGCTGTTGCTGCTTTTTCTTGAGGCTGCTTGCCGTGGCTATAAGCCTGCGTTTGAAACGCTCTGCTCATTGGCGGGATCCTCGTGCACGACAAATTAAATGTCGCCGAGGCTTGCCTCATCTTCGAGGGAGGCGCATAATTATCGCCCTCAACCTCTCTTTCTCGCCGCACTGTCGTGCGGGCTTGCTTCTCCCTCCTCCCCGTTTAGTCCTGCTGAGGGGTTCTCTTCGGCATTGTCCGGTGTTATTATCTCCCGTGGGGAATCACCGCTTTTATTGTGGCGGGATTTAGAGCGGTGCGGCGTCGGGCGCTTAATTTGTTTCTTGAGGGTCATCCTCCGTTGTTCCATCGCCGTTCCCATCTTTTGGGATGTCCACCATATATATGTCATATGACGAGGTGGCCTTCCGATTGCCCTATAGGCGCCGGGTCTTGGTCGCCTCCGGCATCGTCGTCCATACCGTCGATGTCTTGGTCGTAGTCTAGCATATCGGTTAGATCATCGACAGTGGCTACAAAGTGGGTGGTGGGTGGGCGTTGAATTTCTTCGTCGTCCGCATCCCAACCTTCCTGTCCGTAGTCCGGCCAGGGCTCTCCGGATAAAGAGAGAGACTTTAGTGAATTCAGGACGTCGCCAAAGGGCGAGTGCCGAAAGATGTCTGCGGCAGTGAACTCCATTACCGGCGCCCAATCGGATTCGATTGGCAGGGGCGCGGGGGGTTCGGAGTCCGGAGAGGAGTCCGACACCCTGGAGTCGAGGTCTTCGCAAAGGAAAGGGATGGAGTTCGGCTCAATCACCGTAGAGATTGTAGCCCCCGAGGCGGTGTCCAACCACTCCTCCTCGATCAAGGAATCCGGCTCCGGATTTAAGGGTCGGAGCGGATACTGGTGCGGCCTCTAGGGCACTGTTCGGCTGCAGAGCTAAATCATGCCCATCGAAATAGTGCGGCGCGCTTGGCTGCGGCTCGAACCCGTCGAAGATCAAGTCTCCGCGGATATCGACCGTATAGTTCAAACTTCCAAATCTGACCTGAGTGCCAGGTGCGTAGCTTTCGATCTGCTCCAGATGGCCAAGCGTATTGGCCCGCAGTGCAAAGCCGCCGAATACGAAGATCTGTCCGGGGAGAAAAGTCTCAACCTGGACCGCGTCGTTGTTGATGATCGAAGGAGCCATCGGGCCTATCGGTGACGACATTAGGAACTCTCAATGAAAGCACCAATGTCGGTGTCAAAACCGGCGGATCTTGGGCAGGGGGTCCCGAATCTGTGCGTCTAGGCGGATGGTAACAGGAGACAAAGGGACACAATGTTTTTACCTGTGTTCGGGCCCTCTCGATGGAGGTAATACCCTACTCCCTTGATTAATATTGATGATATGGGTAGTACAAGAGTAGATCTACCACGAGATCAAGGAGGCTAAACCCTAGAAGCTAGCCTATGGTATGATTGTTGTTCGTCTCTGGACTAAAACCCTCCGGTTTATATAGACACCGGATAGGTTAGGGTTACACAGAGTCGGTTACAATGGTAGGAGATCTACATATCCGTATCGCCAAGCTTGCCTTCCACGCCAAGGAAAGGCCCATCCGGACACGGGACGAAGTCTTCAATCTTGTATCTTCATAATCTTGGAGTCCGGCCCTGACGATAGTCCGGCTATCCGGAAAACCCCTAGTCCGGGACTCCCTCACCATTAGTTGAAGAACTTTTACAGCTATGGAATGGAAACAGTGTACGTACGTGGGATGAGCACAGACAGGAGGAATTTAACCTAAAGGCGTTGCTGTTCGTGACCATCAACGATTGGCCCGCTCTCAGTAACCTTTCGTGACGGACAAACAAGGGATACCACGCATGCACGCACTATTTAGATGACACCGAAAGTATATACCGACAAATGCAGGAAGAATGTGTACACTGCCGCCGTCAATTTCTTCCGACCAACCATCAATGTCGAAAGAAAGGCAAGCATTTCAAAGGAGAGGCGGATGACCGAAAGAAGCCCGCCATGCGTACTGGGTGATCACGTACTTTCTATGGTCAATGATTTACACGTAATCTTTGGAAAGGGTCGGCGCACTAGCTGTTAGAATGATGCCGAGGGACACGCACCCATGTGGAAGAAGAAATCTATATTTTCGGACCTACCCTCTTTGGAAAGACCTAGAGGACCGCTCTTCAATCGGCGTGATGCACGTGGCGAAGAACCTTTGCGTGAACCTGCTAGGCTTCTTGGGCGTGCATGGAAAGACAAAAGATACACACGAGGCACGGAGGACCTGCAACGTTTGCATCGAAAAAGACGGCATGCCTCCGAAGCGGTATGAAGGTCACCGCCACTATGCTCTTCTGAAAGAAGAGAAAGAAATCTTCTTTGAATGCACACTTTCGATGAAGGTCCTGGCGGCTTCTCGTCGAATATAAAGGGAATAATAAATATGCGAGAAAAAGTTCCGTAACCTAAAGTCTCATGATCGCCACATGATTATGACGCAATCGCTTCCGGTTGAATTGAGGGCTTCTACCGGAAAACGTCCGATTAGCCATTGTGAAGCTATGTGCATTCCTCAATGCAATCTCTCAGAAGGTGATCGATCCATAAATCATACCAAGGCTAAGGAGTGATGTGGCGCAATGTCTTGTCAGTTTCAAGCTGGTGTTCCCACCATCCTTCTTCAATATCATGACGCACGTCCTAGTTCATCTAGTCGAAGAGATTGTCATTCTGGGGCCCGTATTTCTACACAATATGTTCCCCTTTGAGAGGTTCATGGGAGTCCTAAAGAAATATGTCCGTAACTGCGCTAAGCCAGAAGGAAGAATCTCCATGGGCCATCAAACAGAGGATGTCATCGGGTTTTGTGTTGACTTCATTCCTTGCCTTAAGAAGATAGGTCTCCCTAAATCGCGGTATGAGGGGAGGCCCGAAAAAGGCATGCTTGGAAGGGACTCAATAATATGCAGGACGAATATTCTTGGTCTCAAGCACACTACATAGTTCTACGGAACTCTACCTTGGTGACCCGTATGTCGATGAACACAAGAACAGTCTGCGCTCAAACACCCGGAGGCGGTCTGACAGGATTACATGTGAACACATCAGGACTTTCAGCAGTTGGTTGGAAACACGTCTCAGAGGTGACAACACTGTTTGTGATGAGTTGTACTTGTTTTCCAGGGGACCATCTTTGACTGTATTGATTTACAAAGGATAGGAGATAAATGTGAATACATTTTACACGATTGACCAAGATCAAAAGAGCACCAACCAAAACAGCGGTGTCCGCTTTGATGCAACAACCGAGAGGGGAAAGGACACATATTATGGTTACATAGTGGACATATGGGAACTTGACTACGGACATGATTTTAAGGTCCCTTTGTTTAAGTGCAAATGGGTCAATTGATCTGTCAGGAGGCGGTGCAGGTAGACCCACGATGCGTAATGGCAATAGTGGATCCGAAAAATCTTGGGTACAATCGACGAACCGTTCGTCCTAGCCAATGATGTGGGCGCAGGTTATCTATGTGAAGGACATGTCTACCGCACCGAGAAAAGAAAAGATAAGGAAGTGAATACATCATACGATGAGCCAAAGCGCCACATAGTTCTTTCGGGAAAAGGGACATCGTGGGAGTGGAGGGAAAGATAGACATGTCTCAAGATTATGAAAAGTTTCATGAAATTCCTCCTTCAAAGTCAAGGCTGACCCAAGCATCCTGATAAACGATGAAGATTATCCATGGTTATGGCGCAATAAGCAAATGACACAAGCGAAGAAAAAGTGAAAACTTTCTCCCGCAACTATTATGATGATACCATGCCAACTTTGTAACAGACGAGTATGATACCATTGTCCGTTTTGTACATGCACATGCTATGTGGGTGAAATTACGATACCATGCCAACTTTCAACTTTTTCAGAGTTCATTTGAAATGCTTTAATGTCTTATGGTTCGGCCCTCGTAATACCATTAATCCCGGTTCGCTCCTTGTCAACTATGTTCTCACCAAGAACACTCTCAAGAGGGCAGCCACATGGGCCATTGGTCCCAATTCGTCTGGACCTTTTGGTCCCGGTTCCACGCACGAACTGGGACCAATGCACCTCGCCCCTGGCCCATGACCATTAGACCCGGTTTGTGCCACAAACCGGGACTAAAGGGTTGGTCCTCGTTGCGCTCAGAGTTTAGTCCCACCTCGCCAACCAAAGGGCGCTCACACCGGTTTATAAGCCCGTCCCTCTCTGCCTTGTTGAGCTCCTCTCAAAGTGAAAATAGATGCCCCTATACAAGGAATTTGACCTAAATTCATAGTGAATTTCTCTGAAATTCATAGAAATTTATTATGAATTTAGGTTGAATTTTCTCTATAGGCGCATCTATGTTCATTTTTTAGTAAAGTTAATCACAAACTTGTGATTCACACAAATTTCAAAAGAATTCAAATTTTAACTATTCAAATTTGAAAACTAATGGCACTAACAGAAAGTTTATAATTTTTCTAAAACTAGTGGCACTAACAGAAAGTTTATAATTTTGCTGACCTAAAAGCAAAAAGAATTAAAAAATAAAGCAAAAAACAAAAGAAAATAAATAATACAGAAAACAAAACAAAAAAACTGGAAACAAAGTAAAAATAGCAACAATAAGTATTTTGTTGTAAGTAGAAACAAAATAAAATAAATAAAGCAACAAAGAAAACAAAAAAACAGTGTTTTCAAATTTGAAAACTAATGGCACTAACAGAAAGTTTATAATTTTTCTAAAACTAAAAGCAAAAAAGAATTAAAAATAAAGCAAAAAACAAAAGAAAATAAATAATGCAGAAAACAAAACAAAAAAACTGGAAAAAAATAAAAATAGCAACAATAAGTATTTTGTTGTAAGTAGAAACAAAATAAAATAAATAAATCAAGAAAGAAAAAAAAGAAAAAAAGTGTTTTCAAATTTCAAAACTAATGGCACTAACAGAAAGTTTATAATTTTTCTAAAACTAAAAGCAAAAAGAATTAAAAAATAAAGTAAAAACAAAAGAAAATAAATAATGCAGAAAACAAAACAAAAAACTGGAAAAAATAAAAATAGCAACAATAAGTAAAGAAAGCAAAAAAGTGCCTCCTCCCATCGGGCCCCCACGGCTGAATACAACTAGAAACCCTACCATGGGCCAGATTCAGCCCGCAGGAGGCCTAGTAGGCCCACAGGCAGATAAGTGACTTTAGGCCCGTAAGCACGCATTTGAGAGGAGCTCGAGTGGTCAGCAGCAGCCGCTTATAAACCACCTTGTCGAGCCCTCTCGGCTAGCGAGTGGGACTAAACATCCCACCACACCGCCAGCCCGGTTCGGCTGAGCCTTTGGTCCCGGTTGGTGCCACCAACCGGGACTAAAGGGGTGCATTGGTACCGGTTTGTGGCACAAACCGGGACCAATGCCCCCCGTTAGTCCTAGTTGGTGCCACCAACCGGGACCAAAGGCCTCTTTTCAGCAGCAAAAAGGGCGGGAAGCGGCGGCCTTTGGTCCCGGTTGGTGGCACCAACCGGGACTAAAGGGGGGCATTGGTCCCGGTTTGTGCCACGAACCGGGACCAAAGCCTTTGCTATATAAGCAACACTTGGGAAAATTTCAGATTTCCCTTGCCGATTGCCCAAGCAGCCCGACGACCTCCTCGATGCCGCCAGTGGCCGTGCTTCGCCGTCGCCGCCCGCTCCTCGTCGCCGTCGCCCAGCGCCCGCCCGTGCTCACCGTCGCCGCCCGCTCCTCGTCGCCCGTCGCCCCTGCCTCGTCCGCCCCAGCCTTTGGCGCCTCGCCGCCCGCCGTCGCCTCGAGCTCCCTATTTCTTGCGCCTTCAGCCCCGCCCACGTGCTCGCCGTCGCTGCCCGCTCCTCGTCACCGTCGCCCTGCCCCTGCCCCGTCCCGCCCCCGCGCGCCGGCGCCCTCGCCTGCCCCCGCTGTGAGCCGCCGCCCCGGCTCTGTTTTTTATTAGTTTAATTTTTTTGTTCATATATTTATATATAATGTATATGTGTATGTATGTGGCTATATGTTTTTGTTCATATGTGGCTATATGTTTTTTTATTAGTTTAATTTTTTTGTTCATATGTGATGTATATGTGTATGTGGCTATAATGTATATGTGTATGTGATGTATATGTGTATGTGGCTAGAATATGCTAATTAAATATATATGTAAAAAATGTTTTTTGTTCATAGAAAGTTTTTGTTCATATATAGAAAGTTTTTATATATGACAATGGATATATATTCGATATATATGAGAAATGATGATCCATGGAAAAGTTTTATATATGCAAACGTTACAATTTTAGAAAAGTTTTATATATCTAGCTAGGAAGGGAAGAAGAAGAAAAGAAGAATAGGAAAGAAGAAAATAAGAAGAGGAAAGAAAGAAGAAGAGGAGAGGAAGAAGAGGAGAAATAAATAAGAAGATGAAAAAAGAAAGAAAAGGAGAGGAGAAGAAGAAAGGAATGAGAAGAAGAAAAATAGAATTTTTTTCTATTTTTTCTTCTTCTCCTCTATTCCTTTCTTCTTCTCCTCTTTCTTCTTCTTCTTTTTTTTCTTCGATCTTCTCCTCTATTCCTTTCTTCTTCTCCTCTTTTTATTTCTTCTTTGTTTTCTTATGTTTTATCGGGTCTGTCATCGTCCATATACCCCTCTCGATAACTTCGACACGAGGGGGGGGGTCGATATACCCCCTCCCCGATAATACTATTTTCCCATGAACGTATGTCGTGTCGATATAAACTCCCGATAACTTCAACACGTGGGGGGGGGGGTCGATATACCCAGGACTGGGCGTTCGGTTCCCCCGAACCGAACGGTGCGGTTCTTCGGTCTCAATAATAGTTCGGTTTTGAGAAATCAATGAACGATCAGTGGATAAAAAATTGCCAAAACGAGGCTTCGGTGCACCGAGAGATCGGTTCGGTCATCGGGTGTGACCGAACAACACCGATATGTACAATTATATAATAGAAAAGGCCAACAAGAATGGAATCTCGTGAGACTATGATCGAAAGTGTTGACCGATCAGACAAGATTTCGATTGCAGCAGTGCTGCATGCCTGCATGTTAAAAGCTAGCCTCCACGCCAACATTAGAAAATGATAGAATATGATTAGGGAGAGAGATCCCTTTTGGCATGTCTCAGAGTACTTACCAATTCTCTCATATGAAGTAATAACAAAGTGAACAAGTTAATAACAGACTGTGGTTCTGGAACAGACATAAGCATATACCAAATTTGACTCAAAATATTGCATCCAAACAATAATTTAGCAGACGAACCAACTCAAGTCTCAAGACACGACAATAACAGTAAAGTTCAACAATAACTTAGCCCTCAGGACTTAATTTGGAAATAAGAAATAGATAGTAGCAGGTAGCATATAAGAGCATCATCCTTTGCTAAATTCGCCAACGTCTAAACTTGGAAGCTTCACTTTTTCTCCAGCCTTCATCATCAAGCTATCCAAAACTTCTGCTCCGGCCTTCATCAACAAGTTATCCAGAACTACAACCAACAATACAACATGAGTGGTTCATATGAATAGATACACTCATAAATAAAGTTATGCTTTTTCCATTTTGAAATCTCACCAATTTTAAGTAGGCTTTGCGGTGGTGGTGGACTTGGCATTGCTTTGCAGCTTTGCTTTCTCCTTGTGCTCCGCAATTAATCTGAAAACAAAAATGGTGGAATCAAGCATTGTATAACCGCAAATGAACACAAACTAGACGATGCAGGGTTAATGTATTTGAGTTACCTTGTTCAAGCTTGGTGAGCTCTTCGATGTTCTCTCGCTATCTTTGGGAGGAGTGCCATGTCGAAGCCAATCTTGAGTGCATACAAGAACTTCTACCATAAAAGGAGTAAGAGAAGTTACAAGTCATCAAGAATGCGCCCACTAGTGGAGAATGCAGACTACGATGCAAGCTGTCGAAATGGGGATTGCCAAAGCATCACGAGCCAAGCATGCCAGTATAGGAAACCTGGATGAATTGATCTTCCACCAAAGTAACATGTCAAAGTTTGGGCCATCATCTTCAGTTTCCTCAGCAAGGAACTTGTCTAGCTCAGACTTGCTACTACTGCTACCTCCATTGTTCAACCTCATTTTTTTGGCAATCAAAGACTTCATCATGCTTGCGTGCCCTCCACTTGCAGATTCAGCTTCCCGGGTGGTTTGAGGAGACACATTTTCTGGAGCATACATCACCCTATACTCTTTGAACAAATCCCGGAGAAAAGTATTGATTGCAGCCCACACCTTAGGCCCTTTGTCATCCCCATACATTTCCAAAATGGCAAGATGCGTGTATTCTGCAAGCTTGTATCTGTGATTCAACAATAGATAAATTTAATATGTGCTGCTAGATAAGAAGAAAGCTCACCTAATAAAAAACTGATTACAGTACTTGGATTGTTTTACCTTGGATCAAGTGATGTTGCAATGAAAATCAGAAAGTTCATCTTTTCCTTCCCCTTCTTGTTAGGATCGGGCTCATGCCAATTACCCCAGTATTTGTCATACTTCTCCTTCATCCTCTGTGCCATTGCAATTTTCAAAGCATCCCCACTGTCCATCCATTTTTTCACTAATATATTCACCTCACCAATCTCATGGAAAAAACTGTGACAGTCACATGTAGCGAGGCAGAAACACGAGTTGTTAGATCAGCAAAATGTGCAAGAAATTCTGCCAACTTGTTCACATTCTCCCAATCCTGCTCTTCTGGAACTCCAGGGCCCTTTTCCTTACCTTTGTCACTAAGTAGATCAATTGCATAGTACGGATCCTCATCAGCATACCTTACAAAGACTTTCTCATAGCTAGCAGCAGCCTTCAACATATAATATGTAGAATTCCACCTAGCAGCAGCCTTCTCTAGGTCAGCACATTCTTTGAACTTAGTCAACCTACTTGGGCTGTTCCTCACATATCTAACAGCTGCACGCACACGCTTGACTGAAGTATCAACTTCTTTTAGACCATCAAGAACTATTAAGTTGACAATGTGGGCAGCACACCTCATGTGGAGATATTTGCCTTGAGATATGCATGTCTTAGCTTTATTCAATTCCTTTTTCATATAACCAATTCCACCATCATTGTTACTAGCATTATCAACGATCTTGGTCATGACCTTCTCTATCCCCCAATCGATCAAGGTTTTTGCAAGTATTTCCCAATATCATCTCCCTTATGACTCTTAACATTGAAAAGACAAATCACTTTATTGTGAAGTTTCCAGATTTACAAATGAAGTGGGCGATAAATCATGTAGCTATCCTTTTGTTGAGAAGACCAACAATCAGTGGTGAGACACACTCTTTCACAATGTTCTTTAAAGAAAAGTTTCAGTTTAGCCTTCTCTTCAAAATATTTGCCAACAATGCCCCTAGTGCATGTTCTCCTAGATGGAACTAAGAAACGTGGGCATGCTACAGACATAAACTTCTTGAACCCAGCTTTTTCACAAAATGCAAACGGGAGCTCATCCTCTATCATCATTTGAATAAAAGCAGCCCTAATAGCATCAGGATCATATTTCCAAGTATTAACACTATCACCCTGATTATATTGCAACACAACTTGCTTATCATCACCAATATTTCTATGAGGATTACACTTGCAAATATTAAAATGTTTGCGCAAAGCAGATGTACCATTAACAGTAGTATGGGCGTTGATATCACTCTTGCAGTAGTTGCATTTTCCTTTCTGCAAAACACCATTGATCATGACCTTTTCAAAGTGGTTCCACATCTCTGATCTTGATGCCATCTGCTTCCGGGTGTCTTTCTTTTCATTGTCATCCCCCTTCACAACTTTTGCCTTGCCAGTCCCCTGTTTGTCATCCTCCTTCCTTGCTTCCACTGCTTGCACAATCTCAACATCATGATCACTTCCAGCGGCCTTCTCGACGTCCATAGGTACTACACCAACTGCTGTTAGAGCTGAAGAAGGCACAACAGTCTCTGTCCCCACGATCACTTGAACCTCGGACGACATCTACAGTCAAACCAAATTTCACTATCAACAAGTATTCCACATAAACAAATCAAACCAGATGGCTGACAATGAAGAATGGTAGTACAGTACTATGATTCTGCAACTATTTTAGGCCACGTATTCATCAACAGTTCAACACAAGAATGATTTCTCTAACTAGACTGACATCAGATGCAATAATACAAGCACTATAGTACAGAACAATTTTCAAATTCGACCGCGTTTCAGATTTTTTAGATGGGGAAAAAATGAACACATGATTGAAACAGAGGAGAGAGGACTTACGTTGCAGCTAGGCAGCCTTGCAGAATCATCCTATGGGTGTAGCCGCGTAGATCCACAGTTCCTCAGGAGGGTGGCGCGAGCAGCGCTGCCGACGACGCTGCTATGGATCCGTCTCCAGCTAGCCGGCTAGGATCCAGAGCTCCTCGTCCCCGCCTCCCCGGTCATTGACTCACCGTCCTAGCGGGCGTTGCATACAGTATAAAAGGACGGGGCTCCATCGGGAACTCCAGAAGGGACGGAAGCTTAAGCATCGAGCAATAAACACCATGCGGGAAGCGAGGAGGCGGCGAATGGAATCACAGAGGTCACACGGGATACGGCGGCGGCTCGCTCGCTACCTAGAATCCTCACGCGTGCGGCTGCAGGGGATTAGGGCAAGTCTGTAGCGATAGCATATGGGCCGGCTGGCTGGGCTGGGCCTCTATTTTACTGGGTGTTCGGTCAGTTCGGTTGACCGAGGGGTAAACCCGAATTCACCGAAGTAATTTCGGTTTTCTAAATATGCTAACCGATCGCACTACCGAAGCTCTCAGTTTCGGTGTATTCGGCTTCGGTGCCGGTTATTTCGGTTCGGTACATCGGTTTTTGGGTTATATGCCCAGCCCTAGATATACCCCCTCCCGATAACTTCAACACGAGGGGGGGTCGATATACCCCCTCCCGATAACTTCAACACATGGGGGGGGGGGGTTGATATACCCCCTCCCGATAACTTCAACATGTGGGGGGGGGTCGATATACCCCCTCCCCGTTACTATTATTTTCCCATGTACGTATGTAAATGCGTTGTCGATATAAACCCTCCCGATAACTTCAACACGTGGGGGGTCGATATACCCCTCCCGATAACTTCAACACGTGGGGGTCCCCTCCCGATAATATTATTTTCCCATGTATGTATGTAAATGCGTTGTTTATATAAACCCCTCCCGATACCGTCACCACGTGGGGGGAGGGGGGGTCGATATACCCCCTCCCGATAACTTCAACACGTGGGGGGGGGGTCGATATACCCCCTCCCCGATAAAATTATTTCCCCGTGTATGTATCTCGTCGTTGTCGATATTACTGAAAGTGCAACTATCCCTAGGTGGTTTTGGTAATTCATAACAACATATAGCTCATTGAGCTAATGCTATTCCAAGACTATTATTTCAGGAAAGCTCAATGAATGGCATGGCATGGATGATGAAAGTGGATCCCTCAAAATACTAAGGACAAAGGATTGGCTCAAGCTCAAAAGCTCAAGACTCTTCATTTTATATTTTAGTGATCCAAGATCACATTGAGTCTATAGGAAAAGCCAATACTATCAAGAAGGGATGAGGTGTTGCTTAATGAGCCTTTTGCTTCATGTGCTTAGTGATATGCTCCAAAACCCTCAACTACTTTCCCACATCCACAAATGACCTAAACCTAAAGCCAAAATCGGTCACACCGATTCTTTCTATCGGCGCCACCGATTCCAAAAGTCATAGCCACCGCCACAAACCCTAAGCAAATCGGTCTTACCGATAGGGATCTCGGTCTCACCGAGATGGGGTTGCAATCTCTCTGTTTCCCTTCGTAACGTTTCGGTCCAACCGAAGTGAGCGATCGGTCCCACCGAGATTGCAATGTAAACTCTCTATTTCCTTTTTGTAACATTTCAGTCTCACCGAAAAGAGCAAATCGGTCCCACCGAGTTTACCTGACCAACTCTCTAGTTAGCTAATTACCAAAATCGGTCTCACCGAGTTTGTGTATGTCGGTCTCACCGAGATTACGTTATGCCCTAACCCTAACCATATCGGTCTCACCGAGATGCATGTCGATCCACGAAAATCACTAACGGTCACTAGGTTTACTAAATCGGTCGACCGAGTTTGATGATTCGGTCCCACCGAAGTTTGGTAAATTGTGTGTAATGGTTGGATTTTGTGTGGAGGCTATATATACCCTCCACCTCCTCTTCATTCGTGGAGAGAGCCATCGACCGAACCTACACTTCCAACTTACCATTTCTGAAAGAGAACCACCTACTCATGTGTTGAGGCCAAGATATTCCATTCCTACCATATGAATCTTGATCTCTAGCCTTCCCCAAGTTGCTTTCCACTCAAATCATCTTTCCACCAGATCCAAAACCTATGAGAGAGAGTTGAGTGTTGGGGAGACTATCATTTGAAGCACAAGAGCAAGGAGTTCATCATCAACACACCATTTGTTACTTCTTGGAGAGTGGTGTCTCCTAGATTGGCTAGGTGTCACTTGGGAGCCTCCGACAAGATTGTGGAGTTGAACCAAGGAGTTTGTAAGGGCAAGGAGATCGCCTACTTCGTGAAGATCTACCGCTAGTGAGGCAAGTCCTTCGTAATGCGGCGGCCATGGTGGGATAGACAAGGTTGCTACTTCGTGGACCCTTCGTGGGTGGAGCCCTCCGTGGACTCACAAGAACTGCTACCCTTCGTGGGTTGAAGTCTCCACCAACGTGGAAATGCGATAGCACCACCTACTCGGAACCACGAGAAAAACATCTATGTCTCCAATTGCGTTTGAATCCTCCAAACCCTTCCCCTTATATTCTTGCAAGTTGCATGCTTTATTTTCTGCTGCCTATATACTATTTGCATGCTTGCTTGAATTGTGTGATGATTGCTTGACTTGTCCTAAAATAGCTAAAATCTGCCAAACTATAAAATTGGGAAAAGGTTAAGTTTTTATTGGTCAAGTAGTCTAATCACCCCCCCTCTAGACATACTTCAAGGTCCTACAAGTGGTATCAGAGCTTTGGTCTCCATTTCTTTGATTTCCATAGCTTTTGGTGGTAATAGCCTTGGTTTCACAACCTAGGAGAGTATGGCGTCTAGCGAGGGAAATTATCACCGTAGAGGTCCTTACTTTGATGGTACTAATTTTGCTAGTTGGAAGCATAAGATGAAAATGCTTATTCTTGGACATAAGCCCGCCGTTTGGGCAATTATTTGTATTGGCTTGCAAGGTGAATTCTTTGATGGGAGAGAACCGAACCGTGAAGCTAATGCGGAAGAATTGAAGATGCGACAATACAACGCTCAAGCATGTGACATCATCTTCAATGGATTGTGCCCCGAAGAATTCAACAAAATCAGCTGTTTTGAGAATGCAAAGGAAATTTGGGATACTTTGATTGATATGCACGAAGGTACCGAATCCGTCAAGAAATCCAAGTTGGATGTGCTCCAAAGTCAGCTTGACAAGTTCAAAATGAAGGATGGTGAAGGTGTCATTTGAAATGTACTCTAGGCTTGCTCTTATCACAAATGAGATTGCCGGCTTAGGGAGTGAAGAGATGACCGACAAATTCATCATCAAGAAGATCCTAAGAGCATTGGATGGAAAGTATGACACACGTGTGCACATTGATCCAAATGATGCCAAACTACAAAGATCTCAAGCCAACGGAAGTCATTGGAAGGATTGTTGCTCATGAGATGTCACTCAAGGATAAGGAGGAACTTCACAACAAGTCAAGTGGTGCTTACAAAGCCTCAAGTGAAGCCCCACATCATCAAGTGAGAAACCAACCTTCAATGAAGAATTGAGCTTAATGGTGAAGAACTTCAACAAGTTCTACAAAAGTAGAAGCAAAGAAAGAAGCTCCAAGTCAAGGTCTTACAATGACAAAAGATCTTCTAGTCGAGCGCAATTGCTACAATTGTGGGAGACCGGACACTACTCCAATGAGTGTACGGCACCCTACAAAAGAAGAGAAGATTCTCCAAAAGAAGAAGCAAAGAGAAGAATCACCCTGAGAGAGAGGAGGAGTAGAGATGATCGTTATGAGCGAAGACCCTCACGGGAAGCAAGGATTCGGAAAGGAAGGACAAGTCATCAAGGAGCTACACAAAGCGAAGACATCAAGCTCATGTTGGTGAATGGGTTTACGGCTCCGACTCCGACCATCACTCCGAGAGAAGCTATCACTCCGACTCGAATATACTCAAGATGAAGGTGTTGCCGGTCTAGCACTTGTGTCAACCAACTCCTATGACATATTTGATTCACCAAATGAAGGAATTGGAAGATGCTTCATGGCCAAAGGTCCTAAGGTAACACATCCCGAGTATGTTGATTTCAATAGTGATGAAGATGACTTGCTAGGTGATGATGATTTACTTGTTGACAACTCTAGTGATGAATACTATGATGAAACGTCAATTAATCATGCTAATCAAACGAATGACAATGATAAGGAGAAAATTGAGCTTCTAACTAAAGAACTAAACACTCTTAAGTTGGCTCATGAAACTATCTTCAAGATCATCGAGAACTTTTAAGGGCTCATGAGAAGTTACGCTTTGAAAAGCTCAATCTTGAGCAAGAGCATGAGTTCTTAAAGGCAATCAATGATGATCTCCATCGAAAAGTTCTTCTTACATTGCCAAGCGTTTACTCTTATCTACTTACATGCCTCAAGTCAAGTCTAGTAATAAGTACACGAAAGATACTTCCTCTAGTAGTAATAATAATAATGTCAAATCCAATGTTGTTGCTTCTAGTAGTTCTCTTGATTCCACTAATGATTCTCTTAGCCAAGTTACACTTGAGCAAGAAAATAGTTTATTGAAGGGAATTATAGAGAAAGGTGTTTACAAGAGCCTTGCCGGGAGTAAGCAATTTGAGGAAATTGTACGCAAGCAAGGAAGGCACCGGAAAAATCAAGGTGTTGGTTTTAACGAAAGTTCAACGCCAATGGAGTTGAGTGGGAAGAAGATCAATAGCCCAAGACAAAGTTTGTTCCTCAACAAGAGAAGTATGATCCTACTTTCTTCAAGGGGACACAAGCTCAAGATGATCTTCCACCACAAGACCACAAGAACAAAGGCAAGGACAAGCTTCAAGAAGAGATTGATGCATTTGAAGAAGCACCTAAAGCCTCGTTCGAGTGGGTCCCCAAGACTACGTCAAGTTCTACTTCATCAAGTACAACTACAACTCCAAGGATTCCCATCAAGATGATGTGGATCCCGAAGAAGAATAACTAGAGAGTTCTTGAGGGTGACTCCGCCAACATGCTTCACTCATATCATTTTGGCAAGAACAAGTGCAATCAACTTTCACATCTTGCACTAGTTCAAGGAGTCACACACCCTCATGTTGGTAAGGCAAGTGACAAGGTAACCTAATGTTTTCATGGACATCATATTGTGTGTGCATCACTCTATGTCTATGGATATTCTTGTTTGTTCCTTGTGGGACTAACCCATGTAGGCAAGTTGAAAGTGCAACTCACTCCAAAGGATTGCTCCAAATGATCTACATCAACATTGAGCATCTACATCTTCAACACCCACATGAAGTCATCATCGACAAAAGCCAAGGTTAGTTCATCCCTCTAAGGGGGGATCTCACATCTAGGGGGAGCTTAACTCTAAAAATTGAGTCAAAGCAACTCTAATGGTGTGAACACATTAATGCATTATGTAAAAGTGGTAACCCCACTTGAGCTTAAATGATGAGTATGGCCTATGATCAAATGTTCTCATTTGACTCCTAAGTCAATATGCTCATATATAGATGACCTAGTCATCGCCAATTGTTTGATAGATGCTAAAATTGGTTGTGCATGCTTTGCCACATATTTCATTTGCCATCTTATTGTGTGAGCATGTTGGTGCATATTTTACTCATTCAAGGACATCCACTTGTTGTTTTGCTTGTTTGGATTCTTTTCTTTGTGCCAAGTGGATGGACAAGAATGCCTAAGAACCTTCTTTAGCTATCTATGCTTTTCTCGTCTCAAACTCTATTCATGCTACATCACAAAATTTGATCAAGTCAGATTCGAACCACTCTGTGTGAGGAGCACTCGGAGTCCCCGATTCGTCATAGACTTAAACTTCCAAAACCTCTTAATGATTCTCGGTCTGACCGATTCTACCATTTCGGTCCTACCGAGGTCATCAAGTTGATCTGAGTTTTCAATCTCGGTGCAACCGATTTGAACTTTTCGGTCACACCGAGTTGCTGTAACTGCTTGCAGTTATGCATCTCGGTGCCACCGAGTTGTTCCACTCGGTCACACCGACAGGGTCGGGCTATATATAGTCACGGGCAAAATTTTGGAAATTTCTCCGAAACCCTTCGCCCGCGCATCAGCTCACTCTGCCATCGTGGTCTCCGGATCGTCTCCCCGTCTCCAGCAGCCTCCTGTCTCTGGTCTTCGCCGCCGTCAACGGATTTCATCCCCGCCGTTGCCGCCGTAGCAAGTCCACCGCCAAGTTAGGGTATGGACTTGATCTTTGTGCTATCCACGTCTGATTTCTAGCACATTGTTTTCATATTGAATCTTGCCACGATTGCAACTCATCTATCCAGCCAAAGTAGTTCATAGATTAGATCTGATTCAGATTTTTAGGTTTAGGTTTCCGCCGAAACCATCTCGGACCCACCAAGTTGAAAAACTCGGTCTCACCGATTTGGCATATGCCATTGCACAAGTGACTTTCGGTCTGACCGAGAATTACTAATCGGTGCAACCGATTTGAGAATTCTGTGAAACCCTAGCAGTCTCGGTGCCACCGAACTGAAACTCGGTCCAACCGAGATCATCGCTTAGGTTCCAAAACTGCTTCGGTATCACCGAGTTTGAAAATCGGTGGATCCGAAATGCTTTCTGTGGAAAACTAAAACTGAACTTTTGAGTCATTCTTTTGCAAAAACCTCTGCATTTTGTGATGCTCATCTTTTCTATCTCATCTATAAACTCTTCACAGGGTCATTAGTCAGCTTTTGCAGTATGTCTGATCAAAGTGACAGCCAAAACAGGTCAGAAGAGCAGGTAGACTTGAGTGAGGGAACTAGTCCCTCAACTTCAGATGAAGGGAGCAGAAGTACTCCTAGCAATTTGCCTAAGGCTGCTACTAGGCAAAGGAGGAAAAGAACTTCAGATTCAGAGGATGAAGATTACAGGGCTGAGGAAGATGAGGCAACTTCAAAGAAAGAGGTGGTCAAGAAGGAAAGGGTCATTGAGGGAGTCCTGGATTAGGGGGTGTCCGGATAGCCGAACTATCACCATTGGCCGGACTCCTGGACTATGAAGATACAAGATTGAAGACTTTGTCCCGTGTCCGGATGGGACTTTCCTTGGCGTGGAAGGCAAGCTTGGTGATACGGATATGTAGATCTCCTACCATTGTAACCGACTCTGTGTAACCATAACCCTATCCGGTGTCTATATAAACCGGAGGGTTTTAGTACGTAGGACGAACAACAATCATACAATAGGCTAGCTTCTAGGGTTTAGCCTCTTTGATCTCGTGGTAGATCTACTCTTGTACTACCCATATCATCAATATTAATCAAGCGAGGAGTAGGGTATTACCTCCATCGAGAGGGCCCAACCTGGTAAAAACATCGTGTCCCTTGTCTCCTGTTACCATCCGCCTAGACGCACGATTCGGGACCCCCTACCCGAGATCCGCCGGTTTTGACACCGACATTGGTGCTTTCATTGAGAGTTCCTCTGTGCGTCACCTATAGGCCCGATGGCTCCTTCAATCATCAAGAACGACGCGATCCGGTGAGACCTTTCTCCCGGACAGATCTTCAGATTCGGGCGGCTTTGCACCGCGGGCCAATTCGCTAGGCCATCCGAGCAGATCGAAAGCTACGCCCCGCCATCGGGTCGATTTGGAAGATTGAACTATACGGCCGATGTCCGCAGAGACTTGATCTTCGACGGATTCGAGCCACGCCCGAGCGTGCGCCGACCGTCTCGATGGGTACGATCTAGCTCTGCCGCGAGCGGTGCCACAGGCCGCACCAGTGCCCGCTCCGACCCTTAATCCGGAGCCGGTTTCGCCGATTGAGGACGGTTGGTTGGACACCGCCTCGGGGGCTGAAATCTCTACGGCGATTGAGCCGAATACCATCCCTGTCCTTTGCAAAGCTCGTGACTCCCAGGTGCCGGACTCCTTTCCGGACTCCGAACATCACGCGCCCCTGCCAGTCGAATCCGACTGGGCGCCGGTTATGGAGTTCACCGCCGCGGACATCTTTCAGCACTTGCCCTTTGGCGATATCCTGAACTCATTAAAGTCTCTCTCTTTGTCGGGAGCCCTGGCGAACTACGATCGGGAAGGTTGGGATTCGGACGACGAAGAAATTCAACGCCCACCCACCACCCACTTTGTAGCCATCGATGATTTAACCGACATGCTCGACTTCGACTCGAATACATCGACGGTATGGACGGCGATGCCGGAGGCGACCAAGAACCAGCGCCTACGAGGCTCGTTAGGCCACCTCGTCATCACGACATATACATGGTGGACATCCCGAGAAGATGGGAACGGCGATGGAAAAGCGAGGATGACCCTCCAAGAAACAGCCCAAGCGTTGGCGTCGTGGCGCCGCTCTAAATCCGCAACAGCAAAAGCGGTGATTCCGCACGGAGATAATAACAACCCGGACGGTCGAAGACAACCCCTCCAAAGATAATTCAGCACGGGAGGAGGGAGAAGCCAGCCCTCATGATAGAGCGGCTGCATGTGGAGGTGGAGGACGATAATTATATGCCTCCCTCCGAAGATGAGGCAAGCCTCGACGACGACGAATTTGTCGTGCCTGAGGATCCTGCCGAACAGGAGCGTTTCAAACGCAGGCTTATGGCTACGGCAAGCAGCCTCAAGAAAAAGCAGCAGCAGCTTAGAGCTGACCAAGACTTGCTAGCTGACAGATGGACTAAAGTCCTTGCAGCCGAAGAGTATGAACTCGAACGCCCCTCCAAGAGATACCAAAAACGCAGGCTGCTACCCCAATTAGAGGAAGCATCACCCAAACCTACATCACCAGCGCATGATGCGGCCGACCGGCCACCCCGTGGTCGCGACAGAGAGGCCTCTAGACCCTCCATTCAAGCCGCACTTCGGCGTCGCTCGAAAAGTACCAAGGCACGGGGAAACGCGCCAGACCTTTGAGACATATAGGAGGACAAGGCAAGGCAAACAAGATCGATCTACGGATCGCGTGGGCACCCACGACCGCGTGGCGATAACCGTCCACGCTGGATACAGCAATTCCGGCCAGGCCAAACCACGATGAGACAAAGCTCATTTGAGCTGCGTCGTGATATATCTCAATACGTAGGCGCCAAGACACCCACTATGCTTCACAGGCGAAGTAATGGATCATCAAATCGCCGAGGGTTTCAAACCCGTAAACATCGAATCATACGATGGCACAACAGATCCTGCGGTTTGGATCGAGGACTACCTCCTCCATATCCACATGGCCCGCGGCGATGATCTACACGCCATCAAATACCTCCCACTCAAGCTTAAAGGACCAGCTCGGCATTGGCTTAACAAAGCATGCCGCCAGAATCAATTGGTTGTTGGGAGGACACGGAAGCCGCATTCCTTGATAACTTCCAAGGCACATACGATGCGACCACCGACGCCGATGACCTCAGCCACATAATTCAGCAGCCAGAAGAATCGGCCGGACAATTCTGGACACGGTTCCTAACCAAGAAAAATCAAATCGTTGACTGTCCGGATGCAGAGGCCCTTGCAGCCTTTAAACATAACATCCGCGACGAGTGGCTTGCCCGCCACCTAGGACAGGAAAAGACGAAATCCATGGCAGCCCTCACAACGCTCATGACCCACTTTTGCACGGGAGAGGAAAGCTGGCTAGCTCGTAGAAACAACTTGACCAAAAACCCTGGTAGTTCGGATACCAAGGACAACAATGGCAGGTCGCGTCACAACAAGCACAAGCGCCGCATTATCAGCGATAATGCTGAAGATACGATAGTCAATGCCGGATTCAGAGGCTCTAAACCCGGTCAGCGGAAAAAGCCGTTCAAAAGAAATACCTAGGGCCCGTCCAACTTGGACCGAATACTCGATCGCTTGTGCCAGATACATGGCACCCCCAAAAAACCAGCCAACCACACCAACAGGGATTGTTGGGTGTTCAAGCAAGCAGGCAAGCTAAGCGCCAAAAACAACGACAAGGGGCTGCATAGCGATGACGAGGAAGAGCCCGACGCCCGAACAATAGAGGACGGAAGGGCTTTCCCACACAAGTGCGGACGGTGAACATGATATACGCAACCCACATACCCAAAATGGAGCGGAAGCGTGCACTAAAGGGGCGATATCTGTGATGGAGCCGATCGCCCAGTTCAACCCATGGTCTTCCTGCCCGATCACCTTTGATCGAAGGACCACCCACTAGCATCCGTCACGGCGGATTCGCCGCATTGGTTCTTGACCCAATCATCGACGGAATTCACCTCACTAGAGTCCTGATGGGCCGGCGGCGGCCTGAACCTGATTTATCGGATACGGCGCATAAAATGGGCATAGACCCTCAAGGATTAAACCCACAAAGACGACCTTTAAAGGCGTCATACCAGTGTAGAGGCCAATTATGCGAGGATCGCTACACTCGAAGTGGTCTTCGGATCCCGGATAACTTCCGGCGAAGATTTAATCTTCGACATAGTCCCGTTCATGGCGGCTATCACGCCTTTGCTCGGACGAACCGCATTTGCAAAGTTCAATGCGGTGCCGCACTATGCATACCTCAAGATCAAGATGCCAGGCCCTCGAGGAGTAAGCACGGTCAATGGAAACACCGAACGCTCTCTCCGAACGGAGGAGCACACGGCAGCCCTCGCGGCGGAGGTGCAAAGCAGCCTCTCACAGCAATTCTCGAGCCCGGCTATTAAACGTCCGGCCACCGTCAAGCGCGCCCGGAGTAACCTACAACAGGACCGCCTGGCATGATCCGAGCATGCGTAGCAATCCGGCCCCAACCACAGCCCTCGCGAAACTTCGAAGCCAGTATTACGCGTATATAACTACGCTCTGGAGATACCATGGGCATAAGGGGAGGGGCACGACCACGGCACGCCCAGAATGCGGCTCAACCGCACCAGGGGCTCCTGATTGTGTCATTCTTTTTCTTTCTTCTTTTTTTTCTTACTTTCAGGACTCCGTTTTCCAGAAGTCCTGTCCGGCACTAGAATTGCCGAACTCACGATGCAACAGCCAGGGAAGCAGAAAGCTACGTCGAGTGTCCAAGTGGTCTCTACTACGAGCATTATACCTGTTTTACATACCATCCCGCAGCTTACCCATGGAGGGGACATGTTAAATAGTCCCATCCCTTGCTTATTGCACTATTTGTATCGTTCTGCTTCCATTGCAGTACCTTTTTGAATAAACAATACATAGCTTTAGCCTATTATTGCACTCCTTTCTTTATCTATATATATGTTCATTTCATGACATGTTGCACCCGTACACTTTGGTACGGCCAATACACCAGGGGCTTTAGTACCCCAAACGTATGGTGTGATAAGTCCGAACACTTTCACAAGTGCGACACCCCGAACTTATAGCATTATATGCATCGGCTCCGAATCATGTCTTGGGTCAATAGTTGGGTTTGCCCGGCTCCCATGTTTTGGTACCTTACGTTCCGTTATATCGGCTAAGGTAGCCTGGGAGAACCACTGCGATTGTGCCCGGTTGAGCTGGTCGAGCACCTCGATGGAGAAAGCTAAAACTGGCCGTCATGATAGGGCGAGAGCCATTGTTCGAGAGTTTTTTCGGGTCCCTAAAGACTTATGCCGCTTAGAGCGAGGAGTCGGCATTGTCCGGCCAAGGCGTGGATAGCGCCCCGAACTCGGTCTTCCGAATACAAGGGGCTTCGCCGAAATTTAAAATTATAGAATTCTATGGCTAAGTGAGAGTGTTGAAGCACTATAAGTTCGGTTGCCTTTTTCATTGCATTGAGCGCCTCCCTCGAAGGACCCAAGAATGGTTACAAGAGTGCTCAAGTTTATCCCAAACACCCCAGCACTCGTGGCATGGGGGCTGAAGCCAACGACTTGCCATCTCTCAAATTTGATAAACGGTCGCACAGAAGGTAATATTTTAAATTCACAAGCGTTGCTTAGCGCATATGAACAAGTTTTCAGCGTACAGGATAACAAATGCGAGTCTATTTAAGAATTACATCTTTGGAGCATTCACCCGCTATACGGCGGGCACCCTTCAGGACGCCCTCATAGTACATTTCAGGCTTGTGATGCTCCTTGCCCTTCGGTGGCCCGTCCGTCACAAGCTTCTCTGCATCCAGCTTGCCCCAGTGCACTTTAGCACGGGCAAGGGCCCGACGGGCACCTTCAATGCAGACGGAGCGCTTGATGACTTCAATCCATGGACAAAGGCCCACCACCACGCTGCACTAGCCCGAAGTAGCTCCTGTGCATGGCTTCCAATGGCCACGGCCGAACTATGAGGCCCTTCATGGCCTGTTCGGCGACCTTGTGGAGCTTCGACCAGCTGCTTCAAACTGGTCGCTCGAGGCACCGAGCGTTCGGCCTCGGACATCTGAGACCGAACACCTTCTCCATCGAGCTCCCTCGTTGGCGCGGTAGAACAGCGGCAGCATCGGACACACACTCGGGCAGATCTGCGAATGCTCCTGGAGAACTCCGTATTCGGGTAAGTAATAGGTAATTCACTTTCACATGCTTGCTTTGCATAAAGAATGCCTTACCCGCCGCTATCTTCTTTAATGATTCAATCTCTTGGAGGTCTTTTTGGGCTTCGGCCTTAGCGGCTTTGGCACTCTCAAGAGCCGAGGCGAGCTCGGACTCTTGAGTCTTCGAGTCGCGCTCCAAACTCTTGTGTTTTTCCATGAGAGCCTGGAGCTCTTGCCGCACCTCCGCCACCTGCGCCTCCTGCTTCTCTTGCTCGGCGCGCTCCACGGCCGCTTTGCTTTCGGCCGCGGACACCGCTTCCTTCAGGGTCGCCACCTCGTTCGTGGCCCCTACAATACCCACGTTACTCCTGTCATTTTTGCAACCAAATCCTTTCTATAAGGTATTTCTTTAATAAGGTATTACTTACCTTCCTTGTCCTCGAGCTGCTTCTTGGCAAGGTCGAGCTGGTTCTCGGACGCTCGAGGCTCGCTTCAATGCATTAACCTCCATGATCGGTCTTGGCAGAGGTCAGCAGCGCAACTTTGCATTCCCATATTGACATACTTATGTTAGACTCCTGCGTATATCTTTTTAGATCCTTAGTCCGGATTTTCTTTCCGAACACCGAACCAAGCATCAGGGGCTACTGTCTTTGCGGTAATATTTTTACATATTCTAAACTTACCTCAAAGCCTGTTAGAAGGCTGGTACAGGCTTCTGTCAGCCCGCTCTTGGCGGACTGAACTTTCTGGATCACCACACTCATAACAGTGCGGTGCTCCTCGTCGATGGAAGCGCCTTTAAGCGCCTCCAGCAAGCTATCTGTTGCCTCCGGATGGACGGAGGTCACCGGCGTCGTAGTCTTACCCTTCTTACGAAGGGGCCGCTTGCCGGACTTCGGAACCACTGAAGGTTCCAGTACGGAGTCCGGCACAGGGCCAGACTTAGAGCCCTCTGGGGTCTCGCCCCTTCGCGCTCGGAGTCCGGGAGGTCGCCTTGCGGCGCCTCCAGGACCACCTCCTCCTGGCTGGGCCCCTTTTGGGACTCCACCGCAGTGTCGTCGGCGACACGAGGAGACGAGGCGGTCGGAAGTGAAGTACTATTCACATTCGACGAGCCCAGGGAGTCGCTCGACGAAGCGGCAAGCTCGTCCTTGGGCGGGCTACATGGTCATATTTGGCGTTAGAAGACACCATGCGTCAAATAAAAAGTCGTGAACTATTCCGGAGTCCGGACACTTATGATCTCGCCAGGGGCTTGGCCCTTGGTGGACACTCCTCCTCGTCGTTCTTGGCGTTGGTGGAGAAGTCCGGAGGAAGGGTCCTTCCTTTCTTGGACCCTCCGGCCTCCCCGATCAGGCGGCCTTCCTTTTCTTCTCTCCCCGGGGAGAGGCTTTTCTCCTCCTCCTCGTCCTCGGAGGAGGATTCCGCCGAGTCGCTTGGACGATGAGTCCGACAACACTGGCGTCGGGCACTCCTTCGAGTCCCGTGGTCTTCTTCTCCGGCACCACGTGAGGTGCGAGCCAGCAGCCCGTCAATCGAGGCGTCCATTGGGTCTTCTGGCAAGGGGCTGGACGGTTAATAATCTGTCCGGGGACGTCTTCAGCCAGTCCTGTCAAAGGTTAGGGAGTTTTAGATCCCGCATAGAGTCAAACTATGAAAAAAGAGTCCCATAAAGGGTAAAATAACTTACCTCGCTGGCTTGACGCTGCGAGCTGAATCCGCGATCTTCGGTAGAGGATGTGGGAGCCTCGGCGCCCTTGAACAACACCTTCCAGGCGTCTTCTTACGTAGTGTCGAAGAGCCTTTTCAGAGTTGGGTGTTGTGCCGGATCGAACTCCCACAATTTGAAGGCCCGTTGTTGGCATGGGAGAATCCGGCGGATGAGCATCACCTGGATTACGTTGACAAGCCTGAGATTCTTGTCCACCGGGTTTCGGATGCAGGTTTGGAGTCCGGACAGCTCGTCCGAATCCCCCCACGTAAGGCCCGTCTCTTTCCATGATGTGAGCCGTGTGGGGAAGCCAGATCGAAATTCGGGGGCCGCCGCCCATTGAGAGTCGCGCGGCTCGGTGATATAGAACCACCCCGATAGTCACCCCTTTATGGTGTCCACAAAGGAGCCCTCGAGCCATAGGACTTTGGCCATCTTGCCAACCATGGAGCCTCCACACTCCGCTTGGCGGCCTCCAACTACCTTCGGCTTGACATTGAAGATCTTAAGCCATAAGCCGAAGTGGGGCTGGATGCAGAGGAAGGCCTCGCACACGACGATAAACGCCGAGATGTTGAGGATGAAGTTCGGGGCGGATCGTGGAAATCCAGGCCGTAGTAGAACATGAGCCCCCGGACAAATCGGTGAAGTGGAAAACCTAGTCCCCGGAGGAAGTGGGTGAGGAACACCACCCTCTCATGGGGCCTGGGGGTGGGAATGAGCTGCCCCTCGCCGGGGAGCCGGTGCGCGATGTCGCTGGACAAGTATCCGGCCTTCCGCATTTTTGATGTGCCCTCCGTGTGACGGAGGAGGCCATCCACTTACCTCCCGCTCGAACATAGTTGGAGAAGGTTGAGGTGGGATGTGCGGACTTAGGTATTTGGCGCCGAGTCTTGTGAAATGGATGGGCAAAGGAGAAAGAAGGCATAGGTGAAAAGGTGGATCCTTATCCCCTTATATGAATGAATGAAGCTATCGTCCCCTCCACTGGTAAAACTCGCTTATCTCCCAAGCGCCGTAATCAATGGCGCGGTTGGGTTACCCACGTCCGTATTGATGAGAATCCCGGAATAAGGGGGCATGATCTCCGCTTTGATAAGACGTGCCAAGGAAACCGCCTTGCTAAACGCGCTAAGGTGGAACAGTAAAAACGATTCGTATAAAGGCCTGGCCGTGGTGTGATGTCGCGCCGAAATCGTCGGCCAGATCTGTGCAAAAGTTATTCTCTCTACGGTAGTATGTGGAACTTGTTTTGCGAGCGGACACTATCCTTGTGTTCAAAATCTTCTATGAAGTATTCGGAGGAGGAACCCGCCTTGCAATGCCGAAGACAATATGCGCGCCGGACTTGTCGTCATTGAAGCCTGGTTCAGGGGCTACTGAGGGAGTCCTGGATTAGAGGGTGTCCGGATAGCCGAACTATCACCGTTGGCTGGACTCCTGGACTATGAAGATACAAGATTGAAGACTTCGTCCCGTGTCTGGATTGGACTTTCCTTGGCGTGGAAGGCAAGCTTGGTGATACGGATATGTAGATCTCCTACCATTGTAACCGACTCTGTGTAACCATAACCCTATCCGGTGTCTATATAAACCGGAGGGTTTTAGTCCGTAGGACGAATAACAATCATACCATAGCTAGCTTCTAGGGTTTAGCCTCTCTGATCTCGTGGTAGATCTACTCTTGTACTACCCATATCATCAATATTAATCAAGCAGGAGTAGGGTATTACCTCCATCGAGAGGGCCCGAACTCAGGTAAAAACATCGTGTCCCTTGTCTACTGTTACCATCCGCCTAGACGCACAGTTCGGGACCCCCTACCCGAGATCCGCCGGTTTTGACACCGACAATCATGAAGATCAAAAGGACTGCAGGAAGACAACCAATGTCTAAGGCCAGAACATCAACTCAACTACCTGAAAATCCTGATCCCAAAGAGCCAGTTGCTGAGAGCAAGAAGTGGAAGGAAAGGGTCAAGATGACCATGGCCAGAGTTATTGGGAAGCCTTCCATGATGGAAGAGGAAGAGCTCACGCACCAAAGCACCAAAGGCACCAAAGCTAATGGGTGATGCAATCAGATGCAGGGCTGCCACATCTAAGCCCAAGGAAGCACCCAAAGCTGCCCCCAAGGCCAAGTCTGCACCAAAGAGGAATACTAGGAGTATTCCAAATTTGAGAAGAACAAGGCCCAGTGCCTGATGTTGCTGATGAGGAAGATGAAGAAGGACAAGTTCTGAGGAAGCTTAAGCCAAAGATACCAGACCACAATGATGCCCATCCTGTGGCTGAGAACATGAGAGTCAGGAAGGACTCAGGATTGAGGAAATGGAGGGTGGAAGATCCATATGCTTCAAGGAGAAGAACTGCTGTTGATTACAGGTTCCATACAAAGGAATAGCAAGACTTCTATGAGACAATCTTGTTGGACAAGAAGCCCATTGTGTGTGACATGAGATGGGTCGACTGGAACTTCATCAAGGAGAATGAAGAGCACTATCCTGGAGTGCAGGACAGCTTTGTGAGCTGTGGAGTTGCAGATTTTGTCGGGCAAAAGCTCACAAATTAGAATGATGAGCTTATCATGCAGTTTTACTCCACAACACATTTCTACCCAGATGGGAGAATTGTTTGGATGTCTGAAGGTACAAGGTACCAATCAACTGTTGAGGAGTGGGCAAAGCTGATAAATGCCCCAAAAGAGAATGAGGGTGACTTAGACATCTATGCCAAGAAGAAAAAGGATCACAATTCAATGGCTCACATGTACAAGGAAATTCCAAACAAGGCATTAGCTACTCACAAGTTTGGATCAGTTCACTATCTGCTGTCAGGGTTGCCAACCATAAATTGGATTCTGAGGCACACCTTGTTGCCCAAGTCAGGTGACCATAACATGATTAGAGGGCATGCCATCAACATGTTGCATGTGTTTGATGTGCCACAAAAGTTTAAAGTCATGAGCCTGATCATTGAAACTATCAAGAGGACTGCAGCAGATCGTAAGAGGAGCTGTGGATATGCACCTCAGATTCAAGAACCGATAAACTCAAAGATGGGCACAGGAAAATATCAGTTGGATAAGGAACACTTTCCACTTTATCCAGACTTTGAGGACAATGAGGTTGTCATGAATGAAGATGATCCACAATCAGTTCAAGCTCGGGGAGAAGAAGGAGAAGGCAAAGAGGGAGAAGGCTGCCAAGATGCCAACTCAAGAGGAGGCATCTGAGTATTTCTTGAAGAACAAGCAGGAGCAGCTTGGTTACTTGATAGCATCAACCTTGAGGATTGAGAAGGGATTGGCCACCCTAACTCAAAACCAGGAGAGCTTGGAGAGAATTATAGAACAGAAGTTCTATAACTTAGATGTAAAAGTAATGGCGAGATTCAGACTGCGGTGGAGGAGCTACAAGAGGACATGCAGGAGAGGAAGGGCAAGACTACAACCAATGTGTTTGCCAGAGTGCCTAGAGCCCAGAGGTCATCACCGTGCCGATTTACGACACAAGAGCAACTTCGTCTGCACCAGCTACAGCCTCGGTGCCACCAGCTCCAAAGACCTTCATCAGCTCCAGCTCCATCTACATCAACTGAAGTCTTCGTCAAGGAGCCATCTCTACACCACCACCGTAAGATCAAGCACGAGAGTCGATCTAGCACTATGCATTTTTTATGAACTTTTTGGTAATTTGTTGCCAAAGGGGGAGAAAAATGTATAGATCATAGGCTTCGAGAGAGAGTGTTGCTTTTGTTCTCTCTTGCTTTATTTGGTGGTTTTTCATACTTTGTTTGCTTTTGGTTGAGATACTATGTTTGTGAGACATTGATGATCATGTGTTTGATCATAAGCTACACTTATGCATGTTTGATGATATTATCCTATCTATCTTATGTGATCACTCACTTTGCTTGGTGATGAGTACATGTATTCATTGTTTATTTTTTTGAGCGCTCCACCAAGATGTATGTGACATGGAAGAGTAACCCATGAGCCTAATTCATTGTGCATTTGCAGTCCAAAGCAAATCTAAAACTAAGCACAAATATAGGGAGCTCTTGCTTATCACATACTTCTCAAAGCGGCGATGTTATTTAAATCTTATTATCATTTGTCGAAGCTTTGATCTATATGTTGTCATCAATTACCAAAAAGAGGGAGATTGAAAGTGCAACTATCCCTAGGTGGTTTTGGTAATTCATAACAACATATAGCTCATTGAGCTAATGTTATTCCAAGATTATTATTTCAGGAAAGCTAAATGAATGGCATGGCATGGATGATGAAAGTGGATCCCTCAAAATACTAAGGACAAAGGATTGGCTCAAGCTCAAAAGCTCAAGACTCTTCATTTTACATTTTAGTGATCCAAGATCACATTGAGTCTATAGGAAAAGCCAATACTATCAAGAAGGGATGAGGTGTTGCTCAATGAGCCTTTTGCTTCATGTGCTTAGTGATATGCTCCAAAACCCTCAACTACTTTCCCACATCCACAAATGACCTAAACCTAAAGACAAAATCGGTCACACCGATTCTTTCTATCCGGCGCCACCGATTCCAAAAGTCATAGCCACTGCCACAAACCCTAAGCAAATCGGTCTTACCGATAGGGATCTCGGTCTCACCGAGATGGGGTTGCAATATCTCTGTTTCCCTTCGTAACGTTTCGGTCCAAGCGAAGTGAGCGATCGGTCCCACCGATATTGCAATGTAAACTCTTTGTTTCCTTTTTGTAACATTTCGGTCTCACCGAAAAGAGCAAATCAGTCCCATCGAGTTTACCTGACCAACTCTCTAGTTAGCTAATTACCAAAATCGGTCTCACCGAGTTTGTGTAATCAGTCTCACCGAGATTACATTATGCCCTAACCCTAACCATATCGGTCTCACCGAGATGCATGTCAGTCCCACCGAAAATCACTAACGGTCACTAGGTTTACTAAATCGGTCTGACCGAGTTTGATGATTCGGTCCCACCGAGTTTGGTAAATTGTGTGTAACGGTTGGATTTTGTGTGGAGGCTATATATACCCTCCACCTCCTCTTCATTCGTGGAGAGAGCCATCGACCGAACCTACACTTCCAACTTACCATTTCTGAAAGAGAACCACCTACTCATGTGTTGAGGCCAAGATATTCCATTCCTACCATATGAATCTTGATCTCTAGCCTTCCCCAAGTTGCTTTCCACTCAAATCATCTTTCCACCAGATCCAAAACCTATGAGAGAGAGTTGAGTGTTGGGGAGACTATCATTTGAAGCACAAGAGCAAGGAGTTCATCATCAACACACCATTTGTTACTTCTTGGAGAGTGGTGTCTCCTAGATTGGCTAGGTGTCACTTGGGAGCATCAGACAAGATTGTGGAGTTGAACCAAGGAGTTTGTAAGGGCAAGGAGATCGCCTACTTCGTGAAGATCTACCGCTAGTGAGGCAAGTCCTTAGTGCGACGGCCATGGTGGGATAGACAAGGTTGCTACTTCGTGGACCCTTCGTGGGTGGAGCCCTCCGTGGACTCAGCAAGAACTGCTACCCTTCGTGGGTTGAAGTCTCCACCAACGTGGAAGTACGATAGCACCACCTATCGGAACCACGAGAAAAACATCTATGTCTCCAATTGCGTTTGAATCCTCCAAACCCTTCCCCTTATATTCTTGCAAGTTGCATGCTTTATTTTCTGCTGCCTATATACTATTTGCATGCTTGCTTGAATTGTGTGATGATTGCTTGACTTGTCCTAAAATAGCTAAAATATGCCAAACTATAAAATTGGGAAAAGGTTAAGTTTTTATTGGTCAAGTAGTCTAATCACCCCCCTCTAGACATACTTCAAGGTCCTACAATTACCCCCTTGAAGCGTTGTCGAGGCCACCCCAAACCCTAGAGAAGCAGCGTCGAAGCTACTATTAATATGATTCCTTACTGTGATTAGCTAGCTAGTTCTACATTTGCCACTAGCTAATATATCCATCTATCATGTTTGAATAATAATTGCCATGTTGTAAATATTTGTAGAAACTATGGACACCCCCCGAGATGAAGCACAAGAAGCGTTTTTGGGGGACATAATCGCACAAGGAAGTGATGCCGTTTGCTCGTTGTTTCTCAGCGACACCGATGGTCTGGAAGGAGAGGGTGAAGAAGCAGCTGGCTATGATTATGATGGCTTCGGTGACCCAATGCCGGTGCAAGAAGGAGACCGTGAGGACGGCTCCGGTGACCCAATGACGGTGCTAGAAGGGGACTGTGATGACGGCTCCGGTGACCGAACCGAGTCCGGCCAGGTATATATTTTAGTTAAGCCTATGCTAACTAGCTAATTGATGCATTCATTGTTTTGGTATGTACACATATTGATTAACTCTCCTCTTTGTTCTTTTTTCTAGCCCTCCAGATCGAGCACAACTTCGGTAAAGAGACGAGGCCCGAAGAAAAAGTTGAGCTCGGATGAAAGGTTTGAGATCATAGCAATGCTGCGACGGCCAACCGATTGAACGATCCGGACAAAGAACGCATTTGTTGCTCGATCAAGGGTTCGGTTAGGGACAAGATCCCGATCAGCATCCACCAATGGTATAAGCCTAAGAACGAAGACCCCGAGGTGTCTTATGTCAATGATATCTTGAGAAAAATGATCTTTGGACTGAGCTGAAGTCAAATTTCACCCTACCACCAGAGGATGATCTGGAGAAGCTAGTTAAAGAGCAATTAATCAAGTCTTTTGATCTTAAGAAGATGGCAGACCTATTCAGGAGGTGGAAGAAAGACCTGAATACGTTTGTCGACAAAAAAGAGACACCAGAATTCAAGGGCAAATGTGCGAAGATCAGAGATCACTGGCCCGCATTTGTGGCCCACAAGACATCGGAAAAGAGTATGAAGATGTCGGCGACAAACAAGCAAAATGCTGCGAAGAAGAAGCTTCACCATCGCACGGGGTCAGGTGGCTACCTCAAAGCCCGCCCTAAGTGGGCCAAGGCTGAGAATGATCTGGTTGATAAAGGGATCGAACCAGAGACAATGAACTGGCCAGACCGTTGCCGGACTTGGTTCTTCAGGGCTGGCGGAACCTTGGACCCTGTATCAGGGAAGTGCATTTGGACGGACGAGCAATTGGAAATACCAGTCAAGAGGCTTCAACACTATATCGATGCAGCGCAGCAAGGGACGTTCGTTCCAGACAGAGAGAACGACGAGCTCACAATGGCCCTCGGGAATCCTGAGCACCCTGGACGGACACGAGGCACGCCAGGCTCCGTTCCGTGGAATGCTGGTTTTCCGGATGCAGGCGGTTACAAATGCCAGGAGAGGAGGAAAAAAGTGCAGCAGACCCAACTTCAGGCGCTGCACGCAAGGGTACAAGCGATAGAGGAACGAGAAGCAAATCGCAGCAAACGAACTGCCGAAGCTTCCCCGAAGCTACCCCGCCATCTCGGCGGAGAAGCGGCGTGGCTTCCACCGAGCTGCTTCGGTGGAGCATGTCTTGGCGGCTCCTGCCAGCCTATCCGTGGATGCTATCACGAGTCTCAATATTGCCACATTATGACGCAATGGATGAATTTGAAGGTCAAGCGGCTGTTGGCTCTGTTTATCCTCTTCAATCCGCACAACTTTTCACCGCCAAGGATTCCGAAGGATATGCTAGGTGATGGTGGATGAAATAACGGAGGGATTTGAGGACCTCCGGCTTGACCACCCTACCGGTGAAGGGGAGACTAGGCTGGGTTCTGCTCAAGACTCCATGCCTATGGCGGAAGGAGCTCATCAACCTTCCGAACTGGACGCCTCCGCCTCCTCCTCCTCCTCCGGTGAGTCAGGGCACTCCGCCTCCTCCACCACCCCCTCCTCCGGCGAGTGACGATCCGGGCACTCGGCCTCCTTCTCCGGTGCGTGGCGGCACTCCGCATCTTTCTCCGCCTGCGCCGACGCGCCCGAGCAGCCAGCAGCCTCCTCCTTCTGCGCCTCGCTGGCAAGGGTGGAAGAGACCCGCCGCCGCCCCGGCTGTTCCGGCGCATCGTAGTCCTTCTCCTCCGCCTCGTAAGCAAGCACGAAAGAAGACAGCCGCAGTCGCTCCGTCTGCTCCGGCGTCTAGCAGTACAGCCAGAGGCGGAGGCGATAGAATCATCCACCTCTCAAGCCTCTAGAGAAGTTACCGTACGAGAGGACCGAGGAGGAAAACGCGAAGATCGTGCGGACCAAAGTGAAGGACTTCATTTAAGGGTTGAAAGCAAAGAGACATCCACCTCCGGAGGAAAAGGTAGATCCGGTGAAAGCAAAGCGCACTATCGACGCCCTGAGGAAACCACCAAAGTCTCCGCCGAAAACCAACTATGAGCGCATTACTCAAAAGGGTTATCAAGAAGCGTCGCGATGGGAACTACATCGGTGATCAAAGGTTAAAAGAACGACGAGAAGCTGGGAAAAAATTGCCCATTTCAATGAACAAAGCGAACCAATCGTGCCCCCGCTCAATGTGTCTAGCGACATAAATCGCTAATGCTCGAGGACGGTGCTGGTTATAGCAATCTTGGAGATTACCTGCTGACAATCTAAATTTTGATTTCATGGAGGTGGTCGAACACAGATACGAGTACGGGAAGCCTCTCGTCAAAGATGAAAAATCTCTAACAACGATGATGCGAAGATTCCATAATTGGTACATGAAAACCTGCAGAGAGTCTGGGGGGACGAATACTTTGTATCTGAGAATTAAAGAGGAGCACGACCTCGTTGGAACTGATCTGTTGCCTGTTCCATTTGAGGAGTTCTTCGAGTTCTTCAATCAAAAGGCCCTCGATAAATTAACGGTCTTTTGCTACCGTCTGTAAGTACTATTTCTGTCATTAAGTCTCTATATATAGCTCAGCTCTTTCATTGCATGTATTTATAATTAATTATCCTCACTATATTATGCAGATTGAAGATCGTCGAGTGCAGAAAACAAGAAATATATGATATTGGGTTCATTAACACAAATATCATAGATGAAATTCAGGTTAAAAAGCACGCCGAAGAGGCCGAGGCCAACTTGCTACAATCGTTGATCAAAAATCAAAACAAAGATACCATACTCTTTCCTTACAACTTCAAGTGAGTGTTACTGCCGTGTGCATATTCGGTTTCCCTTATTACTCGAGCGAGGTTATAGTAGTGTAATTGATGAGTTATGCATGCGTGCGCAGCTTCCACTATGTTCTTCTGGAGATTAAGCTTGAGTGGGGACTAGTAACCGTCTTAGACTCGAGACGAAAAAGATCCCGAAACCTATGCGGACATGACTAAATTGCTCAACAAGTAAGTTCAATCGATCATTATCGCACCATATCGGTAACTTTTGTTCATTTCCTGATATCTCAAGTAATAATAATTATTTTCTTTGTCTTGCAGGGTTTGGAAACAGTTCACCGCAGAAGCTCCGGGACTGCCGAAGGAGCTGCGATATACATACCCGAAAGTAAGTACTACTAGCTAGCTAGTTGCACGCATCTCCCGTTGATTCTATAGCTATACTTTCATCAATGCCATTTATAATGCTTCATTATCAGTTTGATTGACCTATATTTCTCGTAAAGTGCTTGTGGCAGGAACAAGGAAATAATTACTGTGGATACTACGTGTGCGAGTTCATCTACAGCGCGACTTTGAAAAATAAGCGGGGCTACTCTAAAAGACAATATGAAGTGCATAAGCAATAATATTCAAAATTTCGTTTTATTACACCATCATTTCTGTTGAGTTTCATTCATATATATGTATTAACCCTCTTCTTCAAATTAGACGTGGCAGATGCGGATTGAACTCCTACCACAAGATCGCATGAAAGCAATTCAAGAGGAATTGGCGGGATTCTTTCTTGACCACGTCATCAATAAAGCCGGAGAATACCATGTGGAAGTTGATTTCAAATGCTATAGGGGATTGTAAGAGATCTTACATATTGTATATGTATGTAGCCAGTGGCGTCGGATAGATAATACGAAAACTTGTTGTTCGACCAATCTCTCGGAGAAGGAGAGGTCGATCGATCACTTCTCTCGGTATGCATGACGAACTTCGTACTTAATGGTTTCCTTTATTTTCTTACTAGCTAAGCGTGTGAGGGCCTCTCTATGTATAGTACGTCGCGTCGACCAAGCACGGACATAAGAGAGGACACTTCCCTCTATAAATAACCTATCTAACACAACCTATGAAACACCTAAATGAACCCCCCAAACCCCCCACCCCCTCCCTTTCAAAAAAAAAACAAAAATCACAGCCTCGAAATGTCGACGTGGATGCCTATTGGTCCCGGTTGGTGCCACCAACCGACCAATGCCCTCCTGCGTGGGCTCGGCGCACCGCCACGTGGAGGCCCATCTGTCCCTCGACTAAACCGGACTAAAGGGCCAGGGCATTAGTAACGACCCTTTAGTCCCGGTTCAGGAACCGGGACAAAAGGCCCTTACCAACCGGGACTAATGGTGGTTTATCTACTAGTGGATCTTCCCTTCCCTCTTCGTTGTCGAGCGTTCTTGATTCTCGAGGCCGATGCTTGGGCTGCGTCACTGGGTTGCGACGGTGCCGGAGGACGAGGACGGCGAGGCCGGGTGCCGCGTTGGCGGGCGAAGAAGGGCGGCTTCCACAGCCTGGCGTGGCCGTGGCCACAGGAGTTGGTGCGGTGGAAGCGGCACTTGAAGGACCCGGCGTGGGTGGCCGGCGCGCAGACGCACTTGGAAGCGGGCCCGTGGCCCGCGCCGGATGACGCCGACGCCGACCCGGACCACCTCCTCCGCGTATTCTTGAAGCCGTGGCTGGCCAATTTACATGAAATTAATTCCCTCGGTTGTGGTGGCAAATATAATACACATAATCCATATTATCCATATTGTTATGCACTAGCGTGTGTGTGTGTGAAATAGATGGATTATGGTCCCGTATCCAATAAGATGGATATGTGTGTGTGTGTTAGAGAGAGAGAGAGGGAGAGGGGGAGAGAGAGTGAGGAAGAGGGAGGGAGAGAGTGTGTGTGAGGATTTGATGATAAAAAATGTCGCCAATGTCACTTGATATGTATGAGAATATTAATATTGAACTTTTAAAATTAATGTGACCCGTTGCAACGCATGGACGTTCTTCTAGTAAACATGAAGGCAACGGTGAAACCGGCTGCGAACAGGAACATGGCAAACTGTTTGACCTAGTATAAAACATTTTTCATTTGGGCATCATGTTAAAATCCGCTGACGTACCTAAAAACCAACAAGGAAAGAAATCAAGGATCACGCCACATGATCACTGCCCTGTGCTAATAGTACCCGTAAAGTCTCCTACTGTAATAATAGCCTAATTAGACTGAATCTTCCCTCTGAAAGCGGCTAATCAAAGTGAGTTAGGCTGAGTCTCTGAACTTGTTGAGTCTGCGCTTGTGACTTGGTGCCTTGTGGATCATCAGTATTCGCCGAAAACAAGAAGAAGAAAAGATGATGAACCACAGCACTGTGTCAGTTGTGTGTTGGATTCGACCGGTGGTTGCGTTGCATGCATGTGTGGCAGGGCATGATCCAGGCAGCCATGGACGTACGCGATCGATCATGAGACAGGACTGCTACTAGGGGCCTGTTCGGAGCCCCTCAGCTCCGTGAGGCCGCTCCCGGAGCTGACGGAGATCTAGTTAAAAAATGCGAAGCGAGCGAAAGGTTACTCCGGAGATTCTTAATTTTCACGGAGCGGGTGGACTGCCGAACAGCGCCCTAGGTAAGGTAGCTACTCCATGGATGCCGACCGCGCGCAGCCGATATTCGTTTCTCGATCGAGAGCCCACCCCACCCCACCCCCAGCCAACCAATGCATCACTCGATCGGATCTCTGATGGATCGATCGATCGGGAATCGGATGCCTTCTCTTCTTTCCATGCCTCTCCCCCCTCCACAAGCCAAGAATATATTTCCCTCTCCCCCATAGCCATAGGGGCCGCCGGGTACGTGCGTGCCTACTGTACGTGGTACTTACGTCATTAACAAAGCAAAACGTACGTTTCCTTCTTTTCATGGCCGGCCGGCCACCATCGATCTGACCTCCCTCCATCGCCAATCTCAACCAAAACTAACTAGTTAAAGGCTCCTAGTGCATGCTTTTGGACCAAACAAACCAAGCTAGCTAGCTAGTACTGCTACGTACTACTAGCTTCTTGCAAATCATTCCGTCTCTTCATCTTTTTTTTTTGAAACGGAGGCAAAAGCTTTGCCTCATCCATTAATTAAGAAGAAAACGAAAAAGAGTTTGCAACACATTGTGAAAGAGGTCTCTTCATCTATGGAATATATTTGGATTGTAACTTACGTACGTGTGCATGTACATGGCCTGGCAACTTCCATGCATTTCCTAGATTATTCTCATTCTCAGCAGAATAAAGTTTAACCCTAGCTACAAGTAGTATAGTGAGATTTTTGGTCAGTGGCCATTTTCATATGTTATGTATCGATGATCCGGCCGTATACTATATATGAATGAATGATCAAACGGAAAACGCAACCAAGCGTCCATGCTATATATATGTGACGATATATGACGACAACTAAGAGACAAGTGCCGCAGGTCCGCCTCCTCTCCGATGGCCTTAGGGCCCGGCGCAGTGGATCTCGGATGACGAGACGGCGGCGACTCCCTGAAGATGGAATAAAGGTCTTTCCGCCTAGCCCCGTTCCGGCGATGCGTCTAGCATCGTTGGTGGGCGTGTGGAGCACGACGACTTCCCGACTGTCTACTACAACAAGTTGTGCCCGACTCCGGTGATGGAGGGACGATGACGGCGGCGCCTTGCTCGCTTCAAAGGCTTTAGTAGTTGTCGCTAGGTGGTCTACGGATCTGGATGTGATTTCTATTATTTCTGGTATTCGTTGTACTGCCATGATTGAAGATGAATAGATTGGAAATTTTCTCGAAAAAAAAAACTAAGAGACAAGAATGAGCTTTCTTAATTGATTGAATGAAGAGGCCGCCAAATAGGCAGGCATTCTATACGTTTGTGCGTCGGTGCCATGTACTATATCAGTATCAGATAAAAATGCTTGGTGCCGAACTCGAAGTCTTAAATGGGAGATGATATCCCAACTTCAGAGATCATAAATCGATCAACTCATTTGGATTTTAAAGGTTTGCTCAATCTACTTATTTCAAAAATCAAGGTTGTGTATCTTGTGCTTACATTTCAAGATCAAGATGGTAATTCCTTAATTTGTGCATTGGCAAAGCTAGACCATCAATAACAGAAGAACGAATGACACACGAATGATACTAGAAAGTGAAAGGAGACAAGAACAGATCACGCTTAACCAAACACACAACTCAACATGCATGCATGCTGACCAAGAGGCCATGTAACCAACCCTACCCATAATTGGTAGACAGGGCATCCTTCTTCAGGAAGCAAACCCAGAGACAGCGGTCAAGATCAAAATCCCACACCAGGGCCCCTTCCCTTAGGAAAGGCCTGCCTGGTGGTAGTTACCCCCTCGCTTTCGCCCCCCCTCCCCCCGCCCCGCGGCTCTGTTCGTCTACAAACTCCTAGAAGATTATCATCACTCATATTAGTATTCAGTAATCACCTTTAATATTTCCTTCGTTTTTAAATAATTGTCTTTCTAGAGATTTTAACAAGTGACTACATACGGAGCAAAATGAGTGAATCTACACTCTAAAACATGTCTACATACATCCGTATGTTGTAGTCTATTTGAGATGGCTAGAAAGACAATTATTTGGGAACGGAGGGAGTAATTAGTAAGACACATGCATCTCTCTCTCTGTGTGTGTGTTTCATATTACTAGTTGAATTGGCCATCCCGCTCGTAGATCTGGTGCCCACCGAGTGACAGGTCCTTGATTTCTTTTTATCTAGGGCATCTTTGTTTCATCATTAGGGCATGGATGAAGTTGGCATTCCATGTGATGCATGCAAGCACCCAATTATATATGCCGTGGCAATGGCATGCATGAGGAGATGAGTATACAACTTTGGGATGCGTGTGAGATTCTTGGCAGCAGGAAACAATCCCTTCCTTCGGGCCATCCATTTTCTTTGCCTTGCAACATGGTGGGGATGATTCCCTGCCAAAAAATAAAAATAAAAATAAAAATGGTGAGGATGACGCGTCGATATCACTGGGCCTTGTCAAATAGATTTGGCTGTCCCCTAATTAGTGTACTTATATCACTAAAATATGCATCAGCAAGGAATGTTTGTGTGATGCGTTTCCCTATTATTGTAAAGCCCATCTGATAGTGAAAATTTTAAAAATTGTTAGCATCGCACCGATCTCTGTCCTTGTATCGATATTTTTACAGTATGGGATATTCAAAACTTTGCAGTCTACCGACCAAATAGATAGCAAGCATACTTAATTTGTTATAGCTTGACAATTTACATTTACGTGTTTTCTACAACTCTATGAAAATGTTGAACTAGATGGTGGCAATTTGCTATAACCTGCAACTTATATTTAATGGTTTGGCCAAAATCCACCACATTATTTTAATTACGTTTGGGAATAAAATCCACCACAATTTCGATGTCGTATATTTTGAATAGATGCCTCACTTGAAAGTAATACTACTCCCTCCAATCCATATTAGTCGGCACACCGAAAAACCCAAGACTGCACGTAGAGATGATGGTGTGCCCCCAGCAATTGCCGAGGAGACAAGTATCAACATATTCTAAGCTTCTATCTGTGCATTTCAAAGTCACCTAATCTCAGGTGATGGCCCCAAGCTGATTGTGATTTGCAATACATTAGCATAGCACGAAAAAACAAATGGAACAAACAAACATTCCCCTCACGGTCGATCAAACAGCAAGCAAACAAAGAACAAGTGACCGACATTCCCCTGGGTTCCCGTGACAACAGAATAAGAAAAACTCTACCGCGATGCAATTGGCACACAGGAACTATAAAAAATGTGATCTGGGCACGTTAAACTAATGGCATGCTTAGGTGTCCTCTCTCTCCCTGCCTAATTTTTTCGTTTACTATGGCTGTCCATTAGTACCGAATGATTCGTACTATATTGCTGGTGACAGCGCACTGCACACTGCCCCAGTACCTGATCCGCAGCTGCTAGGAGCCTAGGAGAGAGATCAGTGAGTGAACAAAAATACTAGTAGCAGTCGATTTGGACTGAGATAAATGTTGTAAGAATAAATATACTACAGTATTCCCTTAGTCCTAATTTTTTTAAAAAGGAGAATAATCCCATGCCTATGTATCAGGACGATGTATGCAGCCATATATTATTAAAAGTGCAAAATCCAACAAGCGAACACCATCGACCTGGAAATAAATCGGAAAACAAACCTTGAGGCCGTATACCTCGCGATAGTACCTCCCCAGATAGCCATTAGTCCCTATGATACAAGAGAGAACATAAACGAAAATACACTACTCGTAGACTACGCCTTCAAGAAAGAATTACCACACGTGCGCCGATGATGGCGAGTCCACCACAAGGTTAAACTCTGGATTCTCATCCCTAAAGCCAAGCTTTAGTTCACCACCTTCAGCAAGGACACGACACATCGCACAACGACATAGTGTGATGAGAGATCTTGTTGTTTCCACCGAAGTGCATAAACTCATCGCTGGAGCCGTTTGTACCATCCGCCCTTATCCGTCCACCGACACTTCGATAGCCGGATACCTCTGGAGAAGACAACAGAAGACAAAGACGTCCCATACCGCCTGCCTCCCGCTACTGTCGCACCACCTTCGGGCCGACAACAACAGGCTAAAAATGACACCTCCACCAGAGCCACCGTGCATCACCTGCCACTAGCAGGCATGACTTGACGTCTCCATATAATACGCCATGATTTCAGTATGCCATGTTGAACCCTACTAGCAATCGCGGTACCTTCAACTTTTAACTACTACTCCGTAGATCGCATGCGTTCATATATGCAGATCATGTGCCGTACGTGGTTCTTCTCTTCATACGGCCGGGATAGGCTTGTCCATACATGCATGCATGCAAGCAAGGTCCACGAGAGAGGTTGAACCAACGTTCTGCCATAATAGCATATGCCCCTTCCATCTATGTGTGTCCAACACATATCCGCTGCAAGATAACAAGCATATCGTCGTTGCCTTCCTTGTCCCCCGTGCTACCTACCACGGAGGATAAGTCCATTGTCATGCTCGTGGCTCCGGTTCTGCAGATCATGCTCGAGCTTTGAGACCTAAGTCCAAGCCCCGGTTCCCCTGTCTCGAGCATTTGAAGGTGGACTCATCCGCAGCCTCATGTGAGAGGCATGTTCCGCCTATGTCACATGAGCAACTGGAGGCATCTGAGTCCATCATGTCGGTGGTTCCTATGGTTGATATTGTCCTATCAGTAGTCCTTGTTGATGATGTCAATGCGCCCGGTGTGTTGGTGCCTGCTCCTAGGAGTCTCTTGGTTGTGATAACTACATCTATGAGTTTTACGAATTCCTTACGTACAAATGGGTGGCTGATTAGTCTGGATCCGGCAACACAAGTGTATGCCTCCTGAAGGAGAAACCAAGAAGGAACAAAAGTAAGAAAGGTGGCGCCATTCTGAAGGTGTCGGGGTTACGATCCTGACAATGAGTACTATGGGTACAAATGAGGGGCAGAGCCTAGCTACGGCGCAGGTGTAACACTTGGTGTTTAACGAGTTCAGGCCCCTCTCGGCGGAGGTAACAACGCTACTTCTCGTGCCCTGAGGCTTGCTTTTTCTTGATGGGTATGGTTACAAAGATAGCTCGACCCTAGCTCATGAGGTGGAGTGCAGCTTATATAGAGCGCGCCGCAGCCCCATGTCCTCCACGTCGCCAGGGCACTTAATGACATTGATTGCATCATTTACAGGTGAGTAAAGAGCCTCTACTACAACAGTTGCAGGTAAAGGTAGTCTTGACTCTGTCTTAAGGGTGACTTAGGATTCCTTGACCATTGCAGCTCCCATGCCGTCCCTTCAGCTCCAAAGTTCGAGTGGTGGTTGTCCACCTGAGTGATAGGTGGTCGTCCGAGTGCCGTCGAGGCGTCCGAGTGGACTCCTTGATATATGTATCCGAATGCTGGTATGGTCTAGGGACCTACCCATGGTGGTGATAGGCCCCATGTGGGTCCTATATGATAGGTCCTTGACCCTACATGTAGTAGGTGACCTCAACATTAGCCCCGAATCGGTTGAGATTTCATAGGACGAGCGGACCGATCCTTCGGTTAAGTCCGAGTGCTGCTGGGGCACTCGGAATACGTTTCCGAGTCATGGCTCGCTGCTCCTTAGACGAAAACACAACAGATTCTGGAATACAAATTTTCCCAGATGACCGGGTGTTGTTGATCATCGAGAAAAACCTGGTGGCATTCATTTGTCTCTCGGAGGAGATAGACTTGGGGAGGGCATGCCATCACAACTCGAGTGGCGACGCCGACGTGTGGTTTGATTCTCCGAAGAGATGCCACTACATATCCCAGGGGAATGCCAACGCAGGCCTTCTACGAGTCCAGGTTTACGAGTCATGCACATTGAAGACTATTGAAAGGTCCAAGTCAACCCGCGGAGGGGCGTCAAGCTCGCCTCATAGCAATCCTAAAGAAGACTTCAGTCGGGTGTTTAACGTGGCCAAGTGCACGGGTCCCATGGAGGGTGGTCAGTCAGGCTGACATACGTCCTTCGGGAAAGGAATCTTGGGCAATCAATCAGATTGATCTGCTCTGGAAATCTCGGGATTTGAATTCGCGTGTGCGCGTGCGGAAGCAGTAACAACGTGGGTTAGTGGGGAAAGTTGGGGCGAGGCGCCTCAATTTTCGCCCACGAAATCCGCTACGTGCCACAGCTTCCCTGTGCGACACCCCGTCGCGCGCGCCATCGATCTGGAGATCAACGACGCGAAATCCGGCTCACGATTTTGTCTGGAATATAAAAGATTTGGGGGCCGAGGTCAGGGATCCAGATCCCCTTCTCTCTGCTTCGTCTCCTCCGCTTCTCCTCCCACTCGAAAGGCCAGAGCACCCACGGCAACAGCGAGAGATTCCAAGGCCAAGGCGGAGAAGACGAAGCCGGGAAAGCCACCTCCTCCGGCTCTGGCATGGTGGCTGGAGGCGCGACGGGGGATTGGATCCCTTCGCGCATCTCGGCCAAGCGGCTGGAGGAGCTCGCGGCGGAGGGTCTCATCCTGCAGGACGGGTGGCACCGTCCGAACGCGGGGGAGGTCGAGCCAGCGCCGCAAGAGGATGAGCGCGTCCTGCTGGTCACCCACATCAAGTGGGGCTTCTCAATGCCTCCCCATCCCTTCTTCTGAGCATTCCTTGACTATTTTGGTGCGCACCTCCACCATCTTCCCCCAATGGCATCATCTACCTCTCAGCCTTTATCTCCCTCTGCGAGAAATTCCTCGGCTATCACCCCCATTGGGGACTCTTCAAACATATCTTCATTCGCCGGTCGATGGCTGTCAAGAATGATTCGCCGACTGGCAAGAAGACCCGAGTCACGCAACTGTGCGGGGGCCTGGGCATCCAGCTCCGGGGCGGCATTGCCTTCCCCAAGATGAGTTTCTCCGACTCGGTCAAAGGGTGGCAGCGAACCTGGTTCTACTGCAGACGCGTTCGGTGCCAAGCAACGGTCGGGTCTTTCCCCGTACTCGGCAGAGAGGATGCGGGCTCCCGAGTTCCTTTCGGTGACGAAGGAGGAGAATACGGACATCAGTATCTTGGCTGTCGCCCTTGTTAGCACTGTGAACGCTGGCGTGAATGAGATGGATCTGCTAGAGACGTTCCTCACTCGGCGGATCCAGCCGCTGTAGGCTAGTGCCCATCCTATGTGGATGTACAAGGGGCCGGGTGATCCTACTCGGGTGCACCCGGAGAACCTCGCCGAGAAGGACGTGGGGGCCAAGCTTTGAGTGATCACTTGTGCCCGGGACAACCCGAGGGGGGCCAGGAGGGTGCCTCCATACTCCAAGGATCTGCAATCGGTAGAGGTATGTAATTGATGCTTAGTCGGATTGTCCGTATGTTATTCCTTGTGTGCCTGATTCTGGTGTTGCGACATGTTTGTCTTCCAGGATTTCCAAAACATGATCTCAGAAATTCCAGTGGTCGACCGGTCGCCTGAGGACGTGGCGAGTGACACCGAGCGCCATTACTTGGAGGAAACCGACGACAAAGAAAGCGACGAGGATGAGAGCTTCGAGGATGGTGAGGAAGCCGAGTCTTCTCCATCCTATGAGGCCCCAAAGGAACCGCGCTCGAAGGCGCTGCACGACTCGAGTGGCAAGGCGGGAGGATCCGAATAACCGACTGCTTCAGGCCGGGCGACTCGCAGCTCCAAGTGCGCGCGGAGGCGGAGAGTTCTGCCGAGAAGCAGCCCAAGCAACTCAAGCAGATCGCTTCCAAGCCTCAAAAGGCCACGGTGCCTCGGATCAAGGTGGCGGTGGCTGTAGCCTCGACGTATGTGTCTCTGCCAATTCTTTGTATATCGTTGGTTTGACTCAGCCGACGGCCGAGTGCTGTCAGACTTTGCAGCAATGAGACCTCGACGACGTTGGCGGACCCGCGTGCTCATAAGCAGGACCAAGGCGACGTTGAAGCGGCGGACGCCGCCACTTCCAACGGTATTTTCGCGCCGACTAGCCATGAGATCCAGATCTTATCCGACTGCTCTTCGCTAATTTCTCCGTCTCACTCGTTCGCACAGCTCCACCCGAGGTCATTCAGTTGGACAACGAAGACAGGGCCAACCTGCTCCACACAGAGGCTGATAAGGAAAAGGCACTTGGCGTCGACGTAGCCATGCAGGAGGCTTCTCCTCGTAGGGGGGGGGGGGCGGGCTTCGCCGGCCAAGACCGCCGCGAAGGCCACGGGGCTGAGTCCTCTGGCTCAGAGCAGCTCGGTGCCTCTGATCAAGTGGTCCAGTTCGAGGCCTACCCTAGCACACGGAGCAGGTGGCGCCTGACCACGGTGGTTCCGGCTTCGAGGCCCACACTAGCTTCTCCGTTAGTCCCCGCCACCTCTTCCCCCCTATACCATGTCCCGGAAGACTAGGTGGGGGCGAGCAAGGAAGCCTTGATCCAGGTGGGGCTGATGTGCAGTTGTAGGAAGGATGCTTTGACGCAAGCGCTGTGCTGCAGACCAACATTTGAGTAAGTACCATTGTGAGTAAGAATTTCAGTCGAAGTTCCTACTTTTTTGGCTTCTCTATCAGTGGTAGGATTTTTGTCAGTGGGTTTGTGTAGGGCACACCCACTGGGTGTTTTTGTTCCAGTGGGGGCACGCTGAGTGCACACACTAGGTGTAGTCCCCAAGGCTCCTGCCGACCGGAATTAGTTGGCAGGAGTCTTAGAACATATGTGTTTTGATGTTGTTGCTTTCACTCGGGGCGTTTCCGAGTGTTTGCGACCTAGTGGGGGCACGCTGAGTGCATGCACTGGGTGTAGTCCCTGAGGCTACCGCTAACTGGAGACAGTCGGAGGTAGTCTTGGAACTGTGGCTCCTTTGCCCTGGGGCTATTTACCATTTTTTAGCTCAACACGAGTCACTTTCCAGTGGGGACACGCTGAGTGCACCCACTGGGTGTAGTCCCCGAGACTGCCGTCGATTGCAGGCAATCGACGACAGTCTTTAGAACTGTCGCGTGGTACTCGGGGTGCTCGTCAACACTCGCATTCTGGTGAGACAATAAGTAGGATCTTCTTCATCGCCTGCTTGGTGGTCAGCCGAGTGATAGTAGATCATGACTTTGTTGTCCTTGATCTTCTTCATTGCCGACTAAGTGGTCAGCCGAGTAATGGTAGATCAGGACCTTTTTTTCCTTGATCTTCTTCATCGTCGACTCAGTGGTCAGTCGAGTGATAGTAGATCAGGACCTTGTTGTCGTCGATCTTCTTCATCATCGACTCGATTGGTCACCGAAAGTGATAGTAGATCAGGATCTTGTTGTCCTCGATCTTCTTCATCGCCGACTCGGTGGTCAGCCGAGTGATAGTAGATCGGGACTTTGATTTTGTCTCCATGCTTTCTGGCTGACTGTCTTTTGTATGGTGCAGAGGGCCTGCGAGCTGGGATCTCACTACGCCGCCCTAGAGAAGGAGGTGATATCCCTCCGGGTGGACTTGGATGCGGAGAAGCACAAGAGCGCTTGACTGGAGAAGGAGAAGAAGACCTTGGGAGGTAAGACATTTCTTTCAGCCGGTTGTTGCATACTATTTTTTCCCATTTGATCCAAATCATTCCGCTCCGACAAATGTTCGTAGCAAGAACACCCAACTCGTAAAGAGGCTCAGGACTTCTATTTCTTTAGAAACCATGAAGCAGGCCCTGGAGAACAAGGACAAGGAGTCAAGGCCGCCTAGAAGGAAGCCAAGACCAAGACCAAGCTTGTCGATGAGAAGCTACCGTCAGTCGGCAAGTTGGAGGAGGAAATCGAGAACCTCTAGGCTATTGCTGTTGCTGCAAAAGGTGAGCCTTCCAAATGGGAGAAGAAGTGCAAGGATCAAGCTAGCGCCTTTGAGCAGGAGAAGCAGACCTTGGAGGAGAAGGTCGCACATCTCCTTGAGAAGAAGAATGCTCTGGAGCAGTACATCGACGACTTCTGCACTAAGATGAACGAGAAGCTTCCTAGTAAGTTTGTCATCCAGATGTGGTCCATTTGCTTTTGATTTTACTCAACCACTGATTTTTGATGTTGTTTTCTTGCGATAGAGTATTGCCTTGACGAGGAGCTGGAGACGGAGAGGATCGAGAGAGAGCTGAACCCCACCAGACAGATCTTCAACGACAAGGCTGGCCTTACCGTCCTTCGACTCGACGAGTACCACGATGATGCCTTGGGCTACATCACGCGCCTGCGTGGCACCATGGGGAGGATCGACAAGGAACTGCAGCCCGACAAGTCCATTCAGATGGATCTGGAGTCGATGATGACTCGACTGAAAGGAATCCCATCCCGAGTGCAGGCGTGGAAGAAATCAGCAGCCATGAGTGGTGCAGATGTGGCCCTATCACTCATCCATGTCCATTGCAAGGACATGGATGAGGAGAAGCTGAAGAACCTCCGAGTGATCAACAAGAAGAAACTCAAGTTCGAGGACTTCATGGAAACATTTGCCGAAGCCGCCACACGCATTGCAGACGGGATCGACCTGGAGACCTTTGTCGAGCCAACCAACCCCAGCCCGATGCATGAAAAATTTGATTAAATTTTCCTGAGAATGCTAGGTGGTTGTTGTAACCGTATACTTTGACGACCATGGGCTCGTTTTACTTTCACTCTTGCCTTTGTACACTCCAGTTGGTCACAACTTTTGACTGAGAACTCTGAGCTTTCATTCGTCTTATTGTTTTTCCTGACTTAGGAGAAGACTGGTTCGCAGCTAAGCCCCTGAGTGTGGAGCTTGTCCTCACTCGAATTGGTTTAGGACTTAGGCAAAAATTGGTTCACAGCTAGGCCCTCGAGTGTGGAGCTGGTCCTCACTCGGATTGTTTTAGAACTTAGGCGAGAGCTGGTTCGCAGCTAAGCCCCCGAGTGATGAGCTTGTCCTCACTCGAATTCCTTTAGAACTTAGGCGAAAGCTGGTTTGCAACTAAGCCCCCCTGAGTGTGGATCTTGTCCTCACTCGGATCGGTTTAGGACTTAGGCGAAAACTGGTTCACAGCTGAGCCCCCGAGTGTTGAGCTGGTCCTCACTCGGATTGGTTTAGGACTTAGGTGAAAACTGGTTGGCAGCTAAGCCCACGAGAGTGGAGCTGGTACTCACTCGGATAGTTTTAGAACTTAGGAGAAAACTGGTTCGCAGCTAAGCCCCCAGTGTGGAGCTGGTCCTCACTCGGATTGTTTTAGAACTTAGGCAAAAGCTGGTTCATAGCTAAGCCTGATCACCCACTGAGAGTGTGTTAGTTTCCGTATGCAGTTAGTCACCTGGGTGAAAATGCGGCTCTAGGCCGAACTAGACGATATACTGGAAAAGTAAGACTTTTATTCATCTAAGTTCATTCAGAAAACTATTACAATAGAGATTTTTATTCTAAGTGTAAAACTTGCGGAGCAGGTCCGTGTTCCAAGCTCTGGGCTCTTCTATCTCTTTGCTGAAATTGTAGAGTCAATAGGCTCCGTTATGTAGGACCTTCAATATGGCAAAAGGCCCCTCCCATGGGGGAGCCAAATTGTGAGGCTTCTGCTGATCCACTTGGAGGACCAGGCCCCCCTCCTGGAAAGCTTTTCCTCTGATGTGTCTGTCGTGGTAACGACGCAAGTCTTGTTGGTACAACATTGACCTTATGAGCGCCAATTCACGTTCCTCCTCCAGGAGGCCGAGACTATCTTGTCTTGCTTCTTTAGCTTCCCCTTTCAAGTACAGCTCCACTCGGGGGGAGTTGTGGAGAAAATCACTTGGTAGCACACCATGAAGAATGGAGTGCGGTTGGTGGACCGGTTCAGGGTCGTCCACAGGCCCCAGAGGACCGATGGCAGTTCTGTGACTCAAGCCCCCGCCGCGTGCTTTAGGTCACGCATGAGGTCGGGCTCCAGTCCTTGGAGTATCAGTCCATTCGCTCGTTCCGCCTGCCAGTTCGACTGCGGCTGCGCCATAGAGGAATAATCAACCCGAGTGCCCTGGAAATAACATAACTCACGGAACTCATCCGAGTCGAAGTTAGACCCGTTGTAGGTGATGATGTTGTCTGGGACTCGAATCTGAAAGTTAATTCCTTGATGAATTGAATGGTGGTTGTCGAGTCCAGCTTCTTTATTGGTTTTGCTTCAATCCACTTGGTGAACTTGTCGACCGCCACCAACAAGTGTGTAAAACTAGTTGCCCCTGTCCGAAGAGGGCCGACCATGTCGAGCCCCCAGAAGGTGAATGGCCAATCAAGGGGGATTGTCTTCAGAGTGGACGCCGGCTTGTGCGATTGATTCACGTAGAATTGGCACCCGACGCATTGATCTACTATGTCTCGGGCAGCCTCATTGGCACGAGGCCAATAGAACCCATCTTTGAACACCTTGGCAACCAGCGTCCGAGAGGACGCGTAGTGCCAACAGGTTCCTGAGTGAATCTCCTGCATAATCTAATGTCCTTCTTTCGGTGATATGCAATGCTGAGAGATTCCAGTAGTGTTTTTCTTATAGAGCTGATCTCCCATGACGGTGAAGGGTTTGGATCGATGTACAATATGGCTAGCCTCTGCTTCATCCTCTGGAAGTTCTTGCATGAGCAAATAAGCCAGATACGGTTCGGTCCATTCGGGAGTGATTACAAGGATTTCCTGGACCAGATCAATCACTGCGGGAATGTCCACCTCGTTCGTATCTGATGGACCAACTGGTTGTGGGGGCTCATCCACGAAAGGGTCTTCTTTGATCATGGGCGAGTGCAGGTGCTCTAGGAACACATTCTTAGGTACCGCCTTTCGAGTGGAACCTATCTTGGCTAGATCATCAGCTTCTTGGTTCTTGAGTCGTGGTACATGATGGAGCTCAAGTCCCTCAAAGTGCTTCTCCAGCTTTTTGACGACATTGCAATAGCCTGCCATTGCCATACTACGGATATCCCATTCCTTCATGACTTGGTTTACCACTAGGTTCGAGTCATCGTAGATCATCAGTCGACGAGTTCCCAGAGAAATTGCCATCCGCAGCCCATACAGGAGAGCTTCATACTCAACTTCATTGTTGGAGGAGTCAAAGTGAATCTGTAGCACATAGCTGAGGTGGCCGCCTTTGGGAGACACCAAGACCACTCCAGCTCCGGAGCCGTGGAGCATCTTGGAGCCGTTGAAAAACGTCGTCCAGTGCTCGGGGAGACTTGGGACAGGCTGCTCTTGTTCCATCCACTCGGCGAGGAAATTCACTAGGGCTTGCGACTTGATGGCTTTCTTAGCTTCAAACTTGATATCCAACGGAAGGAGCTCGATGTCCCACTTTGCCACTCGGCCTATAGCATCTCTGTTGTTCATGTTCTCAGACAAAGGGGCGTCACTTATCACTATGACCGAGTGTTCTTGGAAGTAATGGGCCACCTTCTTTGCAGTCAGATAGATCCCGTACACTAACTTCTGGTAATGTGGGTACCTTTTCTTGGAAGGGGTCAGAACTTCGGAGATGTAGTAGACTGGTCGCTGGAGCTTGAAGGCTTTGCCTTGTTCTTCCCACTCCATAGTGAGCATAGTGCTAACAACTTGGCTCATAGCCGTGATCTATAAGAGCAAGGGCTCTTTGCTGCTCGGAGCAGCTAGCACCGGCTGGGTGGAAAGCATAGCTTTGAGTTCTTGAAATGTTGCCCGCGCCTCGGGAGTCCACTTGAACCTGTCAGACTTCTTCATCAGTCGGTAAAGTGGCAAGGCCTTTTCACTGAGTCTTGAGATGAACCTATTTAGGTTTGCCAGACAAACCGTGAGGCGTTGCACATTGTGGAGATGCTCTGGGTGTTTCATTCGGACAATCGCTCCAATCTTCTCGGGGTTTGCATTAATGTCGCGTTCGAAAACGAGGAAACCGAGTAATTTGCCGGTAGGGACCCCAAAAGTACACTTAGATGGATTGAATTTTATGCCGAATAGTCGCAAATTTGTGAAGGTCTCGGCGAGGTCAGTCAGGAGGTCAGAACCTTTCTTGGACTCAACCACGATGTCATCCATATAGGCCTCCACATTCCGACGGATCTGCTTTTGCAAGCATTTCTAAATCATTCTCTGGAACGTAGCCCCATCATTTTTCAATCCGAATGGCATAGTGATGTAGCAAAAACACCCGAATGGGGTCATGAACACTTTTTTTATTTCATCAGGACCATACATTCAGATCTGGTGGTACCCGGAGTACACATCCAGAAGTGATAACTGCTCACACCCAACAGTAAGCCTACTGAGGGAGTCCTGGACTAGGGGGTGTCCGGATAGCCGAACTATCATCATGGCCGGACTCCAAGACTATGAAGATACAAGATTGAAGACTTTGTCCCGTGTTCGGATGGGACTTTCCTTGGCATGGAAGGCAAGCTTGGCGATACGGATATGTAGATCTCTTACCCTTGTAACCGGCTCTGTGTAACCCTAACCTATCCGGTGTCTATATAAACCGGAGGGTTTTAGTCCATAGGACGAACAACAATCATACCATAGGCTAGCTTCTAGGGTTTAGCCTCCTTGATCTCGTGGTAGATCTACTCTTGTACTACCCATATCATCAATATTAATCAAGCGGAGTAGGGTATTACCTCCATCGAGAGGGCCCGAACCTAGGTAAAAACATCGTGTCCCTTGTCTCCTGTTACCATCCGCCTAGATGCACAGTTCGGGACCCCCTACCCGAGATCCGCCGGTTTTGACACCGACATTGGTGCTTTCATTGAGAGTTCCTCTGTGTCGTCACCGATAGGCCCGATGGCTCCTTCGATCATCAACAACGACGGTCCAGGGTGAGACTTTTCTCCCCGGACAGATCTTCGTATTCGGCGGCTTTGCACTGCGGGCCAATTCGCTTAGCCATCTGGAGCAGATCGAAGCTACGCCCCTAGCCGTCGGTCAGATTTGGAAGTTTGAACTATACGGCCGATGTCCGCGGAGACTTGATCTTCGACGGATTCGAGCCACCCGGCGTGCCGCCTTTGTCTCGATGGGTATGATCTAGCTCTGCCGCCCGAGCGATTGCCACGAGGCCGCACCGAGATCCGCTCCGACCCTTAATCCGGAGCCGGATTCCCTGATCGAGGACGAGTGGTTGGACACCGCCTCGGGGGCTATGATCTCTACGGAGATTGAGCCGAACACAGTCCCTGTCCTCTGCGAAGATCGTGACTCCAAGGTGCCGGACTCCTCTCCGAACTCCGAACCCTCCGCGCCCCTGCCAATCGAATCCGATTGGGCGCCGGTTATGGAGTTCACTGCCGCCGACATCTTTCAGCACTCGCCCTTTGGCGACATCCTAAATTCACTAAAGTCTCTCTCTTTATCCGGAGAGCCCTGGCCGGACTACGGACAGGAAGGTTGGGATACGGACGACGAAGAAATTCAACGCCCACCCACGACCCACTTTGTAGCCACTGTCGATGATTTAAACGACATGCTCGACTTCGACTCTGAAGACATCGACGGTATGGCTGACGATGCCGGAGACGACCAAGACCCAGCACCTACAGGGCATTGGAAGGCCACCTCGTCATACGACATATACATGGTGGACATCCCAAAAGATGGGAACAGCGATGGAACAACGGAGGATGACCCCTCCAAGAAGCAACCAAAGTGCCGACGTCAGCGGCGCCGCTCTAAATCCCGCCACAGCAAAAACGGTGATTCCGGCACGGGAGATAATAACACCCCGGACAAAGGTCAAGACAACCCTCGGGAGGACTCGGCGCGGGAGGAGGAGAAGCAAATCCGCACGACGGTCAAGGCGATGAAAAGAGAGGTCGAGGGCGATAATTATGCGCCTCCCTCCGAAGATGAGGCAAGCCTCGACGACGATTTAATTTGTCGTGCCCGAGGATCCCGCCGAACAGGAGGCGTTTCAAACGCAGGCTTATAGCCACGGCAAGCAGCTCAAGAAAAAGCAGCAATGACTTAGAGCTGACCAAGGCCTGCTAGGCGATAGATGGATCAAGTCCTTGCGGCCGAAGAGTATGAACTCGAACGCCCCTCAAAAGCTACCCCAAACGCAGGCCGTTGCCTCGATCAGCAGGAGGAAGCACCCAAGTCACCAAGACGACATGGCAGACCCGGCCACCCGTGGCTGCGACGGAGAAGCCTCTCGTCCCTCCGCTCAAGCCACACCCCGGACGCCGCTCAAAAAGTACCAAGGCACGGGAAAACGCGCCGGACTTGCGAGATATATTGGAGGATAAGGCAAAACATACAAGATCGATCTACGGATCGCGTGGGCGCCCAACGACTTGGGATGATTACCGTCGCGCTGGATATAGCAAACCCGGCCGGGCCGAACACAGTTGACAAAGCTCATATGAGCTACGTCGTGATATAGCCCAATACAGAGGCGCCACACACCCACTATGCTTCACAGATGAAGTAATGGATCATCAAATCCCCGAGGGCTTCAAACCCGTAAACATCGAATCATACGATGGTACCACAAATCCTGCGGTCTGGATCGAGGACGATCTCCTCCATATCCAAATGGCCCGCGGTGATGATCCACATGCCATCAAATACCTCCCACTCAAGCTTAAAGGACCAGCTCGGCATTGGCTCAACAGCTTGCCAGCAGAACCAATTGGTTGTTGGGAGGACCTGGAAGCCGCATTCCTTGATAACTTCCAGGGCACATATGTGCGACCACCAGACGCCGATGACCTTAGCCATATAATTCAGCAGCCAGAAGACTCGGCGGACAATTACGGACACGGTTCCTAACAAAGAAAAATCAAATCGTTGATCAGACGGATGCGGAGGCCCTTGCAGCCTTCAAACATAACATCCATGACGAATGGCTTGCACAGCACCTAGGACAGGAAAAGCTGAAATCCATGGCAGCCCTCACAACACTCATGACCCGCTTTTGCGCGGGAGAGGACAGCTGGCTAGCTCGAAGCAACAACTTGGCCAAACACGCTGATAGTTCGTATACCAAGCACATCAATGGCAGGTCGCGTCGCAACAAGAACAAATGCCGCATTAACGGTGATAATGCCGAAGATACGGCAGTCAATGCCGGATTCAGAGGCTCTAAACCCAGTCAGCGGAAGAAGCCATTCAAAAGAAATACCCAGGGCCCGTCCAACTTGGACCGAATACTCGATCGCTTGTGCCAGATACATGGCACCCCCGAAAAACCAGCCAATCACACCAACAGGGATTGTTGGGTGTTCAAGCAAGCAGGCAAGTTAAGTGCCGAACTCAATGACAAGGGGCTGCATAGCGATGACGAGGAAGAGCCCCGGCCGCCGAACAATAGAGGATAGAAGGGCTTTCCCACACAAGTGCGGATGGTGAACATGATATACGCAACCCACATACCCAAAAGGGAGCGGAAGCGTGCACTAAGGGACATATATGCGATGGAGCCAGTCGCCCCAAAGTTCAACCCATGGTCTTCCTGCCCGATCAGCTTCGATCGAAGGGACCACCCCACTAGCATTCGTCATGGCGGTTTCGCCGCATTGGTTCTGGACCCAATTATTGACGGATTTCACCTCACCAGAGTCCTGATGGATGGCGGTAGCAGCCTGAACCTGCTTTATCGTGATACGGTCGCAAAATGGGCATAGACCCTCAAGGATTAAACCTACAAAGACGACCTTTAAAGGCGTCATACCGGGTGTAGAGGCCAATTGTACAGGCTCAGTTACACTCGAAGTGGTCTTCGGATCCCCGGATAACTTCCGAAGCAAAGAGTTAATCTTCGACATCGTCCCGTTCCACAGCGGCTATCACGCACTGCTCGGACGAACCGCATTTGCAAAGTTCAATGCGGTGCCGCACTACGCATACCTCAAGCTCAAGATGCCAGGCCCTCGAGGAGTAATCACGGTAAATGGAAACACCGAACGCTCTCTCCGAACGAAGGAGCACATGGCGGCCCTCGCAGCGGAGGTGCAAAGCAGCCTCTCACAGCAATTCTCGAGTCTGGCCACTAAGCGACCGGACACTGTCAAGCGCGCCCGGAGTAACCTACAACAAGACCGCCCGGCACGATTCAAGCAGCGCCAGCAATCCGGCTAACCCCAGCCCTCGCGATATTGCGAAAGATTACGCTGGCGTACATAACTACGCTCTGGAGATACCTTGGGCATAAGGGAGGGACACGACCACGACACACCTGAATGCGGCTCAACCGCACTGTGGGCTCCGATTGTGTCATTCTTTTCTTTTTCCTTTTCTTCCTTTTTCTTACTTTCAGGACTCCGTTTTCCAGAAGCCCCGTCTGACACTAGAATCGCCGAACTCACGATGCAACAGCCAGGGAAGCAGAAAGCTACGTCGAGTCTTCAGGTGGTCTCTATTATGAGCATTATACCTGTTTTACATACCATCTCATAGCTTAAACCTGGAGGGGGACATGTTAAATAGTCCCATCCCTTGCTTATCGCACTATTTGTATCGTTCTGCTTTCATTGCAGTACCTTTTTGAATAAACAATACATAGATTTTGCCTATTATTGCACTCCTTTCTTTATCTATATATATGTTCATTTCATGACATGTCGCCCCCGTACACTTTGGTACGACCAATAAACCAGGGGCTTAAGTACCCCAAAATTATGGTGTGATAAGTCCAAACAGTTTCACAAGTGCGGCACCCTGAACTTATAGCATTATATGAATCGGCTCCGAATCATGTCTTGGGTCAATAGTTGGGTTTTCCCGGCTCCCGTGTTTTGGTACATTACTTTCCGTTATATCGGCTAAGGTAGCACCGGAGAACCACTGCGATTGTGCCCAGTTGAGCTGGGTCGAGGACCTCGATGGAGAAAGCTAAAACTGACCGTCATGATAGGGCGAGAGCGATCGCTGTCCGAGAGGTTTTTCGGGTCCCTAAAGACTTATGCCGCTTAGAGCGAGGAACCGAATTTTCCGGCCAAGGCGTGGATAGCGCCCGAACTCGGTCTTCCGAATACTAGGGGCTTCACGAAATTTAAAATTATAGAATTCTATGGCTAAGTGAGAGTGTTCAAGCATTATAAGTCCGGTTGCCTTGTTCGCTATGCTGAGCGCCTCCATAGATGGACCCAAGAATGGGAACAAGAGTGCTCAAGTTTATCCCGAACACCCCAAAGCACTTTCGTGGCATGGGGGCTGAAGCCAACGACTTGCCATCTGTCAAATTTGATAAATGGCCGCATGTAAGGTAATATTTTAAATTAACAAGCGTTTCTTAGCGCATATGAACAAGTTTTCAGCGTCTGTGATAACAAATGCGAGTCTATTCAAAAATTACATCTTTGGAGCACTCATCCACTATTCGGCAGGCACCCTTCAGGAGGCCCTCATATTACATTTCGGGCGTGTGATGCTCCTTGCCCTTCGGTGGCCCGTCCGTCACAAGCTTCTCCGCATCCAAATTTTGCCCAGGCACTTTAGCACGGGCAAGGGCTCGACGGACACCTTCAATGCAGACGGAGCGCTTGATGACTTCAATCCGTGGACAGGCGTCCACCAGCCGCCGCACTAGCCCAAAGTAGCTCCCAGGCATGGCTTCCAATGGCCACAGCCGAACTATGAGGCCCTTCATGGCCTGTTCGGCGACCTTGTGGAGCTCGACCAACAGCTTCAGCTGGTTGCTTAGGGGCACCGGATGTCCGGCCTCAGCATATTGAGACCAGAACACCTTCTCCTTTGAGCTCCCCTCCTTGGCGCGGTAGAATGCGGCAGCATCAGACACACTACGGGGCAGATCTGCGAATGCTCCTCGAGAGCTCCAAATTCGGGTAAGTCATAGGTAATTCACTTTCACATGCTTGCTTTGCATAAAGAATGCCTTACCCGCCGCTATCTTCTTTAATGATTCAATTTCTTGGAGGGCTTTTTGGGCCTCGGCCTTAGCAGCTTTGGCACTCTCAAGAGCCGAGGCAAGCTCGGACTCTCGGGTCTTCGAGTCACGCTCCAAACCCTCGTGTTTTTTCACGAGAGCCTGGAGATCTTGCCGCACCTCCGCCAGCTGCGCCTCCCCCTTCTCTCGCTCGGTGCGCTCCGCGGCCGCTTTGCTTTCGGCCACGGACACCGCTTCCTTCAGGGTCTCCACCTTGTTCGTGGCCCATGCAGTACCCATGTTATTCCTGTTATTTTTTCGCAACCGAAACCTTTCTATAAGGTATTTCTTTAATAAGGTATTACTTACCTTCCTTGTCCTCGAGCTGCTTCTTGGCAAGGCCGAGCTCGTTCTCGGACCGCTCAAGGCTCTGCTTCAATACATTGACCTCCGCAGTCAGTGCGGCAGAGGTCAGCAATGCAGCCTGCATTCCCATATTGACATACTTATGTTAGACTCCTGAGTATATCTTTTTAGATCCTTAGTCCGGCTTTTCTTTCCGAACACCGAACTAAGCATCATGGGCTACTGTCTATGCGGTAATATTTTTACATATTCTAAACTTACCTCAAAGCCTGTTAGAAGGCTGGTACAGGCTTCAGTCAGCCCGCTCTGGCGGATCGAATCTGTCCGGATCACCGCACTCATAACAAAGGCGGTGCTCCTCGATGGAGGCGTTAAGCGCCTCGATGCTATCCGGTGCCTCCGGTTGGACGGAAGACACCGACGTCTTACCCTTCTTATGAAGGGAACGCTTGCCGGACTCCGGAACCGCTGAAGGTTCCGGCATGGAGTCCGGACGAGGGTCGGGCTTAGAGCCCCTGGGGGTCTCGCCCCCCACGCGCCTGGAGTCCGGGAGGTCGCCTTGCGGCGCCTCCTGCACCACCTCCTCTTGACCAGGCTCCCCTTGGGGCCCCACCTCGGCGTCGTCCGCAGCATGAGGCGAGGAGGCGGCCGGAAGTGAAGTACTCTCCATTTCCGACGAACCCAGGGACCCGCTCGTAGAAGCGGCGAGCTCGCCCTTGGGCGGGCTGCATGATTGTTCAGCATTATAGAACACTATGCAATGATAAAAAAGCCATGGGCATCCGGACACTTACGATCTCGCCAGGGGCTTGGCCCTTGTTGGCCACTCCTCCTCGTCATCGTCGACGTTGGTAGAGAAGTCCGGAGGAAGGGTCCTTCCCTTCTTAGACCCTCCGGCCTCCCCAGTTGGGGCGGCCTTCCTTTTCCTCTCCTCTCCCGCTGGGGGAGAGGCTTCTTTTTCCTCCTCCTCGTTCTCAGGAGAAGATTACGCCCAGAATCGACGGCACTGGCGTCGGGAGCTCCTTGAGTTCCCGTGGCCTCCTTTCTGGCCTTCTTCTCCGGCACCACATGGGGTACCGGAGCCCAGCAACCCGTCAATCAGGCGTCCATTGGGTCTTCCGGCAAAGGAGCCGGACAGTTAATCTGTCGGACGTCTTCATCCAGTCCTGTCAAAGATTAGGGAGTTTTAGATCCCGCATAGAGTCAAACTATGAAAAAAGAGTCCCGTAAAGGGTAAAATAACTTACCTCGCCGGCTTGACGCTGCGAGCTGTATCGGCGATCTTTGTTGGCGGATGCGGGGGCTTCGGCGCCCTTGAACAACACCTTCCAGGCATCTTCGTATGTAGTGTCGAAGAGCCGGCTCAAGGTTCGTGTCAGGCCGGATCAAACTCCCACAAATTAAAGGCCCGTCTCTTTCCATGATGTGAGCCGTATGGGGGAGCCACATCTGAATTCGGGGGCCGCCGCCCAGTTGGAGTCGTGCGGCTCGGTGATGTAGAACCACCCCGATTGCCACCCCTTTATTGTCTCCACGAAGGAGCCCTCGAGCCAAAGGACATTGGGCATCCTGCCCACCATAACGCCTCCGCACTCCGCCTGTCGGCCGCCCACTATCTTCGGCTTGACGCTAAAGGTCTTCAACCATAAGCCGAAGTGGGGTTGGATGCAGAGGAAGGCCTCGCACACGACGATAAACGTCGAGATATTGAGGATAAAGCTTGGGGCCAGATCGTGGAAATCCAGGCCATAGTAGAACATGAGCCCCCGGACAAATGGGTGAAGTGGAAAACCTAGTCCGCGGAGGAAGTGGGTGAGGAACACCACCCTCTCATGGGGCCTGTGAGTGGGGATGAGCTGCCCTCGTCGGGTAGCCGACACGCGATGTCGCCGGACAAGTATTCAGCCTCCCGCAGTCTTGTGATGTGCCCCTCCGTGACGGAGGAGGCCATCCACCTGCCTCCTGCTCCGGACATGGTTGGAGAAGGTTGAGGTGGGATGTGCGGACTTGGGCGCTGGAGCTCGAAAAGCGTGGAAATGGATGAGCAAAGGAGGAAGAAGGCGAGGTGAAAAAGGTGGATCCTTATCCCTTATATGGACGGACGGACGAAGCTATCGTCCCCACCACTGGTAAAACTCGCTTATCTCCCAAGCGCCATAATCAATGGTGCGGATGGGTTACCCACGTCCGTATTGATGAGAATCCCGGAATAAGGGGGCACGATCTATGCTTTGATAAGACGTGCCAAGGAAACCGTCTCGCTAAACGCGCTGAGGTGGAATAGTAAAAAACGATTCATATAAAGGCCTGGCCGTGGTGTGATGTCACGCCGCGGAATACGTCAGCAGATCTGTGTGAAAAGTTATTCTCTCTACGGTGGTATGTGGAACTTGTTTTGCAGAGCCGGACACTATCCTTGTGTTCACAACCTTCTATGAAGTATTCGGAGGAAGAACCCGCCTCGCAATGCCGAAGACAATTAACGCGCCGGACTCGTCGTCATTGAAGACTGGTTCGAGGCTACCGAGGAGTCCTGGACTAGGGGTGTCCGGATAGCCGAACTATCATCACGGCCGGACTCCAAGACTATGAAGATACAAGATTGAAGACTCCGTCCCGTGTCCGGATGCGACTTTCCTTGGCGTGGAAGGCAAGCTTGGCGATACGTATATGTAGATCTCTTACCATTGTAGCTGGCTCTGTGTAACCCTAACCTATCCGGTGTCTATATAAACCAGAGGGTTTTAGTCCGTAGGACGAACAACAATCATACCATAGGCTAGCTTCTAGGGTTTAGCCTCCTTGATATCGTGGTAGATCTACTCTTGTACTACCCATATCATCAATATTAATCAAGCAGGAGTAGGGTATTACCTCCATCGAGAGGGCCCGAACCTGGGTAAAAACATCGTGTCCCTTGTCTCCTGTTACCATCCGCCTAGACGCACAGTTCGGGACCCCCTACCTGAGATCCGCCGGTTTTGACACCGACACCTACTATCTGATCAATGCGAGGGACATGGAAATGATCCTTTAGACATGCCCGATTGATGTGCTTGAAGTCGATGCACATTCAGAGAGAGTTATTTTTGTTCTGCACCATGACGATGTTAGCGAGCCACTCAGAGTGGTACACCTCTCGGATGAATTTGGTGGCTAAGAGCCGCACGATCTCCTCGCCAATCGCCTTGCGCTTCGCTGTGGAAGATCGTCGAAGGTACTATTTGACAGGCTTCATCTTCGGGTCGACACGAAGTCCATGCTCAGCTAGTCCCCTGGGTACACCCGGCATGTCGGTGGGCTTCCATGCGAAGGTGTCCCTGTTCTCATGGAGGAACAGGATGAGCTCGCCTCCCTATTTGCTGTCAAGGGTGGTGGAGATGTTGGTTGGGGCGGCATTCGGATCTTCGGGGTGAACACGCACTAGCTTCGTCTCTCCAGCCAACTGGAAAGCAGATTCCATAGTCGGCTTCTTGGACTTCAGCAGATCACTCGAATCCACCGCTTTGTTGTACTCATCCAACTCGGCCATTGATACGTCTCCAACGTATCTATAATTTTTGATTCTTCCATGCTATTATATTATCTATTTTGGATGTTTTATATGCATTAATATGCTATTTTATATTATTTTTGGGACTAACTTATTAACCAAGGGCGTAGTGCTAGTTTCTGTTTTTTCCTTGTTTTTGACTTTCACAGAAAAGGAATATCAAACGGAGTCCAAACTGAATAAAACTTTATGATGATTTTCTTGGGCCAGAAGAAACCCACAAGACTTGGAGAGGAGGCCAGAAGACCTACGAGGCGGCCACAAGCTGTGGGGGCGTGCCGAGGGGGGGTGGCTTATGGGCCCCTTGTAGACTGTCCAACCCTAATCTTTGCACCATAAATCCCCAATTATTTCCCATACGTCAGGGGGCACACCAAATATTCTTTTCCGCCGCCGCAAGCTTCTATTCCCGTGAGATCCCATCTTCGGGCCTTTTCCGGTACTCCGCCGGAGTGGGATTTGATCATGGAGGACCTCTGCATCAACCTTGCTACCCTTCTAATGAAGTGTGAGTAGTTTAGCACGGACCTAAGGGTCCATAGCTAGTAGCTAGATGGCTTCTTCTCTCTCTTTGATCTTCAATACAATGTTCTCCTCGATGTTCTTGGAGATCTATTCGATGTAATCTTATTTTGCGGTGCGTTTATTGAGATTCGATGAATTGTGGATTTATGATCAGATTATCTATGAATATTATTTGAGTCTTATCTGAAATCTTTTGTGCATGATTGAGGTAGCTTAGTATTTCTCTCCGATTTATCGATTTGGTTTGGCCTACTAGATTGGTTTTTCTTGCAATGGGAGAGGTGCTTTGTGATGGGTTCAATCTTGCGGTTTCCCCACCTAGTGATAGTAGGGGCAGCGAGGCACGCATTGTATTATTGCCATTAAATATAAAAAGATGGGGTTTATATCATATTGCTTGAGTTTATCCCTCTACATCGTGTCATCTTGCTTAAGGCGTTACTCTATTCTTATGAACTTAATACTCTAGATGCAGGAAGGAGTCGGCCGATGTGTGGAGTAATAGTAGTAGATGGAGGCAGGAGTCAGGCCCGGTCCTGAGATTTCGGGGGCCCGGGGCAAGATAACAAAGAGAGGCCCTACAGCCACATACATATATATTTTTCTGCTACATTTCAATTGCAAATAAATACACTTTACACTATAATTTATGTTGCCTTGTCATCTCAACTATTATAAAAACCCTGGTCATAATCATTTACATAAAACTTGGCGACTTCAATCAATTGATTTTTATTAGGTGAATTAGTAACACTTCCGTGCCTACTCAAATGTTTATCGACCTATAATGTTTCGCTAAGTTGTTGGTCAACATCAACTAAAGCTAATTCCTCGGAGTTTTTAGAAGCTCTTTGTTTTATTTTGCGAAAAAGCAATAGAAGTACTTTTCTGGGACCATAAACTCATATGCATGTTTTTTTCTCATTCTCATGGATAATTTCTAGAAAAATCTGACTAAATTAATAGCATTCTTGCTAATTAGAAGACACACATGTGATATAAGAAATTAAGAACACTGCTAATTAAAAAGATACCAAGAGGAATGAATAAGGTAACTGGATGGCTAGAAAGATTGAAATTGCATGCTTTTGCTGCTGCTTATGAGTCACGAACAGAAATCCCAGTTTCCCTTTTCTATTCCAAATCACTACAAGAAACCGGAGTGGGAGAAAGAGGTATGTATGAGGATTAATTAACTTCAGTAACCGAACAAGACTATAAAAAGAGAAGATGTGCTTTGAAGCAGAGGTTGATGGAAACTTGAAAATCGCATTACCTTCCTTCACGAATCGCGTTCATCAACCGAAAACCACAATTAGACGATGCAAGCAACAAGCGGCTGACCTTGGCATTGGCGTGACTGATTGGTTTCGTGTTGTGGAAGAGGAGAAATATAATCCGAGAAGACCACGCGCGTCGTGCGACAAGGCCTGAATTAACAGATCTGTCACAATTCTTTCCCCTTTTTGATAAGGGATAAGTCGATTTGGTACATGGGAAAGTATTATTTCTTACTAAACATCACTAAAATTCAGGCGATCTATTACATGGGAAGAATTCTTTCCCTTTTTTAGAATCAATCGATCTGTCACATGGAAACTAATTCTTTCGTAAAAATCACGAATCTATCTTGTTTTTGAGACAATCACAAATATTTCCCAAACATCACATATCGGGGGCCCTTCCTACTCGAGGGGCCCGGGGCGGCGGCCCCCTGCCCCCCCTCAGGGCCGGCCCTGGCAGGAGTCGGTCTACTTGTCACATACATGATGCCTATATTCATGATCATTGCCTTAGATATCGTCATAACCTTGCGCTTTCTATCAATTGCTCAACAGTAATTTGTTTACCCACCATATGCTTTATTCAAGATAGAAGCCTCTAGTGAAACCTATGGCCCCCGGGTCTATTTTCCATCATATATTTTCAGATATATAAACCAAAAACCCTAAAAATACCTTGATGCAATTTATTTATATTTATTTTATTTTACCTTTTATTTTTCTATCTCTATTAGATCTCACTCTTGCAAGTGATCGTGAAGGGATTGACAACCCCTTTTTTGCGTTGAGTGCAAGTGTTTATTAGTTTGTGCAGCTGCTTATATTGGGGACTTGCTTGTGCCTCCTACTAGATTGATACCTTGGTTCTTAACTGAGGGAAATACTTATCTCTACTTTATTGCATCACCCGTTCCTTTTCAAGGGAAAAATCAACGCAAGCTCAAGAAGTAGCAGGAAGAAGTTTTGGTGCCGTTGCCGGGGAGGTTCTACATCAAGCCTACCAAGTACCTATCATAAACTCTCATCTCTTGCATCACATTATCTGCCATTTGCCACTCGTTTTCCTCTCCTCCACTTCTAAAACATTTTAAAAAAAACACAAAAATATTTGCCTTTTTATCCGCCTTCTTTCCGTTTGTCTTTTTGTTTGCTTTTTGTGTGCTAGATTGCTTGTTTTGCTTCCATGTCTAGTCCTTCTATCATAATTAGTACCCTGTGAAGTGAGGTTCTTAATTTTAAACAAGGGGGGGGGGAGAAAATTTAAAAGATGCTTGGTATAGAATTTGTGATGCTCAGAATAGATCTACTCGTAAGCAATCCACTACCATTCTTCTTTGAATTTTTTATGTGGGTGTTACTACTTGGTATAGATTTGTGATAGACACTCTCACTGGGGGTAATTTCTTAGGTAGTCACCCTATGGATGCTTACAATGCTATGGTAAATTTGGTAGGATCACCACCCATCATCATTAATGAGACAACTTTAACTTTGAAACATGTTATGCAAAGGCTTGATATCATTGAAAATAAAATGTATAATGAAGAGCTTATTGAAAATTTGGATAAAAATATTCATAACCATATTACTCAATTTGGATCTAAGGTAGGAATCACCTTCAAAACCCTAAAGGAGAAAGAACCCATAATTAATGAAAGGGTAGAACAATGATCCATTAGAATTGATAAGCTAGAAGATGTTATTACCAATTTGGGTTCTGCTTTTGCTGTTGTCAAAACTACTCTAAGATTTCCTCCTAACAGAACTACTAAGTTTATTTATGTTCCTAATAATAAGGGTGGATCATCTAGTAAAGGAAACAAATATCTTAAGATGCAAGTATTTGCCCTAGCTTTATCAATATTATTAAGTGACCAATTCCTACACATGAATTTCTTGATCTCCTACCTAGGAGTGTGATCGTCAACAAACCTAATGAAATACCTAGAAAGGATAGATGTATAATTGCAGAATTAAATACCAAAGATGACAATACCTAGATCTATCCAATATGCGTAGCTAGGGGCGTAAAACAGTAGCGCTTGTTGGGAGGCAACCCAAATTTATTTTGTGATTTTCTTGCTTCTGTTTTTCAATAAATACACAATATTACATCTGTAATAATTGTGTTTTGGTGTTTTAATTAGTGTTTCAGCCAAGCAAGACCTTTGGGATGCTTTGGTATATCATTGATTTGATTCTGTGTGAAAACATAAACTTTTTCGTCCAGTAGCTGAATTTTTAAAAATCACATAAGCGACAAAAAATTCTGAATTTTCTTCACAGTTTATTGATATAGGAATTGCCTCTATTGTCCTAATTTTTCAGAATTTTTGGAGTTAAATAAGTATACAAAATTTCTAGAGACTGTTCTGTTTTTGACAGATTCTGTTTTCTTTTGGTTGTTTGCTTATTTCATGAATCTATGGGTAGTACCAGGGGTATGAACGATGGAGAAGTTGGAATATAGTAGATATAACACCAATATAAATTTAGAATGAGTTCACAATAGTACCTAAAGTGGTGATTTATTTTATTATACTAACGGATCTCACGAGTCTTTTGTTGAGTTTTGTGTTGTGAAGTTTTCAAGTTTTGGGTAAAGATTTGATAGACTATGGAATAAGGAGTGGTAAGAGCCTAAGCTTGGGCATGCCCAAGGCACCCCAAGGTAATATTTAAGGACAACCAAGCATCTAAGCTTGGGGATTCCCCGGATAGCATCCCCTCTTTTGTTTTCAAACCATCGGTAAATTTACATTAGGCTATATTTTTATTCACCACATGATATGTGTTTTGCTTGGAGCGTCTTGCATGATATGAGTTTTTGTTTTTTCTTTTGCCACAATTGTCCTTGCTGTACACAACTTTTGAGAGGGACACACTTTAATCATGAATTTATTAGAATACTCTATGTGCTTCACTTATATATTTTGAGCTAGGTAGTTGCACTAGTGCTTCACTTATATCTTTTAGAGCATGACGCTGGTTTTATTTTGTAGAAATTGATGAACTCTCATGCTTCACTTATATTATTTTGAGAGTCTTAAAACAACATGTTAATTTTCTTAGGTTATGAATTTGGTCCTAATATGATGGGCATCCAAGAGGGATATAATAAAAACTTTCATAAAGAGCACTGAATATATGAGAAGTTTGATTCCTTGCATTTGTTTTGAGATATAAAGATGGTGATATTAGAGTCATGCTAGAGAGTAATTGTGAATTGGTAGAAATACTTGTGTTAAAGTTTATGATTCCCGAAGCATGCACGTATGGTGAACCGTTATGTGATGAATTCGGAGCATGATTTATTTTTTGATTGTCTTCCTTATGAGTGGCGGTCGGGGACGAGCGATGTTCTTTTCCTACCAATCTATCCCCCCTAGGAGCATGCATATTAGTACTTTGCTTCGATGGCTAATAAATTTTTGCAATAAGTATGTGAGTTCTTTATAACTAATGTTGAGTCCATGGATTATACGCACTCTCACCCTTCCACCATTGCTAGCCTCTCTAGTATCGCGCAACTTTCGCCGGTGCTTTAAACCCACCATATACCCTTCCTCAAAACAGCCACCATACCTACCTATCATGGCATCTCCATAGCCATTACGAGATATATTGCCATGCAACTTCCACCGTTCCGTTTATTATGACACGCACCATCATTGTCATATTGTTCTCATATGCATGAGGCATTCACATAGAGTCATATCTTTGTTCTAGTATCGAGTTGTAATTCTTGAGTTGTAAGTAAATAAAAGTGTGATGATGATCATCATCAAAGCATTGTCCCATGTGAGGAAAGGATGATGCAGGCTATGATTCTCCCACAAGTCGAGATGTGGCTCCGGACTTAAAAATAAAAAGAGGCCAAACAACCAAAGAAAAAGAGGCTGAAGAGCCCAAAACAAAAAAAGAGAAAAAATAAAAAATTAAAAATGAGAGAAAAAGAGAGAAGGGACAATGTTACTATCCTTTTCCACACTTGTGCTTCAAAAATAGCACCATGTTCTTCATGATAGAGAGTCTCCTATTTTATCACTTTCATATACTAGTGGGAATTTTTCATTATAGAACTTGGCTTGCATATTCCAATGACGGGCTTCCTCAAATTGCCCTAGGTCTTCGTGAGCAAGCAAGTTGGATGCTCACCCACTTAGTTTTGTTTTGAGCTTTCATACACTTATAGCTCTAGTGCATCCATTGCATGAAAATCCCTACTCACTTGCATCAATATTGATTGATGGGCATCTCCATAGCCCATTAATTTGCCTAGTTGATGTGAGACTTTCTCCTTTTTTGTCTTCTCCTCACAACCACCTTCTATTCCACCTATAGTTCTATATCCATGGCTCATGCTCATGTATTGCGTGAAAGTTGAAAAAGCTTGAGAACATTAAAAGTTTGAAGCAATTGCTTGGCTTGTCATCAGGGTTGTGCATGATGAAATACTTTGTGTGATGAAGATGGAGCATAGCCAGACTATATGATTTTGTAGGGATAACTTTCTTTTAGCCATGGTATTTTGAGGAGACATGATTTCTTTATTAGTATGCTTGAAGTATTATTGTTTTTATGTCAAAATTAAACTTTTGTTTTGAATATTATGGATCTGAATATTCATGCCACAAAAATAAGAATTACATTGTTAAATATGTTAGGTAGCATTTCACATTAAAAATTATGTTTTTATCATTTACCTACTCGAGGACGAGTAGGAATTAAGCTTGGGGATGCTTGGTACGTCTCCAATGTATCTATAATTTTTTATTGTTCCATGCTATTATATTATCTGTTTTGATGTTTTATATGCATTAATATGCTATTTCATATTATTTTTTGGACTAACTTATTAACCTAGGGCCCAGTGCTAGTTTTTGTTTTCCTTGTTTTTGACTTTTACAGAAAAGGAATATCAAACAGAGTCCAAAATGAATAAAACTTTACGATGATTTTTCTTGGACCAGAAGAAACCCAAGAGACTTGGAGAGGAGGCTAGAAGACCTATGAGGCAGTCATAAGCCGTGAGGGCGTGCCCTAGGGGGCGCCACATTGGCTTGTGGGCCGCTCGTAGACCGTCCAGCCCTAATCTCTGCACTATAAATCCTTAAATATTCCCCCTACGTCAGAGGGCACACAAAATAGTTTTCCACCACCGGAAGCTTCTACTCCCGTGATATCCCATCCTCGGGCCTTTTTCGGCACTCCACCGGAGGAGGATCGATCACGGAGGGCCTCTACAGCAACCTTGCTGCCCTTCCGATGAAGCGTGAGTAGTTTTCCATGGACCTAAGGGTCCATAGCTAGTAGCTAGATGGCTTCTTCTGTTTCTTTGATCTTCAATACAATGTTCTCCTCGTTGTTCTAGGAGATCCATTCGATGTAATCTTCTTTTGCGGTGCGTTTGAGATCCGATGAATTGTGGATTTATGATTAGATTATCTATGAATATAATTTGTGTCTTCTCTAAAATCTTTTGTGCATGATTGAGGTAGCTTAGTATTTCTCTCTGATTTATCGATTTGGTTTGGCCTACTAGATTGGTTTTTCTTGCAGTGGGAGAGGTGCTTTGTGATGGGTTCAATCTTGCGGTGTCCTCACCTAGTGACAGTAGGGGCAGCGAGTCACGTATTGTATTGTTTCCATTAAGGATAAAATATGGGGTTTATATCATATTGCTTGAGTTTATCCCTCTACATCATGTCATCTTGCTCAAGGTGTTACTCTATTCTTATGGAGTTAATACTCTAGATGCAGACATGAGTCGGTCGATGTGTGGAGTAATAGTAGTACATGTAGGCAGGAGTCGGTCTACTTGTCACAGACGTGATGCCTATATTCATGATCATTGCCTTACATACCTTCATAACTTTGCCTTTTCTGTCAATTGCTGAATAGTAATTTGTTTACTCAACGTATGCTTTATTCAAGAGAGAAGCATCTAGTGAAACCTATGCCCCCCAGGTCTATTTTCCATCATATATTTTCAGATCTATAAACCCAAAACCCTAAAAATACCTTGCTGCAATTTATTTATATTTGTTTTATTTTGCCTTTTATTTATCTATCTCTATTAGATCTCACTCTTGCAAGTGACCATGAAGGGATTGACAACCCCTTTTTCGCGTTGAGTGTAAGTGTTTGTTAGTTTGTGCAGGTGCATATATTGGGGACTTGCTTGTGCCTCCTACTGGATTGATACCTTGGTTCTTAACTGCGTGAAATAATTATCTCTACTTTGCTGCGTCACCCTTTCCTCTTCAAGGAAAAAATCAACGCAAGCTCAAGAAGTAGCAGTGATAACCCACAAGTATAGGGGATCGCAACAGTTTTCGAGGGTAGAGTATTCAACCCAAATTTATTGATTCGACACAAGGGGAGCCAAATAATATTCTCAAGTATTAGCAGTTGAGTTGTTAATTCAACCACACCTGGATAACTTAATATCTGCAGCAAAGTATTTAGTAGCAAAGTAATATGATAGTAGTGGTAACGGTAACAGTAGCAAAAGTAATATTTTTGGTGTTTTTTAGTGATTGTAATAGTAGCAATGGAAAAGTAAATAAGCGAAGAACAATATGTGAAAAGCTCGTAGGCATTGGATCGGTGATGGAGAATCATGCCGGATGCGGTTCATCATGTAACAATCGTAACATAGGGTGACACAGAACAAAATCCAAATCATCAATGTAATGTAGGCATGTATTAAGAATATATTAATAAAAGCTTATGGAAAAGAACTTGCATGACATCTTTTTTCCTACCCACCCGTGGCAGCGGGGTCCTAATAGAAACTAAGGGATATTAAGGCCTCCTTTTAATAGAGTACCGGACCAAAGCAGTAACACATAGTGAATACATGAACTTCTCAAACTACGGTCATCACCGGGAGTGGTCCCGATTATTGTCACTTGGGGTTGCGGATCATAACACATAGTAGGTGACTATAGACTTGCAAGATAGGATCAAGAACTCGCATATATTCATGAAAACATAATAGGTTCAGATCTGAAATCATGGCACTCAGGCCCTAGTGACAAGCATTAAGCATAGCAAAGTCATAGCAACATCAATCTCAGAACATAGTGGATACTAGGGATCAAACCCTAACAAAACTAACTCGATTACATGATAGATATCATCTATCCCATCACCGTCCAACAAGCCTACGATGGAATTACTCAGCACGGCGGTGAGCATCATGAAATTGGTGATGGAGGATGGTTGATGATGATGACGGTGACGGATTCCCCTCTCTGGAGCCCCGAACGGACTCCAGATCAGCCCTCTCGAGAGGTTTTAGGGCTTGGCGGCGGCTTCGTATCGTAAAACGCGACGAATCCTTCTCTCTGATTTTTTCTCCCCGAAAGTGAATATATGGAGTTGGAGTTGAGGTCGGTGGGCGTCGGGGGCCCACGAGGTAGGCGCGCCCGGGGGGAAAAGTCGCCCCAGCCTCGTGGACCGGTGTGGGCCCCGGCGTGGATTTTTCTTCCCAGTATTTATCTTATTTTCCAAATAGATGTTCCGTGGAGTTTCAGGTCATTCCGAGAACTTTTGTTTACGCACATAAATAACACCATGGAAAGTCTGCTGAAAACAAACAACCGGGTTAGTTCCATTCAAATCATGCAAGTTAGAGTCCAAAACAAGGGCAAAGTGTTTGGAAAGTAGATACGATGGAGACGTATCAACTCCCCAAGCTTAAACCTTTGCTTGTCCTCAAGCAATTCAGTTGATAAACTGAAAGTGATAAAGAAAAACTTTTACAAACTCTGTTTGCTCTTGTTGTTGTAAATATGTAAAGCCGGCATTCAAGTTTTCAGAAAGATTATGACTAACCACATTTGCAATAACTCTTAGGTCTCATGTTTACTCATATCAATGGCATAATCAACTAGCGAGCAATAATAATAAATCTCGGATGACAACACTTTCTCAAAACAATCATGATATGATATAACAGGATGGTATCTCGCTAGCCCTTTCTGAGATCACAAAACATAAATGCAGAGCACCTTTAAAGATCAAGGACTGACTAAACATTTTAATTCATGGTAAAAGAGATCCAGTCATAGTCATACCCAATATAAATTAATAGTAATGGATGCAAATGACAGCAGTGCTCTCCAGCTAGTGCTTTTTAATAAGAGGGTGATGACTCAACATAAAAGTAAATAGATAGGCCCTTCATAGAGGGAAGCAGGGATTTGTAGAGGTGCGAGAGCTCGATCTTGAAATAGAGATAAATAATATTTTGAGAGGCATACTTTCATTGTCAACATAACAGCCAAGAGATGGCGATATCTTCCATGCTACACACATTATAGGCAGTTCCCAAACAGAATGGTAAAGTTTATACTCCCCCTCCACCAACAAGCATCAATCCATGGCTTGCTCGAAACAACGAGTGCCTCCAACTAGCAACAGTCGGGGAGTTTTGTTTGCAATTATTTTGATTTAGTTTGCATAAAGCATGGAATTTGGGCATCCCGGTGACCAGCCATTTTCTTGTGAGTGAGGCGGAGTCCACTCCTCTTGAGAATAACCCGCCTAGCATGGAAGATACGGACAACCCTAGTTGATACATGAGCTATTCGAGCATACAAAACAGAATTTCACTTGAAGGTTTAGAGTTTGGCACATATAAATTTACTTAGAACGGCAGGTAGATACTGCATATAGGAAGGTATGGTGGACTCGTATGGAATAACTTTGGGGTTTAAGGGATTGGATGCACAAGCAGTATTCCCGCTTAGTACAAGTGAAGGATAGCAAAAGACTGGGAAGCGACCAACCAGAGAGCGACAACAGTCATGAACATGCATTAAAATTAATAAACATTGAGTGCAAGCATGAGTAGGATATAATCCACCATGAACATAAATATCGTGAAGGCTATGTTGATTTTGTTTCAACTACATGTGTGAACATGTGCCAAGTCGAGTCACTTAAATCATTCAAAGGAGGATACCACCCCACTATACCACATCACAACGATTTTAATAGCATGTTGGAACGCAAGGTAAACCATTATAACTCATAGCTAATCAAGCATGTCATAAGCAACTATGATCTCTAATTGTCATTGCAAACATGTTTATTCATAATAGGCTGAATCGGGAACGATGAACTAATCATATTTACAAAAACAATAGAAGTCAAGTTCATACTAGCTTCTCTCATCTCAATCAGTCCATCATATATCGTCATAATTACCTTTCACTTGCAAGAACGAACGATGTGAAAATAATAAGAGTGCACGTGCATTGGACTAAAATTTGGAATCATGAGCATTCAATAAATAGGATAATACAAGGCAATATGGGCTCTTGGTTAAATCAACAATAATGCATATAAGAGCCACTTCAACAATTTAATCATGGTCTTCTCCTATCGATCCCCAAAGAACAGAAAACAAATAAAACTATTTACACGGGAAAGCTCCCAACAAGCAAAAGAAGAACGGGAAATCTTTTTGGGTTTTCTTTTTAATTATTACTACTACAGCAAGAAAGTAAACTAGCTAAAAGCTACAACTAATTTTTTTTGTTTTCTTAAGGTTGATCAAACACACAAGAAGAAAGCAAGAAAAAAGGAAAATAAACTAGCATGGATATTACAGTGAAAGAGTATGAGCACCGACATCTAGCAATGAGTGTGTGAACATGAATGTAATGTCGGTGGGAAATACGTACTCCCCCAAGCTTAGGCTTTTGGCCTAAGTTGGTTTATTGCCATGGATGGCCTGGCGGATATCCATAGTTGTAGCCGGGGTCGTACTGAGATGCAGCGGCTATCGCCTCCTGAGCTGCACCATGGCGGCGAGCTGCCTCCACCCTCCTCTTGTACTCATCTGCCTCCTCTCTGGTAATAACATATCTTCCTTTTGCCTGATAATCAAAGAAGGCGGGAGGCGAGGAGAAATGTCTGATTCGACGACGTCTGTCAAAGATTAAGTGATAATAGAGAGGTGATTCATTCCTCTCGACAAACTGGTGGTGAACCATAGCATTAAATTCTAAATAAGTAGGTGGCAACTCAATATCATCCTCACGTATGTCCACACCAAGAAAATTAGCTAAGCGGGTTGCATAAATTCCGCCAAAGAAATCTCCATTAAATCTATTATGATGCAACCTACGTGCAACAATGGCTCCCAAGTTATAAGATTTGTCTCCTAACACAGCACTCCTAAGAATACTGAGGTCAGGGACACACATGTGACATGCTTCATCTTTACCATTTATGCACCTACCTATGAAGAGAGCAAAACAATGTATAGCAGGAAAATGAATGCTCCCTATGGTAGCTTGTGCTATATCTCTAGATTCCCCCAAAGTTATACTAGCAAGAAAATTTCTAAATTCAGATTTGCGGGGTTCACTAGCACTACCCCATTGCGGAAGTTTGCAAGCAGTGGTAAAATCCTCTAAGTCCATCGTATAAGATTTTTCATAAAGATCAAACAGGATAGTTGGAGAATTACGTGAAGATGAAAATTCAAACCTCCTCACAAATGAACTAGTGAGATAGTCGTACTGGCGGCACTTCTCTGCCTCGAAGCTCACGAGATCAGCGTTACGCAAATATGCGTTAAATTCTTCCTTGATTCCCGCTCGATCCATAAATTTTTCTGAAGGCCATTCACAAGGCCGCACTGGAGCGTCCCTTGGTGGCTAATCGTCGACATCACGCATTGCAAGCCTGGGTCCTTTCTTCCTTGAAGAACCACCTTGGAACATTTTCCTAAGCATATTTCTTCCTCTGAAAAATTTCTGAAATTTTTAGTAACTTCAAAATAAGTGAACCAAGCTCAACAAGATTGATAGCAACTACTCCTACAAGTGCCTAGAGCCTATATCAAATATTAGAACTACTTGGAACCATATAAATTTGACATGCAAGCTCAAGAACATGGCCACCCAGGCAGCACAAATTTGCAATGAATAAAGCACTAGAACAAAAACTAATTGGACCAATGGAGGGGTCACATAACAAGGAACAATCTCCCCAAGCAGTTTTGTGAGAGGTGCTTTGAGCAAGGAGATCGAAAATCGCAGCAAAATGAGCTAGAACTCGTGCTCGAGCTGGATGGTGATTTTTTTGGGAGGAAGAAGAAGTGTGTGGGTGCAGGAATAAGTGGAGGGGGGCCACCGTGGACCCACGAGGCAGGGGGCGCGCCCAGGGGGGTAGGGCGCGCCCTCCACCCTCGTGGCCAGGTGCTTGCCCCTCCTGCTGTGTTCTCAGTGCCATATATTCTCAAATATTCCAGAAAAAATCATATTTCATTTTCAGGGCATTTGGAGAACTTTTATTTTCGGGGTATTTTTATATTGCACGGATAAATCAGAAAACAGACAGGAAAAAAACTATATTTGCTTTATTTCAACTAAATAACAGAAAGTAGAGAGAGGGTACAAAAGGTTGTGCCTTCTAGTTTCATCCATCTCATGCTCATCAAAAGGAATCCACTAACAAGGTTGATCAAGTCTTATTAACAAACTCATTTCGAATAACATGGAACTGGAGAAATTTCGATTGACACTATGTTACCTCAACGGGGATATGCACATCCCCAATAATAAGAATACCATATTTCTTCTTGACAGTAGGAAGAGGAAATTCAAAACCTCCAAAAATAATCGATGGAACTTTTCCAATAGAATTGATACTGTGGACTTGAGGTTGTTTCCTCGGAAAGTGTACCGTATGCTCATTACCATTAACATGAAAAGTGACATTGCCTTTGTTGCAATCAATAACAGCCCCTGCGGTATTCAAAAAGGGTCTTCCAAGAATAATAGACATACTATCGTCCTCGGGAATATAAAGAATAACAAAGTCGGTTAAAATAGTAACGTTTGCAACCACAACAGGCACATCCTCACAAATACCGACATGTATAGCAGTTGATTTATCAGCCATTTGCATAGATATTTCAGTAGGTGTCAACTTATTCAAGTCAAGTCTACGATATAAAGAGAGAGGCATAACACTAACACCGGCTCCAAGATCACATAAAGCAGTTTTAACATAGTTTCTTTTAATGGAGCATGGTATAGTTAGTACTCCTGGATCTCCTAGTTTCTTTGGTATTCCACCCTTAAAAGTGTAATTAGCAAGCATGGTGGAAATTTCAGCTTCCAGTTTCTTTCTCTTATTAGTGACAATTTCTTTCATGTACTTAGCATAAGGATTCATTTTGATCATATCAGTTAATCGCATACGCAAAAAGATAGGTCTAATCATTTCAGCAAAGCGCTCAAAATCCTCATCATCCTTTTTCTTGGATGGTTTGGGAGGAAAAGGCATGGGTTTCTGAACCCAAGGTTCTCTTTCTTTACCATGTTTCCTAGAAACAAAGTCTCTCTTATCATAACGTTGATTCTTTGATTATGGGTTATCAAGATCAACAGCAGGTTCAATTTCTACATCATTATCATTACTAGGTTGAGCATCATCATGAACATCATCATTAATATTTTCACTAGATTCATGTTCATTACCATATTGTGTTTTAGCATCAGAAATAGATATATCATTTGGATTCTCAGGTGGTTCAACAATAGGTTCACTAGAAGCATGCAAAGTCCTATCATTTTTCTTTTTCTTCTTTTTAGAAGGACTAGGTACATCAATAATATTTCTCTGAGAATCCTGCTCAATTCTCTTAGGGTGGCCTTCAGGATACAATGGTTCCTGAGTCATCTTACCAGTTCTAGTAGCCACTCTAACAACATAATCATTTTTCTTACTATTCAATTCATTGAGCAAATCATTTTGAGCTTGAAGTACTTGTTCTACTTGAGTGGTAACCATAGAAGCATGTTTAGTAATGAGTTTAAGTTCACCTTTAACTCTAGACATATAATCACCCAAGTGTTCAATCATATAAGCATTGTGTTTTAATTGTCTACCAAAATAAGCATTGAAGTCTTCTTGGTTAATCATAAAGTCATCAAACTCATCCAAGCATTGGCTAGCAATTTTAGTAGGAGGGATTTCAGCTTTATCATATCTATAGAGAGAATTTACCATTACTACCTGTGTCGGGTTATCAAGACCATGAGTTTCTTCAATAGGTGATGGATTAAGATCATATGTTTCTTCAACAAAGTGATAAATTAAGACCATTTATTTCTTCAATAGGAGGTAAATTCTTAACATCTTCAGCTTTACCCTTTTCTTTCATAGATTTCTTTGCCTCTTGCATATCTTTAGGACTGAGAAATAGAACACCTCTCTTCTTAGGAGTTGGTTTAGGAATAGGCTCAGGAATTGGCTCAGGAAGTGTCCAATTATTTTCATTTGTCAGCATATTATTCAATTAAATTTCAACTTCATCCGGTGTTCTTTCCCTGAAAACAGAACCAACACAACTATCCAGGCAACCTCTGGAAGCATCGGTTAGTCCATTATAAAAGATATCCAGTATTTCTTTTTTCTTAAGAGGATGATCAGGCAAAGCATTAAGTAATTGGAGAAGCCTCCCCCAAGCTTGTGGGAGACTCTCTTCTTCAATTTGCACAAAATTATATATTTCCCTTAAAGCAGCTTGTTTCTTATGAGCAGGGAAATATTTAGCAGGGAAGTAATAAATCATATCCTGGGGACTATGCACACAACCAGGATCAAGAGAATTCAACCATATCTTAGCATCACCCTTTAATGAGAACGGAAATATTTTAAGGGTATAAAGGTAGCGAGATTTCTCATCATTAGTGAATAGGGTGGCTATATCATTTAATTTAGTAAGATGTGCCACAATAGTTTCAGATTCATAGCCATGAAAAGGTCAGATTCAACCAAAGTAATTATATCAGGATCAACAGAGAATTCATAATCCTTATCAAGAATACGTATAGGTGAAGTAGCAAAAGCGAGGTCAGGTTTCATTCTAGCATTAAGAGATTGTCGCTTCCATTTAGCTAATAACCTCTTGAGCTCATATCTATCTTTGCAAGCTAAAATAGCTAAAGCAGCTTCTTTTTCAAAAACATAACCCTCAGGAATAACTGGCGATTCATATTTATTAGGGGGAGAGTCTTCATCATCACTTTCATCAATATTATCAGTTTCAATAATTTCTTTCTCTCTAACCCTAGCAAGTTGTTCATCAAGAAATTCACCAAGTGGCACAGTAGTATCAAGCATAGTAGTAGTTTCATCATAAGTATCATGCATAGCAGAAGTGGCATCATCAATAACATGTGACATATAGGAATTAATAGCAGAAGCAGGTTTAGGTGTCGCAAGCTTACTCAAAACAGAAGGTGAATCAAGTGCAGAGCTCGATGGCACTTCCTTACCTCTCCTCGTAGTTGAGGGATAGATTGTTGTTTTTGCGTCTTTCAAGTTCTTCATAGTGACCAACAGATATAAATCCCAAGTGACTCAAAGAATAGAGCTATGCTCCCCGGAAACAGTGCCAGAAAATAGTCTTGATAACCCACAAGTATAGGGGATCGCAACAGTTTTCGAGGGTAGAGTATTCAACCCAAATTTATTGATTCGACACAAGGGGAGCCAAAGAATATTCTCAAGTAAGTTGAGTTGTCAATTCAACCACACCTGGATAACTTAATATCTGCAGCAAAGTATTTAGTAGCAAAGTAATATGATAGTAGTGGTAACGGTAACAAAGGTAACCGTAGCAAAAGTAATATTTTTGGTGTTTTGAAGTGATTGTAATAGTAGCAACGGAAAAGTAAATAAGCGAAGAACAATATGTGAAAAGCTCATAGGCATTGGATCGATGATGGAGAATTATGCCGGATGCGGTTCATCATGTAACAATCATAACATAGGGTGACACAGAACTAGCTCCAATTCATCAATGTAATGTAGGCATGTATTCCGAATATAGTCATACATGCTTATGGAAAAGAACTTGCATGACATCTTTTGTCCTACCCTCCCGTGGCAGCTGGGTCCTAATGGAAACTAAGGGACATTAAGGCCTCCTTTTAGTAGAGTACCGGACCAAAGCATTAACACATAGTGAATACATGAACTCCTCAAACTACGGTCATCACCGGGAGTGGTCCCGATTATTGTCACTTGAGGTTGCGGATCATAACACATAGTAGGTGACTATAGACTTGCAAGATAGGATCAAGAACTCACATATATTCATGAAAACATAATAGGTTCATATTTGAAATCATGGCACTCGGGCCCTAGTGACAAGCATTAAGCATAGCAAAGTCATAGCAACATCAATCTCAAAACATAGTGGATACTAGGGATCAAACCCTAACAAAACTAACTCGATTACATGATAGATCTCATCCAACCCATCACCGTCCAGCAAGCCTACGATGGAATTACTCACGCACAGCAGTGAGCATTATGAAATTGGTGATGGAGGATGGTTGATGATGACGATGGCGACGGATTCCCCTCTCTGGAGCCCCGAACGGACTCCAGATCAGCCCTCCCGAGAGGTTTTAGGGCTTGGCGGCGGCTCCGTATGAATCCTTCTCTCTGATTTTTTTCTCCCCAAAAGTGAATATATGGAGTTGGAGTTGAGGTCGGTGGAGCATCAGGCGGCCCACGAGGCAGGGGGCGCGCCGAGGCAGGCGCCCTACCCTCGTGGATGTGGTGTGGGCCCCGACGTGGATTTTTCTTCCGGTATTTTTCTTATTTTCCAAATAGATGTTCCGTGGAGTTTCAGGTCATTCCGAGAACTTTTGTTTCTGCACATAAATAACACCATGGAAAGTCTGCTGAAAACAGCGTCAGTCCGGGCTAGTTCCATTTAAATCATGCAAGTTAGAGTCCAAAACAATAGCAAAAGTGTTTGGAAAAGTAGATACGACGGAGACGTATCAAGCAGCCATCACCATTTGCTCGTCAACGATCTGGAAGCCCTTCTGGAGACACTCCTCGGCTAACTTCCGATTGCGAGTGATAGTGATCACACCACTCGACCCTGACATCTTATGTTTAAGATACACGTAACACGGACATGCCATGAAACGTGCGTAGGCTGGCCTACCCAGGATGGCATGGTAAGCACTCTGGAAGTCCACCACTTCAAAAGTTAGCCGCTCCTTTTTGAAGTTCCATTTTTTGCCGAATACAATGTAGAGGGCAATTTGCCCATGTGACTTGGCCTTCTTCCCCAGGATTACCCCGTGGAACTACATGTGACTTGGACTACTAAACCACCTGGCCGTTGTAGGTGCCCTCAAAGGTCTTGACGAACACTCTTGCCAAATCATTCCAGCAGTATAAGCTAACTGGCGGGAGCTGCGTGAGCCATGCTCGAGCGGAGCCCTCGAGCATCAACGGTATATGTTTCATGGCCACGTTGTCGTTGCCTCCGCCGACCCGAACGGCCACCCGGTAATCTTCTAACCAGATTTCTGGCTTGGACTCGCCAGTGAACTTGCCGATCCCTGTGGCTAACCTGAAGTTGATGGGAATCTCTGCCGCCCGTATGTACCGACTGAAACACTCGGGACCAAAGGGTACGGAAGCACTCAGTACGTCGGTATCTTGGCCTTCTCGCAAAGCCCGCCCCCCCCCCTCGACCAGGTTCTGAGCGAGAATGAATCTCATGTTGAAATGCGTGCCTCGGGTGTCCCTGGTGTGACGAGAAGGAATCGACCTTCAATCACCGCCGTGTGTCCGTCTGTCGTCGTAGGGCTGGCGCCCGTACACAACATCTCGCGGTGGAGGCATCAGGGCGCGATCATAATCGTCGTGCCGCAGGGGTGACACAACCCGATAGCGCCTACGATCTTCGTAGTGATCTCTCGAGGAGGATGTGAATCGGCGCCTGCAGGAGCCGAGTGGGCTGTGAGCCGACTGAATGGTCTCCGCATGCACCGATGCGCTATGGATGCGATCTCTGGACTGGGACACCGCCGTATTCTGCGATAGCACCGTCTTCAAGAGTGCCTGGATCTGCCGAATCCACTATCCGCCTGCAGAGCCGAAGGGCTGGATGGAATCCGCGATCCGAGAAGCGGCCGCCAGATTTTGTAGCGGGGTACTAAGAACCTGATACTTATGAGTCTTGTAGCTCGAGTAAATCCGGCGTTTGTGCCAACTGGAGCTAGGTTGGTGGCGCGCTCGATCTTCCAGCTCCCTCTGAAGCCATTCGAGGTGGTCGCGCTCGGTGGCCAGGCGAGTCGACTCCATGGCCAATGCTTCATGGATCATCCCGGTGATGGGGGTGTTCAAGAGCTGCTCGTTCTTATGGCCAAGCTCCTGACGCTGCTCCCGAGTGAGAGCCTGGGGCAGGTATGGCTCATGGCCTACACCGCCGCCGCTGGTGTTGCCGTGTGAAGTACCCGCACAGCATCCCGGGCATCCGTGTACCCCGGGGGCGTGCGATGCTTAGAGTTGTCCGCCATGAGAACTTCAGCGGTCGATTCGACGCTTTCGCACTCGGACTCCTCGGAGGAATCATCAAGTGAACCGTCGAAGAGGTCAAGGGTGGGCTCGTCGGACTCTAGAGCCGCCACATGCTCTGGCGCGACCTGGAGGGCCATAGCGTGCCTTATCTAGCGTTGTAGCCATGAGCGCATAGAACGCTTGGGGTGGCATTCAGCCGAAAGGCAAGTAGCCACTCGGTACGGAGCCGAGGGCTGCGGGAGAAGGACTCTGAACGAAGAGGCACGAGAGTGTGCTGCGCCACGGACGGGCAGCGCCTCCACGTCCAGCGGGGCCTCGCGAAGCCACGCTGAGTCATCATCGACGAAGCTGAGCGTCCCAAACCGGATTTCGCCACCGACTAACATGGTGATGAAGGATCCACCTACGTCATGAAACTTTGGTATACGCCTAGCCCAACGGTGGGCACCAACTGTCGGGGTTACGATCTTGACAATGAGTACTAGGGGTACGAAAGAGGGGCAGAGCCTAGCTATGGCGCATGTGTTAGTGTCAAAACCGACAAATCTAGGGTAGGGGGTCGCGAATTGTGTGTCTGAGGATTTATGGTAACAAGGGACAAGTGGGACACAATGTTTACCCAGGTTCGGGCCCTCTTGATGGATGTAAAACCCTACGTCGTGCTTGATTGTATTCGACGAGTATAGGGGTTACAAGAGGTTATCTACCTCGAGATCGTAATGGCTAAACCCTAGCCGTCTAGCTTATGAGAATTCTGATAGCCTCTACATACTACACCCTCCGGTGTGTGTACAGAGTCAGTTTGTGTGGGAAGGAAATAACATATCCGGACACCAATCTTGCCGTCCACGCATATAGGAGTCCAACCCGGACACGGGGGAAAGTCTTCAGCTTGTATCTTCACGGCCCATCAGTCCGGCCCATATCAAATGGCCCGGACACCTAAGGACCCCCTAATCCAGGTCTCCCTCAGTAGCCCCTGAACTTGCCTTGAAATGATGATGTAGTATCCGGCTTATGTCTTCGGCTTTTGCAAGGCTGATTCTTCATTATACCTCGGTCGGATAAAAGTCGGGCCCTGACGTTCACGTCCTGTCTTTATGACTCCTTCCCTGTCATCGCCTCCATTTCTACACGCTGGGCAAATGCGAACGGTCCATAATAATTATTTACCAAAAAAACCATGGCCACACAGGGACAACGCCTATATAAAAAGGTTAGATCCCCAAGTGCCGTCCACATCGTGTAGAGAACACCAAGACTAGCCACGGAAACCTTCAAAACATGGCCAGCGCTCCTAGCTCTTCTTTGCACCCTCATGACCCTCAAGAGGGTGATTGGCAAAGCTGCTTAGTATCTCATCTCCAGTTGAGTCGACTTCAGACGCAGGGATATCTCCATCTCGCAGATCTAGTCTCTGTGCGAGCGGGATTGGCCTCCATTGGCAATGATGTACTAGCAGAAAATTTCCCCAACCCCAACAAGGAGGAGAGGGTATGCTTCGTTTTGTTTCTTCTGTGGGGCTTAGTATTTCTGATCCATCCCTTTCTCAGGGGTCTGTTGGAGTTTTACGGAATCCAGCTGCACAACCTTACCCCCAGTTTGATTCTACACATCTCGGGCTTCGTCGCTGTCGGTGTCAAAACCGGCGGATCTAGGGTAGGGGGTCCCAAACTATGCGTCTAAGGCAGATGGTAACGGGAGGCGGGGGACACGATGTTTACCCAGGTTCGGGCCCTCTCGATGGAGGTAATACCCTACTTCCTGCTTGATTGATCTTGATGATATGAGTACTACAAGAGTTGATCTACCACGAGATCATAGAGGCTAAACCCTAGAAGCTAGCCTATGGTATGATTGTTGTTGTCCTATGGACTAAACCCTTCGGTTTATATAGACACCGAGGGGCTAGGGTTACAGTAGTCGGTTACAATGGGAGGAGATCTACATATCCGTATTGCCAAGCTTGCCTTCCACGCCAAGGAGAGTCCCATCCGGACACGGGACAAAGTCTTCAATCTTGTATCTTCATGATCCAACAGTCCGGCCAAAGGATATAGTCCGGCTGTCCGGAGATCCCCTAATCCAGGACTCCCTCAGTAGCCCCTGAACCAGGCTTCAATGACGATGAGTCCGGCGCGCAGATTGTCTTCGGCATTGCAAGGCCGGTTCCTCCTCCGAATACTCCATAGAAGATTTTGAACACAAGGATAGTGTCCGGCTCTGCAAAACAAATTCCATACACCACCATAGAGAGAATAATATTTCCACGAATCTAATCTGCTGACACGCTCTGTAGCATGACGCCACACCACGGCCCGGTCTTTATTCGAACCGTTTTTCTCAACGAGCCACGACGCATATCGCTAGGTGGTTTCCTCGGCATGTCTTGTCGAAGCAGAGATCGTGTCCCCTTATCACGAGATTCTCATCAATACGGGTATGGGTAACCCAACCACGCCATCAATTATGGCGCTTGGGGAATAAGCGAGTTTACTAGGAAGATGGGAGCGCATAGTTTCGTCCGCCCTTATAAAGTGACAAGGGTTCACCTTTTTCACCCACGCCTTCTTCCTCCTCGCACATCCATTCTTGCGCACTCGAGCTCCAACACCCAAGTTTGCGTCCTTCTCCTCAAACCGCTCCCAGCATGTCCGAGGCGGGAGGCAAGTGGATGAAATCCTCCGTCATGCAGGAGGACATCAAAAAGCCACGGGGAGCCGGATACTTGGCCGCGGATATCGCGCACCGGCTGCCCAACGCGGGGCAGATCGTCCCCACCCCAGAATCCCATGAGAGGGTAGTCTTCCTCACCCACTTCGTCCGCGGACTGGGATTTCCCCTCCACCCGTTCGTCCGCGGCCTCATGTTCTACTACGGGCTGGACTTCCATGATTTGGCACCAAACTTCATCCTCAACATCTCGGCGTTTATCGTCGTGTGCGAGGCCTTCCTCCGCATCCGGCCCCACTTCAGCCTGTGGCTGAAGACCTTCAATGTTAAACCGAAGGTTGTAGGCGGCCAGCAAGCGGAATGCGGATGCGCCATGGTGGAAAAAATGCCCAACATCACATGGCTCGAGGGCTCATATGTGGAGACCATAAAGGGGTGGCAATCGGGGTGGTTCTACATCACTGAGCCGCGCGACACCAACTGGGTGGCAGCCCCCAAATTTCGATCCGGAATCCCCACGCGGCTCACCTCCTGGAAAGAGAAGGGCCTATCCTGGGGTCAATCGGTGGAGCTGACCGGACTCCAGAATTGCATCCGGAACATGATAAGCAAGAAAATCAAGCTTGTCAACGTGGTCCAGGTCATGCTCTTCCGCCGGATCCTCCCGTGTCAACGACAGGCATTCAACTTGTGGGAGTTCGACCCGGCCGAGCACCAGACGCTGCAAGAGCTCTTCGGCACGACGCACAAGGACATCTGGAGGGTGCTGTTCAAGGGCGCCGAGGTACCCCCTCCCCTTACCGAGGACCGCGGACTTAGCACGAAGCGCCCTGTGAATCCGGTAAGTCTTTTATAAGATGTTCATTTTCCCCAGTTTGACCATGCGCGGGATCTAAACCCCCACGCCATTTTCCAGGACTGGGTCGAGACAGCGGAGCAGATTGACTGTCCTTCCCCCCTGCCCGAAGATCCAGCGGATGCTCTCCTAACGGAGATCTTGGCTCGGCACCTTATGAGGTGCCGGAGAAGAAAGTCAAGAAGAAGGGCCTTGAGGGACCCGAAAGGGTCTCCGGCGTCAGGTGATATCGGACTCATCGTCCGATAACTCCGAGCCGCACTCCTCCCATGAAGACGAAGAGGAGGAAGAGGAAAGTTCTCCCCCCAGCCGGGGGAGACAAGAAAAGGAAGGCCGCCCCAACCGGGGAGGCCGAAGGGTCCCAGAAGAGAAGGACCCTCCTTCCGGACTGCTCCACGACAGCCGCCCAAAGCAACGATGAGTGGTTGCTCATGGACAAGCCCCTGGCGAAGTCGTAAGTATCCGGATTCCATTATAATTCATGGTATGTTTTATCGCATTGCTCCTCATCACGCCGAACATGATTATGCGGCCCGCCCCAAGCCCGCATCGACGTATCTTCGTCAGATGGTTCTTTGGACCCGTCGGATATGAATAGCGATTCACTTCCGACCGCCTCTTCCCCTCGCCCCACGGACGACGTCGAGGTGTTGTCCCAAAGGGCACCGAGCCGACAGGAGGTAGTCCTGGAGGTGCCTCGAGGCGACCTTCCGGACCCTCGGCGTAATGGGAGCAAGACTCCCATGGGCTCCAAGTTCGGCCCCCAGCCGAACACTACGCCGGAACCTCCAGTGGTTCCGGACTCCGGAAGGCGATCCCCTGTTAAGAGGGGCAAGCCGCCCGTTCCGGTGGCCTCTGTCCATCTAGAGGCGCCGGACAACTTGTTGGAAGCACTTCGCAGCGCTTCCATCGATGAAGAGCACCGCACTATCATGAGTGCGGTGATCGAGAAGGTTCAGTCCGCCAAAAACGGACTAACTGAAGCTTGTGCCAGCCTCCTAACAGGCTTTCAGGTAAGTAGTCAAGATATAGGAAAATATTACCGCATAGACAGTAGCCCCCGATGCTCTATTTGGCGTTCACGAAGAAAAGCCGAATAGAGGATCAAATAATAATCACAGGAGTCTAATCATAATATGTCTATGTGAATATGCAGGCTTCACTTTGCTAGCTTGCCGCCGTTTCTAGGTCGCTGCCTTTGAAGCAGGACCTTGAGCGGTCAGAGGAAGAGCTCAGCCTTGCCAAGAGGCAGCTCGAGGAGAGCAAAGGTAAGCAGATACCTTGTCTATATATATAAAAGGAAGATTTGGTTGCAAAATAATGGGATCATCATGAATGTGCCAGGGGCCACGACCGAAGTGGCGACCCGGAAGAAGGCGCTGTCCGAGGCTGAAGACAAAGCGGCCAAGGAGCACATCAAGCGAGAAAAACAAGAGGCCCGAGTAGGCGAGGTGCAGCAAGATCTCCGAGCTCTCGTCAAGAAGCACGAGGCCTTGGAGCTTGACTCTAAGATGCGAGAGTCCGAGCTTGCGAAGGCCCTCGAAAGCGTGAAACATGCCAAGACCGAAGCCCAAGGCGCTGTCCGAGGATGAAGACAAAGCGGCCAAGGAGCGCATCGAGCGAGAAAAACAAGAGGCCCGAGTAGGCGAGGTGCAGCAATAGCTCCGAGCTCTCGTCAAGAAGCACGAGGCCTTGGAGCTTGACTCTAAGACGCGAGAGTTCGAGCTTGCGAAGGCCCTCGAAAGCGTGAAACATGCCAAGGCCAAAGCCCAAAAGGCCCTCCAGGAAGTTGAGGCGGTTAAGAAGATAGCGGCGGGTAAGGCTTTCATTATGCAAAGCAAGCACGTGAAAGAAAATTTCTTTTTACTTACCCGAGTTCGAGCTCTCCAGAGCGTTCGCAGATTCCGCCCACAGCAGTGTCGGATGTCAGCGGAGTTCTACCGGGCCGAGGAGGGGAGCTCGATGGAGAAGTTATTCTGGTCTCAATATACTGGGACCGAACACCCGATGCCCTTGAGCGACTAGCTGAAGCAACTGGTCGAGCTCCACAACGCGGCCGAACAGGCCATGAAGGGCGTTATAGTCCGGATGTGGCCTGGCGATCCCCTGCCTAACAGCTACTTCGGTTTGGTGAGGCGGCTTGTGAATGCCTGCCCCCGGTTTGAAGTCATCAAGCGGCCCGTCTGCATCGAAGGTGCACGCAGGGCTTTGCCCGTCTTGAAAGTGCATCACGAAGATGGACGCCGAGAAGCTGGTGAAGGAGGGTCCACCGCAGGGCAAGGAGCATCGCCACCCCGAAATGTATTATGACGGTGTCCTGAAGGGTGCCCGCCTTGTGGCGGAGGAGTGTACCAAAGATGTAATTTTTGAATGAACGTGCTCATGTGATCCCGCAATGTGAAAACTAGTTCATTTGTGCTATGCAATGCTTTTTAATTTAAAATATTACCTTCTGTGCGACCGTTTATCAAATCTGAGAGTTGGCCAGTCGTCGGCTTCTGCCCCCATGCAACTAGTACTGGGGTGTTCGGGATAAATTTGAGCACTCTTTTTCCCATTTTTTGGGTCCTCCGAGGAGGTGCTCATTGTGACGAACCAGGCAATCGGACTATAATGCTTTATCACTCTCACTTAGCCATAGAAGTCTACAATTTTAAATTTTGGCGAAGCCCCTAGTATTCGGAAGACCGAATGTGGGGCGCTATATATGCCTAAGTCGGACAAGGCCGACTCCTCGCCCGAAGCGGAAAAAGTCTTTAAGGACTTGAGACCTCTCGAACAGCGACTAGCTCTCGCCTTATCATGACAGTCAGTTTTGGCTTTCTCTACTGAGGTGCTCGTCTGGAAGAACCGGGACACAATCGCAGTAGTTCTCCTAGTGCTACCTTAGCGGATATTGCGGAATGTAAGGTACCAAAACATGGGAGCCGGGCAAATCCAACTATTGACCCAAGACATGATTCAGATCTGATGCATATAGTGCTATAAGTTCGGGGTGCCGAACTGTCGAAAGTGTTCGGACTTCTCATGCCGTATTATGGGGTATACGAAAGCCCCTGGCGTACTGGCCGTACCAGAATGTACGGGTGCTGATTGTCGTAAATAAACATATAAAAAGGAATAGATAATGCAATAATAGACTAATGTTGTGCATTTTTATTTAAAGAATACGTCGAAGCATATTTATACAAGTAGTGCGATAAGTAAAAAAATAGGAGTATTTGACATGTCCTATCCAAGGGCAAGCTGCGGACTGGTATTTAAAGCAGGTATTTCGCTCGTTATCAGAACCAGCTGGGGATTCCTTTCGGTGTACTAGAGTAGGGGTACCCTAGTATCCCGAACTTGTGCACGGGCAGTTGTAGCCCTCCGCGGGAAGGCTTACCGGGTGACCGCCAAGGTCCTCCGTGGTTCCTTTGGAGCCATTCAAGAACAAAGTATTCAAGCCAAGGAGACAAGGCCCCGGCAAGAGGAGCTTGTCGGGAAGGCCACCCAAGGCACATAGGAAACAAGGCCCTGGCAAGAGGAGCTTGCCGGGAAGGCCACCCGAGCACTTACAAGACAAGGCCCGGCAAGAGGAGCTTGTCGGGAAGGCCCAGTGAGCGACAAGCTTCGGCGCGACAAGATAACAACCGCGGCAGGCGCTTGTCATGCGGCATCACCTCTCAGACCTACGCTCCAACAGCATCCACTAACGTGTCGCCTGGGCCTTTCCAGCGCCAAGCGTGGCGAGAGGCTGTGCAGCCGGTCGCGAGGTGGCAAACGGCGCCGACAAGTTTGCCATCGTGGCGGACGGTGGCGCCCACGGTCCCTGTTTGCACTTTATTAGAGGCGACAAGATGGGCATTTAATGCGTTTGTCCCCTACCGTCAGAGTTAGGTATATTACTCTGTACTCTGTACTAGTAGGTGTACCAACCACTAGTTTTACTTTTGTACAGCCGTCTACGTTGCCACCTGTCTGAGCCCCTTCGAGCTTATAAAAGGAGGCCCATGCTAGCGTAGAGGAGGTTGGTTGGTCGATCGATTCCCTCGAGCTCGGTCTAGTTAGCAGCTAAATGCATCTTGTAGCATTCGGCGTTCTGAGCAAGAACGCAATACACCTAGACATCCAAAGCGGTAGGAGTATTATCTCTCGGAGAGCTCCGAAGCTGGGTAAAACCTCTTCGTGCTTCGCCTCGATCTGCTCTTCGTGCGACCTCTTGCTCCCCTTGAACCGAAAGGGGCTCGGTCCGCCGGCCCCATAGGTGTTCGTGGGCCAGATCAGCCTGCCCCGACATCTTTGGCGCGCCAGGTAGGGGGCGTCGAGGTTGTGTGAACCTGATACGGCGTCCACGCGAGCTAGATCTTCATTATCTTCATCAACATGCCACCGAAGAAGAAGGCTTTGGCGGCAGAAGCCCCGTCCGCGTCGAACCCACCACCACCGGAGCAAACAGGTGGTGGGGTAGACGCCGGCGGAAGAATGGACGGCGACGGGGGAGCTCACGGTGCTGCCAAGTCCAAGGACAAGGCCGCGCAGACCTCGGCGTCCGTACATGCACCGCGCCCGTCTCAGGAGGCGCGGGACCGACAGCGTCATGGCATTCACAATGCCATACGCTCGTTGGACCGAGATCGGCTGGAGGATCCCGGGGCGTTCAAGACCAGCATGCTGCGCCAATATCTTTGGCGCCAGCGAAACGCAGTCACTCGGACGGGATATCGCTCCTTCTAACATAGATAGAAGTTCGAGCATATCCGCTCCTCGCGCCGTTCGCCATCGCCACCCACTACTCCAGCGAAGCTCTGGCGAGCTCAATCGCTCTGGATTACCCTCCAACGGCCGACAAGGTCGGCGAGTGGAGAGCCACCATCTGAAGTCTCATCGGCCGCCAGCGGCGACGCTCCGCTGGCAACCGAGTGCGTCGCTGCCTTGGCAGGACCGCCAACGCGAGCCGGTGGCGGCAGAGACGGTGGGGTGCAACCACCATGCACTCTCCGCCCGAAGGCCAAGATCGCCGACTCGCCGGATCCACCTCGACAGCGACTCCACTGCGTCGCCATCAGATCCACGAGCTCATCGCGATCAACGCCAAGTGCTACGATCGACGGCAAGAGGGCGCTCGAACTCGCATCGAGCGCCCGAAGAGAAGCGGCGTCAATCCGACAAGCGCGCCGGGCCCTCTGTCGACATGCAGCGCCCGGAAGAACCAGGCGACTTGCCGTCTGCGGTAGGTTGCCCTGCGTTCACTCGTGAGCTGCGGCAAGTCGATGTGACAAGAAAAACTTCAAGCGAGACGTGCGGAGAAATGCGGCGGCAAGACGCATCCGTCGGAGTTCCTCAGCATCTACACCATCAGCGGTGCGAGGCTGCGGGGCGAGACGACAAGATCCTGCCAACTACTTCCGCTGGTGCTCAAGCCCAACGTCAGGTCTGGCTCATGCACTTGCCGGACAACTCCATATCTTCTTGGGCAGATCTATGCCATCGGTTTGTCGGCGCCTTTACAGCGTGCCACAAACCCCATGGCTAAGAAAGCGACCTTCATCTGCTCGCCCGGAAGGAAGGAGAGCCCCTGTGCAAGTATATTCAGAGATTGACCGTGTACAGCACAACATCCCGGATGTCCACCTGCCGTGGTGATCGGTAGCGTTCCATCGAGCGTGCGGAACCGCAGAGATGCGGGAGGAGATGGCGATGTGCAAGATCGAGACGTCGATGAGCTATACGCCCTGGCCGACAAGTGCGCCGCGTCAGAGGAGGAGGAGACTCCCGGAGAGAATACGAAGCAGGAGGACTGACGGTGAGGAGACCGCCCGGCAAAGAAGAGCGGCGGGGCAACAGGAAAAAGAAAGCGGAGATGTGCTAGTTGTTGAGCGGTCCGACAACGGAGGTGGCGACAAGAACGCCAAGGCTGGTAGCTCCGGCAAGGAGGTTGCGGCTGGCGCCAACCACCGATCTGTGGCGGCCGCCGACAAGCGGGGCGGCTCCGGCAAGCGATCTTGCAAGATCCACCGCACCAAGGGTCATGACCTCCGAGCTGCAAGAAGGTCGAGCAGCTTGTCAAGCAAATGTAAAGCTGAATCTGAGCAGCCGCGACAAGGAGAAGGCCCAGGAAGGTCTTTGGAGGAGTAAGCAAGAAAGCGTCCGGCGGGGAGGGCGCTTGGCAAGGCCAAGCAGCGGCAAGGAGAGACCTCCCAGCGGCGCGGCGAGGATGAAGACGAGGGCGACGATGAAGACATGGATGATGACAAGGCCGATGAGCAGGAGTTCGAAAGCCACGGAGGTCACTGTGCGTTGACGGCGGTGCTCTCTCGCACACCTCCCACCGCCAGCTCAAGCAGTGGATGCGGGAGGTCAATGCAGCAGAACCATCCATCGACTCACGCAAGCCTCTGAAATGGTCCAGCACGCCTATCATCTTTGACATTGAGGACCACCCTGATCACGTAACAGCGGTCGGGTGCTTGCCGATGTTGGTTTCACCAACTATCCGCAACCTCAAGGTCACCAAGATGCTAGTTGACGGCGGGGCCGGCTTGAATCTGATCTCCTCCGCGGTGCTCCAAAAACTCCAGATCCCTGATGGCGAGCTCGAAGAGACCGGCACTTTTCAAGGAATTAATCCGGAAGGAGCAAGCGAAGGAAAGATCACGTTGCCGGTAACATTTGGCGTGAAGTTGAACTTCAGGACTGAGAGGGTCACCTTTGATGTTGCCGACTTTCCGTTGCCTTACAATGGAATACTTGGCAAATCCGGCACTCGCCAAATTTATGGCGGCCTCTCACTACGCCTACAACTCTTTGAAGATGCCAGGCCCGATAAGCGTCATCTCTGTCCTGGCGACAAGAAGGATGCTCTGCGCCGACAAGATCTACTGGGAAGCGGCGACGCGACAGTTGCAAGCCACTTGTCGCTGAAGCTCCGGGGAAGAAGAAGGCCAAGTCCGGCAAGAGCTCGATGCCCACTCCGGCAAGCGCACCTCTTGGTGCTGCGCTACCGTCGAGGACGCACCATCGAGCTCCACCGGCAAGTATAAGAAAGGCGATGACAGCTCCACCAGAGACCAAGAAGGTGTCCGCCAAGGAGGGCGGCACCGGTGGTACCTTCACCATCGATTGCCTCTCTCGACCCTAAATAGGAAAGGCGCTCGTTGCTTTCCTGCAGGCGAGCGTCGGCGTGTTTGCATGGCAACCGTCGACATCCCGGTGTTCCTGTGAAAGTAATTGAGCACCATCTCGCCGCTTGTCCTCATCGCGCGCCCGTCAGCGAAAGTCGAGGAAGCAAGCGGTGGGCGTCAAGAGTTCATCGCGGAAGAAATCAAGAAACCGGAAGCAGCAGGCCTTGTCGGAGGAGTGCTCCATCCCTCGTGGTTGGCCAATCCTGTAGTTGTATGCAAGGCTAACGGAAATGGAGGCTTTGTATCGACTTCACCGATGTCAATAAAGCTTGTGCCAAAGATCCATTTCCTTGCGGCGCATCGACCAGATTGTTGACTCCACGGCGGATGTGATTTGCTTTCATTTACGGATGCATATTCAGGATATCATCGGATCTTCATGGCGTAAGAGGATGAGGAGAAGACCGCATTCATCACCCCATGTGGCACATACTGTTTTGTACGGATGCCCTTCGGGTTAAAGAATGTTGGTTCAACGTTTGCAAGAGTAGTTCATGATGCTATTGAGCCGCAAATGCACAGAAATGTGGAAGCCTACATGGATGACATAGTGGTCAAAAGCAAGGACAAGGCGACCCTAGTTCAAGATTTAGATGAAACCTTTACAAATCTGCGCAAGATCAACCTCGAGCTCAATCCCGAGAAGTGCGTGTTTGGAGTCCCTTCCGCAAGCTTCTCGGGTTCTTCGTGTCTCTCGGCGGGAATTGAAGCCAACCCGACAAGATCAAGGCCATTGAGCAGATTGAAGCACCAAAGCGCGTCAAGGATGTCACGAAGACTTGCGGTTGTGTAGCTGCTCTCAGCGAGTTTATCTCTAGGTTCTGCTGAAGGCTACCGCCATTTTTCAAAATCTTGAAAAAGGCAGGTCCGATGCAATGGACTCCGGAAGCGGAGGCAGCGCTGCAGGACTTGAAGAGATACCTATCCTCCACTCCAACACTTGTCGCACCTAAGCCACAAGAGAAGTTGCTGCTATATATAGCGGCAACCAATCAAGTGGTTAGTGCTGCGTTAGTAGCGGAGAGGGAGGCGGATGATGAGCTAGCAACCATGGCGGACACATCCAGCGACAAGCGAGGGGCTTCGCCGGCAAGCTCTGGTCCCGACAAGGGACGGATCTGCGCAGACGCATGAGCGGAATCACGAGAAAAGGATGGTGCAGCACCCGGTTACTTTGTCGGCTCCCTTCTGCAGGGGCTAGGTCAAGGTACTACGGTGTGCAGAAATTGCCGGCCTCCTCATGGCCTCGAGAAAGCTGCGCCATTACTTTCGTGCACATGAGATCACAGTTGTCACTCGCTTTCCGCTAAAGAGGATCTGCGAATCCAGAGGCAACAAAAGGCGGGATTGTCGAGTGGGCACTGGGAACTGTCAAGCTTTGGCCTCAAGTTTGAGAGCACTTCAACTATCCAAAGCGAGCATTGGCGGAGTTCATAGCAGAATGGACACCAACGCCGGATGAAGAAATTCCGAAACGAAAGCGTCCCGTCAAGGAAACAAGCAAAGAGTGGCTGATGTACTTTGATGGTGCCTTCTCGCTGCAAGGCGCCCGATGGGCGTCTTGCTTGTCGCACCCACGGAGAGCACCTCAAGCACGTAGTCCGGATGCACTTTCCCAAGGAGAAAGCAACAAACTCTACGGCAGAGTATGAATGTTTGCTTGCCGGTCTCAGGATCGCAGTGGACCTTGGGATCAAGAAGCTCATTGTCAGGGGTGACTCACAACTTGTTATCCGCCAAGTGAACTAGAATTATCAGAGTCCGTTGATGGAAGCTTATGTTGATGAAGTGAGGAAGCTACAAGAGCACTTTGACGGCCTGCAAATGGAATATATTCTGAGAGCTCAGAACGACATTGCTGATGGCTTGTCAAAGTGTGCCGCACTTAAGTTACCTGCGGAACCAGGGATTTTTGTGCTCAAGCTGACTCAGCCGTCCGTAACACCACCAACAGGACAGAGCAAGAAGAGGAGGTTGATCTCTGGTGACTACTTTTCGGCAGAGCTTCCCGAAGCCGCCACCGCGAAGGTCCCCAAGATCGACACCAACAGAGCTGAGGGGCAGTCTGCTCCGACAAGCCCCAGGGTTTGTTTCGTTGAAGCAGACGCTCCCGACAAGTTTTGCTCCGGCAAGCTTCCCGGGGAACGTCAAACTCCGGCTGAGACGCAGGTTCTTACCGTGGAAGCTGATGTTCCTGCAGCAGCAGATGTGCCTTTAGTCCTTGTTGTCGAGCCGCAAGCTCCAGCATGGGCGCAGCAGATTGTCCATTTCCTTCAGACAGGAGAACTTCCCAAAGAGCAAGAAGAAGCGGAAAGAGTAGCCCGGTAGTCAAGTATGTACCAGTTTGTCGACAACACACTGTACAGAAGAAGACTCAACGGGGTGAAATTGAAGTGTATTCATCGGGAAGACGGACAAAAGCTGTTGGCAGAGATACATGGAGGCATATGTGGTCACCACATTGGCGCCAGAGCACTTGCCGGCAAAGCGTTAAGCAAGATTTCTTTTGGCCGACAGCCCTCCGGGATGCAACTGCACAAGTAACCAAGTGTGAAGCGTGCAGTTCCATTCCAAGCAGACACACCGGCCAGCTCAAGCTCTCCAGGCGATCCCTTTATCCTGGCCATTTTCGGTGCCGGGGCTCGACATCCTCGGCCCCTTCCCCGAGCTGTCGGGGGCTTTGAGTACTTATGCGTTGCAATCGACAAGTTCACAAAGTGGCGGAAGTGGAAGCGATGAGGAAGGTGACAAGCGCAGTTAGCGATCAAGTTCTTGGTCGATTGTTTGCCGTTTGGAATCCCTAACGGGATCATCACCGACAACGGCACCACAGTTCTAAGCCGCACCTTCATGCAAGATGCGTCCAAGATCTTGGCACCAAGATCTGCCCGCTCTGTTGCTCATCCGAGGAGCAACGGTCAAGCCGGAGAGGGCAAATCTTTGAAGTGCTTCGCGGGCTCAAGACCGTAACTTTCGACGGGCTGCACAAGTGCGGAAGAAACTGGATAGAGGAGCTGCCGGTGGTTCTTTGGTCGATCAGACGACGCCAAACCGAGCCATCGGCGGACACCTTTCGCTCTAGTCTATGGAGCAGAGGCGGTTCTCCCCACGGAACTCGTGATCACGGATCGCCTCGAGTGCTCGCTTATGATGAGCTTGAGCAAGAGCAGCTGCGACAAGATGACGCGCTCCTCCTTGAGGAAAGATCGTCTTGAGCTCTTGTCACGAGCTGCTCGGTACCAGCAAGCTTTGCGCCGCTACCATAGCCGCAAACTCAATGCCAGAAGTCTCGAGGAAGGCGACCTTGTTCTTCGGCGCGTTCAGTCCGCCAAGAATTCCAACAAGTTGATGCCGAAGTGGGAAGGCCCTTATCGGGTGAAACTAGTCACTAGGCTGGCACAGGTCATGCCTTGAGACCGAAGATGGCATTCGGTGAGCAACTCACGGAATATTGAGCATCTTCGTAAGTATTACCCATAGAAGCGGCGGTTGCGGAACCTGTTCCGGCAACCACCTTTTGTACAAGTCTTGCCGCTGATGCACGTAATCCTTTGTACAAAGCCGGGTGCAGACCCCGTGCATCAGTAAAGCTAGCGTGCTTCGCACACCTTGTCGATTTCATGCTGTTTACTTCTATTTTGCATGCATTATCTGACACTTTGTGTAGCACCTACCCCTGGTAAGTGGTAATGAGCCACAAGGCTCCATATCTTTATTTTCTCTTCTTTCTCTTTCTCAAAGAAAGGAAGGTTCCCTCGCACACAAGTTTGCCGGGGGGAAGGAGAAGATAATGGTGTGGAACAAGCGTCGCTCAAGGAAGTCTAACCTTACCGGGAAGCAACCGACAGAAAAGCTAAGTTGCCAAAGTTTGAGCAATCAGTTTTAAAATTTTTAAGTTATTTTCCTTGAGCGACCGAACTTTGTATGGAAAACACATCTTGTGAGAGGAACCAATTCGTAGCTGGTTGCACCCTTACTTTGTTCCGAGTCTGCTCAACAACTTAAGTGAGCTGCGACTAGTTGCGACAAGGTTGCTTGTCGGAAGCGGCACCGCCAAAGAAGGTCAGACGTTCAAGACTCGGCCAAGGGCTCATAGTTCAGCCCGACAAGTCCCCTAAAAGCGTAAAGGCAAAACATACAAAGGAAGGAATCAAGTAAAGGAAATAGCATAGCAATTGATATCCAAAATAAAGTTATATTACAAGATAGCTTGCCGCAGCTCTAATGGATTGTTCCTATGACATGACTAGCGGCGGCAAGAGCAAGAAAAAAAGCGGCCTAATCTCTGGCGGCCACCCTCAACCCTCTTGATTCCGCTCACTCTGTCCACAATGGGTGCGACAAGGGTCTTGAGCGCCTCCACATCGGCATCCGTGGCAGAGACTTGAGGGCGTTGGTGAAGTTGAGGCCGGGTTGCGGAAGGCCACCTTCATCAGCACCTTTTGGAGGGCTCCCGCGCAGATCTGGCGCGACTCCTCGGCCAGCTGTTTTGGGACCTCTTCCCGGAGTCGCTGGAGGCCCGTCACCACGCCCTTGAAGAATAAGCTAAGCTTGGCGCTGGGTTGGAGGTGCTCGTCGGAGGAGTATCCAAGATCCACCATCGCCAGCTCCATCAACTCGCTGTGGATGGCGGCAGCAGTATCCACGAGACCTTCGGTCCAGTGCTCCACACTCTCCCTCAAGGTGCTCTGCAGGTGGCATCATTCGCCAGCCAGCTCCTCGTCGGCCTTGATCTTCTCCTTCAAGGCCGCCTCCCGCTCCTTGGCGCCGTCCGACATCTGAGTCAAAGTAGTCGGCTTCAACTCCAGTGCATTGGAGTCCACTGGCGGCGCTGAGCTCCTTGCTCCTCTCGGCGAGGCAGCCCTGCAGCTCGCCAAGAGTGTAGGCGTCCTTCTCGTGCTCGTGCTTGAGTGCGGCAAGCTCCTCGCCGCTCTTCTTGAGGCTGGCCTCCAAGCTGCGCCACCTTCGTCTCCAGCTCCTTCTTGGCGGCCTCGGCGGCCGGCGGCATCCTTTGCCTCCTTGAGAGCCCCGCTTAGCGTTTCCTCGCGCATGGCGAGATCCTCCTCGTGGCTGTCCAGGTTGACCTTCCGCTGCGCCCGGCTTCGCCTTCCTGCCTGGAGCGGCTTCTCAGCGGCAAGCATTGTTCCTCCTCATTGCAGCCTTCTCGAGGATGAAGGCCTTGCGCTCCTCGGCGAGTTGCTCCGCTCCTCCGCCAAGGACCGGAGAGCTTCTGGTTGCGGCCGGAGCTCCTCCAGCGCTTCTCAATGTCTGCTCCCGCCTTGCGACAAGCGCCTCCCGAGATGCAGTTTGGCTTGTCGGTAGCGGTAGAGCGACAGCGGCTTCCTTGACTGCTCCTCCTCGAGCTCGCCGCCGCTGCTGCTTGGCGCGTCAACTAAGCGTCGGCCAGCGAGGCGAGCAGCTCTTCATCAAAGGTTTCTCCTTGGCCGGCGCCACAGAACTCGACTCCCATGGGAGCTTGATGAAAACGCCGTCACCGGCCTTCAAGTAAGCGCCCGGGCTGGGGCTCTTGAACTGGCAGCTGCGGCGGCGGAGGATCGGCGGTCGGTGTAGCGCTGGCGCTCCTGCGCCCAGTGCGTCGGTCACGTCGCGAGACCCTCGCCCGGCTTCTGCGGCGGCAGCTTACTGACCTCTTGGCCGGCGGGCTTGTCGTAGCCGGCTTCTTCTTCCACGGCGGCCGTCGGTGTTATCGCGCCGTCCTCCTCCTCGCCGGCGACCTCGGTCTCCATCGGCTCTATGGCGGACGGATGAAGAAAGTCAAGCAAATATTCAAAGATAAAATTAGAAGAAGAAAAACACAAGGGAAGTACTCAGGCGAGAAGGTTACCTGCGCCGGGGGCTGCGGTCGTGGTCTCCGCCGCCAAGGGATCGCTGGTGCCATCCCTTGCCGGAGAGCTGCCCCTTGCCGGAGAAGGCTCCCTTGCCGGAGAAGGCTCCCTTGCCGGAGAAGGTTCTCTTGCCGGGGAACGCTCCCTTGCCGGGGAATCCACCCTTGGCGGCGTAGTCGAAGCAGAAGGAGGCTGCTCTGCTCCTACACAAGTCAACAGTCAGATGTCAGCAAAGGGAAAGCACCCATGCACGCCGAACAGAAAGAAGTAGACCATATACTTACGCTGGGGGCTGCGCTGGGGGCTGCTTTGAAGGAGAGTTGCCTCATCCGGCAAGTTTGTCTCGGACGCGCCTCCTGGCGTCGCAGTAGGTTCGTCCTCAACGACAATCACCGGGGTCTTGGCCCTCTTCGACATCCTCTGGGCCAGCGTCGTGAAAAGGAATGGATTCAGAGTAAAGCAGATCAGATACAAGACAAGGCAACAAATCGAAGAATTACAAGTACATCAAGGAATCTTACTCTTCCTCTTCCTCGTCGGAGCTGAGCGCGGAGAGGTCGACTGGCCCGCCTCCCAGACGAGCAGGCGGAGGTGGGCTCCCTTATGCACGCTTGGCGGGAGGCGGGACGGTGGCTGCGAGGCCCGCCCTTGGCCGCAGCGGTGTGAGGTGCTCCAGCGGCAACAACGCTTGCCGCGGTGGAGCCAGCGTCCAGCAGCCGCTGCGGCTGTTGGCCCGTCTGCCGCCCGCTGCGTGCCGGCCCTGCGACGCCTTCTCGGTGGAGCCGGTGGCTCCGCTCGCGGCAAGCTGCTTGGAGGTGGAGAGGATGCGCCCTCGGCGGGCTCGCCCGACTCGGCTTCAGGCTCGGCAAGCTCTTCCTCGTCGACGAACTCCTTTCGCTCGACAAGGCTTGCCGCCTCGGCTGCCTCTGCCTCCTCCACGGTAAAGCCAAACTCGCCCGCGGCAGCCTTCTGCCGCCTCTTCTAGCTGGTGGCGTCTTGGCGCATCTCGTTGTCGATGGTGTCGCGGGTGAGGCCCCTCTGCTCATTGGGACGGACCGTCATCTCCACCAGATTGTCGAAGAACTGCGCCAGACGACGTCATCCGCGGCTCTTGCCAAGTGGGGACAATTCCGTAGGAGTCACACAACGGCATCATTGCGTGGATGCGGTCGGCGACGAGTTATTGCACAAATGAACGACGCCTCGGCAACCTAAACATCTCCGGATGATCGGGATCGAGCTTGAACAGCTCTAAGAGCATTGCGTCAAGCTCCAAGGCAGTGAAGTTGAAGTTGAGGCACAGGCGCAGCCTCATGATGTCTGCGGCGTTACGAAATTCCCAGGCAGGTCTCCTTCTCTCCTGCAAGGGGCGTCTGGCGGCGAAGAAAGTCCGCGCCAACAAGTGCCTCATGAGTCCGCAAAGTCGAGACGGAGGATTCGGGTGATGCGATCTTCAACCTAGCATCCTCGGGGCAGATTGCTCCAATCATTGCAGCGTACTACTAGGGTTTGGTATTTGGGCGGTAAAAGGCTGCGGGTTCTCCTCAACAATCCAGCACCAATCTGCCCTCCACTCCTCCCATTTGCTACGGAGCTCTGCCTCTAGATAGGCCTCCTTGTTGCCGACCCTGGAGACCCAATCAATTCCTCCGGCAAGGGGCTCTCCTCTCTCGGCTCGGGGCAAAAAGAAGTGACGGAAAAGAGCTACATTTGGGTGGACTCCGACAAAGTTTTCGCAGAGATGTGCGAAAACCGCCATGGTCAGAACGGCGTTGGGGGTGAAATCAAGGAGGCGGAACCCGTAGGTGTTCATAATGTCGCAAAAGAACTCAGAGAAGGGCGGGCAGAGCCTGCAGTAGAAGAAGAGCACGAAGAAGGGATATCCCGTCGGTGCCAGTTCTGCAGCAGCGGCGGGGAGTACCTTCGTGCGCGGATGAGCCCGCGTCTCCGTCGACCAGAAGAGGTAGTAGTTCTCCCTCAGCTCCCTCGCGGCGAGCTGAGGGGGGAAGACGACCCGCTCCTTCCGCAGCGCTACAAGCCGCAGCGCCTCGGCCGACTTCACTTCCCCTTGTCGTCTTTCGGGCCCATGGCGGAGGCGGTGGAGGAAATCGACGGCGTTGAGTGTCTTTGGCGGCGATGAAGTGGGCGCTGCTCTCTTTCAGCCTTGAGAAGAAGGGGAGCAGCGGTGGTTTTTGATGGGACAAGACAGCGGCAAGGTAGGCGGCGTACCCTGTTTCCCCTCCTTATAAAGAGGGAGCCGGCGGATGTTCCGATTTCCCGAAAAAAGAAACCCCACGACCTCGCCCACGATCTCTCACACGACGCCACGTTCGGTGCGTGCCGTTAAATGGGGGCGTGGTGGGTCCGGGGTGAGTTATGGTGTGACCGGGCGCGTGTGCCCGTGCCTGTTTGGGCCTGGCCCAACAGCGCTCGGCTTGCAGTGTGTGGCCCGAGCCGGGGCTCTGTCCGGTGTACTAGAGTAGGGTACCCTAGTATCCCGAACTTGTGCACGCAGGCGATTGTAGCCCTCCATGGCAAGGCTTACCGGGTGACCGCCAAGGTCCTCCGTGGTTCCTTTGGAGCCATTCAAGAACAAAGTATTCAAGCCAAGGAGACAAGGCCCCGGCAAGAGGAGCTTGTCGGGAAGGCCACCCAAGGCACATAGGAAACAAGGCCCCGGCAAGAGGAGCTTGCCGGGAAGGCCACCCCAGGCACTTACAAGACAAGGCCCCGGCAAGAGGAGCTTGCCGGGAAGGCCCGGTGAGCGACAAGCTTCCGGGCGCGACAAGATAACAACCGCGGCAAAGGCGCTTGCATGCGGCATCACCTCTCTGTACCTACGCTCCAAGCGCATCCACTAACGATGTGCATACAGGGCCTTTCCAGCAGCGTGGCGAGAGGCTGTGCAGCCAGCGGTGCGAGGTGGCAACGACGACAAGTTTGCCATCGTGGCGGACGGTGGCGCCCAGACGGTCCCTGTTTGCACCGTTAGGGCGACAAGATGGGCATTTAATGCCTTTGTCCCTACCGTCGAGTTAGGTATATTACATCGTACCTTTGTACAAGTAGGTGTACCAACCACTAGTTTTACATTTGTACCCCGTCTACGTTGCCACCGCCGGAGCCCCTTTGAGCATATAAAGGAGGCCCATGCGCAACGTAGAGGAGGTTGGTTGGTCGATCGATTCCCTCGAGCTCGATCTAGTTAGCGGCTACTGCATCTTGTAGCATTCGAGCGCTCCTGAGCAAGAACGCAATACACCTAGACATGCAGCAGTAGGAGTATTATCTCTCCGGAGAGCTCTGAAGCTGGGTAAAACATCTTGCGTGCTTCGCCTCGATCTGCTCTTCGTGCGACCTCCGCTCCCCGCCGAATCGAAAGGGGCTCGGTCCGCCGGCCCCATAGTTGTTCGTGGGCCAGATCAGCCTGTCCCGACAATTCCTTTGTACGACGTAGCTTCCTGCCTCCTTGGTTGTTGTATTATATGTCCGGCAATCGCACTGCCGGATAGGGTTTCCAGAGAATAAGGTCCTGAAAGAGAAAAAATAATGAAGGTAGGCAGCCCCTGGGGCGGTTGAGCCGCATTCTGAGGCGTGCCCTGATCGTGCCCCCACCTGTGCCCATGGTATTTCCAGTGCGTAATTATGTATGCGTGACACGGATTTCGTTGCTTGACTGGGACTAGGACGGGGGCCGAATTGCTAGGCGAGCTCTGAACGTGCCAGGCGATCCTGCTGCAGGTTACTCCGGACTCGCTTGATGGTGTCCGGGGGCTGTATCGTCGAGTTGGCGGTTTGCCTTAAAAGGCTGTTTTGTGCCTCTGCTGCGAGGGCCGCGGTGTGCTCCTCTGTGCGGAGCGAGCGCTCTGTGTTGCCATTGACTGTTATGACCCCCCTAGGTCCTGGCATCTTGAGCTTGAGGTATGCGTAATGCGGTACCGCATTGAATTTTGCAAATGCGGTTCGCCCGAGCAGTGCGTGATAGCCACTGCGGAACGGGACGATATCAAAGATTAACTCCTCGTTCCGGAAGTTGTCCGGGGATCCGAAGACCACTTCCAGTGTGATTGAGCCCGTGCAATGGGCCTCTACACCTGGGATGACACCCTTAAAGGTGGTCTTGGTGGGTTTGATCCTCGAGGGATCTATACCCATTTTGCGCACTGTATCCTGATAGAGCAGGTTCAGGCTGCTGCCGCCGTCCATGAGGACTCGAGTGAGGTGAAATCCGTCAATGATGGGGTCTAGGACCAATGCGGTGGATCCGCCATGACAGATACTAGTGGGGTGGTCCCTGCGATCGAAGGTGATCGGACAAGAGGACCACGGGTTGAACTTTGGGGCGACATGCTCCATCGCATAGACGTCCCTTAGTGCACGCTTCCGTTCCCTCTTGGGAATGTGGGTTGCGTATATCATATTCACCGTCTTCACTTGTGGCGGGAATCTCTTTTGTCCTCCTGTGTTCGGCGGCCGGGGCTCCTCCTCGTCGTTGCTATGCAGCCCCTTGTCCTTGTTTTCGGCATTCAACTTGCCGGCCTGCTTGAACACCCAGCATTCTCTGTTGGTGTGATTGGCAGGCTTATCGGGGGTGCCGTGAATTTGACACGAGCGATCGAGTATGCGGTCCAAACTGGACGGGCCCGGAGTACTTCTTTTGAATGGCTTTTTCCGCTGACCGGATCTAGGGCCTCTGAATCCGGCATTGACTGCCGTGTCTTCAGCGTTATCGCCGTTCTTGCGACGCTTGTGTCTATTACGACGTGGTCTGCTGTTAGCATCTTTAGTATCTGAAGTGCACGGATTCCTTGATGTGTTGTTGCTGCGAGCCAGCCAACTATCCTCGCCCGTGCAAAAGCGGGTCATGAGTGTCGTGAGGGCTGCCATAGATTTCGACTTCTCCTGGCCGAGGTGCCGGGCAAGCTACTCGTCACGGATGTTATGCTTGAATGCCGCTAAGGCCTCAGCATCCAGACAGTCGACAATTTGGTTCTTCTTAGTTAGGAACGCGTCCGATTACTGGCCGATTCCCCTGGCTGTTGAGTTATATGGCTCAGGTCGTCAGCATCCGGTGGTCGCACATAAGTGCCCTGGAAGTTGTCAAGGAATGCATATTCCAAATCCTCCCAACTGCCGACAGAGTCTGGTGGCAAGCTATTCAGCCAATGCCGAGCTGGTCCTTTGAGTTTTAGTGGGAGGTACTTGATGGCATGTAGATCATCGCCGCGAGCTATGTGGATGTGGAGGAGGAAATCCTCAATCCATACTGCAGGATCTGTTGTGCCATCGTATGATTCGATATTTACGGGCTTAAAACCCTCAGGGAATTCGTGATCCCTAACTTCATCAGTGAAGAATAGGGGTGTCTGGCGCCTACTGTGCGGGCTATATCACTGCAGCCTTGATTCATACGAGTCTTGTCTGCTGTATTCGGCCTGACCGGATTTACTTTTAGTGTATCCGGCGTGACGGTCATCGTCCCGCGTTGGTGCGCGCCCCCGTGACTCGTATATTGATCTTGCATGTTTTGCCCTGCTTTCCAATTCATCTCGCAGGTCCCGCGTGTTGCCCCGGGCCTTGGTATTTTTGTTTGAGTGGCGGCGGGGTGCAGGCTGAACTTCAGGCTGAAACGCCTCTCTATCTCGGCCACGCGGTGGCTGGTCAGCCGCCTCGTACGCTGGTGAAGTAGGTTTCACTGCTTCCTGCTCGAGTAGCGACTTGCGTCTTGGGTAACTCTTGGAGGGGCGTTCGAGTTCGTATTCCTCGGCCACATGGACTTCGGTCCATCTGTCTGCTAGCAAATTTTGATCAGCTCGAAGCTGTTGTTGCTTTTTCTTCAGGCTATTTGCCGTGGCAATAAGCCGGCGCTTGAAGCACTCCTGCTCGATGGGATCCTCAGGCACGATAAACTCTTCGTCGCCGAGGCTCACCTCGTCTTCGGAGAGGGGCATGTAATTGTCATCCTCCGTTTCTTCATCTGCTGTCTGTTCTGGAGGGCTAGCTTGTTCATCCTCCTGCTCTAAATCTGGTTGGAGGGGATTGTCAACGTCTTCGGCACTATCTGGAGTGTTATTGTCTCTTGTGTCGGTATCATTGCTTTTGCTATGGCGGGACTTAGAGCGGCGCCGCTCACGTCGGTGCCTAGGTTGCTTCTTGGAGGGGTCATCCTCCGCTGTCTTGTCGCCATTGCCTTCTTTGGGGGTATCCACCATGTATATATCGTATGATGAGATGGCGGTCCAGTATACTGTGGGCGGTGGTTCTGATAAATCTCCTGCATCGTCGTCCATATTGTTGATGTCTTGGTCGAAGTCGAGCATGTCGGTTAAATAAATCGGCGGTGGCTACTAAGTGGGTGGTGGGTGGGCAGCGAATTTCTTCGTCGTCCGCATCCCATTCTAGCCGGACATAGTTCGGCCGAGGTTCTCCTGACACGGAGAGAGACCTTAACGAATTTGGCACGTCTCCGAAGGGCGAGTGCTGAAAGATATCCGCGGAGGTAAACTCCATGATCGGCGCCCAATCGGATTCGATAGGAACGGGCGCCATCGGCTCGGAGTCTGTGGCCGGGGACGAATCCAGTAGTTCGGCATCACAACTCTCGCGAGGAGTAAAGTCAGTATCCGCCTCTATCGCCGCTGAGAGTGCGGCCTCCATGGCGGGGTCTATCCGCCCGTCCTCGGATGACGCAATTTGCTCCGGATTGAAGGCCGGAGTAGTTGCCGGTGCGATCTTCCGAACACTGTCCGACGATAGAGCTAAATCATGCTCGCCGTGAATCAGCGGCGCACCTGGCATGGGCTCAGATCCATCAAAGATCAAGTCTCCGCGGATGTCGGCAGTGTAATTCAAGTTTCCGAACCTGACCTGGTGTCCAGGGACGTAGCTCTCGATCTGCTCCAGATGGCCAAGCGAGTTGGCGCGCAGTACGAAGCCGCCGAATACGAAGATCTGTCCGGGGAGGAAAACATCACCCTGGACCGCATCGTTACCGATGATTGAAGGAGCCATCAGGCCTTATGGTGATGACACAGTGGATGTCTCAATGAAAGCACCAATGTCGGTGTCAAAACCGGCGGATCTCGGGTAGGGGGTCCCGAACTATGCGTCTAAGGCGGATGGTAACAGGAGGCGGGGGGCACGATGTTTACCAGGTAATACCCTACTTCCTGCTTGATTGATCTTTATGATATGAGTATTACAGGAGTTGATCTACCACGAGATCGTAGAGGCTAAACCCTAGAAGCTAGCCTATGGTATGATTGTTGTTGTCCTACGGACTAAACCCTCCGGTTTATATAGACACTGGAGGGGGCTAGGGTTACACAGAGCCTGTTACAATGGGAGGAGATCTACATATCCGTATTGCCAAGCTTGCCTTCCACGCCAAGGAGAGTCCCATCCGGACATGGGACAAAGTCTTCAATCTTGTATCTTCATGATCCAATAGTCCGGCCAAAGGATATAGTCTGGCTGCCCGGAGACCCCCTAATCCAGGACTCCCTCAGTCGCTCCCTGCGAACTGTTTCTGGGCTGTGAGGCCCATTTCAAATTATGGAGAAAGTTCTTTTGCCTCGTCCCTCCCCATCGAGGGGTTCCATATTTGAAGTGGGCAGCACTGGAGTATGGCGCATAGCCGGACATGCTACCCTATTGGAACTCCCAAGGAGGTATCCCAAGAATGGTCTTCAGATTGGTTTTACATTGATGATGTCCCACTTCCGGACCCAGTTCAGCGCGGCCACCCCGAATTTTCCAGTGCTCCTTTGAAGAAACGCCTCAATTGGCGCCCCCAGAGTCCCAAGGAAGAAGACAGTGCGGAAGTGAAGAGATTGGTCAGCAAGGTCAGTTTACTTGCTCATTCCGAGCTCTCAATAATCAAAGTCATGGCTATCGCGATAAAGCGATGTACTCAGCCGCTCCAGTCCAGAGTGACTCCTTTATGGTGCTACAATGGGGAGGATGACGCATCTTGTTACAGATGCAGGGGCCCATATACCCCCGCCGAACTGGCCATTATCCTGCACTACTACAGGATGCTGCTACCACGACACTACGATCAGAGACCCTTCGACGAAACTGTGTGCGATGCCATAATCGCAAACGGTGGTGTAAAAAACCCATCAAAAAAGGTGCAAAATGTTTGCGATGGAGGATGCATCAAACACGGTTCACATTTTAGTTGCGTGTGCGATGCAGGGCATATAGTTCAGCTCAATTAACCGTTTGCAATGAGGAGGAACAAAAGAAACGGGCAACCAGATGAAGGTGTGTGCGATGTACAACATACGGTTCACTCGGATGAACTGTTTGTGATTAGGCAACACAAAAGAAACGGTCAGCCAGATCAAAGGTGTGTGCGATATACGGCATGCGGTTCACTCGAATGAACTGTGTGCGTTGAGACATGAGAATAGAAACGGTTCAAATGAACAAGATGTGTGTGATACGAGGCAAACAGGTCTGTAAACGGAAACGTGTGCGAAGACCGATAACAACACATATGATTACTGCTGGTATACAATTGTGTGTGATTGATGAAAACATGTGTGTTGTGAGCAAACGATTGCTGGTATACAATTGTGAGTGATTGATGAAAACATCACCGACGGGTTCCATTGTTTAGTCCGTGTGCGATGTGATTTTGTTTGTCCGCACAACATATACGCTCTGTCTATAGAGCATCAACATATATACTTAAAAAGACATCATTGCATAACCAAATTAAGCATACAATTACACAAGTGACTACACACATAACATTTCCACACACCAAAGAAAGCAATTACATGCATACGTTGCGATGACGCTTGCCATTGCTCTACTTCCGGCTGGATCCCTGGCCATTTTGGGGAAGGAGGCACTTCCTCATGTCAACGATCCGCCTGTACATGTCGTAGCTCGTGTACGCCTCCTTGGCCGCGTACACGACATGAGCTTTGTCGAGTTTCTCCATCCATGACGAGTGCCAGGCACGCTTGTCCTTGTTGCACGAATCCTTCATGTCTCTGTAGTAGGGGTCGATGATGGCCTCGGCGAGGTGAACCAATGAATCCTTCTCATGCTCCTTGCTACCCCAGATCTTGTATTGGCCCTGGATGTCGACAAGATTCTGGCAGGCGATGCCCGAATTCTCGAGCGCCTTTACATCATTGGTGATGTCCACCGTAGCGAACATGTAGTGGGGGATGTTGACAAACCTGGCGAAATGCTCGCAAGGCCTTGTGGCCCGGAAGTAGTGGTAGACGAGGACGTGGTGGTGCACGCACATCTGGGCGACGGCGACCTTGGGACGAGACCCGGCACGAGCGCGGGTGTACTCGAGGTCGAACCCGACCACCTTGTACTTCTCCGCGGCAAGCAACAGCTCCATGATGTGGATGGAGTGTTCCACCCAGACCGGGTCGTTGGTGTACACCACCGAGAGGTCCATGAACCTTCTATGGGTGTCCACCACGACATACATGGTGGACTACTGCTCGTCGTCGGCAGCCGCTCGGAGCGCCATTGGAGCCGCACAGGATACCCTCTAAGAATTTCTCGTGGTGGGTGTGCTTCTTGCAATGGTGGGGCGTGACCGAAAGGTTGAAGAGACACAAGGGTAAGTTAAAGGGCCGCTGTAATAAATAGGGGCCGGCCGGCCTGTAACCGTCACGTCTTGTCACGACGTTCATAACGAAGGATTCTAGTGCACGCTTGACAACACCGCACCGCACGCGTGGGCTCGAAGAGGCGCCAAATGTATCATCAGTGAGCCTGTTCCCGCGCTACTGCGCTGCTTACCGCTAAAGCTTCCCTCCTGGCTAGTTGGCCACGCGTCGGCTAGAAGAGGGACAAATCGTGGGCGTTTATTGGCAAAAATCTTTGTAAAAACAAAGTGTGTGGAATGACTTCGGTCATAAGTTTACCCTTGGGTGATGAGGTCATAGTTACACAGAAGGGTGATGATGGACACTAGAGTGCGATAATTAATTCTGCGCTCTACAGTGCACACGGTGGAAGAAACCAACTGTGTGCAATAATTTCGAAGATCACAATCGAGTTAGCTATACAAATCGTGTGCTGTGAGATCGACAAGGTAAACTGCTTCAAGAATGGTTAATAAAATCTAAGACCATTGCATATTAAGGTCAAAATAGTGCTAGCAATATACGAGTCTCATACGATGCCATTTCGATGATTGTACCACAAAAGCTCGAAATGTTACAAGATTCAAATTCCAGAGTTATATGGCTCAAATTCAAAGATTACAAGGTTCAAACTGATATTAGAAAGAAAATTCAGTTCATCAGCTCCAAACGCTCGCGCTGATCCGCTGAACATGGATATCAGAGAGGTTCAAACTAATATCACCACTTCTATGTCTGGTTCCGAAACCTCAAATTTTTTGTAAAGAGGTCAGCCATTGAGAAGTCATGTATGGGCTTGACATGATGACTTCCGATTACTCTATCATCTGAAGTTCCAAAATGAAATTCAGCATTTTTGGAGCCTACTCCATTCTGCCGCAGGCGCTGATCAACAAACCATTCATTTTTGCGAAGTAAATGTAGGGCAAACCTCATTTCCTTCAGCACCCCTGCTCTGAGAAAAAGAACCTGGCGAATATAATCTCCGGTAAGGTCCCTCGGTAGGAGTTCAAAGTAATTTCTGAGAGATGCAGATCTAGGCATTCGACGCGATTGTCATATTGTATCACATTATCCACCACTAGGCCTAATCTTATCTGCAAAAGAAGAAAACGTGTTAGTGCCTACATGCAGTTTTGAACATTACTACAGGCCTAGCTATTTGGTTTGCAGGATTTGTAAAATGCACTAACATGCCATCTTTGATCTGACATGATTAACATGGGCATTTGATTACATTCCAGAAAAGTGTAGCCTTCTTCACAAGAGGTTGGAGTGGATGAAAAGTTCCCTAAGAAAACTAGTATAGTTGAATCCAAAGGAGAAATGCTTATTGATTGTAACCATATGGATGAAGCAACCAATATGGGGGGGGGGACATGTATGTACTGAAATCCTCCAAAAGAACCTTCAGAAATTGTAGTACATTGTCATTGTAAACTTGGAAAAAGGTGTCGCAAATTGAACTCCCTTATGGTTAACATTTAACAGGAAAGGAACATCACCTCGATATATAGCTTCTCCAGGCACGGAAAGCATCTCAGGAAACTGACAACTTGCTCCAGGTCGGGGCCGATAGATTCTAGTGCCGAGACCTTCACTGTGCGCATTTTCAGGGTCAGGCTTGTCAGAATCATTTTCTGAATGATAGACGAACATACATCTTCAAAATTAGAAAGAATGTTAATTTGTAGAAGGAGAGGTAGAAGGCGGCTGTTGTACCTGAACATGTGTGGATCCAATAACAAGTTCGGAGTATTTGTCAGACGAGTAGCCCACCACTGTCAATTCTGGTGCAGAAATGACATTGATTCTTGTTGGACCTTCTTGATCAACTACAAGTAATCTCTCAAGTGCAGGTGTGTCCTCAATGACCATACCGTGGTACACATCTTGTGATGTCTTCCTGCCGCACGAGCAACACACATAAATAGTCCGGGGAGTCATGGAGGTGATGTGGAAGGTACTCAACCCATTGATCGCCTGAAGACGAAGGTACTTGAGTGCAGGACAGCCACGGAGCAGGCGCTCCATGTCACCCTTTGAGAGGCAGACGACAACGAGCTCGAGGTGCTTCAGTCGTGGTAGAATAAGAGCGGGCGCATTATTAAGGGGCGGTAAATGGCAGTTCCTGAACTTGGCGATGCGCAGCATGGGCGCGAGGCGGAGTGCGGACATTGGCAGCGATCGCATATGCCCATCATCAAAAGTGAGCCCCTCGAGCTGATCTAGGGCGGGGGATCAAAACCAGTCATCAAGCTTGGCTCGGTCCTTGCCGTTGGAATGGAACATGCCCATTCTAAGGGCTTTGGTTGGGCCAAGGTGACTGTCGAGGATCTTGGAGAATGCACCCAACTTTTTGTGATAGCCATGGCAGAGCTCGTGGGTGTCGATGAGGTCGAGAGGGCTGGAGTTCCATAGGGGGCGCCACCGCCCAGAAAGGAGGGTTGTCCGTGCCCCATATTTGATTGGGAGGAGGGAGATGATGACTTTCAACATATCATCGAGGAGGCTGCTGATGAAGCCTAGGCCTGCTGGAGTCACTTGCGGTTCTAGCTCGCCCCGCCTCCGCTTGTTGGCAGCCCCGTTCTCCACCTCCGGAGTCTCCTTGTCAGCGGCACTTTCTGATAGAAATGGGAGTACATGGAATATATATTTAAAACGGGCAATAGAAAAGTGTATTGGTAACTAGAATTATTAGGTAGGAATATAGTAAGAAAAGGGAATAACAATTGGTTGCTTAAATACTACACAATTCATTTGACATTGCTGGGTAATTCAACATGCAGATAGTTGAAAAGAAAACTTACTTCAAACAAAGTCTGGACGGATGATTTTGTCGGGGAAGTTAGCATATATCTCATGACCAGGCCTTTTTATGTGCGATTGCAATTTTAGTGCCGACTTTCAGACATAAAACTTTGCAATTTCTTTCCAAAAGCCGATTGCCAAAATAGGAGTCATCACGTTCATCAAGTCTTACAAGATGTAGCGATTGTAAGTCCATGGTTTGTGTGCAGATATGACATCCATGGAGCCTTGATCTATGTAAAGGGAAAAATTGTGCACTACATAATCATTTGCATAGCAAGGGATGTTCTGCAGAAAATGGTAGGATTGTTAAAGAAAATATGGTAACATGCAAATATGGGCCCAAATTGAAAGAACTGTACAACAGTTGAAATCGAAGGACAAAAATCTATAATTAAACAGATAGGGTAAACATGATGTCATGGAAATATGAAAGTAATCGAAAGAACAATACATCATGAATTTTCCTAATATACAAAGAACAGGGGAAAAATCCCCTTTGACGTATATGGTGCATGTGGCACCTTTTATCCAAATCTAGCAATATTTAGAATATGTTCAGGAAAGTAGGCCATGCCAACCGATTTAGGGTGAGATTGAACATACCACGCACGTCTTCAAGTTATCTGGTACAGAGAGATGGAATCTCTGGCGGTGGTCGCAAAGTCCTGAAGTGTCGGCGCACTGTACATTCTATGAATGAAAGAAAACCCTCAAATCAGCTCAAATAAAAATGAATTGACGGAGATTTCCGCCGGGTGATTGAAGGAGGCAGATGAACTAGGTAATAGATGAGATAATATCTCGTTAAATCAGTTACCTTGTCGTCCATGTTAATGAACCCTCAGCACGACAAATTCCCCAATCGAGTGGAGTTGGGTCGACCGCGAGCAGCGTCGAGAGAGTCGATGGCGATAGGCGGCGGCAAGCGGAAGTGGCGAAATGCAGTGGGCTTTGCCGGCAGCCTGACGGTGGTGGAAGGCGTCGAGCTAAGTGTCTACCGCCGCGATAGGCGATGCCGTGGCATAGATGCGGAGGAGCTTGTGCAGGTGTGAATGGGGAATGTACCGGAGGAGCTGAGGGGGTGGCAGGCGGGGTGAGGGTTTTTGTGACATGGGGATTGTGAGGGTTTTCTTTTTTCTTTTTTGAATTGGGTGGTGAGGGTTTTCTGTCCCACAAAGAATTTTGGGGGCGACGGTTTGCTAGAGAGAACCGTGTGTGATTGACGTAGCAGGCAAAATGAAAGTCATTGCACACGGTTCCAATTTTGGGAACCGCGTGTGATTGACATACTACCTCCGTCCTGGTTTATTGGTCCCCCGTTGTAATTTTTACCAAAATTTGGCTAAATATTTAACATACTCAGACATAGATAATAAGCGTACACATACATAAGCATAGTTCAACCATAAGTACATAGTTCCACCGTCACTAAGCATACTCAAGCGTACATAGTTCGATCCATCCCACATCTCATATCACATGCGGCTGACACGATCCTGAAGCTTCTCCAGCTACTCGGCGTACGCGCCATGTGCCACCTTGCGAGAATACTTCTGCTTGAAGGAGCCAACGACCCGTCCTCTTGCATGCACCATAACACTTAGATACGCGTCATGAAGCTTCTGGTTGCAAAATGGGCATCCATAGCCGCCGTTCCAGGTCCTAATACGACTGTTATGCATTCCCACATAAAGCTCCCTCGGGATTTGCCTCTTGTACCTCCTCTGGCCATCTTCATCCCTGCTGTCCACATTGTCAGACAACACCTATACAAATAGTAAAAAAAAATTGGCATCAAATCTGGTTACTCTAGTAATTTGTGGCTATTTATTTATACATATCCAGAGATTATGGTTCGACTCTTAAGCACACTCGTCTATGTACAGACAAATCTTGAAGAAAATAATGGCACAAACATATGTAGGTCATTCAAAATCAATTGTTAAGCCCTAGCTTGGAATTATTAGCATGAACACTAATCCTAGTCGGATTACTAGCATAAATCATTTGCACAGATGAAACAACTAATCACTTATCACCTGTACCATTCAAACAATCATACACTACACGGATCTAACAAAACTTACTCATATTTCATGGATTGGGAGAACATAACTATAGGATTTCTATTCCAAAAAGGGGGACGCAAGAGTAACTAGAGAAACCCTATGATCTATTTGACACATAAATGGGTATAGATGACTAACCAGCTATCCGTCGTCGTCGGAGTCGTCGCCGGAGTGGTCGTCGAAGTCGGTGTGGAACTCCGCCTCCGGCTGTGGAAGCTCGACGCCGTCGACGACGTCAGGGTGCAGCGATAACTCGCCGGTGGTGATAGCAACCTCTATCTCCATCTCCACGCCGTGCTCTGGTGCTTTAGCACCCGGCATCACCACTCCCTCCGATGGGGCGCTTCGGCGGCATCCTCATACACTGACGGCTTTGAGGACTGAGAGCGGCATCGAGGTTGCAAGCGGAGAGAGAGGATTGTGTGGGCGTAGCGAGGACAGGCGGTGCGGCCGCTCGGGGGCACCATTAATATGGAGAGTGGGAGTTGTGGGAGAGAGGCGGGCGGCGGTCAAACCGATGGCTCGCCTCCCGGTGAGCCTGCGCACCGGACTGGCTGGCATGCCTACCAAAGTGTCACACAGCTACTCACATGCCTCTCGTTGACACTGCGCAGCGAGCACGCCTCCGTCAATTCACACGCCTGCACGCACGCCTCCCCGTCTGCCTGTGCGGCGGACTGCTCGCATGCGTCCCATCAACTCACGCCTGCTCGCATGCCACATGGGTCGCGCGGCGGCACTTATATTGTTTTTCTATTTGGATGATTAATGCTGCCGCTTTATTGCTTAGCCGAAGCTTGGCACGTATACATTGTTTGTCTAACACTCACGGTTCAAATAAATAATCCGTTTGGGATATTGGTTCCCAATTATTAATAATCTCCCGTCTGTAATTAGATAAAGATTACATCAAAACTGGTCTCAAATTTGACAAAAAAAGTACAATGCCACTTTGTATTGGTGTCCATATGACAACACGATAAATTTCATGAACTTCAAATAAATTTTTGATGTACTATAATTTAAAAATCAAGATTCACAATGTTTGAAATTTGTTGCACGGGGAGTAGACATGCACCCAGTGAGACACATGTGTTTTGTAATCCATTTAGGTGCACTGTCACGTGTGCATGTAGCTCAAATTTGATTTTTGCACATTATACCCATAGAAAATCAATCAATCAATGTACTAAAACGTCTTAATGATCTCTGTGATTTTTTATAAAAATAAAACGGCCCTCCTTTGGTAACATATATGTTCACCGCAGGATAATTAGTTTAACATGCATCATAGTTGCGGTGGATTCGTGGTGTGTGTGGGTGTGTGCGTCTGGGGGTGGCGGGTGGCTCGGAGTACACTACGAGTTGTGAGCCACCGTGTGGGTTGGCCGTTTTGTTAGGTAGGCCGGTGCCACATCAAAGTCGTTAAATCATTATTTAAAACATTACACAACCCTTTCATACATAAATGTTTTGGCCACATGCAGTCGATGGTTGTCCTACGACACTCGATACTCGCGTGTGGCGCTTTACGTGGGCCATGAGGTCGTCGTCCATGACTTTGACGAACAACCGGCGGTGAGGTTAATTTGACCAGCAAGGTAGAATCTTTTTGTTTGTGTTATGGTGGTATGTAATGCAGCGTCGAAGAGGTGGGAGGGGACTAGCATATATACTATACGTACGCGTCTGTGAACAAGTACACCTCACTCAGTGCCGAGACTTTTTGGTTACCGAGGCACGTGCCACATCAAAATTGTGAAATTGGTTATTCAAACATCACACAACACCTTTTTGGGCCACATGAATATCCTAGCTAGGACACTCACGTGTGACACTTCCATCTGTGGGCCCACGAGGCCATCGTCGATGCATGCATGCATCACTTTGACCTACATCAGGAGAGGTTAATTAATTTCACCATTGATGAGGATTCTTTTGGGTTGTACATATATTACGGCGGGAGCATATAGTATGCGGTGAAGAGGGGGGAAGGGGACCATCATATGTAGTACGCTTGATATGAACCTCACTCCGTGTGGGTGCATGGTTTACGATTTTCTAGGCATGTGGCACATCAAAGTTTTGCATTTTGGGTATTCAACATATATATGTTTGGCGCACATGCAAACCGGTGGTGGTTGTCCTCTCGCACCCACTTAAGCGGTTATCAGCAATATCGATGCTTTCCATCTATGGGCCCGCTTGGTCCATCACTACTTTTTGCCTGACAACAAGAGAGGTTAATTTGACTTAGGAGTGGATTATTATTTTTTGCTCTGGGATGACATGCATGATACAGTTTGAGCACACACACACATGCATGTGTACGCATGAATCCCTCCCATCGAGTCTAAGTGGCTAGTACAACGACACATCATGAACCGGTCTCGCTCTGTGTGGGGAGCTAGTGTACGCTTTTTGACACACAAGCCACATCAATGTTGTGTATTCAAACATGCATGCATGCATCACCTCCATACATATGCATGTAGTGGTTGCCTTCGAACGATACACTTCCTCTAGTGGTTATCAGCAACAAGCCTATATATTTGTGGGCCCGCGTGGACATCCATGATCACCTTGACCAACAACAAGATAGGTTACCAGGGCGGATTCTTCATTTGGTTCGTGTTATCGTAGTATAGGTCATGGTGAGATTCAGACCTAATTAAGTTTGAGCGCATATAATGCACGCATGCATGCATGAATCCCCGTCGTTGGCTTGAAGTGTGGTGTAACATACATATGCATCGTCAACCTAACCGTCACTCAGTGTGGGGATTTCTAGTTCGAAATCATGGTGCCACATCAAAGTTGTTCCATTGTTACTCAAAAACACACCTCTCCATACATATGTTTGGGCCACACGCATGCAGTGGTTGTCTTTGGGGACTAGCTACTTGCATGATTATTGGTGAGCTAGCCCATCTCCGGGGTCGCATGGACAACCATCACTTTGACCAACAACAAGAGAGAGGTTGTACGACCAAGGTGGATTATTCTTGGTCCGTTTTACGATCCATCTTGGTGAGATACATGCCTCTCTGGCCTGCCGACTGAATGTGTGTGTGTGTGTTGGGGGGGGGGGGTGATAACCCACAAGTGTAGGGGATCACAACAGCTTTCGAGGGTAGAGTATTCAACCCAAATTTATTGATTCGACACAAGGGGAGCCAAAGAATATTCTCAGGTATTAGCAGCTGAGTTGTCAATTCAACAACACTTGGATAACTTAGTATCTGCAGCAAAGTATTTAGTAGCAAAGTAATATGATAGCAGTGGTAACGTAACAAAAGTAACATAAGCAAAAGTAATATTTTTGGTGTTTTGTAGTGATTGTAACAGTAGCAACGGAAAAGTAAATAAGTGAAGACCAGTATATGGAAAAGCTCGTAGGCATTGGATCGGTGATGGATAATTATGCCGGATGCGGTTCATCATGTAATAGTCATAACATAGGGTGACAGAGAACTAGCTCCAATTCATCAATGTAATGTAGGCATGTATTCCGAATATAGTCATACGTGCTTATGGAAAAGAACTTGCATGACATCTTTTGCCCTACCCTCCCGTGGAAGCGGGGTCCTAACGGAAACTAAGGGATATTAAGGCCTCCTTTTAGTAGAGAACCTGAACAAAGCATTAGCACTTAGTGAATACATGAACTCCTCAAACTATGGTCATCACCGAGTGGTCCCGATTATTGTCACTTGAGGGTTGCCGGATCATAACACATAGTAGGTGACTACAGACTTGCAAGATAGGATCAAGAACACACATATATTCATGAAAACATAATAGGTTCAGATCTGAAATCATGGCACTTTCGGGCCCTAGTGACAAGCATTAAGCATAGCAAAGTCATAGCAACATCAATCTCGTAACATAGTGGATACTAGGGATCAAACCCTAACAAAACTAGCTCGATTACATGATAGATCTCATCCAACCCATCACCGTCTAGCAAGCCTATGATGGAATTACTCACGCACGGCGGTGAGCATCATGAAATTGGTGATGGAGGATGGTTGATGATGACGACGGCGACGAATCCCCCTCTCCGGAGCCTCGAACGGACTCCAGATCAGCCCTCCCAAGAGGTTTTAGGGCTTGGCGGCGGTTCCGTATCATAAAACGCGATGATTTCTTCTCCTTTATTTTTTTCTCCCTGAAAGCAAATATATAGATTTGGAGTTGGCGTCGGAGGAGCTCCAGGGGGCCCACGAGGTAGGGGGCGCTCCCTAGGGGGGGCGCCCCCCACCCTTGTGGACAGGGTGTGGGCCCCCTGGTCTTCATCTTTTGCAATGATTTTTTATTATTTCTGGAAAGTTGTCCCGTGAAGTTTTAGGTCATTCCGAGAACTTTTGTTTCTGCACATAAATAACATCATGGCAATTCTGCTGAAAACAGCGTCAGTCCGAGTTAGTTCCATTCAGATCATGCAAGTTAGAGTCCAAAACAAGGGCAAAAGTGTTTGGAAAAGTAGATCTGACAGAGGACGTATCAACTCCCCAAGCTTAAACCTTTGCTTGTCCTCAAGCAATTCAGTTGATAAACTGAAAGTGATAAATAAAAACTTTTACAAACTCTGTTTGCTCTTGTTGTTGTAAATATGTAAAGCCAGCATTCAAGTTTTCAGCAAAGATTATGACTAACCATATTTGCAATAACTCTCAGGTCTCATGTTTACTCATATCAATAGCATAATCAACTAGCGAGCGATAATAATAGATCTCGGATGACAACACTTTCTCAAAACAATCATAATATGATATAATAGGATGGTATCTCGCTAGCCCTTTCTGAGACCGCAAAACATAAACGCAGAGCACCTTTAAAGATCAAGGACTGACTAGACATTGTAATTCATGGTAAAAGAGATCCAGTCATAGTCATACCCAATATTAATTAATAGTAATGAATGCAAATGACAACTGCGCTCTCTAGCTAGTGCTTTTAATAAGAGGGTGATGACTCAACATAAAAGTAAATAGATAGGCCCTTCGCAGAGGGAAGTAGGGATTTGTAGAGGTGCTAGAGCTCGGTTTTGAAATAGAGATAAATAATATTTTGAGCAGCATACTTTCATTGTCAACATAACAACTAAGAGATGGCGATATCTTCCATGCTACACACATTATAGGCGGTTCCAAACAGAATGGTAAAGTTTATACTCCCCCTCCACCAAAAAGCATCAATCCATGACTTGCTCGAAACAACGAGTGTCTCCAACTAGCAACAGTCCCAAGGGGAGTTTTGTTTGCAATTATTTTGATTTAGTTTGCATAAAGCATGGGACTGGGCATCCCGGAGACCAGCCATTTTCTCGTGAGTGAGGAGCGGAGTCCACTCCTCTTGAGAATAACCCGCCTAACATCTAAGATAATGGCAGCCCTAGTTGATACATGAGCTATTCGAGCATACAAAACAGAATGTTTATTTGAAGGATTAGAGTTTGGCACATACAAATTTACTTGGAACGGCAGGTAAATACCGCATATAAGAAGGTATAGTGGACTCATATGGAATAACTTTGGGGTTTAAGGGATTGGATGCACAAGCAGTATTCCCGCTTAGTACAAGTGAAGGCAAGCAAAAGACTGGGAAGCGACCAACTAGAGAGCGACAACAGTCATGAACATGCATTAAAATTAATAAACATTGGAGGCAAGCATGAGTAGGATATAATCCACCATGAACATAAATATCGTGAAGGCTATGTTGATTTGTTTCAACTACATGTGTGAACATGTGCCAAGTCAAGTCACTTAAATCATTCAAAGGAGGATACCACCCCATCATACCACATCACAACCATTTTAATAGCATGTTGGCACATAAGGTAAACCATTATAACTCATAGCTAATCAAGCATGGCACGAGCAACTATGATCTCTAATTGTCATTGCAAACATGTTTATTCATAATAAGCTGAATCATGAATGATGAACTCATCATATTTACAAAAACAAAAGAGGTCGAGTTCATACCATTTTTCTCATCTCAGTCAGTCCATCATATATCATCATAATTGCCTTTCACTTGCACGACCGAACGGTGTGAAAATAATAAGAGTGCACGTGCATTGGACTAAGCTAGAATCTGCAAGCATTCAATAACCAGGAGAAGACAAGGCAATATGGGCTCTTGGTTAAATCAATCAATAATGTATATAAGAGCCACTTCAACAATTTAATCATGGTCTTCTCCTATCGACCCCAAATGAAAAAGAAAAGAAATAAAACTATTTACACGGGAAAGCTCCCAACAAGCAAAAAGAAGAACGGGAAATCTTTTTGGGTTTTCTTTTTAATTATTACTACTACAACAAGAAAGTAAACTAGCTAGAAGCTATTACTAATTTTTTTGTTTTTTCTTAAGGTTTATTAAACACACAAGAAGAAAGCAGGAAAAAGAAAATAAACTAGCATGGATATTACAATGAAAGAGTATGAGCACCGACATCTAGCAATGAGTGTGTGTGAACATAAATGTAATGTCGGTGGGAAATACGTACTCCCCCAAGCTTAGGCTTTTGGCCTAAGTTGGTTCATTGCCAAGGATGGCCTGGCGGATACCCGTAGGTGTAGCTGGGGTCGTACTGCGATGCAGAGGACTCTGGCTGCCACTGGCTGGCAATCATCTCTGGATCCCACTAGTAATTAGACTGTCGTGGAGGCTCAAATTGTGGTTCCGACTCCGGGGCTGGTGTAGGGTTCCGGTAGGCTTGAACGGCCGCCCACAGAATGAGATACGGACCTTCAGATAAATTAAACAAGGAAGGAGCAGGCAAGGTAATAGTCTCAGGGTGATGTTTATTAGAGTACAATTTATATTTAAGCTCCCCTTCACTATTCTTAACAATAAAATCATGTGCTAGCATACTCTTATAATCTAAATAAGCACTAGGCAGCAATTTTTCTTCTTTCTCATAGAGCCTAATAGGTATGTTAAAATGTGCAGCTAGGCGTGAAGTATAAATACCTCCAAATATGGGGCCCTTAGTACGGTTCAGACTTAACCATTTAGCAATAATTCCGCCCATACTAACAGTCTTATCGCGGAATAAACCATGTAACAAAATGATAATATCGGGAACACTTAGTTTCCACAGTTTCCGCGACCAATCAAGCAACAACTAGGAAATATGGCAAAGTAGCATAAAACAGGAAAATGTATGCTAGTGATTCTTGTGTCGGAAACCTTCCTGGTTTCTCCCACAGTGATGGTGTCAACAAATTCTTCCACATCTTTACGGTGTGGTTCATATAAGGTACCCTCAAAGGGTATTTTGCAAACCTTGCAAAATTCACCTAATGGCATCTTCTTAACAACATCATATAAATGAAACTCTACTGAAGGAGGTGATTCCTTAGGAAAATAGTAGAAGTTTTGCACAAAAGTACTTGTGAGTAAGAGATACTGATGACGTTGGTCGCAGAGAAAGTCGGTGAGGCCAGCATCCTCTGCCAATGAATAGAAATCTTCATAAATCCCGGCTTCTCTCAAGAAATCATCGGAAGGCCATTCACACGGCCGGACCTCCGTGATGCGAGGCAAATTATATTTGGGCCTCTGTGCTTCCTCATTTTGCTTTTCCTTCGAGCTTCGGCTCGATGAGCCCCTCAAAAATATCTTCATTATTTTCTGAAATATTCTGAAATTTTTAGTAACTTCAAACAAAAGTGAACCAAACTCAATAAAATTGATAGCAACTACTCCTACAAGTGCCTAGAGCCTATATCAAGCATTAGAACTACTTGGAACCATATAAATTTGACATGCAAGCTCAAGAACATGGTCACCTAGGTAGCACAAATTTGCAATGAATAAAGCACTAGAAAAAAAAAACTAATTGGACCAATGGGGGAGTCACATACCAAGAAACAATCTCCCCAAGCAGTTTTGTGAGAGGTGCTTTGAGCAAGGAGATCGAAAATCGCAGCAAAATGAGCTAGAACTCGTGCTTGAGCTGGATATTCGTGTATGTGGGAGGAAGAAGAAGTGTATGGGCGCAGGAATAAGTGGAGGAGGGCCACCGTGGGCCCACGAGGCAGGGGGCGCATACAGGGGTAGGCGCGCCCTCCACCCTCGTGGCAGTGGAAACTCCCCGTTGTGTTTTCGATGCAGAAATCCTCAAATATTCTAGAAAAAAATCATATTTCATTTTCATGGCATTTGGAGAACTTTTATTTTCGGGGTATTTTTATATTGCATGGATAAATCAGAAGACAGACAGAAAAATACTATTTTTACTTTATTTCAACTAAATAACAGAAAATAGAAAGAGGGTACAGAAGGTTGTGCCTTCTAGTTTCATCCATCTCATGCTCATCAAAAGGAATCCACTAACAAGGTTGATCAAGTCTTGTTAACAAACTCATTCCGAATAACATGGAACCGGAGAAATTTCGAATAACACTATGTTACCTCAACGGGGATATGCACATCCCCAATAATAAGAATATCATATTTCTTCTTGACAGTAGGAAGAGGGAATTCAAAACCTCCAAATATAATCGATGGAATTTTTCCAATAGAGTTGATACTATGAACTTGAGGTTGTTTCCTCGGAAAGTGTACCGTATGCTCATTACCATTAACATGAAAAGTGACATTGCCTTTGTTGCAATCAGTAACAGCCCCTGCAGTATTCAAAAAGGGTCTTCCAAGAATAATAGACATACTATCGTCCTCGGGAATATAAAGAATAACAAAGCCCGTTAAAATAGTAACGTTTGCAACCACAACAGGCACATCCTCACAAATACCAACAGGTATAGCCGTTGATTTATCAGGCATTTGTAAAGATGTTTCAGTAGGTGTCAACTTATTCAAATCAAGTCTACAATATAAAGAGAGAGGCATAACACTAACACCGGCTCCAAGATCACATAAAGCAGTTTTAACATAATTTCTTTTAATGGAGCATGGTATAGTAGGTACTCCTGGATCTCCAAGTTTCTTTGGTATTCCACCCTTAAAAGTATAATTAGCAAGCATGGTGGAAATTTCAGCTTCCGGTATCTTTCTTTTATTAGTGAAAATATCTTTCATATACTTAGCATAAGGATTCATTTTGAGCATATCAGTTAATCGCATACGCAAAAAGATAGGTCTAATCATTTCAAAGAAAGCGCTCAAAATCCTCATCATCCTTTTTCTTGGATGGTTTGGGAGGAAAAGGTATGGGTTTCTGAACCCATGGTTCTCTTTCTTTACCATGTTTCCTAGAAACAAAGTCTCTCTTATCATAACGTTGATTGTTTGATTGTGGGTTATCAAGATCAACAGCAGGTTCAATTTCTACATCATTGTCATTGCTAGGTTGAGCATCATCATTAACATTTTCATTAGGTTCATGTTCATTACTAGATTGTGTTTCGGCATCAGACATAGAGATATCATTGGGATTCTCAGGTGGTTCAGCAATAGGTTCACTAGAAGTTTGCAAAGTCCTATCATTTTTCTTTTTCTTCCTTTTAGAAGAACTAGGTACATCAATATTATTTCTCTCAGAATCTTGCTCAATTCTCTTAGGGTGGCCTTCAGGATACAAAGGTTCCTGAGTCATTCTACCAGTTCTAGTAGCCACTCTAACAGCATAATCATTTTTCTAACTATTCATTTCATTGAGCAAATCATTTTGAGCTTTAACTACTTGTTCTACTTGAGTGGTAACCATAGAAGCATGTTTGCTAACAAGTTTAAGTTCACATCTAACATCAGCCATATAGTTACCCAAGTGTTTAATCATATCGGTATTATATTTCAATTGTCTACCAAAATAAGCATTTGAAGTTTTCTTGGTTGACAATAAAATTATCAAACTCTTCTAAGCATTATCTAGCAGACTTATAGTGAGGAATATCACCTTCATCAAATCTATAGAGAGAATTTACCTTTACTACCTATGTCGGGTTATCAAGACCATGAGTTTCTTCAATAGGTAATGGATTTAGATCATATGTTTCTTCAACATGTGGTAAATTAAGACCGTGTATTTCTTCAATAGGAGGTAAATTCTTAACATCTTCAGTTTTTATACCTTTTTCTTTCATACATTTCTTTGCCTCATGCATATCTTCAGGACTGAGAAATAGAACACCTCTCTTCTTCGGAGTTGGTTTAGGAATAGGCTCAGGAATTGGCTCAGGGGGAGTCCAATTATTTTCATTTGTCAACATATTATTCAATAGAATTTTAGCTTCATCCGGTGTTCTTTCCCTAAAAACAGAACCAGCACAACTATCCAGGTAATCTCTGGAAGCATCGGTTAGTCCATTATAAAAGATATCAAGTATTTCATTTTTCTTAAGAGGATGATCGGGAAAAGCATTAAGTAACTTGAGAAGCCTCCCCCAAGCTTGTGGGAGACTCTCTTCTTCAATTTGCAGAAAGTTGTAAATTTCCCGCAAAGCAGCTTGTTTCTTATGAGCAGGGAAATATTTAGCAGAGAAGTAATAAATCATATCCTGGGGACTATGCACACAACCAGGATCAAGAGAATTAAACCATATCCTAGCATCACCCTTTAATGAGAACGGGAATATTTTAAGGATATTAAAGTAACGAGATCTCTCATCATTAGTGAACAGGGTGGCTATATCATTTAATTTAGTAAGATGTGCCAAAACAGTTTCAGATTCATAGCCATGAAAAGGATCAGATTCAACCAAAGTAATTATATCAGGATCAACCGAGAATTCATAATCCTTATCGGCAACACAGATATGTGAATTAGCAAAAGCAGGGTCAGGTTTCATTCTATCTTGAAGAGATTGCTTATTCCATTTAACTAATAACCTCTTGAGCTCATATCTATCTTTGCAAGCTAAAATAGCTGCAGAAGCTTCCATATCAAAAACATAACCCTCAGGAATAACAGGCATATCTTCATCATCATTTTCATCAATATAATCAGTTTCAATAATTTCTTTTTCTCTAGCCCTAGCAATTTCTTCATCAAGAAATTCACTAATGGGCACAGTAGTATCAAGCATAGAAGTAGTTTCATCATAAGTATCATGCATAGCAGAAGTGGCATCATCAGTAACTTGCGACATATCAGAACGAATAGCAGAAGCAGGTTTAGGTGTCGCAAGCTTACACAAAACAGAAGGTGAATCAAGTGCAGAGCTAGATGGTAGTTCCTTACCTCCCCTCGTAGTTGAGGGATAAATTGTTGTCTTAGTGTCTTTCAAGTTCTTCATAGTGACCAGCAGATATAAATCCCAAGTGACTCAAAGAATAGAGCTATGCTCCCCAGCAACGGCGCCAGAAATTAGTCTTGATAACCCACAAGTGTAGGGGATCGCAACAGCTTTCGAGGGTAGAGTATTCAACCCAAATGTATTGATTCGACACAAGGGGAGCCCAAGAATATTCTCAAGTATTAGCAGCTAAGTTGTCAATTCAACCACACCTAGATAACTTAGTATCTGTAGCAAAGTATTTAGTAGCAAAGTAATATGATAGCGATTAGTAGCTGGTAACAAAAGTAATGTGAAGCAAAAGTAATATTTTTGGTGTTTTGTACTGATTGTAACAGTAGCAACGAAAAAGTAAATAAGCGAAGACCAGTATATGGAAAATCTCGTAGGCATTGGATCGGTGATGGATAATTATGCCGGATGCGGTTCATCATGTAACAGTCATAACATAGGGTGACACAGTACTAGCTCCAATTCATCAATGTAATGTAGGCATGTATTCTGAATATAGTCATACATGCTTATGGAAAAGAACTTGCATGACATCTTTTGTCCTACCCTCCCGTGGAAGCGGGGTCCTAACGGAAACTAAGGGATATTAAGGCCTCCTTTTAGTAGAGAACCTGAACAAAGCATTAGCACTTAGTGAATACATGAACTCCTCAAACTATGGTCATCACCGGGAGTGGTCCCGATTATTGTCACTTGAGGGTTGCGGATCATAACACATAGTAGGTGACTACAGACTTGCAAGATAGGATCAAGAACACACATATATTCATGAAAACATAATAGGTTCAGATCTGAAATCATGGCACTCGGGCCCTAGTGACAAGCATTAAGCATAGCAAAGTCATAGCAACATCAATCTCGTAACATAGTGGATACTAGGGATCAAACCCTAACAAAACTAGCTCGATTACATGATAGATCTCATCCAACCCATCACCGTCTAGCAAGCCTACGATGGAATTACTCACGCACGGCGTTGAGCATCATGAAATTGGTGATGGAGGATGGTTGATGATGACGACAGCGACGAATCCCCCTCTCCGGAGCCTCGAACAAACTCCAGATCAGCCCTCCCGAGAGGTTTTAGGGCTTGGCGGCGGCTCCGTATTGTAAAATGCGATGATTTCTTCTCCTTTATTTTTTTCTCCCGAAAGCAAATATATAGAGTTGGAGTTGGCATCGGAGGAGCTCTAGGGGGCCCACGAGGTAGGGGGGCGCCCTAGGGGGGGGAGGTGCCCCCACCTTCATGGACAGGGTGTGGCCCCCCTGGTCTTCATCTTTTGCAATGATTTTTTATTATTTCTGAAAAGTTGTTCCGTGAAGTTTCAGGTCATTCCGAGAACTTTTGTTTCTGCACATAAATAACATCATGGCAATTCTGCTGAAAACATCGTCAGTCCGGGTTAGTTCCATTCAAATCATGCAAGTTAGAGTCCAAAACAAGGGAAAAAGTGTTTGGAAAAGTAGATACGATGGAGACGTATCAGGGGGGTTGCTACTTCGCACTTTGCTAGGTGAACCTCGGTTGGGGGGCATGCATTCATAGCTTAGGATTCCCTTCGTGGTGACACAAGGGGGGGGGGCTGCTAGCTACTTCGCACTTTGCTAGGTGAACCTCGGTTGGGGGGGGGGCATGCATTCATATCTTATGATTACCTTCATGCCGACACGAGGGGGAGGGTCTGCTAGCTACTTCGCACTTTGCTAGGTGGACCTTGGTTGTGGGGGGGGGCATGCATTCGTAGATTAGGATTCCCTTTGTGCCGACACGAGGGAGGGTGGCTGCTAGCACTACAAAAAAAAATACACTTCCGTGATGATACGTGTTTGTCACAGTAGGTCACGTTTTCTGTCATGCATGTACATCCATGACAAATTTATGAAGAATCAAGATAGTCATACCTGTGCTGTCGTAGAAGTGTTCCATGCCATTACCAAAATTATCATCACGGAAGTGTCCACTTCCATGATGATAAAACACGCGTCACAGAAGTGCTTTCGTCAAGGGTGACCGACACGTGGCATCCACCATAACGGAACACCTTTAAGCTATCGGGTCCGGTTTTGGATCCGAGAACCCGTTAACAGCCCCGACCAATGGGGATTTTCCACGTGTAAAATCATCATTGGCTGGAGGGAACACGTGTCGGCTCGCCGTTGGAACAGATGTCATCCACTCATTGGACCCAAAGCGCCTATGATATGTCGACACGTGGCATGGCCCAACAGAGGCCCATTCCTGTGAAAAGGCTGGCCCATTTGACTTGGTCAAAAGGTGGCGGGCCGGCCCACGGCAAGCCTGTTAACGGCATGTTCGCATATAGCCGATTAACAACCCGCTAACCTAGGGCCCGTTTACGGCCTATCCGAATTAGGCCCAGTAGCGTCATCTGGGCCGTCCAATATAATTCCAGCCCATTTTAACTTCCGGCCCATGTATCGCCCATGACGTCTTTCGTCCCATATGAGGCCCTTAGTAACCCTCGGCCCATTAACGGCCCGTGGTAAAACTGGCCCGTAATGAACAGTGCATCACTTTATACCCATTAACGGCCCATTATTCCGTTGGGCCGTTTCCAGCTCATGTTATCTTTCGGCCTTGTCAGGGCCCATTTATTCTTGGGCTCATTTCCAGCATTTGTTTACTATCGGCCCGTTACTATCATTTTCTGCTTGTGGGCCAAATTCAGCCCGTGGTTACAACCGACCCGTTTGTGGCCCGTTAATACGTTGGGCCGTTTTCATAGCGTCATCAAATACGGCTGATTAACGAAGGCCCGTTATGGTCGGCCCATGAACGGACGATTTCAACTCTAGCCCATTTACGGCCATAATGTGGTCTGTTATTGGCCCTTGTTTGGCCAATCGATCATACGGCCCGTAGAAGGCCCATTGATGATACGGCCCATTAAAGGCCCATTGTGTCTACGACCCGTATAAGGTCCATTGTTTCTATGCCCCGTAGAAGGCCCATTGTTTCTACGGCCCTTAGAAGGCCCATTGTTTCTACAGCCCGTAAGAGGCCCATGTTAACTACAGTAAATATGTAGCCCATGGTTAATGTGGCCTAGTTTTTAAAAATAGGCTATTGCGGCCACTAGCAAAACGCGGAAAAGAACTGCACTGACTACAAGAAAAAGAATAAACAGGACAATAATGAAATAAATAGGCAAGCAACTTACGCTAGGCTATCACGGCTATTACACATATTACATCCAATGGGCATCAAAGTTCGCCACCAGTGCAAATATAGGGAACAAAGAAGCATATAAACGCCGTAGCAAAACAAGTACAGAACTGAAACCACTTCAGAAGAGCTCAAGAAACAATATCCTGGGTACCCATAATGCTGGGAAGAGGCTTAGCAAGCTTATTAACTTTCTCTTGTTTGGCGCTTAAATCCTCCAAGACTTGTCATTGCACCGAAAGTATGCATCTGAATTCTGCAGGACTTCCTCGATCCTTGACTTCTGACGCATAACATATGATCGACGTCTTTCAACTTGAAGTTGAGACTCAAGAAGAACTGATTCAGCAAATGAAGTTCAAGAGTGGTGCCAAAGAGAGTAGCCAAGAATTCGAGCACTACATCAAGACAGGACTTTGGGGTTGTCTCAGTGTCTTCAATATAGTTTTTATCAGCTTTCTTGGAGATCAACAGGGATGTCTCACTATCTTAAACCTTATATGCATTACTTCCTATACCATTGCATAACGGGGGTACTCTTCTCCAATATTTTATCCGCATTCTAAAAGAGAAACAAACAAACACATCACAGGTTTACAATGTAGTATATGAAACTCATTTTAAAAAGCGATTCAAGACTTAAGGTGGACATGATAACAGCATAAAACAAACATATATCTATGTAGTATGGTCACTGTATGGTCTATATCATTCTAGTTTATGTTGCCAAATCAAGATAGATACAGTTCGAATCATATCTATTTAAGACAAAGCAGCTTAGACAAAATATAAGTGTGGGAAACTACACAACAATAACAACACTTGTAAGGTGCCTGGCATGAGAATATCACTGTTTATTCAATTGAAACTGAAATCAACATAGAGCAAGTTACAACAGCAAACACGTTAAAGAAACAGGTTTAAAACATACCTGTTGCGCCATTGGAGTTTCAATTGCATCCTTCAGATTCGAAATTAGTTGGTATGAGTAAATACAGTGATGCAAGAGCAAAGTAGTATGAGCCATAGCTACGGAACCTGACCTGAGAACAATTCTTCTTCTGCTTTAAGCGTTGACTTGGGGTTCGGAGTGGTGTCCTCGTGCTTTGGGCACTGCAGTTGCCTTACTAACTGCTCGTGTTTGGGTGCTTTGTGGTGGAGACGGTGCTGTGTCAACGGGAACTGGGTTACTATCTGCTGGGGTTGGGGTTAGAAGGGGTGTAGCTGGTTCTTTGTCCAACTGGGTAGGGGTACAATCTGCGTGAGTCTGGGTTATGTGTGGTGGGGCTGGTTCTTGGGCAAGTACAACTGTTGTTCTATCTCCATCGACAGGTAGCACGATCTTTTCTGAAGACTGTGTTTTATTCCCACAAATACTGCCACCACCCCCTCCAATTGAAATGGCTGATAAACAAGAAAAGTAATTGAATCTACATACATTGTAAGATAGATAGGTGCAATGGATAGTAGGGAAGAAAACAGGGCATGAAATAATTCACGTTTATGTTGTCTAACCAAACAGAATAGCAGGACATAATTTCACATACGTGATGGCTAATTAAACAGGATAGCATGACACAATTTCACATGTATGATGGCTAACTAAACAAGATAGAATGATATACTTCAAAATATGATGACTATGTAAATAGGATGACATGATATAACTATACGATGTGTCTATTAAAGTGGTTGGCATGCCATAACTCACAAACATGCCGTCGATGGAAACATGATGGCATGATATAATTCACGGATAGAATGCCATAATTCAAAATATGATGACTATGTGAATAGGATGAGATGATATAACTATATTATGTATTTAGGAAATGGGTTGGCATGCCATAATTCAGATACATGCTGTCTATGTAAACATCATGGCATGATATAATTAAAATATATGATTTATATACTAAGGAAGTGAGCAGAGGGCAATCGCATATATGATTTGTCAACTAAGGAGATGTCATTCAATATCGTGTATATGATGTAAAAACTAAGCATTGCAATGCAACATATGCATGATATGAGTAATATAACCCTGCCAAGTTTGAGCATACACTTCAGGGGGATAATAGGACTGGTCATCTGCCTCTGAATCCTCCTCTGAAGAGCTATCTGTAACCAGCAACATATCTGCTTCACCAGGTAGCATTGTCTGCTCTGAAGACCTTGTTTTCGCTCCAGATTTCTCCATCACCAATTCAAATGGCTGATGCACAGGAAGAGCAGTTGAATATACAAACATTGTCGACAAAAGCAATGAGAAATACAAAAAAGGACGGCATGATATAATTCACATATATGACGCTTGGCTAAACAAAGACGGCATTGCATAATTCACATATATAATGCTTTGCAACAAGATAGCATTGCATAATTCACATATATAATGTCTTGCAACAAGATGGCATTGCATAATTCACATATATGGTAATTAGACACTAAACAGGTGGCATTCACACAAAGCATGTCTAAACTAAGCAAATGACATAGCAATGCAAGATACCATACGCACGATATGAGCATCATAACCCTGCCAAGTTAGAGCATGCACCTAGGGGGGAATAGGACTGGTCATCTGTCTCTGAATCCTCCTCTGAGGAGCTATCTGTAACTAGCAAGACATGCGCTTCGTCAGATAGCATTGTCTGCTCTGAAGACCTTGTTTCCACTCTAGATTTTTCCATGACCGTGCTGAATGGCTGATGCACAGGAAGAGTAATTGAATGTACTAAAATTGTTGACAAATTTAACACGTAATAAAAAATGATGTCATGATATAATTCACATATAAGATGACTGGCTAACCAGGGTGGCATTGCAAAATTCACATATATGATGACTGGCTAAACAAGATGGCATTGCATGATTCAAATATACGATAAAGAAACTAAACAGATGGCATTGACACAAAGCATGTCTACACTAAGCAGATGACATCTTTAATGTATACAGTAGGCAATGGAAGGCACCATATGCATGATATTACCAACATCATCATGCCAAATTAGAGCGAAGACCTCATGGGGTAAATAGGATTGGTCTTCTGCTTCTGAATCCCCCTTAGAACAGTTATCTTCCTCTTGATTACGATCCGAAATGGGTGGAGGGGGGCTGCCTTTGCGCCCACCATGGAGTGACGTCTGCATGAAATTTTGTTGCCACACAAGGCTCGTCTCTTTTGCTCTACATGTTCAGTTCCATTGTGTACAATAACTGACAAGCATATGAATAAAACATAGTGAGATTATCTAAGGAGTGCATGCACAAATCCAGAGTCATGGTAGCAAACTGTGGATAGACCCAAAACAAATGATAGCAGACAAATAATAGCTTTAGTTAAAAAATACAGATAATGTCTCCTTTAATGTTTGTTTGCACCCAACATGAAACTCATAGTAGACACCCGAGATTAACCAGATAGTAGACAGATAGTACTGATTGCTGCCCCAATATGTACCCCACAACCATTTAAAAACTCAAGTTTCAGCATAAGTTTGGACCTGAGTCGGAGTCTAATAGGTGAACATGACGATAAAGTAGCATGTCATCATATTAAGCGATGCATAACGTAAGCAGACACGAAAGAGTGCGACCTCTCTTGCAGGCCCGTGTAGTCCTCAAGGTCATCTGCTCAGTTGATGATGGTAATGCAGTTGTCGTGGCTGCCGACGGCGGGGAAGATATGAAGCGGCGAAAGACAGTCTGGAGAGCGGATCCCTGCTGTGGTGAACCCTTCCATCGTTGGAGCAGCTGAGCTGGGGTGGAACACAGCACCGCAGGAGCAGGACAAACCACACAAGGTTTTCTTTGACAGATATCTATGTGAAGTAATTGTGTAAGGGCTTGTTTGAATTTGAGGATTCTAACAATGCGAGGATAGGAAATAGACATGAATAGGATAGGAATGCACGTGCAAAATAGAGAATTTAAAACACACAGGATTTACGCCAATCTGGGTGTTTGGTTCACAAGAATTGGAAGATCACAGGATGCAAAGAAGCATGGTGAGATTAAGTCAAACCACAAGAAGTGTACAACCTCTTTGGCGAAGCCATGTCGATCTCAAAGATGATTGGGTTGGCGGTGAGGATGCTCCGGCTGACTTGGCTGTCGGAGGAGGGGAAGAAGATCTTAGGCGTCTGGAGATGGAGCCCGAGGTACTGCTCCGCTGTGATGGAGGGTTTCGTCATTGGAGTAGCTCCCGTGAGTTGTACGACACCGAGGCTGAAGCAGGACAAGAGAGACAACGTTAACCTGAGTGTAATTCTAATAGCATCTCCAATAGATGACGTAAAATACATAACCACAAAGTGCTAGATGTATACATCAGCCGCTCATCTCTGAACTTAAGCGCCGAAACTGAATTTTCTTTGTCGAAACTGAATTTTTCTGTCGAAACTGAATTTTCTTGTCGGCCCGAACGCACTCGAGGTGAGGCTACACGTCAGTCGACTGACTTTTTCTTCTCTGGTCAGTGATTTTGCAGCCGTTGGATACGAAATCAAGGGCCTGCAGTTCATCTTCAACCTCCACCCCCCTGAGCCGCCACCACCGGCTGACGGCCGCCCCCGCCCGCCCGCCCGAAAACACTCCCCACTGCCGGTCCGCCGCCGCCCGGCCATCCTCTAGGCCCCCGTGCGAGATTTTTCTCCATGATCCCCACGCCACCGCCCACCACTTGGCGACCATCGCCCCCACCCTGACTCCTAAGATAGATAGTGGGGTACCTCTCCGGCGAGCCCCCCTCCCCGCTGCGCCTGGTTCTTCCTTAACTCCGGCGTGCCCCCACCCCCTGAAAATCGACTTACCCAAAAGTCTATCCAGTCGACTGAAGTGTAGGTAAATCGGACCAGCATCGCAAGCAAGAGCAAGAGCGGGAGCAGCAGTGCGAGCAAGAGCAAGAGCAAGAGTAGACCAGGCAGGGGACCGAGAGCAAGAGCAGAGCAGCAGCGCGAGTGAGAGCTAAAGCAGCAGCAACTCCTACTGATGTGGACGTCGTCGCCGAGGGAGCGACGTCGTGGAGGAAGTGGCCGGCGATGCCGCCATGGATGGAGCCGCGCTGTGTCGGCTCGGGACCGAGCGCCGGTAGCACCGTGAGATCGAATCAAGAAGAAAATGCGGCGATTAGTGTACAACCTCTTTGGTGGCGCTGATTAGGCCGCAGCTTCATCCGAGGAAACGGTGATGCTGATGCTCTTCCGATGGTGCAGGTGAAGGCGGCGGTGTGGGAATGGAGGTGGCGCGAAAGACGAGAGGAACATCGGGGCATCTCCTTGGAGGTGGAGGACGGGGTGGCCGAACCGGTGGGACGACCAGATCGACGACGGATCCTCATCCGGTACGGTGGATGAGGGACGTCGAGGTGTTGCTGTGGACGACGTCGTCGGGGAAGAGGCTCCGGCTGGGTGGCGGACGGAGGAGGATGTGGGGCTTCACGGGTTTTCCCGGCCTCGGTGTACGAATGGGTGGGCGGATGGGATGGGAGTGGGGAACCATGGCTTAGGGACGCGCTTGTCCAAAATGTTGGGTAAGTTACGAAAGTACCCCCACCGATTTGAGGCGGTTCTTTCGGTTCAGGGGTATCACGGACATTTTGCGTGTCGGGATTTCACAGGAGGTGGGAGTTTTCGCGCGCGTTGTAATTTAGGAATAGCAAGGCGCAGGTTGAGATGGACGGAGTTGTCGGAGCACAACGAGACAAAGATATATCTTAAATATTTCGGGCTAACAAGGCGCGGGTTGAAATTTCTGGACAAGCCTAACATATACTATACCAAATCAATTCGCACTACAAATGTCATTCAAAACTTTGAATTCATGTTATGTTCAATTAAAATATTTCGCTACGTGTATAATGCATGCAACCTAGTACTCAAATGAATGTTTTAGTGCATTCCAAACGTATATACTACCGCTTCAATATGAACTAAATTTGAATTCGTTTCTCTATTTGAATAAGATCTACAATAATGATTGTTGTGAAGTCAAAGCATTTGAATTCGTTTCTCTGTTTTAATAAGATCTACAATTGTCATTATTGTCAAGTTAAACCATTGTTTGTGTATTATCTTCACAGCACACCACATGATTAGTCTCGAGTTACATATGAACTATGTGTACTATATGAACTCGAACTCAATTTTTTGAATCCACTTTATGTTGATTTCAAATCATAGTACATTTCAAGCTCTAGCTAGATCTTCACAAACTAAACAATGTCTCATATGTATAATGTGTTTATCACATTATGTATGGTGCCCTGCCCCCTACGCCTACACGTATTTAGATGTGAGTTGCAAACACCACACATTACCACAAGTTCAAATAAAATTTGAGAATGTTTGATATATAGTATCATTTAGATTGTTCAATATTTAGTTGTAAGCTGCAAACACCACACATTATCACAAATTGAAATAAAATGTGAGATTGTTCGATGTATAGTATGGTTTAGATTGTTCGACATTTAGCTGTGAGTTGCAAACACCCTGCATTATCACATTATGGTATAACATGTGCAAAACCACAACACGCATATCACTGCTATATTCATGCATGCATATGTTTAAAACACTATGATGTCCTATTCAAATATATGAACCCACTTTCATATCAAATTATGATCTTTGTTACTCTCTTACACCCACGCAATCCTCTAACCTTTGTAGCTACCACTAACTTTCTCTCGTGCATGCAGATGCCCTCCTCGCCCTCCCCCTCCCTCAGCATTCTATCCATTGTGCACATTCATTTTTTTTCTTTAGGTCGTTCTCCCACAGTCTCCACAACTCCTTTCCAACACACACCGATCGATAAACCTCTCGAGTGATGTCTTCCTACAACATACACATGCACCTTCAATCTCCTCCTTTATGTGTCCTTGCCTCGTGTCTCTCATACGGTCCCACGCACGTGTAAACTCTCGCCCCTCTTTTCATCGATCTCACAACCACACACTCCTCCCCCTATCTAGCTAGTAGCTGGGCCTCTCGCACCACCTCCTAGCTCCATTCTCTCTGTCTATCCGTCTCGCCGGGCCTTATTTGCCTCTAACAAATGGACGTACACCGACTGATCTCCCGCTATACATATAGCTAGCTAGGTCCTTGTAACTCGTTTTTCCCCACGCGTCGATCGATCTATCACATTATTTATGTCTCTCCCTTCCTCCAACAAACAACAATTGATCTACCGATCTAGTTAGGTTTGCCTACCAAACACATGGTTCCCCTTCATCATCCATGGATGTGTCCCGACAGATCTATCACACATAGGCACACACAGAAACACATCCCCACTCTTATTGATAATATTGCAGTTCCACCCTCAGTTTGTCTAGTAGGCCTCTCCCACCATCTTCGAGAAGCAACTCCATCACCCATCCAGCACTCTACCCCTCTCCCTCCCTCTCTCTCTCCTCTCTCTCTCTCTGTCCCATCCTATTTCCCGTCCTTCAATTATGTATGGATGTCGACCGATCTCCCTCAAGACATAGCTGGGTCTCTCCTTCTCAACACATATACGAGTCGTTCTACCTCTATAGTTAGGCCTCTGCCTACCCCTCCCTCACCCCCCTCCCTCCACACACACCGATACATCGAGCGCTCTAGTCATGTCTTCCTGCCACACACAAACTTGACCTTTGCCCTCTGATGTTTCGGTAGCTAGGTCAGTCGCCCTATATCTTTGACTTGCACACACACACACACAATTTCGATGGCTCTCTTCATCGATCTCGCACCCACCCACTTGATCCTCTCTTCGACTCTATCGATATCTATGACCCCTCCCTCTCTTCTCGTGGATCGCCCGACCCTCTATATATGATATGGATAGGCCTCCATTTCACACACATTGCATGCAAAATTCAGTTTGAGATGTCATCGACACATATTCCCACTACATTCACAAAATCAACCTCCCCCCAAAACAAAAAACACTCACGAACGCACAAGCCATTTGTCTAGGTTTGTATCTCTCACACACACCCACGTAGGTGGGGCGTGCACGAAGAGAAGAGGTGCACGCATACGCCGCGTACTCCGTCTCTTTCCCAACCACACCCGCACGGGTACATGGTGGAGCTCATTTCTGTACGAAAGGGCAGCCCACGTGGTAACTTGACACGTGTACTGGTTGTCCACTAGATGGAGGGAGGATCGTCTACCACGGGTGAACAAACAATTTGCGACTTGACGCGTTATGTTAAAAAAGAGGCAAACCATGTTGGGCCTACCTTAGAGGCAAGGCTCTATACACTGGAGTACTTTTGATGTGTCCCGTCAACTCATGAGCGAGGAGAAGCTTGCTTAGTACACCGTCTCCCCGCCCAGTAGCGGTGGCTCGCAGGATGAGGTGAAGCTTGCTTACTATGCCTTACGCCCGCTCCCTCGCCCACGCGCGCGGTGGCTCGCAGGACGAGGATAAAATTTTACTAGTACTCCCTCCGTTTACTCCTCGTCCCTACCTTGGTTAGAGAGATTACCATATTGTTTGGAATATATGTCCTTTAGTAGATTTCAATATGAACTACTAGTACATACTCCAAACACTGATGTACATAGACGTATTTTAGAGTGTAGATTCACTCTTTTGCTCCGTATGTAGTCCATATTGAAACGGACGTAATAGTACGCACTCTCCCTCGCCCCTCGACCCTCGCCACGTGGTGGACGTGCAGAAATTCATTCGGTCTCATATAGCCAGAATGATATATACTGCAGTACCATTATTGCTCGACTTCCCAAAGAGGTGAAGAGCCAATCGGAAGGTTAATAGTTTGGAGATGCCAAGCGCAAGGTTTATAGGAGAACGAGTAGTAGGTGCTGCGTCATTTATGAATAAAGTTTTTTTTCAGTGGCACGTACGCAATATAAATAGGTTCATATGGAGAGAAAAGGAAACCACTCCACTATATACATAGGCAGGATGAGCCTACACGATTGCTTGTTGGGGTTCCTCTCTTTAGTTTTCACACTCTCTTGCACAAAACCACTGTGGCCACATCTCTAACATCCCGGTGGATCACGTCCGCCGGGGGAAGGGGTGGATGCTTAGTGTAGATGCGGTCGCCGTCACCGACGGAGAAAACCTTGTCGGCACGTCGATCAGGGGTCCCCGCCATTCTCTCTCACAAAGCCGGTGAGGTTGCCTTCGTCCATTGCTCACTGCCGCGACGTGGGTAGTTGCCTCCTCCCGCCGCCCTCCTCTAGGTTGAGCTACGTCCCGACATCCCTCAGGTACAACTCCATTTGCAGCCACCTTGCACCACTGTTCCAGCTGCCCACATCACTCCATGTGGATATTTCTCTACTTCTTTGCCCCGCACATACCTCTACTGGCTTCGACGTACTATATTTGTGATGAGTTTATGTCTCATCAACTAGTTCCAGTAATCTTATTCTAATTACGCTTCTTCAATTTCTTTGCCACAGGGATGCTCATCTCGATTTTGGTGAAACTGCACAAAATGATCCGATGGTCAAAGGGTTGCAAAATTCGTTTCTTACGAAGCGCCGGCGTTGCCAGCAAATTAAAGCCTGGTTAGGATTTATGGTTCAAGGGCTAGGGACTGCATGGGTCGTTTTTTCCTTTAGCTGTCTCTGTTTCAATGGCTAGGGACTGCATGAGTAGTAGTAGTACTGTATGCCTTACGCCCGCTCCATCGCCCACGCGCGCGGTGGCTCGCAGGACGAGGAGAAAATTTTACTACTCCCTCCGTTTGCTCCTCGTCCCTACTACCTTGGTTAGGGAGATTATCATATTGTTTGGAATATATATGTCCTTTAGTAGATTTCAATATGAACTACTAGTACATACTCCAAACACTGATGTATGTAGACGTATTTTAGAGTGTAGATTCACTCATTTTGCTCTGTATGTAGCATAAAGTTGAGACACTTATTTTGGAACGGAGGGAGTACATATTTTCTATGATCTGTCAATCATTGAGATGCAATATCATGCATGTTAGTCTCCTTTGTATTTGATGAAATGTTGCAACGGGCAACCTTGGATCCAAGATACATGTAACAGAAGCTGGAAGCTTCATAGCATTGTACTATCTCGCTGATAAATTACAGTACGTACTATACAAGTACTTCCTCCATTCCTATATATAAGTATTTGTAGAGATTTCACCATGAACCACATACGGATGCATATAGATGCATTTTAAGTGTAGATTCATTCATTTTGATTCCGTATGTAGTCCACCTAGTGGAATCTTTATAAAGATTTATATTTAGGAACAGAGGGAGTACTATGTAAAGAGTTAGGTATCGCACGGTGTCCAGAAAATATGGTGATAGTGTGAGGTGGGCCACGTAATCACCGAGCGTGCGTGTTTTCATTGCTCTTGCACTCCTCTGCCGTAAGAATGGAGAAAATTGTAATCTAGTAGTACCTCCTTTCACCGAAAGCGTGGGAGATCCAGCAGTCCTACCACCTCAGTAATAATGAGCAATGAGACGTCAAATCACATAGACCCAATAGTAAGTTGGACGGACGAAGCAACCATCACTCTTGAATCCGCCTCTCGCTTCAACGCAGGCGCCAGTGAGAGGTGGCGTCCGCTCTGCCCGGGCATGAATGCGGCACTGATTCTTTGGATCGTATTTGTTGTTTGAGGCGGGAAACACTGTGAGCGATGGAGGGGCTTTGGGTGGGCCAGGCTGGTCGAGGCGGGCGTGGCAGCTGTCCGCCTGTCCCTACCAGACGCCCGGAAACGAGAGGATGCACCGACTCTCGCGGCTAAATTCGTACACTACACACCATCTCTCTGTAGGAGTAGGTCGATCTGTCGCTCTCTCTAACACATACATGCTGTTAAACACACACGCACACACACACACACACGCACACGCACACGACACGATTATGATTTAAATCCCAATGACTCCCACACACACAAAAAATACGGCATGCTTGTCACACGAATGCAGGAATGTATAAAAGGTTATTTTCCTCTCGTTGAACATAACGGGAGGGTTGTGTAGCTGGTTAGCCTGTTCGCTCATCAAACTTGAGGTCTCGGGTTCGATAACTACACTTGAGCTTAATTCGTGCCAGGAGGATTCTTTGACTGGTCAAAATGGATGGATACGGAGCTATACGATCTCGTAGTGACCGTATAATCACCTCATCACGTATAAGTGCAGCCTCGGTGCTTGTTTTCTAGGGTTTGCACTCTTCAGACTCTCTCCTGTATATATATACACGCTGGAGCCTCAGTGCTTGTAGTTGCTCTCTTCACACTCTCTCACCCTCTCCAGATCTAAACAAGACTTTGTTGGCCTCTCTCTCCCCTCACTGCTGGTCTGCTTGTAGTTGCTCTCTTCACTCTCTCTCAAACTCTCCAGATCTAAACTTCGTTGGCCTCTCTCTCTCCCCTCACTGCTGGTCAACGAAGGGGAAGGAGGCTTAACGCTGTCGCCGTCGGCGAGGGAGGGAATCCACTAATGGCGCAACTGTTCACTTTCACCCAGCGGCAGCGCGGGAGGGCCTCGACCCCTTCTTCTTCAATGCCGTACATAGTGTGGGTCGAACGGCCTTCGGTCGCCCAGCGAACCACACCCCAAGAACCTTAAGGTATAATTTACTTATTCCACATGCATTGCTCTAGCTGCATGTGGGCTTTTTTAGCTTCTGCACTCGAATCTAGGTGTTGGATCAAACAGGAAAGTAGTGGGGAAAGTTGTATACCATGAATCTAGGACGTAGTTCAAAGAGGAAAGTAGTGGGAAAAGTTGTATAGCATGAATCTAGGACGTGGTTCAAAAAGGAAAGGAAGGGGGAAAGTAGCGGGGAAAGTTGTATCGCATGAATCTAAGACGTGGTTCAAAGAGGAAAGGAATGGGGGGAAGTAGTGGGGAAAGTTGTATAGCATAAATCTAGGACGTGGTTCACAGAGGAAAGGAAGTGGGGAAAGTACTAGTACAGATCGCTATCCAAAGCACCTACATTGGTCGAAAAGGAAAACAATGACAAACGCAGATGCACATCTCAGAATTTAACTGATCTTTTTGTTTTGGGGGACAAAGGCTGTAGAGTTTGAGCAGGACTAGATTTGCTGCGCTCACATAGGGAAAGGTGTCTAAAGATAACAAAACTGGGACCAACACAAATATGCTCCTTGGTTGTTTGTTCTTTGTTGCAACAGATCATGCATCACCCCAAAGACATCGGTAGATGCACATGGTCTTTGGTGCGTATCCGTGCAACTCTTTAGCTGTTGTTAATCTAAGGCCCTGTTTGGTTAAAACTCCCTAGTCCCTACCTGCTTGGTTCCGAGGACTAAACATGGACTAGAGGTTATTAAATGACATGCTAAAAGACCATGTTACCCCTAGTAATGAACTAATAGAGACAAGGTGCGATGCGTGGCAGGGGCAACTGTTGGAAAAAGTCCCAAAAAGACTCCCTCGGGGTCTTCTTTCTTTAAAAGCAAATTACATGTTTAACGAATTTTATTGTTAATATAATCTCTCTGTTAATATTAATCAATGCCACCGTTTGAGAAATGCTACTGTCTTGCTTTCTTTCCCATTTAGATAAGGTAGATGCTTCTTTTTGTTGGCTTCTGTTTCATGCACTGTTATTGACCACTAGTTGTTTCCTTTGCACCTTTGTGTAAACAGGGTTATCTACTTCACCTCGTTGCCATTGTGACCTTTTGTTGCACTGCACAAAACACCTTTGTTTTAAGAGTGTTTTGTGTAGTTCAACCAAAATGTCACACCGACAAATGTTGCTTGATTGCTTGATGTTAGTGGAACTGCACAAGAGGAGATCTTACTTCCTATCCGTGTTGGCAAATTTGGTTCATATCTTCTTCTTATGAGTTGTTTGAATTCCGCGCCATGAGAGGTCAGTACTAGCCTTCTTTCACATGATTCTGCAGTGTGCTTTCATATGTTGTGCTACTTGTACGTTAATGTTGCTTGATTTTAGTGAACTGCACAAATGGAGACAAGGCTTCCAATCTATATGTGGACCGCAATATCCCATTGTGATAAGGATATTTCACAACTGTTGGCCTGTATTTTGCCACTTTCATCAGAAAATTAATTTCATTGTTTAGTGCTATACTTGTGCAACCTAATTGACATGCCAAATCTTACATTGAAGGCGAAGCTTGCCTGTTATTGAACCAAGTGATGAAGGGGAAGAACAAGCGGAAGAAAAACAAAAATCAACTCCTGGTGCTGTAAAGAAGCACTGGAGCTGTGATGACACAAGTAATGATATAATTTTACATCTTAATTTATTGCTATGGATGGAACGAGCAATTGTTTTGCCACTGATTTGATGCCGCTCTTAATGTAATACATAATTATCTCTACTTGTGCAAACAGGGATCTTCTTTGAAGATACCATATATTTCAGTGGAACTGCACAAGAAGATGTTGGAAACATTAATCTAATCGAGGAGTATATAGTAACTTAGTAAGCATGGCTACCACAGTAGATAGCAACATATGGTTACGGAGAAGTGCTTCATCTGTATGCTCTACACAATAAGCCTCCTGACAAAGTTTGGTGCTCGCCCGCTGATTACATCCATATGATTGAGCTTTGTCATCTCTATTGCTGTTGTGCTACTGTTTAGATACTGTCATCAAAAAGTGGTATTGTCCTTGAGAAGTGCTTCATCTGTGTTGTTTTAAATATTTCCTTTCCTTTTTTTCGAGCAAACTGGGATGCTAGCATTTAGTTATCCTCTTGTATTTGCACAACAGGATCCTCCTCCTCCTCTGAAGAATATGGAGTACGTGAAGTGACTAGTTCCGATTATGCCAGGATGAAGAAGCCCTGCCTATCTTCTCATCAGAAGGAGCAGTTGAAGGATGGTTACATTACCCCCCACAAGACCAAACTAACTTCAGCTCAGAAGGACTGACAAATCTCCATTTTCTTGCTGTGATGCACGAGTACAATGTTGTTCTAGGATTCTTTCTGGTGAGTTCCATTTTTCTAAAAGTGTGCTTTACATGGACCATGTAGGTGCCTGTTTAAACTGCCAGTTCATAGTACAGTTTGCTTTATACTAATCACTTTTTTTTGTATTTGTGCAAACAGGGGTGCTCAGCTTGATTTCAATGGGAATTGCACAGAATGTTCATGAATACATCGAATCATTCATTTCCACCACAAGAAAGGAGGTGCCGATAAGTTCAAGGCGTTGCAACATATAAGGGCGAAATCATACAAGCTACGCGCGAATTTGGTTGATTTTGGTGGAACTGCACAAAAAGAACAGCTGGGTTATTTAGCATGAGGTGCCATGTCAATGTCCGAACTGATGGCTAACCCTGCCCATTCCACAATCGTAGGCATTTGATATTTTTGAATGGGAAAACCTTATCAAATTTTGCTCATTGATTTTAGCAAGAAGACATGCGTTTGATACTTTCGAATGGGACGCCCTTTGCTGTCAGCAGCGTTGATCCATTTTTTATTTATTCTTTATTCTTTAGTAAGCATAATCATCGATTGTTTTGAATGTTCTCTATGAATTGCCAGGCCTGTGTGTTTGATTGCAATGTACAAGAACGCTAAAAAGCTGCTCAGACTCTTTGTACTCCTTCTGTTCCTTTTTACTTCGCACATTGTGAAAGTGCATACTTTTTTCTATAAGATTGGTCAAAGTAGAGATACTTTGACTGCAGACAAAACTTGTATGAAGACTAGAAAGGACCGGAGGGAGTACATGTGAAACTGCCGCGAACGAGGTGATCACCCTAGGAATAATGCTAGTACGTATTGTTTTGCATGTTCATCCAATGCCAGTGATACAAGATGTCGAACTAATCGAAATAAATTCATTCATACACGGTTGGATTTCATATAAACATGTCGGATGTCATTACATTTCATACATTCTTCAACTAAAAAGGGGTGCGCTGGAGGTATAATTAATTAAACGAAGCTACCCACCTGTGTCCGGCTGAGCCGAACAGAAGCTTCAGTGACTTAACTATAGGTGCACTTGCGTAACTGACATGTGGCCCAGATGCCTGTTGGGCCCACGTGTCAGTCAGCCAACTGCGCAGCTTCCTTCTCCAACATAGCTCTCCGACTCCACGTCGCCGCCAAGAAGCTAACCGGCTGTCAGTGGTCAACCCGCCTAACTTGTCATAGCGATTAGGGCAACTAGGAGCCCAATGATCAGGATCCCCACATGACAAACACCTTTCTTCTTGTCATTCTTCTTATTGAAGTTCGTGTGTTGCACAACCTTGTTCTTCCCATAAAACTTTGCTTTACCATAAAACCTGCCCTTGTTCTTGAACTTGTGGGGCTGGAAGTTCTTCTTCTGTACCAAATTGGCACTAGATCCTCCCTCAATTCCTCGAGCACGTGTGTCCTTTGCTCTCGCCTTTTCTTCCACATCAGGAGTGCCAATGAGATCCACGAAGGAGGAAGCTTAGTGATGATACCTCCGGCAACAAACTTGTCTGGTAGCATACAACTGAAGTGCTCAAGTTCTCTAGCAAATGACTGTATCTCATGAGCTTGCTCAATCATCCTGTAATCATAGAATTGCTCCATGATGTACAGCTCAGTGCTACAACCGAAGGGTAGCAGCGGTGGCCTTACTTGGACCCGAGCGGCAGCGACCTACCGTGTTCTACTCTTCCTCGTTTTCTGTGTGGCGCAGACTCGTTGGCAGCAGGGCGGGGCCTCGGTGGAGCCGGCGATGTCCTCTGTCTCGTTGCCGGCAGGCGGCGCCTCGGTGGATCGGGGGAAATCCTCCCCCTCGTTCCCGGTAAGGTGGGGCCTCGGCGGAGCCAGCGGTGTCCTCTGCCTCGTTGTTGGCGCCACGGGGCCTCGGCGGAGCAGGGCCTCGTTGACGCCAGCGGAGCGGGGACTCGTCGGAGCCGGCATTGTCCTCTGCCTCGTCCCCAGTCTCGCCAAACAGCGCCTCGCCCGCATGCGGTACCGCCAGCGCTCGAGGCGGCCCTCGCGGGCGGAGCGGTACGAGTCAAGCAGCGCCTCCTGCTCCGCCCGCTCCGCGGCGATCTGCTCCTCCGCCTGCAGGTGCTCCTGGAGGAGATGGTGGTTGTAGGCGGCGTCGGCCTGCGCCTCCTGGAACTCCTCCTCACGCTTCTGCCTCACCGTGTCCATATATTGGGCACGGGCATCGCTGATGGTCATGGTGCAATGCACCGGCGAGGATAGCGCGGAGGAGGGGGTTGGTGCCGGATCGTCGACTACCATGTTCTCCACTGGGACGTTGTCGTCCTCCGGCTGCCTGCCGGCCAGCTAGTCGGCATCAATGGCTGCCATCTCCTTGTGGTCCATCGTCCGCCCGTCCCGAAGAGCGCTGGAGCACGAGGAAGCCATGGTGGGCAGTAGTGGTGTGGACAGGAGAATAGGAACGGATGCGGATGACTACGGCTATGGCCGGCGCAGCAGTTTATATAGCAATGGTGGGCGGCAGAGGGACGGACGTGTGGTGCCGGAGTAGCTGACTCGGCAACCGCGTATCATTAATGTGGGTGGCAGAAAGAGGGACGGACGACACTTGTGTCGTTTGAAGGCGGAGCAATCGCATGCACCGGGAAGCGGGCGGGCGGCGCTGACCGTTTCGGGCAGAAAGCACGCGAGGGCGAGGGAGGCGGTCTGGGTGGGCCAGGGCAGTCGGACTCATGCTTGGCAGCGGGTCGGTCCAGTAGCCGGACATGCTGGCTCGCCAGCTACCTCGCCGAGCTGAGCGACGACAATTAGATGATGGACGTAGCTTCCGACCAGGAGCCGGCGCCACTGTCCAAGCCGGTTCATGTCGTGTTCACCATAGAGCAGGTGCGGCCGCACTTCGACGCCCTAATGGCGGAAGAGCTAACAGCACAGGAGGACCTGTGTTGCAACCTCCGTCTCCTCAACGAGCACCGGGCGCTATGATCCTATGATCCTCCGAGAAGCGAACGACAATGCCGCCGCGGACATGTGGCCCTATGATCCTGGCTTCCCGAATGAGCAGCGGGCGCTGTATCAGACCATCCGTAGGGCCCACGAGGCCCTCTCCGTTTTCCTTCGAGTTGTTGCGCTCGCCGTGGCGCCGCCGTCTCGCGTTGTCAACATGGTCAACAGACATGAGGATGAGGAGATGAATTTACTTGGAGAGGATGACAGTGGGGACCCACCAGGGCCATAGCCGCACGTACGCAAGTGCCTCCTTATTAGTATATAAAACTATAATTTTTTGCTTCCTCCTGGTTTCCTGACATCACGGTCCCACACCATTGTCAACCTATGTAGTCAATAAACGAGAGAATTGCACAAGAAGCGGCCGACAGCTGGGACCAAGCAGCTCGAGCAGTATTTGTCTTTTTGAGGTGTGAGCACTGCAGATTTTTTCTTGAGCGATGTTTAGCCCAGATATTAATTTTTCTCCTCTCAACAACAACGAAAACATCGCTGCAGCTATTAACTGGGCGGGCTGTGGCCCGTCTAGCCCAGGCCAGATATCCAGCCCAGATATTAATTTTTTTCAAGCTAAAAATGGCTAGCCCAGCTATACTTTTTTTTAGGAATACCCAGGCAAGGTCAAGTTGTTATTGTCCGCCCCGCTGGGCTGCAAATCTTTCCTATGAGGGATGCAGTAGGCTTAACAAGAAAATGGGCTTTAAGAAAGAATAAATGGGATGTAATTATGAAAACTGGGCAGTAACTATAAAAAATGCACGAAACACGTAATTACTTTATAAAATATTATTTTTGGATATTGAAAATTTTAATTTCATTAATTATTGCGAGCGCAATATTTTGTTGGATTTTTACGTAATATAAATTTATATTGAAATTGTATTTAATCTGACTGGAAATCTTGGGATAAAAATATTTCGGATCCCATCAAAATGTGGGAAATTTTATTGAATTCTGTTTTGAACGGTTGGTTGAAATGGGTTGTACTTTTAACAAACTGTAAATGGGCTGTAGTAAATTCCATTAGAACTCAAAAATTGGCTGCACATTCTTACAAATCTCAAATGGGCTATAAGTTCTCTGCCACACACCTGTGGCCTTATTAAGTTGACGCGTCCCCTCAAAAGAAAAGAGAGTTGACGCGTATGCAAGGCTTTGTCAACTTATAGTCAACACACGGTTCTAGCAGCAGTGGCCGTTAGATGTCCATCCAACGGATGCCGTGCTTCTTCTTCAATCTCAGATATTCTAGCTTCACCCGCCCAATAAATGATTCCTCCCCCTGACATTTGGGGCGCACCGTTTCAGAAGCTGACCTGTGGGCCTACTAAGTTGACGCGTACCAAGGGCTTTGTCAACTTAGTCAATATAAATGATTCTAGCTTCAGTGACCCTACGATGTCCATCCAACGACCGTCGTGCTTGTTCAACCTCAGGTCTTCTTGCTCCAGCCGCCCAAAGCAGCGCCGGTCATGCCGCCTGCTCCTGGCTCCCGTGGCCGGCTGTGCTGCCGTGCATGCCTCACCTCCCCCTACTACTCCCACCGCTGGCCAGGCCATCCCTCTACTCACCCACACCCCCTGTTATTCCACGACGACGACAGCCTCACACCGCAGCCGAACCAGTGAACCCTCGTACTCATCTTCGCGCGGGCTTCCATTACCGCGTCTTCCCCGGCTCCACGTCTTCCCCTTCATAGGCCTCGCCGTCGTCCACCGCCCTGGTGCTCTCAGCGGGGCGTGGTCAACATGGTCAAGGAACGACTTCCATCAGACGTGGACTGTACGTAGAGAGGCTGACAGCTGGGTCCACGAGGGCAGCAAGGAAGTGCCTCCTTATTATGCGGAAAATAATGATTCTTCCACCTGAAAGCAGGGACCCACTGGACGGGCCACCGTATTTCGCGAAAAAAACGTTTCACCCCTGACTACTAGGACCCACCAGACGGGCCACCATATTGCGCGAAAAAAACGTTCCCCCCGCTGTCAGCTCGGACCCACCGGAAGTGCCTCCTTATTACGCACAAAAAAGTGAATACTACCCCTGCTGGTTGGGACCCACCTTGGTGGGAGGCTGACTTGTAGGCCTACTAAGTTGACGGGGACGGAGTGCTTTGTCAACTTAGTCAATATGAACTAGCTCCAGTGACCGTACGATGTCCATCCAACGGCCGTAGTGCTTCTTCAACCTCTGGTCTTGTTGCTCCAGCCGCCTAACCAGCGCCAGTCGTGCCGCATGCTCCTGCCTCCCATGGCCGGGTCAGGTCAGCAGAGGCCTCACCGCCCCTACTATTCCCACCGCTGGCCAGGCCTCAAGGGCGACGGGCTGCCTCACACCGCAGCCGAACCAGGAACCCTCAGACTCCCTCCCCGCGCGGGCTTCCACTGCCGCGTCTTCCCCGGCTCCGCGTCGTCCCCTTCCTAGGCCTCACCGTCATCCACAGCCGTGGTGCTCTCGCCGCGGCGTGGTCAACGTGGTCAAGGAACAACTTCCATCAGAAGAGTACTGTACGTGGAGAGGCTGACAGCTAGGTCCATGGCTGCAGCAAGGAAGTGCCTCCTTATTACGCGCAAAATAATTATTCCTCCACCTGACAGCGGGGACCCACCGGACGAGCCACCGTATTTCGTGAAAAAAGTTTCCCCCTGACTGCTGGGACCCACCAGCTACATCTTCGCACGCAAGGAAGTGCATCCGGGAAAAGAAAAAAAACGATTCGCCCCCTGACTGCTGGGACCCACTAGCTACATCTTCGCAGGCAAGGAAGTGCGTGATACCGGAACCACCTAGTCGGCGTATGTAGCATTGTCATTCTGGTCGTGAACGTATGCGTACATACCGGTCTATGTAGAGGCGCCGCGACGTGTCGTAGTAGAGGCGCACACGTAGCATGTACACGCACGTCATACGCCGTGGTGCAAGAAAGTAAATACGCCACGTCGCATCTACGGGCGGGGTCTCGAACGCCTACTGCACGTCACGGCCAGGGCTCGTGTACATGGCTGGGTCGGAACGGAGAAACAGCGTCGTCGTCATATTCATGGGGAGGCAACAGAATGCGTCGTGTTCATTGGGAGGCAACGGAACGCGTGGGAGCCAACCGACTTGGATGGAACAACCGATGGAAACGAGGCCTGGCGTACCGCAGAACGAAGGAAACGGCCTTGTGTTCGACCGGCCATGTTCGGAACGGGATCCTGTTCATCGGGAGGGGTCTGGCATACCGCAAAATGGAGGAAACGGAGCTCCTACGGTCAAAACGGGGGACCTGTTGATCGGGGGGTGGCGTACCGCAAAACGCATGAAACAGACTTGTGTTGGAGCGCTACGGTCGAAACGGGGGTCCTGTTCATCAGGAGGGGTGTGGCGTACCGCAAAACGGGACTCCACGGATACTATTTATCTCCGCCGTCGACTCCCTCCAGCCTCCACAGGCTACTGTTCATCCACCGTCGACCTCCTCCAGCCTCCACCTGCGACTGTTCATCCACGGGTTCCTGTTCATCCAGCCTCCACCGCGCGCTACTCCACCGGCTACTATTCATCCATCCCTCTCCACGGGCTCCTGTTCAACCACCCCTCCACGGGCTACTGTTCATCCAGCCCTCCACCGTCTACTGTTCATCCCGCCCTCCATGGGGTGGCCCTGTTCATCCTGCCCTCCACGGGGTCTTGTTCATCCAACCCCAACCGGCTCGAACGATCGGGGTCCTGTTCATGCAGAGGCAACGCCACGGGGTCCTGTTCATCCACCCCCACCGGGAACTGTTCATCCAACCCCCCCAAAGAACGCTCACCGTTCATCCAGAGGCAGCATCGATCGGCTTGATTAGCGGCAATAGCGAAGGAATCGCTCGATCGGGTTCGATTAACGACCATCGATCGATCGCTTGGGTTTAGTAACGCTGCGTAACTGCGGCAATATTTCGGGTTCGATTAGAGCCCAATGCCTCGCTTCGGGTTCGATTAGAGCCCAACGCCTACGCACTCCAGCGCCGTGCGTGTCACGAGAAAGCAGCGCATCGCCGCCCCGACCACCCACCGTAACCGTGAACACCCCGATATTTTCCTCGCCCTCGCTTCTACCATGGTTTTTTCTGTCATGGACGGCCCAAAGAATGTCATGCAGCCGCGTCTCCGTCCCTCCCATGACGAAAAGCCCATTTTCTGTCATGATTTTTTGTCATAGAAGTAGGACCCCACCACATCTATGATTATACTGGGTTTTGTCACAATTATCATCATAGAAGTGTCATAAATATGACACACAAAAAAATTCCGTTCGGCCCAAAATGTCACGGATGTGTCTTTTTTTTGTAGTGTAGCTACTTCAAACTTTGCTAGGTGAACCTCGGTTGGGGGGGGGGCATGCATTCATAGATTAGGATTCCCTTCATGCCGACACGAGGGAGGGGTGGCTGCTAGCTACTTCGCACTTTGCTAGGGTGAACCACCGTTGGGGGCGCATGCATTCATAGCTTAGGATTCCCTTCGTGCCGACACGAGGGAGGTGGGCTGCTATGTACTTCGACTTTGCTAGGGTGAACCTCGGTGGGGGGAGGGCATGCATTCATAGCTTAGGATTCCCTTCGATGCTACACGACGGGAGGGCTGCTAGCTACTTCACACTTTGCTAGGTGAATGAACCTCGGTTGGGGGGGGGGCATGCATTCAAAACTTAGGATTCCCTTCGTGCCGACACGAGGAAGGAGGGGGGCTGCTAGCTACTTCGCACTTTGCTAGGTGAATCTCGGTTGGGGGGGGGGGAGGGGGCATGCATTCTTAGCTTAGGATTCCCTTCGTGCCGACACGACCGGGGGGGGGGGGTAAGCAATACCGTGCGCTTTGCGAGAGACGTGCCACATCGAAATTGCATTTGGTATTTTTGAAAATCAAACCACCCTTTTGATACATAAATTTGGTCCACATGCAAGTGTGTTCGTGTTCTGACCCTCTCCCGCGTAATTTTTCGCCAAATTTTTGAACATTAGACAAGTCGGATGACGCAACAGATACGGTTCACTCAAACTAACCGTGTGCCACGCTGATGCACCTGTCACACGCACATCCACACAGTACATTGGGCCCCACAGGGCTCCCCCTCTCAAAAATATATGCCCGCCTCGAGGGTTTTTCTGTTTCATAACACACGGTTGTTATCTCCGGACCGTGTGCGATGTTTCTTGTTCCCAATCCCGCCTGCATCACTACAAAATATCTACCTGCCTCGAGGGTTTTTCTGTTTCATAACACACTGTTGTTATCACCGGACTGTGTGCGATGTTTCTTGTTCCCAATCCCGCCTGCATCCCTAGAAAATATCTGCCCGCCTCGAGGGTTTTTCTATTTCATAACACACGATTGTTATCTCCGGACCATTTGCGATGCACTATCATCAAAAATTTCAACAGCCCGACATTTCACTCCCACGTAGTAAAATTTTCAGTACCCGCGTCATTTCCTCAAACACCCCGGGACCCCTCCACACACACACACACACACACCAAAACCTCTTTGGGCGTGTGCACACACACACACCCTCCCTCGCTCGAAACCCTAGCAAGGTCCCCATGGCTGCCGCCGCAAGGCCTCCATTGTCAACATCTGCCGGTTTTCCCGTGCAGCTTACCCATCGATCTCCATACCTAGGCCGCCCTGAGTTTCTTAGATGACGCCTGCAAAACGCCCCCTTTCCGACAGATCCCCATCCCCATCCCCCACTCTAGAGCGTCGTAGCCTAAGCCCGGCTATGCTTCCCGTGGATCTCGAGGAGCAACTGGCCCAAACGAGGTGTATAGCGGTCTCTTCGCCAACCGTCGCCGAGGAAGCTGACGACCATTACTGGTGGTAGGCACTCAAGCAGTGGGCTAGAGTATGCGGGCATGTCTCGTCCGCCGGCTACGACATCGAGGTCATCGATGGCGATGGCCTGAGGCGGGCTATGTCACGGGTTAAGTGGCCCACCTCAACCCCTCGGGTTCAACCGCCATCGATCTCATCCATGGCCCTGCCGCTGATCTCCTCTGGCTCGCTGTCAACGATTTTCCATTCTACATCGCCATCGAGCCCCTTTTGTTATTTCTGAAGCACATGTTCTGCGACGCTGACTTGGGATCCACAGCTTCCAAGTCAGACTCATCGACGGCGACCAGAAGGAGGGAACCCTCTCCGGCTCTTCCAAGAGGAAAGAGCCCATCTACTCTTCCAAGGGGAAAGCGCCCGTCTGCAACATAAGGGAGGGCACCCTATAGTCGTGCTCTTCCAAGGGGAAGGAGCCCATCTGCGACAACATGGAGCGCATCCAGGGTCCGTGCTCTTCCCACGAGAACGAGCCCATCTGTGACAAGTGAGGAAACCCATGATTTGTTTTTTCGTGCCTCTTCACAGGGGGAAACCCATGATTTGTTTTGTCGAGTCCCTTTTGTAGTGTAGTGAGAATATGTCCAGTTTTAATTGCTATATTTGGTTGTTTGCAGTATGCCTTGTTTATTTCAGTTGTTCACAATGTGATGCTCTATATGTGCAATTATTTACTGTGGAGTACATTTCATTAATCCAGTTTTAAACATACCGATAGGAATGCATATATTCGCTTCTTGTTAAGCCTGTTATAGCTAGCATATGCCTCTTTTAAAGTTTATTGATTGTTCGGTTGTTTGTAGTTAGCATATGTTCAGTTTCAAATGCTATCTTTGGTTGTTAAATAGTATGCCTTGTTTATTCCAGTTATTCACAATGTGATGTTCTATATGTGCAAGCATGCACTGTGCAGTTCAATTTCATCAGTACCAGTTTCAACAATACCACTACGAATGACTACATTTGGTTGTTGCATCTTGTAGTTAACACGCCTTTCCATTTTTATTTAACCATAACCGGTATACTTAGACCTGCACAATACCAGTTTGAATGACTATGTTTGCTTGTTGTTAAATGTTAGGCCTGTTGCAGTTAGCACACCTTTCTACTTGTTTTTCTTTACTAGCGTGCTTAAACCTGCACACTGAAGCTACCGTTTGGAGATTATTTTGTCTTCCATGTATAATTTTGGTTGATGTTTAGCCTGTTCTGCTTAACATGCTTCTCGATGTACCTACACAGGACAAGTTTGGGAACGACTGCTGTTTTCCATCGAGGTTAGTTTCATCCAATGGCTTATATTTGCTCACTGTCGGATTTCGGGTTCCGGCAGACCCTCTAGGTTCGAACTCTGGGGTGCACGCAGAGATCACACCTCCAACCTACCTACGCCTCATCGCCTCGCAAGGATCTAAACTACACAAAGAACAACACAAGGGACAACAGGTTTATACTGGTTCGGGCCACCATTGTGGTGTAACACCCTACTCCAGGTGTGTGGTGTGGTGGATTGCCTCGAGTGATGATGAGCAGTAAGGAAGAACAGCCTCATGAGGGTCTCTGTTCTTGGCCGGTGCGATGAACTGCTAGGGGGACTTCAGTCGCTTCTCTCTCTCTCTCGCCTATTTTCCGGTCGATCAGGTCTCGATCTCCCCTCCTTCTACCCTGTGGGTGGCTAGCTCTACTTATAGTGGGAGGCCCTGGGCCTCTTCCCAAATATTGAGCGAGAAGGGCGCCAACAATTGGCCATTTTGAATGGGAACATCTAGTACACTTATCCTGACTAAAGTCGGTCCTCGCCGCCAAAGACTCCACGGTGACGCGGCTTGGGCTCCACGGTGACCTCCTTCCTGACGTTCTGCTGGTCTTGGTCTTGTTGCACCGAAATGGTTGCCTTTGCTTGATGCTCTCGCCCGCGCTTGCCCCCTTTGCACCAAAGGGGAAATGAGGACACTGCGCGGGCTAGCGCTCGCCTGGCGCCTTCGGTCGTCCTGTCTTGCGTCATTGGCACCTCGTGAGGTACCCTGCCTTGATCTCTCCGGCTCCTCGCGAGCCAGCCTGACGAGGCTGTGCCTGAGGAAGCTTCCTGCCGTCCGCCCAGCAATCTGGCCCCTCCCGAGGGTCTTGAGCTTCGCGTTGATGAAGATGGGCCGTCTTGGGCCACCCCTTGAGCCACGCCCGCAGGCGCAGCAGTGTGCAAGTCTGGGTACCCCGTTCCCGAACGCCGACAGTAGCCGGGCCCAAAGGCGCGCTGGACTTGGCCTAGTAGAGAAGCGAAGGGCGAGTCACGGCCATGGGCCCCAACAACTTCGACCTTGAGCACCAGCGTGGCGATTTGTTGGTTGTGGGCGTCTCCACTTCCCCGATCCCTCGGCAATCACATGACTTGACAAGTCCTTGCATGCGAAGCGGGTCATGATTACTGCGATCGTGGAGGCGGCGATTGGCCTCCTTCGGCTATAAGTAATGCAGGCAGTGCGAGCTCTTCCAGCCCATCTCTTCTTGCTTCTCCCTCTTCTCCATGGCTCCGCCGAAGAGGTTCTCGGCCGCGGAGAAGGGAAAGGACAGCCAGGTGGAGCCTGACTCTCCCACGGCCAAGCGCGGTCGAGGCCGTCCTCGCAAGCACCTTGTCGCTCCCGCAGTGGCTTCCCGCGGCCATGGAGGCGATCTCTTGCGCGATGATGGGTGCCAGGCCGTTGATGGGGGGCACGCTACGACTGCGCGATCTCCCAAGTCGCGCTTCCACTCGGCAGAGGTGCTGCCGAAGTTTGTCGTCTGGTCGATGGAGCCGACCACCACCTGGTTCCAGCTTCCCTGCTTCCTTTTAGGTGAACTTCCGGCCGGCGCCCCGGGCGACCTCGCTCTGGCGGAGCCGATTCTTGCTGATCCGGGCCTCACAGGCCATTTGGAGGCCTCCGCCCGGCTGAGCTTGGCCACGACCAGCGGCTGGCAAGCGTTTGCCAGCCAGCGTGGTCTAAGTCGGCGGTGCACCACGCACTTCATGTTTGTGGCGATGCCACCCTCTACGTGAGGGTGTTAGGGAAAACGGTCGCCACTGGGTGCTGCCACGAAGCGGCGACCGCGGCCGTGGGCCCAGCCCCGGCGACGATCGGAATGGAGATGACAGTGGCGCGTGGTCGGCGGAGCTCGGGGCTCGTCGAGTTTCGGCGACTCTCCTTCGGACAGCGGCTCCTCCAGCGGTGGTCGCGACCAGCCTCCATGCCGCCGCGCCCGCATGGAGGGAGGTAGCGGGTCTGCCCGCCGTCGCGCCCTGGTGAAGCGTGAGAGTGAGTCCGCCTGAGCTCCGGAGGCAGTTCGAGCCTTCGCCGCGAGTTGGTGTCAAGCGAGTCACGCCTGTTTTGTTCTTCTCCTTTTCTGCGCATAAGAGAGCCGATGGTGAAGAAGGGCCTGCAGTGGCGATGCTTGGCTATTGCTTTGTTAATTATCATATTGTTTCCGCTATTTCTGTATTTTGCTTTTGTGCCACACGCCTGTGCATAGAAATTACTTAGCTCGGGGGGAGGACATGTCGCGGTCTTCGCTTCCGGAGGCCGAGGCCTCGTCGAATGCTTCATGTCCTGAAAAGATTAGTCAGGAGAGGTAGCTTCCAGCCTCAGTTGTGGAGGCGACCGACCCAGGTCCTGTGTTCGCTCGCGGTGCCCGTGGGGCACGGACTGGGAGGGGTGCTCCCGTAGCGGACCCGGCTTGGGAAGCCTCAAACGATAGGGGCAGAAAACACTCATGAGGTGCTCACGCCGCTCCCTTGCGAGACTTCATGAAAGAAATCAAGGCAGGGAGGCGAAAAAAGCGAGAGAGCCACAAGCCAAAGGCAGCAACAACTTCAATAAAACTTCAAATGGGAATGAACAAGCCAACTGCAGAAAGCAAATGAAAGAAGCGCGTCCGGCACCTAATCTAGTCTTCGACGTCTTCTCACCCGGTAGCGGAGCTAAGTGCTACCACTGGGCGTGGGTGGGAGCCCCCGAGGCCCGAGGGCGGCACTCCGGAGACTCCGGGGCGTGTACAGCCCCACTCATCATTACGTGAGAGTGTCACGGGCGGCAAGCTTCCTAGGCATTTGCCTTCTTCACAGGCACTGGGCCTTTTGCCAATCGTAGCAGCTTCACAGGCATTCGCCTTCTTCACAGGCACCGGGCCTTTTCCAAAATGCAACAACTTCATAGGCATTCGCCTTATTCATAGGCACCGGGCCTTTTCCGAAACGCAACAACTTCACAGGCATTCGCCTTCTTCACAGGCACCGGGCCTTTTCCAAAACGCAACAACTTCACAGGCATTCGCCTTCTTCACAGGCACCGGGCCTTTTCCAAAACGCGACAACTTCACAGGCATTCGCCTTCTTCACAGGCACCGGGCCATTTCTGGACGGGCACCCCCTCCTGGGTCTCCAAGCGCGCGGACCCGGGCCTGGAAACATGAACAACCTTGAACAAGCCCTCCCACATGGGAGAGAGCTTATGTAGTCCCTCCCTGGAGAGAACCCGTCTGAGCATGAGGTCCCCTACCTCAAGGGTCCTGGGGCGAATTTTGCGGCAGTGGTATCGCCGCAGTGCTTGTTGGTACCTTGCTGCTCGTAGTGCATCTTCTTGACGATGCTCCTACCCCAGCACGAGGTCCGTCCCCTGCATGGCGTCCTGCTGCGCCTCGTCAAACGCCAGGATCCGTCTTGGGCGACCTCGACCTCCACGAGGAGGACCGCTTCAGCTCCATAAACCCGGGAAGAGCGGGGTCTCGCCACGGTCGTCTTGAGTCATGTCGTGTGGATGGACCACAACACAGACTGAAGTTCATCGTACCAGCCCCTGTCGCAGGCTTCCAGCTTCTTCTTGAAGGTCTTGGTTTTGAGGCCCCTCAGGATCTCTGTGTTGGCCCGCTCGGCCTGACCGTTGCTCCGCGGGTGTGCAACCGAAGCGTAGCATACCTGCGTCCCAAGGTTAGCACAATATGTTTTGAAGAGGTTACTGGTGAACTGCTAACTATTGTCGGTGATGATGCGGTTCGGCACCCCGAACCGCTCACGATGCCCTTGATGAACTTGACCACGGAACCTGCGGGTATGGTGCGGACGGCTTCCACTTCAGCCCACTTGGTGAACTTGTCCACGGCGACGTAGAGGTAGCGATAGCCTCCGGGCGCCCGAGGGAACGGGCCCAGGATATCCAGGCCCCAGACTGCGAATGGCCACGAGAGGGGTATAGTTTGCAGACCTCCCGCCGGCTTATGGATCTGCTTGGCATGGAATTGACAGGCCTCGCAAGCTTTCACCAGTTCCACGGCATCATTGAGCGCGATGGGCCAATAGAACCCAGCTGAACGCATTCTTGCCAACGAGGGTCCGTGATGACGAATGATGCCCAGGTCTCCGCCGTGTATGTTCCGCCAAGAGCTCCTTCCCTTGCTCCACGGAAATGCAACGTAGGGACACATCATTGGTCGCTTCGGTAGAGCTCTCCATCCCTAATGCGATGCGTCGTGGCTTGCCGCGCCACACACGCTCGCTTCCTCCTCCTTTTCCCAAGGTCCCTTGCGTCGAGTAACTCTGAGCTCCGTGATCCAGCACCCTACTTTGAGGCTCCCGTCCCGAGGGCAGCCAGCGCTCTGAGGCCGGGCAGCGGACCGGGCTCCCGAGGCGGTGGCTGGGGAGCTCTTCCCGAGGCTGCACTGCTTGGCTTGACAGCGTCGCCGAGGGGCTTAAAGAGCCGCTCCTCGAAGACGCCCGAGTTCCCGAGGTAATGTCCTGGATGCCCGTTTGGCGATGTCATCAGCCTCTTGATTGGTGCCGCGAGGCACATGTCAGTAACTCCAGCCCCCGTAATCGCTTCTCCATCCTGCGGACCTCCGCGAGGTAGGCTTCCATGTGCTCATCCCTCGGCTTGTATACTTTGTTGGAGAAGTTGACGAGGAGTTGTGAATCACCTTTGATGGTAAGGAGCTTCACTCCCTGGGCTACCGCGGCTTTCAGGCCTACTATCAGGCCTTCATATTCTGCTATGTTGTTGGAGACCTTTTCTCCGTGCTGGAAACAGAGTTGCACGGTGTAGTAGAGCTTGTCTTGAGTGGGAGATATAAACCTTTGCGCCAGCCCAGCGCCGTGTCACGGAGAAACGCCCGTCAAGTACATGACCCAACCGTCCAGGTGTCTTGCTTCCCGGGAGAGGGATCGATCCTCATCATCCTTGAGTCTGGCGCCTCGCCCATTCCGCCACGAAGTCCGCTTCACGGCCCCTTGATGACTACGGTGGTGCTGAATTCTAGCTGAAACGCTTGCAGCTCGATGTTCCACTCAGCGACCCTTCTAACCGAGTTGGGGCTCCTGAGCACCCTTTCCAAGGGGTATGCTGAGACGACCTTGATGGGATGGCCCTGAAAATAGTGCCGCAGCTTGCGCGAGGATACCAATAGCGCGAGGAGGAGTTTCTGGGGCATGGGGTACCGCGCCCTCGCGTCCCGCAACACTGTGCTGACGAAGTACACAGGGTGTTCGACGAGGTTGGAAGTGGTGGTGCTGCTAGCATCCTCCGGAGGCCGTGGCACCTCCTGAGACAGTGGAGCCCCAGTGATGCGCCCGAGAGGGGCCTCTACATTCTGAGTGCGCTTCCTGCGGCTGATCCTTCTCGGCTATGGTAGTGGTTTCTGTGAGGCCCCCTTGATCCTGCTTCGCCTTGACCCGGGCAGTTGCCGCAGCTTTGGTCCAATGCTCCTCCCTAACCGCCACCAGGGCTGCGCTGGCAGAGTAGGGAGTGGCTGCAAGGTAGAGCACCAGGGGCTCTTGAGGGTGCGGAGCCACCATTACCGGAGGGCTGGTTAAGTACCTTTTGAGATCTTGGAACGCCTCGTCAGCCTCTTCAGTCCATTCAAAGGGGCCCTTTTTTTCATCAGCTTGAAGAAGGGCAGCCCTCGTTCCCCCAACTTGGAGATGAAGCGTCCTAGTCCGGTCACGCGCCCAGTGAGCTTCTCCATCTCTGTGAGGGTCTTCGGCGGGCTCATGTCCTCGACTGCTTTGACCTTTTTTGGGTTGGCCTCGATGCCTCGGTGGGAAACGAGGAAGCCCAGGAGCTTGCCCGAGGGGACTCCAAACACACACTTCTCCAGGTTGAGCCGCAGGTCCACTGCGTTGAGGATCGCAAAGGTTTCCTCCAAGTCTTGTATCAGGGTTCTGGCCTCCCGAGACTTCACCACAATGTCATCGACGTAAGCCTCAACATTCCTCCCGAGGTGCCGACCCAAGGCGATGTGCATCAGCCGCTGAAAGGTCGCTTCTGCGTTGCGCAGCCCAAACGGCATGCATGTGTAGCAAGACACTCTGCGACGGGTCGGAAAGCCGTTTTCCACGTCTTCTATCGCCATCTTGATCTGGTGATAGCAAATGTAAGGCATCCAGGAAACATAACAGGTCACACTTTCGGCGGTGGAGTCGACGATCCGATCGATCTGAGGAGCGGGAATGGATCCTGCGGGCAGGCTTTGTTGAGGTTGGTGAAGTCGATGCACATGCATTCCTTCCCCCTTTCTTTGGCACGACAATCGGGTTAGCCAACCAACTGGGTATTGGACCTCGCGAATGACCCTGCCGCCTCTAGCTTGCGGGTCTCTTAGACGATGAAAGCACGCATCTCGGTGGACCACCGTCTGGCTTTTACGCTTCACGGGCGCCACGTTGGGGCAAGCGTTGAGGTGGTGCTCACCACGCCTCTTGGGACCCCTGCCACGGTGATAAAGGTTCCCATCACGAACACCTTCTTGTTCGGCGGCGTAGGAACTTGATCAGGGCCTCCTCCTGCTCGGGCTCGAGGTTGGCGCCTATGGTGAAGGTGGCGTTAATGGATCCGTCCTCGTCGACCAGTATCTGCTTGGTTTCTGCCTTGTCTTGGGTGAATAGCTGCTTCTTCTTGGCTGGTGCAGCCCCCTTGGGCTCAGGGGCGTCTGAGTTGGCGGGCTGCGCCGCCGCCGCAATCTTGAAGACAAGCTTGAGCACTTGCAATGTATCCCCGGTGTCTCCGGATACGGTGAGGACGCCGCTGCTCCCGAGCATCTTCATGAGGTTGTGCGCTGGGTGAGTCGCGGCCATGAATCGGGCTAGTGCTGGGTAGCCGAGGATGGCGTTGTATTGGAGGCCGATGGGGGCGATGTCGAAGTCGATTAGCTCCGTCACGGAAGTTGTCGTAACCAGAAGGTCACCGAAGACGGATCTGCCCTGGGAGCCGCGGAACCGCCTCCGACGCCCAAGAAGGGCTGTTGGGCTGAAGCCGCTCGGTGATCGTGGAGGAGGTCAAGGTTTCCACCGAAAGCACGCTGAGGCCCTGCGCCGCCGTCGATGAGAGTCTGGTGACGGGCCACTTGGCAGATGGTGGGGGTGCCACCGGCCTTTGAGGAGTCTTGCCCAAAGTAATTTGAGTTGGAGGGGTGATCCTCCGAGCTGAGGGCCTCTTCCCAAATATTGGGCGGGAAGGGCGCCAACAATTGGCCATTTTGAAGGGGAACAACGGGTACACTTATCCTGACTAAAGTTGGTCCTCGCCTGCCAAAGGCTCTGATGACGCCTGCTTGGGCTCCACGATGATCGCATTCCAGCCGTTGGGGCTGGTCTTGGTCTTGTTGCACGAAACGGATGCCTTTGCCGGGATACCCTTGCTGCGCTTGCCCCTTTGCACCAAAGAGGAAAGGAGGACGCTGCGCGGGCTGGCGCCTCGATGGCGCCCTTGGTGCGTCATGGCTTACGCCACGGGCACCTCGCGAGGTACCCCCGCTTGAGTTCTCCGCCTCCTCACGAGCCAGCTGATGAGGTCACGCATGAGGAAGCTCTTGGTCGTCCGCCCATGAGGCTTGGCCCCTCGAGGGTCTTGAGCTTCGCGTGATGGAGATGGGTAGTCACAGGCCTCCTTTGAGCCACGCCCGCAGCCGCAGGCAGGCAAGTCTGGGGACCCCGTTCCCGAGAACGCCGACAACCATCACCACTGTCGCCGCCCGGCTTGAAAGCACGGCCCCCTCGTGCGCCAAGCGAGAACGCCAATGATCAGTGCGGTTGTAGCGCGGTGGCGTCTCCGGCTTGAACTTGTTCGCCATCGCAATCGCCGCAAGGCTCAGCTAAGGCTCGGAGCCCCTCGCCCTCTGGCGCGCTGGCCATCGGGCGGGCGTGCGTCGCTCATCATAGGCGAATCACGATGTTGGCGGAGAGCGGGTCGGCGGAAGGAAAGCTCGGCGCACCTACTTGGCGCGCCAAATGTCGGATTTCGGGTTCCGTGAGACCCTCTAGGTTCGAACTCTGGGTGCACGCAGATCACACCTCCAACCTACCTCGCCTCGTCGCCGCAAGGATCTAAACTACACAAAGAACAACACAAGGGACAAGAGGTTTATACTGGTTCGGGCCACCATTGTGGTGTAACACCCTACTCCAGTGTCTGGTGTGGTGGATTGCCTCAGGGGCTGATGATGAACAGTACAAGGAAGAACAGCCTCGCGAGGGTCTGTTCTTGGCCGGGGCGATGAACTGCTAGAGGGAGTTCAGTCGCTTCTCTCTCTCTCAAGCCTATTTTCCGGTCGATCAGGTCTCGATATCCCCTCCTTCTACCTTGTGGGTGGCTAGCTCTATTTATAGTGGGAGGCCCTGGGCCTCTTCCCAAATATTGAGCGGGAAGGGCGCCAACAATTGGCAATTTTGAAGGGGAACATCTAGTACACTTATCCTGACTAAAGTCGGTCCTCGCCTGCCAAAGACTCTGATGATGACGCCGGCTTGGGCTCCACGGTGACCTCCTTCCTGCCGTTCTGCTGGTCTTGGTCTTGTTGCACGAAATGGTTGCCTTTGCTTGATGCTCTCGCTGCGCTTGCCCCTTTGCACCAAAGGGAAATGAGGACAACCTGTGTGGCTGGGCGCCCGCTTTGGCGCTTTTCGTCGGGATCATTATGGCTTAAGGCCATGGGTACCTCGTGAGGTACCTCTGCCTTGATCTCTCCGCCTCCTTGAGCCCGGCTGACGAGGCCGTGCCTGAGGAAGCTTCCTGCCGTCCGCCCCGCGAGGCTTGGCCCCTCGCGAGGGTCTTGAGCTTGCGTTGATAAAGATGGGCCGTGCTGGGCCACCCCTTGAGCCACGCCGCAGGCGCAGGCAAGGAAGTCTGGGTACCCCCGTTACTAGAACGCCGACAGTAGCCCCCAGGCCCAAGGCGCGCCTAGACTTGGCCTAGTAGAGAAGCGAAAGGGCGAAAAGGGTCTGAGCCGCCCAAGGGTCTAACAGCCTGCGGCCTTGAGCGCCGCATGGCGATTGGTTGGTCGTGCGCGTCTCCACTTCCCCACGATCCCTCGGCAATCGCATGACTTGACAAGTCCTCGCATGCGTAAGCAGGTCATGATTACTGCGATCATGGAGGCGGCGATTGGCCTCCTCCGCCGTCTATAAGTCTGAAACGGCGCGAGCTCTTCCAGCCCATCTCTTCTTGCTTCTCCCTCTTCTCCATGGCTCCGTCGCAGAGGTTCTCGGCCGCGGAGAAGGGCAAGGCCCGCCAGGTGGAGCCTGACTCTCCCCCGGCCAAGCGTAGTCGAGGCCGTCCTATAAGCACCTGTGGCTCCTTGCGGCTTCCCGCGCCGTGAAAGGCGATCTCTTCTTGCGGAGATGGGCGCCAGTTGTTGATGGGGGCACGCCACGATCGCGCGACCTCCAGTCAGCGCTTCCACTCGGCGAGATGTGCTCTGGGAGTTTGTCGTTTGGTCGGTGGAGCCGACCATCACCAACTCCAGCTTCCCCCGCCTTTTAGGTGAACTTCCGGCGGTGCCGGGCGTGCCTCTCGCTCCGTGCGGACGGTTGCTGCACCCGGGCCTCCTGAGCTTACCGAGGCCTCCGCTACCGAGCATGGCTACGACCGCGACTGGCAAACGTTTGCCAGCGCGCGTGGTCTAAGTCGGCGGTGCACCCTACACTTCAAGTTCGACGGCGATGCCACCCTCTACGTGAGGGTGTTCGGGGAAGACGGTCGCTACCAGGTGCTGCTCGAGGGCGGCGATCATGACGTGGCCCAGCCCCGGCGACGATCGGAATGGAGATGACAGCGCGCGCGTGGTCGGCGGCGCTTGGGGCTCGTCGAGTTTCGGTGACTCTCCTTCGGACAGCGTCTCCTCCAGCGGTGGCCGCGACCAGCCTCCGTGCCGCCGCGCCCGCATGGAGGGAGGTAGCGGGTTTGCCCGCCATCGCGCCCTGGTGAAGCGCGAGAGGGAGTCCGCCTGAGCTCCGGAGGCAGTTCGAGCCTTCGCCGCGAGTTGGTGTCAAGCGAGTCGCGCCTGTTTTGTTCTTCTCCTTTTCCTGCGCAAAGAGACAGTAGTGTAGGGCCCCGCGGGGGCGTGCTTGGACTGTTGCTGTTAATTATCGTACTGTTTCCGCTATTTCTGTATTTTGCTTTTGTGCCACACGCCTGCGCGTAGAAATTACTTAGCTCGGGGGGAGGACCTGTCGTAGTCTTCGCTTCCTGAGGCCGAGGCCTCATTGAACGCTTCATGTCCTGCAAAGATTAGTCAGGAGAGGTAGCTTCCGGCCTAAGTTGTGGAGGCGACCGAACCAGGTCCTGTGTTACATCCACGGTGCCCGTGGGACACGGACTGGGAGGGGTGCTCCCGTAGCGGACCCGGCTTGGGAAGCCTCAAACGATAGGGGCAGAAAACACTCGTGAGGGTGCCCGCGCTCCTCCCTCGTGAGACTCACGCGAAAGAAATCAAGACAGGGGAGCGAAAAAGGCAGAGAGCCACAAGCCAAAGACGGCAACAACTTCAATAAAACTTCAAATGGGAATGAACAAGCCAACTATAGAAATCAAATGAAAGAAGCCGCGTCTGGCACCTAATCTATTCTTCGACGTCTTCTCACCAGCGCGGAGCTAAGTGCTGCCACTGGGCGTGGGCGGGAGCCCCCGAGGCCCGAGGGCGGCACTCCGGAGACTCCGGGGCGTGTACAACCCCACTCATTATTACGTGAGAGTGTCACGGGCGGTGAGCTTCACAGGCATTTCCATTCTTCACAGGCACCGGGCCTTTTCCCAATCGCGGCTTCCTTCATCCATTCGCCTTCTTCCACGTGCACCGGGCCTTTTCCAAACGCAACAACTTCACGGGCATTCGCCTTCTTCACGGTGCACCGGACCTTTTCCAAAAGCGCAACAACTTCACAGGCATTCGCCTTCTTCACGAGCACCGGCCTTTTCCAAAAGCGACAACTTCACGAGCGTTCGCCTTCTTCACGAGCACCGGGCCTTTTCGTGTAAAACCTTCGAGATGCTTTGGATGTTCCACGCGTTACGGATGGGCACCCCTCCCTGGTCTCGAGCTGCGGGCCGGGCACAGAAACATGAACAACCTTGAGCAGGGCCTCCCACATGGGAGAGAGCTTATCTGATCCCTCCACAGAGAGAACCCGTCTGGAGCACGAGGTCCCCTACCTCAAGGGTCCTGGGGCAAATGTTGCGGCAATGGTATCGCCCGCGGTGCTTGTTGGTACCTTCTTTGCTCGTAGTCACGGCTTCTCGACGATACTCCTCCCCAGCCACGAAGTCCGACCCCGCATGGCGTCTGCTGCGCCTCGTCGAGCGCCAGACCCACGTCTTGAACAACGTCTGACCTCGTGAGGGAGGACCGCTTTAGCTCCATAAACCAGGAAGAACGGGGTCTCGCCAGTCAGCTTGGTCGCGGTCGTGCGGATGGACCACAACACAGACTGAAGTTCATCGTACCAGCCCCTGCCGCGAGCTTCCGCTTCTTCTTGAAGGTCTGGTTTGAGGCCCCTCAGACCTCTGCGTTGGCCGCTCGGCCTGACCGTTGCTCGCGGTGTACAACGAGCGTGAGCATACCTGCGTCCCAAAGGTTAGCACGGTATGTTTTGAAGAGGTTCTTGGTGAAGCGCAAAACCGTTGTCGGTGATGATGCGGTTCGGCACCTGAACCGGCTCCACGATGCCCTTGATGAACTTGACCCGCGGAACCCGCGGGGATGGTGCTAACGGCTTCCACTTCAGCCCACTTGGTGAACTTGTCCACGCGGCTGACGTAGAGGTAGTGATAGCCTCCCGGCCCGAGGAACGGGCCCAGGATATCCAGCCCCAATTTGCGAATGTCCATGAGAGGGTATAGTTTGCGGACCTCCGCCGGCTGATGGATCTGCTTGGCATGGAATTGGCGAGCCTCTGGCTTTCACCGGTTCCACGGCATCATTGAGCGCGATGGGCCAATAGAACTTGCTGCGGAATGCCTTGCCAACGAGGGTCCGTGATGACGAATGATGCCCTGATCTCCGCCCGTGTATGTCCGCGGCAGCTCCTTCCCTTGCTCCACGGAAATGCAACGTGAGGACACATCATTCGGTCGCTTCGGTAGAGCTCTCCATCCACGATGCAAGATGCCGTGGCTTGCCGCACACACGCTCCGCTTCCTCCTCCTTTTTCCCAAGAAGGTCCCTTGCGTCGGGTAACTCCCTGAGCTACGTGATCTAGCACCCCTCCGAGGCTCCGGTCCCGGAGTGCGAGCGCAACTCGAGGCCGGGCATGACCGCAAAGGGCGCCTGAGGCGGTGGTCAGGGAGCTCTTCCCAAGGCTGCATCGTGCTTGATAGCCAACGATGTCGTCGAGGGCTTAAAGAGCCGCTCCTCGAAGACGCCCGCAGTTCCCCGAGTGTCGCTGGATGCCCGTTTGGCGATGTCGCCATCAGCCTCTTGATTGGTGCCGCCGAGGCACATGCTGCAACTCCGGTCCCAGGCTGCTTCTCCATCCTGCGGATCTCCGCGAGGTTGGCTTCCATGTGCTCATCCCTCGGCTCGTATACTTTGTTGGAGAAGTTGACGAGGAGTGGTGAATCACCCTTGATGGTAAGGCGCTTCACCCCCAGGGCGACCGCGGCTTTCAGGCCTGCTATCAGGCCTTCATATTCTGCTATAATGTTGGAGACCTTTTCTCCGTGCTGGAAACAGAGTTGCATGGCGTAGTAGAGCTTGTCTTGAGTGGGAGATATAAGCACTGCGCCAGCCCCCGCGCCGTGTCTGGAGAACGCCTCGTCGAAGTACATGACCCAACCGTCCGGTGCCTCGCTTCCCGGGGAGAGGGATGGATCCTCACCATCCTTGAGGCCCGGCGCCTCCGCCCATTCTGCCACGAAGTCCGCTAAGCGGCCCCTTGATGACTCTGGTGGTGCTGAATTCTGGCAACGCTTGCAGCCGATGTTCCACTCAAATACCCTTCCGGCCGAGTTGGGGCTCTGAGCACCCTTTCCAAGGGGTATCTTTGAGACGACCTTGATGGGATGGCCCTGAAAATAGTGCCGCAGCTTGCGTGAGGCTACCAATAGCGCGAGGAGGAGTTTCTGGGGCATGGGACCGTGCCCTCGCGTCCCGCAACACTATGCTGACGAAGTACACAGGGTGTTCGACAAGGTTGGGAGTGCTGGTGCTGCTAGCGTCTTCCGGAGGCCGTGGCGAATCCTGAGACAGTGGAGCTCCCAGCGGCTGGTCGCCAGGGGGAGGGGCCTCTTCTGTTCCGAGTGCGCTTCCCTGCGGCGGATGATCCTTCTCGGCTGTGGGAGTGGTCTCTGTGAGGCCCCCTTGATCCTGCTTCGCCTTGACCCAGGCAGTTGCCGCGGCTTTGGTCCAACGCTCCTCCCTAACCGCCATCAGGGCTGCGCTGGCAGAGTAGGGAGTGGCTGCAAGGTAGAGCACCCAGGGCACTTGAGGGCGTGGAGCCACCATTATCGAAGGGCTGGTTAAGTACCTTTTGAGATCTTGGAACGCATACTGTCGACCTCTTGATCCATTCAAAGGGGCCCTTTTCTTCATCGGCTTGAAGAAGGGCAAGACTCGTTCCCCAACTTGGAGATGAAGCGTCCTAGTCCGGTCCACGCGCCGGTGAGCTTCTCCATCTCTCGTGAGGGTCTTCAAGGGCTCATGTCCTCGACTACTTTGACCTTTTCTGGGTTGGCCTCGATGCCTCGGTGGGAAACGAGGAAGCCCTGGAGCTTGCCCGAGGAGACTCCAAACACACACTTCTCCGGGTTGAGCCGCAGGTCCACTGGGTTGAGGCTCGCGAAGGTTTCCTCCAAGTCTTGTATCGAGTTACGGCCTCCCGAGACTTCACCACAATGTCATCGACGTAAGCCTCAGCATTCCTCCTGAGCTGCCGACCCAAGGCGATGTGCATCAGCCGCTGAAAGGTCGCTCCTGCTTTGCGCAGCCCAAACGGCTTGCATGTGTAGAAGTACACTCCGCAAGGGGTCAGGAAAGCCGTTTTCTCCACATCTTCTATCGCCATGTTGATCTGGTGATAGCCAGAGAAGGCATCCAGGAAACATAACAGGTCGCACCCGGCGGTGGAGTCGACGATCTGATCGATACGAGGGAGCGGGAATGGATCCTGCGGGCAGGATTTGTTGAGGTTGGTGAAGTCGACACATGCGTTCCTTCCCCCCTTTCTTTGGCACGACAACCGGGTTAGCCAATCAATCTAGGTATCGGACCTCGCGAATGACCCCTGCCGCCTCTAGCTTGCGGGTCTCTTGGACGATGAAAGCCTGCTTCTCAGTGGACCATCGTCTCACTTTCTGCTTCACGAGGCGCACGTTGGGGCACACGTTGAGGTGGTGCTCAATTACGCCTCTTGGTACCCCTGCCAGCTGATCAGGTTCCCATGCGAACACCTTCTTGTTCGTGTGTAGGAACTTGATCAGGGCCTCCTCCTGCTCGGGCTCGAATTTGGCGCCTATGGTGAAGGTGGCGTTAGTGGATCCGTCCTCGTCGACCAGTATCTGCTTGGTTTCTGCCTTCTCTTGGGTGAATAGCTGCTTCTTCTTGGCTGGTGCAGCCCCCTTGGGCTCAGGGGCGTCTGAGTTGGCAGGTTGCGCTGCCGCCGCAGTCTTGAAGACGAGCTTGAGCACTTGCAATGCATCCCCGGTGTCTCCGGATACGGTGAGGACGCCGCTGCACCCGGGCATCTTCATGAGGTTGTCTTATTTGGGTGAGTCGCGGCCATGAATCGGGCTAGTGCTGGGTAGCCAAGGATGGCGTTGTATGGGAGGCCGATGGGGGCGATGTCGAAGTCGATTAGCTCCGTGCGGAAGTTGTCGTAGCTTCCGAAGGTCACCGGAAGACGGATCTGCCCTGTGGAGCCGTGGAACGCCTCCGATGCCCAAGAAGGGCCTGCTGGGCTGAAGCCGCCCGGGCGGTGATACGTGGAGGAGGCTGAAGGCTTCACCAGAGCACGGGCCAGGCCTGCGCCGCTGTCGATGAGTTCCGGTGACCGCCACTTGGCGAGATGGTGGGGGTGCACAAAGATCGAGCGCGCCTTGAGTAGGCTGAGTTGGAGGGGTGATCCTCCGAGCTGAAGGGTAGATCAGCCATGGGCGCCGACCGACCCTGAGGAGACCCATGCTGCGCGGAAGCAGCGCTGATCTGGCGGACGAATGGCTTGATGTGGTGGCGTGAAGGTGGCGCCTGCGAGCCGCCCAGGAGAGCTGCGATGACCGGGGGCGCCGGCGCAGCGTGCTGAGCGAGGAAGAGGCCGCACAGCTCCCCCCAAGAGGCCACGCAAGCCGCTGGTAGGTGGAGCAGCCACATGCGCGGGGCGCCGATGAGGGCCATGGGAAACTAGTTAACCATTGTCGGATCACGGGTTCCGGCAGACCCTTAAGGTTCGAACTCTGGGGTGCGCGCGGAGATCCAACCCTTCACCGTCTCGTACCTCGCCGAATCGTAGGGACCTAAACTACTAACAAGAACAACACAAGAGACGCAAGATTTATACTAGTTCGGACTGCGTGGTGGTGTAATACCCTACTCTAGTTTGTGGTGTGTGGATTGCCTCTAGGGCCGAAATTTAAGAATAAGACAGAAGAACAACCTCGCGAGGGTCTGTTCTTGGTGGGTGTGATGAACTGCTAAGTGGTATCCGCTGCTCTAGCTCGGGAGCGGGTTTCTCTCTCTCTCTGGATTCGAATGCTCGATCCGATCGTCCCTCGTCCTCCCTCGCCTAAAAGTGTGGCTACCTCTATTTATAGGCGAAGGCCTGGGCCTCTTCCCAAATATTGAGCGGAAGAGGCGCCAACAATTAGCCATTTTGAAGGGAACAGCGGGTACACTTATCCTGACTAAAGTTGGTCCTCGCTTTGCCAAAGGCTCTGGTGATAGCCTTTGCTTGGGCTACACGATGATCGCATTGCAGCCGTTGGGGCTGGTCTTGGTCTTGTTGCACCGAAGCGGATGCCTTTGCTCGATACCCTTGCTGCGCTTGCCCCTTTGCACCAAAGAGGAAAGGAGAACGGCTGCTGGCCGGGCGCCTGATCGGGCGCCCTTGGTCGTCATGGCTTACGTCCACGGGCACCTCGCGAGGTACCCCGCCTTGAGTTCTCCGCCTCCTCACAAGCCACCGACGAGAGGCCGCTACCGAGAAGCTCTTGGTCGTCCGCCTTGAGGCTTGGCCCCTGCAGGGTCTTGAGCTTGCGTAGATGGAGATGGGCCGTCTGGGCCTCCTTTGAAGCCACGCCAGCGAGCGCGAGTGTGCAAGTCTGGGGACCCCGTTCCCGAACGCCGACAGTAACCCAGGGCCACGACGCGCCCGGACTTGGCCGTGCAGAGAGGCGAAGGGCAAGTCTGAGCGTTGTGGGCCCCTAACAACTGCGGCCTTGGGCGCCGCGTGGCGGTTGATTGGACGTGGGCGCACTTGCAACCGCGCGGGTTGGTAATAGAGCGGCATCTTGCTTGCCTCCTTTACTTTCTCCAGTTGCTGCTCAGATCCCCTTTCCTGCGCCTCTCCTTTCTGCTTCCATGACCTTCAGATCCACTCCGCCTCCGTGCCCTAGCTAGTCATGGCTCCTCGTCAAACCCCGGCCGGGGCCTGGTACTCTCCTGCCTTGGACCCATCGAACGTGTCAGCGGCGAGCCTTGCCCTGATGCATCGGCTGGCGGAGGAGCAGGGCGTCAGCGGAACGGCGGTGTTCAAGGCCGGCTCCTCCGCCCCTAAGGGTCGGGGGAGTACCTTCTACCCGTTCTTCGCGGGCGCCGTATGTGCTGGTGCAGCCGCCTCCCTTCTCTGAGTTCTTGTTCTCCGTCCTTCGCCATTACAACATTCACGCTCTGCACCTCCATCCCAACTCTGTCTTCCTCCTGGCAATCTTCGCCTACTATTGTGAGGCCCATGTTGGGGTGAAGCCCTCGGTGGCCCTGCTACGCCACTACTTCTTCCTCCGATTCTCCCGTGGTCCCGTCTCCGGCGTCGAAGCTTAAATGCCTCTGGCGGAGCCATTGCCATCTCAAACACCGGGAAGCGGATTGAGGGCTTCGAGGAGCAAGTGGGTCTTGGTGGATGCTTGGGCAGATCCACCTCGTGATCCTCGCCCACGGAGCCCAACGAGAGCTCCGACGATCGGGCCCGGGCGAGCTTGTGGATCTCGCGTGAAGCTGGTCTTTGGAGAGGATGGACGCAGATCTGAAGCCGGGACGATCTTGGCGGCGGCGAGGCTGACCGGTGCGTCGTTCTTGAGGGAGTTCTGGAGCACCAATCGCCCGCTTCCGCCTGCATTTCGCTTCCGATGTGGAGGCCTAACCCGAGCCCGTGGCCTGGCCGGGCGAGGATCTGGTGACGGTCCTCCAGTCCTTGGTAGAAGCGATGTGGCAAGACCAGGGCGCCCTGCCGCCCTGTTTCTTCGCGAGATTGGGAGCGGGTTGTGGGGTCCATGCCCGCCTTCAATGGGGGCGGGTTCGTGCCGTGGAGGCTCGGGAGGACACAGTGGGCGTGGCCTCTTCCGACTCCAGTGAAGAGGTGGAGGAAAGGAGCCAAGAGGGGGGTTGATTGAGGCGGAGTCAAGGGCTCCCTCCCTGCGGCGCAGGCCCCGCGTTCTCCGCCTCCCCGAAAGTGACGACGATGAAGATGAGGAGGAGCGGGGAGGCAAGAGCCTGCCCCCGATCCCGAAGAAGGACCGGACTAGGCTGGTCCCCCGCGGGTCCGCCCCGGCCCCGGGGCGATCCGCGGACGCACCTGCCGCTCCTGGTCCCCTTGAAGCCGATCCCTGCAGCCGGCTCTCGGACTTCAAGTATGGCCGGAGGCTGCTCGAGTCCACCAGCGACGACCTGTAAGTGCCCGATTCCTGTCTTGATTATTGCTTTGTTGACGAGATCTGATGTCCATGCTCTTCGGTCAGGCTGGCGCTGCGGGCGAAAAGCTGAAGGGGGCTCTGAGGCCCCATCCGTGGTGGTGCCTTTTCCGAAAGGAAGATGACCCCGAGCCTTGAGCCTCTCTGCCCGGGCGTCCTCGCTGGCTCGGCTGAGCCTGCTGGGCGAAGCTCAGCCCCTTGTCCCAAGCGACTCCCGAGGCGGCCTTTGGCGCAGCCTCCCACCCGTCGTCGTGGGCGCCGCTGGTTCCGCCTCGGGCGCGATGGTTACTGTGCCGCCAACTCCTCCTACTCCGCCAACTGCTGTCTCTCCGACTCCTCCCGCGTCCTGGACCACGCTGCTGAATCGACAAAGGCAGCGGCAGATCTTGGGCACCGACCCCGCTTGGTGGCGGGCGCTGAGCTAGCCTCTGGCCGGATTCGTGCGCCGACGCTTCGATTCAGGCAGTGCTGGTCCAGCTTCGGCTTGTGGACGAGGAGAAGTGCTGTTCATGGCGAAGAGTAGCCCGCGATGCTGCCCTGGGAAGGGAGCCAGCATCCGAGGTCGCCAAGTGAGACGCCGAGGGCGAGCCAAGGGCTCGCAGAACCAGCTCGCCGAGGAGGCCCGCCTCCGCCAGGAGCAGGAGGAAGGCATGAAGGCTCGCAAGGCGTCCCTCAAAGACCGGGAGGCCAAGCTGAGGAAGCGCCGCGACCGCCTAGGCACACTAGAGCAGGAGCTGGAGGCGAGGAAGGTCGAGCTGGACGCCAAGGCGCGGGTTCTTGCTGAAGATCGCGTGGCCTTCATGGATATGGAGGTGGAGGCTCGCGTCCTGCTGAGGGAGCTTCTGACAATGACTTTGGAGAGCCCATTGGCCGGTGCGGAGGACGGCCCTGCCAAGCTGCTTCCCTTCCTGATCCGTGCTCTTGAAGATGTCTCCATTGGTCTTGGCCCCACGGCTGAGGCCGAGGCGCGGGTCTTGTCTTCTGCTGCATTGACGCGGATCCTCACCCACATCTATCTTCGCGATCCTCAAGTCGACATGGACAGCTTCTTTGGAGCAGTAAGTGGCGAGCATGCAGCTGCCAGCTGCCGAGGCTGTGAAGGGTCAGCATGTGAGGCTCTTTTTTTGGGAAGTTCCTGCCTTCAAAGACTAAGCCGAAGTCAGCGCCACGCCCCGCTGCTTCACGAGGCGAGCCCACTCCACTGCTCCACCACCGACAAGTGACTTTACCGCGCTCTGTCTTGCTTTTAATTCCTGCACATGTATCATGCCTCGGGGAGGCGTTTAAACTTGCGTTTGGTACTGCGATAACAGTGTGGACTGTAATATTTGCTTTTGAATTCCTTGAAATTTGTGCTTCCTACTTTCTTATGTTCTACGGCAGAGCCGACCTTGCTCCTCAGCCATTTAGCCCCGACCGGAAACCAGGACGGGACCAAGGGGTGAGGGGCTACGTGACAAGTTAGTCTCCTGAGTCGCGATGCTCAGGAGTCCCCCTTGGTGCATGAACAACAAGTAGGGAGGTAAGGCGCGGGCGGATCCACCGTTCTACGTCTGCAGAGCCCGGCCCCGTGCATACCCCAACCGCCGTTAGCCTTTCGGAACTAAGGGGTGAGGGGCTACGTGACCAGTTAGGCTCCTGAGTCGCGATGCTCAGAGTCCCCTTGACGCAACTCAAGCGGCATGCGTACCTTGGCTCCTTCGGGGAGTGGCGTCTGACGCACCAGGCCGAGGGCTGGCTGGCTGAGTGGCGTGCATCTGGCGTGACCCAGCGCAGCCCGTGCCCAGCCCTCGCGCGGCACTTCCCGAGAGGAGGCGCGGCGACGAGGCGGACAACGAGCTCTGGGCTCCCACGAGGTTGACGCGACGGGGCCACCTCGGTTGTTTATCACCAGCCAGAGCATAAGCGCTCGCATGCGCGTCTGGGCATAGCCGCTCCTCGGCGATGTCGTCGGCCCAGCGGAGCATGGTGCTTCCATCGGATCGTGGGAGGGCTCCCCCTCGGGAGGAGCCCAGGCGTATACAGCCCCACCCTCACACGTGGGCGGCACGGTGAGGGCTAGGCAGGTGTGTCTGGGCACTCGTGAGCCAGTAGCATGGACTCACGAGGCCCTACCTCAAGGCGGGTTGCGCCTGGCTCTAGGCCTTATCTTCGAGTGTGTTCCCGCAAAGTGGCTAGATGCCGGTGTTTCACGCCTTCGGTCCCGGCTCTCGGGCTGGTCTCTACCGTTCTGTCGGCAAGCCGTGTCGCGATGCCATGGACAAGACCGGAGGGTGAGGGGCCGTGGGCCCGTAGGGAGCCACAGTCGCGATGCTTAGGCACCCCCTTTAACGCGCAAGCTGGATTAGATGACACAAGTTCTACGTCCTCGGTCCGGCTCTCGGGCTGGTCTCTACCATCAGCTGGCAAGCCAGTCGCGATGCCATGGACAAGACCAGAGGGTGAGGGCCGGAGAGCCGGTAGGAGCCCCGAGTCGCGATGCTCGTGCACCCACCCTTTAACGCTGCAAGCCGGGCCGGAGGCAACAACTCTCGTCTTGGTCCCGGCTCTCGGGCTGGTCTCTATCGTCTCTCGGCAAGCCGGTCGCGATGCCATGGACAAGACCAGAGGGTGAGGGCCGGAGAGCCAGTAGGAGCCCCGAGTCGCGATGCTCGTGCACCCCCTTTAACGCCAAGAAGTCGGATTGGATGACGAAACTCTACGTCCTCGGGTCCCGGCTCTCGGGCTGGTCTCTATCGTCGCTTGCAAGCCAGGTCGCGATGCCATGGACAAGACCAGAGGGTGAGGGCTGGAGAGCCGGTAGGAGCCCTGAGTCGCGATGCTCAGGCACCCCCCTTTAACATGCAAGCTTTCGCCACCCAGAAGAAGGCACCAAATAACGAGCATGGTGGATCGAGAGCATAATCCTAAGGAAAACGCATGAAAGATACATGCCGCTGGGACTGGCCCGAGCGGCTTGGGGGTGATGCAGCCCGAGGCGCCTCAACAGGATAAGCTAAAGACATGAAATAAAAGGGATACATGCCGCAGGGACGGACCCACGCAGCCTGGGAATAATGCGGCCCTGAAGGCGCTCCCAGCCGGAAATTAAACTTAAAGATGTTACCTGGTGATGTTGGGGATGAAGGGTTGTTGGTGTAGCAGACTCGGCGGGCTGCGGGAGCCGATCCTCACGAGCCCCCAGGCCCCGGGGCCTCGGGAGGCTCCGGAGGCGCTGGCGGCTCCTCATGGGCCGTCTCCATCTCCGCCAGGGCTGCGACGTGCCTGACCTCTTGAGCCTCAGTGATGGTCCTCATGAGACGCCGGTGCGCAGCAGCCGCTGGCTGGCAGGCCATAAGGCATGACTACGTAGGCGTGGGCGGACCTCACGCCCCCACTCGCGAGGGCCGAGGCGCTCTTGAGATGCGGCTCGGTTGAGCCACTGCACGTCGATGCAGACGCTGAGCCCACCATCCTCGCTTTGGATGGGGGGCCACAGGGTAGCCGGGCGGCTGCCCCTCATGACCCTTGACTCTTGTAACTCCTGAATGGCCTTGCCGATGAACTCTCGGGGTTCTGTCCTCCCTGGTCTTGCTCCCCGCTTGGGAAACGTGCTTCGAAACACGCCTCCACGTGGTGCCCAAGCGCCTCCCTCGAGACCTTGGCGAGGTCGGTGGCCCTCCAAGGGAGAGCCCCCGAGCCCTGCCTGAGGAGGGCGCAGGGCGCGCTTTCCTATGCGATGGAAGAAGGCTCCCCCTGGCCCGGCGCGGGCCCTGAGGGGCCTGTCTCTTGATGATCTGGGCCGGTCGATGTCTTCTTCTTCTTGGGTGCTGCCTTGGGAGGCGTCCTGCTGCTGTGGTCTGGGTCTTCCAGCGTTGCGGCCTGAAAAGCTCGCTCCAAGGAGCAAATTGCATCTCTCTCTTTCACAGGGCACCGTGATGACCCCGCCGCTTCCTGGCATCTTGAGGATGTTGTAGCCATGGTGGGTCACGGCCATGAACTTGGCCAACGCTGGGTACCCGAGGATGGCGTTGTACGGCAAAGTAATGTGGGCGACGTCAAAGTCGATGAGCTCGGTGTGGTAGTTGTCGCGGGCCCCGAAGGTGACAGGAAGGCGGACCTGCCCGATCGGGACTGTGGAGCCGTTGGTGACTCTGGAGAAGGGCTTGGTTGGCTGAAGCTGGCTGTAGGGCACTTGAAGATTGTTGAAGGTTTCCACGGACAGGACATTGAGCCCTGCTCCGCCGTCGATGAGGGTCTTGGTGACCAGCACGTTGCTGATGATTGGGGAGCAAAGCATTGGGAGAACTCCGGCTGTGGCTGCGCACTTGAGCTGATCCGCTGAGCTGAACGTGATGGCGCACGCCGACCACCGGAGAGGGCGCGTGGACTAGAGCTTGGGGAGGACTGCATTCACTTCACGGGCGAACTGCTTGAAGATGCGGTGGGAGGCTGGGGCTTGGGCTCCGCCCAGATGCAAAGCGATCGCTGCTTCCTGGAAGCCCCAGCCCCTCGTCCCGATGACGGTCTTGATTCTCCTTGGTGGCGGGCGGCAGCGGAGGGAGGCCTGCATTCCCTTGCGGACGATCCTCACGAGGCTGATCCCTCCACCCCCTCATGAGGTGGGTCTTGCCAGCGGTCCTCGCGAGGTTGGTCGTGCCACCCTTGGCGTGGGCCGCGGTCTTCCCAGCGTCCTGCATTTCTTCCTCCTCCTCGGCCGTAGCCCCGGTCGCTATGCTCAGGGCGTCTGCCGACCCTTCCTTCATGCACGGCCCGGAGCTCTTGACATTCATTGGTGTTGTGGGTGTGTAGGTCGTGGTACATGCAAGACTGCTACCCTTGGAAGACTCGGGCTGATCTCCGCCCGCTTGGTGTCTGGTTGACGCTGAGTACGGGCAGCCCCTTGGCGCTTTACATCCTTGGCCTTGGACTTCTTCTCTTGAGGATCCGCGGTAGCTCGAGGAGGGAGAGGCGCCCTCCTCAACCCCTGGCGCACTTGGTCGCCAAGTTGAACAGCTCCAGAGAGGTGCACAGATCTTCATGCATCGCCAGACTCCTCCTTCATCTTGACGTCGCGACGCCGCCGAGAAAGCAGATGATGGCCTCCTCCGTTACCACAGGGATCTTGAGGCGTGAGTTGTTGAGGCTGGATGTACTTTTGTAGGGTTTCCCACAGCCGCTTGATTCGCAGCATGTCGCCACGGCGGTGGCCGATCGCGAGTACCTTGGAAGTTGGTGATGAAGCGGGTGCGCATCTCAGCCCAGAAGAGATCGTGCACAGGGCCGATTCAGGAGCCGGTCATGGCTCCGTCCTTGAGCGCCATGGGAAACCAGTTCGCCATGACCTTTTCATCTCCGTTGGCAGCCTCGATGCCCAGCTCGTGAGAGCTGGAGGAACTCCGTAGTCCGCATCTGTCGTCAGAAAGCGTGGGGGCAGGTCTGGCTTGAACTTGGCGGGTCACGCGACGCCGCACAGCTCAGTGGTGAAGGTGCGGCAGCCCGCCGTGGCCGCGGGGGGGCTCGGACAGCAGAGAGCTTGGTCTTGCAGGCCTCCCTGCGCCGCGGCTGGGGGCAGCGCAGGGTCTTGACGTCTTTGAGCGGGAGCGCCGGCAGCTTCTTGTAGGCGAGGAACGTCTTGGCAGCTCTGCTCTTGTCGCGCCGGCGCCTGGCGGAGCGGGTTCCGCCCAGGGGCCGCGCGCCTTGGGGCCAAGGCGCCGTCTTGAGGAGGAGGCGGCTGAGGCGCCCCGGGAGCTTGATCGCCCAGCGAAGCGGGTGCGGTGCAGCAAAGCGGACAGCGAAAGGTCGCCTCCCGCAGCGCGAACGAGCTTCCGGCGACGCAGTCGAGCCATTCTTCAGACGCTGCCGACGGGCGGTAGCGCAGGAGCTCGTTGGCGCGATGAGTGCAGCTCGGGCCTCCACGGCCGGCGAAGCGCTGCGCGACGAAGAACCAGCGAGGTGAGCGAAGGCGTGGCGGTGCGGCGTCGCCCCGCCATGGACGGGTCATGGGCGACGCTTGTTGCTCGTTCCCCGGGCGGTGGCGGCGTTGACAGCCGGTGACGGGAACGACGAGGATGTCCACCGGACGGGGCGTCTGGCGGCGTGGGAAGCGAGCGGCTTTCGGCTGGCGAAACCCGACAAGCGTCAGACATGGTGGTGGTGGTCGAGGAAGAACAAGGCGACGAAAGGCAGATTCCGGCGCACCCCTACCTGGCGCGCCAAATGTAGGATCATGGGTTCCGGCAGACCCTTAAGGTTCGAACTCTGGGGTGCGCGTGGAGATCCAACCCTCCACCGTCTCGTACCTCGCCGAATCGCAGGGACCTAAACTACTAACAAGAACAACACAAGAGACGCAAGATTTATACTAGTTCGGGCCACCGCCAGGTGTAATACGCTACTCTAGTTTGTGGTGTGTGGATTGCCTCTGTGGCTGATGAAGAACAGTACAGGGAAGAACAGCCTCGCGAGGGTCTATTCTTGGTGGGTGTGATGAACTGTTAAGTGGTATCCCGCTGCTCTAGCCTGAGGAGCGGGTTTCTCTCTCTCTGGATTCCGAATGCTCGATCTGATCGTCCCTCGTCCTCCCCTCGTCTGAGTGTGGCTACCTCTATTTATAGGCGAAGGCCCTGGGCCTCTTCCCAAATATTGGGTGGGAAGGGCGCCAACAATTGGCCATTTTGAAGGGGAATAGCGGGTACACTTATCCTGACTAAAGTTGGTCCTCGCCTGCCAAAGGCTCTGATGATGACGCCTGCTTGGGCTCCACGATGACTGAATTCCAGCCGTTGGGGCTGGTCTTGGTCTTGTTGCACCGAAACGGATGCCTTTGCCGGATACCCTTGCCTGCGCTTGCCCCCTTTGCACCAAAGAGGAAAGGAGGACGCTGCGTGGGCTGGCGCCCGACTGGCGCCCTTGGTCGTCATGGCTTACGTCACGGGCACCTCGCGAGGTACCCCGCCTTGAGTTCTCCGCCTCCTCACGAGCCAGCCTGACGAGGCCACGCATGAGGAAGCTCTTGGTCGTCCGCCTCATCTTGGCCCCTCGCGAGGTCTTGAGCTTATGTAGATGGAGATGGGCCGTCTGGGCCTCCTTTGAGCCACGCCGCGGGCAGCAGGCAGGCAAGTCTGGGACCCCGTTCCCGAGCACGCCGACAACCATCACCACCGTCGTCGCCCTGCTTCGAGGACGCCCCTCGTGACGCCGCAGAACGCCGGCGGATCGGCAGTATTGTAGCGCGGTGGCGTCTCCGGCTTGAACTTGTTCGCCATCGCACCCGCCGCAAAAGGTGGGGCCAAACTCGAGCCCCCTGGCCCCTGCGCTGGCGCTGGCGACCGGAGCGGGCGGCGTGTCGCTCATCATAGGGCGAATCGCGATGTTGGCGGAGAGCGGGTCGGCGGAAGGGAAAGCTCCGGCGCACCCCTACTTGGCGCGCCAAATGTCGGATTTCGGGTTCTGGCAGACCCTCTAGGTTCGAACTCTGGGGTGCACGCAGAGATCACACCTCCAACCTACCTACGCCTCGTCGCCTCGCAAGGATCTAAACTACACAAAGAACAACACAAGGGACAAGAGGTTTATAATTGGTTCGGGCCACCTTTGTGGTGTAACACCCTACTCCAGTGTATAGTGTGGTGGATTGCCTCAGGGGCTGATGATGAACAGTACAAGGAAGAACAGCCTCGCGAGGGTCTGTTCTTGGCCGGTGCGATGAACTGCTAGAGGGAGTTCAGTCGCTTCTCTCTCCCTCTCAAGCCTATTTTCCGGTCGATCAGGTCTCGATATCCCCTCCTTCTACCCTGTGGGTGGCTAGCTCTATTTATAGTGGGAGGCCCTGGGCCTCTTCCCAAATATTGAGCGGGAAGGGCGCCAACAATTGGCCATTTTGAAGGGGAACATCTAGTACACTTATCCTGACTAAAGTAGGTCCTCGCCTGCCAAAGACTCTGACGGTGACGCCGGCTTGGGCTCCACGGTGACCTCCTTCCTGCCGTTCTGCTGGTCTTGGTCTTGTTGCACCGAAATGGTTGCCTTTGCTTGATGCTCTCGCCTGCGTTTGCCCCCTTTGCACCAAAGGGTAAATGAGGACACTGCGCGGGCTGGCGCCCGCCTGGCGCCTTCGATCGTCATGGCTTGCGTCATGGGCACCTCGTGAGGTACCCTGCCTTGATCTCTCTGCCTCCTTGCGAGCCAGCCTGACGAGGCCGTGCCTGAGGAAGCTTCCTGCCGTCCGCCCCGCGAGGCTTGGCCCCTCGCGAGGGTCTTGAGCTTGCGTTGATGAAGATGGGCCGTGCGGGGCCACCCCTTGAGCCACGCGGGCCAGGCGAGGCAAGTCTGGGTACCCCTGTTCCCGAGCAGCCGACAAGAGCCCCCGGACCCAAAGGCGCGCTGGTGGGCCTAGTAGAGAAGCAAAGGGGCGGTCTGGCGCCGCGGGCCCCAACAGCCTGCGGCCTTGAGCGCCAGCGTGGCGATTGGTTGGTCGGGCGTCTCCACTTCCCCACGATCCTCGGCAATCGCATGACTTGACAAGTCCTCGCATGCGTAAACGGGTCATGATTACTGCGATCATGGAGGCCGGCGATTGGCCTCCTCCAGCTACTCAAATGGGCAGCGCGAGCTCTTCCAGCCCATCTCTTCTTGCTTCTCCCTCTTCTCCATGGCTCCGTCGAACAGGTTCTCGGCCGCGGAGAAGGCAAAGGCCCGCCAGGTGGAGCCTGACTCTCCCCCGGCCAAGGGTAGTCGAGGCCGTCCTCGCAAGCACCCTGTGGCTCCCGCAGCGGCTTCCCACGGCCGTGGAGGCGATCTCTTCTTGCGCGATGGGCGCCTACTGTTGATGGTGGGCGCCACGATCGCTGCCGACCTCCCAGGCCGCGCTTCCACTCGGCAGATGTGCTGCCGGAGTTTGTCGTCTGGTCGGTGGAGCCGACCATCACCTGGCTCCAGCTTCCCCACTTCCTTTCAGGTGAACTTCCGGCCGGCGCCCCGGGCAGCCTCTGGCTCCAGGCGGACGGTTGCTGCACCCGGGCCTCCTGGGCTTCGCTGGAGGCCTCCGCCGCTGGGAGCATGGCCCTGCCCGCGACTGGCAAACGTTTGCCCGCGCGCGTGGTCTAAGTCGGTGGTGCACCCTGCACTTCAAGTTCGACGGCGATGCCACCCTCTACGTGAGGGTGTTCGGGGAAGACGGTCGCCGCACTGGGTGCTGCCCTGAGGGCGGCGACCGCAGCCGTGGGCCCAGCCCCGGCGACGATCGGAATGGAGATGACAGCGCGCGCGTGGTCGGCGGCGCTTGGGGCTCGTCGAGTTTCGGCGACTCTCCTTCGGACAGCATCTCCTCCAGCAGTGGCCGTGACCAGCCTCCGTGCCGCCACGCCCGCATGGAGGGAGGTAGCGGGTTTGCCCGCCATCGCGCCCTGGTGAAGCGCGAGAGGGAGTCCGCCTGAGCTCCGGAGGCAGTTCGAGCCTTCGCCGCGAGTTGGTGTCAAGCGAGTCGCGCCTGTTTTGTTCTTCTCCTTTTCCTGCGCAAAGAGACAGTAGTGTAGGGCCCCGCGGGGGCGTGCTTGGACTGTTGCTGTTAATTATCATACTGTTTCCGCTATTTATGTATTTTGCTTTTGTGCCACACGCCTGCGCGTAGAAATTACTTAGCTCGGGGGGAGGACCTGTCGCGGTCTTCGCTTCCTGAGGCCGAGGCCTCGTTGAACGCTTCATGTCCTGCAAAGATTAATCAGGAGAGGTAGCTTCCGGCCTAAGTTGTGGAGGCGACCGAACCAGGTCCTGTGTTCGCGTCACGGTGCCCGTGGGACACGGACTGGGAGGGGTGCTCCCGTAGCGGACCCGGCTTGGGAAGGCTCAAACGATAGGGGCATAAAACACTCATGAGGGTGCCCGCGCTGCTCCCTCGTGAGACTCGCGCGAAAGAAATCAAGACAGGGGAGCGAAAAAGGCAGAGAGCCACAAGCCAAAGACAGCAAAAACTTCAATAAAACTTCAAATGGGAATGAACAAGCCAACTATAGAAAGCAAATGAAAGAAGCTGCGTCCGGCACCTAATCTATTCTTCGACGTCTTCTCACCCGGTAGCGGAGCTAAGTGCCTCCCTTTGGGCGTGGGCGGGAGCCCCCGAGGCCCGAGGGCGGCACTCCGGAGACTCCGGGGTGTGTACAGCCCCACTCATTATTACGTGAGGGTGTCACGGGCGGTGAGCTTCACAGGCATTTCCCTTCTTCACAGGCATCGGGCCTTTTCCCAATCGCAGCAGCTTCACAGTCATTCGCCTTCTTCACAGGCACCAGGCCTTTTTCAAAACGCAACAACTTCACATGCATTCGCCTTCTTCACAGGCACCGGACCTTTTCCAAAAAACGCAAGAACTTCACAGGCATTCGCCTTCTTCACAGGAACCGGGCCTTTTCCAAAACGCAACAACTTCACAGGCATTCGCCTTATTCACAGGCACCGGGCCTTTTCCAAAACGCGACAACTTCACAGGCACTCGCCTTCTTCACAGGCACCGGGCATTTTCAGGTGTAAAACCTTCAGAGATGCTGGATGTTCCACGCGTTCTGGACGGGCACCCCCTCCTGGGTCTCGAAGCGCGCGGAGCCGGGCCTGGAAACATGAACAACCTTGAACGGGGCCTCCCACATGGGAGAGAGCTTATGCAGTCCCTCCCTGGAGAGAACCCGTCTGAGCACGAGGTCCCCTACCTCAAGGGTCCTGGGGCAAATGTTGCGGCAGTGGTATCGCCGCAGTGCTTGTTGGTACCTTGCTGCTCGAAAAGTGCGGCTTCTCGACGATGCTCCTCCCCAAAGACGAGGTCCGACCCCGCATGGCGTCCTCTGCGCCTCGTCGAGCGCCAGACCCCGTCGCGAACGGCGTCGACCTCGTGAGGGAGGACCGCTTTAGCTCCATAAACCAGGAAGAACGGGGTCTCGCCAGTCGGCTTGGTCGCGGTCGTGCGGATGGACCACAACACAGACTGAAGTTCATCGTACCAGCCCCTGCCGCAGGCTTCCAGCTTCTTCTTGAAGGTCCTGGTTTTGAGGCCCCTCAGGACCTCTGCGTTGGTCCGCTCGGCCTGACCGTTGCTCCGCGGGTGTACAAACGAAGCGTAGCATACCTGCATCCTAGGGTTAGCACATTATGTTTTGAAGAGGTTACTGGTGAACTGCAAACCGTTGTCGGTGATGATGCAGTTCGGCACCCCGAACCGGCTCACGATGCCCTTGATGAACTTGACCGCGGAACTCTTGAGGATGGTGCGGACGGCTTCCACTTCAGCCCACTTGGTGAACTTGTCCACGGGCGGCGTAGAGGTAGTGATAGCCTCCGGCGCTCGAGGGAACGGGCCGAGATATCCAGCCCTGCATCGCGAATGTCCATGAGAGGGGTATAGTTTGCAGACCTCCTGCCGGCTGATGGATCTGCTTGGCATGGAATTGGCAGGCCTCACAAGCTTTCACCAGTTCCACGGCATCATTGAGCGTAGTGGGCCAATAGAACCCGCTGCGGAACGCCTTGCCAACGAGGGTCCGTGATGACGAATGATGCCCACAGTCTCCGCCGTGTATGTCTGCCAGCAGCTCCTTCCCTTGCTCCCTGGAAATGCAACGTAGGGACACATCATTCGGTCGCTTCTGGTAGAGCTCTCCATCCCTGATGCAGTACGCCGTGGCTTGCCGCGCCACACGCTCTGCTTCCTCCTCCTTTTCCGGCAAGGTCCCTTGCGTCAGGTAACTCCTGAGCTCTGTGATCCAGCACCCCTCCTGAGGCTCCAGCGTCAGGAGCAGACGCGCTCCTGAGACCGGGCCGCAGACCGGGGCGCCCGAGGCAGGTGGCTGGGGGAGCTCTTCCCAAGGCTGCACCGTGCTTGACAGCGACGGCGTCGCCGAGGGCTTAAAGAGCCGCTCCTCGAAGACGCCAGGTTCCTGAGGTAATCGCCTGGATGCCCGTTTGGCGATGTCATCAGCCTCTTGATTGGTGCCGCGAGGCACATGCTGCAACTCCAGTCCCCAGAACTGCTTCTCCATCCTGCGGACCTCCGCGAGGTTGGCTTCCATGTGCTCATCCCTCGGCTCGTATACTTTGTTGGAGAAGTTGACGAGGAGTTGTGAATCACCCTTGATGGTAAGGCACTTCACCCCCAGGGCGACCGCGGCTTTCAGGCCTGCTATCAGGCCTTCATATTCTGCTATAATTTTGGAGACCTTTTCTCCGTGCTGGAAACAGAGTTGCATGGCGTAGTAGAGCTTGTCTTGAGTGGGAGATATAAGCACTGCGCCAGCCCCCGCGCCGTGTCTGGAGAACGCCCCGTCGAAGTACATGACCCAACGGTCCGGTGCCTCGCTTCCCGAGGAGAGGGATGGATCCTCATCATCCTTGAGGCCCGGCGCCTCCGCCCATTCCGCCACGAAGTCCGCTAGCGCGGCCCCCTTGATGACTCTGGTGGTGCTGAATTCTAGCAGAAACGCTTGCAGCTCGATGTTCCACTCAACGGCCCTTCCAGCCGAGTTGGGGCTCCTGAGCACCCTTTCCAAGGGGTATCTTTGAGACGACCTTGATGGGATGGCCTGAAAATAGTGCTGCAGCTTGCGCGAGGCTACCAATAGCGAGGAGGAGTTTCGGGCATGGGGTACAGCGCCCTCGCGTCCCAACACCTTGTCTTGACGGCAAGTACAGGGGTGTTCTGACGAGGTTGGGAGGTCTTTGGTGTTGCTAAGCGTCCTCCGGGAGGCCGTGGGCGAATCTGAGGCAGTGGAGCCCCAATGCTGGTCGCCAGGAGGGGCCTCTTCCTGTTCGAGTCGCTTCCTGCGGTGATCCTTCTCGGTTGTGGTAGTGGTCTCTGTGAGGCCCCCTTGATCCTGCTCCGCCTTGACCGGGCGATTGCCGCGACTTTGGTCCAACGCTCCTCCCTAACTGGCCACCAGGCTCTGGGCACAAGCGAGTAGGGAGTGGCTGCAAGGTAGAGCACCAGGGGCTCTTGAGGGCGCGGAGCCACCATTACCGAAGGGCTGGTTAAGTACCTTTTGAGATCTTGGAACGCCTCATCAGCCTCTTCAGTCCATTCAAAGGGGCCCTTTTTCTTCATCAGCTTGAAGAAGGGCAGCACTCATTCCCCCAACTTGGAGATGAAGCGTCCTAGTCCGGTCACGCGCCCAGTGAGCTTCTCCATCTCTGTGAGGGTCTTCGGCAGGCTCATGTCCTCGACTGCTTTGACCTTTTCTGGGTTGGCCTCGATGCCTCGGTGGGAAACGAGGAAGCCCAGGAGCTTGCCCGAGGGGACTCCAAACACACACTTCTCCGGGTTGAGCCGCAGGTCCACTGTGTTGAGGCTCGCGAAGGTTTCCTCCAAGTCTTGTATCAGGGTTCTGGCCTCCCGAGACTTCATAACAATGTCATTGACGTAAGCCTCAGCATTCCTCCCGAGCTGCCGACCCAAGGCGATGTGCATCAGCCGCTGAAAGGTCGCTCCTGCGTTGCGCAGCCCGAACGGCATGCATGTGTAGAAGTACACTCCGCACGGGGTCAGGAAAGCCGTTTTCTCCACGTCTTCTATCGCCATCTTGATCTGGTGATAACCAGAGAAGGCATCCAGGAAACATAACAGGTCGCACTCGGCGGTGGAGTCGACGATCTGATCGATACGAGGGAGCGGGAATGGATCATGCGGGCAGGTTTTGTTGAGGTTGGTGAAGTCGACACACATGCGTTCCTTCCCCCCTTTCTTTGGCACGACAACCGGGTTAGCCAACCAATCTGGGTCGCGAATGACCCCTGCCGCCTCTAGCTTGCGGGTCTCTTGGACGATGAAAGCCTGCTTCTCAGTGGACCACCGTCTCGCTTTCTGCTTCACGGGGCGCACGTTGCGGCACACGTTGAGGTGGTGCTCAATTACAACTCTTGGGACCCCTGCCAGCTGATCAGGTTCCCATGCGAACACCTTCTTGTTCGCGCGTAGGAACTTGATCAGGGCCTCCTCCTGCTCGGGCTCGAGGTTGGCGCCTATGGTGAAGGTGGTGTTAGTGGATCCGTCCTCGTCGATCAGTATCTGCTTGGTTTCTGCCTTGTCTTGGGTGAATAGCTGCTTCTTCTTGGTTGGTGCAGCCCCCTTGGGCTCAGGGGCGTCTGAGTTGGCGGGCTGCGCCGCCGCCGTAGTCTTGAAGACGAGCTTGAGCACTTGCAATGCATCCCCGGTGTCTCCAGATACGGTGAGGACGCAGCTGCTCCCGGGCATCTTCATGAGGTTGTACGCTGGGAGAGTCGCGGCCATGAATCGGGCTAGTGCTGGGTAGCCGAGGATGGCGTTGTATGGGAGGCCGATGGGGCCGATGTCGAAGTCGATTAGCTCCGTGCGGAAGTTGTCATAGGTTCCGAAGGTCACCGGAAGACGGATCTGCCCAGGGAGCCGGCGGAACCGCCTCCGACGCCCAAGAAGGGCCTGCTTGAAGCCGCTCCGGCGGTACGTGGAGGAGGCTGAAGGCTTCCTCTGAGAGCACGCTGAGGCCTGCGCCGCCGTCGATGAGAGTCCTGGTGACTGCCACTTGGCAGATGGTGGGGGTGCACAGCACTGGGAGCGCGCCCGAGTAGGCTGAGTTGGAGGGGTGATCCTCCGAGCTGAAGGCTAGATCGATCTTGGGCGCCGACCGACCCTGAGGAGCCCCATGCTGCGCGGAAGCAGCGCCGATCTGGTGGACGAATGACTTCATGTGGTGGCCTGAAGGTGGCGCCTGCGAGCCGCCCAGGAGAGCTGCGACGACCGGGGCGCCAGTGCAGCGTCTTTGGCGAGGAAGAAGAGCCGTGCAGCTCCCCAAGAGGCCACGGAAGCTTGGCTGGTAGGTGGAGCAGCCACATGCGCGGGGCACCGATGAGGGCCATGGGAAACCGATTAGCCATCACCACAATCGTCGCCCCGGCGAGGGCGGCCTCGTCACGCCCGGCCAGGAACGCCCGATGGATCGATGCGTGCCGTTGTAGCAGTGGCGTCTCCGGCTTGAACTTGTTCGCCACTTTGCACTGCCGCAAGGTCAGGCCAAACTCGAGCCCCCAGCCCTCTTGTTGGCGCTGGCGACCGGAGCGGGCGGCGCGTCGCTCATCATAGGGCGAATTGCGATGTTGGCGGAGAGCGGGTCGGTGGAAGGGAAAGCTCCGGCGCACCCCTACCTGGCGCGCCAAATGTTGGATTTCGGGTTCTAGTAGACCCTCTAGGTTCGAACTCTAGGGTGCACGCGGAGATCACACCTCCAACCTACCTATACCTCGTCGCCTTGCAAGGATCTAAACTACACAAAGAACAACACAAGGGACAAGAGATTTATACTGGTTCAGGCCACCATTGTGGTGTAACACCCTACTCCAGTGTGTGGTGTGGTGGATTGCCTCGAGGCTGATGATGAGCAGTACAAGGAAGAACAGCCTCATGAGGGTCCTGTTCTTGGCAGTGCGATGAACTGCTAGGGGGAGTTCAGTCACTTCTCTCTCTCTCTCTCTCTCTCTCTCTCTCTCTCCCTCTCTGTCTCTCTCTCTCTCTCTCTCTCTCTCTCTCGCGCGCGCGCGCCTATTTTCCGGTCGATCAGGTCTCGATCTCCCCTCCTTCTACCCTGTGGGTGGCTAGCTCTATTTATAGTGGGAGGCCCTGGGCCTCTTCCCAAATATTGAGCAGGAAGGGCGCCAACAATTGGCCATTTTGAAGGGGAACATCTAGTACACTTATCCTGACTAAAGTCGGTCCTCGCCTGCCAAAGACTCTGACGGTTACGCCGGCTTGGGCTCCACGGTGACCACCTTCCTGCCGTTCTGCTGGTCTTGGTCTTGTTGCACCGAAATGGTTGCCTTTGCTTGATGCTCTCGCCTGCGCTTGCCCCCTTTGCACCAAAGTGGAAATGAGGACACTGCGCGAGCTGGCGCCCGCCTGGCGCCTTCAGTCGTCATGGCTTGCGCCATGGGCACCTCGTGAGGTACCCTTCCTTGATCTCTCCGCCTCCTCGCGAGCCAGCCTGACGAGGCCGTTCCTGAGGAAGCTTCCTGCCATCCGCCCCGCGAGGCTTGGCCCCTCGCGAGGGTCTTGAGCTTGCGTTGATGAAGATGGGCCGTGCTGGGCCACCCCTTGAGCCACGCCCAGCCGCAGCAGGGAAAATCTGGGTATCCCGTTCCCGGAAGCACCGACACTCACTGCTCGAGGATATCGGTAGCTGGTACCATATAAATTTGGCGGTGATAAGGGACTAATAGGTGATTCGGACTTTTAACTGAATATATCTGCAACCCATATTTCATTAGGTTAACTAGGGCCATATGTAATATATCTGAGGCTACATAGCAACATGCACTGTACTTAATGTCTAAATATGCAATCCTAGGCAACATAGCAACAAGGAAGAGTGTTACATTAATGTTCTAATGATGTCTAGATATACATAGAAGAGCAGCAGCAACAACAACATCAACACAAACATGTTTGGATACTCAACTTAGCTAGAGGTTAGAGTTAGTTTCTAGCTCATTACTAACCCTGAACTAACTCCATCCAAAGAGTTGTTTGGATGGTAGGGTTAGATTGACAATAAATGCACTAGGAGAACTAGCTCCAATTAGCACCTCTTGGGTTGGATAGTTTTTTTGGGTGGGTTATAGATGCAACTAGCTCAAACTAGCCCTCATTTTTAGATATACTTCATGGCTATTTGAGCCCGAACTAGCTCAAACTAACTGTAACCCATGGATACAGCAGCATTTAATCAACCGATAATTTGTAAGAATGAACTAAACTCCTTCCGGCCCATAATATAAGATGTTAATTCATCTAATATGTGAGTATATTGGATGTTATAAGATACTCCATCCATTCCTAAATATTTGTCTTTTTAGAGATTTCAAATGGACTACCACATACGGATGTATATAGACATATTATAAAAGAGTGTTGTACTACATCATTGTGCAATTGTTGTTTAGCTTCTAATATTAATTTGGTGCTTTTAGGTACATATGTCATTAGTAAAGATCCGTGTTTTGACCCTTTCTATATATGGGGCAATGAGATATCGATGAACCAGCATCAAGTGAGGAAGCTGATAAAGATGTTAGTAAAATGGGTCCAAAGATGGCAATTAAACTATTTGTTTACACTTTATCCAAGACAACAGCGAACTGCAGGATGGTAGGTAAGAACTTTGCATCCTTCTTTTCACTGCCCATAATGAGTGTGTTAGATGACAATGTCTGAATCTTTTTCCTTTGCAGTGGTTGCCAAAGCAGTTTACTCAAGATTACCTCTCAAACTACATGATTGGTGGGCATGCAAAGGTTAAAGTATTTCCACCAGAACACGATGGTTATCTAGATGTTTTCATGAAGATCGTGAAGGATGGGCGGTCGGCCATCACAAGGGGTTGGACTAGAGTTGTGTGTGCCTTCTGCATGGAGGAGGGCACAATATGGGCATTGCGCTTCACCTTGTTCAGCAACCAGAATATATTTCGCCTCTTTCTCTACCCTCTTTAATAGTACAAGTGTACAACTGTGGTTCATCATTCTTTATTTGGTTCTTATGTAATTCTTGAACATATGTACCTATGAATCGAATAATGAATTGGTTGTTTTAACCTGATGGATATGAATAAAGCTGTAGCATACATTCAAATTCAAATTCAAATCCAAATCCGGTACAATTTGGAAAAGTAGAAATTAAATTACGGTGAAATTACGCTCTCCAGGTTGTTACGACACACACAGTTGGTAAAACACAAACTTTTGCGATATGCACCATAATCCGAGACGGTTCACAGAGAGGAAACGTGTGCAACCATGCACACAGTTGCCGTTTGCAAAGCATGTGCGATGTCAGACAATATCAAAAATGATGCGGGCAAACTAAACGTTTGTGTTATTTGCCTTATCATACACAATTCGCAACCATGAACTATTTCTGATGAAGTATGCATCGTAAACGTTGCACCATAGAATAGCGTGTGTGATAGTTGTCATGTACGACGATGTTACGATGGTCCGACGTTTCGTAATCCTGTCCGGCACTCGTACGACGACTAGCTAATCTTCTTAACAGTGAACCATTTGTGATGGACCGGGCGTCGTACACGTTCTATAATAGTGAACCATTTGTGATGGGCCACACATCATAAATGTAGCACCACAGAATACCGACTGCGATGGCAATGCGAGTAGAAACGAGTAGGAGTACTGTAGGGGCCCTATCCCCAATGGTTTCTGGGTCGTGTGGGAAGGACCCCCCCTATCGCCCACACTCACTTGGCGAAGGATCCAAATGCCATCGCGGAAAGGGGTTAAAAGCCATTTGTTTAGGACCGACGCGTACTAGTGATGGCTGATCTGTATAAGGGGGAAAAAGAAGACTTCATTCACTTAAACTGTCGAGAAGGTTTTTCCATGTACAACCCCATCGAATGGTAAGCCTTTGATCGTCAGCGCTGTCTTACCTTGTCATCAAGGCATGCTAATCAAATTGCTCTTTGTTGTCTTAAAATAGTCATGGAGGAAGGTGGTCGAGAACATTTATTGCCCCTCCCCACAACCAGAGGATCACGCTCGCAACGAAGACCCCGACTTCTGCGAGGATCTGGATATATATATAGTTTGATGATGGAGTATTTTATCAGGCGAGCCTTGACGGCTCGGAAGTGCCAATTATGGCCGACTACCCCCGCCCTTACCCTTTCTCCATTGTAAGTATTCAAAAAGCTTCCTTAAAAAGAAACCCCTACTTGCACCTTATCCATTGTACTAAACTCTACTTCATAGGATCTGTGCTCGACCAGCCGCACTCCCTCGAGAGCGCCCTCTACATAGGGCGATCGCTCAAAACGAAAGGGAACCGGGAGTGCTATCGAGCCCCCTCCTTCTTCAAAGAGGTATGTCCCCTGATGTGTGCCTAGGCACAAGATCAGATTGTTACATTTCTCTTCTACCTTTATTTCAGGAGGAGCATGCGGCAAACCGTGGTAAAACATCCTGCTAGCAGAATATCAGTCAACCCGGCACCAGACTCGTCAACTAGGGCAAGAGCTGACACAGTGCCAGATCCGCCCCTCATGAGGATTCGGATGAAGTATTCGTCACGAATTCCAAGGTGTAGAGCGTGATGAATTATCGTCGACTGGAAGAGGCCATGCGGGCTGCAGTGTTCACAGAGCAGGAGTTTACCGCACTCAGCTCCGTGGATGCATATATCTGAGCTGCCTGGGACGGACTTGCTGGAATTACTCAACTGTTTTCAAAGGATATGCAGGTAATAGTTTGTGCAAATTTAATAGACATATGCCAGTAGCACCCGAGACTTGAAGTGGTTAGGAGAACCGGTTTAAGGATCGTTGTGACCTGCAGGTTCTTAGGGAGAAGAACAATGCGCTATCCCAGGAGCTGAAGACAAACCAGAAAAAGCTGAATGCCGTCACCACAGAGTTTGCGAAGATGAAGAAGGCCACGATGACCACTGATCAGAAGAGAAATCTTGAGGAGGAAAAAGGTAAACAAGCAGAAGAGATATAGAGGTTAAAGGCTCAGTTATCAGCCGCACAGAAAGAAAATAAGAAGTTGAAAGGCGGCATATTCGGTATGACCTTTTGAACCATCCAAAGGACTTATAATTATCCCATAGTTCGGATTGTCACAACTTTATTATTGCAAGTCTGTTAACCGGTCGGCCTGAAGAGGAAGTATCCGGATTTCAAGACGACGTGCTTAAGGAACTGTCAGTGGTGCATGAACGAGCCCGGAAAGCTATGAGAAGTATGGAGAAAGCTTTATGGCCATCCGATGCCCCTCTGGAAAGTATGGAGGGGTTGGTGAACCTGTTCGAAGGTGCCTGGTGCCATTTCGAGCTATGGAAGGCGTCCTCATGCTGGGAAGGTGCACGGGAGGCGTGGGCGATGGTGAAAACATGCTATACCGGACTCGATCCGAATCATATGGCCCGAGTTGGACCTCAGGGGCCCGACGGAAAGGAGATTCCCGTGAACTTGGTATACGACCAAGTGATGATAGCTGCGAAGTACTCGCAAGAAGACTGTAGTTTAGACAGTCCTATAGATGGTATAGATAAAGAGTAGGTGTTCATTTCGATGTATCAATGTACTTTTACTCTTGAACTTTATCTCCAACCGAACATGTAAAAATTTGTCATCGCAGGCTTTCGGCTTCGGCCTCCGAACCAAGAAGGTGGAGTGTTTCCGGATACCATTTTGGAATGTAAGAAACATTCCTTATGTCCGAAAACCAGGCAATCCAGTCATATTGCTTGAACAGACAAAATTTAGTTCGGGGAGTTATGTTATATTACTTATTAACGTAAGAAACATCTTCCAAGGAAAATAGTTTCGTTAAGGGTTCCTTTCCTTGGGTTGGCATGCTTAATTACACGTGCCCAGGCTGTGATCCAAATTACGAGGAGCTTGTCCCGTATTATTTTTTCAAAGAGTTACAGGAACATAAACAATTTGTCATTGCTTGCCGACCAATTATTATCTTAAGAATGCTAGCTTTCGGCTTCACCCGTCTGAGGTACAGGTCCGGATTACCCGGTTGTAAAAATCTCAGAGGTGCTCCCTTTACACCCTAGCCGAACAATCGGGAATGTAGGGTATAAACACAGGAGCGAGGCAACCCAACTTGGCAAAAACTTAAGTCATAGAGGTGCATATAATGCCAAAAGTGTATATAACAAACGACATAGACAATGTAAGCACCAAGCTTTTAATAATAAGCTTCGTCAAAGAAGCCCCCAGTCATAGTGGGGTGTATCACTACAAAAAAAGACACATCCGTGACATTTTGGGCCAAACAAACATTTTTTCTGTCATACTTATGACACTTCTATGACGATAATTGTGACAAAACTCGGTATCATCATAGATGTGGTGGGGTCCTACTTCTATGAAAAAAGATCATGACAGAAAATGGGCTTCTCGTCCTGGGCGGGCCGGAGACGTAGCTGCGTAACATTCTTTGGGCTGTCCATGACGGAAAAAACTATGGTAGCAGCGAGGGCGAGGAAAAAAATCGGGGAGTTCCCGGTTACGGTGGGTGGTCAGGCCGAAAGCGATGCGCTGCTTTCTCTCGTGCGTCTGGCAGTGTGTGCGGCGTTGGGCTCTAATCGAACCCGAGTGAGGCGTTGGGCTCTAATCGAACCCGAAGCGACAGATTGCAGTTACGACATTCGAACCCGAGCGATCGATCGATCCCTTGCCGTTAATCGAACCGTGTGATTCCTTTACTCTGCTGCCGCTAATCAAGCCGATCGAACACTACTGCATCCTCCCCTTGATGAACAGCGAGTGTTGTTGAGGGGGTTTGGATGAACAGTTCCCGGTGGTGGGTTGGATGAACAGGACCCCATGGTAGTAGAGGTCGTTGCCGCTGGATGAACAGTACCCCGATCGATCGAGGCGGTGGATGAATAGGACCCCGTGGAGGGCTGGATGAACAGTAGCTGGTGGAGGGCTGGTTGAAGAGTAGCCGATGGAGGGCAAGATGAACAGTAGCCCGTGGAGGGGTGGTTGAACAGGACCCCGTGGAGAGGGCTGGTTGAACAGTAGCCGATGGAGGAGCGCGCGGTGGAGGCTGGATGAACAGGAGCCCGTGGATGAACAGTCGCAGGTGGAGGCTGGAGGAGGTCGACAGTGGATGAACAGGAGCCCGTGGAGTCTCGAGGAGGTCGATGGTGGAGATGAACATGATCGGGTGGAGTCCCATTTTGCGGTACGCCACACCCCTCCCGACGAACAGGACCCTCGTTTCGACCATAGCACTCCAACACAAGTCCATTTCCTCTGTTTTGCTGTACGCCACACCCCTCCTGATCAACAGGACCCCGTTTCGACCGTAGGAGGTCCATTTCCTCTGTTTTGCGGTACGCCACACCCCTCCCGATGAACAGGATCCTGTTTCGACCATGGCCGGTCGAACACAGGGCCGTTTCCTCTGTTCTACGGTACACGAGGCCTCGTTTCCATCGGCTATTCCGTCCAAGCCGGTTGGCTCCCGATGAACACGACGATGCATTCTGTTCCGACCCATCCGGTTGCCTCCCCATGATCACGACGACGGCGCAGCTTCTCCGTTCCGACCCAGCCATGTACACGAGCCCTGGCCATACGTATGCGTGAGTAGGCGTTCGAGACACCGCCCGTATGTATGTACGTGGCCGTATTTTCTTTCTTGCACCCTGGCCGCTGTACGTACGTGTACATGATACGTGTGCGCCTCTACTACAACACGTGCGTGTCTCTACATCGACTAGTATGTACGTACACGTTCGCGACCAGAATGACAGCGCTACGTACGCTTCGACCAGGTGGGTCCCGACTGTCAGGCACTTCCTTCCGTGAGAAGATGTAGCTGGTGGGTTCCAGTAGTCAGGGGGAAACATTTTTTTCAGGAAATATGTGGCCTGTCCGATGGGTCCCTGCTATCAGGTGGAGGAATCATTATTTTTCATGTAATAAGGAGGCACTTCCTTGCTGCGCCCGTGGACCCAGCTGTCAGCCTCTCCACGTATAGTACTCTTTCGATGGAAGTCATTCCTTGACCATGTTAACCACACCGCACCGAGAGCACCAGGGCGGTGGACGACGGCGAGGCCTAGGAAGGGGACAATGCGGAGCCGGGGAAGACGCGGCAGTGGTTGCCCATGCAGAGAGGAGTACGAGGGTTCACTGGTTCGGCTGCGGTGTGAGGTTGCCGCCGCCGCAGAATAACAGGGGGTGTGGGTGAGTAGAGGGATGGCCAGGCCAGCGGTGGGAGTAGTAGGGGGCGGTGAGGCCTCTGCGACATCACAGCCGGCCACGGGAGGCAGGAGCACGCAGCACGACCAGCGCTGGTTTGGGCGGCTGGAGCAAGAAGACCAGAGGTTGAAGAAGCACTAGGGCCGTTGGATGGACATCGTACGGTCACTAGAGCTAGAATCGTTCATATTGACTAATTTGACAAAGCCCTCCATCCCCGTCAACTTAGTAGGCCCACAAGTCAGCCTACCATTATGCTAGGTCCCAGCTAGCAGGGGGAGTATTCATTTTTTGTGCGTAAAAAGGAGGCACTTCCTTGCGTGCGAAGATATAGCTGGTGGGTCCGAGTTGTCAGCGGCGGGAATGTTTTTTAGCGAAATATAGAGGTCCTGACGGTGGGTCCCGGATGTCAGGTGGAGGAATCATTATTGTGCATGTAATAAGGATGAATTTCCTTGCGTGCGGCCATGGACCCAGCTGTCAGCCTCTTCATGTACAGCCCACTTCAGATGCATGTCGGTCGTTGACCATGTTGACCACGCCCCGCCGAGAGCACCAGGGCGGTGGACGACGGCGAGGTGAAGGGAACGACACGGGGCCAGGGAAGACTCGGCAGTTGTTTCCCACGCGGAGGGGAGTACGAGGGTTTACTGGTTTGTCTGCCGTCGCCGGAGAATAACGGCAGGTGTGGGTGAGTAGAGGGATGGATAGGCCAACGATGGGAGTAAGGTGGGGCGGTGAGGCCTGCGCAGCAGCACAGTCGGCCGCGGGAGGAGGGAGCAGGCAGTCCCGCCGGCTCTTGTTTTAGCGGCTGGAGCAGGAAGAGCAGAGATTGAAGAAGCACGACGGCCGTTGGATGGACACCCAATAGTCACTGCTTGTGCGTCAACCTTTTTTTTAGGAAAGCCTCAAATTTGTGGAAAATAGCATACGACCCATCTGCCATTATTTCTAATAATTTACAGCCCATTTGCTAATTCTTGAGGGTTTATTTGGAGCCCATATTCTTTTTGTTAGCATTACAACCCATATTGTGGCCACAGTTAAAAAATTATATGAAATTTTGCATATTTCGGTGCGGCCCGAACTGTCTTGAATCCTGAAATTTCAAGTCACATTCAAACTGACTTTAGAAATAAATGTATATAAATATAAAATCCAACAAATTTTCCACGCATAAAAATCAATGCAATTTAAAATCTCGAAATGAAAAAAAAAGAAATTTGAAACTAATTGCCGGTTTGATGTGCTTAAAAATGTACAACACATTTCTCATTGCTAATAGGCCATTTTCTCGGCTAGCCGAATGAAGCTCTCCTCGTCTTGAAAGATTTGCATCCCAACAGGCCTGACAAAGCGACTTACTTGGCAAATCACAAAAAAACTAGGCTAGCCATTTTCAAAAAGAAAGAAAAAAACTACTGGGCTGGTCTTTGGTAAACATAAAAGAAAAGGCTGTCAAGACAGGCCAGAGTGCCCCGCACAACCTAGTTGACACCCTGCTTCTGTCTCAAAAACAAATTAGATAAATGCCACTCCAATTAAGGCAATTCATAAAAATGCCACTGCAATTTTTGCAAACTTTGAAAAATGCCATTGCAATTTTTGCAAACTAATTGCTGGTTTGATGTGTTTAAAAAATGTACAACACATTTCTCATTGTTGATAGACCATTTTCTCGGCTAGCCGAATGAAGCTCTCCTCGTCTTGAAAGATTTGCATCCCAACAGGCCTGACAAAGCGACTTACTTGGCAAATCACAAAAAAACTGGGCTAGCCATTTTCAAAAAGAAAGAAAAAAACTACTAGGCTGGTCTTTGGTAAACATAAAAGAAAAGACTGTCAAGACAGGCCAGAGTGCCCCGCACAACCTAGTTGACACCCTGCTTCCGTCTCGAAAACAAATTAGATAAATGCCACTCCAATTATGGTGATTCATAAAAGTGCCACTGCAATTTTTGCAAACTTTGAAAAACGCCATTGCAATTTTTGCAAACTTTGAAAAACGCCACTCCAGACTTCAAAAAATGCCACTAGAAATGGCATGAAATGGCATTTTTCAAAGTTTGGAAATTGCAGTGGCATTTCTCGGAATCACCAGATTTGGTAAAATTAACCCAAAACAAATATAACTGGGCGAGCTGTTGGGTCCCTGGGGTCAGCCGCTCGTTGTGCAATTCTCTCATTTATTGACTATGTTGACAATGGCATGGGACCCAGATGTCAGAAATCCATTAGGAGGAGCCATTTCTTTATTGGCTTGAAATAAGGAGGCACTTGCTTGCGTACTGCCATGACCTTGGTGTGTCCCTGCTGTCATCCTCTCCATGTACAATCATCTCCTGATAGTGTACGCGTCAACCTGGTAGGCCCACAAGTCATCCTCTAAACCCGTGGCGGACAAACACAACCCATTTAAAAGAATAACATCCCATTTCATACGTTCAAACAGAAAGTTCAACATTGAGAGCAAAGTAACAGGTCTGATCCAGATATAGAGTACTGAACTTCCAGGTTGACAACCATCATAGCCAAGTTAACTATCTACTCCACTAATACTCTAATAGTGTAGAAGTACTAACTTACTCTCTGCTAACTAGACGATGTCGGCCGCCATCTGCGGTACATGCTAAACGCCGGCACCGGCGTCCTCCGCCTCGCCTCGGACTTGCCAGATGTGCGATAGGGCGCGTTGCTCGCGCGTGTTGGCCCTTTCCATGCTGGAGTGGTCCACCGAAGCTTCGGCTTCTAAGCGGGAAACCCACTTGACGAGATTGTAGTAAAATTCGGCGTCACGAACACGTGCGTGCCCGACAGCCTCCTGGGCTATTTGCCGGGCACCGGCCTCCACGTAGTTGGCCCAGCCGCTCTGCTCGCGACTCAGAGCGTCGGTGTGCTGCTGCTCCATGTCCCGCTAGCGGCGCAAATTGGCGATACGCTACTCCTCCGCTAGGCGGTCGCGCTCCAACAACTTCTCATACTCAGCATTGCCACCTAAAGACCGATAGAATGCCTCCTCCCTCCGTCTGCCTTCCTGTGAAAAACTGAACACTAGTTCCGGCGGTGACCGCCTCCGGCGTTGCCTATCGCAGATGGGTGGGGGCATGGCGGACGTGACGAGAGCGAGGATAAGGGGCGAGCGATGTCGGGCCGGTGGGGGGTTATGAGGATAGGGCGAGTTGGGTGATGGTGCCACCGGAGAAGCCTGGGAAACAATATTTATAGGCGGAAGGTAGGCGAACCAGTGTGTCGCGGGAAACGCGACAGTCATCGCGGTCATCGGAATTCAATGCATAAGCAGGCATGGCTTAGCGCGCCAGCTTGACGTGGAAAACTAGAAAAACTGAAATTATGATTGTGCCGTCCCGTCCCGTCGATCGTGCGTCCCGTCTGCGTCTTTGGGTCGCACTGGCCGGCATGACGGCCAAACGAAAGTGCACTCGAATCATCCAGATGAGGTACTCCCTCCTTGTCAAAAATGATTCCACCACTCATCATCTACCTTGGTTGGTGCGATTTTTGAATTAAGCCCTGCAAACCGGAAAGGAGGTAGTACGTGCGTGATCCACTATTTATTCGTGTAGGATCAAGTAGGTCGCTTTTTTTGAATTGAGCCCTGCAAACCGGAACGGTGGTAATACGTGCGTCATCCGCTATTTATCCGTGTAGGATCGAGTAGGTCGGATAGTGTACATGTAGGATCGAGTAGGTCGGATGGTGTACATGTACAATCACATTAGCTGATGAACGTTCGCTGGGAGATAGGGCATTTGCGAATGTTTTTGCTGGTAGTTTCTTCGGATTCGCATGGCATTTTCTTCAGAGCAGCTTGTCAGTTTCTTCAGAGGTAGGCATTTTTATTCAAAAAATGCCACTTTGGATCTTGCGTCGCAACTAAAACTGCCAGGAGCGCATTAGTAGGCTAGCTAGTGATCGATCAATAACTTGTAAACACTGAGCGAACGGAAATAAGGAACTGTTAGTAACTTGTAAACACTGAGAACACATACATAAGGATCATGCTGTGCACAACAGTAAGAGCTGATCCGTTCAAAATGTTTACACGAGACTCACAGGCCTGGCATTGTAATATGTTCACATTAGTAGCCCAAATTCAAAACCAACTAGTACGATTCCCATACATAAGATCAACATGTTAATGCATCTCAATGATTCACAGATCATATACAAATATGTTGCTCCAAAAGCAAAGATCTAGAAAAACATCTGTTCTTCCTACTAACATGGATGCTTCTCTTGGCCAACATTTAGTACAGAGTGAAAGACAAATTTGTTTGTGAAGTCTACAATTCCTCTTGCAAACTTAACGAGTTTCACCAACAGATGCAGTGACTATGTTGGCCAATAAAGCAGTGAAGCTCCAAAAGCAATGAAGCACCTAGTGTTGGCCAATAAATAATACAGTGCTACTTTACTGCAGTCCATGAAGTGACTATCCAATCTTTCTGTGTCTATTTTCAAATGACACTGCATGCAGTGACTATACTATTCTCTTGTGCAGTTCAACCAAAATTGCGGTCACTTTGTTTGTTTGCCAAATAGCAACGGGAAGACATCTCTGGATGCACAAATATCAAGCAGGTAGTAAACATATACCCCACCTTGTATTTTCGGTTTAAACACGTCTCTTCCGCTTAGCATCTGTCATGTTTTGCACTGGACAATTTGATACAGTCATGTTTTGCCCTGGACAATTTCATACTGAATTGATTTGCTAGTTCAGAGCAGAAATATAGCGCCTATTCTTCGTCAGACCAAGGATATCCATGTTCGTAGTGATGGAAGAGGTGAAATCGATACAACCGAAATTGAGCATCCAATCATTGAATCCTGTCCTGCACCTCCAATGTAGGTCCACCCTGCCAATAAATTCACATGCAAACCACTAGTTTTACTATCTAATGACAAGACAAAAGAGTAGCAAGATAGTAGCAAACCATATACCTTCGTAATGAACAGCTCATAGTGCCACCAATTGGATATAAAGGTTTGGAAGAAAACATGCTCCTAATGTTGAACCATTTGGACTTTTTGTGCAGCTCCACTAAAATCGAGCATCCCTGTTAGATACTGAAAGTGTGATTATTATAAAAGTGGCACTAGTTGAAGCATAGACTCACAAATATAAGCATTCCAATTTCTTAATGGGAAAAGGTAGCAAGACTGTTCCTAACCACCTGTTTGAAGGAATAAATAAGGCAACGTCGGCTGATGTCAGGAAGGCATACATAGTTTTTTCTGAAAAATTGAGCCATTCCTGACCTTTCCTCTTCTTTTAAGCATATTTTGTGCAGTTCAAATAAAATAAAATGCCATCACCGCCTTGACAATTCAGTGACACTGTACAAAAGGAAATGACTTAACATTACATCATGATGTCAGGTATGTAGTCGACAGGCATTAGAGCCAAACATACAGACCTCCTCCGATAACATAATGAACATGAATTTTAACAAAGGTGTGACTAGCTTTACCGGCATAATATGAGTGAACTCCACACCCTTTGTTCCTTAATATAAGACGTTTTCGCAGTTCAACTTAAAGTACCCAAACGTCTAGTATTTAGAAAAAAAGGTAGTAGTTTTCTTGAGCACATATCTGGGAAAGCTTGCCACACTTTATATATGTCCATACGCTCATGCACCACCATTCGAATAGTACAAATATACACTAACCCAATGGCTAGTGCAACAGTAGAGTAGTTATTTTATTACAGGGTACAATACAATGGTTTTACTGAACAAATTTCCATAAGCTCTAGCACTGGAAGATTTCTATAAGAATTAACAATACAAAATGTAAAGGTAACAAGTTTCAGCATTGGTATACTAGCTGTGCAAGAGCATTAACCAAATACAAAAGTTTGAAGGTAACTAGCATTATTAACTAATGACAGTATAAAAGAATTGCAAACCATGTAACTTCAAGGTAAATATCATTTCGAACTCGAGGGGACCTAAAAATTGCTATCCCAATCTTGATAATCGATCAAACATAAAAACTTGATCGAACGAATCAAGAGAATAGCCGGAGGAGGAGGTGCCCAATCTTGACCTTTCCTCTTGACACTGTACAAAAAAGATGAGTTATCCCATGAAAGTGAGGTATGTAATCTATAAGCATTAACAGTGCAAAAATATGAAGGTAGTAACAAGATTCATCGTTGGTATACTAGTTGTGCAATAGCATTAGAATGCCTTAACTGAAAAATCTTTAATACATCGACAATCAACAGCTAACCCTGAAATAATCCAGTGACATTAAGTGGCATTGCTTAAATTTATCGGTGGCATTAGACTGAGTGTGACATTAGTTAAATGTGGCATCACTTTAGCAGTAGCATTGCTTGACTTGATCGCTGGCGTTATACTAACAGCAAAAAAGTGGCAATAAGAGCATGGGAGGCCCATTCGGACAGTGGGCGCACCAGTACGATGTACCTCCACAAACGCATAGAGTGGTGAGGGAGGTATGGTTGCCCAGAGCAACAAATATCCCGGCAGCATATGTGGATTACGTCCAATTTTTGTTCTCTTTAGCTACTGATTTTCCCCTTTCAACCTAGATGCGGTTCGATGCCTAGTCTCTTGGACAGTACAGTCTCCCTTCCTTTCCTTATTCAACCCAGACATGGATTAGTCTGCATGAAGTAGGGTTTCCTTTAATAGTGCAAGTTAAGGTTTTCGTCTGCGTGACCAGCAGAGCAGAGGATAGCAAATTGGGAAGATGGTGGAGTGGAAAAAGATCCACATGCAGTGACATGGCATATGGGGCAATAGAACAAGGGTATGGTTCGAAAAGAGGTAGCATACTTGAGGGTCGGCGAGAAGTGGCTTCGCTCGTGGTCGTCGTCCTCAGCACACACTACGACAACGAGCTTGGGGACGGAGGCCATCCCACGCGGGCGCTAGGTCTGAGAGGACGGCCTTGTCATCAGTGTGTGACCTCGCTCGCCAATGACGACTGCGTCAACGTTGCACGTCCTTTTCTTTCCCGGCGGATCTGTGACCATCGATGAGGAGGGGGAGAGAGGCCGTCTTTTCAGATCTGGAGAGAGGGTGATAGTGTGAGAAGCAAGTGGGCAGCCCTTAGCAAGAAAGCGCTGAACCTCCAGCCTATATATCTTTTTTATACTACTAGTACTAGAGGTGGAGTAGTGGTAGAGTAGTTTATATTTTCTCTGCATATATTACCAGTTAGTCATGCTTCAAAACTGAACAACACGCCATTAAAAAAATAAAGGTCGATAACTAATGTGGCACCTCGGGCCAACGTGGCCAGATAGCATTTTGCACGAGAAATTACACACCATGTTTCGTTGACATGTGGTCCCGTTCCAACATGTCAGTGAGACGACGACGAGTCCTTTTGTACAACTTCTGAATGGATGTCTATGTAGGCTGGGGCACCTCTTCATGTACCGTGGCAACCGTCCACCGACTCTTCGCCTTTCCCTCTCGATTTGGAACTGCTGTCGCGTGCTCTTCCTCCCTCCTCCATTTTCCTTCACCCTTCCTTCTACCATTGTTCGATCGTCTTCTCCATGGAGGGAACAGGCCGGAAACGACCCCGTTATTCTCGCCCCGATCTAAAAGATGACGTGGTGGAGGAACTCATTAATGGTGCAACGTCATCACCTCGGCTAGAATGGCAGGTTCGTTCAAGACCATTCTCGACTCAACTAATAACATCATTACAAGGAACCCAAGGGTCCAGGAGCGGTTTGATCTCCCCTATCTTCTTCGCCGTGACCCTGCTGACTGGTGTACGGACGATGGAGTCCTCGCCTCGTGCAAGTTGGTGCCACTTGATAATGATACGTGTGATGTTAAGATGCCATCGCTTGAGGGTAAGGCTTGGGCAGGTGCAAATGGAGATTGGGTTGTTTATATTGGGTACAACTGCGAGTGGGAACTTGTGAATGTGTACACTCGTCACCGGGTTCCACTTCCAAAAATCTCAGACTGCCCAGAGGTTGAGCACACGTTTATTCTACGTACATTCAACTATGATCATTTGTGACTGTCGTCTAGAGAAGATAGCAATTTGTCGAGTTCCCGACCGCTCTTGGGGTTATAGGAATGCTTGTGTTGTCATTATCTTCGACAAGCTTGTTGCCGTCCTTCATGGTTCAACTCGATGGATATTGCTCAAAAATCAGTTTCTATACACGGATGAGTATTGTGATGCAATTCAATACGAAGTTCTTGTGTTTGCTGCCACCACTCGTGGCACTGTTTTTGCATGGAATCCTTATGCTTTCTGTATGTTTGTCTTCCACCGTAATTATAATTGTTTCATCCACATGCATGCGGGTTAGCTAGTTTCCCTTTACTAATTAACCTTCTTGTCTTTCCAAGGCCCTATGAACATTCCACCACCTATACTTGAAAAAAATTATAACCAAGGGGGAGATGACGATGATAATGATCACGAGCATGAGGACCCATATACTCAGTGGCGCCTGGCAACTTATTCCGATGGATCACCTCTTCTTGTCTGTATATAGGGCACTGCTGATGTTACTAAGGAAGCAGGTGTTGTCTCCCATGGTCGAACTCTCTGGACCTATTCCAACATCCGTTGCAGGGTATTCGGGATGGATACTACTGTGCTAGCGCCAACACCTTCTCCCTGGTTTAGTATTAATACTCTTGGAGGAAACTCGCTCTTCCTTGGACAAAACTATCCAATGATGGTGAAAGGCGATCCAACTGTTGTTGACACAACATTACTACCATTTATGAGAAGAAACTGTATCTATACCTCGGACATTGCTATGGTTCCCTACCGTGGATATCACAATATGCGTCCTGACATAGGCCGCTTCAGCCTGGATGATCAGTCCTGCGTTGGTCTCGAGATTGACAGTAGCTGCCCTTTCCCAGAGAATCACTTCTGGTCCAAAGCAAGCGTTTCCAACGCCGAGGATTGGTTGAGCTAAAGTTCATTTCATTGCTTGTTATTTGTTGTGTGATGAAAACTTTAGTATTTACTAGAATGTTTTGTTGGAACTAATCTATAATCCAACATGTATCCTCATTGTCATTGTGTGTTGATGACTTGTTGTATGTAATGAATGGTACATTTGCATATGCATGTGATAAACTCAATTTATAAATGATTTTCGACTCACTCCTTGGAGTGTTAGTGCCGTAGTAGTATAGCCAGCATGCGTAGTAGTATGAAGTTGCCATATCACATAGAGCCAACCAATAGTTAGTTCTAGTTAGATCAACTAGAGCTATGTGTCGCACGGAGGCCGAGAAATATGGTGATAGCGTGACTGCGTGAGGTGGGCTTGTACGTAGTATGATGTAGGCACATGGCTTGCTGTGTTTCCTACTCCTCCGGTCTAAATGTGGAGAAGATTTGGTCGAGTTCTTCCTCGTTTTGCCGACACGTGGGACATCCAGCATCCAGGTCGTGTCATGCAAGAAAATGGAGTGGTAGTTGAAGCCACGTGATGTGCATCTTGGGTTAAACTGTAAATAGAATCTTACTACTCTTGAGTAACTCCAAAAGCGGCCACAAAAGATCTTTATTGGATTTGTTTTTCATCACCAAAGACGTCGAGGTGAGAGATGTGCGAGTTCGATTGGGTCCTCTTGCGTTTTCACTGACATGTGGGACCGCATGTGAGCAAACAGACGATGAGCTCCACTCGTTTGCTTGCTGGCTGAGAAGAGAGATAGAGGAGGGCTGAGCACGGACTCCAGGAAATTTGTTCTACGTAACCAGCACCTCGATATAGGCTCGATATAGTGGGGTGGCATGGGCCATAACTAGCATTCACGTCTAGCAGTACGGCATACGCCACCCACACGAGTCCCATCTGACACCATATTTCTTAGAGTCCGTGCTACAACCATCTCTTCCCCCTCCTGTTTTCTCATCCATCACGCGGTGGGCGGGGTGGGGGTTTGCCGATAGTCGGTTTGCTCAACTGTGGTTCCACTTGTAAGTGAAAATGCAACACAAAATGCATTCCCGGCGTGCCAGACCAACCGTGTGGGGGTGCGATGTGAACACGGCAGGCTTTTCCTTTTGAACTTGTAACTTGTAAAATTTGGTTCTGCTCCAAGGCGCGACCGATAGATAGAAATAAAGATTTTCCCTAGAGTAATGAGAAGTTTGGTTCTGGCGCGGTTCATGCATGGAGTACGTACGAGAATTATGAAGTTGATGCGAAAGGTAAGATAATTACTAGTAGTGACGAAAAGATAAAGATACATACGGATCCATCAACGACATCCTCACGCCCTAGTGCGCCGGGTCACCAACCGGCGTGTGAGGAGAAGCGGTGTTGGCGGCGAGCTCAACGTGCTTCTGAACAATGTCGTCCAAGGTTTCCCTGCGGCTCAAGAAGGCCAGTGACCTATCGTCCTCCTCTGGCACGTAGTAGTCCATATGGACGATTTGCGCCTAGACGTGGGTGATTATGTTGACGGTGTCTTGCTGCGCCAGGCACTGTGTGGTGAGCGCGACCTCGAGGTGGACATTCTCCGGCGCGAAGGCGGGCTGTCGCAGGGCCACTAGTGCGTCGAAGAGGTTGTCACCATAGAGGCCGTTCAGGGTGGCGGGCATCGCAGAGCCTGGGCGCGTGGGCTGGAGGCGTACATCAAGGTCGTCCGCGAGCTTCTTGATGACGGTGAACTTGTCAAGGAAGCCGACGAGGACCTTGTCGAACAAGGAGATGAAGCTGTCGTCCAAGCGGCCTCTCGCCCTGGCAGCCTCAAGCATGACCTGGAGACGTTCCTCGGTGCCGGGCCATAGGCCGGCGTCGTGGACCATCTGGCACAGCCGGCTGATGCTCGTGCTCATCACGTCCATGGTTGTAGCTTCTAGTCAACTGACCTTGCGATTGGAGTGATCACTCTTGCCCTTGGTTAGGGTGCGTAGGTGCGTAGGATTTCGTAGATTGGACTGGCGGGGAGCCTTTATATGAGAAGTGCAGACTATGTTGCATTCACATGTGTGTTGGACATCTACTCCTCGACTGCACCTGCCTTTGGCTGTATGACAGGTGGCCGAGCCACCTGTTGGGCCCACGTGTCATTCACCCAAACGCAGGTGCAGTAAGTCAACGAAGCTGCGTCCCCCTCCGTCCCAAAACACTTAGGCATGGTACATTAACTCCCTCCTCGTTTCTTATTTCGTGACATATCAACCAATGAGAGATGTGGGCGTTCATGCTTTCAATGACTTGAGACTACCAAACATGACATGCATTGGTTAGTTCATTGCATGTAATCCTATTAATTGGCAAAAAGACATTAAGTTCTCTCGCTTTCCCCTTTGTCTTGGTCACGGTGCACAACCTAAGAGCATGGTTAATACTTAATAGTATAGCCAGCCGCTGGCTATATGATGTTGCCATGTCATAGTAGAGCCATCACTTGTAGCCACTCATACAATATGGTTAGCTATAAGGCTGGCTATAAGAGTACTACTTTTTCTCATCTTCTCTCACTCTTTCTCAATATTTATTGTATATCGGCCTAGGAATCCGCATATAGCTAGGCTCTTGAATGAGAGCCCACTCCTCTTTTTCACTTGCTCTAAGATGACTTAGACTAGCCACAGTGGGAGTAACTTCAGAAGTAACATCGAGTCCAACTCAACAAATATGCTTATGTGGCAATGAGTTAATGAGGTCAGAGGTATTTTGAGTAACTTAGCTAGTTATTACTGTAACATCACATGTCCCAATGCAATATGAGTCTATAACCTAATAAATAAGGCTTTGCATGTTACCATACTTATGTTACTACCCACTATGAAAGGTAGTAACATAGTTTAGGGATATGTGTATGTTACTAGTGTATGTTACCCTTCATTGTGGCTAGTCATACACCTAGACGGAGGGAGTAGTCTCAAGTCATTGGATGCATACGCACCCCAAGTCTTGTATTTGTATTGGGTGATTTCTTTTTTCGTGGCAAGAAACAGGGAATGAGGTGGCCAGGTGGGTAGTTAATGCACCACGCCTAAAAGTTTTGGGATTACTATTTGGTTTTCGTAACATGACTAATGCACCAGTACGGAGGGAGTACAATAGTAGTCTTTGATTGCAATTTTTTGTTGGTAGCTTACAAAGCTGAGCGCTCGGTGAGTACAATAGTAGTCTGATTGATGAGACTTCAGATTTGAGCCATCTACCGGAAGGAATAAAACAATACACCATGTATTTATTTACAGAGGAGTAGTACATTTTGTGACATGCATTACTAGATATTGCTAGTCAAATACTAAATCCAGATGGACGTGGTAGTACTACTAAATCCAGACGGTGGTGCTAGTACTAGTAGTAGTACTACCAATGTAGTAGCACTGTACTACCCGTTTGTCAAATTATTACGTGCTGCTCGTCGCAGTGAAGTGACAAGACCCTGCGCCGGAGATGACACCTGAGTATAGGCGCCGTGTTCGGCATAACATAAGTCAGCCTCACCGTCTGCAGTCACTATCATCATGGCTATAGAGCTAGCCTGCTTACAACTAGCCGTGTTCGAAGTAATTTCCCGTGCGTAGATGCCCGTGCATTGCACGGAACACCAAGATTGGGGGTGGACGGCGCTGGCAGCGGCCATCGCGCAAGATTTTTCCATGGCCTTCTAGATGTGGTGGGAGGAGATAAGGCTGATTGTGAGAGACAAGGAGTTGTTTGTAAATAGGTAACAAGTGCGGGCATCTTTTTGCAAAACTAGAGAAGTTTGGTTTGTATGCGTCAGATCTAGATTCGACGGCTATTGGTGAAAGATGGCAGGCACAACATCATCACCAACTCAGGACCTCTTTGATTCGCAGGATTTTGAAAACACAGGAATAGGACATGGCAATATTACAAGTTTCAAACTAATATTACAAATGTTAGGAGTAATGCCGCACCTACGAAGAGGGAATCTAGGAAGTTTACGTAAGAACTTTCATTACTTTAGGTGGATGCAGCATTATTGTACAAACTAAAATCCACCGCCCTGACAAGTCACTAATGGGCAAATAAATTTTCGAGTCTCTGGCCACTTGATGTTTCAAAAACAAATTCAGCTTCTGTGGAGACTTTGTCATTTAGGTTTAGACGCTTGCGGTGATTAGCACGCCATTCATTATTGCGCCACAGAATGCCAAACCTCATTACCTTGAGCACACTTGCCTACAGATCAAAGAACCTAGCCAACTTAATCTTAGATGTGTTGCCTCGGTAGTCGATCAAATCAATTTCTGTAAGATGGAGATCAAGGCATTCAATGAGATTGTTATAGTGCATCACATTTTTCACTTTCGGGTCTTTTTTATCTGCAAAAGAAGAGAACATATTAGAGCAGCTGGCTATATAAGATTGCCGCGTCATCAAGAGGAACCAATATCATTCGCTCATATGATAGGGTTGGCTGGCTAGTGATATTTTTTCACTCTCTCTCTCTCTCTCTCTCTCTCTCTCTCTCTCTCTTTCCACTCATAGAGCACGTGAAGAGCTTGGGCATTTGTTGCCTTCCACTATGTGGCCGATGCCATATTTCTCAAAAGTATGCCACATAATATGCATCAATGTCAAATCAAAAGATTTTGGCACCGCTCTCGTGATGTGAGAGAGTTGGCACCGTTGTGCACACAGACCCACATGTATAAACAAATCAATCAAACCAACTACACCAGCCTCTCACTCTCCCAAACAAGTATTTTTATTGCCTCAGTCCTCTCTCTCCCTCACGCAAGTGTTTTTTCATTGCGTGAGTTAATTTGGCACCAGAGCAAAGTAGGTGTTCCAGATTGGGGCACCAGGTGAGCAATGGAGGGGCATCGATGCCAAATGCATCACAAGTGAATTTGGAACATGTTTTGGCCTACATAGTGGAGGGCCGTTATAGCCCACTTTTGTACTACCTCGTATTTAGTGTAAAATTTTGACCATAGATTTACCTAAGATGCCAAGATGGCGGATTCAGGCATATTTTTGTTCTACTTTGTAAGGTCCTCGAGAATAATCAATAAGATGGCCGCATGCATCTCCTAGATGCAGTGGCCGGGGGTCATCCTCGTTTTCTAAAAAAAATATTTACCTAAGAAAATGCCAATGCATGTCACAAAAAATTATACCATTTGAAATTATGTTCAAATACGAATCCAACGATATAATTTTTAGTGACATGCACTGACATTTTGTCAGTTAAATCTATGGTCAATTTTGATACTAGAAATAGGAAGAGTAAACCAGGGGGAGGTAGTACTTGCTCTTAGGGTAACCATAGAGTTACTTGTCTAAGTTACTTTCCACTATGACTAGCCTAGGCTACTATAGTAGTACAACAAAAAAATGATGCTGGTGATCACGTGAGAAAAATACTAAAAACATTTCTTTCGGTACAGTGCATAGATGCAGTTTTGAACACTACACTTGTCATCGTAATTTGGGAAAATTACAAAAAAAATTGAGCTACGTTGTGATTACCGTTTACTAATAGGAAAGAAGTTTCACCTCGATGAGTAGCTTCTCCGTGAACGGAAAGCATGTAAGGAATCCAACAACTTGATCCAGATTGGGGCCGATATATTTTATTGCCAAGATCTTCACTGTGCGCATAGACTGGGTGAAGCTTGTGGGAATCATTTTCTCGAAGACGGTCGTAAATACATCAAGAAGAAATTTAAAAATCTGAATTTCAAGAAGATGGAGAATAAGATGACTGTTGTACCTGAACGATTACGGATCCAATAAAGAGTTCGGAGAATTTGGCAGACGAGTACACCAACACTGTCAATTTCGGTGCGTCAATGACCCTGATGTTTGTTGGACCTTCTAGACCAAATACAAGCAATCTCTCAAGGAATGGCACATTCTCAATGACCATAACATGGAACAGCTAGAGTGATCTCTTCCCAATTGATGTCTTGTTGCGGGGCCAGCAAGACACATAAATCCATCGGAGATTCGTCGAGGCGATGTGGAGGCTAATGAACCTGTCGATCTTCTCAAGACGAAGGTACTCGAGCGCAGTACAGCTGCGGAGCAGGTGCTCCATAGCCTTCTTCGAGATGCCAACGTCGAAGAGGTTGAGCTGCTTGAGTTGACGGAGAAGAAGGGCGGGCGCGACATTAATCTGGGGAAGATAGCAGGAGCTAAAGCTGGCGCGGTGCAGCGTTGGCGTGAGGCGGAGCGCGGACGGCGACAGAGAGCGACATCGTCCAGCTTCAAAGGTGAGATCCTCGAGCTCATCTAGGGTGGGGCATAAGAACCACTCGCCGAACTTGGCTTGGAACTTGCAGTTGGTACTGAACATGCGGATGTCAAGGCGTCTGGCTGGCCCAGGGTGCGATGAAAGGATCTTCGAGACTGCGGCCATGCGGTCGCAGAGGCAGCTATCGACGGTGAGGTTGAGGGGGATGCGACGCTAGAGGGGGCGCCAGCGCCGGGAGAGCAGGGCGGTCCGCAAGACAGATTTGGTGGGGAGGAGGCCGATGATGATGAGCAGCATGTCATCGGGGAGGCTGCTGATGAAGTCCAGGCTCGCAGGATGCGGTTTTGGCTCAAGCCGCTTCCGCTTGTTGGCTGCCTTGCCGTCCATCTCAACCGGCGGCGACGCCAAAGGTACACGCGATGTCTTGGTGTTTGTTGTGTCTTGGCTTTCTTTGGGTGTCTTGTAGTCGTCCTTCATGCATGCCGCTTGAGTGGTGAATTGTGCGCGATTGCGTCCTTCACGCGGAAGAAGTGTGTCCTCAATGCGCCCTCAATTTACGGCTACCCCGAGTGGTTTCAACTTTGTTTACTTCACCGCGTGTCAGATGGGCCTCTAGTTTACATATTTTCACCCACTGCCACATGGGCCAGCACACGAAGATAGAGAACACAAGCTAACAAGGCAGCATGAGGACTGGTTGACCGGTCAACTAGACAATATACACAGCTATACGCTGACACAATGAGCGTATAATCCGTCGATATAGAGAATTCGAGTGAGAGGGGAGGCCCATGAGAGATAGCAAAGAGAGAGAGAAAGAGCTACTCCCTCCGTTCGATAATGTAGTGCCAACATTTTTTTAAGTCAGACTTTTGAAACTTTGACCAAGTTTATAAAGAAATTACTTATATCTACAATAGCAAAGATAAATGATAGTATGAAGTAAGTACATGTTGTGATGAATCTAATGATCGTTCCAGATGTAAATGTTTTTCTCCACATATACCCGGTCAAACTTTTATGAGGTTTGACTTTTCAAAACATCCATATGCTTATGGACGTGAGAGAGTCCCTAACTAGAGAGAGATAGAGTGAAATAGAAAGAGTGATTGTAAAAAGTGTGTGTGCGTGTGTGAAAGAGACATGGACAACACACGATAAAAGTAGAGAAAAGGCGTGTGTGTCTTATGCAAACATATCACACATCCATCTTCGACAACGGAAGCAAGGTGAGGAGATAGTGTGTGGTTGTGTGCAACGAGCCAAGGAATTTGTGTGTGTACAATGAGTGCACCCAAGATATTGAGCTTGGACTAGAGAATCATACATAGTGTGTGAGAGAGACCTATAGATGGAGTATATATGCATGCGAACTAGAAAGACACCCACCCCCCCCCACACACACACACAAAGAGAAAGAGAGAGAGACTGAGAGAGAGGGATAGGGACCAAAAAGGTTTGTGTGTTGGATGCGTGCGACAGAATTGAAGATTGTCGGTGAGAGAGAGAGAGAGAGAGAGAGAGAGAGAGAGAGAGAGAGAGAGAGGGAGAGAGGAGGTCGCGTTTTATGCATCAAAGACTGATATAAACCATGTTTCGATATATACTTGCATTCAAATATTTAAATTGGAGAACATGTTGTCTGCAATCCACACATGAACGAAGATATGCGTATATCAAACAAGTTCATTACTTTCACTTTCAACATGTTCAAGGAGTACTATAATACTGTACAACATGCTACTCGATTGAGGTGTTCAATTTTGGATTTAGTTCACTATTTTGACCTGGTGAACGAGCTATTTCATTGAATCGAGATATTTCATTTTGGGTTTGATTCCGTTTTTTGAGTGGGTCAACTATTTGTCATATAGTAATTCGCTAGCAACAAGCATGTAAAAACACATTACTCCCGAGCATCATCTCTCCATCTAAAAAATAAGTGGCAAGCTAATATTTCAAAATTTGATTCGAATCGACTTGGTAAGGTAGACGTGGATGCTCGTTCTCCCAAAATTTGAATGAACCGTTAAACACCCTCTGCTCGGTGGAATTTGCTCGAGAAAATAAATGGGAGACGCGAAATTACTGGCCTATGTGGGACACACATCAATTGGCCCGTTGTACATCGAGGGTAGGTTTGTAACTTCATCCAAGCGCGCCTTCTCCTCGGCCGAAATGACATGTGCCGAATAATTCATAAACCATGGTCGGCAAAACACCCTCTCCTCACCTAAAATAGCTCGCGCCCACTATTTCAAAACACGCTCTCCTCGCCCGAAATCGCTCATGCCCACTATATTTGAAAACATGCCCTCCTCGCCCAAAATCGCTCGCGCCCACTATATTTCAAAACACGCCCTCCTCGCCCGAAATCGCTCGCGCCCACTATTTGGGAGAAGCAAAGTTACTCTACTATCCCCGACCCTTAGTACATAGACCCAAGCCGAGAAGCCTAAAGGCAGGGGTAGAACTGTAACTCCCCCCCCCCCACATTTCAGACAAATGCGTCCGTAAGACATGGTTCCCCCTCCCAATTCCCCATTCATACCTCATGGGCGCCAAATCATTTTCTCCCCAGAAGCTCCCTTCTCCCGAGCCGTGAAACCTCATCTCCTCCTCCATGGCGCCCCCACCGAACTAAATTCACAGCCGCCCTCCTCTCTAATCCCGAAGACACTGTCCATTTGCCGTCGTGCACTGGGTCGTGTGCCTCTTACTCCGTGCTGCCGGAGCTGCCTCGACGACGGCCATGTGAACCGTACTGAAGCTGATTCACCCCCGCCGTTGTTCACGGCGCCGGAGCGGCTCCAACTTTGGACCCGTCCAGAGCCCCGGCGATGCTTTCCCATAGCCGTCGACCATCACGACATCTCTGCTTCCCTACCGCCGGTAGCCATCACAACCGCGCCGGCCTCACCGACTAGGCAGCTGGAGCTGCCTACTTCACCGGGCTGCCAGATATGTCGCACCCACATCTCAAATCACTTTATTTACGCGTCAGTTGTCTGAATTTTTGTTCTAGGTCAATCGATTCCCAATGGGAAGCAACATCCCTCGAGCCGGCAGGGCTCCTAGGCTGCCGGTTGGCTGGTGTCTAACATAAGGGTGCGGGGGCGCAAATTCGCTACGGAAGCAGCACTTAGATGGCTATCTTAGAGTTGCGTGGGTTGAAGGTACTGCCGCCGCCGGATCTGGATGATGGCGAGTCTTTGTGGATTGGCCCTGGGGTGGCGCAACCATGGCAATGCGGTGGGGCGGGGAGGGGGGTTTTGGTCGGGGCCACGGACAACGGAAGCAGGCTGCTCTGCTGGTGGTTGCTGGCTCTTCGGGGAAGATTCCGAACAGTGTCAGCCGGGAGGCACAAGACAGCCATCAAGCCATCCGGCGTAGATCGGACAGTACCAAAATAAAATAAAATCGTGTGACCCCAATTTAGTCTTCAGTCAACAGACATGTGACCACTCTTGTACCTTGCTGTTGATCTCTTAGGGTATTTCTTCAGATCAGAGAGATGTGTCGTTCTTAACATTATGTGTTTTCTACATCTTCAGCCACACCGTCTTCCGACTCACCGCAGCTGCTCCAACAAGGGAAGCATACACCAGAAGGGAGCTATAGTCCCCACTCAACAGTTCCATGCATCGAATGTGTGTGCCCGACATGGACAACCACAACATCCGCAGGGCCATCAACAAGTTAACACATGATGCTCACTCCTATGGATGGCAGCCAGATAGGTTGTACCCTCATCTTACTTGTGTGGCACATTTATGGCTTTGTTATTCATCTAAACATGGAAAATAGATTATCACATTTCACTGTATATTCATGCTGATCTCTTACGGGTCTTGTTCAGGAGTTAACGATGTTCCATAGTTCAGCTAAGAGACTTGTTCTTTAGGTATCGATGTTCCATAGTTATCATCCATCAGCCAATGCTATCCCACAGGCTGGTGATTATAGTATTATAACACTTCTAGTATAACGTATGTTGTTCCTTAATACTTTTGTGTGCCATCTAGTTAATCTCGAGTACAAACGATACATATTCTGTATCTTTCATCTGTGTTCTCCCTTTAGTTTTTGAGACCTGTTGCTGCTAGTTAACCCCAGTCCTACTATTTATGTCGTCTCCCTGTGCACTCATTACATAAATCTAACTACTAGTTGTATTCCATGCATGTCAGATATAATTGCACACACTGATTTATCCACAAGAACCTCACGGAGCAATGTAACGGCCAACAAACTTGACGTCAATGATACCCAATATGATGGAACATGTAAAGGCAATTCTTCACAAGACTTGCAGAAAGATGATGAATCCTATTCACCCCATAAGGTCCTTGCTCTAACTTGGCCCTTGATATGGGTACAACATGCATATAATGTCCTGGAGTGCATCTACTCTGTTGCAATGCCTTGTGCTTAGCCTGCTGATCATGCATGTAAATATGGCATGCCTTCCTGTTTTTCAGTACCTATTCCATTCATGATAACATGTTTTCCAATTCAAGTATTGTCATTCTACTCTATCGCAATGCCATCTGCTTAGTTTGGACATCATGCTTCTCAATATCTTATGCATTGTTATTCATCAGTATGTACTTCATTTGTTTACCATACCATGTTTTTTTACATTGAAGTGTTGTTCTAGTGGTCTCTTGCAATGCCATCTTAGTTTCCCAATCATACACGCATATGTTGCCTTAGTGTTTTTCTGTATGTATTCCGCTAGCATATTGTTTTACATTCAAGTAGTGTTTTTTACACTGTTGTCCTGTCATATCCCTAGCTCTTACATCATACTCCCTCCGCCCGGATTACATGTCGCAGAAATGGATAAAACTGGATGTATCTAGAACTGAAATATGCCTAGACCCATCCATTTATTTCCAGATGGAGGGAATACATGTCAATATGTCATGCCTTTTTATTCTTTAGTACCTATTCCATCTCTGTTGTAGCATGTTTTATAATTGAAGCACCATTCTTCTAAATAAGGCATGCAAGGGGAAGACGTCTACGTTAGAATCTGAAGGGCTACAAACCAGGTCTTTGCAAAATACCCAAACGCCAGGAGAAAATAAACCAACTCCAGTTTTCATAGATACTGCTGAAAGCACAAGTGCTCCCTGGGTGATTTTGGTAATTAATGTCAACATATCTCTTGTTGGACTAATGTTTTCATCTAGTATGTTTCAGATAAGTTCAACAATGGATTGGCGTGGACTAGAGGATGTGGAACCCCTTCAAGATGATAAGGACAAAGGATTGGCTCAAGCTCAAAGCTCAGGACTCTACATTTTCTATTTTAGTGATCCAAGATCACATTGAGTCCATAGGAAAGCCAATACTATTAAAAGGGGATGAGGTGTTGCTTAATGGCTTGCTTGCTCAAAGTGCTTAATGATATGCTCCAAAGCCCTCAACCACTTTCTCACATCCACATATGTCCCAAACCAGAAATCAAACTCGGCCCCACCGAAATTTTCTATCCGGCGCCACCGAGTTCACTTGACATAGCCACTGGCAAAACCCTAATCAATTAGGTCTCACCGAGATGGGCTTGGAAACTCTCTGTTGCCTATTGCAATAATTTCGGTCTCACAGGTGATACGCAATCGGTCCCACCGAGTTTTCTTGGCCAACTCTCTGTTTCGCTTATTACCCAAATCGGTCCCACCGAGTTTGTGTAATCGGTCAAATCGAGATGAGGCTTTACCCTAACCCTAGCACATCGGTCCTACCGAGTTGATCATATCGGTCCCACCGAAATGCCTAACTGTCACATTATAAACTGAATCGGTCTAACCGAGTTTGGTGATTTGTGTGTAACGGTTAGATTTTGTGTGGAGACTATATATACCCCTCCACCCACTCTTCATTCGTGAGGACAGCCATCAGAACATGCCTACACATCCAACATACATTTTCTGAGAGAGAACCACCTACACTTGTGTTGAGGTTAAGATATTCCATTCCTACCACATAAATCTTGATCTCTAGCCTTCCCCATGTTGCTTTCCACTCAAATCCTCTTTCCACCAAATATAATCCTATGAGAGAGAGCTGAGTGTTGGGGAGACTATCATTTAAAGCACAAGAGCAAGGAGTTCATCATCAACACACCATCTATTACCTTTTGGAGAGTGGTGTCTCCTAGATTGGCTAGGTGTCACTTGGGAGCCTCCGTCAAGATTGTGGAGTTGAACCAAGGAGTTCGTATGGGCAAGGAGATCCCCTACTTCGTGAAGATCTACCCTAGTGAGGGAAGTCCTTCGTGGGCGATGGCCATGGTGGGATAAACAAGGTTGCTTCTTCATGGACCCTTCATGGGTGGAGCCCTCCGTGGACTCACGCAACCGTTACCCTTCGTGGGTTGAAGTCTCCATTAACGTGGATGTATGATAGCACCACCTATCGGAACCACGCCAAAAATCTTCGTGTCTCCAATTGCGTTTGCACACTCAAATCCCATCCCTTTACATTCTTGCAACTTGCATGATTTACTTTCCGCTGCTCATATACTCTTGTCATGCTTGCTTGATATGTATTGTGAATGTTTAAACTTGTGCTAAAACTCCACTTCAACTTAAAGAAATTAAAAACTGCAACTCTTCTTACCAAGAGTCTATTCACCCCCCTCTAGACACCTCTTCTCAATCCTTTCAATTGGCATCAGAGCTTTGGTCTCCATTGCTTTGGTTTAAACACCTTTGGAGGAAGATGGATGAGTCTACATTTGGGAGTCTTAGACATAGAGTGCCTATACTTGATGGAGAGTACTTTCATGACTGTAAAATGAGATGCTTGAGATTTTCAATGAATATCATTTAACCAAGTACATTACTACTCCTTGTGCTCGCTTTGTTGATCCTTTGCATCTCACACCCGATGAGGATCTTGACATGATTCGCAATCTTAGAACTATCAATCTTATTGTAAAAGGACTGCCTAAAAATTTGATTGCTAGCTTACCTGCTCTAGATTGTGCTTACACCATATGGAGATTTCTAGAGGAACGATTCCCAAATTATTCCTTGAAAAATCTAGATGAGATTCTCCATAAGTCTATTGCCTTGAATAGGATGAGTACTAGTGATCCTAAGTTTGATGAGTGCCTATTTGAGCTTCGTAATCTCATGCGTGCCAAAGGAGATGTTGGAATTATTAGCAATATCATTTCCAAAGTCATTAGGATTCATAGAGATGAACATTGTTATGGTCATACTTCTAATGAATCACTCTCTCTAGGAATTGATCCATCACATGACGATGTTGAACGTGACTATGATCTTGATGATGCGATGAGACACTTTGGTCTTATGGCTAATCTTCGAGGCAATATGGCTGGAGGAAAGGAATGGGTCCTTGATAGTGGATGTACTGATCATATGGCCGGAGACAAAGATATGTTCCGTGAGCTTGCTGAAAACGACGGCCCTCGAAAGTATGTCACTTTCGGTGACAACTCAAAGGGTAAGGTGGTTGGCCTTGGTAAGGTGGTCATCTCACATGATAGCTCCATACAAAATGTTATGCTCGTTGAATCTCTTGGCTACAATTTACTTTTAGTATCTAGGCTTGCTGACTTTGGTTTCAATGTCCTATTTACTGAAGTAGATTGCCAAGTGTTTCGTAGGGATAATCATAAAATGGTCTTTACCGGTATCCGTAAAGGTGATCTTTACATTGTTGATTTCACTACGAAGGCTCAACCTAGAACTTGCTTTATTGCCAAATCTTCGAAAGGTTGGTTGGGGCATAGAAGTTTAGGCCATGTGGGCATGCGAAATCTTGATAAGCTTATCAAAGGTGATCATATCCTTGGAGTAAAAGATGTTATATTTGACAAGGATAGACTTTGTAGTGCTTGTCAAGCAGGAAAACAAGTTGGAGGAAGTCACCCCGTGAAGAACATTATGACCACAAGAAGACCGCTCGAGCTACTTCATATGGATCTCTTTTGTCCCAATGCTTACAAGAGTCTCAGTGGTAACTCATTTGGTCTAGTCATAGTTGATGATTTTTCAAGATTTACGTGGGTGTTCTTTCTTGATGACAAATCGCAGGTCCAAAAGATCTTCAAGAGCTTTGCTAGGAAGGCCCAAAATCAATTTGAAGTGAAGATTAAGAAGGTTCGCAGCGACAATGGAACAGAGTTCAAGAACACAAATGTGGACATCTTTCTTGATGAAGAAGGGATTTCACACGAGTTCTCGTCTACGTACACACCTCAACAAAATGGAGTTGTTGAGAGGAAGAACCGAACTCTTCTTGAGATGGCAAGAACGATGCTTGATGAGTACAAGACTCCGAAACACTTTTGGGCGGAAGCGGTTGAGACAGCTTGTCATGCAACAAATCGCTTGTATCTTCACAAGCTACACGGCAAGACGGCATACGAGCTCCTCACCGGTAACAAACCCCAAGTTGGATACTTTTGAGTATATGGCTCAAAGTGCTACATTCTTGATAAGCATCGTCGTTCTAAATTTGCCCTAAATCCCATGAAGGCTTCCTACTTGGTTATGGCTCAAACTCTCACACTTACCGTGTCTACAACAATTTCACCCGAAAGGTTGAAGAGACGGCAGATGTGAAGTTTGACGAATCTAACGGTTCGCAAGTAGAGCAATTGCCAATTGATGTAGGAGATAAAGACCCTTCGGAAGCAATCCAAGACTTGTCTATTGGAAAGATTCGACCAACGGAGGTGAAGGAGAGTACCTCATCCGTCCAAGTGGAAGCTTCTACCTCACGACAAGGTGAACCAAGAGTTGACATGGAAGCATCCACAAGTGGGACACATCAAGATGAAGAAAACGAGGAAGTACACAAAGATGAACCTCATCAACCTCCTTCCCCACCACGACAAGATAACGACAACATTAACAACGAAGAAGGCCAAGAAGAATGACAAGATGATGAAGAGGATGTTCCACCCCGACCCAAGAAAAAGCTCCCATGAGTTCGAGCAAGAGTCTCAAGAGATCATGCCGTCGAACAAATCTTCAATGATATTCAAACCGGGAGAATCACTCGCTCTAAAACTCGTTTGGCTAATTTTTGTGAACATCATTCATTCATCTCGAGCATTGAACCTATGAAGGTTGAAGAAGCATTGGAAGATCCGAATTGGATAAAAGCCATGCATGAAGAGCTACACAACTTTGAGAGAAATCAAGTGTGGACATTGGTCGAGAAGCCCGACAACAACCACAACATCATTGGCACCAAATGGGTGTTTTGCAACAAGCAAGACGAAGATGGTCAAGTCGTCCACAACAAAGCTCATCTCATTGCCCAAGGCTACATTCAAGTCAAAGTTATGGACTACGTTGAGACATATGCCCCCGTTGCTAGACTTGAGTCCATCCGCATCTTACTTGCCTATGCTAATCACCATGATATCACCTTATACCAAATGAACATTAAAAGCGCTTTTCTAAATGGTGAAATTGAGGAGGAAGTTTATGTTAAACAACCTCCTGGCTTTGTTAATTCTAAGAAACCCAACAATGTTTACAAACTTCATAAAGCTCTTTATGGTATTAAACAAGCTCCTAGAGCGTGGTATAAATGCTTGACCAAGTTCCTTATTGAGAAAGGCTTTGAGATTGGAAAGGTAGATTATACTCTCTTTACTAAAAGGGTTAATGGTGAATTATTTGTATGCCAAATTTATGTTGATGATATCATATTTGGTTCGATTAACCCTCATTTTAGTGAGAAGTTTGGAAAGCTAATGTCAAAGAAGTTTGAGATGTCTATGATGAGTGAACTCAAGTTCTTTCTTGGGTTGCAAATCAAGCAAACTAAGTAAGGCACCTTTGTTTCTCAAACAAAGTACACCAAGGACTTATTCAAGAAGTTCAACATGCAAGAAAGTAAAGGTATGAAAACTCCCATGCCAACTAGTAGACATCTTGATTTGACCAAGGACAGCAAATTGGTTGACCAAAAGGTTTAATGCTCTATGATTGGATCATTGTTATATCTATGTGCCTCCCGTCCCGATATTATGCTAAGTGTATGCATGTGTGCACGATATCAAGCGGCCCCCAAAGAATGTCATCTTAAGGCTATGAAAAGGATAGTGAGATACTTAATACATACACCAAATTTTGGCATTTGGTATCCTAAGAGGTCCTTTTTTGATCTTGTTGGCTATTCCGACTCGGACTATGTCGGAGACAAGGTTGATAGAAAGTCCACTTCGGGTACTTGTCAATTTCTTGGTAGATCTCTTGTGTCTTGGTCCTCCAAGAAACAAAACTCAGGATCCTTATCCACCGCGGAAGCGGAATACATTGTTGTCAGTTCATGTTGTGCTCAGTTACTTTGGATGACCCAAACTCTTAAAGATTATGGGATCAATGTGAAACATGTTCCACTTCTTTTTGACAATGAGAGTGCTATTGATATTGCTCACAATCCCGTGCAACATTCTCGAACTAAGCATATTGAAGTTCGTCATCACTTCATTCGAGATCATGTTGCTAAAGGAGACATTGATCTTAAGCATGTTCGTACTAATAAGCAATTGGCGGATATATTCACCAAACCGCTTGATGAGAAAGTCTTTTGCCGTTGGAGAGGTGAATTGAACATCATTGATGCTTCAAATTTGGAGTAGGAACTCCATCTGGATACATGCAAGGCATGAGCCTATGACTAATCCCTGATACTTCTCTTATGATAATGACCATATATCTTGGATATTCTTGCACCCTTGCATGCTATCTAACCCTTGTAGGTACTTGGATGAATCTAAATCTATGAGATTGCAACTCACTTACAACTTGAGCAATCTCTACATCACCAAGTCTCTACACAATGGTGGTTGGAGACAAGGAAGCTTGGAACCCTTCAACATATCCTTTGACAAATTCTATATATCAAATTTCATTTGGTATCAAATTTCATGATTGTCATTTTGGATACACAAGTACTCTTCCTTGCAAAACTAACCCATGTAGGTAGATGAACTCACTTCCAAGTGGTGCTCCCAACACTTGATGAGCTACATCAACCTCGAGCAACCCACACAAGTTCAACTACATGACTAAGATCAACACCACCACCCCAGGTATGTCATTCCATCTTAGAGAAGCTTTACCTCAAGTCATAGGTCAAAGCAACTCAACAAGATATGAATACATCAAATGCTTAACCAAAAAATGGTAACCCCATTTTGAGCTTAAACGATGAGTATGACTTATGACCAAGTGTTCTCACTTGACTCCTTCGTCAATAAACTCTAACATAGGTGACTTTGTCACCGCCCAATTCTAGATGAAGTTCTCTAGTGTTTCCTTGAGCTTTTGCATTTGTCCTTTACATATTTATTCACTTCTCCTTTATCAAAAAAAACTTCAACTAGATTTTCTTTTCTCTGTTTTGTTCTGCATTTCTTGCATCCAATTCATTGCAAATCTTTCAGTTAATTCCTTGCAAATCGTTGTGAGATCTTATTTGCGTAGTGAGCTGAGTTGACAAGTGTTCTCTCAGTGTTGAACTCGGTCACACCGGTCTGTCAAGTTCGGTCAAACCGAACCAATTCGGTGAAGGAAATATGCCCTAGAGGCAATAATAAAGTTGTTACTTATATTTCCTTATATCATGATAAATGTTTATTATTGATGCTAGAATTGTGTTAACCAGAAACTTAGTACATGTGTCAATACATAGACAAACAGAGTGTCACTAGTATGCCTCTACTTGAATAGCTCGTTAAATCAAAGATGGTTAAGTTTCCTAGCCATAGACATGAGTTGTCATTTGATTAACGAGATCGCATCATTAGAGAATGATGTGATTGACTTGACCCATTCTGTTAGCTTAGCATTTGATCGTTTACTATATTGCTATTGCTTTCTTCATGACTTATACATGTTCCTATGACTATGAGATTATGCAACTCCCCAATACCGGAGGAACACTTTGTGTGCTACCAAAGCGTCTAACGTAATCGGGTGATTATAAAGGTGCTCTACAGGTGTCTCCGATGGTACTTGTTGAGTTGGCATAGATCAAGATTAGGATTTGTCACTCCGATTGTCGGGGAGGTATCTCTGGCCCTCGTGGTAATGCACATCACTATAAGCCTTGCAAGCAATGCAACTAACGAGTTAGTTGCGGGATGATGTATTATGGAATGAGTAAAGAGACTTGCCGGTAACGAGATTGAACTAGGTATTGAGATACCGACGATCGAATTTCGGGCAAGTAACGTACCGATGACAAAGGGAACAACGTATGTTGTTATGCGGTTTGACCGATAAAGATCTTCGTAGAATATGTAGGAGCCAATATGAGCATCCAGGTTCCGCTATTGGTTATTGACCGGAGACGTGTCTCAGTCATGTCTACATAGTTCTCGAACCCGTAGGGTCCGCATAACGTTCGGTGACGATCGGTATTATGAGTTTATGTGTTTTGATGTACCGAAGGTAGTTCGGAGTCCGGGATATGATCATGGACATGACGAGGAGCCTCTAAATGATCGAGACATAGAGATCGATATATTGGAAGCCTATATTTGGACATCGGAATTGTTTCGGGTGAAATCGGGATTTTACTGGAGTACCGGGAGGTTACCGGAACACCCCGGTAAGTGTATGGGCCATAGTGGAGAGAGAGAGAGAGGAGGCCAGGGTAGGCCGCGCGCCCCTCCCCCTCTGGTCCGAATTGGACTAGGAGGGGGGCGGGGCCACCCTTTCCTTCCTCCCTCTATCCCCCTTTCTTCTCTCCTAGTCCAACTAGGGAAGGGGGGGAATCCTACTCCCGGTGGGAGTAGGACTCCTCGTATGCCGCCATAGAGGGTCGGCCCTCCCCCCTCCTCCACTCCTTTATATACGGGGGAGGGGGCACCCCAGACACACAAGTTGATCAGTTGATCTTTTAGCCGTGTGCGGTGCCCCCCTCCACCATAATCCACCTCGATCATATCATATAGGTGCTTAGGCGAAGCCCTGCGTCGGTAGCATCATCATCACCGTCATCATGCCATCGTGTTGACGGAACTCTCCCGCGAAGCTCTGCTGGATCCTGAGTTCGTGGGACGTCACCGAGCTGAACGTGTGCTGAACTAGGTGGTGCCGTGCGTTCGGTACTTGGATCGGTCAGATCATGAAGACGTACGACTACATCAACCGCATTCTCATAACGCTTCCGCTTACGGTCTACGAGGGTACGTGGACGACACTCTCCTCTCTTGTTGCTATGCATCACCATGATCTTGCGTGTGCGTAGGAAAAATTTGAAATTACTACGTTCCCCAGAAGTGGTATCAGAGCCAGGTTTATGCGTAGATGTTATATGCACGAGTAGAAGACAAGTGAGTTGTGGGTGATACAAGTCATACTACTTACCAGCATGTCATACTTTGATTTGGCGGTATTGTTGGATGAAGCGGCCCGGACCGACAATACGCGTACGCTTATGCGAGACTGATTCTACCAACGTGCTTTGCACACAGGTGGCTGGCGGGTGTCAGTTTCTCCAACTTTAGTTGAATCGATTGTGGCTACGCCCGGTCCTTGTGAAAGTTAAAACAAAACATACTTGACAAAATATCGTTGTGGTTTTGATGCGTAGGTAAGAACGGTTCTTGCTCAGCCCGTAGCAGCCACGTAAAACTTGCAACAACAACGTAGAGGACGTCTAACTTGTTTTTGCAGGGCATGCTGTGATGTGATATGGTCAAGACATGATTCTAAATTTTATTGTATGAGATGATCATGTTTTGTAACAGAGTTATCGGCAACTGGCAGGAGCCATATGGTTGTCGCTTTATTGTATGAAATGCAATCACCATGTAGTTTCTTTACTTTATCACTAAGCGGTAGCGATAGTCGTAGAAGCAATAGTTGGCGAGACGACAATGATGCTGGGATGGAGATCAAGGTGTCGCGCCGGTGACAATGGTGATCATGACGGTGCTTTGGAGATGGAGATCAAAGGCACAAGATGATGATGGCCATATCAATCAGTTATATTGATTGCATGTGATGTCTATCTTTTATGCATCTTATTTTCCTTAGTACGGCGGTAGCATTATAAGATGATCACTCACTAAATTTCAAGGTAGAAGTGTTCTCCCTAAGTATGCATTGTTGCGACGGTTCTTCGTGCTGAGACACCACGTGATGATCGGGTGTGATAAGCTCTATGTTCACATACAGCTGGTGCAAGCCAGTTTTGCACACGCAGAATACTCGGGTTAAACTTAACGAGCCTAGCATATGCAGATATGGCCTCGGAACATTGGAGACCGGAAGGTCGAGTGTGAATCATATAGAAGATATGATCAACATAGTGATGTTCACCATTGAAAACTACTCCATCTCACGTGATGATCGGACATGGTTTAGTTGATATGGATCACGTGATCACTTAGATGATTAGAGGGATGTCTACCTAAGTGGGAGTTCTTAAGTAATATGATTAATTGAACTTTAATTTATCATGAACTTAGTCCTGGTAGTATTAGCATACCTATGTTGTAGATCAATAGCTCGCGTTTAGCTCCCCTGTTTTATTTTTGATATGTTCCTAGAGAAAACTAAGTTGAAAGACGTTAGTAGCAATGATGCGGATTGGATCCGTGATTTCAGGATTATCCTCATTGCTGCACAGATGAATTATGTCATTGATGCACCGCTAGGTGACAGACCTATTGCAGGAGCATATGCAGTCGTTATGAACGTTTGGCCAAGCTCAGTATGATGACTACTTGATAGTTAAGTGCACCATGCTTTAAGGCTTAGAACCGGGACTTAAAAAATGTTTTGAATGCCACAGAGCATATAAGATGTTCCAAGAGTTGAAATTGGTATTTCATACATGCCCGTGTCAGGAGGTATGAGACCTTTGACAGTACTTTGCCTACAAGATGGAGGAGAATAGCTCAATCGGTGAGCATGTGCTCAGATTGTATGGGTACTACAATTGCTTGAATCAAGTGGGAGTTAATCTTCCAGATAAGATAGTAATTGACAAAAGTTCTCTAGTCACTATCACCAAGTTACTAGAACTTCGTGATGAACTATAATATGCAAGGGATAACGAAAACAATTCCCAAGCTCTTCGCGATGCTAAAATCGGCGAAGGTAGAAATCAAGAAAAACATCAAGTGTTGATGGTTCACAAGACCACTAGTTTCAAGAAAAAGGGCAAAGGGAAGAAGGGGAATTTAAAGGAGAACGGCAAGCAAGTTGCTCAAGTGAAAAAAAAAACCAAGTCTGGACCTAAGCCTGAGACTAAGTGCTTCTACTGCAAAGGGACTGGTCACTGGAAACGGGACTACCCCAAGTATTTGGCGGATAAGAAGGATGACAAAGTGAACAAAGGTATATTTGATATACATGTTATTGTTGTGTACTTTACTAGTGTTTATAGCAACCCCTCAGTATTTGATACTAGTTCAGTTGCTAAGATTAGTAACTTCAAACGGAGTTGCGTAATGAGCAGAGACTAGTTAAGGGTGAAGTGACGATGTGTGTTGGAAGTGGTTCCAAGATTGATATGATCATCATCGCACACTCCCTATACTTTCGGGATTAGTGTTGAACCTAAATAAATGTTATTTGGTGTTTGTGTTAAGCATGAATATGATTTGATCATGTTTATTGCAATAAGGTTATTCATTTAAAGTCAGAGAATAATTGTTGTTTTGTTTACATGAATAAAACCTTCAATGGTCACACACCCAAGATGAATGGTTTATTGAATCCCGATCGTAGTGATACACATATTCATAATATTCAAGCCAAAAGATGCAAAGTTAATAATGATAGTGCAACTTATTTGTGGCACTGCCATTTAGGTCATATTGGTGTCAAGCGCATGAAGAAAATCCATGTTGATGTGCTTTTGGAATCACTTGATTATGAATCAGTTGATGCTTGTGAACCATGCCTCATGGGCAAGATGACTAAGACTCCATTCTCCGGAACAATGGAACGAGCAACTGACTTATTGGAAATAATACATACTGATGTATGCGATCAGATGAGTGTTGAGGCTCGCGGCGGGTATCGTAATTTTCTGACCTTCATTGATGATTTGAGCAGATATGGGTATATCTACTTGATGAAACGTAAGTCTGAAACATTTGAAAAGTTCATATAATTTCAGAGTGAAGTGGGAAATCATCGTAACAAGAAAATAAATTTTCTACGATCTGATCGTGGAGGAGAATATTTGAGTTACGAGTTTGGTCTTCATTTCAAACAATGTCGGAATAGTTTCGCAATTCACGCCACCTGGAACACCACAGTGTAATGGTGTGTCCGAACATCGTAACCGTACTTTATTAGATATGGTGCAATCTATGATGTCTCTTACCAATTTATCACTATCATTTTGGGGTTATACATTAGAGACAGCTGCATTCACGTTAAATAGGGCACCATCTAAATCCTATGAGACGACACCATATGAACTGTGGTTTGGCAAGAAACCAAAGTTGTCGTTTCTTAAAGTTTGGGGTTGCGATGCTTATGTCAAAAAGTTTCATCCTGATAAGCTCAAACCCAAATCGTAGAAATGTGTCTTCATAGGATACCCAAAGGAGACAGTTGGGTACACCTTCTATCACAGATCGAAGGCAAGACATTCGTTGCTAAGAATGGATCCTTTCTAGAGAAGGAGTTTCTCTCAAAAGAAGTGAGTGGGAGGAAAGTAGAACTTGATGAGGTAAATGTACCTGCTCCCTTATTGGAAAGTAGGTTATCACAGAAATCTGTTCCTATGACTCCTACACCAATTAGTGAGGAAGCTAATGATGATGATCATGTAACTTCAGATCAAGTTACTACCGAACCTCGTAGGTCAACTAGAGTAAGATCCACACCAGAGTGGTACGGTAATCCCGTTCTAGAGGTCATGTTACTTGACCATGACGAACCTACGAACTATGAGGAAGCGATGATGAGCCCAGATTCCATGAAATGGCTTGAGGCCATGAAATCTGAGATGGGATCCATGTATGAGAACAAAGCGTGGACTTTGGTTGACTTGCCCGATGATCGGCAAGCCATCAAGAATAAATGGATCTTCAAGAAGAAGACTGACGCTGACGGTAATGTTACTGTCTACAAAGATCGACTTTTTGCAAAAGGTTATCGACAAGTTCAAGGAGTTGACTACGATGAGACCTTCTCACCCGTAGCGATGCTTAAGTCCGTCCGAATCATGTTAGCAATTGCCGCATTTTATGATTATGAAATTTGGCAAATGGATGTAAAGACTGCATTCCTGAATGGATTTCTGGAAGAAGAGTTGTATATGATGCAACCTGAAGGTTTTATCGATCCAAATGATGCTAACAAAGTGTCCAAGCTCCAAATGATCCATCTATGGACTGGTGCAAGATCTCGGAGTTGGAATAAACATTTTGATAGTGTGATCAAAGCATATGGTTTTATCTGAGACTTTTGGAGAAGCCTGTATTTACAAGAAAGTGAGTGGGAGCTTTGTTGCATTTCTAATATTATATGTGGATGACATATTGTTGATTGGAAATGATATAGAATTTCTGGATAGCATAAAAGGATACTTGAACAAGATTTTTTCAATGAAAGACCTCGGTGAAGTTGCTTATATGTTGGGCATCAAGATCTATAGAGATAGATCAAGACACTTAATTGGACTTTCACAAAGCACATACCTTGATAAAGTTTTGAAGAAGTTCAAAATGGATCAAGCAAAGAAAGGGTTCTTGCCTGTGTTACAAGGTGTGAAGTTGAGTCAGACTCAATGCCCGACCACTGCAGAAGATAGAGAGAAAATGAAAGATGTTCCCTATGCTTCAGCCATAGGCTCTATCATGTATCCAATGATGTGTGCCAGACCTGATGTGTGCCTTGTTTTTAGTTTAGCAGGGAGGTACCAAAGTAATCTAGGAGTGGATCACTGAACAACGGTCAAAATTATCCTTAGTGGAATATGGATATGTTTCTCGATTATGGAGGTGACAAAAGGTTCGTCGTAAAGGGTTACGTCGATGCAAGTTTTGACACTGATCTAGATGACTCTGAGTCTCAGTCTGGATACATATTAAAAGTGGGAGCAATTAGTTAAAGTAGCTCCGTGCAGAGCATTGTAGACATAGAAATTTGCAAAATACATATGGATCTGAATTTGGCAGACCCATTGACTAAACTTCTCTCACAAGCAAACATGATCACACCGTAGTACTCTTTGTGTGTTAATCACATGGCGATGTGAAATAGATTACTGACTCTAGTAAACCCTTTGAGTGTTGGCCACATGGCGATGTGAACTATGGATATTAATCACATGGTGATGTGAACTATTGGTGTTAAATCACATGGCGATGTGAACTAGATTATTTACTCTAGTGCAAGTGGGAGACTGAAGGAAATATGCCCTAGAGGCAATAATAAAGTTGTTATTTATATTTCCTTATATAATGATAAATGTTTATTATTCATGCTAGAATTGTGTTAACCGGAAACTTAGTACATGTGTGAATACATAGACAAACAGAGTGTCACTAGTATGCCTCTACTTGACTAGCTCGTTAAATCAAAGATGGTTAAGTTTCCTAGCCATAGACATGAGTTGTCATTTGATTAACGGGATCACATCATTAGAGAATGATGTGATTGACTTGACCCATTCCGTTAGCTTAGCATTTGATCGTTTAGTATATTGATATTGCTTCGTTAATGACTTATACATGTTCCTATGACTATGAGATTATGCAACTCCCGAATACCGGAGGAACACTTTGTGTGCTACCAAACGTCACAACGTAACTGGGTGATTATAAAGGTGCTCTACATGTGTCTCCGGTGGTACTTGTTGAGTTGGCATAGATCAATATTAGGATTTGTCACTCCGATTGTCGGGGAGGTATCTCTGGGCCCTCTCGGTAATGCACATCACTATAATCCTTGCAAGAAATGCAACTAACGAGTTAGTTGCGGGATGATGTATTACGGAACGAGTAAAGAGACTTGCCGGTAACGAGATTGAACTAGGCATTGAGATACAGACGATCAAATCTCGGGCAAGTAACATACCGATGACAACGGGAACAACGTATGTTATTATGCGCTTTGACCGATAAAGATCTGCGTAGAATATGTAGGAGCCAATATGAGCATCCAAGTTCCACTATTGGTTATTGACCGGAGATGCATCTCGGTCATGTCTATATAGTTCTCGAACCCGTAGGGTCCGCACGCTTAACGTTCAGTGACGATCGGTATGATGAGTTTATGTGGTTTGATGTACCGAAGTTAGTTCGGAGTCCCAGATATGATCATGGACATGATGAGGAGTCTCGAAAGGGTCGAGACATAAAGATTGATATATTGGAAGCCTATATTTGGACATCGGAATAGTTCCGGGTGAAATCGGGATTTTACCGGAGTACTAGGAGGTTACCGGAACCCCCCGGTAAGTGTATGGGCCTTATGGGGCCATGGTGGAGAGTGAGAGAGGAGGCAAGGGCAGGCCGCGCGCCCCTCCCCCTCTTGTCCGAATTGGACTAGGAGAGGGGGGCGGCGCCCCCCTTTCCTTCCTCCCTATCTCCCCCTTCCTTCTCTCCTAGTCCAACTAGGGAAGGGGGGGAATCCTACTCCCGGTGGGAGTAGGACTCCTCCAGGGCGCGCCATAGAGGGTCAGCCCTCCCCCTCCTCCACTACTTTATATACGGGGGAGGGGGCACCCCATAGACACACAAGTTGATCAGTTGATCTTTTAGCCGTGTGCGGTGCCCCCTCCACCATAATCCACCTCGGTCATATCGTAGAGGTGCTTAGGAGAAGCCCTGCGTCAGTAGCATCATCATCACCGTCATCACGCCATCGTGCTGACGGAACTCTCCCATGAAGCTCTACTGGATCGTGAGTTCATGGGACGTCACCGAGCTGAACGTGTGCTGAACTCGGAGGTGTCGTGCGTTCGGTACTTGGAACGGTCGGATCATGAAGACGTACGACTACATCAACCGCGTTCTCATAACGCTTACGCTTACGGTCTACGAGGGTACGTGGACAACATTGTCCTCTCTTGTTGCTATGCATCACCATGATCTTGCGTGCGCGTAGGAAAATTTTGAAATTACTACGTTCCCCAACATTCGGTGCCACCAAAGTAGATAACTCGGCGTTACCGATTTCAATGCAAAAAAGACCATTTGCCACTTGTTCCTGCATTTTTGTTCCAGCTCCACTCGATGATTCTTATCCTCTACCAGCATCACACTCTATATGCTGCTTTGCTCTGTGACTCAAGGACCAAACCTATTTTGACTCACACTCCAGAAGAACCCTTCTTGGAAATTGATGTCAAAGGGGGAGAGAGATATCACATCAAAGCTTAATTCTTCAAAAGGGGGAAGAGAGAAATCACATCAAAAGCCCCAGATGCTTGGTATTCAAAGAGGAGAGAATTCACATCTCTTTAGAGGGGAAAAGACATGTTCATGTTTGCTAAAAAAATTTGTTCTGATTTTCTTTTTAGTTCCCTATCTTCTCCCAGCATCTCTCATACAAGATTCAGCGGGGGCAAGACATCTAAGGAAGGAAATCTTTGAATTCATTGCGTATGTTTTACCTTTGGGGACATGTCTACATCCAATAGAGTACTCAGTACTCACTCTCTACATGTCATCCCAGTCTTGGTACTCTTGTGGTTTATTTTGTTTGCTCTGGCTCGTAGACGTATATGTGTTATCTAACCTTGTTTAATCAGGTTCATTCCTTCCTAAGCCAACTCAAGACCACAAGGAAAGTATATGCATCACACTCATGTGCATGAGGATTTCTTGCTGATGTACATACTATTTGGAAGAAGGACTCATGCGCATGAAGGTACATTTCCTATAATCACATCTTCTGCTCTGATGCATATAGCCAAGATACATGTAACACATTTCTTACTCTGTCATTCTTATACATTCACATGCTCCTATACTCCATATTTGCATGATTGCATACATATAGGGGGAGCCTATGCATGTTACATGTCTTTCCAAAGCTTTACTGGTTATTCTCTATATCTTTATCTAAAGCTTTGATGTATGTTGTCACCAATTACCAAAAAGGGGGAGATTGAAAGCACAAGTGCTCCCTTGTTGATTTTGGTAATTAATGTCAACATATCTCTTGTTGGACTAATGTTTTCATCTAGTATGTTTCAGATAAGTTCAACAAAGGAGTGGTGTGGACTAGAGGATGTCGAACTCCTTCAAGATGATAAGGACAAAGGATTGGCTCAAGCTCAAAGCTCAGGACTCTACATTTTCTATTTTAGGGATCCAAGATCACATTGAGTCCATAGGAAAGCCAATACTATTAAAAGGGGATAAGGTATTGCTTAATGACTTGCTTGCTCAAAGTGCTTAATGATATGCTCCAAAGCCCTCAACCACTTTCTCACATCCACATATGTCCCAAACCAAAAGTCAAACTCGGCCCCACTGAAATTTCCTATCCGGCGCCACCGAGTTCACTTGACATAGCCACTGGCAAAACCCTAATCAATTCGGTCTCACCGACGGGATCTCGGTCTCACCGAGATGGGCTTGCAAACTCTCTGTTGCCTATTGCAATAATTTCGGTCTCACAGGTGATATGCAATCGGTCCCACCGAGTTTGCTTGGCCAACTCTCTGTTCCGCTTATTACCCAAATCGGTCCCACCGAGTTTGTGTAATCGGTCAAATCGAGATGAGGCTTTACCCTAACCCTAGCACATCGTTCCTACCGAGTTGATCACATCGGTCCCACCGAAATGCCTAACTGTCACATTATAAACTGAATCGGTCTGACCGAGTTTGGTGATTTGTGTGTAACGGTTAGATTTTGTGTGGAGATTATATATACCCCTCCACCCACTCTTCATTCATGAGGAGTGCCATCAGAACATGCCTACACATCCAACACACATTTTCTGAGAGAGAACCACCTACACTTGTGTTGAGGTTAAGATATTCCATTCGTACCACATAAATCTTGATCTCTAGCCTTCCCCATGTTGCTTTCCACTCAAATCCTATTTCCACCAAATCTAATCCTATGAGAGAGAGCTGAGTGTTGGGGAGACTATCATTTAAAGCACAAGAGCAAGGAGTTCATCATCAACACACCATCTATTACATTTTGGAGAGTGGTGTCTCCTAGATTGGCTAGGTGTCACTTGGGAGCCTCCGTCAAGATTGTGGAGTTGAACCAAGGAGTTTGTAGGGGCAAGGAGATCGCCTACTTCGTGAAGATCTACCCTAGTGAGGGAAGTCCTTCGTGGGCGATGGCCATGGTGGGATAGACAAGGTTGCTTCTTTGTGGACCCTTCATGGGTGGAGCCCTCCGTGGACTCACGCAACCGTTACCCTTCATGGGTTGACGTCTCCATCAACGTGGATGTACGATAGCACCACCTATCGGAACCACGCCAAAAATCTCCGTGTCTCCAATTGCGTTTGCACACTCAAATCCCATCCCTTTACATTCTTGCAACTTGCATGATTTACTTTCCGCTGCTCATATACTCTTGTCATGCTTGCTTGATATGTATTGTGAATGTTTAAACTTGCGCTAAAACTCCACTTCAACTTAAATAAATTAAAAACTGCAACTTTTCTTACTAAGAGTCTATTCACCCCTCTCAAGACACCTCTTCTCGATCCTTTCAACTACTCCAGCACAGAGAAACCCAACTCCCACTGATAATAAGCAGATTCCAGTGGCCAAAGAACTAGTCCGCTCCAATCCAGCAAAAATATGTCAACTCCGTTCTAAGAAGCATGTGCGTATCCTCGCATCATGAAATTTTATAGCATTCTGATAATATTTTCTACATGTTTCTTACACATCTCTCTTTTAGAAAATAAGGTTAAACGATAGAAGACTTCCTCCATTGGGATCGTATTCGAGGAAAATATCTAGCGGGAATTCTCTGTGCTCCAATGCTGATGTAAGTACCTGTTGTATATCACTATATTTTTACATCAACATGTATTTTGTTAATCTGCGTGAATCCAACCTTTATCTGATCTAAAATTAGTTGTAGCAAAATGTTAAAGGCGCCAATGTTGATTTTTGTAAGGAAAACTACCTGGTAGTTTTGCATACTGAGTTGCATGAGTGTACTATCTCATATCATGCGCATTACTGAATTGTAGTGCTGCTCTGGTTGCCCATTCATTCATTTTGTCAATGTTGCTTTCGTATTACCTTACCTGGCTGATGATAGCTGTGCCATATTGTGTTAATTTGGTGTAGGCTAGTTGCCCAAACGTTCGTTGTGTCAATGTTGCTTTCCTATTATCTGACTTTGCCAATGATAGCAATTCTAGTGTGTTAATTTGCTGCAGGCTGCTGAAGATAAGAAGACACACTCTAAAAATAGCAAGGCAACCCCATTGTTTCTTTCCAATAAATCTAGGCCAGGTAATATGGCAATAACTCATGATTAATCTGTTCGGTTCCCCTTCTAATTTATGTTACGATGCAGTGGTCGAGACACTCTCCAATATCGATAACACAAGCCTTCCAAAATCTCCATCTGAATCTGTTCATTTTCCTTTGTCTCAAATGCAACAGAAAAAATGTATGTTTGGAACCGATTAATGGCTGAAGCAATGATGAAAATGGTGGAGGAATCAGAGGTACACATTCATGCGCAACAACAAATGATCAATGTTTTCAGAGACAGTGTAGCAACGTAGCAAGAACTTGCCTACATGCTTATGGGCGTCATCCGCGCTGAGGTTACATATTGTGACGTTGTAGATCGTTAGGTTCTGTTCATTTATTTTCACTGGCATCAATCTTTGATTGCCCAGTGGATGTAATTTCCTGTAATATATGCTGGATGTGCAACGTTTTCCCTCTATGCCGTACCTTTACTTGATCGGTTTTGGTCATGTGCATAATTTCTCGTCGTAATGGGCTCAAATTATCTAATTGGGCCTAAATACATGTATGAACTTTAGTGGGCCCATTAAGTTAATGGGCCGTTACCAGGCCGAAAGTTAATGGTCGGCACTCTTACCTCCCGGGTCGTTAACAAGCTGACATCGAAGCGGGCGACAGGTGGACCCATTTTATTTCACGGGTCGTTACTAAGGTCGGGCTACATATGGCCCAACTATACTATGGGCCTTTAGCAGGCCGAAAGAGACATCGGGCTCGTACTGGACCAAGAAGAGCATGGGCCGCTAAGAGGCCGAAAGTCAGGTCGTACAGTAAATGGCCCAACTGTGTTGTGGCCTTTAGCAGGCCGAAAGAGAAACCGGGCTGGTATTGGACCATGAAGAGCATGGGCCGTTAATAGGCCAAAACTCAGGTCCGACAACAAATGGCCCAACTCATTTATGGGCCATCAATAGGATGAAAGACACACCAGGCCGGGAATTGGCCCAACACTTAAATGGGTCGCTAAAAGGCCAAAACTAAGGTCCGACTACAAATGGCCCAACTCATTTATGGGCCGTCAACAGGCTGAAAGACACACCGGGACGGAAATTGGCCCAACATATAAATGGGTCGCTAAAAGGTCGAAAGATGTACATCCTGAAAATTGGCCCATCCCTTGAATGGGCCGTTAACAGGCCGAAATCACATCGGGCAGATATTGAGCCCAAATATATAGCGAGCTGTTAATGGGCTCGAACGGATGATGGGCTGCAATGGTGTAAAATCTTTAATGGGCCATTGACGGGCCGAATTGGCACATCTCGTATGGGTCGTGGGCTTAAATGGACCTGACACAAGTAGGCCTTATATGGCCTGGCCTGCTAATTTTTACTGGGCCGGCCTTTTTCACCAGAATGGGCCACTGTTGGGCCATGCCACGTGTCGACCTATCATAGGCGCCTCCTGTCCAATGAGTGGATGACATCTGTCCCAACGGTGAGCCAACACGTGTTTCCTCCGGCCAGTGAGAATTTTACACATGGAAAATCCCCATTGGTCTGGGCTGTTAACGGGTTATCGGATCTGAAACCGGACCCGATAGCTTAATCTCGACCCATTATGGTGGATGCCACGTGTCGGTCACCCTTGACGAAAGCAGTTTCATGACGCGCCATTTATCGCCATGGAAGTGGACATTTCCGTGATGATAATTTTGGTAATTTCATGGAACACTTCTACGACAGCAGAGGTATTTCTATCTTGATTCTGTCATAAAATCGTCATGGATGTACATGCATGACAGAAAACATGACCTACTATGACAAACACGTATCATCTCGGAAGTGTCTTCTTTTTTGTAGTGTATACATTTAAAGATGTGTACCCTTAATAGTTAGGCATATCCAAACATACCCTGGGATGTATATAAAAACGAAAAAAGGAAGAGGAGAAAAAAGGAAACTAAAAAAGGTGCGGCTGAACTATGCGTAGAATCGTCGGAGCCGAGCAGCGTTCCATGGATTCGGCTCAAGGTGATAGGCTCCTCCCGTGAGAACTTCATCTATGATCAAGGGGCCCTCCCATTTTGGTTTGAGCTATCCTTCTTCTTCTCTGAGAGGCACAAAACGAGTTCGCCGACATTATAAGTCTTGGCGTGCACTTCTCTGCTTTGGTATCTCCTAGCCCGCTGTTGAGAAAATGCGGAACGGGCTCGTGCAATATCACGCTCATCTTCAAGGCCGTCTAGGTCGTCCTGCCAATCGAGCTCGGCATATACTTCAGCTAGGAGTTGTCGTCCCTCCTCTTCAGAGATGCACCTCTGGAGGACTCCAGTAGTGCTTTTCTTGTATAGTTCACCTTCGTGAACTTTGTAGGCTTTAGAACGTCGAACTATGCAACTGGCCTCATTTTGATCATTAGGAAGCTCCTGCCTACAAAGGTAGGACACGAAGGGTTCGGTCCATGGAGCGATAACAATCATGATTTCATGGGCGGAGGGGGTTATTTCGGTACCCGAACCCCCGATGATATCCATATTGTGTTCGGCTGCTGGGGTTATGATCAGGTCCTAACTAGTGTTTCCGCTCTCGTCCTGCCACACCACGGATGGCTTAAAGAGATTTTCCACAAAGGTATTAGGCGGGACGGGATCGCGCTTGGCGCCCATTCGAGCAAGGATGTCCGCTGCCTGGTTACTGTCTCGAGCAACATGATGAAACTCAAGCCCCTCGAATCGGGCCGATATTTTTAATACGACATATTGATATGCCGCCATTTTTTGATTTTTTGCATCGAACGCTCCATTTATCTAGGATATTGTGAGGTTTGAATCACCGCGCACCTCTAGCCATTGTATGCCCATGGAGACAACCATTCGGAGACCATGTAGAAGTGCCTCGTATTCGGTTGCGTTATTGGAGTCCGTATACATGATTTGCAGCACGTAGCGGACTGTTCCCCCCGTGGGGGATGTCAAGATGACACCAGCCCCCAGTCCGGCTAGCATTTTAGAGCCGTCGAGTACATGATCTAGTTGGAGTATGGACTATACTCTTTCGGGAGCTTGGCTTCCGTCGACTCGGCGACGAAGTCAGCCAGCACCTGAGATTTAATAACTCGGCACGGCTAGTATGTTATTTCAAATGGAAGAGCTCAATGCCCATTTAGCTATGCGGCCGGTGGAATCCCTATTATTTATAATGTCATTTAGTGGTACGTCGGATGCCACCGTGACCGAACACTCTTGAAAATAGTATCGGAGCTTGCGGGGTGCCAAAAATACGGCGTAAGCTATCTTTTCATAGTGAGGGTATCAAGATTTGCATGGTGGACCGCTGATACATAGTATACTGGTTTCTGGATGGGGAATTTATGTCCCTCTTCCTCTCGCTCGACACGAGTATGGCTCTCACTACCTGGTGAGTTGCGGAATATAAAGCAGCATAGGCTCGCCAACACTTGGGGCGTCTAGGATTGGGTTGCCTACTAATAAGGTTTTTGTTTCTTCCAATCCGGCTGTAGCCGCATCCGTCCACTCAAAGTTGTCGGTGCGTCTAAGCAGTCTATAAAGCGGCAATGTTTTTTCTCCTAATCTGGAGATGGAGCGGCTTAACGCTGCCACACACCCGGCTAGTTTTTGGACCTGCTTTAAGTCTATTGGCATGGCCAATTGTGACAAGGCTCGGATTTTGGCTGGGTTTGCTTCAATTCCTCTATTGGAGACAATGAACCCTAGCAGCTTTCTGGCTGGAACGCCGAAAACACATTTTTCCGGATTGAGCCGTATGTCATATGTTCGAAGGTTATCAAACGTGAGGCGAAGATCATCTACCAATGATTCGACGTGTTTAGTTTTGATGACCACGTCATCCACATATGTTTCCCCTGTCTTGCCAATTTGTTTTTCCAAACATGTTTGAATCATGCGTTGGTAAGTGGCACCAGCGTTTTTGAGCCCGAAAGGCATAGTGTTGAAACAGAAAGGCCCGTACAGGGCAATGAACACCGTTGCGGCCTGGTCAAACTCATTCATCTTAATTTGATGGTATCTGGAGTACGCGTCGAGGAAACACAATGAGTCGTGTCTCGCGGTTGCGTCAATAATCTGGTCAATGCGGGGCAATGGGAAAGGGTCTTTGGGGCAGGTGAGGGAGTCCTGGATTAGGGGGTATCCGGACAGCCGGACTATATCCTTTGGCCGGACTGTTGGACTATGAAGATACAAGATTGAAGACTTCATCCCGTATCTGGATGGGACTCTCCTTGGGGTGGAAGGCAAGCTTGGAAAATACGGATATATAGATCTCCTCCCTTGTAACCGACTCTGTGTAACCCTAGCCCCCTCCGGTGTCTATATAAACCGAAGGGTTTAGTCCGTTGGACAAGAAAAATCATACCATAGGCTAGCTTCTAGGGTTTATCCTCTACGATCTCGTGGTAGATCAACTCTTGTAATACTCATATCATCAAGATCAATCAAGCAGGAAGTAGGGTATTACCTCCGTCGAGAGGGCCTGAACCTGGGTAAACATTGTGTCCCCCGCCTCCAATTACTATCCGCCATAGACGCACAGTTCGGGACCCCCTACCCGAGATCCGCCGGTTTTGACACCGACATTGGTGCTTTCATTGAGAGTTCCACTGTGTCGTCACCACGTGGCTTGATGGCCCCTTCGATCATCGGTAACGATGCGGTCGAGGGTGAGGTCTTCCTCCCCGGACAGATCTTCGTATTCGGCGGCTTCGCTTTGCGGGCTAACTCGCTTGGCCATCTGGAGCAGATCGAGAGCTACGCCCCTGGCCACCAGGTCAGGTTCGGAAACTTGAACTACACCGCCGACATCCACGGAGACTTGATCTTCGACGGATTCGAGCCCTTGCTAGGTGCGCCGCACAATCACGACGAGCATGATATAGCTCTGCCGTCGGACGATGTTCGGGAGATCACATCGGCAACTACTCCGGCCTTCAATCCGGAGCAAATTGCGCCATCCGAGGACAGGCGGATAGACTCCGCCATGGAGGCCGCACTCTCAGCGGTGATAGAGCCGGATACTGACTTTACTACTGATGAGAGCTGTGATGCCGAACTACTGGATTCGTCCCCGGCCACAGACTCCGAGCCGCCAGCGCCTGTTCCCATCGAATCCGATTGGGCGTCGATTATGGAGTTTACCTCCGTGGATATCTTTCAGCACTCGCCCTTCGGCGATGTGCTAAATTCGTTAAGGTCTCTCTCCTTGTCCGGAGAACCTTGGCCGAACTATGTCCGGCTAGAATGGGATGCGGACGATGAAGAAATTCGCTCCCCACCCACCACCCACTTAGTAGCCATTGTCGACGACTTAACCGACGTGCTCGACTTCGACTCCTAAGACATCGATGGTATGGAAGACGATGCAGGAGACGAATAGGAACCACTGCCCACAGGGCACTGGACCGCCACCTCATCATATGATATATACATGATGGATACACCCAAAGAAGGCAATGGCGATAAGACAGCGGAGGATGACCCCTCCAAGAAGCAACCCAAGCGCCGACGTCAGCGGCGCCGCTCTAAGTCTCGCCATAGCAAAAGTAGTGATACCGGCATAAGGGACAATAACACTCCAGACAGTGCCGACCTCCAGCAAGATTTAGAGCGGGAGGACGAACAAGCCAGCCCTCCTGAGCAGGGAGCAGATGGAGAAGCGGAGGATGACAATTACATGCCTCTCTCCGAAGACGAGGTGAGCCTCGGCGATGAAGAATTTATCGTGCATGAGGATCCCGTTAAACAGGAGCGCTTTAAGCGCCGGCTTATAGCCACAGCAAATAGCCTGAAGAAAAAGCAACAACAACTTCGAGCTGGTCAAGATTTGCTAGCAGACAGATGGACTGAAGTCCTTGCGGCCGAGGAATATGAACTCGAATGCCCCTCCAAGGGTTACCCAAAGCGCATGTTGCTACCCCGACTTGAGGAGGAAGCATTGAAACCTACATCACCAGCGTATGACGCGGCTGATCGGCCACCTCGTGGCCGAGACAGAGAGGCATTTCAGCCTGAAGCTCAGCCTGCACCCCGCCGCCACTCAAACAAAAATACCAAGGCACGGGGCAACACGCAGGACCTATGAGACGTATTGGAAAATAGGGCAAAACACGCAAGATCGATCTACGGATCACAGGGGCGCGCACCTACGCGGGATGATGACCGTCATGCCGGATACAGTAAAAGTAAATCCGGCCGGTCCGAACAAAGCAGACAAGACTCATATGAACTGCGTCGTGATATAGCCCAGCACAGAGGCGCCACACACCACCTATGCTTCACTAATGAAGTAATGGATCATGAATTCCCAGAGGGTTTTAAACCCATAAATATAGAATCATATGACGGTACAACAGATCCCGCGGTATGGATCGAGGATTTCCTCCTCCACATCCACATGGCCCGCGGTGATGATCTACATGCCATCAAGTACCTCCCAGTAAAACTCAAAGGACCAGCTCGGCATTGGCTGAATAGCTTGCCAGCAGACTCCGTTGTCTGTTGGGAGGATCTGGAAGATGCATTCCTCGACAACTTCTAGTGCACTTATGTGTGACCACCGGATGCCGATGACTTGAGCCATATAACTAAGCAGCCGGGGGAATCGGCCAGGCAATTCTGGACACGGTTCCTAACCAAGAAAAATCAAATTGTCGACTGTTCGGATGCAGAGGCCTTAGCGGCATTTAAGCATAACATCCGTGACGAGTGGCTCGCCCGACACCTCGGCCAGGAGAAGCCGAAGTCTATGGCAGCCCTCACGACACTCATGACCCGCTTTTGCGCGGGAGAGGATAGCTGGCTAGCTCGCAACAACAACATATCAAGGAACCTTGGCACTTCGGACACCAAGGATAGCAACGGCAGACCACGTCGCAGCAGACACAAGCGCCGCAACAATGGCGATAACGCCAAGGATACGACAGTCAATGCCGGATTCAGTGGCTCTAAATCCGGTCAGCGGAAAAAACCATTCAAAAGAAGTACTCTGGGCCCGTCCAGTTTGGACCGCATACTCGATCGCTCGTGTCAAATACACGGCACCCCCAATAAGCCAGCCAATCACACCAACAGAGAATGCTGGCTGTTCAAGCAGGCCGGCAAGTTAAATGCAAAAAACAAGGATAAGGGGCTGCATAGTGACGAGGACAGAAAAGGTTCCCCCCACAAGTGAGGACGGTGAACATGATATACGCAACCCACATCCCCAAGAGGGAACGGAAGCGTGCACTAAGGGACGTCTATGTGATGGAGCCCGTCGCCCCAAAGTTCAATCCATGGTCCTCTTATCCAATCACCTTCGATCGCAGGGACCATCCCACTAGTATCCGTCATGGCGGATCCGCCGCATTGGTCTTAGACCCCATCATTGACGGATTTCACCTCACTCGAGTCCTTACGGACGGCGGCGGCAACTGAACCTGCTCTATCGAGGATACAAGGTCGCAAAATGGGCATAGACCCCTCGAGGATCAAACCCACAAAAACAACCTTTAAAGGTGTCATCCCAGGTGTAGAGGCCCATTGCACGGGTTCAATCACACTGGAAGTGGTCTTCGGACCTCCGGACAATTTCCGAAGCGAGGAGTTAATCTTCGATATCGTCCCGTTCCGCAGCGGCTATCATGCACTGCTCGGGCGAACCGCATTTGAAAGATTCAATGCGGTACCGCACTACGCGTACCTTAAGCTCAAGATGCTAGGACCTAGGGGGGTAATAACAGTCAATGGAAACACAGAGTGCTCGCTCCGCACGGAGGAGCACACTGCGACCCTCGCAGCAGAAGCACAAAGCAGCCTCTTAAGGCAATCCACCAATTCGGCACTAGAGCCCCCGGACACCATCAAGTGAGTCCGGAGTAACCTGCAACAGGATCGCCTGGCACGTTCAGAGCTCACCTAGCAATTCGGCCCCCGCCCTAGTCCCACTCGAACGGCAAAATCCGTGTCGCGCGTACATAATTACGCATTGAAAATACCATGGGCTTAGGCGGGGGCACGACCATGGCATGTCCCACAGTGCGGCTCAACCGCCCTAGTGGCTGAATACCTTTATCATTTTCTCTCTTTCAGGACTTTACTCTCTAGAAGCCCTATCCGGCAGTGTGATTGCCGGACATATAATACAACAACCAAGGAGACAGGAAGCTACATCGTACAATGGAATCCCCAGGTGGTCTCTGATAACGAGCGAAATACCTGCTTTAAATACCAGTCTGCAGCTTGCCCTTGGATAGGACATGTCAAATAGTCCTATTTTTTTGCTTATCGCACTACTTGTATCAGTACGCTTTGACGTATTCTTTGAATAAACAATGCATAACACTAGTCTATTATCGCATTCTCTATTCTTTTTTATATATGTTTATTTATGACAATTAGCACCCGTACATCCTGGTACGGCCAGTATGCCAGGGGCTTCCGTATACCCCATAATACGGCTTGAGAAGTCCGAACACTTTCGATAGTGCGGCACCCCGAACTTATAGCATTGTATGCATCAGCTCTGAATCATGTCTTGGGTCAATAGTTGGGTTTGCCCGGCTCCCATGTTTTGGTACCTTACGTTCCGCTATATCGGCTAAGGTAGCACTGGGAGAACTACTGCGATTGTGTCCCAGTTCTTCCGGACGACCACCTCAGTAGAGAAAGCCAAAACTGACTGTCATGATGAGGCGAGAGCTGGTCGCTGTTCGAGAGGTCTCAAGTCCTTAAAGACCTTTTTCCGCTTTGCGAGGAGTTGGCCTTGTCCGACTTAGGCGTATATAGCGCCCCAAATTCGGCCCTCCGAATACTAGGGGCTTCGCCAAAATTTAAAATTGTAGACTTCTATGGCTAAGGGAGAGTGATAAAGCATTATAGTCCGATTGCCTGGTTCGTTGCGCTGAGCACCTCCCTCGGAGGACCCAAAGATGGGAAAAGGAGTGCTCAGATTTATCCCGAACACCCTAGTACTAGCTACATGGGGGCAGAAGCCGACGACTGGCCAACTCTCAGATTTGATAAACGGCCGCACGGAAGGTAATATTATAAATTCAAAAAGCGTTGAATAGCGCAAGTGAACTAGTTTTCACATTAAAGGATCACATGAGCACGTTCATTCAAAAATTACATCTTTGGTACACTCCTCCGCCACAAGGCGGGCACCCTTCAGGACACCGTCATGATACAATTCGGGGTGGCGATGCTCCTTGCCCTGCGGCGGCCCCTCCTTCACCAGCATCACGGCGTCCATCTTCGCACAGTGCACTTTCGCACGGGCAAAAGCCCTGCATGCTCCTTCGATGCAGACGGACCGCTTGATGACTTCAAACCGGGGGCAGGCATCCACAAGCCGCCTCACCAGACCAAAGTAGCTGTTGGGAAGGGGATCGCCAGGCCACATCCGGACTATAAGGCCCTTCATGGCCTGTTCGGCCGCCTTGTGGAGCTTGACCAATTGCTTCAGCTGGTCGCTCAAGGGCATCGGTATACTGAGACCAGAACAACTTCTCCGTCGAGCTTCCCTCCTCGTCCCGGTAGAACTCCGCGGCATCAGACACCTTTGCTGAGGCAGATCTGCGAAGCAGCTCTGGAGAGCTCCGAACTCGGGTAAGTAAAAGGAAATTTTCTTTCACATACTTGCTTTGCATAATTTATGCCTTACCCGCCGCTATCTTCTTAACTGCCTTGGTTTCCTAGAGGGCCTTCTGGGCTTCGGCCTTGGCATGTTTTGCGTTTTCGAGGGCCTTTGCAAGCTCGGACTCTCGCGTCTTAGAGTCAAGCTCCAAGGACTCGTGCTTCTTCACGAGAACCTAGAGCTCTTGCTGCACCTCGCCTACTTGGGCCTCTTGTTTTTCTCGCTCGATGCGCTCCTTGGCCGCTTTGTTTTCGGCCTTGGACAACACCTTTTTCAGGGTCGCCACCTCTGTCGTGGCCCCTGGCATATTCATGATGATCCTATTATTTTGCAACCAACTTTGTTTCTAATATATAGACAAGGTTTGCTTACCTTTCCTCTCCTCGAGCTGCCTCTTGGTAAGGCCCGGCTCTTCCTCGGACCGCTCAAGGTCCTGCTTCAGGGCATTGACCTCCATGATGCGTCTTGGCGGCGGCCAGCGGCCTTTGCATACGCATATAGACATATTCGGATTAGACTCCTGTGGTTATTATTCGATCCTCTATTTGGCTTTTCTTTGCAAACGCCAAACAGAGCATCCGGGGCTACTGTCTATGCGGTAATATTTTCCTATATTTCGATTACTTAGCTGAAAGCCTATTAGAAGGCTGGCGCAAGCTTCGGTCAGTCCGTCCTTGGCGGACTGAACCTTCTCGATCACCGCACTCATAATAGTGTGGTGCTCTTTGTCGATGGAAGCGCCGCGAAGCGCTTCCAGCAAGTTGTCCGGTGCCTCTGGATGGACAGGGGCCACCGGCACGGGCGGCTTGCCCCTCTTAGCAGGGGGTCGCCTGCCGGAGTCCGGAACCACTCGAGGTTCCGGCGCAGTGTCCGGCTGGGGGCCGAACTTGGAGCCCACGGGAGTCTTGCCCCCTTTGCGCCCAGGGTCCGGAAGGTCGCCTCGAGGCGCCTCCAGAACTACCTCCCCTCGGCTTGGTGCCTTCTGAGACAACACCTTGGCATTGTCCGTAGGGCGAGGGGAAGAGGCGGTCGGAGGTGAATCATATTCATATCCGACGAGTCCAAAGAACCATCCGACGAAGATACGTCGATGCGGGCTCGGGGCGGACTGCATGATCATGTTCGGTGTGTTGAGAAGCAGTGCAATAAAACATACCATGAATTACAATGGAATCCGGATACTTACGACTTCGCCAGGGGCTTGTCCCTGAGCAACCACTCGTCCTAGCTATGGGCGGCTGTCGTGGAGCAGTCCGGAAGGAGAGTCCTTCCCTTCTTGGACCCTTCGGACTCCCCGGTTGGGGCGGCCTTCCTCTTCCTGTCTCCCCCGGCTGGGGGGGGAGAACTTTCCTCTTCCTCCTCCTCGTCTTCATGGCAGGAGAGCGCCTCAGAGTTATCGGACGATGAGTCCGATATCACCTGACGCCGGAGACCCTTTCGGGTCCCTGTGGCCTTCTTCTCCTTCACCTCATAAGGTGCTGGAGCCAGCATCTCCATTAGGAGAGGATCCGCTGGATCTTCGGGCAGGGGGGCTGGACAGTCAATCTGCTCCGCTGTCTCCACCCAGTCTTGTTAAAGGCATGGAGGCTTAAATCCCGGACATGATTAAACTGGGGATAATAAATACCCTATAAGGAATAAAAGAACATACCGAACTGGCGTGGCGCTGTGCGCTGAGTCCGCGGTCCTCCGTGAGGGAAGGTGGCACCTCGGCGCCCTTGAACAGCACCCTCCAGACGTCCTTGTGCGTCGTGTCAAAGAGCTCGCGCAGAGTCTGGTGCTGGGCTGGGTTGAACTCCCATAAATTGAATGCCCGTTGTTGTCACGGAAGGATCCGGCGGAAGAGCATGACCTGGACCATGTTGACGAGCTTGATTTTCTTGTTCATCATGTTCTTGATGCAGGTCTGGAGTCCGGTCAGCTCCACCGGGTTACCCCAGGACAGGCCCTTCTCTTTCCAGGAGGTGAGCCGCATGGGGATTCCGGATCGGAACTCGGGGGCCGCCACCCATTTGGTGTCACGCGGCTCGGTGATGTAGAACCACCCCGATTGCCACCCCTTTATGGTCTCCACATAGGAGCCCTCGAGCCATGTGACGTTAGGCATTTTGCCCACCATGGCGCCTCCGCACTCCGCTTGCTGGCCGCCCACCACCTTCGGTTTAACATTGTAGGTCTTCAGCCACAGGCCGAAGTGGGGCCGGATGCGGAGGAAGGCCTCGCACACGACGATAAACGCCGAGATGTTAGGATGAAGTTTGGGGCTAGATCATGGAAGTCCAGCCCGTAGTAGAACATGAGGCCGCGGATGAACGAGTGGAGAGGAAATCCCAGTCCGCGGATGAAGTGGGTGAGAAAAACTACCCTCTCATGAGATTCTGGGGTAGGGGCGATCTGCCCCGCGGTGGGCAGCCGATGCGCGATATCTGCGGCCAAGTATCCGGCTCCCCGCAGCTTTTTGATGTCCTCCTCTGTGACGGAGGATTTCATCCACTTGCCTCCCGCTCCGGACATGCTGGGAACGGTTTGAGGAGAAAGACGCAAACTTGGGTGTTGGAGCTCGAGTGCGCGAGAATGGATGAGCAAGGAGGAAGAAGGCATGGGTGAAAAGGGTGAAACCTTATCCCTTTATAAGGGCGGACGAAACTGTACGCCCCCACCTGCCTAGTAAACACGCTTATTCCCCAAGCACCGTAATTGATGGCGCGGTTGGGTTACCCACGTCCGTATTGATGAGAATCCCGTGATAAGGGGACACGATCTCTGCTTCGACAAGACGTGCCAAGGAAACCGCCTCGCAATATGTGCCGAGGCTGGTTGAGAAAAACGGTTCGAATAATGACCGGGCCGTGGTGTGATGTCATGCTACCGAATGCGTCAGCAGATTGGATTTGTGGAATATTATTCTCTCTACGGTGGTATGTGGAACTTGTTTTGCAGAGACGGACACTATCCTTGTGTTCAAAATCTTCTATGGAGTATTCAGAGGAGGAACCCGCCTTGCAATGCCGAAGACAAACTGCGCGCCGGACTCATCGTCATTGAAGCCTGGTTCAGGGGCTACTGAGGGAGTCCTGGATTAGGGGGTATCCGGACAGCCGGACTATATCCTTTGGCCGGACTGTTGGACTATGAAGATACAAGATTGAATACTTCGTCCCGTGTCCGGATGGGACTCTCCTTGGCGTGGAAGGCAAGCTTGGCAAATACGGATATATAGATCTCCTCCCTTGTAACCGACTCTGTGTAACCCTAGCCCCTCCGGTGTCTATATAAACCGGAGGGTTTAGTCCGTTGGACAAGAACAATCATACCATAGGCTAGCTTCTAGGGTTTAGCCTCTACGATCTCGTGGTAGATCAACTCGTAATACTCAAATCATCAAGATCAATCAAGCAGGAAGTAGGGTATTACCTCCGTCGAGAGGGCCCGAACCTGGGTAAACATTGTGTCCCCCACCTCCTGTTACCATCCGCCTTAGACGCACAGTTCAGGACCCCCTACCCGAGATCCGCCGGTTTTTACACCGACAGTAGGCCTTATTGAGGTCTTTGAAATCGACACGGAGGCGCCAAGACTTGTCCTTTTTTGGCACCATGACCAAGTTGGCTAGCCAATCCGGGTGCTTGATTTCTCTGATGAACCCGGCTTCGAGTAGCTTGGCTAGCTCCTCCCCCATAGCTTGTCGTTTTGGTTCGGAAATCGCCACAGCGTTTGTTTGACCGGTTTGACCCCCTTGTTATGTTGAGGCTGTGTTCGGCCAGTCTGCGTGGGATCCCGGGCATGTCCGAAGGTTGCCAGACAAAGATATCCCAATTTTCACGCAAGAACGCTCGTAGGGCGGCATCGACCGCCGGATCCAGTTGTGCTCCAAAGGATGCTATTTTGCTAGGATCCGTCGGGTGTACTTGAAATTTTACTATTTCATTTGCCAGTTTGAAAGAGGTGGACTTGGGCCTCTTATCAAGAATCACATCATCCTTGTCCACCATGGATCGCAGGGTGGTTAGTTCTTCAGTCGCAAAGGCTTCAGATAGAGCCTCAAGGGCCAAGAGTGCAGTTTTGTTTTCAGCGTAGACTGCTTTATCCGGATCAGTTGTAACTGTGATTATTCCATTGGGCTCCGGCATTTTAAGCTTCATGTACTCGTAATAAGGTATGGCTTGGAAGTGTGAGAAAGCGTCCCGCCCCAAAAGGACGTGATATCCACTATTGAAGGGAGCCACGTGGAAGAGCAACTCTTCTAACCTGTAATTTTCAGGTGTGTCGAATACTACATCAAGCTTGATTTTCCCCGAACATCGTGCTTCTCGACTGGGGATGATACCTCGAAAGGTGGTACTACTTCGCTCGATGCGGGCCTTGTCAATTTGCATTTTATCGAGCGTGTCCTCGTAGATGAGGTTAAGCCCGCTGCCACCGTCCATGAGCACTTTGGTGAGTCGAAAGCCATCCACAATTGGGTTTAAGACCAAGGTGGCTGGTGCCCGGACAGATCGGGCCCTTGGTTCATCGTCAGTGGTGAAAGTTATCGCTGCATCGTTCCAAGGGCTCATTGAGGGTACTTGGTTGATTTCGACGAGGAAGCGGAGCACCCTTTTACACCGATTATTTGAAGGAAAGGTCCCGTATCCTGACCTAGGATTGAATCCGTAGCTTGAAAACTCTCCGAGGTCACAAGTTTGGGTCTAGGAAGATCTAAATGCTTTTCGGGCCCTATGTCCGACCGTGAGCTCGGAGGACATGAAGTCTCATCCCGAGGGAGGGTGCCCGTCTCGAGGGGATCAGAGATCCGAACATAGCTAGTTTTTAACTTAGGGGAAGAAGTGTTTTCGGCTCGTTCCTCGACGACCACTACCAGATGGGTGATCGGCAGGGAATTGATTTCCCTCTGATCGGGTTTGAGCCCGATCCGATCATAATCCGTTGCAAGCCCCATGGCAGCGATGCGATCTAGCAGCTCGTTTAAGGACGAGACGTCCGCTGGATCCATCTTTTTCGAGTGTTCGAGGCCGATGCGGAGGTGATGTCTGGTGATCGCCGGGGGGGGGGGGCGTCGGTTTGACGGTCGTGCGGGAGCCCATGATGAAACCCCCAAGCTGGAGGACCTGTCCCGGAGTTAGGATCCTTCCAGAAGTGATATCGTTGTTGATGATAAGGTGAACCATCGATCCTTCTATTGACAACACAATGGAACTCACAATGAAAGCAGCAACGTTGGTGTCAAAACCGACAAATCTTGGGTAGGGGGTCCTGAACTGTGTATCTGTGGATTGATGATAACAAGGGAGAAGTGGGACACAATGTTTACCCAGGTTTGGGCCCTCTTGATGGAGGTAAAATCCTAGGTCCTACTTGATTGTATTCGATGAGTATAGGGGTTACAAGAGTTGATCTACATCGAGATTGTAATGGCTAAACCCTAGCTGTCTAGCCTATGAGAATTCTGATAGCCTCTACGGACTAAACCCTCCAGTTTATATACACACCGGAGGGGCCTAGGGTTGTATAGAGTCGGTTTGTGGGGGAAGGAAATAACATATCCGGACACCAATCTTGTCGTCCACGCATATAGGAGTCCAACCCAGACAAGTGGGAAAGTCTTCTGCTTGTATCTTCATGGCCCATCAGTTCGGCCCATATCAAATAGCCCGGACACTCGAGGACCCCCTAATCCAGGTCTCCCTCAGCAAGTGTAACACTCGGTGTTTAACGAATTCAGGCCTCTCTCAGCGGAGGTAACAACCCTATGTCTCGTGCCCCGACGCTTGGTTTTTCTTGATGGGAATGGTTACAAAGATAGCTCGACCCACTACCGCAGGATGCTGCTAGCGCGACACTACGATCAGAGACCCTTCGACGAAACTGTGTGCAATGCAATAATCACAAACAGTGGTGTAAAAAACCGTCAAAAAAGGTGCAAATCATTTGTGATGGAGCATGCATCAAACACGGTTCAGATTTTAGTTGCGTGTGCAATGCAGGGCATACAATTCAGTTCAATTAACTGTTTGCGATGAGGAGGAACAAAAGAAACGGGCAGCCAGATGAAGGTGTGTGCGATGTACAACATACAGTTCACTCGGATGAACTGTTTGTGATTAGGCAACACAAAAGAAACGGTCAGCCAGATTAAGGTGTGTGCGATTTACGGCATGTGGTTCACTCTAATGAACTGTTTGTGTTGTGACAAGAGAACATAAACTGTTCAACTTACCAAGATGTGTGTGATACGAGGCAAACAGGTCTGTAATCAGAAATGTGTGCGAAGACCGATAACAACACAGACGATTGCTGCTAACAAGTCGTGTGTGTTGTGAGAAAATGATTGCTGGTATACAATTGTGAGTGATTTATAAAAACATCACTGACGGGTTCCATTGTTTAGTCCATGTGCGATGTGATTTTCTTTGTCCGCACAATATCTACGCTCTGTCTATAGAGCATCAACATATATACTTAAAAAGACTGCATTGCCTAACCAAATTAAGCATACAATTACACAAGTGACTACACATATAAAATTTCCACACACCAAAGTAAGCAATTACATGCATACTAAACTAGGAGAAACGAGGATCTAATCATCTACCTATTGTTGCGACGATGCTTGCCATTCCTCTGCTTCCGGCTGGATCCCTGGCCGTTTAGGGGAAGGAGGCACTTCCTCACGTCAACGATCCGCCTGTACATGCCGTAGCTCGTGTACGCCTCCTTGGCCGCGTACACGACGTGAGCTTTGTCGAGTTTCTCCATCCAGGCCGAGTGCCAGGCACGCTTGTCCTGTTGCAAGAATCCTTCATGTCTCTGTAGTAGGGGTCGATGATGGCCTCGGCGAGGTGAACCAGTGAGTCCTTCTCATGCTCCTTGCTGCCCCAGATCTTGTATTGGCCCTGGATGTCGACAAGATTCTTGCAGGTGATGCCCGAATTCTAGAGTGCCTTTACATCGTTGGTGATGTCCACCTTAGCGAACATGTAGTGGGGCTGTTGACAAACTTGGCGAAACGCTCTCAAGGCCTTGTGGCCAGGCAGTAGTGGTAGATAAGGAAGTGGTGGCGCACGCACATTTGGGCGACAGCGACCTTGGGACGAGACCTGGCACAAGCGCGGGTGTACTCGAGGTCGAACCCAACCACCTTGTACTTCTCCTCGGCAAGCAACAACTACATGATGTGGATGGTGTGCTCCACCCAGACCGGGTCGTTGGTGTACACCATCGAGAGGTCCATGAACCCACGCATGGTGAACTGCTGCTCGTCGTCGGTAGCCGCTCGGAGTGCCATTGGAGCCGCGCAGGATACCCTCTAAGGATTTCTTGTGGTGGGTGTGCTTCTTGCAAAGGTGGGGCACGATTTAAAGGTTGAAGAGACGCAAGGGTTAAATGGCCACTGTAATAAACGGGGGCAGGCCGGCCTGTAATCGTCACGTCTTGTCATGATGTTCATAGCGAACGATTCCAGTGCATGCTTGACAACACCGCACCGCACGTGTGGGATCGAAGAGGCGCCAAATGTATCGTCAGTGAGCCTGTTGACGCGCTACCGTGCAAGCTTCCTGCCCGGCTAGTTTGGCCACCCATCGGCTAGAAGAGGGACAAATCATGGGTGTTTATTCGCAAAAGGCTTTGTAAAACAAAGTGTGTTGAATGACTTAAGTTTACCCGTGGGTGATGAGGTCAAAGTTACATAGAAGGGTGATGATGGACACTCGAGTGTGATAATTAATTATGCGCTCTACATGGCACGCGGTGGAAGAAACCAACCATGTACAATAGTGTTCGCAGTCGAGTTAGCTATGCAGATCGTGTGCTGTGACACCGACAAGGTAAACAGATTCGAGAATGGTTAATAAAATCTAAGACCATTGCATATTAAGGTGAAAATAGTGCCACCAATAAAAGAGTCTCATACGATGCCATTTCAACGATTGTATCACAAAAGCTCGAAATATTACAAGGTTCAAATTCTAGAGTTATATGGCTCAAATTCGAAGATTACAAGGTTCAAACTGATATTAGAAATGAAATTCAGCTCATCAACTACAAACGCTTGCGCTGATCCGCTGAAACATGGATATGAGAGAGGTTCAAACTAATATTACCACTTCTAAGTCTCGTTTCGAAACCTCACAATTTATGCAAAGGGGTCAGCCACTGAGAAGTCATGTATGGGGTTGACATGATGACTTCCAATTACTCTGTCATCTGAAGTTCTAAAATGAAATTCAACATTTTTGGAGCCTATTCCATTTTGTCGCAGGCGCCAACGCTGATCAACAAACCATTCATTTTTGTGAAATAAATGTAGGGCAAACCTCATTTCCTTCAGCACCCTTCCTCTGAGAACAAAGAACCTGACGAATATAATCTCCGGTACGGTCCCTCGGTAGGAGTTCAAAGTAATTTCTCGGAGATGCAGATCTAGGCATTTGACGTGATTGTTATATTGTATCACATTATCCACCACTGGGCCTAATCTTATCTGCAAAAGAAGAGAACGTGATAGTGCGTACATGCAGTTCTGAACATTACTACATGCCTATTTGGTTTGCAGGATTTGTAAAATGCACTAACATGCCATCTTCGATCTGACATGATTAACATGGGCATTTGATTACATTCTTGAAAAATGTAGCCTTCTTCACAAGAGGTTGGAGTCGATGAAAAGTTCCTAAGAAAACTAGTACAGATGAATCCAAAGGAGAAATGCTTATTGATTGTAACCATATGCATCAAGCAACCAATATGGGGGGGGGGGACATGTATGTACTGAAATCCTCCAAAAGAATCCTTCAAAAATTATAGTACATTGTCATTGTAAACTTGGAAAAAGGTGTCACAAATTGAACCCCCTTATGGTTAACATTTAAAAGGAAAGGAATATCACCTCGATATATAGATTCTCCACGCATGGAAAGCATCTCAGGAAATTGACAACTTGCTCCCGGCTGGGGCCGATAGATTCTAGTGGCAAGACCTTCACTGTGCGCAGTTTTGGGGTCAACATTGTCGGGATCATTTTCTGAATGATAGACGAACAAACGTCTTCAAAATTAGAAATAATGCTAATTTTTAGAAGGAGAGGTAGAAGACAGCTGTTGTACCTGAACAGGTGTGGATCCAATAGCAAGTTCGGAGTATTTGTCAGACGAGTAGCCCACCATTGTCAATTTCGGCGTAGAAATGACATTGATTCTTGTTGGACCTTCTTGATCAACTACAAGTAATCTCTCAAGTGTAGGTGTGTCCTCAATGACCATACCGTGGTACACATCTTGTGATGTCTTCCTGCCGCACCAGCAACACACATAAATAGTCCGGAGAGTCATGGACGTGATGTGGAAGGTGCTCAACCCATTGATCGCCTGAAGATGAAGGTACTCGAGTGTAGTACAGCCACGGAGCAGGCGCTCCATGTCACCGTTTGAGAGGCAGACGATGATGAGCTCGAGGTGCTTCAGACGTCGTAGAATAAGAGCGGGCGCGTCATTAGGGGGGATGGCAGTTCCTGAACTTGGTGACCCGCAGCGTGGGCGGGAGGCGGAGTGCGGACGTTGGCAGCGACTGCATATGCCCATCATCTAAAGTGAGCTCCTCGAGCTGATCTAGGGCGGGGGTCGGAACCAGTCGTCAAGCTTGGCTCGGTCCTTGCCGTTGGAACGGAACTTGCCCATTCTAAGGCCTCTGGTTGGGCCAAGGTGACTGCCGAGGATCTTGGAGAATGCATCCAAGCTTTTGCGATAGTCATGGCAGATCTCGTGGGTGTCGATGAGGTCGAGAGGGCTGGACTTCCATAGGGGGCGCCACCGTCAGGAAAGGACGGTTGTCCGTGCCCCATATTTGATTGAGCGGAGGAGATGATGACTGCCAACATATCATCGGGGTGGCTGCTGATGAAGTCTAGGCCTGTTGGAGTCACTTGTGGTTCTAGCTCGCCCCGCCTCCACTTGTTGGCAGCCCCGTTCTCCACCTCCGAAGTATCCTTGCCAGCGGCGCTTTCTGATAGAAATGGGAGTACAGGGAATATTTAGTTTAAACAGGGCAATAGAAAAGTGTATTGGTAACTAGAAGTTATTTGGTAGGAATATAGTAAGAAAAGGGAATAACAGTTGGTTGCCTAAATACTACACAATTCATTTGATATTGCTGGGTAAGTCAACATGCAGATAGTTGAAAAGAAAACTTACTTCGAACAAAGTCTGGACGGATTGTATCATCGGGGAAGTTACCATATATCTCATGACCAGGCCCTTTTATGTGCAGTGCAATTCAAGTGCCAGCTTGCAGTTCATAAAACTTAGCAATTTCTCTCCAAAAGCCAGTGCCAAAATAGGGGTCACCACGTTCATCAAGTCTTACTGATGTAGCGATTGTAAATTCATGGTTTGTGTGCGATATGGCATCCCTGCGATCTTGATTTATGTAAAGGGAAAGATTGTGCAAGATAGATTACATTGCATAGCAAGGGACGTCTTTGCGAGAAAATGGTAGGATTGTTGAAGATAATATGGTAACATGTAAATATGGGCCCAAATTGAAAGAAGTGTACATCAGTCGAAATCGAAGGACAAAAAATTATAATTAAACAGATAGGGTAAACATGATGTCATGGAAATATGAGAGCAATCAAAAGAACAACACATCATTAATTTGCCTAATATAGAAAGAAGAGGGGGGAAATCCCCTTTGACATATATGGTGCATGTGGCACCTTTAATCCAAATGTAGTAATATTTAGAATATGTTCAGGAAAGTAGGCCATGCTAGCCGATTTAGGGTGAGATTGAACATACCGCGCTGATGTCGCTTGAAGCTACGTCGGTATTTCCCCAAAGAGGAAGGGATGATGCAACATAGTGGCGGTAGGTATTTCCCTCAGATAAGAAACCAAGGTTATCAAACCAGTAGGAGAACCAAACAACACAACGTAAACAGCTCCTGCACACAGATAACAAATCCTCGGAACCCGACGTGTTAAAGGGGTTGTCAATCCCTTCCGGGGTACGGCGCCTCAAGATAGGCAAACGGACGTGAGATAAATATGTAGTAATTTGATAGATAGATCGCAAATAAAATAAATAGAAATAAAACACAGCAAGGTATTTTTGTATTTTTAGTTTAATAGGTCTGAAAATAAATGCAAGAGAAAAGTAGATCGTAAAGGCAAATATATGAGAAGGAAGACCCCGGGGCCGTAGGTTTCACTAGTGGCTTCTCTCGAGAAAAATAGCAAACGGCGAGTAAACAAATTACTGTTGGGCAATTGATAGAACTTCAAATAATCATGACGATATCCAGGCAATGATCATTATATAGGCATCACGTCCAAGATTAGTAGACCAATTCCTGCCTGCATCTACTACTATTAATCCACACATCGACCGCTATCCAACATGCATCTAGTGTATTAAGTTCATGGAGAAATGGAGTAATGCAATAAGAACGATGACATGATGTAGACAATATCTATCTATGTAGATATAGACCCCATCGTTTTATCCTTAGTAGAAACAATACATACGTGTCGGTTCCCTTTATGTCACTGGGATCAAGCACCGTAAGATCGAACACACTACAAAGCACCTCTTCCCAATGCAAGATAAACAGATCAAGTTGGCCAAACAAAACCCAAATATTGGAGAAGAAATACGAGGCTATAAGCAATCATGCATATAAGAGATGAAAGAAACTCAAATAACTTTCATGGATATAAAAAGATATAACTGATCATAAACTCGAAGTTCATCAGATCCCAACAAACACACCGCAAAAAAGTTACATCATATGGATCTCCAAGAGACCATCGCATTGAGAATTCAGCGAGATAGAGAGTGAGAAAGCCATCTAGCTACCAACTATGGACCCGAAGGTCTATAAAGAACTACTCACGCATCATCGGAGAGTCACCAATGGAGGTGATGAACCCCATCCGAGATGGTGTCAAGATTGGATCTGGTGGTTCTGGAATCTGTGGCGGCTGGATGAATATTTCGTCACTTGTTCTAGGGTTTCTGGAATACTGGGGTATTTATAGAGCAAAGAGGCGGTCCGGGGGCACCCGAGGTGGGCACAACCACCAGGGCGCGCCTGGGCCTCCTGCCGCGCCCTGGTGGGTTGTGCCCCCCTCGGGGCACCCCCCCAGGCGCAGGCAGGGCCCGTTGAGTTCCTTCTGGCCCATAAAAAATCTCTGTGGAGTTTCGTGGCATTTGGACTCCGTCTGGTATTGATTTTCTAGGATGTAAAAAACATGGAAAAAATAGCAACTGGTACTTGGCACTATGTCAATAGCTTAGTACCAAAAAATGATATAAAATGGCTATAAAATGATTATAAAACATCCAAGACTGATAATATAACAGCATGGAACAATAAAAAATTATAGATACGTTGGAGACGTATCAGCACCCCCAAGCTTAACTCCTACTCGTCCTCGAGTAGGTAAGTGATAAAAACATAATTTTTGATGTGGAATGCTACCTATCATGTCATATCATATTCTTTTCTTTATAGCATGGACAATTGGACTTTTATGTGATTCAAAGCAATAGTCTAGTTTTGACATAATAATTTCGATACTCAAGCATATCAACAAGCAACCAATTCTTTCAAAATATCAACGCTAAAATAAGTTATCCCTAGCCCATCATGCTCAACCGTTGATCCATTTATGAAACACACTCGAATATTAGCTACACCCAATACTTAAGTAAGATCATATTGCTTCCTAGTTGGTGCTTTTATGAGAGAAGATGGAGACTCAAATTTAAAATAAAAATTGCATACAGTAACAGAAAGGCCCTTCACGGAGGGAAGTAGGGATTTGTAGAGGTGCCAGAGCTCAAAGCGAAAAATTAGAGATAAGAACATTTTGGGAGGTGTATCTATCCCACCAACGAAAACGACTTAGAGTTCCCAACACTTTCCATGCTAGATATGCCATAGGCGGTTTCCAAACAGAAAATAAAGTTTATTCCTTTTTCCACCATACTTTCACTTTCCATGGCTAACCGTATCCACGGGTGCCCTCCATACCAACACTTTCCAAGGAATTTATTATTTGACAACGTAAAGTAAATTCATTTTTGCATTTCGAGACTGGGCATCCCTAAATCCTTTGCCTTACTCTCGTGCAATGACAAGTGAATAAACACTCATCATGAGAATAACACATCTAGCATGGAAAATATTAGCCACCCCTCAACGCTCCGCGAGCGAAACACACAAAAGAGAAGTTTATTTTGAAAATTAGAGATGGCACATGCAAATTTGCATAGAACAGAAAAAGAATACCGCATATAGGTAGATATAGTGGACTCACGTGGCAAAACTGGTTTAAAGGATTTTGGATGCACAAGTAGAGATCATACTTGGAGCAAAATGAAGGCTAGCAAAAGATTGAGAAGCAACAAACCAAGAAACGGATAATCTCATAAGCAAGCATTGAGCATAAATAACACCGTATAATGCACCACAAGTAGGATATATTTTCATTGCATGACTATTGACTTTCGTACGTGCACAGGGAATCACAAAACTTAACACCAATATTTTTACTAAAGCATAATTACTCATCAACATAACCCACATATCATATCATCATATCTCAAAACTATTACTAAGAATCAAGTTTATTTTGTCCAATGATCTTCATTAAAGTTTTTATTATATCCTTCTTGGATATCTATCACTTTGGGATTAATTTTCATGTGTTGCTTTTCATAAGCTCAAACAAATATAAGTGAAGATCAAGAGCATATTTTTTCTTCTTTCTCTCAAAATAATTGAAGTGAAGCAAGAGAGAATTTCTTGAAAATTTTACTAACACTCAAATAAATCTAAACGAATCAAGAGAGCATTTCTTCAAAAATACTAAGCACACCATGCTAAAAAAGTTATAAGTGAAGCACTAGAGCAAGTCCTATTGCTCATAAAAATTTAAGTGAAGCATAGAGAGCAATTTTAACAAGTCATGACATAATTTTGGCTCTCCCGAATAAGTGTGTCCAGCAAGGATTGATGACTTAAAACACAAAGTAAAACAAGCAAAGACTCATATCATACAAGACACTCCAAGCAAAACACATATCATGTGACGAATAAAAATATAGTTTTGAGTAAAATACCGATAGTCGTTGGAAGAAAGCGGGGATGCCACTCGGGCGCATCCCCAAGCTTAGTTGGTTGCTCATTTTTGGATAATAGCTTGGGATGTTGGGGCATCCCCAAGCTTAGGCACTTCTATCCTTCCTTCATCCATCATAAAATAACCCAAAACTTGAAAACTTCAATCACACAAAACTCAACAAAACCTTCGTGAGATCCATTAGTGTAAGAAAAATAAATCACTACTATAAGTACTTTATCAAACCAATTCATATTTTGTTTTTCTATTATATCTACTTTATTCCAACTTTTCTATGGCAAAAACTCATCAAAGAAAACCATAGAGCCATCAACATAAGCACTCAACACAAAGAAAACAGAGAACAGTTTGTAGCAATCTGATTTGTTCGAATACTTCTGGAACTCCAAAACTTCTGAAAAACTAGGACGACCTGGGTAATTTGTCTATTAATCTTTTGCAAAAATAATTGGAATTTTATCACGTTCTGGTGATTTTTACCAATTATTTCGTGAGCGCAAAGTTTCTGTCTTTTTCAGCAAGATCAAACAAATATCACTCAAGAAGATCATATTGGTTCTACTTGGCACAAATACTAATTAAAACACAAAAAACACAATCATACTAGTATCATAATTGTGCTAACACTCAATAATAGAAAGCAAAAGCGAAAATAAAATTTATTCATTGGGTTACCTCCCAACAAGCGCTATAGTTTTACGCCCTTAGCTAGGCAAAAAGCAAGGATCTAAGTTTTGTCTTCTTTGCTTCGAGATCCATAAGATGCCCTCATGATTGATTCATAAGGTGGCTTAAGTCTTGTTCTAGGAAAGTGTTCCAAACCCTTCCTCAAAGTAAATTGGAACTTAATATTGCCTTCTTTCATACCAATCACGACACCGGTAGTGCATAAAAACGGTCTACCAAGAATAATTGGACAAGACGGATTGCAATCAATATCAAGAACAATAAAATCTATGGGAACATAATTACTATTTGCAAGAATAAGTACATCATTAATTATTCCCATAGCCTTTTTAATAGTAGAATACGCCAAGTGCAAATTCCAAGAACATTCTTCAAGATTAGTAAGACTAAGCACATCACATAAAGATTTCGGAATTGTATAAACACTAGCACCCAAGTCACACAAAGCAAAACACTCATAATTTTTAATCTTGACTTTGATAGTAGGTTCCCATTCATCATGCAATTTTCTAGGAATTTAACCTTCTAATTCCATTTTTTCTTCAAAAGCTTTCATCATAGCATCAACAATATGTTTAGTAAAAGCTTTATTTTGTTCATAGGCATGGGTTGAATTTATCATGGATTGCGACAAACAAATACAATCAATAAAAGAGCAACTATCATAATTAAAGTATTTGTATTCACTAGTTAAAGTTTTGATCTCTCCAAACCCACTTTCATCAATTTTCTCAACAAGATTTTCAACCTCCAAAATATTGGGACGCCTTCTACTTAAAGTTGACTCTTCTCCAGTCCCTTTTTCATCAATATTAACTTTACTAAACAAAGAATCAATATAAGAAACACCAATCATTTTAAGATCTTCATCACTTTTGCGAAGGAAATCACTAGAAAATGCTTTTTCTAAAAAATCTCTTTTAGCTCTAAGCATAGCGGTTCTTTTATTACTTTCATCCATAGAAACATAAAGAGCTTTAATTGATTCATCTACTTTAGGCACAAAAATTTTCATCTTGAGATTTTGCACATCATGAGCAATTCTATCAACACTTCTAGACAAATCATCAATCTTACTCAACTTTTCTTTTGTGGAAGTGTTGAAAACTTTTTCTGTGTTGATAAATTCTTTAATAATATTCTCAAGATTAGAGGTGTTCCTATTATTATTATAAGATTGATTTCCATAGGAATTACCATGATTATTAGAGGAATTACTAGGAAAAGGCCTAGGATTAAAATTAGCTCTATAAGCATTGTTGTTGAAATTATCTCGAGAGATAAAATTCACATCTATGGCATCAGTATTTTGCTCAATCAAAGTAGAAAAATGCATATCATTAAAATCAATAGGAGCACTTTTACTAGCAACCAATTTCATAAGAGCATCAACTGTTTCACTCAAAGAAGAAATTTCTTCAAACGAATTAACTTTTTTACTAGTAGGAGCCCTTTCAGTATGCCATTGTGAATAATTTGCCATGATATTATCAAGAAATTTGGTGGCTTAACCCAAAGTAATTTCCATAAAGGTACCACCCGCGGCGGAATCTAAAAGATTACGAGAAACAAAATTCAATCCCGCATAAAAAATTTGTATGATCATCAGAAGATTTAACCCATGAGTTGTGCAATTCCTTAGCATCATTTTCATCCTTTCCCATGATTGTGCAACATTCTCATGTTAAAGTTGATTGAAATTCATGATCTGGGTTCTAAGGGAAATAATTTTTGCGGGAGGAAAATACTCAGTGATAAAAGCATCTTTGCCCTTATTCCAAGAATCGATACTATTGCGAGGCAAAGAAGAGAACCAAATTTTTGCAGAATCACGCAAAGAAAATGGAAATAATTTCATCTTCACCACATCATTGTCCACGTCATTTTTCTTTTGCATATCACATAATTCCACGAAGGTATTAAGATGGGACGCGGCATCCTCATTAGGAGTACCGGAAAATTGATCTTTCATAACAAGAATCAGCAAAGCAGTATTAATATCACAAGTCTCCGCACTAGTGGCGGGAGGAGCAAGCGGAGTGCCAATAAAATCATTGTTGTTGGTATTTGAGAAATCACATAACTTGGTGTTCTCTTGAGTCATGATGACCGCACAACAAGATTGCACTCTAAAAATATCTGGCAAGAAAATGGAGAACGGAAAAGAGAGGCGAATAAAACGGAAAGTTTTTGTGAAGTGGGGGAGAGGAAAACGAGAGGCAAATGGCAAATAATGTAAATTGCGAGGAGATGAGATTTGTGATTAGGAACCTGGTATATGTTGAAGATCCTCCCCGGCAATGGCGCCATAAATTCCTTTTGATGCCGCTTGAAGCTGCATCGTTTTTTTTCCCAAAGAGGAAGGGATGATGCAGCACAATGGCGGTAGGTATTTTGCTCAGATATGAAACCAAGGTTATCGAACCAGTAGGAGAACCAAGGAACACAACGTAAACAACTCATGCACACAGTTAACAAATCCTCGCAACCCGACGTGTTAAAGGGTGTCGGTGTACAAAAGTACGGGCCTTTATGTACCCCTTTACTTGTGCACGGGCAGTTGTAGCCACACATGTGGCCACGCTTGGCGGGGTAGAGGAAGCAAAGATACAAGACTGTCAGGGCAGTGCTCAAGCCAGAGGCGCGAAGAGCAAAGGGACAAGATGGATTTCCCCCGGCAAGAGCCTTGCCGGGGCAACCTACATAGCCCCGGCAAGAGCCTTGCCGGGGCAGCTTGCCCAGCACCAGCAAGGCCGCCACCCTTGAGCCTGAGAGTTCTGACACCATCGACAATGTCGAGACCAAGACTCAGGGGCGCCTGTGTGGTGGCATGCAGATCTTTGTGAGGAACAAAGGCCTGCAGATCTGGAGAGAAACCAGAAGGCGAAGACCCCCGGCAAGAGCCTTGCCGAGGACAGGCGGAGACCCCTGCAAGAGCCTTGCCGGGGGTAGATGAAGACCCCTGGCAAGATCCTTGTCGGGGACGCCCTCGAGACCCCGGCAAGACCCTTGCCGCGGGCTTCTGCGGGGCCGAGGCTAGGCCCGCACCAACGAACGTCCCGCTGCCCCGCGCTCGTGCCGACGCGGCAATCAGCCCGCCAACTAGGCCAGCGCCTGCGTGGCTGCGTGCTACTTCTAGGCCAACTAGCCAAGCACCTGCGTGGTGGCATGCAGATCTTCATGAAGACCCTGTCACCGCAACAACTCAGCAGACAGCCAGCCAGCGTGGTGCTACATGCCTCGTCACCTTGGACACGCGTCGAAGCAAGGTAGGCGGCGACGGACGGGACGAGATTCGTTGCCATCCCCGATAGAGCAAGAGGACACGTCGGTAGCGCATTAAATGCGTTTTTCCTACGGTCCCAGGCCATAGACTTGTACACTGTACATACTTTCCACCTCCTATGTGACACTGTGGCGACCCCTTTGACATATAAAAGGAGGCCCGAGGCGTACTGAGGAAGGATTCAGACTTTTTGACTAGGCATGCACCATAGCTAGTTCAAGAGCTCAAGAACACCAAATATAAAGAAAAGAAGGACTAGGGTATTATGCATCGTTTGCGGCCCGAACCTGGGTAAAAATCCCCTCGCGCTGATCTTTTAGACCCGCTCTTCGCGCCGCTCCATGCCCCGCCAACCGTAGTAGGGATTCCCTGGGATCCCATAGGTGCCGTTTCCCCCGACATCTTTGGCGCGCCAGGTAGGGGGCGTTGAGGCTGCGAAAATCTGGTCTAGGAGTTAGCGCGTCAAGTTCTTCATCTCCATGGCTCCCAAGAAGAAGGCGATCACGACGATCGGTTCGTCTGCAGCCGAACCACCTGTCCCAGCGTGGGCGGGCGACGGGGTGGTCGCGTATGGTGGCGGAGGCATGGCCCACGAGCACCCACGCAACTCTGGCCATAGGAGCCAGGCGAGCGGCGTCGTTCGTGCCTAAGACGACGAGTAGCACGCCACTGGGTCCAGGGCGGGGCCGTGCTTCCCACGGGTGGCGCGGCAACCTCCAGAACACCCCAGCCGACGTCTACGCCACAGCCTTCTCAGGTCGCGCATGACGAGCAACGCCGCGACGTCGGTGCCCCCGGGCACCGCCACTGGAAGAGCCCTTTGCGTCACTCTGAATACACACCGGGCCAGCATGCGTGCCCAGACGCTGGCGAAAACAGCGCACGACAGCGAGACCGTGATAGAGCTCCTTCTAACGTGGTTAGAAGTCGGAGCGTGTCACGGTCCATGCAGCTTCCGCCACCACCCACGCCAGCGGAAGCGTTGGTGTGCGTGCAACTGCTCCTTAACTTCATTCCTGCTGCGGAGAAGCTCGACGAGTGGAGGGCCACCATTCGGAGCCTTATCAGCTTTGCCAATAAAGATGAGCCGCGACCAGCGGGACCCTCGTGTTGTCGTTCTCTCGAGCTGGTGCATGCCGGCGGTGGAAGGACCGAAGACGCTGCGACCATGGTGCATTCTCCTACCCCACGCCTGCAACAGCAGCTGCCGGCTCGTCGGGCCAACGCCTACGACAATGTTTCCACGGTGTCGTCCGACCCGCGAGCCCGCTACGACCAACGTAAAATTCTTCGGGAGCAAGCTCAGGAAGACGCTCGAACCACTATCGAGCGGTGGCGGGAAGCGCGCCATCAGTCAGACAGGTGTGCGGGGCCCTATATGGACCGCCCAGCGCTGGGGGTTCCGGTGACCTACCTTACGAGGTGGGTTGTCCAGCCTTTACTTGTGAGCTACAGCAGTTCCAGTGGCCCACCCACCGCACATTCAAGCCTGAGGTCAGAGAAAAGTACAACGGCAAGACTCACCTATCGGAGTTCCTCAGCATCTACACTATCGCGATGCAAGCTGCCGGGGCTCGCGATGACAAGGTGCTTGCCAACTATTTTCCATTGGTGCTTAAGCCCAACGTCATGTCATGGTTGATGCACCTGCCAGTGGATTCCATTTCTTCTTGGTCGGACCTGTGGCACGAGTTTGTTGGCGCCTTTACCGGAGGCCACCATGCTCCTGGGTAGGCAAGTGATTTGCATGTCAGGCCCAGAAGGACGGCGGAACCCTGCACAAGTACATACAAAGGTTCAACCGTGTGCAGTACAACATCCCAGATGTTCATCCCGCCGCTGTCATTAGTGCATTCCATCAGAATTTGCGCAGCCGCAAGATGCGTGAGGAGCTGGCGATGAACAAGGTCAAGGATGTAGCCGAGCTTTATGTTCTGGACGATAGATTTGCTCGGGCTGAAGAAGGAAGGAAGTACCCCGGCAAAGATGCCGGCACGGAAACCGACTCTAGAGACGAAGACGTCGTCGCCCCATCAAAGAAGGGTCGACGCCGCAATAGGAAGCGTAAGGGCAAAACCGTGCTTGCCGTCGAGGGATCCGGTGACCACGGCGCCGCCAAGAAGGCCAAGGTTGACGACCCCAGCAAGGAAGTTGCCGGGTGCGCCGCTTGCCGGTCCTTGGCGGTTGCCGACAAGCCAGGAGGCTCCGACAAGCAGTACTGCAAGATCCATCGCACCAAGGGCCATGACCTCTAGAATTGCCGGCAGGTTGAGCTGCTTGCAGAGAAGCAGAAAGCCGAGTATGAGAGGCTTGACAAGGAGAAGGGCCAGGACGGTGCTGAGGGGTCCGGCAAGAAGCGTGGCGGTCGAGGAGGTCGCCGCGACAAGGATAATCAACAAGAGAGGCCCTCTCGGGGCCGCGACAAGGAGGGAGACGATGATCATGAGAGGACGACGATTCCGGCGAGTATGAGTTCCAGAAAGCTATGGAGGCCATGTGCCCCGACAGTGGCGCCTCGTTGCACACCTCTCACCGCCAACTGAAGCAGTAGTCGCGTGAGGTCACTATGGCGGAGCCGTCATTCGATGGAGGCCACTGAAGTGGTCCAGCACGCCTATCATGTTTGACAGCGAGGATCACCCTGATCACATGACTGCGCTTGGGTGTTTGCCGTTGTTGGTTTCACCAACAATACGCAACCTCAAGGTGACAAAAGTGCTAGTTGACGGCAGGGCCGGTCTGAACCTGATCTCGCCTACCGTGATCGAGAGGTTGCAAATCCCCAATGGAGATCTCGAGGAGACGGGCACGTTTCAAGGGGTCAACCCAGGGAGGAGTCAGCCGAAGGGTAAGATCATGGTGCCTGTTACATTTGGGGGCGAGCTGAACTATAGGACGGAGAAGATTTTTTTTTATGTGGCCAAGATTCCATTGCCCTATACTGGGATCCACGGCTGCCCCGCGCTGGCCAAGTTTATGGCGGCATCACACTACGCCTACAACACGTTGAAGATGCCCGGGCCGATGAGCATCATCACCGTCCCCTCCGACAAGAAAGAAGCGCTCATCTGCACCGACCAACTCTACCGAGAGGTAGTTGCAGTAGCTGCTGCCAAGGCACTTCACTACAAAAAAAATACACTTCCGTGATGATACGTGTTTGTCACAGTAGTCGCGTTTTTTGTCATGCATGTACATCCATGACGATTTTGTGACAGAATCAAGATAGTCATACCTGTGCTGTCGTAGGTGTGTTCCATGACATTACCAAAATTATCATCACGGAAGTGTCCACTTCCATGACGATAAATCGCGCGTCAAAGAAGTGCTTTCGTCAAGGGTGACGGACACTTGGCATCCACCGTAACGGAACGCCGTTAAGCTATCGGGTCCGGTTTTGGATCCGATAACCCGCTAACAGCCCCGACCAATGGGGATTTTCCACGTGTAAAATCATCATTGGCTGGTGGAAACACGTGTCGGCTCACCGTTGGGACAGATGCCATCCACTCATTGGACCGAAGGCGCCTATGATACGTCGACACGTGGCACGGCTGAACAGAGGCCCATTCCTTTGAAAAGGCCGGCCCATTTGACTTGGTCAAAAGGTGGTGGGCCGGCCCACGGAAAGCCTATTAACGGCCTGTTCGCATATAGCCCATTTACAGCTCTTTAACCCAGGGCCTGTTACGACCTATCCGAATTAGGCCCAGTAGCATCATTTGGGCCGTCCAATATGATTCCAGCCCATTTTAAGTTCCGGCCCATGTATGTCCCATGACGTCTTTAGGCCCATATGAGGTAGGGATGGCAGTTTTGCCCATGGGTATGGGTACCCGCGGGTACCCTACCCGAAAACAATGGGCATGGGCATGACTTGGGAAGATATTGTACCCACGGGTAATGGGTATCCATACCCGCAAAATTTATGGGTAGGGCATGGGTATTGAATTGCGCCCATGGGTAACCCAATGGATACCCAAAAGAAATTAATAAATCCAAATTATTCCTATGACATGTGGGGTAAGCATCTAACTCCTATGGCCCAACCCTAAATCTTGCATTCTCTAAACCAGCCATAGGTCATAGGCCTGCAATCGCCTACTCGACACTCCTCTGACGTCCTATGTAACTTCTTAAAACAATGAAATCTTGACTCATCGCCATCGGACTCCTCTAAACTCTCGATCCAGTGACCCCCAATTCCAGCTGCTCATTCCCACTACGTCGGGCTTCCACCAACCGCTTCTCATAATCCCTTGATGCCTCCAAGAAGCCACCCATCGGAGGAGACTATGTTGGTGACATAATGACCGCCCATATCACCTGAATTTCAGACTCATTTCTCTAAAAAAACAAATTTTAAATGCTATATATGGTACCCAATGGATACCCATTGGGTACAGGATACCCGATGGGTATGGGCATGGGTATCAATTTATGCCCATGGGTATTGAAGTGGGTGGGTATAGAAAGTTTCTATGGGTATGGGTTTGGGTAGAAGGAGGTTGTACCCGCCCATACCCTACCCATTGCCATCCCTAATATGAGGCCCTTTGTAAGTCTTGGCCCATTAACGGCCCGTGGTGAAACTGGCCCATAATGAATAGTGTATCACTTTATACCCATTAACGGCTCATTAATCCATTGGGCCGTTTTCAGCCCATGTTATCTTTCGGCCTTCTCAGGGCCCATTTATTCTTGGGCTCTTCTCCAGCATTTGGTTACTTACGGCCCGTTACTACCATTTTCTGCTTGTGGGCCAAATCCAGCCTGTGGTTACAATCGGCCCGTTTGTGGCCCGTTAATACGTTGGGCCGTTTTCATAGCGTCATCAAATACAACCTATTAACGACGGCCCATTATGGTCAGCCCATGAACCGACAACTCCAACTCTAGCCCGTTTACGGCCATAATGCGGTCTGTTTTTGGCCCATGTTTGGCCAATCGATCATACGGCCCGTATAAGGCCCATTGATGATACGGCCTGTAGAAGGCCCATTGTTTCTATGGCCCTTAGGAGGCCTAGTGTCACTACAGTAAATATGTAGCCCATGGTTATTGTGGCCTAGTTTTAAAAAATAGGTTATTGCGGCCACTAGCAAACCGCGGAAAAAGAACTTCACTGACTACAAGCAAACAAATAAACAAGACAACAAGGAAATAAATAAGCAGCAAACTTACGCTAGGCTATCACGGATATTACACATATTACATCCTTTGGGCATCAAAGTTCGCCGCTTGATTACAAATAAGCAGCAAACAAAAGAATATACAAAAGCGAGAGCACTTCGAAGGCACTAGGCACGGCTGTCAGACCCTCCAAACGGCCGAACAAGCTGATTAGACCTCAATTGTGTCAATGATAGATGCATCACCCATAGCTGTATGGCATGATGGTGCGCAAGGCAGTCCTCTGACATCCTCATTACATCTTTGACTTAAAGTCGGAGCTGAGCTGAAGCAAGCCTTTCCGCTTTAAGTTGAGACTGAAGAAGTCGAACTAATTGAGGCAGCGACTGCATAGAGGTTGTCTCCCACCTGCTGGTGAGTAGCTTCAACTCACTGTGTTCATCAAGACAGGACCTTGGTGTCATCTAGCTGTCCTCAAGATGGTTTGGCTCACTATATTCCCTAAAGTTCTGCCTGGCATAAGAGATATGACTCTAAAAGAGAAACAAGGAGACACGTAATAGGTTTCACAATTATATAAGCCAATAAATGGATTTGTTCTGCATAAGGAACATGTTTTTACAACTACAATTTGAAACTGGTAGTTGTTGCAAACATCCAATCAGATGCAAACAGCAAAGCAAACAACATCCAAATCTATACTAGAACAAAGTTTGAAGGCTTGAGAAGGATGAACTTACATTACATGTTAACACGGGCTGGACAAAGCCCTTCTCCATGTTGATGGAAGGATAATTCAATAAATTCCCCAAAGAAAATTCTTTATAAGCGTTGCCATTATTCTACATTTTGCAAAGAATAAATATAGATCAAATAATATTGGAAGAAACAGAGGATAATGAAGCTCAAAGTGCGGGCCGATGATACATAATCAAATAGCAATTAATTAAGTACAGCGTTACAAGGCAAAAGGGAGAGAGGTACTGACAAGAGCAATGCAGAGCCCAGTATTATTGTGAGATTGTATGATCCTTTGAGCAAGGAGATTCATCTGAAATTAGTTTTCATACAAGAGAGAAGGTAAGGCACATGCAAAATTTTGGGAGTTCAAATTTTGAATTGATACCACAGATAGTACCTCACGCTGGGCTCCCAGCAGTTCTAATAGGGGTTTGGCCACTGGAGTAGGGGTAAAGTGTGGTACAGTTGGGCCTGTGTTTTCTGTGGCTGTTGATCTATCTTATTTAACAGGTATCACTACCTTTTCCAAATACCTAGTTTGTACTCCTTGAGGACCTGCACTCACCCTCTTCCTTTTGGACATCTATTACGAAAGAACAATATTTGACTGGAAAAACATAGTATGATAACACATGGAATAGGTACGAGAAAATGGATAGGTATGGCATATACTCATATATGATGCTTAAACTAAGCAGATGGTGTAACAAAGTAGAAGTAATGCAAGAGGTCAGATGCAAAATATGTGCGACCAATTGATATGTCTCCAACGTATCTATAATTTTTGATTTCTCCATGCTATATTATCTACTGTTTTGGACAATATTGGGCTTTATTTTCCACTTTTACGTTATTTTTGAGACTAACCTATTAACCGGAGGCCTAGCCCAGAATTACTGTTTTTTTGCCTATTTCAGAGTTTCGAAGAAAGAAATATCAAATGGAGTCCAAACGGAATGAAACCTTCGGGAACGTGATTTTCTCACCGAATATGATCCAGGAGACTTGGACCCTCGTCAAGAAAGAAAGGAGGTGGGCATGAGGTAGAGGCGCGCCCACCCCTGTATGCGCCCTCCACCCTCGTGGGCCCCACCTTGCCCCACCGACATACTTCTTCCTCCTATATATACCTCATTACCCCCAAGCGATCGGATCTGGAGCAAAAACCTAATTCCACCGCCGCAACCTTCTCATGCCACGAGATCCCATCTTGGGGCTGTTCACGGAGCTCATGGGAGGGGGCATCCATCACGGAGGGCTTCTACATCAACACCATAGCCTCTCCGATGAAGTGTGAGTAGTTTACCTCAGACCTTCGGGTTCATAGTTAGTAGCTACACGGCTTCTTCTCTCTTTTTGGATCTCAATACAATGTTCTCCCCCTCTCTCGTGGAGATCTATTCGATGTAATATTCTTTTTGCGGCGTGTTTGTTGAGACCGATGAATTGTGGGTTTATGATCAAGATTATCTATGAACAATATTTGAATCTTCTCTTAATCCTTTTATGTATGATTGGTTATCTTTGCAAGTCTCTTTGAATTATCAGTTTGGTTTGGCCTACTAGATTGGTTTTTCTTGCAATGGGAGAAGTGCTTAGCTTTGGGTTCAATCTTGTGGTGTCCTTTCCCAGTGACAGTAAGGGCAGCAAGGAACGTGTTGTATTTTTGCCATCGAGGATAACAAGATGGGGTTTTTATCATATTGCATGAATTGATCCCTCTACATCATGTCATATTGCTTAAGGCATTACTCTGTTTTCTTGAACTTAATACTCTAGATGCATGCTGGATAGCGGTTAGGGGTTGTCAATCCCTTCACGGTCACTTACGAGAATGAGATCTGATAGAGATGATAGATAATATTTTTTGTATTTTTGGTATAAATATGCAAAGTAAAATAAAAGGTAAAGTAAAAGCAAAGCAATAATAAAGTGATTGAAGATTGATATGATGAAGATAGACCCGGGGGCCATAGGTTTCACTAGTGGCTTCTCTCAAGAGCATAAGTATTTCTACGGTGGGTGAACAAATTAATGTTGAGCAATTGATGAGAATTGAGCATAGTTATGAGAATATCTAGGTATGATCATGTATATAGGCATCACGTCCGGCACAAGTAGACCGACTCACCTGCATCTACTACTATTACTCCACTCATTGACCGCTATCCGGATGCATCTAGACTACTAAGTTAATGAAAACAGAGTAACACCTTAAGCAAGATGACATGATGTAGAGGGATAAATTCATGCAATATGATAAAAACCCCATCTTGTTATCCTCGATGGCAACAATACAATACATGCCTTGCTGTCCCTTCTTTCACTGGGAAAGGACACCGCAAGATTGAACCCAAAGCTAAGCACTTCTCCGATAGCAAGAAAAACCAATCTAGTAGGCCAAACCAAACTGATAATTCGAAGAGACTTGCAAAGATAACCAATCATACATAAAAGAATTCAGAGAAGATTCAAATATTGTTCATAAATAAACTTGATCATAAACCCACAATTCGTCGGTCTCAACAAACACACCGCAAAAAGAAGATTACATCAAATAGATCTCCATGAGAGAGGGGGAGAACATTGTATTGAGATCCAAAAGGAGAGAAGAAGCCATCTAGCTACTAACTATGGACCCGAAGGTCTGAGGTAAACTACTCACACTTCATCGGAGGGGCTATGGTGATGATGTAGAAGCCCTCCATGGTGGATTCCCCTTCCCATGAGCTCCGAACAGGCCCCAAGATGGGATCTCATGGAGTACGAAGGTTGCGGCGGTGGAATTAGGTTTTTGGCTCCGTGTCGATCGCTTATGCACGTAGGTATATATACACTACAAAAAATACACTTCGTGATGATACGTGTTTGTCACGATGAGTCGCGTTTTTGTCATGGATGTACATCCATGACGATTTTATAACGAGAATCAAGATAGTCATACGTGTTGTCATAGAAGTTTTCCATGACATTACCAAAATTATCATCACGGAAGTGTCCACTTCCATGACGATAAATCGCGCGTCACAGAAGTGTTTTCGTCAAGGGTGACCGACACGTGGCATCCACCGTAACGGAACGCCGTTAAGCTATCGGGTCGGGTTTTGGATCCGATAACCCATTAACAGCCCCAACCAATGGGGATTTTCTATGTGTAAAATCATCATTGGCTTGAGGAAACACGTGTCGGCTCATCGTTGGGACAAATGTCTTCCACTCATTGGACAGAAGCCGCCTATGATAGGTTGACACGTGTACGCCCAACGATGGCCCATTCCGTGAAAAAATGGCCTAGTAAAAATTAGCAGGCTGGCCCATATAAGGCCTACTTGTGTCAGGTCCATTTAAGCCCACGGCCCATACAAGATGTGCCAATTCGGCCCGTCAACGTCTCGTTAAAGATTTGACACCATTGCAGCCCATCGTCAGTTCAAGCCCGTTAACAGCCCGCTATATAATTGGACTCAATATCGGCCCGATGAGATTTCGGCCTGTTAACGACCCATTTAATGGATGGGCCAATTTTCAGGATGTACATCTTTCGGCCTTTTAGCGACCCATTTAAATGTTGGGCTAATTTCCGGCGGTGTGTCTTTCAAATGTTGACGGCCCATAAATCGATGGGCCATTTGTAGCCAACACGAGTTTGACCTTTTAGCGCCCATTTAAGTGTTGGGCCAATTTACGGCCCGGTGTCACTTTCGACTGTTGATGGCCCATAAATCAGTTGGGCCATTTGTAGTCGGACCTGAGTTTTGGCCTTTTAGCGACCCATTTAAGTGTTGGGCCAATTCCGGTACTGTGTGCCTTTTGGCACATTAACGCACCATAAATGAGTTGGGCTATTTCTAGTCGGACCTTAGTTTTGGCCTTTTAACGGCCCATGCCCTTCATGGTCCAATACCACTGGTTTCTCTTCGGCTGCTAAAGGCCCACAACCTGATTGGGCCATTTACAATAGGACACGACTTTTGGCCTCTTAGCGGCCCATGCTCTTCATGGTCCAAAGACAAGCCCATTGTCTCTTTCGACTGCTAAGGGCCTCATGATATAGTTGGGCCATATGTAGCCCAAACTTAGTAATGTTAACGGCCCGTGAAATAAATTGGGGCCACATTTGCCGCTTCGATGTCGGCCTGTTAACGACCCGGGAGGTAAGAGGGCCGACCATTAACTTTTGGCCTAGTAACGACCCATTAACTTAATGGGCCCACTAAAGTTCGTACATGTCTTTAGGCCAAATTAGATAATTTGAGCCCATTACGACGAGAAATTATGCACAGGACCAAAACCGATCAAGCAAAGGTACGGCTTACAAAGGATAATGTTGCACATCCAGCATATATTACAGGAAATTACATCCTCTGGGCAATCAAAGATTGATGCCAGTGCAAATAAATGAGCAGAACCTAACCATCTACAACGTCACAATTTGCAACCTCGGATGTATGGCGCCCATAAGCATGTGGGCAAGTTCTTGCTACTTAGCTGCTTGTCTCTGAAAACATTGATCGGTTGTTGTGTCGCATACGACCGCACCTCTGATTCATCCACCATTTCCATCATTGATTCAGCCATTAATTGGTTCACAAACATACATTTATTCTGTTGCATTGAGGCGAGGATATTGAGCAGATTCAGATGGCGATTTTGGCGAACTTGTATTATTGATAGTGGAGAGTGTCTAAACCACCGCATCATAACATAAATTAGGACGGAACCAAACAGATTAATCATGAGTTATTGCCATATTACGGCCTAGATTTACTAGAAAGAAACAATGGGGTTGCCTTGCTTTGTTTTCGAGTTTGTCTTCTTATCTTGATGCTTTGCACAAAATTAACACACTAGCATTGCTATCATTGGCCAAGTCGGATAATAGGAAAGCAACATTGACACAACGAACGTTTGGGCAACTAGCCTACACCAAATTAACACAATATGGCACAGCTATCATCAGCCGAGTAAGGTAGTAATGCGAAAGCAACATTGACACAATGAATGAATGGGCAACCAGAGAAGCACTACAATTCAAGAATGTGTGTGATATGAGATAGTACATTCATGCAGCTCGATATGCAAAACTACCGAGTGCAGTTTTCCTTACAAAAATCTACATTGGCGCCTTTAACATTTTGCTACAACTAATTTTAGATCAGATAAAGGTTAGATTCACGTCGATTAACAAAATACATGTTGACGTAAAAATATAGTGATATACAACAGGTACTTTCATCAGCATTGGAGCACAGAGAATTCCTGCAAGATATTTTCCTCGAATACGATCCCAATGAAGGAAGTCTTCTATCGTTTAACCTTATTTTCTAAAAGAGAGATGGGTAAGAAACATGTAGAAAATATGATCGAATGCTATAAAATTTCATGATGCGAGGATACGCTGCGCTTCTTAGAATGGAGTTGACATTCTATTGCTGGACCGAGCGGACTAGTTCTTTGGCCACTGGAATCGCTTATTATCGATTGGGAGTTGGGTTTCTCTGTCTTTGAGCAAGTACCTATGAAAAATGGAGTTGGTTTATTATCTCCTGGCGTTTGGATCTTTTGCAAAGACCTGGTTTGTAACCCTTCAGATTCTAACATAGCCATCTTCCCATTGCATGCCTTATACAGAAGAATGGTGATTCAGTTATAAAACATGCTACATCAGAGATGGAATAGGTACTAAAGAATAGAAAGGCATGACATATTGACATATATTCCCTCCATCCGGAAATAAATGGATGGGTCTAGGCGTATTTCAGTTCTAGATACATCCAGTCTGCGACATTTAATCCGGACGGAGGGAGTATGATGTAAGAGCTAGGGATACGACAGGACAACACAGTAAAAAAACACTGAAAACCCCACTTCAGAACCAAAGTATTCAAACGCACTGATATGAGATAGTACACTCATGCATTTCAGATGCAAAACTACCAGGCAGTTTTCCTTACAAAAATCAACAATGTGGCCTTTAATCATACATTTTTCTACAACTAAATTTAGATCAGATAAAGGTTGGATTCACGCTGATTAACAAAATACATCCTGATGTAAAAATATAGTGATATACAGCAGGTACTTACATCTACATTGGAGCCTGAGAGAATTCACGCAAGAATCTTTCCTCATAAGCGATACCATTGCGAAATTCTTCTATCTGATAAGCTTATTTTCTAAAAGAGAGATGGGTAAGAAACATGTAGAAAATATGATCAGCATGCTATAAAATTTCATGATGCAAGGATACGCTGCACGCTTCTTAGAATTGAGTTGACATATTTTTGCCGGATCGAGCGGACTAGTTCTTTGGCCACCGGAATCTGCTTATTATCGGTAGGAGTTGGGTTTCTGTCTTTGGGCGGTATCTATAAGAACTGGACTTGGTTTATTATCTCCTGGCGTTTGGATCTTTTGCAAAGGCCTTGTTTGTAACCCTTCAGATTCTAACATAGTCGTCTTCCCCTTGCATGCCTTGTATAGAATAATGGTGCTTTAATTATAAAACATGTGACAACAGAGAGATGGAATAGGTACTGAAGAATAGAAAGGCATGACATATTGACATGTATTCCCTCCATCCAGAAAAAAATGGATGGGTCTAGGCGTATTTCAGTTCTAGATACATCCTTTTTATCCATTTCGCAACATGTAATCCGGACGGAGGGAGTATGGTGTAAGATCTAGGGATCTGACGAGGACAACACCAAAAAAACACTAGTTGAATGTAAAACTATATGCTAGCGGAATACGAATGTAAATAACTAAGGCAACATACACGTGTATGGTAGGGAAAATAAGATGGCATTGCAACAGAGCACTAGAACAACACTTCAATGTAAAAAAACATGGTATGGCGAGACGGATGAAGTACATACTAATGAATAACAATGCATAAGATATTCAGTAATCATGATGTCCAAATTAAGCGAGATGGCATTGCGATAGAGTAGAATAATGATGCTTGAATTTGAAAACATGTTATCATGAATGGAATATGTACTGAAAAACAGGAAGGCATGACATATGTACATGCATGATCAGCATGCTAAGCACATGGCATTGCAACAGAGTAGACACACTCCAGGACATTATATGCATGTTGTACCCATATCACATGCCAAGTTAGAGCAAGGACCTTGTGGGATGAAGAGGATTCATCATCTTTCTGCAAGTCTTCTGAAGAACTGCTGCTACCTCTTGAGCACTGCGTTGGATTTCCCCGAAGAGGAGAGGATGATTGAAAGATCGTGGATGTCGCCTAGAGGGGGGGGTGAATAGGCTCTTTAAAATAATTACGGTTGAGGCTTGAACAAATGCGGAATAAACCTAGCGGTTAATTTGTCAAGCACAAAACCTACAACAACTAGGCTCACCTATGTGCACCAACAACTTATGCTAAGCAAGAAAAACTACTTAGGTGATAGCAAGATATATGACAAGAAACAATATGGCTATCACAAAGTAAAGTGCATAAGTAAAGGGCTCGGGTAAGAGATAACCGAGGCACGCGGAGATGACGATGTATCCCGAAGTTCACACCCTTGCGGATGCTAATCTTCGTTTGGAGCGGTGTGGAGGCACAATGCTCCCCAAGAAGCCACTAGGGCCACCGTAATCTCCTCACGCCCTCGCACAATGCAAGATGCCGTGATTCCACTAAGGGACCCTTGAGGCGGTCACGAACCCGTACAAATGGAAACCCTTGGGGCGGTCACCGAACCCGTCAAATTGCTCAGGCGATCTCCACAACCTAATTGGAGACCCGGCGCTTGCCGGAGCTTTGCACCACAATGATTGAGCTCCGAACACCACCAACCGTCTAGGGCGCCCAAGCACCCAAGAGGAAAAAAAGCTCAAGGCGCCAAGCACCCAAGAGTAATAAGCTTCTCAACTTGTAACTTCCACGAATCACCGTGGAGAACTCAAACCGATGCACCAAATGCAATGGCAAGGGCACTGCAGTGCCCAAGTCCTTCTCTCCCAAATCCCACCAAAGCAACTAATGCTAGGGAGGAAAATGAGAGGAAGAACGAAAGAAGAACACGAAGAACTCCAAGATCTAGATCGAAGGGGTTCCCCTCACTAAGAGGAGAAAGTGATTGGTGGAAACGTGGATCTAGATCTCCTCTCTCTTTTCCCTCAAGAACTAGCAAGAATCATTGGAGGGATTGAGAGTTAGCAAGCTCGAAGAAGGTCAACAATGGGGAAGAACACAAGCTCAAAAGAATTAGGTCTCAAGGGGGAAGAAGACCCCCTTTTATAGGTGGGGAGAAAAACCAACCGTTATCCCCTCACTCAGCCCGCACGACGCGGTACTACCGCGCAGACTGCAGTACTACCGCTGATCGGCCGTGGTACTACGCTGCAGGTTGCGGTACTACCGCAAGTGCAGCAGATCGCCGATGAAGGCTCATTGCATTGGCAACGAGCAGTAGAACCGCCGAGCGGTACTACTGCTGCCTTCACGGTACTACCGTATAAGGCAGGCAGCACTAGCCATAGAGAAAGCACGGAAGTAAAAATTACTTCCGTGCCTACTTCCGCCTAGGGAGGACCTGCGCAAAAATCCGACGCGGTACTACCGCACACGAAGAGCGGTACTACAGCGTGGGCGCGGATGTAAAAATTACATCCGCCCTACTTCCGCTCATGCCGCTAAGCCTGGCGAGCCCATGGTACTACGGCGCGCGACACGGTACTACAGCGTAGAACGCGGATGTAAAAATTACATCCGCCCCTACTACGCTCGAGTAGCTGCGCTGGCACGAGGCCGCGGTACTACCGCTCCCACAGGCGGTACTACGTCGAGCACCTGCAGATACTACCGCGGTGGACTGCGGTACTACTGCAAGGGCCTGCGGTACTACCGCTCCGGAGAGCAAGACTACCGCATGCCCCAGATTAGCAACACTAGGAGTCCTTCATTTTGCAGAGAAGACAACAGAGGGAAACAATAAAACCAGAACTGCCATAACTTCTACAAATGAGCTCCGAATTGAGCAAACTCAAGCTTGTTGGAAACAAGACAACGAGTATCATCGAAACAGCGAAGAACGATACCAACCGAATGGACGGTATGCCTAACAAGCAAAAGAGTGAAACTCCAACAGAGAAGAACCGGCATACCCTCCAACATCGAAAACATCATAGAAGACGCATGTGAACTCCGTTTTCGATGAACTCGAGCTTGTCATAAAAATGACCATAAGCTCCAAAACTCGCAAGGAGAAGAACCAAACAAGAACCAATAAAGATGATGCAAGGATGCAATGGTTTGAGCTCTCTACGAACGATATGATCAAGCAACTCATCGAGAGCCCCCCTTGATAGTACAGCAATCGATCCTATAACCCGGTCTCCCACAACTACCATGAGACCGGTAAAATAGAAAACCTATCAAGGGCAAACCTTTGCCTTGCACAAAGTCCACTTGAGCTAGATGATGACGATCTTGACTCCCTCTAGTTGGACCACCTTTCTTGATTGCGTTGGCTCGAAGAAGACTAGTTGATTGCTCCCCCATACTCCACTATGGGTGAGCCACTCTTCCGCACATCTTCACAAGTCCATTGTCACCAAATGGACGGCAAGCTTCAAGCATTTGATCTCTTCGTGATGCTTCACTTGAATTTGCACACGCCAACCTAACCCCACAAAGAACTCTCACGAAGACCATGGGTTAGTACACAAAGCGTAATGGACAATGCTTACCATACCATGGGATCACTTGATCCCTCTGTACATCTTGTACGCTTTGTGTGTTGATCAACTTGATTCACTCTTGACTTAGTCTTGATCAACCTTGATTCTTTCCAACTCTATTCATTTGGATGATGTCTTTAAGGTAATCATGAATGATCAAACAATCTTCTTCTTCAAGACATGCTTACAATAAGCTCAACTCTCAAATGACCAATCTTTGGATAATTCCTTGAATAGCACCTTGGTCGACACAAACTCTCCTTGAAACCAACACATGTACTCCAAGAAATGCCTATGGACAAAACCTTCAAATAAACTCAAGGCAACCATTAGTCCATAGAGATTGTCATCAATTACCAAAACCAAACATGGGGGCATCGCATGTTCTTTCAATGATGCAGCAAAGTAGCGTGAGTATTTCCCTCGATTTTTGAGAACCAAGGTATCAATCCAGTAGGAGGCCACGCACAAGTCCCTCGTACCTACACAAAACGATAGCTCCTCGCAACCAACGCGATTAGGGGTTGTCAATCCCTTCACGGTCACTTACGAGAGTGAGATCTGATAGAGATGATAGATAATATTTTTGGTATTTTTGGTATAGAGATGCAAAGTAAAAAGTAAAAGGCAAAGTAAAAACAAAGCAAGTATTAAAGTGATGGAGATTGATATGATGAGAATAGACCCGGGGGCCATAGTTTCACTAGTGGATTCTCTCAAGAGCATAAGTATTCTACGGTGGGTGAACAAATTACTGTTGAGCAATTGACAGAATTGAGCATAGTTATGAGTATATCTAGGTACGATCATGTATATAGGCATCACGACCGAGACAAGTAGGCCGAAACGATTCTGCATCTACTACTATTACTCCACTCATCGACCGCTATCCAGCATGCATCTAGAGTATTAAGTTAAAAACAGAGTAACGCCTTAAGCAAGATGACATTATGTAGAGGAATAAATTCATGAAATATGATAAATACCCCCATCTTGTTATCCTCGATGGCAACAATACAATACGTGCCTTGCAACCCTTTCTATCACTGGGTAAGGACACCGCAAGATTGAGCCCAAAGCTAAACATTTCTCCCATTGCAAGAACTACCAATCTAGTAGGCCAAACCAAATGGATAATTCGAAGAGACTTGCGAAGATAACTCAATCATACATAAAAGAATTCAGAGAAGAATCGAATACTATTCATAGATAATCTGGATCATAAACCCACAATTCATCGGTCTCAACAAACACACCGCAAAAAGAAGATTACATCGAATAGATCTCCACGAGAAAGGGGGAGAACATTGTATTGAGATCCAAAAAGAGAGAAGAAGCCATCTAGCTACTAGCTATGGACCCGAAGGTCTGAAGTAAACTACTCACACTTCATCGGACGGGCTATGGTGATGATGTAGAAGCCCTCCGTGGTGGATGCCCCCTCCGGCGGAGCTCTGGAACAGGCCCCAAGATGGAATCTCATGGATACAGGAAGTTGCGGCGGTGGAATTAGGTTTTTGGCTCTGTTACGATCGTTTGAAGTGCGTGAGGTATATATATAGGAGGAAGGAGTACGTCGGTGGAGCAACAGGGGGCCCACGAGGCAGGGGGCGCGCCCTAGGGGGCGCGCCCCTACCCTCATGACCGCCTCTTTTGTTCCTTGTAGTAGGTTCCAAGTCCCCTAGATCACGTTCGGTGAGAAAATCACGTTTCCGAAGGTTTCATTCCGTTTGGACTCCGTTTGATATTATGTTTCTTCGAAACACTGAAAAAGGCAAAAAACAACAATTCTGGGTTGGGCCTCCGGTTAATAGGTTAGTCCCAAAAATAATATAAAAGTGGAAAATAAATCCCAATATTGTCCAAAACTGTAGATAAAGTAGCATGGAGCAATCAAAAATTATAGATACGTTGGAGACGTATCAGGAATCCCCAAGCTTAATTCCTGCTCGTCCTCGAGTAGGTAAATGATAAAAAGAGATTTTTTATGCGGTGATACTTTGGCATAATTTCAATGTAAAACTTCTTAATTGTGGTATGAATATTCAGATCCGAAAGATTCAAGACAAAAGTTCATATTGACATAAAAATAATAATACTTCTAACTAAGCAATTATGTCTTCTCAAAATAACATGGCCAAAGAAAGTTATCCCTACAAAATCATATAGTTTGGCTATGCTCCATCCTCCCCATACAAAATATTTAAATCATGCACAACCCCGATGACAAGCCAAGCAATTATTTCATACTTTAACATTTTCGAAACTTTTTCAATCTTCACGCAATACATGAGCGTGACCCATGGATGTAGCACTATATGTGGAATAGAATGGTGGTTGTGGAGAAGACAAAAAGAGGGAAGATAGTCTCACATCAACTAGGCGTATCAACGGGCTATGGAGATGCCCATCAATAGATATCAATGTGAGTGAGTAGGGATTGCCATGCAACGGATGCACTAGAGATATAAGTATATGAAAGCTCAACGAAAGAAACTAAGTGGGTGTGCATCCAACTCGCTTGCTCACGAAGACCTAGGGCATTTGAGGAAGCCCATCATTGGAATATACAAGCCAAGTTCTATAATGAAAAATTCCCACTAGTATATGAAAGTGACAAAATGAGAGACTCTCTATCATGAAGATCATGGTGCTACTTTGAAGCACAAGTGTGGTAAAAGGATAGTAACATTGTCCCTTCTCTCTTTTTTCTCTCATTTTTCTATTTGGGCCTTTTCTCTTTTTTATGGCCTCTTTTATTTTTCTTTTATTTTCTTCTTTTTTTATTTTTCGTCTGGAGTCTCATCCCGACTTGTGGGGGAATCATAGTCTCCATCATCCTTTCCTCACTTGGGACAATGCTCTAATAATGATGATCATCACACTTTTATTTTTCTTACAACTCAATAATTACAACTCGATTCTTAGAACAAAGTATGACTCTATATGAATACCTCCGGCGGTGTACCGGGATATGCAATGAATCAAGAGTGACATGTATGAAATAATTATGAATGGTGGCTTTGCAACAAATACAATGTCAACTACATGATCATGCTAGCAATTATGACAATGATGGAGCGTGTCATAATAAACAGAACGGTGGAAAGTTGCATGGCAATATATCTCAGAATGGCTATGGAAATGCCATGATAGGTAGGTATGGTGGCTGTTTTGAGGAAGATATATGGTGGGTGTATGATACCGGTGAAAAGTGTGCGGTATTAGAGAGGCTAGCAATGGTGGAAGGATGGGAAAAAGTGCGCATAATCCATGGACTCAACATTAGTCATAAAGAACTCATATACTTGTGGAAAAAATCTAGAAGTTATCAAAGCAAAGTATTACGTGCATGCTCCTAGGGGGATAGATTGGTAGGAAAAGACCATCGCTCATCCCCGACCGCCACTCATAAGGAAGACAATCAATAAATAAATCATGCTCCGAGTTCATCACATAACGGTTCACCATAACGTGCATGCTACGGGAATCACAAACTTCAACACAAGTATTCTTTAAATTCACAACTACTCAACTAGCATGACTCTAATATCACCATCTTCATATCTCAAAACAATTATCAAGCATCAAACTTTTCTTAGTATTCAACGCACTCAAAAGAAAGTCTCACATATATCTTGAATACCAAGTATATTGACATTAAGCAAATTACCATGCTATTAACGACTCTCAAAATAATCTAAGTGAAGCATGAGAGATCAATAGTTTCTTTAAAAAAAATCCACCACTGTGCTCTAAAAGATCTAAGTGAAGAACTAGAGCAAAAATTATCACGCTCAAAAGATATAAGTGAAGCACTATGAGAAAAACTATCAAGCTCAAAAGATATAAGTGAAGCACATAGAGTATTCTATCAAATTCCAATTTATGTATGGCTCTCTCAAAAGGTGTGTACAGCAAGGATGATTGTGGTAAACTAACAAGCAAAGACGCAAATAATACAATACTCTCCAAGGAAAACACATATCATGTTGGTGAATAAAAATATAGCTCCAAGTAAATTACCGATGGAAGTAGACGAAAGAGGGGATGCCTTCCGGGGCATCCCCAAGCTTTGACTTTTTGGTGTCCTTGGATTATCTTGGGGGTGCCATGGGCATCCCCAAGCTTAGGCTCTTTCCACTCCTTGTTCCATAATCCATCAAAAGAATTTACCCAAAACTTGAAAACTTCACAACACAAAACTCAATAGAAATCTCGTGAGCTCCGTTAGATAAAGAAAACAAAAGACTATTTTAAGGTACTGTAATGAAATCATTCTTTATTTATATTGGTGTTAAACCTACTTTATTCCAACTTCTCTATGGATTATAAACTATTTTACTAGCCATAGATTCATCAAAATAAGCAAACAACACACGAAAAACAGAATCTGTCAAAAACCGAACAGTCTATAGTAATCTGTAACTAACGCAAACTTATGGAACTCAAAAAACTCTACCAAAATTAGACGACCTATAAAATTTGTTTATTGATCAGCAGAAATTGGAACCAGTATTTTATCACGTTCTTGTAATTTTTAATAATTCGGGCACTGAGCGCAAAGTTTCTGGAAATTACAGCAAGATCAAATAACCATCATCCAAGAAGATCCAATAGGTCTAGCTTGGCACAAACACTAATTAAAACATAAAACCACATCTAAACAGAGGCTAGATGGATTATTTATTCCTAAACAGAAGCAAAAACAAAAAACATAAAGAAAATTGGGTTGCCTCCCAACAAGCGCTATCGTTTAACGCCCCTAGCTAGGCATAAAAGCAAGGATAAATCTAGGTATTGCCATCTTTGGTAGGCAATCCATAAGTGGCTCTCATGATAGATTCATATGGTAATTTTATTTTCTTTCTAGGGAAGTGTTCCATGCATTTCTTTAATGGAAATTGGAATCTAATATTCCCTTCCTTCATATCAATAGTTGCACCAATCGTTCTAAGGAAAGGTCTACCAAGAATAATAGGACATAAAGGATTGCAATCTATATCAAGAACGATAAAATCTATGGGAACATTAATTCTTCCCATAGGATTTTTAATAGTGGAATCCGCAAGATGCAAGTTTAGAGAGCAATCATGAAAGTCACGGAAATCTAGCAAATCACACAAAGTTTTGGGAATAGTGGAGACACTAGCACCCAAATCACACAAGGCATGAAACTCATAAATTTTTATTTTTATTTTAATAGTAGGTTCCCACTCATCATAGAGCTTTCTAGGGATAGAAACTTTCAACTCAAGTTTTTCTTCATAAGATTGCATCAAGGCATCAACAATGTGTTCGGTAAAGGCCTTATTTTGACTATAAGCATGAGGATAATTTAGCACGGATTGCAACAAGGTAATACAATTAATTAAAGAGCAATTTTCATAATTAAATTCCTCGAGATCCAATATAGTGGGTTTAGCAACATCTAGGTTTTTATTTCTTTCGATGCCACATTTATCAATTTCATCAAGATCTAAAAACTCTGAATTCTTAGAACGCCTTCTAGGTAAAGGAAGATCATATTCAGTTTCATCAAGATTCATATTGCAAAACAAAGATTTAATGGGGGACACATCAATAACTTTTAGATCTTCATCTTGATTAGGAATTGGAAGAACACGCTTTAATAAAGGCATCTTTGGAAGCACGCATCCTAGCGGTTCTTTCTTTGCACTCATCAATGGAAATTCTCATAGCTTTGAGAGACTCATTGATATCATGCTTAGGAGGAATAGATCTAAGCTTTAAAGAATCAACCTCAAGAGAAATTCTATCAATGTTCCTAGCCAAATTATCAACTTTAAGCAATTTCTCCTCAAGCAAAGCATTAAAATTCTTTTGTGAATTCATAAACTCTTTAACACTACTCTCAAATTCAGAGGGCATCTTATTAAAATTTCCATAAGAGTTGTTGTAGGAATTTCCATAATTATTAGAAGGATTACTAGGATGAGGCCTAGGATTAAAATTCCCTCTATACACGTTGTTACCAAAATTGTTCCTACCAACAAAATTCACATCCATAGATTCATTATTATTCTCAATCAAAGTAGACAAAGGCATATCATTAGGATCAGAAGAAACACTCTTAGTAGCAAATAATTTCATAAGTTCATCAATCTTTCCACTCAAAACATTAATTTCTTCTATCGCATGCACTTTTTTATTACTAGATCTTTCAGTGTGCCATTGAGAATAATTAACCATAATATTATCCAGAAGTTTAGTAGCATATCCTAAAGTGATTTCCATAAAAGTGCCTCCCGCGGCCGAATCTAAAATATTTCTAGAAGCAAAATTTAATCCGGCATAATTTTTTTGTATAAGCATCCACAAGTTCAAACCATGAGTAGGACAACTACGTATCATTAATTTCATTCTCTCCCAAGCTTGTGCAACATGTTCATGATCAAGTTGCTTCTAATTCATGATATCGTTCCTAAGAGAGATAATCTTAGCGGGAGGAAAATACTTAGAGATAAAAGCATCTTTGCACTTGTTCCAAGAATCAATACTATTTTTAGGCAAAGATGAAGACCACGCTTTAGCACGATCTCTAAGCGAAAAAGGAAATAGCTTCGATTTAACGACATCATTATCGACATCTTTTTTCTTTTGCATATCACATAAATCAACGAAGCTATTTAGATGAGTAGCGGCATCTTCACTAGGAAGGCCGACGAATTGATCTTTCATAACAAGATTCAACAAAGCAGTATTGATTTCACAAGATTCAGTATTGGCAAGGGGAGCAATGGGAGTGCTAAGGAAATCATTATTATTGGTATTGGTGAAGTCACACAATTTGGTAGTATCTTGAGGCATCGCGACAAACAAGCAATCTGACACACGAGCAAACAAAGGGCAAGAGAGAAAAAGGCAACGGGAAAAAGAGGAGGAGATTGGGAAAGAGAGGGCGAATAAAACGGCAAGGGTGAAGTGGGGGAGAGGAAAACAGGAGGCTAATGGCAAATAATGTAATGCGAGAGATAGGGATTGTGATGGGTACTTGGTATGTCTTGACTTGCTCTTGCGTGAGCCTCCCCGGCAACGGCGCCAGAATATCTTCTTGCTACCTCTTGAGCACTGCGTTGGATTTCCCTGAAGAGGAGAGGATGATGAAGCAAAGTAGCGTAAGTATTTCCCTCAGTTTTTGAGAACCAAGGTATCAATCCAGTAGGAGGCCACACACAAGTCCCTCGTACCTACACAAAATGATAGCTCCTCGCAACCAACGCGATTAGGGGTTGTCAATCCCTTCACGGTCACTTACGAGAGTGAGATCTAATAGAGATGACAGATAATATCTTTGGTATTTTTGGTTTAGAGATGCAAAGTAAAAATTAAAGGCAAAGTAAAAACAAAGCAAGTATTAAAGTGATGGAGATTGATATGATGAGAATAGACCCGGGGGACATAGGTTTCACTAGTGGCTTCTCTCAAGAGCATAAGTATTCTACGGTGGGTGAACAAATTACTGTTGAGCAATTGATAGAATTGAGCATAGTTATGAGTATATCTAGGTATGGTCATGTATATAGGCATCACGTCCGAGACAAGTAGACCGAAACGATTATGCATCTACTACTATTACTCCACTCATCGACCGCTATCCAGCATGCATCTAGAGTATTAAGTTAAAAAAGCAGTAACGCCTGTAAGCAAGATGACATATGTAGAGGAATAAATTCATGCAATATGATAAATACCCCATCTTGTTATCCTCGATGGCAACAATACAATACGTGCCTTGCAACCCTTTACATCCTTTGGGTAAGGACACCGCAAGATTGAACCCAAAGCTAAACACTTCTCCCATTGCAAGAACTACCAATCTAGTTGGCCAAACCAAATGGATAATTCGAAGAGACTTGCAAAGATAACTCAATCATACATAAAAGAATTCAGAGAAGAATCAAATATTATTCATAGAGATCATAAGCCCACAATTCATCGATCTCAACAAACACACCGCAAAAAGAAGATTACATCGAATAGATCTCCACGAGAGAGGGGGAGAACATTGTATTGAGATCCAAAAAGAGAGAAGAAGCCATCTAGCTACTAGCTATGGACCCGAAGGTCTGAAGTAAACTACTCACACTTCATCGGAAGGGCTATGGTGATGATGTAGAAGCCCTCCGTGGTGGAGGCCCCTCCCGTGAACTCGGAACAAGCCCCAAGATGGGATCTCGTGGATACAGGAAGTTGCGGCGGTGGAATTAGGTTTTGGCTCCTGTTACGATCGTTTGGGGTACTTAGTTATATATAGGAGGCCGGAGGACGGCGGGGGAGCAACAGGGGGCCCAAGAGGCAGGGGGCGAGCCCTAGGGGGGGGGCGCCCCCCACCCTCGTGACCGCCTCTTTTGTTCCTTGGAGTAGGGTCCAAGTTCCCTGGATCACGTTCGGTGAGAAAATCACGTTTCCGAATGTTTCATTCCGTTTGGACTCCATTTGATATTCCGTTTCTTGAACACCTAAAAGGCAAAAAAGCGACAGTGCAATTGCTGGGCCTCCGGTTAATAGGTTAGTCCCAAAAATAATATATAAGTGGAAAATAAAGCCCAATATAGCCCAAAATAGTAGATAAAGTAGCATGGAGCAATCAAAAATTATAGATACGTTGGAGACGTATCAACTGCCTTTACATGTTCCATCATATTGGGTATCATTGACATCAAGTTTATTTGCCTTTACATTGCTCCGTGAGGTTCTTGTGGATATATCAGTGTGTTCAATTATATCTGACATGCATGGAAGACAACTGGTAGTTAGATTTATGTAATGAGTGCCTGTAGGGACGACATAAATAGTAGGACTGAGGTTAACTAGCAGCAACAGGTCTCATAAACTAAAGGGAGAACACAGATGAAAGCTACAGAATATGTATCGTTTGTACTCGAGATTTACTAGATGGCACACAAAAGTATTAAAGAACAACATAGGTAATACTAGAAGTGGTATAATACTATAATCACCAGCACAGTGGGATAGCATTGGCTGATGGATGATAACTATGGAACAACATTACCTAAAGAACAAGTATCTTAGGTGAACTATGGAACAACGTGAACTCCTGAACAAGACCCGTAAGAGATCAGCATGAATATACAAAGTGAAATGTGATGATCTATTTTCCATGCTTAGATGAATAACAAAGCCATAAATGTTGCACACAAGTAAGATGAGGGTACAACCTATCTGCTGCCATCCATAGGAGTGAGCATTATGTGCCGACTTGTCGATGGCCTACTTGATTGTTGTGGCTGTCCATGTCGAACGCACGCGCATTTGATCACGAGGAACTGTTGAGTGGGGACTATAGCTCCCTTCGGTGTATGCTTCCCTTGTTGGAGCGATTGCGGTGAGTCGGAAGGCGGTGTGTGCGAAGATCACGGAATAACGCATAATGTTAAGAATGACATATCCCTTTGATCTGAAGAAATACACTAAGAGATCAACAACAAAGGTACGAGAGTGGTCACATGTCATTGTTGAAGACTAAATTGGGGTCACATGATTTTATTTTATTTTGGTACTGTCCGATCTACGCGGATGGCTTGATGGCCATCGTGTGCCTCCGGTGACACTGCTTGAATCTTCCCGAAGAGCCAGCCGACCAACGGCAGAGCAGCCTCGCCTCCGTCTGCGGGCCGGCAAAACCCCGCTCCTCGCCCCACCGCATCGCCGTGGTTGCGCCCGCCTCGAGCCAATCCACAAAGACTCCCGTCATCCAGATCCGGCGGCGGTACCATCAACCCACGCAACTCAAAAAGATAGCCATCTAAGCGCCGCTTGATGGCGAACTTATGACCCCGCACCCTTACGTTAGACACCAGCCAACCGGCAACCTAGGAGCTCCGCCGCCTCGAGGGGTGCTGCTTCCCATTGGGAATCGATTGGCCCAGAATAGAAATTCAGAGAACTGATGCCTAAATAAAGTGATTTGAGATGAGGGTGCGACCTATCTGGCGGCATGGTGAAGTAAGCGGAGTCCAAATGCCGAAGTCGGTGAGGTCTGCGCGGTTGCGGTGGCGACCGGCGGCAGGGAAAGAGCGATGTCGCGACGGTCGACGGCTACGCGGAAGCAGCGCCAGGACTCTAGACGGACCCGAAGTTGGAGCCGCTCCGGCGCCGTGAACAACGGCGGGGGTGAATCGGCTCCGGTACGGTTCACGCGACCGTCATCGAGGCAACACCAGAAGACGGAGTAAGAGGCACACGACCCAAAGGCACGACGGCAAATGGACAGCGTCTCGGCATTAGGGAGGAGGGCGGTTGTGAAATTGGTGCGGTGGGGGCGCCATGGAGGTGGGGCTGAGGTTTCGCGGCTCGGGAGAAGGATCTTCCCGGGGAGAAGGTGATTTGGCGCCCACGAGGTATGAATGGGGGCGGGGGGGGAATTGGGAGGGGAGTGGAACCATGTCTTATGGATGCATTTGTCTGAAATGTGAGGGGGAGTTACAGTTCTACCCTTGCCTATAGGCTTCTCGGCTTGGGTCTGTGTACTGAGGGTCGAGGATACTAGAGTAACTTTGCTTCTCCCCAAATAGTGGGCGGGGAGCGATTTGAGGCCGAGGGCGTGTTTTGAACTATAGTGGGCGCGAACGATTTGAGGCGAGGAGAGCGTGTTTTCAAATAGTGGGCGCGAGCTATTTCGGGCGAGGAGAGCATGTTTTGCCGACCATGGTTTATGAATTATTCGGCACATGTCATTTCGGCCGAGGAGAAGTTACGCTTGGATGAAGTTATGAACCTACCCTCGATGTACAACGGGCCAATTGATGCGTGTCCCACATAGGACGGTAATTTCGTGTCTCCCATTTATTTGCTCAGGCGAATTCCACCGAGCAGAGAGGATGTTTAACGGTTCGTTCAAATTTTGGGATAACGAGTATCCATGTCTACCTTACCAAGTCGATTCGAATCAAATTTTGAAATATTAGCTTGCCACTTGTTTTTTAGATGGAGAGATGATGCTCGGGAGTAATGTGTTTTTACATGCTCGTTGCTAGCGATTTACTATATGACAAATAGTTGACCCACTCAAAAACGCGAATCAAACCCAAAATGAAATATCTCGATTCAATGAAATAGCTCGTTCGAAGAGGTCAAAATAGTGAACTAAATCCAAAATTGAACACCTCAATCGAGTAGCATGTTGTACAGTATTATAGTACTCCATGAACATGTTGAAAGTCAAATTAATGAACTTGTTTGATATACGCATATATCCGTTCATGTGTGGATTGCAGACAACATGTTCTCCAATTTAAATATTTGAATGCAAGTTTATATCGACACATGGTTTATATCAGTCTTTGATGCATAAAACACGACCTCCCCCTCTCTCGCACTCCTGTTCTCTCTCTCTCTCTCTCTCTCTCTCTCTCTCTCTCTCTCTCTCTCTCACCGACAATCTTCAATTCTGTCGCACGCATCCGACACAAAAACCTTGTTGGTCCCTCTCCCTTTCTCTCCATCTCTCTCTCTCTCTCTCTCTCTTTGTGTGTGTGTTGGGGGGGGGGGGTCTTTCTAGTCCAAGCTAGATATCTTGGGTGCACTCATCTTATGCACACAAATTCCTTGGCTCTTTGCCCGTAACTCTCTCACGCACCACTATGTCGTCTCGGAGCTCTTCCCCGCCCCTCTCTCAAACTCTCCATTCACCTGGGTCACACATACACATGCATATCTCACTCGCACTCGATAGGCCCATCTAAAACTCTATCTCTCTCCCTCGTTCTCTCTCCATCTCACACACACACACACACACAATCTCATACCCAGCTAGCCAAGTATGATGGTCTCTCACTCAATTGTACTTGGTCAAAGTTTCAAAAGTTTGACTTAAAAAAATGTTGGAACTACATTATCGAACGGAGGGAGTAGATCTTTCTCTCTCTCTCTCTCTGCTATCTCTCATGGGCCTCCCCTCTCGCTCGAACTCTATATACCGATGGATTATACGCTCACTGTGTCAGCGTATAGCTCCGTATATTGTTTAGTTGACCGGTCAACCAATCGACATGCTGCCTTGTCAGCTCGTGTTATGTATCTTCGTGTGTTGGCCCATGTGGCAGTGGGTGAAAATAAGTAAACTAGAGGCCCATCTGACACGCAGTGAAGCAAACAAAGTTGAAACCACTCGGGGTAGCACCCCGCATGCTAGTAAATTGAGGGCGCATTGAGGACAAACTTCTTGCGTGCGAAGGACGCACTCGCGCACAATTCACCACTACGCGGCGGCATGCACAGAAGGACGCACTCGCGCACACCCAGCACACAACACACACCAACACACATGTACACTGGCGTCACCGACGGTTGAGATGGACGGCGAGGCAGCCATCAAGCGGAGGCGGCTTGAGCCAAAACTGCATCCGGCGAGCCTGGACTTCATCAGTAGCCTCCCCGACGACATGTTGCTCGTCATCATCGGCCTCCTCCCCACCAAATCTGCCATGCGGACCGCCCTGCTCACCCGGCGGTGGCGCCCCCTCTAGCGCTGCGTCCCCTTCAACCTCACCGTTGACAGTTGCCTCTGCGACGGGGATTGCAAACGCATGGCCGCAGTCTCCAAGATCCTTTCATCGCACCCTGGACCAGCCAGTCGCCATGACATCTGCATGTTCAGTACCAACTGTAAGGTCCAACCCAAGTTCGACGAGTGGTTTTATCCCCCGCCCTAGATCAGCTCGAGGAGCTCAGCTTTGAAACTGGACGATGTCGCTCTGCGCGCGATCCGTGCTCTGCCTCACGCCAACGCTGCGCCGCACCAGCTTCAGCTCCTGCTATCTTCCCCAGATTAATGCCGCGCCCGTCCTTCTTCTCCCTCAACTCAAGCAGCTTGACCCCTTCGACATTGTCATCTCGAAGAAGGCTATGGAGCACCTGCTCCGCAGCTGTACTGCGCTCGAGTACCATCGTCTTGAGCAGATCCACGGGTTCATTAGCCTCAACATCGCCTCGAGGAATCTCCGATGGATTTATGTGTCTTGCTGGCCCCGCAACAAGACATCAATTGGGAAGAGATCACTCCAGTTGTTCCATGTTATGGTCATTGAGAATGCGCCTTTCCTTGAGAGATTGCTTGTATCGGATCTAGAAGGTCCAACAAAAATCAGGGTCATTGACGCGCCGAAATTGACAGCGTTGGTGTACTCGTCTGCCAAATTCTCCGAACTCTTTATTGGATCCGTAATCGTTCAGGTACAACACTCATCTTCTTCTCCGTCTTCTTGAAATTCACATTTTTAAATTTCTTCTTGATGTATTTACGACCGTCTTCCAGAAAATGATTCCCACAAGCTTGACCCAGTCCATGCGCACAATGAAGATCTTAGCACTAAAATCTATCGGCCCCAATCTGGTTAAAGTTGTTGGATTCCTTACATGCTTTCCATGCACGGAGAAGCTACTCATCGAGGTGAAACTTCTTTCCTATAAGTAAACAGTAATCACAACGTAGCTCAATTTTTTCGTAATTTTCCCAAATTACGATGACAAGTGCAGTGTTCAAAACTGCATCTACGGACTGCACCAAAAAAATGTTTTCAGTATTTTTTCTCACGTGATCACCTGCATCGTTTTTATGCTGTACTACTATAGTAGCCTAGGCTAGTCATAGTGGAAAGTAACTTAGACTACTCCAGTAACTCTATGGTTACCCTAAGAGCAAGTACTACCTCCGTCCTGGTTTACTCTTCCAATTTTGTAGTATCAAAATTTGACCATAGATTTAACTAACAAACTGTTAATGCATGTCACTAAGTACTATATCGTTGGATTCGTATTTGAACATAATTTCAAATGGTGTAATTTTTAGTGACATGCATTGGCATTTTCTTAGGTAAATCTATGGTCAAAATTTTATACTAAATACGAGGTAGTATTCCCTCTGTCCCAAAATTCTTGGCTTACATTTGTTTAGATACGGATGTATCTAACACTAAAATGTAACTAGATACATCCGTACTTAGACAAATTTTAGACAAGAATTTTGGGACGGAGGGAGTACAAAAGTGGGCTATGTAAGCCAAAACATGTGTAAAATTCACTTGTGATGCATTTGGCATCGATGCCCCTCCATTGCTCACCTGGTGCCCCAATCTGAATCACCTACTTTGCTCCGGTGCCAAATTAACTCACGCAATGAAAAAACACTGCGTGGGAGAGAGAGAGGACTAAGGCAATAAAAAAACACTTGTTCGGGAGAGTGAGAGGCTTGTAACGCCCGGATAATTAGGCTACAGCAAAACTCTCCTAATGATGCCATGTCATCTTTGATTACTCATGCTAAACTTTCGTTAGTTCCAACCGGTCCAAAAATCAATTCAAAACAACAACAACAAAAGTTTTTAAAAGTTGAAACAAAAATGTTCAAACAGTGCCAAAAATGACATAGGTAATTATGGTGTAGAAGACACAATTTTATAAAATACCTAAATGCCCTAAATTAAATAAAACAGAAAAGGAAAATAAATAAATAAAAGAAAATACAAAATAGAAACAAAAAAAGAAAAAGGAGAAGCTCCCCCTTGGATGAGACGGCCCAGCTTGTAGCCAGGCTAGCCCACCTGGCCCATCCGACCGACCCGGCCCGGCTCCCCTGCCTCGTCCCCTTCCCTGTTCCCCCGACCCGGGTCGGAACAGGGCGCGTCCCCACCTGACCCGCTCGCCGGCACCGAGGAGGGGATAAGGCCGCCACGCCCTCGCCTCCTCGATCCCTTCTCCCACTCGACGCGCTCTCTCCCTCGGTCCCTGCGCCTCCCCCCTCGGATCCACCTCGCTCTCCCCCTCGCTCCCCATCGCAGCCGAACGCCACCGCCGCCATGGCTCCGGCCTAGCCACGGCCACCGTGCCCACCTCGCTGCCCCTCTGTGTCCCCAAGGGCCGCCGTCGTCCGCTGCCTCAACCGGTGCATCCCGTTGGAGTTTGGAGCCACCGCAACGCCCACGACGCCGCCGTCTTCCTCCTCTGCTCCGACGAACTTCGCCGCTGAATTCGCCCCACCGAGCCCTCCCCGAGTCCACTTAAGCACACCTGCAGGAGCAACGTGAGCATGCCCTTCTTTCCCCTCTCTTTCCCAAGCATTTCTGCAGCTGTAGCTCCTCCTCCATGCCGTGCCCGAACGCGGCTTCGCCCGAGCTCATCGCCGGCGTGGCCACGGTGACCATTTCCCTCGCTAGACGCCATACTCTCCTAGGTTGTGAAACCAAGGCTATGACCACCAAAAGCTATGGAAATCAAAGGAAATGGAGACCAACGCTCTGATACCACTTGTAGGACCTTGAAGTATGTCTAGAGGGGGGGTGATTAGACTACTTTACCAATAAAAACTTAACCTTTTCCCAATTTTAGAGTTTGGCAGATTTTAGCTATTTTAGGACAAGTCAAGCAATCATCACACAATTCAAGCAAGCATGCAAAGAGTATATAGGCAGCGGAAATTAAAGCATGCAATTTGCAAGAAAGTAAAGGGAAGGGTTTGGAGGATTCAAACGCAATTGGAGACACAGATGTTTTTGGCGTGGTTCCGATAGGTGGTGCTATCGTACATCCACGTTGATGGAGACTTCAACCCACGAAGGGTAATCACTGCCTTGAGTCCACGGAGGGCTCCACCCACGAAGGGTCCACGAAGAAGCAACCTTATCTATCCCACCATGGCCGTCGCCCACGAAGGACTTGCCTCACTAGCGGTAGATCTTCACGAAGTAGGCGATCTCCTTGCCCTTGCAAACTCCTTGGATCAACTCCACAATCTTGTCGGAGGCTCCCAAGTGACACCTAGCCAATCTAGGAGACACCACTCTCCAAGAAGTAACAAATGGTGCGTTGATGATGAACTCCTTGCTCTTGTGCTTCAAATGATAGTCTCCCCAACACTCAACTCTCTCTCATAGGATTTGGATCTGGTGGAAAGAGGGTTTGAGTGGAAAGCAACTTGGGGAAGGCTAGAGATCAAGATTCATATGGTAGGAATGGAATATCTTGGCCTCAACACATGAGTAGGTGGTTCTCTCTCGAAATGGTAAGTTGGAAGTGTAGGTTCGTTTCGATGGCTCTCTCCATGAATGAAGAGGAGGTGGAGGGGTATATATAGCCTCCACACAAAATCTAACTGTTACACACAATTTACCAAACTCGGTGGGACGAATCGTTAAACTCGGTCGGACCGATTTAGTAAACCTAGTGACCATTAGTGATTTTCTTGGACCGACATGCATCTCGGTGAGGCCGATTCGGTTAGGGTTAGGGCATAACGTAATCTCGGTGAGACCGATTACACAAACTTCGGTGAGACCGATTTGGTAATAAGCTTTCCAAAGAGTTGGTCGTAAACTCGGTGGGACCGATTTGCTCTTTCCGGTGAGACCAAATGTTACAAAAAGGAAGCGAGAGAGTTTACATTGCAATCTCGATGGGACCGATCGCTCACTTGGTTAGACCGAAAGCGTTACGAAGGGAAAGAGAGATTGCAACCCCATCTCGGTGAGACCGAGATCCCTATCGGTAAGACCGATTTTCTTAGGGTTTGTGGCGTTGGCTATGACTTTTGGAATCGGTGGCGCCGGATAGAAAGAATCGGTGTGACCGATTTTGGCCTTAGGTTTAGGTCATTTGTGGATGTGGGAAAGTAGTTGAGGGTTTTGGAGCATATCACTAAGCACATGAAGCAAGAGGCTCATTAAGCAACACCTCATCCCTTCTTGATAGTATTGGCTTTTCCTATAGACTCAATGTGATCTTGGATCACTAAAATGTAAAATGAAGAGTCTTGAGATTTTGAGCTTGAGCCAATCCTTTGTCCTTAGTATTTTGAGGGATCCACTTTCATCATCCATATCATGCCATTCATTGAGCTTTCCTGAAACAATAGTCTTGGAATAGCATTAGCTCAATGAGCTATATGTTGTTATGAATTACCAAAACCACCTAGGGATAGTTGCACTTTCACTTTGTCAGGTTCACGATGTGTTCCATGTGTCAAAGCTCCGGCGTTGCTTCAAGGACCCAATCCGAGCAGTGGATCATGAAGTGCTCGAATTGCAACAGGACCTCTCCTGTAAAGAGCATCCAGTCCGCATTCTTGACCAAGCTGAACGCCACACACGTCAGAAGGCGATCAAGTTCCTCAAAGTCCAGTGGTCGCACCATTCTGAAGATGAAGCCACTTGGGAACGCGAGGATCGCCTGCGTGATGAATATCCCGCGTTGTTTCTTTCTACCTCCTAAATCTCGGGACGCGATTTCTTGTAGTGGAGGAGATTTGTAACGCCCGGATAATTAGGCTACAGTAAAACTCTTCTAATGATGCCACGTCATCTTTGATTACTCATGCTAAACTTTCGTTAGTTCCAACTGGTCCAAAAATCAATTCAAAAAATGGCAAACAACAAAAGTTTTTAAAAGTTGAAAGAAAAATGTTCAAACTGTGCCAAAAATGACATAGGTAATTATGGTGTAGAAGACACAATTTTATAAAATACCTAAATGCCCTAAATTAAATAAAACAAAAAAGGAAAAATATAAATAAAAGAAAATACAAAACAGAAACAAAAAAAGAAAAAGGAGAAGCTCCCCCCTTGGACCAGACGGCCCAGCTTGTAGCCAGGCCGGCCCACCTGGCCCATCCGGCCGACTCGGCCCGGCTCCCCTGCCTCGTCCCCTTCCCTGTTCCCCCGACCCGGGTCGGAACAGGGCGCGTCCCCGACTGATCCCCTCACCGGCGTCGAGGAGGGGATAAGGCCACCACGCCCTCGCCTCCTCGAGCCCTTCTCCCACTCGCCCGCTCTCTCCCTCGGTCACTGCGCCTCCCCCCCAGATCCACCTTGCTCTCTCCCTCGCTCCCCATCGCAGCCGAACGCCACCGCCGCCATGGCTCCGGCCTAGCCACGGCCACCATGCCCACCTCGCCGCCCCTCTGTGTCCCCAAGGGCCGCCGTCGTCCGCTGCCTCGACCGGTGCATCCCGTTGGAGTTTGGAGCCACCGCAACGCCCACGACGCCGCCGTCTTCCTCCTCTGCTCCGACGAACTTCGCCGCCGAATTCGCCGCACCGAGCCCTCCCCGAGCCCACTTAAGCACACCTGCAGGAGCAACGTGAGCATGCCCTTCTTTCCCCTTTCTTTCTCGAGCATTTCCGCCGCCGTAGCTCCTCCTCCATGCCGTGCCCGAATGCGGCTTCGCCCGAGCTCGTCGCCGGCATGGCAACGGTGACCAATTGGTCCCGTGCGTGCCACCGTTCCGCTTCTCGCTTCGAGTAGACGCCGTAGACGCCACACGCTACTCGTTTAGCGGACCGCAACTCCGAACCCGACGACGACCGAACTCCGCCGTCCGCCCTTCTCGTCACCGGTGATGTTGCGGCCCTCCTCCGGCCACGCCACCGCCACCACTAGATGCGCCTCGACACGCTCGTATGTCTGGTCCCAAACCCACCTCGTTCGAACACCCCGCTGCATGATCCCGCCCGCGCTCAATCGCTGCCGCTGCCGCTGCCAACACCATTCCGGCCACCCCCGCCGACGTGCTCCCCTCCATCGGACGCGACGCGAAGAGGCCGTTCAAGAGAGCCTGGTCGCGCCCGATTTGGTGCCCCATAGGCGAAACCCGAAGCTCGCCGGGGTTGACCATTGCTGTGAAGCTCACGGAGCTACTCCAGCTCTCATTGAAGGCACCGAGGTCCACCACTGGTCATCGTCAGGCCTAGGGGCCCCAACTTGCCACGTTGCCCGAAGTCAACTTCGCTGACGTGGCAGCTACTGCCACTGACATGCGGCCCCCATGCCATAAAAGAAGTAAAAACAAATATATAAACTGCTAATTAATTAAATTAATTAATTAAGACCTAATTAGACACTGATTGCTGGGGCCCACCCACTAATTAACCTATTTAGTTAGTCTAAACCCACTATTAGTGCCCTTGACAATGACATGTGGGTCACATCGACCCCTACATGCAGTTTGACTGGTCAACCGACCAGTTGACCTGCTGACATCACTCTGATGTCATGCCTGCGTCATCAAACAATGTTCTGGATAATGTTGGCTTCAAATAAATAATTAAAATCAGAAAATGATTTAAATCTTTAGAAAAACATATTTTTTTAATCCGTAACTCAGATGAAAATACTTTCTACATGAAAGTTGCTCAGAACGACGAGACAAATCCGGATACGCAGCCCGTTCATCCGCCACACATCCCTAACATATCGAACACGCAACTTTCCCCCACCGGTACCTCTGCCCCAAAACGCGAAACACCGGGGATACTTTCCCGGATGTTTCCCCCCTTCGTCGGTATCACCTACTACCGCCTTTGGGCACACCTAGCATCACGCTTTGTCATGTCATGCATCATCATGCATTTGTTTGCATTGTATTTATTGTTTCTTCCCCCTCTTCTCTCGCTAGACACCGAGACCGACGCCGCTGCTACCCAGTACGACTACGGTGTTGACGACCCCTCCTTCTTGCCAGAGCAATCAGGCAAGCCCCCCTTGATCACCAGATATCGTCTATTCTTCTCTATACTACTTGCATTAGAGTAATGTAGCATGTTACTGCTTTCCGTTATTCCTATCCTGGTGCATAGCCTGTCCTTGCTACTACTGTTGTTACCTTTACCTGCAATCCTACATGCTTAGTATAGGAAGCTAGTATTCCATCAGTGGCCCTACATTCTTGTCCGTCTACCTTGCTATACTATCGGGCCGTGATCACTCGGGAGGTGATCACGGGTATATACTTAAATACTTTACATGATACCTGTGGTGACTAAAGACGGGTCGGCTCGTAGGAGCACCCGCGAGTGGATCTTGTGGCAGAGCGACAGGGCAGGTTGAGACCGCCTAGGTGAGAGGTGGGCCTGGCCCTGGTCGGCATTCGCGGTTACATCATTAACACGCTTAACGAGATCTTGGTATTTGATCCGAGTCTGGCCATTTGGTCTATACGCACTAACCAACTACATGGGAAAGATATGGGCACTCGGCGTCGTGGTATCAGCCGAAGCCTTCATGACGTCGGCCGATCGAAGCGGCTGCTACCGGATTGGAATGTAAGCAGCTCTTGTATTAAGGGGGCTAGTTACGCTTCCGGCGCGTCACGCAACATGCGAGTGTGGTAAGGGCGATGGGCCCTGCACCCATGTGCGCTTAGGTTTAGACCGGCGTCTTTGACCTCTCTGTTGGCCTAGGTGGGGCTGCGACGTGTTGATCTTCCGCGGCGGGCATGAACCAGGAAAGTGTGTCCGCCAAATGGGATCGGCGTGTTGGGTTATGTGGTGCACCCTGCAGGAAGTTTATCTATTCGAATAGCCGTGATCTTGATGTGAGACGACTTGGAGTTGTACCTTGAACTTATGACAACTAGAAGTGGATACTTAATAAAACACACCCTTCCAAGTACCAGATATAACCCGGTGATCGCTCTCTAACAGGGCAACGAGCAGGGATCGCCGGGTAGGATTATGCTATATGATGCTACTTGGTGAACTTACCATCTACTCTCTTCTACATGCTACAAGATGGAGGTGGCCTGAAGCGTAGTCTTCGACAAGATTAGCTATCCCCTCTTATTCGGCATTCTGCGAGCTCACCCACTGATATGGCCCTTTACACATATACCCATGCATATGTAGTGTAGCTCCTTGCTTGCGAGTACTTTGGATGAGTACTCACGGTTGCTTTCTCCCCCCTTTTTTCCCCTTTCATTTCTTTCTGGTTGTCACAACTAGATGCTGGAGTCCAGGAGCCAGACGCCACCGTCGATGATGACTCCTACTACACCGGAGGTGCCTACTACAACGTGCAGCCCGCTGACGACGACCAGGAGTAGTTAGGAGGATCCCAGGCAGGAGGTTTGCGCCTCTTTTGATCTGTATCCCAGTTTGTGCTAGCCTTCTTAAGGCAAATTTGTTTAACTTATGTGTGTACTCAGATATTGTTGCTTCCGCTGACTCGTCTATGATCGAGCACTTGTATTCGAGCCCTCGAGGCCCCTGGCTTGCATTATGATGCTTGTATGACTTATTCATGTTTTTAGAGTTGTGTTGTGATATCTTCCCGTGAGTCCCTGATCTTGATCGTACACGTTTGCGTCCATGATTAGTGTATGATTGAATCGGGGGCTTCACAAGGCTGGTGTAGTTGGTTTGATTGATTTGTTTATACATGTGGGTCTGTGTGCACAGTGGTGCGAACTCTCTCACATCGCGAGAGCAGTGCCAAAATCTTTTGATTTGACATCGATGCGTATTATGTGGCATACTTTTGCGAAATATGGCATCGGCCACATAGTGGAAGGCAACAAATGCCCAAGCTCTTCACGTCCTCCTAGTTAAATGAGAGGAAACAGAAAGAGAGAGAGAGATAGATAGAGAGAGAGAGAGAGTGAAAAAATATCACTAGCCAGCCAACCCTATCGTATGAGCGAATGATATTGGTACCTCTTTATGACACGGCAATCTTATGCAGCCAGCTGCTCTAATATGTTCTCTTCTTTTGCAGATAAAAAAAGACCCGAAAGTGAAAAATGTGCTACACTATAACAATCTCATCGAATGCCTTGTTCTCCATCTTACAGAAATTGATTTGATTGACTACCGAGGCAGCACATCTTAGATTAAATTGGCCAGGTTCATTGTTCTGGAGGCAAGTGTGCTCAAGCTAATGAGGTTTGGCGTTCTCTGGCGCAACAATGAATGGCGTGCTGATCACCGCAAGCGTCTAAGCCTAAATGACAAAGTCTCCGCAAAATCTGAATTTGTTTTTGAAACATCAAGTGGCCAGAGACTCGAAAACTTATTTGCCCATTAGTGACTTGTCAGGGCGGTGGATTTTAGTTTGTATGATAATGCTGCATCCACCTAAAGTAACGAAAGTTCTTACATAAACTTCCTAGTAATTCCCTCTTCGTAGGGGCATCATTACTCCTAACATTTGTAATATCAGTTTGAAACTTGTAATATTGCCGTGTCCTATTCCTGCGTTTTCAAAATCATGCGAATCAAACAGGTCCTGAGTTGGTGATGATGTTGTGCCTCCCATCTTTCACACATAGCCGTCTGATCTAGATCCCACGCATATAAACCAAGCTTCTCCATTTTTGCAAAAAGATGGCCGCACTTGTTCCCTATTTACAAACAACTCCTTGTCTCTCACAATCAGCACTTGTTCCAAGGCCGTGGAAAAATTTGGCTCAATGGCCGCTGCCGGAGCCGTCCACCCCCAATCTTGGTGTTCCGTGCAATGCACGGGTATCTACGCACGGGAAATTATGTCGAACAGGGCTAGTTGTAAGCAGGCTAGCTCTACAGCCATTATGATAGTGACTGCAGATGGTGAGGCTGACTATGGTATGCCGAACACGGCGCCTATACTCAGTGTCATCTCCGGTAGCGGTCTTGTCACTTCACTTTGAGGAGCAGCACGTAATAATTTGACCAACGGGTAGTACAGTGCTAGTACTCCTACTACTACATTGGTAGTACTACTACCAGTACTAGTAGCACCACCGTCTGGATTTAGGAGTACTACCACGTCCATCTGGATTTCAGTATTTGACTAGCAATATCTAGTACTACTCCCTCTGTAAATAAATACATGGTGTTTTTGCTAACTAGAGTACTAATAGGATTACATGCAATGAACTAAACACTGCATGTCATGTTTGGTAGTCTCAAGTCATTGAAAGCATGCACGGCCCAGATCTCTCATTGGTTGATATGTCACAAAATAAGAAACAAGGAGGGAGTTAATGCACCGTGCCTAAGTGTTTTGGGATTATTTGGTTTTCTTAAGGTGACTTACACAACATTTTTGTTTACATGCATTAACATTTTATTAGTTAGATCAAAGGTCAAAACTTGGCGCAAAATGCAAAAGGGACCAATAAACCAGTACACATGAAACTCCTCTCGTTTGGCCCCAACTAGAGGTCCGGTGAGATGACTATACTGCACGGGCACGGAGGGGGACGTAGCTTCATTGACTTACGGCAACTGCCTTTGGGTGAATGAAAGGTGGGCCCAGGGGGTGGCTGGCCCACCTATCATACAGCCAAAGGCAGGTGCAGTAGAGGGCCGAGGAGTAGTACGAAATCCTACGCACCTACGCACGCTAACCAAGGGAAAGAGTGATCACTCGAATCGCAAGATCAGTTGACTAGAAGCTAAGCTAGACCCATGGAGGCGATGAGCGCGAGCATCAGCCGGCTGTGCTAGATGGTCCACGACGCCGGCCTGCATCCCGGCACCAAGGAACGTCTCCAGGTAGTATTGCTTGAGGCCGCGAGGGCGAGGGGCCGCTTGGACAAAAGCTTCGTCTCATTGTTCGACGAGGTCCTCCTCGGTTTCCTCGAGAAGTTCACCGTCGTCAAGAAGCTCGCGGACGACTTTGACGTAAGCCACCAGCCGACGCGCCCATGCATGAACGGCACCAGAACCAAACATCTCATTACTCTAGCCAAAATCGTTATTTTCTATCTATCGGTCGCGCCATGGAGCAGAACCAAATTTTACAAGTTACGAGTTCAAAAGGAAAATCCTGCCGCGTTCGCGTCGCACCCCCACACGGTTGGTCCAGCACGCTGCTCAAGCAAGAATGCGTGCGGTGTTGCATTTTCACTTACAAGTGGGACCGCAGTTGAGCAAACCGACTATCGGCAAACCCCACCCACACCGCGCGATGGTCGAGAAAACAGGAGGGAGAAGAGATGGTTGTAGCACGGACTCCAAGAAAATTGGTGTCAGATGGGACTCGTGTGGGTGGCGTGTGCCATACTGCTAGACGTGAATTCTAGTTATGGCCCATGCCACCCCACTATATCGAGCCTGTATCGAGGTACGTAGAACAAATTTCCTGCGATGCGTGCTCAGCCCTCCTCTATCTCTCTTCTCGGCCACCAATGGACGCTGTGAGCCCATCGTCTGTTTGCTCACATGCGGCCCCACATGTCAATGAAAACGCAAGAGGACCCACTGAACATGCACATCTTTCACCTCGACATGCTGGTGATGAAAAACAAATCCAATAAAGATCTTCGGTGGCCGCTTTTGGAGTTACTCAAGGGTAGTAAGATTCTATTCTACGCTTAACCTAAGATGCACTTCTCGTGGCTTCAACTACCACTCTATTTTCTTTCATGACACGACCTGGATGTTGGATGTCCCTCGTGTCGGCAAAAGGAGGAAGAACCCGACCAAATCTTCGGTTGTGCTCTTGGATTAGACTAGTTGTGCTAACTTAAAAAATTTATTGTGTACTCCCTCCATTCCAAAATACTTGACTTCCATTTGTCCAAAAATGGATGTACCTATATACTAAAACATGTCTAGATACATATATATTTTGACAAATAGAAGGCATGTATTGTGCAACGGAGGGAGTAAAATGGATGCAAGTTTTTTGTATTGCGAACAAGAGTACATCCATATATTGATAGAGCGCAATTTAGTAGATGTTCTATCACTTTTAGCTAGCACAGAGGCTAGAGATGAGATTAGTGCACTTGTTGATACTCCTACTAGAATAGAGGCTAGACATGAGACTAGATGCGAGGAAGCAACATCTACTTCTTTACACTCGAAGAAGAAAGAAGCACGCAAGATCGAGCCTCCGCAGATCAACAATGAATGCATCGAGAAGGCACTAATCCAACTTACAGGAGTAGTAAAATGTATTCTTGTGGTTATTGTTTTCTTTGGTCTTGCTTTTCTAGTCACAATTATCGTTGGAGTTCGTGCAAAACGGAGGTCCGTTTGGGGTCGTGCGTTGGAGTTGGCCTTACAAGTGGGACCGCAGTTAAGGAAACCGACTATCGGCAAACCCCCACCTCGCCCGCCGCGCGATGGCTGAAGTTAGAGAAACGACGAGGTTGAAGAGATTGCTCTAGCACGGACTCCAAGAAATAATATGGTGGCAGATGGAAGTCGTGCTGGTTGTGTGTGCCGTACTCCTGGACGTGAATGCTTGTTTGGCCCATGCCACCCTACTACTCCTACTACTTACTCCTACTATATAGTATCGAGGATTCGAGGTGCTGGTTACGTACAACAAACACATTAACATATGGCTACAAGAAAAACACCACCGACGCCTTGAAGCATGTGAAGCTAGTACAAATAGTATTGGCCTCATCCGATAACCTGTTGCAATGCACGCATAATTATGTATTCGAAAATATTTTTTTGCCTCGTCGCACCACTCACTCAGAGAAGCGACTCGAAAGCCATTCATAAATTTAGTAAGTTTATCACAGGCATATCATTTTGTTACATACAACAGGTCATCAACCCACATCGACAATGAGGATACATTACAAATACTAAAGTGTTCACCACACAACAAATAACAAGCAATGAAATGAACTTCAACTCAACCATTCCTCAGCATTGGAAACGCTTGCTTTGAACCACAAGTGAATCTCTGGGACGGGCCATCCATTGTCGATCTGGAGACCAACGCAGGACTGATCATCTAGGCTAAAGCGGCCTACTATATCGATGCAGGATAGGAACCACCCAAATGTTCCGAGGTATAGACACAGCTTGCTTCTCATAAATGGTAGTAACATTGTGTCAACAGCAGTTGGATCGCCTTTCACCATCATTGGATAGTTTTTTCCAAGGAAGAGCGAAGTTTTCTCCAAGACTATCAATTACATGCAGGGAGAAGGAGTTGGCACTAGCACACTAGTATCCATCCCGAATACCATGCAACGGGTGTTGGAGAAGGTCCGGAGAGTGCGACCATGGGAGACTACACCTGCTTCCTTAGTAGTAACAACATCAGTGGGCTGTATACACACAAGAGGTGATCCATCGGAATTAGTTGCCAGGCGCCAAAGAGTATATGGGCGCTGCTCGTCCTCATGCTCGTGATCATCACCATCGTCATCTCCCCCTTGGTTATAAAAATTTTCAAGTATAGGTGGTGGAATGTTCACAGGACCTTGGAAACACAAGAAGAAGGTTAATTAGTAAAGGGAAACTTGCTAACCCGCATGCATGTGGATGAAACAATTATAATTATGGTGGAAGACAAACGTACCGAAACTACAAGGATGCCATGCAAAAACAGTGCCACGAGTGGTGGCAGCAAACACAAGGCCCTCGTGTTGAATTGCATCACAAGACTCATCCGTGTACAGAAACTGATTTTTGAGCAATATCCATCGAGTCAAACCACCAAGGACGGCAACAAGCTTGTCTAAGATAGCAACAACTTCATAGTTGTTGTAATTCCAAGAGCGGTTGGGAACTCGACAAATTGCTATCTTCCATAGAAGACAGTCACCATGATTGTATTCGAACGTGTGTACAATACCAGTGTGCTCAACCTCTGGGCAGTCTGCTGAGATTTTTGGAAGTGGAACCCGGTCACGAGTGTACACATTCACAAGTTCCCACTCGTAGTTGGACCCAATGTAAAGAACCCAATCTCCATTTGCGCCTACCCAAGCCTTGACCTCAAGCGATGGCATCTTAACATCATACGTATCATTATCAAGCGGCATCAACTTGCACGATGCGAGGCCTCCGTCGTGGACGCCAATCATCGTGGTCACGGCGAAGAAGATAGGGAGATCAAACCGCTCTTTGACTCTTGGGTTCCTTGTAATGATGTTATTAGTTGAGTCGAGAATGGGCTTGAACGAACCTGCCATGCTAGCCAAGGTGATGACGTTGCACCGATCAATGAGTTCCTCCACCACGTCATCTTTCAGATCGGGGCAAGAATAACGGGGTCGTTTCCGGCATGTTCCCTCCATGGAGAAGACGATCGAACAATGGCAGAAGAAAGAGGTAAGGGCTGAAGGAAAATGGAGGAGGGAGAGGAAGAGCGTGCGACAGCAGTTCCAAATTGAGAGGGAAAGGCGAAGAGTCGGTGGATGGTTGCCAGTTTGCCCCGGTTCACGAAGAGGCACCCCGACCTACACGTCCGTTCGGAAATACTCCTACTTCTCGCCGTCGTCTCATTGATATGTTGGAACGGGACCACATGTCAACGAAACATGGTGTGTAATTTCTCGTGCAAAAAGCGATCTGGCCGCGTTGGCCCGAGGTGCCGCATTAGTTATCGACCTTTATTTTTTTAATGGCGTGCCGTACAGAATTGAAGCACGACTAAGCTGATGCTGTCACGCAGAGAAAATATAAACTACTCTACCACTAGTCCACCTCCGGTACTAGTAGTATAAAAACATATATAGGCCGGAGCTTGGCGCTTTCTTGCCAAGGGCTGCCCACTTGCTTCTCACACTACCACCCTCTCTCCGGATCTAAAAAGACGGCCCCTCTCTCCTCCTCACCGGTGGTCACAGATCCATGGGGAAGAAAAAGGACGATGCAGCGTTAGCCTTTTCGTCGTCGGCGGCGAGGTCACGACATGCGACGACAAGGCCGTCCTCTCGGACCCTAAGCGCCAGCAGCAGGATGACCACCGTCCCCAAGCTCGCTGCCATAGTGTGTGTGTGGAGGACGACAACCATGAGTGAAGCCACTTCCCGCCGACCCTCAGGTATGCTACCTCTTTTCAAACCATACCCTTGTTCTATTGCCCCATCTGCCACGTCGCTGCATGTCGATCTTTTTCCACTCCATTATCTCCCCAATTTGCTATCCTCTGCTCTGCTGGTCACGCTTGAGCGAAAACCATAATTTGCACTTTGTTAAAGGAAGCCCTACTTCATGCAGACTAATCCATGTCTGGGTTGAATAAGGAAAGGAAGGGAGACTGTACTGTCCAAGAGAGTAGGCATCGAACCCGCATCTAGGTTGAAAAGGGGAAATCTGTAGCTAAGGAACGAGTCTAGTGTCTCTTGGTTGAAGAAGGGTAGAAAGGCATGACAACGCAATAGAGAATGACCAGGTCGATCGGTTTGTTGTCCTCACATAGGAAAACGGTGGCTAAAGAGAACAAAAATGGGACGTAATCCACATATGCTGCCTGGATATTTGTTGCTCACGGGCAACCATACCTCCCTCACCACTCTGCGTCCATGGAGGTACATCGTACTGGTGCGCCCACTGTCCGAATGGGCCTCCCATGCTCTTATTGCCCCTTTTTTGTTGTTAGTATAACGCCAGCAGTCATGTCAAGCAATGCTAATGCTAAAGTGATGCCACATTTAACTAATGCCACTCTCAGTCTAATGCCACCGATAAATTTAAGCAATGCCATTTAATGTCACTGGATTATTTCAGGGTTAACTATTGATCGTGGATGTATTAAAGATTTTTCAGCTAAGGCATTCTAATCTTTGTTGCACAGCCAAAGATACCAACGATGAAACTTGTTACTACCTTCATATTTTTGCCTTTATTAATGCTTATAGATTACATACCTCACTTTCATGAGATAAGTTAATTTTTCTGTACAGTGTCACCAAAATGCCAAGGCGCTGATGTCATTTGATTTTGGTTAAATTGCACAGACAATTATGAAGATAAGAGGAAAGGTCAAGAGTGGGCACCTCCTCCTCCGGCTGTTCTCTTGATTCGTTCGATCAAGTTTTTATGTTTGATCGATTATCAAGATTGGGATAGCAATTTTTATGGTCCCCCGAGTTCGAAATGATATTTACCTTGGAGGTACATGGTTTGCAATTTTTTATACTGCCATTAGTTAATAATGCTAGTTACCTTCAGACTTTTGTATTTGGTTTAATGCTCATGCACAGCTAGTATACCAATGTCAAACTTGTTACCTTTACGTTTTGTATTGTTAATTCTTATAGAAACCTTCCAAAGTGCTAGAGTTTATTGAAATCTGTTTAGTAAAACCATTGTCTTTGTACTACGTAATAAACTAACTACTCTATTGTTGCACTAGCCCTTTGGATTAGTGTAGATTTGTAGTATTCGAATGGTGTTGCATTAGCGTATGGACATAAATAAAGTGTGGCAAGCTTTCCCAGATATGTGCTCAAGAAAGCTACTACCTGTTTTTCTAAATACTAGATGTTTGGGTACTTTAAATTGAACCACGAAAACGTCTTATATTAAGGAACAGAGGGTGTAGAGTTCACTCAAATTATCCTGGTAAAGCTAGTCACACCTTTGTTAAAATTAATGTTCATTATGTTATCGGAGGAGGTCCAGTATGTTTGTCTTTAATGCACATCGACTACATACCTGACATCATGATGTAATGTTAAGTCATTTCCTTTTGTACAGTGTCACTGAATTGTCATGGCGATGATGGCATTTTATTTTAGTAGAACTGCACAAAATTTGCTTAAAAGAAGAGGAAAGTTCAGGGATGGCTCAGTTTTTCAGAAAAAAAAACTATGTATGCCTTCCTGACATCAGCCGTTGTTGCTTTATTTATTCCTTCAAACGGGTGGTTAGAAACAGTCTTGCTACCTTTTCCCATTATTAAGTTGGAATGCTTATATTTGTGAGTCTATGCTTCAACTAGTGCCACTTTTATAGTAATCACACTTTCAATATCTATGCAAACAGGGATGCTCGATTTTAGTGGAACTGCACAAAAAGTCCAACTGGTTCAACATTAGGATCATATTTTTTCCAAACCTTTATATCCAATTGGTGGCACTATGAGCTGTTCATTACGAAGGTACATGGTTTGCTACTATCTTGCTACTCTTTTGTCTTGTCATTAGATAGTAAAACTAGTGGTTTGCATGTGAATTTATTGGCGAGGTGGACCTACATTGGAGGTGCAGGACATGATTCAATGATTGGATGCTCAATTTCGGTTGTATCGATTTCACCTCTTCCATCATCGCGAACATGGTGTGGTATATGTTTACTAGCTGCTTGATATTTGTGCGCATGTAGATGTCTGCCCGTTGCTATTTTGGTTGAACTGCACAAGAGAATAGTGTAGTCACTGCATGCAGTGCCATTTGAAAATAGACACAAAGATTGGATAGTCACTTCATGGTCTGCAGAAAAGTAGTGTTGTACTATTTACTGGCCAACACTAGGTGCTTCATTGCTTTGGTCTGATTATACAATGGGCATCATTTTGCCTAAGTTAAAGTTTGTATTCCGAAAATAATCTCACGGTGTGATCGAGAGAAGACCAAACCATATTGCAGTGGATGTTCCTCCATCATGTGTGGTTCATTCTCATGGTTCCAGCTGTTGGTGAAACCACTTACGTTTGCAAGAGGAATTGTAGACTTCACAAACAAATTTGTCTTTCAGTGTGTACTGAATGTTGGCCAAGAGAAGCATCCATGTTAGTAGGAAGAACAGTTGTTTTTTCTAGATATCTTCTTTTGGAACTACATATTTGTATATGATCTATGAATCATTGAGATGCATTAACATGTTGATCTTATGTATGGGAATCGTACTAGTTAGTTTTAGCTGCGACACAAGATCCGAAGTGGCTGATCTTTGCTTTTGGAGCTACATATTTGTATATGATCTGTGAATCATTGAGATGCATTAACAGTTACTTATTTCTGTTTGCTCAGTGTTTACAAGTTCTTGATCGATCACTAGCTAGCCTACAAATGCGCCTCTGGCAGTTTTATTTATGACGCGAGATGCGAAGTGACAGTTTTTTGAATAAAAATGCCTACATCTGAAGAAACTGACAAGCTACACTATCGATCCTACACGGATAAAAATGCCTACCTCTGAAGAAACTGACAAGCTACACTATCGATCCTACACGGATAAATAGCGGATCACGCACGCATTTACATCCTTTCTGGTTTGCAGGGCTCAATTCAAGAAACGACCTACTCGATCCTACACAAATAAATTACGGATCACGCACGTACTAGTACCTCCTTTCCGGTTTGCAGGGCTTAATTCAAACCTCTCAACAACCAAGGTACTCCCTCCGTCCGGGTTTATTAGTCGCGTGAGCAAAGCAGCAAGACCAAGGCATGACAATAATTAACAGCATGCAGAAGTTTAAGCCTAATTAATTCCAGAGATTTAAGTGGCTGCATGCATGCCCTCGGCTGCGACTCGTTGCATGCTCCTTCGCGTACTGCCTGCGAGCGATTCTGAGTACCTGCATGCAGCCGGCCGTAATTAAGGCAGCTAACTAATGTGAAAAAAGATACACTTCAATTATTGCGGGCTTTTTAAATCCGTGGAATCATTATTGACAAGGAGGGAGATGATTCGAGTGCACTCGTTTGACCGCTATGCCGGCGTGCGACCCAGACGGGATGGGACGACACAATCATAATTTCAGTTTCCCTAGTTTTCCACGGCAAGCTAGCGCGCTAAGCCATTATGCATTGAATTCTGATGACCGTCGCGCTACATTCCCCCTATAAGTACTGTTTCCCGGCCTTCTCCGGTGCCACCGTGACCCAACTCGCCATATCCTCATAAGCCCCCACAGGCCCGACGTCGCTCGCCACGTCCGCCATGCCCCGCCCGTCTGATAAGCGATCTTTGGAAGGTGGTCACCGCGAAACTAGTGTTCGGTTTTTCACCGGAAGGCGACGGAGGAGGAGGCATTCTATCTGTCTTTAGATGGCAATGCGCAGATCGAGGAGTTATTGGAGCGCGACCGCATGGCGGAGGAGCAGGAGTTGTTGGAGCGCGACCACCTGGCGGAGGAGCAGCGTATCGCTGATTTGCGCTGCCAGCGGGACATGGAGCAGCAGCGCACCGACGCTCTGAGTCGCGAGTAGAGCGCCCGCAACAGGGCCGACTACGTGGAGGCCGGGCGCCCGACAAATAGCCACAGGCTGTCAGACGCGCATGCGTTCATGACGCCGATTTTTACTACCAGCTCGTCAAGTGGGTTTCCGCCAGCCGGCCGGTGGACCACGCTGGCATGGAAAGGGCCAACGCGCGCGAGCAAAGCGCCCTATCGCACCTCTGGCAAGTTCGAGGCGAGGCGCGGGACGCCGATTCCGGTGTTTAGCGTGTACCACAGATGGCGGCCGGCATCGTCTAGTTAGCAAAGAGTAAGTTAGTACTTCTACACTACTAGAGTATTAGTGGGAGTAGATAGTTAACTTGGCTATGATGGTTGTCAACGTGGAAGTTCAAGGTTTCTATGTGGATCGGACTGTTACTTTGCTCTGAATGTTGAACTTTCCGTTGAGCGTATGGAATGGGCTATTATTTTTTAAATGGGTTGTATTTGTCCTCCACGGGTTTAGAGGCTGACTTGTGGGCCTAGCAAGTTGACGCGTACACAATCGAGGAGATGATTATGCGTGGAGAGGATGATGACGAGGACCCGCTAAGGTCATGGCGATGCAAGCAAGTGCCTCCTTATTTCAAGCCAATAAAAAAATGGCTCCTCCTAGTGGATTTCGACATCCGGGTCACATGCCATTGTCAACATAGTCAATAAACAAGAGAATTACTGTGGCGGCCGACACGGGGACCCAAAGAGCTCGCCCAGCTTATTTTGTTTTGGGTTAATTTAATAAATGACTCGAAATGCCATCGCAATTTCCAAACTTTGAAAAATGCCATTTCATGCCATTTCTAGTGGCATTTTTCCAAGTCTGGAGTGGCGTTTTTCAAAGTTTGCAAACTGCAGTGGCGTTTTTCAAAGTTTGCAAAAATTGCAGTGGCATTTTTCAAAGTATGGAAATTGCAGTGGCATTTTTATGAATCGCCATAATTGGAGACGTAGGGTGTCAACTGGGTTGTGCGGGACACTCTGGCATGTCTAGACAGCCTTTTCTTTTATGTTTACCACAGACTAGCCTAGTAGTTTTTTTTCTTTCTGAAAATGGCTAGCCCAGTTTTTTTGTGATTTGTCAAGTAAGTCGCTTTATCAGGCCTGTTGGGCTGCAAATCTTTCAAGATGAGGAGAGTTTCATTCGGCTGGCCGAGAAAATGGCCTATCAGTAATGAGAAATGTGATGTACATTTTTAAAACACATCAAACTGGCAATTAGTTTCAAATATCTTTTTTTCGTTTCAAGATTTTAAATTGCATTGATTTTTATGCGTGGACAATTTATTGGATTTTATATGGATATACATTTATTTTTAAAATTAGTCTGAATGTGACTCGAAATTTCGTGATTAAAAACAGTTCAGACCGCACCGACATATGCAAAATTTCATATAATTTTTTAACCATGGCCACAATATGGGTTGTAATGCTAACAAAAAGAATATGGGCTCCAAGAAAACTCGTAAGAATTAGCAAATGGGCTATAAACTATTTGAAATAATGGCAGATGGGTTGTATGCTGTTTTCCACATATTTGAGGCTTTCCACAGATGGCCTATATACTGTTGGATGTCCATCCAACGGCCGTCGTGCTTCTTCAATCTATGCTCTTCCTGCTCCAGCTGCTCAAACAAGCGTCGGCGGGACTGCCTGCTCCCTCCTCCCCATGGCTGGCTGTGCTGCCGCGCAGGCCTCACCGCCCAACCATACTCCCATCGCTGGCCTAGCCATCCCTCTACTCACCCACAGTCCCACACCTGCTGTTATTCTCCAGCGACGGCAGACGAACCAGTAAACCCTCGTACAGTCGTACTCCCCTCCGCGTGGGAAACAACTGCCGAGTCTTCCCTGCCTCCGTGTCGTTCCCTTCCTAGGCCTCGCCGTTGTCCACCGCCCTGGTGCTCTCGGCGTGGCGTGGTCAACGACCGACATGCATCTGAAGTGGACTGTACGTGGAGAGGCTGACAGCTGGGTCCATGGCTGCACGCAAGGAAATGCCTCCTTATTACGCGCAAAATAATGATTCCTCCACCTGACATCTGGGACCCACCTAAAGGGCCTCTGTATTTCGTGAAAAAAACATTACCGCCGCTGACAGCTCGGACCCACCAGCTATATCTTCGCACACAAGGAAGTGCCTCCTTATTACGCCCAAAAAAAGAATACTCCCCCTGCTAGCTGGGACCCAGTATAGTGGGCCTACTAAGTTGACGGGGACGAAGGGCTTTGTCAACTTAGTCAATATGCATGATTCTAGCTTGACTGACCGTACGATGTCCATCCAACGGCCGTAGTGCTTCTTCAACCTCTGGTCTTCTTGCTCCAGCCACCCAAAGCAGCGCCGGTCGTGCCACCTGCTCCTGCCTCCCGTGGCCGGCTGTGCTGCCGCGGAGGGCCTCACCGCCCCCATACTACTCCCACCGCTGGCCAAGGCATCCCTCCACTCCAATCACCCATACCCCCTGTTATTCTGCGGCGACGACAGCGCAGCCGAACCAGTGAACCCTCGTACTCCTCTCTGCATGGGCATCCACTGCCGCGTCTTCCCCGGCTCCGCGTCGTCCCCTTCCTAGGCCTCGCCGTCGTCCACCGCCCTGGTGCTCTCGGCGCGGCATGGTCAATGTGGTTAACGACCGAATTCCATCGGAAGAATACTGTACGTGGAGAGGCTGATAGCTGGGTCCACGGCAGCCGCAAGGAAGTGCCTCCTTATTACACGGAAAATAATTATTCCTCCACCTGACAGCAGGGACCCATCGGACGGGCCACCAGTATTTCGTGAAAAAACGTTTGCCCTCGATCACTGGGACCCACCCGACGGGCCACCGTGTTCCTTGAAAAAATGTTCCCCTGCATCACTCGGACCCACCGGAAGTGCCTCATTACGCACAAAAAATGAATACCCCCTGCTAGCTGGGACCCACCTTGGTGGGAGGCTGACTTGTGGGCCTACTAAGTTGACGCGGACGGAGGGCTTTGTCAACTCAGTCAATATAAACGATTCTAGCTCCAGTGACCGTACGATGTCCATCCAACGGTCGTAGTGCTTCTTCAACCTCTGGTCTTCTTGCTCCAGCCGCCTAAAGCAGCGCCGGTCGTGCAGCATGCTCCAGCCTCCCGTGGAGGCCTCATAGCCCCCTACTATTTCCACCGCTGGCCAGGCCCTGTGGCGACGGCAGCCTCACATCGCAGCTGAACCAGTGAACCCTCGTACTCCTCTCCGCGCGGGCTTCCACTGCCGCGTCTTCCCCGGCTCCCTGTCGTCCCCTTCCTAGGCCTCGCCATCGTCCACTGCCCTGGTGCTCTCGGCGCGGCGTGGTCAACATGGTCAAGGAACAACTTCCATCGGACGTGGGTATGCGTGGAGAGGCGGCAATTTGGGTCCACGGCCGCAGCAAGGAAGTGCCTCCTTATTACACGGAAAATAATTATTCCCCCACCTGACAGCGGGGACCCACCGGACGGGCCACCGTAATTCGTGAAAAAAATGTTTCCCCGCTGACTGCTGGGACCCACTAGCTACACCTTCGCACGCAAGGAAGTGCGTCCCGGCAAAAAAAACGATTCACCCCCCTGACTGCTGGGACCAACCAGCTACATCTTCGCACGCAAGGAAGTGCGTCCGGGCAAAAAAACGATTCGCCCCCTGACTGCTGGGACCCACCAGCTACATCTTCGCACGCAAGGAAGTGCCTGACAATCGGGACCCACCTGGTCGAAGTGTACGTAGCGTTGTCATTCTGGTCGCGAGCGATAATGCGTACATCTTGGTCGATGTAGAGGCGCGCACGTGTCGTAGTAGAGGCGCGCACGTAGCATGTACACGTACGTACAGCGGCCAGGGTGCAAGAAAGAAAATACGGCCACGTATGTGTACATACGGCCAGGGCTCATGTACATGGCTGGGCCAGGGCTCATGTACATGGCTCGGTCAGAACGGAGAAACAACATCATCGTCGTGTTCATGGGGAGGCAACGGAATGCGTCGTGTTCATCGGGAGGCAACGGAACGCATGGGAGCCAACCGGCTGGGTCGGAACGGAATGCGTGGTCGTGTTCATCGGGAGGGCTTGGACGGAACAGGCGATGGAAACGAGGCCTGGCATACCGCAGAACGGAGGAAACGGCCTTGTGTTCGACCGCCACGTTAAAGCGGGATCCTGTTCATCGGGAGGGGTCCGCGCATCTGCAAAATGGAGGAAGCGGACCTCCCTACGGTCGAAACGGGGTCCTGTTGATCGGGAGGGTGTGGCGTACCACAAAAGCGAAGAAGCGGACCTCCCTACAGTCAAAACGGGGGTCTTGTTGATCGGGAGGGGTGTGGCGTACCGCAAAACGAACGAAACGGACCTCCTACGGTCGAAATGAGGGTCCTGTTCATCGGGAGGGGTGTGGCGTACCGCAAAACAGGACTCCACGGGATACTGTTCATCTCCACCGTCGACCTCGTCCAGCCTCCACTGGCTCCTGTTCATCCGACCTCCGCAGCGCCTACTACACCGACTCTTGTTCAACCACCCTCCTCCGTCTCACTGTTCATCCAGCCGTCCACACCACGGGTCCTGTTCCACCACCCTCCACGGGCACCCTCCACCGTCTCTGTTCATCCAGCCCTCCAAAGACACCACGGGGTCCCTGTTCATCTAGAGGCAACGCCACCGCCATCGCTCATCCAAACCCCCGCAACGCCACCGCTCATCCCAAAGGCATCATCGATCGGCTTCGCTTAGCGCTAGAGCTGGCGAATCGCCGATCGGGTTCGATTAACAGCCATCGATCGATCGCTCGGGTTCGATAACGCGTAACTGCGGTCTGTCGCTCGGGTTCGATTAGAGAGCCCAACGCCTCGCTTCGGGTTGATTAGAGCCAACGCCTACGCACACTGCAGCGTGTACGTGTCACGAGAAAGCAGCGCATCGCTCGGCCCTCGACCTCCCACCGTAGCCGGCAACTCCCTGAAATTTTCCTCGCCCTTGCTTCTACCACGGTTTTTACCGTCATGGACGGCCCAAAGAATGTCATGCAGCTGCGTCTCCGGCCCGCCCAGGATGAAAAGCCCATTTTTTTCATGATTTTTTGTCATAGAAGTAGGAGCCCACCACATCTACGATGATACCGGGTTTTGTCACAATCATCGTCATAGAAGTGTCATACGTATGACAGAAAAAAAATTCGTTCGGCCCAAAATGTCACGGATGTGTCTTTTTTTGTAGTGATAGGAGGAAGGAGTACGTCGGTGGATCAAAGGGGGGCCCACGAGGCAGGGGCGCGCCCTAGGGGGGGCGCCCTCCACCCTCGTGACCACCTCCATCCTTTCTTGACGGAGGGTCCAAGTCTCTTGGATCATATCTGTTGAGAGAATCACGTTCCCGAAGGTTTCATTCCGTTTGGACTCCGTTTGATATTCTGTTTCTTCGAAACACTGAAATAGGCAAAAAACAGCAATTCTGGGCTGGGCCCCGGTTAATAGGTTAGTCCCAAGAGTAATATAAAAGTGGAAAATAAAGCCCAATATGGTCCAAAATAGAAGATAATATAGCATGGAGCAATCAAAAATTATAGATACGTTGGAGACGTATCAGGCATCCCCAAGCTTAATTCATGCTCGTCCTCGAGTAGGTAAATGATAAAAAAGAATTTTTGATGCGGAGTGCTACTTGGCATAATTTCAATGTAAATCTTCTTAATTGTGGTATGAATATTCAGATCCGAAGATTCAAGACAAAAGTTCATATTGACATACAAATAATAATACTTCAAGCATACTAACTAAGCAATTATGTCTTCTCAAAATAACATGGCCAATGAAAGTTCATCCCTACAAAATCATATAGTTTAGTCATGCTCCATTTTTGTCACACAAGAATGCTCTCATCATGCACAACCCCGATGACATGCCAAGCAATTGTTTCATACTTTAATAATCTCAAACTTTATAAACCTTCACGCAATACATGAGCGTGAGCCATGGATATAGCACTATGGGTGGAATAGAATATGATGATGGGGGTTATGTGGAGAAGACAAAAAGGAGAAGATCTCACATCAACGAGGCTAATCAATTGGCTATGGAGATGCCCATCGATTGATGTTAATGCAAGGAGTAGGGATTGCCATACAACGGATGCACTAGAGCTATAAATGTATGAAAGCTCAACAAAAGAAACTAAGTGGGTGTGCATCCAACTTGCTTGCTCACGAAGACCTAGGGCATTTGAGGAAGCCCATCATTGGAATATACAAGCCAAGTTCTATAACGAAAAATTCCCACTAGTATATGAAAAAAGACAAAACAAGAGACTCTCTATCATGAAGATTATGGTGCTACTTTGAAGCACAAGTGTGGAAAAAAGGATAGTAGCATTGCCCCTTTTTATTTATCATTTTCTCTTTTTTGGGCCTTCATTTTTTTTCTTTTTGGCCTTTCTCTTTTTTATTGGGACAATGCTCTATTAAATGATGATCATCACACTTCTATCTATTTACAACTCAATGATTACAACTCGATACTAGAACAAAGTATGACTCTGTATGAATGCCTCCGTGATGTAATCGGGATATGCAATGAATCAAGAGTGACATGTATGAAAGAATTATGAGCGGTGGCTTTGCCACGAATACTATGTCAACTACATGATCATGCTAAGCAATATGACAATGATGAATGTGTCATGATGAGCGGAATGGTGGAAAGTTGCATGGCAATATATCTCGAATGGCTATGGAAATGCCATAATAGGTAGGTATAGTGGCTATTTTGAGGAAGATATAAGGAGGTTTATGTGTGAAAGAGCGTATCATATCACGGGTTTGGATGCACCGTGAAGTTTGCACCAACTCTTAATGTGAGAAAGGGCAATGCACGGTAATCAAGAGGCTAGCACTGATGGAAGGGTGAGAGTGCGTATAATCCATGGACTCAACATTAGTCATAAAGAACTCACATACTTATTGCAAAAATCTACAAGCCATCAAAAACCAAAACACTACGCGCATGCTCCTAGGGGGATAGATTGGTAGGAAAAGACCATCGCTCGTCCCTGACCGCCACTCATAAGGAGGACAATCAAAGAACACCTCATGTTTCAAATTTGTTACATAACATTTACCATACGTGCATGCTACGGGACTTGCAAACTTCAACACAAGAATTTCTCAAATTCACAACAACTCTACTAGCACGACTTTAATATTATCACCTCCATATCTCAAAACAATTATCAAGCATCAAACTTTTCTTAGTATTCAACGCACTTAAAAGAAAGTTTTACAAATCTTGAATACCAAGCATATTAAGGTTTTTAAGAAAATTACCATGCTATTAAAGACTCTCAAAATAATCTAAGTGAAGCATTAGAGATCAGTAGTTTCTATAAAACAAATCCACCACCGTGCTCTAAAAGATCTAAGTGAAGCACATAGAGCAAAACTATAAAGCTCAAAAGATATAAGTGAAGCACTAGAGTAAGACTATAAGGCTCAAAAGATATAAGTGAAGCACATTGAGTACTCTAACAAATTCCAATTCATGTATGGCTCTCTCAAAAAGTGTGTACAGCAAGGATGATTGTGGTAAACTAAAAATCAAAGACTCAAATAATACACGACGCTCCAAGCAAAACACATATCATGTGGTGAATAAAAATGTAGCTCCAAGTAAAGTTACCGATGGAAGTAGACGAAAGAGGGGATGACTTCCGGGGCATCCCCAAGCTTTGAATTTTTGGTGTCCTTGGATTATCTTGGGGGTGCCATGGGCATCCCCAAGGTTAGGCTCTTGCCACTCCTTGTTCCATAATCAATCAAAAAAATTCACCCAAAACTTGAAAACTTCACAACACAAAACTCAATGTAAATCTCGTAAGCTCCGTTAGCGAAAGAAAACAAAAGACCACTTCCAGGTACTGTAATGAACTCATTATTTATTTATATTGGTGTTAAACCTACTGTATTCCAACTTCTCTATGGTTTATAAACTATTTTACTAGCCATAGATTTATCAAAATAAGCAAACAACACACGAAAAACAGAATCTGTCAAAAACAGAACAGTCTGTAGTAATATGAAACTAACGCAAACTTATGGAACTCAAAAAATTCAGCCAAAATAGGAAGTCCTAGGTAATTTCTTTATTGATCAGCAGCAATTGGAATCACTATTTTATCACGTTCTGGTGATTTTTAACAATTGTTTTCGTGAACAGAAAGTTTCTGGAAATTACAGCAAGATCAAATAACTATCATCCAAGAAGATCCTATAGGTTTAACTTGGCACAAACACTAATTAAAATATAAAACCACATCTAAAAATAAGGTAGATGGATTATTTATTGAATAACATATAGGAAAAATATTGGGTTGTCTCCCAACAAGCGCTTTTCTTTAAAGCCTTTTTAGCTAGGCATTGAAAATTTTAATGATGCTCACATGAAAGACAAGAATTGAAGCACAAAGAGAACATCATAAAACACGTGACAAACACATCTAAGTCTAACATACTTCCTATGCACAGGCATCTTATAGGAAAAACAAATTATCATAGCAAGCAAAAACTAGCATATGCAAGGAAGCGGAAAGAGACAATAGCCATCTCAACATAACGAGAGGTAATTTAGTAACATGAAAATTTCTATAACCATATTTTCCTCTCTCATAATAATTACATGTAGGATCATAAGAAAATTCAACAACATAGCTATCACATAACATATTCTCAACACGATCCACATGCATGCGAAGTTGACACTCTTCCAAAATAGTGGGATTATCATTAACTCAAGTCATGATTTTTCCAAGCCCACTTTTATCAAAAATTTCATAAGATTGAATGTTATCCAAATATGTGGGATCTAAAGTTGACACTCTTCCAAACCCACTTTCAATATTATTTCAAACACTATTATCAATCTTATATTCATCATGGGGCTTAAATAAATTTTCAAGATCATAAGAAGAATCTCCCCAATCATGACTATTGGACATAGCAAAACTAGCATCCCCAAGCTTAGGGTTTTGCATATTATTAGCATAATTTAAATAAATATAATTTATAATACAATCATTGCAATCATGCTTTTTATTCAAAGATCCATCGTGAAGCACTTCATCACAATTTTTAGATTTACGGATCTTAGGCAAAAGCTTATAAAGATAATCTAGTGCATACAAATCACTAGGAATTGGTTCATCATAATTGGATCTCTTAAAAAGATTGGCAAGCGGATGAGGATCCATAGATATTAGCTACTCTATTTAGGAATAAATACACAACTATTTCAACCAAGTGAGAAAACGAGCCAAGGAAGACATAAAGGCGAACGGAAAAGAGAGGGCGAATAAAACGACAAGGGTGAAGTGGGGGAGAGGAAAACGAGAGGCAAATGGCAAATAATGTAATGCGGGAGATAAGGGATTGTGATGGGTACTTGGTATGTTGACTTTTTCGTAGACCTCCCCGGCAACAGCGCCAGAAATCTTACTGCTACCTCTTGAGCACTGCGTTGGATTTCCTTGAAGAGGAAAGGGTGATGCAGCAGAGTAGGGTAAGTATTTCCCTCAGTTTTTGAGAACCAAGGTATCAATCTAGTAGGAGGCTACACGCAAGTCCCTCGTACCTACACAAAACAAATAGCTCAACGCAGCCAACGTGATTAGGGGTTGTCAATCCCTTCACGGTCACTTACGAGAATGAGATCTGATAGAGATGATAGATAATATTTTTGGTATAAAGATGCAAAGTAAAATAAAAAGTAAAGTAAAAGCAAAGCAATAATAAAATGATTGAAGATTGATATGATGAGATTAGACCCGGGGGCCATAGGTTTCACTAGTGGCTTCTCTCAAGAGCATAAGTATTCTACGGTGGGTGAACAAATTACTGTTGAGCAATTGACAGAATTGAGCATAGTTATGAGAATATCTAGGTATGATCATGTATATAGGCATCACGTCCGAGACAAGTAGACCAACTCCTGCCTGCATCTACTACTATTACTCCACTCATCGACCGCTATCCAGCATGCATCTAGAGTATTAAGTTAATGAAAACAGAGTAACACCTTAAGCAAGATCACATGATGTAGAGGGATAAATTCATGCATTATGATAAAAACCCCATCTTGTTATCCTCGATGGCAACAATACAATACGTGCCTTGCTGCCCCTTCTGTCACTGGGAAAGGACACCGCAAGATTGAACCCAAAGCTAAGCACTTCTCCCATTGCAAGAAAAACCAATCTAGTAGGCCAAATCAAACTGATAATTCGAAGAGACTTGCAAAGATAACCAATCATACATAAAAGAATTCAGAGAAGATTCAAATATTGTTCATAGATAAACTTGATCATAATCCGACAATTCATTGGTCTCAACAAACACACCGCAAAAAGAAGATTACATCGAATAGATTGTTGGAAATATGCCCTAGAGGCAATAATAAAAGGATTATTATTATATTTCCTTGTTCATGATAATTGTCTTTTATTCATGCTATAGTTGTATTATCCGGAAATCGTAATACACATGTGAATACATGGACCACAACATGTCCCTAGTGAGCCTCTAGTTGACTAGCTCGTTGAACAACAGATAGTCATGGTTTCCTGACTATGGACATTGGATGTCATTGATAACGTGATCACATCATTAGGAGAATGATGTGATGGACAAGACCCAATCCTAAGCATAGCACAATATCGTGTAATTCGTTTGCTAGAGATTTTCCAATGTCAATATCTTTTCCTTAGACCATGAGATCGTGTAACTCCCGGATACCGTAGGAGTGCTTTGGGTGTACCAAACGTCACAACGTAACTGGGTGACTATAAAGGTATACTACGGGTATCTCCGAAAGTATCATTGGGTTGACAGGATCGAGATCGAATTTGTCACTCCGTATGACGGAGAGGTATATCTGGGCCCACACGGTAATGCATCATCATAATGAGCTCAAAGTGACCAAGTGTCTGCAGTCACGGGATCATGCATTACTGATGCAGTAAAGTGACTTGCCGGTAACGAGATTGAACGAGGTATTGGGATATCGACGATCGAATCTCGGGCAAGTAACGTACCGACTGACAAAGGGAATCATATACGGGGTTGCTTGAATCCTCGACATCGTGATTCATCCGATGAGATCATCGAGGAGCATGTGGGAGCTAACATGGGTATCCAGATCCTGCTGTTGGTTATTGAACGGAGAGTCGTCACGGTCATGTCTACGTGTCTCCCGAACCCGTAGGGTCTACACACTTAAGGTTCGGTGACGCTAGGGTTATTAGGAAGACTTTTATGTGAATACCGAATGTGGTTCAGAGTCCCGGATAAGAACCTAGACGTCACGGGGAGTTCCGGATTGGTCCGGAGGTGAAGATTTATATATGGGAAGTTGTCATACGGTCACCGGAAAGGTTCGGGGGCATATCGGTATTGTACCGGGGCCACCGGAGGGGTTCCGGGGGTCCACCGGGAGGGGCCACCTCTCTCAGAGGGCCTCATGGGCCGTAGTGGGCAGGGAACCAGCCCCTGGAGGGATGGGCGCATCCCCCCTTGGGCCCATGCGCCTAGGGATTGGGGGGAAACCCTAGTGGGGCGCCTTGCTTGGGGCAAGCCCTCCCTTGGCCGCCGCCCCCTCTAGATCTCATATAGAGGGGGGCCCCTTCCCCTTCCCCTATAAATAGAGGCGAGGGAGGGCTGCACACAACATCCAAGGCGCAGCCCTCCCTCCCACCACCTCTCCTCCTCCATTAAGAGCTTGGCGAAGCCTGCCGAGTATCTTGCCTCTCCACCACCACCACGCCGTCGTGCTGCTGCTGAAGCTTTCTTCCTCAACCTCTCCCTCCACCTTGCTGGATCAAGGCGCAGGATACGTCTCCGCACCGTACGTGTGTTGAACGCGGAGGTGCTGTCCATTCAGCACTAGGATCATCGGTGATTTGGATCACGACGAGTACGAATCCCTCAACCCCGTTCACTTGAACGCTTCCGCTCACGATCTCCAAGGGTATTTAGATGCACTCCTCTCTCTCGTTGCTAGATGAGCTCATAGATAGATCTTGGTGAAACCGTAGAAATTTTTTATTTTCTGCAACGTTCCCCAACAGTGGCATCATGAGCTAGGTCTATGCGTAGTTCTCTATTGCACGAGTAGAACACAAATCTGTTGTGGGCGTAGATGTTGTCAACTTTCTTGCCACTACTAGTCTTATTTTGCTTCAGCGGTATTGTGGGATGAAGCGGCCCGGACCGACCTTACACGTGCGCTTCGTGAGACAGGTTCCACCGACTGACATGCACTAGTTGCATAAGTTGGCTAGCGGGTGTCTGTCTCTCCCACTTTAGTTGGAGCGGATTCAATGAAAAGGGTCCTTATGAAGGGTAAATAGAAGTTGACGAATCACGTTGTGGTTTTTCGTAGGTAAGAAAACGTTCTCGCTAGAACCCTATTGCAGCCACGTAAAAGATGCAACAACAATTAGAAGACGTCTAACTTGTTTTTGCAGCAATTGCTTTGTGATGTGACATGGACAAAAGTTGTGATGAATGATGAATGATATATTGTGATGTATGAGATCATGTTCTTGTAATAGGAATCACGACTTGCATGTCGATGAGTATGACAACCGGCAGGAGCCATAGGAGTTGTCTTAATTATTGTATGACCTGCGTGTCAATGCTTTAACGCCATGTAATTACTTTACTTTATTGCTAAACCGTTAGCTATAGTAGTAGAAGTAATAGTTGGCGAGCAACTTCATGGAGACACGATGATGGAGATCATGGTGTCATGCCGGTGACTAAGATGATCATGGAGCCCCGAAGATGGAGATCAAAGGAGCTATATGATATTGGCCATATCATGTCACTACTATATAATTGCATGTGATGTTTATTATCTTTATGCATCTTGTTTACTTAGAACGGCGGTAGTAAATAAGATGATCCCTCATAATAATTTCAAGAAAGTGTTCCCTCTAATTGTGCGCCGTTGCTAAAGTTCGTCGTTTCGAAGCACCACGTGATGATCGGGTGTGATAGATTCCTACGTTCACATACAACGGGTGTAAGACAGTTTTACACATGCAAAACACTTAGGTTAACTTGACGAGCCTAGCATGTATGGACATGGCCTCGGAACACGAGACCGAAGGTCGAACATGAGTCGTATGGAAGATACGATCAACATAGAGGTGTTCACCGATGATGACTAGTCCGTCTCACGTGATGATCGGACACGGCCTAGTCGACTCGGATCATGTAACACTTAGATGACTAGAGGGATGTCAAATCTGAGTGGGAGTTCATTAAATAATTTGATTAGATGAACTTATTTATCATGAACTTAGTCTAAAACCTTTGCAAAAATGTCTTGTAGATCAAATGGCCAACACTCATGTCAACATGAACTTCAACGCGTTCCTAGAGAAAACCAAGCTAAAAGATGATGGCAGCAACTATACGGACTGGGTCCTAACACGAGGATCATCCTCATAGCTGCCAAGAAAGCATATGTCCTAGAAGGACCGCTAGGTGAAGCACCCATCCCGGAAGAAACAATACGTTATGAATGCTTGGCGATCACGTCTTGATGATTACTCCCTCGTTCGGTCGCGGCATGCTTACGACTTAGAACCGGGCTCCAAAGCGTTTTGAGCAACACGGAGCATATGAGATGTTCGAGGAGCTGAAAATGGTTTTCCAAGCTCACGCCCGGTCGAGAGATATGAAGTCTCCGACAAGTTCTATAGTTGTAAGATGGAGGAAAATAGTTCTGTCAGTGAGCACATACTCAAAATGTCTGGGTTGCACAACCGCCTGTCCCAGTTGAATATTAACCTCCTGGATGAGGCGGTCATTGACAGAATCCTTTAGTCGCTCCCACCGAGCTACAAGAGCTTTGTGATGAACTACAATATGCAGGGGATGGTGAAAACTATTCCTGAAGTATTTTCAATCTTTGAAGTCGAGAGGTAGAAATCAAGAAGGAACATCAAGTGTTGATGGTCAATAAAACCACTAAGTTCAAGAAGGGCAAGGGTAAGAAGAACTTCAAGAAGGACGGCAAAAGATGTTGCCGCCGCCGATAAGCCGATTCTTGGGAAGAAGTCAAAGAATGGACCCAAGCACGAGATTGAGTGCTTTTATTGCAAAGGAAGGGTCATCGAAGCGGAACTGCCCCAAATACTTAGCGGACAAGAAGGCCGGCAACACTAAAGGTATATGTGATATACATGTAATTGATGTGTACCTTACCATTACTCGTAGTAACTCCTGGGTATTTGATACCGGTGCCGTTGCTCATATTTGTAACTCACAGCAGGAGCTGCAGAATAGCGGAGACTGGCGAAGGGCGAGGTGACGATGCGCGTCGGGAATGGTTCCAAGGTCGATGTGATCGCCCGTCGCACGCTACCTCTACATTTACCCAGGATTGGTTTTAAACCTCAATAATTGTTATTTAGTGCCAAGTTTGAGCATGAACATTGTATCTCGCATCTCGCTTAATACGAGATGGCTACTCATTTAAATCCGAGAATAATGGTTGTTCTATTTATATGAGAGATATGTTTTATGGTCATGCCCCGATGGTCAATGGTTTATTCTTAATGAATCTCGAACGTAATGTTACACATATTCATAGTGTGAATACCAAAAGATGTAAAGTTGTAAACGATAGTCCCACATACTTGTGGCACTGCCGCCTTGGTCACATTGGTGTCAAGCGCATGAAGAAGCTCCATGCTGATGGACTTTTAGAGTCTCGATTATGAATCATTTGACACATGTGAACCATGCCTCATGGGCAAAATGACCAAGACTCCGTTCTCCGGAACAATGGAGCGAGCAACCAACTTATTGGAAATCATACATCTTGATGTGTGTGGTCCAATGAGCGTTGAGGCTCGCGGAGGATATCGTTATGTTCTCACTCTCACTGATGACTTAAGTAGATATGGGTATGTCTACTTGATGAAACACAAGTCTGAGACCTTTGAAAAGTTCAAGCAATTTCAGAATGAGGTAGAGAATAAACGTGACCGAAAGATAAAGTTCTTACGGTCAGATCGTGGAGGAGTATATTTAAGTCACGAATTTGGTACACACTTAAGGAAATGTGGAATCGTTTCACAACTCACGCCGCCTGGAACACCTCAGCGTAACGGTGTGTCCGAACGTCGTAATCGCACTCTATTGGATATGGTGCGATCTATGATGTCTCTTACCGATTTACCGCTATCATTTTGGGGATACGCCCTAGAGATAGCTACATTCACTTTAGATAGGGCTCCGTCTCAATCCGTTGAGACGACACCGTATGAATTATGGTTTGGGAAGAAACCTAAGCTGTCGTTTCTAAAAGTTTGGGGATGCGATGCTTATATCAAGAAACTTCAACCTGAAAAGCTCGAACCCAAGTCGAAAAAAATGCGTCTTCATAGGATACCCTAAGGAAACCATTGGGTATACCTTCTACCTTAGATCCGAAGGCAAAATATTTGTTGCCATGAACGGATCCTTTCTGGAAAAAGAGTTTCTCTCGAAAGGAGTAAGTGGGAGGAAAGTAGAACTCGATGAAGTACTACCTCTTGAACCGGAAAGTAGTGCAGCTCAGGAAAATGTTCCTGTGGTGCCTATACCGACTGGAGAGGAAATTAATGATGATGATCAAGGTACTTCGGATCAAGTTGCTCTTGAACTTCAGTGGGTCCACAAGGACACGTTCCACACCAGAGTGGTATGGCAACCCTATCACGGAAATCATGTTGTTGGACAACGGTGAACCTTGAACTATGGAGAAGCGATGGCGGGCCCAGATTCCAACAAATGGCTTGAAGCCATGCAATCCGAGATAGAATCCATGTATGAAAACAAAGTATGGACTTTGACAGACTTGCCCGATGATCGTGACGATAGAAAACAAATGGATCTTTAAGAAGAAGGCGGACGCGGATGGTAATGTTACCATCTATAAAGCTCAACTTGTCGCTAAGGGTTATCGGCAAGTTCAAGGGGTTGACTACGATTAGACTTTCTCTCCGTGGCGAAGCTGAAGTCCGTCGAATCATGTTAGCAATTGCCTCATACTATGATTATGAGATATGGCGGATGGACGTCAAAACGGCATTCCTTAACGGCTATCTTAAGGAAGAACTGTATATAATGCAGCGGAAGGTTTTGTCGATCCTAAGAATGCTAACAAGGTATGCAAGCTCCATGATCCATTTATGGGCTGGTGCAAGCATCTCGGAGTTGGAACATTCGCTTTGATGAGATGATCAAAGCGTTTGGGTTTATGCAGACTTATGGAGAAGCCTGCGTTCACAAGAAAGTGAGTGGGAGCTCTATAGCATTTCTCGTATTATATGTAGATGACATACTTTTGATGGGAAATGATATAGAACTTTTGGACAACATTAAGGCCTACTTGAATAAGTGTTTTTCAATGAAGGACCTTGGAGAAGCTGCTTATATATTAGGCATCAAGATCTATAGGGATAGATCGAGGCGCCTCATAGGTCTTTCACAAAGCACATACCTTGATAAGATATTGAAGAAGTTCAATATGGATCGATTGCAAGAAAGGGTTCTTGCACATGTATTGCAAGGTGTGAGATTGAGCTCGGCTCAATGCCCGACCACGGCAGAAGATAAAGAAGAGATGAGTGTCATCCCCTATGCCTCAGCCATAGGATCTATTATGTATGCCATGCTGTGTACCAGACCTGATGTAAACTTGCCGTAAGTTTGGTAGGAAGGTACCAAACTAATCCAGGCAAGGAACACTGGACAACGGTCAAGAATATCCTGAAGTACCTGAAAGGACTAAGGATATGTTTCTCGTTTATCGAGGTGACGAAGAGCTCGTCGTAAAGGGTTACGTCGATGCTAGCTTCGACACAGATCTAGATGACTCTAAGTCACAAACCGGATACGTGTATATGTTGAATCATGGAGCATTCAGCTGGTGCAGTTGCAAGAAGAGCGTCGTGGCGGGATCTACATGTGAAGCGGAGTACATGGCAGCCTCGGAGGCAGCGCATGAAGCAATATGGATGAAGGAGTTCATCACTGACCTAGGAGTCATACCCAATGCGTTGGGGCCACTCACTCTTCTGCGTGACAACACCGAGCTATTGCCCTTGCCAAGGAGCCTGTGTTTCACAAGAAGACCGAGCACATCAAGCGTCGTTTCAACTCCATCCGTGAAAATGTTCAAGATGGAGACATAGATATTTGCAAAGTACATACGGATCTCGAATGTCGCAGATCCGTTGACTAAACCTCTTCCATGAGCAAAACATGATCAACACCGTAACTCTATGGGTGTTCGATTCATCACAATGTAACTAGATTATTGACTCTAGTGCAAGTGGGAGACTGTTGGAAATATGCCCTAGAGGCAATAATAAAAGGATTATTATTATATTTCCTTGTTCATGATAATTGTCTTTTATTCATGCTATAATTGTATTATCCGGAAATCGTAATACACGTGTGAATACATAGACCACAACATGTCCCTAGTGAGCCTCTAGTTGACTAGCTCGTTGATCAACAGATAGCCATGGTTTCCTGACTATGGACAATGGATGTCATTGATAACCTTGGATCACATCATTAGGAGAATGATGTGATGGATAAGACCCAATCCTAAGCATAGCACAAGATCGTGTAGTTCGTTTGCTAGAGCTTTTCCAATGTCAAGTATCTTTTCCTTAGACCATGAGATCGTGTAACTCCCGGATACCGTAGGAGTGCTTTGGGTGTACCAAACGTCACAACGTAACTGGGTGACTATAAAGGTATACTACGGGTATCTCCGAAAGTATCTGTTGGGTTGACACGGATCGAGAATGGAATTTGTCACTCTGTATGACGGAGAGGTATCTCTGGGCCCACTCGGTAATGCGTCATCATAACGAGCTTAAAGTGACCAAGTGTCTGGTCACGGGATCATGCATTATGCTACGAGTAAAGTGACTTGCGATGCTTGAGATTGAGCGAGGTATTGGGATACCGACGATCGAATCTCGGGCAAGTAACGCTTACCGGCCCGACAAAGGGAATCGTATCTGTGGTTGCTTGAATCCTCAACATCTTGGTTCATCCGATGAGATCATCGAGGAGCATGTGGGAGCCAACATGGGTATCTAGATCCCTTGATTGGTTATTGACCGGAGAGTCGTCTCGGTCATGTCTCGTGTCTCCGAACCCGTAGGGTCTACACATAAGGTTCGGTGGCCTTTAGGGTTATTAGGAAGACTTGTATGTGATTACCGAATGTTGTTGAGTCCCGGATAAGAACCCGGACATCACGAGGAGTTCGAATTGGTGGGAGGTGAAGATTTATATATGGGAAGTTGTCATACGGACACCGGAAAGGTTAGGGCATATCGGTATTGTACCGGGCCACCAAGGGGTTCCGGGGTCCACCGGGAGGGCCACCTCTCGGAGGGCCTCATGGGCCGTAGTGGGCAGGGAACCAGCCTGGAGGGCTGGGCGCATCCCCCTTGGGCCCATGCGCCTAGGGTTGGGGGAACCCTAGCAGGCGCCCCCTTGGCAGGGCAAGCCCCTCCCTTGGCCGCCGCCTCCCTCTAGATCTCATCTAGAGGGGCCAGCCCTTCCCCTTCCCCTATAAATAGAGGCGAGGGAGGGCTGCACACAACATCCAAGGCGCAGCCCCTCCTCCCCACCACCTCTCCTCCTCCGTTAAGAGCTTGGCGAAGCCTGCCGAGAATCTTGCCTCTCCACCACCACCACGCCGTCGTCTTTCTTTGGAGCTTTCTTCCTCAGCCTCTCCCTCCACCTTGCTGGATCTAGGCGCGGGAGACGTCTCCGCACCGTACGTGTGTTGAACGCGGAGGTGCTGTCCATTCAGCACTAGGATCATCGGTGATTTGGTTCACGACGAGTACGACTCCCTCAACCCCGTTCACTTGAACGCTTCCGCTCGCGATCTACAAGGGTATGTAGATGCACTCCTCTCTCTCGTTGCTAGATGAACTCATAGATAGATCTTGGTGAAACCATAGAAATTTTTTATTTTCTGCAACGTTCCCCAACATAGATCTCCATGAGAGAGGGGGAGAACATTGTATTGAGATCCAAAAAGAGAGAAGAACCCATCTAGCTACTAACTATGGACCCGAAGGTCTGAGGTAAACTACTCACATTTCATCGGAGGGGCTATGGTGATTATGTAGAAGCCCTCCATGGTGGATTCCCCTTCCTGCGGAGCTCGGGAATAGGCCCCAAGATGGGATCTCGTGGGTACAGAAGGTTGCGGCGGTGGAATTAGGTTTTCGGCTCCGTATCTAATCGTTTGGGGGTACGTAGGTATATATAGGAGGAAGGAGTACGTCGGTGGAGCAAAGGGGGGCCCATGAGGCAGGGGGCACGCCCTAGGGGGGGCGCCCTCCACCCTCGTGACCACCTCCATCCTTTCTTGACGGAGGGTCCAAGTCTCCTGGATCATATCTGTTGAGAGAATCACGTTCCTGAAGGTTTCATTCTGTTTGGACTCCGTTTGATATTTCGTTTCTTCAAACACCTTTGAAATAGGCAAAAAAAAACAACAATTCTGGGCTGGGCCTCCGGTTAATAGGTTAGTCCCAAAAGTAATATAAAAGTGGAAAACAAAGCCCAATATGGTCCAAAACAGTAGATAATATAACATGGAGCAATCAAAAATTATAGATACGTTGGAGACGTATCAGTGTCCGTGATGTCAAGATGAAGGAGGAGCTCGCCATCCACGAGGAGCTATGCACGTCTCTGGAGCTATTCAACCTGGCGACCAAGTGCGCAAGAGCTGAGGAGGGGTGCCTCTCCCTCCTCGAGCTCCCAGCTGCAGAGACAGAGGAGAAGAAGGCCAAGGCCAAGGACGTGAAGCGCAAGGGAGCAGCCGTGCTCGTGGCGGAGCCAGACACCAAGCGCGGCAGGGACCAGCCCGAATTATCCAAGAGCAGCCGACCGTTCTGCGCCTTCCATAACCTGCATAGCCACAACACCAGCGACTATCAGGATCTTAGAGCCATTCGAGAAGGACGTTTCGGTCGACGCCCCGAGAGCAACGATCGGGGCTACGGCCGAGGAGGAGGACGTGGTGGCGGACGCTGGGATGACAGTGGCCCACGCCAGGAGTGGCGTGACCGACCTCGTGAGGACCGCTAGCAGGATCAGCCTCACGAGGGCGCCTGGAGGGATCAACCTCGTGAAGATCGTCCTCAGGGCAATGCCGGTCTTCCTCCACTACCGCTGTCGGTGTCAAAACCCGCGGATCTCGGGTAGGGGGTCCCGATCTGTACGTCTTAGGCTGATGGTAGAAGCAAGAGACACAATGTTTACCCAGGTTCGGGCCCTCTCGATGGAGTTAAAACCCTACTTCCTGCTTGATTAATATTGAAGATATGAGTAGTACAAGAGTAGATCTACCACGAGATCGTAGAGGCTAAACCCTAGAAGCTAGCCTATGATGGTATGATTGTAATTGTGATCGAACTTCTAAGGACCATCCTCTCCGGTTTATATAGGCACCGGAGAGGGCTAGGGATCCAGCGCCCTAGCCCAAGTTTTCTCGGCACAGCTAAACATGTCCGGAGCAGGAGGCAAGTGGGTGGCTTCCACTGTGAAGGAGAAGCATATCGCGAATCTTCGGGCGGCCGGATACTTAGCCGCAGACATAGCGCACCGGCTACCGGACGACGGGCAGGTCATTCCAACTCCGCTACCCCACGAGAGGGTTGTGTTTGTCGCCCACTTCATTCGTGGACTGGGATTTCCACTTCATCCCTTCATCCGCGGGCTCATGTTCTACTACGGGCTAGATTTCCATGATCTAGCCCCAAATTTCGTCCTCAACATCTCGGCGTTCATCGTCGTATGCGAGACCTTCCTTCGCATCAAGCCTCACTTTGGCTTGTGGCTACAAATCTTCTGCGTGAAGCCGAAGATCGTGAGCGTCCAGCAAGCGGAGTGCGGAGGGGCCATGGTGGGCAAGATGCCTAACGTCACCTGGATTGACGGCTCCTTTGCGGAGACCGTGAAAGGGTGGCAATCAAGGTGGTTCTACATCACCGAGCCGTGCGGCGCCAACTGGGCGGCGGCCCCCGAATGCCGATCCGGAACCCCTACGCGGCTCACCTCCTGGGAAAGGAAGGGCTTGACCTGGGGCGAACCTGCAGAGCTGACCGGACTCCAAAACTGCATCAGAAATATGAAGGACAAGAACATCAAGCTTGTCAACATGGTCCAGGTCATGCTCGTCTGCCGGATTCTCCCGTGCCAAAGACGGGTATTCAATCTGTGGGAATACGTCCCGGCCGAACACCAGACGCTTCGAAAGCTCTATGACATGATGCACAAAGGCGCATGGAAGGTGCTTTTCAAGGCCACCGAAGTACCTCCCCCACATTCGAGGACCGCAGACTTCATGCCAGCGCCCCGTCCGTGAGTTTTATGACTATCACGGATTCAGTTCTTCCTAATATATTCATGGGGAGTCTTAAGTCATCGTGTGTATTTAATCAGGATTATGTGAAGACAATGAGCGGATTATTTGTCGGCTCCGCTGCCGGAAGACCAGTGATGCTCTCTGGCGGAGATCTTTGGTCGGCGCCCTACAAGGCAATGGAGAAGAAGGCCGAAAAGAAGGCCCGGGGACCGGGAAGGGTGTCCGGTAAGGTTGTATCTTGGAAGCCTCGTCCAAGACGATGAGGCAAGCTCCTCCCCGAAGGGAGGGAGAAGAAGGGGCCGCCCCATCCGGAGAGGATGGTGGGCCTGAGAAGGCAGACCAGGGGGCCGGGAAAGGCCCCCGGCGCAAGGCCGTCTTACCCACGTCGTCTGAAGACGACGAGACAGATTCCTCCCACGGAGGCGGGGGGAAACATGAAGAAGTTCTCCCTCCCCACAATGGGGGGGGGGGGAGAAGAAGAGGAAAGCCACCCCAAGAAGGGAAAGGCGTCCCTTCCGGACTACTCCACCACAACCGCTCACAGTGATGAAGAGTGGCTGCCCAGGGGGAAGCCCCTAGCGAGATCGTGAGTCTCCGCACTCTATTGTACTTCTAGCGTGACTTTGTTTCATCGTCTTGTTATAACGCCGAACATATATGCAGTACGGCCAGGGTCCATCCCAAGGTATCGTCTTCGGATGGGTCCTTGAGTGCTTCAGCGATGAACTCGCTCCCGACGACCACTATTCCTCAGCCTGCGGATGACACAGAGGTGTTGTCCCAAAGGTTCCCAGAGCGGGGGGAGGTGACTCTGGAGGCGCCCCAAGGCGGAATTCCAGACGTCGGACACGCGGGGTTCAAGATCCCCGCGGATCATGTTGATGAGAGCCGCGGTAAGCCGGGCTCTCGGCCAAATACTGTTCTGGAACCTCGAATGGTTCCGGACTTGGGCGGGCAGCCCCTCGTTAGGGAGGGCGAGCCGTCCGTGCTGAAGACTTCCGTTATGCTGGATTGTCTGCTGGAAGCGCTTCGCGGCGCTTCCATGGATGAAGAGCACCGTACTCTTATGAGTGCGATGATTCAGAAAGTTCTGTCCGCCAGAAGCGGGCTAACCGAAGCCTGCACCAGCCTCCTAACAGACTTTGAGGTAAGTATGTAAAATTACCACCCGATAGGTAGTAGCCCCTGATACTCTGTTCGGTGTTCAGAAGGAAAAGCCGAACAGAGGGTCAATTATAATCCACAGTTGTCTAATAGTAAGTATGTATTTTGAATAAGCAGGTTGTGCTGCTTGCCGCTGCCGTCCGCACAGCCGAGGTCGCCGAACTAAAGCGGGACCTAGAGCAGGCGCAGAGGGAGCTCTACCTCACAAAGAGGCAGCTCGAAGAGAACAAAGGTGAGTGATTCACCGCTCTCATGTAATGAAGGATAGATAAAATTGGTTATTCTAACAACGAAGCGTCGTGGATCGTAATGTGAGGCCACCACCGAAGTGGCGTCTCAAGAAAGCGATGTTCGAGGCGAAAACAAGGCGGCCTTGGAATGCAAGGAGCGTGAAAAGCAAGATGCTAGAGTGGGCGAGTGCGAGAAGAGCTCCATGAGCTCGGCTAGAAGTTCGAGTCCATGGAGCATGAGCATAAGATGAAAGTGGCCGAGCTTGCGAAGGCCCTTGCAAGTATGAAAGACGCCAAGGCCGAAGCCGACAAGGCACAGCAGGAAATCCAGGCGGCCAATAAGATAGCGGCAGGTAAGACATTCTTTATGCAAAGCAAACATGCGGAGGAGGCATTACTTTTACTTACCCGAATTCGGAGCTCTCCAGGGGCATTCGCAGATCTGCCATGCACCATCTCAGACGCCGCGGAGTTCTACCGTGCCGAGGAGGGGAGCTCCACGGAGAAGTTGTTCTGGTCCCAGTATGTTGGGGCCGAACACCTAATGCCACTGAGTGACCAACTGAAGCAGTTGGTCGAACTCCACAGGGCGGCCGAAGTGGCTATGTGAAAGTGCAACTATCCCTAAGTGCTTTTGGTAATTTCTAACAACATATAGATCATTGAGCTAACATCATTCCAAGATGAATATTTCAAGAAAATCTCAATGGATGGCATGGCATGGATGAGAAAAGTGGATCCCTCAAAATGCTAAGGATAAAAGGATTGGCTCAAGCTCAAAACCTCGAGATTCTACATTTTATATTTTAGTGATCCAAGATCACATTGAGTCTATAGGAAAAGCCAATACTATCAAGGAGGGATGAGGTGTTGCTTAATGAGTTTCTTGCTCTCTGATTGCTTAGTGATATGCTCCAAAACCCTCAACTACTTTCTCACATCCACATATGACCTAAACCAAAAGTCAAACTCGGCCCTACCGATTCTTTCTACCCGGCGCCCGTGAGTTCGAGATGTCATAGCCACTGCCACAAACCACAGGCAAATCGGTCTCACCGATAGGGATCTCGGTCTCACCGAGATGGGATTGTAATCTCTCCGTTTCCCTTCGTAACGTTTCGGTACCACCGAGATGAGTGATCGGTCCCACCGAGATTGCAATGTAAACTCTCTGTTTCCTTTTCGTAACATTTCGGTCTCACCGAAATGAGCGAATCGGTCCCACTGAGTTTACCTGACCAACTCTCTGGTTAGCTTATTACCAAAATCGGTCTCACCGAATTTGTGTAATCGGTCTCACCGAGATTACCTTATGCCCTAACCCTAACCACATCGGTCCTACCGAGTTGCATGTCGGTCCCACCAAAAATCCTAACGGTCACTAGATTTGCTGAATCGGTCTGACCGAGTTTATCAATTCGGTCCCACCGAGTTTGGCAAGTTGTGTGTAACGGTTAGATTTTGTGTGGAGGCGATATATACCCCTCCACCTCCTCTTCATTCATGGAGAGAGCCATCAGAACAAACCTACACTTCCAACTTGTCGCTTCTACGAGAAGGAACCACTTACCCTTGTGTTGAGGCCAAGATATTCCATTCCTACCATATGAATCTTGATCTCTAGCCTTCCCCAAGTTGCTTTCCACTCAAATCTTCTTTCCACCAAATCCAAATCCTGAGAGAGAGTTGAGTGTTGGGGATACTACCATTTGAAGCACAAGAGCAAGGAGTTCATCATCAACACACCATTTGTTACTTCTTGGAGAGTGGTGTCTCCTAGATTGGCTAGGTGTCACTTGGAAGCCTCCGACAAGATTGTGGAGTTGAACCAAGGAGTTTGTAAGGGCAAGGAGATCGCCTACTTCGTGAAGATCTACCGCTAGTGAGGCAAGTCCTTCGTGGGCGGCGGCCATGGTGGGATAGACAAGGTTGCTTTTTCGTGGACCCTTCGTGGGTGGAGCCCTCCGTGGACTCATAGCCGTTACCCTTCGTGGGTTGAAGTCTCCATCAACATGGATGTACGATACCACCACCTATCGAAACCACGACAAAAACATCCGTGTCTCCAATTGCGTTTGAATTCTCCAAACCCTTCCCTTTACATTCTTGCAAGTTGCATGCTTTACTTTCCGCTACTCATATACTCTTTGCATGCTTGCTTGAATTGTGTTAAGATTGCTTGACTTGTGCTAAGATAGCTAAAATCTGCCAAAGACTAAAATTGGGAAATGGATAAGTTTTTATTTGGTCAAGTAGTCTAATCACCCCCCCCCCCCCTCTAGACATACTTTCGATCCTACACTATGAAAGATTTCATAGTCCGGATGTGGCCTGGTGAGCCCCTGCCCACTAGCTACTTCGGCCTGATCAAGCGGATGGTGAATGCATGTCCGCGTCTTCAGGTTATCTAGCGATCCGTTTGCATTGAGGGTGCCCGTCGGGCCTTTCCCGTGTGAAGGTGCATCTGGGCAAACTGGATGCAGATAAGCTGGTGAAGGACGGGCCGCCTGAGGGCAAGGCGCATCGCTGTCCCGAGAAGTATTACGATGGCGTTATGAAGGGCGCTCGTCTCGTGGCCGATGAATGTACCAAGGACAAGATCTTTGACTAAATGTACCTCTGTCACTGTTGTAATATAAAGACGAAGTTGCTTGTTCTATGTAGCACTGTTTGATTTAAAATATTACCTTCTTTGCGGCTGTTTATAGAATTCTGAAAGTAGGCCAGTCGTCGGCTTCCGCCCCCACGTAACTAGTACCGGGGTGTTCCTGGAAAAACCCGGATACTCTTTATCCAAATATTTGGTCCCTTAAGGAGGTATCCAGTGCAGCAAACAAGGCAATCGGACTATGCGGCTTGATAACTTTCACTTAGCCATAGAAGTCTACAATTTTAAATTTCGGCGAAGCCCCTAGAATTCGGAGGGCTGAATTGGGGCGCTATATACGCCTAAATCGGACGAGGCCGATTCATCTCCTAAAGCGGAAAAAATCTTTAAGGATTTTAAGACCTCTCGAACAGCGACCAGTTCTCGCCGCATCATGCCGGCCAGTTTTCAGCTTTTTCTACTGAGGTGCTCGTCCGGAAGAACCAGGACACAATCACAGTAGTTCTCCCTGCGCTACCTTAGCCGATATAACGGAACTTATGGTACCAAAACAAGGGAGCCGGGCAAACCCAACTATTGACCCAAGACGTGATTCGGAGCTGATGCATATAGTGCTATAAGTTCGGGGTGCCGCACTGTTGAAAGTGTTCGGACTTGTTATGCCGTATTATGAGGTGTCATAAGAAGCCCCTGGCAAACTAACCGTACTAAGGTGTACGGATGCAATATTAAATAAACATTTGCAAGAAATATACGCAAATAGAAATAATAAGCTGACGCTATATATTGTTTCCCATTGATGAATAATACGTTTAAGCGTATATTTACAATGGTAGCATTAAGCAGAAGTAAATAGGACTATTTAACATGTCCTATCCAAGGGCAGGCTGCATGTAGGTATATAAAACAGGTATAACGATCGTGAACTGATTCCACATGGGTGTTTCCTTTTATGCGCAAAGCCTGTTGCCTCCTTGGTTTTCTCTCCTATGTAAGTCCGAGAATCCGACTCTTCTGAAGAGGTTTCTCTAAAGCAATGTCCTGAAAAATAAGAAGGATGGGTTGTGAAGGTATGCAGCGGTTATACCGCAATGTTGACTGAGTCATTGTTGCGCCTCCGCCTACGCCCATGGTATTTTGAGTGCGTAATTGTGTACGTGTGGCACGAATGCTGCTTTGATGGGGCTTGAGCGGAGGCCGGACTGCTAGTCGCGCTCTTGGCGTGCCTGATGATCCTGTTGCGGGGTGCTCCGGACTCGCTTGAAGGTGCTCGAAGTTGTTGTCGCCGGATTGGTTTGTCGGAGGAGGCCGCATTGTACTTCCGCCGCAATGGCTGCAGTATGCTCTTCTGTTCGGAGAGAGCGGTCCATGTTTCCGTTGGTATTATGACCCAGCGTGGTCCTGGCATCTTGAGCTTGAGGTATGCATAGTGTGGTACCGCATTGAATCTAGCGAATGCGGTTCGTCCGGCGATGCGTGATAACCATCATGCGGAAAGGGACGATATCGAAGATTAACTCTTAAGCCGGAAGTTATCCGAGATCCAAGACCACTTCCAATGTTATAGAGCCCGTGCAACGGGCCTCTACTCGAGAATCACACCTTTAAAGGTGGTTTTGGTGGGCTTGATCCTTGAAGGATCAATGCCCATTTTGCACACTGTGTCCTGATAAAGCAGGTTCAGGCTGCTGCCGCCGTCCATAAGGACTCGCATGATGTGGAATCCGTCGATGATTGAGTCTAGGACCAATGCGGCCGAGCCGCCGTGACGGATGCTAGTAGGGTGATCTCTACGATCGAAGGTGATCGGACAAGCTGACCATGGGTTGAATTTGGGGGCGACTGGCTCCATCGCATAGACGTCCCATAGTGCACTCTTCCGTTCCCTCTTGGGAATGTGAGTGGCGTAGATCATGTTGACCGTTTTCACACAGGGGGATTTCTTCTGTCCCCCCGTGTTCGGACGCCGAGGCTCTTCGTCAGGTGAAGTGGTCAGTTGGCAGTTAGGGGTTCCAAGGTTCGGAAGGTAGATCCGTTGGGGTGTGAGGTCCACCGCTGCAGCGGAGGACTAGATTCGGCGGCTTGCCGTGGTTAGAAGTCGAGGAGGGAAGGGGAGGGCTGCGGGGAATAATGTTGGGGGCAAAGAGGGGAAAACAATGGAGTTACCAAAGCAACCCTTTTCCGTTCATGTGGTAGGGGTAAAACAGGAATATCGCAGGCTAAACTTTGGTAGCGATATATTTCGATGTGAGCGGAAGTTTGAAAGCTTTTGGCGCTGAAATTATATTCTGCTCTTGTACGGCCGACTATGATATCATGGCCGAGAATTTGTTTGTTTTGCACGCAAAAAAAGTGCAAGTTTTGAAAATCAATGTCTCCAACTTGAAACTTAGATTGTCCATTCAATTCAAATATGGATCATGAGCTACTACATGCAAATACCATCATACGGTCCAATTCAAATGAAATTTCAAATGTGTTTATCCTAAATATGATGACAAAAGCAAAAATTTGTATGTGTATGAATAAAGTGGATGATTATAAAGTTTGAACATGCCCGCATGTGTATATCTCTAGGTGTGATATATGAATTTGAAATCACGAAATCCTGGCTTAAAAATGTACCTCCATTTAAATGAATTACAAAAGCTAATGATGGAGTCGAATTCCAAAATTCCAATCTTAGGTTTGTAATTCTGGTACATCAAGGTATATCTCGCATGGTTAAAAGTATCGTTATCTCATAGTCCAAACTGTGAAACAAATTGATCAACCATGAGTGCACACACTATTGACCATGTATATCTCAATTACGCTAAAGTCCCTCAAATATAGACACCTCACTCTTTATCTAAAGCCAACCCCCTCTCGTTGCCCCCCACCCCCTCGTCACCCCCCCCCCACACACACACACACAGAGAAGTCTTTTTCTTCCTCAAACACCAACACACGAGCACATTAACACCCCTCTATCTTCTAAAGTCCGGACCCCAATATAGGTATCTATCACTTTGTCTCTTGGGCATGCACACATCTCTTCCCCCACTCTCTAGCTAGGTCTCCTGGCATCTCTCTTTCCCAAGCACACGCACTATGTAGAGTGTATCTTTCCCATACACACAAAACGTCGCCCCCAAACGTCTATCTCCCAAGTTATGTGGTTCTCGCACACTCACCTCACACACCACCCCCACTGCAAACAAGCACACTTTGTCTCCTTGTGCACCACTCGACTCTTTCTATCTCTCCCGCATGCAGACCCGCCCCAGCTCCTTCCCTGTATACATATATGTTGTGACTCTTTCCATAGCTCCCTAATGTATCATCGTTCTCGATCTTGCACATTGTTCTCTACACCATCTATTCTAGATCTCTCATGAAGTCCCTATCACACACACGATGACTCGCTTCCCTTGCGTCTCCATACATAGGCCAATTTCAAACCACATCAACATTGTCTCCCTATCTATACGCCATTTATGGACACAAACGCCCCCTCTCTTCCTATCTCTCTCTCTCTCTCTTCGTCGCTAGCTCTCTCTCTCTCTCTCTCTCTCTCTCTCTCTCTCGCTCGCATACCCCTCTCCAACACACACTCGATGTCTCTTCCAAATAGTCTGCTCCCCCCGCCCGCACCCATGCTATCCCGCTACTACGCATGTCACACCATTCCCCCTTCCCTTATACTAGGTTTGCATCATTAGTGGTCTCTCTACTCCACATACACACACTCCCTCTCACACACAAACGCGCGCACAAACACACACAGACACGCACAAACACCCATTAATCTGGATCCTCATCTCTCCCCATGTCCGCATGTGTATCTCACAAGCTCACTCTCTAATTATGTATATGTGTCTCCACGTTACACAACACAAAGCCCCATGTACATGTCTCTCTCTATCCTCCACACACATAGACACAAAGAATCTGTTATCATTGCCTCAGTCTCTAGACATATCACACGCACACTGTCTCTCTCTCTCACAAACACGCTCAACAAGGGTTTCCTCGTGAATAACTTACCGTCTATTCATGAATAGTCGTGGCAGTACGGCGAACAAAAGACGAGAAAAAGAATAAATCTACACGTGCTTAGACCACCTAGTATGACTACTAGGACTAGAGCAAGCTAAAAAGCGCGCCGCCGTCACCCCCTCCTTATCGGCGACGGGAAAACTTTGTTTTACATAGTCGAGAAATCATTGTGCTAAGGCCCCACATGCTGAGGCATTGAATAGAATGTAGATGCTAGTTTACGGAAACAAGTATCAATAATACGTTTGTATCTCCATACTTATATGTCTACTCTTATAAAAAACCGAGTTGGTGATGATGGTACGCGTGCCATCTTGCAATATAGACCGTCCGATCTATATCTAACGGATGGAAATTAAACTAAAAGACAACCGCACCCCTCTCCACATTTGCAGACAAGGCCTTCCCTCGTTCATCCTTATCTCCAACAGCCTTATTGTTGAGCAATTAATAAAGGAAGCCTCTGGAACAAACTGGCCTGGTGGCCGCTGCCGGCGTTGTCAATCCCCATGCATCCGCTCGGTTCGACCACCAATCACCACCATGCCCCACTCCTCTTCACCTTATCTCCTATTTCTCGAGATATCATTAGTTTTTACACATGGGATTACTCCCGCATGGGTCAATCTCAACAAGTGTTTTATAAAAAAATGCATCTTGAAGTTCCGTGCAATGCACGGGTCTTGCTAGTACTCCTACAGAAGATTAAGTTGGTGCTGATGGTGTGTCTGCCATCCCTCGTTTGTGACCATTAGATCTACATCTAACGACTGTGAGGTAAGTTGTTGCCCATTCTCACCAACATCCCACTTGTCTACCAATTTGCAGAAAACTCCATAATTGTAGTATCTTAAAACCAACCACATCCCTCCCTGACCTCACCAAAACAGCCCAAGGAATATATTCTAATTGAAACATAATATATCTCTAGTGATATATGTATATCAAAATTAGAGTGTTTTGTATCAAGTTTGTGAATAAGTATTATTCTAATTAAGATTCGTTGCAACGCACATGAACATTGCTATTATTTCCAACCATGCAATTTTTTTTCCTAGTATTCCATAGTTTCGAGTTTTCCATCAAGATATTAGCCACTCATGGTTGATATTTACTTTCAATCATGTACACATATGCACTATGTAACTAGCCTTGCTTATTGGGTTCCAAAGCTTAACTTTCACTCCTACTTACAATATGTAGAGTATTTAACAAAAAACTACCACTATCAACCAGCCCTAGGAAGAATCTATTGTACAAAAAATAGCAAAAACATACCCAAAATTTCTTAATCCACGCCAAAAACTACTACCTAGTACTCCCTCTATCCCACAATGTATGACATTTCTGCAAGCTAGTTTAGCTTGCAAAAACATCTTATATTATGGGACAGAGGGAGTACCAATTAATTAGTTTAAACCCATTTATGATGTGGTGGGCCCACATGTACGTGTTGACGAGGCAGCTTAAACCAACACATTTTGTTTGACCGTTGACACGAGGGACCCACATCTGACCTTCTATCCTGTTATTCCCCCTCAAATCATTATTTTTCCTGAATCCACGCCAAAAACTACTACCTAGTACTCCCTCTATCCCACAATGTATGACATTTTTGCAAGCTAGTTTAGCTTGCAAAAACATCTTATATTATGGGACAGAGGGAGTACCAATTAGGTTAGTTTAAACCCATTTATGATAGGGTGGGCCCACATGTCCGTGTTGGCGAGGCAACTTAAACCAACACATTTTGTTTGACCGTTGACACGAGGGACCCACATCTGACCTTCTATCCTGTTATTCCCCCTCAAATCATTATTTTTCCTGAACATTACTTCAAACAATACTGATGCATGTTCGTCGGTGGCGCCGGTGATGAGCGAGTTGGCGGCGCTCACGGACGGCCTCCGCACTTGCAGGTTAAGGTGGCCGAGCATGACTCACAAGCGAGCAAGACACCGCGCTGGCCTTCGCTTGAGCCAGATGGCTGGCCTTAGCGCGGCGCACATGAGCAAGCCGCCGCGCCGCCGTGCCAATCTAGCTAGCAAACCTTGCAGACAAGAAGCTGGACGGAGCAATCTTGGCTAGCTAGCGGCCACGAGCATCGGACGGAGCTAGCATCCGGGCTGCCACAAGATGGGCTCTGAACCGTCGGCGGTTTTGACATTGCCTTCTGCCGGTGGCGGTAGCTGCGTCCCGGGGCCGAGGATGACTAGGTGGACGGGCCAGAGGTAGGAGGTCACTCGGGGATTTTTGTCTAGACTGAAATGTAGGTCCCACAAGTCATAACGCCCTGTCGAATAGAAGGCGTTGACTTAATGGGCGACATGGGTCATGTTTGGATACTCTAAGTCAGAGCTTAGAGTTAGATTCTAACCCTAAACTAACTCTAACCAAAGTGGTGTTTGGATGGCAGGGTTAGATTGACAACAAATATCCAAACAGGGCCATGGGTTGAAACGTGCCTATAACGGCACTTTGTAGAGTAGTCATTTCTTGGTAGGGCTAGTTGGTTAGAGCATGTACAATGGTTGATAAGGTAGTCTTATCTTAAGTCTGCCACGTATGCAAGTGGTAGTAGTTTCTTGGCATTATTAGTGGTTTCTTGCATTATTAGGGGTTTCTTGTAAGGAACAATGTACTACTAGCGACAAAAGGCGATTCTAGGTTGTGTTGTACTCCAACGAGTACTACTAGTGGTTGCGGGAGTGTATACCTCGTTTTGTGGGTTCGATCCCGGCCGAATACACGGTGGCCTTTTTTTAAATAGTAACTTCGCTGCGAGCCAATATTTTACACGGGTAGTTTGAGTTTTGAAGTCAATCGGACATGCCTTTCCACAATCTGGGTGCCTTTGGATAGCCTAGCCACATGAGCAGGATTTCCTTCCCGACATCTAAGTGGCTCGCGTGCTCGCCCTAGCCGCACCTCACGTGCAGCTTCCTCATCGACTAGTAGCATATTTAAACTAGCACCTCCCAATTAAGCCCGAGGAGCCGAGAAAAACTGGCGGGGCATTGGGAACTGTGCAATATGGCTCTGTCGTAAAGTGCTCTACTACTACTCAGTAGCTTGTGGCGTTACGCATGGACTTCAATCCATTATCGGCTCTACTATAAAAGAAATTCCTCTTGGCGTGTTTTTTTTTAAGCGGAGGCAAAAGCTTTGCTTCATCTCATTCATAAAGAAGGAACTACTAACAAAGTTCGACAAGATCCATTACACCTCCACAAATGGAAGCGAAAAGCCTAGTCTCATTGTATCAAATAACTCAAATGTTCTCGCCCGCAAAGAATCGTCATTGATAAACAGGATCTTTCATTGTGTGCGTGAGAGGAGCGGCTGAGTAGGCCAGCTACGTGAGAGGAGCAGCTAAATAGATCACCGAGAGTACCCACTAGGCCACTATGCAGGTGTACTTTCCCTGCATTGATAGTACAACGATGGTTCTAGAGAACAGTAGTACCCTCCACTTCCAACTGTAGCTCCTTGGCCCTGAGATTCAAGAGTTCAAAACTGGTGCACTATACTAGAAGTACAGTACATCACACTACTATTTGAGAAAGTAGTACTAGTACTACTACAGTACGAGTACGTACTCCTCCATCACATAATATAAGATGTTTTTTGATACTAGTTGGCGTGTACAAAAAATAGCAAAAACATACCCCAAATTTCTTAATCCACGCCAAAAACTACTAGCTAGTGCCAAAAATTTCTTACTAGTGCTATTATTTACAGTATAATGCAATCCCATAACGTCCCATAATGCTAGTACTAGTAGTAAATAATAGCCTCACCCCTTCTCTAAGGAAGGATCACAGTTGGAAGGGACGAGGCCCTGCGGTTACTACGCTCTTATCTCCTCCTGGCCAGTTCCCCTCCCCCCCGAAGAGAAGGCAGTTCATCGCTGCTCCCATGGATTCGCCAGGCGGTTCTCCTCCTCGTCGGGGCTGGGAGACCTTGGACGACGATCCTATGGGAGAAATCGCACACCGCTCCGACGTCCTCACCGCCACAAGACTCGGTGCTTCCTGCACCAACTTTTTCAAGACGGTGCTTAAAAAGGCTTGGGAAAAGGCCATGCTTGTTTGTCTTCCATGCGTCCTCGAGGAGAAGGTTCTTCTATGGGACAATCCTTCGAACAGGCCACCGCTCCCTGGCCATGGTTGCATGTTGACTCCTCTAGAGTTGCCGACATTGAGAGGTAGTCGGATTTTGTCCAATGAGCAGGTCAGTAATGGAGTTTGATCATCTAGTACTTAGTTATTCCATTTCCATCCCGTAATTTCTCCGCTGCCCAGCGTCTTATATATACGTCTGGGTCGGTGCCAACAAAGATTGGCTTGCATACCTCCGGCCGGACACCACCATCATTTTGCACAACATCCACAGCAGTGCGGCCATTCCGGTAGACGCCTTCTCCACCATTGGGATCGGCCTTCCGGACTGGCTAGGCTTGAATACGTATGATGATGCCTACATGAGATTGAAGAACATAGCAATTGCGGACCCGCCGACAAAGCGACGCGGCTACGACAATTATTATCTCATAGCGGTGTTCGACATAAGGATTGCCATCAATGCAAGAGGCGATGTGAGGGTGGCGCGCATGTTGGCGGCGACAGATTTGTACCCCTACACGTTCAAGACGCCGATGCGCCATCTAGGCCGCATCTTTGCGGTGACAAGCGAGGACTTGTTTCATCTGGTTGCCATCCTACTTGCAGACGGGAGATTACAAACGGAATGCACAAACCATCATTTGCATCCCTAACAGTACTCCATTATTTTGCAGGGACCAGTCATCCCATGATCAAAATAAGATCACCGATCCTGGATGTGCATTTGCATCCGCGATTCGGCCTAACCTGGAACCTTGTAGCTGACTTTGGCATATTGGGATCAACTATCTTAGCGATGCGTTACCCATGGTACCACTGATGTGCAACATGGTCACACAATCTACCACGATCGGACCATCACCATCTACCCAGGTATTCCATTTTTTTAACCCTCTCGCCTTCTCTTTCATTGTTGAACTAGTACTCTACTTACGTACTAGTAGGAGTACTTTCTACCTTGGAGGACGCATATAGCTAGCTAGGCCCTTGAAGACTTGAACCCACTAGCTGCCACCATTTTTGTTTTTCCATGTCTTACTATCTCATCCATGTAGCCAAGAGTGGCTATATATAATAAGCCAGTTATTTTACTTCCTCTATACCGTAGTAGTACTATTTCTTTGCAGTATTCTTGACCGCCATATTTGAGCACAACATTATGATGCATGGACCTTGACTATGTACGTCACCATGTGTCCAGATCTGAGATGCCGCGTGTACCAGATGAACGACGCCGAGTTCGACCCCCGTGATGCTATGTGGGTGCCGAGGAACACTCTTAGAGAGTAATCGCTTTTCATTGGGGACAACTACCCCATTGTGAAGCGGATGCCACCTTCCGTGCACGACATGGAAGGCCTGCCGTTCATGAAGCATGGTTATGTCTTCAGTGCGCACCGCCGGATGAACGATATGCTGGGACACGCTATCCCTGATTTATGCCACTTCAACTTGGATGAGTCTCCATCGTGTGGAACCGGACTAGAAAGCTGCAACAATGATTCCCGTTGCCCACTGCTATGGATCGTGCCATCCATGAAGAACACCCGGGACTGTAACCTGGAGGAGGACATGTAGCCATCTATAACGTGTAAGTGGAGTACTGTAAATTGTGAACGGTAGCGCTATGAATATATGTAGACTAGTCATGCACAAATTTATCACATGAATTGGAGATGAACTTGCGTGGCATACTGGCATTTGTCCTTTAGAATTTATTACTAGTAAATGTGTTATGTGTACGTGCAACTTGTGTGGTTGTTGCACGGGCTCCAACATGCTCTTTGAGAAAAAAAAAGGTGGCACAACTTTGGATATACGTGACGTGGCGGCATCATACAGTAGCATCGTTCGCTATAGTTGTAGTACACTCCTAATAGGACGACAAATCCTATAAAACCTTGCGCTTGGCTCTTTGCCTCTTCGGGAGGTTCAACAGTTCGTACTCGTGTGAACCTTGCACTTTGCTCTTCGCCTCTTCGGAAGGTCCAACAATGATGGTACTACAATACAATATGCTCCTGGCAATCTGACACCGATTGAACTGATGCACGTCCACCGCAAGGGCGAGGGTGAGGGAGAGGGAGAGGGAGAGGGAGAGGGTGCTATAGTCAAAACCCTCTCCTCGTCCTGTGAACCACCCCGCGCGTGGGCGAGGGAGAGGCGTAGTAAGTAAGCTTCTCCTCGTTCGGCGAGTTGACGGGACACATCAAATCAGTAATAGTACTAGTACATACTGCGTCCTTTCTGGCTAATATGGCTTAATTTTGCGGTGATTATGAACTGTTGAACCTCCTGAAAAGTACACTGGCGGTCAACGTATGTAACAATACGCTCTTTACGGTCACTATATATAGTTTTGCGGTGATTATGTGATCACTAGCTCATCGTAGAGCACCGTATTGCACCCTGCTGACCAACCACATAGTCGACTTGTCACTTTGTTGACTGGTTAAATTGTCACCTGGTTTCTGGGTCCCACCTGTCAGTTGGCAGAGCAAAGAAATCAGTTAAACAAAACTTTTCTTTACGCAGCGGACAGGAGTCCAACCCTTGCGCGCGAACCACCCTGGTTGTGTATGTGAGTGCATGCATGTGTACTCCCTCGGTCTTCCAACAAAGAGTGTACATTGGCTAAAAAACAAAGAGTGTAGTACATCTACACTTCCAATGCATTTAGCCTTTAATCTAAATCGATATTGATTGACTAATGCACCAACTTGTGCTCTAGGTATAGGCTACATGTCTATCCTTAATTACAGCATGCAACGACCTTCATTTAATCTTCTTCTCTCAATGGTCGCATGCACACATAAGTCTGCTACTTTTGGGCGTTAATTATGCCCTGGTCAATGTGTAAATCTCTAAATGTACAGTCTTTCACAGACGTAGAGAGCAAGTTGAGCACTTGAGCGTGAGCGTGTGTGTTGCTTCGTGTGATGTGTGTCGCATGGGTGCGTGAGTGTTGCGTGCGTCCATGTGTACATGTGAGTGTTGCATGTTACATGCATGCATGCATGCATGGGGCTTACTCCCTCCCATTGACATGTTCATATTTCAAGCTTCCTTTGTTCCCTCCATATGGTGATACTCCCTCTGTTCCCAAATACGGAGTAAAATCCTCCCTCTGTTCCCAAATACGGAGTATTTGTCTTTCTAGAGATTTCAACAAGTGACTACGTACATAGCAAAATGAGTGAAGTGAGCGTAGATGCATAGGGATAATGTAGAAAGGAAGTCTTCACGATCCATTATTCCCCATCTCGGTCAGAGAGAACTATTCAACTAGTCTTCTAATACGTCTCCAACGTATCTATAATTTATGAAGTATTCATGCTATTATATTATCCTTCTAGGATGTTTTATATGCATTTATATGCTATTTTATATGATTTTTGGGACTAACCTATTAACCTAGAGCCCAATGCTAGTTTCTGTTTTTCCTTGTTTTTGAGTATCGCAGAAAAGGAAAACCAAACGGAGTCCAATTGACCTGAAACTTAGCGGAGCTTATTTTTGGACCAGAAGAAGGCCATGGAGTAAAAGAGTTGGGCCAGAAGAGTCACGGGCTGCCCACGAGGGTGGGAGGCACGCCCACCCCCTGGGTGCGCCCCCTACCTCATGGACAGACCAGGGACCCCCCCTGACTTGTTCCCAACGCCAAAACCTCTTATATATATAGAAACCTCTAGAAAATAACCTAGATCGGGATTTCCGCCGCTGCAAGCCTCTCATGGCTGAAAACCCAATCGGGACCCGTTCGGCACCACGGGAGGGTCCCTCTCCGATAATAACTTCATCATCACGGCGCTCTCCATAACGAGGATGGAGTATCTCTCTCTCTCTCTCTCTCTCTCTCTCTCTCTCTCGTGTTCTTGGTTCGACACGATCTTGATGTACCGCGAACTTTTCTATTATAGTTGGATCTTATGATGTTTCTCCCGCTCTACTCTCTTGTAATGGATTGAGTTTTCCCTTTGAAGTTATCTTATCGGATTGAGTCATTAAGGATTTGAGAACACTTGATGTATGTATTGCATGTGCTTATCTGTGGTGACAATGGGATATTCACGTGATCCACTTGATGTATGTTCTGGTGATCAACTTGCGGGTTCCATAACATTGTGAACTTATGCGTAGGGGTTGGCACACGTTTTCGTCTTGACTCTCCGGTAGAAACTTTGGGGCACTATTTGAAGTTCTTTGAGTTGGTTGAATAGATGAATCTGAGATTGTGTGATGCATATCGTATAATCATACCCACGGATACTTGAGGTGACATTGGAGTATCTAGGTGACATTAGGGTTTTGGTTGATATGTGTCTTAAGGTGTTATTCTAGTACAAACTCTTGAATAGATCGATCCGAAAGAATAACTTTGAGGTGGTTTCGTACCCTACAATAATCTCTTCATTTGTTCTCCGCTATTAGTGACTTTGGAGTGACACTTTGTTGCATGTTGAGGGATAGTTATATGATCCAATTATGTTATTATTGTTGAGAGAACTTGCACTAGTGAAAGTATGAATCGTAGGCCATGTTTCCTAGCATTGCAATACCGTTTACGCTCACTTTTACCGCTTGCTACCTTTCTGTTTTTATATTTTCAGATTACGCATACCCATATCTTCCATCCATATTGCACTTGTATCACCAACTCTTCACCGAACTAGTGCACCTATACAATTTACCATTGTATTGGGTGTGTTGGGGACACAAGAGACTTTTTGTTATTTGGTTGCAGGGTTGCTTGAGAGAGACCATATTCATCCTACGTCTCCCACGGGTTGATAAACCTTAGGTCATCCACTTGAGGGAATTTTTCTACTGTCCTACAAACCTCTGCACTTGGAGGCCCAACAACGTCTACAAGAAGAAGGTTGCGTAGTAGACATCAAGCTATTTTCTGGCGCCGTTGCCGGGGAGGTTGGCGCTTGAAGGTATATCTTTAGGTCGTGCAATCGAATCTTTTAATTTCTTGTTTTATCACTTGTTTAGTCTATAAAATAAAACTACAAAAAATGGAATTAAGGTTGCCTCATATGCTTCATCTTTTTAATGTCTTTCGTGAAAATGATGGGAAGGAAAATTGTGCTCAAGTACTAGAAGAAGAATTACATAGAATGCTTGGCATAAAATATGTGAATGATTAGAATGATTGGAATGTTGTTAGTATGAATTCTTTGAATACCTATGATGCTAATGATATGCAAAGCCACAAGCTTGGGGATGCTATGTTCGATGAAGATGATATGTTTAGTCCCCCAAGTTTTGATAAGCAAATTTATTTTGATGAAAGCATGCCTCCTATTTATGATGATTATTGTGATGACACGTATGCTATAAAGAATAAAGATAACCATGAAACTTGTCATCATGATTTTAATTTTCAATTGGATTATGCTTCACATGATAGTTATTTTGTTGAGTTTGCTCCCACTACTATTAATGAGAAGAAATTTGCTCATGTGGAGAGTAACAAAAATTCTATGCTTGTGCATCATGAAAAGAATGCTTTATGTGATGGTTATATTGTTGATTTATTCATGATGCTACTGAAAATTATTATGAGGGAGGAATATATGCTTGTAGGAATTGCAATAATAACAAGTTTCCTCTCTATGTGCTTAAAATTTTAAAGTTATGTTTGTTTTGCCTTCCTATGCAAGTTGATTCTTGTTCCCATAAGTTATTTGCTCAAAAAATCCCTATGCACAGGAAGTTTGTTAGGCTTAAATGTGTTAGTAATATTCTTCATGATGCTCTCTTTATGTTTCAATTCTTATCTTCTATACGAGCATCATTGAAATAATCATGCCTAGCTAGAAAGGCATTAAAGAAAAACGCTTGTTGGGAGACAACCCAATATTTACCCCTACTGTTTTTTTGTGTTCACATGATTAAGCTAATGTAGTAATCATGTTTTGTAGCTTTTGTTTCAATAAAGTGCCAAGTATAACCTTCGGGAAGACTTGGGTGGAAGTTAATGTGATCTTGCTGTAAAAAACAGAAACTTTGCGCTCACGAGTTTAGCTGTCATTTTTTACATAAGAGTGCTTTTAAGTTTATTATTTTTGAATAAGATTAATAGACAAATTCCTCAGGTGCAGCAATTTATTTCAGAATTTTTGGAGTTCCAGAAGTATACGTTTGATACAGATTACTACCGACTGTTTTGTTTTTGACAGATTCTGTTTTTTATGTGTTGTTTGCTTATTTTGATGAATCTATGAGTAGTATCGGAGGGTATGAACCATAGAGGAGTTGGAATACAGTAGATATTACGCCAATATGAATTTATAATGAGTTCACAACAGTACCTAAGTGGTGATTTATTTTCTTATACCAACGGATCTTACGAGTTTTCTATTAAGTTTTGTGTTGTGAAGTTTTCAAGTTTTGGGTAAAGATTCGATGGACTATGGAATAAGGATTGGCAATAGCCTAAGATTGGGGATGACCAAGGCACCCCAAGGTAATATTCAAGGACAACCAAGAGCCTAAGCTTGGGGATGCCCTGGATGGCATCCCCTCTTTCGTCTTCGTTCATCGGTAATTTTACTTGGAGCTATATTTTTATTCACAACATGATATGTGTTTTGCTTGGAGCATCATTTTATTTTGTTAGTATTTTCTTGCTGTTATTCAGAATAATGTTTTGCATCTTTATTTTCAATAAAAATGTCAAGGATAGCCTTTACCATGCTTATTTTGCAAGTATACATGTTGCTGTTTCAAAACAGAAAGTTTACCGCTGTTGCAAAAATTCCCTAGAAAAGTCAGAATATGATAAAATGTTGAAACTTTTTGCATTTTTAGATCTGATAAATTTTCTATAGTGTGGTATAATTTCATAATGTTTGGACTTAGGGAAGTATGATGAATCTTGCATTCTTTACAGACTGTACTGTTTTGGCAGATTGTTGTTACGTTTGCATTGTTTGCATATGTTTGCTTGTTTAATGATTCTATTTGAGGATAGGAGTATTAAATATGAAGAGTCATTTAGTATGCAATGTTGAATAATAATTTTAGTGATTTGTTACAGTATAAAATGATAAGGTTTTTGCATTGGTTTATACTAACTTATCTCACGAGTTCTTGTTGAGTTTGGTGTGGATGAAGCTTTCGAGATTTAGGAAATCGTGATATGAGAGGAATTAAGGAGACACAAAAGCTCAAGCTTGGGGATGCCCAAGGCACCCCAAGATAATATTTCAAGAAGTCTCAATCATCTAAGCTTGCGGATGCCCCGGTAGGCATCCCACCTTTTTTCTTCAACAATTATCGGTTAGTATCGGTTGAGCCTAAGTTTTTGCTTCTTCACATGATGAGTGCTATCCTTGAAATGTCGTTTTATTTTGTTTTGCTTGCTGTTTGAATAATATTCCAAGATCTGAAATTCTTAAATGAGAGAGAGAGTCTTCACATAGCTACATAATTATTTAACTACTCATTGATCTTCACTTATATCTTTTTGGAGTAGTTTGTCATTTACTCGTGTGCTTCACTTATATCTTATGAGTAAATGGTTGAATGATTTGAATGTCATAAATATGAAATTATATATGTTTCATATGCCTTTCCCATGGGGAGTAATGCCTTCACACATAAGAAGTAGAGGTGGTAAATTTATTGAAGGTTAGCAAACATTGTATTGGTCACTTGAACAATTCATGAAAGAATATTGAAGGAAGAGAGATTTCACATATAAATATACTATCTTGGACATCTTCTATGATTGTGAGCCTCATTAATTAATTTCGAACCTGAGCAAATTAGTTGAAGTTGGACAAGGAAGACAACATAATGAGTTATGCTTGGGTATATTGGTATAGAAGTTATATTGTTATGGATCCTCTAACATGTGGTGCTTGCTATTTAGAATCCTTTGCTAGCCAAAATACCTGTACTAAGCGGGAATACTGCTTGTGCATCCAAATTCCTTGAACCAAGTTTATTCCATGAGTGTCCACCGTATCTACCTATATGCGGTATTTACCTGCCGTTCCAAGAAATTTGCATGTGCCAAACTCTAAACCTTCAAATAATAATCTGTTTTGTATGCCCTAATCGCTCCTGTAGCGACTAGGGGTTGTCAGTATCTTCCATGCTAGGTGGGTTATTCACATGTCGGTGTACTAGAGTAGGGGTACCCTAGCATCCCGAACTTGTGCACGGGCAGTTGCAGCCCTCCGCGGCAAGGCTTACCGGGTGACCGCCAAGGTCCTCCGTGGTTCCTTTGGAGCCATTCAAGAACAAAGTATTCAAGCCAAGGAGACAAGGCCCGGCAAGAGGAGCTTGTCGGAAGGCCACCCAAGGCACATAGGAAACAAGGCCCCAAGAAGAGGAGCTTGCCGGGAAGGCCACCCTGTGCACTTACAAGACAAGGCCACAGCAAGAGGAGCTTGCCGGGAAGGCCGATGGCGACAAGCTTCCGGGCGCGACGAGATAACAACCGCGGTAAGGCGCTTGCAGCGGCACCACCTCTGCATTTCTCGCTCTAGCGCATCCACTAACGTGTCGCCCTGGGGCCTTTCCAGGCGCGCGTGGCGAGAGGCTGTGCAGCCAGCGGTGCGAGGTGGCAAACGGCGCTGACAAGTTTGCCGTCGTGGAGGACGGTGGCGCCCCTGACGGTCCCTGTTTGCACTGTTAGGGCGACAAGACGGGCATTTAATGCCTTTGTCCCCTGCCGTCAGGGTTAGGTATATTACACTGTACACTATACAAGTAGGTGTACCAACCATTAGTTTTACACTTGTACCCCACGTCTACGTTGCCACTGCCGGAGCCTTTGAGCATATAAAAGGAGGCCCATGCGCAACGTGAGGGGTTGGTTGGTCGATCAGTTCCCCTGTGCTCGGTCGTTAGCAGCTCATCTGCATCAGTAGCATTCGGCGCTCTGAGCAAGAACGCAATACACCTAGACATGCAGCGGTAGGAGTGTTTTCTCCGGAGAGCTCCGGGCTGGGTAAAACCTCTCGCGTGTTTCGCTTCGATCTGCTCTTCAGGCGACCTCCGCTCCCGCCGAACCGAAGGGCTCGGTCCGCCCGGCCCCATAGGTGTTCGTGGGCGAATCAGCCTGCCCCGACATCTTTGGCGCGCCAAGTAGGGGGCGTCGAGGTTGTGTGAACCTGATCCGGCGTCCACGCGAGCTAGATCTTCATCATCTTTGGCGATATGCCACCGAAGAAGAAGGCTTCGACGGCAGAAGCCCCGTCCGCGTCGAACCCACCACCACCGGAGCAAACAGGTGGTGGGGTAGACGCCGGCGGAAGAATGGACGGCGACGGGGGAGCTCACGATGCTGCCAAGTCCAAGGACAAGGCCGCGCAGACCTCGGCGTCCGTGCATGTACCGCGCCCGTCTCAGGAGGCGCAAGACCGACAGCGTCATGGCATTCACAATGCCATACGCTCGTTGGACCGGGATCGAGCTGGAGGATCCCGGGACGTTCAAGACCAACATGCACGCCAACACGCTGGCGCGAGCGAGGCACGGTCGCTCGGACGGGATACTGCTCCTTCTAACATAGATAGAAGTCCGAGCATATCCCGCTCCTCGCGCCGTTCGCCACTGCCACCCACTACTCCAGCAGAAGCTCTGGCGAGAGCTCAACTGCTCTGGACTACCCTCCAGCGGCCGACAAAGGTCGACGAGTGGAGGGCCACCATACTGATCTCATCGGCTTCGCTTAACGGGCGACGCCCGCGGCAACCAAGTGCGTCGCTGCCGCCGCAGCAGAGACCGCTTAAACGCGAGCCGGTGGCGGCAGAGACCGGTGGGGTGCAACCACCATGCACTCTCCGCCCGAAGGCCAAGATCGCCGACTACTGGATCCACCTCGACAGCGACTCCACTACGTCATCAGATCCACGAGCTCATCGCGATCAGCGCCAAGTGCTACACGATCGACAACAAGAGGACGCTCGAACACGCATCGAGCACCGAAGAGAAGCGCGACGTTAATCCGACAAGCGCGCCGGGCCCTTCCGCCGACATGCACGCGCCCGAGGAACCAGGCGACTTTGTCAGACGCTGTAGGTTGCCCTGCGTTCACTCGTGAGCTGCGGCAAGTCCAAAGGGCCCAAAGAAGAAAAACTTCAAGTCGACGTGCACCAGAAGTACGACGGCAAGACGCATCCGTCGGAGTTCCTCGGCATCTACACCATCGCGGTGCGAGCTGCGGGGCGAGACGACAAGATCCTTGCCAACTACTTCCCGCAGGTACTCAAGCCCAACGTCAGGTCCTGGCTCATGCACTTGCCGGACAACTCCATATCTTCTTGGGCAGATCTATGCCATCAGTTTGTCGGCGCCTTTACAGGCGGCCACAAACCCCATGGCCAAGAAAGCGACCTTCATCTGCTCGCCCAGAAGGAAGGAGATCCCCTGCGCAACTACATTCAAAGATTCAGCCGTACAAAGCACAACATCCCGGATGTCCACCTCGCCACGGTGATCAGCGCGTTCCATCGAGCGTGCGAAACCGCGAGATGCGGGAGGAGATGGCGATGTGCAAAATCAGAGACGTCGATGAGCTATCATACGCCCTGGCCGACAAGTGTGCACGTCTTTGAGGAGGGAGAAGACTCCGGAGAGAATACCAAGCGGGAGGATCTCGACAAGGAGGAGACCGCCTGACGAAGAAGAGCGGTGGCGGGGGCAACAGGAAAAGAAAGCGGAGATGTGCTAGTGGTTGAGTAGTCCAAGAACGGAGGTGGTGGCGACAAGAACGCCAAGGCTGGTGGCTCCGGCAAGGAGGTTGCCGCTGGCGTAACCACCAGTCTGTGGCGGCGCCGACAAGCGGGGCGGCTCACAGCAAGCGATCTTGCAAGATCCACCGCACCAAGGGTCATGACCTCCAGAGCTGCAAGAAGGTTGAGCAGCTTGTCGAGCAACAGAAAGCTGAATATGAACGACGCGACAAGGAGAAGGCCCAGGAAGGTGCTAGAGGAGTAGGCAAGAAACGTCCCGGCCGGGGAGGACGCCGCGGCCAAGCAGCGGCAAGGAGAGGCAGACCTCCGCGGCGCGACAAGGATGAAGACGAAGACGACGATGAAGACATGGATGATGACGAGGCCGATGAGCAGGAGTTCCGTAAAGCCACAGAGGTCCTATGCATTGGCGGTGGTGCTTCTGCGCATACCTCACACCGCCAACTCAAGCGGTGGATGCGGAGGTCAATGCAGCTGAACCATCCGTAGAGTCACGCAAGCCTCTGAAATGGTCCAGCACGCCTATCATCGTTGACATTGAGGACCACCCTGATCGCGTAACAGTGGTCGGGTGCTTGCCGATGTTGGTTTCACCAACTATCCGCAACCTCAAGGTCACCAAGATGCTAGTTGACGGCGGGGCCGGCTTGAATCTGATCTCCTCCGCGGTGCTCCAGAAACTCCAGATCCCTGATGGCGAACTCGAAGAGACCGGCACTTTTCAAGGAATTAATCCAGGAAGGAGCAAGCCGAAGGGAAAGATCACGTTGTCGGTGACATTTGGTAGCGAGTTGAACTTCGGATCGAGAAGGTCACCTTTGATGTTGCTGACTTTCCATTGCCTTACAATGGAATACTTGGCCGTCAACACTCGCCAAATTCATGGCGGCCTCTCACTATGCCTACAACCTCCTCGAAGATGCCAGCCCGATAAGTGTCATCTCATCCTGGCGACAAGAAGGATGCTCTTATCTGCGCCGACAAGATCTACCGGAAGCAGCGGCAGCGACAGTTACAAGTCACTTGCGCCAAGCTCCCCGAAGGAAGAAGACCAAGTTCAAGTCCGTCAAGAGCTCTGATGCCCACTCCGGCAAGCGCACCTCTTCGGAGTGCTACGCTACCGTCGAGGACGCACCATCGAGCTCCACCGGCAAGTATAAGAAGACGATGACAGCTCCACCAGGGACCAAGAAGGTGTCCGCCAAGGAGGACGGCACTGGTGGTACCTTCACCATCGATGCCTCTCTCGACCCTAAATAGGAAGGCGCTCGTTGCTTTCCTGCGGGCGAACGTCGGCGTGTTTGCATGGCAACCATCCGACATCCCCGTGTTCCTGTGAAAGTAATTGAGCACCATCTTGCCGTTTGTCCTCATGCGCGGCCCGTCAAGCGAAAGTCGAAGCAAGCAAAGGAGCGTCAAGAGTTCATCGCGGAAGAAATCAAGAAACCGAAGCAGCAGGCCTTGTCGGAGGAGTGCTCCATCCCACGTGGTTGGCCAATCACAGTAGTTGTATCGCAAGGCTAACGGGAAATGGAGGCTTTGTATCGACTTTACAGATGTCAATAAAGCTTGTCCCAAAGATCCATTTCCCTTGCCGCGCATCGACCGCATTGTTGACTCCACGGTGGATGTGATTTGCTTTCATTTCTGGATGCATATTCAGGATATCATCGGATCTTCATGGCGTAAGAGGATGAGGAGAAGACCGCGTTCATCACCCCATGTGGCACATAATCGCTTTGTACGGATGCCCTTCGGTTAAAGAATGCTTTGGTTCAACGTTTGCAAGAGTAGTTCATGATGCTTTTGAGCCGCAAATGCACGAAGCGTGGAAGCCTACATGGATGACATAGTGGTCAAAAGCAAGGATAAGGCGACCCTAGTTCAAGATTTAGATGAAACCTTTACAAATCTGCGCAAGATCAACCTCAAGCTCAATCCCGAGAAGTGCGTGTTTGGAGTCCCTTCCGCAAGCTTCTCGGGTTCTTCGTGTCTCGTGAGGAATTGAAGCGAATCCCGACAAGATCAAGGCCATTGAGCAGATTGAAGCACCAAAGCGCGTCAAGGATGTACGAAGACTTGCGGTTGCGTAGCTGCTCTCGGCGGAGTTTATCTCTAGGTTCTGCTGAGCGCCCTACCATTTTTCAAAATCTTGAAAAAGGCAGGTCCAATGCAATGGACTCGGAAGCGGAGGCAGCGCCGCAGACTTGAAGAGATACCTGTCCTCCACTCCCACACTTGTCGCACCTAAGCCACAAGAGAAGTTGCTGCTATATCTAGCGGCAACCAATCAAGTGGTTAGTGCTGCGTTAGTAGGGGAGAGGGAGGCGGATGATGAGTTAGCAACCTCGGCAGACACATCCGGCGACAAGCGGGGGGCTTCACGGCAAGCTCTGGTCCCGACAAGGATGGATCTGCAGCAGACGCATGAACAGATGCGTAAAAGGATGGTGCAGCGCCCGTTTACTTTGTCAGTTCCCTTCTGCAGGGGCTAGGTCAAGGTACTACGGTGTGCGAATTGCTTTTCGGCCTCCTCATGGCCTCGAGAAAGCTGCGCCATTACTTTCAGGCACACGAGATCACAGTTGTCACTCGCTTTCCGCTAAAGAGGATACTGCAGAATCCAGAGGCAACAGGCAGGATTGTCGAGTGGGCACTGGAACTGTCAAGCTTTGGCCCTCAAGTTTGAGAGCACTTCAACTATTCAAAGCAGAGCATTGGCGGAGTTCATGGCAGAATGGACACCAACGCCAGATGAAGAAATTCCAGAAACAAGCGTCCCCGTCAAGGAAACAAGCAAAGAGTGGTTGATGTACTTTGATGGTGCCTTCTCGCTGCAAAGGCGCCCGGTCTTGGGCGTCTTTGCTTGCCGCACCACCGGGAGAGCACCTCAAGTACGTAGTCCAGATGCACTTTCCCAAGGAGCAAGCAACAAACAATACAGCAGAGTATGAAGGTTTGCTTGTCGGTCTCAGGATCGCAGTGGACCTTGGGATCAAGAAGCTCATTGTCAGGGGTGACTCACAACTCGTTATCCGCCAAGTGAACAAGAACTATCAGAGTCCGTTGATGGAAGCTTATGTTGATGAAGTGAGGAAGCTAGAAGAGCACTTTGACGGCTGCAAATGGAATACATTCCGAGAGCTCGAGCGACATTCTTTGATGGCTTGTCAAAGTGCGCCGCACTTAAGTTACCAGTGGAACCAGGGATTTTTGTGCTCAAGCTAACTCAGCCATCCGTAACACCACCAACAGGACAGAGCAAGAAGAGGAGGTTGATCTCTGGTGACTACTTTCCCGGCGAGCTTCCCAAGCCGCCGCCACGAAGGTCCCCAAGATCGACACCAACAGAGCCGAGGGGCAGTCTGCTCGACAAGCCCTGTGGTTTGTTTCGTTGAAGCAGACGCTCCCGACAAGTTTTGCTCCGGCAAGCTTGCGGGAACGTCAAACTCCGGTGAGCCGCAGGTTCTTGCCGTGGAAGGCTGATGTTCCCAGCAGCAGATGTACCTTTAGTCCTTGTTGTCGAGCCGCAAGCTCCAAAGATGGGCGCGGCAGATTGTCCATTTCCTTCAGACAGGAGAACTTCCAAAGAGCAAGAAGAAGCTGAAAGAGTAGCCCGGCAGTCAAGTATGTACCAGTCACTGTACAGAAGAAGACTCAACGGGGTGAAATTGAAGTGTATTCATCGGGAAGACGGACAAAAGCTGTTGGCAGAGATACATGGAGGCATATGTGGTCACCACATTGGCGCGAGCACTTGCCGCAAAGCGTTCCCTAAGGTTTCTTTTGGCCGACAGCCCTCCAGGATGCAACTACACAAGTAACCAAGTGTGAAGCGTGCAGTTCCATTCCAGCGAGATACACCACCAGCTCAAGCTCTCCGGGCGATCCCTTTATCCCGGCCATTTTCGGTCCGGGGCTCGACATCCTCGGCCCCTTCCCCGAAGTTTGGGCTTTGAGTACTTATGCGTCGCAATCGACAAGTTCACAAAGTGGCCGGAAGTGGAAGCGATGAGGAAGGTGACAACACGATCGGCCAGCCAAGTTCTTGGTCGATTGTTTGCCGTTTCAGAATCCCTAACAGGATCATCACCGACAATGGCACATAGTTCACAAGCCGCACCTTCATGCAGTACGTCCAAGATCTTGGCGCCAAGGTCTGCTTGGCTTCTGTTGCTCATCCGAGGAGCAACGGTCAAGCGGAGAGGGCAAATGCTGAAGTGCTGCTTGTGGGCTCAAGACCAGTAACTTTCGGCAGGCTGCAAGTCTGGAAGAAACTGGATAGAGGAGCTGCCGGTGGTTCTTTGGTCGACCAGACGACGCCAAACCGAGCCATCGCCGGACACCTTTGGCTCTAGTCTATGGAGCAGAGGCAGTTCTCCCCACGGAACTTCGTATCACGGATCGCCTCGAGTGCTCGCTTATGACGAAGCTTGAGCAAGAGCAGCTGCGACAAGATGACGCGCTGCTCCTTGAGGAAGATCGTCTTGAGTCTTTGTCTGAGCTGCTCGGTACCCGACAAGCTTTGTGCCGCTACCATAGCCGCAAAGTCAATGCCAAGTCTCGAGGAAGGCGACCTTGTTCTTGGTAGCGTTTAGTCCGCCAAGAATTCCAACAAGTTGACGCCTTGAAGTGGGAAGGCCCTTATCGGGTGAAACGAGTCACTAGGCTCGGCGCTGTCCGCTTTGAGACCGAAGATGGCATTCCGGTGAGCAACTCCTGGAATATTGAGCATCTTCGTAAGTTTTACCCGTGAGAAGCGCGGTTCTTGAACACTGTTAGAAGCAACCTGCTATACAAAGTCTTGCCCGATGCATGTAGTCCTTTGTACAAAGCGAGGCGCGGAACCCGATGCATCGATAAAAGCTAAGCGTGCTTCGCACACCTTGTCGATTTCATGTTGTTTACTTCTATTTTGCATGCATTATCCGACACTTTGTGCAGCACCTACCCCTGATAGTGATAACGAGCCACAAGGCTCCATATCTTTATTTTCTCTTCTTTCTCTTTCTCAAAGAAAGGAAGGTTCCCCCACACAAGTTTGCCGGGGAAGGAGAAGATAATGGTGTGGACCAAGCATCGCTCAAGGAAGTTTAACCTTACCGGGAAGCACACGACAGAAAAGCTAAGTTGCCAAAGTTTGAGCACTCAGTTTTAAAATTTTTAAGTTATTTTCCTTGAACGACCGAACTCTGTATGGAAAACCTATGCGCAGAGGAACCAACTCGTAGCTAGTTGCGCCCTTACTTTGTTTCGAGTCCGCTCAACAACTTAAGTGAGCAGCGACTAGTTGCGACAAGGTTGCTTGTCGGAAGTGGCTCCGCCAAGAAGCTTGACGTCCACTCGGCCATGGCTCAGTGCCAACCGACAAGTTCCCTAAAAGCGTAAGGCGAAAACATACAAAGGAAGGAATCAAGTAAAGGAAATAGCATAGCAATTGATATCCAAAATAAAGTTATATTACAAGATAGCTTGCCGCAGCTCTAATGGATTGTTCCTATGACATGACTAGCATGCAAGAGCAAGAGAAAACAGGCGGCCTAATCTACGCGACCACCCTCAACCCTCTTAATCCCGCTCACCCTGTCCACAATGGAGTGCGACAAGGGTCTTGGCGCCTCCACATCGGCATCCAGCGGCAAAGACTTGAGGGCGTTGGTGAAGTTGAGGCCCGGGTTGCGGAAGGCCACCTTCATCAAGCACCTTTTGGAGGCTCCAGCGCGGATCTGGCGCGACTCCTCGGCCAGCTGTTTTGGGACCTCTTCCCGAGTCACTGGAGGCCCGTCACCACGCCTTGAAGAATAAGCTAAGCTTGGCGCTGGGTTGGAGGTGCTCGCTTGAGGAGTATCCAAGATCCACCATCCCCAGCTCCATCAGCTCGCTGTGGATGGCGGCAGCAGTATCCACGAGACCTTCGGTCCAGTGCTCCACACTCTCCCTCAAGGCGCTCTGGGTGGCAACGGCATTCGCCAGCAGCTCCTCGTCGGCCTTGATCTTCTCCTTCAAGGCCGCCTCCCGCTCCTTGGCGCCGTCCAATGTCTGAGTCAAAGTAGTCAGCTTCAACTCCAGGCCTGCATTGGAGTCCCTGGCGGTGCTGAGCTCCTTGCTCCTCTCAGCAAGACGGCCCTGCAGCTCGCCAAGAGTGTAGGCGTCCTTCTCACGCTCGTGCTTGAGTGCGGCAAGCTCCTCGCCGCTCTTCTTGAGGCTGGCCTCCAACTGCGCCACCTTCGTCTCCAGCTCCTTCTTGGCGGCCTCGGCAGCCGCAAGCATCTTTGCCTCCTTGAGGGCCCCGCCAAGTGTTCCCTCGCGCATGGCGAAGATCCTCCTCGTGGCTGTCCAGGTTGACCTTCCGTTGCGCCATTTCGCTTTCTTCTTGAGACAGCTTCTCGGCGGCAAGCTGTTCCTCCTCATTGCAGCCTTCTCGAGGATGAAGGCCATGCGCTCCTCGGCGAAGTTGCTCCCGCCTTCGCCAAAGATCGGAGAGCTTCACAGTTGCGGCCGGAGCTCCTCCAGCTTCTCAATATCTGCTCCCGCCTTCGCGACAAGCACCTCCGGGGCCGCTTTGGCTTGTCAGGCGCGGTAAGCGACAGCGGCTTCAGCGGCGGTGCTCCTCCTCGAACTTGCTGCTGCTTCTTTGCTGCCGCGCGTCAACTAAGCGTCGGCCAATGAGAAAGCGAGCAGCTCTTCATCGAAGGTTTCTCCTTCGGCCGACGCCCTGGAACTCGACTCCCATGGGAGCTTGATGAAGACGCCGTCGCCGGCCTTCAAGTAGGCACCGGGCTGGGGCTCTTCGGACTCCGACGCTGCAGCAGTGGCGGAGGGATCGGTGGTCGGTGTAGCGCCTGGCGCTCCTGCGGCCTCAGGGTCGTTAGTACGATCGCCAGACCCCTCGCCAGCTTCTGCGGCGGCAGCTTCGGCGGCCTCTTCACCGGTAGGCTCGTCAGCGCCAGCTTCTTCTTCCACGGCGGCGGCAAGTCGGTGTTGCCACAGCGTCCTCCTCGCCCGGCGACCTCGGTCTCCATCGGCTCTGTGGCGACGGATGAAGAAAGTCAAGAAAATATTCAAAGATAAAATCAAGAAGAAAAAACACAAGGGAAGTACTCGAGCAAGAAGGTTACTGCACTGGGCTGCGGTCATGGTCTCCGCCGCCAAGGGATCGTGGTGCCGTCCCTTGCGGAGAGCTGCCCTGCCGGAAAAGGCTCCCTTACAGGCGGCTCCCTTATCGAGACGGCTCCCTTACGGAGACGGCCCCTTGCAGGAATCCACCCTTGGCGGCGTAGTCGAAGCAGAAGGAGGCTGCTCTGCTCCTACACAAGTCAACAGTCAGATATCAACAAAGGGAAAAGCACCCATGCACGCCGAACAACAAGAAATAGACCATATACTTACGCGGGGGGCTGCGCTGGGGGCTGCTTTGAAGGAGAGTTGCCTCATCCGGCAAGGTTGTCTCGGACGCGCCTCCTGCCGTTGCAGTAGGTTCGTCCTCGACGACAATCACCGGGGTCTTGGCCCTCTTCGACATCCTCTGGGCGGCGTCACGAAAAGGAATGGATTGAGTAAGCGGATCGAGATAAAAGACAAGGCAACAAATCGAAGAATTACAAGTACAACAATGAATCTTACTCTTCCTCTTCCTCGTCGGGCTGGCGCGGAGAGGTGGTCTGGCCCACCTCCGGTATGGCGAGGCGGAGGTGGGCTCCTTGGGCGCTTGGCGGGAGGCGGGACCGGTGGCCTGCGAGGCCCGCCCAGCCGCATAGCGGTGGGAGGTGCTCATGACAACAGCGCTTGCCGCGGTGGAGCGCCGTCCTTGATCTTGTGGCTGTTGGCCGTCTGCCGCCCACTGCGTCCCGGCCCTCAAGACGCCTTCTCGGTGGAGCCGGTGGTTCCGCCATGACAAGCTGCTTGGAGGTGGAGAGGATCGCCCTCTGCGGGCTCGCCCGACTTCGGCTTCAGGCTCGGCAAGCTCTTCCTCGTCGGCGAACTCCTTTTCGCTCGACAAGGCTTGCCGCCTCGGCTCTCTGCCTCCTCCACAATAAAGCCCGAACTTCGCCAGCGGCGTACTGCGCCGCCTCTTCTAGCTCGGGTGGCGTCTGGCTGCATCTAAATGCGTCGGTGGTGTCGCGGGTGAGGCCCTCTGCTCATTAGGGCGGACCGGCATCTCCACCAGGTTGTCGAAGAAGCGCCGCAGCGTCATCCGCCGGCTCGTGCCAAGTGGGGGACGATTTCGTGGGAATCACACTGGCAGCATCATTCTTGCGGATGCGGTCGAGCGACGAGTTGTTGCACATCGGAACGACACCCCTCGGCAACCTAAACATCTCCGGATGATCAGGATCATGCTTGAACAGCTCTAAGAGCATTGCGTCAAGCTCCAAGACAGTGAAGTTGAAGTTTAGGCCTGGGCGCAGCCTCATGATGTCTGCGGCGTTCTGAAATTCCCAAGCAGGTCTCCTTCTCTCCTACAAAGAAGCGTCTGGCGGCGAAGAAAATCCAGCGCCAACAAAGTGCCAGTGAGTCCGGCAAGTCTGAGGCGGAGGATTCGATAATCGCGATCTTGACCTAAGCGTCCTCCGGGGCAGATTGCTCCAATCATTGCAGCGTACTCTTTGGGGTTTAGTATTTGGGCGGTAAAAAGGCTGCGGGTTCTCCTCAACGATCCAGCACCAATCTTCCCTCCACTCCTCCCATTTGCTACTTGAGCTCCCCCTCCAGATAGGCCTCCTTCTTGCCAACCCTAGAGACCCAAGCAATTCCTCCCGGCAAGGGGCTCTCCTCTCTCGGCTCGGGGCAAAAGAAGTGACGGAAAAGAGCTACATTCGGGTGGACTCCGACAAAGTTTTCGCAGAGGTGTGCGAAAACTGCCATGGTCAGAACGGCGTTGGGGGTGAAATCAAGGAGGCGGAACCCGTAGGTATTCATAATGTCGCAAAAGAACTCAGAGAGGGGCAGGCAGAGCCCACAGTAGAAGAAAAGCGCGAAGAAGGGATACCCCATCGGGGCCAGTTCTGCAGCAGCGGCGGGGAGTACCTTCGTGCGCAGATGCGCGCGCGTCTCCGTCGACCAGAAGAGGTAGTAGTTCTCCCTCAGCTCCCTGGCGGCTGAGGGGAAGACGACCGCTCCTTCCAGAAGGTCATAAGCCGCAGCGCCTCGGCCGACTTCACGGTCTTCCCCTTGTCGGCTTTCGGGCCCATGGCGGAGGCAGTGGAGGAGGTCGACGACGTTGTTGGTGCTGGTGGCAATGGGGGGCGGAGCGCCGCTCTCTTTTCAGCCTTGAAGAGAAGGGGGGAGCAGCGGTGCTTTTTCGATGGGACAACAACTGGCAAGGTAGGCGATGTGCCCCTGCTTCCCCTGCTTATAAAGGGGGAGGGGGCGGACGTTCCGATTTCCCGAATAAAGAGACCCCCACAACCTCGCCCACGATCTCTCACACGACGCCACGTTCGGTGCGTGCCGTTCATGGGGGACGTGGTGGGTCCGGGGTGAGTTATGGTGTGACCCGGGCCGCATGTGCCCGTGCCCTGTGTTTGGGCCTGGCCCAACAGCGTTCGGTACCGTGTGTGGCCCAGGCCCGGGGGCTCCTGTCGGTGTACTAGAGTAGGGGTACCCTAGTACCCCGAACTTGTGCACGGGCAGTTGCAGCCCTCCATGCGGCAAAGGCTTACCGGGTGACCGCCAAGGTCCTCCGTGGTTCCTTTGGAGCCATTCAAGAACAAAGTATTCAAGCCAAGGAGACAAGGCCCCGGCAAGAGGAGCTTGTCGGGAAGGCCACCCAAGGCACATAGGAAACAAGGCCCCGGCAAGAGGAGCTTGCCGGGAAGGCCACCCCAGGCACTTACAAGACAAGGCCCCGGCAAGAGGAGCTTGCCGGGAAGGCCCGGTGAGCGACAAGCTTCCGGGCGTGACGAGATAACAACCGCGGCAAGGCGCTTGCTGCGGCAGACCACCTCTCTGTACCTACGCTCCAGCGCATCCACTAACGTGTCGCCTGGGCCTTTCCAGCGCAGCGTGGCGAGAGGTCAGCCAGCGGTGCGAGGTGGCAAACGGCGCTGACAAGTTTGCCATCGTGGCGGACGGTGGCGCCCCTGACGGTCCCTGTTTGCACTGTTAGGGCGACAAGACGGGCATTTAATGCCTTTGTCCCCTGCCGTCAGGGTTAGGTATATTACACTGTACACTGTACAAGTAGGTGTACCAACCATTAGTTTTACACTTGTACCCCCGTCTACGTTGCCACCTGTCGGAGCCCCTTTGAGCATATAAAAGGAGGCCCATGCGCAACGTAGAGGGGGTTGGTTGGTCGATCAGTTCCCCCCAGGCTCAGTCTCGTTAGCAGCTCGTCTGTACTGTAGCATTCGAGCGCTCCTGAGCAAGAACGCAATACACCTAGACATGCAGCAGTAGGAGTGTTTTCTCTCCGGAGAGCTCCGAAGCTGGGTAAAACCTCTCGCGTGTTTCGCCTCGATCTGCTCTTCGTGCGACCTCTACTCCCCGCCGAACCGAAAGGGGCTCGGTCCGCTGGCCCCATAGGTGTTCGTGGGCCAGATCAGCCTGCCCCGACATCTCATGATGAGTGGACTCCGCTCTTCATTCACGAGAAAATGGCTGGTAACTGGGATGCCCAGTCCTATGATCAAATGATCAAAAACAAATTCACAAATAATTTAAACAAACTCCCTCAGAATTGTTGATAGTTGGACGGCACCCGTTGTTTTGTACAAGCCGTGGAGTGTGATTGTTGGTGGAGGGGGAGTAAAATCTTTACCTTTCTGTTTGGGAACTGCCTATAATGTACTAGTATGGACGATATTGGGAACTCTTGGTCGTTATGTTGACAATGAAAGCATACCTCTCAAAATTATTTTCATCTCTGTTTTAGCTTTGAGCTCTGGCACCTCTGCAAATCCCTGCTTCCCTCTGTGAAGGGCCTATCTTTTACTTTTATGCAAGATTCAGTAGTATTCCTTCTCATTCCAACCTACTTTTTAGTTGGCAAGCATCATGTGGTGGAGAGAGATCTAAGCATATATGGCCATTCAAATATATTTGATCATGAGTTATTATTGTTGAAAATTATCTATATGATAAATAAGTTGGGAGGCGAAACATTAAGCCCTATCTTTCTCTGTGTTTGATGGATGCTATTTGTTCTAAAAATATGCTTTGAGTGGTAGCAATCATGGAAGACTATATGATAGGTGAGTATGTGGGATTTGCTAAATCAAAGCTCTTACATAGACCCTTCCTGAAAATAAGATGAATTGCAATTGTTTGATGACTGAGAACGGTTTGTTAGTTTTCAAGAAAGTTTATGATCTATACTTTAACATGTGAATAGCTTGTTACTTGATCATGAGAAGCTTTATGATATGAGCTCTTTGTTATGATATATAATGATGCTAGAAAAAGTGATTGGAACTATCATTGATCAAACTTATGCACTTGCTAGCATTCACACTTCATAAATTATTTCTTTTATCATTTACCTACTCGAGGACGAGCAAGAATTAAGCTTGGGGCTGCTGATACGTCTTCAACGTATCTATAATTTATGAAGTATTCATGCTATTATATTATCCTTCTAGGGTGTTTTATATGCATTTATATGCTATTTTATATAATTTTTGGGACCAACCTATTAACCTAGAGCCCAGTTCCAGTTTCTGTTTTTTCCTTGTTTTTGAGTACCGCAGAAAAGGAAAACCAAACAGAATCCAATTGACGTGAAACTTGACGGAGCTTATTTTTGGACCAGAAGAAGGCCATGGAGTAAAAGAGTTGGGCCAGAAGAGTCGCGGGCTGCCCACGAGGGTGGGAGGCGCGCCCACCCCCCTGGGCCCGCCCCCTACCTCGTGGACAGCCCGGAGACCCCCCTGATTTGTTCCTGACGACAAAACCTCTTATATATATACAAACCTCCAAAAAATAACCTAGATCGGGAGTTCCGCCGCTGCAAGCCTCTGTAGCCACGAAAAAACAATAAGGACCCCGTTCCAGCACCCTGCCGGAGGGGGATCCCTCTCCGGTGGCCATCTTCATCATCCCAGCGCTCTCCATGACGAGGAGGGAGTAGTTCACCCTCGGGGCTGAGGGTATGTACCAGTAGGTATGTGTTTGATCTATCTCTCTCTCTCTCTCTCTCTCTCTCTCTCGTGTTCTTGATTCGTTGTGATCTTGATGTATCGCGAGCTTTGCTATTATAGTTGGATCTTATGATGTTTCTCCCCCTCTACTCTCTTGTAATGGATTGAGTTTTCCCTTTGAAGTTATCTTATCGGATTGAGTCTTTAAGGATTTGAGAACACTTGATGTATGTCTTGCATGTGCTTATCTGTGGTGACAATGGGATATTCACGTGATCCACTTGATGTATGTTTTTGTGATCAACTTGCAGGTTCCATAACATTGTGAACTTATGCATAGGGGTTGGCACACGTTTTCGTCTTGACTCTCCGGTAGAAACTTTGGGGCACTCTTTGAAGTTCTTTGAGTTGGTTGAATAGATGAATCTGAGATTGTATGATGCATATCGTATAATCATACCCACGGATACCTGAGGTGACATTGGGGTATCTAGGTGACATTATGGTTTTGGTTGATATGTGTCTTAAGGTGTTATTCTAGTACAAACTCTTGAATAGATCAATCTGAAAGAATAACTTTCAGGTGGTTTCATACCCTACAATGATCTCTTCATTTGTTCTCCGCTATTAGTGACTTTGGAGTGACTCTTTGTTGCATGTTGAGGGATAGTTATATGATCCAATTATGTTATTATTGTTGAGAGAACTTGCACTAGTGAAAGTATGAACCCTAGGCCTTGTTTCCTAGCATTGCATTACCGTTTACGCTCAGTTTTACTGCTTGCTAACTTTCTGTCTTTATATTTTTAGATTATGCATGCCCATATCTACGATCCATATTGCACTTGTATCACCATCTCTTCACCGAACTAGTGCACCTATACAATTTACCATTGTATTGGGTGTGTTGGGGACACAAGAGACTCTTTGTTATTTGGTTGCAGGGTTGCTTGAGAGTGACCATATTCATCCCTCGCCTCCACGGATTGATAAACCTTAGGTCATCCACTTGAGGGAAATTTGCTACTGTCCTACAAACCTCTGCACTTGGAGGCCCAACAACGTCTACAAGAAGAAGGTTGCATAGTAGACATCATCTTTGCAGTGAAGTGACAATACATGCTGCAACAGATGGGACACTTGATTAATAAGCTGAACCAACGTGTTGGTGTTACTAAATCAGCCTTACCCAGTACTTCCATCATGTTTGTGAGTAGAGCACACTTCTGTCCTCCATTAACTGACATATGGGCCCTCTTGTGGTAGACCCACATGTCATCGGTGTAACTATTTACACTCTGAAGGACGGTATATCCTGGTAGTAGTACTAGTAGAATTGAGATTTAATGCACTTTCTTCCCCGTCTTCCACTCTTCTTCCTCCTCTCTTCTTCTTCCCCCTCTCTTCTTCTTCCTCCTCTCTTCCCCATCGTCGGCCGCACATTCCCCCCGGTCACTTCTCGCCCGCCCGCGCTATCATCATTGGTAGCTCACGCGTACCATATCCCCCCGCTCACTGCTCGGCCACACGAGGAGAAGCTTCTTAGCTCGCCCACGCGAATCCACTTCCCCGCTGGCTCGCAGGCACCGAAAACCCCAATGGCAGAACCGACTGACACGCAGAGCCGCGATTGGAATTCCCTCCCCAATGTTCTCTTGAAGCAGATCTGTAATCGTATGGACCTACTCAAGACTGGCTCGTCTGCCGCATGCTCGGTGTCTTTGTACCGTCTACTCGTCTGCGGCCGGCGGCTCTTTTCAAGACACCACCTTGTCGATGCCCGATCCTCGCAGTGGCCTAGACACCGACTTGACGATCCCATCGAGGTTGTCGTGGTGCCCCTCGACATGCTACCACTACCCATCCACCATCCTTCATGCGCGGCCACTACTGGGCGGGCATGAAGGCCAACTGGATCGTCCTCATCCACCAATCCGGTAGTCCGTGGCGTCTCGTGGATATCTACACCCAGCGAGAGATCACCCTTCCATCGTTGGATACCGCCGCCATTGAGCCTCGTGGCCCGCCGGACACTCCTGCCTAGTACGCACGAGACGCGTCAAGCTTTTGGCTCGACCTCATTTCTTTGAAAGTTGTAATCATGCGAAGCGCGCACACCATCGTAAGACCGCATGGATTACAAGCTCATTGCCTTGTTCAACATGGGAGTAGTCTATCTGGAATCCGGTCGCCATACATGGTTATGGCTCATTGTCAATCTCATTGCGGCAACATTTCATGCGATGCTATAGTGCACGATGGCATCGTTCTGTGATCGGCCATTATATTGGCTGCCTATACTGGTGGATTCTATCGTCATGTAATTTTTCTATCTCATCTCATCTTTACCTTATGAATACGACTGCCTGTTCATTGTTATAAATTTAGAATACATAGTATGTCCATAACCACATCATTGCTATATGTTTCTCTCATTTCCTAGATTTTTATGACCACACATGTTATTGTTAGAGTTGATATGAGAACAATTGGCATCTAATGATTGTTAGAATAGATATTATGAGCATAACATCATGATTGCTATATGTTACTCTCATTTCCAAGATTTGTATAACAACGCATGTTATTGCTTAGAGTTGATATGAGAACAGTAGTAGTAAGTGCTATGGTAGAATATGAGTAGGCTTTGTCATAGTTGTTTTCCTCTCATTGTCACATGATGTTTGAACCATGACATATTGCTAGAATATGACCATTGGCTTATTTTTTAACGTGGGGTATGATTATGACCACGGCATTGCAATTCTCTGTCTATGATATGCGTCACAGTTATAATAATCTTAATTCCACACATACTCTGAACATGATTGTTTATTTTTGTCCTTTTGGTCTCCAATTTGTATTGTTGCGATGAAGCATAAATGCGCTGGCCTTCATGATTCGGGACACTGGAATCATACCGGTGATGGGTGGTGGTTTATCGCTTCGTTCACCGACGGCGGTCATTTGATGCTCATTTGCACGTACCAAATTGACCAAACCATTACATCAAACCACATGCGATACAATGCCTGTGGCGTTCGTGACATTGATGGCTATGGCTGCCGTGTTCGAGAAAGATCCCAGCTCCGTTGGGCGGCGTATTCAATCGAGGCGGGTTTACAGCCTCTGCAACCACTCCATGTTCCTCGGGCTCAATTATCCGATCATCCAACCAATCATCGATCATATCACCGGCGATGATTACCGTGCTATGCAACTTCCATTCGCCAGGGGGACTGTGCTTACACATCATACCATGAGTTTCATGAATCACCATATCCAGAGATTCGTTGACACAGCTTGTTGCCAGATAATCTTCAGCGCGTGAAAAGCATCAAGCTTCCATGCGATGGATGGATTTTGCAAACCCGACACGTTCATGCCAACAACAAATATGCACAACTTGATTCGTACCGATATCTAGACTGAGCCATGTATTCTGCTACTATAGCACGACCCTGTTTTGTTTGCATTTGTGTATTGTTATTAGTTTGAAGCACTCCTCTGGTTTGAAGGATAGATACCTTTCAGGGATCAAGTGCATCCTAACTCACATGTGCAGGATGTACTGATAATAATGATGGAGATGCTATGCAGTATATATATATATATATATATATATATATATATATATATATATATATATATATATCAATTAGGCTTCAAGTGTGTACTTGTTTGTTAAACCTATGGTTAAAACGTGACACTAAATACGAATAGTAAGTAGTACAGAGCAGTACTAGTATACGTCGGTCAAATTATTCATCATGTCCACACATTGAATTGACGTGACAACATGTTGCGCGTGAGGTGACACAAGAATCCCGGCGGTGTGTTCGGGTATTCTGGACTTGATTTGGAGTACCACTTATGCATCAAAATCTTTCACCATTCACTTAAAACAGTCGATTGATCATACATTGAGTACCATATAACTAGAATTAACCGATGCAAGTCGAAAAAGGATTGGCCGGTGCTGCCGGCTGGCGTCAAGTTCGATCCCACGGATAAGGAGCTGATCGAGCACCTTTAGGCCAAAGTGAGTGCTGACAACGCGAGATCTCACCCTCTCATCGATTTGTTCATACCAACCATCAACAGCGAGCACGACATATGCTACACCCATCCTGAGAAACTTCTTGGTAAGACACCGAACGGCCGTCTACTTGCACATACATATTCCTTTGTTTATAGCTCTATTTTTCTTTTTAGACGACCTGGTGAAGCAATTACAATTTGACAGTTAATAAAAGTGAAACAAGTGACTGCAACATGCCAAAGATGTATGAAAATGCCAACTACGTACACTAAAACCTGTATTCGACAATACTGCAGGTATCACACTGAGTGGCCTAAGCAAGCATTTCTTCTAGCGCAATTCCAGGGCATTCAAAAGGGGCACGTGGAAGCGTCGCAAGATACAGTCGGAGTGCGGCATGCACGCGATGTGGCACAACACCGGCAATACCTTGCCAGTGATGGTCAACGCCGGCAGACGGGCAGCAAAAAGGTTCTGGTGCCGCACACAAACAAGAACTTCGACCAGCAGAGGACCAACTGGGTGATGCACCATTACCACCTCGAGGACCTAGAGCAAGAGAAGGAGCGGGAGCTGGTCCTCTGCAAGATTTTCTACCAGACGAACACTAGGGCCAGGAGTAAAAACATTATCAGTTATTTTGGTATTGGTACTTGTACTACCTTGTCGTCCGCAAGTTGGTATTGTTGTTAACGATCTTTTGGTATGAACTTGGCATTTGCTTCCAACCATCATGCCGAGGATCGACATGGATATAGAGCTGAATCATTTGTTTCGAAACAAATTTTCAGGCACCTGATTTTTATTTGATGGGTACCATAAGCACCTGCCGTTTGAATTCCCAGTTCTCCAAATTTTTTGAAACAAGTGCGTGCACTTATTATCTTGATGAAAAAATAATATCCCTGCTGCATCCCAGTTATCAGTCAGTACTTGCAGAATTCTCTCGTTTATTGAGCACGTATATTGTTTTTTCAGGTCGAGCAAGTTTCAATCGGGTCGTAGGATCGCCCAGCTTGGTTTTGTTTTTAACGAGCCCAAATTTGATTTACAACGGGGCACAAAGATCCCCCAGGTATCTACTAGCCTCTGGCCCGCCAGCGTTAGTTATATTTTGTCTTACAACATCCGTAGGCAGTTTTTTTACTGAATCAAACACACAGCCCAGTTGTATTTTCCTCTAGAAACGCATGCCCTACATCCGTTTTCTAATCTCTACCTATAGTTTTACTAGTTCGTATACACGTATCATTGTATTGAAAATACATAAAATTCCCTTTTCATATTTACATCCTTATTTTTGTTGTTGTTTTCCCTCCCAGCGCTGATTTTTTTACCACTTGTTTTCCCTTAAACCAACTCAATTGTCCCACGTCTTATTTTCTTACAAAAACAAAATGATTTTTTTGGTAAATCAATAATTTCTTAAAATAATGTTTATCATTTCGGGATTACAAAAGTTCAGACTCCAGCGAAATATGCAAAATAAGGTTGAACTTTTTGACCGTGGTCCTGGGCAGAAAATGGGCTGTAATAAATTACTTAAAATTAGCAAATGGGCTGCAAATCTTTCCCTACTAATAAAGCGCCTATTGCTTTCGTACGTCGTCTGTAATTTTGCAAAAAAGCACTTCTGTTTTTGACAATTCAACCCGCGGTCCCTGTTTAAGTGGATCTGGAAAAATGCTTCAATTTTGCACAAAACACCCTGTCTTTTGCGATATTCAACCCACTGTCCGAGCAGATTTGTGTAAAGAAAAAGAAAATGCGACCACACAGGAGCACGGGCTCGCCTCCTCTCCCTCATCGCTGCCGCCGCCGCCACCACCAACGCCGGCCGCTTCCGGCGACCTCCGGCGCCGCGCAGCACGCCCTGAGCTCCCCACGGTCCGCGCCTCCCTCCCCTCCGTCCATATTCTCCTCTCCCATCCTCTACCGCCCGCTCACAACCCCACCCCCCATGGCTAGGGTTTCGGGCAGGGCTTCGCCGGAGCCATGAGCGCGATGACGGCGGCGGTGACTCGGAGCCACGAGCGTGACGGAGGCTGGGAAAGGACTGCAGCACTACTGCTCGCGATGACAGGATGGTGTGTGCGCTGCCCCAAGGCCGGAGCCCACCGAGTCGTGCAATCACCCCTGCTGCTTCCTCCAGTCGTCCCTCCTCCATAGCTACATCTTGGTGAGATCCCTTCAACCCAAGACTTCCCTCTTCCTTTCTTTTTAAAACTGATTCCCAATTCCTTGATCAAACCATGCTCCTCTGCTCCTGTAGGTTTTTCTTAGCTACCAGTACAATGCAGATTGCTTTCTCTATTCAAGTGATTTGGTTGTCTATGTATTACCTGAACTCCAAGGGAACCAACTTACATGGCATATTGGATGGAGATCAGTATATGTTTTCCTGATCTGTTCACTTCTTTTTAATAGGTCCCGTCAGATTACAAGCATGGGCTTTGTGCAATTGGCAGAAATCTGTTTGTAATCAATCAAAGACAATGAGAACATTTACTGAAATCTTTGTATGTGTTGATCCTATGAATTGCTTTGATTGGAAGTCCAACGACGATCTCATCTTATAAGGAACTCACTTTTCAAACATATGCATTGGTAGTTTTTATCTCTTTGCTTTTGCCTTCTGAACATACTGGATTCACTCTGTAGGAGATGGCACGGTGTTGCAAACAACTCATTATAGTAGTTAGCAAATGCAAATCATTGTATATTGTTAGTTATGTGTCTTTTCATATGAAATACTATTATTTTGGGGAAAGGCATATGGCTGAGTTTTAATAAAACTCCTCAGATTTTGTATTGTGAGATTGTCTTCAGCAAACCAGATCTGTATTATTTTTGGGTTTATTTTATTTTTGTTCTTGGTTTTATTAGGCGTTTTTTTTCATGGTTGGAAACAAGATGTTCCTGATGTTGGAGCTCACAGAGAAGGGTATTATGATAGTCTACTTACTTCTGAAGGTGCATTAGAAGATAGTGGATGTCCAGATTCTTTGGCTTCAGAAAGGTGGTGATAAAAATCCTGAAGTATTGTCAGCATTTTCCTCTTAAAATAGAGGGCAAATAAAGAAGGTACACAGTCGTGTTCATTGTCATGGAAAATTATTATCCTTTTTGTTATCCTGAGTAGTAGTTGTTGGATGTGATTTGTCTCTTTGAAAAACATCTGATGTAAATTTGTTGTACTCCAACTCACAAACCCTACTACTAGACCCAAAACCTACTACTAAATGGTTCCAAAAAAATTGCATGTTATTGTAGAAGTCTTGATCAATATTCTCGTGTTACTATGATGTAGTAGACAAATTTTTATGGTTGGACATTTTTAACTTTTCTTATAGCAACTATTGCTCTGAAATTCTTTGCTGGACTCTTACTTCTATTGACGGCAGAGGAGAACACATTTGGGTACACCCACCAGGATAGTTTGTTCTACGTTTATCTTACTTTGGGGTTGCAGACCCTAAGATATCAAGATAGCTCATTTACATAGTATATTAAATCTCTTGATGGTATAGCATGACATTGGCAGGAATTATTGATGACTACTTTGATGGGTACTTTTCTGAAGAAATGATTGTCCCAGGTACTGTGATGCCTGCAGTTCTATCTTTCAATGCTTGCATATGCCATTGTGATACAAGAGTACTGCCAGATTTTGCAATGTTCGTGATTCAGATTGACCATGATTGATACTGTTGTTTAAGATCATAAAATTTGTCATGGTTGATTAAATAGGCACAATTGATTTTAGTCGCAGACCCTAAGATATCAAGAAAGCACTGCTACAAATTTAGAACTAGGATGTAGTTTTCATAGTTCCTGTCAAGTATGCTTATTTGCAATCTAGGATCACAATTGTAAAGGTTAATCCTTTTAGTTGTGTAGCATTGCAGATCTCGGCTCTTGAAAATTTTCCTACCATACCAACACATTAGGTAGGATTTGCCTTATTTTGTAATGAGCAAACAAAAATGTTGTTAATATAACAAATAATTATGCACAGTAGTACATGGTTGGAAATTCCTTTCTTGTTCAATGCATATTAGACTGGAATTTGTACTGTTTGGTCTGCATTCACAATCAACATGGGGTGCTGAAGTAGTGTAAATTGTTTGAAGTTGCTTTTTGGCCAGTATATATAAGGTTGGAGTACTGTACTGTTTGGTCAGCCGTTTTGGTATGTATCGTTGAATCGACACCCATTAAGCTCTTTTTGGTTTCTATTATCTGTGAGCACATATGAACATCGATGGAAACTATTCTGGGATGAAACGTGAGCATGCCTTGGTGTACATATGAAGGAACTGATTTTTTCAGCACCCGGGGGAAGTTTTCCTGTTTTGATTTTACAATTTTGATCCTTTCCTTCATCTGTTGATGGTAAAAATTAATACACGTAGTTGTATACATATTTTGAAAATCGGAAGCGGTTTTAACATTTCACATGATATTGTAGTTTACGGTACTAAGCTTGCCGCTGCTTGGTGTGCTGTTGTTCTTCGTCGGCGTGGAGCTAGCCGTCGCCGGTATGGTTCATGTATCCGTTGCCTCCGCTTGACGTAGTTCGCGATGGACATGGGAACGTCGCGATGGAGATCCCCCACTCCAATTCACGGCTCCGGGGTGACTGGCGGTCGGCCAGTGACCGAGCTCAAAATCCGGTTCAGTGTCAATGGTGGGTTGTGCTCCAGTGTGAGGGGTGGTGGCGCTTTGAGGACGAAACAGGTGCGTGCCTTTGTCAGTTGGTTTTTGTACTTCTACTTTTCACTTTCAGAATCAATCGTGATTCCATGGTGAGTCATTACCAACCAAATTATGGGGAGTTCTGCTCTAGGTAGCAGATCAGGAAGCAACAAACCCCGTCTCTGGTGCTCCAGTAGTGGATATTGCTGAAATAGCTAAAGGATTTAGTTGTAACACTTGCTCTGAACTTTACTCAACAAGCAAGTTTTCCAATATTGAGTCGAATTTTTCAGGGTTCATATACATATACACAAATAGTGGGAAATTAATGGCCCTTAGATATTGTTGTGCTGTTTTGAAAAGCGGGTCTGTATACAACATACAGTGGATATATATATATATATATATATATATATATATATATATATATATATATATATATATATATATTCTAGGATCTATGATGCCCAGCAAGCGTGAACAAATTTAGCTTGCGGTTTTGTTAACGCATCGCTATGCTTTGATACAAAGTTTAGGCGTAGTTCTACTTTATTGATAAATTACCCTCCGGCAAGGTTCATATTTAAGACTTGGTTGGTCAATTGTTGTACACCTAACTAAAATCTTTCCTTCAGGATATTTTTAGGTTTAAAAGACTTTTCATCATTATTTGCAAATCCATGAGATCTAGCATAGCTAGCCAGCCCATGATCTACTTGGTTGCACTCTCGACGCATCAGGGATGTGCAGCACTACTGAAAACAATTCATCTGCTCCCTAATATCCACATACCCGACAAACAGTCTTGATCTGCAGGTCCCAGTGAATTGCAGTGCCTCAAAAACTACGAGCTGTCGATTTTCAAGATTACCAGGCCAGTTACCATTCATGTGGATGAGTGAGAGCACGAAACAGCCTCAGCTTCTGCTTCCTCGGTGGTGTCTGAGCACTGTCGGAGTTCAGCTCCCAGCGAGAACAACATCTGTCCTTTGTACTAGAATGATTATTTCTGTTGCAACATACTCCTCAGTACTTCCCATTATCTATGGGTATGTAATCTTAATGAAAATCATATGTTTCTGAATATCGCCATGTATGCCTCGCTTTATTTTCCCACACACCCGAAGTCCTATCAATCAATGTGTGCGCAGGTGATTAGATTAGAAAAAAAATAAGTTTGAAATTTGATAAGGAGTCCCGATGGACGTGTATATATATGCATGTGTTGTTTATATCTGAATCGAGGTAAAGTATAAAAACAATACTCCCTCCATTCCTTGATATAAGGTGTACAGATTTTTGAGAAAAAATCTGGAATATAAGGTGTATTACGTTGCACCACTCGGTTGGATAATTTTTTTAGGGATTTGATTACATTTTCTTATACCACGCAAACTCCTCTATTTTCTCATGCCAATTGGTCAGGTGTAATCTCGTCCAAAACTTGTGCAATTTTTCCTCCATGTGCGTTCTTTAATTTCCGTGCCAAAAACTATACACTCTATATTTAGGAACGGAGAGAGTATACACTTATGTGCTTGTCTAGAGGCGTCCTGATGGAATCCTCTAATACCACCAGGCCACCGGTACTTGTCAGCCTAGCAGGAGTAGCATGCATGATGAAAAATCACAATGCAATGGAAGACTACATTGAATGCGAGGGATCTCGGTCTCCAATGTATACATGATGGCTTGGTGATGGAGCTTGGAGGCCGCAGGAGCCAAAGGCCGAGAGATCCCGCAAGAGAAAAAAAGGATAAGATAGAGAAGCGGCGGAGATTGCTTATGGCCGGGTGGGATGAGGATGAACGGAAAGAAGTGAGTGCACATGACAAGTAAGGGGCTGACAGACAGCACCGCGGGGCACACGGGCAAGAAGTATGTGTTAGTTCGTTATGAAGCAACACACATGGGGTAGAAGGAGAAGGAGATGCTCGAGGGGAGGGCGGTACACGGGTGGTGTTCCTAGATCGGTAGAGTGGCAGTGTTGAGCCAGGGGGAGAGTTGGTATCGTGCGTGTGGGTAGGAGTATGCGGGATCCACCATGATGGTGCACAAGTGAACCCCTCATACTGAATTAGGTGGTGTGATACTTTCTCTCCCGTTGCAACGCACGGGCAATTTTTCTATTTATTAAAAAATAGCAAATGGGCTCTATGTTGTCTGCCATAGATTTGGAGGCTGACTTGTGGGCTTACTAAGTTCATGCGTACACAAGGTTTCTCAAAAAAGAAACTTAGTCAACAATCGACTCTACCAGCGTCAGACCGTTAGATGTCAATCTAACGGCAATTGTGCTTCTTCAATCTCAGATATTCCTGCCCCAGCCGCCCAAACCAGCGATGTCGGAACCGCCTGCTCCCGTCTCCCATGGCCGGCTGTGCTGCCGGGCAGGCCTCACGGCCCCATCATACAATCCCATCCCTGGCGTGTCTATCCCTCTACTCACCCATATCTCCTGTTATTTTCCGGCGGCAATTAACGATCAACCTCAGACTTTCCATCACTGCGGCAGCCACTGCCGTGCCTTCCCTGGCTCCGTGTCATTCCCTTCGTAGGCCTCGCCATCGTCCACCGCCCTGGTGCTCTCGGCGCGGCGTGGTCAACGTGGCCAACGACATCCATAGGAAGTGGACTGTATGTGGAGAGACTGAAAGCTGGGTCCACGGCCACACACAAGGAAATGCCTCCTTATTACGCGCAAAATAATGATTCCTCCATCAGACACCTGGGACCCGCCGGATGGGCCTTTGTATTACGCTCAAAAAACGTTCCCTCCGTTGACAGGTCGGACCCACCAACTATATCTTCGCACACAAGGAAGTGCCTCCTTATTGCGCATAAAAAAATGAATACCCCCTGCCAGCTGGAACCCACCACAGTGGGAGGCTGACTTATGGGCCTACTAAATTGACGGGGACAGAGGGCTTTGTCAACTTAGTCAATATATGAACGATTCTAGCTCCAGTGATCGTACGATGTCCATCCAACGGCCGTAGTGCTTCTTCAACCTCTGGTCTTCTTGCTCCAGCCGCCCAAACCAGCGCCGGTCGTGCCGCCTGCTCCTGCCTTTCGTGGTCGGCTATGATGCCGCGGAGGCCTCACCACCCCTACTACCCCCACCGCTGGCCAGGCCATCACTCCACTCACCCACACCCCCTGTTATTCTGTGGCGATGGCAGCCTCACACCGCAGCCGCACACAAGGAACTGCCGCGTCTTCCCTGGCTCTGCGTCGTCCCCATCCAAGGCCTCGCCGTCGTCCACCGCCTTGGTGCTCTCGGCGCGGCGTGGTCAATGTGGTCAACGACCGACTTCCATCTAAGAGTATCAGATATGGAGAGGCCGACACCGGTCCACGGCAGCCGCAAGGAAGTGCCTCCTTATTACGCGCAAAATAATTATTCCTTCACCTCACAGCGGGGACCCACCGGATGGGCCACTGTATTTCATGAAAAAAAATGTTTCCCCGATCGGGACCCACTAGCTACATCTTCGCACGCAAGGAAGTGCGTCCAAAAAAACGATTCGCCGACCGCCGACCCACCAGTTATATCTTCGCACGCAAGGAAGTGTCTGACAGTCGGGACCCACCTGGTCGAAGCATACGTAGCATTGTCATTCTGGTCACGAACGTCTATGTACATACTGGTCGATGTAGAGCGCGCACGTGTCATAGTAGAGGCGCGTATGTAGCATGTACACATACATACAACGGCCAGTGTGCAAGAAAGAAAATACGGCCACATACGTACATACGGGCGGGGTCTCGAACGCCTACTCGCGCATACATACAGCCAGGGCTCGTGTACATGGCTGGGTCGGAACGAAGAAACATCATCGTCATCGTCTTCATGGGGAGCCAACCGGATGGGTCGGAACGGAATGCGTCGTCGTGTTCATCGGGAGGGCTTGGATGGAACAGCTGATGAAAAACGAGGCCTGGCGTACCGCAGAATGGAGGAAACGGCCTTGTGTTCGATTGGCCACGGTCAAAACGGGATCATGTTCATTGGGAGGGGTCTGGCGTACCGCAAAACGTAGGAAACAGACTTGTGTTGGACCTCCTACGGTCGAAAAGGGGCCTCGTTGATCGGGAGGGGTGTGGCGTACCGCAAAACGGAGGAAACAGACTTGTGTTGGAGCGCTACGGTCGAAACGGGGGTCCTGTTCATCGGCAGGGGTGTGGCATACCACAAAACGGAGGAAACGGACTTGTGTTGGAGCGCTACGGCCGAGACGGGGGTCCTGTTCATCGGGAGGGGTGTGGCGTACCGCAAAATGGGACTCCACGAGATATTATTCATCTCCACCGTCGACCCTCCAGCCTCCACTTGCCATCATCCATCCACCGTCGACCTCCTCCGGCCTCCACTGCATTTGTTCATCCACGGGCTCCTGTTCATCCAGCCTCCACCGCGCGCTACTCCACCGGCTACTGTTTAACCAGCCCTCTCCACGGGCTCCTGTGCAACCACCCCTCCACGGGCTACTATTCATCTAGCCCTCCACCATCTACTATTCATCCAGCCCTCCACGGGGTGGTCCTGTTCATCCAGCCCTCCACGGGGTCCTGTTCATCCAGCCCCAACCGGCTCGATCGATCGGGGTCCTGTTCATCCAGAGGCAACACCACAGGGTCCTGTTCATCCACCCCCACCGGGAACTGTTCATCCAAACCCCCCAACAATGCTCACTGTTCATCCAGAGGCAGCATCGATCGACTTCAGTTAGCAGCAGTAGGAAAGGAATCGCTCGATCGGGTTCAGTTAACGGCCATCGATCGATCGCTCGGGTTCAGTAACGCATAGCCTGCAGTGCAATCGCTCGGGTTCAGTAGGCGAACGCCTTGCTCGGGTTCTGTTAGAGCCCAACGCCTCGCACCCACGCGCGTGCATGTACGAGAGAAATGCGCAAACCTCCATGCATCGCTAGGCCCTGACCACCCGCCGTAACCGGGAACACCCCGATATTTTCCTAGCCCTTGCTTCTACCACGGTTTTTTCGTCATGGACGGCCCAAAGAATGTCATGCAGCTGCGACTCCGGCCCGCCCAGGAAGAAAATCCCATTTTCTGTCATGATTTTTTGTCATAGAAGTAGGAGCCCACCACATCTATGAAGATACCGGGTTTTGTCACAATTATCGTCATAGAAGTGTCATAAGTATGACATAAGTTTTTTCCGTTCGGCCCAGAATGTCACGGATGTGTCTTTTTTTTGTAGTGCTTGTTCCTGCCGCTGAGATCCGGGGAAGGAAGGAAACCGGCAAGGTCTCTACCCCTGCCAGCAAGGCCCCCTCCGGCAAGACTTCTAACCCCGGCAAGGACTCCTGCACCTCCTCCGGCAAACGCGCCTCTTCGGAGCGCTGCGTTCTCGTTGAGGACGCGCCAGAGAGCTCCGCAAGCGGGAGCTAGAGGTCCAAGGTGGCCCTGCCAGAAACTAAGAAGGTGCCCGTCAGGGAAGATGGCACGGGTGGAGCTTTTACCATAAGCTCCACCCTTGACAGCAAATAGGAAAGCGCGCCCATCACCTTCCGGCGGGCGAATGTCGACTTGTTTGCATCGCAAGCATCCGACATCCCCGGCATTCCCAGGGAAGTGATTGAGCACCACCTTGCTATCTGTCCCCGTGCACGGCCCGTCAAGCAGAAGTTCAGAAAGCAAGCTTTGGAGCGAGAAGAGTTCATCATCGAGGAGATCAGGAAGTTGGAAGCGGCAGGCCTGGTCAGAGGAGTTCTCCACCCCACGTGGTTGGCCAATCCAGTGGTGGTGCGTAAGGCAAATGGGAAATGGAGGCTGTGCATTGACTATACAGATATCAATAGAGCTTGTCCGAAGGATCCTTTCCCTCAGCCATGCATTGACCAGATAGTGGACTCCACTGCCAAGTGTGACCTGCTGTCATTCCTCGACGCCTACTCAGGATACCACCAGATCTTCATGATGAAGGAAGACGAGGAAAAGTCTGCGTTCATCACCCCATGTGGTACGTACTGTTTTGTACGGATGCCTTTCGGGTTGAAAAGCGCCGGTTCGACATTTACCCGAGCAGTCCAAATTGGTTTTGAACCCCAACTACAAAGAAATATGGAAGCTTATATGGATGATATAGTGGTCAAAACCAAGGACAATGCCACGCTCATGTAGGATCTAGGAGAAAATTTGCAAATCTGCGCAAGATCAACCTCAAGCTCAACCCAGAGAAGTGTGTGTTCGGTGTCCCATCCGGCAAACTTCTTGGGTTCTTTGTGTCTCAATGCGGAATCGAAGCAAATCCCGACAAGATCAAAGCGATTGAGCAGACTGAGGCGCCAAGACGGGTCAAAGACGTCCATAGGCTCGTCGGTTGCATTGCTGCTCTAAGTAGGTTCATCTCCAAATCTGCTGAGCGCGCCCAACCCTTTTTCAAAGTTTTGAAAAAGGCGGGTCCAATGAAATGGACTCCGGAGGCAGAGCCAGCGCTACAAGATTTGAAGAAGTACCTCTCCTCCACGCTAATACTAGTCGCACCTAAGCCACAAGAGCCGTTGCTGCTATATCTGGCGGCGACAAATCAAGTGGTCAGTGCGGCACTAGTAACACAGAGGGAACTTGAGGAAGAAGAAGCAGTAGCAGCGGAGTTGTCGGATGATGGGCCGGAGCTCTCTCCGGCTCGACGCAGGGCGGAACCTCTGCAAGGCCGGTCCCTGCAAGACAGAGTCTGCATGATATGGGCGGTTGAATGTAAGAAGAAGGTGGTGCAAGACCGGTTTATTTTGTCGGGCCTCTTGCAGGGGCTAGATCAAGATATTCTAGTATGCAGAAGCTACTTTTCAGCCTCCTTATGGCCTCGAGAAAGCTGCGTCACTATTTCCAAGCGCACGAGATCACCGTCGTCACCCGCCTCCATTTGCAACGAATCTTGCATAATCCAGATGCGACTGGGAGGATTGTGGAGTGGGCGTTGGCACTGTCGAGCTTTGGCCTCAAGTTTGAAAGTACTTCAATGATCAAGAGCCGAGCCTTGGTAGAGTTCATAGCTGAATGGACCGCAACGCCCGAAGAAGAGATTCAAGATACCACCCGTCCCGGCAAGGAGATGTGCCGCGATTGGATTATGTAATTTGATGGAGCTTTCTCACTTCAAGGTGCTGGTGCCAGCGTGCTACTCGTCGCGCCCACCGGAGAGCGCCTCAAGTATGTAGTCCAGATGCACTTTCCCCAGGAAAATCAACGGACAACACGGCAGAATACGAGGGATTGCTTGCCGGTCTCAGGATCGCGGTAGACCTCGAAATTAGGAAGCTCATCATCAGAGGTGATTCGCAGCTCGTCGTCAAGAAAGTTAACAAAGATTACCAGAGCCCGTTGATGGAGGCCTATGTGGATGAAGTGAGGAAGTTGGAAGAGCATTTTGACGGTTTAAAGGCAGAGCATGTTCCCCGAGCAGAGAACAACATTGCTAACGACCTGTCAAAACGCGCTGCCCTCAAGTTGCCTGTGGAACCAGGTACCTTTGTACTTCAATTAACTCAGCCATCCGTTGAGCCATCAGTAGGATAGAACAAGTAAAGGAAGGCATGCTCTGGCAAGTACTTTCCCCCTGAGCTCCCAGGAGCCGCCGACAAGGAAGTTGCCGGGTATCCCAAGCTTGCTGAGGAGCAGCAACCTCCGGGAGGGCCCTAGGCCCTGACCATAGAGGCAGCTGCCCCTGCGGCCGAAGATGAGCCTTTAGTCCTTTCCGTCGAGCCCCAGGCTCCGGCATGGGCGGAGCGCACCATCCGTTTCCTCCAAACAGGGGAACTCCCTGAGGAACAGGAAGAAGCAGAGAAAGTAGCCCGTCGGTCCAACATGTACCAGTTTGTGGATGATACCCTATACAGAAGGAGACCAAACGGTGTGAAATCAAAGTGCATTCCTTAGGGGGATGGACTGGAGTTGTTGGTAGAGATACATGGAGGCATATGTGGCTCTCACATAGGATCAAGGGCCCTTGCCGGCAAGGCATTCTGGCAAGGTTTCTTTTGGCCCACTGCCCTCCAGGATGCAACTGCACTAGTAACCAAGTGTGAAGCGTGTCAGTTCCATTCAAAGAAGCTCCATCTACCAGCTCAAGCTCTCCAGACAATCCCTCTCTCCTGGCCATTTTCTGTCTTGGGCCTCGACATACTGGGCCCCTTTCCCCATGCTGTCGGGGGCTTTGAGCACTTGTATGTTGCAATCGACAAGTTCACAAAGTGGCCAGAAGTGGAACCGGTGAGAAAGGTGACAGCACAATCATCCGTCAAATTCATCAAAGGACTAGTCTACCATTTTGGTGTGCCAAATAGAGTCATCACCGACAACAGCATGCAGTTCACAAGCCGCACGTTTATGCACTATATCCAAGACCTCAGCGGCAAGGTTTGTTTTGCTTCTGTTGCTCATCCTAGAAGTAACGGCCAGGCTGAGAGGGCAAACGCAGAGGTGTTTCGAGGCCTCAAGACCAGGACTTTTGACAGGCTACACAAGTGCGGAAGGCGCTGGATTGATGAGTTGGCAATGGTTCTTTGGTCGATCAAAACGACGCCAAATCGAGCCACTGGCCAGACACCCTTTGCCCTGGTATCGCATACGGGCGATTCTCCCCACGGAACTCATATACGAGTCACCTCGAGTGCTCGCTTATGATGAGCTTGAGCAAGAGTAGTTGCGCCAAGATGATGCGACGCCCCTTGCGGAAGATCGTCTTCGGGCTGCTGTGTGAGCCGCTCGCTACCAGCAAGCCTTGCGCCGCTACCATAGCCGCAAGGTTCATGCCCGAAGCCTTGAGGAAGGCGACCTTGTTCTTCGGCGCATCCAATCCACCAAGAATTCCAACAAGTTGACGCCAAAGTGGGAAGGCCCTTATCAGGTAATACGAGTCACACTGGTGCGTGTCGGTCCTAGACAAACGGTTTAAAACCCCTTTCCGCGACGGCATTTGGAACCGTCGCCAAGTGAGTGTGTGCGATAGGGTGTCCTTCCCACACGACCCAGAAATCGTCAGGGGTAGGCTCTCCTGGGACCCAAGCTGGGGCCGTGTGCGATCGGGCGAGGCATCGAAACCCAATCATTTCCGTAGGTATGTACATCCCACACGGTGAATCCCAGAAATCATTTCCGTAGGTATGTACATCCCACACGGTGAATCCCAGAAATCATTTCCGTAGGTATGTACATCCCACACGATGAATCCCAGAAAAACATTTCCGTTCGTATGTATATCACACAGTCAATCCAAGGAGTACGTTTTTGTTCTTATGTACATCCCACACAAATAATCCAGGAAAACGCTTCCGTTCGGATGTACATCCCACACGGTTTTATGTATACACTCGTGTGTGAAAGGCGTAACTATCACACACGCTCTGCCTTGGTTAACTGTTTGCTTTCATTAACTACATCACACACGATTTGATGTAGAAAATTGTGTGGCATTGGGCTATCCATCGCAAGGGTTTTTACTGCTAGAACCGTTTGCAAAGGTCCATGACCGTGTGTTCTATTTTTATTTTTGTCTGTAATTTATTATTCTAATTGGAAATTTTGAAATACGAAACGTGCAATTCAAATTCTCAGCACAATGGTTCAACAACGAATACATAAATAAAATTGCCAGTACAATATGTTCAGTAATTACAGGATTAGGCAGCAATTAACTATGATGAACCGCAGTATTTAAAGGCGGTAAAGGTGAAGAGACAAGTGTAAATCATTTTGACTGCCGACGGTGTTGAAGAAGCGGAATGCCCATAATGTGCCTTCCTGCATGCCATAGGCACGAACCACTTTTGTCCAACCCCTTGTGACGATCGCCCGCCCATCCTTCACCACCTTCAGGAAGACTTCTAGAGCATTATCATGGTAGCATGAATTATATACTATAACCTTAGTTGCCTCCACTCCGGTCATGTAGTTTTCAAGGTAATCATCAAGAATAGCTTCGTAAACCAATTTGAAAGAGAAAAATATCGACATCGAGGTCTAATAGAGTAACTTGTTGTGGGCAGGGGGAAAAGGCAACACATTACTTATCCATCCTAAAGTTCACTGTTGTCTTCGACAAAGTGTAAATAAAGAGCTTAATTCCAATCACCCGTTTCTTTCGCCTAACAATCTTTCTTAGTTTCCTCACTTGACGCTTGTTCATGAATATCTCATTGCCCCATACACAAAGGGGATCGAAGCATGGATCAGTACCCGTCATATATGTACCTACAAGCAACCAGTAAATGTTAGAAGCTAAACTGAGATTTCACAAATGATGTAAATACAATTACCTATGTTCCTAAGTACAATTTTTTTTTGAGATTTCAATATGAACTACATACGGATGTATATAGAATTATAGATATAGTTTAGATTAGAATCTAGATTCACTAATTTTGCTCCTTATGTAGTCTATATTGGAATCTCTAAAAATACTTTTATTTAGGAATAGATGGTGTATAAGACATGGGATGCAGCTAGCCTCGACGGCAAACAACAACATCGCCCATTGTAGCCCTATGTAAGTACATGGTAAGCCAATGTTAACTACAACAGGGTTAACATCCACCAAAAATAGCAAATGGTAATAAAACGGCAAATCTGTAGTGATATCTTCATTTCGAAAGAGTAGCACGGTAGCAAAGGGACAGATTAAAAATGGATACAACTGTTAATTGCAACATGCTTAACAACATCCTAATTCATGTTTTGTAAGTCTATAGCCAGTGAAATACAACTCTTTCAAAATGTATACAACTGTTAATTGCAACAGGCTTAATGGCCATTGAAACTGGTACTGATAAAAATGCAATTGGCAGAGTTAAACATCATAGGGCAGGTGCTGCCAGAGCAGATAATGGCCCAGTTGTCTACAAAAAGGTAGGGAAAATAGCTCAAACATGTTAGGCATGTTTACTACAACATGCTTAATACAACTATAGTACAAAACATAGCCATTAATTGCAACTGGTACTGGTAAGATTGAACTGGTGGGTACATACTTGGTAAGTCCTGAGAGGTAGTTGCTGGGGCACTTCATCTTGGCCAGAGCCCGCCCAAAGTCAGTGGCGGCGGAGGCGAACTATTCCTCCCGGTCGAAGCGTGGATCAATGCCACTGACATGTGTACATACAAGCAACCAGTAAATGGTAGAAGTTAAACTGCAATTCCGCAAATGATGTGAAATACTGTAAGACATGGGATGCAGCTAACCTTGATGGCAAACAATAGCATCGGCTGTTATGACCCTACGTAAGTACATGGACAAGCATGTTAAGTACAACAGGGTTAGCATCCACCAAAAATGGCAAATGGCATAGTTAAACATCACAAGTCATGTTTTGTAAGTTTGTAGCCATTGAAATGCAACTGTTTAAAAATGGATTCAAGTGTTAATTGCAATAGGCTTAATAGACATTGAAACCGGTACTGATAAAAATGCAATTGGCATAGTTAAACATCACAAGGCCGGTGCTGCCAGAGCAGAGAATGGCCCAGATGTCTATAAAAAGGTAGGGATAGTAGCAAAAACGTGTTACGCATGTTTACTAGAACATGCTTAATACATCAACCGTACAGAACATAGACATTAATTGCAACTGGTATTGGTAAGATTGAACTGGTGAGTACATACTTGGTAAGTCCTGAGAGGTAGTTCTTTGGGGCACTTCATCTTGGCCAGAGCTCGCCCAAAGTCGGCCGACAGAGGCGAGCTGTTCCTCCGGGTCGAAGCATGGATCTGCCAGCGACATGTGTACCTACAGCAACCAAAGAATGGGTAGAAGTTAAACTACAATTGCACAAATTATGTGAAATCTCAGAAGACATGGGATGCAGCTCACCTCGACGGCAAACAAAAGCATCGGCCGTTATGACCCTGCGTAAGTACATGGACATGCATGTTAAGTGCAACAGGGTTAGCATCCACTAAAAATAGCAAATGGGCAGCATCTCTAGTGATATCCTGAGTCATGTATTGTAAGTTTGCTGCTGGTATTGGTGAAATTGAGCTGGACACGGTAATATTTGAACATCACCCAGTGTGTAGTACTAAAATAAACAAGGCACGGACATGCTTAATACATCAAACATACAAATCCAAGCTGTTGCAAGTGGTATTGGTAAGATTTAGCTGGTCAGATCTTACCTATTAAGTCCTGGGGGGGGGGGGGGTAGTCGCTGGGGGACTTCATCTGGGCCAGAGCCTGCACCATGTCGGCGGCGGCGGCAGAGGCGAGGTGTTCCTCCGGGTCAACACGCACAAGCCATCGCGCCATGGACCGCCATCAGCTCTCAAGGGGGATTTGGAGGCATGAGGATGTTTCGCAGGCGCCATTTAAGCAATTAGGCCGGGGACGTGATAGATATCGGTGAGTTACCTGACTGAATCCGAGCAGAACGTAGATGTGGTTGAAGCTGTGGTTGCGGCGGCGGCGGTTTGAGATGCCGGTAGGGGGAGGCGCGAGGGAGGGGGGATACTGAGGGGAAGGGGATGTGGTTGGAGGAATAAATTCTGAAATCGCGCGCCTAATGAAAATTTCGGTGCGAAATTTGAAACTTGGGCGGGGGAAACACACAACGCAGACGGCGCCAGAAATACTCGTAAGTAGAAAAAGAAAGTTGGCAGATCCCGTCTCCAAAAAAATGTACACGTGTACTTGATTTTTTCGGTCAATGGTAAGCCTAGTTTATTAGGAAATATCGCACATGTAACTGACTAATGGGACATCAACGCAAAAAACGCAGACGGGTACGACATAGAAACTGTGTGTTTTGTGATCTTCAAATGATTAACGCAAAAAAAAAACACACGGTCACACATGCTAATCAACGCTCAAAGCCCTCAAAGGATGCTCTTACCAACATTGTACGTTAATACTACAAACTTAAAGTACTACTGGTAATTTGCTCTAATACTATAAACTTAACTACTTGTCACATGCTACCATCAGGGCATGCTGGCCAGACGCCGGCGTTCTCCTTCCCGTCCTTGTAGGCGGCAGCCCACCGTGCTTTGATCTCCGCCAAGCTCTCCTCACCATGGCGTGTGGCCACTTTTTTGTTGCGGTGGCGGGACTCTCTTTTCTTGACTGCTTTCTGCCTTTTCCGCTCCCTCTGTGTGGCTTTGGCTGCCTCTAAATCCACCACCCATTCGGTCGTGGTAGCCTCAAAGTCCGCCCATGTAACTGTCTGGCCGCCGGCGGGGATGAACTCGGCGCGGCGAGATGCCATCGCTTCCTTACCATGTGCGCGGTCGCGGGCGGTGAAGAACGCGGCACGGCGGGATGCCATCGCTTACTTACTAGTTACTGTGCGCCGTGGTGCGATGCACGACGCCTGGAGAGAGCTCTGGGACGAAGGGACCGGGCAGCCGTACAGTGCGGTGGTATTCAAGAGCTCAACCACAAGCGACAACAGAAATTGGCTTCCCTTACAATTTTGCTCGTTCATTATCGCACACGGTTCATCTCTGTCACTTCGGGAAACAGTGTGCGGTGAGCCTATTGTGTGTTGTGTTATGATTGGCTGGAACCCCGGCCACGCGGATCACGCGTGTGCACCGTTTCGAATGGCAATCCATGTCCCTCACATCACACCCGTGCACCTGTAGCTGGATTGGATTTATATGCGCTAAATGCCTAGAAAATGCACATAATCCCCTAAATATGGTAAATGAGCCCGGAAAAATGCCAAATTTGAACACGATGATTTGTAGGGTGTATGTTCGTCGTAGAAAAAAACTCCAGGGCAAAGAACGAAGAAAATTTGGATTCCCCTTCAATCTTGAGGATTTCCCTTTCAAAAGCATGGAACTTCCTCGGTGATGGTCCGATTTATGAAGGGCATGCATGACAACATAAGCCAAACCTTCTCAAATTTTTACCAAGGCATGGTGAGGTCATACCATGACACCATGCCAGGCATCATGTTGCCTTTATTTCATTTTTATACTTGAAAACCCAACAAACAGACATTTGTGGTTGACTATTGCTACACATTTCATGGAAATATCTGTCCATTCCTTGTAAAAGGCATGAGAATTTACTAAATGGCATGAGCATGGTTTTCTAGGCCATTCTTGTGGACCCTTACATGCATCGATTGTTTGAACTTGAATTATGCGCATTAATGCCTAGGAAATGCACATAATCCCCTAAATATGGCAAATGAACCCGAAAAAGTGCCAAATTTGAACACGATGATTTGCAGGTTGTATGTTCATCCTAGAAAAAACTCGTGGACAAAGGACAAAGGTAATTTGGACCCCCCCTTTAATCTTGGTGATTTCCCCCTTGAAACCATGAAACTTCCTCGGTGATGGTTCGATTTATGAAAGGCGCGCATCACGACATAAGGAAAACATTCTCCAATTTTTACCAGGGCATGGTGAGGCCATACCATGGCACCAAGCCAGGCGTCATGTTTTTGAACCATGTGTTTCATTTTATGTATAGTTGTTAACCTAGTAAACGACCCGTTTATGGCTGACTATTGCCACACATTTCCATGAAATATCTGCCCATTCCTTGTAAAAGGCATGATAATGTGCTAAATAACACAAGCATGGTTTTCCAGACCAGTTCTTGTGCACCTTTTCATGCACCGATTGTTCGAATTTGAATTATGTCCATTAATGCCTAGAAAATGCACATAATCTCCTAAATATGGTAAATGAGCCCGGAAAAATGCCAAATTTGAACACGGTGATTTGCAGGGTGTATGTTCGTCGTAGAAAAAAACTCCAGGGCAAATAACAAAGAAAATTTGGATTCCCCTTCAATCTTGAGGATTTCCCTTTCGAAAGCATGGAACTTCCTCGGTGATGGTTCGATTTATGAAGGGTGTGCATGACAACATAAGCCAAAATCTTCTCAAATTTTTACCAAGGCATGGTGAGGTCATACCATGGCACCATGCCAGGCATCGTGTTTTTTAAGCATTTATTTCATTTTTTATAGTTGAAAACCCAACAAACAGACATTTGTGGTTGACTATTGCCACACATTTCATCGAAATATCTGTCCATTCCTTGTAAAAGGCATGAGAATTTACTAAATGGCACAAGCATGGTTTTCTAGGCCATTCTCGTGGACCCTTTCATGCATCGATTGTTTAAACTTGAATTATGCGCATTAATGCCTAGGACATGCACATAATCCCCTAAATTGGCAAATGAACCTGGAAAAGTGCCAAATTTGAACACGGTGATTTGCAGGTTGTGTGTTCATCATAGAAAAAATTCGTGGACAAAGGACAAAGAAAATTTGGCCCCCCTTCAATCTTGCTGATTTCCCCCTTGAAACCATGAAACTTCCTCGATGATGGTTTGATTTATGAAAGGCGCGCATCACGACATAAGGAAAACATTCTCCAATTTTTACCAGGGGCATGGTGAGGCCATACCATGGCACCACACAAGGCGTCATGTTTTCCAACCATGTGTTTCATTTTTTTAGCACGAGCATGGTTTTCCAGACCGTTCTTGTGCACCTTTTCGTGCACCGATTGTTCGAATTTGAATTATGTGCATAATTAATGCCTAGAAAATGCACACAATCCCCTAAATATGGTAAATGAGTTCGGAAAAATGTCAAATTTGAGCAAGTTTCATTTGAGGCGGTATGTTGATCCTTGGAAAAAACTGAAAGACAAACTAGGACGGAAATTTGGATTCCCCTTCAACCTTGGTGATTTCCCTCTCGAAAGCATTGAACTTCCTCGGTGATGGTTCTATTTATGAAGGGCATGCATGAGGACATAAATCAAACCTTCTCAGCTTTTAACCAGGGCACGGTGAGGCCATACCATGGCACTATGCCAGCCGTCATGTTTTTCAAGCACATATTTCATTGTTCTATAGTTGATAACCCAGTAAATGACCCGTTTGTGGTTGACTCCATTGAAATCTCTGCCCATTCCTTGTAAAAGGCTTGAGAAATTACTAAATACCATGAGTATGGTTTTTCCAGACCGTTCTTGTGCACCCTTTCATGCACCAATTGTTTGAATTTGAATTACGTGCATTAATGCCTACAAAATGCACATAATCACCTAAATATTGTAAATGAACCAGGAAAAGTGCCAAATTTGAACATGGTGATTAGCAGGGTTTATGTTCATCGTAGAAAAAAAACTCATGGATGAAAGACAAAGGAAATTTGGATTCCCATTTAATCTCGGTGATTTACTATCGCATAGGTTTATCTCCGTCGCCTCTGCGAATCCTGTGTGTTCACTCACACATGCAAAAGGAAAAGAAAACCCTCGCCCGCTTTGTCTCCACACTCACTCACCGCGGACTCCTCCGCAACTCTGCACCCTAAGCTTGACGGATGTTGGCGGCGGCTGTAGGTCACGCTCCAAACGGCACCGGATTTTGCCTCCACTGCTTTCCGCCGCCTATTTGCACCGACATTCTAGACTCTCGTCGACTGGGGTTTTCTGCGGGATTGGGCCAGGGATTTTTCTCATGGAGAAGGTAATCAACTTAATTAGCGAAATATTCACTCATCTCTTATCGCAGTCCGTCCGTCGCTGTTAATCAACCGGCGGAAATCGCCGTGGAATCATTTTTGTTCTAGCTTATTCGTGGGTGTTCATTCATGTGTGCACAGTGCGAGCACAAATCGGGCAACTGTGGTCGTGGCCAGTCGGAAACGAAGTTCTATCTCACCATTCCGGATGACTTCAGGGAGCGCTCGGTATGTTCAATCTCAACCTACCACGGTCAGCATGGCCTAAATTTGTGAACATATACCGTCTACTGCTACACTATCTATATATTTGCATCAAATCTTTGTTACATTATCTATTTTTAATTCTATATTTTTGTACTTTGCTTGCATCTATATATGGATATGTTCTATCAGTTAGTCCCATATTTGCATCTTGCTCGGTTATTTCAATATATCTAATTTACGATCTTAATTTTCATTTCAAGCAGTGCATCCCTTGCTTTGCAAGAACAGGAGTAGAAGGAAATCTTGGGCTTTACTTTGCTTATGACTCCCAGGATGTCATATTGACAAAGCAACACGGGTTTACAATGACGGCTAGCGTAATACTTGATAAAGATGGTCACTCCTATTTTAATGCGGACCTTTCGAGAAAAATGTCTAAGTGTTATGAACTGAAAGCTGGCAATAAAATTCTAGTGCGTGCACCATAGCCTGGTCAAATTAACATGGATGTTTACTTCCCCAGCGTCATCAGCCGATCAAAGTCTGATCGAGGCTAGTGTCCTTTCAACTTTCTCCATGCTGTCATATTACAATTTAAGCAACCAATTGTGATATCATATTCTGACTCCGTTCCTTGGTAGTAACAAATTATGTTTACTAATTTATGCGCACTATATATTCTTCTGCCATGTTCTGAATAAATAATACCTTTCCACCTTTTAAGCAAGATATGTTGGATGCATATTGAACGATTTGTATGTTACTAAGCGTACCAAATTTCACTCGAAGGACTTGAAGCATGCCATAAACTTTGTTGATAATCTGACAGAGATAGCACATCGTATGAACGCTGGATTTTGGATGGGATTAATTAGACCTATGGTGCACACACTAAACAAGACCAATTGTGTGCACAAAGCGCTGGTAAAAAGTCTTATTTTAATGTTGATGCTCATAAACTATATATGTCTTCAACAATATGTTACAATTGTTTTTTATTCTACATGTCAACAGATTCCCGGCGTGGTCTAATTACACTTGTGCCTGCTAATAACGCCAAAGTGATTGCAAGGTACTGCATTTCCAGCAAAATGGAACCATTCAAATCAACAAGTTCTCACTTCTCATGGCAATGCATACATATTGGAAAATTGGAGACACTGTTCTACTCCTGCTCTACCAAGGCACATGAGGGATCTTCCTTTTCATTGACGAGATGCCGAGTCACCGTGATCAAGCTGCTTCCAGTGGATAGTTGTGGTTGTTGGCCCTCAACCTCTTAAAATGTGCTAGCTATTACTATATATGTTAAGTATGTAGATATGGACCATATGGTTGTTGGCCCTTAGCCTCTTAAAATGTGATAGTTGTTACTATGTTAAGTATGTAGATATGGAACATATGGTTATCAAAACCGTGTTACGAAGATCCTCCTTTTGTCGAATAGTGTAACCACTATATATATGTTACTCAAATGCTGTTACCCAAGTTCATAAATTTTCATGGAAAGTATCAGTATCATACACAGTTCATTGAGTTTAAGCGTGTGCTCGATGTCCAGAAGGCATTTGCATATTAACTGTCCATATTGCAAATTCACACACATGTTCACATAAGGAAACGTATGTGTAACATACTAATCATTGCACACGAGTACTCGCAGACGCATCATGTGAGAAACTCCTAGCCACCGCAAGCAACTAGTTTGCATTTTTCAAAGTTTTTTGTACACACAGAATCACACACGAAGTAACTGTATTGACCGTTTGTGTTGTAATTTGTCATCGCAAACAGTTCATCCGAGTCGGCTGTTTGCCACATACCACACACACATCTTGTTTATACGACTTGTTTGTGTTCTTTTGGCTCATCGCAAACAGTTCATCCATGTGAACTGTATGCTGCATATCCCACACATCTTGTTAAGTTGAACCATTTCTGTTGTGTTCCCTAATCGAAAACAGTTCGTCCGAGTTAACCTTTTACCGTATATCGCACACACATTGATATGGCTGCCCGTTTCTGTTGTTCTACCTCATCGCAAACAGTTCGAATGGATTAACCGTGTGTCCTGCATCGCACACACATTGTTATGGCTGCCCATTTCTATTGTTTTGCCTCATCGCAGACAGTTTGAATGGATTAACCGTATGCCCTTCATTACACATGCAACTAAAACTTGAACCGTGTTTGATGCATACATCATCGCAAATGTTTTGCACCTTTTTTGACGTTTTTTTACACCACCGTTTGCGATTATTGCATCGCACACAGTTTCGGCAGAGGGTCTCTGATTGTAGTGTCGCGTTAGCAGTCTCCTGCAGTAGGTTCACCAGGCCCGGTGCAGTTCGCCTGGAGACTGAAGATGGTATTCCAGTGAACAACTCCTGGAACATTGAACATCTTCGGAAGTTTTACCCATAAGGCGCGGTTATCGGGCCCCCCGGCAGACCACTTTTTGTGCAAGCCTTGCCGGCAAGGCATGTAACCCTTTGTAAAAAGCCAGGCGCAGACCCTGAGCAACAGATAAATAAATGAAGCGCTGGCACCCTAGAAATTAGCATGCATGCTTGGTTGAGTTTCCCTCTCTGGTAGGGTTGATAGTGCTTGGCGGCAACTAACCCCTAGCATAGAGGTCGAGTGCGTGTCTTTCTGTCTCTTCCAGTCCTTTTTGATTCACTGGCTGCATAGGCGCTTCTGCAGAACCGTTCGGAGGAAAGAAGACGGACCGACACTCCCGACCCCGGCAAGCCGAGGTTACCAGGGCTGCAGATTCAGATAATTTTTTTCTCCCCCGCTATGCATTTTTGTATGAAACTTGAACGTACGAAACTTCGTTCGTTCCAATGCCATCGTGCTCCCTCCTTCCTATTGTCGAAATCGCTTTCAGGCTGGAATTTGGTTGTTGTTGTGGTGGAAGGGAAGCAAACGAAGGGCCTGATCCTACTTTGCCCCTACTCCCGCCAAGGGTGTGGGCATAATCATGGTACAAAGCAGGAGGATGGCAAGGTTTGTTGCCGGGCGACGTTGTTTGCTTAAAAAAACAAGGACTCGCTCCTTAGTGTGGGCCTCGCTCATGCAGAAAAGAACCCAGCAAACACCCTTTTTCATTAATATGTTGATTAAACAAGTACATTTCATATGGAACGTAAACGTGAGCAAGGGATTACAAAGTCTAAATTCGACAAGTGCCCGCAGACTTAAGATCTAAAAAAAATATGAAATGCCCGTAATCCCTTTCTTGTCCCTCTCCTCAGGAAGCGGAAAAGGATAGTAGGAGCGCAAAAGGAGTGCCTAGGCGAGGTATGAGAAGAAGAAGACACCAAGAGAACGTCCCGGCAGCCGCCCAGAATAGGGCTAGTGATGACAGTGCCGAGGGGAGGAGCCGAAAGATGAGGCAGTGGGCCGGCAATACGAGACGAAGGCGTCGATGCCGTCGTACTCCGACTCGACTGAGGGTGTCCTGGACTAACGCGTCCTCAGGCGTCCGTCCTATTGACCATGGGCCGGACTGAAGGGCTATGAAGATACAAAGACCGAAGACTCTACCCGTGTCCGGATGGGACTCTCCTTGGCGTGGAAGGAAAGCTTGGAGACCAAATATGAAGATTCCTTTCTCTGTAACCGACTTTGTGTAACCCTAGTTCCCTCGGTGTCTACATAAACCAGAGGGCTAGGTCTATAGAGGCGAACAATCATAATCATAGTCATACAGGCTAGACTTCTAGGGTTTTAGCCATTACGATCTCGTGGTAGATCAACTCTTGTAATACTCATATTCATCAAGATCTATCAAGCAGGAAGTAGGGTATTACCTCCATCGAGAGGGCCCGAACCTGGGTAAACATTCTGTCCCTTGCCTCCTGTTACCATCAACCTTAGACGCACAGTTCGGGACCCCCTACCCGAGATCTGCCGGTTTTGACACCGACATTGGTGCTTTCATTGAGAGTTCCACTGTGTCGTCCTCAAAAGGTTCGATGGCCCCTTCAATCATCTACAACAATGATGTCCAAAGAGAAGTCTTCCTTCCCAGACAGATCTTTGTGTTCGGCGGCTTTGCACTTCGGACAACTCGCTCGGCCATCTGGAGCAGATCGATAGCTACGCCCCTGGCCGTCAGGTCAGATTCGGGAGCTTGAACTACGTCACAGACATCCGCGGAGAATTCATCTTTGATGGATTTGAGACCACGACAGCCGCTCCCTGTCACCACGATGAACATGATAAATCTGTCATCGGACCATACCCAGGAGATAGCACATGTAACTGCTCTGGCCTTAGATCCAGAGCAGATTGCGCCATCCGAAGACGGGAAGCTCAGCCCCGCCACGGATGCCGCAGTCTCAGCGGAGTCAGAGCCGCGCACAGACCCAACCTCGAGTGGAATCTGTGTCACCGGAGTCTCGGACTCGTTTCCGGCTACAGGTTCCGAACCATGTGCATCCACGTGCATCGAGCTCGATCAGTCATCGATCGTTGAATTTAGCTCTACGGACATTTTTCGGCACTCGCCTTTGGGCGACGTGTTAAACTCGTTAAAAGCACTATCCTTAGCAGGAGGCTCGCAGCCGAATTATATCCGGTTCGAACTAGAGGCTGATGACGGAGAACTTCGCTTCACACCCACCGCCCACTTCATAGCCACTATCGAAGATTTAACCGACATGTTCGATTACGGCTCCGAAGACGTCGACGGTATGGACGACGATGCCGATGAGGAGCAGGGCCAATACCCGCCGTTTACCGGACGCTGGACGGCCACCTCTTCTTACAACGTGTACATGGTGGATACACCTAAAATAACTAACGACGATGACAAAGAAGATCCAATTGAGGATGAACCTCCTGTGATACAGCCAAAACGCCCGCGTCAGCGGCGCCGCTCTATGTCACGTCATGGAAAAGACAACAATACTGGCACGGAGAAAACAATACTCCGAACGGTGCCGAAGATAATGAAGACCCTGTGGAGATAACTTCCGAACAGGAGGAACGGGAAAATGGGAAAGTTAGCCCTGATGAACAGGCCATACACGATGACTCGGAGGACAGTAATTATCTTCCACTCTTCGAGGATGAGGTGAGCCTCGGCGACGAGGATTTTATCGTGCCTGAGGAACCTCTCGAGCAGGAGCGCTTTAAGCGCCGGCTAATAGCCACTGCAAGGAGCCTGAAAAAGAAGCAGCAGCAGCTTCAAGCTGACCAAGATCTGCTCAACGATAGATGGACTGATGTCCTAGCAGTCGAACAATACGGCCTCAAGCGCCCAACCAAAAGTTACCCAAAGCGCAAATTGCTACCTCAGTTCGATGATGAGCCGCCGGAGCCCGTACCATCACCGCGCAATGCGGCTGACCGACCACCACGCGGTCGGGATAAAGCGGCAACTCAAGACGAACACCAGCCCGCCCCACCTCATCGCCAAGGCAGAGATAAAAAAGCTCGTGGTTATACATATGACCTTCGGCAGGAACTGGACAATAGAGCAGGACATACCAGATCAATCTACGGAGTGCGAGGATGTTCCCCGACACGTGACGACGGCTACCTATTCGGACGTGACAAGCCTAGTCATGCCCGGGCCGAAAACCGCAGACATACTCCATCGGAGCCACGTCGCGATGTGGCCCGATATAGAGGCGCCGCACACCCTCTCTGCTTCACTGACGAAGTAATGGAGCATGAATTCCCAGAAGGGTTTAAACCCGTAAATATTGAATCATACGATGGAATAACTGACCCCGCGGTGTGGATCAAGGATTTTCTTCTCCATATCCATATGGCCCGTGGAGATGACCTCCACGCCATCAAATACCTCCCGTTAAAATTTAAAGGGCCAGCTCGGCACTGGTTAAACAGTCTGCCTGAAAACTCTATTCGCAGCTAGGAGGATTTGGAAGATGCCTTCCGCGACAACTTCCAAGGTACACATGTCTGGCCACCAGCTGCCGATGACTTAAGTCACATAGTTCAACACCCCGGAGAGTCAGCCAGGAAATTCTGGACTAGGTTCCTAACTAAAAAGATCCAGATGGTTGACTGTCCAGATGCCGAAGCCCTAGCGGCCTTCAAACACAACATCCGCGACGAATGGATCGCCTGCCACCTCGGCCATGAAAAGCCAAAGTCCATGGCAGCCCTCACGGCACTCATGACCCGCTTTTGTGTGGGTGAGGATAGTTGGCTGGACCATAGCAAAAACATGGCAAGCGAAGCGGGCACCTCCGAGGTCAAAAACAGCAACGGCAAGCTCCGACGCAATAGGCACAAACGTCGAAGCAATGGTGATAACACCAATGACAATACAGTCAACGCCGGATTCAGTGGCTCCAAGTCCGGTCAGTGGAAAAAGCCATATAAAAGAAACAACTTGGGACCATCCAGTTTGAACCGTATACTCGATCGTCCGTGCCAGATCCATGGCACCCCAGAAAAACAAGTCAACCATACCAACAGGGATTGTTGGGTTTTTAAACAGGTCGGCAAGTTAAATGCCGAAAACAAGGAGAAAGGATCGCAAAGCAAGGACGATGACGAGGAGTCCCAGCCATCGAACACAGGGGAACAGAAGAAGTTTCCCCCCCCAGGTCAAAACGGTGAACATGATATACGCTACCCACATCCCCAAGAGGGAGCACAAGCGCGCGCTCAGGGACGTCTATGCGATAGAGCCAGTCGCCCCAAAATTTAATCCATGGTCATCATGCCCGATTACCTTTGATCGTCGGGATCATCCGACCAGTATCTGTCACGATGGTTCGGCCGCACTGGTCCTTGACCCAATAATTGATGATTCCACCTGACACGAGTCCTAATGGACGGCGGCGGCAGCCTCAACCTGCTCTATCAGTATACAGTGTGGAAAATGGGCATTAATCCATCATGGATCAAGCCCACATAGACTACCTTTAAAGGAGTCATACCAGGTGTAGAGGCCCGCAGTACGGGCTCAATCACACTAGAGGTTGTCTTCGGATCTCCGGATAACTTCCGAAGCAAAGAGTTAATCTTCGATATCGTCCCCTTTCGCAACAGCTATCACGCACTGCTTGGACGAACCGCCTTTGCTCGATTCAACGCGGTGCCACACTATGCTTATCTCAAGCTCAAGATGCCCGGACCACGCAACATCATAACAGTTAATGGAAACACGGAATGCTCCCTCCGCACCGAGGAGCACACTGCTGCCTTAGCAGCAGAAGTACAGAGCGACCTTTTCAAGCAGAACCTTAATTCGGCGGCCGAGCTCCCGGACACTGTCAAGAGAGTCCGGACTATTCGGCAGTAGGATAGTCGGCTCGTCAAGAGCTCGATTAGTAATTCGGCCTCCGTCCCAGTCCTGACCAAGTGGCGGCATTCGTACCGCGCGTACATAACTACGCACTCAAAATACCATGGGCATAGACGGAGGCATAACTAGTTTGTGATCCACAATACGGCTCGACTGCCCCGGGATACACATACTTTCACTGTTTCCTTTTTTCTCCTTTTCAGGTTTCTTTTCCATAGGCCTTCCCCAACGGCCTGATCACCGGTCCTTTCGAAGGATAAATACACCAAGACGGTAAGAAGCATGGACGTATGGGGGAATTTCAAGGTGGTCTCTTAACGATCACTCTACCTGTTTTCAGGACCCACACGCAGCTCTCCCTTGGTTGTGGTATGTTAAATAACATGTTGCTTATTGCACTATTTGTATGAATGCGCTTTGACGTATTAATCAAATTATAATGGAAAGAGTTTGCGGCCAAAATTCTACGGATCTAGCTTACTACCCTTTCTTCTTTTTTTTGGTAACTTTATCAAATAGCACCCGTACACTTTGGCATGTTTCAATTTGCCAGGGGCTTCATAGCGCCCCGCAATGCGGCAACAAAGTCCGAACACTTTTTATAGTATAGTTCGGCACCCCGAATTTAGCACTATATGCATTGGCTCCGAATCATGTCTTTGGTCAATAGTTGGGTTTCCCGGCACCTGTGCTTTCTACCTTACGTTCCGCTATATCGGCTAGGGTAGTAAAGGGAGAACTACTGCGATTATGCCCTGGTTTACCCGGATGAGCACCTCAGTAGAGAAAGCCAAAAACTAACTGTCATGATGCGGCGAGAGCCGGTCAGCTCTTCGGAGGTCTCAAATCTTTATAGATTTTCTCCGCATTACGCGAGGGATCGGTACTTACCTGATCAGGTGTTTACAGCATCCTAGTTCGGATACTAGGGGTTGCGCCTATATTTTTATTGTCGAACTCCTACGGCTAAGTGAGGGTGCTAAAGCCGCATAGTCTGATTGCCTGGTTCGTTGCGCTAAACACCTCCTTCAAGGACCAAACAATTGGGTAAAGTGTGTTTAGATTACATCCCGAACACCCCCGTACTACCTACGTAAAGGTGTTTACGACCGCCAACTCTCAGATTTCACACAATACGGCCGCACAGGAGGTGAAATTTTTTAAACAAACATTATTTACATAAAGACTTTGTTTCATCATACAAGGTAGAGACAACATGAATGTATTCATTCGAAAATAATGTCTTGCACACATTGCGTCACCACAATACGAGACCCTTCCAGGACGTCTTCAAAATACCACTCGAGTGTGCGGTACTCCTTGCCCTCAGGCGGTCCCTCCGTCACAAGCTTGACAGCGTCCATCTTCGCCCACCACACCTTGACGCGGGCGAAGGCCATGCGCGCGCCCTCGATGCAGACCGACCGCTTGATGACGTCCAGCCGAGGGCGTGCATTCACCACCGCTTCCACGAGCCCGGCGTAGTCATTGGGTATAGCTTCGGCAGGCTACAACCGGATTATTAAATCCTTCATGGCCAGTTGAGCCACCCTATGCAGCTCGACCTGCTGTTTTAGCTGATCTCTCAAGGGCACTGGATGTTCTGGCGCAAGATATTGCGACTAGAACAGCTTATCTGTGGAGCTCCCTTCTTCGGCTCGGAAGAATTCCGCAGCATCAGAAACACTGCACGGCAGATCAGCAAACGCCCCTGGAGAACTCGAAATTCGGGTTAGTAAGAAATACTTCTTCTTCACATACTTGCTTTGCATACTAAATGCCTTACCCACCGTGGTTTTCTTGGCCCCCTGGATCTCCTGGAGGGTGCCCTGGGCTTCAACCCAGGCCTCTTCCACGCTTTGGCGAGCCTTGGCGAGTTTGGTCTCGAGCCGAAACATCGCGCTCCAAGGTCACGCATTTTTTCACGGCATCCTGGAGCTCCTGCTGGACCTCATTAAGCCTGGCCTCATGCTTCTTACGAGCGGTTTGTTCCTTGGCAGCTTTCTCCTCAGCTTCGGCCAGGGCCTTTTTAAGGACATCGACCGAGGTCGCCACTCCTACAAATATTATGGCACTACGGTCAATACACATCATTCATTCTTTCTGAGTATACAACAAGTCGCAACATACCTTGCTTCTCCTCCAGCTGCCTTTTTACAAAGCCGAGCTCTTCTTCGGCCCGCTTCAGACTCTGCTTTAGTCCGGAGACCTCCACAGCATGAGAGGTTGCAGCCAGCAATGACGCCTGCTTATGCATATAAGACATCTTTAGTTAGTTTCCTGCGAAAATAAATTGATCCTCTGTCCGGCTTTTCTTTCCGAACACCGGACAGTGTCTTAGGGGCTACTGTCTGTACTAGGACTTTTTCTTTTGCGTCGCTTACCTCAAAGCTTGTTAGCAGGCTGCTGCAGGCTTCGGTCAGCCCGCTCTTGACGGACTGAACCCTCTCAATCACCATACCAATAAGGATACAGTGTTCCTCCACAATGGAAGCGCCTCGTAGCGCTTCCAGCAGATTATCCGGTGCCTCTGGTTGGACAGAGGTCACCGGCGGGATAGACACACCTCCTTCTCTCGAAGGAGGCTGCTCGCCGGATTCCGAAGCCGTATAGGTCTCCGGAACCGTATCCGGTTGGGGGCCAAACTGATCATGGCCTCCATCGCCAGTCTCCATGGGGATATGCTCCCCTATGTGTCCGGCGGCCGAGGTTTCGCCCTCGGGCGTCACCCTGACAGCCTCCTGAGCCTCTCCCTGGCCTAGGAAGGTCCTTCGGGACAGCACCTCGGCGTCGCCCTTGGCCGTGGGAGAGTAAGCGTCCGGCGGTGACTTGCTGGCCATCACCTTTGAATCCAACGAACCTCTTGATGAGGATAGCTGGGAGCTGTCGTGGGCCGGTCTGCAATATCATAATTAACCATATTAATACCATGAACTGGAGAGGCCAGATACATGGACGTATACGGGTTTTTAGTGCTTACGATGCGGCCAGGGGCTTGCTTCGGGGGTGTCGCTTTGGGTTGCTGTCGACGTCCCTCGCGGAGTTATCCGCGAGGGGGCCCTTCCCCCTCTTGGGAGCCTTCGCCTCCAGATTTGTGGAGGCCGCCCTCTTCTTCCTTCCCCCATCAGGGGGAGAGTTGCTTTCTTCCTCCTCCTCCTCCTCGTCTTCGACGACATAGGAGTGAGTTTTGTCTTCGGAGGACACGTCCGAAAATCCTTTGCGGCGAGGGCCATTGTTGGCCCACTTGGCCTTCTTCTCCGGTGCTTTGTAGGGTGCCGGAACCAGGATCTTCGCCAGGAGCTGGATGACTAGTTCCTCGAGCAGCGGAGCCGGACACTGAATCTGGTCCGCTTTCTCTATCCATGCCTGAAAAAATAAATAGTGAAGTTTTAGATATATCCCTTGAACAAGCAAGTAGAGGATGCACCTTGATGTGAAGGACTTACCGCACTGGCAGGATGGGCAAGATCGTGCCCGCGGTCCGAGTCTATGTCCGACGGCGTCTCATTGCCCTTAAAGAGAAACTTCCTGACATCTTCGTGAGTGGTTCCGAAGAGCCTTTCCAAGGTCTGGTGCTTCTCTGAATCGAATTCCCATAAAGGGCAGGCTCGGCTCTGGCACGGAAGGATCCGGCGAACTAGCATCACCTGGATCACGTTGACGAGCTTGATGTTTTTATCCACCATGCTTTGGATGCGCGTTTGCAGCGCTATCAGTTCGTCCGACGAAGACCAATTTGGGCCCTTCTCTACCCAGGAGGTGAGCCGCATTGGAGCTCCGGACTTGAATTTGGGGGCCATGGCCCGAGTAGCGTCGCGAGGCTCTGTGATATAGAACCACAGTTTCTACCACTCCTTGACGGTCTCCACAAACGTGCCTTTGGGCCATGTGACATTGGGCATCTTGCTCACCATGGCACCCCCGCACTCCGCGTGTTGGCCCTCCACCACCTTCGGCTTCACGTTGAAGATCTTGAGCCATAGTCCAAAGTGGGGAGGAATGCGGAGGAAGGCCTCGCACACGACAATAAATGCCGAGTTGTTGAGGAAGGAGTTTCGGGCTAGATCATGGAAATCTAGCCCGTAATAGAACATAAGTCCACGGACGAAAGGGTGGAGAGGAAACCCCAGCCCGCGGACGAAATGGGGGATGAACACCACCCTCTCATTGGGCTTCGGGGTGGGGATGACTTGACCCTTGGCCGGAAGCCGATGAGCGATTTCTTTCGCCAAATACCCAGCCTCCCGAAGCTCAGTGATGTCCTTCTCCTTAACTGAGGAGGCCATCCACTTGCCTTTCCCTCCCGATCCGGACAAGGTTGAGTGCTTGCTTGAGGCAGAAAAGATGAGGACTTGGGCGTTGGAGCTCAAGAATGGAAGGGCGGAGAAAGAGAGAAGGCGTGGGTAAAAGAAGAGAATCCTTATCCCCTTATAAAGGCAGTGAATATCAAGTGCCTCCCCACTCACCTTAAAACTCGTCTGTTTCCAAGGTCTGTGCAAACGGCATGATTAGATTACCCACACCCGTATTGATCAGAATCCCGCAATAAGGGGACACGATCTCTGCTTCAACAAGATGTGCCAATAAAAACCGCGTCTCGAAACATGGAACGACAGACGAAAACGGTTCAATATAATGACCGGGCAGACGTGATGTCACATTACAAAAAGTTGTCAGCAGATTGGACTCGTGAAATATTATACTCTCTGCGGTTGTGTGTGGTACTTGTGTTGCAGATCCGGACACGTTCGTTGTGTCCGAAGACTATCTTGGAGTATTCGAAAAGGGGAACCCGCCTTGCAATGCCGAAGACAATCTGTTTCAGGGGCTACTGAGGGAGTCCTGGACTAAGGGGTCCTCGGGTGTCCGGCCTGTTGACCGTGGGCCGGACTGATGGGCTGTGAAGATACAAAGACCGAAGACTCTACCCGTGTCCGGATGGGACTCTCCTTGGCGTGGAAGGCAAGCTTGGTGACCAAATATGAAGATTCCTTTCTCTGTAACCGACTTTATGTAAACCTAATTCCCTCCGGTGTCTATATAAACCGGAGGGCTAGGCTACAGAGGCGAACAATCATAATCATAGTCATACAGGCTAGACTTCTAGGGTTTTAGCCATTACGATCTTGTGATAGATCAACTCTTGTAATACTCATATTCATCAAGATCAATCAAGCAGGAAGTAGGGTATTACCTCCATAGCGAGGGCCCGAACCTGGGTAAACATTGTGTCCCCCATCTCCTGTTACCATCAACCTTAGACGCACAGTTCGGGACCCCCTACCCGAGATCCGCCGGTTTTGACACCGACATCGACGGCCCGCCACCCGCCTTCTTCATCTTCTCCGGCCTTCCAGCGTCAGCCGCCAGAAGTGACGGCCCCGAGAAGTTCAAGGAGCTGGATCGAGGAGCCGCCACCGAGAACTACCCCCCGGTAAATCGCTCTACCGGGGAGAAGGCCAGGTGCAGGTGGTGCTACTGCCGGTGTCACCTAGGGATGGGGCGTCCGACGTCTAGTCAGACCGGTCCCCATCGTCCTCCCCACTGGCCCCCTCCTCATCGCCGTTGCTCAAGGAGGAGCTCTCGTCGTCGGTCGACCTCACCGCGCAGCACCCTAACCTGATTCCCGAGCGCCCGAAGACCTTGATGGAGAGCAGGTCGCTCTCCACTAATTTTAAGTGGAGAACGTGCCCCTTCATCAAGCAGTGGGCGCGTGCGAAGGTTTTCCAACCCCGACGAAGAAGCATTACATGAGGGACACGGAACCTTGTGTTCGCCCACACGTCGCCATTGCAACACCCCTTCATGTGAAGCCTCAGCCTCGGTGGCTGGTCGATCTCCAGCACCCTCGCAAACGCCTCGAGAAGGAAAAGGCGGCTACGCGGCAGCTCACGCAACTGCAAGACGAACTCCAGCGCCGTGTCTCCGACATGGCCTCTCGAAGAGGCAGGAGGAGATGGTGGCATCGTGGGTGTCCCCCTTCCGCGCCCACCTCTGCCTCGACCACCTCACCGACCGCGACCCCGTCCGGGGCCTCCACCTTGAGCGTCTGGCTCTTCCTTAACCGCCGCAGCTCTCTAGCGGGAGGAAGATCTAGTCGCCTCTCTAGAAGGACGGCCGCGGCCTCGCCCTCTCAGCATGGTGGTGGATGGAGAATTGGGAAGAAGGGAAGACACGAGAGGATGCCTCTTATCCTTCTAGTACCTTTTTTATAGCCAAGCAAAGAAGGCTGAAGACTGGCTCTACACCTCTAAAGAACCCTTTCAAGTCCGGCTCATTAAAGCCATTGGTAACGAGCGAGGTCATCGACCGCCCTCCCCGCGCCAATCAAAGGCGCATGGGTATCGGCCATGGTGCGTCTCCCCATACCCTGCACGTCCGCCACCTACCCTGCACCATGCATGCAGCGTACGTGGCGAAAAAGGCGGGCGTGGTGGGAAACGTGGAAGGCGGTTCCAAGATTGGAAAAGGTGCAAAGGGTAAATGAGCAGCGCCCCTGCGGTTTCCTCTTTTCTATGGGGAAGGCGCGGGCCGCCTCTTTACTACTCACCGAAGGATGACGCAAGCGTGCTGCGACCACTCCATGCACAACCCCCATGTCACGCACTCAATGCGGATCGTGGGGAAGCGCAACTGGCGAAGGAGTTACCGCAGTTAAAACTCTGCCAAGCGTGCCCGCGCACCGTTCTAGGCCTGGCCCAACAACGCTTCGCACTTGTGTGTGGCCCAGGCCCGGGGGCTCCAGTCGGTGTACAAAAGTATGGGCCTTTCTGTACCCCTTTACTTGTGCACGGGCAGTTGTAGCCACACCTCTGGCCACGCTTGGCGGGGCAGAGGAAGCCAAGATACAAGACTGCCAGGCAGTGCTCAAGCCAGAGGCACAAAGAGCAAAGGGACAAGATGAATTTCCCCGGTAAGAGCCTTGGCGGGGTGACCTACATAGCCCCAGCAAGAGCCTTGTCGGGGCAAATTGCCCAACACCAGCAAGGCCGCCACCCTTGAGCCTGAAAGTTCTGACACCATCGACAACGTCGAGACCAAGACTCAGGGGTGCCTGTGTGGTGGGATGCAGATCTTTGTGAGGAACAAAGGCCTGCGGATCTGGAGAGAAACCTAAAGGCGAAGACCCCCGGCAAGAGCCTTGCCGAGGACGGGCGAAGACCCTCGGCAAGAGCCTTGCCGGGGACAGATCTCTTGCCGGGGACACCTGCGAGACCGCGACAAGACCCTTGTCGGGGGCTTCTGCAGGGCCGAGGCTAGGCCCACACCAACCAACGTTCCGCTGCCCCGCGCCCATGCCAACACGGCAATCAGCACGCCAACTAGGCCAGCACCTGCATGGCAGCGTGCAACTTCTAGGCCAACTAGCCAAGCACCTGCGTGGTGGCATGCAGATCTTCGTGAAGACCCTATCACCGCACCAACTCAGCAGCCAGCCAGCGTGGCCCTACATGCCTCATCACCTTGGACATGCGTCAAAGCAAGGCGAGGCGGCGACGGACGGGACGAGCTTCGTTGTCGTCCCCGATAAAGCAAGAGGACACGTCGGTAGCGCATTAAATGCGTTTGTCCTATGGTCCCAGGCCATAGACTTGTACACTGTACATACTTTCCACCTCATGTGTGCCACTGTGGCAACCCCTTTGACATATAAAAGGAGGCCCGAGGCGTACCGAGGAAGGATTCGGACTTTTTGGACTAGGCATGCACCGTAGCTAGTTCAAGAGCTCAAGAACACCAATTATAAAGAAAAGCAGGACTAGGATATTACGCATCGTTTGCGGCCCGAACCTGGGTAAAAATCCCCTCGCGCTGATCTTTTAGACCCGCTCTTCGCACAGCTCCACGCCCTGCCAACCGTAGTAGGGATTCCCCGGGATCCCATAGGTGTCGTTTCCCCCGACAAAGGGGTTGTCAATCCCTTCCGGGATACGGCGCCCCAAGATAGGCAAACGGGCGTGAGATAAATTTGTAGTAGTTTGAATGATAGATCGCATATAAAATAAATAGAAATAAAACGCAGAAAGGTATTTTTGTATTTTTAATTTAATAGATCGAAAATAATTGCAAGAGAAAAGTAGATCGCAAAGGCAAATATATGAGAAGGAAGACCCAGGGGCCGTAGGGTTCACTAGTGGCTTCTCTCGAGAAAAATAGCAAACAGTGGGTAAACAAATTACTGTTGGGCAATTGATAGAACTTCAAATAATCATGAAGATATCCAGGCAATGATCATTATATACACGTCCAAGATTAATAGACCGATTCCTTCCTGCATCTACTACTATTACTCCACACATCAACCGCTATCCATCATGTATCTAGTGTATTAAGTTCATGGAGAAATGGAGTAATGCAATAAGAATGATGACATGATGTAGACAAGATCTACCTATGTAGAGATAGACCCCATTATTTTATCCTTAGTAGCAATGATACATACATGTCGGTTCCCTTCCTGTCATTGGGATCAAGCACCGTAAGATCGAACCCACTACAAAGCACCTCTTCCCATTGTAAGATAAATAGATCAAGTTGGCAAAACAAAACTCAAATATCGGAGAAGAAATACGAGGCTATATGCAATCATGCATATAAGAGATCAAAGAAACTCAAATAACTTTCATGGATATAAAAAGATATAACTGATCACAAAATCGAAGTTCATCAGATCCCAACAAACACATCGCAAAAGAGTTACATCATATGGATCTCCAAGAGACCATTGTATTGAGAATTCAGCGAGAGAGAGAAAGCCATCTAGCTACTAACTATGGACCCGAAGGTCTACAAAGAACTACTCATGCATCATCGGACAGGCACCAATGGAGGTGGTGAACCCCATCTGAGATGGTGTCTAGATTGGATCTAGTGGTTCTGGACTCTGCAGCGGCTGGATGAATATTTCGTCGCTTGTTCTAGGGTTTCTGGAATATTGGGGTATTTATAGAGCAGAGAGGCGGTCCGGGGCACCCGAGGTGGGCACAGCCCACCAGGGTGCGCGTGGGCCTCCTGGCATGCCCTGGTGGGTTGTGCCCCCCTCGGGGCACCCCCTAAGCATAGCCAGGGCCCGTTGTGTTCCTTCTGGACCATAAAAATCTCCGTGGAGTTTCATGGCATTTGGACTCCGCCTGATATAGATTTTCTGCGATGTAAAAAACATGGGAAAATAACAACTGGCACTTGGCACTATGTCAATAGGTTAGTACCAAAAAATGATATAAAATGATTATAAAACATCCAAGATTGATAATATAACAACATGGAACAATCAAAAATTATAGATACGTTGGAGACGTATCACGCGTGCACCTCAAGTCATATGGTATGGTGAGATGGAATGTCTGGCGGAGGCCGCAAGGTCCTGATGTGTCGGCGCACTGTACACTCTATGAACGGAAGAAAACCCTCAAATCATCTCGAATAAAAATGAATTCACGGTGATTTCTGCCTGGTGATTAAAGGAGGTAGATGAACTGGGATAAGATATGAGATAATATCTCATGAAATTAGTTACCTTGTTGTCCATGAGAAAGATCCCTCAGTACGACAGATTCTTCAAACGAGCGGAGCTGGGTCGACTGCGAGCAGCGTCGAGAAAGTTGATGGCAATAGGCGGCGGCAAGCGGAAGTGGCAAAATGCGGTGGGCTTTACTGGCAGCCTGGCGGCGGCGACAGGCGTCGAGCTAAGTGTTTACCACCGCGATAGGTGGTGCCATGCATAGACGCGGAGGAGCATGTGCAGGTGTGAATGGGGACCGGAGGGGGGTGGCGGGCGTGGTGAGGGTTTTCGTGACGTGGGGATGGTGAGGGTTTTATTTTTTCTTTTTTGAATTGGGTGGTGAGGGTTTTCTGTCCCACAAAGAATTTTGGAGGCGACGGTTTGCTAGAGCCAACCGTGCGTGATTGACGCAACAGGCAAAATGAAAGTCATTGCACACGGTTCCAATTTTGGGAACCGTGTGTGATTGACGTACTACCTTCGTCTTGGTTTATTGGTCCCCTTTGTAATTGTTTACCAAATTTTGACTAAATATTTAACTAAGAATTGTTTATGCATGTCACCAAAAATTATATCATTGAACACTATGCTCAAATACCCATCCAACGATATAATCTTTGCTGACCTGCACTAACATTTTGTCAGTTAAACCTTTGGTCAAAATTTAACACAAATTACAAAGGGGACCAATAAACCAAGACGTAGGTAGATCCCATCAACCGAACTGATTGCATCCATATCCCATGGTTAGACATAAGTAAACATAGATTAAACATAATCAGACATAGATAATAAGTGTACACCTACACAAGCATAATTCAACCATAAGTACATAGTTCAACCATCATTAAGCATATACTCAAGCGTACATAGTTCGATCCCACATCTCATCTCACATGCCAGCACGGTCCTGAAGCTTCTCAAGGTACTCGGCGTACGCCACGTGCGCCGCCCTGCGAGAATACTTCTGCTTGAAGGAGCCAACTGCCCGTCCTCTTGCATGCGCTAGAACACTTAGATATGCGCCATCAATCTTGTGGTTGCAAAATGGGCATTGATAGCTGCCATTCCAGGTCCTAATACGCCTGTTATGCATTCCTGCATAAAGCTCCCTTAGGATTTGCCTCTTGTAACTCCTCAGGACATCTTCATCCTCGCTTTCCACATCGTCAGAGAGCACCTATACAAATAGTAAAACAAATGTGGCATCAAATCAATGATTGCATGCCGTGAAGTAGGATTAGGAATTTATGGCTATTTATTTATACATATCCAGAGATTATGGTTCGATTTTTAAGCACACTCGTCTATCTACAGCCAAATCTTGAACAAAATAATGGCACAAACATATGTAGGTCATTCAGAATCAATTGTCAAGTCCTGGCTAGGAATTATTAGCACGAACACTAACCCTAGTCGGATTACTAGCAGAAATCATTTGCACAGATGAAATAATTAATCAGTTATCACTTGTACTCCCTCCGTCCGGAAATACTTGTCATTGAAATGGATGTATCTAGATGTATTTTAGTTCAAGATACATCCATTTTCATCCATTTTGATGACAAGTATTTTCGAACGGAGGGAGTACCATTCAAACAATCAATACACTACACGGATCTAACGGAACTTACGCAGATTTCATGGATTGGGAGAACATAACCATGGGATTTCCATTCCAAAAAGGAGGAGGCAAGAGTAACCAGAGAAATCCTATGATCTATTGACACATAAATGGGTATAGCTGACTAAACAGCTGTCCGTCGTCGTTGGAGTCGTCGCCGGGGTCGTCACCAGAGTCGATGTGGAACTCCGCCTCCGGCTGTGGAAGCTCGATGCCGTCGACGATGTCAGGGTGCATCTATAACTCACCGGCGGCGATGGCAACCTCTGTCTCCATCTCCATGTCGTGCTCCAGTGCTTTAGCAGCCCCGGCGTTGCCACTCCCTCCGATTGGGCGCTTCGGCGGCATCCTCATACACTGACGGCTTTGACGACTGAGAGCGGCGTCGAGGATGCAAGCGGAGAGAGAGAATTGTGTGTGTGGCAAGGATGGGGGGTGCGGCCGCTCGGGCACACCATTAATATGCAGTAGTGGGAGTTGTGGGAGAGAGGCGGGCGGCAGTCAAACCGATGGCTCGCCTCCTGGTGAGCCTGCACACCGGACTGCTGGCATGCCTACCAAAGTTTCACACAGCTACTCGCACGCCTCCCGATGACACTGCACAGAGAGCATCCTCCATCAATTCAGACACCTGCACGCACGCCTCCCGGTCTGCCTGCGCGACGGACTGCTCGCATGCGTCCTATCAACTCATGCATGCTCGCTTGGCACACGGGTCGAGCGGTGGCACGTATATTGTTTTTCTATTTGGATAATTAATGTTGCCGCTTTATTGCTTAACCGAAGCATGGCATGTATCCATTGTTGGTCTAACGCTCACGGTTCGAATAAATAATCCGTTTGGGATATTGGTTCCCAATTATTAATAATCTCCCGTTTGTAATTAGATAAAGATTACATCAAAACTAGTCTCAAATTTGAGAAAAAAAGTACAATGCCACATTGTATTGGTGTCCATATGACAACACGATAACTTTCATGAACTTCAAATAAGTTTCGGATGTACTAGAATTTAAAAATTAAGATTCTCAATGTTTGAAATTTGTTGCAGGGGGAGTAAACATGCACCCAGTGAGACACATGTGTTTTTGCAATCCATTTAGGTGCACTGTCACGTGTGCATGTAGCTCAAATTTGATTTTTGCACATTATACCCGTAGAAAATCAATCAATTAATGTACTAAAACGTCTTAATGATCTCTGTGTTTTTTTCGAAATTAAAACGTCCCTCCTTTGGTGACATATGTTCACCGCGGGATAATTAATTTAACATGCATCGTAGTTGCGGTGGATTCGCAGTGTGTGTGTGTGGGTGTGTGCGTCTGGGGGTGGCGGGTGGCTCGCAGTACACTACGAGTTGTGAGCCACCGTGTGGGTTGGCCATTTTGTTAGGCAGGCCGGTGCCACATCAGAGTTGTGAATTATTTATTTAAAACATTACACAACCTTTTCATACATACATGTTTTGGCCACATGCAGTCGATGGTTGTCCTACATGACACTCAATACTCGCGTGTGACGCTTTCTGTGGGCCCGCGAGGTCTTCGTCCATCACTTTGACGAACAGCCGGCAGTGAGGTTAATTTGACCAGCAAGGTAGAATCTTTTTTGTTTGTGTTATGGTGGTATATAGTATGCGTCGAAGAGGTGGGAGGGGACTAGCATATATACTATACGTACGCATCCGTGAACAAGTACACCTCACTCAGTGTCGGGACTTTTCGGTTTCCGAGGCACGTGCCACATCAAAATTGTGAAATTGGCTATTCAAACATCACACAACACCTCTTTGGGCCTCATGCATGCACGCGGTGGTTATCCTAGCTAGGACACTCACGTGTGACGCTTCCATCTATGGGCCCACGAGGCCATCGTCAATGCATGCATGCATCACTTTGACCTACACCAGGAGAGGTTAATTAATTTCATCATCGATAAGGATTCTTTTGGGTTGTACATATTACGGCAGGAGCATATAGTATGCGGTGAAGAGGGGGGGAAGGGGACCATCATATGTAGTACGCTTCATGAACCTCGCTCTGTGTGGTTGATGGTTTACGGTGTTCGAGGCATGTGGCACATCAAAGTTGTGCATTTTTGGTATTCAACATATATTTGTTTGGCCCACATGGAAAGCGGGGGTGGTTGTCCTCTCGCACCCACTTAAGCGGTTATTAGCGATATCGATGATTTCCATCTGTGGGCCCACTTGGTCCATCACTACTTTTTGCCTGACAACACAAGATAGGTTAATTTGAGTTAGGAGGGGATTACTTTTCATTTGCTTGTAATACGGTATATATATAGGTCATGCTCTGGGATGACATGCATAATACAGTTTGAGCACACACACATGCATGTGTACGCATGAATCCCTCCCATCGAGTCAAAGTGGCTAGTACAACGACACGTCATGAACCGATCTCGCTCTGTGTGGGGAGCTATAGTGTACTTTTTTTGACGCACGTGCCACATCAATGTTGTGAAATGGCATTCAAACATGCATGCACGCATCACCACCATACATATGCATGTAATGGTTGTCTTCAAACAGTACACTCCCTCGCATGGTTATCGGCGACAAGCCTATATATTCGTGGGCATGCATGGACATCCATGATCACCTTGACCGACAACAAGATAGGTTACCATGGCAGATTCTTCATTTGATTCGTGTTATCATAGTATAGGTCATGGTGAGATTAAGACCTAATTATGTTTGAGCGCATATACTATGCACACATGCATGCATGAATCCCCGTCGTTGGCTTGAAGTGTGGTGCAACATACATATGCATCGTCAACCTAACCGTCACTTAGTGTGGGGATTTCTAGTTCGAAATCACGGTGCCACATCAAAGTTGTTCCATTGTTACTCAAAAACACACCTCTCCATACATATGTTTGGGCTACATGCATGCACTGGTTGTCTTCGGGGACTAGCTACTTGCATGATTATCGGCGAGCTAGCCCATCCCCGGGGTCGTATGGACGGCCATCACTTTGACCAACAACAAGAGAGAGGTTGTACGACCAAGGTGGATTATTCTTGGTCTGTTTTACGATCCATCTTGGTGAGAGATGCCTCCCTGGCCAGCCGACTGAATTGAAAGTGTGTCTGTGGGGGTGCTGCTACTTCACACTTTGCTTGGTGAACCTCGGTTGGGGGGCATGCATTCATAGCTTATGATTCCCTTCGTGGCGACACGAGGGGGGGTGCTGCTAGCTGCTACTTTGCACTGTGCTAGGTGGACCTCGGTTGGGGGGTGGAGTGGCATGCATTCATAGCTTAGGATTCCCTTCGTGCCGACACGAGGGAGGGGGGCTGCTAGCTACTTCGCACTTTGGTAGGTGAACCTCAGTTGGGGGGGCATGCATACATAGCTTATGATTCCCTTCGTGCCGACACGAGGGAGGGGGGCTGCTAGCTACTTTGCACTTTGCTAGGTGAACGTCGGTTGGGGGGGCATGCATTCATAGCTTAGAATTCCCTTCGTGTCGACACGAGGGAGGGGGGCTGCTAGCTACTTTGCACTTTGCTAGGTGAACCTCGGTCGGGGGGGGGGGGAGGGGGCATGCATTCATAGCTTAGGATCCCTTCGTGCCGACACGAGGGGGGGCAAGCAATACCGTGCACTTTGCGAGATAGGTGGCACATCGAAGTTGCATTTGGTATTTAAAAATCAAGCCACCCTTTTCATACATAAACTTGGTCCACATGCAAGTGTGTGTTTGTGTTCTGACCCTCTCCCGCGTCATTTTTCGCCAAATTTATGAACATTAGACAAGTCGGATGACGCAACAGACACGGTTCACTCAAACTAACCGTGTGCCACACCGGTGCCCCCTGTCATGCACACATCCGCATAGTACATTCGGCTCCACGAGGCTTCCCTTCTCAAAATTATCTACCTGCCTGCATCCCTAGAAAATATCTGCCCACCTCGAGGGTTTTTCTGTTTCATAACACACGGTTGTTATCTTCGGACCGTGTGCGGTGTTTCTTGTTCCCAATCCCACCTGCATCCCTCGAAAATATTAATGTCTGGCTCGAGGGTTTTTCTGTTTCATAACACACGGTTGTTTTCTCCTAACCGTGTGCGATGCACCATCATCAAAATTTTCAATAGCCTCGGCATTTCATTCCCGTGTTTGACTCCCGCGTAGTAAATTTTCAGTACTCGCGTCATTTCCTCAAACACCGCCGCCCCTCCCTCCACACACACACACACACACACAAACCCTCCCTCACTCGAAACCCTAGCAAGGTCCCCGCCGCCGCCACAAGGCCTCCCTTGTCAACATCTGCCGGTTTGCCTGTGCAGCTTACCCACCGATCTCCATACCCAGGCCGCCCTGAGTTTCTTAGATGACGCCTGCCAAATGCCCCCTTTCCCACAGATCCCCATCCCCTACTCCATAGCATAGCAGCCTAAGCCCGGCTACGCTTCCTGTGGAGCTCGAGGAGTGACTAGCCCAAAGGAGGTGTATCACGGTCTCTTCGCGACGTCCTGAGGCGGGCTATGTCACAGGTTAAGTGGCCCACCCCCAACCCCTCGGGTTCAACCGCCGTCGATCTCATCAATGGCCCCGGCGCTTATCTCCTCTGGCTCGATGTCAACAATTTGCCATCCTACATCGCCATCGATCCCTTTTGCCATTTCCGAAGCACATGTTCTGCAACACTGGCTTGGGATCCACAGCTTCCAAGTCAGACATCATCGACGACGACCACGAGGAGGGCACCCTCTCCGACTCCTCCAAGGGGAAAGAGCCCATCTGCTCTTCCAAGGGGAAAGCGCCCGTCTGCGACATCAGGGAGGGTACCCTATAGCCGTGCTCTTCTAAGGGGAAGGAGCCCATCTGCGACAACATGGAGCGCATCCGGAGTCCGTGCTCTGCCCATGGGAACGAGCCCATCTTTGAGAAGTGAGGAAACCCATCATTTGTTTTGCCATGCCTCTTCACTGGGGGGAAACCCATGATTTGTTTTGTCGAGTCCCTTTTGTAGTGTAGTGAGAATATGTCCAGTTTTAATTGCTATATCTCATTGTTTGCAGTATGCCTTGTTCATTTCAGTTGTTCACAATGTGATGCTCTATATGTGCAATTATTTACTGTGCAGTACATTTCATCAACCTAGTTTTAAACATACCGATAGGAATGCATATATTTGCTTGTTGTTAAGCCTGTTATAGCTAGCATATGCCTCTTTTATAGTTTTTTGATTGTTCGGTTGTTTGTAGTTAGCATATGTCCAGTTTCAAATGCTATCTTTGGTTGTTCGTAGTATGCCTTGTTTATTCCAGTTATTCACAACGTGATGTTCTATATGTGCAAGTATGAACTGCGCAGTTCAATTTCATCACTACCAGTTTCAACAATACCACTATGAATGACTACATTTGGTTGCTGCATCTTGTAGTCAACACGCCTTTCCATTTTTATTTAATAGTAACAAGTGTACTTAGACCGGCACAATACCAGTTTGAATGACTATGTTTGCTTGTTGTTAAATGTTAGGCCTGTTGAAGTTAACACACCTTTCCACTTGTTTTGCTTTACTAGCGTGCTTAAACCTGCATTAATCAAGCTATCTTTTGGAGATTATTTTGTCTGCCATGGATAATTTTGGTTGATGCTTAGCCTGTTGTGCTTAACATGCTTCTCGATGTACCTACACAGGACAATTTTGGGAACGACTGTTGTTTTCCATCGAGGTTAGTTTCATCCCATGGCTTATATATGCTCACTGTTCAGGATATCGATTGCTGGTACCATATAGGCCGGGGGCTGATAAGGGACTAATCGGTGAATCGGACTATTAACTGAATACATCTACAACCCGTTTATCGTTAGGTTAACTAGGACCATATGTAATATATCTGAGGCTACATAGCAACATGCACTGTACTTAATGTCTAAATATGCAATCCTAGGCTACATAGCAACAAGGAAGAGTGTTACATTAATGTTCTAATGATGTCTAGATATACGTAGAAGAGCGGGAGCAACAACAACAACACAACCCTCTTTGGATACTCAATTTAGCTAGAGGTTATAGTTAGTTTCTAGCTCATGACTAACCCACAACTAACTCCATCCAAAGAGTTGTTTGGATGGCAGGGTTAGATTGACAATAAATGCACTAGGAGAACTAGCTCCAATTAGCACCTACTGGGTTGGATAGTTTTCTTGGGTGGGTTATAAATGCAACTAGCTCAAACTAGCCCTCATATTTCGATATACTTTAGGGCTATTTGAGCCCGAACTAGGTCAAACTAACTGTAACCCATGGATACAGTTAGCAGTTAATCAGCTGATAATTTGTAAGAATGCACTAAACTCCTTCCGGCTCATAATATAAGATGTTAATTCATCTAATATCTGAGTATATTGGATGTTATAAGATATTATAAAAGAGTGCTGTACTACATTGTTGTGCAATTACTACTTAGCTTCTAATATTAACTTGGTGCTTTTAGGTACATATTTCATTGGTAAAGATCCGTGCTTTGACCCTTTCTGTTTATGGGGCAATGGGAAATCGACGAACCAACATCAAGTGAGGAAGCTGATAAAGATTGTTAGTAAAATGGGTCCAAAGATGGCAATTAAAATATTTGTTTACACTTTATCCAAGACAACAGCGAACTGCAGGATGGTAAGTAAGAACTCTGCAGCCTTCTTTTTACTGCCCATAATGGGTTGTGTTAGGTGACAATGTCTGAATCTTTTTCCTTTGTAGTGGTTGCCAAAGCAGTTTACTCAAGATTACCTCTCAAACTACATGATTGGTGGGCATGCGAAGGTTAAAGTATTTCTACCAGAACACGATGATTATCTAGATGTTTTCATGAAGACCGTGAAGGATGGGCGGTCGGCCATCAAAAGGGGTTGGACTAGAGTCGTGCGTGCCTTCTGCATGGAGGACGGCACAATATGGGCATTCCGCTTCACCTTGTTCAGCAACCAGAATGTATTTCGCCTCTTTCTTTAGCATCTTTAATAGTACAAGTATACAACTATGGTTCATCATTCTTTATTTGGTTCTTATGTAATTCTTGAACGTATGTACCTATGAATCGAATAATGCATTGGTTGTTTGAACTTGATGGATATGAATAAATCTGTAGCATACATTCAAATTCAAATTCAAATCCAGTACAATTTGAAATAGCAGCAATTAAATTACGGTGAAATTACGCTCTCCAGGTCGGTACGGCACACACGGTTGGTAAAACACAAACGTTTACGGTATACACCATAATCTGAGACGGTCCATAGAGAGGAAACGTGTGCAAGCATGCACAGAGTTGCCGTTTGCAAAGCGTGTGTGATGTCAGACAATATCACAAACGGTGCGGGAAAACTAAATGTTTGTGTTAGTTGCCTTATCATACACTATTCGCAATTATGAACTGTTTCTGATGAAGTATGCATCGTAAATGTTGCACCACAGAATAGTGTGTGCGATAGTTGTCGTGTACGACAATATTACGACGGTCCGACGTTTCATAATCCTGTCTGACACTCGTACGATGATTAGCTAACCTTCTTAATTAGTTATCGCATACAGTGTGGGAAAAGCGAATGTGTGAGATTGTATGCTTATCATACAACGTTCTATAATAGTGAAACGTTTATGATGGGTCGCGCATCGTAAACGTAGCACCACAGAATACCGACTGCGATGGCAATGCGAGCACAAACGAATAGGAGTACTGTAGGGTCCCTATCCCCGACGGTTTCTGGGTCGTGTGGGAAGGACCTCCACCCCCCCCCCCCCCATCGCCGTCACTCACTAGGCGACGGTTCCAAATGCCGTCGTGAAAAGGGGTTAAAAACCGTTTATATAGCACCGACGCGTACCAGTGACCCTAGCTCAGGAGGTGGAGTGCAGCTTATATAGAGTGCGTCGCAGCCCCATGTCCTCCATGTTGCAAGGGCACTTAATGACATTGATTGTGTCAATTACAGGTGAGTAAAGAGCGTCTACTACAACAGTTATAGGCAACGATGGTCTTGACTCTGTCTTAAGGGCGACTTAGGATTCCTCGACTATTGCAGCTCCCACGCCGTCCCTTCAGCTCCAAAGTCCGTGTCTTGGTTGTCTAGCCGAGTGACGGGTAGTCGTCCGAGTGCCGTCGAGGCGTCCAAGTGGACTCCCTGATATATGCATCCGAATGTTGGTATGGTCCAGGGACCTACCCATGGTGGTGATAGGCCCCATGTGGGTCCTATATGATAGGTCCTTGACCCTACCTGTAGTAGGTGACCTCATCAGAAGGCATCTGCGATTTCATGATGGAGGATGCTTAGTTTTTTTATCTCTCCCGGCGTTCTTATTAGGAGTTTCGACGCGTTGTACAAGTGTCGAGGGTTGCAGTTGTTGTGCATTGGAAGGGCCAGAGTGTGGTTATAGTGTTTCGTACTTTGTGAGTAGTACGCTCATGAGTTGGTTATATCAGGTTTTTTCGCCCCTTTTTTCTTAAAATTAACTGGATAACTCTTTTTTTAATTAAATAGAAAAGGCAAATCTTTTGCATACATTTCAAAAAAACCTGGCCAGGGGCGAGAGAAAAATGTGCAACTTGTCCTCGAATAAGAAAAACAACTAGGGCAAGCAGGTGTGCGCCCACTGCTGGTCCATTCTGGCAGCAGCGCTTTGGTTTGGGTGGGTGCCCGGTAGCAGGGATTTGGTTTAAAATTTTCAATTGCGAGAATGTTCAAAATGCTATCCCCATACAGTGGCACTGATTGTGCCCAAATGCTGCTGGTATGTACCCCAGAGAGAGAGAGAGAGATAGAGATGTAATCTACTCTAAATCAAATCCCATCATAGCTAATGAGGGAATTATTAGCACCTTGACCATGATGGGTGCGGACGAACTAATCCACATGCAACCCACTGTACAGAGCATCATGTCAAAGAATGATTGCATGGTCGCACATGATCAACTGAGCCTGATATGCACCTAATTTGCACCTCAACTTGCCCATTATTAATTAATCAGGTGAGACCAGTGTGTCATGCGTACGTCTGATGTCACACATAAATAAAACTAGATGATGCTACGTGGGTTTCAACCGAATTGGATATTTAATTTCCAAATATTATATAGAATATGAATTTATTCCTTAAGCTTTAAGCTACGGGGGAGATTTCTATTTAACAGAAAAACAAAACCTTAACATAAAATTTGAAACGGTACAATTAATCGCAATTGTATTCAATTGCATGATAGAGAGGTTCTTATGTGTAGATCAGATGATACTAATGGACCGAGCTAGTAAATTCAATGGCTACACAATTTCTGATGATATGGAAACATACATGTGCAACGAGATAGCTATTTAATGACTTGTAGTACGGGTTGCCTACTAAGATATATAAATGTGCTATTTCGCAATATGGAAACCGTGAAATTATTGAAACCAAAGAATGGTAGCACTATAGGAGAAACCAGTGTTGCGTAGTAATATCGCCGTATGACTCTTCGGGGGAAATATGACCGTTGGGGAGAGCTCGTCATGCGCTCGCTTGGCCGCGTCTCCCTGTCCCTATGCGCAGGGCGCCATCGTCGGAGGGGCGAATCCGGCGGGTGGCTCGCCGTCCAGGGCTGGCAGGGTGCGTTCCCTTGTGGTGGGCGGCAAGGGAGGCGCGCCGGGAGGGGGGGGGGGGGTTCTGGGCGCTCGGGGAGGATTCGGAGGACGAGGTCGTGACGGAGGTGGCGCAGGGGGCGAACATGTCGGCCGGCGTGGGCGTTAGAGAGGAGAGCCCTGCGCAGCGAGGCAAGCCGAGGGGTGAAGCAGGGTTGTTGGGGGCGAAGGGGTGCTCGGTCGGAGGAGAGGCCGAGGCCGGCGACGAGGGAGGAGGGAGGCTCCGCGGGTCCATAAGGACGTCGGGCGGAGCGAGATCTGAGGTGGTTACCGAGAGGGATGGGGTAGCGTGCCGGGGGGGGGGGGGGAGGAAAGGACGCAGGTTGGACCTTGGTGAGGAGGCGGAAATCCTGCAGGTTCGAGTGGCTCTGGGGTCTGTCTACAGCGGCTCGAGCTGGGGCGGCGTGGTGGTCGCCATGGTCTCCGGGAGGCGGCGCTGTTTCGGCAGGAGCGCGGAGCCCGATGGCGGTGGGCCGTGACCCAATCGTGGGGTCGGCTGGTCACGTTGCCAGGTCTCTGGTGGGGGAGGGCACGGCGGAGTGGCCGCCTCCGGTGTTCTCATAGGTGAATTTTACGCCGCTTCCTGTAGGGCGGGGGTCAACTGGGGAGCCGTGCCGAGTCAACTGTAACATCCCAAATTTTGGAATGTTAATATAATTAATTGAATTGTTTGTTTGTTTGCTTGAGTGAATTAAACTTGAGTGAAATTTGAACCTTTTCAAAAAACTTTTGAATGAGAGGGAATGAAATGACTTTCCCAAAACTTTCTCCTTTGCCTTTTTGGATCTCAATGAATTCAAATTCATTCCAACACCAAAGCCTAGAGTGAAGATGACATGACTTCTTCCATTTTGAAATGAATAGGGTTTTGGAAAAGATTTGAATTTCATTAGGGAAGATTTCAAATTCAAAGCTTTAAGCAACTCAATGATTTTCATGAGGGAAGATAAAATGACTTCTTCAATTATATGAAATAGGAGTTGGAAGTTATAAAGAATCAAGTTGAAAATCATTTGAAAGTGCTTTGAAACCCTCTTTCAAATTTGGAGTTTTGAATTTGAATTTTCAAACTTGGGCATGTGGGAAACATTTCAAAAACTAAGCCTGATAAATACTTGATCAAAAGTATGAGAGGAGCAAACATGACACTCCAAAAATATCAGAGGAAACCATGCCAAAAGATTTGGATTCAAATCTGAAATTTATTTGAATTTGAAAAAAAATGGATTTTTATGAAGTTTGGATTTTGCTTCTGGAAAAATGTTCAAATGAAAGGGAATATTCCCCTGATCATTTTGGTATATATATACCCTATATAAATTATTTTTAGATTTGGTTTTATTTTTGTTTTAGTTTTATTTAAAAAAAAATAAAAGAAAACCCCCCTCAGGCGCCAGCCAGACCCCCTGGCCCAGCCAGCGCCGAAACCCCACTGGCCAGCCCAGCCTCCGCCTCCCTCACACAGCCTCCAGGCCAGTAGCCGGCCCAACAGGCCAGCCCAGCGCCTCACCTCGCCTCGGCCTGGCGCCACGCCACGGCCGACCGCCTCCCTCCTCACCCTCCCCTCTCATCACCCGTGGGCCCCGCCTCTTCTTCCCCCACGCCACGCCGACCTCGCCGGAGATCGCGGATCCCGAAGATCCGGATCCCCGATCGCCCGATCCCTTCCTTCCCGACGAGGCCCCGCCCTATAAAACCCCCTCCCGCACCCGTTCCCCCTCGCCCCTCGCTGACCTCCTCTCCCTCCCGCTCGTGCTCGCCGGAGCCCGAAGCCCGCACCGCCGCCATTGTCGCCGCCGTCGACGCCCTGGTTCCCCCCGACCAACCCCGACCCCACCGAACCACCCCCCGTGCTCCCCCGCATCTCCCCGACGAGTCGCCGGAGCTCGCCGGCCTTGACGCCTGACGCCTCACTCTCGCCGCCGCCGCCCGCCGGAGTCCGGTAAGCCCCCCCGGCATCCCCCTCCACCGTTCGATCCTAGATCTAGGGTTAGGATTAGAAGCCCCCGAAGGGGTAGGTTTTAGTTAGAAAACCGGACGGCCCGATCGGTTTTATTTTAGTTTAGGTTTTATTTTATTAGGCCGGTTCGTTAGTTTAAACCTAGGGCCCGTTTAGCCTATCTAACGCACAGGGCACAGTTTAGGCCCATTAGGCTTTTTTCTTTTTATTTTGATTTTCTGTTTTAGCCGAATAGTTTCAATTTTCAAAAATGTATATCTTTTATTCTGCTTAATATTTTTGAGTGATTCTTTTTTTGTTGGATTGCAAATTTTATGTAGTTTCAGAAAAATATATATTTAGCTATGTTAAAAATAATTAAAATGCTTTAATATTGTTTTAGCCAGAATAGCAAATCTGCTATAACTTTAGTTAGAAACATTATTTTTGCATGATTCTTTTGTCACCACTTTATTTTGACCTTGCCAAACCCTAGAAATTAATTTGGGTATTTTAGGATTAATAAATAATTAGTTTTAGACAGAATCCTATTAATCCTAATTAATTAACTAGTTCCTGTTTTCCTAATTAATTAATTAGTAAATTAATTTATTTTTAACTTGTGATTAGTTATTCTAGGTTAGTTTCTGTCATTCTAGTAGATGAACTTCTATTTATAATTAATAAAAGTTTTAAATTATTTTTCTTAATAGAAATTGGATTAGGCCTATTATGAGTTTTATAATAGCTTTTAAATTAATTCTTTTGCTCCTAGTTGCTTAGTGAATCCTTTTCTGTTTAGTTAACTTAAAACCATGATTGGGTTATGTTAGAAAATTCTTATGATATAAAACTATTTTGTTATTTGTTGAAGTAGGAAACTTGAGTGGCCTTTCTTTGAGTTTTTCTTTTGGATTTGGTTTTGGTTGTTTTGTTGTGTTATGTTACTTTTGTTATGTTGTGTTATGTGATCCTATTGCTATGTGCTTATTATAGTTATTGTTTGCCTCGGTAGAATTTCCTGTGCGAGGATTGCTACTCTGAAACCCTAGTTTTTTCAAGATCGTCAACCGTGCAAGTTCACTTTGACCATTGCTTTCATACCTATGTTTTTATTGCATTTAGTGGCATCCTTGCAACCACACCTCGTAGTGTTATTGAATCCTTGTAATTGAGTAGTATGCATGAGGTAGGAACCCATCACCCTGTTACCAAGCCCGGACGTTATTTGTTTTAATGCTACGCTATAGTAGACGGGGTTTGGTATGAGTGCTCGAGAGTGGTGTGAAGAAGGAGAACTCTACGTCAATGACGACAACTCCATGATGGAATCTGCAAGGACTGCATCTTCAAGACCTCAAGACTTCAAGACTCGAGACAGGATTTTCAATACACACTCTTGGGTGAAGGGACGGTTGTGGGCACCTGGAGAAACCAGTGGTTGGCGGGATGCATGGAGAAGCGCCATGACATCTTGCGGAAAGCTTCACCCAGACTCAAAGAGACGGAAGAATACTTCACGCCCGGAAGCTTACTGTGCAACCGCAAGTCATTATGGGCTCGCTTGGTTGACCTTAGTTGTGACTCTGGCTGGGACGGTACTAGCAGATGTAGAAGGACGGTAGGATTGGATGGGTACCCGGACGGTGGTCGAGGAACTCTTTGGAAGACCATGTTTCGGTCATCTTGTTCTCAAACACCACGAAGTGCGAGAACGTAAAGAGAGGGATCGAATCTTGCGGGTAAAGTGTACAAACCTCTGCAGAGGGTTTTAAACCTAATCGATTAGCCGTGTCCCGGTTACGGACAATTTGAGCATCTGGACTTGGATCTATCTGGAACTCTCAACACTGGATTGATAACTTAATTGTGGGCAACATATGATGAATTTTGGGCTATGAGACATCGGTTGGCGGAACCATGTCATGATAGAAAACTCCATAGTACAGACTTCATTTATTCCTTTGATGTAGGGAAAATAAAATCAGCTTTTATGCAAACAAAACTCGAATCTGAGCCATAAAGCCATATTGCATATAGTATAGTTTTATCATCTGTTTTCTCATATTGTGATCTTGCCTTACATTCAATGTCTTGACCTACACGGCTGCAACGTATCATGTTGCGTATATTTCCTCGACGAGTAAGAGTTACGATACAGGTTACGGTCTACACTCAACCTGCCGATGGCGTTGATGGGACTCCACACCCGCTTGATTTTGTTTCCGCCGAGTATTATGAGGTATATATCGCTTTTACGTTATTTATGCATGTGATTGCACTTTGATATATACATTGATGTACTGTGTGTGCCAGCATACTGATCCAGGGATGGCACAGTAACACAGAGGCTTGACCGTCTGAGGTCGGGTCGCTACATCAACGAAGGGGTGGGGAATTGGGGTTGTGAAGGTCTCGGCCTGGGCTCGGGCCGTGGCCCAACTTTTGGCTTCAGCTTCGCCGAGCTCGTGGCCAGGCCGGCCGTGCCTCGGTCGTTTGTGGTGGGTCTGGTTGGCGTCCGCCCACCTCTTGTCGGCCCGGTATCACACAGGCCTCCCTTTAAGTGCTGGTGGTGGGTTCGGAGAGGAGACAAGCCAATCGAGATAGGTTTCCCCTCCTCGAGACATCAAGCGGTGGGGGCGGTTGCTACCTCTTGAGTATTGCGTTGGTTTTCTCTTGAAGAGGAAAGGGTGATGCAGCAAAGTAGCGTAAGTATTTCCCTCAGTTTTTGAGAACCAAGGTATCAATCCAAAGAGGAGGCTACGCCATGAGTCCCTCGTACCTGCACAATACAAATAACTCCTCGCAACCAACGCGATAAGGGGTTGTCAATCCCTTCACGGTCACTTACGAGAATAAGATCTGATATATATGATAGGATAATATTTTTGGTATTTTTGTGATAAAGATGCGAAGTAAAATAAAAGCAAAGTAAAAAAGCAAAGGAAATAACTAAGTGTTGGAAGATTAATATGATGAAGATAGACCCGGGGGCCATAGGTTTCACTAGTGGCTTCTCTCAAGAGCATAAGTATTTTACGGTGGGTGAACGAATTACTGTTGAGCAATTGATGTAATTGAGCATAGTTATGAGAATATCAAGGTATGATCATGTATATAGGCATCACGTCCGAGACAAGTAGACCGACTCACCTTTGCATCTACTACTATTACTCCACTCATCGACCGCTATCCAAAGATGCATCTAGAGTATTAAGTTCATGAAAACAGAGTAACGCCTTAAGCAAGATGACATGATGTAGAGGGATAAATTCATGCAATATGATAAAAAAACATCTTGTTATCCTCGATGGCAACAATACAATGCATGCCTTGCTGCCCCTACTGTCACTAGGAAAGGACACCGCAAGATTGAACCCAAAACTAAGCACTTCTCCCATTGCAAGAAAGATCAATCTAGTAGGCCAAACCAAACTGATAATTCGAGGAGACTTGCAAAGATAACCAATCATACATAAAAGAATTCAGAGAAGATTCAAATATTATTCATAGATAATATTGATCATAAACCCACAATTCATCGGTCTCAACAAACACACTGCAAAAAGAATATTACATCGAATAGATCTTCACGAGAGAGGGGGAGAACATTGTATTGAGATCCAAAAAGAGAGAAGAAGCCATGTAGCTACTAACTATGAACCCGAAGGTCTGAGGTAAACTACTCACACTTCATCGGAGAGGCTATGGTGTTGATGTAGAAGCCCGCTGTGATGGTTGCCCCCCTTGGGAGCTCAGAATGAGCCCCAAGATGGGATCTCGTGGGTACATAAGGTTGCGGCGGTGGAATTAGGTTTTTGGCTCCGTATCTGATCGTTTGGGGGTACGTAGGTATATATAGGAGGAAGAAGTATGTCGGTAGGGCAAGGTGGGGCCCATGAGGATGGAGGGCGCGCCCTGGGGGGTGGGCGCGCCCCCTACCTCATGCCCACCTCCTTTCTTTCTTGACGTAGGGTCCAAGTCTCCTGGATCATATTCGGTGAGAAAATCACGTTCCTGAAGGTTTCATTCCGTTTGGACTCCATTTGATATTTCGTTTCTTCGAAACTCTGAAATAGGCAAAAAAAACAAATTCTGAAATTTGGGCCTCAGTTAATAGGTTAGTCTCAAAAATAATGTAAAAGTGGAAAATAAAGCCCAATATTGTCCAAAACAGTAGATAATATAGCATGGAGCAATCAAAAATTATAGATACGTTGGAGACTTATCAGGCATCCCCAAGCTTAATTCCTACTCGTCCTCGAATAGGTAAATGATAAAAAAGATAATTTTTGATGTGGAGTGCTACTTGGCATAATTTCAATGTAATTCTTCTTAATTGTGGTATGAATATTCAGATCCGAGAGATTCAAGACAAAAGTTTAATATTGACATAAAAATAATAATACTTCAAGCATACTAACAAAGCAATCATGTCTTCTGAAAATAACATGGCCAAAGAAAGTTATCCCTACAAAATCATATAGTCTGGATATGCTCTATCTTCACCACACGAAGTATTTAAATCATGCACAACCCCGATGACAAGCCAAGCAATTGTTTCATACTTTTGAGATTTTCAAACTTTTTCAATCTTGACGCAATACATGAGCGTGAGCCATGGACATAGCACTATATGTGGAATAGAATGGTGGTTTTGGAGAAGACAAAAAGGGAAAAGATAGTCTCACATCAACTAGGCGTATCAATGGGCTATGGAGATGCCCATCAATAGATATCAATGTGAGCGAGTAGGGATTGTCATATAACGAATGCACTAGAGCTATAAGTATATGAAATCTCAACAAAGGAAACTAAGTGGGTGTGCATCCAACTCGCTTGCTCACGAAGACCTAGGGCATTTTGAGGAAGCCCATAATTGGAATATACAAGCCAAGTTCTATAATGAAAATTTCCCACTAGTATATGAAAGTGTCAAAATGAGAGACTCTCTATCATGAAGATCATGGTGCTACTTTGAAGCACAACTGTGGTAAAAGGATAGTAACATTGTCCCTTCTCTCTTTTTCTCTTTTTTTTGGGTCTTTTCTCTCTCTTTTTTTCGTCCGGAGTCTCATCCCGACTTGTGGGGGAATCATAGTCTCCATCATCCTTTTCCTCACTTGGGACAATGCTCTAAAAATGAAGATCATCACACTTTTATTTTCTTACAACTCAACAATTACAACTCGATACTTAGAACAAAATATGACTCTATATGAATGCCTCCGGCGGTGTACCAGGATATGCAATGAATTAAGAGTGACATGTATGAAAGAATTATGAACGGTGGCTTTGCCACAAATACGATGTCAACTACATGATCATGCAAAGCAATATGACAATGATGGAGTGTGTCATAATAAACGGAACGGTGGAATGTTGCATGGCAATATATCTCGGAATGGCTATGGGAATGCCATGATAGGTAGGTATGGTGGCTGTTTTGAGGAAGGTATATGGTGGGTGTATGATACCGGCGAAAAGTGTGCGGTATTAGAGAGGCTAGCAATGGTGGAAGGAGGAAGGGTGCGTATAATCCATGGACTCAACATTAGTCATAAAGAACTCATATACTTATTGCAAAAATCTAGAAGTTATCAAAGCAAAGTATTACGTGCATGCTCCTAGGGGATAGATTGGTAGGAAAAGACCATCGCTCGTCCCCGACCGCCACTCATAAGGAAGACAATCAATAAATAAATTATGCTCCGACTTCATCACATAACGGTTCACCATACGTGCATGCTACGGGAATCACAAACTTTAATACAAGTATCTCTCAAGTTCACAACTACACAACTAGCATGACTATAATATCACCATCTTCATATCTCAAAACAATTATCAAGCATCAAACTTTTCTTAGTATTCAACACACTCATAAGAATTTTTACAAATCATTTATGCTTAGCATATTAGGATTATTAAAGCAATTACCATGCTATTTAAGACTCTCAAAATAATGTAAGTGAAGCATGAGAGATCAATAGTTTCTATAAAACAAATCCACCACCGTGCTCTAAAAGATATAAGTGAAGTACTAGAGCAAAACTATATAACTCAAAATATATAAGTGAAGCACATAGAGTATTCTAACAAACTCCAAATCATGTATGGCTCTCTCAAAAGGTGTGTACAGCAAGTATGATTGTGGTAAACTAAAAAGCAAAGACTCAAATCATACAAGACGCTCCAAGAAAAACACATATCATGTGGTGAACAAAAATATAGCTCCAAGTAAAGTTACCGATGGAGGTAGACGAAAGAGGGGATGCCTTCGGGGGCATCCCCAAGCTTTGGCTTTTTGGTGTCCTTAGACTATCTTGGGGGTGCCATGGGAATCCCCAAACTTTGGCTCTTGCCACTCCTTGTTCCATAATCCATCAAAAATCTTTCACCCAAAACTTGAAAACTTCACAACACAAAACTCAACAGAAATCTCGTGAGCTCCGTTAGCGAAAGAAAACAAAAGACCACTTCAAGGTACTGTAATGAACTCATTATTTATTTATATTGGTGTTAAACCTACTGTATTCCAACTTCCCTATGGTTTATAAACTATTTTACTAGCCATAGATTCATCAAAATAAGCAAACAACACACGAAAAACAGAATCTGTCAAAAACAGAACAGTCTGTAGTAATCTGTAACTAACGCAAACTTATGGAACTCCAAAAAATCATAAAAGATAGGAAGACCTAGACAATTTGTTTATTGATCATCAGCAATTGGAATCACTATTTTATCACGTTCTGGTGATTTTTAACAATTATTTTCGTGAACAGAAAGTTTCTGGAAATTACAGCAAGATCAAATAACTATCATCCAAGAAGATCCTATAGGTTTAACTTGGCACAAACACTAATTAAAACATAAAAACATATCTAACCAGAGGCTAGAACAAATATTTATTCAACGGCAAAAAGGAAATATATTGGGTTGTCTCCCAACAAGCGCTTTTCTTTAAAGCCTTTTAGCTAGGCATTGATAATTTTAATGACGCTCGCATAAAAGACAAGAATTAAAGCGCGAAGAGAGCATCATGAAATACGTGACAAACACATCCAAGTCTAACAAACTTCCTATGCATATGCGTCTTATAGAAAAATAAATTATCATAGCAAGCAAAAACTAGCATATGCAAGGAAGCAGAAAGGAACAATAGCAATCTCAACATAACGAGAGGTAATTTAGTAACATGAAAATTTCTATAACAATATTTTCCCCTCTCATAATAATTACATGCAGGATCATAAGAAGATTCAAAAAAATAGCTATCACAATAAATACTTTCAACACGATCCACATGCATGCAAAGTTGACACTCTTCCAAAATAGTGGGATTAACATTAACTAAAGTCATGACCTCTCCAAGCCCACTTTTATCAAAAATTTCATAAGATTGAATATTCTCCAAATATGTGGGATCTAAAGTTGACACTCTTCCAAACCCACTTTCAATATTATTGCAAATAATATTATCAATCTCATATTCATCATGGGGCTTAAATAAATTTTCAATATCATAAGAAGAATCACCCCAATCATGATCATTGCAACAAGTAGTAGACATAGCAAAACTAGCATCCCCAAGCTTGGGATTTTGCATATTATTAGACAATTGAGATCAAGAGAATTTATAGTAAAATCATTGCAATCATGCTTTTTATTCAAGGAGCTATCATGAATCTCTTCATAAAGTACTTCATCATAATTTTCAGATTCACAAATTTCAAGCAAAACTTCATAAAGATAATCTAGTGCACAAAGCTCACTAGCAATTGGTTCATCATAATTGGATCCCTTAAAAATATTGGCAAGTGGATGAGGATCCATAGATCTCAGCTTCTTTGTTTAGGAATAAATACTCAACTATTTCAACCAAACGAGTAAACGAACCAAGTAAGACATCAAGGCAAACGAAAAGACAAACGGAAAAAGGGCGAATAAAACGGCAAGGGTGAAGTGGGGGAGAGGAAAATGAGAGGCAAATGGCAAATAATGTAATTCGGGAGATAAGGGTTTGTGATGGGTACTTGGTATGTTGACTTTTACGTAGACTCCCCAGCAACGGTGCCAGAAATCCTTCTTGCTACCTCTTGAGCACTGCGTTGGTTTTCCCTTGAAGAGGAAAGGGTGATGCAACAAAGTAGCGTAAGTATTTCCCTCAGCTTTTGAGAACCAAGGTATCAATCCATTAGGAGGCTACGCGCGAGTCCCTCTTACCTGCACAATACAAATAACTCCTCGCAACCAACGTGATAAGGGGTTGTTAATCCCTTCACGGTCACTTACGAGAATGAGATCTGATAGATATGATAGAATATTATTTTTGGTATTTTTGTGATAAAGATGCCAAGTAAAATAAAAGCAAAGTAAAAAAGCAAAGGAAATAACTAAGTGTTGGAAGATTAATATGATGAAGATAGACCCGGGGGCCATAGGTTTCACTAGTGGCTTCTCTCAAGAGCATAAGTATTTTACGATGGGTGAACAAATTACTATTGAGCAATTGATGTAATTGAGCATAGTTATGAGAATATCTAGTTATGATCATGTATATAGGCATCACGTCCGAGACAAGTAGACCGACTCACCTGCATCTACTACTATTACTCCACTCATCAACCACTATCCAACATGCATCTAGAGTATTAAGTTCATGAAAATAGAGTAACGCCTTAAGCAAGATGACATGATGTAGAGGATAAATTCATGCAATATGATAAAAAACCCATCTTGTTATCCTCGATGGCAACAATACAATTTGTGCCTTGCTGCCCCTCATCACATCGGGAAAGGACACCGCAAGATTGAACCCAAAGCTAAGCACTTCTCCCATTGCAAGAAAGATCAATCTAGTAGGACAAACCAAACTGACAATTTGAAGAGACTTGCAAAGATAACCAATCATACATAAAAGAATTCAGAGAAGATTCAAATATTATTCATAGATAATCTTGATCATAAACCCACAATTCATCGGTCTCAACAAACACACCGCAAAAAGAAGATTACATCGAATAGATCTCCACGAGAGAGGGGAGAACATTGTATTGAGATCCAAAAAGAGAGAAGAAGCCATCTAGCTACTAACTATGGACCCGAAGGTTTTTGGGTCCGTATCTGATCGTTTGGGGGTACGTAGGTATATATAGGAGGAAGGAGTACGACGATGGAGCAACAGGGGGCCCATGAGGGTGGAGGGCGCGCCCTGGGGGGGTGGGCACGCCCCCCTACCTCGTGGCCTCCTCTTTTGTTTCTTGACATAGGGTCCAAGTCTCCCGGGTCATAATCTTCCAAAAAATCATGTTCCTGAAGGTTTCATTCGGTTTGGACTCCGTTTGATATTCCTTTTCTGCAAAACTCTGAAATAGGCAAAAAACAGCAATTCTGGGCTGGGCCTCCGGTTAATAGGTTAGTCCCAAAAATAATATAAAAGAGAATAATAAAGCCCAATAATGTCCAAAACAGTAGATAATATAGCATGGAGCAATCAAAAATTATAGATACGTTGGAGACGTATCAGCGGCGTGCGAGATTCATTTTGGCAGCGGTAGCACTGGTGTTGGGGGCGAGAGCAAGGTGGATGGAAAAGGAGAGGAGACTGCAGATGCATGGTAGGAACAAGCGGCCGCGCGAGGCGTCGCCCGTGGCAGCGGAGGAGCTTGCACGGGAACAAGACCTCCGGGCGCAGCTCTTGACTCGCAGGGAGTCGCGGTCGAGAGAGCGGCCCGGTGGCGTCGGCGCGTGTGGTTCTGCGTCCCCTCGGTGGTCGGTACCGCGTGGGCGGGACTCTCCTCCTCTTCAACCTCCGCCCCCGGGCTTGCCTCCTTCCCAGGGCCAGATGCGGCCTACCGGGCCTGGTGGGGGAGGCAGGGCTCCAGCTAGCGGGGGAGACCACGGTCAATGGAGAGGGGAGGGGGTCGGCAGCCCCACGACGGTGAGGGTCACTAGGGTAGACCGGCGAGGAGGGCGCCGTCTGGTGGCAGGAATGGTGCTGGTCAGAACAACTCGGATGTGATTTACTTCAAGTGTGGGCGGAATGGCCATTACGATATTAGGTGCACGAATCCGCCGCTGTGCTTCGTGTGTAGAGAGGAGGGTCACACGTCCAGCAACTGCCCACACGCCAGACCAAGTCGGAGCACTTCATGTATGTTTGGGGTTAAAGACCAGGGCTTTTATTTTTGGAAGGAGGGGAGGATGAGGAAGACCAACTGCCCGCCAATGCGGCTTCCTTTGTGGTCTCGGAGGGCGATGCTTCTGAGGAGTCGATTAGACTGGATTTAGCCGATATGTGGGAATCAGAATGGGATTGGCAGGTTACAATGATCCGGTAGAACTTCTTTTCGGTGGTTTATCCATCAAAGCAAGCTCTGAGGATGGAGCAAAAGAGTGGCACAATTACTCTGCGGATTAGTGGGCACAAAGCCGAGGTGGGGGAGCCATTTACTGAACCATATGATGTTTCGTGGCTACAAGAATGCTGGGTCAGGATCTCGGGCATACCCAATCGGCTTCGTCAAGTCCCGCTCGTCAAGGAGTTCCTCCGGGTCGTTGGCAAGGCAGTGGTGGTGAATGAATTGACAATCGCGCGACCGGATATGGGTGGGCTGCATGGGGCTCTGGTGAGGGCGAAAATCTGGTGCCGAGACCCGACCAAGATCATTGGGGTGTTTGAAATCTTCCGTGGCCTCGGTAGCTTCATGATGAGGGTGGATCACGAGCCATGTGGCCCTCTGGCTCCACTGCCCCCATCTTCCCCTCCACCGCGTCCTCCTTGTGACGACGACCGGGACGGTGAAGAGGAGGAGTAGGCCCCTAGCCTCAACACTGTTGATTGGGACACGGCGGGTGGTAAATCGAAGGTGGCGACTACTGGTGATGCATCCTTGGCGGTGGTGTCTTCGGGCCTGGCTGGGCACGCGACATCATTGGTGGTCTAGGAGGCAGCTAGTAGTGTACTCGTGCCAATGCATGGGCCGTCCGTCGTCTAGCCTGCTGTGGATATGCCGTGGATGTTGCGGCGCGAGTCCATTCCTCCTCTGATGGCTGTGGATCAGTATGGGTCTAATCTCTCGCGGGCTGGTCTGGCTCGTAGTGCATCCTCGTCCCCCATCTTGAAGAAGTTCACTGCTTGTCGATCGCCAGGAGGGGAGATCACGACCGTGGGAGGGCGCACTGTGGGGTCTGGCATCACGACGGCTGAGTCACCTATCCCGAGCGCGACATCAACTCCCTGATCAGCCACTCCGTTCTCATCACCAACAGTTCGGTCTCCGGCCTCCATATCAACACAGGCGGGGGCTATGCTCTCGGCTCGGGCGATCGTCGTCTCGCCAATTCGCCTCGACAACTGCTTCCAGGGTGAGGACTTCACTGACAACCTCACGCCCGTCGATGAGTGCGTGGCGGCCTTTGAGCGCATCCGTGATGATCACGAGCAAACCTGGCACATGACAAGGCCGTGACCCTCGAGGCGCAAGTTGGCACGGCGCGGCAGCGACAGAGGCATCACCTACGACATCACCTATACGTGCATCTTGCACAAGCACGAGGGTGGTGGTTTCCAAGGCCTCCAAGATGAAGGACAAGGCCATGATGCTCAAGGCCAACAAAGTCATGCAAGGTATAACCTACAAACCCATCACACACTCTATGTCATCCTTCAAGGTTTTAGCCCTTGCTTCAAATGCGCATCTTTTGCGAGTGGCCAAGGAGAGCAATGTGATCTTGGGATCCGAGTATCGATCCCCATTAGAGGTGTTGGAATGCTTCCATGCGTAGGAGGATGTGCAAGCCAAGAAATCTGAGGCCATCGCTCGGCGGAACCTGGAGAGTACGATGCTCGCCGAGGCTTGCACAGACCCGTATGACCATGCGAGGGAGAAGCCATTGTCGCCACGTTGTGCAGCCTCGGGCCGGGGCAGAGGGAGGGGCCGTGGCGGTGGGAGAGGCAGGGGAACCACGAGCCAAAGGGACCAAACATCTGAATGGGCGGGGGCCCGGTCCCCCATAGGGACCCAGTGAGGGGCATCATATGGAACTTGAGAGGGTTTAGTCAACGAGGCAGAAGAAGGCAGCTGATCCAATACATCTGTGACCAATGCCTTGATTTTGTTGGGCTTCAGGAGACCATTCGCGCAACCTTCTCGCAGATCGAATTAGGCTCCTTTGCGGGAGCTCTCACATTCCACTGGGAGTGGGTTCCGGCTAATGGTCGCTCGGGAGGGATCCTAGTCGGGGTAAATAAAGACACATTCGGTGTGATATCATTCTCCAGGGGGGAATTTTTCTTGGCAGTAGACCTGATTCAACATAATAATAACTTTCGGTGGGAGTTAGTGGTGGTGTATGGGCCAGCGGACCATGCTAGATCCCGGGACTTTTGGAGGGAAATTTCCTTGAAGATCTCAAATATGACGAACCCGGTTGTCGTCGGGAGGGGGGGGGGGGGACTTTAACTTAGTCCGGTTGGCGGAGGACAAAAGAAACCAAATTATTAATGACCAAGGTTTGGTAGACTCATTTAATGAGTGGGTGGCGGACTTGGTACTTATCGAGCTACACCGAGTGGGGGCTAATTTCACATGGACTAACAATCAAGATGACCCAATTCAGTGCGTTTTGGATCGAGTTTTTGTCTCAACGGATTGGGGGATAAAATTCCCAGCATGTTCTCTTATGGCGGAAACCCGATTGGGATCGGGCCACTATCCTCTCATTCTGCAGTCTGGGAAAAGCTACCGCAGAATTCCTAATCGTTTCTTCTTTGAGAACAATGGCTCCTTCAACCCGGGTTTTTTAGAAGGTTAACTACATTTGGGGTGAGGCCTGGGCAAATAGACCACATCAATATGATCCTTTATGTGACGCCTTTGATGAGTAGCAACACTGTATCCGCCGGGCCAGACACTACCTACGAAGGTGGGGAGCCAATATGGGGAGTGACTTGATGCGACGAAAGGCAATTTTAATGGAAGAAATAAAACGTCTTGACTCTCAAGCGAATAATGTTGGTCTCTCGCATGACGAGTGGGCTCGTCGGAACGCGCTGGAAGATGAGATGATCTTCATACTGACATGCGTCGAGATGTATTGGCATTAGAGAGGGCAGAAAAGGTGGGTCCTAAAAGGGGATGCTAGCACGAAGTTTTTCCATGCTGTGGCAAACGGTCGGAGGCGGAGATGCACTATTTGGTCCCTTAGAGAAGGGGAGATAACTTAGTCGGGGGAGGTAGAGCTTAGAACCCATATTGATGGGTTCTATAGACAACTGTTGGGAACCACCTCTGGGGGTGCCGCTTCACTTGGCCATGGCATGTGGGGGCCACAATGGATGGTGACTGATGTCGCTTGAAGCTACGTTGGTATTTCCCCAAAGAGGAAGGGATGATGCAGCACAGCGGCGGTAGGTATTTCCCTCAGATATGAAACCAAGATTATTGAACCAGTAGGAGAACCAAGCAACACAACGTAAACAACCCCTGCACACAAATAACAACCACTCGCAACCCGACGTGTTAAAGGGGTTGTCAATCCCTTTCGAGTAATGGTGCCAGAAACAGCGTGCGGACGGGAGAAAGTTTTAATAGATTTAATAAATAGATCGCAAATAATATGAAGTGCAACAAAGTATTTTTGTATTTTTGGTTTAATACATCTGAAAATAAATGCAAGGAAAAAGTAGATCACAAAGGCAAATATATGAGAAATAAGACCCGGGGGCAGTAGGTTTCACTAGTGGCTTCTCTTGAGAAAAATAGCAAACGGTGGGTGAAAAAATTACTATTGGACAATTGATAGAACTTAAAATAATTAGGACCATATCCAGGCAATGATCATTATATAGGCATCACGTCCAAGAAGAGTAGACCGACTCCTGCCTGCATCTATCGACCGCTATACAGCATGCATCTAGTGTATTAATTTCATGGAAAAACGGAGTAATGCAATAAGAACAATGACATGATGTAGACAAGATCTATCTACGTAGAGATAGACCCCATCGTTTTATCCTTAATAGCAAAGATTCATACGTGTTGTTTCCCTTTCTGTCACTCGGATCAAGCACCATAAGATCGAACCCACTACAAAGCACCTCTTCCCATTGCAAGATAAATAGATCAAGTTGGCCAAACAAAACCCAAATATCGGAGAAGAAATACAAGGTTATACGCAACATGCATATAAGAGATCAAAGAAACTCAAATAACTTTCATGGATATAAAAAGATATAACTGATCATAAACTCAAAGTTCATCAGATCCCAACAACATATCGCAAAAAGAGTTACATCATATGGATCTCCAAGGGACCATTGTATTGAGAATCCAGCGAGAGAGAGAAAGCCATCTAGCTACTAACTACGGAATTCAAGGTCTACAAAGAACTACTCACGCATCATCGGAGAGGCACCAATGGAGGTTGTGAACCCCATCCGAGATGGTGTCTAGATTAGATCTGGTGGTTCTGGACTCTGTGACGGCTGGATGAATATTTCGTCGACTACCCTAGGTTTTCTAGAATATTGGGGTATTAATAGAGCAAAGATGTGGTCCGGGGGGCACCCGAGGTGGGCACAACCCACTAGGGCGCACCTGGGCATCCTGGCGCCCTGGTGGGTTGTCCCCACCTCGGGACTGCCCCCAACTGCAACCAGGGCCCGACATCTTCCTTCTGGTCCATAAAAAATATCCGTGAAGTTTCGTGGCATTTGGATTCCGTCTGATATTGATTTCCTGCGATGTAAAAAACATGGAAAAAACAACAGCTGGCACTTGGCACTATGTCAATAGGTTATTACCAAAAAATGATATAAAATGACTGTAAAATGATTATAAAACATGCAAGATTGATAATATAACAGCATGGAACAATAAAAAATTATAGATACGTTGGAGACGTATCAGCATCCCCAAGCTTAACTCCTACTTGTCCTCGGGTAGGTAAGAGATAAAAACAGAATTTTTGATGTGGAATGCTGCCTATCATTTCTTATCATATTCTTTTCTTTATAGCATGGACAATTGGACTTTTATGTGATTCAAAGCAATAGTCTAGTTTTGACATAATAATTTAGATACTCAAGCATATCAACAAGCAACCATGTCTTTCAAAATATCAATGCTAAAATAACTTATCCCTAGCCCATCATACTCAAACATTGATCCATTCATGAAACACACTTGAATATTAGCTAAACCCAGTACTTATGTACGATCATATTGCCTCCTAGTTGGTGCTTTTATGATAGAAGATGGAGACTCAAATTCAAAATAAAAATTGCATAAAGTAAAAGAAAGGCCCTTCGCAGAGGGAAGTTGGGATTTGTAGAGGTGCCAGAGCTCAAAGTGAAAAACTTAGAGATAAAAACATTTTGGGAGGTGTATCCATCCCATCGACGAAAATGACTTAGAGTTCTCAACACTTTCCATGCTAGATATGCCATAGGCGGTCCCCAAACAGAAAATAAATTTTATTCCTTTTTCCACCATACTTTCACTTTCCATGGCTAGCCGTATCCACGGTTGCCCTTCGTACCAACACTTTCTAAGCAATTTATTATTTGACAACATAAAGTAAATTCATTTTAGCATTTCGGGACTGGGCATCCCTAAGACCTTTGCCTTACTCTCGTGTAATGACAAGTGAATAAACACTCATCGTGAGAATAACACATACATCATGGAAAATATTAGCCACCCGTCACCGCTCCGCCAGCAAAACAAACACACAAAAGAGAAGTTTATTTTGAAAATTAGAGATGGCACATGCAAATTTTCTTAGAACAGCAAAAGAATGCCGCATATAGGTAGATATAGTGGACTCATGTGGCAAAACTGGTTTAAAGGATTTTGGATGCACAAGTAGAGATCATACTTGGTGCAAAGTCAAGGCTAGCAAAAGATTGGGAAGCGACCAACCAAGAAACGGATAATCTCATAAGCAAGCATTAAGCATAAATAACACCGAATAATGCACCACAAGAAGGATATAATTGTCATTGCATGACTATTGACTTTCGTACTTGCATAGGGAATTACAAACCTTAACACCAATATTCTTACTAAAGCATAATTGCTCATCAACATAACTCACATATCACATCATCATATCTCAAAACTATTACTAAGAATCAAGTTTATTTTTTCCAATGATCTTCATGAAAGTTTTTATTATATCCTTCTTGGATATCTATCACTTTGGGACTAATTTTCATGTGTTGCTTATCATAAGATCAAACAAATATAAGTGAAGATCAAGAGCATAATTTTTCTTCTTTCTCTCAAAATAATTTAAGTGAAGCAAAACAGAATTTCTTGAAAATTTTACTAACTCTCAAATAAATCTAAGTGAAGCAAGAGAGCATTTCTTCACAAATACTAAGCACACCGTGCTAAAAAATATATAAGTGAAGCACTAGATCAAGTCCTATTGCTCATAAAAAATTAAGTGAAGCATAGAGAGCAATTCTAACAAGTCATAACATAATTTTGGCTCTCCCAAATAGGTGTGTCCAGGAAGGATTGATGACTTAAAACACAAAATAAAACAAGCAAAGACTCATATCATACAAGACGCTACAAGCAAAACACACATTATGTGACGAATAAAAATATAGTTTCGAGTAAAATACCGATAGTTGTTGGAAGAAAGCGGGGATGCCACTCGGGGGCATCCCCAAGCTTAGTTGGTTGCTCATTTTTGGATAATAGCTTGGGATGCTGGGGGATCCCCAAGCTTAGGCTCTTCTATCCTTCCTTCATCCATCGTAAGATAACCCAAAACTTGAAAACTTCAATCACACAAAACTCAAAAAAACCTTCGTGAGATCCGTTAGTGTAAGAAAAATAAATCACTACTATAAGTGTTGTATCAAACCAATTATTATTTTGTTTTTGTATTAGATCTACTGTATTCCAACTTTTCTATGGCAAAAACTCATCAAATAAAACCACAGAGCCATCAAAATAAGCACACAACACAAAGAAAACAGAATCACAAAATGTAATAGTCTCAGAGTAATCTGATTTGTTCGAATACTTCTGGAACTCCAATAATTTTGAAAGAATAGGATGACCTGGATAATTTGTATATTAATCTTCTGCAAAAATAATGAGGGGAAATCACTTTATTATAAAAAATGATAATTATTTTCGTGAGCGCAAAGCTTCTGTCTTTTTCAGCAAGATCAAACAACTATCACCCAAGAAGATCCTATCGGTTCTACTTGGCACAAACACTAATTAAAACACAAAAAACACAATCATTACAGTAGCATAATTGTGCTAACACTCAAGAGCAGAAAGAAAAAGGGAAAAATAAAAATTATTCATTGAGTTGCCTGCCAACAAGTGCTATAGTTTTACGCCCTTAGCTAGGCATAAAGCAAGGATCCATAGCAAGTTTTTTCATCTTTCTTCTTAACTTTCTTAGAGGTATTTCCATCATGAGGCTTTGTAAACACAACATAAAACATGTTATCCATAGAAGCCTTAGCAATCCTAAGTTGGTTTTCATCATACCCCTTTTGATTTCCCGCAACAATCCAAGAGTAATGTTGAATAAGATTATTGGAAACTTGTTGGATTATATCTAGAACTGGGACTTCCTTTTTAAGATTCTCATCAAAGATTTTATTGTCCCTAAGCAAATGTCTTAAAGCATAGTCACTATTGTAAACAATTTCATCTATCATAGGTTTTTCACGATTCATACCATAAAAATCAAAGATTACCCTAGCTTCCGTATTATGTAGTGAAACTCATTCATAAGAACGAGAGTCGGCAACTTTTTAGCCCTAGGATTCTTTATGTCGGGAAGCTCAAAAAAAATCTTTGCAAAGTGGGATGGGTATGAATAAATTTACTTTCAAGTTTCAGAACTAGTGCTGAAATAGCATCCGCATAAGCTCTAGTAGTTTTAAGTACAGGAGCATCGTCAAGACTTATATTTCCAACACAATTGAAAATTTCTTGGATACGTTCTTTTCCCATAACATTCCCTTGCCCCAAGATAAAATTTTTAGCATCCAGATTGCCCGTACATCCAATCTTAGGAGTTAGGCCATCATCTGTTGGTGCCATACTGAAATTACTCATGATTGCAAGCAAAGGATAGATCTGATGAGAAAACGGCGAACAGAAAAAGAGAGGCGAAGAAAACGACTAATTTTTGTGAAGTGGGGGAGAGGAAAACGAGAGGCAAATGGAAAATAATGTAAATTGCGAGGAGATGAGATTTGTGATTAGGAACCTAGTATATGTTGAAGATCCTCCACGGCAACAGCGCCAGAAATTTCTTTTGATGTCGCTTGAAGCTACGTCGGTATTTCCCCAAAGAGGAAGGGGTGATGCAGCACAGCGGTGGTAGGTATTTCCCTCAGATATGAAACCAAGGTTATCGAACTAGTTGTTGAACCAAGAAAGACAAAGTAAACAGCGCCTTAACCCAAATAACAACCACTCGCAACCCGACGTGTTAAAGGGGTTGTCAATCCCTTTCGGGTAACGACGCCAGAAACGGCGTGCAGACATGAGAAAGTTGTAATAGATTGAATAAATAGATCGCAAATAATATAAAGTGCAGCAAAGTATTTTTGTATTTTTGGTTTAATACATCTGAAAATAAATGCAAGGAAAAAGTAGATCACAAAGGCAAATATATGATAAATAAGACCCGGGGATCGTAGGTCTCACTAGTGGCTTCTCTCGAGAAAAATAGCAAACGGTGGGTGAACAAATTACTATTGGGAAATTGATAGAACTTCAAAAAATTATGACGATATCTAGGGAATGATCATTATATAGGCATCACGTCCAAGATTAGTAGACCGACTCCTGCCTCCATCTACTACTATTACTCCACACATCAACTGCTATCCAGCATGCATCTAGAGTATTAAGTTCATGGAAAAACGGAGGAATGCAATAAGAACGATGACATGATGTAGACAAGATCTATCTATGTAGAGATAGACCCCATCGTTTTATCCTTAGTAGCAACGATACATACGTGTCGTTTCCCTTTTTCTCAATGGGATCAAGCATCGTAAGATCGAACCCACTACAAAGCACCTCTTCTCATTGTAAGATAAACAGATCAAGTTGGCCAAACAAAACCCAAATATCGGAGAAGAAGTACAAGGTTATAAGCAATCATGCATATAAGAGATCAAAGAAACTCAAATAACTTTCATGGATATAAAAAGATATAACTGGTCATAAACTCAAAGTTCATCAGATCCCAACAACATATCGCAAAAAGAGTTACATCATATGGATCTCCAAGAGACCATTGTATTGAGAATCCAGCGAGAGAGAGAAAGCCATCTAGCTACTATCTACGGACCCGAACGTCTACAAAGAACTACTCACGCATCATCGGAGAGGCACCAATGGAGGTTGTGAACCCCAACCGAGATGGTGTCTAGATTAGATCTGGTGGTTCTGGACTCTGCGACGGCTGGATGAATATTTCGTCGACTACCCTAGGTTTTCTAGAATATTGGGGTATTAATAGAGCAAAGATGTGGTCCGGGGAGCACATGAGGTGGGCACAACCCACCAGGGCGCGCCTGGGCCTCCTGGCGCGCCCTGGTGGGTTGTCCCCTCCTCAGGACCCCCCAGGTGCAACCAGGGCCCAACATCTTCCTTCTGGTCCATAAAAAAATCTCCATGAAGTTTCGTGGCAATTGGACTCCGTCTGATATTGATTTCCTTCAATGTAAAAAACATGGAAAAAATAGCAACTGGCACTTGGCTCTATGTCAATAGGTTAGTACCAAAAAATGATGTAAAATGACAAAAAAACAATTATAAAACATCAAAGATTGATAATATAACAACATGGAACAATCAAAAATTATAGATACGTTGGAGACGTATCAGTGACGAGGGACAATAATCGCATACTGGTGCGCCCTTTTACCCTCGTCGAGGTGACTAACAACCCAAAGAGCATGAGGGTGAATATGGCACCGGGCCCCGACAGGTTCTTGGTAATCTTTTAAAAGAAATTTTGGGACTTGGTGGGACCACAATTCTTCAATTTGATGCAGGAGTTCACTCTTGGTAGAGTTGACGTCAAACGTCTAAACTATGGGGTGCTGGCGTGACTGCCTAAGGTCCAAGGGACGGACAATATTAGGCAGTACCGGCCAATAACGTTAATAAATGTCAGTTTCCAGCTACTGGCTAAGGGGTTTGCGACTCGATTGTCGCCAGTGGAAAATAAAATCATCGACCCAAACCAGACGGCTTTTATTCGTGGGCTAAGTATCTTAGACGGGATTGTGGTCTTGCATGGGGTCTTGCACAAGATCAAAACAACTAAGGATGAGGTGTTCATTCTCAAAATAGATTTTGAAAAGGCGAACGGTAGAGTGCGGTGGGAATTCCTGGAGGAGGTTCTTAAGGCGAAAGGCTTTGACCCTCTCTGGATTAGCTGGATGCGACAGTTGGTCCAAGGGGGGCAGACGACAGTTAATATTAACGGAGAGGTGGGGTCGTACTTTAGGAATAAGCGTGGAGTCTGACAAGGGATCCAATATCCCCACTTCTATTCAACATCTTGCCGACGCACTTGCGGCAATTATCGATCATGCCAAGGAGGTAGGGCATATCTCAGGGGTGGCTTCGGGCATTGTCCCCGGAGGGATAGCACTCCTTCAGTACGCGGATGCCACGCTTATCTGCCTAAAAACTAGGAGTTGGATATTACAAACCTTAAATTCTTGTTGATGTGTTTCGAGGAGATGTTGGGCTTAAAATTAATTTTGTGAAGAGTGAGGCGGTTGTCACGGGAGGCGATCTCGAATCTCAACTTTGGGTGGCACATATGATGAATTGTGAACTGGGCTCGATCCCAATCAAATATTTAGGCATGCCGATTTCAGCAAGGGCGATAATTATGGGTGAGCAACAACCAGTGGTTGACAAAATAGCGACGAGGGTGGAACCTGAAGGAAATATGCCCTAGAGGCAATAATAAAGTTGTTATCTATATTTCCTTATATCATGATAAATGTTTATTATTCTTGCTAGAATTGTATTTAACCGGAAACATAGTACATGTGTGAATACATAGACAAAACTGCCTAGTAAGCCTCTACTTGACTAGCTCGTTAATCAAAGATGGTTAAGTTTCCTGACCATAGACATGTGTGATAACCCACAAGTATAGGGGATCACAACAGTTTTCGAGGGTAGAGTATTCAACCAAAATTTATTGATTCGACACAAGGGGAGCCAAAGAATATTCTCAAGTATTAGCAGTTGAGTTGTCAATTCAACCACACTTGGATAACTTAATATCTGCAGCAAAGTATTTAGCAGCAAAGTAATATGGAAGTAACGGTAACGGTAGGAAAAGTAATATTTTTGGGTTTTGTAGTGATTGTAACAGGAGCAACGGAAAAGTAAATAAGCGGAGAACAATATATGAAAAGCTCGTAGGCGTTGGATCGGTGATGGAGAATTATGTTGGATGCGGTTCATCATGTAATACCATAACATAGGGTGACATGAACTAGCTCCAATTCATCAATGTAGTGTAGGCATGTATTCTGAATATAGTCATACGTGCTTATGGAAAAGAACTTGCATGACATCTTTTGTCCTACCCTCTCGTGGCAGCGGGGTCCTAACGGAAACTAAGGGATATAAAGCCTCCTTTTAATAGAGTACCGGACCAAAGCATTAACACATAGTGAATACATGAACTCCGCAAACTACGGTCATCACCAGGAGTTGTCCCGATTATTATCACTTCGGGGTTGCCGGATCATAACACATAGTAGGTGACTACAGACTTGCAAGATAGGTTCAAGAACTCACATATATTCATGAAAATATAATACGTTCAGATATGAAATCATGGCACTTGGGCCCTAGTGACAAGCATTAAGCATAGAAAAGTCATAGCAACATCAATCTCAGAACATAGTGGATACTAGGGATCAAACCCTAAAAAAACTAACTCGATTACATGATAAATCTCATCCAACCCATCACCGTCCAGCAAGCCTACAATGGAGTTATTCACACACGGCGGTGAGCATCATGAAATTGGTGATGGCGGATGGTTGATGAAGACGACGGCGACGGATTCCCCTCTCCGGAGCCCTGAACGGACTCCAGATCAGCCCTCCCGAGAGAGTTTAGGGCTTGGCGGCGGCTCCGTATCGTAAAACGCGATGAATCTTTCTCTCTGATTTTTTCTCCCCGAACACGAATATATGGAGTTGGATTTGAGGTCGGTGGAGCTCCAGGGGGCCCATGAGGCAGGGGGCGCGCCCAACGGGGGCAGGTGATACGTCTCCAATGTATCTATAACTTTTTATTGCTCCATGTTATATTATCTACTGTTTTGGACTATATTGGGCTTTATTTTCCACTTTTATATTACTTTTGGGACTAACCTATTAACCGGAGGCCTAGCCCAGAATTGTTGTTTTTTTGCCTATTTCAGTGTTTCGAAGAAACAGAATATCAAACGGAGTCCAAACGGAATGAAACCTTTTGGGAACGTGATTTTCTCACTGAATATGATCCAGGAGACTTGGACCCCACGCCAAGAAAGAAGGGAGGGGAGCACAAGGGTGGAGGGCGCGCCCACCCACCCAGGGCGCGCCCCCTGCCTCGTGGGCCCCTCGAAGCTCCACCGACATACTCCTTCCTCCTATATATACCTATGTACCCCCAAACGATCAGATACGGAGCCAAAAACCTAATTCCACCGCCGCAACTTTCTCAGATCCATGAGATCCCATCTTGGGGCCTGTTCGAGCTCACTGGAAGGAATCCACCACAGGGGCTTCTACATCATCACCATAGCCCCTCCGATGAAGTGTGAGTAGTTTACTTTAGACCTTCGGTCCATAGTTAGTAGCTAGATGGCTTCTTCTCTCTTTTGGATGTCAATACAATGTTCTCCCCTCTCTCGTGGAGATCTATTCGATGTAGTCTTCTTTTTGCGGTGTGTTTGTTGAGATCGATGAATTGTGGGTTTATGATCAAGATTATCTATGAACATTATTTGAATCTTCTCTGAATTCTTTTATGTATGATTGGTTATCTTTGCAAGTCTCTTTGAATTATCAGTTTGGTTTGGCCTACTAGATTGGTTTTTCTTGCAATGGGAGAAGTGCTTAGCTTTGGGTTCAATCTTATGTGTCCTTTCCCAAAGTGATGAGGGGCAGCAAGGCACGTATTGTATTGTTGCCATCGAGGATAACAAGATGCGGTTTTTATCATATTGCATGAATTCATCCCTCTACATCATGTCATCTTGTTTAAGGCGTTACTCTGTTTTCTTGAACTTAATACTCTAGATGCATGCTGGACAGCGGTCGATGAGTGGAGTAATAGTAGTAGATGCAGGAAGGAGTCGGTCTACTTGTCTCGGACGTGATGCCTATATACATGATCATACCTAGATACTCTCATAACTATGCTCAATTCTGTCAATTGCTCAACAGTAATTCGTTCACCCACCGTAAAATACTTATGCTCATGAGAGAAGCCACTAGTGAAATCTATGGCCCCCGGGTCTATTCTCATCATATCAGTCTCCCATCACTTTATTATTGCTTTGCTTTTTTACTTTGCCTTTTATTTACCTTGCATCTTTATACCAAAAATACCAAAAATATTATCTATCATATCTATCAGATCTCACTCTCGTAAGTGACTGTGAAGGGATTGACAACCCCTATTCGCGTTTGTTGCGAGGAGTTATTTGCTTTGTGTAGGCACGAGGGACTCGCGTGTGGCCTCCTACTGGATTGATACCTTGGTTCTCAAAAACCGAGGGAAATACTTACACTACTTTGCTGCATCATCCTTTCCTCTTCGGGGAAATCCAACGCAGTGCTCAAGAGGTAGCAGCAGGCGCGCCCCCACCCTCGTGGCAAGGGTGTGGGCCCCCTGGCCTTGATTCTTTCGCCAGTATTTTTTATTATTTCCAAAAATGATCTCCGTGGAGTTTCAGGTCATTCCGAGAACTTTTGTTTCTGCACATAAATAACACCATGGCAATTCTGCTGAAAACAGCGCTTGATCTGGGTTAGTTCCATTCAAATCATGCAAGTTAGAGTCCAAAACAAGGGCAAAAGTGTTTGGAAAAGTAGATATGACGGAGACGTATCAACTCCCCAAGCTTAAACCTTTGCTTGTCCTCAAGCAATTCAGTTGATAAACTGAAAGTGATAAAGAAAAACTTTTACAAACTCTGTTTGCTCTTGTTGTTGCAAATATGTAAAACCAGCATTCAAGTTTTCAGCAAATATTATGACTAACCATATTCACAACAACTCTTAGGTCTCATGTTTACTCATATCAATGGCATAATCAACTAGCGAGCAATAATAATAAATCTCGGATGACAACACTTTCTCAAAACAATAATAATATGATATAACAAGATGGTATCTCGCTAGCCCTTTCTGAGACCGCAAAACATAAATGCAGAGCACCTTTAAAGTCAAGGACTGACTAGACATTGTAATTCATGGTAAAAGAGATCCAGTCATAGTCATACCCAATATAAATTAATAGTAATGAATGCAAATGACAGCGCTGCTCTCCAGCTGGTGCTTTTTAATAAGAGGGTGATGACTCAACATAAAAGTAAATAGACAGGCCATTCGCAGAGGGAAGCAGGGATTTGTAGAGGTGCCAGAGCTCGATTTTAAAGCAGAGATAAATAATATGTTGAGCGGCATACTGTCATTGTCAACATAACAACCAAGAGATGGCGATATCTTCCATGCTACACACATTATAGGCGGTTCGCAAACAGAATGGTAAAGTCTATACTCCCCCTCCAGCAACAAGCATCAATACATGACTTGCTCGAAACAACGAGTGCCTCCAACGAACAACAGTCCTGGGGGAGTTCTGTTTGCAATTATTTTGATTTGGTTTGCATAAAGCATGGGACTGGTCATACCGCTGACTAGCCATTTTCTCATGAGTGAGGAGCGGAGTCCACTCTTCTTGAGAATAACCCGCCTAGCATGGAGGATACGGACAGCCCTAGTTGATACATGAGCTATTCGAGCATACAAAACAGAATTTCATTTGAAGGTTTGGAGTTTGGCACAAACAAATTTACTTGGAACGGTAGGTAGATACCGCATATAGGAAGGTATAGTGGACTCATATGGAATAACTTTTGGGTTTAAGGAATTGGATGCACAAACATTATTCCCTCTTAGTACAAGTGAAGGCTAGCAAAAGACTGGGAAGCGACCAACTAGAGAGCGACAACAATCATGAACATGCACTAAAATTAAACATTGAGTGCAAGCATGAGTAGGATATAATCCACCATGAACATAAATGTCGTGAAGGCTATGTTGATTTTGTTTCAATTACATGTGTGAACATGTGCCAAGTCAAGTCACTTGAATCATTCAAAGGAGGATACCACCCTATTATACCACATCACAACCATTTTAATAGCATGTTGGCACGCAAGGTAAACCATTATAAACTCCTAGCTAATTAAGCATGGCATAAGTAGCTATGATCTCTAATTGTCATTGCAAGCATGTTCATTCATAATAGGCTGAATCAGGAAAGATGAACTAATCATATTTACATAAACAAGAGAGGTCGAGTTCATACCAGCTTCTCTCATCTCAATCAGTCCATCATATATCGTCATAATTGCCTTTCACTTGCACGACCGAACAATGTGATTAATAATAATAGTGCACATGCATTGGACTAAGCTGGAATTTGCGAGCATTCAATAAACAGGAGAAGACAAGGCAATATAGGCTCTTGGTTAAATCAACAATAATGCATATAAGATCCACTTCAAAAATTTCATTATGGTCTTCTCCTATCGACCCCCGAAGAAAAGAAAAGAAATAAAACTATTTACACGGGAAAGCTCCCAACAAGCAAAAGAAGAACATGAAATCTTTTTGGGTTTTCTTTAATTTATTACTACAGCAAGAAAAATAAACTAACTAAAAGCTACAACTAATTTTTTTGGTTTTTCTTAAGGTTTTTCACAGACACAAGAAGAAAGCATAAAAAGGAAAATAAACTAGCATGGATATTACAGTGAAAAAGTATGAGCACCGACAACTAGCAATAAGTGTGTGAACATAAAAGTAATGTCGGTGAGAAATACGTAATCCCCAAGCTTAGGCTTTTGGCCTAAGTTGGTTTATTGCCACGGATGGCCTGGCGGATATCCAAAGTTATAGTTGGGGTCGTACTGAGATGTAGCAGTCATTGCATCATGGGCTGCAGCTTGGAGGCGAGCTATCTCAGCCCTCCTCTTATACTCTTCCGCCTCCTCTCTGGTTATAAAATGTCTCCCTTTTGCCTGAAAGTCAAAGAAAGTAGAAGCAGGGAGAGCGACGTGATAGGTGCGTCGTCTGTCAAAGATTAGTCGGTATTGGAGGAACTGATCGTTCCTCTCAACAAAATGATAACGATTCATAGCCTCATAATCCAAATAAGAAGGAGGCAACTCAATATCATCCTCACGTATGGTTACACTAAGAAAATTAGCTCTACGGGTTGCATAAATTCCACCAAAGAAATCTCCATTAAATCTATTATGATGCAACCTATGTGCAACAATGGCTCCCAAATTATAATGTTTATCTCCTAACACAACACTCCTAAGAACACTGAGGTCAGGGACACACATGTGACATGCTTCATACTTACCATTTATGCACATACCTATGAAGAGAGAAAAATAGTGTATAGCAGGAAAGTGAATGCTCCCTATGGTAGCTTGTGCTATGTCTCTAGATTCCCCCACAGTTATACTAGCAAGAAAATCTCCAAATTCAGATTTGCGAGGTTCACTAGTACTACCCCATTGTGGAAGTTTGCAAGCAGTGGTAAAATCATCTAAGTCCATAGTATAAGAATTTTCAAAAAGATCAAACATGACAGTTTGAGAATTGCGTAAAGATGAAAGTTCAAACCTCCTCACAAAGGAACTAGTGAGATAGTGGTACTGACGGCACTTTTCCGCCTCGAAGCTCACAAGATCAGCGTTACGCAAATATGCGTTAAATTCTTCCTTGATTCCTGCCCGATCCATAAAGTCTTCTGAAGGCCATTCACAAGGTCAAGACTAGAGGCCCCTTGGTGGTTCATCGTCAGCATCATGCATTGCAAGCCTGGGTCCTTGCTTCCTTGAAGAACCACCTTGGTACATTTTCCTAAACATATTTCTTCCTCTGAAAAATTGCTGAAATTTTTAGTAACTTCAAACAAAAGTGAACCAAGCTCAACAAAATTGATAGCAACTACTCCTACAAGTGCCTATAGCCTATATCATGCATTATTACTACTTGGAACCATATAAATTTGACATGCAAGCTCAAGAACATGGTCACCTAGGCAGCACAAATTTGCAATGAATAAAGCACTAGAACAAAAACTAATTGGACCAATGGAGGAGTCACATACCAAGGAATAATCCCCCAAAGCAGTTTTGTGAGAGGTGCTTTGAGCAAGGAGATCGAAAATCGCAGGAAAATGAGCTAGAACTCGTGCTTGAGCTGGATGGTGATTTTTTTGGGAGGAAGAGGAAGTGTGTGGGTGCAGCAATAAGTGGAGGGTGTCGGTGTCAAAACCAGCGGATCTCGGGTAGGGGACCCCCGCCTCCTGTTACCATCCGCCTTTGAACCTGGGTAAACATTACTCCCTCGGTAGCCCCTGAACCAAGCTTCAATAACGATGAGTCCGGCGCGCAGATTGTCTTCGGCATTGCAAGGCGGGTTCCTCCTCCGAATACTCCATAGAAGATTTTGAACACAAGGATAGTGTCCGGCTCTGCAAAACAAATTCCACATACCACCGTAGAGAGAATAATATTTCCACAAATCTAATCTGCTGATAGCTTTTCATAACATGACATACTGCCTTGGTCTGGTCATGATGAATCGTTTTTCTAAGCCTGCCACTGCACGTGTTGCGAGGCGGTTTTTATTGGCACGTCCTGTCGAAGCAGAGATCATGTCCCTTTTTTCACGAGATTCTCATCAATACGGGTATGGGTAACCCAATCGTGCCTGTTGGTAGGACTCCTTGATTTTAGGCAAGTCCCAAACGGCCACACGGAGGACGCTTGATATTCATCCTCTTTATAAAGGGGCCTAGGCATGTCCCCTTCTTCTTGCGCTCAATCGAATCCTTCCCCCACCTCGAGTTCCAACACCCAAGGCTCAGGCTAGGCGCTTCGGACCTACAATCATGTCCAGATCCAACCTTCAAGGTCGATGGACAGAGGAGGACATCAAGAAGCTAAGAGAAGCTAGGTATTTGACCAGCGAAATCTCGCACAGGCTGCCTGCTCGAGGGCAGGTCATTCCCGCTCCTGAACCTGGCGAGAGTTTCGTATTCGTCTCCCATTTCCTCCGAAGGCTAGGTTTTAGTCTGGATCCCTTTGTCAAAGGGATCATGTTCTACTACGGGCTCGATTTCCATGATCTGGCTCCGGATTCCATTCTTCACATCTCGTCGTTCACTGCCGTGTGTGAAGCCTTCCTACGCATTACCCCACACTTCGGCTTATGGCTCAAGACCTTCAATGTGGAGCTGAAGATGATTGAAGGGCGACACGTAGAGTGCGGAAGTGCCGTAATAAGCAAAGGCGCCGATGTTCCATGGCCAAAGGGTTCCTTCCCGGAGGTGTCCAGTTTATGGCAACGAGAGTGGTTTTATATCATAGCTCCCCGGGTACTAAGTGGGTAGCCGCCCCTGCCTTCCATTCGCCCCCCCCGCCACAACTGGCGTCATGGGTCAACAAGGGGCTGGACTGGGGGCCAGTAAATGATGTGCCTACATTGCAGAGTCGCATCCGATATCTCCTCGAGAGAGATGTCGGCCTTGTTAAGGTAATGCAAGTCATGCTAGTTCGTCGAGCCCTGCCTTGCAAACATTGACCTCTCTGTATGTGGGAGTTCAACCCGGAAGGACAGCGAACTATTCAGCACTTCTTCGGTGTGACGCTCAAAGAGATGTATAGATCGTTCTTCGGATCACAAATAGAGTGTCCAGACACCTCTGAGGATGCGGGCCTAAACTGCAATCGTCCAGACACTCAAGTAAGTAATTCCGCGGCCGAACATGTTGTCTTTTAACTTATCACAACATCATTCTGAAAAGTCGCCTTTTGACCAGGAATGGATAAAAAAGGCGAAGATGATCAGGTGTCCGCCCCCCCTTCCCGAAGGCTCACCGGATCCTGTACTAGCCAGGATGCTTGAGCTTGCGCCTTATCAAGCGCCGTCAGGGGAAGATAAAGGGAGGAACAAAGAAGCCGAGAGCGAGCCTCACCCAATGTTCATCCAAACTGGGGGAATTAGTGCCTCCGCAAAGGAGGATAACCAGGGGGAAGAGTCTAAAATTCCCTCTCCCCAGGGAAGGAGGACGACCGCCTCTGAAGACTTGGAAGTAACCTTTGTCAGGGGGTCCTACCTCGGAGGGCATCCTTACCGTACCGTACCCGCAAGGGGACCAGCCCTCCACCGAGCTGTGAGTAAACAAAAGTACTTTCGATAAATATATCCTGCTTCATCTCTGAGAATGATAACCGAGACATATGTCTTGCAGTCCAGATCGTAGCCCTTCTCGACAGAGTTTGTGTTCGGGGGATCTTCTTCCGGAGATGATGGAGAGTGAAACGCCTCCCCATGCCTCCCCGCCTCATGAAGCGGACGACCCTGAGGTGTCGTCACGGAGGGTTTCTCCTGATCCGTCAAGGCCAGAAGGTAACCCTTCGGCCACCCGAAGTCCGGAGTATCCGGTTCCTAAGGAGAGCAACAGAAAGAGTCCGGGACCGTTCGGTGCGCGACCAGACGCACTGATGAATCTTCTGGAGCGAGCGGCTATATCAGAAGCACATCGTACGCTAATGGGTACGGTGGTTGAGAGGATTTCATCCGCCGAAAGCGGGTTGCATGAAGCTTTTATGAGCCTGCTGAGAGGCTTTGAGGTACACAAAGTAATGTATATTTTAACGGTGCCGCACACGCTAGGTGTTCCCTATGCAGATAGTGGCCCCTGAGACTCTGGTTGCCATCGAACAAGACGACAACTAGAGGATCATAGTCCCAGGTAATAACCGCACTGCCTTTACATGTAGGCGGCCGAGGGTCCGGTGGCTAGCCGGACTGGTGAGTTTGTCGAACTGAAGCGGCAACTTGATGCGGCAGATGCCGACATCGTGCTTGTGAACAAGCGGCTTGACGAGGCATAGGGTATGTATTCTCCTATGATCAACACATATTAAGAGGAGCATGATGCTAGTATCTATAATATCTTTGATCGCAGATGGAAGCTATCACATGGAGACCCTTCGGGCGGAACTTGCCCGGGCCAAGGAACAAGCCAGGAAGAGTGATGCGGCCGCCCTAAAGGCAGTCGAAGAGCTAAGGGCCGAATAGGCTGCACATTGCCAGAGCAAAGAGATAATAGCCAAGATGGCTTTTGAGCTGAAAGATGCCACCGGCCGGTATGAGCTTCTTGAAAAGGAAAACCAAGCGAAGGCGGCGAACCTGAAGCAGGTCATGGAAGCGGCCAAAGGAACCCGCTCGCAAGTCAGAGCGGCGAAGGAGGAACTCCATCAAGCCAGAGATATCACGGCTAGGAAGCCCTTTTTGTTGTGGACGAGGTTTGGAGACCCGAAGTATGCCCGTCTGGATAAATTATGGAGTTCTGCAGATGCGTACCTGGATTTAGCAGCGAGTGCCGCTGATGCGACCAGGTTTTTCGAAGATCACGAAGATCATGTAGTGGAAAGGTTGTTCTGGTCACAGTTCAGCACTCCAACGCGTCCGCTGCTGTTAAATGAACAAATGGCCGAGTGGGCCGAGCTCCATAGGTTGTCTCGACTTGCTATGAGGTCAGTCGTGGATCACCTTTGGCCGGATGGACCGAGGCCGAATAGTTATTTTGGTCTAGTGCAACAATTCCTTGGCGTTGTGCCACAAATAGACGCTATAAAGAGGTTGAAGTGCATAGAGGGTGCACGGATGGCTCTTGCCCGTGTTAAGACATACTGGGCGGAGATGGAGGCCCCCGCTATTGCAACCCGAGGCCCGGTCGCAGGCCAGGCCCTGACCGAGCACTATTTTGAAGAAGTCGTAGAAGGCACTCGTGTAATAGAGGCTCAGTGCTCGAAGAGTATCATGTTCAAGTGACATGTATCCCGATTGTAAAAACAATGCTATTAAATTATAAAGGCTGTGTTTATACTTTTGCCTGAAAGTATTATGATACCTCATGTGCGGCCGTTTATGTATATATGTATATAACCTGAAAGTTTGCGTCATGTCGGCCAAAATTTACGCATATAATGCGGGGGTGTTCGCAAAAACGCGTATTCACACTTGATCCAACGTCTTGGTCCATTAAGGAGGTGATAGCGCAGCGAACGAGGCAATCAGACTATATTGCTTTAACACTTTCACTTAGCCATAGGAGTTTGACGGTGGGACTACTATATAGCCCCTGGTACCTCCGCGCTCATCCGAATACGGGGCGCGTACATACATGACCGGGAAATGGCCCTTCGTTAATGCGGAGGAATCCCGAAGATTCTGTTAAGTCATCGAGTGGTTGCCAGTCTTGCGCTTTATCATGATAGTCAGTTTTCGGCTTTCTCTACTGAGGTGCTCGTCCGGATGAACCAGGGCACAATCGCAGTAGTTTTCCCGGTGCCACCTTAGCCGATAGAGCGGAACGTAAGGTAGCAAAACGCGGGAGCTGGGCAAACCCAACATTTGACCAAAGACATGATTTGGAGCTGATGCATATAAGGCCAAACTTGCGACACCGAATACTCCCTAAGGTATTCGGTCTTTACAACATATAACGGGCTGAATAACGCCCTTGATAATGATCCCCGAGTTTCTGGGTACGTGCATCATTCTGACGTGGCGAAATGCCAATAACGTCAGCATCGCTCTCGGTTATGCTGAGTATCCGGAGGATGTGAAGCAACAAGAGACAGTAAAAAAGGTTTACGCAGTGTCTTAATCTAAAAAGAAACCTTTGAGCGGGGCCCTGCTGCACGTCTGCGCATGTGTCTCCGTTGTGCCGTATCCTGGAAGGGTGTAACACGATTACCATCTGTAAAAGAGAAGAACTTAGGTGAAAGTTGTCGTGCAAAAATTTAGTTATTCTCAATAAACCATTAAAATCAAGATAAGTAAGGTCGAGCCGAACTGTAGTCCTTTTACATGCGGGAAGCCCCTGGTACCGCCTATGAGGGTAAATCCATCGAACCAATCCTAGGTATATCTAAGCTGCTACAGCTAATGATGCGCCTGACTCGTCTAGCCGTGTCCGCGGTCTTGACGACCGATCATTAATTCTGGTTGGAGAGGCCATTTAGCGTTTGGCTGCTAAAGCCACCACACGTTCTTCCGCGCGTAAGGCACGCTCGATATTTCCGCTAATTGTGATGATGCCACGTGGACCGGGCATCTTAAGCTTAAGAGAAGCATAATGCGGTACTGCATTAAAACGAGAAAAAGCTGCTCTTTCGAGTAGTGCTTGATAGCCACTTCGGAATGGAGCGATGTCGAAGGTTAACTTTTCACTTCGGAAGTTGTCGGGAGATTCGAATACAACCTCTAGTACTAGAGAGCCCGTACAGCGGGCCTCTGGGCCTGGTATTACTCCCTTAAGGGTGGTATTACTATGGCTGATTCTTGTCGGGTCTATCCCCATTTTCCAGACTGTGTCCTGATATATCAGACTAAGACTGCAGCCGCCGTCCATAAGGACTCGTGTGAGATGGTATCCGTTGATTATTGGGTCTAACACCAAGGCAGCCAATCCTCCGTGTCGGATACTTGTCAGGTGATCCTTGCGATCAAAAGTGATCGGGCAGCCGACCAGGGGTTGAACTTAGGGGTGACGGGCTCTACGGCGCGTGTGTCTCGGAGTGCCTGTTTGCTTCTCCTCTTCGTCACATGAATCATGTTCACTGTTTTGACCTCTGGTGGGATTTTTTTCTCTCCCCCAGTGCTTTGCTGGCGAGGCTCGTCCTCGTCTTCACTTGGTGTCTCCCTCCCCTTGTGTTCAGCGTTTAGCTTACCGGCTTGCTTGAAGACCCAGCATTCTCTGTGGATGTGATTTGCAGGTTTATCGGGGGTGCCATGAATCTGACATAATTTGTCTAGAATCTTGTTTAGGCTGGACGGTCCATCTCTGCTGCCTTTGAAAGGCTTTTTCCGCTGACCGGGTCGAGAGCCCCTGAATCCGATGTTTACCGCCGTGTTGTCTGGGCTATCTTTGTTATTACAACGCTTGCTTTTACTGCGTCGTGGTTTTCCATTGCCATCCCTGACTTCGGATGTGCCTGGGTCGCTGGTGCTACTACGGGCTAGCCAGCTATCTTCACCCGCGCAAAAGCGGGTCATGAGGCTTGTTAGGGCTGCCATTGTTCTTGGTTTTTCTTGGCCGAGGTGTCTAGCGAGCCATTCGTCTCGGACGCTGTGTTTGAAAGCTGCTAAGGCTTCGGCATCCAAGTAGTCGACGATTTGGTTCTTCTTAGTGAGAAATCTGTTCCAAAGCTTTCGGGCTGACTCTCCGGGCTGTTGAATTATATGACTTAAATTGTCTGCATCCGGAGGTCGGACATAGGTCCCTTGAAAATTAGCCCTAAAAGCATCCTCAAGCTCCTCCCAGCTTCCAATTGAATTTTCAGGGAGGCTCTTCAGCCAATGCCGAGCTGGTCCTTTTAGCTTGAGGGGCAAGTACTTGATGGCGTGGAGATCGTCTCCGCGAGCCATATGGATATGGAGGATAAAGTCCTCAATCCAGACCCCAGGGTCTGTCGTTCCGTCGTACGCCTCTATGTTCATGGGTTTGAATCCTTCTGGAAATTCGTGATCCAGCACCTCATCGGTGAAACATAGGGGGTGTGTGGCACCCCTGTATTTGGATGTGTCATGGCATTCTGACGGTTGTAGTGCTCGGTTTTGGTTGTGCGCTGGAGCGCGCTTCCTAGATCCGTAGATGGACCTGGTCACGTCGGCCTTCTGATGCAAGTCCTCACGTGAATCATGTGCTGACTTATGTGCGGCCTTGTTAGCCGCTCTGTCGCGGCCACAAGGTGGTCGATCCGACCGGTCGACCATTTTGTTTTTCTGCTGTGTGGGCTCTAAGGCCTCATCATCGAATTCAGGCAACAGCTTGCGATTTGGACAGCTCTATGTGTAGTAACTACCACCATACTTTTCTTTAGTGTTGAGCACTTTGTTCCATCTACTGTTCAGCGTATTCTGCGTGGCCTTAAGCCTTTGCTTATGCTTCTTCAGACTCCTCGCGGTGGCAATAAGCCTTCTGCGGAGGTTCTCTTGTTCCAAGTGCCCTTCCGGGATGATGTGTGCATCGTTGTCCGGACTGTTTTCCTCTCCAGAGAGGGGTGTATTAGCTTTATCCTCGGCGTCCCCTGATCGGACAGCGGCTCCGTACTATGTTCACCGTTCGCTGGTCCGTCCTGCTCTGTCGCTGGGTCCGCGTGGTTGTCGTTTCCTCTGGAGTCGACTGGGGTGTTATTTTTTCTTGCGCTATTATCACTGTTTTTTCCGAGGCGGGATTTGGAACGGCGCCTACGCCGTCGCTTTGGTTGCTTCTCGAGGGAGCTATCCTTCGCTGCATCCTTCCGTTCCTCGTCATTGTTTTCTTTGGGGGTGTCCACCATGTATATACCATACAATGAGGTGGCGATCCGGTATACAATGGCGGTGGTTCTTGTTAAATCTCTGCATCGTCATCCATACCGTTGGTGTTTTAGGAGCCGAAGTCGAGCATGTCCATATTTCGTCGACAGTGGCTACTAAGTGGGTGGTGGGTGGGTCGCGAATTTCTTTGTTGTCCGCATCTCGTTCTAGCCTGACATAGTTCAGCCAAGGGTCTCCTGACAGGGAGAGAGGCTTCAACGAGTTTTGTACATCGCCAAAAGGCGAGTGCTGAAAGATATCCGTGGAGGTAAACTCCATGATCGGTGCCCAATCGGATTTGATGGGCACGGACGCAGGCGGCTCGGAGTCCGTGGCCGGGGACGAATCAACGGTTCGGCAACACGAGTCTCGTAGGAGGTGAAGTCACTATTCGGCTCTATCACCACTGAGTGTGCGGCTTCCATGGCTGGGTCCATCACCCGTCCTCAGATGGCGCAATTTGTTCCGGATTGAGGGCTAGAGTGGTTGCAGGTGTGATCTCCCGAACACTGTCCGACGATAGAGCTAAATCATGCTCGTCGTGATTGTGCGGCGCACGTGACATGGGCTCGAATCCGTCGAAGATCAAGTCTCCGCGCATGTCGGCAGTATAGTTCAAGTTTCCAAACCTGACCTGATGGCCAGGGGCATAGCTGCCGATCTGCTCCAGATGGCCAAGCGAGTTGGCCCGCAGTACGAAGCCGCCGAATACGAAGATCTGACCGGGCAGGAAAACCTCACCCTGGATCGCATCGTTGCCAATCATCGAAGGAGCCATCGAGCATTATGGTGATGTTGCAGTGGAACTCTCAATGAAAGCACCAATGTCGGTGTCAAAACCGGCGGATCTCGGGTAGGGGTCGGTGTCAAAACCGGCGGATCTCGGGTAGGGGGTCCCGAACTGTGCGTCTAAGGCGGATGGTAACAGGAGGCGGGGGAAACAATGGTTACCCAGGTTTTGGCCCTCTCGATGGAGGTAATACCCTACTTCCTGCTTGATTGATCTTGATGATATGAGTATTAAAAGAGTTGGTCTACCACGAGATCATAGAGGCTGAACCCTAGAAGCTAGCCTATGGTATGATTGTTGTTGTCCTACGGACTAAAACCCTCCAGTTTATATAGACACCGGAGGGGGCTAGGGTTACACAGAGTCGGTTACAAGGGAGGAGATCTACATATCCGTATTGCCAGGCTTGCCTTCCACGCCAAGGAGAGTCCCATCCGGACACGGGACGAAGTCTTGAGTCTTGGATCTTCATAGTCCAACAGTCCGGCCAACGGGTATAGTCCGGCTGTCCGAGGACCCCCTAATCCGGGACTCCCTCAGAGGGGAGCCACCGTGGTCCCATGAGGCAGGGGGGCACGCCCAGGGGGGTAGGCGCGCCCTGGACCCTCGTGGCTAGGTGCTTGCTCCCCCTATTGTGTTCTCAGTGCCAGATATTCTCAAATATTCCAGAAAAAAAATCATATTTCAATTTCGGGGAATTTGGAGAACTTTTATTTTAGGGGTATTTTTATGTTGCACGGATAATTCAGAAAACAGACAGAAAATACTAGTTTTACTTTATTTCAACTAAATAACAGAAGGTAAAAGGAGGGCATAGAAGGTTGTGCTTTCTAACTTCATCCATCTCATGCTCATCAAAAGGAATCCACTAACAAGATTGATGGGGTCTTGTTAACAAACTCATTCCGAATCGCATGAAACCGAAGAGATTTCGAATAACACTATGTTACCTCAGCGAGGATTACTGCAAGGGGCTGTTATTAATAATAAGAATATCATATTTATTCTTGACAGTAGGAAGAGGAAATTCAAAACCTCCAAAAATAATCGATGGAATTTTTCCATTAGAATTGATACTGTGGACTTGAGGTTGTACCGTATGCTCATTACCATTAACATGAAAAGCGACATTGCCTTTATTGCAATCAATAACAGCCCCTGCAGTATTCAAAAAGGGTCTTCCAAGAATAATAGACATACTATCGTCCTCGGGAATATCAAGAATAACAAAGTCCTTTAAAATAGTAACATTTGCAACCACAACAGGCACATCCTCACAAATACCGACATGTATAGCAGTTGATTTGTCAGCCGCTTGCAAAGATATTTCAGTAGGTGTCAACTTATTCAAGTCAAGTCTACGATATAAAGAGAGAGGCATAACACTAACACCATCTCCAAGATCACATAAAGCAATTTTAACATAGTTTCTTTTAATGGAGCATGGTATAGTGGGTACTCCTGGATCTCCTAGCTTCTTAGGTATTCCACCCTTAAAAGTATAATTAGCAAGCATGGTGGAAATTTCAGCTTCCGGTATCTTTCTTTTATTAGTAACAATTTCTTTCATATACTTAGCATAAGGATTCATTTTGAGCATATCGCTTAATCGCATACATAAAAGATAGGTCTAATCATTTCAGCAAAGCGCTCAAAATCCTCATCAGCCTTTTTCTTGGATGGTTTGGGAGGAAAAGGCATGGGTTTCTGAACCCATGGTTCTCTTTCTTTACTGTGTTTCCTAGCAACAAAGTCTCTCTTATCATAACATTTATTCTTTGATTGTGGGTTATCAAGATCAACAGCAGGTTCAATTTCTACATCATTATCATTGCTAGGTTGAGCATCATCATGAACATTATCATTATCATTATCACTAGGTTCATGTTCATTACCAGATTGTGTTTCAGCATCAGAGATAGAAATATTATTGGGATTCTCAGGTGTTTCAGTAATAGGTTCACTAGAAGCATGCAAAGTCCTATCATTTTTCTTTTTCTTCTTTTTAGAAGGACTAGGTGCATCTACATTATTTCTCTGAGAATCATGCTCAATTCTCTTAGGATGGCCTTAGGATACAAAGGTTCCTGAGTCATTTTACCAGTTCTAGTAGCCACTCTAACAGCAAAATCATTATTCTTAGTATTCGATTCATTGAGAAAATCTTTTTGAGCCTTAAGTACTTGTTCTACTTGAGTGGTAACCATAGAAGCATGTTTACTAATGAGTTTAAGTTCACCTTTAACTCTGGACATATAATCACCCAAGTTTTCAATCATATAAGCATTGTGTTTTAATTTTCTACCAAAATAAGCATTAAAATCTTCTAGCTTAACCATAAAGTTATCAAACTCATCCAAACATTGGCTAGCAAACTTAGTAGGATGGATTTCAGCTTTATCATATCTATAGAGAGAATTTACCTTTACTACCTGTGTCGGGTTATCAAGACTATGTGCTGCTTCAATAGGTAATGGATTAAAACCATGTATTTCTTCAACAGGCGGTAAATTAAGACCATGCATTTCTTCAATAGGAGGTAAATTCTTAACATCTTCAGCTTTTATACCCTTTTCTTTCATAGATTTCTTTGCCTCTTGCATATCTTCAGGACTAAGAAATAGAACACCCCTCTTCTTCGGAGTTGGCTTAGGAGTTGGTTCAGGAAGTGTCCAATTATTTTCATTAGTCAACATATTATTCAATAGAATTTCAGCCTCATCTGGTGTTCTTTCCCTGAAAATAGAACCAGCACAACTATCCAGGTGGTCTCTGGAAGCATCGGTTAGTCCATTATAAAAGATATCAAGTATTTCATTTTTCTTGAGAGGATGATCGGGCAAAGCATTAAGTAATTGGAGAAGCCTCCCCCAAGCTTGTGGGAGACTCTCTTCTTCAATTTGCACAAAATTATATATTTCCCTCAAAGCAGCTTGTTTCATATGAGCAGGGAAATATTTAGCAGAGAAGTAATAAATCATATCCTAGGGACTACGCACACAACTAGGATCAAGAGAATTAAACCATATCTTAGCATCACCCTTTAATGAGAACGGAAATATTTTAAGGATATAAAAGTAGCGAGTTCTCTCATCATTAGTGAAAAGGGTGGCTATATCATTCAATTTAGTAAGATGTGCCACAACAGTTTTAGATTCATAGCCATAGAAAGGACCAGACTGAACCAAAGTAATTATATCAGGATCAACAGAGAATTCATAATCCTTATCAGTAACAAAGATAGGTGAAGTAGCATAAAGACGATCATATTTCATTCTAGCATTCAGAGTTTTTTGTTTAAGCTTAGCTAATAATTTCTTAAAATCACTTCTATCATTGCAAGCAAGCAAGTCTCTAGCAGTTTCTACATCCATAACATAGCCTTCAGGCACAACACGTAATTCATATTTATTGGGAGAGTCTTCATCATCACTTTCATCAATATTATCAGTTTCAATAATTTCATTCTCTCTAGCCTTAGCAAGTTGTTCATCAAGAAATTCACCAAGTGGCACAGTAGTATCAAGCATAGAAGTAGTTTCATCATAGGTATCATGCATAGCATAAGTGGCATCATCAATAACATGCTGCATATCAGAATTAATAGCAGAAGCAGGTTTAGGCGTCGCAAGCTTACTCAAAACAGAAGGTGAATCAAGTGCAGAGCTAGATGGTAGTTCCTTACCTCCCCTCGTAGTTGAGGGATAAATTTTTGTTTTCTCGTCTTTCAAGTTCCTCATAGTGACCAGCAGATATAAATCCCAAGTGACTCAAAGAATAGAGCTATGCTCCTCAAGAACGGCACCGGAAAATAGTCCCGATAACCCACAAGTATAGGGGATCGCATAGCAGTTTTCGAGGGTAGAGTATTCAACCCAAATTTATTGATTCGACACAAGAGGAGCCAAAGAATATTCTCAAGTATTAGCAGTTGAGTTGTCAATTCAACCACACCTGGATAACTTAATATCTGCAGCAAAGTATTTAGTAGCAAAGTATTTAGTAGCAAAGTAATATGGAAGTAACGGTAACGGTAGCAAAAGTAATATTTTTGGGTTTTGTAGTGATTGTAACAGGAGCAACGAAAAAGTAAATAAACAGAGAACAATATATGAAAAGCTCGTAGGAGTGGGATCGGTGATGGAGAATTATGCCAGATGCGGTTCATCATGTAACAGTCATAACATACGGTGACACAGAACTAGCTCCAATTCATCAATGTAATGTAGGCACGTATTCCGAATATAGTCATACGTGCTTATGGAAAAGAACTTGCATGACATCTTTTGTCCTACCCTCCCGTGGCAGCGGGGTCCTAATGGAAACTAAGGGATATTAAGCCCTCCTTTTAATAGAGTACCGGACCAAAGCATTAACACATAGTGAATAGATGAACTCCTCAAACTACGGTCATCATCGGGAGTGGTCCCGATTATTGTCACTTCGGGGTTGCCGGATCATAACACATAGTAGGTGACTATAGACTTGCAAGATACAATCAAGAACTCACATATATTCAAGAAAACATAATAGTTTCAGATCTGAAATCATGGCACTCGGGCCCTAATGACAAGCATTAAGCATAGCAAAGTCATAGCAACATCAATCTCAGAACATAGTGGATACCAGGGATCAAACCCTAACAAAACTAACTCGATTACATGATAAATCTCATCCAACCCATCACCGTCCAGCAAGCCTACGATGGAATTACTCACGCACGGCAATGAGCATCATGAAATTGGTGATGGAGGATGGTTGATGATGACGACGGCGACGGATTCCCCTCTCCGGAGCCCCGAACGGACTCCAGATCAGCCCTCCCGAGAGAGTTTAGAGCTTGGCGACGACTCCGTATCGTAAAACGCGACGAATCTTTCTCTCTAATTCTTTTTCTCCCCGAACACAAATATATGGAGTTGGAGTTGAGGTCGGTGGAGCTCCAGGGGTCCCACGAGGCAGGGGGGCGCGCCCAGGGGGGCAGGCGCGCCCCCCACCCTTGTAGCAAGGGTGTGGGCCCCCTTGCCTTGATTCTTTCTCCAGTATTTTTTATTATTTCCAAAAATAATCTCCGTGGAGTTTCAGGTCATTCCGAGAACTTTTGTTTCTCCACATAAATAACACCATGGCAATTCTGCTGAAAACAGCGTCAGTCCGGGTTAGTTCAATTCAAATCATGCAAGTTAGAGTCCAAAACAAGGGCAAAAGTGTTTGGAAAAGTAGATATGACAGAGACGTATCAATGTGTTGTCATTTGATGAAAGGGATCACATCATTACGAGAATGATGTGATGGACAAGACCCATTCGTTAGTTTAGCATTATGATCGTTACAGTTTCATTGCTATTGCTTTCTTCATGACTTATACATGTTCCTCTGACTATGAGATTATTTAACTCCCGAATACCGGAGGAACACCTTGTGTGCTATCAAGCGTCACAGCGTAACTGGGTGATTATAAAGATGCTCTACAGGTGTCTCCGATGGTGTTTGTTGAGTTGGCATAGATCGAGATTAGGATTTGTCACTCCGTGTATCGTAGAGGTATCTCTAGGCCCTCTCGGTAATGCACATCACTATGAGCCTTGCAAGCAATGTGACTAATGAGTTAGTCACGGGATGATGCATTGCGGACTGAGTAAAGATACTTGCCGGTAACGAGATTGAAGTAGGTATGATGATACCGACGATCAAACCTCGGGCAAGTAACATACCGATGATAAAGGGAACAACGTATGTTGTTATGCAGTTTGATCGATAAAGATCTTCGTAGAATATGTAGGAGCCAATATGGGCATCCAGGTTCCGCTATTGGTTATTGATCGGAGATGTGTCTCGGTCATGTCTACATAGTTCTCGAACCCGTAGGGTCCGCACGCTTAACATTCGATGACGATTTGTATTATGAGTTATGTGATTTGATGACTGAAGTTTGTTCAGAGTCCCGGATGAGATCACGGACATGACGAGGAGTCTCGAAATGGTTGATACATAAAGATTCATATATTGGAAGGTTACATTCGGATACCGGAATGGTTCGGGTTGTTTCGGATAAGTTTTGGAGTACCGGGGGTTACGGACCCCCCTCCCCCCCCCGGAGTTAATGGGCCTTCATGGGCCCTAGTGGAGACAGGAGGCGGCGGCCAGGTGGAGGCACGCGCCCCCCAAGCCCAAACCGAATTGGACTAGGGTTGGGGGGTGGCCCCCTTTCCTTCTTCTCCTCCACCTCTTTCTCCTTCCCCCCTTCTCCGGAAAGGAAAGGAGGGGGCCGAATCCTACATGGACCAGGAGTCCAAGTAGGACTCCCTCCCTTGGCGCGCCCCCCCTTGGGCCGGCCACCTCTCCTCCCCCTTTATATACGTGGGAGGGGGCACTCCAAAGATACACCAAGTCTTCTCCTAGGTACGTGGATACATTCTCCCCGCTCGTTGCTATGCATCTCCTAGGTAGATCTTGCATGATCGTAGGAATTTTTTTGAAATACTGCGTTCCCTAACAGTAGCATCCGAGCCAGGTTTATGCGTAGATGTTATATGCACGAGTAGAAAACAATGAGTTGTGGGCGATAATACTCATACTGCTTACCAGCAACGTCTTACTTTTGTTCAGCGGTATTGTTGGATGAAGCGGCCTAGACCGACATTACATGACCGCGTTCATGAGACTGGTTCTACCGACGTTCTTCGCACACAGGTGGCTAGCAGGTGTCTGTTTCTCCAACTTTAGTTGAATCGAGTTTGACTATGCCGGTCCTTGTTGAAGGTTAAAACAACACACTTGACGAAAAATCATTGTGGTTTTTGATGCGTAGATAAGAACGGTTCTTGCTGGAAGACCGTAGCAGCCACGTAAAACTTGCAACAACAAAGTAGAGGATGTCTAACTTGTTTTTGCAGGGCTTGTTGTGATGTGATATGGTCAAGACGTGATGATATATAAATTGTTGTATGAGATGATCATGTTTTGTAGAAGTTATCAACAACTGGCAGGAGCCTTATGGTTGTCGCTTTATTGTATGAAATGAAATCGCTATGTAATTGCTTTACTTTATCACTAAGCGGTAGCGATAGTCGTAGAAGCAATAGTTAGCGAGACGACGACGATGCTACGATGGAGATCAAGGTGTCAAGCCGGTGACGATGGTGATCATGATGGTGCTTTGGAGATGGAGATCAAAGGCACAAGATGATGATGGCCATATCATATCACTTATTTTGATTGCATGTGATGTTTATCCTTTATGCATCTTATTTTTCTTAGTACGGCGGTAGCATTATAAGATGATCTCTCACTAAATTTCATGGTATAAGTGTTCTCCCTGAGTATGCACCATTGCTACAGTTCGTCATGCCGAGACAACAGGTGATGATCGGGTGTGATAGGCTCTACGTTCACATACAATGGGTGCAAGCCAGTTTTGCACACGCAGAATACTCGGGTTAAACTTGACGAGCCTAGCATATGCAGATATGGCCTCGAACCTTTGAGACCGATGTAGCGACCCGACCTCGGATGGTCAAGTCTACGTGCTTCGTGTCATCCCTGGATCGGTAATGCTGACACACACAGTACTCGAAGGATTTATAACAGAGTAGCAATCACACACTTATTACATCGAATGTCTCAAAAGAGAACTTATTACAATAATATGGCTTGGAAGATAAAGTGAGTCCATCAACTCCAACGGCATAACTGAGCTGCACGGCAACGACCTACCGAACTTTACTCCCCGTCTGAAAAGTATGCAACATAATATGTTGCAGCCCGAAAACGGGTCAGCACATGGAATATGCTGGCAATGTAACACATAGAGAGTAATGAAAGAATAAGCTATACTACATGCATATATGGCTGGTGGAAAGCTCTATGGTTACATTTTGCAAAAAGCCAATTTTTCCCTACATCAAAGGAATAAGTTTTAATTTAACTATCATGGTGGTTGAAACATCATTGAGAAGGTATAACCCCAACTCAATCCCAATTAAGGTATTAAACAACCCAACAATATTAATTTAGAGTGATGAGATACATGTGAAAACTCAAGTACTAGATACTCAGAATTGTCCATAACCGGGGACACGGCTAACCATGATTAGATTGTACACTCTGCGGAGGTTTGCGCACTTTTACAACAAGACTCGTTCGCATCCGTTGGTTTCTCGCTCTACTTGGTGTTTGAGAAACGGATGAACGAGACACAGTCTTTCAGAAACATTAACCCTCTACTCCGGATAGATCATACCAAACCTATAAAACCCACTACCTGCTGATCTACCTCTTTGAGACCTTCACGTAGCTTACTCAACTATGCTAGAGCCCATAATAGCTTGTGGCTGCACACGGAAGTTTCTAGCGTGAATAATCTCGGTTCCTTTGAGCACAGGTGGCTGTCCATAGGAAGATCACACGGGTACCCCGGGATTTCAAAAAAAAAAGCAACAACCTTTGGGTTCCCCAGTGCCTCAATCCACCCAGATGTGTATTTAAGTTGCCACCTTAAAGTAAACCATTAATTTACAATCTCACATCTGTCATGAATATCTCTCAACCCAAACCACGTCTCTGAGCATAGCATAGCAATATAAGCAACACGTAGAAGTAACTCCCAAGGGTTTGATAGTAACAGGGCAATAGGTTCCTACCTCATCATCTACTTCCCAACCCACAAATTAATGACATCCTAATCATGCAATGTTTGAGGATTGAGCTAATGCACAAAAACTAGGTATGAAAAGGTATGATCAAGTGTTACTTGCCTTGCTGACGATCCGTGAATCCTAGAGACTCGTAGTAACACGCTTCGCACTCCGGGAATTCTATCGCAAGCAAACAATACATACATAAGCAACAAATAAAGATGCACAAACGAAACTTCAACTGAAAGAGGTTGACCGGATAGTTCAACTTAAGAACTCCGGTTTGCAAAAAGAATCAAACCAAACAAAACAACGAAACTCAAACGGCGAGAGAAACAAGATCCGTTGACTAATATGAACTAGGGTCAATTTTTTACAGAGGCAAAAACTGATTTAAGTTGGCTATTCGGAAAGAGGGTTTCGAGATGAAACTCCAGGTGCTTGAATTGCCTGATTCCGATAAACGAGCGAAAAGTTATACTAATTTGAACATCGGTTCAGAAATCATGATTGGAATAATCGCGGAATAAAACCGATAAAAGAAAACGACGAATGGCTAAACGAACGAACGTTCGTTAGCAGAAACTAAACGACGAGCGGTTCGTAAAAGCGAGCGAACAGGTGAACGTTCTCAAAATAAATAAACCAGAAAAAATAAAACCAATCTAAAAACGGCTAGGGTTTTCTAAAAAACTCAAGGGTTATTTAAAAAACCATGACTACCTCCGCGATCGTCCGGGGTCAGCGAGGGGCGGCGAGGGGCGGGCGGCGATTGGCGAGGGGCGGCGGCGGCGCTGGAGGCGGCGGCGACGGCGGTGGTGGCGCTCGGCTCGGCTCGGGTCGGGTCCGAGGCGGGCGGCGGCGGCGGCGGCGGTGGGGGCGGGGTGGAGGGGCGGGGGGGGGGGTAGAGAAGGGGGGGGGGGCGGTGGGTGGGAGGAGGGGGCAAGGCGGCGGGGAGGAGCGGCTGGCTCGTACTCTGTCCGTGGCAAGGCGCGGTCTTGTGTGGCCAGAAGTGAGGCGGCAGTAACTTGGGTCGCTTGCTCATTGGGCCTTTAGCCCGGCGGCGGTTCTTTTTTAAACATTCCATGAAAATTGTAAAAACTCTAGGAAAATAAATAAAAATCTAAAAATGCCAAAACAAGTTTTCTTTGCCTAAATAAAATATTTAGAACAAGATGAACTTTTCTTGGCCCCTAAAATGCAATTTTAAATATATGCAAATTTTTCTCTAGGCAAGTAAAAATTCCAAATAAGTAAAATAAAATCCCAAATAATGATTTTAACATTTTTCCTCCGGTATTTCAATTATTTTTGGAGAAGTCATATTATCTCCTCTCGTTTATTATTAAACGTGAAATATTTTTCCGGAGAAAAAAAAATCCAAAATCCTCGTCTTCATTATTTGATAAAATTCAAATATGAAAATCGGAAAATCCCCAACTCTCTCCGAGGGTCCTTGAGTTGCTTAGGATTTGGGGGATGGCAAATGAGAATGCAATAAAATATGATATGCATGGATGACCTATGTATAACATGCCAAATTGAAAATTTGGGATGTTACAAACCTACCCCCCTTAAGATGAATCTTGCCCTCGAGATTCGGGTTGGCTTGAAAATAGGTGCGGACGGTCCTTGCGAATATCATCTTCTCGCTCCCAGGTGGCTTCCTCCTCGATATGGTGGCTCCACTGAACTTTACAAAACTTGATAACTTTGCTGCGAGTGACTCAGCCGTCAAATCCAAAATCTTTACCGGCTTCTCCTCATAAGTCAAATTACTATCCAAGCAGACGCCTCTAGGGGCACCTTGTATCCTTTAACGGTATGTCGGCCATCTCAACGTGGCACTTCTTCGGTTGTGATCGTGAAACACATCGTGAACTCGACAATCCTTCGGTAACTCCAAATTGTAGGCAACTTCGCCATCCGCTCCAAAACACGATATGGTCCTACAAATCTTGGGGCTAACTTTCCCTTTACTCCGAAACGTTTCACTCCCCTCAGGGGTGATACTCGCAGATAGGCTCTGTCTCCAATTTCATAGGTTACTTCCTTGTGTTTTGAATCTGCGTAACTCTTCTGTCTAGACTGAGCAATCTTTAGTCTGTCTCTGAATTATCCTTCTTCATACCAGTCCACCAGAAACGTTCCTTCAGGTCTAAATACATCTTGGTGTTTCCGGGGTGAATCGAGTATGGGGAGTCATGGGCCTCTTGAAGTATTAACTTCCTGATCTCCGAATTGTTGGGCACATAAATCCGGTCCTCAAACCACAAGGTATCATGCTCATCCTCGCGAAGACCTTTGGCCTTTCCTTTGCCCATCTTCTCTTTTATCTCAGCAATCTCTTTATCCTCCTTCTGAGCTTCTCGAATCTTGTCTAACAACATCGACTGAACCTCCATTGTTGCAAGAAAACCTCTTGGAACAACCTCCAACCGAAGTTCCATAATATCCTCTGCTAACTCCTTTGGCAGTCCTCTACTTTCAAGGATATTGGCATAACTCTTCCGACTCAAAGCGTGCGCTGGGGCGTTGGCCTTTCCTGGATGGTAGTGTAGCTTCATATCGTAATCCTTTATAAGCTCCAGCCATCTCCTCCGTCTCGAGGTTCAACTCCATACGTGAAAATGTACTTCAAAATTTTATGATCCGTGTACACATCACAACGGTTTCCAATGAGATAATGTCTCCAGGTCTTCAATGCATGTACTACAGCTGCTAACTCCAAATCATGCATGGCATAGTTCAACTCATGTGGCTTCAGTTGTCGTGAGGCATACGAAACAACTTTTCCGTCCTGCATAAGAACACATCCAAGTCCCAAGCGAGAGGCATCACAATACACTTGAAACTCCTTTTGTATATCTGGCAATGTCAGCACTGGGGCTGTAGTCAACCGTTTCTTCAACTCCTGGAAGCTTGTCTCACAATCCTCTATCCATTTGAACTTGGTATCCTTCTTTAGCAATTCTGTCATTGGTTTAGCAATCTTGGAAAAATTCTCAATGAATCTCCGGTAATATCCTGCCAGTCCAAGGAAACTGCGAATCTCACGATCAAGTGGGTGCCAACCATTCGATGATCGATCGAATTTCTTTGGGATCTACCGCTATACCCTCTCCTGATATAACATGCCCAAGAAATCCAACTTCCTTCAACCAAAACTCGCACTTGCTGAATTTGGCGTATAACTGGTGTTCCCTGAGTTTCTCAAGAACCAAACGTAGGTGTTCTGCGTGCTCCTCTTCGTTCTGTGAGTAAACCATAATATCATCGATAAACACCACAACAAACTTGTCCAAATACTCCATGAACACTTTGTTCATCATACTCATGAAATAGGAAGGGGCGTTAGTCAGTCCAAATGACATGACCGTATACTCATATAATCCATATCGTGTGGTGAATGCTGTCTTTGGTATATCCATCTCTCGGATCTTCAACTGATGGTATCGTTATCGTAGATCAATCTTAGAAAACACCTTAGCTCCTTGCAACTGATCAAACAGATCATTAATCATCGGTAAGGGATACTTGTCTTTATCGTTACTTCATTCAGAGCTCGGTAATCAACAACCATCCTTAGGGATTTATCCTTCTACACCACCAAAAGTACTGGGGCTCCCCAAGGTGATGAACTTCTACGAATGTAACCTTTCTCCAATAGCTCCTTGATCTGCTTCTTAATTTCCTCCAGATCATTTGCGGGCATCCGATAGGGTCTCTTTGATATTGGCCATGTACCTGGCATTAGTTCTATCAGAAACTCGATGTCTCGATCCGGTGGCATGCCTGGTAACTCTTCTGGAAAAACATCTGGATAATCCTTCACTACAGGTACTTCCTCTTGTACAAATCCCATGAGGGTATTCACTTGGCTCCTCCTAGGCACATGCCTAGATACATACTTAATCCTTTTTCCCTCTGGTGTGGTAAGATAAATTGACTTGCTAGCACAATCAATACTTCCTCCAAACTTTGACATCCAGTCCATACCTAATATCACATCCAATCCTTGCGACTCCAAGATAATTAGGTCGACGGAAAAACATGCGTGCCAATGATTAGGGGTATCTGGGTGCACCAATTGCTAGCCATGTACTCTGCTCGAAGTAGCTCACTAAAAGAGGGGTCCTAAGGGTGCAGGTTGGTAACTTAAACTTATCCACAAATCCTTGATATGTATGAATGCGATGCACCAAGATCGAAAAGAATAATAGCGGTAAATGACTGAACCAAAAACTTACCTATTACCGCGTCCGCCGCTCTTTTCAACTTCCTCCACGTTAACGTGGTTCACTTGTCCTTTGTTGAATGGATTGGGCATCTTCCCCTTCCATTTCCGTTTCCATTCTTTCCTTGAGGCAGTCATTGGCATAATGCCCCTGTCTTCCCGCACTTAAAGCAAATAACTTGGCTCAAGTCTCTCTTGGCGGGTGTAGCTGGGTTTGAGCGATTCTGATTATTGTTGGCTCCATTTCCATTCCATTCTTCGCACCATTATGCGATCCTCCTCCAGTATGGTTATGTCCTCCATGGTTATGAACAAGTCCTCCTGAGTTCGGGGTTAAGCGAGGCTTACGGTGAGCTCCTGAGTTATACTTCCCTTGTCCATACTTCCTCTTCGACTCTCAATTTGCTGCTGCTTTCCTTTAATCATTAGGGCCTTATCTACCAACTCACGGTAGTTGTTGAAAGTTGCCACCATCAGCTGCATACTCATCTCATCATTCAACCCTTCCATAAACTTCTCTTGCTTCGCGGCATCTGTGGCCACATCATCAGGGGCATAGCGTGATAACTTGCTAAACTCATCCACGTACTGAGCCACTGTACGGTTCCCCTGGCGTAAGTTACGGAACTCACGCTTCTTTATCTGCATGGCTCCAGTTGAAACATGGGTCGTGCGAAAAGCTTGTTGGAACTGGTCCCAAGTGACATTGGCTATAGGAAAAGTAGCCGTGTAATTCTCCCACCATGCGGCTGCTGGTCCATCCAATTGATGTGCGGCAAAGCGCACTCTTTCAAAGATCCGTGCATCCTGCGGTGGTTAACTCCTTCCAATACTGGCGTAACCAAATATCTGCAACTATTGGCTCGGTGCTCTTTGGAAAACACCGGCGGTTGTAACCTCGTAAAACAAGGCTAAATTGTCCACCGGCGGCGGGTTGTTGTTGTTGTTGTTGGCATTGCCCTGGTTACGAACTAGCAATTGCATCAAGGCATTACTTTGTTCGATCAACTGAGTGAGCTCCGGTGGGAAAACAAAACCGGGGTCACGTCTCGGAGGCATCTGAAGGTTTAGATGGGAGAGATTAGAATAGAAAGAGGTCTAGCGAGAGAACACTACCCATATGCACATGAGGCAAACACACATTCATTCAATCAAGCAAGCAAGGGCATACAAAACGGTCTAGGACTATCGCATAAGTGCTCAACTATTACTAGTTACATGGGGGAAATACTGCTATTATATGGTGGTCATCTAGAAATTTTGATCGGGGGAAGACTCCATGATGTCTGCTCCAGCTTCGTCTTCATAGTCATCATCACTTGGATCTGAGTCGGTGTCGTCGATGATGATGTAGTTGTCTGGACAAGCGGGATCTTCTTCCTCTTCTTGCTCCTCTTCCTTGGGTGCTGGTCCTCCCATGAAGACTCCGATCTTCTTGACTAGGTCGTCGTTCTTCTCCAGTAATATTTTGATTTCTTCCTCATATCCATCGCGTGTAGACTTGAGTTCTTCCTCCAGCTCGATGATCTTAGTTTTCGCCTTCTTCAAATCCATCATGTCTGCGCACATCTGGTTCTCTCGACGTCGAATGTGTTGGTTTAGCTCCTGGTTGTAGGCTGCAATGGATCTATCCTTCTTGGTACTGATTACTTCCCATTGCTCGTCTCGGCGCCCACATATTTGGTATATGGTGTCTTTAAGCTCCTTATTGTAGACTTCTCCAATGCATCCCATGGTAATGTGAGCTGCCATACTCTTTCCCAAACTCCATGTTGGTGCATTGAAAACACATACTATGGGCTCCGTGCTTGGCGCAAACGTCCTTCCGGGAACTAGAGCTTGAATCTTCCAAAGATTCTTCTTCTCGTAATGTGGCGTTATGCGTCCCGGTGAAGCTTGGTATTCCAATATTCAGGTACCTAGTGACTTCCTTCAAGTGGCGTCCAAAAGGTGTGTCTTCATCCGGTTGTGCAAATTTGTACTTCATCTCCGTCATCCTAAAGAATGGAAAAATGGAGAGGGTCGAAATGAGTAGAGAAGAGTGACCTATGGTTTATCTTAGTGGTCGTGTCCTACACTCAGCGTGTGCTCTGATACCATCTTGTAGCGACCCGACCTCAGATGGTCAAGTCTCTGTGCTTTAGTGTCATCCCTGGATCAGTAATGCTGACACACACAGTACTCGAAGGATTTATAACAGAGTAGCAATCACACACTTATTACATCGAATGTCTCAAAAGAGAACTTATTACAATAATATGTCTTAAGGCCATCTAATACGATAACAGCGGAAGGCTTGGAAGATAAAGTGAGTCCATCAACTCCAACGGCATAACTGAGCTGCACGGCAACGACCTACCGAACTTTACTCCTCGTCTGAAAAGTGCATAGCGTAATATGTTGCAGCCCGAAACGTGTCAAGACATGGAATATGCGGCAATGTAACACATAGAGAGTAATGAAAGAATAAGCTATACTACATGCATATATGGCTGGTGGAAAGCTCTATGGTTACAGTTTTGCAAAAAGCCAATTTTACCCTACATCAAAGGAATAAGTTTTAATTTAACTATCATGGTGGTTGAAACATCATTGAGAAGGTATAACCCCAACTCAATCCCAATTAAGGTATTAAACAACCCAACAATATTAATTTAGAGTGATGAGATACATGTGAAATCTCAAGTACTAGATACTCGAATTGTCCATAACCGGGGACACGGCTAACCATGATTAGATTGTACACTCTGCAGAGGTTTAGCACTTTTCCCACAAGACTCGATCGCCTCCGTTGGTTTCTCGTGACTACATGGTGTTTGAGAAATGGATGACCGAGACACGCCTTTCGTAAACATTAACCCTCTACTCACGATAGATCATACCAAACCTATAAAATCCATTACCCGCCGATCTACCTCTTGAGAGCTTCACGTAGCTTACTCAACTATCCTAGAGCCCATAATAGCTTGTGGCTGCACACGGAAGTTTCTAGCATGAATAATCTCGGCCCATTTGAGCACAGGTGGCGGTCCATAGGAAGATCACACGGGTACCCCGGGATTTCCAAAAAAACAGACAACACTGGGTTCCCCAGGTGCCTCAATCCACCCAGATGTGTATTTAAGTTGCCACCTTAAAGTAAACCATTAATTTACAATCTCACATCTGTCATGAATATCTCTCAACCCAAACCACGTCTACGAGCATAGCATAGCAATATAAGCAACACGTAGAAGTAACTCCCAAGGGTTTGATAGTAACAGGGCAATAGGTTCCTACCTCATCATCTACTTCCCAACCCACAAATTAATGGCATCCTAATCATGCAATGTTTGAGGATTGAGCTAATGCACAAAAACTAGGTATGAAAAGGTATGATCAAGTGTTACTTGCCTTGGTGATGATCCGTGAATCCTAGAGACTCGTAGTAACACGCTTCGCACTCCGGGAATTCTATCGCGAGCAAACAATACATACATAAGCAACAAACAAAGATGCACAAACGAAACTTCAACTGAAAGAGGTTGACCGGAGAGTTCAACTTAAGAACTCCGGTTTGCAAAAAGAATCAAACCAAACAAAACAACGAAACTCAAACGACGAGAGAAACAAGATCCGTTTACTAATCTGAACTAGGGTCAAATTTTTACAGAGGCAAAACCTGATTTAAGTTGGCTATTCGGAAAAAGGGTTTCGAGATGAAACTCCAGGCGCTTGAATCGCCTGATTCCGATAAACGAGCGAAAAGTATACTAATTTGAACATCGGTTCAGAAATCGCGATCGGAATAACCGCGGAATAAAACCGATAAAAGAAAACGACGAACGGCTAAACGAACGAACGTTCGTTAGCGTAAACTAAACGATTTAACGGTTCAGAAACGAACGAGCGGGTGAACGTTCTCAAAATAAATAAACCAGAAAAAAACCAATCTAAAAAAGCGGCTAGGGTTTTCTAAAAACCGAAGGTTATTTTAAAAAATCGGCGACTACCTCCCATGATCGTCCGTGGGCGGCGGCTCAGCGGAGTCCGGCGAGGGCGCGGGCGAGGGGCGGGCGGGCGGCGGCGGCGCTGGAGGCGGCGGCGACGGCAAGCGGCGCTCAGGCTCGGCTCGGGTCGGGTCCGAGGCGGGCGGCAAGGCGGCGGTGGTGGCGGGTTAGAGGGAGAGGCGGTATTTAAAGGGGGTGGTGGCTTGGAGGAGGGCAAGGCGGCGGGGAGGAGAGTCCGGCTCGGACTCTGTCCCGCATGTGTGGCGGGCGCAACAAGTGAGGCGGCGGCAACTTAAGGGCTGCTCGGCTGGGCCTTTGGCCCAGTCGGGCACGGTTCTTTTTTTTAAACATTCCGCCAAAAATTGTAAAAACCCAAATAAATAAAAATCTAAAAATGCCAAAACAAGATTTCTTTGCCTAAATAAAATAATTAGAACAAGATGAACTTTTCTTGGCCCCTAAAATGCAATTTTAAATATATGCAAATTTTTCTCTAGGCAAATAAAAATTCCAAATAAGTAAAATAAAATCCCAAATAATGATTTTAACATTTTTCCTCCCAGTATTTCAATTATTTTTGGAGAAGTCATATTATCTCCTCTCGTTTATTATTAAGCGTGAAATATTTTCTGGAGAAAAAAATCCAAAATCCTCGTCTTCATTATTTGATAAAATTCAAATATGAAAATCGGAAAATCCCCAACTCTCTCCGAGGGTCCTTGAGTTGCTTAGGATTTCGAGGATGGCAAATGAGAATGCAATAAAATATGATATGCATGGATGACCTATGTATAACATGCCAAATTGAAAATTTGGGATGTTACAAACCTACCCCCCTTAAGATGAATCTCGCCCTCGAGATTCGGGTTGGCTTGAAAATAGGTGCGGATGGTCCTTGCGAATATCATCTTCTCGCTCCCAGGTGGCTTCCTCCTCGATATGGTGGCTCCACTGAACTTTACAAAACTTGATAACTTTGCTGCGAGTGACTCGGCTGTCGAAATCCAAAATCTTTAATGGCTTCTCCTCATAAGTCAAATTACTATCCAACTCAGACGCCTCTAGGGGCCTTTGTATCCTTTAACGGTATGCAGGCCATCTCAGCGTGGCACTTCTTCGGTTGTGATACGTGAAACACATCGTGAACTCCTGACAATCCTTCGGGTAACTCCAGCTTGTAGGCAACTTCTCCCATCCGTTCCAAAACACGATATGGTCCTACAAATCTTGGGGCTAACTTTCCCTTTACTCCGAAATGTTTCACTCCCCTCAGGGGTGATACTCGCAGATAGGCTCTGTCTCCAATTTCATAGGTTACTTCCTTGCGTTTTGAATCTGCGTAACTCTTCTGTCTAGACTGAGCAATCTTTAGTCTGTCTCTGAATTATCCTTCTTCATACCAGTCCACGAAAGCGTTCCTTCGTGTCTAAATACATCTTGGTGTTTCCGAGTGAATCGAGTATGGGGAGTCATGGGCCTCTTGAAGTATTAACTTCACGATCTCCGAATTGTTGGGCACATAAATCCGGTCCTCAAACCACAAGGTATCATGCTCATCCTCGCGAAAACCTTTGGCTTTTCCTTTGCCCATCTTCTCTTTTATCTCAGCAATCTCTTTATCCTCCTTCTGAGCTTCTCGAATCTTGTCTAACAACGTCGACTGAACCTCCATTGTTGCAAGAAAACCTCTTGGAACAACCTCCAACCGAAGTTCCATAATATCCTCTGCTAACTCCTTTGGCAGTCCTCCACTTTCAAGGATATTGGCATAACTCTTCCGACTCAAAGCGTCTGCTAGGACGTTGGCCTTTCCTGGATGGGAGTGTAGCTTCATATCGTAATCCTTTATAAGCTCCAGCCATCTCCTCTGTCTGAGGTTCAACTCCTTCTGTGTGAAAATGTACTTCAAACTTTTATGATCCGTGTACACATCACAACGGTTTCCAATGAGATAATGTCTCCGGTCTTCAACGCATGTACTACAGCTGCTAATTCCAAATCATGCGTGGCATAGTTCAACTCATGTGGCTTCAGGTTGTCGTGAGGCATCTGAAACAACTTTTCCGTCCTGAGAAGAACACATCCAAGTCCCAAGCGAGAGGCATCACAATACACTTGAAACTCCTTATGTATATCGGCAATGTCAAGACCTTTGGGGCTGTAGCCAACCGTTTTTCAACTCTTGGAAGCTTGTCTCACAATCCTCTGTCCATTTGAACTTGGTATCCTTCTTTAGCAATTCTGTCATTGGTTTAGCAATCTTGGAAAAATTCTCAATGAATCTCCGGTAATATCCTGCCAGTCCAAGGAAATCGCGAATCTCGGCCGAAGTGGGTGACAACCATTCAAAGGATCGACTGAATTTCTTTGGGATCTACTGCTATACCCTCTCTGATATAACATGCCCAAGAAATCCAACTTCCTTCAACCAAAACTCGCACTTGCTGAATTTGGCGTATAACCGGTGTTCCCCGAAGTTTCTCAAGAACCAAGCGTAGGTGTTCTGCGTGCTCCTCTTCGCTTTTTCGAGTAAACCATAATATCATCGATAAACACCACAACAAACTTTTCCAAATACTCCATGAACACTTTGTTCATCATACTCATGAAATAGGCGAGGCGTTAGTCACCCAAATGACATGACCGTATACTCATATAATCCATATCGTGTGGTGAATGCGTCTTTGGTATATCCTTCTCTCGGATCTTCAATCGATGGTATCCTGATCGTAGATCAATCTTAGAAAACACCTTAGCTCCGTGCAACTGATCAAACAGATCATTAATCATCGGTAAGGGATACTTGTTCTTTATCGTTACTTCATTCGTAGCTCGGTAATCAACAACCATCCTTAGGGATTTATCCTTCTTCACCACCAAAAGTACTGGGGCTCCCCAAGGTGATGAACTTCTACGAATGTAACCTTTCTCCAATAGCTCCTTGATCTGCTTCTTAATTTCCTCCAGATCATTTGCGGGCATCTGATAGGGTCTCTTTGATATTGGCCATGTACCTGGCATTAGTTCTATTAGAAACTCGATGTCTCGATCCGGTGGCATGCCTGGTAACTCTTCTGGAAAAACATCTGGATAATCCTTCACTACAGGTACTTCCTCTTGTACAACTCCCGTGAGGGTATTCACTTGGCTTCTCCTAGGCACATGCCTAGATACATACTTAATCCTTTTTCCCTCTGGCGTGGTAAGATAAATTGACTTGCTAGCACAATCAATACTTCCTCCAAACTTTGACATCCAGTCCATACCTAATATCACATCCAATCCTTGCGACTCCAAGATAATTAGGTCAGACGGAAAAACATGCGTGCCAATGATTAGGGGTATCTGGGTGCACCAACTGCTAGCCATGTTCTCTGCTCCAAAGCGAGCTCACTAAAGAGGGTCCTAAGGGTTTGGGTCGGTAACTTAAACTTATCCACAAATCCCCTTGATATGTATGAATGCGATGCACCAGTATCGAAAAGAATAATAGCGGTAAATGACTGAACCAAAAACTTACCTATTACCGCGTCCGGCTGCTCTTCAACTTCCTCCACGTTAACGTGGTTCACTTGTCCTTTGTTGAATGGATTGGGCATCTTCCCAGCGCTTCCATTTCCGTTTCCATTCTTTCCTTCAGGGCAGTCATTGGCATAATGCCCTGTCTTCCCGCACTTAAAGCAAATAACTTGGCTCAAGTCTCTCTTGGCGGGTGTAGCTGGGTTTGAGCGATTCTGATTATTGTTGGCTCCATTTCCATTCCATTCTTCGCACCATTATGCGATCCTCCTCCAGTATGGTTATGTCCTCCATGGTTATGAACAAGTCCTCCTGAGTTCGGGGTTAAGCGAGGCTTCTGGTGAGCTCCTGAGTTATACTTCCCTTGTCCATACTTCCTCTTACGACTCTCAATTTGCTGCTGCTTTCCTTTAATCATTAGGGCCTTATCTACCAACTCCTGGTAGTTGTTGAAAGTTGCCACCATCAGCTGCATACTCATCTCATCATTCAACCCTTCCATAAACTTCTCTTGCTTCGCGGCATCTGTGGCCACATCATCAGGGGCGTAACGTGATAACTTGCTAAACTCATCCACGTCTTGAGCCCTTTGTCACGGTTCCCACAGCGTAAATTCTGAACTCACGCTTCTTTATCTGCATGGCTCCGGTTGAAACATGGGTCGTGCGAAAAGCTTGTTGAACTGGTCCCAAGTGACATTGGCTATAGGAAAAGTAGCCGTGTAATTCTCCCACCATGCGGCTGTTGGTCCATCCAATTGATGTGCGGCAAAGCGCACTCTTTCAGCATCCGTGCATCCTGCGGTGGTTAACTCCCTTCCAATACGGCGTAACCAGTCATCTGCAACTATTGGCTCGGTGCTACTGGAAAACACCGGCGGTTGTAACCTCAGAAAACGGGCTAAATTGTCCACTGGCGGCGGGTTGTTGTTGTTGTTGTTGGCATTGCCCTGGTTCTGAACTAGCAATTGCATCAAGGTATTCTGGCATTAGATCAATCGAGTGACCTCCGGTGGGAAAACAAAACCGGGTCACGTCCCGGAGGCATCTGAAGGTTTAGATGGGAGAGATTAGAATAGAAAGAGGTCTAGCGAGAGAACACTACCCATATGCACATGAGGCAAACACACATTCATTCAATCAAGCAAGCAAGGGCATACAAAACGGTCTAGGACTATCGCATAAGTGCTCAACTATTACTAGTTACATGGAAATCTTGCTATTATATGGTGGTCATCTAGAAATTTTGATCGGTGGAAGACTCCATGATGTCTGCTCGACTTCGTCTTCATAGTCATCATCACTTGGATCTGAGTCGGTGTAAATGCGATGATGATGTAGTTGTCTGGACAAGCGGGATCTTCTTCCTCTTCTTGCTCCTCTTCCTTGGGTCTTTGGTCCTCCCATGAAGACTCCGATCTTCTTGACTAGGTCGTCGTTCTTCTCCAGTAGTATTTTGATTTCTTCCTCATATCCATCAGCGTGTAGACTTGAGTTCTTCCTCCATTTCGATGATCTTAGTTTTCGCCTTCTTCAAATCAATCATGTCTGCGCTTTGTCCCTGGTTCTCTTGACGTCGAATGTGTTGGTTTAGCTCACGGATGTAGGCTGCAATGGATCTATCCTTCTTGGTACTGATTACTTCCCATTGCTCGTCTCGGCGCCCACATATTTGGTATATGGTGTCTTTAAGCTCCTTATTGTAGACTTCTCCAATGCGTCCCATGGTAATGTGAGCTGCCATACTCTTTCCCAAACTCCATGTTGGTGCATTGAAAACACATACTATGGGCTCCGTGCTTGGCGCAAACGTCCTTCCGGGAACTAGAGCTTGAATCTTCCAGCATTCTTCTTCTGGTAATGTGGCGTTGTACGTCCCGGTGAAGCTTGGTATTCCAATATTCAGGTACCTAGTGACTTCCTTCAAGTGGCGTCCAAAAGGTGTGTCTTCATCCGGTTATGCAAATTTGTACTTCATCTCCGCCATCCTAAAGAGTGGAAAAATGGAGAGGGGTCAGAAATGAGTAGAGAGGAGTGACCTATGGTTTTATCTTAGTGGTCGTGTCCTACACTCAGCATGTGCTCGATACCATCTTGTAGCGACCCGACCTCGAGATGGTCAAGTCTACGTGCTTTCGTGTCATCCCTGGATCGGTAATCTTTGACACACACGATTACTCGAAGGATTTATAACAGAGTAGCAATCACACACTTATTACATCGAATGTCTCAAAAGAGAACTTATTACAATAATATGTCTTAAGGCCATCTAATACGATAACAGCGGAAGGCTTGGAAGATAAAGTGAGTCCATCAACTCGAACGGCATAACTGAGCTGCACGGCAACGACCTACCGAACTTTACTCCTCGTCTGAAAAGTCTGCAACATAATATGTTGCAGCCCGAAAAAGTGTCAGCACATGGAATATGCTGGCAATGTAACACATAGAGAGTAATGAAAGAATAAGCTATACTACATGCATATATGGCTGGTGGAAAGCTCTATGGTTACAGTTTTGCAAAAAGCCAATTTTACCCTACATCAAAGGAATAAGTTTTAATTTAACTATCATGGTGGTTGAAACATCATTGAGAAGGTATAACCCCAACTCAATCCCAATTAAGGTATTAAACAACCCAACAATATTAATTTAGAGTGATGAGATACATGTGAAAACTCAAGTACTAGATACTCAGAATTGTCCATAACCCGGGACACGGCTAACCATGATTAGATTGTACACTCTGCAGAGGTTTGCGCACTTTTCCCACAAGACTCGATCGCCTCCGTTGGTTTCTCGCACTACATGGTGTTTGAGAAACGGATGACCGAGACACGCCTTTCGTAAACATTAACCCTCTACTCCGGATAGATCATACCAAACCTATAAAACCCACTACACCTTTGATCTACCTCTTGAGAGCTTCACGTAGCTTACTCAACTATGCTAGAGCCCATAATAGCTTGTGGCTGCACACGGAAGTTTCTAGCATGAATAATCTCAGTTCCCTTTGAGCCTGGGTGGCGGTCCATAGGAAGATCACACGGGTACCTCGGGATTTCCAAAAAAAACAGTCAACACTGGGTTCCCCAGGTGCCTCAATCCACCCAGATGTGTATTTAAGTTGCCACCTTAAAGTAAACCATTAATTTACAATCTCACATCTGTCATGAATATCTCTCAACCCAAACCACGTCTACGAGCATAGCATAGCAATATAAGCAACACGTAGAAGTAACTCCCAAGGGTTTGATAGTAACAGGGCAATAGGTTCCTACCTCATCATCTACTTCCCAACCCACAAATTAATGGCATCCTAATCATGCAATGTTTGAGGATTGAGCTAATGCACAAAAACTGGGTATGAAAAGGTATGATCAAGTGTTACTTGCCTTGCTGACGATCCGTGAATCCTAGAGACTCGTAGTAACACGCTTCGCACTCCGGGAATTCTATCGCAAGCAAACAATAGATACATAAGCAATAAACAAAGATGCACAAACGAAAATTCAACTGAAAGAGGTTGACCGAAGAGTTCAACTTAAGAACTCCGGTTTGCAAAAAGAATCAAACCAAACAAAACAACGAAACTCAAACGGCGAGAGAAACAAGATCCGTTTACTAATCTGAACTAGGGTCAAATTTTTATAGAGGCAAAAACTGATTTAAGTTGGCTATTCGGAAAGAGGGTTTCGAGATGAAACTCCGAGCGCTTGAATCGCTGATTCCGATAAACGAGCGAAAGGTTATACTAATTTGAACATCGGTTCGTAAATCGCGATCGGAATAATCGCGGAATAAAACCGATAAAAGAAAACGACGAACGGCTAAGCGAGCGAGCGCTCGTTAGCAGAAACTAAACGACGAGCGGTTCAGAAAAGCGAACGACCGGGTGAACGTTCTCAAAATAAATAAACCAGAAAAAAATAAAACCAATCTAAAAAACGGCTAGGGTTTTCTAAAAAAACCGAAGGGTTATTTAAAAAAACCGGCGACTACCTCCGGCGATCGTCCGGCGGGGGCGGCGGCTCCGTGGGTCCCATGAGGGGCGGCGAGGGCGGGCGGGCGGCGTGGGAGGCGGCGACGACGGCGGTGGCGGGCGCTGGCTCGGCTCGGCCTGGTCGGGTCCGAGGCGGCGGGCGGCGCGATGGTGGCGGAGTTAGAGGGGAGAGGCGGTATTTAAAGGGGAGGGTGGTGGCCGAGGAGGGCAAGGCGGCAGGAGGAGAGTCCGGCTCGGACTCTGTCCGGCGCGGGCGGGCGTGTGTGTGGCGACAAGAAGGCAGGCGGCACTTGGGCTGGCTCACTGGTGGGCCTTTAGCCCGCGATTCTTTTAAACATTCCATGAAAATTGTAAAAACCCTAGGAAAATAAATAAAAATCTAAAAATGCCAAAACAAGTTTTCTTTGCCTAAATAAAATATTTAGAACAAGATGAACTTTTCTTGGCCCCTAAAATGCAATTTTAAATATATGCAAATTTTTCTCTAGGCAAATAAAAATTCCAAATAAGTAAAATAAAATCCCAAATAATGATTTTAACATTTTTCCTCCGGTATTTCAATTATTTTTGGAGAAGTCATATTATCTCCTCTCGTTTATTATTAAACGTGAAATATTTTTCCGGAGAAAAATAAAATAAAATCCAAAATCCTCGTCTTCATTATTTGATAAAATTCAAATATGAAAATCGGAAAATCCCCAACTCTCTCCGAGGGTCCTTGAGTTGCTTAGGATTTCGAGGATGGCAAATGAGAATGCACTAAAATATGATATGCATGGATGACCTATGTATAACATGCCAAATTGAAAATTTGCGATGTTACAGACCGAAAGGTCGAACGTGAATCATATAGTAGATATGATCAACATAGTGATGTTCACCATTGAAAACTACTCCATCTCACGTGAAGATCGGACATGGTATAGATGATATGGATCACGTGATCATTTAGATGACTAGAGAGATGTCTATCTAAGTGGGAGTTCTTAAGTAATATGATTAAATGAACTTTAATTTATCATGAACTTAGTACCTAATAGTATTTTGCATGTATACGTTATTGTACATCAATGGCCCGTGCTACCGTTCCCTTGAATTTTAATGCGTTCCTAGAAATCTAAGTTGAAAGATGATGGTAGCAACTACATGGACTGGGTCCATAACTTGAGGATTATCCTCATTGCTGCACAGAAGAATTACGTCCTGGAAGCACCGCTAGGTGCAAGACCCGCTGCAGGAGCAACTCCGGACGTTATAAACGTCTGGCAGAGCAAAGCTAATGACTACTCAATATTTCACTGTGCCATGCTTTACGGCTTAGAACCGAGACATCAACGACGTTTTGAACATCATGAAGCATATGATATGTTCCAGGAGTTGAAGTTAATATTTCAAGCGAATGCCCGGATTGAGAGATATGAAATCTCCAATAAGTTCTACAGCTGCAAGATGGAGGAGAATAGTTCTGTTAGTGAACATATATTCAGAATGTCTGGGTACCACAACCACTTGACTCAACTGGGAGTTAATCTTCCTGATAATAGTGTCATTGACAGAGTTCTCCAATCACTGCCACCAAGCTACAAAATCTTCGTGATGAACTATAATATGCAAGGGATGGATAAGACAATTCCTGAGCCCTTCGCGATGCTAAAGGCTGCGGAGGTAGAAATCAAGAAGGAGCATCAAGTGTTGATTGTTAACAAGACCACTAGTTTCAAGAAAAAGGGTAAAGAGAAGAAGGGGTCCTTCAAGAAGAATGGCAAGCAAGTTGCTGATCAAGTGAAGAAGCCCAAGTCTGGACCTAAGCCTGAGACTGAGTGCTTCTCGCAAAGGGACTGGTCACTGGAAGCGGAACTACCCCAAGTATTTGGCGGATAAGAAGGATGGCAAAGTGAAAGGTATATTTGATATACATGTTATTGATGTGTACCTTACTAATGATCGTAGTAGCGCTTGGCTATTTGATCTTTGGTTACATTGCTCATATTTCAACTCGAAGCAGGGCTACGGATTAAACAAAGATTGGCTCTGAGCGAGGTGACGATGCGCGTGGGAAATGGTTCCAAAGTTGATGTGATCGTCGTCGGCACACCACCTCTACATCTACCTTAGGGATTAGTTTTAGACCTGAATAATTGTTAGTTGGTGCCAGCGTTAAGCATGAACATTATATCTGGATCTTATTTGATGCTTGACGGTTATTCATATAAATCAGAGAATAATGGTTGTTCTATTTATATGAGTAATATCTTTTATGGTCATGCACCCTTGAAGAGTGGTCTATTTTTGTTGAATCTCGATTGAGTGATACACATATTCATAATATTGAAGCCAAAAGATGCAAGGTTAATAATGATAGTGCAACTTATTTGTGGCACTGCCGTTTAGGTCATATTGTTGTAAAGCGCATGAAGAAACTCCATGTTGATGGACTTTTGGAATCACTTGATTATGAATCACTTGATGCTTGCGAACCATGCCTCATGGGCAAGATGACTAAGACTCCGTTCTCCGGAACAATGGAGCGAGCAACAGACTTGTTGGAAATAATACATACTGATGTATGTGGTCCGATGAGTGTTGAGGCTCGCGGCGGGTATCGTTATTTTCTGACCTTCACAGATGATTTGAGAAGATATGGGTATATCTACTTGATGAAACATAAGTCTGAAACATTTGAAAAGTTCAAAGAATTTCATTGTGAAGTGGAAAATCATCGTAACAAGAAAATAAAGTTTCTACGATCTGATCATGGAGGTGAATATTTGAGTTACGAGTTTGGTCTTCATTTGAAACAATGTGGAATAGTTTCGCAACTCATACCACCTGGAACACCACAACGTAATGGTGTGTCCGAACATTGTAACCGCACTTTATTATGCTATATATAAAATGAACCATATCGACGAAATTTTCCTATCCCTAAAAAAGAAAAGGATGACCCCTTCTTCCTATATATTACCAAGGAAAAGTAATCCTTCTTTTATAGGCGAAATTATATTGGATTTTATATGTATATAATTCCTTAATTATATGAGACCAAAAAGAAGAAATGACACGAGGGTTCTATATATAGATAGAGAAAGAAAGAAGAAGAAAATAGAAAGAAGAAGAAAATAATGATGTGGAAAAGAAGACAGGAATTGTGTACAATGGCATTGTACAACAATTTAATTTGGAAAAGGGATGTAGCGCAGCTTGGTAGCGCGTTTGTTTTGGGTACAAAATGTCACAGGTTCAAATTCTGTCATCCCTACCTATTACTTCTTTCTTCTTTATAGGCAGTAGCGACGAGATCAATTAACGTAAAGTGGGTATCTATGATGTCTCTTACTGATTTACCGCTATCGTTTTGGGGTTATGCTTTAGAGACGGCTGCATTCATGTTAAATAGGGCACCACCTAAATCTGTTGAGATGACACCATATGAACTGTGGTTTGGCAAGAAACCTAAGTTGTTGTTTCTTAAAGTTTGGGGTTGCGATGCTTATGTGAAAAAGCGCTTCAACCTGAGAAGCTCGAATCCAGATCGGAGAAATGTGTCTTCATAGGATACCCAAAGGAGACAGTTGGTACACCTTCTACCACAGATCCGAAGGTAAGATATATGTTGCTAAGAATGGATCCTTTCTAGAGAAGGAGTTTCTCTCGAAAAAAGTGAGTGGGAGGAAAGTAGAACTTGATGAGGTAATTGTACCTTCTCCCTAATTGGAAAGTAGTTCAACACAAAAATCAGTTCTAGTGATTCCTACACCAATTAGTGAGGAATTTAATGATGATGGTCATGAACCTTCTGAACAAGTTAATAACGAACCTCGTAGGTCAACCAGAGTAAGATCCGCACCAGAGTGGTACGATAATCCTGTTCTGGAGGTCATGTTACTATGAGGAAGCGATGATGAGCCCAGATTCCATGAAATGGCTTGAGGCCTTGAAATCTGAGACGGCATCCATGTATGAGAACAAATTATGGACTTCGGTTGACTTGCTCAATGATCGACAAGTAATAGAGAATAAATGGATCTTCAAGAAGAAGACTGACGTTGATGGTAATATTACTGTCTACAAAGCTCGACTTGTTGTGAAAGGTTTTTGACAAGTTCAAGGAGTTGACTACGATGAGACCTTCTCACCCGTAGCGATGCTTAAGTCTGTCCGAATCATGTTAGCAATTGCCGCATTTTATGATTATAAAATTTGGCAAATGGATGTCAAAACTGCATTCCTTAATGGATATCTTAAAGAGGAGTTGTATATGATGCAACCAGAAGGTTTTGTCGATCCAAAAGGTGCTAACAAAGTGTGCAAGCTCCAGCGATCCATTTATGGACTGGTGCAAGCCTCTCGGAGTTGGAATATACGTTTTCATAGTGTGACCAAAGCATATGGTTTTATAAAGACTTTTGGAGAAGCCTATATTTACAAGAAAGTGAGTGAGAGCTCTGTAGCATTTCTGATATTATATGTGGATGACATATTGTTGATCGGAAATGATATTGAATTTCTGAATAGCATAAAAAGGATATTTTAATAATAATTTTTCATTACCTCGGTGAAGCTTCTTATATATTGGGCATCATGATCTATAGAGATAGATCAAGACGCTTAATTGGACTTTCACAAAGCACATACCTTGATAAAGTTTTGAAGAAGTTCAAAATGGATCAGTCAAAGAAAGGGTTCTTGCCTGTGTTACAAGGTGTGAAGTTGAGTTAGACTCAATGCCCAACCACTGCAGAAGATAGAGAGAAAATGAAAGTCATTCCCTATGCCTCAGCCATAGGTTCTATCATGTATGCAATGTTGTGTACCAGACCTGATGTGTGTTTTGCTATTAGTTTAGCAGGGAGGTAACAAATTAATCTAGGAGTGGATCACTGGACAACGGTCAAGACTATGCTAAAATACCTGAAAAGGACTAAGGATATATTTCTCGTTTATGGAGGTGAAAAAGAGCTCGTCGTAAATGGTTACGTTGATGCAAGCTTTGACACTGATCCGGATGACTCTAAGTCACAAACCGGATACGTATTTATATTGAATGGTGGAGCTGTCAGTTGGTGTAGTTCCAAGTAGAGCGTCGTGGCGGGATCTACGTGTGAAGCAGAGTACATAGCTGCTTCGGAAGCGACAAATGAAGGAGTCTGGATGAAGGAGTTCATATCCGATCGAGGTGTAATACCTAGTGCATCAGGTCCAATGAAAAGCTTTTGTGACAATACTGGTGCAATTGCCTTGGCAAAGGAATCCAGATTTCACAAGAGAACCAAGCACATCAAGAGAGGCTTCAATTCCATCCGCGATCAAGTCAAGGTGGGAGACATAGAGATTTGCAAGATACTTACATATCTGAATGTTGCGGACCCATTGACTAAGCCTCTCTCATGAGCAAAAGATGATCAGCACCAAGACTCCATAGGTGTTAGAATCATTAGTATGTAATCTAGATTACTGACTCTAGTTGTTATTTATATTTCCTTATATCATCATAAATGTTTATTATCCGTGCTAGAATTGTATAAAAACTAAGTGTCCCTAGTATGCCTCTACTTGACTAGCTCGTCAATCAAAGATGATTAAGTTTCCTGACCATAGACATGTGTTGTCATTTGATGAACGGGATAACATCATTAGGGAATGATCTGATGGACAAGACCCATCCGTTAGCTTAGCATAATGATCGTTTAGTTTTATTGCTATTGCTTTCTTCATGACTTATACATGTTCCTCTGACTATGAGATTATGCAACTCCTGAATACCAGAGGAACACCTTGTGTGCTATTGTAACATCCCAAATTTTCAATTTGGCATGTTATACATAGGTCATTCTTGCATATCATATTTTATTTGCATTCTCGTTTACCATCCTCGAAAATCCTAAGCAACTCAAGGACCCTCGGAGAGAGTTGGGGATTTTTCAATTTTCATATTTGAATTTTGTCAAATAATGAAAGACGAGGATGTTGGATTTTAATTATTTTCTCTCCGGAATTTTTTTTCAATTTAAACAAATAAATGAGGGGAGATAATATGACTTCTCCAAAATAATTGAAATAACGGAGGAAAAATGTTAAAATCATTTTTGGTATTTTATTTGATTTTATTTGGAAGTTTATTCGCCCTAGAAAAATTTGCACGCTTTAAAATTTGCATTTTGGGGCCAAGAAAAGTTCATCTAGTTCTAAATATTCTATTTAGACGGAGAAAACTTATTTTGGAATTTTTCGATTTTATTTATTTTACTAGGAATTTTTCTTTCGTGAATGTTAAAAAACGAACGGACATCGCTACCGATCGGGGCCAAGGGCCCAGCCAAAGCCGCCCACGAGCTGCCGCCGCCTCCTCCTCCATGGCCGCCCGTCTGCAGGCATCGGACGCCGACGGAGTCCGAGCGGACTCCACCCCGGTGACCCTTCCCCAAGTCGCCGCCCCACCCCTTCCCAAGCCACCGTCGCCCCGCCCCTTTAAATACCGCCGCCACCACCCGCCACCACCACCGCCACCACCGCCCACTTGTGAGCCAGCCGAGCCGCCCGTGGCCCAGCGTCACCGCCCTCCCCCGCACCGTCGCCCGCCGCCTTTCGCTGTCGCCCGCCGCCCCTCGCCGACCCGCCCCTCGGGACCATGCGAAGCCCGCTTCGCGGACGCGCCTGCCGAGGTACCCGACCCTACCGCCGCCGGTTTATTATGTTTTTTTTTGAAAAACCCTTCGGTTTTAAAAAAACCCCTAGACCATTTTTTATATAGATTGGTTTATTTTTGTCGGTTTATTTATTTAATGAACATCCGTTCACCCGTTCGTTTTAACGAACGCGTTCACTGTTTAAGTTCTGTTAATGAACGTTACGTTACGTTTGACGGTTAAATGCTTTTCTTTTATCGATTATTCCGCGGTTATTACGATCGCGATTTCGATCCAATTTTCAAACCTGTTTATCTTTTCGCTCGTTTATCGGAATCAGGCGATTCAAGCGCCTGGAGTTTCAGATCGAAACCCTCTTCCGAATAATCAACTTAAACCAGTTTTATCTCTGTAAAATTTGACCCTAGTTCAGATTAGTAAACGGACCTTGTTTTTCTCGCCATTTGAGTTTTGTTGTTCCGTTTGGTTTGATTCTTTTGCAAACCGGAGTTCTTAAGTTGAACTCTCCGGTCAACCTCTTCAGTTGAAGTTTCGTTTGTGCATCTTTGCTTGTTTACTTATGTATGCGTTGTTTGCTTGCGATAGAATTTCCGGAGTGCGAAGCGTGTTATACGAGTCTCTAGGATTCACGGATCGTCAGCAAGGCAAGTAATACTTGATCATATCTTTTGATACCCAGTTTTTATGCATTAGCTCAACCCTCAAACATTGCATGATTAGAATGTCATTAAATTGTGGGTTGGGAAGTAGATGATGAGGTAGGAACCTATTGCCCTGTTACTTTCAAACCCTTGGGAGTTACTTCTACGTTATGCTTATATTGTCATGCTATGCTCAGAGACGTGGTTCGGGTTTGAGAGATATTCACGACAGATGTGAGATTGTAAATTAATGGTTTACTTTAAGGTGGCAACTTAAATACACATCTGGGTGGATTGAGGCACCTGGGGAACCTAGTGTTGTCTGTTTTATTTTGGAAATCCCGGTATCCGTGTGATCTTCCTATGGACCGCCACCAGGCTCAAAGGGAATCGAGATTATTCATGCTAGAAACTTCCGTGTGCAGCCACAAGCTATTATGGGCTCTAGCATAGTTGAGTAAGTGACGTGAAGCTCTCGAAGAGGTAGATCAGCGGTAGTGGGTTTTATAGGTTTGGTATGATCTATCCTGAGTAGAGAGTTAATGTTTCGAAAGATCATGTCTCGGTCATCCGCCTCTCAAACACCATGCGGTCACGAGAAATCAACGGAGGCGATCGAGTCTTGTGGGGAAAAGTCATGAAACCTCTGCAGAGTGTACAAACTAATCATGGTTAGCCGTGTCCCCGGTTATGGACGATTCTCGAGTATCTAGTACTTGAGTATTCACATGTATCTCAACACTCTTAACTAAATTTGCTGGGTTGTTAATTACCTTAATTGGGATCATTTGAGTTGGGGGGGTACCTTCTCAATGATGTTTCAACCACCATGATAGTTAAAACAAATTTATTCCTTTGATGTAGGGAAAAATTGGCTTTTCAAAAAGCGTAACCATAGAGCTTTCCACCAGCCTTATATGCATGTAGTATAGCTTATTCTTTCATCACTCTATGTGTTACATTGCCAAGATATTCCATGTGTCAATTGTTCCCGGCTGCAACGTATTATGTTGCAGACTTTTCAGACGAGGCGTAAGGATTGTAGGTCGTTGCCGTGCAGCTCAGTTATGCTGTTGGAGTTGATGGACTCACTTTATCTTCCAAGCCTTCCACTGTTATCGCATTAGATGGCCTTCAGCCATATTATTGTAATAAGTTCTCTTTTGAGACATTCGATGTAATAAGTGTGTGATTGCTACTCGTTATAAATCCTTCGAGTAATCGTGTGTGTCAAGATACCGATCCGAGGATGACATGTATACGTAGACTTGACCATCTGAGGTTGGGTTGCTACAAGATGGTATCAGAGCACACGCTGAGTGTAGGACACGACCACTAAGATAAACCATAGGTCACTCCTCTCTACTCATTTCTGACCTCTCTCCATTTTTCCACTCTTTAGGATGACGGAGATGAAGAAAAAGTTTGCCCAACCGGATGAAGACACACCTTTCGGACGTCACTTGAAAGAAGTCACTAGGTACCTGAATATTGGAATACCAAGCTTCACCGGGACGTACAACGCCACCTTACCAGAAGAAGAATGCTGGAAGATTCAAGCCCTAATTCCCGGAAGGACGTTTGCACCAAGCACGGAGCCCATAGTATGTGTTTTCAATGCACCAACATGGAGTTTGGGAAAGAGTATGGCAGCTCACATTACCATGGGACGCATCGGAGAAGTCTACAACAAGGAACTTAAAGACACCATATACCAAATATGTGGGCGCCGAGACGAGCAATGGGAAGTAATTAGCACCAAGAAGGATAGATCCATTGCAGCTTACATCTAGGAGCTCAACCAGCACATTCGACGTCATGAGAACCAGATGTGCGCAGACATGCTGGATTTGAAGAAGGCGAAAACTAAGATCATCGAATTAGAGGAAGAACTCAAGTCTACATGCGACGGATATGAGGAAGAAATCAAGATACTACTGGAGAAGAACGACGACCTAGTCAAGAAGATTGGAGTTTTCATGGGAAGACCAGCACCCAAGGAAGAAGAGCAAGAAGAGGAAGAAGATCCCGCTTGTCCAGACAACTACATCATCATCGGATTTACACCGACTCAGATCCGAGTGATGATGACTATGAAGACGAAGCTGGAGCAGACATCATGGAGTCTTCCACCGATCAAAATTTCTAGATGACCACCAAATATTAGTAGTATTTTTTCCCTATGTAACTAGTAGTAGTTGAGCACGTATGTGATAGTCCTAGATCATATTGTATGCCCTTGCTTGCTTGATTGAATGAATGTGTGTTTTGCCTCATGTGCATATGGGTAGTGTTTTCTCACTAGACCTCTTTCTATTTCTAATCTCTCCCCTCTAAACCCTCAGATGCATCCGAGACATGACCCGGGTTTTGCTTTCCCACCGGAGCTCACTCAGTTGATCCAACAGCAGAATGCCTTGATGCAATAGCTAGTTCAGAACCAGGGCAATGCCAACAACAACAACAACAACCCGCCACCAGTGGACACTTTAGCCCGTTTTACGAGGTTACAACCGCCGGTGTTTTCCAAAGAGCACCGAGCCAATAGTTGCGTATGACCTGGTTACACCGTATTGGAAGGAGTTAACCACCGCAGGATGCACGGATCTTTGAGAGAGTGCGTTTTGCCGCACATCAATTGGATGGACCAAGAGCCGCATGGTGGGAGAATTACACGACTACTTTTCCTATAGCCAATGTCACTTGGGACCAGTTCAACAAGCTTTTCGCACGGCCCATGTTTCAACCGGAGCCATGCAGATAAAGAAGCGTGAGTTTCGCAACTTACGCCCAGGGAACCGTCTTGTGGCCCAAGACGTGGATGAGTTTAGCAAGTTATCACGCTTATGCCCCCGATGATGTGGGCCACGGATGCCGCCAAGCAAGAGAAGTTTATGGAAGGACTGAATGATGAGATGAGTATGCACGGTGATGGTGGCAACTTTCAACAACTACCAGAGTTGGTAGATAAGGCCCTAATGATTGAAGGAAAGCAGCAGCAAATTGAGAATCGTAAGAGGAAGTATGGACAAGGGAAGTATAACTCAGAGCTCACGAAACCTCTCTTAACCCCGAACTCGGGAGTACTAGTTCATAACCATGGAGGACATAACCATCTTTGGAGGAGGAACGCATAATGGTGCGAAGAATGGGAATGGAAATGCAGCCAACAATAACCAGAATCGCTCTAACCCAGCTACACCCGCTAAGAGAGACTTGAGCCAAGATATTTGCTTTAAGTGCGGGAAGACAGGGCACTATGCCAATGACTGCCCTGAAGGAAAGGATGGAAACGGAAATGGGAGCGATGGGAAGAAGCCCAATCCATTCAACAAAGGACAAGTGAACCACATTAACGTGGAGGAAGTTGAAGAAACGGCGGATGCGGTAATAGGTAAGTTTTTGGTTCACCATTTACCGCTATTGTTCTTTTCGATAATGGTGCATCGCATTCATATATATCAAGGGATTTGTGGATAAGTTTAAGTTACCAACCAGCACTTAGGACTCCTCTTTAGTAAGCTCACTTTGGAGGAGAGTATATGGCTAGCAGATGGTGCACCCAGATACCCCTAATCATTGGCACACATGTTTTTCCGTCTGACCTAATTATCTTGGAGTCGCAAGGATTGGATGTGATATTAGGTATGGATTGGATGTCGAAGTTTGGAGGAAGTATCGACTGTGCTAGCAAGTCAGTTTGTCTTACCACCCCAGAGGGTAAAAGGATTAATTATGTATCTAGGCATGTGCCTAGGAGGAGTCATGTGAATACCCTCACGGAGTTGTACAAGAAGAAGTACCAGAGTGAAGGATTATCCAGATGTTTTTCCTAAGAGTTACCGGGCATGCCACCGGATCGAGACATCGAAGTTTACGATAGAACTAATACCAGTGCAGGGCCAATATCAAAGAGACCTTATCGGATGCCCGCAAATGATCTGGAGGAAATTAAGAAGCAGATCAAGGAGCTATTGGAGAAAGGTTACATTCGAAGAAGTTCATCACCTTGGGGAGCTCCAGTACTTTTGGTGGAGAAGAAGGATAAATCCCTAAGGATGGTTGTTGATCACCGAGCACTGAATGAAGTAACGATAAAGAACAAGTATCCCTTACCGATGATTAATGACCTGTTTGATCAGTTGCAAGGAGCTAAGGTGTTTTCTAAGATTGATCTACGATCAGGATACCATCAGTTGAAGATCCGAGAGAAGGATATACCCAAGACAGCATTCACCACACGATATGGATTATACGAGTATACGGTCATGTCGTTTGACCGACTAACGCCTCGCCTATTTTATGAGTATGATGAACAAAGTGTTCATGGAATATTTGGACAAGTTTGTTGTGGTGTTTATCGATGATATTATGGTTTACTCGAAGAACGAAGAGGAGCATGCGTAACACCTACGTTTGGTTCTTGAGAAACCTGTGGAACACCAAGTTATACGCCAAATTCAGCAAGTGCGAATTTTGGTTAAAGGAAGTTGGATTTCTTGGGCATGTTATATCAGGAGAAGGTATAGCAGTAGATCCCAGTAAAATTCAGCCAGTCACTAAATGGTTGGCACCCACTTCAGTCAGCGAGATTCACAGTTTCCTTGGACTAGCAGGATATTATCGGAGATTTATTGAGAACTTTTCCAAGATTACTAAACCAATGACAGAATTGCTAAAGAAGGATACCAAGTTCAAATGGACAGAGGATTGTGAGACAAGTTTCCAAGAGTTGAAGAAACGGTTGACTACAGCCCCGATCTTGACATTGCGGATATACATAAGGAGTTTCAAGTGTATTGTGATGCCTCTCGCTTGGGAATTGGATGTGTTCTTATGCATGAAGGAAAACTTGTCTCGTATGCCTCACGACAACTGAAGCCTCATGAGTTGAACTATGCCACGCATGATTTGGAGTTAGCAGCCGTAGTACATGCGTTGAAGACGTGGAGACATTATCTCATGGGAAACCGTTGTGATGTGTACACGGATCATAAGAGTTTAAAGTACGTTTTCACACGTATGAGTTAAACCTCAGACAGAGGAGATGGCTGGAACTTATAAAAGATTACGACATGAAGCTACACTATCATCCAGGAAAAGCCAACGTCGTAGCAGACGCTTTGAGTCGGAAGAGTTATGCCAATGTCCTTGAAGGAAGAGTACTGCCAAAGGAGTTAGCAGAGGATGTTATGGAAATTAATTTGGAGATTGTTCCAAGAGGTTTTCTTGCAACAATGGAGGTTCAGTCGACCTTGTTAGACAAGATTCGAGACGCTCAGAAGGAGGATAAAGAGATTGCTGAGATAAAGGAAAGAATGGGAAAAGGAAAAGCCAAAGGTTTTCGCGATGATGAGCATGATACCTTGTGGTTTGAGGATCGGATTTATGTGCCCAACAATTCGGAGAACAGGAAGTTAATACTTCAAGAGGCCCATGACTCACCATACTCGATTCACCCCGGAAACACCAAGATGTACTTGGACTTGAAGGAACGTTTCTGGTGGGCTGGTATGAAGAAGGATATTGCTGAATATGTAGCCGTTTGCGATGTATGTCAGAGAGTGAAGGCAGAGCATCAAAAGCCAGCAGGATCAAGTTGCAGCCTATGCCAATACCCGAGTGGAAGTGGGACAAGCTTGGCATGGATTTTATCACAGGATTACCCAGAACCAAAGCAGAATATGATTCAATATGGGTAGTAGTGGATCGTTTGACCAAAGTAGCTCATTTCATTCCAGTGAAAACAGCTTATACAAGTGCAAGGTTGGCCAAGATATATATGACCAGGATAGTATGTTTGCACGGAGTTCCGAGGAGTATCGTATCAGATAGAGGAACACAGTTTACTTCAAAGTTTTGGCATCAACTACACCAGACTTTGGGTACCAGATTGGAGTTCAGTACCGCGTTCCACCCACAGACGGACAGACGGGATGTAAAGAGTCAATCAGATTTTGGAGGACATGTTGAGAGCACATGCGCTAGATTATGGATCTAGTTGGGATGACAATTTGCCGTCTGCAGAATTCTCATAAAACAACAGCTACCAGGCCAGTTTGAAGATGGCACCGTTCGAAGCTCTGTATGGACGCAGATGTAGAACACCATTGATGTGGGATGAGGTTGGAGACCGTCAGTTGTTTGGACCAGATTTGATCAAAGACTCTGAGGAGAAGGTTAAACTGATCAGAGACAGACTAAAGATTGCTCAGTCTAGATGTAAGAGTTACGCAGATTCTAAACGCAAGGAAGTAACCTATGAAATTGGAGACAGAGTATATTCTGAGTATCACCCCGAGGGGAGTGAAACGTTTTGGAGTAAAAGGAAAGTTAGCCCCAAGATTTGTAGGACCGCACTGTATTTTGGGACGGATGGGAGAAGTTGCCTACAAGCTGGAGTTACACGAAGGATTGTCGGTGTGCATGACGTGTTTCACGTGTCACAACTGGCGAAGAAGTGCCACGCGAGATGGCCGACATACCACTAAAGGATACAAAGTGCCCTGGAGGCGATACAATTGGATAACAACTCGACTTATGAGGAGAAGCCAAGAAAAAAATTCTCGAGTTTGATAGCAGAGTCACTCGCAACAAGGTGATCAAGTTTTGCAAAGTTCAAAGGAGCCACCACACCGAGGAAGAAGCCACACAGGAGCGAGAAGAGGATATTCGCAAGGACCATCCGCACCTATTTTCTAGCCAACCCGAATCTCGAGGGCGAGATTCATCTTAAAGAGGTAGGTTTGTAACATCCCAAATTTTCAATTTGGCATGTTATACATAGGTCATTCTTGCATATCATATTTTATTTGCATTCTCGTTTACTCATCCTCGAAAATCCTAAGCAACTCAAGGACCCTCGGAGAGTTGGGGATTTTTCAATTTTCATATTTGAATTTTGTCAAATAATGAAAGACGAGGATGTTGGATTTTAATTATTTTCTCTCGGATTTTTTTTCAATTTAAACAAATAAATGAGGGAGATAATATGACTTCTCCAAAATAATTGAAATAACGGAGGAAAAATGTTAAAATCATTTTTGGGATTTTATTTGATTTTATTTGGAAGTTTATTCGCCCTAGAAAAATTTGCACGCTTTAAAATTTGCATTTTAGGGGCCAAGAAAAGTTCATCTAGTTCTAAATATTCTATTTAGATGGAGAAAACTTATTTTGGAATTTTTCGATTTTTATTTATTTTTCTAGGAATTTTTCTTTCGGCGGAATGTTTAAAAAAAATGAAACGGACCCGCGCCCGACTGGGCCAAGGGCCCAGCCGAGCCTGGCCGGCCCACGAGCATCGCCGCCTCCCTCCGCACGCCGCCGTGTGAGGCACGGACACCGACGGGAGTCCGAGCCGGACTCCACCCCGGGTGACCCCTTCCCCAAGTCGCCGCCGCCCCACCCCTTCCCCAAGCCACCGTCGCCCCCGCCCCCTTTAAATACCGCCGCCACCACCCGCCACCACCACCCGCCACCACCGCCCGCCCGGGCCAGGCATGCCCAGGCCCGGAGCCCAGCCGTCGCCCGCCGCCCTCCCCCGTCGCCGCCGCCTTCGCCGTTACCGCCGCCCCTCCGACCCGCCCCCTCGCGGACCAGGAACGCCCGCTTCGCCAGACGCGCCTGCCGAAGGTACCCGACCCGCCGCCGCCCGGTTTATTATGTTTTTTGAAAACCTTCGTTTAAAAAAAACCTATACCGCTTTTTATATAGATCGGTTTATTTTCGCCGGTTTATTTATTTAATGAACATCCGTTCACCCGCTCGTTTTAACGAACGCGTTCATCGTTTCAAGTTCTGTTAACGAACGTTCGCTCGCTTAACGATTCGTCGCTTTTCTTTTATCGATTATTCCGCGGTTATTCGATCGCGATTTCTGATCCAATTTTCAAACCTGTTTATCTTTTCGCTCGTTTATCGGAATCAGGCGATTCAAGCGCCTGGAGTTTCGTATCGAAACCCTCTTTCCGAATAATCATTATCTCTGTAAAATTTGACCCTAGTTCGGATTAGTAAACGAACCTTGTTTTTCTCGCCATTTGAGTTTTGTTGTTCCGTTTGGTTTGATTCTTTTTGCAAACCGGAGTTCTTAAGTTGAACTCTCCGGTCAACCTCTTCAGTTGAAGTTTCGTTTGTGCATCTTTGCTTGTTTACTTATGTATGCGTTGTTTGCTTGCGATAGAATTTCCGGAGTGCGAAGCGTGTTATTACGGGTCTCTAGGATTCACGGATCGTCAGCAAGGCAAGTAACACTTGATCATATCTTTTCATACCCAGTTTTTATGCATTAGCTCAACCCTCAAACATTGCATGATTAGAATGTCATTAAATTGTGGGTTGGGAAGTAGATGATGAGGTAGGAACCTATTGCCCTGTTACTTTCAAACCCTTGGGAGTTACTTCTACGTTATGCTTATACCGCCATGCTATGCTCAGAGACGTGGTTCGGGTTTGAGAGATATTCACGACAGATGTGAGATTGTAAATTAATGGTTTACTTTAAGGTGGCAACTTAAATACACATCTGGGTGGATTGAGGCACTGGGGAACCTAGTGTTGTCTGCATTTTTTGAAATCCCGGGTATCCGTGTGATCTTCCTATGGACCGCCACCAGGCTCAAAGGGAACTGAGATTATTCATGCTAGAAACTTCCGTGTGCAGCCACAAGCTATTATGGGCTCTAGCATAGTTGAGTAAGTGACGTGAAGCTCTCAAGAGGTAGATCAGCAGGTAGTGGGTTTTATAGGTTTGGTATGATCTATCCGGAGTAGAGAGTTAATGTTTACGAAGACTGTGTCTCGGTCATCCGTCTCTCAAACACCATGCAGTCACGAGAAATCAACGGAGGCGATCGAGTCTTGTGGGGAAAAGTCGCAAACCTCTGCAGAGTGTACAAACTAATCATGGTTAGCCATGTCCCCGGTTATGGACGCATTCTCGAGTATCTAGTACTTGAGTATTCACATGTATCTCAACACTCTTAACTAAATTTGCTGGGTTGTTAATTACCTTAATTGGGATCATTTGAGTTGGGGGGTACCTTCTCAATGATGTTTCAACCACCATGATAGTTAAAACAAATTTATTCCTTTGATGTAGGAAAAAATTGGCTTTTCGCAAAACTGTAACCGTAGAGCTTTCCACCAGCCTTATATGCATGTAGTATAGCTTATTCTTTCATCACTCTATGTGTTACATTGCCAGCATATTCCATGTGCTGACCCGTTCCCGGGCTGCAACGTATTATGTTGCGCACTTTTCAGACGAGGAGTAAGGATTATAGGTCGCTGCCGTGCAGCTCGCTTATGCCGTTGGAGTTGATGGACTCACTTTATCTTCCAAGCCTTCCTTGTTATCGCATTAGATGGCCTTCAGCCATATTATTGTAATAAGTTCTCTTTTGAGACATTCGATGTAATAAGTGTGTGATTGCTACTCTGTTATAAATCCTTCGAGTACTGTGTGTGTCAGCATTACCGATCCAGGGATGACACAGAAGCACAGAGACTTGACCATCTGAGGTCGGGTCGCTACAGCTATCAAACATCACAACATAACTGGGTGATTATAAAGATGCTCTACATGTGTCTCCGATGGTGTTTGTGGAGTTGGCATAGATCGAGATTAGGACTTGTCACTCCATGTATCGTAGAGGTATCTCTGGGCCCTCTCGGTAATGCACATCACTATGAGCCTTGCAAGCAATGTGACTAATGAGTTAGTCACGGGATGATGCGTTGCGGAATGAGTAAAGAGACTTGCCGGTAACGAGATTGAAGTAGGTATGATGATACCGACGATTGAACCTCGGGCAAGTAACATACCGATGGCAAAGGGAACAACGTATGTTGTTATGCGGTTTGACCGATAAAGTTCTTCGTAGAATATGTAGGAGACAATATGGGCATCCAGGTTCCGCTATTGGTTATTGATCGCAGATGTGTCTCGGTCATGTCTACATAGTTCTCGAACCCGTAGGGTCCGCACGCTTAACGTTCGATGACGATTTGTATTATGAGTTATGTGATTTGATGACTGAAGTTTGTTCAGAGTCCCGGATGAGATCATGGCCATGACGAGGAGTCTCGAAATGGTTGATACATAAAGATTCATATATTGGAAGGATGCATTCAGACACCGGAATGGTTCGGGTCGTTTCGGATAAGTTTCGGAGTACCGGGGGTTCCGTAACCCCCCGGGGTGTTAATGGGCCCTCATGGGCCCTAGTGGAGAGAGGAGGCGGCGGCCAGGTGGAGGCGCACCCCCCTAAGCCCACACGGAATTGTACTAGGGTTGGGGGCAGCCCCACCCCTTTACTTCTTCTCCTCCACCTCTTTCCCCTTCCCCCTTCTCCGAAAAGGAAAGGAGGGGGGCGAATCCTACTTGGAGCGGGATTCCAAGTAGGACTCCCCCTTGGCGTGCCCCCGTTGGGCCGGCCACCTCTCCTCCCCCCTTTATATACGTAGGAGGGGGGCTCCCCAAAGATACACCAAGTGTTCTCTTAGCCGTGTCTGGTGCCCCCCTCCACAGTTACACACCTCAGTTATATCGTGGTAGTGCTTAGGCGAAGCCCTGCGCTGGTAACTTCATCATCACCATCGCCACACCGTCGTGCTGGCGAAACTCTCCCTCGTCCTCAACTGGATCAAGAGATCGAGGGACGTCATCGAAGCTGAACGTGTCTTTGTCGCTGGAGGTGCTCTACGTTCGGTGCTTGGATCGGTTGGATCGCGAAGACGTTCGACTACATCAACCGCTAAGCATTAAACGCTTCCACTTTTGGTCTACGAGGGTACGTGGACACACTCTCCCCGCTCGTTGCTAGCATCTCCTAGATAGATCTTTCGTTATCGTAGGAATTATTTTGAAATACTGCGTTCCCCAACAGAGCCATGGCAGGGCAAGCTACTGGCCTCTGGGGGACGGCTGGTACTCATAAGCAATTGTCTCACGAATATTCCGATGTTCGTGATTGGTTTTTATCTCCAAGACGTGATTCACGACAAACTAAGTAAGGTTCGTTCTCGTTTCTTCTGGGCAAAGGAGAATGAGAAACAGTGGTACCATATGGTGAGCTGGGATAATATCTGCCAACCTAAAGAGGTTGGCGGTTTGGGGGTGATTAATACCAAAGTCATGAATTGGTGTCTCATGACAAAGTGGCGTGGAAAATATTAACTCGGCAGGGAGGTCTCTGGTTGAACATATTTACCACCAAATACTTGGTCTAGGGTGGGGTGGACTGTAGACGGAACACTAATATGTCATACTTTACGAGCTATATTAGGAAAGTGCAACTATTGTTGAGATTGGCGACTAAATTTACCATTCATGATGGTAAGGCCGCGTGTTTCTGGGCCAACATCTTGTGTGGGGAGGATCGGTTCTCGTTGGCATTCCCAGCACTATTTGCCATTGCTACGAACCAGCACACTCGTGTAGCAAACATGTGGAGACTTGGGCAGTGGGCGCCCTAGTTTCGACGTGCTTTGAGTGAGATGGAAAACAAGGAATGGGATGTCCTTCAGTCTAAATTACAAGGGCATCGGTTGGGGCATGGAAATGATGAAGTATTCGGGCATTTGGAGCCATCCGGGCGATTCTCCACTGGATGTTTGTATAGTGAGATCTTTAAATCGTTGATGCCTTGTGATCAGTCCGATCCGAAGGCCAGGGCTCCCGAAAATAAAAATATTTCTTTGGCAAGTGGCGCGTAATCGCATAACTAGTGGGGATGAGGTGCAAAATAGAAGAGGCTCGGGTGATGGCAAATGCATTTGGTGTGGTGAGAATGAAGACTACGACCATATCCTCTTTCAATGTATCATGGCTAAATTGCGTGGAGATCTGTTAGAGCGGTAACTGGATCATCATGGAACCCAAGTGGGTTCTCCAATTTTTATAGACTGGTGTCGTCCACTACTGGACGCGATAGATGGATGGTCTGGCTAGGCTTTGGTGCTATGGCCTAGGCATTATGGACTACGAGAAACAAGGCGTTGATAGAGGGACAATACATCAAACATCCAACTGATCTACTATACAAATTGGTGTCTTTCTTGCAGTTGTGGAAGCCGCTAAGAAGGGCGCAAGACCGAAGGCACATGGTGGAGCTCGCCTCAAAGGTGCGGGAAAGTGTACTAAGTTGTGCCGAGCGACACAGGGGACATCATCGACATGATGTCGCTCCTCGCTCCTGCTACCATGAGAGCATAGAGTACTTCCTAAGCACTGCGCAACTTTGATCCCGCCTACGGGCATGTATCGCTTGTTTCGAAGTATCGCTTTGTGGATGTACTGCCATCTTTTATTTTCTCGTACTATGTCAGACTTGTTGTACTCATAAGGGCCTCAGTTTAAGGCCGGGCAAGCGCCTCTTTACTAAAAAAATTATCGGGGGCTCAGCATGCAAAAGGAGCTCTGCAAAGGAAGCAAGAAACACTCGGTAAGCTCCCTTGGCTCAGCAAAGCCGGGGCACGTGTCCCTTGCGACCATACTTAATGGCCCCGTGACAGCAGGAGTTGTTTACCAAGTGTTTGCTAAAGGCCACTTGGCTTACAATAATGCATTTCCCTTTTTTGAAATGCGGATACGCATAAGTCAAGCACCCTATTCATAAAAATCGGCTTGCGATTTCTTATTTCCTTTCTTAAATGCAGATAAGTGTAAGACGAGCATCCGATATATGACACTTGGCTTACACTTTGCATTTCTTTTCATTACTCTTCCATCTCTTAATGCACATTTTTCGTTTTCCGTTTCATTTGTGTTTCTTTATTGTGTTTTGTTTATTTCCCATCGCTTTCTCTCCCATTACTATTTCCCTCCCTTTCTTCCTAGGAAATTTGGCTTACTATATGCCGTCCATCTCCTCTGAGGTACTCGGCTTATTACTTGGACACGTGGCATCCTGGTATCTACCATGTTCGCCGAGAGATAGAGTGACGGCAAATGGAGGTGCCACATGTCATCTCTGCTTCCTACAGCCGGCGGTCAAGGCACTTTACGTTGCCAAGCACTCGTGATTTACACTCAGCAAAGGCTTTGTCAAGTCCCGAGAAAAGGATCTCATCTTACACCATGTTGCCAACATGGTGTAAGCCGAGCCCTTGTCGTCGAGTGCAACACCCGGCAACAAATTTACCAATAACAATTCAGCCTTCACCGAGTATTTCTGATACTCGAGATTTGGCATTTTTCCTATAGTACATAATGGAAATGTAAACTAACAAAACATGTGTGTACGAAAGAAAAAAGAACATAATAAAGTTTTTTCAACGAGAACACGTGCAAAAAACAGAATGCCATATTTAGACATAAGAAAACTTCCTTTTTTCTTATTCATGCAACCCATCCCGCCCATCCATCCATTTGTAACCCTTACTCTTGTATCAAGCACAAGTTGTTTCTACAATTTTTCTGCCAAGAAAGACAAATTTGATTTCACCAAGTTAGATATGTTTCCGCTCTATTTTCATCTCAAATCATGTCTAATTATTCTTTTCTTAAATACAGTCATGTTTTTCGGGAAAAAGTTTCGGAAAACTTGTTTGTTATAATTTGATGTGTGAAAAAATAGCGAAAAAAGTTTTTGTTGATGGCCATGCATAAGTCGTTGAACACACAGTTCTCAGAAAAAAGTGGTTGAACACACGAGAGTACCATAGTCCATCACAATCCCAAGCACCATCTTATTATTTAGTTTGCACTAAAAATCCATGAGACCTAGTTAGCAAAAATCATGCATATACTTGTCTAAAAATAAAATCATGCATATACTTATCTCAAAATAAAATTTACGCATATAACAAGGCGACATGAAAAATAGAGATGCATATACATTATACTATTGATTAAGGAGATTTAAAGGCCACGAGGTTAGAGAGAGATAGAGACAAAGACACTGAGAGAGAGGGAGAGAGATTATATTACTATGTCTGTCAAAATATAGTGCATGATAGTTTTGTTTTAAGCGAAACTCTGACTAAGATTTAATAAAGCTATCAACATATAAAATACAAAATCAATATCATTAGGTTCATCATGAAATATATTTTAAAGATGTATATACTTGACATTTTATTGGTCAAACTTTAAAGATGTAATATGCACTATATTTTGACATGGAGGGAGTACAATTGGGATTTAAAGGGTTTTGTTCCATGTTCTACACTACCTTGATGCATTGATCATCTCACAATACTCCCTATTTTCATGTTTACTAAGTCGTCTAATTTTTTTGAAATTTCTGGCTTTGTAATGACCCTTGCTTTAGAAATAAGCACACAATGATTATGTCATATTATATTTTGTCTAATTTTTTTTCTAATCAATAAATAACCTATGCATGAAGTAGAGGGTTGGCATTTCATGTTGTATCCATTCATGGTCTACAAGTTAATTTGTACCAATTCTAGTAGTAACTAAACATGGCTCGCGCTAATCTAGAAATAAATCACTAAGACTATTAATCCCTCATATTTCTTTTAGGCTCAACTTTATTTTTGGGAAACTTCTGGTTGCATGCCACTATCATTAGTTTTCGATGCCCATCTGCCACCTTTGTCGTGCTTGTTGCCCTCTGCTGCAGGTCTTAAGGGCCTCACCGATTCGCCGGATTTTGAAAATAGGGGAATGGGAAAATACATGAATCAAGTGGCATGAAATCTTCAGAACGAGATTATATGAACATTTTATTGCACTTTGAGGTTGCTCCAACATTATCTGTAACACGGTAATCATAACAACTGTCGGGGAGGCTGGTCGTACCCACGAACACCTATGGGGCCGGCGGACCAGGCCCCTTGTGGTTCGGAGGGGGGCGGAGATCGCACGAAGAGCGGATCAAGGCATGGCACACGAGCAGTTTACCCAGCTTCGGAGCTCTCCGGAGAGATAAAACTCCTACTGCTGCTTGTTTGATGTATTGTGTTCTTGCTAGGGAGCGATGAGAGCTACAAAACCTAGCGTGAGTGTATCTAGTCTCGAGTGAGTCGAACGAACCGAACCGAACCCGAACCCCCTCTACGTTGCACATGGGCCTCCTTTTATATGCTCAAGGGGTCTCCGAAAGGTGGCAACATAGATGAGGGTACAAATGTAAAACAGGAGTTGGTACACCTACTCGAGCGATGTATGCGATGCAAAATACCTAACTCTGACGGCAAGGGACAAAAGCAATAAATGCCCGTCGTTGTCGCCCAAACAGTGCGACAGAGACAGTCAGGTGCGCCTCCGCTCGCCACGATGGCAAGCTTGTCAGCGCCGCTTATCGCTGCTCTCCGCTGGCTACACAGCCGCTCGACACGCTGCGATGCATGGAATGTTCCCATGGCGACACGCTATGGGTGAGCTGGAGCGGAGATGGAGAGAGGTTGCTTGCCGCTGCAAGCGCCTTTGCCGCTGGCTGAATCCTTGTCGCGTCCGGAGGATTGTCGCGCTCAGGGCCTTCCCGTCAAGCTCCTCTTGACGGGGCCTTGTCTTCTGCATGCCTGGAGTGGCCCTCCCGACAAGCTCCTCTTGTCGGGGCCTTGTCTTCTTAATCAAATACTTTGTTCTTGAATGGCTCCAAAGGAGCCACGGAGGATCTTGGCGGTGACGAGGCAAACCCTGCCGCGGGGTGCTGCAACTGTTCGTGCACGAGTACGGGATACTAGGGTACCCCTACTCTAGTACACCGACAGGAGCCCCCGGGCCTGGGCCGTACACGGTGCCGAGCGCTTGTCGGGCCAGGCCCAAAACTGTGCACGGACACACGCGGCCTCGACCACGTCGCAACTCGCCCCGGACCCACCACGATCCCCACTAACGGCACGCACCGGACGTGGCGTCGTGCGAGAGATCGTGGGTGCGGTCGTGGGGGTTTCTTTATTAGTATTAAGCGGAACGTCCGCCCCCTCCCCCTCTTTATAAGCGGAGGAAACAGAGGCAGGCCGCCCACTCCTGCCATTGCTGTCTTGTCAAGAAAACCACCGCCGCTCCCCCCTTCTTCTCCGGTGCGAAGAGAGCAGCGCCCCGCCCCCTTTCGCCACAAGCACGCTCACCGCCGTCGGCCTCCTCCGCCCCCTCGCCATGGCTCCGAAAGCCGACAAGGAGAAGGGCGTCAAGTCGGCCGAGGCGCAGCGGCTCGCGGCGCTGCGCAAGTAGCCGGCCATCTTCCCCGCAACTCGGGCGCAAGGGAGCTGCGGGACGTCTTCTACCTCTTCCGTCGACGGAGACGCGCGGCGCATCCGCCAAGCGAGGGTACTCCCGCCTCCGCCGCTGATTTGGCTCCAACAGGTACCCCTTTTTCGCTTCTTTTCTTCTATTGCGGTCTTTGCCCGCCCTTTTCCGAGTTCTTCTGCGACATAATGAACACCTTTAGCCTCCGCTTCCTTGATTTCACCCCCAACGCCGTCTTGACCATGGCGGTTTTCGCGCATTTCTGCGAAAACTTTGTCGGAGTCCACCCGAATGTGGCACTCTTCCGCCACTTCTTCATGCCCCGCGTCGAGAGAGGAGAGCCACTTGCTGGAGGGATAGCCTGGGTCTCAAGGATCGGCAAGAAAGAGGCCTACCTAGAAGGAGAGTTCCACAACAAGTGGGAGGAGTGGAGAGCCAATTGGTGTTGGGTCGTAGAGGAGAACCCGCAGCCCTTCACCGCCGTGCGCCAAACCCCAATAGTGCGCGGCAGAGATTGGAGTAACTTGGCGCCGGAGGATGCGAAGCTGAAGATAGCTGTGACCCGAATTTTGCGCCTCAGGCTTGCCGGGTTAACCGTAGGCGCAGTTGGCGCAGATTTCCTTCGCCGCCGACGCTTCCTTGCAGGAGAGGAGGAGGCCTGCTTGGGAGTTCCGTAATGAGGCGGAACATCATGAGGTTGCGCCCGGGTCTGAACTGGAACTTCACCGTCCTGGAGCTGGATGCGATGCTGCTCGAGCTGTTCAAGAACGACCCCGACCATCCAGAGTGGTTTAGGTTGCCGCGGGGGGTCGTCCCATTGTGCAACAACTCAGCGCTGGACCGCATCCGCGCCATGATGCCGTTGTGTGATTCCCATGGGATCGTTCCAACCTGGCAGGAGCCCCCCGACGAGGTCGTGCAGCAGTTCTTCGATGATTTGGAAGAAGTGCCGATCCGCTCCGACGAAAGCGTAAAAGGCTCACCCGTGACACCACCGACGCAGCGGATGGCGCGGATTGCCACCAGGTGGAGGAGGCGGCAGCAGCCGCCGCCGCCGGAGCCTTCGGGTTCACCGTGGAGGAGGCGGACGCCGCGGCGGCAAGCCTTGCCGAGCGAGGGAGGTCGTCGGCGAGGACGAGCTTGTCGAGCCCGAGGCCGGGTCAAGTGGACCCGCCGAGGGCGCTTCTTCTACACCACCCAGTGACTTGCCGCCAGCGGAGCCCCCGGCTCCGCCGAAGAGGCGTCTCCGCAAGGCCGGAGACGAGCCGGGTGGCGATCGCCCACAAGCAGCGGCGACGCTTCCACCGCGGCAAGCGAGGTTGCCGCGAGGCGCCCACACCGCTGCGACAACCGGGCGGGATCTTCTCGAGCCACCGCCGACGCCCGCCAAGCGGCCAAGAGAGCCCACTCCCGCCTCGTCGTCGCACCGGAGGCGAGCCGGAGTTTGACTTCTCCGCGCTCAGCTCCGAGGAGGAAGGCGAAGAGTAAGCTCTTGAGATTTGTGCTTGTATTTCTTCGATTTTATTGCTTCATCTTGAATCTGATTTGCTTCGTTCTGGGCTCTTTTCTTTTCGTGACGCCGCCCGTAGAGCGTCGAAGAGGGCCAAGATCCCGACGGTCGTCGTTGAGGACGATTCTCCCGTGGCAACAGGGGACGCGTCCGAGACCGCCTTGCCGGACCCGGCAATCCTTCCTCAGAGCAGCCCCCAACACAGCCCCCAGAGTAAGTGTGCAGTTTTCTCCTTACTATTCGGTGTGCAGGGGTGCTCCTTCTTCATTGATACCTGGCCGTTTGCTTGTGTAGGAGCAGAGCAGCCTCATCAGGAGGGCTCGGAAGCCGCCCCCGAGATCCTGTCTGCTGACACTACGCCGCCAAGGGAGGAACCTCCGGCAAGGGAGAGCCCTCCGACAAGGGAGGCCACTCCGGCAAGGGAGGCTACCCCGGCAAGGGAGGCTACCCCGGCAAGGGACATCGCCAGTGACCCTCCAGTGGTCGAGGCCATGGCTGCGGATCCCGTTGCAGGTGTAATCGCCTTACACGAAAATCTCCCTTGGGCTTGCTTTTTTGTTTCTTTTTGAACATTTGCTTGATCGCTCTTTCTTCGTCTCGACGCAGAGCCGATGGAGGTCGAGGCCGCGGCGAGGAAGCGCTACTTAACAACGACGAGGCCGCCATCGAGGAAGAAGAGGTCGTGGTTGTGGAAGAAGAGGCCGTCGCCGACGAGCCTGTTGGCGAGGACGCCACCGAGGCCGCCGACGCAGAGGCCGGCGAGGGGTCGGGCGATCGCACTAACGGCCCTAAGGCCGCAGGAGCGCCAAGCGCTACACCGACGGCCGACTCCCCCGCCGCTGCTGCGGCGTCGGGCTCCGAGGAGCCCAGCCCGCGCCACCAAGGCCGCGAAGGCGTTTTCATCAAGCTCCCCTGGAACCGAGCTCCGTGGCGCCGGTCGAGGAGAGACCTTGACGACGAGCTACTGCGCCTCATTGGCCGACGCTGGTGGATGCGCCAAGCAGCAGCGGTGAGTCTGAGGAGGAGCAGCCTTGAAGAAGTTGTCGCTCTACCGCACCGGCAGGCTGTTGGAGACCCGGGAAGCGCTTGTCGCGTGGGCGGGAGCGGACATGGAGATGCGCGTAGAGGAGCTCCGGTGCGCCAACATAGAAGCTCTCCGCGACGTAGCGTAAGCGGGGGCAACTTGCGGAAGGCGCACGGCCTTCATCCTTGGGAAGGCCTTGGTGAGGAGGAGCAGCGGGCTGCCGAGAAGCTCTCCGCGCAGAAAGCGGCTGGCGCGCAGCGGAAGGTCAACCTAGACAGCCACGAAGAAGACCTTGCCGCGCGCGAGGAGTCACTTGGCGGGGCGCTTCAGGAAGCAAAGGATGCTGCCGCAGCTGCCGAGGCCGCCAAGGAAGAGCTGAAGGCGAAGGTGGCGCAGCTGGAGGCCAGCCTCAAGAAGAGCTTGCCGTGCTCAAGCGTGAACGCGAGAAGGACGCCTACACTCTTGGCGAGCTGCAGAGTCGTCTCGCTGATAGGGGCAAGGAGCTCGACGCCGCCAAGGATTCCAAGGCGGATCTTGAGCTGAAGCGACCACTCGGCCTTGACGTTGGGCCGGCGCCCGAGCGGAGGTGGGCTTGTTGGAGGCGATCAAGGCCAAGGAGGAGCTGCTAGCGAATGCCGCCTCCATCCAGAGCACCTTGAGGGAGAGCGTGGAGCACTGGATCAAGGTCTTGTGGACACCGCCGCCGACATCCACAACGAGCTGATGGAGCTGGGATGGCGGACCTTGCATACTCCTCCGACGAGCATCTCCAACCCAGCCGCCAAACTCAGCTTATTCTTCAAAGGCGTGGTGACAGGCCTCCAGCGTCTCGGGAGGAGGTCCCAAAGCAGCTGGCCGAGGAATCGCGCCAGATCTGTGCAGAGCCCTCGAGAAGGTCTTGATAAAGGTGGCCTTCCGCAATCCGGGCCTCAACCTTAATGGCGTCCTCCGATCCTTGCCGCCAGACGCCAACGTGGAGGAGCTCAAAGCCCTTGTCGCACCCATTGTGGACAAGGTGAACAAGATCAAGCGGATTGAGGGCGACCGCGTAGACTAGGCCGCCAACTTTATCTTTCCCTTGTCGCTGCTGATCATGTTTAGAAAACTTTGTTAGATCAGCGACAAGTTATTTTGTAATATACTCTATCTTAGGCGATCAATGCAACATTATTTCCTCTACTTGATCCCTTCCTTTGTACATTTACGCCTTACGCATTTGGGGACTTGTCGGTGCGGGCACCTTTTGCATTGTTGAGTGCGGAACGTCGGCTGACTTCTTTGGCGGTGCCGCCTCCGACAAAGCAACCTTGTCGCGACTAGTCGCAGCTCACTTAAGTTGTTGAGCGGACTCGAAACAAAGTAAGGGCGCGACTAGCCGGTGAGTTGGTTCCTCTGCGCACAGGTTTTCCATACAAAGTACTATCGTTCGAGGAAGATAACTTAAAAATTTACTGCTCAAACTTTGGCAACTTAGCTTTTCTGTCTCTTGCTCCCCGATGAGGTGAAACTTCCTCGAGCGGTGCCTGGTCCATAGTATTATCTCCTCCTCCCCCCCTGGTTAACTTGTGCGCGAGGGAGCCTCCCTTTCTTTGAGAAAAGAGATATAAGAGGAAATAAAGTTATGGAGCCTAGCGGCTCGATTTTGCTTACCGGGTGTGGTCGCTGCACAAAGTGTTAGCCAAAACATGCAATAAAATGATGAAAGCATGAATTTGACAAGTTGTGCGCAACACATGAGCTTTACTGATGCACGGGGTCTGCGCCCGGCTTTGTACAAAGGATTACATGCAACAGTGGCAAGACTTGTACAAAAGGTGGTTGTCGGAACAGGTTCCGGCAACCGCGCCCTACGGGTAAAACTTACGAAGATGCTCAATGTTCCAGGAGTTGCTCACCGGAATGCCATCTTCGGTCTCAAGGCGGACAGCGCCAGGCCTAGTGACTCGTTTCACCCGATAAGGGCCTTCCCACTTCAAGGTCAACTTGTTTGAATTCTTGGCGGACTGAACGCAGCGAAGAACAAGGTCGCCTTCCTCGAGACTTCGGCACTAACTCTGTGGCTATGGTAGCGACGCAAAGCTTGTCAGTAGCGGCGGCTCGCCAATGACTTTGAAGGCGATCCTCCTCAAGTAGCAGCGCGTCATTTTGTCGCAGCTGCTCTTGCTCAAGCTCATCATAAGCGAGCACTCGAGGCGATCCGTATACGAGTTCCGTGGGGAGAACTGCCTCTGCTCCATAGACTAGAGCAAAGGGTGTCTGGCCGGTGGCTCGATTTGGCGTCGTCCTAATCGACCAAAGAACCACCGGCAGCTCCTCGATCCAGTTTCTTCCGCACTTGTGCAGCCTGTCGAAAGTTTTGGTCTTGAGCCCACGCAGCACTTCAGCATTTGCCCTCTCTGCTTGACCGTTGCTTCTCGGGTGGGCAACAGAAGCAAAGCAGACCTTGGCGCCAAGGTCTTGGACGTACTGCATGAAGGTGCGACTCGTAAATTGTGTGCCGTTGTCGGTGATGATCCTGTTAGGGATTCGAAGCAGCGCATAATCGACTGAAGAACTTGATCGACCGTGTGCCGTCACCTTCCTCATCGCTTCCACTTCCGCCACTTTGTGAACTTGTCGATGGCGACGCATACAAGTACTCAAAGCCCCGACAGCTTCGGGGAAGGGGCCGAGGATGTCGAGCCCCGCACCGAAAATGGCCAGGATAAAGGGATCGTCTGGAGAGTTTGAGCTGGCTGGTGTATCTGCTTGGAATGGAACCGCACGCTTCACACTTGGTTACTTGTGCGCTTGCATCCTCGGAGGGTTGTCGGCGGAAGAAACCTTGCCGAAAGCTTTGCCGGCAAGTGCTCTTGCGCCAATGTGGTGACCACATATGCCTCCATGTATCTCTGCCAACCTTCATCCATCTTCCCCGGAATACACTTCAATTTCACACCGTTGAGTCTTCTTACATGCAGTATGCTATCGACAAACTGGTACATACTCATTGCCGGGCTACTCTTTCCGCTTCTTCTTGCTCTTCGGGAAGTTCTCCTGTCTGAAGGAAATGGACAATCTGCTGCGCCCATGCTGGAGCTTGCGGCTCGACAACAAGGACTAAAGGTACATCTGCTGCTGCGGGAACATTAGCTTCCACGGCAAGGACCTGCGGCCCTGCCGGAGCTTGATGTTCCCCGGCAAGCTTGCCGGAGCAAGACTTGTCGGGAGCGTCTGCTTCAACGAAACAAACCCTGGGGCCTGTCGGAGCAGACTGCTCCTCAGCACTGTTGGTGTTGAGCTTGGGGACATTTGCAACGACGGCTTCGGGAAGCTCTGTCGGAAAGTAGTCACCAGAGGTCAACTTCCTCTTCTTGCTTTGTCCAGTTGATGGTGTTACGGTTGGTTGAGTCAGCTTGAGCACGAAAATCCCTGGTTCCATTGTGTAACTTAAGTGCGCACTTTGACAGCCGTCGGCAATATCATTCTCGAGCTCTTGGAACATGTTCCATTTGCAGCCGTCAAAGTGCTCTTCTAGCTTCCTCACTTCATCAACGAAGCTTCCATCAACGGACTCTGGTAATCTTTGTTCACTTGGCGGACGACAAGTTGCAAGTCACCCCGACAATAAGCTTTTTGATCCCAAGGTCCACTGCGATCCACGAGACCGGCAAGCAAACCTTCATACTCTGCAGTATTGTTTGTCGCTTGCTCCTTGGGAAAGTGCATCTGGACTACGTACTTGAGGTGCTCTCCGGTGGGTGCGATAAGCAGCACGTCGGCACCGGCGCCTTGCAGCGAGAAGGCACCATCAAAGTACATCAGCCACTCTTTGCTTGCTTCTTTGACGGGAATGCTCGTCTCCGGAATCTCTTCATCTGGTGTTGGCGTCCATTCTGCTATGAATTCTGCCAACGCTCTGCTTTGGATAGTTGATGTGCTTTCAAACTTAAGACCGAAGCTTGATAGTTCCAATGCCCACTCGACAATCCTGCATGTCGTTTCTGGATTCTGCAGTATCCTCTTCAGCGGAAAGCGAGTGACAACTGTTATCTCATGTGCTTGGAAGTAATGGCGCAGCTTTCTCGAGGCCATGAGGAGGCCGAAAAGCAATTTCTGCACCAGAGTACCTTGACCTAGCCCCCTGCAGGAGGGAACTGACAAAGTAGACTGGGCGCTGCACCATCCTTTTCTGCATCTGTTCACGTGTCTGCGCGGATTCATCCTTGTCGGGACCAGAGCTTGTCGGCGAAGCCCCCTGCTTGTCGCTGGATGTGCTTGCCGTGGTTGCCGGCTCGTCATCCGCCTCCCTCTCCGCTACTAACGCAGCACTAACCACTTGATTGGTTGCCGCTATGTATAGCAGCAACTTCTCTTGTGGCCTAGGTGCGACAAGTGTTGGAGTGGAGGACAGGTATCTCTTCAAGTCCTGCAGCGCAGCCTCCGCCGAGTCCATTTCTTTGGACCTGCCTTTTCAAAATCTTGAAAAATGGCGGTAGCGCTCAACAGACCTAGAAATAAACTCGCCGAGAGCAGCTACGCAACCGCAAGTCTTCGTACATCCTTGACGCGCTTTGGTGCTTCAATCTGCTCAATGGCCTTGATCTTGTCGGGATTGGCTTCAATCCCTCGCTGAGACACGAAGAACCCGAGAAGCTTGCCGGAAGGGACTCCAAACACGCACTTTTCGGGGTTGAGCTTGAGGTTGATCTTGCGCAGATTTGCAAAGGTCTCGTCCAAATCTTGAACCAGAGTTGCTTTGTCCTTGCTTTTGACCACTATGTCATCCATGTAGGCTTCTACATTTACATGCATTTGCGGCTCAAAAGCATCATGGACTACCCTTGCAAATGTTGAACCAGCATTCTTCAAACCGAAAGGCATCCGTATGAAACAAAGATGTGCCACATGGTGTAATGAATGCGGTCTTCTCCTCATCTTCTTCAGCCATGAAGATCTGATGGTATCTCGAGTATGCATCAAGAAACGAAAGCAAATCACATCCAGCCGTGGAGTCAACAATCTGGTCAATGCGCGGCAAGGGAAATGGACCTTTGGGACAAGCTTTATTAACATCCATGAAATCAATACAAAGTCTCCATTTTCCATTTGCTCTGCGCACGACTACAGGATTGGCCAACCACGTAGGATGGCGCACTCCTCTGACAAGGCCTGCTGCTTCCAGTTTCTTGATCTCTTCAGCTATGAATTCTTGGCGCTCCACTGCTTGCTTCCTGACTTTTTGCTTGACGGGCCGCGCATGAGGACAAACGGCCAGGCGGTGCTCAATCACTTTCCTGGGAACACCGGGGATGTCAGACGGTTGCCATGCAAACACGTCGACATTCGCCCACAGGAAAGCAACGAGCGCGCCTTCCTATTTAGGGTCGAGAGAGGCACTGATGGTAAAGGTACCACCAGTGCCGTCCTCCTTGGCGGGCACCTTCTTGGTCTTTGGCGGAGCCACCATCTTCTTGCACTTGCCGGTGGAGCTCGATGGTGCGTCCTCGTCGGTAGCGCAGCACTCCGAAGAGGTGCGCTTGCCGGAGTGAGCATCAGAGCCCTTGCCGGACTTGAACTTCGTCTTCTTCCCCCCGGGAGCTTTAGCGGCAAGTGTTTGGCAATCTGTCGCAGCTGCTGCATCCCGGTAGATCTTGTCGGCACAGATAAGGGCATCCTTCTTGTCGCCATGGACATAGATGACGCTTATCGGGCCTGGCATCTTGAGTAAGTTGTAGGCGTAGTGAGAGGCTGCCATCAACTTGGCGAGTGCTGGACGGCCAAGTATCTCATTGTAAGGCAACGGGAAATCGGCAACGTCAAATGTGACCCTCTCAGTCCTAAAGTTCAGCTCGCTGCCAAATGTTACCGGCAACGTAATCTTCCCCTTCGGCTTGCTCCTTCCCGGGTTGATTCCTTGGAAGGTCCCGGTCTCTTCGAGCTCGCTGTCAGGGATTTGAAGCTTCTGGAGCACCGCGGAGGAGATCAGATTCAGGCCGGCCCCGCCATCAACTAGCATTTTGGTGACCTTGAGGTTGCGGATGGTTGGTGAGACCAACATCGGCAAGCACCCGACCGCAGTTATGCGATCAGGGTGGTCCTCAATATCAAAAATGATAGGCGTGCTGGACCACTTGAGAGGCTTGCGTGACTCTACGGATGGTTCCGCTGCATTGACCTCCCGCATCCATTGCTTGAGTTGGCGATGGGAGGTATGCAGGGAAGCACCTCCGTCAACGCAAGGACCTCCGTGGCTTTCTGAAACTCCTGCTCATCAGCGTCGTCGTCTTCCATATCTTCGTCGTCGTCATCATCTTCATCTTTGTCGCGACCGCGGGGAGGTCTATCTCCTTGCCGCTGCTTGGCCTTGCCGCGGCGTCCTCCCGGCCGGGGCGTTTCTTGCTTGCTCCCCAGCACCTTCTGGGCCTTCTCCTTGTCGCCGTTCGTACTCAGCTCTCTGGCTGTTCGACAAGCTGCTCGACCTTCTTGCAGCTCACGGAGGTCGTGGCCCTTGGTGCGGTGGATCTTGCAATACTGCTTGCCGGAGTTGTCACGCTTGTCGGCGGCCGCCATGCATCGGGTGGTTGGCGTCGGCAACCTCCTTGCCGGAGCCACCAGCCTTGGCGTTCTTGTCGCCACCTCCGTTGCGGACTGCTCAACAGCTAGCACTTCTCTACCTTTCTTCTTCCGGTTGCCTTCGCCACGGCCATTCTTAGCCGGGGCGGTGTCCTCACTGTCAGATCCTGCTTCCGCATTCTCCCCTGGGAGTCTCCTCCCTTCCTCAGCGCGTGCACACTTGTCGGCCAAGGCGTACAGCTCACTGACGTCCTTGACTTTGCACATCGCCATCTCCTCCCTCATCCTGCGGTTCCGCACATTCTGATGAAATGCGCTAATCACCGCGGCAGGGTGGACGTCTTTGATGTTGTAGTGCACACGGCTGATTCTCTGAATGAACTTGCGAAGGGACTCTCCTTCCTTCCGGCGGCAGATGAAGGTCACTCTCTTGGCCATGAGGTTTGTGGCCACCGTGAAGGCGCCAACAAACCGATGGCACAGATCTGCCTAAGAGGATATGGAGCTGTCCGGCAAGTGCATGAGCCAAGATCTGGCGTTGGGCTTGAGCACGGCGGGGAAGTAGTTGGCGAGGATCTTGTCGTCCCGTCCCCCCGCAGCCTGCACCGCGATGGTGTAGATGCTGAGGAACTCCGATGGATGCGTCCTGCCATCATACTTCTCCGGCACGTCTGGTTTGAAGTTTTTCTGGCTGGGCCACTGGACTTGCCGCAGCTCACGAGTGAACGCAGGGCAACCTACCGCGTACGGCAAGTCGCCTGGTTCCTCCGGCGCGCGCATGTCAACAGAAGGCCCAGCGCTTGTCGGACTGACGTCGCGCTTCTCTCCGGTGCTCGATGCGAGTTCGAAAGGCGTCCTCTTGTTGTCGCTCATGAAGAACTTGGCGCTGATCGCGGCGAGCTCGCGGATCCGGCGACGCGGTGGAGTCGCTGTCGAGGTGGATCCGGTGAGTCGGCGATCTTGGCCTTCGTGGCGGAGAGTGCACGGTGGTTGCACCTCCGACAGCCTCGCCGCCACCGGCTCGTGCCTTGTCGTCTCGCCGCGGCAACGATGGCGTTGGTTGCCGCGAACATCGCTGTTGGCAAAGCCGATGAGGCTCTGGATAGTGGCCCTCCACTCGTCGACCGTGTCGGCCGTTGGAGGGTAGTCGAGGAGCAGCTGAGCTCTCGCCAGAGCTTCTGCTGGAGTAGTGGGTGCCATTGGCGAACGGTGCGAGGAGCGGGATACGCTCGGACTTCTAACCACGTTAGAAGGAGAAGCACCCCGTCCGGGCGACCGTATCTCACTCGTGCCAGCATGTTGACGCGCATGCTGGTCTTGAGGGTCTCGATCCAACGAATGTATGGCGTTGTGAACGCCATGACATTGTTGGTCCCGCGTCTCCTGAGATGGGCGCGGGGGATGCGCGGACGCCGAGGTTTGCGGGGCCTTGTCCTTGGACTTGGCAACGTCGCGAGCACCTTCGTCGGCGCCCGTTCCTCCGCCGGCTCGCCCCACCACCCGTTTGCTGCGGTGAGGGTGGGTACGACGCGGACGGCTCTGCTGCCGCCGAAGCCTTCTTCTTCGGTGGCATGTTGAGGAAGATGTTGATGACGCTGCTCGTGTGAACGCCGGATCAGATTCACACGGCCTCGACGCCCCCTACCTGGCGCGCCAAAGATGTCGGGGAGGCTGATCGTACCCACGAACACCTATGGGGCCGGCGGACCAGGCCCCTTGTGGTTTGGAGGGGGGCGGAGATCGCATCAAGAGCGGATCGAGGCGTGGCACACGAGCAGTTTACCCAGCCGAGCTCTCGGAGAGATGAAACTCCTCTGCTGCTTGTTTGATGTATTGTGTTCTTGCTAGGGAGCGATGAGAGCTACAAAACCTAAGCGTGAGTGTATCTGGTCTCGAGTGAGTCGAATCGAACCGAATCGAACCCGAACCCCCCACGTTGCACATGGGCCTCCTTTTATATGCTCAAGGGGTCTCCGACGGGTGGCAACATAGATGAGGGTACAAATGTAAAACAGGAGTTGGTACACCTACTCGAGCGATTATGATGCAAAATACCTAACTCGACGGCAAGGGACAAAAGCAATAAATGCCCGTCAAGTATCGCCCAAACGATTACAGAGACCGTCAGTGCGCCTCCGCTTCGCCACGATGGCAAGCTTGTCGGCGCCGCTTATCGCTGCTCTCCGCTGGCTGCACAGCCTCTTGACACGCTGCGTGCATGGAATGTTCCCATGGCGACACGTTGCGAGGTGAGCTGGAGCGGAGATGGAGAGAGGTTGCTTGCATGGCAAGCGCCTTGCCGCTGACTGAATCCTTGTCGCGTCCGGAGGCTTGTCGGCGCTCGGGCCTTCCCGGCAAGCTCCTCTTGCCGGGCCTTGTCTTCTGCATGCACAGGTGGCCCTCCCGACAAGCTCCTCTTGTCGGGGCCTTGTCTTCTTAATCAAATACTTTGTTCTTGAATGGCTCCAAAGGAGCCACGGAGGATCTTAGCGGTGACGAGGCAAACCCTGCCCATGAGGTGCTGCAAGAATCGTCTGCAGTGCAGTACGGGATACTAGGGTACCCCTACTCTAGTACACCGACAACAACAACTTACAAGTTCATCAGAAAGATTGACAAGGGACAAGACAGCTCAAGAGTGATATTTGCTCCTCCAACGATGGAGAGATATTCTTAGAGCCCTCTTGGTGTAAGGACATCCATCATAGTATGTCCTGACACATGTGACTAGCTCACAGGGATGCTGGAACATGACAACAAGAAAGAAGAAAAAACCCGGTAACAAGGAGACTGGTATAATGAGCATGAGAATGACTCAAGAGGATACTGATATATCTCAGCTCGGTTGGCAAGTATCGTGAAGCAAAAGGAATAGCATATGATAACCAAAGTTTCACTCGAATATCATTCGTGTGGTGATGACCCACAAGTGTAGGGGATCTATCGTAGTCCTTTCTATAAGTAAGATTGTCGAACCCAACGAGGAGCAGAAGGAAATGACAAGCGGTTTTCAGCAAGGTATTCTCTCCAAGCACTGAAATTATCGGTAACAGATAGTTTTGTGATAAGATAATTCTTAACGGGTAAAAAGTAAATAAAGTAAGTAAGGTGCAGCAAGGTGGCCCAATCCTTTTTGTAGCAAAGGACAAGCCTGGACGAACCCTTATATAAAGCAAAGCGCTCCGGAGGACACATGGGAATTGTTGTCAAGCTAGTTTTCATCATGCTCATTTGATTCGCGTTCATTACTTTGATAATTTGATATGTGGGTGGACCGGTGCTTGGGTGCTGCCTCTACCGCTGCCGCCGCCGTGCCAAAGATGGGCACCGGAGGCATGCCAGGGGGCCCACAAGGTCGGGGGGCGCGCCCTCCACCCTTGTGGCTGGCTGGTGGCCCCCCTCCGGTACATTCTTCACCCAATATTTTTTATATATTCCGAAAACGTGCTCCATGAAGTTTCAGGACTTTTGGAGCTGTGTAGAATAGGTCTCTAATATTTGCTCCTTTTCCAGTCCAGAATTCCAGCTACTGGCATTCTCCCTCTTCATGTGAACCTTATAATATAAGAGAGAATAGGCATAAGTATTGTGATATAATTTGTAATAACAGCCCATAATGCATTAAATATCAATATAAAAGCATGATGCAAAATGGACGTATCAACTCCCCCAAGCTTAGATCTCGCTTGTCCTCAAGCGAAAGCCGATATCGATAAATATGTCCACGTGTTTAGAGATAGAGGTGTTGACAAAATAAAATACAGACATGAGGGCATCATGATCATCTTTAGAACAACAACATATAATGTCATATAATTTTTTATGCTAAAGTAAAAATTCATTCACAAGGTACCGTATGAATCAGAAACTTCATTGAAAACTAACAAACTATGATCTCATTCATTGAAACAATTGCAATTTATCATAACATCAGAAAGAGTCAATTAAAGAGCTTTTCAGCAAGCCCACATACTCAACTATCATATAATCTTTCACAATTGCTAACACTCATGCGATACTTATGGGTTCAAAGTTTCAGTTGGACACGAAGAAAGATAGGGGCTTATAGTTTTGCCTCCCAACCTTTTACCTCGAGGGTAATGTCAACAATAATACTTTATGAAAGCCTACATCCGCGTGGATATATATATATATATATATATATATATATATATATATATATATATATATATATCCGGATCTCTCCAACACATAGAGCTTGCCAAAGAAAAAAGTATAAAAAGGAATGGTGATGATCACCGTGACTCTTGTATAAGGGTAGAAGATAAAAGTAAAAGATAGGCCCTTCACAGAGGGAAGGAGAGGTTGTCATCTTGCGCTTTTATGGTTGGATGCACAAAATCTTAATGCAAATGAACGTCACTTTATATTGCCATTGTGATAAGGACTTTATTATGTAGTCTGTCGCTTTTATTTCTTCCATATCACAAGTTCGTATAAAGCTTATTTTCCTCGCACTAATGGATCATTTAGAGAGCAATTTTTATTGCTTGCAATGACGACAACTTACTTGAAGGATCTTACTCAATCCATAGGTAGGTATGCTGGACTCTCATGGTAAAACTAGGTTTAGGGATGTTTGGAAGCACTAGTATCTCTACTTGGTGCTAAGAATTTGGCTAGCATGAGAGGGAAAAGCAAGCTCAACATGTTGGATGATCCATGCCAATATAACTTCTATTCGGATATAAGAAAACATAACCTATTATGTTGTCTTCCTTCCTTGTCCAACATCATCTTTTTATCATGTCATATTTTAATGAGTGCTCACAATTACAAAAGATGTCCCAGATAGTATATTTATATGTGAAGCCTCTCTTTCTTTATTACTTCCTATTAATCGCAACAATGACCAAAAACTATGTTTGTCAACTCTCGACAACTTTTATTAATCATACTCTTTATATGTGAAGTCATTACCCTCCATATGATCAATATATGATCCTTTTATTTCTTTTTATTCTTTCTTTTATTTAATTCCCTCAAGATCATAGCAAGAAAGCAAAGCCCTCAACCCAAAACTACTCTTTATTATATATCTCTCAAGGACTCGGTTACATAGAGGGAACATAAAGAAAAACTCAAGGCTAGATCATACTAAAACTTTATTCTACTAGACCAGGATATAACCAAAAGGATCGAACTCAGAAAAATGATAAAGATAAGGATGTGATGGTGATACGATATCGGGCACTCCCCAAGCTTGGCGATTGCCAAGGGAGTGCCCATACCCATGTAATTAGATCTCTTTCTTGGAGGTGATGATGAAGGAGTTGTTGATGAAGCAGGCTTGTCGTCCAACATCAAACGTAGGAGGTGCTCCAATTTACAAATAATGCCCTTGAGTGCGATGATATGCTCTTGCAACAAAATATTTTCATGAGTTAGATACTTGTTCTGCACTTTCGAGCTATTTCAATCATCTTCAAAGCTTCAATTTGAGAGGGGTAAGAAGATTGTAATGAGGTTGAAGGATTTTTTTCTTCTGTCGGAGCTTGATCCTCCGCGGCCTTCTTGATCCTATCATCGTTGTTGATCGCCCCATGTTATTATCTCTTCCTCTCTATCTTCATTAGCCAAGCATCATCGCCCGCGTCATTGGAGGAGGGAGACGGCATGATGCCTGGCCTTGAAAACTCTGGCAGAAAATAGCTCGAAACAAGAACATAAGATATTTGCGTGGTACGGTAGTCAACACATTCGAGAGATTATATAATGAATTTTTACCAACCATAAGAAGTATTCTACAAGAAAACGGAGTCCAGAGGGCACATGAGGTGGCCACAAGGTCGGGGGGCGCGCCCAGGGGGTAAGGCGCGCCCTCCACCCTTGTGGTGGTCTCGTGTATCATTGAGACTACTTTTAATTTTCCTATTTTTTAAATATTCCAAAAGGGAGAAAATTTATAATCGGAAACATTTTGGAGTCGGTTTACTTACCGTACCACATACCTATTCCTTTTCGGAGTCTAAAACATTCTGGAAAGTGTCCCTTATGTACTCCTCCGGGGTTACGGTATCAATTATATTGGTCTCAACATTTATTGGAGTACCTAAGATATAATGTTTGAGTCTTTGACCGTTTACCACCTTCGGATTTTTGCCATCAGCATTGTTAATTTTTATGGCGCCGGAACGATAGACCTCCTCGATAATGTAAGGACCTTCCCATTTAGAGAGAATCTTTCCTGCAAATAATCTTAAGCGAGTTGTATAGCAAAACATGATCACCTACATTAAACTCACGCTTTTGTATCCTTTTATCATGCCATGTTTTAACTTTCTCTTTAAACAACTTGGCATTCTCATAGGCTTGGGTTCTCCATTCATCAAGAGAGATAATGTCAAATAACCTCTTCTCACCGACAAGTTTGAAATCATAATTGCTCTTTAATAGCCCAATATGCCTTATGTTCTAGCTCAAGAGGTAAGTGACATGCTTTTCCATAAACCATTTAATACAGAGACATAGCCATAGGATTTTTATAAGAAGTTCTATAAGCCCACAATACATCATCAAATTTCATAGACGAATTCTTTCTAGATCTATTAACGGTCTTTTGCAAAATTAATTTAATCTCTCTATTGCTCAATTCTACTTGACCACTAGACTGAGGATGATATGGAGATGCAATTCTATGATTAACATCCTATTTAGCAAGCATTTTACGAAAAGCACCGTGAATAAAATGTGAACCACCATCAGTCATTAAATATCTAGGGACTCCAAACCTTGGAAAATAACTTCTTTAAGCATCTTAATAGATGTGTTATGATCAACACTACTAGTTGGAATAGCTTCTACCCACTTAGTAATGTATTCAGTAGCAACTAAAATATGTGTATACCCATTAGAGGAAGGAAAAGGTCCCATATAATCAAAGCCCCAAACATCAAATGGTTCAATAGCAAGTGAATAGTTCATAGGCATTTCCTGACGTCTACTAATATTACCAATTCTTTGACATTGATCACAGGACAAGACAAACTTACGGGCATCCTTAAAGAGAGTGGGCAAATAGAAACCGGATTGCAATACCCTATGTGTAGTTCTATCTCCAGTGTGGTGTCCTCCATAAGCTTCGGACTGGCACTTGCGTAGGATCTGTTCATGTTCATGCTCAGGTACACAACATCTAACAACACCATCTACTCCTTCTTTATAAAGGTGTGGGTCATCCCAGAAGTAATGTCTTAAATCATAGAAAAACTTTTTCTTTTGCTGGTATGTGAAACTAGGTGGTATAAATTTAGCAACAATATAATTCGCTTAGTCAGCATACCATGGAGTATTATGAGAAGCATTAATGACATTTATTTGCTCATCAGGAAAGCTATCATCAATAGGCAGTGGGTCATCAGGAACATTCTCTAACCTAGCCAAGTTGTCCGCAACGGGGTTCTCAGGTCCCTTTCTATCAATAATATGCAAATCATCTTGTAGCAAGAGAACCCATCTAATAAGTCTAGGTTTAGCATCTTTCTTTTCCATAAGATATTTAATAGAAGCATGATCAGTGTGAATAGTTACTTTGGAATCAATAATATAAGCTCTAAACTTATCACATGCAAATACAACTGCTAAAAATTATTTTTCAGTGGTAGCACAATTTCTCTGGGCCCTGTCTAGAGTTTTACAAGCATACTGGATAACATTTAATTTATTATCAACTCTTTGTCCTAGAACAACACCAACATCAAATCACTAGCATCACACATAATTTCAAAGGGTAAATTCCAATTAGGTGGCTGAACAATAGGTGCAGTAATTAGGGCTTTCTTAAGTATTTCAAATGCTTCTACACAATCATCATAAAAAACAAAAGGAACATCTTTTTGTAAGAGATTAGTTAGAGGCCTAGAAATTTTAGGGAAGTCTTTAATAAACCTCCTATAGGAACCAGCATGACCAAGGAAACTTCTTATACCTTTGATATCTTTTAGGACACGAAATCTATTCAATAGCATCTACTTTAGCTTTATCAACTTCAATACCTCTTTGAGAAATTTCATGCCCCAAGACAATACCTTCATTAACCATGAAGCAGCACTTCTCCCAATTCAAGACAAGATTAGTTTTTCACATCTCTACAAAACTCGATCAAGGTTGCTTAAGAAATCATCAAAAGAAGTTCCGTAAGCGGAGAAATCATCCATGAAAACCTCAACAATCTTTTCACAAAAGTTGGAGAATATAGCAGTCATACATCTTTGAAAGGTAGCAGGTGCGTTGCATAAACCGAAAGGCATACGTCTATAAGCAAAGGTACTGAAAGGGCAAGTAAAGGTGGTTTTCTCTTGATCATCTTTTCACACAGGTATTTGAGAGAAACCAGAATAACCATCTACTTCATTCGTTCCCAAATATAAGTCTTTCTAGCGATACCAACAAGTGACTACATACGGAGCAAAATGATTGAATCTACACTCTAAAATATGTCTACATACATCCATATGTTGTAGTCCATTTGAATGTCTAAAAAGACTTATATCTAGGAACGGAGGGAGTAGAAAGCAAAAATGTGTATGTTTGGATAGTTTTTCTAGAATTTGATCAATAAAAGGTAGAGGGTAATGATCCTTTCTAGTGGCTTTATTTAATTTGCGGAAATCAATTACAATTCTATATCCTGTAATAATTCTTTAAGGAATCAATTCATTCTTATCATTAGGAACAACAGTAATACCTCCCTTCTTAGGGACACAATGAATAGGACTTACCCGTTGACTATCAGCAATTGGATAAATTATATCTGCCTCCAGAAATTTTAGTATTTCATTTCTTACCACTTCTTTCATCTTAGGATTTAACCGTCGTTGATGATCAACAACTGGTTTAGCATCTTTCTCCAATTTAATTTTGTGCTGGCATAGAGTGGGACTAATGCCCTTAAGATCATCAAGAGTATATCCAACAGCAGAACGGTGCTTCCTCAGAGTTTCCAATAATCTATTTTCTTCATGCTCTGAAAGGTTGGCACTAATAATATAAGGACATATCTTCTTTTCATCAAGATAAGCATATTTCAAAGTTTCAGGTAATGGTTTAAGCTCAAACACGGGATCACCCTTAGGTGCAGGAGGATTCCCTAGGATTTCAACATGCAAATTGTGTTTCAAAATAGGTCCCTGATTAAAGATTACTTCATCAATTTTCCTTCTTTCATTCAGAAACATATCATTTTCATGGTCTAGCAAATATTGTTCTAAACGATCAGCAGGAGGCACGGCAATAGAAGCAAGACCAATAATTTCATCCTCATTAGGCAACTCTTTATCATGGGGTTGTCTATGAAATTTAGATAAAATAAAATCATGAGACGTATCCCCCAAATCAACGGTAACAATATCTTTCTCGCAGTCTATCTTAGCATTAACAGTATTCAAGAAGGGTCTACCAAATATAATGGGACAAAAATTATCTTGTGGGGAACCAAGAACAGGAAAATCAGTAGGGTATTATATTTTCCCACACAAGACTTCAACTTCTCTAACAATCCCAATCGGTGATACATTTTCTCTATTAGCAAGCTTACTAGTAATATCATTATCTTCTATTTCAGCAGGTGCAGTATCATTCTTAATTTCTTTATATATGGTATAAGGAGCACTCACACTAGCACCCACATCACATAAGCCATGATAACAATGATCTCCAATTTTAACAGAAACAATAGGCATGCCAACAACATGTCTATGTTTACCTTTAATATCGGGTTTAGCAATTCTAGCAGCTTCATCACAGAAATAAATAACATGCCCATCAATATTATCAACAAAGAGATCTTTAACCATAGCAATAGTAGGTTCAACTTTAATTTTTTCAGAAGGTTTGGGTTCTCTAATATTCCTTTTGTTAACCACAGTTGAAGCTTTAGCATGATCCTTTATTCTATCAGGGAAAGGTGGTTTTTCAATATAAGCAGTCGGAAAAAAAGGATCAACATTATAAGTAATAGTTTCTTCTTCAACTTTAATAGGTTCAACTACTTTAACTTCAATGGAGGATGATATTTAAACCACTTCTCCTTAGGGACATCAACATGAGTAGCAAATGATTCCTTTGAAAGAAGCTACCATCTCAGAGTCAAGTCCATATTTAGTGCTAAAATCACGGAAAGCATCGGTATCCATAAAACATTTAACACAATCGAACTTAAGATTTATACCTGACTCTTTACCTTCGTCGAGATCCCAATCTTTAGAGTTGCGTTTAATTCTTTCCAATAAGTCCCATTTGATTCTATATCTTCTTCATATAGGAACCAGTACAAGAAGTATTGAGCATGGATCGATCATTATGAGAAAGCCGACCATAAAAGTTTTGAATAATAATTTATCTTGAGAGCTCATGATTGGGGCATGAATATAACATTGACTTAAGCCTCCCCCAAGCTTAGAGATACTTTCTCCTTCACGAGGCCAAAAATTATAAATATAATTACGATCACAATGAACCAGATGCATAGGATGAAACTTCTGATGAAATTCCAATTTCAATCGGTTGTAGTTCAATGATCCAATATTATCCAATAGCCTATACCATGTCAATTCATTTCCCTTAAAAGATAAAGGTAAGACCTTCTTCTTAACAATATCCTCGAGAATACCTGCAAGCTTAAATAATCCACAAACTTCATCCACATAGATTAGGTGCATATCAGGATATAATGTTCCATTTCCTGTATAAGGATTAGCTAGCAGTTTCTCTATCATAACCAAAGGAATTTCATAATAAATATTTTTAGTAGGTGCAGTAGGTTGAGGAGTAACTAATTTTGGTTCCGGTCGAGGTGAAGATACCCCGAACAAACCCCTCAAAGGATTATTTTCCGTAGTGACAAGTGACAGTAAATTTCAGCACACTATATAAATGTTTCCTGACAAAATTCCACTTACCAAAGGTGCTCCACTCCCCAGCAGTGGAGCCAGAAAAGAGTCTTCATGACCCACAAGTGTAGGGGATCTGTCGTAGTCCTTTCGATAAGTAAGAGTGTCGAACCCAACGAGGAGCAGAAGGAAATGACAAGCGGTTTTCAGCAAGGTATTCTCTGCAAGCACTGAAATTATCGGTAACAGATAGTTTTGTGATAAGATAATTCGTAATGGGTAACAAGTAAATAAAGTAACTAAGGTGCATCAAGGTGGCCCAATCCTTTTTATAGCAAAGGACAAGCCTGGACGAACTCTTATATATAAAGCAAAGCGCTCCCGAGGACACATGGGAATTGTTGTCAAGCTAGTTTTCATCATGCTCATATGATTCGTGCTCGTTACTTTGATAATTTGATATGTGGGTGGACCGGTGCTTGGGTGCTGCCCTTCCTTCGACAAGCCTCCCACTTATGATTAACCCCTCTCGCAAGCATTCACAACTACAAAAGAAGTATTAAGGTGAACCTAACCATAGCATGAAACATATGGAACCAAATCAGCCCCTCACGAAGCAACGCATAAACTAGGGTTTAACCTTTTGTCACTCTAGCAACCTATCATCTACTTATTACTTCCCAGTGCCTTACCCTAGGCCCAAATAATGGTGAAGTGTCATGTAGTCGACGTTCACATAACACCACTAGAGGAGAGACAACATACATCTCATCAAAATATCGAACGAATTCCAAATTCACATGATTACTTATAACAAGACTTCTCCCATGTCCTCAGGAACAAACATAACTACTCACAAAGCATATTCATAATCATAATCAGAGGAGTATTAATTGTCATTAAGGATCTGAACATATAATCTTCCAGTGGATAAACCAACTAGCATCAACTACAAGGAGTAATCAACACTACTAGCAACCCATAGGTACCAATCTAAGGTTTTGGGACCAAGATCGAATACAAGAGATGAACTAGGGTTTGAGAGGAGATGGTGCTGGTGAAGATGTTGATGGAGATTGACCCCATCTTGATGAGTGGATTGATGGTGATGATGATGGCGATGATCCCCCCAGAGGGATGTTTCCCCAGCAGGACAGCTCCGTCGGAGCCCTAGATTAGTTCTGCCCAGGTTCCGCCTCGAGACGGAGGCGCTTCGTCCCGAAAGCTTCTTCTTGATATTTTCAGGGTAAAAGACACCATATAGCCGAAGATGGGCACCGGAGGCCTGCCATGGGGCCCACAAGGTCGGGGGGCGCGCCCAGGGGGGTAGGGCGTGCCCTCCACCCTTGTGGCTGGCTGGTGGCCCCCCCTGGTACTTTCTTCGCCCAATATTTTTATATATTCAAAAAACGTGCTCCATGAAGTTTCAGGACTTTTGGAGTTGTGTAGAATAGGTCTCTAATATTTGCTCCTTTTTCCAGTCCAGAATTCCAGCTGCCGGCATTCTCCCTCTTCATGTAAACCTCATACAATAAGAGAGAATAGGCATAAGTATTGTGATATAATGTGTAATAACAACCCATAATGCATTAAATATCAATATAAAATCATGATGCAAAATGGACATATCATGTGGATATACGGGTCAACATGGATGCCCGCGGTTCCAATGTTGATCATTGAATGAAAGGAAGTTTTGTTCATGTCTATATTCCACCGAACCTACAGGTTCACACACTTAAGGAATTACGATATGTTGAGTTCTAGTGGGGTGAGGAATATGAGAAAATATTGCTGGAATAGTTCCGAGAATAAAAGAAATAATTTCAAGAGAAACCAGAAGCGTTTCAGAGTTACCCGAAGTGTTTCGTGGAATACTAGGTAATACCGGTAATTCATATATAGGCGGGAAAGTTTATCTAGACATAATATAAAGAATAAAGAGGTCTAATAATTATTATGAGGCTCCTAGGATTTATTTAATGTAAATGGGCTAAAGAAAATACTAAAAAGCCTATTGGGGAAAAGTTAATGGACCTTAGAGGCCCATTGGGGGTGGCGCCACCCTTAGCTTCTCCGGGAAGCTAAAGGGGGCCGAATTGCAAGTGGAGGACTCCTCCTCCCTTGGCACACCGAGGGGAAGGGACCCCCAGCCGGCCAGCACCCTCTCCCCTCCCCGCCTAAATATAAATGAGGGGGCACTCCCTCTCTAGTTCTCTCTCTCTTTAGTTCTAGTCCTTGTCTAGATTTGTTCTAGACTATATCTAGTCCTAGTTTCCTCTTGTACACATAATAGATTAGTACCATGAGGTTCTCTTCTCCCTCCTCTTGTGATGAAAAGCTTTGGACGGCAAATCGCTACCAGATCATGAAGCATGTACGCGTGCAATCTGTTGAGATGTCATGCTTTCGGTCTTGATTCATGGGATGGACATGGATGGTTTGAGGGACTTCAAGAATGATCTACACCTACTCTTCTTGTGTTGTAGCTTGAGCTTGGTAATGATCCGGTCTAACCTTGTATGCACCTTCATAGTGATCTAGGATCATGATCATAGGGCAATCTTTTTTTGTTTTTTACTATGTTTCTCAACAGTAGCATCATGAGCGGTTCTATGAGTAGATGCAGGTTCCGACCTAGATCACATGTGACTGTGAGGTAATACACAAAGTTTTTAGTAATGAATTTGATCTATTGCTAAAAAGAATAAAGAACAAAATGAGTTCTAGAGATTAATAAAATTGTGCGAGTAGAAGATAACTAACAAAGTTCTGGCAATCGGTGATTCTGGCTATCAATGATTTGCTAACAGTTCTTTGGGCTACATCATAGTCAACAAAATTGAATTGTCACAAACATTAGAGGGTGCATAGATGTTGATCTACACGGGGGTCACACTTATTAACGAAGTTTAGTGCGGAGCTAGAGATTTTAATTAAGTCTCTTCCCTCACACAACTCACAAAGTTAATCTAGTAATAAGAATAATCATACTTAATGATGGACATAGGTAGGTAGTGTTCTCTAGAACAATAGAAGCCACGTAATTTAAAATTTTTCTAGACCGATTGGAGGACATCTAACTTGGTTTTGCCGGTTGCATGTGATGTGTTATAGCCTTCTCCATATTAATGTGTTTATGTATGAGATGGTTATATGTTGTAGTTATTTAAGTAACCTATGTGTCATAGTACGACATGATGGCTGGAGCCACATGAATGCCACTTTTATGACCCGCATGTCAACTTTCATGTAATAGAGTAGCTATAGAGATAATGATGTGATTACAGATGGTGGTGACAAGCTTGCATAGAGGACCCCAACGCAAGGAGGCTGTGCAAGATGGCGAAGAAGAAAAGCTGAAGAAAAAGTTGCCATGACAATGATTTTTGAAATTGCTGCCATGACAACGTTTTCAAGTTGCCACGACAAGTAGTTTTGATAGAAATATGATTTTTTGTCGAAATAGCTACGATGGCAGTCATTTTTGAAATTTCTACAATGACAAAGTTTTCAGGCTACCACGACAAGTAGTTTTGATAGAAATCCGTTTTGTTAAAATGGCTGCCACAACAGGGTTTTTCTGCTGCCACGACAACGCTTTCGGCTGAATTTTGTGAAGACCACGAAGACTTCTCCAATGCAAGGGCTATTCTATATCATGATATTATGAATTGCCTGAGATGTTTATCCTTTTTTGTTTTCCCCTTTGATTGCACACTAGTCGTCTTTATAAGGGCGATCGCTCACATAAAAATAGCGTGTTGTTAGTGTTCTCCCTAGCGTAGCACCGACTATAACACGTAGCCTTTCGGGGTACGACATGTCCACATGAGTAAAAATGAATCGTGAGGTGTAAGAAGGGTGAAGGCCAAACCTCACTAAAAGATCACTAGGTTGTCTTGACGTTCTAGCACGACAGTCCTGAGCTTGGAACAAACGTATCGAAAGATGAAAAGAGTCACATGGAGATGTGATCAGCAAGTTGGCCTACCGATTGAAGTTCAGGTCATTAGTGATGCTCACATCAATGGCGATGAATAAGATATGGGTCCTGAATCACTCAAAATCAATTATGAGAGATATTGTTTGAATGGGAGCTCACTTTTGACTTAAATAAGTTTGAACACTAGTGTAATTAATTATGAACATTATCTATGTGTAGTTTGCATCATAGTTTTAGAATTATGGCTCGCGTTTCCACCTTTGCTGTTGAAATCGATTAGATGTTATTATTATCTAGTTGGATCTTTACGATTGGTAAATGTAATGACATGATCGTCGTCAAGAGTGTCAGGAAGGATTTTTCTCCTACTGCATACTTACAATACTGTCCCGCTGATGCTATGGATGATGAGACTCACGTCCTTCGATCCAAAAGGCTAGAATCCTATTACGGTCTGCTTTCTTTCAAGAAACCCGAACTTAAAAATGTTTGGGATAGTCATGAAATATTCTTGGGTCTGGAAATTGTTTTCATAAACAAACAAAGGCTAAAAGATATGGGATATCTAGAGAAGTCTTTGCTTACAAGTTTGAGTGAACTGTTCACTGCGTTTAAGATTAAAATGAGTAGGATCTAGCAGAACACTAGTCATGTGTTGATGGCGAATAAAAGGAAAATTTAAAGAGAAAAGACAAGCCCGAAGAGTGTAATCAGGCTTACACACCTAGCAAGTTCGGGGATCACGCCTCGTGAAGTTGGGTGCTTATTCTATGGAAGTAAAACTATTAGAAGTAAAAGGTAGAAAGGAAGAAGATTGGAATGTCCAGTTCAGGTATGAATGTCATAAAAGTTATAGATGTAGAGGAAGTTGGTCAAGAAAATGCAATTTCTTGGGAATTATGATCAAAATCGTTAATAGCAAATTCTTCAGTTGACCACAAAGGATACCAATTTGATTGCATGCTGTGGCAACTCAATGCAAGAACTACTATGACCTAAATGACCAACAAATAATGAGGTTAAGAAATATGATGGAAACTTTGTAGAATTTATAATACTTCCCATCCGTGTATTTCCTCTATATTTATTTTCATAATTCATTCTAGAGTTTTGTATACTCTAGCCCAGTGTATATTGCTTATTGCAAAAGGGGCTATTCATTGTTATGAATAATTATAGGGACATACTCTTATTACAAATATACATGTAATGTATGTTATGAATATTGACAATAATATTGACACTAAATGTCGCGCGACTAAAATAATACCACATTTGTTTAGCACCACATTAAGTCACATTGGGAAAATCCGCATGGAGAAATTCCATAATAATGGATTTTGAAGTCATCTTATTATTAATCATCCAACACTTGCAATTGTCATCCAAATGGTGAAGTAACTAAAATAGCATTGGCATGCCATTAAGGACGCACAAAATAATAATAATCGGAAACATACATACTGATGTGTGTAGTCCAATAAGTGTTGTTGCAAGCGGTGAGTTTATCTGTCTTCAAGGATGACTCAAGTAGATATTTGTATTACTTAATGAGACATAAATATGGATCCTTTGAAATGTTTCAGAAGGTTTTTGCAATGAAGTATAAATTATTGTGACAAGAAAATTATGTTTCTACAATTAGATTGCAGAAATTTACAACTTGCACCTCCCAGAACACTACTAAGAGTATAAGTGTCATGAGTAGATGTAATGAGATTATGTATGACATGGTGAGATCAAATATGACATTAATCAATTTTCCATTTTACTCTTTAATATAATGCTTTTGAGACTACGGTTTTTACACTGAAAAGAGCACCATCAAATCTGCTGAAATGATGCCATATAAGATATGGAATGGTATGCCAAAGCCATTTGGGCTTTTCTTAACATTTGGGAATACGGGGGCATGTTGGGGAACGTACCATGCAATTTCAAAAAAAATTACTACGCTCATGCAAGATCTATCTAGGAGATGCATAGAAACGAGAGGGTGTGTGAGTCTATGTACCCTCGTAAACCGAAAGCGGAAGTGTTTGACAACGCGATTGATGTAGTCGAACTTCTTCTAGCTCCGACCGATCAAGCACCGAACGTACGACACCTCCAAGTTCTGCACACGTTCAACTCGGTGACGTCCCTTGCCTTCTTGAGCCAGCAAGGTGTCAAGGTAGTAGATGAGTTCCATCAGCACGACGGCGTGGTGACGGTGGTGGTGAAGTGATTCTCGCAGGGCTTCGCCTAAGCATCGCGAGAATATGACAGGGGGTGTAAACTGTGGAGGGGCACCGCACACGGCTAACGATTGTTGTTGTTGTGTATTCTAGACGCCCCCTCCTCATATATATAGGTGGGAGCGAGAGGGAGAGGCCAAGGGGAGCCCCAAGTGGGGCCGAATCCCACTTGGGCTCCTGCCCTGGTGCGCCCCCCTCCTTGTATAAGCGCCAGGGTAAGGAAGGGGGAGGTGGCGCCCCCCTTTCATTCCTACCTGGAGGAGGGGAAGGAAGGAGGGACTTGCCCTCTGAGGGAGTCCTCGACTAAGGGGTCCTTGGGCGTCCGGCCTGTTAGCCATGGGCCAGACTGTTGGGCTGTGAAGATACAAAGACCAAAGACTCTCTCCCGTGTCCGGATGGGACTCTCCTTGGTGTGGAAGGCAAGCTTGGCGACCAAATATGAAGATTCCTTTCTTTGTAACTGACTTTGTACAACCCTAGTCCCCCCCGGTGTCTATATAAACTGGAGGGCTTAGTCCGGAAAGATATATAGTCATATAGGCTAGACTTCTAGGGTTTTAGCCATTACGATCTCGTGGTAGATCAACTCTTGTAATACTCATATCCATCAAGATCAATGAAGCAGGAAGTAGGGTATTACCTCCATAAAGAGGGCCCGAACCTGGGTAAACATTGTGTCCCACGTCTCCTGTTATCATCGACCTTAGACTCACAGTTCGGGACCCCCAACCCGAGATCCGCCGGTTTTGACACCAACATTGGTGCTTTCATTGAGAGTTCCACTGTGCCATCCCCAAAAGGTTGATGCCCCCTTCAATCAACAACAACGATGTTGTCCAAGGGGAAACCTTCCTCCCTAGACAGATCTTCATGTTCGGCGGCTTCGCACTGCGGGCCAACTCGCTTGGCCTTCAGGAGCAGATCGACATCTACACCCCTGGCCATCAGGTCAGATTCGGGAGCTTGAACTATGTCACGGATATCCGTGGAGACTTGATCTTCGACGGATTCGAGACCGCGGCAGTCGCTCCCCGTCGCCACGATGAACATGACCTAAATCTGTCATCTGGCCATGCCCATGAAATTGCACCTGTAACCGCTCTAGCCTTAGATCCGGAGCAGATCGCGCCATCCGAGGACGGGAAGCTCAACCCCGCCACGGAAGCCATAGATTCCGCGGTGTTGGAGCCACACACAGACCTAACCTGGGGTGATATCTGTGTCACCGGGACCTAAGACTCGTTTCCTGCTATAAGTTCCGAGCCATGTGCGTCCGCGTATGTCGAGCAGGATCGGTCATCAATGGCCGAATTCAGCGTAGCGGACATCTTCCAGCACTCGCCTTTGGGCGACATGCTCGACTCATTAAAAAATCTATCCCTAGAGGGGGACTCTCAAACGAATTATATCCGGTTTGAACTGGAGGCTGACGATGGAGAATTTCGTTTCCCACCCACCGCCCATTTCATAGCCACTGTCGAAGACCTAACCGACGCACTCGATTATGACTCTGAAGACATCGACGGTATGGACGACGATGTCGGAGAAGAGGAGGCCCAAAACCTGCCGTTCACCGGATGATGGACGACCACTTCCTCATATGACGTATAAATGGTGGATGCACCAAAGACAATAGCGGCGATGACAAGGAAAACCCAGTGGAGGATGACTCTCCTAAGACACAACCAAAGCGCCGGCGTCAGCGGCACCATTCTAAATCATGCTGCAGCAAAGACAGCAACACCGGCACAGGAGATGATAACACTCCGGATGGTGCCGAAGACACCGAAGACCCCGACGAACAAACTGCCGAACAAGACAATCGGGAAGATGGGCAAGTTAGCCCTAATGAACAGGCCATAGATGAAGACTCGGAGGATGGTAGTTATCATCCGCTCTCCGAGGAGGAGGTGAGCCTCGGCAACGGGGATTTTATCATTCCTGAGGAACCTCTCGAGCAGGAGCGCTTCAAGCGCCAGCTAATAGCCACTGCAAGGAGCGTGAAAAAGAAGCAGCAGCAGCTTCAAGCTGACCAAGATCTGCTCAACGACAGATGGACTGATGTCCTAGCAGCCGAAGAATACGGCCTTAAGCGCCCAGCCAAAAGTTACCCGCAGCACAAATTGCTACCTCAGTTCAATGACGAGGCGCCGGAGCCCGTACCATCATCGCGCAATGCAGCTGACCGACCACCACGCGGTCAGGATAAAGCGGCAACTCAAGCCGAACACCAGGCTGCCCCACCTCGCCGTGAAGGCAGGGATAAAACAGCTCGGGGTTATACATATGACCTTCGGCAGGACCAGGACATACACGATCGATCTACGGATCGCGAGGACACGCCTCGACACATGATGACGGCTATCTATTCGGACGTGACAAACCTAGTCACGCCCGGGCTGAAAACCGTAGACGGACTCCATCAGAGCTACATCACGATGCGTCCCGATATAGAGGCGCCGCATACCATCTTTGCTTCACTGACGAAGTAATGGATCATGAATTCCCAGAAGGTTTTAAACCGGTAAACATCGAATCATACGATGGAACAACCGATCCCGCGGTATGGATCGAGGATTTTATTCTCCACATCCACATGGCCTGCGGGGATGACCTTCATGCCATCAAATACCTCCCACTAAAACTCAAAGGGCCAGCTCGGCACTGGCTAAATAGTCTGCCTGAAAATTCTATTGGCAGTTGGGAGGACTTGGAAAAAGCCTTCCTTGACAACTTCCAAGGTACATATGTCCGGCCACCAGATGCCGATGACTAAAGTCACATAGTTCAACAGCCTGGAGAGTCAGCCAGGAAATTCTGGACTAGGTTTGTAAATGAAAAGAACCAGATCGTCGACTGTCCGGATGCCGAATCCCTAGCGGCCTTTAAACATAGCATCCGTGACGAATGGCTGGCCCGCCACCTCGGCCAGGAAAAGCCGAAGTCCATGGCAGCCCTCACGGCACTTACGACCCGCTTTTGTGAGGGTGAGGATAGTTGGCTGGCCCATAGCAAAAACACAACAAGCGAAATGGGCACCTCCGAGGGCAAAAATAGCAACGGCAAGCTCCGACGCAGCAGACACAAACGCCGAAGCAATGGTGACAACACCATGACACGACAGTCAACGCCGGATTCAGCAACTCCAAGTCCGGTCAGCTGAAGAAGCCATATAAAAGAAACAATCAGGGACCATCCAGCTTGGACCACATACTCGATCGTCCGTGCCAGATCCATGGCACCCCAGACAAACCAGCCAACCATACCAACATAGATTGTTGGGTTTTTAAACAGGCTGGCAAGTTAAATGCGAGAACAAGGAAAAGGGATCGCAAAGCGAGGATGATGACAAGGAGCCCTGGCAACCGAACACAGGGGGACAAAAGAAGTTTCCCCCTCAGGTCAAAACAGTGAACATGATATATGCCACACACATCCCTAAGAGGGAGCGCAAGCGCGCGCTCAGGGACGTCTATGCGATAGAGCCAGTCGCCCAAAAATTCAATCCATGGTCGTCATGCCCGATCACCTTTGATCACCGGGATCACCCGACCAGTATCCGTCATAGCGGTTCAGGCGCACTGGTCCTCGGCCCAATCATTGATGGATTCCACCTGACGCGAGTGCTCATGGATGGTGGCAACAGCCTCAATCTGCTCTATCAGGATACAAAGGTGCAAAATGGGTATTAACCCATCACAGATCAAGCCCACAAAGACTACCTTTAAAGGAGTCATACCAGGTGTAGAGGCTTGCTGTACGGGCTCGATTACGCTAGAGGTTGTCTTTGGATCTCCGGACAACTTACGAAGCGAAGAGTTAATCTTCGATATCGTCCCTTTTCGCAGCGGCTATCACGCACTGCTCGGATGAACCACATTTGCTCAATTCAATGCGGTGCCTCATTATGCTTACCTCAAGCCCAAGATGCCCGGAACACGCGGCGTCATAACAGTTAATGGAAACACGGAACGCTCCCTCCAGACCGTGGAGCATACCGTTGCCTTAGCAGAAGAAGTACAGAGCGGCCTTTTAAAGCAGAACCTCAATTCGGCGGCCGAGCTCCGGGACACTATCAAGAGAGTCCTGACTATTCTGAAGCAGGACAGCTCGGCTCGTCAAGAGCTTGACTAGCAATTTGGCCTCCGTCCCAGTCCTGATCAATTGGCGGCATTCGCGCCGCACGTACATAACTACGCACTCAAAATACCATAAGCATAGACGGAGGCATAGCCAGCTTGTGATCCACAATACTGCTCGACCGCTCCCGAACACATATACTTTCACTATTTACTTGTTTTTTCCTTTTTAGGTTTATTTTCCACAGGCCCTCCCTGACGGCCTGATCACTGGTCCTGTCAAAGGATAAATACACCAAGATGGCAAGAAGCACAGTCGTACAAGGGTTTTCTTTAACGATCAATCTACCTGTTTTCAGGACCCACACACAGCTCTCCCTTGGTTCTGGCATGTCAAATAGCCTGTTGCTTATCGCACTATTTGTATCAATGCGCTTTAACGTATTAATAAAATTATAATGAAAACAGTTTGCAGCCCTGATGACCCACAAGTGTAGGGGATCTATCATAGTCCTTTCGAAAAGTAAGAGTGTCGAACCCAACGAGGAAGCGTATGAAATGACAAGCGGTTTTCAGCAAGGTATTCTCTACAAGCACTGAAATTATAGGTAACAAATAGTTTTGTGATAAGATAATTTGTAACGGGTAACAAGTAACAAAAGTAAATAAAGTGCAGCAAGATGGCCCAATCCTTTTTATAGCGAAGGACAAGCCTGGACAATTTCTTATATGAAGGAAAACGCTCCCAAGGACACATGGGAGTTATCGTCAAGCTAGTTTTCATCACGTTCATATGATTCGCGTTCGGTACTTTGATAATTTGATATGTGGGTGGACCGGTGCTTGGGTGATGTCCTTACTTGGACAAGCATCCCACTTATGATTAACTCCTATTGCAAGCATTCGCAACTACAAAAGAAGTATTAAGGTAAACCTAACCATAGCATTAAACATATGGATCCAAATCCGCCTTACGAAACAACGCATAAACTAGGGTTTAAGCTTACATCACTCTAGCAACCCATCATATACTTATTACTTCCCAATGCCTTCCTCTAGGCCCAAACAATGGTGAAGTGTCATGTAGTCGACGTTCACATAACACCACTAGAGGAGAGACAACATACATCTCATCAAAATATCAAACGAATACCAAATTCACATGACTAATAATAGCAAGACTTCTCCCATGTCCTTAGGAACAAACGTAACTACTCACAAAGCATATTCATGTTCATAATCGAGGGTATTAATATGCATAATGGATCTGAACATATGATCTTCCACCAAATAAACCAACTAGCATCAACTACAAGGAGTAATCAACACTACTAGCAACCTACAGGTACCAATCTCAGACTTAGAGGCAAGGATTGGATACAAGAGATGAACTACGGTTTTAGAGGAGATGGTGCTGGTGAAGATGTTGATGGAGATTGGCCCCCTCCCGATGAGAGGAGCGTTGGTGATGACGATGATTTCCGCCTCCCGGAGGGAAGTGTCCCCGGCAGAACAGCTCCGCCAGAGCCCTAGATTGGTTCCGCCAAGGTTCCGCCTCGTGGCGGCGGAGTCTCGTCCCGAAAGCTTGCTTACGATTTTTTCTCGGATGAAAGACTTCATATAGCAGAAGATGGGCACCTGAGGACCACCAGGGGGCCCACGAGGCAGAGGGTGCGCCCACTGGGGTAGAGCGCGCCCCCACCCTCGTGGCCATGGTGTGGGCCCCCTCTGGTATTTTCTTTGCTCAATATTTTTTATTATTTCGAAAAATAACTTCCGTGGAGTTTCAGGACTTTTGGAGTTGTGCAGAATAGGTCTCTAATATTTGCTCCTTTTCCAGCCCAGAATTCCAGCTGCCGGCATTCTCCCTCTTTATGTAAACCTTGTAAAATAAGAGAGAATAGGCATAAGTATTGTGACATAATGTGTAATAACATCCCGTAATGCAATAAATATCAATATAAAATGGATGTATCAACTCCCCCAAGCTTAGACCTTGCTTGTCCTCAAGCGGAAGCCGATAACGATAAATATGTCCACATGTTTAGAGATAGAGGTGTCGGTAAAATAAATACGGACATGAGGGCATCATGATCATTCTTATAACAGCAACATATATATATGTTCATATTATTTCTTATGCTCAAATAATAATATATTCACAATGTCAAGTATGAATCAGAAACTTCATTGAGAACTAACAAACTATAGCCTCAGTCATTGAAGCAATTGCAATTTATCATAACATCAGAAAGAGTCTATGTAAGAGCTTTTCAGCAAGTCCACATACTCAACTATCATTTAGTCTTTCACAATTCCTAACAATCACGCAATACTTGTGGTTACGGAGTTTTAATCGGACATAGAGAAAGATAGGGGCTTATAGTTTCGCCTCCCAACCTTTTACCTCAAGGGTAATGTCAACAACAATAGTTCATGCTAACTTACATCCAATTAGATATATATATCAGGATCTTTCCAACACAATGTGCTTGTCAAAGGATAAAATGTAAAAAGGAAAAGTGAAGATCACCATGACTCTTGCATAAGGTAGAAGATAAAAGTAAAAGATAGGCCCTTCGCAGAGGGAAGCAGAGGTTGTCATGCGCTTTCAGGGTTGGATGCACAAAATCTTAATGCAAAAGAACATCACTTTATATTGCCACTTGTGATATGGACCTTTATTATGCAGTTCGTCGCTTTTATTTCTTCGACATCACAAGATTGTATAAAGCTTATTTCCTCCACACTAATCAATCATACATATTTAGAGAGGAATTTTTTATTGCTTGCACCGATGACAACTTACTTGAAGGATCTTACTCAATGCATAGGTAGATATGGTGGACTCTCTTGGCAAAACTGGGTTAAGTGTATTTGGAAGCACAAGTAGTATCTCTACTTGGTGCAAAGAATTGGCTAGCATGAGGGATAAAGGCAAACTCAACATGTTGGATGATCCATGACAATATACTTTATTTCAGATATAAGAAAACATAACCCATTACGTTGTCTTCCTTGTCATATTTTAGCATGTCATATTTTAATGAGCGCTCACAATCATAAAAGATGTCCAAGATAGTATATTTATATGTGAAACCTCTCTTTCTTTATTACTTCCTATTAATTGCAACGATGACCAAAACTATGTTTGTCAACTCTCAACAATTTATAATCATCATACTCTTTATATGTGAAGTCATTACTCTCCATACGATCAATGTGATCTCTTTTATTTTTTCTTTTTCTTTTATTCACTCAAGAACATAGCAAGATAATCAAGCCCTTGACTCAACACTAATCTTTATTATATAGCCCACGGACTCGATTAGATAGAAGGATCATAAAGAAAAACTCAAAACTAGATCATACCAAAAACTTTTATTCTACTAGATCAAGATATTACTAAAAGGATCGAACTAAGAAAAGCGGTAAAGATAGGAGTGTGATGGTGATATGATACCGGGGCACCTCCCCCAAACTTGGCAGTTGCCAAGGGGAGTGCCCATACCCATGTGATTTTATCACTTTCTTCGGAGGTGGTGGTGTGATATTCTTGGCGACGATACTCCTCAGGATAAGATTCTCTTCCTTAAGCTTATTGAGTTGCTGCATGAGATCCATTATCTCCTTACGAAGCTTAACCATGATGGTTAAAGCTCCTTGCACCCATGGATGTTGCATAGCTGCGGGGGAACAAGTAACACTCTTTTTCATATTCTCGTAAGAAAGAAATCTAACATTGGAAGGGATAACCAAGTTTGGAATAATCGAGCTCTGTAGTTCCCCCATCGTGAATCCAGCTTCGAAGCGAGAAGTGACTTCTTGATCCTCCTCCATGGCATCTATCCTCTCCAAATCAACCTCCATCTCTTCCTCCGTTGCTGGCCCAAAGTGGTCAGCATCGCTGTTTGTCCTTGATCTCGATGCCGGATGAGACACCCGGCTCTCAACGACCGACTCTTGAGAATACATCTTGCTCTAATCTATAGCAGCAACAACTCGAAACAAAAACAGAGGATATTTGCGTGATACGGGAGTCAAAACCTTCGGGAGATTATATAATGAATTTTTACCGACCGAAAGAAGTATCGTGCAAGAAACGGATTCCGGAGAGCGCACAAGGTGCCCACGAGAAAGAGGGGCGCGCCCAGGGGGTAGGGCGTGCCCTCCACCCTCGTGGAGGCCTCGTGTCCTTCCCGGACTGCTTCTTATTTTCCTATTTTCCTAAATATTCCAAAACAGAGAAAAAATTCCATTAGAACTGTTTTGGAGTCGGTTTACTTACCGTACCACGTACCTATTCCTTTTCAGAGTCTGAAATGTTCTGGAAACTGTCCCTTATGTACTCCTCCGGGGTTACGGTTTCAATAACATTAGTCTCAACATTTATAGGATTACCTGAGATATAATGTTTGATTCTTTAACCGTTCACCACCTTTGGATTTGTGCCTTCGAAGTTGTTGATTTTTATGGCACCGGAATGATAGACCTCCTCGATAACGTAAGGACCTTCCCATTTGGAGAGAAGTTTTCCTGCAAAAATCTTAAACGAGAGTTGAATAGCAACACATAGTCACCTACATTAAACTCACGCTTTTGTATCCTTTTGTCATGCCATCTTTTAACTTTTTATTTAAACAACTTGGCATTTTCATAGGCTTGGGTTCTCCATTCATCAAGTGAGTTAATTTCAAATAACCTCTTCTCACCAGCAAGTTTGAAATCATAATTGAGCTCTTTAATAGCCCAATATGCCTTATGTTCTAGTTCAAGAGGTAAATGACATGCTTTTCCATAAACCATTTTATATGAAGAGATACCCATTGGATTTTTATATGCAGTTCTTTAGGCCCATAATGCATCATCAAGTCTCTTGGACCAATTCTTTCTAGATCTATTAACAGTCTTTTGTAAAATTAATTTGAGCTCTCTATTACTCAATTCTACTTGACCACTAGACTGTGGGTGATAAGGAGATGCAATTCTATGATTAACACCATACTTAGCAAGCATTTTATGAAAAGCACCAAGAATAAAATGTGAACCACCATCAGTCATTAAATATCTAGGGACTCCAAACCTCGGAAAAATAACTTCTTTAAGCATCTTAATAGAGGTGTTATGATCATCACTTCTAGTTGGAATAGCTTCTACCCACTTAGTAACATAATAAACATCAACTAAAATATGTGTATACCCATTAGAGGAAGGAAAAGGTCCCATATAATCAAAGCCCCAAACATGAAATGGTTCAATAACAAGTGAATAATTCATAGGCATTTCTTGACGTCTACTAATGTTACCAATTCTTTGACATTCATCACAAGATAAGACAAACTTACGAGCATCCTAGAAGAGAGTAGGCCAATAAAAACCGGATTGCAATACCTTATGTGCAGTTCTATCTCCAAATGTGGTGCCCTCCATAAGCCTCGGAGTGACACTTGCGTGAGATCTGTTCTTGTTCATGCTCAGGTACTCAATGCCTAATAACACCATCTACGCCTTCTTTATAAAGATGTGGGTCATCCCAGAAGTAATGTCTTAAATCATAGAAAAACTTTTTCTTTTGCTGGTATGTGAAACTAGGTGGTATAAATTTAGCAACAATGTAATTAGCATAATCAGCATACCATGGAGCAGTACGAGAAGCATTTATGACATTTAATTGTTCATCAGGAAATCTATCATCAATAGGTAGTGGGTCATCAAGAACATTCTCCAACCTAGACAAGTTATCTGCAGCGGGGTTCTCAGCTCCCTTTCTATCAATAATATGCAAATCAAATTCTTGTAGCAAGAGAACCCATCTAATAAGTCTAGGTTTAGCGTCTTTCTTTTTCGTAAGATATTTAATAGCAGCATGATCAGTGTGAATAGTTACTTTAGAATCAACAATATAAGGTCTGAACTTATCACAAGCAAATACAACTGCTAAGAATTCTTTTTTGGTAGTAGCATAGTTTCTCCGGCAATCGCCTAGAGTTTTACTACCATATTGAATAACATTTAATTTCTTATCGCCTCTTTGCTCTAGAACAACACCTACAAGATAATCACTAGCATCACACATAATTTCAAAGGGTAACTTCCAATCAGGTGGCTGAACGATAGGTGCAGATATTAATGCTTTCTTAAGTATTTCAAATGCTTCTACACAATCATCATCAAAGACAAATGGTATATCTTTTTGTAATAGATTAGTCAGAGGCCGAGAAATTTCTGAAAAGTCCTTAATGAACCTCCTATAAACCCGGCATGACCAAGGAAACTTCTTATACCTTTGATGTCCTTAGGACACGACATCTTCTCAATCATAGTGATGTTCACCATTGAAAACTACTCCATCTCACATGAAGATCGGACATGGTATAGATGATATGGATCACGTGATCATTTAGATGACTAGAGAGATGTCTATCTAAGTGGGTGTTCTTAAGTAATATGATTAAATGAACTTTAATTTATCATGAACTTAGTACCTAATAGTATTTTGCATGTATACGTTATTGTACATCAATGGCCCGTGCTACCGTTCCCTTGAATTTTAATGCGTTCCTAGAGAAATCTAAGTTGAAAGATGATGGTAGAAACTACACGGACTGGGTCCATAACTTGAGGATTATCCTCATTGCTACACAGAAGAATTACGTCCTGGAAGCACCGCTAGGTGCAAGACCCGCTGCAGGAGCAACTCCGGACGTTATAAACGTCTGGCAGAGCAAAGCTGATGACTACTCAATATTTCAGTGTGCCATGCTTTACAGCTTAGAACCGAGACATCAACGACGTTTTGAACATCATGGAGCATATGATATGTTCCAGGAGTTGAAGTTAATATTTCAAGCGAATGCCCGGATTGAGAGATATGAAATCTCCAATAAGTTCTACAACTGCAAGATGGAGGAGAATAGTTACATTAGTGAACATATATTCGTAATGTCCGGGTACCACAACCACTTGACTCAACTGGGAGTTAATCTTCCTGATAATAGTGTCATTGATAGAGTTCTCCAATCACTGCCACCAAGCTACAAAAGCTTCGTGATGAACTATAATATGCAAGGGATGGATAAGACAATTCCCGAGCCCTTCGTGATGCTAAAGGCTGCGGAGGTAGAAATCAAGAAGGAGCATCAAGTGTTGATTGTTAACAAGACCACTAGTTTCAAGAAAAAGGGTAAAGGGAAGAAGGGGCCCTTCAAGAAGAATGGCAAGCAAGTTGCTGATCAAGTGAAGAAGCCCAAGTCTGGACCTAAGCCTGAGACTGAGTGCTTCTACTGCAAAGGGACTGGTCACTGGAAGCGGAACTACCCCAAGTATTTGGCGGATAAGAAGGATGGCAAAGTGAAAGGTATATTTGATATACATGTTATTGATGTGTACCTTACTAATGATCGTAGTAGTGCTTGGCTATTTGATACTGGTTCTGTTGCTCATATTTCAACTCGAAACATGGGCTACGGATTAAACAAAGATTGGCTACGAATGAGGTGACGATGCGCGTGGGAAATGGTTCCAAAGTTGATGTGATCGTCATCGGCACACCACCTCTACATCTACCTTAGGGATTAGTTTTAGACCTGAATAATTGTTAGTTGGTGCCAGCGTTAAGCATGAACATTATATCTGGATCTTGTTTGATGCTTGACGGTTATTCATATAAATCAGAGAATAATGGTTGTTCTATTTATATGAGTAATATCTTTTATGGTCATGCACCCTTGAAGAGTGGTCTATTTTTGTTGAATCTCGATTGAGTGATACACATATCCACAATATTGAAGCCAAAAGATGCAAGGTTAATAATGATAGTGCAACTTATTTGTGGCACTGCCGTTTAGGTCATATTGGTGTAAAGCGCATGAAGAAACTCCATGTTGATGGACTTTTGGAATCACTTGATTATGAGTCACTTGATGCTTACGAACCATGCCTCATGGGCAAGATGACTAAGACTCCGCTTCTCCTAACAATGGAGCGAGCAATGACTTGTTGGAAATAATACATACCGATGTATGTGGTCCGATGAGTGTTGAGGCTCACATGGCGGTATCGTTATTTTCTGACCTTCACAGATGATTTGAGAAGATATGGGTATATCTACTTGATGAAACATAAGTCTGAAACATTTGAAAAGTTCAAAGAATTTCATTGTGAAGTGGAAAATCATCGTAACAAGAAAATAAAGTTTCTACGATTTGATCATGGAGGTGAATATTTGAGTTACGAGTTTGGTCTTCATTTGAAACAATGTGGAATAGTTTCGCAACTCATACCACCTGGAACACCACAACGTAATGGTGTGTCCGAACATCGTAACCGCACTTTATTATGCTATATATAAAATGAACCATATCGATTTAAATTTTCCTATCCCTAAAAAGAAAAGGATGACCCCTTCTTCCTATATATTACCAAGGAAAAGTAATCCTTCTTTTATAGGCGAAATTATATTGGATTTTATATGTATATAACTCCTTAATTATATGAGACCAAAAAGAAGAAATGACACGAGGGTTCTATATATAGATAGAGAAAGAAAGAAGAAGAAAATAGAAAGAAGAAGAAAATAATGATGTGGAAAAGAAGACAGGAATTGTGTATAATGGCATTGTACAACAATTTAATTTGGAAAAGGGATGTAGCGCAGCTTGGTAGCGCGTTTGTTTTGGGTACAAAATGTCACAGGTTCAAATTCTGTCGTCCCTACCTATTATTTCTTTCTTCTTTATAGGCAGTAGCGACGAGATCAATTAACGTAAAGTGGGTATCTATGATGTCTCTTACTGATTTACCACTATCGTTTTGGGGTTATGCTTTAGAGACGGTTGCATTCATGTTAAATAGGGCACCACCTAAATCTGTTGAGATGACACCATATGAACTGTGGTTTGGCAAGAAACCTAAGTTGTTGTTTCTTAAAGTTTGGGGTTGCGATGCTTATGTGAAAAAGCGCTTCAACCTGAGAAGCTCGAATCCAGATCGGAGAAATGTGTCTTCATAGGATACCCAAAGGAGACAGTTGGTACACCTTCTACCACAGATCCGAAGGTAAGATATATGTTGCTAAGAATGGATCCTTTCTAGAGAAGGAGTTTCTCTCGAAAAAAGTGAGTGGGAGGAAAGTAGAACTTGATGAGGTAATTGTACCTTCTCCCTAATTGGAAAGTAGTTCAACACAAAAATCAGTTCCAGTGATTCCTACACCAATTAGTGAGGAATTTAATGATGATGGTCATGAACCTTCTGAACAAGTTAATAACGAACCTCGTAGGTCAACCAGAGTAAGATCCGCACCAGAGTGGTACGGCAATCCTGTTCTGGAGGTCATGTTACTATGAGGAAGCGATGATGAGCCCAGATTCCATGAAATGGCTTGAGGCCTTGAAATCTGAGACGGCATCCATGTATGAGAACAAAGTATGGACTTTGGTTGACTTGCTCAATGATCGACAAGTAATAGAGAATAAATGGATCTTCAAGAAGAAGACTGACGTTGACGGTAATATTACTGTCTACAAAGCTCGACTTTTGTGAAAGGTTTTTGACAAGTTCAAGGAGTTGACTACGATGAGACCTTCTCACCCGTAGCGATGCTTAAGTCTGTCCGAATCATGTTAGCAATTGCCGCATTTTATGATTATAAAATTTGGCAAATGGATGTCAAAACTGCATTCCTTAATGGATATCTTAAAGAGGAGTTGTATATGATGCAACCAGAAGGTTTTGTCGATCCAAAAGGTGCTAACAAAGTGTGCAAGCTCCAGCGATCCATTTATGGACTGGTGCAAGCCTCTCGGAGTTGGAATATACATTTTGATAGTGTGACCAAAGCATATGGTTTTATAAAGACTTTTGGAGAAGCCTATATTTACAAGAAAGTGAGTGAGAGCTCTGTAGCATTTCTGATATTATATGTGGATGACATATGGTTGATCGGAAATGATATTGAATTTCTGAATAGCATAAAAAGGATATTTTAATAATAATTTTTCAATACCTCGGTGAAGCTTCTTATATATTGGGCATCATGATCTATAGAGATAGATCAAGACGCTTAATTGGACTTTCACAAAGCACATACCTTGATAAAGTTTTGAAGAAGTTCAAAATGGATCAGTTAAAGAAAGGGTTCCTGCCTGTATTACAAGGTGTGAAGTTGAGTCAGACTCAATGCCCAACCACCGCAGAAGATAGAGAGAAAATGAAAGTCATTCCCTATGCCTCAGCCATAGGTTCTATCATGTATGCAATGTTGTGTACCAGACCTGATGTGTGTCTTGCTATTAGTTTAGCAGGGAGGTACCAAATTAATCTAGGAGTGGATCACTGGACAACGGTCAAGACCATCCTAAAATACCTGAAAAGGACTAAGGATATATTTCTCGTTTATGGAGGTGAAAAAGAGCTCGTCGTAAATGGTTACGTTGATGCAAGCTTTGACACTGATCCGGATGACTCTAAGTCACAAACTGGATACGTATTTATATTGAATGGTGGAGCTGTCAGTTGGTGCAGTTCCAAGTAGAGCATCGTGGCAGGATCTACGTGTGAAGCGGAGTACATAGCTGCTTCGGAAGCAGCAAATGAAGGAGTCTGGATGAAGGAGTTCATATCCGATCGAGGTGTAATACCTAGTGCATCAGGTCCAATGAAAAGCTTTTGTGACAATACTGGTGCAATTGCCTTGGCAAAGGAATCCAGATTTCACAAGAGAACCAAGCACACCAAGAGAGGCTTCAATTCCATCCGCGATCAAGTCAAGGTGGGAGACATAGAGATTTGCAAGATACTTACATATCTGAATGTTGCGGACCCGTTGACTAAGCCTCTCTCATGAGCAAAAGATGATCAGCACCAAGACTCCATAGGTGTTAGAATCATTAGTATGTAATCTAGATTACTGACTCTAGTTGTTATTTATATTTCCTTATATCATCATAAATGTTTATTATCCGTGCTAGAATTGTATAAAAACTAAGTGTCCCTAGTATGCCTCTACTTGACTAGCTCGTCAATCAAAGATGATTAAGTTTCCTGACCATAGACATGTGTTGTCATTTGATGAACGGATCACATCATTAGGGAATGATCTGATGGACAAGACCCATCCGTTAGCTTAGCATAATGATCGTTTAGTTTTATTGCTATTGCTTTCTTCATGACTTATACATGTTCCTCTGACTATGAGATTATGCAACTCCTGAATACGAGAGGAACACCTTGTGTGCTATTGTAACATCCCAAATCTTCAATTTGGCATGTTATACATAGGTCATTCTTGCATATCATATTTTATTTGCATTCTCGTTTACCATCCTCGAAAATCCTAAGCAACTCAAGGACCCTCGGAGAGAGTTGGGGATTTTTCAATTTTCATATTTGAATTTTGTGAAATAATGAAAGACGAGGATGTTGGATTTTAATTATTTTCTCTCCGGAATTTTTTTTTCAATTTAAACAAATAAATGAGGGGAGATAATATGACTTCTCCAAAATAATTGAAATAACGGAGGAAAAATGTTAAAATCATTTTTGGGATTTTATTTGATTTTGTTTGGAATTTTATTCGCCCTAGAAAAATTTGCACGCTTTAAAAATTTGCATTTTTGGGGCCAAGAAAAGTTCATCTAGTTCTAAATATTCTATTTAGACGGAGAAAACTTATTTTGGAATTTTTCGATTTTTATTTATTTTACTAGGAATTTTTCTTTCATGGAATGTTTAAAAAAATGAACGGACCCTACCGATCGGGCTAAGGGCCTAGCCGAGCCAAAGCCGCCCACGAGCTGCCGCCTCCCTCCTCACAGGCCACAAGAGGCACGGACGCCGAGGAGTCCGAGCCGGACTCCACCCCAGGCGACCCCTTCCCCAAGTCGCGCCGCCCACCCCTTCCCAAGCCACCGCCCCGCCCCTTTAAATACCGCCGCCACCACCCGCCACCACCACCCGCCACCACCGCCTCACTCACGGAGTCCGAGCCGCCCGAGCCGCCGGAGCCTCACTGCCGCCGCCTTTCACCGTCGCCGCTGCCCCTCGCCGACCCGCCCCTCGCCCGGACCGCGAGCCGCCCGCTCGCCGGACGCGCCTCGCCGGAGGTACCCGACCCCGCCGCCGCCGGTTTATTATGTTTTTTTAGAAAAACCCTTCGGTTTTTTTTTAAAAACCCTAGACCGTTTTTTATATAGATCGGTTTATTTTCATCGGTTTATTTATTTAATGAACATCCTTTCACCCGTTCGTTTTAACGAACGCGTTCACTGTTTAAGTTCTGTCAACGAACGTTCGTTCGTTTAACAGTTCGTCGCTTTTCTTTTATCAAATTATTTCGCGGTTATTACGATCGCGATTTACGATCCAATTTTCAAACCTGTTTATCTTTTAGCTCGTTTATCGGAATCAGGCGATTCAGCGCCTGGAGTTTAAATGTCGAAACCCTCTTTCCGAATAATCAACTTAAACCAGTTTTTATCTCTGTAAAATTTGACCCTAGTTCAGATTAGTAAACGGACCTTGTTTTTCTCGCCATTTGAGTTTTGTTGTTCCGTTTGGTTTGATTCTTTTTGCAAACCAGAGTTCTTAAGTTGAACTCTCCGGTCAACCTCTTCAATTGAAGTTTCGTTTGTGCATCTTTTCTTGTTTACTTATGTATGCATTGTTTGCTTGTGATAGAATTTCCGGAGTGCGAAGCGTGTTATTACGAGTCTCTAGGATTCACGGATCGTCAGCAAGGCAAGTAATACTTGATCATATCTTTTCATACCCAGTTTTTATGCATTAGCTCAACCTCAAACATTGCATGATTAGAATGTCATTAAATTGTGGGTTGGGAAGTAGATGATGAGGTAGGAACCTATTGCCTGTTACTTTCAAACCCTTGGGAGTTACTTCTACGTTATGCTTATACGCCATGCTATGCTCGTAGACGTGGTTCGGGTTTGAGAGATATTCACGACAGATGTGAGATTGTAAATTAATGGTTTACTTTAAGGTGGCAACTTAAATACACATCTGGGTGGATTGAGGCACCTGGGGAACCTAGTGTTGTCTGGTTTTTTTTTGGAAATCCCGGGGTATCCGTGTGATCTTCCTATGGACCGCCACCCAAGCTCAAAGGGAACTGAGATTATTCATGCTAGAAACTTCCGTGTGCAGCCACAAGCTATTATGGGCTCTAGCATAGTTGAGTAAGTGACGTGAAGCTCTCGAAGAGGTAGATCAGCCAGGTAGTGGGTTTTATAGGTTTGGTATGATCTATCCGGAGTAGAGAGTTAATGTTTCGAAAGACTGTGTCTCGGTCATCCGCCTCTCAAACACAATGCGGTCACGAGAAATCAACGGAGGCGATCGAGTCTTGTGGGGAAAAGTGCAAACCTCTGCAGAGTGTACAAACTAATCATGGTTAGCCTTGTCCCCGGTTATGGACGATTCTGAGTATCTAGTACTTGAGTATTCACATGTATCTCAACACTCTTAACTAAATTTGCTGGGTTGTTAATTACCTTAATTGGGATCATTTGAGTTGGGGGGGTACCTTCTCAATGATGTTTCAACCACCATGATAGTTAAAACAAATTTATTCCTTTGATGTAGGGAAAAATTGGCTTTTCGAAAAACTGTAACCATAGAGCTTTCCACCAGCCTTATATGCATGTAGTATAGCGTATTCTTTCATCTCTCTATGTGTTACATTGCCAGCATATCCCATGTGCTGACCCGTTCCCGGGCTGCAACGTATTATGTTGCAGACTTTTCAGACGAGGAGTAAGGATTATAGGTCGTTGCCGTGCAGCTCAGTTATGCCGTTGGAGTTGATGGACTCACTTTATCTTCCAAGCCTTCCACTGTTATCGCATTAGATGGCCTTCAGCCATATTATTGTAATAAGTTCTCTTTTGAGGCATTCGATGTAATAAGTGTGTGATTGCTACTCTGTTATAAATCCTTGAGTAATCGTGTGTGTCAAGATTACCGATCCGAGGATGACACGAAGCACGAGACTTGACCATCTCGAGGTTGGGTCGCTACAAGATGGTATTAGAGCACATCTTTGAGTGTAGGACACGACCACTAAGATAAACCATAGGTCACTCCTCTCTACTCATTTCGACCTCTCTCCATTTTTCCACTCTTTAGGATGACGGAGATGAAGTACAAGTTTGCCCAACCGGATGAAGACACACCTTCTGGACGTCACTTGAAAGAAGTCACTAGGTACCTGAATATTGGAATACCAAGCTTCACCGGACGCATAACGCCACCTTACCGTAAGAAGAATGCTGGAAGATTCAAGCCCTAATTCCCGGAAGGACGCGTTTGCACCAAGCACGGAGCCCATAGTATGTGTTTTCAATGCACCAACATGGAGTTTGGGAAAGAGTATGGCAGCTCACATTACCATGGGACGCATCGGAGAAGTCTACAACAAGGAACTTAAAGACACCATATACCAAATATGTGGGCGCCGAGACGAGCAATGGGAAGTAATTAGCACCAAGAAGGATAGATCCATTGCAGCTTACATCCAGGAGCTCAACCAGCACATTCGACGTCATGAGAACCAGATGTGCGCAGACATGCTGGATTTGAAGAAGGCGAAAACTAAGATCATCGAATTAGAGGAAGAACTCAAGTCTACACGCGATGGATATGAGGAAGAAATCAAGATACTACTGGAGAAGAACGACGACCTAGTCAAGAAGATTGGAGTTTTCATGGGAGGACCAGCACCCAAGGAAGAAGAGCAAGAAGAGGAAGAAGATCCCGCTTGTCCAGACAACTACATCATCATCGATGACACCGACTCAGATCCGAGTGATGATGACTATGAAGACGAAGCTGGAGCAGACATCATGGAGTCTTCCATCGATCAAAATTTCTAGATGACCACCAAATATTAGTAGTATTTTTTCCCTATGTAACTAGTAGTAGTTGAGCACGTATGCGATAGTCCTAGATCGTATTGTATGCCCTTGCTTGCTTGATTGAATGAATGTGTGTTTTGCCTCATGTGCATATGGGTAGTGTTTTCTCACTAGACCTCTTTCTATTTCTAATCTCTCCCTCTAAACCCTCGAGATGCCTCCGAGACGTGACCCCGGTTTTGCTTTCCCACCGAGCTCACTCGGTTGATCCAACAGCGAGAATGCCTTGATGCAATAGCTAGTTCGTAACCAGGGCAATGCCAACAAAAACAACAACAACCCGCCACCAAAGGGACAATTTAGCCCGTTTTACGAGGTTACAACCGCCGGTGTTTTCCAAAGAGCACCGAGCCAATAGTTGCAGATGACTGGTTACGCCAGATTGGAAGGAGTTAACCACCGCAGGATGCACGGATCTTTGAGAGAGTGCGTTTTGCCGCACATCAATTGGATGGACCAGCAGCCGCATGGTGGGAGAATTACACGGCTACTTTTCCTATAGCCAATGTCACTTGGGACCAGTTCAACAAGCTTTTCGCACGGCCCATGTTTCAACCGGAGCCATGCAGATAAAGAAGCGTGAGTTTCGCAACTTACGCCCGGGAACCGTCTTGTGGCCCAAAGACGTGGATGAGTTTAGCAAGTTATCACGCTATGCCCCTGATGATGTGGCCACGGATGCCGCGAAGCAAGAGAAGTTTATGGAAGGACTGAACGATGAGATGAGTATGCAGCTGATGGTGGCAACTTTCAACAACTACCAGGAGTTGGTAAATAAGGCCCTAATGATTGAAGGAAAGCAGCAGCAAATTGAGAATCGTAAGAGGAAGTATGGACAAGGGAAGTATAACTCAGAGCTCACGAAACCTCGCTTAACCCCGAACTCGGGAGTACTAGTTCATAACCATGGAGGACATAACCATACTGGAGGAGGAACACATAATGGTGCGAAGAATGGGAACGGAAATGCAGCCAACAATAACCAGAATCGCTCTAACCCAGTTACACCCGCTAAGAGAGACTTGAGCCAAGTTATTTGCTTTAAGTGCGGGAAGACAGGGCACTACGCCAATGACTGCCCTGAAGGAAAGGATGGAAACGGAAATGGGAGCGGTGGGAAGAAGCCCAATCCATTCAACAAAGGACAAGTGAACCACGTTAACGTGGAGGAAGTTGAAGAGCAGCCAGATGCGGTAATAGGTAAATTTTTGGTTCAGTCATTTACCGCTATTGTTCTTTTCGATACTGGTGCATCGCATTCATATATATCAAGGGGATTTGTGGATAAGTTTAAGTTACCAACCCAGACCCTTAGGACCCCTCTTTTAGTAAGCTCGCCTGGAGCAGAGTATATGGCTAGCAGATGGTGCACCCAGATACCCCTAATCATTAGCACACATGTTTTTCCGACTGACCTAATTATCTTGGAGTCGCAAGGATTGGATGTGATATTAGGTATGGATTGGATGTCGAAGTTTGGAGGAAGTATCGACTGTGCTAGCAAGTCAATTTATCTTACCACCCCAGAGGGAAAAAGGATTAAGTATGTATCTAGGCATGTGCCTAGGAGGAGTCAAGTGAATACCCTCACGGGAGTTGTACAAGAAGAAGTACCTGTAGTGAAGGATTATCCAGATGTTTTTCCGGAAGAGTTACCAGGCATGCCACCGGATCGAGACATCGAGTTTCTGATAGAACTAATACCAGGTACATGGCCAATATCAAAGAGACCTTATCGGATGCCCGCAAATGATCTGGAGGAAATTAAGAAGCAGATCAAGGAGCTATTGGAGAAAGGTTGCATTCGAAGAAGTTCATCACCTTGGGGAGCTCCAGTACTTTTGGTGGAGAAGAAGGATAAATCCCTAAGGATGGTTGTTGATTACCGAGCACTGAATGAAGTAACGATAAAGAACAAGTATCCCTTAACGATGATTAATGACCTGTTTGATCAGTTGCAAGGAGCTAAGGTGTTTTCTAAGATTGATCTACGATCAGGATACCATCAGTTGAAGATCCGAGAGAAGGATATACCCAAGACCGCATTCACCACACGATATGGATTATACGAGTATACGGTCATGTCGTTTGGACTGACTAACGCCCCTGCCTATTTTATGAGTATGATGAACAAAGTGTTCATGGAATATTTGGACAAGTTTGTTGTGGTGTTTATCGATGATATTATGGTTTACTCGAAGAACGAAGAGGAGCATGCGAGAACACCTACGTTTGGTTCTTGAGAAACTCGAGAACACCAGTTATACGCCAAATTCAGCAAGTGCGAATTTTGGTTAAAGGAAGTTGGATTTCTTGGGCATGTTATATCGGAGAAGGTATAGCAGTAGATCCCAAGAAAATTCAGCCCGATCCGAATGGTTGGCACCCACTTGATCGTGAGATCCGCATGATTTCCTTGGACTAGCAGGATATTATCGGAGATTTATTGAGAACTTTTCCAAGATTGCTAAACCAATGACAGAATTGCTAAAGAAGGATACCAAGTTCAAATGGAGAGAGGATTGTGAGACAAGTTTCCAAGAGTTGAAGAAACGGTTGACTACAGCCCCAGTTCTGACATTGCGGATATACATAAGGAGTTTCAAGTGTATTGTGATGCCTCTCGCTTGGGAATTGGATGTGTTCTTATGCGGGAAGGAAAAGTTGTCTCGTATGCCTCACGACAACTGAAGCCTCATGAGTTGAACTATGCCACGCATGATTTGGAGTTAGCAGCCGTAGTACATGCGTTAAAGACCTGGAGACATTATCTCATGGGAAACTTGTGATGTGTACACGGATCATAAGAGTTTAAAGTACGTTTTCACACAGAAGGAGTTAAACCTCAGATAGAGGAGATGGCTGGAACTTATAAAAGATTACGACATGAAGCTACACTATCATCCAGGAAAAGCCAACGTCGTAGCAGACGCTTTGAGTCGGAAGAGTTATGCCAATATCCTTGAAGGAAGAGGACTGCCAAAGGAGTTAGCAGAGGATGTTATGGAAATTAATTTGGAGATTGTTCCAAGAGGTTTTCTTGCAACAATGGAGGTTCAGTCGACCTTGTTAGACAAGATTCGAGACGCTCAGAAGGAGGATAAAGAGATTGCTGAGATAAAGGAAAGAATGGGCAAAGGAAAAGCCAAAGGTTTTCACGATGATGAGCATGATACCTTGTGGTTTGAGGATCGGATTTATGTGCCCAACAATTCGGAGAACAGGAAGTTAATACTTCAAGAGGCCCATGACTCACCATACTCGATTCACCCCGGAAACACCAAGATGTACTTGGACTTGAAGGAACGTTTCTGTTGGGCTGGTATGAAGAAGGATATTGCTGAATATGTAGCCGTTTGCGATGTATGTCAGAGAGTGAAGGCAGAGCATCAAAAGCCAGCAGGACTGTTGCAGCCTATGCCAATACCCGAGTGGAAGTGGGACAAGCTTGGCATGGATTTTATCACAGGATTACCCAGAACCAAAGCAGGATATGATTCAATATGGGTAGTAGTGGATCGTTTGACCAAAGTAGCTCATTTCATTCCAGTGAAAACAGCTTATACAAGTGCAAGGTTGGCCAAGATATATATGACCAGGATAGTATGTTTGCACGGAGTTCCGAGGAGTATCGTGTCGGATAGAGGAACACGGTTTACTTCAAAGTTTTGGCATCAACTACACGGACTTTGGGTACCAGATTGGAGTTCAAGACTGCGTTCCACCCCAGCAGACGGACGGATGCAGAGAAAGAGTCAATCAGATTTTGGAGGACATGTTGAGAGCCTGTGCGCTAGATTATGGATCTAGTTGGGATGACAATTTGCCGTACGCAGAATTCTCATACAACAACAACTACCAGGCTAGTTTGAAGAAGGCACCGTTCGAAGCTTTGTATGGACGCAGATGTAGAACACCATTGATGTGGGATGAGGTTGGAGACCGTCAGTTGTTTGGACCAGATTTGATTAAAGACTCTAACGAGTAGGTTAAACTAATCAGAGACAGACTAAAGATTGCTCAGTCTAGACAGAAGAGTTACGCAGATTCTAAACGCAAGGAAGTAACCTATGAAATTGGAGACAGAGTATATCTGCGAGTATCACCCCTGAGGGGAGTGAAACGTTTTGGAGTAAAAGGAAAGTTAGCCCCAAGATTTGTAGGACCGTACCGTATTTTGGGACGGATGGGAGAAGTTGCCTACAAGCTGGAGTTACCTGAAGGATTGTCAGGAGTGCATGACGTGTTTCACGTGTCACAACTGAAGAAGTGCCACGCTGAGATGGCCGACATACCACTAAAGGATCTGATGCCCTGGAGGCGATAGAATTGGATAACAACCTGACTTATGAGGAGAAGCCGGTAAAAAATTCTCGAGTTTGATAGCGAGTCACTCGCAACAAGGTGATCAAGTTTTGCAAAGTTCGATTGGAGCCACCACACCGAGGAAGAAGCCACACAGGAGCGAGAAGAGGATATTCGCAAGGACCATCCGCACCTATTTTCTAGCCAACCCGAATCTCGAGGGCGAGATTCATCTTAAGGGGTAGGTTTGTAACATCCCAAATTTTCAATTTGGCATGTTATACATAGGTCATTCTTGCATATCATGTTTTATTTGCATTCTCGTTTACCATCCTCGAAAATCCTAAGCAACTCAAGGACCCTCGGAGAGAGTTGGGGATTTTTCAATTTTCATATTTGAATTTTGTCAAATAATGAAAGACGAGGATGTTGGATTTTAATTATTTTCTCTCCGGATTTTTTTTTTCAATTTAAACAAATAAATGAGGGGAGATAATATGACTTCTCCAAAATAATTGAAATAACGGAGGAAAAATGTTAAAATCATTTTTGGGATTTTATTTGATTTTATTTGGAAGTTTATTCGCCCTAGAAAAATTTGCACGCTTTAAAAATTTGCATTTTTGGGGCCAAGAAAAGTTCATCTAGTTCTAAATATTCTATTTAGACGGAGAAAACTTATTTTGGAATTTTTCGATTTTTATTTATTTTACTAGGAATTTTTCTTTCGGCGGAATGTTTAAAAAAACGAAACGGACACGCGCCCGGCTGGGCCCAACGGACCCGCGCCCGCCTGGGCCAAGGGCCCAGCCAGCAGCCGGCCTGGCGTCGCCGCCTCCCTCCACGCGCCCGCCGTCTGCAGGCAGCCGACGGAGTCCGAGCGGACTCCACCTGGGTGACCCCTTCCCAAGTAGCCGCCGCCCACCCCTTCCCAAGCCACCGTCGCCCCGCCCCTTTAAATACCGCCGCCACCACCCGCCACCACCACCCGCCACCACCACCCGCCCGGAGCCAGAGCCGCCCAAGCCGCCGGAGCCCAGCGTCGTCGCCGCCGCCCTCCCAGCGCCGTCGCCGCCGCCTTCGTCGTCGCCGCCGGCCCCTCGCCGACCCGCCCCTCGCCCGGACCACGGAACCGCCCGCTCGCCGGACACGCCTCGCCGGAGGTACCCGACCCCGCCGCCGCTGGTTTATTATGTTTTTTTTTGAAAAACCCTTCAGTTTTAAAAAAAAAAACCCTAGACCGTTTTTTATATAGATCGGTTTATTTTCGTCGGTTTATTTATTTAATGAACATCCGTTCACCCGTTCTTTTTAACGAACGCGTTCACTGTTTAAGTTCTGTTAACGAACGTTCGTTCGTTTAACAGTTCGTCGCTTTTCTTTTATCAGATTATTCCGCGGTTATTCTGATCGCGATTTCTGATCCAATTTTCAAACCTGTTTATCTTTTCGCTCGTTTATCGGAATCAGGCGATTCAAGCGCCTGGAGTTTCGTATCGAAACACTCTTTCCGAATAATCAACTTAAACCAGTTTTTATCTCTGTAAAATTTGACCCTAGTTCAGATTAGTAAACGGACCTTGTTTTTCTCGCCATTTGAGTTTTGTTGTTCCGTTTGGTTTGATTCTTTTTGCAAACCGGAGTTCTTAAGTTGAACTCTCCGGTCAACCTCTTCAGTTGAAGTTTCGTTTGTGCATCTTTGCTTGTTTACTTATGTATGCGTTATTTTCTTGTGATAGAATTTCCGGAGTGCGAAGCGTGTTATTACGAGTCTCTAGGATTCACGGATCGTCAGCAAGGCAAGTAATACTTGATCATATCTTTTCATACCTAGTTTTTATGCATTAGCTCAACCCTCAAACATTGCATGATTAGAATGTCATTAAATTGTGGGTTGGGAAGTAGATGATGAAGTAGGAACCTATTGCCCTGTTACTTTCAAACCCTTGGGAGTTACTTCTACGTTATGCTTATACTGCCATGCTATGCTCGTAGACGTGGTTCGGGTTTGAGAGATATTCACGACAGATGTGAGATTGTAAATTAATGGTTTACTTTAAGGTGGCAACTTAAATACACATCTGGGTGGATTGAGGCACCTGGGGAACCTGGTGTTGTCTGTTTTTTTGGAAATCCCGGGGTATCCGTGTGATCTTCCTATGGACCGCCACCCAGGCTCAAAGGGAACTAAGATTATTCATGCTAGAAACTTCTGTGTGCAGCCACAAGCTATTATGGGCTCTAGCATAGTTGAGTAAGTGACGTGAAGCTCTCGAAGAGGTAGATCAGCAGGTAGTGGGTTTTATAGGTTTGGTATGATCTATCTGGAGTAGAGAGTTAATGTTTCGAAAGATCGTGTCTCGGTCATCCGTCTCTCAAACACCATGCGGGCGAGAAATCAACGGAGGTGATCGAGTCTTGTGGGGAAAAGTCGCAAACCTCTGCAGAGTGTACAAACTAATCATGGTTAGCCGTGTCCCCGGTTATGGACGATTCTGAGTATCTAGTACTTGAGTATTCACATGTATCTCAACACTCTTAACTAAATTTGCTGGGTTGTTAATTACCTTAATTGGGATCATCTGAGTTGGGGGGTACCTTCTCAATGATGTTTCAACCACCATGATAGTTAAAACAAATTTATTCCTTTGATGTAGGGAAAAATTGGCTTTTCGCAAAACTGTAACCATAGAGCTTTCCACCAGCCTTATATGCATGTAGTATAGCTTATTCTTTCATCACTCTATGTGTTACATTGCCAGCATATTCCATGTCTTGACCCGTTCCCGGGCTGCAACGTATTATGTTGCAGACTTTTCAGACGAGGAGTAAGGATTATAGGTCGTTGCCGTGCAGCTCAGTTATGCCATTGGAGTTGATGGACTCACTTTATCTTCCAAGCCTTCCGCTGTTATCGCATTAGATGGCCTTCAGCCATATTATTGTAATAAGTTCTCTTTTGAGACATTCGATGTAATAAGTGTGTGATTGCTACTCTGTTATAAATCCTTCGAGTACTGTGTGTGTCAGCATTACCGATCCAGGGATGACACAGAAGCATAGAGACTTGACCATCTAAGGTTGGGTCGCTACAAGATGGTATCAGAGCACACGCTGAGTGTAGGACACGGCCACTAAGATAAACCATAGGTCACTCCTCTCTACTCATTTCTGACCTCTCTCCATTTTTCCACTCTTTAGGATGACGGAGATGAAGTACAAGTTTTCCCAACCGGATGAAGACACACCTTTCGTGGCGTCACTTGAAAGAAGTCACTAGGTACCTGAATATTGGAATACCAAGCTTCACCGGACGCATAACGCCACCTTACCGTAAGAAGAATGCTGGAAGATTCAAGCCCTAATTCCCAAGGACGTTTGCACCAAGCACGGAGCCCATAGTATGTGTTTTCAATGCACCAACATGGAGTTTGGGAAAGAGTATGGCAGCTCACATTACCATGGGACGATCGGAGAAGTCTACAACAAGGAACTTAAAGACACCATATACCAAATATGTGGGCGCCGAGACGAGCAATGGGAAGTAATTAGCACCAAGAAGGATAGATCCATTGCAGCTTACATCCGTGAGCTCAACCAGCACATTCGGCGTCATGAGAACCGGATAAAGCGCTGACATGCTGGATTTGAAGAAGGCGAAAACTAAGATCATCGAATTAGAGGAAGAACTCAAGTCTACACGCGATGGATATGAGGAAGAAATCAAGATACTACTGGAGAAGAACGACGACCTAGTCAAGAAGATTGGAGTTTTCATGGGAGGACCAGCACCCAAGGAAGAAGAGCAAGAAGAGGAAGAAGATCCCGCTTGTCCAGACAACTACATCATCATCGATTTACACCGACTCGCATCCGAGTGATGATGACTATGAAGACGAAGCTGGAGCAGACATCATGGAGTCTTCCATCGATCAAAATTTCTAGATGACCACCAAATATTAGTAGTATTTTTTCCCTATGTAACTAGTAGTAGTTGAGCACGTATGCGATAGTCCTAGATCGTATTGTATGCCCTTGCTTGCTTGATTGAATGAATGTGTGTTTTGCCTCATGTGCATATGGGTAGTGTTTTCTCACTAGACCTCTTTCTATTTCTAATCTCCCCTCTAAACCCTCAGATGCCTCCGAGACGTGACCCCGGTTTTGCTTTCCCACCGGAGCTCACTCAGTTGATCCAACAGCAGAATGCCTTGATGCAATAGCTAGTTCAGAACCAGGGCAATGCCAACAAAAACAACAACAACCCGCCACCAGTGGACAATTTAGCCCGTTTTCTGAGGTTACAACCGCCGGTGTTTTCCAAAGAGCACCGAGCCAATAGTTGCAGATGACTGGTTACGCCGTATTGGAAGGGAGTTAACCACCGCAGGATGCACGGATGCTGAGAGAGTGCGTTTTGCCGCACATCAATTGAATGGACCATCAGCCGCATGGTGGGAGAATTACACGGCTACTTTTCCTATAGCCAATGTCACTTGGGACCAGTTCCAACAAGCTTTTCGCACGGCTCATGTTTCAACTGGAGCCATGCAGATAAAGAAGCGTGAGTTTCGCAACTTACGCCTAGGGAACCGTACTGTGGCCCAGTACGTGGATGAGTTTAGCAAGTTATCACGCTATGCCCCTGATGATGTGGCCACGGATGTCGCGAAGCAAGAGAAGTTTATGGAAGGACTGAATGATGAGATGAGTATGCAGCTGATGGTGGCAACTTTCAACAACTACCAGGAGTTGGTAGATAAGGCCCATGATTGAAGGAAAGCAGCAGCAAATTGAGAATCGTAAGAGGAAGTATGGACAAGGGAAGTATAACTCAGGAGCTCACCAGAAACCTCGCTTAACCCCGAACTCGGGAGTACTAGTTCATAACCATGGAGGACATAACCATACTGGAGGAGGAACGCATAATGGTGCGAAGAATGGGAATGGAAATGCAGCCAACAATAACCAGAATCGGTCTAACCCAGCTACACCCGCTAAGAGAGACTTGAGCCAAGTTATTTGCTTTAAGTGCGGGAAGACAGGGCACTATGCCAATGACTGCCCTGAAGGAAAGGATGGAAACGGAAATGGGAGCGGTGGGAAGAAGCCCAATCCATTCAACAAAGGACAAGTGAACCACGTTAACGTGGAGGAAGTTGAAGAGCAGCCGGATGCGGTAATAGGTAAGTTTTTGGTTCAGTCATTTACCGCTATTGTTCTTTTCGATACTGGTGCATCGCATTCATATATATCAAGGGGGTTTGTGGATAAGTTTAAGTTACCAACCCAGACCCTTAGGACCCCTCTTCTAGTAAGCTCGCCTGGAGCAGAGTATATGGCTAGCAGATGGTGCACCCAGATACCCCTAATCATTGGCACACATGTTTTTCCGGTGACCTAATTATCTTGGAGTCGCAAGGATTGGATGTGATATTAGGTATGGATTGGATGTCGAAGTTTGGAGGAAGTATCGATTGTGCTAGCAAGTCAATTTATCTTACCACCCCAGAGGAAAAAGGATTAAGTATGTATCTAGGCATGTGCCTAGGAGGAGTCAAGTGAATACCCTCACGGGAGTTGTACAAGAAGAAGTACACAGAGTGAAGGATTATCCGGATGTTTTTCCGAAGAGTTACCGGGCATGCCACCGGATCGAGACATCGAAGTTTCGATAGAACTAATACCGTGCACAGGCCAATATCAAAGAGACCTTATCGGATGCCCGCAAATGATCTGGAGGAAATTAAGAAGCGGATCAAGGAGCTATTGGAGAAAGGTTACATTCAAGAAGTTCATCACCTTGGGGAGCTCGGTACTTTTGGTGGAGAAGAAGGATAAATCCCTAAGGATGGTTGTTGATTACCGAAAGCCTTTGAATGAAGTAACGATAAAGAACAAGTATCCCTTAACGATGATTAATGACCTGTTTGATCAGTTGCAAGGAGCTAAGGTGTTTTCTAAGATTGATCTACGATCGAGGATACCATCGATTGAAGATCCGAGAGAAGGATATACCCAAGACAGCATTCACCACACGATATGGATTATACGAGTATACGGTCATGTCGTTTGGACTGACTAACGCCCCTGCCTATTTTATGAGTATGATGAACAACGTGTTCATGGAATATTTGGACAAGTTTGTTGTGGTGTTTATCGATGATATTATGGTTTACTCGAAGAACGAAGAGGAGCATGCAGAACACCTACGTTTGGTTCTTGAGAAACTCAGAACACTGATTATCGCCAAATTCAGCAAGTGCGAATTTTGGTTAAAGGAAGTTGGATTTCTTGGGCATGTTATATCAGGAGAAGGTATAGCAGTAGATCCCAGTAAAATTCAGCCAGTCACTGAATGGTTGGCACCCACTTCAGTCAGCGAGATCCGCAGTTTCCTTGGACTAGCAGGATATTATCGGAGATTTATTGAGAACTTTTCCAAGATTGCTAAACCAATGACAGAATTGCTAAAGAAGGATACCAAGTTCAAATGGAGAGAGGATTGTGAGACAAGTTTCCAAGAGTTGAAGAAGCGGTTGACTACAGCCCAGTTACGACATTGCGGATATCGTAAGGAGTTTCAAGTGTATTGTGATGCCTCTCGCTTGGGAATTGGATGTGTTCTTATGCGGGAAGGAAAAGTTGTCTCGTATGCCTCACGACAACTGAAGCCTCATGAGTTGAACTATGCCACGCATGATTTGGAGTTAGCAGCCGTAGTACATGCGTTAAAGACCTGGAGACATTATCTCATGGGAAACCGTTGTGATGTGTACACGGATCATAAGAGTTTAAAGTACGTTTTCACACGAAGGAGTTAAACCTCGACAGAGGAGATGGCTGGAACTTATAAAAGATTACGACATGAAGCTACACTATCATCCGGGAGAAGCCAACGTCGAAAGTGCACGCTTTGAGTCGGAAGAGTTATGCCAATATCCTTGAAGGAAGAGGACTGCCAAAGGAGTTAGCGAGAGGATGTTATGGAAATTAATTTGGAGATTGTTCCAAGAGGTTTTCTTGCAACAATGGAGGTTCAGTCGACCTTGTTAGACAAGATTCGAGACGCTCAGAAGGAGGATAAAGAGATTGCTGAGATAAAGGAAAGAATGGGCAAAGGAAAAGCCAAAGGTTTTCGCGATGATGAGCATGATACCTTGTGGTTTGAGGATCGGATTTATGTGCCCAACAATTCGGAGAACAGGAAGTTAATACTTCAAAAGGCCCATGACTCACCATACTCGATTCACCCCGGAAACACCAAGATGTACTTGGACTTGAAGGAACGTTTCTGGTGGGCTGGTATGAAGAAGGATATTGCTGAATATGTAGCCGTTTGCGATGTATGTCAGAGAGTGAAGGCAGAGCATCAAAAGCCAGCAGGACTGTTGCAGCCTATGCCAATACCCGAATGGAAGTGAGACAAGTTTGGCATGGATTTTATCACAGGATTACCCAGAACCAAAGCAGGATATGATTCAATATGGGTAGTAGTGGATCGTTTGACCAAAGTAGCTCATTTCATTCCAGTGAAAACAGCTTATACAAGTGCAAGGTTGGCCAAGATATATATGACCAGGATAGTATGTTTGCACGGAGTTCCGAGGAGTATCGTATCAGATAGAGGAACACAGTTTGCTTCAAAGTTTTGTCATCAACTACACGGACTTTGGGTACCAGATTGGAGTTCAATGCTGCGTTCCACCCATGCATCGGACGGATGCATGTAAAGAGTCAATCAGATTTTGGAGGACATGTTGAGAGCACATGCGCTAGATTATGGATCTAGTTGGGATGACAATTTACCGTACGCAGAGTTCTCGTACAACAACAGCTACCGGGCCAGTTTGAAGATGGCACCGTTCGAAGCTTTGTATGGACGCAGATGTAGAACACCATTGATGTGGGATGAGGTTGGAGACCGTCAGTTGTTTGGACCAGATTTGATCAAAGACTCTGAGGAGAAGGTTAAACTGATCAGAGACAGACTAAAGATTGCTCAGTCTAGACAGAAGAGTTACGCAGATTCTAAACGCAAGGAAGTAACCTATGAAATTGGAGACAGAGTATATCTCATGCAGTATCACCCCGAGGGGAGTGAAACGTTTTGGAGTAAAAGGAAAGTTAGCCCCAAGATTTGTAGGACCGCACTGTATTTTGGGACGGATGGGAGAAGTTGCCTACAAGCTGGAGTTACGAAGGATTGTCGAGTGCATGGCGTGTTTCACGTGTCTGGCCCGAAGAAGTGCCACGCTGAGATGGCCGACATACCACTAAAGGATACAGTGCCCCTGGAGGCGATACAATTGGATAACAACCTGACTTATGAGGAGAAGCCAGTAAAAAAAATTCTCGAGTTTGATAGCAGAGTCACTCGCAACAAGGTGATCAAGTTTTGCAAAGTTCAGTGGAGCCACCACACCGAGGAAGAAGCCACCTGGGAGCAAGAAGAGGATATTCGCAAGAACCATCCGCACCTATTTTCTAGCCAACCCGAATCTCGAGGGCGAGATTCATCTTAAGGGGGGTAGGTTTGTAACATCCCAAATTTTCAATTTGGCATGTTATACATAGGTCATTCTTGCATATCATATTTTATTTGCATTCTCGTTTACCATCCTCGAAAATCCTAAGCAACTCAAGGACCCTCGGAGAGAGTTGGGGATTTTTCAATTTTCATATTTGAATTTTGTCAAATAATGAAAGACGAGGATGTTGGATTTTAATTATTTTCTCTCCGGATATTTTTTTCAATTTAAACAAATAAATGAGGGGAGATAATATGACTTCTCCAAAATAATTGAAATAACGGAGGAAAAATGTACAAATCATTTTTGGGATTTTATTTGATTTTATTTGGAAGTTTATTCGCTCTAGAAAAATTTGCACGCTTTAAAAATTTGCATTTTTGGGGCCAAGAAAAGTTCATCTAGTTCTAAATATTCTATTTAGACGGAGAAAACTTATTTTGAAATTTTTTGATTTTTATTTATTTTACTAGGAATTTTTCTGTCGGCGGAATGTTTAAAAAAAACGAAACGGACCCGCGCCCGACTGGGCCAAGGGCCCAGCCGAGCCAGGCCGGCCCACGAGCTGCCGCCGCCCTCCACACAGCCGACGGAGTCCGAGCCGGACTCCACCCCGGCTGACCCCTTCCGCAAGTCGCCGCCGCCCCACCCCTTCCCCAAGCCACCGTCGCCCCCGCCCCCTTTAAATACCGCCGCTACCACCCGCCACCACCACCCGCCACCACCGCCCGCCCGAACTCCGAACCCGCCCCGAGCCGCCCGAGCCCAGCGTCGCCGCCGCCCTCAGCCGTCGCCGCCGCCTTCGCCGTTACCGCCGCCCCTCGCCGACCCCGCCCCCTCGCCAGACCCGCCGGAGCCGCCCGCTCGCCGGACGCGCCTCGCCGGAGGTACCCGACCCCGCCGCTGCCGGTTTATTATGTTTTTTTTTTAAAACCCTTCGGTTTTTAAAAAAAAACCCTAGACCGTTTTTTATATAGATCGGTTTATTTTTGTCGGTTTATTTATTTAATGAACATCCGTTCACCCGTTCGTTTTAACGAACGCGTTCACTGTGTAAGTTACATTAACGAACGTTCGCTCGCTTAACGATTCGTCGCTTTTCTTTTATCGATTATTCCGCGGTTATTACGATCGCGATTTCTGATCCAATTTTCAAACCTGTTTATCTTTTCGCTCGTTTATCAGAATCAGGCGATTCAAGCGCCTGGAGTTTCGTATCGAAACCCTCTTTCCGAATAATCAACTTAAACCAGTTTTTATTTCTGTAAAATTTGACCCTAGTTCAGATTAGTAAACGGACCTTGTTTTTCTCGCCATTTGAGTTTTGTTGTTCCGTTTGGTTTGATTCTTTTTGCAAACCGGAATTCTTAAGTTGAACTCTCCGGTCAACCTCTTCAGTTGAAGTTTCGTTTGTGCATCTTTGCTTGTTTACTTATGTATGCGTTGTTTGCTTGCGATAGAATTTCCGTAGTGCGAAGCGTGTTATTACGAGTCTCTAGGATTCACGGATCGTCAGCAAGGCAAGTAACACTTGATCATATCTTTTCATACTCAGTTTTTAAGCATTAGCTCAACCCTCAAACATTGCATGATTAGAATGTCATTAAATTGTGGGTTGGGAAGTAGATGATGAGGTAGGAACCTATTGCCCTGTTACTTTCAAACCCTTGGGAGTTACTTCTACGTTATGCTTATACTGCCATGCTATGCTCGTAGACGTGGTTCGGGTTTGAGAGATATTCACGACAGATGTGAGATTGTAAATTAATGGTTTACTTTAAGGTGGCAACTTAAATACACATCTGGGTGGATTGAGGCACCTGGGGAACCTAGTGTTGTCTGTTTTTTTGGAAATCCCGGGGTATCCGTGTGATCTTCCTATGGACCGCCACCCAGGCTCAAAGGGAACTGAGATTATTCATGCTAGAAACTTCCGTGTGCAGCCACAAGCTATTATGGGCTCTAGCATAGTTGAGTAAGTGACGTGAAGCTCTCGAAGAGGTAGATCAGCAGGTAGTGGGTTTTATAGGTTTGGTATGATCTATCCGGAGTAGAGAGTTAATGTTTCTGAAAGACTGTGTCTCGGTCATTCGTCTCTCAAACACCATGCAGTGCGAGAAATCAACGGAGGTGATCGAGTCTTGTGGGGAAAAGTGCACAAACCTCTGCAGAGTGTACAAACTAATCATGGTTAGCCGTGTCCCCGGTTATGGACGATTCTGAGTATCTAGTACTTGAGTATTCACATGTATCTCAACACTCTTAACTAAATTTGCTGGGTTGTTAATTACCTTAATTGGGATCATTTGAGTTGGGGGTACCTTCTCAATGATGTTTCAACCACCATGATAGTTAAAACAAATTTATTCCTTTGATGTAGGGAAAAATTGGCTTTTCGCAAAACTGTAACCATAGAGCTTTCCACCAGCCTTATATGCATGTAGTATAGCTTATTCTTTCATCACTCTATGTGTTACATTGCCAGCATATTCCATGTGCTGACCCGTTCCCGGGCTGCAACGTATTATGTTGCAGACTTTTCAGACGAGGAGTAAGGATTATAGGTCGTTGCCGTGCAGCTCAGTTATGCCGTTGGAGTTGATGGACTCACTTTATCTTCCAAGCCTTCCGCTGTTATCGCATTAGATGGCCTTCAGCCATATTATTGTAATAAGTTCTCTTTTGAGACATTCGATGTAATAAGTGTGTGATTGCTACTCTGTTATAAATCCTTCGAGTACTGTGTGTGTCAGCATTACCGATCTAGGGATGACACAGAAGCACAGAGACTTGACCATCTGAGGTCGGGTCGCTACAGCTATCAAACGTCACAACATAACTGGGTGATTATAAAGATGCTCTACATGTGTCTCCGATGGTGTTTGTGGAGTTGGCATAGATCGATATTAGGACTTGTCACTCCATGTATCGTAGAGGTATCTCTGGGCCCTCTCGGTAATGCACATCACTATGAGCCTTGCAAGCAATGTGACTAATGAGTTAGTCACGGGATGATGCATTGCGGAATGAGTAAAGAGACTTGCCAGTAACAAGATTGAAGTAGGTATGATGATACCGACGATCGAACCTCGGGCAAGTAACATACCGATGGCAAAGGGAAAAACGTATGTTGTTATGCGGTTTGACCGATAAAGTTCTTCGTAGAATATGTAGGAGCCAATATGGGCATCCAGGTTCCGCTATTGGTTATTGATCGCAGATGTGTCTCGGTCATGTCTACATAGTTCTCGAACCCGTAGGGTCCGCACGCTTAACGTTCGATGACGATTTGTATTATGAGTTATGTGATTTGATGACTGAAGTTTGTTCAGAGTCCTGGATGAGATCATGGACATGACGAGGAGTCTCGAAATGGTTGATACATAAAGATTCATATATTGGAAGGATGCATTCAGACACCGGAATGGTTCGGGTCGTTTCGGATAAGTTTCGGAGTACCGGGGGTTACCGTAACCCTCCGGGGTGTTAATGGGCCCTCATGGGCCCTAGTGGAGAGAGGAGGCGGCGGCCAGGTGGAGGCGCGCCCCCCTAAGCCCACATCGAATTGTACTAGGGTTGGGGGCAGCCCCACCCCTTTACTTCTTCTCCTCCACCTCTTTCCCCTTCCCCCTTCTCCGAAAAGGAAAGGAGGGGGCCGAATCCTACTTGGAGCGGGATTCCAAGTAGGACTCCCCCTTGGCGTGCCCCCGTTGGGCCACCACCTCCTCCCCCCTTTATATACGTAGGAGGGGGGCTCCCCAAAGATACACCAAGTGTTCTCTTAGCCGTGTCTGGTGCCCCCCTCCACAGTTACACACCTCAGTTATATCGTGGTAGTGCTTAGGCGAAGCCCTGCGCTGGTAACTTCATCATCACCATCGCCACACCGTCGTGCTGGCGAAACTCTCCCTCGTCCTCAACTGGATCAAGAGATCGAGGGACGTCATCGAGCTGAACGTGTGCTGAACACGGAGGTGCTCTACGTTCGGTGCTTGGATCGGTTGGATCGCGAAGACGTTCGACTACATCAACCGCGTTACTAAACGCTTCCACTTTTGGTCTACGAGGGTACATGGACACACTCTCCCCGCTCGTTGCTAGCATCTCCTAGATAGATCTTGCGTTATCGTAGGAATTATTTTGAAATACTGCGTTCCCCAACAGAGCCATGGCAGGGCAAGCTACTGGCCTCTGGGGGACGGCTGGTACTCATAAGCAATTGTCTCACGAATATTCCGATGTTCGTGATTGGTTTTTATCTCCAAGACGGGATTCACGACAAACTAAGTAAGGTTCGTTCTCGTTTCTTCTGGGCAAATGAGAATGAGAAACAGTGGTACCATATGGTGAGCTGGGATAATATCTGCCAACCTAAAGAGGTTGGCGGTTTGGGGGTGATTAATACCAAAGTCATGAATTGGTGTCTCATGACAAAGTGGCGTGGAAAATATTAACTCGGCAGGGAGGTCTCTGGTTGAACATATTTACCACCAAATACTTGGTCCAGGGTGGGGTGGACTTTAGACGGAACACTAATATGTCATAGTTTACGAGCTATATTGGGAAAGTGCAACTATTGTTGCGATTGGCGACTAAATTTACCATTCATGATGGTAAGGCCGCGTGTTTCTGGGCCAACATCTTGTGTGGGGAGGATCGGTTCTCGTTGGCATTCCCAGCACTATTTGCCATTGCTACGAACCAGCACACTAAGGTAGCAGACATGTGGAGACTTGGGCAGTGGGCGCCCCAGTTTCGATGTGCTTTGGGTGAGGTGGAAAACAAGGAATGGGATGTCCTTCAGTCTAAATTACAAGGGCATCGGTTGGGGCATGGAAATGATGAAGTAGTCTGGCATTTGGAGCCATCCCGGCGATTCTCCACTGGATGTTTGTATAGTGAGATCTTTAAATCGTTGATGCCTTGTGACCAGTCTGGGATCTGGAAGGCCAGGCTCCCGGCGAAAATAAAAACATTTCTTTGGCAAGTGGCGCGTAATCGCATAACTAGTGGGGATGAGGTGCAAAATAGAAGAGGCCCGGGTGATGGCAAATTGCATCTGGTGTGGTGAGAATGAAGACTGCGACCATATCCTCTTTCAATGTATCATGGCTAAATTGCGTGGAGATCTGTTAGAGCGGTAACTGGATCATCATGGGACCCAAGTGGGTTCTCCAGTTTTTATAGACTGGTGTCGTCCACTACTGGACGCGATAAATGGATGGTGCAGCTGAGCTTTGGTGCTATGGCCTAGGCATTATGGACTACGAGAAACAAAGGCGTTGATAGAGGGACAATACATCAAACATCCAACTGATCTACTATACAAATTGGTGTCTTTCTTGCAGTTGTGGAAGCCGCTAAGAAGGGCGCAAGACCGAAGGCACATGGTGGAGCTCGCCTCAAAGGTGCGGGAAAGTGTACTAAGTTGTGCCGAGCGACACAGGGGACATCATCGACATGATGTCGCTCCTCGCTCCTGCTACCATGAGAGCATAGAGTACTTCCTAAGCACTGCGCAACTTTGATCCCGCCTACGGGCATGTATCGCTTGTTTCGATGTATCGCTTTGTGGATGTACTGCCATCTTTTATTTTCCCGTACTATGTCAGACTTGTTGTACTCATAAGGGCCTCAGTTTAAGGCCGGGCAAGCGCCTCTTTACTAAAAAAATTATCGGGGGCTCAGCATGCAAAAGGAGCTCGGCAAAGGAAGCAGGAAACACTCCGTAAGCTCCCTTGGCTCAGCAAAGCCGGGGCACGTGTCCCTTGCGACCATACTTAATGGCCCCGTGACAGCAGGAGTTGTTTACCAAGTGTTTGCTAAAGGCCACTTGGCTTACAATAATGCATTTCCCTTTTTTGAAATGCGGATACGCATAAGTCAAGCACCCTATTCATAAAAATCGGCTTGCGATTTCTTATTTCCTTTCTTAAATGCAGATAAGTGTAAGACGAGCATCCGATATATGACACTTGGCTTACACTTTGCATTTCTTTTCATTACTCTTCCATCTCTTAATGCACATTTTTCCTTTTCCGTTTCATTTGTGTTTCTTTATTGTGTTTTGTTTATTTCCCATCGCTTTCTCTCCCGTTACTATTTCCCTCGCTTTCTTCCTAGGAAATTTGGCTTACTATATGCCGTCCATCTCCTCTGAGGTACTCGGCTTATTACTTGGACACGTGGCATCCTGGTATCTACCATGTTCGCCGAGAGATAGAGTGACGGCAAATGGAGGTGCCACATGTCATCTCTGCTTCCTACGGCCGGCGGTCAAGGCACTTTACGTTGCCAAGCACCCGTGATTTACACTCGGCAAAGGCTTTGTCAAGTCCCGAGAAAAGGATCTCATCTTACACCATGTTGCCGACATGCTGTAAGTCGAGCCCTTGTCGTCGAGTGCAACACCCGGCAACAAATTTACCAATAACAATTCAGCCTTCACCGAGTATTTCTGATACTCGAGATTTGGCATTTTTCCTATAGTACATAATGGAAATGTAAACTAACAAAACATGTGTGTACGAAAGAAAAAAGAACATAATAAAGTTTTTTCAACGAGAACACGTGCAAAAAACAGGATGCCATATTTAGACATAAGGAAACTTCCTTTTTTCTTATTCATGCAACCCATCCCGCCCATCCATCCATTTGTAACCCTTACTCTTGTATCAAGCACAAGTTGTTTCTACAATTTTTCTGCCAAGAAAGACAAATTTGATTTCACCAAGTTAGATATGTTTCCGCTCTATTTTCATCTCAAATCATGTCTAATTATTCTTTTTCTTAAATACAGTCATGTTTTTCGGGAAAAAGTTTCGGAAAACTTGTTTGTTATAATTTGATGTGTGAAAAAATAGCGAAAAAAGTTTTTGTTGATGGCCATGCATAAGTCATTGAACACACAGTTCTCAGAAAAAAGTGGTTGAACACACGAGAGTACCATAGTCCATCACAATCCCAAGCACCATCTTATTATTTAGTTTGCACTAAAAATCCATGAGACCTAGTTAGCAAAAATCATGCATATACTTGTCTAAAAATAAAATCATGCATATACTTATCTCAAAATAAAATTTATGCATATAACAAGGCGACATGAAAAACAGAGATGCATATACATTATACTATTGATTAAGGAGATTTAAAGGCCACGAGGTTAGAGAGAGATAGAGACAGAGACACTGAGAGAGAGGGAGAGAGATTATATTACTATGTCTGTCAAAATATAGTGCATGATAGTTTTGTTTTAAGCGAAACTTTGACTAAGATTTAATAAAGCTATCAACATATAAAATACAAAATCAATATCATTAGGTTCATCATGAAATATATTTTAAAGATGTATATACTTGACATTTTATTGGTCAAACTTTAAAGATGTAATATGCACTATATTTTGACATGGAGGGAGTACAATTGGGATTTAAAGGGTTTTGTTCCATGTTCTACACTACCTTGATGCATTGATCATCTCACAATACTCCCTATTTTCATGTTTACTAAGTCATCTAAATTTTTTGAAATTTCTGGCTTTGTAATGACCCTTGCTTTAGAAATAAGCACACAATGATTATGTCATATTATATTTTGTCTAATTTTTTTTCTAATCAATAAATAACCTATGCATGAAGTAGAGGGTTGGCAATTCATGTTGTATCAATTCATGGTCTACAAGTTAATTTGTACCAATTCTAGTAGTAACTAAACATGGTTCGCGCTAATCTAGAAATAAATCACTAAGACTATTAATCCCTCATATTTCTTTTAGGCTCAACTTTATTTTTGGGAAACTTCTGGTTGCATGCCACTATCATTAGTTTTCGATGCCCATCTGCCACCTTTGTCAGGCTTGTTGCCCTCTGCTGCAGGCCTTAAGGGCCTCACCGATTCGCCGGATTTTGAAAATAGGGGAATGGGAAAATACATGAATCAAGTGGCATGAAATCTTCAGAACGAGATTATATGAACATTTTATTGCACTTTGAGGTTGCTCCAACATATATCTGTAACACGGTAATCATAACAACAACTTACAAGTTCATCAGAAAGATTGACAAGGGACAAGACAGCTCAAGAGTGATATTTGCTCCTCCGACGATGGAGAGATATTCTTAGAGCCCTCTTGGTGTAAGGACATCCATCATAGTATATCTTGACACATGTGACTAGCTCACAGGGATGCTGGAACATGACAACAAGAAAGAAGAACAAAACCGGTAACAAGGAGACTGGTATAATGAGCATGAGAATGACTCAAGAGGATACCGATATATCTCAGCTCGGTTGGCAAGTATCGTGAAGCAAAAGGAATAGCATATGATAACCAAAGTTTCACTCGAATATCATTCGTGTGGTGATGACCCACAAGTGTAGGGGATCTATCGTAGTCCTTTCTATAAGTAAGATTGTCGAACCCAACGAGGAGCAGAAGGAAATGACAAGCGGTTTTCAGCAAGGTATTCTCTCCAAGCACTTAAATTATCGGTAACAGATAGTTTTGTGATAAGATAATTCTTAACGGGTCAAAAGTAAATAAAGTAACTAAGGTGCAGCAAGGTGGCCCAATCCTTTTTGTAGCAAAGGACAAGCCTGGACGAACCCTTATATAAAGCAAAGCGCTCCGGAGGACACATGGGAATTGTTGTCAAGCTAGTTTTCATCATGCTCATTTGATTCGCGTTCATTACTTTGATAATTTGATATGTGGGTGGACCGGTGCTTGGGTGCTGCCTCTGCCGCTGCCGCCGCCGTGCCAAAGATGGGCACCAGAGGCATGCCAGGGGGCCCACAAGGTCGGGGGGCGCGCCCTCCACCCTTGTGGCTGACTGGTGGCCCCCCTCCGGTACATTCTTCACCCAATATTTTTTATATATTCCGAAAACGTGCTCCATGAAGTTTCAGGACTTTTGGAGCTGTGTAGAATAGGTCTCTAATATTTGCTCCTTTTCGATCCGTAATTCCAGCTACTGGCATTCTCCCTCTTCATGTGAACCTTATAATATAAGAGAGAATAGGCATAAGTATTGTGATATAATTTGTAATAACAGCCCATAATGCATTAAATATCAATATAAAAGCATGATGCAAAATGGACGTATCAACTCCCCCAAGCTTAGATCTCGCTTGTCCTCAAGCGAAAGCCGATATCGATAAATATGTCCACGTGTTTAGAGATAGAGGTGTTGACAAAATAAAATACAGACATGAGGGCATCATGATCATCTTTAGAACAACAACATATAATGTCATATAATTTTTTATGCTAAAGTAAAAATTCATTCACAAGGTACCGTATGAATCGTAAACTTCATTGAAAACTAACAAACTATGATCTCATTCATTGAAACAATTGCAATTTATCATAACATCAGAAAGAGTCAATTAAAGAGCTTTTCAGCAAGCCCACATACTCAACTATCATATAATCTTTCACAATTGCTAACACTCATGCGATACTTATGGGTTCAAAGTTTCAATTGGACACGGAGAAAGATAGGGGCTTATAGTTTTGCCTCCCAACCTTTTACCTCGAGGGTAATGTCAACAATAATACTTTATGAAAACCTACATCCGAGTGGATATATATATATATATCCGGATCTCTCCAACACATAGAGCTTGCCAAAGAAAAAAAGTATAAAAAGGAATGGTGATGATCACCGTGACTCTTGTATAAGGGTAGAAGATAAAAGTAAAAGATAGGCCCTTCACAGAGGGAAGGAGAGGTTGTCATGCGCTTTTATGGTTGGATGCACAAAATCTTAATGCAAATGAACGTCACTTTATATTGCCATTGTGATAAGGACTTTATTATGTAGTCTGTCGCTTTTATTTCTTCCATATCACAAGTTCGTATAAAGCTTATTTTCCTCGCACTAATGGATCATACATATTTAGAGAGCAATTTTTATTGCTTGCAATGACGACAACTTACTTGAAGGATCTTACTCAATCCATAGGTAGGTATGCTGGACTCTCATGGTAAAACTAGGTTTAGGGATGTTTGGAAGCACTAGTATCTCTACTTGGTGCTAAGAATTTGGCTAGCATGAGAGGGAAAAGCAAGCTCAACATGTTGGATGATCCATGCCAATATAACTTCTATTCGGATATAAGAAAACATAACCTATTATGTTGTCTTCCTTGTCCAACATCATCTTTTTATCATGTCATATTTTAATGAGTGCTCACAATTACAAAAGATGTCCCAGATAGTATATTTATATGTGAAGCCTCTCTTTCTTTATTACTTCCTATTAATCGCAACAATGACCAAAAACTATGTTTGTCAACTCTCGACAACTTTTATTAATCATACTCTTTATATGTGAAGTCATTACCCTCCATATGATCAATATATGATCATTTTATTTCTTTTGTTCTTTATTTTATTTAATTCCCTCAAGATCATAGCAAGAAAGCAAAGCCCCCAACCCAAAACTACTCTTTATTATATATCTCTCAAGGACTCAGTTACATGGAGGGAACATAAAGAAAAACTCAAGGCTAGATCATACTAAAACTTTATTCTACTCGATCATGATATAACCAAAAGGATCGAACTAAGAAAAACGATAAAGATAAGGATGTGATGGTGATACGATATCGGGGCACTCCCCCAAGCTTGGCAGTTGCCAAGGGGAGTGCCCATACCCATGTAATTAGATCTCTTTCTTCGGAGGTGACGATGAAGGAGTTGTTGATGAAGCAGGCTTGTCGTCCAACATCAAACGTAGGAGGTGCTCCAATTTACAAATAATGCCCTTGAGTGCGATGATATGCTCTTGCAACAAAATATTTTCATGAGTTAGATACTTGTTCTGCACTCGAGCTATTTCAATCATCTTCAAAGCTTCAATTTCAGTAGGGGTAAGAAGATTGTAATGAGGTTGAAGGATTTTTTTTCTTCTGCTGCCGGAGCTTGATCCTCCGCGGCCTTCTTGATCCTATCACCGTTGTTGATCGCCCCATGTTATTATCTCTTCCTCTCTATCTTCATTAGCCAAGCATCATCGCCCGCGTCATTGGAGGAGGGAGACGACATGATGCCTGGCCTTGAAAACTCTGGCAGAAAATAGCTCGAAACAAGAACATAAGATATTTGCGTGGTACGGTGGTCAACACCTTCGAGAGATTATATAATGAATTTTTACCGACCATAAGAAGTATTCTACAAGAAAACGGAGTCCAGAGGGCACACGAGGTGGCCACAAGGTCGGGGGGCGCGCCCAGGGGGTAAGGCGCGCCCTCCACCCTTGTGGTGGCCTCGTGTATCTTTGAGACTACTTTTAATTTTCCTATTTTTTTAAATATTCCAAAAGGGAGAAAATTTATAATCGGAAACATTTTGGAGTCGGTTTACTTACCGTACCACATACCTATTCCTTTTAGGAGTCTGAAACATTCTAGAAAGTGTCCCTTATGTACTCCTCCGGGGTTACGGTATCAATTATATTGGTCTCAACATTTATTGGAGTACCTAAGATATAATGTTTGAGTCTTTGACCGTTTACCACCTTCGGATTTTTGCCATCAGCATTGTTAATTTTTATGGCGCCGGAACGATAGACCTCCTCGATAATGTAAGGACCTTCCCATTTAGAGAGAATCTTTCCTGCAAATAATCTTAAACGAGAGTTGTATAGCAAAACATGATCACCTACATTAAACTCACGCTTTTGTATCCTTTTATCATGCCATGTTTTAACTTTCTCTTTAAACAACTTGGCATTCTCATAGGCTTGGGTTCTCCATTCATCAAGAGAGATAATGTCAAATAACCTCTTCTCACCGACAAGTTTGAAATCATAATTGCTCTTTAATAGCCCAATATGCCTTATGTTCTAGCTCAAGAGGTAAGTGACATGCTTTTCCATAAACCATTTAATACAGAGACATAGCCATAGGATTTTTATAAGAAGTTCTATAAGCCCACAATACATCATCAAATTTCATAGACGAATTCTTTCTAGATCTATTAACGGTCTTTTGCAAAATTAATTTAATCTCTCTATTGCTCAATTCTACTTGACCACTAGACTGAGGATGATATGGAGATGCAATTCTATGATTAACATCCTATTTAGCAAGCATTTTACGAAAAGCACCGTGAATAAAATGTGAACCACCATCAGTCATTAAATATCTAGGGACTCCAAACCTTGGAAAAATAACTTCTTTAAGCATCTTAATAGATGTGTTATGATCAGCACTACTAGTTGGAATAGCTTCTACCCACTTAGTAATGTATTCAGTAGCAACTAAAATATGTGTATACCCATTAGAGGAAGGAAAAGGTCCCATATAATCAAAGCCCCAAACATCAAATGGTTCAATAGCAAGTGAATAGTTCATAGGCATTTCCTGACGTCTACTAATATTACCAATTGTTTGACATTGATCACAGGACAAGACAAACTTACGGGCATCCTTAAAGAGAGTGGGCAAATAGAAACCGGATTGCAATACCCTATGTGCAGTTCTATCTCCAGTGTGGTGTCCTCCATAAGCTTCAGAGTGGCACTTGCGTAGGATCTGTTCATGTTCATGCTTAGGTACACAACATCTAATAACACCATCTACTCCTTCTTTATAAAGGTGTGGGTCATCCCAGAAGTAATGTCTTAAATCATAGAAAAACTTTTTCTTTTGCTGGTATGTGAAACTAGGTGGTATAAATTTAGCAAAAATATAATTCGCTTAGTCAGCATACCATGGAGTATTATGAGAAGCATTAATGACATTTATTTGCTCATCAGGAAAGCTATCATCAATAGGCGTTGGGTCATCAGAACATTCTCTAACCTAGCCAAGTTGTCCATAGCAGGGTTCTCGTGTCCCTTTCTATCAATAATATGCAAATCATCTTGTAGCAAGAGAACCCATCTAATAAGTCTAGGTTTAGCATCTTTCTTTTCCATAAGATATTTAATAGAAGCATGATCAGTGTGAATAGTTACTTTGGAATCAATAATATAAGCTCTAAACTTATCACATGCAAATACAACTGCTAAAAATTCTTTTTCAGTGGTAGCACAATTTCTCTGGGCCCTGTCTAGAGTTTTACAAGCATACTGGATAACATTTAATTTATTATCAACTCTTTGTCCTAGAACAACACCGACATCAAATCACTAGCATCACACATAATTTCAAAGGGTAAATTCCAATTAGGTGGCTGAACAATAGGTGCAGTAATTAGGGCTTTCTTAAGTATTTCAAATACTTCTACACAATCATTATCAAAAACAAAAGGAACATCTTTTTGTAAGAGATTAGTGAGAGGCCTAGAAATTTTAGAGAAGTCTTTAATAAACCTCCTATAGAAACCAGCATGACCAAGGAAACTTCTTATACCTTTGATATCTTTTAGGACACGACATCTATTCAATAGCATCTACTTTAGCTTTATCAACTTCGATACCTCTTTGAGAAATTTCATGCCCCAAGAGAATACCTTCATTAACCATGAAGCAACACTTCTCCCAATTCAAGACAAGATTAGTTTTTCACATCTCTAAAAAACTCGATCAAGGTTGCTTAAGAAATCATCAAAAGAAGTTCCGTAAGCGGAGAAATCATCCATGAAAACCTCAACAATCTTTTCACAAAAGTTGGAGAATATAGCAGTCATACATCTTTGAAAGGTAGCAGGTGCGTTGCATAAACTGAAAGGCATACGTCTATAAGCAAAGGTACTGAAAGGGCAAGTAAAGGTGGTTTTCTCTTGATCATCTTTTCACACAGGTATTTGAGAGAAACTAGAATAACCATCTACTTCATTCGTTCCCAAATATAAGTCTTTCTAGAGATACCAACAAGTGACTACATACAGAGCAAAATGATTGAATCTACACTCTAAAATATGTCTACATACATCCATATGTTGTAGTCCATTTGAATGTCTAAAAAGACATATCTAGGAACGGAGGGAGTAGAAAGCAAAAATGTGTATGTTTGGATAGTTTTTCTAGAATTTGATCAATAAAAGGTAGAGGGTAATGATCCTTTCTAGTGGCTTTATTTAATTTGCGGAAATCAATTACAATTCTATATCCTGTAATAATTCTTTAAGGAATCAATTCATTCTTATCATTAGGAACAACAGCAATACCTCCCTTCTTAGGGACACAATGAATAGGACTTACCCGTTGACTATCAGCAATTGGATAAATTATATCTGCCTCCAGAAATTTTAGTATTTCATTTCTTACCACTTCTTTCATCTTAGGATTTAACCGTCGTTGATGATCAACAACCGGTTTAACATCTTTCTCCAATTTAATTTTGTGCTGGCATAGAGTGGGACTAATGCCCTTAAGATCATCAAGAGTATATCCAACAACAGAACGGTGCTTCCTCAGAGTTTCCAATAATCAATTTTCTTCATGCTCTAAAAGGTTGGCACTAATAATAACAGGACATATCTTCTTTTCATCAAGATAAGCATATTTCAAAGTATCAGGTAATGGTTTAAGCTCAAACACGGGATCACCCTTAGGTGCAGGAGGATTCCCTAGGATTTCAACATGCAAATTGTGTTTCAAAATAGGTCCCTGATTAAAGATTACTTCATCAATTTTCCTTCTTTCATTCGTAAACATATCATTTTCATGGTCTAGCAAATATTGTTCTAAAGGATCAGCAGGAGGCACGACAATAGAAGCAAGACCAATAATTTCATCCTCACTAGGCAACTCTTTATCATGGGGTTGTCTATGAAATTTAGATAAAATAAAATCATGAGACATATCCCCTAAACCAACAGTAACAATATCTTTCTCACAGTCTATCTTAGCATTAACAGTATTCAAGAAGGGTGTACCAAATATAATGGGACAAAAATTATCTTGTGGGGAACCAAGAACAGGAAAATCAGTAGGGTATTATATTTTCCCACACAAGACTTCAACTTCTCTAACAATCCCAATCGGTGATACATTATTCTATTAGCAAGCTTAGTAGTAACATCATTATCTTCTATTTCAGCAGGTGCAATATCATTCTTAATTTCTTTATATATGGTATAAGGAGCACTCACACTAGCACCCACATCACATAAGCCATGATAACAATGATCTCCAATTTTAACAGAAACAATAGGCATGCCAACAACAGGTCTATGTTTACCTTTAATATCGGGTTTAGCAATTCTAGCAGCTTCATCACAGAAATAAATAACATGCCCATCAATATTATCAACAAAGAGATCTTTAACCATAGCAATAGTAGGTTAAACTTTAATTTTTTCAGAAGGTTTGGGTTCTCTAATATTCCTTTTGTTAACCACAGTTGAAGCTTTAGCATGATCCTTTATTCTATCAGGGAAAGGTGGTTTTTCAATATAAGCAGTCGGAAAAAAAGGATCAACATTATAAGTAATAGTTTCTTCTTCAACTTTAATAGGTTCAACTACTTTAACTTCAATGGAGGATGATATTTAAACCACTTCTCCTTAGGGACATCAACATGAGTAGCAAATGATTCACTGAAAGAAGCTACCATCTCAGAGTCAAGTCCATATTTAGTGCTAAAATCACGGAAAGCATCGGTATCCATAAAACATTTAACACAATCGAACTTAAGATTTATACCTGACTCTTTACCTTCGTCGAGATCCCAATCTTTAGAGTTGCGTTTAATTCTTTCCAATAAGTCCCATTTGATTCTATATCTTCTTCATATAGGAACCGATTACAAGAAGTATTGAGCATGGATCGATCATTATGAGAAAGCCGACCATAAAAGTTTTGAATAATAATTTATCTTGAGAGCTCATGATTGGGGCATGAATATAACATTGACTTAAGCCTCCCCCAAGCTTAGAGATACTTTCTCCTGCACGAGGCCAAAAATTATAAATATAATTACGATCACAATGAACCAGATGCATAGGATAAAACTTCTGATGAAATTCCAATTTCAATCGGTTGTAGTTCAATGATCCAATATCATCCAATAGCCTATACCATGTCAATTCCTTTCCCTTAAAAGATAAAGGGAAGACCTTCTTCTTAACAATATCCTCGAGAATACCTGCAAGCTTAAATAATCCACAAACTTCATCCACATAGATTAGGTGCATATCAGGATATAATGTTCCATTTCCTGTATAAGGATTAGCTAGCAGTTTCTCTATCATAACCAAAGGAATTTCATAATAAATATTTTTAGTAGGTGCAGTAGGTTGAGGAGTAACTAATTGTGGTTCCGGTCGAGGTGAAGATACCCCGAACAAACCCCTCAAAGGATTATTTTCCGTAGTGACAAGTGACAGTAAATTTCAGCACACTATATAAATGTTTCCTTACAAAATTCCACTTACCAAAGGTGCTCCACTCCCCAGCAGTGGAGCCAGAAAAGAGTCTTCATGACCCACAAGTGTAGGGGATCTGTCGTAGTCCTTTTGATAAGTAAGAGTGTCGAATCCAACGAGGAGCAGAAGGAAATGACAAGCGGTTTTCAGCAAGGTATTCTCTGCCAAGCCTTTGAAATTATCGGTAACAGATAGTTTTGTGATAAGATAATTCGTAATGGGTAACAAGTAAATAAAGTAACTAAGGTGCATCAAGGTGGCCCAATCCTTTTTATAGCAAAGGACAAGCCTGGACGAACTCTTATATAAAGCAAAGCGCTCCCGAGGACACATGGGAATTGTTGTCAAGCTAGTTTTCATCATGCTCATATGATTCGTGCTCGTTACTTTGATAATTTGATATGTGGGTGGACCGGTGCTTGGGTGCTGCCCTTCCTTGGACAAGCCTCCCACTTATGATTAACCCCTCTCGCAAGCATTCGCAACTACAAAAGAAGTATTAAGGTGAACCTAACCATAGCACGAAACATATGGAACCAAATCAGCCCCTCACGAAGCAACGCATAAACTAGGGTTTAAGCTTCTGTCACTCTAGCAACCTATCATCTACTTATTACTTCCCAGTGCCTTACCCTAGGCCCAAATAATGGTGAAGTGTCATGTAGTCGACGTTCACATAACACCACTAGAGGAGAGACAACATACATCTCATCAAAATATCGAACGAATTCCAAATTCACATGATTACTTATAACAAGACTTCTCCCATGTCCTCAGGAACAAACATAACTACTCACAAAGCATATTCATAATCATAATCAGAGGAGTATTAATTGTCATTAAGGATCTGACCATATAATCTTCCAGTGGATAAACCAACTAGCATCAACTACAAGGAGTAATCAACACTACTAGCAACCCATAGGTACCAATCTAAGGTTTTGGGACCAAGATCGAATACAAGAGATGAACTAGGGTTTGAGAGGAGATGGTGCTGGTGAAGATGTTGATGGAGATTGACCCCATCTTGATGAGTGGATTGATGGTGATGATGATGGCGATGATCCCCCCAGAGGGATGTTTCCCCAGGACAGCTCCGTCGGAGCCCTAGATTAGTTCTGCCTGTGTTCCGCCGAGACGGAGGCGCTTCATTCCCAGCTTCTTCTTGATATTTTCAGGGTAAAAGACACCATATAGCCGAAGATGGGCACCGGAGGCCTGCCATGGGGCCCACAAGGTCGGGGGGCGCGCCCAGGGGGGTAGGGCGTGCCCTCCACCCTTGTGGCTGGCTGGTGGCCCCCTCTGGTACTTTCTTCGCCCAATATTTTTATATATTCCAAAAACGTGCTCCATGAAGTTTCAGGACTTTTGGAGTTGTGTAGAATAGGTCTCTAATATTTGCTCCTTTTTCCAGTCCAGAATTCCAGCTGCCGGCATTCTCCCTCTTCATGTAAACCTCATAAAATAAGAGAGAATAGGCATAAGTATTGTGATATAATGTGTAATAACAACCCATAATGCATTAAATATCAATATAAAATCATGATGCAAAATGGACATATCATGTGGATATACGGGTCAACATGGATGCCCGCGGTTCCAATGTTGATCATTGAATGAAAGGAAGTTTTGTTCATGTCTATATTCCACCGAACCTACAGGTTCACACACTTAAGGAATTACGATATGTTGAGTTCTAGTGGGGTGAGGAATATGAGAAAATATTGCTGGAATAGTTCCGAGAATAAAAGAAATAATTTCAAGAGAAACCGAGCGTTTGAGTTACCCAAGTGTTTAAGTGGAATACTAGGTAATACCGGTAATTGATATATAGGCGGGAAAGTTTCTCTAGACATAATATAAAGAATAAAGAGGTCTAATAATTATTATGAGGCTCCTAGGATTTATTTAATGTAAATGGGCTAAAGAAAATACTAAAAAGCCTATTGGGGAAAAGTTAATGGACCTTAGAGGCCCATTGGGGGTGGCGCCACCCTTAGCTTCTCCGGGAAGCTAAAGGGGGCCGAATTGCAAGTGGAGGACTCCTCCTCCCTTGGCACACCGAGGGGAAGGGACCCCCAGCCGGCCAGCACCCTCTCCCCTCCCCGCCTAAATATAAATGAGGGGGCACTCCCTCTCTAGTTCTCTCTCTCTTTAGTTCTAGTCCTTGTCTAGATTTGTTCTAGACTATATCTAGTCCTAGTTTCCTCTTGTACACATAATAGATTAGTACCATGAGGTTCTCTTCTCCCTCCTCTTGTGATGAAAAGCTTTGGACGGCAAATCGCTACCAGATCATGAAGCATGTACGCGTGCAATCTGTTGAGATGTCATGCTTTCGGTCTTCAGTTCATGGGATGGACATGGATGGTTTGAGGGACTTCAAGAATGATCTACACCTACTCTTCTTGTGCTGTAGCTTGAGCTTGGTAATGATCCGGTCTAACCTTGTATGCACCTTCATAGTGATCCAGGATCATGATCATAGGGCAATCTTTTTTTGTTTTCTACTATGTTTCTCAACAGTAGCATCATGAGCGGTTCTATGAGTAGATGCAGGTTCCGACCTAGATCACATGTGACTGTGAGGTAATACACAAAGTTTTTAGTAATGAATTTGATCTATTGCTAAAAAGAATAAAGAACAAAATGAGTTCTAGAGATTAATAAAATTGTGCGAGTAGAAGATAACTGACAAAGTTCTGGCAATCGGTGATTGTGGCTATCAATGATTTGCTAACAGTTCTTTGGGCTACATCATATTCAACAAAATTGAATTGTCACAAACATTAGAGGGCGCGTAGATGTTGATCTACATGGGGGTCACACTTATTAACGAAGTTTAGTGCGGAGCTAGAGATTTTAATTATGTCTCTTCCCTCACACAACTCACAAAGTTAATCTAGTAATAAGAACAATCATACTTAATGATGGACATAGGTAGCTAGTGTTCTCTAGAACAATAGAAACCACGTAATTTAAAATTTTTCTAGACCGATTGGAGGACATCTAACTTGGTTTTGCCGGTTGCATGTGATGTGTTATAGCCTTCTCCATATTAATGTGTTTATGTATGCGATGGTTATATGTTGTAGTTATTTAAGTAACCTATGTGTCATAGTACGACATGATGGCTGGAGCCACATGAATGCCACTTTTATGACCCGCATGTCAACTTTCATGTAATAGAGTGGCTATAGAGATAATGATGTGATTACAGATGGTGGTGACAAGCTTGCATAGAGGACCCCAACGCAAGGAGGCTGTGCAAGATGGCGAAGAAGAAAAGCTGAAGAAAAAGTTGCCATGACAATGATTTTTGAAATTGCTGCCATGACAACGTTTTCAAGTTGCCACGGCAAGTAGTTTTGATAGAAATATGTTTTTTGTTGAAATAGCTACGATGGCAGTCATTTTTGAAATTGCTTCAATGACAAAGTTTTCAGGCTACCACGACAAGTAGTTTTGATAGAAATCTGTTTTGTTAAAATGGCCGCCACAATAGGGTTTTTCTGCTGCCACGACAACGCTTTCGGCTGAATTTTGTGAAGACCACGAAGACTTCTCCAATGCAAGGGCTATTCCATATCATGATATTATGAATTGCCTGAGATGTTTATCCTTTTTTGTTTTCCCCTTTGATTGCACACTAGTCGTCTTTATAAGGGCGATCGCTCACATAAAAATAGCGTGTTGTTAGTGTTCTCCCTAGCGTAGCACCGGCTATAACACGTAGCCTTTCGGGGTACGACATGTCCACATGATTAAAAATGAATCGTGAGGTGTAAGAAGGGTGAAGGCCAAACCTCACTAAAAGATCACTAGGTTGTCTTGACGTTCTAGAACGACAGTCCTGAGCTTGGAACAAACGTATCGAAAGATGAAAAGAGTCACATGGAGATGTGATCAGCAAGTTGGCCTACCGATTGAAGTTCAGGTCATTAGTGATGCTCACATCAATGGCGATGAATAAGATATGGGTCCTGAATCACTCAAAATCAATTATGAGAGATATTTTTGAATGGGAGCTCGCTTTTGACTTAAATAAGTTTGAACACTAGTGTAATTAATTATGAACATTATCTATGTGCAGTTTGCATCATAGTTTTAGAATTATGGCTCGCGGTTCCACCTTTGCTGTTGAAATCGATTAGATGTTATTATTATCTAGTTGGATCTTTACGATTGGTAAATGTAATGACATGATCGTCGTCAAGAGTGTCAGGAAGGATTTTTCTCCTACTGCATGCTTACAATACTGTCCCGCTGATGCTATGGATGATGAGACTCACGTCCTTCGATCGAAAAGGCTAGAATCCTATTACGGTCTACTTTCTTTCAAGAAACCCGAACTTAAAAAATGTTTGGGATAGTCATGAAATATTCTTGGGTCTGGAAATTGTTTTCATAAACAAACAAAGGCTAAAAGATATGGGATATCTAGAGAAGTCTTTGCTTACAAGTTTGAGTGAACTGTTCACTGCGTTTAAGATTAAAATGAGTAGGATCTAGAAGAACACTAGTCATGTGTTGATGGCGAATAAAAGGAAAATTTAAAGAGAAAAGACAAGCCCGAAGAGTGTAATCAGGCTTACACACCTAGCAAGTTCGGGGATCACGCCTCTTGTGAAGTTGGGTGCTTATTCTATGGAAGTAAAACTATTAGAAGTAAAAGGTAGAAAGGAAGAAGATTGGAATGTCCAGTTCAGGTATGAATGTCATAAAAGTTATAGATGTAGAGGAAGTTGGTCAAGAAAATGCAATTTCTTGGGAATTATGATCAAAATCGTTAATAGCAAATTCTTCAGTTGACCACAAAGGATACCAATTTGATTGCATGCTGTGGCAACTCAATGCAAGAACTACTATGACCTAAATGACCAACAAATAATGAGGTTAAGAAATATGATGGAAACTTTGTAGAAGTTATAATACTTCCCATCCGTGTATTTCCTCTATATTTATTTTCATAATTCATTCTAGAGTTTTGTATACTCTAGCCCAGTGTATATTGGGGGCTATTCATTGTTATGAATAATTATAGGGCCATACTCTTATTACAAATATACATGTAATGTATGTTATGAATATTGACAATAATATTGACGCTAAATGTCGCGCGACTAAAATAATACCACATTTGTGTAGCACCACATTATGTCACACTGGGAAAATCCGCATGGAGAAATTCCATAATAATGGATTTTGAAGTCATCTTATTATTAATCATCCAACACTTGCAATTGTCATCCAAATGGTGAAGTAACTAAAATAGCATTGGCATGCCATTAAGGGCGCTTTACAAAATAATAATAATCGGAAACATACATACTGATGTGTGTAGTCCAATAAGTATTGTTGCAAGCGGTGAGTTTATCTGTCTTCAAGGATGACTCAAGTAGATATTTGTATTACTTAATGAGACATAAATATGGATCCTTTGAAATGTTTCAAAATGTTTTTGCAATGAAGTATAAATTATTGTGACAAGAAAATTATGTTTCTACAATTAGATTGCAGAAATGAATATTTGAGTTACCAGTTTAGCGAATCTTTGATGAGTTGTGAAAAGAAATTTACAACTTGCACCTCCCAGAACACTACTAAGAGTATAAGTGTCATGAGTAGATGTAATGAGATTATGTATGACATGGTGAGATCAAATATGACATTAACCAATTTTCCATTTTACTCTTTAATATAATGCTTTTGAGACTACGGTTTTTACCTTTGAAAAGAGCACCATCAAATCTGCTGAAATGATGCCATATAAGATATGGAATGGTATGCCAAAGCCATTTGGGCTTTTCTTAACATTTGGGAATACGGGGGCATGTTGGGGAACGTACCATGCAATTTCAAAAAAAATTACTACGCTCACGCAAGATCTATCTAGGAGATGCATAGAAACGGGAGGGTGTGTGAGTCTACGTACCCTCGTAAACCGAAAGCGGAAGCGTTTGACAACGCGGTTGATGTAGTCGAACTTCTTCTAGCTCCGACCGATCAAGCACCGAACGTACGACACCTCCAAGTTCTGCACACGTTCAACTCGGTGACGTCCCTTGCCTTCTTGAGCCAGCAAGGTGTCAAGGTAGTAGATGAGTTCCATCAGCACGATGGCGTGGTGACGGTGGTGGTGAAGTGATTCTCGCAGGGCTTCGCCTAAGCACCGCGAGAATATGACAGGGGGTGTAAACTGTGGAGGGGCGCCGCACACGGCTAACGGTTTTTGTTGTTGGAGTCCTCGACTAAGGGGTCCTTGGGCGTCCGGCCTGTTAGCCATGGGCCAGACTGTTGGGCTGTGAAGATACAAAGACCGAAGACTCTCTCCCGTGTCCGGATGGGACTCTCCTTGGCGTGGAAGGCAAGCTTGGCGACCAAATATGAAGATTCCTTTCTTTGTAACTGACTTTGTACAACCCTAGTCCCCTCCGGTGTCTATATAAACTGGAGGGCTTAGTCCGGAAAGATATATAGTCATATAGGCTAGACTTCTAGGGTTTTAGCCATTACGATCTCGTGGTAGATCAACTCTTGTAATACTCATATCCATCAAGATCAATGAAGCAGGAAGTAGGGTATTACCTCCATAAAGAGGGCCCGAACCTGGGTAAACATTGTGTCCCACGTCTCCTGTTACCATCGACCTTAGACTCACAGTTCGGGACCCCCTACCCGAGATCCGCCGGTTTTGACACCAACATTGGTGCTTTCATTGAGAGTTCCACTGTGCCATCCCCAAAAGGTTGATGGCCCCTACAATCAACAACAACGATGCTGTCCAAGGGGAAACCTTCCTCCCTAGACAGATCTTCATGTTCGGTGGCTTCGCACTGCGGGCCAACTCGCTTGGCCTTCAGGAGCAGATCGACATCTACACCCCTGGCCATCAGGTCAGATTCGGGAGCTTGAACTATGTCACGGATATCCGCGGAGACTTGATCTTCGACGGATTCGAGACCGCGGCAGTCGCTCCCCGTCGCCACGATGAACATGACCTAAATCTGTCATCTGGCCATGCCCATGAAATTGCACCTGTAACCGCTCTGGCCTTAGATCCGGAGCAGATCGGCCATCCGAGGACGGGAAGCTCAACCCCGCCACGGAAGCCGTAGATTCCGCGGTGTTGGAGCCATAGACAGACCTAACCTGGGGTGATGTCTGTGTCACCGGGACCTCGGACTCGTTTCCGGCTATAAGTTCCAAGCCATGTGCGTCAGCGTATGTCGAACAGGATCGGTCATAAATCGCCGAATTCAGCGCAGCGGACATCTTCCAGCACTCGCCTTTGGGCGACATGCTCGACTCATTAAAAAATCTATCCCTAGAGGGGGACTCTCAAACGAATTATATCCGGTTTGAACTGGAGGCTGACGATGGAGAATTTCGTTTCCGACCCACCGCCCATTTCATAGCCACTGTCGAAGACCTAAGCGACGCACTCGATTATGACTCTGAAGACATTGACGGTATGGACGACGATGTCGGAGAAGAGGAGGCCCAAAACCTGCCGTTCACCGGACGATGGACGAGCACTTCCTCATATGACGTATAAATGGTGGATGCACCAAAGACAATAGCGGCGATGACAACCAAAGCGCCGGCGTCAGCGGCACCACTCTAAATCATGCTGCAGCAAATACAGCAACACCGGCACAGGAGATGATAACACTCCGGATGGTGCCGAAGACACCGAAGACCCCGACGAACAAAGCCCGAACAAGACAATCGGGAAGATGGGCAAGTTAGCCCTAATGAACAGGCCATAGATGAAGACTCGGAGGATGGTAGTTATCATCCGCTCTCCGAGGAGGAGGTGAGCCTCGGACAGCGGGATTTTATTATTCCCGAGGAACCTCTCGGCAGAGGCGCTTCAAGCGCCAGCTAATAGCCACCGCAAGGAGCCTGAAAAAGAAGCAGCAGTAGCTTCAAGCTGACCAAGATCTGCTCAACAACAGATGGAATGATGTCCTAGCAGCCGAAGAATGCGGCCTTAAGCGCCGAGCCAAAAGTTACCCGCAGCGCAAATTGCTACCTCAGTTCAATGACGAGGCACCGGAGCCCGTACCATCATCGCGCAATGCAGCTGACCGACCACCACGCGGTCAGGATAAAGCGGCAACTCAAGCCGAACACCAGGCTGCCCCACCTCGCCGTAAAGGCAGGGATAAAACAGCTCGGGGTTATACATATGACCTTCGGCAGGACCAGGACATACACGATCGATCTACGGATCGCGAGGACACGCCTCGACACATGATGGCGGCTATCTATTCGGACGTGACAAACCTAGTCACGCCGGGCTGAAAAACCGTGAAGCGGACTCCATCAGAGCTACATCACGATGCGTCCCGATATAGAGGCGCCGCATACCATCTTTGCTTCACTGACGAAGTAATGGATCATGAATTCCCAGAAGGTTTTAAACCGGTAAACATCGAATCATACGATGGAACAACCGATCCCGCGGTATGGATCGAGGATTTTATTCTCCACATCCACATGGCCCGCGGGGATGACCTTCATGCCATCAAATACCTCCCACTAATACTCAAAGGGCCAGCTCGGCACTGGCTAAATAGTCTGCCTGAAAATTCTATTGGCAGATGGGAGGACTTGGAAAAAGCCTTCCTTGACAACTTCCAAGGTACATAGGTCCGGCCACTAGATGCCGATGACTAAAGTTACATAGTTCAACAGCCTGGAGAGTCAGCCAGGAAATTCTGGACTAGGTTCCTAAATAAAAAGAACCAGATCGTCGACTGTCCGGATGCCGAATCCCTAGCGGCCTTTAAACATAGCATCCGTGACGAATGGCTGGCCCGCCACCTCGGCCAGGAAAAGCCGAAGTCCATGGCAGCCCTCACGGCACTTACGACCCGCTTTTGTGAGGGTGAGGATAGTTGGCTGGCCCATAGCAAAAACACAACAAGCGAAATGGGCACCTCCGAGGGCAAAAATAGCAACAGCAAGCTCCGACGCAGCAGACACAAACGCCGAAGCAATGGTGACAACACCATGACACGACAGTCAACGCCGGATTCAGCAACTCCAAGTCCGGTCAGCGAAAGAAGCCATATAAAAGAAACAATCAGGGACCATCCAGCTTGGACCACATACTCGATCGTCCGTGTCAGATCCATGGCACCCCAGACAGACCAACCAACCATACCAACAGAGATTGTTGGGTTTTTAAACAGGCTGGCAAGTTAAATGCGAGAACAAGGAAAAGGGATCGCAAAGCGAGGATGATGACAAGGAGCCCTGGCAACCGAACACAGGGGGACAAAAGAAGTTTCCCCCTCAGGTCAAAACAGTGAACATGATATATGCCACACACATCCCTAAGAGGGAGCGCAAGCGCTCAGGGACGTCTATGCGATAGAGCCAGTCGCCCAAAAATTCAATCCATGGTCGTCATGCCCGATAACCTTTGATCACCGGGATCACCCGACCAGTATCCGTCATAGCGGTTCAGCCGCACTGGTCCTCGGCCCAATCATTGATGGATTCCACCTGACGCGAGTGCTCATGGATGGTGGCAACAGCCTCAATCTGCTCTATCAGGATACAGTGTGCAAAATGGGTATTAACCCATCACAGATCAAGCCCACAAAGACTACCTTTAAAGGAGTCATACCAGGTGTAGAGGCTCGCTGTACGGGCTCGATTACGCTAGAGGTTGTCTTTGGATCTCCGGACAACTTACGAAGCGAAGAGTTAATCTTCGATATCGTCCCTTTTCGCAGTGGCTATCACGCCTTTGCTCGGATGAACCACATTTGCTCAATTCAATGCGGTGCCTCATTATGCTTACCTCAAGCTCAAGATGCCCGGAACACGCGGCGTCATAACAGTTAATGGAAACACGGAACGCTCCCTCCATACCGTGGAGCATACCGTTGCCTTAGCAGAAGAAGTACAGAGCGGCCTTTTCAAGTAGAACCTCAATTCGGCGGCCGAGCTCCGGGACACTATCAAGAGAGTCCTGACTATTCTGAAGCAGGACAGCTCGGCTCGTTAAGAGCTTGACTAGCAATTTGGCCTCCGTCCTAGTCCTGATCAATTGGCGGCATTCGCGCCGCACGTACATAACTACGCACTCAAAATACCATAAGCATAGACGGAGGCATAGCCAGCTTGTGATCCACAATACTGCTCGACCGCTCCCGAACACATATACTTTCACTATTTACTTGTTTTTTTTCCTTTTTAGGTTTATTTTCCACAGGCCCTCCCTGACGGCCTGATCACTGGTCCTGTCAAAGGATAAACACACCAAGATGGCAAGAAGCACAGTCGTACAAGGGTTTTCTTTAACGATCAATCTACCTGTTTTCGGGACCCACACAGCTCTCCCTTGGTTACGGCATGTCAAATAGCTCATTGCTTATCGCACTATTTGTATCAATGCGCTTTAACGTATTAATAAAATTATAATGAAAACAGTTTGCAGCCCTGATGACCCACAAGTGTAGGGGATCTATCATAGTCCTTTCGAAAAGTAAGAGTGTCGAACCCAACAAGGAGCAGAAGGAAATGACAAGCGGTTTTCAGCAAGGTATTCTCCGCAAGCACTGAAATTATAGGTAACAAATAGTTTTGTGATAAGATAATTTGTAACGGGTAACAAGTAACAAAAGTAAATAAAGTGTAGCAAGATGGCCCAATCCTTTTTATAGCGAAGGACAAGCCTGGACAATTTCTTATATGAAGGAAAACGCTCCCGAGGACACATGGGAGTTATCGTCAAGCTAGTTTTCATCACGTTCATATGATTCACGTTCGGTACTTTGATAATTTGATATGTGGGTGGACCGGTGCTTGGGTGATGTCCTTACTTGGACAAGCATCCCACTTATGATTAACTCCTATTGCAAGCATTCGCAACTACAAAAGAAGTATTAAGGTAAACCTAACCATAGCATTAAACATATGGATCCAAATCCGCCCCTTACGAAGCAACGCATAAACTAGGGTTTAAGCTTCTGTCACCCTAGCAACCCATCATATACTTATTACTTCCCAATGCCTTCCTCTAGGCCCAAACAATGGTGAAGTGTCATGTAGTGGACGTTCACATAACACCACTAGAGGAGAGACAACATACATCTCATCAATATATCAAAGCGAATACCAAATTCACATGACTAATAATAGCAAGACTTCTCCCATGTCCTCGGGAACAAACGTAACTACTCACAAAGCATACTCATGTTCATAATCGGAGGGGTATTAATATGCATAATGGATCTGAACATATGATCTTCCACCAAATAAACCAACTAGCATCAACTACAAGGAGTAATCAACACTACTAGCAACCTACAGGTACCAATCTCAGACTTAGAGGCAAGGATTGGATACAAGAGATGAACTACGGTTTTAGAGGAGATGGTGCGGTGAAGATGTTGATGGAGATTGGCCCCCTCCGATGAGAGGAGGCGTTGGTGATGACGATGATTTCCGCCTCCCGGAGGGAAGTGTCCCCAGTAACAGCTCTGCCAGAGCCCTAGATTGGTTCCGCCAAGGTTCCGCCTCGTGGCGGCGGAGTCTCGTCCCGAAAGCTTGCTTACGATTTTTTCTCGGATGAAAGACTTCATATAGCAGAAGATGGGCACCTGAGGACCACCAGGTGGCCCACGAGGCAGAGGGCGCGCCCACTGGGGTAGAGCGCGCCCCCACCCTCGTGGCCATGGTGTGGGCCCCCTCTGGTATTTTCTTTGCTCAGTATTTTTTATTATTTCCAAAAATAACTTCAGTGGAGTTTCAGGACTTTTGGAGTTGTGCAGAATAGGTCTCTAATATTTGCTCCTTTTCCAGCCCAGAATTCCAGCTGCCGGCATTCTCCCTCTTTATGTAAACCTTGTAAAATAAGAGAGAATAGGCATAAGTATTGTGAAATAATGTGTAATAACATCCCGTAATGCAATAAATATCAATATAAAATGGATGTATCAACTCCCCCAAGCTTAGACCTCGCTTGTCCTCAAGCGGAAGCCGATAACGATAAATATGTCCACATGTTTAGAGATAGAGGTGTCGGTAAAATAAATACGGACATGAGGGCATCATGATCATTCTTATAACAGCAACATATATATATGTTCATATTATTTCTTATGCTCAAATAATAATATATTCACAATGTCAAGTATGAATCGTAAACTTCATTGAGAACTAACAAACTATAGCCTCAGTCATTGAAGCAATTGCAATTTATCATAACATCAGAAAGAGTCTATGTATGAGCTTTTCAGCAAGTCCACATACTCAACTATCATTTAGTCTTTCACAATTCCTAACACTCACGCAATACTTGTGGTTACAGGGCTTATAGTTTCGCCTCCCAACATTTTACCTCAAGGGTAATGTCAACAATAATAGTTCATGCTAACTTACAGCCAATTAGATATATATATCAGGATCTTTCCAACACAATGTGCTTGTCAAAGGATAAAATGTAAAAAGGAAAAGTGAAGATCACCATGACTCTTGCATAAGGTAGAAGATAAAAGTAAAAGATAGGCCCTTCGCAGAGGGAAGCAGAGGTTGTCATGCGCTTTCAGGGTTGGATGCACAAAATCTTTATGCAAAAAGAACATCACTTTATATTGCCACTTGTGATATGGACCTTTATTATGCAGTTCGTCGCTTTTATTTCTTCGACATCACAAGATTTTACAAAGCTTATTTCCTCCACACTAATCAATCATACATATTTAGAGAGCAATTTTGTATTGCTTGCACCGATGACAACTTACTTGAAGGATCTTACTCAATCCATAGGTAGATATGGTGGACTCTCTTGGCAAAACTGGGTTAAGTGTATTTGGAAGCACAAGTAGTATCTCTACTTGGTGCAAAGAATTGGCTAGCATGAGGGATAAAGGCAAACTCAACATGTTGGATGATCCATGACAATATACTTTATTTCAGATATAAGAAAACATAACCCATTACGTTGTCTTCCTTGTCATATTTTAGCATGTCATATTTTAATGAGCTCACAATCATAAAAGATGTCCAAGATAGTATATTTATATGTGAAACCTCTCTTTCTTTATTACTTCCTATTAATTGCAACGATGACCAAAACTATGTTTGTCAACTCTCAACAATTTATAATCATCATACTCTTTATATGTGAAGTCATTACTCTCCATACGATCAATGTGATCTCTTTTTATTTTTTCTTTTTCTTTTATTCACTCAAGAACATAGCAAGATAATCAAGCCCTTGACTCAACACTAATCTTTATTATATAGCCCACGGACTCGATTACATAGAAGGATCATAAAGAAAAACTCAAAACTAGATCATACCAAAAACTTTTATTCTACTAGATCAAGATATTACTAAAAGGATCGAACTAAGAAAAGCGGTAAAGATAGGAGTGTGATGGTGATATGATACCGGGGCACCTCCCCCAAGCTTGGCAGTTGCCAAGGGAGTGCCCATACCCATGTGATTTTATCACTTTCTTCGGAGGTGGTGGTGTGATATTCTTGGCGACGATACTCCTCAGGATAAGATTCTCTTCCTTAAGCTTATTGAGTTGCTGCATGAGATCCATTATCTCCTTACGAAGCTTAACCATGACGGTTAAAGCTCCTTGCACCCATGGATGTTGCATAGCTGCGGGGGAACAAGTAACACTCTTTTTCATATTCTCGTAAGAAAGAAATCTAACATTGGAAGGGATAACCGAGTTTGGAATAGCCGAGCTCAGTGGTTCCCCATCGTGAATCCAGCTTGAGCGAAGTGACTTCTTGATCCTCCTCCATGGCATCTACCCTCTTCAAATCAACCTCCATCTCTTCCTCCGTTCCTGGCCCAAAGTGGTCAGCATCGCTGTTTGTCCTTGATCTTGATGCCGGATGAGACACCCGGCTCTCAACGACCGACTCTTGAGAATACATCTTGCTCTAATCTATAGCAGCAACAACTCAAAACAAAAACAGAGGATATTTGCGTGATACGGGAGTCAAAACCTTCGGGAGATTATATAATGAATTTTTACCGACCGAAAGAAGTATCGTGCAAGAAAACGGATTCCGGAGAGCGCACGAGGTGCCCACGAGGAAGAGGGGCGCGCCCAGGGGGTAGGGCGCGCCCTCCACCCTTGTGGAGGCCTCGTGTCCTTCCCGGACTGCTTCTTATTTTCCTATTTTCCTAAATATTCCAAAACAGAGAAAAATTTCCATTAGAACTGCTTTGGAGTCGGTTTACTTACCGCATTAATGTACCTATTCCTTTTCGAGTCTGAAATGTTCGAAACTGTCCTTATGTACTCCTCCGGGGTTACGGTTTCAATAACATTAGTCTCAACATTTATAGGATTACCTGAGATATAATGTTTGATTCTTTAACCGTTCACCACCTTTGGATTTGTGCCTTCGAAGTTGTTGATTTTTATGGCACCGGAATGATAGACCTCCTCGATAACGTAAGGACCTTCCCATTTGGAGAGAAGTTTTCCTGCAAAAAATCTTAAACGAGAGTTGAATAGCAACACATAGTCACCTACATTAAACTCACGCTTTTGTATCCTTTTGTCATGCCATCTTTTAACTTTTTATTTAAACAACTTGGCATTTTCATAGGCTTGGGTTCTCCAATCATCAAGTGAGTTAATTTCAAATAACCTCTTCTCACCAGCAAGTTTGAAATCATAATTGAGCTCTTTAATAGCCCAATATGCCTTATGTTCTAGTTCGAGAGGTAAATGACATGCTTTTCCATAAACCATTTTATATGGAGACATACCCATTGGATTTTTATATGCAGTTCTTTAGGCCCATAATGCATCATCAAGTCTCTTGGACCAATTCTTTCTAGATCTATTAATCGTCTTTTGTAAAATTAATTTGAGCTCTCTATTACTCAATTCTACTTGACCACTAGACTATGGGTGATAAGGAGATGCAATTCTATGATTAACATCATACTTAGCAAGCATTTTACGAAAAGCACCAAGAATAAAATGTGAACCACCATCAGTCATTAAATATCTAGGGACTCCAAACCTCGGAAAAATAACTTCTTTAAGCATCTTAATAGAGGTGTTATGATCATCACTTCTAGTTGGAATAGCTTCTACCCACTTAGTAACATAATAAACATCAACTAAAATATGTGTATACCCATTAGAGGAAGGAAAAGGTCCCATATAATCAAAGCCCCAAACATGAAATGGTTCAATAACAAGTGAATAATTCATAGGCATTTCTTGACGTCTACTAATGTTACCAATTCTTTGACATTCATCACAAGATAAGACAAACTTACGAGCATCCTAGAAGAGAGTAGGCCAATAAAAACCGGATTGCAATACCTTATGTGTAGTTCTATCTCCAGCGTGGTGCCCTCCATAAGCCTCGGAGTGACACTTGCGTAGGATCTGTTCTTGTTCATGCTCAGGTACTCAATGCCTAATAACACCATCTACGCCTTCTTTATAAAGATGTGGGTCATCCCAGAAGTAATGTCTTAAATCATAGAAAAACTTTTTCTTTTGCTGGTATGTGAAACTAGGTGGTATAAATTTAGCAACAATGTAATTAGCATAATCAGCATACCATGGAGCAGTACGAGAAGCATTTATGACATTTAATTGTTCATCAGGAAAGCTATCATCAATAGGTAGTGGGTCATCAAGAACATTCTCCAACCTAGACAAGTTATCTGCAGCGGGGTTCTCAGCTCCCTTTCTATCAATAATATGCAAATCAAATTCTTGTAGCAAGAGAACCCATCTAATAAGTCTAGGTTTAGCGTCTTTCTTTTCGTAAGATATTTAATAGCAGCATGATCAGTGTGAATAGTTACTTTAGAATCAACAATATAAGGTCTGAACTTATCACAAGCAAATACAACTGCTAAGAATTCTTTTTTGGTAGTAGCATAGTTTCTCTGGGCACTGTCTAGAGTTTTACTACCATATTGAATAACATTTAATTTCTTATCAGCTCTTTGCTCTAGAACAACACCTACAGCATAATCACTAGCATCACACATAATTTCAAAGGGTAAATTCCAATCAGGTGGCTGAACGATAGGTGCAGATATTAATGCTTTCTTAAGTATTTCAAAATGCTTCTACACAATCATCATCAAAGACAAATGGTATATCTTTTTGTAATAGATTAGTCAGAGGCCGAGAAATTTCTGAGAAGTCCTTAATGAACCTCCTATAAAACCGGCATGACCAAGGAAACTTCTTATACCTTTGATGTCCTTAGGACACGACATCTTCTCAATAGCATCAACTTTAGCTTTATCAACTTCAATACCTTTTTCAGAAATTTTATGCCCCAAGACAATGCCTTCATTAACCATAAAGTGGCACTTCTCCCAATTCAAGACAAGATTAGTTTCTTCACATCTCTGCAAAAGTCGATCAAGGTTGCTCAAGCAATCATCAAAAGAGGAGCCATAAAAGGAGAAATCGTCCATGAAAACCTGACATATCTTTTCACAAAAATCAGAGAATATAGCCATCATGCATCTTTGAAAGGTAGCAGGTGCATTACATAAACCAAAAGGCATACGTCTATAAGCAAAAGTACCGAAAGGGCAAGTAAAAGTGGTCTTTGCTTGATCATCAGCTAACACTGGTATTTGAGAGAAACCAGAGTAACCATCTAGAAAGCAAAAAATGTGTATGTTTGGATAATCTTTCTAGCATTTGATCAATAAAAGGTAAGCGGTAATGATCTTTTTTAGTAGCCTTATTTAATTTGCGGAAATCAATTACCATCCTATAACCTGTAATAATTCTTTGCGGAATCAATTCATCTTTATCATTAGGAACGACAGCAATACCTCCCTTCTTAGGGACACAATGGACATGACTTACCCACTGACTATCAGCAACGGAATAGATTATACCTACCTCAAGGAGCTTTAATATTTCCTTTCTTACCACTTCTTTCATATTAGGATTCAGCCGTCGATGATGATCAATAACTGGTTTGGCGTCTTTCTCCAAATTTATTTTGTATTGGCATAGAGTGGGACTAATGTCCTTAAGATCATCAAGAGTATATCCAATAGTAGCACAATTCTTCTTCAGAGTTTTCAATAATTTTCTTCCTCCTTCTCTGAAAGGTTAGCACTAATAATAACAGGATATATCTTCTTTTCATCAAGATAAGCATATTTAAGAGTATCAGGTAATGGTTTTAGCTCAAACACGGGATCACCCTTGGGTGGAGGAGGATCCCCTAGGATTTCAATAGGCAAGTTGTGTTTCAAAATAGGTCCTTGTTTAAAGAATACTTCATCTATTTCCCTTCTTTCATTCATAAACATATCATTTTCATGGTCTAACAAATATTTTTCTAAAGGATCACTAGGAGTTACGGCAATAGAAGCAAGACCAATAATTTCATCTTTACTAGGCAATTCCTCATCACGAGGTTGTCTACAAAATTTAGAGAAACTAAACTCATGAGACATATCATCCAAGCCAATAGTAACAACATCCTTCTTGCAATCTATCTTAGCATTAACAGTATTCAAGAAGGGTCTACCAAATATAATGGGACAAAAGCTATCTTATGGGGAACCAAGAACAAGAAAATCAGCAGGATATTTAACCTTCCCACACAAGACTTCAACATCTCTAACAATCCCAATTGGTGAAATTGTATCTCTATTGGCAAGCTTAATGGTGACATCAATTTCTTCTAACTCAGCAGGTGCAATGTCATGCATAATTTCTTTGTATAAGGAAATAGGTATTGCACTAGCACTAGCACCCATATCACACAAGCCATGATAACAATGATCTCCTATTTTAATAGAAATAACAGGCATGCCTACCACATGTCTATGTTTATCTTTAGACCTAGGTTTAGCAATTCTAGCAGCCTCATCACAGAAGTAAATAACATGCCCATTGATATTATCAACCAAGACATCTTTAACCATAGCAATATTAGGTTCAACTTTAACTTGCTCAGGAGGTTTGTGTGTCCTAATATTACTTTTGTTGACTGCAGTTGAAGCTTTAGCATGATTCTCTATTCTAATAGGTAAGGGTGGTTTCTCAATATAAGCAGTAGGAACAATAGGATCATTATAAGTGATAGTCTTTTCTTCAACTTTAATAGGTGTAACTACTTTTACTTCAACGGGAGGATTATATCTAAACCACTTCTCCTTAGGGAGATCAACATGAGTAGCAAAGGATTCACAAAAAGAAGCTACTATCTCAGAGTCAAGTCCATATTTAGTGCTAAATTTACGAAAAACATCTGTATCCATAAAAGATTTAACACAATCAAACTTAGGTGTTATACCTGACTCCTTACCCTCGTAGAGATCCCAATCTTCAGAGTTGCATTTAATTCTTTCCAATAAATCCCATTTGAATTCAATAGTCTTCATCATAAAGGAACTAGTACAAGAAGTATCCACATGGAACGATTGTTGTCAGAAAGCCGAGCATAATTTTTTTGAATAATCATTTCTCTTGAGAGCTCATGATTGGGGCATGAATATAACATTGACTTAAGCCTCCCCCATGCTTGAGTGATGCTTTCTCCTTCGCGAGGCCAAAAATTATATATATAATTACGATCACGATGAACAAGATGCATAGGATTAAACTTCTGATGAAATTCCAATTTCAATCGCTTGTAGTCCCATGATCCCATATCATCACATAGCCTATACCATGTCAATGCATATACCTTCAAAGATAAAGATAATATCTTCTTCTTGATAACATCATCGGGCATACCCGCAACCTTAAATAGTCCACAAACTTCATCCACATAGATTAAGTGTAAATCGGGATGCAATGTTCCATCTCCTGCAAAAGGATTAGCTAGCAGTTTCTCTATCATACCCGAAGGAATTTCAAAGTAAACATTTTCAGTAGGTTCAGTAGGTCGAGGAGAAACTATTTTCTCTACCGGTCGAGGTGAAGATACCCCGAACAAGCCCCTAAAAGGATTACTTTCCATAGTAACAAGTGACAGTAAATTTCAGCACACTATATAAAATTTTCCTTACCAAATTCCACCTACCAAAGGCGCTTCACTCCCCGGCAACGGCACCAGAAAAGAGTCTTGATGACCCACAAGTGTAGGGGATCTATCGTAGTCCTTTCGATAAGTAAGCGTGTCGAACCCAACGAGGAGCAGAAGGAAATGACAAGCGGTTTTCAGCAAGGTATTCTCTGCAAGCATTGAAATTATACGTAACAGATAGTTTTGTGATAAGAGAATTTATAACGGGTAACAAGTAACAAAAGTAAATAAAGTGAAGAAAGATGGCCCAATCCTTTTTGTAGCAAAGGACAAGCCTGGAAAATTTCTTATATGAAGGAAAACGCTCCCGAGGACACATGGGAGTTATCGTCAAGCTAGTTTTCATCACGTTCATATGATTCACGTTCGGTACTTTGATAATTTGATATGTGGGTGGACCGGTGCTTGGGTGATGTCCTTACTTGGACAAGCATCCCACTTATGATTAACTCCTATTGCAAGCATCCGCAACTACAAAAGAAGTATTAAGGTAAACCTAACCATAACATTAAACATATGGATCCAAATCCGCCCCTTACGAAGCAACGCATAAACTAGGGTTTAAGCTTCTATCACTCTAGCAACCCATCATCTACTTATTTCTTCCCAATGCCTTCCTCTAGGCCCAAACAATGGTGAAGTGTCATGTAGTCGACGTTCACATAACACCACTAGAGGAGAGACAACATACATCTCATCAAAAAATTGAACGAATACAAAATTCACATGACTACTAATAGCAAGACTTCTCCCATGTCGTCAGGAACAAACGTAACTACTCACAAAGCATATTCATGTTCATAATCAGAGGGGTATTAATATGCATAATGGATCTAAACATATGATCTTCCACCAAATAAACTAACTAGCATCAACTACAAGGAGTAATTAACACTACTAGCAACCTACAAGTACCAATCTCAGACTTAGAGGTAATGATTGGATACAAGAGATGAACTAGGGTTTTAGAGGAGATGGTGTTGGTGAAGATGTTGAAGGTGATTGGCCCCCTCCGGATGGAGGAGCATTGGTGATGACGATGGCGATGATTTCCCCCTCCCGGAGGGAAGTGTCCCCGGCAGAACAGCTCCGCCAGAGCCCTAGATTGGTTCCGCCAAGGTTCCGCCTCGTGGTGGCGGAGTATCGTCCCGAAAGCTTGATTATGATTTTTTCTCGGACGAAAGACTTCATATAGCAGAAGATGGGCACCGGAGGGCCACCAGGGGGCCCACGAGGTGGGGCGCGCCAGGGGGTAGGGTCGCCCCACCCTCGTGGCCATGGTGTGGGCCCCCTCTGGTATTTTCTTCGCTTAGTATTTTTTATTATTTCCAAAAACAACTTCCCTGGAGTTTCAGGTCTTTTGGAGTTTTGCAGAATAGGTCTCTAATATTTGCTCATTTTCCAGCCCAGAATTCCAACAGCCGACATTCTCCCTCTTTATGTAAACCTTGTAAAATAAGAGAGAATAGGCATAAGTATTGTGACATAATGTGTAATAACAGCCCATAATGCAATAAATATGGATATAAAAGCATGATGCAAAATGGACGTATCAGGCCCAAATTCTGCGGCCCTAGCTCATTACCGGTGCTCCTTTTCTGTTTTCCCTTTTTCTGTTGATAACCCTATCAAATAGCACTCGTACACTGTGGTACGTTTCAATTTGCCAGGGCCTTCACAACGCCCCGCACTACGGCAACAAAGTCCGACCACTTTTTACAGTATTGTTCGGCACCCCGAATTTAGCATTATATGCATTGGTTCCGAATCATGTCTTTGGTCAATAGTTGGGTTGCCTGGCTCCTGTGCTTGCTACCTTACATTCCCTATATCGGCTAAGGTAGTAAAGGGAAAACTACTGCAATTCTGCCCTGGTTTACCTAAAGGAGCACCTTAGTAGAGAAAGCCGAAAACTGACTGTAATGATGCGGTGAGAGCCGGTCAACTCTTCGGAGGTCTCAAATCGTTGGAGATCTTTTCCGCATTACGCGAGGGATCGGTACTTACCCGATGAGGTGTTTACAGCATCTTAGTTTGGATACTAGGGGCCGTGCCTATATTTTTATTGTCAATCTCCTATGGCTAAGTGAGGGTGTTCAAGCCGCATAGTCTGATTGCCTGGTTAGTTGTGCTAAACACCTTCTTCAAGGACCAAACAATTGGATCAAGAGTGTGTAGATTCCATCCCGAACACCCCCGTACTACCTACATGGGGGCAAAAGCCGACGACTGGCCAACTCTTAGATTTTAATACAACACAGCCGCATAGGAGGTAACTTTTTTTATAAAAAAACAAACATTATATTACATAACCACTTTGTTTTATCATACAAGGCAGAGACAACATGAAGGTACTCATTCAAAGATAATGTCTTTCGCACATTGCGTCGCCACAATGCGAGACCCCTCTAGGACGTCTCCAAAATATTGCTCAGGCATGCGGTGTTCCTTGCCCTCAGGTGGCCCCTCAGTAGCTAGCTTGATGGCGTCCATCTTCGCCCGCCACACCTTGACATGGACGAAGGCCGGGCGCGCACCCTCGATGCAGAACGACCGCTTGACGACGGCCAGCCGAGGACAGGCATTCACCATCCAGTTCCCGAGGCCGAAGTAGCTGCTGGATATAGCTTCGGCAGGCCACAACCGGATTATCAAATCCTTCATGGCCAGTTCGGCCACCCTGTGCAGCTCGACCAGCTGTTTTAGCTGATCGCTGAAGGGCACCAGATGTTCTGGCGCAAGATATTGTGACCATAACAGCTTCTCCGTTGAGCTCCCTTCTTCGGCTCGGAAGAACTCCGCAGCATCGGACACACTGCATGGCAGATCCACAAACGCCCTGGAGAACTCCGAATCCGGGCAAGTAAGAAATACTTCTTCTTCACATACTTTCTTTGCATACTAAACGCCTTACCCGCCGCAATCATCTTGGCCTCCCGGATCTCCTGGAGGGCGCCCTGGGCTTCAACCCGGGCCTCTTCCGCGCTTTGCCGAGCCTTGGCGAGTTCGGTCTCTCAAGCCGAAACATCGCACTCCAAGGTCTCGCACTTTTTCACAGCATCTTGGAGCTCTTGCTGGACCTCGTTAAGCCTGGCCTTGAGCTTCTTACGGGCGACTTGCTCTTTGGCAGCTTTCTCCTCGGCTTCGGCCAGGGCCTTTTTAAGGGCCTCGACCTCGGTCGTCGCTCCTACACATATCATGACACTACGGTCAAAACACATCATTAATTCTTTCCGTACATATAGCAAGTCATTACATACCTTGCTGGTCTTCTAGCTGCTTCCTCGCCTGGCCGAGCTCCTCCTCAGCCTACTCCAGTCTCAGCTTCAGTCCGGAGACTTCGGCGTGTGTGAGGTCACGGCCAGCAACGACGCCTGCTTATTCATATAAGACATATTTAGTTAGTTTCCTGCGAAAATTAGTTGATCCTCTATCCGACTTTTCTTTCCGAACACCGGACGGTGTCTCAAGGGCTACTGTCTATATGGGAATTTTCTCTCTTGCGTCGCTTACCTCAAAACCTGTCAGCAGGCTGCTGCAGGTTTCGGTCAGTCCGCTCTTGACGGACTGAACCTTCTCGATCATTGTACCCATAAGGATACGGTGTTTGTCCACAATGGAAGCGCCTCGTAGCGCTTTCAGCAGATTATCCGGTGCCTCTGGTTGGACAGAGGTCACCGGCGGAACAGGCACACCTCCTCTTTTCGGGGAAGGCTGCTCGCTTGACTCCGGAGCCGTGTAGGTCTCTGGAATGGCATTCAGCTGGGGGCCGAATTGGATATGGCCCCCATCGCCAGTCTCCTTGGGGGCTTCCTCCCCCATGTGCCCGGCGGCCGAGGAGTCATCCTCTGGCGCCACCCTAACGACCTCCTGAACTTCTCCCTGGCCTGGGAAGGTCCTTTGGGACACAACCTCGTCATCTCCCTTGGCCGTGGGAGAGTGAGCGGCCGGTGGTGACTCGCTGGCCATTGCCTTTGAATCTAGAGAACCTCCTGATGAGGATCGCTGGGAGCTATCGTGGGCCGGATTGTAATAGCATAATATATTAATACCATGAAGCAGGAAGGCCGGACATAGGGACGTATACGGATTTTTAGTACTTACGATGCAGCCAGGGGCTTATTTCGGGATCGCCGCTCTGGTCTGCTATCGACATCCCATGCGGAGTTATCCGCGTGAGGGGCCTTCCCCCTCTTGGGCGCCTCCGCCTCCAAATTTGTGGTGGCCGCCCTCTTCTTCCTTCCACCCTCAGGGGGAGAGTTGCTTTCCTCCTCCTCCTCATCGTCGTCTTCGGTGGCAGAGGAGTGGATCTTGTCTTCAGACATCACGTCCGAAGCGCCCTTGCGGCGGAGGCCACCCCAGCCCCCCTTGGCCTTCTTCTTGGCCTTCTTCTCCGGCGGCTGGTAGGGCACCGGGACCAGCATCTTTGCCAAGAGCGGGATGACTGGTTCCTCGGGCAACGGAGCCGGACACCGAATCCACTCCACTTTTTCTGTCCATACCTGAAAGAATAAATTAGTAAAGTTTAGTTACTCTCCTTGAACAAACAAGTAGAGGGTACGCCTGTCACAGCCCTAGAGCTTGCTTGTAACTAGTGGCATTGCATCCATGCATCATGTTTAATTTTCATGAAATTTGAAATGGGGATTGCCTAAACCCTAGCATTAAAGGAATTCAAATAGGCTCAACCAAAATTATTTTTCAGTGATTTCAAATGGCTTTAGAAAATGTTCATCATTTTTGGAAAAATGTCGGAAACAAGAACTGAGATGTTGCACATTTTTCCATGACATTTGGATATTTGAATTAAATCATAAGTATTTGAATTTGGACATTTAAAATTCTATAAAATATTTTAAATGTCCAAATACTCCTAAACTGAAATGTTCCATGTTAGATATATTCTATACATTGGGCATGCACAGTTTGGTGATTTTTGAAAGTGCCTGGATATTTTTAATAAAGCCCAACAGTTTACAGAAAATTAGAAAACTAAAACAAATAAAAAAAAGGAGAGAGAAAACCTACCTGGCCCAAACTTACCTGGCGCTCCACCTGGCCCAGCTCCTCCAGCTTGCTGCCCGGCCACCACCACCGCCTCCCGTCGTCTACCTCCTGCCAAGAGGAGGCGGGCGTGGTCGCCAAGCGTGCCTCACCACCTCCTGCTTCCGCCGCTCGAACCCGGCCCGAGTGCCACGACTCCCTCGCCCCCTGCACCTCTCCTCTCTCCCCCCTGGACCCCATTCCCTCCTCTGCTCCTCTCTCGCACGCAGCCACCGAACACACCCGCCGCCGCCGACGAGAACCACCGCGGTCACCGGGCACCCCTCACCCTTCCGGCGAGTCCAGAAGAACCGCGGGAACCTCCTCGTCCTCCCAATCGAGCTACAAGACGCCGGGAGGCCCTGCGCCATCGTCATCGCGGTCATCTCCAACCTCGGGCACCCGAGCCCCTCGCCGTCGATTCCCTGCACTCCGGCCGCCCTCGAGCCCACCGACCCTCCAAACGGACTCACGGTGAGCCCCCGAGTCGTCCTCCCCTTCTCCCCTGGTCTCTTTCGACCTCTAGGCCCTAGCCCCGTCTTGGCCGAGAACCCCCACGCCGGGCGATGTCGCGCCGTCACTGCAGCCACTAAAGCTCGAAACCGAAAGCACGGCGTCATGCTCCTAGCATGTTCAGAGCTCGGTGAGCCCCTTAGCCAGCCCTCCCGTCCTTCTGTGGCCTCGCGCCGCCGAACCCAGAGCTCTGCCGCCAAGACTTGTCATCGCCGCCCGTCGTCAGTAGTGCACCCCAGCTGCTGCCTATGGCCGCAATGGATGCGCGCGAGCCTGGGCGTCACGTAGAGCCCCTCCGCCTCTCTTTTGGTCGCCGGAGGGCGAAACCCGGCGCCCTCCGCCATCTCTGGCTCCGCCGGCGACGAGCCGCGGTCAACTCCGGTGAGTTTGACCCGGGGTTGACCGTTTTGACCGGTGAGGTTTGACCCCTCTCTTTCACCGACATGCGGGCCCGGTCCTCGTTACTTAGCTAAGTGTTAAAATTAACTTAAGTTAATCCCATAGTCATCGACGTGTGGGTCCGTGGACTAATTAGCCTAGATTAACTTTTAGTTAGTACTAATTAACCCTGTTAGTTGACTGAGACACTGATGTATGGGTCCCACAGGTCAGGTTTGACCTGGCCGACCCAGTTGACTTGCTGACGTCACACCTATGTCATGCTGACGCAATAAGTATTTTCTGGATTTATTTTTATACAGGAAATTTCAGAAAATACTACAAACTTCAAAAATTCATATAAAATCAACCGTAACTCCAAATTAAATAATTTATATATGAAAATGATCAGAAAAATATGAAGAATCTGTTTATGCCATGATCATGCATGTTTGAACAAGTTAACCTCACTAAATAGGATGAATCATGATTAGGGTAAATTATGAACTAGCATTTGGAGTTGGAATTTGTTCTTGTTTGAATTCCACTTCAATTAACCTGGCTAGACATTGCATTAGGTGAATTCAGTACCTTAACATGACATGTCATTCATGTGAATGTGCATTGCATTGATTGTGTTCTCTCTTGTTTGCCTGTAATTGTCCCTCTCAAGAGATTTACGCATCGACGATGAATTGATGACACCAATGAAGAACTATATTATCTTCAGAAGTGCCACGCAAGCAAAACCCCCTTTCTCATTCCGATATAATCCCACTCTCTCGCTCCTGCTCTATTTTACTGCATTAGGACAACAACGATTCATGTGTTACTTGCTGCGGTAGCTGAACCCCTTTATCCTCTGCATGACCTGTCATTCCACAAGAATTAGATGAAACCCACTAGCATGAGTAGGAGTTGCTTGAGCCATGTTGTGCCTACTCATTCATGCTTGTTTGTCATGCACTCTTCGCTTAGAGTTGAGTCAGGTCTGATTCATCGGGAATGAATCGGAGGTGTGTAAACATGTCCTCTGTGTGTGTGAGCTAAGTGTGTGAACACGATTTGGTAAAGGTAGCGGTGAGAGGCCATGTAGGAGTACATGGTGGGTTGTCTCATTGAAGCCGCCCTCGAGAACTGAAGTTCTGTGTTTGTGATCCATGAAAGCAGTTACTACCACGCATTGGGCCCGAAACCAATAGACCCTCTCGGCTTCTTAACCACCCTTGTTACCAGTCCGAGAGTTGCAAGTAGTTTCTGGTGTTTGTATCATGCTGGGGGCCGCAAGCAACGCTGACCATAGGGGTGGGTTGTGTTGCGGTAGGCACCGTGGCCCGGTGTACCGATTCGCCTGCTTGGTGTCTCGGGAACCCTGCACACATCGTTCGGGCTGTATGGGAAACCTCGGCGGACTCCTGCGGATGGAACCCGAATAGGCGATAAACCCGGACTAGGGACTTGTGTGTTTAGGTAGGTCGTGGCCGACACCCATGTTGGGCTTCCGCTTGAAGGTTGCCGAGTACATGTCGTAAACGGCGGTAAGTGGTGAGAGCGTGTGTGAAGAAGTACACCTCGCAGGTTAATATGATCTATTCGAATAGCCGTGTCCACGGAGAAGGACTTCTGGGTTGCCTATATCGGTTCATAGACAAGTGAAAGTGGATACTCTAAAATGCGCAAGATAAGCGTGAGTGCTATGGATGGCGTTCTCGTAGGGAGACGGGAGCGGGTCCATAGTGGTGTATTGATATGGTGAATATGTGGACTCGTGTGCGCCACCTCAAAAGAGTTACTTGCAATGTAGTTCAGATAGCCACCGAAGTCAATGCTGGCTTGCTGCAGCTTAAACTCCACCACCCCTTTTGATAATGATGCATATGTAGTTAGTTCTGATGTAAGTCTTCTTTGAGTACGTTTGTACTCACGTTTGCTTATTTTATGTTTTGCGAGAGAGACTTGATCTCGCTAGTAGTTCCGCTTGGACTTGATGTTTAGCTTGTTACCTCAGCTATGATCTTGTGCCCTCGGCAGATCTCGGTAGATAGTCGTGCTTCTCAGCCTTCTTCATTTATAGTTGTCTCAGATTTCAGACATGTTTAGCTTCCGCTTGTGCTTTGACTTGTATGCTCGAGTGTTGGGTCACGAGACCCATGTTTGTAAAATCTCGCTCCTCGGAGCCTATTGAATAAATATTTGAGTCAGAGAGTTATGTTGTGATGCCATGTTGTATCTACACATATTGAGCATATTGTGTGTATGTTTGAAATGCTTGGTATGTGTGGGATCCGACAAACTAGTTGTTTATCCTTGGCAGCCTCTCATATGGGGAAATATAGTCTCGTGCTTCTGAGCGATAGTAGTCCGCTTCTGACCGGTTCACCGGAGTCCTGCTAGCCCAAGACTACCGCTTGGACACTTGACTGGCCGGGCATGTGTTTCACTTCGTTCCTATGTCCGTCCCTTCGGGAAATGTCGCGGTGTTATTCGGAGTCCTGCCTAGCACCTTTCTGATCCGGTTCACGGAGTCCTTTAGCCCAAAGGTTACAGCCCGAATCTATACGTTGATGACCGACATGCTCGATGTGATTCATGTATGCCTGTCCCCATAGGCTAGCACCGCTTTGGGTTCACGACTAGCCATGTCGGCCCGGGTTCATTATCATAGGGATGCCAGCGACACTGTCATATACGTGAGCCAAAAGACGCAAACGGTCCCGGGCCATGGTAAGGCGACACCCGTGGGAATACCGTGCGTGAGGCCGCAAAGTGATATGAGGTGTTACCGGCTAGGTCGATGTGATTTGGAATCGGGATCCTGACAGCGTTGGTATCAGAGCCTGACTGCCTGTAGGATCACCAAGCCAAACTGGTCGAAGTTGTGTCTAGAAATGCTTTAGTTATGTAAGGGAATTGATTGTGGAAGGGAACGTAAGGCTCTTTTTACTCCTTATACCTCATGGCCTTCTCGATCCGAAATCAACCTCTTCTCTTCTACGGAGTTTAAGAACTTGGCTTCTCATCTATCTATCAGGATGACGTGTTACTAAACCATAGACTATTAAGATTGTTGGTTTTAAGCCCCAGTTCAGTTCCTACTATCTCTGTATGTTAATTGTTGATCTCGAACCTTGATATTGTGATGTTGAGTGGTTATGCCACCATTTTGTAGGATGTCTCAAATCATTTTGAGCATTTAAAGCCGTTATGCTGTCCGAGTCATCCCAGGTCTCTAAATAGTCTGATGCATTTGCAAATCCTTTCCTTCCGTTTCCGATGTCCTTTTTGGTCAGAATAAGCACACTAATCAGTATGTTGAGGTACTCCGCTGCCTCGACATATAAGTTGGAACTATTATTATGACCCTAGGTGTTTAGGAAGTCACCTAGTAATTTAGCAATGCTTTTGTATCCCCAGTGTGATGATTCTGGCCATTATTCTTGAAAGCATTCTGTGATGTTATTAGTTAGTAGGCATTCTATTCCTGGGTTCTTGAACCCGAGATTCACCTTATCTCATGTTGATAGTGTTTACTAGTCCCTTTAGGATATTAGTAACTTTGTGATAGTCCTCGAGGTTCGTGGCATTTCCTTCTTCCAAATACCATGAACTAGTTATGGCAGAAGTTCTTTGAACCAAAAGATCACAATAAGAGTGCTCTTGAGGAGTTCTCCATTCTATATTGTGACTCTGCCGGTCTTACCTTCTCTGCATGGGTTATCCTGGAGAAATGTTGAGCTTGCTCGATATACTAATCCATGCCTCCACAACTCGAAAAATTATATGCTCCTCGAGTTGTCCCTCTTTAGTTGTATTCTGACTCTCGCCTATCAATTGATAGTCAGGAGTAGTCGTGCACTCGTGCTCATTGATGCCTATTATCCTTGTGGTCAATCAAGCCATTACATTGCTCGAATGACTAGGAGAAACAAACTCCAAAGACCTTGTCCATTTCGAGGATTGGGTCAAAGTAGTTGTATTCCGCAGATTAAAATGCCAATTCAGCTTTGATTCTGCTCTACCTTGGAGTGTTACCATCTTTATGTCAGGAACATCATGAGAATTGCACCTTCTCTTATGAATTCTTGTCGTAGTGATACTTCTCGCTATCATTATTCATTCCTCGGTCCCGTGTTGATGCAACCGGAATGTCGACAAGTGAATTGTGATGTGTGAAATCGATACTCCTAGCAACCTCGTTGCTTGGCTGCTAATGGACAATATCCTCCTTCTTAGCGTGTTGGTTATTAAATCATCATCCTAAGATTGATCGTGCTACCTAGTCCTTATTTCTGGTGCACCCCTCGATCAATGAGATAGGATTATTCAATCCCTTGCTTATTTGATCATATCGCCTTGCCCTCAAAAGCAAGATTGATCTCGAGCTTAGTAACATACCGGTATTTCGTGACTTTCCAAATATCTTCTTGGAAGTGTTACCAGGTTGTCTCGTGACTGTTATGTTGAGCTCGTGATCAAGTTGGTTTCTTGTGAACCACCCTTTCTCCAAGAATCTGTGTTGGATATCCCTGAGCTAGTTGGTTAAGCTAGACAACAACTTCGAGAGTTGGAAGATAAAAGCTTGCCTAACTTAGTTCGTTCCAAAGGGATATTCTTGTGTAGTGTGTGTTGAAGAAAGATGATATCTTCATCAATTGGTCCCTGTGATCGATTCTTTGGACCTATTGTCTCATCAATCCTTGGATTTGAGTATGGGCTATCGTCAAATCAAATCAAGACCAACGATGCTCGTAATGTTGTCTTACTCGTGGTTGATCCCTCGAGCATATACCATTACATCTTTTGGTCTGACCAATGCTATCACCGTGTTCACATGATGGTGGAAGTCCAGTGATATGGAAATTTCGATGAGTTGTTGTTGAGCCCATCAGCAGCATGTTGTCTCCCCCATGAGTCATGTTGAACATCAATCTAGTGTTGGAAACTTTGTAAGCATTTCTTTGTGTTCCGTTCATGAAGCTTATGCTTGGATGGAAAGAGTGACTTCCTCGAATTCATGTGCTTTAGGTGTAAGTTGCCGCCATGAATTTGAGAAGGGTTTGTTTTGTTCCCTTTGGAATCATTCCAATTCAGTCATGCATGTGCGAAGTATTCTATGGTCTGATAGACTGATCATCTTCATTCCATATGAATTCCATAGCACACCAAGCCACTGTTGAATTGTTCAAGGAAAAGGAGTTGATGTGCGAATACTAGTTCATGCACACGACTTCGATATCCTTGTTGATGGTGCCCAACCTGAACTCGGTAGTGTTTTATTATAAGACTGCTAGGTGGTAATGCTTGTCTAGGACAACGTGTTCACTTGTCAGTAGCAGAACCAGCTCATGTTTTGGAGCTTGCTATCGTAGTTCATTCCCGAGAATCTCGCAACATCTCTCCGTCGATTTGTGTTGCAAACTTTCATTTTTCTTTCTAGACTCGATGAGTCTGGAATATCCTAACACCAACCAGATCTGAATCTCAGGCAGATATGATGGTTGGAACATTTCCAGCATTTGCATTTTGTTCCCAGCTTGCACCCTATTGTGCCAACTCCCCATGGGCTGCCTTTCTCGGTAGTTGCTGTCCAATATAATCTTCAAAAGTGGACTTACCATCTGTCCCATCCATTTCCGGTGATAAGCAAAAGTCATCCATTGCGTTGTCTTCAACAAGGTAGTCCACATCATCCATCCTAGTCTGGGTATGCCATCCCTTTGCACTCCACCAAGCGATCGTTCGTGATTGCCGTAGGCTGGTATAAAGAGTTTCAATGATCTTGTATCAAAAGTAATTCTTTTTGCCACCTAAGGGAATAGTTCTTTGCGTCACCTTTCCTAAGGTGTTCCGTTATGGAATCATGGCAATCATCTCCTTGTTACTTTGAAACATGCACCATTTTACTTAAGCATGGAATGGTTGCCTACCAATTTGAACCTTCGTCATCCATTTCTTCTCCATCATTCCTAATGTTTGTTGGTGTCTTAACTCAAGAGTTGTTCTTACGTCTCTCCATGAACTGATCTTGAGTTGCTCGATCTTCAAGAAGATTAAATCCTGTAGGGTTTCCCCCTCTTTCTGTTGTCATGTCGAGTGCAGATCTCGAAAGCAAAGACGTCAAGACCAAGATGATGGAATGAATCAACATTTTCGAGAAGGGCAAATGGATCATGAAGTTTGTGGTAGTTTTGCGACTCCTTTTCCCTCTTACCTCACGCCTTGAATCTCGCGAGATTCTTGTTTAGTGGGGGTGAGTTGTCACAACCCTAGAGCTTGCTTGTAACTAGTGGCATTGCATCCATGCATCATGTTTAATTTTCATGAAATTTGAAATGGGGATTGCCTAAACCCTAGCATTAAAGGAATTCAAATAGGCTCAACCAAAAATATTTTTCAGTGATTTCAAATGGCTTTAGAAAATGTTCATCATTTTTGGAAAATGCGGAAACAAGAACTGAGATGTTGCACATTTTTCCATGACATTTGGATATTTGAATTAAATCATAAGTATTTGAATTTGGACATTTAAAATTCTATAAAATATTTTAAATGTCCAAATACTCCTAAACTGAAATGTTCCATGTTAGATATATTCTATACATTGGGCATGCACAGTTTGGTGATTTTTGAAAGTGCCTGGATATTTTTAATAAAGCCCAACAGTTTACAGAAAATTAGAAAACTAAAACAAAAAAAGGAGAGAGAGAAACCTACCTGGCCCAAACTTACCTGGCGCTCCACCTGGCCCAGCTCCTCCAGCTTGCCCGGCCCAGTCCACCACCGCCCCTCCCGTCTGCTCACCTCCTGCCAAGAGGAGCAGGGGCGCGTGGTCGCCAAGGCCTCACCACCTCCTGCTTCCGCCGCTTCGAACCCGGCCCCGAGTGCCACGACTCCCCTCGCCCTGCACCTCTCCTCTCTCCCCCCTGGACCCCATTCCCTCCTCTGCTCCTCTCTCGCATGCAGCCACCGAACACACCCGCCGCCACCGACGAGCACCACCGCGGCCATCGGGCACCCCTCACCCTTCCGCCGAGTCCAGAAGAACCGCAGGAACCTCCTCGTCCTCCCAATCGAGCTACAAGACGTCGGGAGGCCCTGCGTCATCGTCATCGCGGTCATCTCCAACCTCGGGCACCCGAGCCCCTCGTCGTCGATTCGCTGCACTCCGGCCGCCCTCGAGCCCACTGACCCTCCAAACGGACTCACGGTGAGCCCCCGAGTCGTCCTCCCCTTCTCCCCTGGTCTCTTTCGACCTCTAGGCCCTAGCCCCGTCTTGGCCGAGAACCCCACACCGCCGGCGATGTCGCCGCCGTCACTGCAGCCAGTAAAGCTCGAAACCGAGCACGGCATCGTGCTCCTAGCATGTTCAGGACCTCGGTGAGCCCCTTAGCCAGCCCTCCCGTCCTCCGTGGCCTCGCGCCGCTCGAACCCGTAGCTCCGGCCGCCAAGACTTGTCATCGCCGCCGTCAGTAGTGCACCCCAGCTGCTGCCTATGGCAGCAATGGATGCGCGCGAGCACAGGCGTCACGTGAGCCCTCCGCCTCTCTTTTGGTCACCGGAGGCGAAACCCGGCCCTCCGCCATCTCTCGGCTCCGCTGGCGACGAGCCATGGTCAACTCCGGTGAGTTTGACCCGAGGTTGACTGCTTGACCGTGAGGTTTGACCCTCTCTTTCAGCGACATGCAGGCCCCGGTCCACATTATTTAGCTAAGTGTTAAAATTAACTTAAGTTAATCCCATAGTCAGCGACGTGTGGTTCCGGGGACTAATTAGCCTAGATTAACTTTTAGTTAGTACTAATAAACCCTGTTAGTTGGTCGAGACATCGACGTATGGGTCCCACAGTCAGGTTTGACCTGGCCGACCCAGCTTGACTTGCTGATGTCACACCTATGTCATCTTGGCCTTAATAAGTATTTTCTGGATTTATTTTTATACAGAAATTTCAGAAAATACTACAAACTTCAAAAATTCATATAAAATCAACCGTAACTCCAAATTAAATAATTTATATATGAAAAATGATCAGAAAAATATGAAGAATCTGTTTATGCCATGATCATGCATGTTTGAACAAGTTAACCTCACTAAATAGGATGAATCATGATTAGGGTAAATTATGAACTAGCATTTGGAGTTGGAATTTGTTCTTGTTTGAATTCCACTTCAATTAACCTGGCTAGACATTGCATTAGGTGAATTCAGTACCTTAACATGACATGTCATTCATGTGAATGTGCATTGCATTGATTGTGTTCTCTCTTGTTTGCCGGTAATTGTCCCCTCTCTGTGGACGACGTACCGACGATGAATTCGATGACACCAATGAAGAACTATATTATCTTCAGAAGTGTCAGGCAAGCAAAACCCCCTTGTTCATTCCGATATAATCCCACGCTCTCGCTCCTGCTCTATTTTACTGCATTAGGACAACAACGATTCATGTGTTACTTGCTGCGGTAGCTGAACCCCTTTATCCTCTGCATGACCTGTCATTCCATAGTAATTAGATGAAACCCACTAGCATGAGTAGGAGTTGCTTGAGCCATGTTGTGCCTACTCATTCATGCTTGTTTGTCATGCCTCACATCGCTTAGAGTTGACTCAGTCCGATTCATCGGGAATGAATCGGAGGTGTGTGAACATGTCCTACTGTGTGTGTGAGCTAAGTGTGTGAACACGATTTGGTAAAGGTAGCGGTGAGAGGCCATGTATGAGTACATGGTGGGTTGTCTCATTGAAGCCGTCCTCAGGAACTAAGTTCTGTGTTTGTGATCCATGAAACAGTTACTACCACGCATTGAGCCCGAAACCAATGGACCCTCTCGGCTTCTTAACCACCCTTGTTCCCAGTCCGGGAGTTGCAAGTAGTTTTTGGTGTTTGTAGCATGCTGGGGGCCGCCGCATAGCGCTGACCATAGGGGTGGGTTGTGTTGCGGTAGGCACCGTGGCCCGGTGTACCGATTCGCCTGCTTGGTGTCTCGGGAACCTGCACACATCGTTCGGGCTGTATGGGAAACCTCGGCCGGACTCCTGCGGATGGAACCCGAATAGGCGATAAACCTGGACTAGGGACTTGTGTGTTTAGGTAGGTCGTGGCCGACACCCACGTTGGGATTCCGCTTGAAGGTTGCTGAGTACATGTCATGTAAACGACGGTAAGTGGTGAGAGCGTGTGTGAAGAAGTACACCCCTGCAGGGTTAATATGATCTATTCGAATAGCCGTGTCCGCGGAAAAGGACTTCTGGGTTGCATATATCAGTTCATAGACAAGTGAAAGTGGATACTCTAAAATGCGCAAGATAAGCGTGAGTGCTATGGATGGCGTTCTCGTAGGGAGACGGGAGCGGGTCCATAGTGGTGTATTGATATGGTGAATATGTGGACTCGTGTGCACCACCTCAAAAGAGTTACTTGCGATGTAGTTCAGGATAGCCACCGAAGTCAAAGCTGGCTTGCTGCGGTTAAACTCCACCACCCCTTTTGATAATGATGCATATGTAGTTAGATTACGATGTAAGTCTTCTTTGAAATGCGTTTGTACTCACGTTTGCTTATTTTATGTTTTGCAGAGAGACTTCAGTCTCGCTAGTAGTTCCGCTTGGACTTCGACGTTTAGCTTGTTACCTCAGCTACGATCTTGTGCCCTTGGCAGGATCTGGTAGATAGTCAGGCTTCTCAGCCTTCTTCATTTATAGTTGTCTATACTCAGACATGTTTAGCCTCCGCTTGTGCTTTGACTTGTATGCTCTGAGTGTTGGGTCATGAGACCCATGTTTGTAAAATCTCGCTCCTCGGAGCCTATTGAATAAATATTTGAGTCGTAGAGTTATGTTGTGATGCCATGTTGTATCTACACATATTGAGCATATTGTGTGTATGTTTGAAATGCTTGGTATGTGTGGGATCCGACAAACTAGTTGCTTATCCTTGGCAGCCTCTCATATGGGGAAATGTAGTCTCGTGCTTACGGCGATAGTAGTCCGCTACAGCCCGGTTCACCGGAGTCCTGCTAGCCCAAAGACTACCGCTTGGACACTTGATCGGCCGGCATGTGTTTCACTTGCCGTTCCTATGTCCGTTCTTCGGGAAATGTCGCGTGGTGTTATTTGGAGTCCCTGCTTAGCCTGCTACAGCCCGGTTCACCGGAGTCCTGTTAGCCCAGATTACAGCCCGAATCTATACGTTGATGACCGACATGCTCGATGTGATTCATGTATGCCTGTCCCCATAGGTTAGCGCCGCTTTGGGTTCACGACTAGCCATGTCGGCCCGGGTTCTTTATCATAGGGATGCCAGCGACACTGTCATATACGTGAGCCAAAAGACGCAAACGGTCCCGGGCCATGGTAAGGCGACACCCGTGGGAATACCGTGCGTGAGGCCGCAAAGTGATATGAGGTGTTACCGACTAGGTCGATGTGATTTGGAATCGGGGTCCTGACAACGCCTTGAGATGTGAAGGACTTACCGCATTGGCACGATGGGCAGGATCGTGCCCGAGGTCCAAATCTATGGCCGGCGGCTTCTCGTCGCCCTTGAAGAGCAACTTCCAGGCATCTTCGTGAGTGGTTCCGAAGAGCCTCACCAAGGTTTGGTGCTTCTCTGGATCGAATTCCCATAAAGGGGAGGTTCGGCTCTGGCAGGGGAGGATCTGGCGAACTAGCATCACCTGGATCACATCGATGAGCTTGATGTTTTTATCCACCATGCTTTGGATGCACGTTTGCAGCGAATCAGCTCATCCAACGAAGAACAATTTGTGCCCTTCTCCATCCAGGAGGTCAGCCGCATTGGAGCTCCGGACTTGAGTTCGGAAGCCGTGGCCCAGGTGGCGTCACGAGGTTCTGTGATATAGAACCACAGCTTCTGCCACTCCTTGACAGTCTCCACAAATGTGCCTTTGGACCATATGACGTTGGGCAGCTTGCTCACCATGGCTCCTTCGCACTCCGCGTGCTGGCCATCCACCACCTTCGGCTTCACGTTGAAGATCTTGAGCCACAGTCCATAGTGGGGTTGGATGCGGAGGAACGCCTGACACAGGACAATTAATGCGGAGATGTTGAGGAAGGAGTTCGGGGCTAGATCATGGAAATCTAGCCCATAATAGAACATCAGTCCACGGACGAAAGGGTGGAGTGGAAACCATAACCCGCGGACCAAATGAGGGAGGAACACCGCCCTCTCGTTGGGCTTCGGTGTAGGGACGACTTGCCCCTTGGCCGGAAGCCGGTTGGCGATCTCTTGCGCCAGAAACCCGGCCTCCCGAAGCTCGGCGATGTCCGTCTCCTTAACGGAGGAGGCCATCCACTTGCCTTGCCCTCCAGATCCGGACATGGTTGAGTGCTTGCTCGAGGTGGAAGAGATGAGAACTTGGGCGCTGGAGCTCGAGAATGGAAGGGTAGAGGAAGAAAGAAGGCTTGGGTGAAGAAAGGGAATCCTTATCATGTCGGATGTGGGGTTCCGGCAAACCCTTAAGGTTCGAACATTGGGGTGCACGTGAAGTCTTTCCCTCCTACCGATCTATGCTCTAGCTCGCTAAGATCTTGCGGACGAACTCGACGAACTCACAACACAGAAAGAGACGCAGGGTTTATACTGGTTCGGGCCACCGTTGTGGTGTAATACCCTACTCCAGTGTGGTGGTGGTGGATTGCCTCTTGGGTTGATGAGGAACAATACAAGAGAAGAACAGCCTCCTGAGGTGGAGGTGTTCTTGTGACTAGGCTCTCGATCTGTTGGATCAAGTTCGGATCCGATCAGCTTTTTTTCTACAGTGGTGGCCAGCTCTACTTATATAGGCCCTAGTCCTCTTCCCAAATGTTGAGCGGGAAGGGAGCCAACAACGGCGGGCAAATTTGAAGGGGGACAGCTAGTACAAGCTATCCTGACAACAAAAGTGGTCTTCGCATGCGAAAAGGCCCTGGGGTGACGCCGTCTTGGGCTCCACGATGACCTTCGCCTTTCCGTCCTCCTGGTCTTCTTCTTGTTGCACCAATATGGCAACCTTTTCCTGATGCCTCGGTACTCTTCGTCTGCGCTTGCCTCCTTAGCACCAAAGAGGAAATGTGGACGCTGTGCGCACTGGCGCCCGCCTGGTACCCGCCTGGCACCGTTCGTCATGGCTCACGTCACGAGTGACTGGCACCATTTGCCCCGCCTTGATATCTCTGCTCCTCGTGAGCCTGCCTGTCTAGGCTACTCCAGAGGAACTATTGTGTCGTCCGCCTCGCGAGGCTTGGACCCTCGCGAGGGTCTTGGATGCCTTGTTGATGAAGATGGGCCGTGGGCCAGCTGCCTAACCAGGCCGCATAGCGAGCAAGTTCAGGGACCCCGTTCCCAGAACGCCGACATATCCACTTATAAAGGCAGTGAGAATACCGAACGCCTCCCCACTCGCCTTAAAACTCGCCTAATCCCAAGGGTTGTGCAAATGGCACGGTTGGATTACCCACACCCGTATTGACGAGAATCCCGCAATGAGGGGACACGATCTCTACTTTGACAAGACGTGCCAATGGAAACCGCATCTCGAAACACGGAACGGCAGACGAAAACGGTTCGAAATAATGACCGGGCAGACGTGATGTGATCTTGCAAAAAGTTGTCAGCGGATGGGACTCGTGGAATATTATTCTCTCTACGGCTGTGTGTGTGGTACTTGTGTTGCAGATCCGGACACGTTCGTTGCGTCCGAAGACTATCCTGGAGTATTCGGAAAGGGGAACCCGCCTTGCAATGCCGAAGACAATCTGCGCGCCGGACACCTCGTCATTGAAGCCTGGTTCAGGGGCTACTGAGGGAGTCCTGGACTAAGGGGTCCTCGGGCATCCGGCCTGTTAGCCATGGGCCAGACTGTTGGGCTGTGAAGATACAAAGACCGAAGACTCTCTCCCGTGTCCGGATGGGACTCTCCTTGGCGTGGAAGGCAAGTTGGCGACCAAATATGAAGATTCCTTTCTTTTTAACCGACTTTGTACAACCCTAGTCCCCTCTGGTGTCTATATAAACCAGAGGGCTTAGTCCGGAAAGATATATAGTCATATAGGCTAGACTTCTAGGGTTTTAGCCATTACGGCCTCGTGGTAGATCAACTCTTGTAATATTCATGTCCATCAAGATCAATCAAGTAGGAAGTAGGGTATTACCTCCATAGAGAGGGCCCGAACCTGGGTAAACATTGTGTCCCCCTACCCGAGATCCGCCGGTTTTGACACCGACACCCTCCCCCCTTTCCTTTCCCTAGGACTGGCCGACATGGTGGAGGGGTACACCAGCCCCTTGTGGGCTGGTCTGTCCCACCCTTGGCCCATTAAGCCAATCTCTTTGTCGGGGGTTCCTGGAACTCCTTCCGGTGACCCTATATGTACCCGGTACCCTCCGGAACATTTACGGTGTACGAATACCATCATCCTATATATCAATCTTTACCCCTCGACCATTTCGAGACTCCTCGTCATGTCTGTGATCTCATCCGGGACTCCAAACAACATTCGGTCACCAAATCACATAACTCATATAATATTATATCATCATCAAACTTAAGCATGCGGACCCTACGGGTTCGAGAACGATGTAGACATGACCGAGACAAGATGTATTGTATTGTTGCCATTGTATCCCAGTGACAGAAGGAGAACCGACACATATTGTATTGTTGCCATTGAGGATAACAAGATGGGGTTTTCATCATATTGCTTGAGTTTATCCCGCTACATCATTTCATCTTACTTAATGTGTTACTCTGTTCTATGAACTTAATACTCTAGATGCAGGCAGGAGTCGGTCGATGTGTGGAGTAATAGTAGAAGATGCAGGCAAGAGTCGGTCTACTTGATACGGATGTGATGCCTATATTCATGATCACTGCCTTAGATATCGTCATAACTTTGCGCTTTTCTATCAATTGCTCGACAGTAATTTGTTTACCCACTGTAATATTTTCTATCTTGAGAGAAGCCTCTAGTGAACTATGGCACCCGTGTCTACTTTCCATCATATAAGTTTTTGATCTACAATTTTAGTTTCCTATTTACTTCCTTTGCAATCTTTTACTTTCCGTTCCATAAACCATAAAATATCAAAAACAGTACTTTTCTGTTTATCCCTCTATATCATATCTCACTTTGCAAATAACCATGAAGGGATTCTTATATGCATCACCCTTCGATGTAATACTCTTTTGCAGTGTGTTTGCTGAGATCCGATGAATTGTGGATTTATGATCCGTTATCTATGAATATTATTTGAATCTTCCCTGAATTCTTATATGCATGATTTGATATCTTTGCAAGTCTCTTAGAACTATTGATTTGGTTTGGCCAACTAGATTGGTTTTTCTTGCAACAGGAGAAGTGCCTTATATTTGGGTTCAATCTTGCGATGTCCTTTCCCAGTGACAGTAGGGGCAGCAAGGCATGTCTTGTATTGTTGCCATCGAGGATAAAAAGATGTGGTTTCCATCATATTGCTTGAATTAATTCCTCTACATCATGTCATTTTGCTTAAAGCGTTACTCCGTTCTTTATGAAATTAATACTCTAGATGCATGCTGGATAGCGGTCCATGTGTGGAGTAATAGTAGTAGATGCAGAATCATTACGGTCTACTTTACACGGACGTGATGCTTATGTTCATGATCATTGCCTTAGATATCGTCATAACTTTGCGCTTTTCAATCAATTGCTCGACAGTAATTTGTTCACCCACCGTAATAATTTCTATCTTGAGAGAAGCCTCTAGTGAAACCTATGGCCCCCGGGTCTATTTTCCATCATATAAGTTTCCGATCTACAATTTTAGTTTCCTATTTACTTTCCTTGCAATCTTTTACTTTCCGTTCCATAAACCAAAAATACCAAAAACGTTACTTTACCGTTTATCCATCTGTGTAGATCTCACATTGCAAATAACCGTGAAGGGATTAACAACCCCTTTATCGCGTTGGGTGCAAGTTGGTGTTCGTTTGTGCAGGTATTCGGTGGCTTTCGCGTTGTCTCCTCTTGGATTGATACCTTGGTTCTCAAAACTGAGGGAAATACTTACTCTACTTTGCTGCATCACCCTTTCCTCTTCAAGGGAAAATCCAACGCAAGCTCAAGAAGTAGCAATGTCTACTGCACAACTTTATTCTTGTAGACTCCGTTGGGCTTCCAAGTGTAGAGTTTTGTAGGATAGCAACAAATTTTCGTCAACTGGATGACCTAAGGTTTATCAATCCATTGGACGTGTAGGATGAAGATGATCTCTCTCAAAAAACCTCGCAATCAAAATGCAAAGAGTCTCTTGTGTCCCCAACACAACCAATACGATTGTCAATTGTAGAAGTGCACTAGTTTGGCAAAGAAATGGTGATACACGTGTAATACAGATAGTAGAAATGTATTTTTATAATCCGAATAAATAAAAAAAGCAAGGTAGCAAGTAGCAAACACCGAGCAAAATGGTATGTCAATGCTTAGAAACAACACCTAGGGTTCATACTTTCATTAATGCAATCTCTGAATAGTGCTAACATAATTGAATCATATAACAGTCCCTCGACGTGCAACAAAGACTCACTCTAGAGTTTTCACTGGAGAAAGTAGGACGAAAACGTGTATCACCCTCTATTCCTAGATTACCCCAATGTCACCATGGGTATCCAATAGTTGATTACCAAAACATATAACAAGTGACTTAATATAATACCCCATTATCACCACGGTTATCCACATGCAAGAAATACATCAAGTAATCTCAAATTGAATATTCAATCCAACATAACAAAACCTCAAAGAGCTAGACTCAATTCATCACGACAAGGATAGAGAGGGAAGAACACCATATGATTCCACTATATTAACAAAGTTCATGGTACATCAAGATCATGCCCTATCGAGATCACGAGAGCACTAGAAAATTTGCTCTATTTTGCGATGTTTCATTATGTCACGTATAATCCTTTTTCATCACACAAAATAACCCCGTGACGTTTCCCGTCTGTCATGATAAATAAAACTTTGATGGTACCATTTTTTACATCATGCGAGATCGCATTTTAGGTGACAAAACAAATTATGTTATCGATGGCCGTTTTCGGTGATGGCCCAAAATCTCACCTATAATAGCCCAATTTGTCGCGTAAGATCATTTTGGCGACGATAATCCATCACCGGTGAATGGCCCGGAGGGTTGACCGGTCAAATATTTAGACAGGTGGGGCCAGCAGTTGCTAACGTGCCTTCTTCCATTTTGGTCCGCCGTGGGTTTTATCACCGACGGTCCCGTCAGTAATAACTCATTGTTAGTTTTGACCGGACAACAGTGCTGACATATGGGACCAAAAGATGCTGACGTGGCTGCTTACGTGTGGGACCAGACGGTGCTGACATGGCTACTTACGTGCGGGTCCGGACGGTGCTGACACGGTCGCTTACAAGTGAGGACATGAATGTTGTGACAGTTACAACTTCCGTCACCAGTACAGTCACATGTTTTAATATAGCGTAAAAAATGTGCACGACTGATTTTGCAGGTCAATTTGAATTTTAATTAGAGAAAATTTGAAATTTAACATTGCCATCACAACTTTTACTATAATAACAATGAGACTTCACATCTCACAACAGTGATCCACATATTAAAATGAGCATCCAACTGACATATTATCAAGCATTAGAAATAGCAATGGGACTTGACATCTCACAACAGTGATCCACATATTAAAATGAACATCCAAATGACATATTATCAACAATTAGAAATAAGACACTAGAGACGACATCATGACGAACAATAGTGCACCATCAATTTTTTATGGGTTGTGAGACAGTCTCCTGCGAAGACTACGATATCTTCCTTAAGAGATGACTAAGAATTCCCTCCATTTCTTATTGCTTTTGTTCAAAGCCTCTGATATTTCTCTCCTAGTCCATCTTGATAACTTCTATTTCTAGTTGTTGTTTCCTCTTGAGACCTTCAATTTCTTGCATCTGTGCACTAAGTTTGACATTCAGATTTTCTGCAAATGTAGCATTTGCCTATTTTGTGTCTGTCGCTTGTGTTGTATTCTTCGCTTCTAGCTCGCGGATGCATTATTTAGATGATGAATTTTGTGATGAGATGCCAAAGCTTGAAAGTATTATGGCAAAGGAGCTCTTTTCCTCAATAATCTAGACGTTAGGTACTTGCGACAGAACTTCTTGTAAACATGCTCTCGTTGTGGTCTGCATCATGATTGGAAGCGTTGTTCGTGCACTGTTAGTACATTACACTATGCGCTCACACAATTATTTTGAAGCCAAAACATTATAAATTACTTACGGGTGCTTCTATTGCAACATGTCTCATACAGGAATCGTTCTCGATGTTGTGGGAGTTTCTAGAAAACTTTGAAGTGGATGCTCTCTTCTTGCTGTTTTTGGCCATATGGAATAAGGACACTCGCATCAGTACTACACATCATGTAATAATAAAAAATATACATGATTTCAATAACTTATTTAAATTCTTACCATAGAGCTATGAGGGGTATCATATTTTGAACTGCCAACCATACCGCTTACCAGCACAGCATGCACGTTTACTTTTCCCTTGGCAGAAAATTGCTTTACATGAAGAAAAAACTTAGTATGAAAGGAAGTGTATAAGTCTGAAATATCAAGAGGTAGCCGAAGTACTATGTACGACCTTGTTAGAACATTTGTCCATGAAGTTATATTTACATTGTTGAGCATGTTTTTGCAAAATGCCAGTGAAAAGTTCGTCCGCAAATGCACCCATCAAGTCAATTCCGAGCTGTCCCAGAAGAAACCATGTGCCCATGAAAGTTAGAACACATGCGGTGCATAGTTTAATGAATGTGTTATAGCAGAATTTGATAATACAGATGCATGACAAATCAACAAAGAAAGTTTACCTTGTAAATAGATGGGGGTCCATTTATTATTTTTTGAAACTGAGGATGAAGGTACATATTTATTTATGTCAACATCATAGACATCAGCTTCCTCCTCTGAATTTTTTTCTGAATCATCATTTGCTTGCTCGCCAGGATTCACAAAAGAATGTGCTATACAAGCGAATTCTGGTGGACCGATGGTATCAACACAGTGCTTCCTCATGCATACAGATATTTTAGTAGCATTGTCCTTCATTGTTTCCGCCAGTACCTGCTCGTATACTTTTGTTGATTTGCTGGTAGGAGTTGAGAATCAAAGACGAATTATTCACGTCCATGTTCATCATTGATGCAATTACTTATGTTTCAATTACCAATTAATCTTAAAAAATACACAAGTATAAGCAAATAATCAGGATCTACCTAATAAAACCATACGAAGTGAACTAACTAGTACAAAGATCTGCTATACAAATGGTTTTTAACCCCTTTGTGCGACGACATTTTAAACCACCGCCTTGCCAGTGTGTGCAATAGGGGGGGGTCCTTCCCACACGACCCATAAATTTTTGGGGATAGGGAGTAGCAATGTATACACTTTGGATAACTAAGCATATGCGATGCCGACATCTATCCCAAACGCCAATCTTCTGACAACTGTTTGTGATATCTCGGATATCCCAAACGCTCCATCCTTGGTACTCGTTTGTGCTCGCATTACCATCGCAGTCGGTATTCTATGGTGCAATTTTTACGGTGCGCGCCATATTAGAAACAGTTCATGATTGTAAAGCATGTATGATAAATTGACTACCACAAACATCTACTTTGCTCACACCGTTTGTGATATTGTCTAACATCACACATGCTTTGCAAACAACAACTGCGTGCATGGTTACATACATTTCCTCTCTGTGAACCATCTCGGATTATGATGTGTATCACACACGTTGTGCTTTACAGACCGTGTGTGTTGTAATGACTTGCAGAGCGTAGTTTCACCCTAATTTAATTGTTGCTATTTAAAATTGTACCAAATTTGAATTTGAACCTAGGCTATAACTTCGTTCATATCCATCAGGTTCAACAACCAATGCATTATTCGATCACAGGTACATATGTTCAAGAATTACATAAGCACGAAATAAAGAATGATGAACCATGGTTGTATACTTGTACTATTGAAGACGGTAAAGAAAGAGGCGAGTGTTGTTGTTGTTGTTGTTGTTGTTGTTGTTGTTGTTGTTGTTGTTGTTGTTGTTGTTGTTGTTGTTGTTGTTGTTGTTGTTGTTATTTGCTTCTTTGTTATTCTTCTTTGCTATTGTTGTTGTTCTTTCTTTGCTATTCTTTGTTGTTATTCTTTGTTGTTGTTCTTTGTTATTCTTCTTTGTTATTCTTGTTGTTATTCTTTCTTGTTATTCTTTGTTGTTATTCTTTATTGTTTTTGTTGTTGTTGTTGTTGTTGTTGTTCTTGTTGTTGTTATTCTTTATTACATTGATGTTCTTTATTCTTCTTGATGTTCTTTATTCTTCTTCTTTTACTTCTTTCTTCTTCTTCTTGATATTCTTATTCTTTGGGTTGTTGTTGTTATTCTTTATTCTTTATTGTTGTTGTTATTTATTTATTGTTGTTGTTGTTGTTGTTGTTGTTGTTATTCTTTGTTGTTATTCTTTGTTGTTTATTCTTTGTTGTTATTCTTTGTTGTTATTCTTTGTTGTTGTTGTTGTTGTTGTTGTTATTTGTTGTTGTTGTTGTTGTTGTTGTTGTTGTTGTTGTTGTTGTTGTTGTTGTTGTTGTTGTTGTTGTTGTTGTTGTTATTCTTCTTCTTTATTTATTCTTCTTACTATTGTTGTTATTCTTCTTTGCTATTCTTTGTTGTTATTCTTTGTTGTTATTCTTTGTTATTCTTCTTTGTTATTGCAGTTATTTATTCTTCTTTGTTATTCTTTGTTATTTATTCTTATTGTTTTTATTGTTGTTGTTGTTGTTATTTGTTGTTCTTGTTGTTATTCTTTATTACATTGATGTTCTTTATTCTTTCTTCTTTCTTCTTCTTCTTCTTTATTCTTTATTGTTGTTGTTGTTGTTGTTGTTGTTGTTGTTGTTTATTTATTTATTCTTTGTTGTT